>OU342737.1:131882779-134681638 GCA_910589765.1 Avena atlantica | reverse complement strand
TGTACTATTGCTTGTGTGAAAAATATTTATTCATCTTTAATTGTTGGTGATCTTAATGTTTCATGCCATTCCCAGAATAGCAAATCAAGGCGAATTTTGTTGTCGGTTTTGTTCTTTAAATACCAAATCTCAGTTGCAGGGTGAAAACTCCAGATCTAATCTTCGTGAGTGTCTGGGATATGCTTTATTCAACAGTTTTAACATTTCATGAGCCAATATAATTATTGATCTACATTCTTTAAAATAGTAATGTAGTTTTATTACATATAAATTATAGCTATATCCACTTAATAGTTCTTTTTTATTATAATTTTGCAAGCTTCGTGAAGAGTTTCTAAATATCTCAGGTGATTAACAATTATTTAGTAGTATTAATTTTTAAAGAGTGCATTAAGGGAGGAATCTACACTGAATTTTTTTGAAAGAGAATTAAAGTATCCGTCAAGAATTAAACTTGGTTGGTAATCCATTTTTCTTAATAAAGTGACATTGCCTCACTTCTTTGCCAGTGTTAAATTCACCAGTCAAAGATTAAGATATTATGTGTACATGTCTTTGACTTGTATATAGATGGAAAAATGATCAGATTTAAACCTTCACACTTAACCTAACCAATTGATTTTTATAGTTGCGAGGTGCCAAATTACTTTATATGTACGTAAAATTGAGATCTCTATAAACTACTTAAAAGATTAGTTTATATGCATGTAATCTTAGATTACAAACTGGATTTCAAAAGGAATTGCATGGTTTCAACTTACAAGTGTCAGAGAAGTGTGTATGCCTCCATAATAATATAGACATGTAGCTTTATGAATATCAAAAGATATCTTTCTATGTGAATATTTGTTGCTTTTTCCTTCATCCATGACTAAAATCTCAGTTGTTCTTTTTTATCTATAGTATCTAAACCATTTATTTTGGGCTCTAGTATCATTCTTTGTCAATGTGATCCCCCATTTCTTTGCGTCCTAAAATCATTAAATGTATATGGTCAGTCTTTTACAAAAATACGTTAGAGAAAGGCTAAGACAATACTTTATAATTTATGATTTAAAGCTCACCACCATGTTTGGCTACACTTTTCTTTTACAAAAAAAATTTCAAATGGTAATTTGAAGATAAGCATGCCCAACTCCCTAAGAGGTCAACACTAATATAGTGTTCTACTGATTTAGACTTTGGGTGAGAGCTCACGAAACAGTAAAATAAACACCAATTATGTTCGTATTTTTTTCTTATTTTTGTAAATTGCATCGGTAGATTTTTAAATCATATCTTGGACTTATACTATTTGTTCTGTCACCTGATACGTGCACATGTTCTACATGTTGCTACAATCCTACATGCACGTAATAACACATGTCCAAGTATAGTTTTTTAAAAGAGGTGTGATACGAAGCAATTTAACTAAGCACCATATATTGTGTTAATCAGCTTATGTCATTGATGATGTCAGCACATACATGACACCCTTGCTTGTGTCGTGTTTCCTCTAGTTTTCTTAGTACGGGTTGCAACACGTTTTATTATAACGCACGGGCTCCCACACGTCAGTGTGTGCATCTCCAATTTTTTAGCACGTATATTTTTTCTATTATATGTTTATTAGGCTTAAATCTGAACAAATAATATATCTCTTAGTACGTGTCAGGTATAGGGCGTAGGACATGAATCGCTATTAGATCTTTTATCTCATCCATTTATTATATATCTAACTGTCTAAATAATTTAAGTGATGTGGATCAACCCGATGCCTTGAAAAACATTTTTATTGCTTTTAGTATAAATAGATCTTTGATGATTTCAGTCTCTCTCTAACTCGCGTATTACATAGCGATGTCTCCTGCCGTTTGGACCGTTTGGCCCTCCTCCTCCTGGGTCTTAGTCTTCATGGGCATGTTTTGGGTCACGTCATGTGGCCAGGTCGTGACAGGTCATACGTGATCACTCCGGTGCTCTCAAGTTTGCTTGCAGTGAAGAGATTGATGGCATTACTGTCTCTGAGTTGGCGGAAGCAAACAACAGTAAAATGGGCTCTCATGCTATGGTTTCACTGATACTATCCTAGCCTTCGATTGCCTCACTTTGATTAAGAAGAATTCTTCCTCAGAGCAGGATCGTTCCCACTTCCTAGGATCGTTTCCTGGTGGGCTTACGGTGGGCGACATCAAACGCTTGGCGGCAGAGTTTGCTATCTCGTTCAAAACATATTGGACGAGAAGTCAATGGCACGGCACATAATTTAGCTCGTTCTAGTGAGCTTAGGATTTGTATTTTTCTTTTGATGTTATCCAGAATGTATCCGGCTGAACTATGTAATGATGTTATTTAATTAATAAAGCGCCAAAGTTCTTAAAAAAAGTGCAGCCGGCTCTCTATTACTACAGAACTACAGAACTAAACATGATTATGACTATTTTCTCCTATCCATATTACTCCCTTTGTTTTAAAATAGATGACTCAAAATTTTTAAAATTTGAATGAATCTAGACGCTATTTAGTATATAGATTTATTTAAATTTTGAAAAACCTAGATATCTACTTTGAGACGGAGGAAGTAATTATTAATGGATAGATGTATATATCCCTAAACATAAAACATGTCTCGATATATAAGTTTCAGAGGAATGATTTGCTAACAAGCACCTCTAACACTCCAAAAAGTTTCAGAGTTACGCATTAGCCTGGGTAACACAACGCTAATAGATACATCTGCATAAGTGCAGCCGGCTCTCTATACAGTATAGACATGACCTGACGAGGCGGCCACGGCCACAGGGCAGGGCACAACCTAAAAGGCTTGATCACTCGTATGGGCCTGGGTATGGTCATACGTGATCACTCGGGTGCTCTCAAGTTTGCTTGCACTGAAGAGATTGATGTCCCTAAGTTGACGGAAGAAACAACAGTAAGAAGGTCTCTCGTGCTATAGCAAAGGATCATGGTTTCACTGATATTATCCTAGCCTCCGATTGCCTCACTTTGATTCAAAAGATCTCTGTCTCAGAGCGGGATCGATCCCTGGTAGGCTCTGTGATGGGCGACATCAAACGCTTGGCGGCAGAGTTTGCTACCTGTTCGTTCAAACATATTGGACGAGAACAACACATCGTATAAAATGCGCGTAGGCACCTTCAATTCCACGGCAAAAAACATGGCAAATTCCAGGTCTCGCGCATCGCCAACTATTCCGTACTAGTATCAGACCCAAAGCCATATACTACCGAACTAGACACCAAAAACCATTTACTACAAAACTAGACAGTAGACACGATTATAATTACTTTCTCTGATTCATATTAATCTTTACTATTAAAAAGAAGTTGGTGTTGGTAGGTTGTACTTTGACACTTTGAGATCAAACATTGAAACAATCAGGACGATAGGATCTACATCTAATGGTACGTAGTACACCTGATTAGTTAATTACACTGCTTTGCCACCTATAAATGAAATTGCCGGTTTCTGTGCTATCTAAAAAACCATCCTTGCGTTTCGCTTCGGCTTCGTCGCTCTTTGTCCCGTCCGCGGACAAGTCATCCCCGCCGCTACCCCGAACCCCACGTTTTCATCTCCTCACGACCCCGCCTCCGTCCCTGGACCTCCCCCGGCGGCGCGCTCCCTTCCCGCCCATCCCCTGCACTCGCCGACCTCCCATCCCCAAATCGACGGCTTCCTACTCCTCTATGACAGGATCCCGCGAGCTTCGACGTCACCTACCACAACCAATTCTACGCGGCCGCGGCCTTCGCCGACTGGGCCAACTCCTCCTCCACCACTGCAATCTCTCGCCTCCAGAACGACTGCCGGAAGGTGTGAATCCAGATAAGTTTATCAACGTTCAAGCGCCCGATTACCATATCCCATTGAATCCTCCTGATCCCCAACTACCGCCGCCTCAAACCCTGAATCTGAGTTGTGCTACCTTCTGATCCTTAGGCTAGGCTTTTGAAACCGCATCAGAGCTCGAAGGGTTGCCGTCGTCTAGGTCACGCCTCACAACCGGATATACGTGCAACGTATGCAACCTGAGGCTTTGCCTATGGGACGAACGTATCAAGAGCTGCGTCAGTGAATGCACGCGCAGGGGCCTTCGTACATCCTCGAGCACGCCGTGTCCTTCCTTGACATCTAAGGGGCTCTTGCTGCTCGTCAAGACTTCCAAGTACAGAAGTAAAGATTAATCAGGATTCACATCTGATTATAGTGATAAAGATGTGGCCATGAATTTTTAATATATTCATTTATCAGGCTGACTCTGTGTTTACTTCTGTCATTTGGTCGGTTTATGGCCAAGTAGTTGACGAATTTTTATTTTTATATATACTTTGCAGTCTCTAAATTCTCTATCTCTATCTGCACTATCGAGAAAAGATTTAGTGTTCCGTCGTCGGCTAATACATCGTCTTCGTCTATCGAACATTTTGTAATTAAGCCGCTGTCCACATCCCCAAAATCAAGCCGACGACCACGTCCCGCAGCCTCAAGGCATCACACAGTCGTGTGCCTCAATGCCGATCCAATCGTGCCACCACCGCTTTTGCCACCCACCTCGCCGGCAACCTGACGCGTCTGGCGGCGGGCTTTCTCGCTCTCGTGGGCTGCCGCGCTATGGCGAGCAGCCGAGGGCGAGGGATAACGAGCCAAGGGTTGGGTAGGCGTGGCCCTGGCGGCGAAGCGGACCAAGAGCAAGGAGAAGACGGCGACGGAGCGGCCACCGACATGGGAGGGCATGTGGCTTATGCTGTTAGTGCTCGCGGCCTCGCTTGATCATACATGTATATATTTGGATCTTCCTACTCGTAAGGTATATCGTCTTACCTCTGACCTTTAGGTAATTACACCGGAAACAAAAGGTGTCCTTGTAAACACGAGAATGTTCTTAGTTTTGTTCATGCTTCTGTCACATATAATGAATTTATTTATGATACAGTATGTCTATACCTTAAAACATCATGGCAAAAGTTAAATAAATGGCATTTATTCTGCTACTAACCATCTTTGATATTTTGGAAATCCCTTAGCATGTGCCATTTCATCAAATGTTGTATCTGTTTGGCAAATGTCGAGCTCATTGACTTTATTTTAAAAACTGCCTCGTGTTGCTTGTTTCTTCAAATTATGCTGCTTATTTAATTCAGGAGCCTATGTGGTTACCAATGTCTACAAGTGAGATTTGTCTTTAGAGATTATAACTCTTGATTTCTTGGGTTTCTTATAGAGGAACTTTAAATGGACACATTTGGTATAGACTGATATATGAAGACATCACTATTCTCGCTATTAATTTGGTTTGATAATAAGCATGTGATTGGTTGATCGAGAATAGTAGTAATCTAGGATTTTCTTCGCAACCAGATCTTCACACAATTTATAATTTATAGCCTATGTTAGGATCTAGAGTTACGTAACTCTCTGCTCCAGACATGTTAGATTGCACGTTCTTAAGAAATATAGTTTTTTATTACATTCATGTTAGAAGCTGTATAAGATGAGCAATCTTGCAAGGCAGTAGAGGCCATGGTTATGGAGAAGATGGACCTGCAGTAACATACCATTGGGAAACATCTAAGGCCATTGCTTGAACTTGACATGGCTGGGGATGGCTTATGTCTATCTGCACTGCTTGTATATTTCAACAAATGTATTTCTAGGAACCCTTCTATTGGTGAAATAGAACCGCACAGGTCTAGATTAAAGAAGGACACGGGTCAAGGGAGAGAATTGGCTAAGAAGTTATTTTTTCCAAAATGTTATTCAAAATATGTGAATTTATTTTTCTCTATCACTTTTTTCAATTTAATGGAATAAAATATTGACATCCGTCTTACATAAATGGTTGTTTATGTTGTCATGTACATTAATTCCTGATAATTTTATTATCAAGGAAGAATAGTAATCTCAATCCATTGTGTTATAATCAACTAACACACAAAATGGTTCTTACTTTTGACCATTTCGCTTATTTTCACCTGTTTACTGATGGAAGTTTCAGACGGGAAAGAGAAGGCAGAGAAGGGGCCTACAGAGGCATGACCTCTGACAGGAGCGATGACGATGGCCGGCCCTGTGGCTTTGTGCTGCATCGATACTGACAATGGCGCGTAGGGCGGGAGAATGGTGCCGACAAGAGACACACCAGGGCAACCTGCCTCTACATGATGGTTTGATGTGCTTGTTGGTGTCACCCATCAAACAAATTATCGGAAATATGAGCGTGTACCTAAACTGGACACTTGGTGCGGTGGCTCTGGACCTACGCACCTGGCGCTCGCTCGCTAATTATTGTCGACTAACAGGCAGAGCCAAAGAACATTGCGTGGCAACCACATGGCATGCCGACTATAATGTTACCGAAAGGCCGCGGGGATCTATCAAGTCAACTTTGTAAGTATAGAAGTGCCATATGATCTGACACCTTTCCCCCACTCACACGTCTAATAGGTGTTCAATCCAATGCTAAATAGCAGGTTAACAGGCGCACAGGTCAAGAACAGAAGTGTTGATTATTTTAGTATGTATTTGTAAAAATAATTCATTGTGTTAGTTTTCTTCCAAAATTGCCAAGTCGTTATCAGATTCTCCACCCTTCAAATAAGTATACATGACTCTTCTTTACTTTTCTGTTTATTTATTTGTTAAAGTACACTTATTGTAAATATGGTATGTTTACTGTTTAGTACCGATAGATGAAGTGGGAGCTACATGTGCTTATGTTGTTGCAGACAAGTCTTGGTTCAACCAACTGAAGAACTTGATCCATAGGTCTTGTAAATTGGTTACGTCACCTGATTAAAGCCTAAGGTATGCAAACAAAATTATCTCCATAAGTCAATATACATGTTCTCTGTTTTGATGAAACCGACATATCTGCATATAAGTTTCATATGCATATCTTCTAGAGAGGTCCAATGAAAATAGTGAGTGAGCTTCAGTCGCTGCAGGTTCAAAATTTCACACTTCTTGACAACTTTGTATGGTTAAAGGATAAACTTCGACAATTTTTCCACTTCTGCGCTTGTGGTAAATTTTTCTTCTGTTTACTGTACCAATAAAATGAATTTTTCTGGCAACATCAATTCATGTAATTTATGCATAGCTACATATGCATGTTTAATTCATGAATGATGTAGGACCAATGTCGCAAACATATAATGTGCCTTAAATAAGGAATAAAATTCTTTTTGTTATTCATGTTGTATTGGGTTGAGCCAAGGCAAATTACAAAGAACAAGGGAGCGACACTTGGAAAAGGGAGCCAAAAATACAAACATGTACCGTGCCTGTGTGTAACTACCTCGATGAATTACGCTCCTAGATACAAGCCTGGATGAACGGTAGTGGTTGAAATAGTACGGTGGGGCCCTAAAAGCCACTCACGGGTAGACCTTTCGGCCGTCCCAACCACTTCCAATCCATCGGGACCTGTACGGGCGGCGTAATCGGCAGGCGAAGGGATCAACTACATACACAAATGGGTATGTATGCAAGCCGCCATACAAAAGTACATCAGAGTCATTCCATCTAAAAAGAAAGGAAATATAGCAACGCCATACGGCAAGATTCAAATGACCTAGATAGATATAATATTTTAGGATAATTCCTCATACAACACACATCAGAGTATCAAGCGGAAGCGGCAAAACAAGGTCCGAGTACGGATAAGAAGCAAATCGGCATAAGATGCCATAGAAATAAGCACATCCTGCCCACAGATCTCACGGATCCCCGTTCCCGGAATCTCTACACCGAACGATCGTTGCCCACATCATCAGCCTCTTCAACCCAGTATCCGTCCTGCGAGGGTACCTGTTCATCTGAACCAATAATTTATCGTGTGAGACCCTAAGGATACTCAGCAAGTCTTTATGCCTCTAAAGGGGACACAACCTGGGGTGACGCTATTGCAGCGAAAATAAACCCTAACAGTTCTACAGATAAACGCTATCCATCCGCCTAACCAAAGATAGACGGATGTCCGTGAATTAATGACAACAGTTATAACAGTAATACCACAGATCCATCCTCCTCCTCGCTTACCAACGAGGAAGCGGACGAACAACCCCTCCATCCGTTGGCAGTTTTATTAACCATTCCATGAGTGTTGCACTATTTACTAGTCAGTTATTTAGTCAAGTTAAAAGCGGTACTTTAGTTATGCTTGTCTATGGTCGAGAAACTGTGCTCCAAGTCGTCCATAACCGCGGACACGGCTTTCAGAAAGTTTTACCCTGCAGGGGTGCACAAATAGCAACACACACTCGATCAACCTCGAAAAAACCAAATCAAAACCCAACGAGGCCTTCACGAGAAAGCAATCACAAGATTCAGAAATATTTCAGGGGGCCACTCCTTGGAGTACACCCGCAACGAGGCTAGCTGACTCCGAGACGGACCCGAGGTTTGGGTGGACGGCTGTGAGCGACTGGGAACCCAAAACTGGGCTTGTCGACACCGCGAAAACGTGTCCCGATCCTAAACAGTACAGTGTGCTCCTCGCACAATCGTAATTGCAGTAATAAAGCATGGCATAAGTACAGGATAGTAAACAAAACCTCAAACTAGTTTGTGGCCCCAAGAAATAAGACGGAATCAAGCTCTGGCTCAGGGGGGTCCCATAAGCCTCCCGGATGTGGATAGCGCGAATAATTCTTGGAACAGGAATCAAGTACTCGGGGTCTTACGGGACACAAGTGAGCAGGAAAAACCAAATAGCAGATATTGCTCACCGGTGCCACTTTCATTAGTTATCCCATTACTACTCAGATTAAGTTGTTTAGGTACCTCGTTATCCATCAGACACTCACAAACCCTACACATGCTGTTCTACGACTCGCATGGCTCAAACAACTCCTGTAGTAATGGCTCGTGGGATGGAGGAACAGGCTTGGTGGGGTTTAAAAGTAAAGGCTATGCAATACTTGGGATTCAGTTTAATGCAATCGTGACTCAATGATGCAAGAATAAGATAGAGGCAATAGGTACTGTATGTATGCAAGCATGTGGTAGTGCTTGCCTGGCAATTCAGTTGAAGCGAGAGACGGATCTGGGTAGTGCTCCTGGTTCTCTTGATATATCCCCTGCTCAGCGTCTATTCGGAAGAAGAACCAAACAAGCAAGGGCCATCATAAATAAAGTACACAAGCATAGGAATAAAATGCATCAAGCAAACAATCATGCCATGATAAATGATGCACAAGTTGCATGGCAATAGAGTAGCATGGCATGGGTGAGGTGTCGAACACAAGAAGTAACATTTTTATGGGGTTTTAGTCCCATTTTGTTGTCATATTGGTTGCTGTATACTATATATTTACATGATGCATTCTGCATTTGAAGTCAAGGATAGCATAAACAGAAAGGTCTCGTCGCGCTGATCATTTTAGACATATCATTTGTTAAATTCGGAGTTATATTTCAAAAGTTATTAATTATTTAAGTTCCAGTGGCATTTGTGGTAATTTAACTCAACTTGGAATTTTAAAGTGTTCAAATAATATTTTGAATGGCATATTTGAATTCCTCACATTTTTCTGATTCAAAAACCTATATTATTTGTATTATTTGAAAATATGAATTTAAATTTATTTTAAGTCAAAATTAATTAATTAGGGTCAAAGTCAAAGGTTGATTAAATAAATTAATTCTGAAAATATTTGAATAAGGATTTGAATTATAATTCAAAAACTAAACATTTTTCATATAAGGTTTGAATTCAAATTCCAAACCAGGAATAAGTTATGAATTTACTTAAATTTGAACAGATTTAAAGATGAACTGATTTGAATGGATTTGAAAATGTTTGAAATTTTGAATCAGCAATACTCCTGGTCTTTTGATACTCAGCAGATTCTACACCAGAGAATGACAGGTGGGCCTCTTAGCTGACTGGGCAGACACACACACGCGCCAGACTTTCCTCACCGAGGCTCACTCTAGCCAACGAGGCTGACAGGCGGGTCCAGGCACCAGCAGGCCCACACACGTGCGCAGCCGCCCGGTGACGACACGTGGGCGAACCAGGGACTGCGGGCGGAAAACACAAGGAGCTGAGGACCCTTTTTGCAAAAAGCCCGCAGGCGCTGGTAGGTGGGGTCGCGGGGGCTGCGGTTTAGGCGGGAGAATCTATAAGGACCGAAACGCAAAACGCTCGTCGGCTGCTGCTGGGCGCGGTGCTGCGGCGTGGTTCTGGCCGGAGTTTCGGTCGACGATGGCGAAGCCGTCGCTGGTCTAAACAACACGACTCTAAAACGAAAAATGAAGAGGGGATCACGGCCTACAACATCGGTTCGGGGTGCTACCGCGGAGGAGGACCGCAGCGCGCGGGGCAGGGCGACGAACAGCGGCGGAGCGAGCTGCTGCGGATGCTGCTGTCGTCCAGGCGCGACGCGCGGCGCGCGCGCAGGGCGTTCGGTGGACGGCGGCGGCACTACGGTGAAGGGAAGGGCAAGGGAGCATGTCCAGGGGGTAGGAGGGCTCACCAGCGACTCGACGGCGGTGAGAGCTTGGCCGGAGAGGCTGCTGATCGGCGACGGGGCTGGAACCCTGGAACTCCTGGTACTCGCGGGCGCGGCGGCGGCGGGGCTACTCCGGCGGGTTCCTCGCGTCCTGGGCGATGTAGAGGAAGCAGACGGGGGACCCTGGGGCTCTGGCCTGCCTTGGCGTGCTTGGGAGCGAAGGAGGGCAGAGGGGGCGCAGCTAGGGTTTAGATGACCGAGGGGTGACCATGGTGGAGAGGGAGAGAGGAAGGAGGATGGGGAGGGCCTGGGGCTTCCTGGGGGATCTGAGGGAGGCTAGAGGGCGAAGGGGGAAGGATAAGAACGAGAGGCAGGGGAGGTTGCGTGGGGGAGGGGAAGATGGGAGAGGGTGGCCTCGGTGTCACCTTTTCTCCTCCCTCACGTGAGCCAGGTCAGGGGCAGCTGGGTGGGGAGAGCTGGGCCAGGGCGAGGGTGGAGAGGGGTCTCGGGGTAGGCAGGTCTGGAGGGGCCCCTTGGGCAGGGAGAGAAGAGAGGGAGAGGGAACATGTTAGCTAGGGTCGAGCTAGGTTAGCTAGAGGGGAGGGAAAGAGGGAAAAAACTTAGGGTTTGGTTATGGTGGGATTTAAGGAGAGAGGGGGTGGATTAGGGTTTTGGTTTAGAGAGGGGGAAGGTTAGATGCTAGGGTGTCCTTTTGTCAAGATCATCCCAAGCACCAACCAAAACCCAACAAGATCAAGACTTAGAAAAGGGAGGAAAAGGTGATGATGGTAAGGATGGGTATGGTGAGGTTTTGGCATGATCAAACAAGACCAAGCCTAAGGGGTAGAGAGATGATCCATATTAAAATCCAAATAAAAACAAATGTCAAGCAAAAGGGGTACTTGCATGGGCCATGCATAATTAATTAATACCATGTTTATCTTTGTGAAAACAAGATTATTTACATGGCATTTTCTTATGCAATCCAAAGTGTGGAATAAGGCCCAAGCAAAAGAATTTAGAAAGAATTCCAAGTGGAGTATGAGGAGATGATCACATTGGATTATATTTGGGACTTGCTAGTGTGTATATGCCACTAGATATTTATTAAGCCTACAAAATATCCCAACATGATGATAACCCCAAAAGCAACACATATGGAAGCTAGGAAAAGGGGTCCTACTCACAAGGCATGCAAAGGTGGCCATGTGGCTCTCATGTATCAATAATGTGAAAACAAAATGATGCCAAGATGAGAACATGTGGAAAAGAATTGGATCCATTCCCCCCACATGATCTAGAAGTAAAACCATAAATGCCAAGCTCATATTTAGTTGGATGGTGGAATTATAAGGTGGTGAAAGAAAGGTGGTGGAGTTAATAAGAGAGATGCCCCCAAATCAACTTGGGCATATAACTATATATCAAGAACCAAATACAATATCAAGAGGCAACTACAATTAATAATGCACATGATATAAGAACCAAACAAGAAGGGGTTTTATATGATGCTCAAATGCAAGGTGGCATGATGACATGAGCATGATATGATGATGATGCAACAATTATATGTAGGAAGTGACCCTTTTATTACCAGAACGAGTAGCATTACAGGTGTTAGACAACTGGGATGCTACAAGTCAGTACTATAATGGAGAATGATAATAATCCAAAATAGTACCAAGATGGAATTAACCAAGATTAAAGGATACAAATTACTAAGATGATATTAAAATATCAACAAAGTTCAAAGCACCTAGAAGATATTAAGCATATCGCACACGACTGAAAAGGAGTGTGCTACACAGATATATCAAAGAAAAATTTTCCACAAATTCGGCATTAAAATACCAATAGATGCGCAAATTTACTTAACGAATCAAGATTAGTGACTCTACCGATTCAATATACAAAAGCGAATGATAAGAGTAGTGGTATGGTCTCGACTCCATCCCGCACTGAAATCATTACTCCGCACATGAACAAGTGGAACACATATCCTAACCCCTTCTTCTCACGACGAAACCTAAAGATTAGTAACTACGGAAACGAACACCCCAAACAAGATAGCGTCGGATACAAAGAGTAAGACAGATCGCGTCGGTAAACAACGAATCAGATAGATCGCGTCGGTTTTCAAAAGCCTGTCGGTATGGAATGTACCAACAGTTGATAACCAAAAGGCCGATTAGATAACAACTTGGTTGCAACAGATAGACAAGGGATTACACACACACACACACACACACACACACACACACACACACACACACACACACACACACACACACACCCTATGGTACTACGGAAACCCAGAACACGTGAATCCTAGTTGAACTTTTAAGAAGAGGATTGAAAACGTTACACTTCCTTACCAAAAAAGGGTGGGTGGGTGGGTAAGAAGAAAAATGGAAGCAGTCCTACTCTCGCGTTTTGTTTTTCCCTAGTATACATAACTACCAAAATATTTGCTAGACTGACAACGACCGTTTGGCTGAAACCCTGAAGGTCGGGATGGCTCTGATACCAATTGTAACTACCTCGGTGAATTACGCTCCTATATACAAGCCTGGATGAACGGTAGTGGTTGAAATAGTACGGTGGGGCCCTAAAAGCCACTCACGGGTAGACCTTTCGTCCGTCCCAACCACTTCCAATCCATCGGGACCTGTACGGGCGGCGTAATCGGCAGGCGAAGGGATCAACTACATACACAAATGGGTATGTATGCAAGCCGCCATACAAAAGTACATCAGAGCCATTCCATCTAAAAAGAAAGGAAATATAGCAACGCCATACGACAAGATTCAAATGACCTAGATAGATATAATATTTTAGGATAATTCCTCATACAACACACATCAGAGTATCAAGCGGAAGCGGCAAAACAAGGTCCGAGTACGGATAAGAAGCAAATCGGCATAAGATGCCATAGAAATAAGCACATCCTGCCCACAGATCTCACGGATCCCCGTTCCCGGAATCTCTACACCGAACGATCGTTGCCCACATCATCAGCCTCTTCAACCCAGTATCCGTCCTGCGAGGGTACCTGTTCATCTGAACCAATAATTTATCGTGTGAGACCCTAAGGGTACTCAGCAAGTCTTTATGCCTCTAAAGGGGACACAACCTGGGGTGACGCAATTGCAGCGAAAATAAACCCTAACAGTTCTATAGATAAACGCTATCCATCCGCCTAACCAAAGATAGACGGATGTCCGTGAATTAATGACAACAGTTATAACAGTAATACCACAGATCCATCCTCCTCCTCGCTTACCAACGAGGAAGCGGACGAACAACCCCTCCATCCGTTGGCAGTTTTATTAACCATTCCATGAGTGTTGCACTATTTACTAGTCAGTTATTTAGTCAAGTTAAAAGCGGTACTTTAGTTATGCTTGTCTATGGTCGAGAAACTGTGCTCCAAGTCGTCCATAACCGCGGACACGTCTTTCAGAAAGTTTTACCCTGCAGGGGTGCACAAATAGCAACACACACTCGATCAACCTCGGAAAAACCAAATCAAAACCCAACGAGGCCTTCACGACAAAGCAATCACAAGATTCAGAAATATTTCAGGGGGCCACCCCTTGGAGTACACCCGCAACGAAGCTAGCTGACTCCGAGACGGACCCGAGGTTTGGGTGGACGGCTGTGAGCGACTGGGAACCCAAAACTGGGCTTGTCGACACCGCGAAAACGTGTCCCGATCCTAAACAGTACAGTGTGCTCCTCGCACAATCGTAATTGCAGTAATAAAGCATGGCATAAGTACAGGATAGTAAACAAAACCTCAAACTAGTTTGTGGCCCCAAGAAATAAGACGGAATCAAGCTCTGGCTCATGGGGGTCCCATAAGCCTCCCGGATGTGGATAGCACGAATAATTCTTGGAACAGGAATCAAGTACTCGGGGTCTTATGGGACACAAGTGAGCAGGAAAAACCAAATAGCAGATATTGCTCACCGGTGCCACTTTCATTAGTTATCCCATTACTACTCAGATTAAGTTGTTTAGGTACCTCGTTATCCATCAGACACTCACAAACCCTACACATGCTGTTCTACGACTCGCATGGCTCAAACAACTCCTGTAGTAATGGCTCGTGGGATGGAGGAACAGGCTTGGTGGGGTTTAAAAGTAAAGGCTATGCAATACTTGGGATTCAGTTTAATGCAATCGTGACTCAATGATGCAAGAATAAGATAGAGGCAATAGGTACTGTATGTATGCAAGCATGTGGTAGTGCTTGCCTGGCAACTCAGTTGAAGCGAGAGACGGATCTGGGTAGTGCTCCTGGTTCTCTTGATATATCCCCTGCTCAGCGTCTATTCGGAAGAAGAACCAAACAAGCAAGGGCCATCATAAATAAAGTACACAAGCATAGGAATAAAATGCATCAAGCAAACAATCATGTCATGATGAATGATGCACAAGTTGCATGGCAATAGAGTAGCATGGCATGGGTGAGGTGTCGAACACAAGAAGTAACATTTTTATGGGGTTTTAGTCCCATTTTGTTGTCATATTGGTTGCTGTATACTATATATTTACATGATGCATTCTGCATTTGAAGTCAAGGATAGCATAAACAGAAAGGTCTCGTCGCGCTGATCATTTTAGACATATCATTTGTTAAATTCGGAGTTATATTTCAAAAGTTATTAATTATTTAAGTTCCAGTGGCATTTGTGGTAATTTAACTCAACTTGGAATTTTAAAGTGTTCAAATAATATTTTGAATGGCATATTTGAATTCCTCACATTTTTCTGATTCAGAAACCTATATTATTTGTATTATTTGAAAATATGAATTTAAATTTATTTTAAGTCAAAATTAATTAATTAGGGTCAAAGTCAAAGGTTGATTAAATAAATTAATTCTGAAAATATTTGAATAAGGATTTGAATTATAATTAAAAACTAAACATTTTTCATATAAGGTTTGAATTCAAATTCCAAACCAGGAATAAGTTATGAATTTACTTAAATTTGAACAGATTTGAAGATGAACTGATTTGAATGGATTTGAAAATGTTTGAAATTTTGAATCAGCAATACTCCTGGTCTTTTGATACTCAGCAGATTCTACACCAGAGAATGACAGGTGGGTGAAATGGATCGTATGGGCACCTAGAGGGGGGGGGATGAATAGGTGCTAACCAATTTTTAATACTTTTTCCAATTTTAGGCTTTACACAAAGTAAATTCTCTAGATATGCAACTACGAGAATTTCCCTATATGAAACCCTAACTACTAAGCACGTAAAGGAGGAGCGAGGAAACCGTAGTGGAGCACGCGGAGACACAGGGATTTGTTTTACCGCAGTTCCTTCCTTGTTAAGGGAAGTACATCTGCGTTGGAGGGGTGGGCGGTTCTAAGACCACCACGCCACAATAGGCCTCACCCTATTCTCCGATGGATCTCGCCACGAGAGGCCTGATCCACCTTCTCCACTATTGGATCCCTTCGAGGCGGGAACCGGTGCCTTTTACAATACTATCGGGGCACACACCCACAACCGAATTGGGGGCTCCCGGGATGACAACAAGCTGTCACAAAAGCAAGGTTTATCAATATAAACGAAAACAAGGATCTAGATCTTTGCAAGAAATACTAGATCGAAGGTTCTCCAAATGAATGGAGAGGAGATGAAGCGCTTGATTGCTGATGATGAAGGTCGAGTTCTCCTCCTTCGATTCCCAAAGGGACGGAGCCTTTGGATGGATCTAGGTGGAGCACTCTTGTATGAACTTTTGAGATCTGATCTGTTCTTTTTCGAGATGAATCAAGAGTTCTGCCAGGAGGGGGAAGGCTGGCTTAAATACCCCCTCCCCAGATCTGGCCGTTGCTCAATTTTGGGGGCGGATTATCCGCCCCCCACTTGGGGCGGATTATCCGCCCCCTGGGAAAATTCCGCCCCAAGGGCGGACTCTCCGGGGAAACTCCGCCCCCCTCTCTGGGGCTTGCGCCTTGGTGAAGCTTGGAGAAAAACTTGGGGGGCGGATTATCCGGCCCCCTCCTGGGGCGGATTATCTGGCGTAGCCGGAAAGTCCGGCCAAAACTCCGCCCCCCTCTCTGGGGCTTGCGCCTTGGCGAAGAGCAGGAGGGGCGGATTATCTGCCCCCCTGGGGGGCGGATTATCCGGCCTGGCCGGAAAGTCCGGCCAATGTTCCGCCCCCCCTTCTGGGGCTTGCGCAGGCTTGAGCAGAGGGAGGGGCGGATTATCCGCCCCTGGTGGGGCCGGATTATCCGCCCCCAAAGGTAGATTTCTGAGCTGCAACACTTCAACACACATTAAATGATCCTTGGTATTGTTATCTAACACACAAAACACTAGGGATTAAGAAATGTTCTTTCAATCTCCCCCTTTTTGGTGTTAGATGACAATACTAGGATTTGCAGTGAAAACGGCAAGTGCCACCTTAGATAATGAAAGACGCTCCCCCTAGATGTGTGCATATTTAAGATTTGCATTTGAATACAAATACACACACTAGGTAGAGCACTACTTTAAGGTTCGGTGAAAGAAAGTCATACCACCGGAATATATAGCCATGACATACATAGATGAACCCCTGAATCCAAATGTCATCAAATAAGCTCCATAATTCCAGACTTCAATGGGACTTCAATGGGGTCCATGATAGATAAATCCAGAAATCCATGAATACCAAACATAGTACCAAACTGTGGAGTACGACATAGTCTTACACAATCAACCACAAATAGCAACACAAATAGCAAACAAGTTCACGCTAGAAAAGGCACAAGAAGGCACAAGCAAGCAAATAAAAACGACTAAAAACGAAGAGCTTGTGCCCAACCCTTGCAAATCCACGTGACCTACTAGAACTACTTCTCCCCCTTTGGCATCGAAACGCCAAAAAGGAAGAAGAGCGATGCTAACGCCCCTAGAGAAACAAATCAATCAAAGGCCAAATTTGAGTGTGTTTTCCATAAGAACAAGAGGTATGCAAGAAAATCCAACGAGACCCATGAAAAACCAACTCTTCTCGAGGAAGAGGGCGGTGGCCGAAGCCACCATGTTGGAGCGCATGGCATGACACCGCGAAGATGTATCTTGAGTTCAAAACCAATGCTCATCGATGACCCACATATCACAAAATGATATTAAGGGAAATGATTTTACTTGCTTTCGGCATGATGGGGGAGGGTTGGCCCAATCAATTAGGACCACACTCCCCCTATGTCGATGCCCACATCTAAACCAAATACATGAACAAGAGCAAGTGAGTGTGCAAGAATAGTCAAGCCAAGCTCCTTGAGTCTACGATATTTAGCTCATTCCGCAAATAACAAAATCTTGCTTCATCGAGGGGCTTCGTGAAAATATCAGCAAGTTGGTTCTTCGTGCTTACAAATGACAGAGCAATATCTCCACGAGCAACATGATCCCGAATAAAGTGGTTGCGAATCTCTATATGTTTTGTTCTTGTATGCTGCACAGGATTGTAAGCAATTTTGATAGCACTTTCATTGTCGCATAAAAGAGGCACTTTGTCACAATTGACACCATATTCCTTTAAAAGCCTCATCCATAACAATTGAGTACAAGCACTTGCAGCAGCAACATATTCAGCTTCGGCGGTTGAGAGTGAAATACAATTCTGTTTCTTTGATGACCAACACACTAGAGACCTGCCCAAGAATTGGCATGCACCAGAGGTTGATTTCCTATCATCTTTGTCACCAGCCCAATCTGAATCGGTGTAACCACATAGAGAGAAACTTGAACCCTTGGGATACCATAACCCAAAATTTGGGGAATGAACCAAATATCGGAAGATTCGCTTGACCGCCACTAAGTGGCTGTCTTTAGGAGCGGCTTGGTACCTTGCACACACTCCTACACTTAACACGATATCGGGCCTAGATGCGCAGAGGTAAAGGAGAGAGCCGATCATGGATCGGTATACCTTTTGATCCACATCTTTACCCTTGGGATCGAGCTCAAGATGACACTTTGTTTGCATTGGGGTAGCAACGCCATTGAGATCCGTCATCTTGATCCTTTTGAGCATGTCTTGGATGTATTTAGCTTGATTAATAAAGGTTCCCTCTCTAAGTTGTTTGATTTCAAAGCCAAGAAAGAACCTGAGCTCACCCATCATGGACATCTCAAACCTGTCAGTCATAAGCTTTGAAAATTCATCATTAAAAGCTTGGTTAGTAGAGCCAAAAATAATGTCATCTACATAGAGTTGGCATACAAAAAGCTCCCCATTGACCTTCTTAGTAAAAAGAGTGGGATCGATTTGCCCAACTTCGAATCCACGGTCTATCAAAAGCTCTTTAAGGTGCTCATACCACGCACGTGGGGCTTGTTTAAGGCCATAGAGCGCCTTATCGAGTTTGTAGACATGGTTCGGAAATTTGGGGTCCTCAAACCCCGGGGGCTGCTTGACGTATACTAACTCATGTAGAGGACCATTAAGGAAAGCGCTCTTAACATCCATTTGTTGTAACTTAAAATTATGATGAGCTGCATATGCAAGAAGGATACGGATGGACTCAAGGCGAGCCACTGGAGCATATGTCTCGCCAAAATCAATTCCTTCTACTTGAGAGAATCCTTGAGCCACGAGTCGTGCTTTATTCCTCACAACAATGCCATTTTCATCCTGTTTGTTCTTGAAGATCCACTTGGTGCCGATAACATTGCGGCAATCCTTTGGCTTTTCTACGAGCTTCCACACTTTGTTGCGTTCGAAGTTGTTTAATTCTTCATGCATTGCAACAACCCAATCGGGGTCTTCAAGAGCATCAAAAACCTTCTTTGGTTCAACCATGGAAATGTGAGCTTGATGATCACAGAAGCTAGCAAGCTCTCTTCCAGTGGATACCCTTCGTCGTGGATCACCAACTACCTTGTCAAGAGTGTGACCTCTTAGTTCAAGGTTGCGATCCGCCCGAGCCTTGCGACGAGCCTCAATATCCTTATTATTTCTTGAAGGAGTGGATTCAATTGTTGTATCCTTGTCTTGATTACTGCAGTGCCCTTGATCTTGGTCACCAGTACTGCCAGAAGATTGTTGCTGAGCATTTTCTTCAGGACCGGATAATCCGCCCCTTGGAGGGGCCGGACTATCCGGCCTGGGAGGTGAAGTATCAGAACCATCTTCCTGAGAAAGCCTAACTGGAGTTGGAGAGCCATGGCCGGATAATCCGCCCCTGGGGGCCGGAGAATCCGGCCTGGGAGCTTCAGAGGTGTTGATTTCTCCTTCGGATCCCCTGGTGCAAGTTGGAGTGCCAGGGGCGGATTGTCCGCCCTTGGAGGGGGCGGATAATCCGGCCTGGGATTACCATCTTGTCCAGGAGACTGATGATCTTCAGCAGGTTGCGGTGTTGGTGCAGAGTTTTCTCCAACAGTAGGAGCTTGTTGATCTTGTGAAGATGAGGGCTCCACTTGAGTGGAGCATTGTCCTTCCCGATCCGCCACAAGGGGTTCCTCAATGGGGCGGAAAAATCCCACGCCCATTCTTCTTATGGCATCTTGGGGTATTTCAACATCTGCATCACAAACATCAACTTGCCCTACAAAGGAGCCGTTATTTTCATCGAACTCCACACTACAAGATTCTACAACAATCCCAGTGAGCTTGTTGTAGACTCTATAAGTGTGGGATTCGGCACCGTAACCAACAAAAATGCCTTCTAAAGCCTTGGATTCAAATTTTGACAAACGGACACCTTTAATAAGAAAGAAACACTTACACCCGAATACCCTGAAGTATGAGATGTTGGGTTTGTTGCCGGTAAGTATTTCATATGGGGTCTTGTCCAAGATCTTCCGAAGGTAAAGCCGGTTTGATGAGTGACAAGCGGTGGATATGGCTTCAGCCCAAAAGTTATAAGGAGACTTAAATTCAGCTAGCATAGATCTTGCCATATCCATCAAAGTCCGGTTCTTCCTCTCGGCTACACCATTTTGTTGAGGGGTGTACGCAGCGGAATATTGGTGTCTAATCCCCTCTTCGCTAAGAAACTCGTTTAAAGTGTAGTTCTTGAATTCTGTGCCATTGTCACTTCTAATTGCCAATATGGGAACATTGTGTTGTCGTTGAACTTCATTGGCAAAGTCGATGACAGTTTGTTGAGTCTCACTTTTCAGCTTGAAGAAATATACCCATGTATATCTTGAGTAATCATCGACGATGACCAAGCAATATTTCTTCCCACCAAGACTTGCATGAGAAGGAGGTCCAAATAAGTCCACATGGAGTAATTCCAAGATCCTCTTCGATGACACAATAGTCTTCCTCTTGTGGGGAGAATCATGCATTTTTCCTTCAACACAGGCCCTGCAAACACGATCTTTGGCAAAAGAGACATTGTCTTTTAGTCCAAGAATGTGGCCACCCTTTTGGAGACTTTGCAAAGTTCTCATGTTGACATGGGCTAAACGGCGATGCCATAGCCAGCCCACGTCGGCCTTTCCGAATAGACACATCAGACCCGAAGTGGTTTTCCCCGAGAAGTCCACCACATACAGGTCATTTTCGACGTATCCAACGAAAGCGACCTTTAGAGACTTGCTCCATAAGAGTACCACCAAACCATCATCGATAAAAACAGCAAAACCCATCTTGCCAAGGACACGAACAGAAAGAAGATTATAGCCAAGGGTCTCAACAAGCATGACGTCCACGAGAGAGATATCGTGGGCAACCACAACCTTGCCAAGACCCAATACCTGAGATTTAGACTTATCACCATAGGAGACTGTGATATTATCAAGATTTGGACGCATCTCCGTGATGATCTCCTTGCTTCCGGTCATATGACTAGTGCAGCCACTATCCAGCACCCATTTCGACCCACCGGAAGCATAGCCCTGCAAGAAAATTACTTCTTGGTTTTAGGTACCCATTTTTCAATGGGTCCTTTCATGTTAGTAACAAGGGTCTTTGGGACCCAAATAGACCAAGCAATAAATTCATCAAAAGGACCAACATAATAAGCATAAACATCGCCATAATCATCACAAAAGAGTTCATAATTCGGATTGTGAGACCCTGCAAAACCAATATTATTAGTCTTGTCTTTTGTGACAACCTTCTCAGCCGTGCTTGTCTTTAATTGCACATTCTTGGTCTTGTTCTTCTTGGTTTTCTTCTTCTTGGACTTGGTGACATACCCAAGTCCCTCTCTACCATGATTTGACCTTTGCTTGTCAAGGACTTCATCAAGCACACCTTTGTCCTTTGTAGTGGTGTCCTTGATCACTCCTTTCTCCACATTAGCATTTTTCTTGTTACTATATGTTGAGTTGGACGAGCTAGGAGTATCATATATGGCCAATCGACTTTGAAGCTGATCATGTGACTCATTGAGGATAGAGAACTCGTTTTTCAACGCCTTGTGAGCATTGTCAAGTTTCTCCAATTCCTCGGAGAGTCTATCATGAGCAGCCCCAAAGTCAATCCTTTCCTTCTTTAACTTCTTTGCCTTGGTGACCGCATTGTCACGTTCCTTAACGAGTTTAGTCACAATTTCTTCATGTGACTCTTCCATAGACTCAAGCCTCTCTTCAAGAGAGACCCGAGCTTCTTCTTCTTCTTCAAGAGCATTTTTTAGGGATGCAATTTCCATTGCATCCTCCCTTTCAATTCTGCCCTTTTCTTCGAGGAGTGCTTCGTTTTGGGCCAACTGATCCATAAGAGCCTCAAAACGAACTTTGTGCTCACCTTGCAAGTTAGTATAGAAATAATCCAAGGCAATAATCTCTTCTTTAACCTTAAGACTAGCAGGATCATCCATGTCTATCATAGCCTTGGGAAAAGAAGAGTTAGAAGAAGTTACCTCGGAGCTTCTTGCCATGAGACAAGTAGGATTCTTGTTGATGATGTTTTCGTTTGGAGAGTCGAAGAGTGATGTTGATGTAGATGTGGTGGCTATAGCAGCCACCTCTTGAGAGTTATCGTCCTCGTCCTCATCTTCACTCCCCAATGAATATTCTTCTTGAGCTACTAGAACAATCTTTGGTTGCTTCTTGAAAGGAGCATTTTTCTTTACAAACTGTTTCTTACGTGGAGCTTTTGATTTGTCCTTGAAAATGAGTCTTCCTCCATTATCCTCTCTACTTTGATATGGACACTCAGCTACGAAGTGCAACCGGTCACCACAATTAAAGCAAGTTCTCAGCTTGGGACCATTTTCTTTTCTTCCATAGGCTCCACTTTTGCGATCTAGTTCAGCTTTAGCCTTGGCTGGATCTTTCCAAAAGTTTCTTGCATAAAGAGCCAAGTATTGTCCGTGAATCCTTTTTATATCTTCGGGACAGTCCAGGCCTTCTACCGCATATTCATCATGATCAACCACACTAGTCTTCAAAGCCATGTTTACCCCCTTTTGCATCCCCATAGCTCGAGCACGAGCGTCTTCGGCATTCTTGGCAGCCACTTTGAATGCGGCCATTTCTTGCATTACCTCGTTGGATGACATGAGGTGATAATTATGCCTACCTTGGAGACTTTTCAAATCTGTGGGCTCAAATGGCATAAGAGCACTGACATACTTGCGCTTGATCCAAGCATCATCAACATAAGCCGCGCCGTGGTTTCTGAAGGTAGTAGCTATTGCCTTTAGCCTCCTATACATGTCCTCGTGGTCTTCTCCATCCAGCATATAAAATCCTTCAGCTTCATTGCTCAAGGCATCATATCTATTCCTTCTCATACTTTCATTTCCGATGAAGAGCTCGGTGAGAGCATCCCACGCTTCTTTAGCTGTGCTAAGATGCTGAATGTGTGGCATGTCTTTATCTCCCACACCAAGCTGTATCATGTGTAGGGCCGTAGCATTGAGTTGGCTATCGACCACTTCTCTCCTTGTGAGATTGTTAGGATTTCCAACGTGAAGACCATTTTCGATGATCTTCCACAACTCTATGGAGGAACTGCACACATGAGATTTCATCAAAAATTGCCATTGAGAGAAAGTAGAAGCTGACAATTTGGGTGGATCACCCCTATTATGTATATGAGGGTGAGGAATAGGCGGATCAGGAGAATACACATGAGAAACCTCATTGTATCCATCCTTACCGCTATCCTTTTTCGAGGAGGAGCTCTTACTTGTATCATCACCTACCACTTCGTTCTCTTTGGAAACAGTTTTACCCGTTTCCTTGGATTGCGGAGTGGTATCCTCAGAGTTAGATGGAGGTGATGCTGCGGATGTGGAGAGACGCATTATCAATTGACGCATCTCTTCCATCTTAGCCTCCATAGAACTCACCAAGGTTGTTTCCAACGTCTTGAGATCGTTCATGGTGACTACCTCCGGAGCATCACTCCCATCTCCCTTGGAACCCATACTTCTCTTAGGCTGTAAAGCCCGAAATAAGAGCCGAGGCTCTGATACCAATTGAAATGGATCGTATGGGCACCTAGAGGGGGGGGGTGAATAGGTGCTAACCAATTTTTAATACTTTTTCCAATTTTAGGCTTTACACAAAGTAAATTCTCTAGATATGCAACTACGAGAACTTCCCTATATGAAACCCTAACTACTAAGCACGTAAAGGAGGAGCGAGGAAACCGTAGTGGAGCACGCGGAGACACAGGGATTTGTTTTACCGCAGTTCCTTCCTTGTTAAGGGAAGTACATCTGCGTTGGAGGGGTGGGAGGTTCTAAGACCACCACGCCACAATAGGCCTCACCCTATTCTCCGATGGATCTCGCCACGAGAGGCCTGATCCACCTTCTCCACTATTGGATCCCTTCGAGGCGGGAACCGGTGCCTTTTACAATACTATCGGGGCACACACCCACAACCGAATTGGGGGCTCCCGGGATGACAACAAGCTGTCACAAAAGCAAGGTTTATCAATATAAACGAAAACAAGGATCTAGATCTTTGCAAGAAATACTAGATCGAAGGTTCTCCAAATGAATGGAGAGGAGATGAAGCGCTTGATTGCTGATGATGAAGGTCGAGTTCTCCTCCTTCGATTCCCAAAGGGACGGAGCCTTTGGATGGATCTAGGTGGAGCACTCTTGTATGAACTTTTGAGATCTGATCTGTTCTTTTTCGAGATGAATCAAGAGTTCTGCCAGGAGGGGGAAGGCTGGCTTAAATACCCCCTCCCCAGATCTGGCCGTTGCTCAATTTTGGGGGCGGATTATCCGCCCCCCACTTGGGGCGGATTATCCGCCCCCTGGGAAAATTCCGCCCCAAGGGCGGACTCTCCGAGGGAAACTCCGCCCCCCTCTCTGGGGCTTGCGCCTTGGTGAAGCTTGGAGAAAAACTTGGGGGGGCGGATTATCCGGCCCCCTCCTGGGGCGGATTATCCGGCGTAGCCGGAAAGTCCGGCCAAAACTCCGCCCCCCTCTCTGGGGCTTGCGCCTTGGCGAAGAGCAGGAGGGGCGGATTATCCGCCCCCCTGGGGGGCGGATTATCCGGCCTGGCCGGAAAGTCCGGCCAATGTTCCGCCCCCCCTTCTGGGGCTTGCGCAGGCTTGAGCAGAGGGAGGGGCGGATTATCCGCCCCTGGTGGGGCCGGATTATCCGCCCCCAAAGGTAGATTTCTGAGCTGCAACACTTCAACACACATTAAATGATCCTTGGTATTGTTATCTAACACACAAAACACTAGGGATTAAGAAATGTTCTTTCAATCTCCCCCTTTTTGGTGTTAGATGACAATACTAGGATTTGAAGTGAAAACGGCAAGTGCCACCTTAGATAATGAAAGACGCTCCCCCTAGATGTGTGCATATTTAAGATTTGCATTTGAATACAAATACACACACTAGGTAGAGCACTACTTTAAGGTTCGGTGAAAGAAAGTCACCTTTTCTCCTCCCTCACGTGAGCCAGGTCAGGGGCAGCTGGGTGGGGAGAGCTGGGCCAGGGCGAGGGTGGAGAGGGGTCTCGGGGTAGGCAGGTCTGGAGGGGCCCCTTGGGCAGGGAGAGAAGAGAGGGAGAGGGAACATGTTAGCTAGGGTCGAGCTAGGTTAGCTAGAGGGGAGGGAAAGAGGGAAAAAACTTAGGGTTTGGTTATGGTGGGATTTAAGGAGAGAGGGGGTGGATTAGGGTTTTGGTTTAGAGAGGGGGAAGGTTAGATGCTAGGGTGTCCTTTTGTCAAGATCATCCCAAGCACCAACCAAAACCCAACAAGATCAAGACTTAGAAAAGGGAGGAAAAGGTGATGATGGTAAGGATGGGTATGGTGAGGTTTTGGCATGATCAAACAAGACCAAGCCTAAGGGGTAGAGAGATGATCCATATTAAAATCCAAATAAAAACAAATGTCAAGCAAAAGGGGTACTTGCATGGGCCATGCATAATTAATTAATACCATGTTTATCTTTGTGAAAACAAGATTATTTACATGGCATTTTCTTATGCAATCCAAAGTGTGGAATAAGGCCCAAGCAAAAGAATTTAGAAAGAATTCCAAGTGGAGTATGAGGAGATGATCACATTGGATTATATTTGGGACTTGCTAGTGTGTATATGCCACTAGATATTTATTAAGCCTACAAAATATCCCAACATGATGATAACCCCAAAAGCAACACATATGGAAGCTAGGAAAAGGGGTCCTACTCACAAGGCATGCAAAGGTGGCCATGTGGCTCTCATGTGTCAATAATGTGAAAACAAAATGATGCCAAGATGAGAACATGTGGAAAAGAATTGGATCCATTCCCCCCCACATGAGCTAGAAGTAAAACCCATAAATGCCAAGCTCATATTTAGTTGGATGGTGGAATTATAAGGTGGTGAAAGAAAGGTGGTGGAGTTAATAAGAGAGATTCCCCCAAATCAACTTGGGCATATAACAATATATCAAGAACCAAATACAATATCAAGAGGCAACTACAATTAATAATGCACATGAGATAAGAACCAAACAAGAAGGGGTTTTATATGATGCTCAAATGCAAGGTGGCATGATGACATGAGCATGATATGATGATGATGCAACAATTATATGTAGGAAGTGGCCCTTTTATTACCAGAACGAGTAGCATTACAGGTGTTAGACAACTAGGATGCTACACTGTGTGAGGGGGAGGACAAGCCGGTGAAGGAAGGGTGTGACACAAACAAGAAATAGTTGCTTAAATTGGTTTGAAAAAATGTTTTTGTTGGGTTGATGCAAGAAATGTCTCTCACATGTGTCTCTATAGCATCTATGGAAAACGATGCTTCGCAGTTTTTCGGTTAATAGATTTTTCGATGCCAAATGCTTTGTCATCGTTAGTCTAGAAATTGACATATTGATGGTCGGAATATCACGCCGATGGAAAACGAAAATAACGTTGTGTTATATGTTGTATCTTTGTTGCATTGTTGGACCCTTGGATGTAAGATGTCACATATAGACAATTATATGGCATTGGTATTTGGTAGAATCAACAGACCTTTTAAATTCTATGCAGATGAAAAGAATATATGTGCGTATCTTATTGCTCATCCGCATAGATTGATAGAAGTGCCATAGTTTCAGAGTGTAGATAGAGAGGCAGGGAGGAACGGAGATAGAGAGAAGGTGGAAAAGGAGGAAAGATGATAGAACCACGAGCATGACCATTCTACCAATCCAAACTCTATGATATTCTTTAGCTTTGCCACTGAATGTTCATATGTATGATGGTGAAATAAATTTAATGTCCCGTTGCAACACACGGGCATTTAACTAGTTGTTAATAAATTGGATATATATATATATATACCAATAATACATAAAATAAAAATATTCTATAAAATATAAAATACGAGATTATAAAATTTTATATTTAGTGATTTATTAGCGTTGATTTTGATATATTTAAAATTAATATTAAACTGTACGTATATACTGCAGGATCTTCTATAGGCTAGCGAGGCCGACAGACAAGCGAGGGTTTGCGCAGTGGTGTAAAAGTCCTACTCGGTACTCACCGTATTTCTCACTATATTGCTTCAGGAGTAGCTAAGTTTCTTTCCCTAGATTGTTTTTAGTCAAATTTATATGGGTTGTTCTCTTATCGTCTTCCCATGCAGTTCCACCCAGAGGGAACACTTCTCTACGGCTACCAGATTCTCGTTCGAACGCCACACATAAGGCTTTAACAGAGAACTACACGCAGAGATTTCTCCTATAGGATCCCTAGCATAAGAACCCATCCCATATAAACATGCTTAAAAATAATAAGGAAAACACGAAACTACTTCATTTCCACAATATAGCTTACATACGGTTTTCCCTCGGGAAACCCCCGAAGGGCATACATGAAGATAGAATAAATTACCTTACAACCTCTCCAAGCTTATGGTACAAGTGCCTTCAGTATAGAGGCTTTTATTACAGGGAGAGTGGTTACTACTACTAGTGAGCGGAGAGTTTGATGGCTGAGTCGCACTGGCTCTCTGCTCTGCTGGTTGCTGGTTTGCTGGTGCTGGTGTGTGTTCCCTTCTTTGCTGCAAGTGCCCCTTTTTATAGGCGAGAGATCAGCCTCCCAGAGCCTTCTCCTCCATTATTGGCTTTACTATTCTTTGTAGGCACATCATGCACCTATCTCATAGCTTCTCTATTCTTCTTGGACACATAATGCACATATCTTGTAGGTTTCCTATGCATTGCATAGGAATCTGATTGGAAGAGATGGAGGGGTTTTGTGCAGCCTCCACGGTCCCTTGGCTAGATATAACTTTTCTTCATCCTTATCATCACTTTTAGCTATCTTCTTTTACTTCATGATTATGATCTTGGAAGTGGCTTTCTTCTTGCATGCATACCATGCGTGTCACAACTCGATACATTGGGCTGCAGATGCATACTGATGATGGTTGCATATTTACTATTATGAGTAGTATATATATTATTTTTATTTTTATTTTTGAATTGGGGTGGTCCTCCACGCCCGAATAATTGATAGTCATATCAATTTTAATTTTTATAATTCTTCAATTTTATGCTTGGGTCCTCCGCGCCCGAATAATTGATAGCAATATCAATTCATATTCAACATTATCTATAGATTATATCGGTGCTTTTTTAATTCAGGCTTCTGCCCATGTCCTGCTATATCCATATGATCTTCTTCTGACAAATTGAAATCATACTTTATCTCATATTCTTTCTTCATTTCATCAAATTTTGCATTAAATTCTTCTCGTAATTCTTTTAAAATTTCTTCTTTCAACTCTTCTTTTATTAATTTCGTGACTTCTTGGAATTTTTCATCTATTTTCATATCTATATGTTCAGAATCCAAAGGATCCAAACCTTTTAAAAGGCATGATTTGTATGTTTGGTGCTTTGGGGATTCTTCTTCCTTTAAAAATAATAATTCTTCTTTTACCTTTGATGAAGTAGATGATTCTCCTTTTGTATAATTTGGACTTGTTGGAACATAGGTACCTACTCCTCTGGACTTCTGGATATGTTCTTTCGCTTTTGGTTCTATATAATAATTCTATCCTATCATCTCTCTTGCCAAACTTAAAGCTTTATTGATATCATAGTATTTTCTCCATGTTAAATCCTTATTTATTTTCCTTGCTTCCAGCTTATGCTTTATTATTTCTTCAAAAGTGAAATATATTCCTGGCTTGTTTCCATCATATAGGACATATAATGGTATTAATTCTTCTGTCTTAATATTTGCTGATTTTGGTACTTTTTTGTTCATCATATTGAAATATTCTGCGAGACTATTCAAGATAGATAGCATATAACCTGTTTCATCTCTTTTAACATTATACTGGAACCGGAAATTGTGTAATATGCATTGTTGTATTTCGTCAATAGAAATATGACCTTTAGGCTTAAACTTGAATGTATTTGGGGGGGAATATTTTTAATGAATTTCTGAGCCAAAAGTAAACACTTCGGCCCCATTGGGAAGTAACCCACGCTTCATTCCTGCAATATTGATGCATGAGAGAATATATCAGGTAAACTATTATCTTTCCCTTTAATATGCTCAAAACCAACTTTATATCCATTCCCAGTTATAATATATTCAAATAAAACCCATCTTCTAGTAGAACTTTTCTTACTATTGATTTGGTTATAATATCTATATATTGCTTTACAATCTGTTCGTACTGTAAATTCTTTAAACCCTAAATATAATCTAAATGCATTTATTGCATGGACTACTGCAAGGATTTCTCTATCGATATTATTCACTGTTTTTAATTTATAACTTTCATAGGCATACCTACATATTTTCTCTTCTGCTTTTGAGGAATATTTATTAGGTTTTTGCTTTAATATAGCACCCCATCCTACTTTGGATGCATCTGTTTCGATAATAAAATAGTTATCTTCTAATGGTAACTCTAAGGGTTTCAAATTTTTCACTTTTTCTTTTATGGCCTTGACTAATTTTATGTCTTCTAAATTAAAATATTTTTGGCCGTTCTTTCTTAGTTTAGCATACAAAGGTCCAGCAAGCTTTTCTAGGTTGTCTATGTAATTTCTTGCATAATTTACAATCCCTAAAAATTGTTGTAAAATCTTTTTATCATTCATGGTATTAGGGAACTGTAATATTTTCTTAGCAATATGTTCTTGCAAATATATTTTTCCTTCTCCTATTTCATGTCCAAGGAAATTTATTTTCTCTTTGCAAATTTCCATTTTGTTTTTAGATAATATTAACCCATTCTGTTCTACCTTTCTAAAGAAAACTTCAAGGTGGGCAATATGCTCTTTATATGACTTAGAGAAAACTAGTAAGTCATCTACATATACTAATATAAATGCTTGATTCTTATTAAATATATTTTGCATCTTCCTTTGAAACAGTGAAGGCGCATTCTTTAATCCTAATGGCATAACTAGCCATTCATAATGACCTTTAGGACAGGTAAAGGTTGTCCATGGGATTGACTCTTCGGACATTTTTACTTGCCAAAACCCGGCCTTTAGATCAAACTTGGAAAAATATTTGCTTCCTTGTATTCTGTTAATCCATTCTTACTTATTCGGTATATTGTATGCATCATCTATGGTATTATCATTAAGTCTTTTGTAGTTTATAACCATTCTAGACTTGCCTCTAACTTCTTCAGCATGATTTCTAACTATAAAAGCAGCTGAACGATGAGGACTTCTACTTTCTCTAATTTCCTTTAATTTTAATAATTCTTCGATATGCATTTTAAATTCTTCTATATCTTTGGGCGTAGCTTCTATTGGTCCTGACTTGATTATATAATCAGGGTTTATAATATTTATTTTGCATACTATGGAATTCTTATCCCAATGTTTCATTGGTATTTCCCCAATGATTTGAATATCTTCTAATCTTTGCACAATCTTGTCTATATCACTCTTGGATTTTATATCTCTATACCAATTTGGTGAGAACGATTGTAATCCTATACACTCGATGCATGTATTTTCTATATGATATTCTTCTATGGTATTACTTGGTTCCTCATTTTTACAGTCTTTAGGTGGCTCTGCACTATATTCATCATCTAAATTGGATATTTCTATATTTTGTAAATATTTTCTTGGCTTTCGCACCACAGATATGTCCGGCATAAAGAAAATTCATAATCAATTGGCATATAATATTGAAAGTTACATAAACGGCACAAAGTATATAAGATCTGTCAGGTAATAAGTGATGATATGATACTAGGATTAAGATTTTTACAACAATCTTTACAAACCTATATATATATATATATATAACATAAAACATGTCTAGATTTTTTTCTAGAAATGAGCATAATATCAGAGAATACCAATTACATCCAGCCTCTACAATAACGCATTGCCCTAGAGGCCATACTGATGCACATGCCAAAAAACAAAAAAGAATTTTTTAAAAAATTTCGCTATAGTTCTTCATTCATTAAAACAGCAGTACTACCACCGTCAAGACAGCATTAAAAGTCCATCTTTTCCAAAAAAAATGACCCCTCCAAGAAGAGAACAGTGCATAAATACCGTCATCGCATGATCAAAGATCTAGGTTTTTACCCTGAAAAAATCCACGCTCTCAAAACAATACTTCAACAAGATCATTGCCAGACACAACCAATTACGGCCAGACCCTGGGTTTTCATCCTGAAAAATAGGACCATGATCTTCACATGTACTATCGCCCCCGCTTGCATACCACTGCTTCTGGTCACGAGTCATCAAGCCAATTCCTCATCACCATTCGAACTCGAACCACCATTATCAGTCCTAAGATCTCGATCTTTATGACATTCTTCATCGGCACCATGGAACGAGAACATGCCCCATGATATTAACAGCCAACAGTGCTTTAAAGCGTTTCTCTAAACCCAAACTACCAGAGTACAAACATGGGTGCGTACGACCGAATCCCATCCGATCCAGCGATTTCTCGGCATATGCGTACTATAGAGTTCACCGGTGGAGTCTTCCGGAACATGATACTGTAACCAGATCAATGGAGATAAATATCAAGAGGGTCTTTGTCTTGGCATGAGATGAACCCTAGGACCATCCTCTTTATTCAATCTGAGCTAGCAGCTGCCTCGCCACCAGCCGAAGGTAGAGGAGAAGACGGTCCAGCATGCCCCTCGCCAGAACCCATCATGTAGTTGCCTCCGCAGCCAGAGGTCCAGATCGGATCCGAGTCAGACCCGATGGAACCGATGTCCGCCAAGGCGGCCGTACGTCAGCGCCGCCGAGGAAGACCTCGCAAGATCGCCTCCAATGCCACCACCACGACACCTCCTCCCCAAGCCCTTGATCCGCACCGCCCGAAAGACGATGGGACTAGACGGGCGCCCTAGGCCCACGACATGATGCCACCGCATGCAAGCAGCTGCAGGAGCACCCGCCGCCACCTGGCCGAGGTCGCCACCCCGACACGCTCCGTTGGCGCCGCCACAACCGCCTCTCCGAAGAAGACCGCCGCAGCCACCACCTCTAGCACCTTAGGTACTAGGGGGCGCCGCTACCGCGGCCGACGCCGGTAGCAACGGCGGATGGATGAGATCTAGAGGAGGGAGATCGGCGGCAGGATCTGGGGGCCCTCCGTAGTGACCCCGTGGAAAGGGTTACGGGAGGGGAGGAGAGGGTCTTTTAAAAAGATGTCTAGACAAGTAATACGACTTGCTCGTACAGAACCATCAAATGACCTTAACACTCCAAAAAGTTTCAGAGAAACTGATTTGCTAACAAGCACCTCTAACACTCCAAAAAGTTTAGTTATGCATTAGCATGGAAAACAAAACGCTAATAGATACATCTGCACAAGTGCAGCCGGCTCTCTATACAGTATAGACATGACCTGACGAGGCGGCCACGGCCACAGGGCAGGGCACAACCTAAAAATAAAAAGGCTGCCAGCACCAACAAGCCACTTCGTGTAACATGCGCGTAGGGCGTAGGCACCTTCGGTTCCACGGAAAAAAAAGAACATGGCGATATCCAGATCGTGCACCAACTGTTCCGTACTAGTATCAGCACTAAGACTAGCACGCTGCACGCAGAAGGCACCAGTGTTACATTTCAAAAGTAGCAGTCCAGGTAGCCGTGCCGGTGCCGCCTGCTGAACTCGACCAGGCTGCCGTACGTCCTGTCCGCGATACCCACGAACAGCGCCTCAGTGCCGTCGTCCGGGCTGAAGGACACCCCAGCGATCTCCCCGAACAGGTCGATCTCCTGCGCGTGGGTGTACCCGGCAGCGACGTCGTACACGTGGACGAAGTCCGCCGGCTCCGACGCCGCCAGGAACATGCCGTCCGGCGAGAACTTGAGCCCCCTGATGGCGCCGATCCTCCCTTCCAGCACCGCGAACGCTTCCGACGTGTTGCGCACGTCCCACAGAAGGCACGTCCTGTCCTGGTTCCCCGTGGCCATGACGCGCCCGTCCGGGTGCCACGCCGACGCGAACGAGTAGTCCTGGTGGCCTCGCAGGCTCGCGATTTCCTGGACGACATCGACACGACACCACGGTTAGCAACCAGAGCCAATTGTCTTTGACACTTCGGGGCACATTGTACGTAATGGATGTAAAACCTGGAGCGAATGTGTACCTTTCCGGACTGGGAATCGACGATGAGACAGTCGGAGCTATCACCAAGAACCGCGAGCAGCTTCCCATCGGGGCTGACAGACATATTCTGCATCACCAACTCCATGGCATGAGATCTACTAATTAAAAACAGTGGAACGGTGCAGATAACTTGAGCAGGTCATCACGACAGCGTATACTCACATTGACCGACCATGGGAACGAGAACTGGGCGAGGAGGCTGTACTTGTCGGTGTCAAAAGTTCTAACAAGGCAGTCGTTGTTTGCCGCCATTACCCGCGTAGCGCCGCCACTGCATCACAATAAGACAACGAACCCGGTAAGCAAAACAGTTTATCTCACTGAGATGTTCAAGTACTCTGGTCCGGGCAATTGGATTGCTTACTTGGGTGATCCGTAGATTTCTACTGCGTTGGTGATGGATTTTTTGTTGCCAGTCAGACTCGTACAGAATGCTACTCCAGGTTGATCGACATACTGACACAAGAACAAAACCGTCAGCTAGGAAGATTCAGAACAACTCACCCACAGGTCTGCACTCTGCAGTGCGTGCCTACTCAAGCCAACCTTGCAAATGAACTCCCCATGGAAACCACCAGCCACCAAGAGATTGTCTTTCACTGCCATGGTGCTGATCTGCACCCTTGACATTGGCCGAGCTCCCCGGATATTCTGTACAGTAAGGGCGCACTGTGGATTAGAAATTGACCCACATCTGATCAGTGAAACCGACTATCGTGTCCGTCCTGGTGCGGTGGATCACCTGAGTTGAAGCAACTTGGCCTGCCACGTTGAGCACTTGAGTTCCTCTCTGGAGCAGGGATGACCAATGCATTACAGAGTAGTTCTGCATCACGTACACATCATGCTTGGAAGTAGCCCACAGCAGGTTCCTCAGCTGCACATGTTGAAGAATATGGTCAGCGCATTTAATTATACCACAAGACACTACAGAGATGCAATGATGCAAGTAAGCTGCACTCTATTCAAGTGGATTCCATGTTAAATCTACCACAAATTACAGTAAAAACGAGAACATGTCATTACCTACTCCAACTATTCTGTTTGGGGACAGATGTTGATACTACGAAAATAGGCAAGAGAAGTGTCACCAAGGCGGGACATAAAGAGTGAGCTTCTGTTAAAATTTAATTTCAGGTAGTGTTAGTTATCTGATGCTACTGTTGGAGCTGTGTTCCTTCAGATCAGTAATGGTCAAGTGCTCTGCAATTATGAGACTGCTTCCAGAGTGTAAATGCAAGCAATTAGTCTGAACCCCGGTTCTTATTTTCGAGAAAGCTCGCGCCTCAATGCATTGATAGGCAAAAGTGTTCGTAATTTCGTATTACATTTGGCTCACAAGAACAGTATAACAAGGAGACATATTTGCACACCTTCAGCGAATGTATAAGGCAAAACAAAAAAGGTAGTGTTTCATAATAAAGCAGTATCAATTTGTTAATCCTCTTGTTATACTGTTGATACGACAGATAAGAGAACTATCACCAAGGAAGGACATAAGACTAAGAGTGAGCTATGGTTAACATCCGGTTTCAGTTTTATAAAATCATCTGATCCTACTGTTAAACTAGTCTTCCCCTTCAGGTCTCTGCGAGTATGAGACTACTTTCCCAGAGTCTATGTAAGCTGTTAACCTGAACCCCGGCTTAAAGCTCAAGCTAGAAAAAGAAGTCGAGTTTGCACACTGTCAGAAACCGTATCACCCAAAACAAAAAGTGTTAGATAATAACAGCGGACGATAAATCAGTATCTAATTTATTAATCATCTTCTGTTGAGCAACCTGCAAAAGGGAATTCATAGACACAATTCTTCTTTGCCTGTAGTAGAACCATCACCTCATACCATACTCCTTGGTGATCTGTAATAGCGTTGACTGCCGAGGAGTGTTCATCACTTGCTTGTAGACCTGATATCAGACGAAGCAGCTGTCGTATTATCACTGGTTATGCCGGAGACCAAAACTAACAACTCCAGCCAAAGTTATTCTGATCCGATTCATCATCAGACCTGCAACAAATGTTATGCATGTATACACAGAGGAGGCATGAATAGATACTACATATATACTGCATGAAATAAGATAGAACACATCCGAAAAGAAAGAACTGTGGGGTGGTCATCCAATCACAACACAAGCAAAGGCTACAGGCCAACAAATTTGAAAGCATGTGTTTGTTCAAAATTTAGGCCACTGTTAGTTCATTTTGTGTTGTGACTTTTGAACAGGTGCTGGTAGTTTGTGCATATTGCAAGTGTAAAACAGGAAATAGGTTCCTGAGCACAAATAAATAAGTAATCCATCCCTGCTAAAGTCAGCCAGTAGCTACACAGCGACGCAGGGGAACAGAGAAGGCCCGATTCGCAAAAAGAAAAACATAGAAGGCCCTCTGCAAGGATCACGCGATACCTGAATTTGTGGCCCGTGTGTGGCACACTAGTAATCGACGACTGACAAGAAAATAAGTCCATTCAATATTCTGAATCGAGTGCCACTTTATCCATGAGAACAAACAGAAGTGATTTTGTGTCGCAAATACAAGGAAAAAGGGCTAAACTATTCGAAAGACGGCGTTTCTGATACAATTGCTTGCATGTGCAAGTTCGCAATTTCTCATGTGCATATGTGAGTATCTGAAATGAGATGTCTTTTCCCTCAAAAAAAAAGAAAGAGATGTCCAAGAAATCCGGTACCTGAAAGTGCACTATCGTTGGCTTGACACTTCTCGTATTGGACTGAAAATCGTAGAAAGTGTCTCCAGTCTGCATTCGTTGGCACTCCTATAAACAAAACAGAATGAAGTGTCAGGACGAAGTACAGGTAATAAAGATTAGCAAAACTTACAAGAGGAAGGAGCAGGGGATCTCATCTCTCACCTTCTGTAATTCATCTCGCGGCCTAGCGAGGCTCTCGTAGTTCTTGTACTGTTTGAGCCTCATCTGACGGTACTGATCCCTTGTGTAGTTCAGCCTCTCCCAGGGTATCCCCTGCATGTCTTTCCCTTGTCTGAATTCCAAGGCCGAAGTGTCGTCCATCTGCTTATCCTACGATACGTAAAGAAAACCTGTTGGAAGTCTGGAACAGAACAGAACAGAAGAAGTTGCCGTGTCGTTCATTTGTTGTGAACCCAGGAGACAGTGTTCGTACTAGTTCTCAGGTAACCAACCGTACTCGTCTCAACAGCTAGCAGTGAACCAAAGAGGAAGGCGGGCATCCGGATTCATACCATGTGGGATTGGGAAGCGCCGCCGGAGGTTTGGAGCCCGTCGCCGCCGGCACGGTCTTCGAACTCGAACTCGTAATCATCATCGCCGCCGGCGACCAACTCCAGGTCGTCGCGCAAGTCATGCGACATCGCCGGACTGACACGGAATTGTAGATGGTTTACGAGAGGAACAGGGAACTCACGACGAACCCGGACCAGAAGAGGCTGATCGGCGAGCAGAACGGAACAGAACAAGCAGAGTAGGGGAAGCGTGATGGAGAAAGCTTAACTTCTCCCACCCGGTGTTTATATAGGCGGCGGGCGGCCGGGCACAGTGTTAACGGGGTGGGCGGTGCCGTGCGGCGGGGCCCGGCGTGTGTAACGTAGCTGTCTCGTTGCCCTCGGGCATGGCTCGGACGGAGCCTCCCGCCACGGCACGGTCCACATGTCACGTTGCATGCTTTCCTTGGGGCTGGGACCAGGGTGGAAGCCTGTCAGTGCCAGAATTTGGGGCTTCCTCGCGCTTGCCACGTGCCAACGACTATACAGATCCACGTGTATCTACGTTGTTGCCTTGCAACCTCTTCGTTTCGTACAGTGCGATGCAAGGCAAACCATCTTCGTGAAGCATTTTCGCTATTAAGGATTAGTACGTGCTCCCTGCGTTTTAAAATATAATATGTTTTAGTTTTGTAAAATAAATGTGTCTAAACTACTCTTAGTATCTAGGTTCACTCAAGTTTGGAACGAATACATTAAAAGAAATCTAGATACATTTTTTTTTCACAAACCTAAAACAACTTATATTTTAAAACGAAGGGAGTATGATCTTTTATAGAGTATCTAAAATAAAAGGGGGTAATCACAGCTAGTATTTTTCTTTTCCATTTGAGACGAAGGAAGTAATATGAATCGGACTTTAAAAAGAGACCCGCACACACGTCGGTCCGTGTTCCTCTACGCTCCCTCCTCATCCTCCATGTGATGTGGCAGCTCTGGACCCGGGCAACTCAGGAAACGCGATCACCATCATGGCAGACCGAGACGTCGCGCAATCTCATGTCGGCAGTCTGCGCGTGACGCCGTCAGTAAAAACCTGCGTGTCGTTACCGGGGGCTTCCGCAGTGTGCAAGGCGAGCCGAGCGCCACGCGCACGCGGTTTGTATGTGTGGCGACCACCTGATTAACCGACGGTTTTGTCACGTCCCCGCTTGCTAATTAAACTACTCGTAGGAGCATTCTTTTGAAAAACTGGGCCGACAGAGGCTCATTCGATGTGACCTATATTAGGTTAGGGTTAGTCTATGTGGGTATTTATTCTCTTTAGTCTATAAATAGAGAAGCAATCATTGTACGTGATTTTACCAGAGACATGTTATACCCTGTGGATATACGACCTTAGCATACCTGGTCCAGCCCAAGGAAGACCCATGGCAAATATGTACCAGCCCATAAAGATTTTCGGGTGGCCAAGGCCATGACGCCTTCGGATCCTTGGAGAGCAAGACTAGAGTAGATAGAATATTCAAAGGGTAAACCCTAAAACTTATAACCGACTCGATCTGTGCCTGGGACCTGCCTACCTCTATATAAAGTCAGGAGGGCACGACGAGGAGGCTCTCTCGCATACCACCGCATACACACCTCCACGCCAGATTGCATCTGCGCACCCCTTTAACTTTCGGTTCCGCCGTGATCAAGAGTAGACAAGCAGGAGTAGGGTTTTCCCTCCGGAGGCCTGAACATGGGTAAACCTCGTGTCCCCGTGTTGCTTATTTGCTAACCGTTCCGCGATCTCCAGCATCACCATCTTCTCCAAAACTCAAGTCCATAACAATGGGCATTGACGAGATTAAACTTCGTCAATTGGCGTCGTCTGTGGGAACTGGGGGCGCTGATTGTGCGATCGTGACGGTCTCAACCAAAGCGATCTACAACTCCGCGGCGACGGAGAGTCATCTCCTCTTTGGCGCCTTCGACTTCACCGCCCACTCGCCAGCCACCCTGAAGGACTTTGAGCCCGTTGGCGACGGACTCGAGATCCTGTTCGGGAGCTTCTGCTTCCAGGTGGGCAGACCGGCACTCTCCGCCTCCCAGAGCGGGTGCCCCTGCCATCAATCAGGCCCGCTTCATGGTCCCCACACCCCGTGCTACACACATCGCCATCAACAGATGAGTCCTATGATAGTAGCAGCTGCAACTCAGATCTGTGCGAGCCACCATCGGAGGAAGGGACCTACGGTTCTAGATCCGAAAGCTGCGGTAGCAACGATGAAGATGCTTGCATTTGCAAGAAATTAAGTGGGAGCGCTAAGACATGTTTCTAATACATTATGTGGAAGACATATTGTTGATTGGAAATAATGTATCTTTTATTAACACATATTAAGAATTTCATCCCGATGAAAGACTTAGGCAAAACCCAAAATATTTGGCATCAATAGACGCTAATATGGGTGTGCCAGAAGTACATAGACAAGATATTGAATTAGTTCAATATAGAAACTACAATAAAGGTTCTTGTCGCACAGAAAGGATTGAATGAGTTCAATGTTGATGATATATTCAAGTGTATTGACATTTGGTAAAGTGAAACAAATAATCAAGTATAGATTGATACTTGATGTATGAAATCACAAAGGGTATTTATATCAATCATACTGTGATATGTACAAATCCAGATATGTCCTATGCTCTAAAAGTTGTGAGCATATACCAGAATGATTCGTAAGATGATCATTGGACAATAGTAAGGATATTCTTATGATCTTTTGGAAGAACTAAGAGTATAATATTTGTAGAAGTGACAAATAGATGGTTAGTTCATTGTAAAAGTACTACATTGATACTGGTTTTGTCACAAAGTACAAATTTAGTTTATCTCAATCTAAACTAAGGGTGGCACAATATAATGGAAAGTGAGTTCCATAATGGATTTGGATGAGTTCCAAAGTTAAGACATTGTGATAGATACTACAACAAAAGGCTAAGTATATGACTGCTATTTTAGCAGCAAAAGAGGGCATTTGTGTCAAGTAGTTTGTTATCAAACTAGGTGTAGTTCACAGTGGGATAATACTATGAAGATATATTGTGCGACAATATTATCAACATGTTTTAACCCCAAAGAGCTAAAGGTCACACCGAAAGACCAAATTTATACAAAGCCATCTCATTAGAGAATGAGTGATGCGTAGAGACGCAAAGACATGCAATTACACACGGACCTGGAAGTGTCAGATCCGGAGATCAGTTGACCACTAGCAATCGTGTACATACAACACCGGAAAGCCATAGGTGTTGAATACACAAAGGTTTGAAACTAGATTATTGACTCTAGTGCAAGTGGGAGACTGTTGGAGATATGCCCAAGAGGCAATAATAAAGTGGTTATTATCATATCTTCACACTTATGATAAATGTTTACATACCATGCTATAATTGTATTAACCGGAAACATTAATACTTGTGTGATTTGTAAACTAAAATAAGAGTCCCTAGTAAAGCCTCTTGTTAAACTAGCTTGTTGGTTAATATATGATCATGGTTTCCTGATCATGAACATAGAAATGTTATTAACAACAGGGTCATATCATTAGGAGAATGATGTGATGGACATACTCCTATAGATAAGCGTAGCATAAAGATCAAGTCATTTCAATAGTTCAATTGCTATATGCTTTCTGATACATAGTAACCTAATTCCTTCGACCATGAGATCATGAATATCACCTTTACCGGATGGATGCTTTGATGACATCAAACACCACACCGTAACTGGGTGGCTATAAAGGTGGCATTGAGTGTTCGAAAAGTATTGGTTGAAACACATGGATCAAGAGTGGGATTTGTCCATCCATATGACGGATAGATATACTCTGGGCCCTCTCGGTGAAATGTCATCCAATTAGCTTGCAAGCATGTGACTGGCTCACAAGGGATCACATATCACGGGAACGAGAAAAGAGTACTTATCGGTAACGAGGTTGAACTAGGTATGCAGAGATACCGACGATCAAAACCTCGGATAAGTAAACTATCGTGAGACAAAGGGAAATTGGTATCGTATGTAAGTGGTTCATTCGATCGCAAAGTAATCGTAGAAATATGTGGGAGCCATATGAATTTCCAGATTCCTCTATTGGTTATTGTTCGGAGAAGTGGCTCGATCATGTCCGCATAATTCACGAACCGTAGGGAGACACACTTAAGGATTCGACGTTGTTTGAGTAGTTATGGTATTATGAGAAAGAGACCGAATGTTGTTCGGAGTCTCGGATGGGATCCGGGATATCACGAGGTGATCCGGAATGGTCCGGAGAATAAGATTCATATAAGGAAAGTCCCGTTTCGGAGTTGCGGAATGATTCCGGTGTTTTCATCGGGAATGTTCTAGAAGGTTCCGGAATGTCCGGCACTCCGGGGGAGGAGGGTACATGAATGTGTTGTATCAAAGTTGGTATGATTGCATCATGTACTAAGTGTTCTTGCTGTCCCAAATAAAGGATTAAATTGAATCCTAAAACAGAAAAGTAAAATGTCCAGTTTGAAAGTCAAACGGCTAAAACAAGAAACTGTGGGAAACAAGCAAGAGGAGGTTGAAACCAACTTGGAGGAGGAGTCCCTCTCCTCCAAGCCGGCGCCCAGCCTAGGCCGAGTTGGGGAGGGACTCCCCTTCCCTTCCCTGGCGCGCCAGCCCCTCCACCTATAAAAGGAGGGGCAGGGCCTCCTCCTCTACACACAAGTTCCTATCTTCTACCTCCGGTTTAGAGCCATTTCGGTTTAGAGCTTCTAATTGCTTTAGCCTTCGGTTTAGAGCCTTCTAATTGGTTTAGAGCCTTCTAATTGGTGTGTCTAATTACTAGACCACTAATAGCCTCTCTCATACTCCACCATACTCGCACCGGCTTAAGGCGAAGCCCTGCGGGATCTCCCCTCTACTTCCGGTACCACGCCGTTGTGCTGCCGGAATCGCGAGGAGAGTGCTACAACCTCCGCTGCCTGCTGGAACAAGGGAGAGGAAGGTCTTCGTCGAGTACCGAACGTGTGACCGACTGCGGGAGCGCTGCCGGAACGCAGCGCCGGAAGGATCGTCTACGCGATCTTGAGATCGGAAAGAGTACGACTACATCACCCACGAGAATCTGCTCTCGTTAAACACTTTGGAATCTTCGAGGGTAAGTTATTCCATCGACTCGTTGCTACAATCTAGTAGATAGATCTTGGCTTGTTGGTTTGTATGCGATAGAAATTTTTTGTTTTCCATACTACGAAACCCTACAGTGGTATCAGAGCCAGGTTTATATGTAGATCTGTTGCACGAGTAGAACACAATGGTCATTGTGGGCGTTGATGCTTTTATTGTCGATTGCTTCTTGTGTACTTTGCATCTTGCGGTATGTTGGGATGAAGCGGCCCGGGCTAACCTTACATGACATCGTTCATGAGACTTGCTCCACGCTTGACATGCAACTTGTATTGCATAAGTGGCTTTGCGGGTGCCTGTTTCTCCTAGCATAGTTAAGATCCAATTTACAGCGGGTGATTAACAATACTAGTATCAATGTTGTGGTTCTTGTTCGTAAGTTAGAACGACACTTATTGAAAGCCCCAAACCACGTAAAATATGCAAAGAAAGTAGAGGCGTCTAACTTTGTTTTGCAGGGGTGTGCAGTGATGTGATATGGCCATGATTGTGATTATATATGATGTATGCAATGTTCCTTATTGTAAGTCGGCAACCGGCAGGAGCCATATGGTTGTCTTTAATTTCTGTTAAGACCCGCGTGTCTATTCAAAGTAGTTGTAATAGTTGAAGCCGGTGGACGACAACCATGGAGAAGCGTCATTGACCTTGATGCAAAGCCGGTGATGATGGAGATCATGTTCGTGCTAGAAGATGGAGATCGGAAGCACAAAGAAGAAAGGCCATATCATATCACATATTATGAATTGCATGTGATGTTAATCCTTTATGCATCTTGTATTGCTTAGTAGACAACGGTAGCATTATAAGATGATCCCTCATGCACATGAATTTCAAGTCATAAAGTGTTCACCCTTAGTTGGCACCGTTGCTAAAGCTTGTTGTTTCGAAGCACCACGTGATGATCGGGTGTGTTAGATTCCGCAAGTGTATACAACGTGGGCAAGCCAGATTTGCTCATGCGGAAGCTAAGGTTTGATCTTGACGAGCCTAGCATGTACAGACATGGTCTCAGGAACACGGATCACCGAAAGGTAAAACATGAGTCATATAGGAGATATGATGAACATGTTGATTGTTCGCCATTGAAGCTATGTCAACTCTCGTGATGATCGGTTTTGATGTGGTGGATTTGGTTCGTGTGATCACTAAAACAATTTGAGGGATATTGTTTTGAGTGGGAGTTCACCTAGATTAATTTAATTATTAATTAGAACTCAATTTATCATAAACTAAATCAAAGTGAATTTGCATAGTTGTTGTAGTCATTGGCATCCGTTTACCACCTTACGCTTAGTTATAATTGAGATGATAGAACTATATAATTCTGGTTAGTTACTTTACGAACTGGTATCGTATTGTTTTGAAGTGTTAATCTTAAGTTTAATAGTCCTATTGCAAACTTTCAGTAAGTTCCGGTTACTCCATGAAGTTTAATAATTAGTATTAAATCAAGAGTAACAATTCCAAGTGTTAGTATATAAGTATCATGTTTGTCTCCATGATTCTTGATATTCAAAGCTCTTAATATCAAGGTTATCTAGGATCTGAAAGAGTTGTTTTAGAAACCATGATGTGTGGAAGATATTGTGATATCTGAAACGAAGTTTTGGTTACAACATGATAGAGTATAATATGGCAAAGTTCATGTTCTCATATTTTGGTGAGAATTTGCAAAAGGTTGGAGACACTAGTTGTCCTAATCCTACAAAAGGGTTTTGGAGAGCAACATTATACTCGTGATTCACCGTTACAAGCTAAAAGTAACTTGATCATGGATAAATCCATGATAAGGGTGAATATTTGATGTAGGTAAAATGTTTACTACACCAAGAGATTACTAAAGAAAGGAATTTGAAAGAACACCAAACATTTGATGATGGTGATCTACTTCAAAGTGCAAATCCAAAGACATTGGTATTTAATTATACACGCGTTGGATTATGTGTCATATGTATGACTCCACTATTGATATTGATAGATTCTTTCAAACAGAAAAGGAAATACTGAAAGAGAATCTCCTAAATATATGGCAGAAAAGAAAAGACTAGAATTGTTCAGTTTAAATATATAGATGATATACATGTTATGGCTATATTCTTTGCTTATTAAACAATGTGGTTCTTAAGTATTTGATACTGAATTTGTTGGTGTGAATTGTCATACGAAACAACACAATTCATGAACTACAATGGCCTAAGTAACTAGCAAAAGAATATGTGATGATGTTCATCGAGAACAAATAAAGGGTTATTGTGTTGCTCGTTAAACATCAAAGCTTGCCTTCAAAGATTTGTTTTATCAGGTATTATGAGAACAAAAGGGTTGTTCAAATAATTGCCGTAATCCATAAAAGATGGATGATTCACAAATCTCGTTGGAGAAATCACATCCATAAAACTAGTGCTAAAAATGTCGAAAGACAAATTGATTGAAAGATCACTTAGGAAGTGACATCGCCGTTTAAATTATATTGGAAAGAAAACATGAAGAAACTCCATGTGGATGGAATTTTGGAGTCTTTTGATTTTGATCACATGACGCTTGTGAAACTTTCCTAAGAGATAATTAAAATTTCGTTCATAGGCAAAAAGGGAACGAAAGACTAGCTTATTGGAAATTGTACATATTGTTGTACAAAGTCCATCATGTGTAGTCAAAAGCGATGGATTTCAACTTCATATGCTTTCTCCGAAAATTTGAGTGAATATATGAATATTTACTTAATAAGGATGAAGTATGAAACATTTGAAAAGTTCAAAGACTTTCAAGATGAAGTGCAAAATCATTGTAACAAGAATATAAATAGTTTATGATAAGATCATAAAGGAAGATATTTGAGTTACAAAGTTTAGCATAATACCTAAGATTTATGGAATCGTTCCGTGGATTTGCATTTTCCCGAAACACCATAAGAGTATGGAGCGTTCGAGATATGTAATTAAACCTTGTTTGACATGGTAAGATCAAAAGGTATAATTCATAAAACTGCCATTACATTTTAAAGATTAAAAGCTTTAGAGATTACCGTTTTTCCACTGAAAAGAGCTTCATCATAATCCGTTGAAATGACACCATATAAAGTTATGGTTTGGGATAAAACCCAAGTAGTCCTTTCTTAAACATTGGTATGCTATACATAAGAAAGATGTTTGCAACCAAAGTCGGATGAACCTGTCTTTGTATGTTATTTCGAATAACTGTTAAAGTATTCCTCCATAACACCAGAGACAAAAGTGTTTGTCACTTAGAACGTCAAGTTTCTTTGGGAAGGAATTTTTCGTGAAAAGTTAAGTGGGAGGACAATAGAACTTTGATAAGGTTAAAGGAACCTTAGCTATATGATCAAAGTTGCGCAGCACCGAAAAGTGTTCCGGAGGCAGCAACAATGCTCATGGCTTACGTGCCTCAAAGGTTGTGGTTACAATAGTCAAAGTTTCTATTGAAACAAGTAGGTCGAGTAAACAATCAAATACCAAGATTTGAGGGTTGAATCATTATTTGAGAATAATGAACCGACTACATGCAAAGAAGCGATGATGGGCCCTGACTCCGTCTAATGGCTTGAAGCCATAAAATCCGGGATAGTTCCATACACGAAAAATCAAGTTTTGAACTTGAAGGACCCTCGAGAAAGGTGTAAGACTTTACAGTCGTGTTTGGATCTATAAAGAAATAGACATGGATGTTTTACATCTATGAAATAGTCGACATGTTGGGAGAGAGTTCACAACAATGTTCAAAGGTTGACTATGACAAGATTTGATCTTTCATAGTGATATTTAGTCTAGACGGATTAATGTAGCAACCACTACATATAATTTGTTATATGGTAGTTGAATAAACAAAACAAGTTCTTCTAATAGAATCGTTACCTAGGACATGTGCATAACACGGTCCATAGGGTTTTGTTAATTCAAAGGATGCTAAAAGCATATGCAAACTTCAATGGTTAAAGTGAGCATCGCGGAGTTGGAATCTTCACTGTGATGAAACTGTTAAAGGAGTTTAAAAGTTCATTAGAGACGATGAAGATGCTTGCATTTGCAAGAAATTAAGTGGGAGCGCTAAGACATGTTTCTAATACATTATGTGGAAGACATATTGTTGATTGGAAATAATATATCTTTTATTAACACATATTAAGAATTTCATCCCGATGAAAGACTTAGGCAAAACCCAAAATATTTGGCATCAATAGACGCTAATATGGGTGTGCCAGAAGTACATAGACAAGATATTGAATTAGTTCAATATAGAAACTACAAGAAAGGTTCTTGTCGCACAGAAAGGATTGAATGAGTTCAATGTTGATGATATATTCAAGTGTATTGACATTTGGTAAAGTGAAACAAATAATCAAGTATAGATTGATACTTGATGTATGAAATCACAAAGGGTATTTATATCAATCATACTGTGATATGTACAAATCCAGATATGTCCTATGCTCTAAAAGTTATGAGCATATACCAGAATGATTCGTAAGATGATCATTGGACAATAGTAAGGATATTCTTATGATCTTTTGGAAGAACTAAGAGTATAATATTTGTAGAAGTGACAAATAGATGGTTAGTTCATTGTAAAAGTACTACATTGATACTGGTTTTGTCACAAAGTACAAATTTAGTTATCTCAATCTAAACTAAGGGTGGCACAATATAATGGAAAGTGAGTTCCATAATGGATTTGGATGAGTTCCAAAGTTAAGACATTGTGATAGATACTACAACAAAAGGCTAAGTATATGACTGCTATTTTAGCAGCAAAAGAGGGCATTTGTGTCAAGTAGTTTGTTATCAAACTAGGTGTAGTTCACAGTGGGATAATACTATGAAGATATATTGTGCGACAATATTATCAACATGTTTTAACCCCAAAGAGCTAAAGGTCACACCGAAAGACCAAATTTATACAAAGCCATCTCATTAGAGAATGAGTGATGCGTAGAGACGCAAAGACATGCAATTACACACGGACCTGGAAGTGTCAGATCCGGAGATCAGTTGACCACTAGCAATCGTGTACATACAACACCGGAAAGCCATAGGTGTTGAATACACAAAGGTTTGAAACTAGATTATTGACTCTAGTGCAAGTGGGAGACTGTTGGAGATATGCCCAAGAGGCAATAATAAAGTGGTTATTATCATATCTTCACACTTATGATAAATGTTTACATACCATGCTATAATTGTATTAACCGGAAACATTAATACTTGTGTGATTTGTAAACTAAAATAAGAGTCCCTAGTAAAGCCTCTTGTTAAACTAGCTTGTTGGTTAATATATGATCATGGTTTCCTGATCATGAACATAGAAATGTTATTAACAACAGGGTCATATCATTAGGAGAATGATGTGATGGACATACTCCTATAGATAAGCGTAGCATAAAGATCAAGTCATTTCAATAGTTCAATTGCTATATGCTTTCTGATACATAGTAACCTAATTCCTTCGACCATGAGATCATGAATATCACCTTTACCGGATGGATGCTTTGATGACATCAAACACCACACCGTAACTGGGTGGCTATAAAGGTGGCATTGAGTGTTCGAAAAGTATTGGTTGAAACACATGGATCAAGAGTGGGATTTGTCCATCCATATGACGGATAGATATACTCTGGGCCCTCTCGGTGAAATGTCATCCAATTAGCTTGCAAGCATGTGACTGGCTCACAAGGGATCACATATCACGGGAACGAGAAAAGAGTACTTATCGGTAACGAGGTTGAACTAGGTATGCAGAGATACCGACGATCAAAACCTCGGATAAGTAAACTATCGTGAGACAAAGGGAAATTGGTATCGTATGTAAGTGGTTCATTCGATCGCAAAGTAATCGTAGAAATATGTGGGAGCCATATGAATTTCCAGATTCCTCTATTGGTTATTGTTCGGAGAAGTGTCTCGATCATGTCCGCATAATTCACGAACCGTAGGGAGACACACTTAAGGATTCGACGTTGTTTGAGTAGTTATGGTATTATGAGAAAGAGACCAAATGTTGTTCGGAGTCTCGGATGGGATCCGGGATATCACGAGGTGATCCGGAATGGTCCGGAGAATAAGATTCATATAAGGAAAGTCCCGTTTCGGAGTTGCGGAATGATTCCGGTGTTTTCGTCGGGAATGTTCTAGAAGGTTCCGGAATGTCCGGCACTCCGGGGGGCGGGGGGGGGGGGGGGGGGGTACATGAATGTGTTGTATCAAAGTTGGTATGATTGCATCATGTACTAAGTGTTCTTGCTGTCCCAAATAAAGGATTAAATTGAATCCTAAAACAGAAAAGTCAAATGTCCAGTTTGAAAGTCAAACGGCTAAAACAAGAAACTGTGGGAAACAAGCAAGAGGAGGTTGAAACCAACTTGGAGGAGTCCCTCTCCTCCAAGCCGGCGGCCAGCCTAGGCCGAGTTGGGGAGGGACTCCCCTTCCCTTCCCTGGCGCGCCAGCCCCTCCACCTATAAAAGGAGGGGCAGGGCCTCCTCCTCTACACACAAGTTCCTATCTTCTACCTCCGGTTTAGAGCCGTTTCGGTTTAGAGCTTCTAATTGCTTTAGCCTTCGGTTTAGAGCCTTCTAATTGGTTTAGAGCCTTCTAATTGGTGTGTCTAATTACTAGACCACTAATAGCCTCTCTCATACTCCACCATACTCGCACCGGCTTAAGGCGAAGCCCTGCGGGATCTCCCCTCTACTTCCGGTACCACGCCGTTGTGCTGCCGGAATCGTGAGGAGAGTGCTACAACCTCCGCTGCCTGCTGGAACAAGGGAGAGGAAGGTCTTCGTCGAGTACCGAACGTGTGACCGACTGCGGGAGCGCTGCCGGAACGCAGCGCCGGAAGGATCGTCTACGCGATCTTGAGATCGGAAAGAGTACGACTACATCACCCACGAGAATCTGCTCTCGTCAAACACTTTGGAATCTTCGAGGGTAAGTTATTCCATCGACTCGTTGCTACAATCTAGTAGATAGATCTTGGCTTGTTGGTTTGTATGCGATAGAAAATTTTTGTTTTCCATACTACGAAACCCTACAAACTCACCCAGCGCAAGATCGACAAAGCGCTCACCAAGCGCGCATGCTCGTCCGAATCCGAGGAGGATGACAACGAAGGAGAACTCTGTGGAGCCCGATGCTTCAGCAGATCCGTCCGGCGGACACGGATGCCGCGAAACTTCAAACTTCCTTCGGACACTCCGAAGTTCGACGACACACAGGACCCCAAGGTGTGGCTCAGCAACCACATGTCGTCCGTCAAGCTACACGGCAGAAACAAGGAAACCGCCATGCAATGCCTTGCAACTGACAGGCGCAGCTCGGATCTGGCTCAGCAGCCTATCCTCGGGATCCATCCGAAGCTGGGAGGAACTGGCGTACAGTTTCGTCCGAAACTTCAAGGGCACCAGCAAGAGGCCAGCCTCGATCGAGGAGCTGCGGGCCTACACCTAACGAACGGGTGAATCCATTCGCTCGTACATACTGCGCTGGTCCGACACCAAGAACTCCGCGGCGCACATCTCTGAGGAGAGAGCTATCAACGCCTTGAAGGACGACATCAAACGCCAGGACTTCAAGGAAGAACTTGGACGCGTCAAGCCCAAGACACTCGACCACCTCATGGACATCGCCAACAGGTGGGCCGATGGCGAGGACTCCGTCCACCGAGCGCACTCAGAGGAGGAAGATGACTATGGCCGGCGACATGAGCGCTGTAGCAAGAGAAGATCGTGTGTCTACGACGATCGTGATGGACCCGACATGGTCGCGGCTGGCTACGCCGACCGCCGCAACGACGACAACTGCAGCAGCGGCGGATACCGCGGAAGCCACTTTCGCGATGGAGGACGCCCAACGCAGTCATGGCAACATCGAGGGCGTGACGACGGACCCTCAGCATACGATAAACTGTCGGGTCCATGGACCATCCACTTCTACATCGACAAGCAGGATGGTAAGAAGAAGTCAAGCCACATGCTCAAGGACTGCCACAAGTTCCAGAAACTCAGCGAGAGCATGGCTCAGATGAGGCAGCAAGCCTCTAACCCTAGATATAGGAACGCACCTGCACCAGGTGAGATCGCACATGGAGCTCCTCCACCACCACCTGCGGGACCTTCGAACCACCCAATCGCACCCGCGCAGAATAATGGTGGGCACGGGTACCCCATGCCGAAAGGATCGCTGATGATCCAAAAAGGGCGCCCAATGAACAAGGTGCAGAAGAAAAACACCCGCCAAATTAATCTGGACGTAACCGCTCCGCCCTCCATCCCTGAATACCTCAGCGGATCGGAGTCCTGCATCACGTTCAGCCGATCGGATCACCCTTGCCAGGTCCCTCGCCCAGGTCATGCTGCCCTGGTGCTCGAGGCGCAGATCAGAGGGTTCGACATGAGCCGCGTCTTCATGGACGGTGGCAGCGGCATCAATCTGATATTCACCAGTACCTTGGCAGCAATGTGGATCCCGCTGTGCAGCCTGGAACAATCCGATACAACGTTCCACGACATCGTCCCAGGGAAGGGCGTATTCCCCCTGGGAAAGATATGGCTCAACGTCATATTTGGCAAGCCGGATAACTTCCGGTGCGAGCGACTCGAGTTCGAGGTGGTGGACTGGCCATCACAATACCACGCCATCCTCGGGCGTGTGGCATTCGCACGATTCCTGGCAGTACCGCACTACGCATACCTTATACTCAAGATGCCAGGACCCAGGGGTGTCATCACGGTCCACGGGAGCTTCACCCAATCGGACCACTGCGACAGGGACTTCAACAGAATCTCCTAGTCATTCAGCATGTAGGAGGAGCTCATAAGGCTCCGCGAGGTGACAGACAATGGAGCACCCCCAGTCGCAAGACAAAACGCACCAGACATGTCTTTCGGCTCCACCGTCAACACAAAAAAGGTGCAGGTCCACCCAACGGATGCCTCCAAGACGGCGCCGATCACCAACGACCTCAGCTCCGCATAGGAAAGTGCGCTCGTCGAATTCCTCCGTGAGCGCTGGGAAATCTTTGCCTGGTGTCCTGCGGACATGCCAGGAGTTCCCAGGGAATTCGCCGAGCACGCACTCAACGTCTTTCCAGACGCCAAGCCCGTCAAACAGTCCATCCGACGACTGTCCGAACCACGGGCCGAAGCAATCGGAGTCGAAGTCAACAGACTACTCGACGCAAACTTCATCAGGGAGATCAAGGAGAGCGAGTGGCTCTCCAACACTGTGATGGTCCCCCAAAAGGACACGAACATCCTGCGGATGTGCGTGGACTTCATATCGCTGAACAAGCACTACCCGAAGAATCACTTCCCTCTCTCTCTCTGATCGATCAGATCATCGATTCGACTGCTGGATGCGAGAAACTCTCCTTACTTGATGCCTACTCAGGCTACAACCAGATCCGACTAAAGGTCGAAGATCAGGAGAAAACAACGTTCATCACGCTGTTCGGAGTGTTCTGCTACAACACAATGCCCTTCGGGTTGAAGAACGCAGGCGCCACGTACCAACGGTGCATGCAGGCATGCCTGAAGGACCAGATTGGCCGCAACTTCCAAGTCTATGTCGACGACATAGTCATCAAAACAAGGGAGGCCAAGACGCTCATCGACAATCTCCGCGAGACGTTCGATAACCTTGATCGATACAAGATCAAGCTAAATCCAGAAAAGTGCGCCTTCGGCGTCCCATCTGGTCAGCTGCTAGGATACTTCATCTCCCAGCGAGGGAACGAGGCGAACCCGAAGAAAATCCGGGCCATAATGGCCATGGAAAAGCCGAAGAACCTCAAGGCCGTCCAGCAGCTCGCTGGGCGAATCGCGGCATTGAGCAGGTTCATCAGCCGCATGGGCGAAAAAACTCTGCCATTCTATCAACTGCTACGCAAGGCAGACAAATTCGAGTGGACGCCCGAGGCGGACGACGCATTCGAAGATCTAAAGCGAATGCTCTCTACCTCACCCGTGTTGGTCACGCCAAAGGAGCGCGAACCTTTACTGCTATACATAGTAGCCACACACCAGGTGGTAAGCACCGTACTTTTGGTCGAGCGACCCGAAGAAGACAAGACCCACGGGGTCCAACACCCAATATACTACCTCAGCGAGGTATTGACGCCGACAAAGCAAAGGTACCCTCACTACCAGAAACTCGCCTACGGCGTGTTCATGACGGCTCGTCGGCCGAGCCACTACTTCCAGGATCATCAGGTGATGGTCTACAACGAGGATCCCCTGAACAGCATCCTGAACAACCCGGAGGCCACATGACGTGTGGCCCTGTGGGGCATCGAGCTGTCACCTCTAGACATTGTCTACGAGAAGCGCCACACGATCAAGTCTCAGGTCCTTCCGGACTTCCTCGTCCACTGGATGGAACTGCAGCTGCCAGACACACTGGACATGACACAGTCATGGACGATGCACTTCGACGGCTCCAAGCGCGAGGCCGGACAGGAGCCGGTGTCATACTGACCTCCCCATAGGGCGACAAGATGAAGTACGTCCTTCGGATAAAATTTAGAGCCTCCAACAACGAGGCCGAGTATGAGGCCCTCATCCACGACATGAGGATGGCCAAGATCTGCGGCGCGACGCGCCTGGTCATCTACGGAGACTCGAACCTCGTCGTCCAGCAGACGATGAATGAGTGCGACGCGCACACTGCCAACATGATTGCGTACCGCGCACTCTACAACGCACTCGAAGGAGACTTTGACGGCTGCGAGCTTCGGCACGTTGGGAGAGAAAGCAACAAAGAGGCCGACAGACTCGCCAACATCAGCTCCACCTACGGCGGGTGCCGCCAGGTGTGTTCCTTGAACAGATGTGCGTGCCATCCATCAAAAGGAAATTCCCAAAGGGATCACCTAAAGAAGCAGAGCACTCGAGGGCCACGCTACCCGACGGTCAGGAAGGACCCGAAAAACTCGACACAGAGGTCGCAGTGGTCAACCTGATGCAAGTCATGGCAGTTGAAGAAACATGGACACGACCATACCTAAGGTACTTGATAAATGGAGAGCTGCCTGAAAGCCCGACAGATGCCCGACGCATTTCTCGCCGGTCCAAGGCCTTCACCATCATCAATGACGAGATGTACAAGCGCACATTTCGGGTGTACTCCAAAGGTGCGTCACCATTGGCGACGTCAAAACCATCCTCCAAGACATCCACGAGGGCATCTGCGGCCATCATGCGGGCAACCGCGCCCTTATCGCCAAAGCTCTATGAGCCGGATTTTACTGGCCAACGGCCATGAACGATGCCAAGGAAATCGTCCGAAGATGCAATGGGTGCCAGAGGTTCACCGACAAACCGCACGCACCCGGATCGGAGCTTAAGCCCATACCTCTGGCCTGGCCTTTCGCCCAATGGGGGCTGATATGATTGGTAAACTGCCAAGGTCCTCGAAGGGAGGTCACGTCTACCTCCTGGTCACAGTCGAAAAAATTACTAAGTGGATTGAGGCCATGCCTGTCACTAACCAAAAGGGCAAAACTGTCGTCAAGTTCTTCGAATCCATTGTCTACAGGTTCGGCGTGCCGCACAGCATCATCACCGACAATGGGTTGAACTTCATCTCCAAAGAATTCCAGGACTTCTGCGAAGACCTCAGAATCAACATCACATACGCCTCCGTGGTGCACCCGCAAACGAACGGGAGGTCGAAAAAGCCAACGGCCTCGTCGGTGCTGGCATCAAGAAGCGCCTAATGAGCCCACTTGAGCGACTCGCAGGAGCCTGGACACAGGAGATACCCTCGGTCCTCTGGAGCTTGCGCACGACACTGAACAGCTCAACTGGCTACACGCCCTTCTTCATGGTGCACGGAGCCGAAGCCGTGCTACCAGCAGAGGTACGCCATAAGGCCCCATGGGTCGTCGCCTACAGCGAAGCCGAAACGACGACCGCACTCGAAGACGCCATCGACACACTCGACGAAGCACGTGACATAGCAGCAGCTCGATCAGCGGTGTATCAACAGAGCCTCCGCAACTACCACAGCCGACGGCTGTGCCCAAGGTCCTTCGTCGAAGTAGACCTAGTCTTGCGACTCAAGCAAGAGCGACCGAAGAAATTCGAGTCAACATGGGAAGGACCCTACATCGTCACTGAAGTTATCCCAGGTGGCGCCTATCACCTCAAGAACATGGAGTCCAGAGTTGCATACTCCAACCCATGGAACATCGCACAACTGTGATGGTTCTACCCCTAGCTACCCCCTCCTTTTACTTTCAATAAGGCTATTCAGCCAAGCCTACTCAGCCGAACAATGTACCTCCACCTTAAGATATGAATAAAGCTAAGTGTCTCGCCCCAAATTTTTGTCTATTGTTCGTATTTTACTCCATGTTACAACACACTCGGGGGCTCCCCCCACCACACGACTTCGTCGACTGAGGATAACGCGTGTACACCTGAGTAGATGACCACGTCAGACTAACAAAAAGGACACGTATACAAACAAAGCATCACGTGCTAAACAACAATAAACCTTTACAACAAAGGGCACAACACGCCCAATCTAATACATAGAAATTTTACATCTATCTTTTTACAGGTCCTACCTATTCTGAAGAATCACCCGCGCACGCTACTCAAAGAGATCTACAATTTGTTCAGCATGCTGCCTTACAGCCGCATAATATGGACGCATATCCCACTCGCCACCATCTGGCCGAAGAGGCGGCCCAACTGCTATAGCAGCCAGATCTACATCTGGACGGTGTAACCGAACCAGAGAAAGCACGGCCTTCACCCCCGCGACCAGTTGATGCTGCACCAGTTCCCTAACATGATGCACATTTCGAAACTTCGCCAGCAGGCCCCAGAGAGTCGATGGTGCCTCATCCAGCGGAAACATCACGTGCAGCACCGACGCCAACGAAGCTTTAGCCTGGCGCAGCACCCGCGACACCTGGTGAACACGATCCTGCACAGTCGCAAGGACCATGGCACGATCGCGGTCCATCCAGAAAAAACCGCCGGCCTAAATGTCCTGCTGGGTCAGGCAGTTGATCCGAACAGCAACACGCTCCTTTTCCTCCTTTGGAGCAAGGTTAGCACCTGCAAAACTTGCAAAAGTAAGATGAAAGGCCAACAGGCGCATTCGACACAATGAGCAGCATCTCGAAAAACTCACATTGAAGCTGTTCGGACAGATGTCGCAACTCCCCCATCAAATACTCCTCTCTGGCAGCGCCTCGCTCTGCCTTCGACTTCCAAACATCGGCATGGCCGCGCACTCCAAGTAATTCTTTCTCAAGACTACGGATGCGGCCACGAAGAAACACAAGCTACGACGCACCATCCAAGGATGGCCGCGGCTGTGGCACAGACGAAGTGTCAACGAGATCATCACCCTAAGGTCCCTAGGGGAAAAGAAGGAAAGAATATGAACAAACAATCGAATGAACAAAGAACTCGGAGATTCATTATATGCAACAAAAAGCCACTGCATGGCACAAGGACTGTTCGTAGACATATTACAAGAAAAGAAACAAAAGCTATCCTACAACTAAAAGACCTAAGTAGCTGCATCCTGGGTAGCCGCGGAGCCGGACTGCTTGCTCTTGGCCTCCCCATGCTGCCTCAACGCATACTCAGCCAGCAAGTCAATCAACTTCGGCCCATAACGTTTACAGCGGGCAGCGTAGAGGGCGAAGGCTACCTCGGATCCGTCAGCAGCCGTTGGCATCCATGAGGTGACCTGATGAAGATCCAGCTCCGCTCCAGACGCCAGGGCCATCGCCAGGCCCACGGATGCATCGATGCCCTTCTGCTTGCGCTTGTACGCCAGAGGTGCATCGACGGACAACGCATCCGCTAACGCATCGACATCCTCGAGGGCGACGCCCTTGGGGACGAGCTCCTTATAGAAGCGCCCGAGAACCTCCTTGGCCTTGGCAAGTGAGGCGACCACGGTACTGCCGCGGTCTTCGACCACCGCAGTGGCATGATCTAGAGTACTTCCGTGCTCCAGAGCACCGTGGTCAAACTCGATGCCTGCAACATCTAAAGAAACGAAAGAGGCAACGTGAGTAAAAAAGCAAAGCAAGAAAAGACAAGGAAGCGGAAAAAGGAAAGACGAGACCACTCACCGAAATAGCCTTGGCAGCCGCCATCAGCTTGCCGGCTACCTCCTTTTCGCGCGAGGCCGCAGTGGTGGCGAGTTGCTCCTCGCGGTCCGTCGCCTCCTGCTGTAGGCGCTCCTTGGCCACAGCTGTGTTGGCTAGCTCCTGCTCAAGGCGCTCCTTCGCACCAACGGCGTCCTCGGCCTTCTTCTCCGCTCGACCAAGGCTCTTTTTGATAGCATCAAGCTCGCGGAGGGTGGTATTGTTGTCCTCTGCAAATAGCAGAACACTTATCAGATCGAAGAAAAAGAAGTAGAAGAAGAAGCAAAAAGATCAACCCGTGAACGTACCCTGAAGCTGCTTGAAGCTGGCCTCCAACACCAGGTGTTGTTGCACCAGCTGGTTGGCACCTTTCACAAAAGGCTGCAAAAAGATACTACTCGTAAAAAAAGGCTTGGGGGCCACGCCCAAAGAATGAGAAGGACAAATTACACATACGAAAAAACGCTCGGGGGATCCCTCCGAGACAAAAAAGCAAAAAGATCAGCAGATCATCCTACAGATGCTCGGGGGCTCCCCCGAGACAAGCAAGCAAAAATAAAAATGATCAGCAGATCACCCAAAAATGCTCGGGGGCTCTCCTGAGGCAAGAACAAAGGAACTTACATGATCAGACGACGACTCCGAAGGTCCAGCCGAAGTCTTCTGGGGGACAACAACCTGAACCTCCTGCGGAGAAGGATTTGGAGCAGCGCCCTCAGAGGTGGCCACCGTCTGAGGAGCAGGAGGAGCAACCTTCGACTCTCCCACCATCTCCCGAGCGCCATCACTGAAGGAGCCATCGGTGGAGTGGCTACAAAAGAAAAAGTCAGCCAAGTACAAGAAAACAGACAAGAGAAAGCAAAAAGCAACTGAAGAAAACCTACAAGTCGAGATCGCTCAAGTCGAAGACAGGCGGGGTCCTCCTGCCTTTCTTCTCCTCTTTCTTCTCTTCCTTCTTCCGCTTCGCCGATGGGTGCGGTGCCACAGCCCGCACGGGCACGGCCAGAATAGGAGAGGAAGATCCCCCATGATCCCCACTGTGACGCTCAAGGCACAGCGGGTTCCTAGGCGTCGATGGAGTCGAAGCATCCGACGATTCGCTCGAACTTCGTGTCCGCTTTCGAGTGTGCTCCTCGCTCGACTCAACGGCTTCTTCGGCCGGCGACCGCGCCGACGGAAGCTCAGACATGGAGTCCACCTCATTATCTGGTGCATCCGGAAACAATTCGGATAGTGGAGGCGACATGCCCGGTACCTTGAATTCCTGCGTAAAAAGAAACAAATGTTTAGCACACAAACAAGTGCAAACAAAACGCAGTCGAAAAAAGGCGCTACGCGCATGTCCTAAATCTACACCTGCGGAATAGGACGAGAGGCGGCGAATGGAGGAGTCAACGACTTCCCTAGGATATCCTCTCCAGCCTTGTACTTCAGCAGCGGACGAAGAATCCTGTCGAGATCCCCCTTGGAGAACTCCCCAGCCGAAACCCTAGTCGGATCACGACGACCAGAATAAAGGAACATCGGGTGTGCCGTAGCCTGGAGCGGCTGCACCCGACGTTTAAGGAAGGTGTGGATGATATCCACACCGTTCACCTCTTTATCCGGAATCAACTGGAGATCCTCCACCCGATGATAGAGCCCCTCTATCTCCGCCACCTCGCCATCCAAGATCTGGTTCTTCCAGGACCTCTTCGGCTCGATTTTCTGGGAGGGGTCAAAAGGAGCAAGATCAAATTTCTTTCCGGCCACTATGGAATCGCGGATGTAAAACCACCGCCTCCGCCAGTACTGGACAGACTCGGACATAGAAAAGGATAAGAAAAGCAAGTTGGATTTAAGGGAAATGATGCAGCGCCCAATGGGATAAACACCATCGGAGCCAGATTGCCTCTTCACGGAATAGAGTTTCCGGAAGATGCCAAAGTGTGGCTCGATACCGAGCCAGCACTCACAGAATGTGATGAAGCAGGTGACATGAAGAAGAGAGTTTGGGTAAAGATGATGAAGCTGGACGCCATAAAGAAAAAGCTATCCACGGAGAAAATCGTGGATTGGGAAAGAAAGGCCCCGAAGGACAAACGCGGTGAACATGACCCGAAACCCAGCGGGAGGACGGGGAATTACCTCGTCGTCGGGGACTCTGACGGCCTCCCTATCCTGCGGGATAAGACCCCGCTCACGGAGCTTGCGGAGGTCACCCTCACGCGTTTCCGATCGCCGCCAGCCACCATTAGTGACGCGGGTGGCGGTGGAACCCTTTTTTCCATCGGTGGCAGCACTGGTACCAACTGTAGTGGAGGACTTCTTGGGCTTCCCCATCGCAGTGCGGCGGTGACGGCGATGAGCACGCAGAATCAAGGAAGGAAAATCTCGGGGAAATTCCAGCGCGCAGCGAGAAAATCTCAAGGAAGATGGGAGCAGTGAAAGAAGAATGGCTGCGGTGAAAACAAACTAACTTTTCCCCAATGATTATAAGGACGAGAACGATACACGGCGACCGTCCATCAGGAAGACCTAGAGCCAACATCAAGATCTGACCGTCCACGTGTGAAAGAACATGTGGGCCCCCATGTGTGGTTTTGGTAATTAATGACAATCTTTATGGACTAATGTGTGTATTAAGTTGTACTTGTAGGATTTGTCCATTGGCATCGCTTGGAGCATGTGTTGGCTCCAAGGTCGATAATATGAAGAAGAAGATATGTTGTGCAAGCTCAAAATGCGCCATCTATAGAAGATCTCATGTTTGATGCTTGCCATCCTCGGTGATCATGGATCGATGATGAGGAATTAAGAAAGGTGTTCCATCTTGAGAAGGGCAAGATCGTCTACATCGATCTCAAGTGGAATGCTCAAGGCAAAGGTATAATCTTGATAGGTTTTCCCTTTTGCCGGTCTCATGTTGTGTGTGGGAGACCGGGTTTAGGATAGATAACCGTACTATCAAGAGGGGCTCTCGAATGAGTAACTCGATCACATCGTTCGGAGAGAGATCAAACCTTTGCATACTTGCATCATTGCATTTGGTTGTTATTTGGTCTTATCTATGTGAGGATATAGAGCTTGTGGTAATCTCCATAACAAGCTCTTGTTCATCAAAATCGGATCTTCCGTTTGTATCTTGTTGCGATTTTGATCTTGGCGGTTTTTCGGTTTCTCACCAAGTGAGGTATCCCACATTATTCTACTTGATATTTTATCACTTGGTAGGGTAGCTTTTGTCGCCCTTTATCCAACGCAATTGGAATCGGGTCAATCGGAGCTACCGTTCAAAAGTTATGACCGTTCGAATATTTGCCGATTTGATTTTAATAAAGTAAAAGAAAAACAGTTTTTCTCGGTTGTCGGGCCTAGTACCGGACACCCCAGTTTCGGCCCGTTCGCTCTCAGATCTGTCCGGTACTACCGGCCCGTGCGGTATTACCGCCCCGGGCGGCCGGTAGTACCGGGCCGCCCCCTCCACATAGCCCAGCTAGCCTCGCTGCTCCCTGGCCCATCTCTCCCCGCCGCCGCGTCTGCCCTATGCATGCCCCGCTGCGCTCGCTCGCTTCGTCCGCTGCCTCAATCGCCCCACCGACTGCCGTTTCTCCCGCGCGCGCTGCCTGGCCCGCAGTGGCCCCCGGATCCCGCGAGCGCAGCCGCCGCTTGCTCGCCCAGGTTCCCGCGCGCGCCCATCCTGCTAGCTGACGCGCGCCTGCCTCCCTGCCACTGGCCCCACTTGGCTAGGCCATGTTGACCGCCTGCCACGCGTCCGCGCTAGGCTCGCTAGCTGCGCGTGGGTCGCCCGCTGGCCCCTCTCTCGCACGCGCTGGCGCGCTGCGTTGACCGTGTTGATCCCCTGCTGCGCTGCTGCTTCAGCTTTTTCATGGCACATGCGGTAGTACCGGTCAAAACCGGTACTACCGGACCGTTCTGAAAAAACACCCTAACGGCCATATTTTGTCTAGCCCTATATAAGTCTTTTGTCCATTTTCGTTTAGGGTTGCTTATCACTCCTCCTTTTGTCTAAGCTTTGCCCCCATTTGCCTTACTCTTTGAGCTTGATTTCTACACACCCCTCCATTGATTCTTGCATATATTTGAGGGGTAGTTGGAGGTGATCTAGATCTATGTTTTGACCTAACTGATTCATCTCTTTGTGAGTGTATCTTTGGGGATCTAGATTTTGGGGGATTTTGTGTCTCTCTTTGATTCCTCCTCTCTTGTTCCCCCAATAGCTTTAGTAGCTTTGTTGGAACTTGAGAGTGAGGGATTTGAGCATCTTTGTGGTGTTCTTGCCATTTGCATTTGGTGCATCGGTTTGAGTTCTCCTTGGAGGATTTGGTTTGAGTTGCTCATTGGAGCTTGTCCCTCTTGGGTTCTTGGAACCCTAGACGATTTTGTGGCCTTGGTGGCATTGTGGCCTTGGTGGCATTTGTTGAGGCCTTTTGTGGCGTTTGTTGGGAGCCTCCAATTAAGTTGTGGAGAAGTGCCCCAACCTTGTGAGAGGTTCCGGTTGCCACCGAAAAGTGCACCGATAGTGGAAGCGTGGATCGATCCCGTTGGGGTGAGATTCACCGGAGAATAAGGGAGGCATTTTGTGGCGTTGGTGGTTTGATACCACCCCTCTCCAAACGAGATGTACTCCATGTTGGGAGGAACTCGGTAAAATTTCGGTGTCCCCGCGTGCCTCGGTTATCTCTATACCCGAGCTCTTTACTTATGCACTTTACATTGTGATAGCCTTCGTTCTTGAAGTAATATATATCTTGCTATCACTTTATTGCTTATATTGCTTAGCATAAGTTGTTGGTGCACATAGGTGAACCTTAGTTGTTCTAGGTTGTGCTTAAAAAAGTAAACACTAGTTTTATTCCGCCTTTTTTGAGCCACTCTAGGAAAAGTTTTAATCGCCTATTCACCCCCCTCTAGGAGACATTTGTATCCTTTCAATGTGTCAGCACAACAGCGAACCGTCGCTCACACGCCGTCCACTACACACGGAAATCAAGGCGATGCCGTAATTATCTCCACGCCGCGCGTGACCAATCAACTCAAAGTCAGAAGGTGGGACCCATGTTCGTCCAGTCACGTCATCTCTGGCGCCGCAGACGCTTGAGGTCACCGATCGTCAGCACTGACGTCATCAGAAGCTATACTAGCAACGGTTACAATTCTTTGGCTGTACAGCTAAGAGTACTTACTCAAATCTACGATTCGACTAACTACTCGGGGGCTACTCCTATCAGGAGCGCTGGTACTAAACCATTGAACTATTCTTCGAGTCCTATGTCGAGTCTACGAATCCACTACGGACTCGGGGGCTACTCCCATAGGGAGGATGGATTCAAGCATCCGAAAAATTTGTGTCCTACAGACCTAAAAGTCAACAAAGATCGAATTAAATTCTCCGCTCGAGTCTACGACTCGAACAGACACTCGGGGGCTACTCCCATAGGGAGCGCTGGTCGAGCACCCTATGAATCTTTCGACTGCGATCCTTCGGATCAGCATGCAAAACTTTTTTGGCAACTCTGCCCCATTTAACGCCAAGTGAGCAGCGTCCTCCTTGGCCACCCGAAACACCTCCGCGGTGATAAACATTCGGATGCTGCGTCTGTGACGCAAAGATAAGACCTACAGATACCATCTGATGGCCTGGTAATGCACACGACTGCGCTCTGCTAGTAAAAACCCATGCCAACAGGCACGATGAAAAATCCCGATGGACACGTTGGGTACATCACTTAAAATTCACTGGAATTCCACTCCTGTAAGTCCTCCGCGGCATGAGTCGAATTACGCCAGCATACGTTCCGGGTTCAAGTCGAGGGACTCGAATCTGAAGAAGATCGTGTTGTTTTGTCCTAAGACGGTTAACTGTCCCTGATCTGTCGGGAGAGTCAGGCACACGCATCAACAATCCCTACACACTCGAATCATTCTCTAGACAAACAGAGATAACTGCACCCGAAGGATTGAAGAGTCCTCAGCCGAATCTATGATTCGACTGAACACTCGGGGACTACTGACATGGTTATACCCTGCGGGTACACGACCTTAGCATACCTGGTCCAGCCCAAGGAAGGCCCACAACAAATATGTACCAACCCATGAAGATTTTCGTGTGGACAAGGCTCATGACGCCTTCGGATCCTTGGAGAGCTAGACTAGAGTAGATAGAATATTCAAAGGGGTAAACCCTAAAACCTATAACCGACTCGATCTGTGCCTAGGACCTACCTACCTCTATATAAAGGTCGGAGGGCACGACGAGGAGGCTCTCTCGCATACCACCGCATACGCACCTCCACGCCAGATTGCATCTGCGCACCCATGTAACTTTCTGTTCCGCCGTGATCAAGAGCAGACAAGCAGGAGTAGGGTTTTCCCTCCAGGGGCCTGAACCTGGGTAAACCTCGTGTCCCCGTGTTGCTTGTTTGCTAACCGTTCCGCGATCACCAGCATCCCCATCTTCTAAAAAACCCAAGTCCATAACAATGGGTATTGACGACATTAAACCTCGTCAGTAATTAAATGTTTTACGCCTTTAATTCTTTGTATTCCATAGTTAGCATGTACCGTTTTTAATTTAAATTTTGGAACGCCGTCATATTTTAATAATTGTATTATCGCATTTATGCAACCGATTACCTGTTGTAACCTTACACACTTTGCATAAATTGCAGATGACCGGAATCGTGAGGCGTGAGTTCCCGGAGTTAACCCAGGATGGGCTAAACTACCTGACTTGGGCCTCAGACATGGAAATCGTCCTCGAGGGCCGATGTATCAAGGGCGCGCTGAGTGCAGGGACCCAGACGGCCCCCGGCACCACCATCCCGGTGGATAACGCTAAAGCACTGCATTTCCTCCACCATCACATGTGTGAGACTCTCAAGAATGAGTACATGGCAGGACAGAGTGCTTCTGCCCTTTGGACCGCCCTCAACAAGCGGTTCTCTAGGCTTAAGTACACCATTCAGCCATAGGCGAAGGCAGATTGGATTCGTCTGAGGTTTGCGGACTTCAAGACCGTGGGAGAGTACAACTCCGCGTTACACCGAATTTGTACCATTCTTCAGCTGTGTGGAACCAGTACCATAGATCAGCAGAAGATATACAAGACTCTCTCCACATTCTACCCGGACAACATCCAGTCCTCGCGAAACTATCGCCAGGAACGATTCACGGAATATGCAGTGCTTATTGATGCTCTCCAGGTGGCCGAGGCGCAGGATAATGTTCTCAAAAAGAACTTCTCCGCGTAACCCTTCGCGGGGGGCCCAAGTCATGAGGCTAATGCCGGCACCTACAAGGTGCGCAAGCCCATCCACAAGAGGCGAGGCAAGAAGGGCAAGAAGGGACCCAACTCCTCCAACCCGACCAAGCAACGCAAGGCGGGCAAGGGGGAGGCAAGGCCCCAGGACTGCTTCCGCTGTGGCTCCAAGACTCACTTCTCCCGGCAGTGTTTGGCCCCTAAGCACGTCGTGGACGCGTTCAAGGCCAACAAGAAGGCGCGCAAGACGCACCTCATCCAGGTTGAGGCACCACTGGCGCCCGGAGCGGCGCCCGTGCACAACGTCGCACCCGTAGTGGCGCAAGACGTAGCACATGTGGCAGCACCTTTGGCGGTTCCCACGAATGCCACTGTGCCCATGGAGGTTGGGCACGTCGTGCCCCCTCCGCCCCAGCTAGACATTTCTGCTGCCTCGATGAGGATAGCCAACTAAGAGAAGCTCAACGATCTCGAGATAGCAGCCGAGATTGATGGTTTCTTTGCAGAATCCACCTGAGCTCCTTTTTGTTGTTATGATTTTTTCCGCAAATAATCTGATACAATTCTTCGATATGGTTGTAAGCTCTATGAGAGCATAACATTTATTTGTTTTCGGCGATTGGATGACATTTATTTCATTCATTTATTCCATTATTTGGTTGTGTTATGTTCTGAAATGTTTATGTGTTTTACTTACTTGATGTAGCATCTTCCTCGCTCCATTATATTAATTAGGCACTATATTTTAGAACGCGTGTGGAGCCCAAATGGAGGAAACGCGCCTTGCTGATAGCGGCACCACAAATACCATCTTGAGAGAAACAAAGTACTTTGAGTCTATTATCAAAAACCCCGGTAACATAATGACGATCGCCGGCTGCGGTCCGATTGTAGTTGGCTCCGGAAGAGCAACTATCATACTCCCAAATGGAACAACTCTGATCATTGAAGAGGCATTGTTATACCCGGAGTCGACTCGTACTCTCTTGAGTTTTAGAGACATCCGCGCAAATGGTTTCCATGTAGAGACCGATGATGATGAGAATGGAAAGGAGTTCCTACTCATTACCAAGAGCAACGAAAATGGTAAACATGTTGTCGAAAGACTCCCTTCATTAGCTACTGGGTTGTACTACACTAAGATAGTAGCACCACCTATTTACACTACCCTTAAGACTGTCTTTAGAAGCTCTAAACTATTCTGCCTTTGGCATGATAGGTTAGGCCACCCCGGTCTTAGGATGATGATAAATATAATTAACAACTCGAATGGTCATAATGTTAATGTGAAAAATTTCCCGAATCCTGATGATTTCGTGTGATCCCATGCGCTACGGGGAAATTGATCATTATACCGTCCCCCCTAAAGGTGAAGGATAAACTCCCCGCGTTCTTGGAACGTATACAAGGGGACATATGTGGTCCAATTCAGCCCCTCTCAGGACCGTTTCGGTACTTCATTGTGCTCATCGATGCTTGGTCCAATGTTTGCCTGCTGTCAACAAGGAACCATGCTTTTGCAAAGTTGATCTCTCAGATCATAGAAATAAGGAATAAATTTCCTGACTTTTGTTTAAAGTATATTCGAATGGACAATGCCAGAGAATTTACTTCAAAGGCATTCGATGATTATTGCATGACAACAAGAATCAAACTTGAGCACTCTGTACCGCATGTCCACACTCAAAATGGACTTGCGGAGGCATTGATTAAAAGAATTAAATTCATTGCCCGACCACTCCTTTTGGGTTGTAATTTGCCAACTACATGTTGGGGACACGCGGTGTTACACGCTGCTAATCTCATCAACTTTCGACCATCGTCCTACAATATCCACTCTCCTATTCAACTTGCGTAAGGGTCGGCACCAAAAATTTCCCACCTACGTAGGTTCGGCTGCCAGGTATATGTATCTATACCACCACCCTAGCGTTCAGCAATGGGACCGCTCCATAAGTTGGGGATATACGTTGGTTATGAGACTGTGTCCATAATCAGGTTCTTGGACCCCTTGACAGGTGACTGTCACACGACCCGTTTTGCTGACTGTATTTTTGACGAGGATCTTTTTCCGACTTTGGGGGAGGTAATCAACCCCTGGATGACAAAAGTCGAGAAATCACGTGGAAAGCCACGGGGATCCACGCTCATGACCCGCGCACTGTTGAGTCTAATCGAGAAGTCCAAAAGATACTAGATTTGCACTCCCTAGCGAATCAACTGCCTGATCATTTTAGTGATTTAAAGACTGTGACAAAGTCGCATGTGCATGCACGCAATGCACCAGAAAGGGTTGAAATACCGAAGAAAAATGATGGTATACCCGCTCCCGTTTCAAGGCCTAAGAGAACGTGGAATCCGGTTTCTCAAATCCCAAGTATCCGGGGACGCCCGAAGAAAAAGGATAAGAGAGATTTATTACAGTCTGCCCTTGTTGAGGGGAGCCAATTGAGACCTGGCACAAGTACGGATATTTCAGTGCACGAAATTCCAGACTTGAATTTTCCTATATCGAAAATGCCTAGCGAAGTTGTGTGCGCACACATCAGCCCGGGAAAACTAAAGGACCTAGCCCCTGGATTGGGAAATCCGGTAGAGCAAGAGGATGTACCTGGTGCACTCCATGACGAAATGGTCATTAACTATGTTAATTCGGGCGAGTCATACAACCGAGCCATGGAAAATATCGACGTTAATTTTGCCAAGAAAATTGCCTCAATCATAGATCTTGACTCTGAGCCTAACACGCTCGCTGATTGTAAGAAAAGGCCAGATTGGAAAGATTGGCATAAGGCAATCACTGCTGAATTATTATCGTTAAACAAAAGAGAGGTATTTGGACCTGTTTGTCTAACTCCTCCCCATATTCGCCCCGTGGGCCATAAGTGGGTTTTTGTTCGAAAGAGAAACGAGAATAATGAAGTAGTAAGGTACAAAGCAAGACTCACTGCTCAAGGTTTCACTCAGCGACCAGGTGTCGACTTTGAGGAAACTTACTCCCGGGTCATGGATGGAATTACCTTTAGATACTTGATCTCAATGGCAGTAAACATGGACTTAAAAATGAAACGGATGGATGCTGTCACCGCTTACCTATATGGTAACTTGGATTTAGACATATACATAAAAGTACCAGAAGGTATCCCTGTCATGAACCAGGATAGAGCAAACAAGAGCTTATACAGTGTTCAGCTTAAAGAAGTCATTGTATGGACTAAAACAGTCAGGTAGGATGTGGTATAATCGTTTAAGCGATTTCCTTCATCAGAAGGGCTACGCGAGCAATGAAGATTTCTCATGTGTTTTTATACGGAGATCCCGAGATGGTTTCTGTATTATCTCGGTGTACGTGGACGATTTGAATATAATCGGTACACCTGACGATATTGATGAAGCGAGTTCCTACCTGATGTCGGAATTCAAGATTAAAGACTTAGGCAAAACCAAGTTCTGCCTGGGTCTGCAACTTGGGCATTCCCCTGCTGGGATTCTAGTTCACCAGTCGGCCTACACCCAGAAGGTGTTGGAACGATTGGGTTTGAAAAGGCATATCCTTCTAAGACCCCGATGGTCGGAAGATCTTTGCAGCAAGACAAGGAGCCGTTTAAGCCTAAAGAAGAGGAGAGGAAATTCTGGGACCGGAATTCCCCTACTTAAGTGTAGTTGGCACACTTATGTACCTCGCAAATTATACACGGCCGGATATTGCATTCGTCGTTAATCTTCTTGCTAGGTATAGTTCTTTACCTACCAAGGGGCATTGGAAAGGCTTTAAGGACATCTTCAGGTACATACAAGGGACCAAAGACCTTGGCTTGTTTTACCAAAAGAACCAAGACCTATCTATTGTAGGCTATGCAGATGTTGAGTACCTTTCGGACCCGCACACATCCAAGTCGCAGACTGGATATATTTTCCTTTGTGGTGGAACAACGATTTTCTGAAAATCATCTAAGCAAACGCTTGTGTCAACTTCGACGAACCACTCGGAAATCATAGCATTATATGAAGCATCACGATAATGTGTATGGCTTCGACGAGTAGTCATTCACATCCAGATGTCATGTGGGCTGAACATCATACAAACCCCAACAATTATCTATGAAGATAATGCTGCTTGTGTTGCACAAGTCCAGACGGGTTACGTGAAGAGCAATCTCACAAAGCATATAAACCCCAAGTTCTTCTATGCACATGAACTGCAAAAGTTGAACGAAGTAAAAGTCTTACATACTAAGTCATGTGAAAATCTCGCTGATTTGTTCACTAAATCATTGCCAACATCTTCTTTCGAGAGATGTGTCCGTGGGATTGGCATGATGAGACTTAGGGAGATGCAAGGTTCAGGAGGAGAATCTTCACAAACTCATCGCTGAAATCTTGATCCCGATGATTGAGTGCTTAACTTTATAGTTAAGTGAATTGTACTCTTTTTCCCTAGTGAGTTTTTATAAAGTTTCTCACATGAGCTTTTTAATGAGGCAATTCGTGCAACATAGCAAGAAGTATACCATGTGCGTTTCTTCATATTTTTTCCACTGGGTTTTTCGGAGTTTTGAGCCATGGTTATACAGATAATATACCCAGGGGAAGTGTGGAAAACTGTGCCGATAAAGACCAATTCGGTGTGGCCTCTACCAGGCTAAGGTTAGCCCATGTGGGTATCTTATCCCACTTAGTCTATAAATAGAGGAGCAATCATTGTACGTGAGTTTACCAAAGACATATCAATAAAACTTCTCTGTTCCTGTGCCTATTTTCTATGTAATCTTGTGTGCCTTCGACTCTAATCTTCTTCCTGGTTTATGAAGCAGTTTCGAGACTAGGGGTTGTTCACCAGATTCGTCGATTATGACTGCCATCGTGTCGTACGTCGCTGTTGTTCCGGAAGCAGCCAGCGGCCGACCGCGGAACGGCGCGCGGGTCAGCTAAATTAATAATGGTCGGTCGGTCGGGCCCGGACCGATCGATCCATTTTCCTACCCCTGTAACATCACTGCGTGGGTTCATAGCAACTACTCCATGTTTATTAGGATAACGATAGATAGATAGACACATCGATAGGTAATTCTACATACGTGTGCGTGAAATGTAAGACCGGAACAGACTCACACAGTCACGTGTGCATGCGTTGGGCTAAAACTGGCCTAGCTACGCGCTATTCCAGCGGATTTATTATTTAAACCCGTCGTGATCTTGATCATTATCCAAAGCAGGTTTTACCTACCACGTATCCCAGACCAGCTAACAGATATGGAGTACGTACTTTTTCTTGCGGGACACAAGCAGTATTTTGACCTGTCATTTTAGGTTCAAAACTTAGCACGTCATTCTCTCTATGGATACTACTGCATTTCTAGATCTTGTTTGACTACTGATTATTCATCACCGGCCACACTCGTCCTGCAGTACACCGCACACCGCGGCACGTTATAATATTACTTTCTTCGTTTAGAAATATAAAACATTTAAGCTATATGGAATGAATGTATTTAAATGGCTTTTAGTGTATAGATTTACTTAAAATTTTTATGAACCTATACATTAAAATAACGTCTACATTTATAAATCTAAAATGTTTTATATTTCTAAACGGATGGAGTATATTGTAATACAACATAAAGTGCGAGATCTCACGACATACAACCGTTGTTGAATGTGGATAGGATAGTAATTGCCGACTCCCGATGCTTGTTTACTCGTCCACAAGGTGTCAAGTGATCTCACCAAAATCCCAACTTTAGTTTATTTGCTATTTTGATGAGATTCTACTTAACATCCTACTTGCGATATTTTCTCAGCTCGGCGAGTATTTCTCTGGTCCATCAGTTTTTTCGTAAACCTGTTTACTTTTGGAGTATTTTTGAGTTTTGTCGTGGCCTAATTCCAGAAATCCAGCGAACCCAATCCATCAGTGGATTCCCACAAACGACTGACCTTGCATTTATTTATGATGCACTTTGTATTCTGCATCAATGCAGCATATTTGTATGGTTAGTTTCTTCTTTCGTTGATGGGTCTATGTTGAGATTTCAGGAATAACTTAATTATGCCATTGTTTTTTATTAGATACCTACCCCTTGAACTATACTAGGAGTGGACGAACCACCAAAGTGTTAGAAACGACGATGATCTACAGATTCTAAATTCTTTTTTGAATAGGAATAGCCTAGAAGGGCCTGGATACTGCAGTAATAAAGCGGCGAGGTATAAATTATAGAATGGATCTCAGACAACAACACAACTGTTCCTTAACATTTGCAAAATAGACCCTAAAGTAAAAACAAAAAAAGCGATTGGGTCCGCCGGCTATGGCCTCCAGTAATGGCCGCCACTACCAACACCAACATGGCCACATGGCGCTGGGGAGAAATGGCAAGCCATCGCAAGTCCAGAAAGGGGCCTTCGATGGAGGTTAACAATAACCTTGCACCGTATCAACACCAGGGCCTCGAGCTGTTGTCCGTCAACAACTTGAGTCGACAGCCAAACACGTGCCATCGTGGATGATCTCCAGGAGCCACACGCAGTATCGCTAACTCCCTGGTCGCCACCGCTTCCGCCATTCGACGCATCGATCCCTCCCACCTTTCGGCCACCATGGTCACGAGGAAGGAGGAACAAAGCTGCAAAGAAGCGGATAAGGAGGATACCGTAGAAAGTTAGCAAATAAGGAGGAGACCGTAGAAAGTTAGCAAAAAATGAATATGGGACACCATGGTGCCCGGGCATCATACATGTATTTCATTCAAATTCTTACATACCTGGTGTACATACGCAAATTTCACATACCTAGCCTTTACATACTTAACTTACATATATCCTTGTTACATATACCCAAGGTATCACATACCTAAAGCATACGTAAGCAAATTACATATATATTCACGTATGCACTATGCAGGGTAGGTACACCTTAGATATGTGATACTTACGTATATATAACTTAGATATGCATATCTTAGGCATGTGATACCTAGATATGTGTAACTTAGGTACATATACCTCCATGTATATCTAGTTCAAAGAAAATTTATGCGTATCACGCTTGGTGCACCAGTTATTTTACCTGTTGATATTCTTAAAATGAATTGGTGCAGTTTTGCTTGCTTGTGATGTACCTAGAATTAGTGTGTAGTGAATCCTTGTAATATTAAAATCCAGTCTTGTGCAGTGAATTTGTTGGCCCGTGTGTAAATCTTATATTCTAGAAACTAGTGATATGCAGTGGCTTACAAATCTTGAACTTGTGAATGTAGATATTATATTGTAGTATTATATAGTGCAGTCACAAAAATTGTTTATTTTTTTTCATATCTTGACCATTCTTGCAGGCCAAACTAACATACTTTTCATCAGGACTCAGATTGAGTCAAAATTCAAGGTGGGCCTAACAACTGGAACACAACAGGGAAAAAAAAGACCGCTATGACTATTCCTGCGGGCCAAACTAACATAAAAACCAAAAGATTTTTCATCGGCACTCAGGTTTTTTTTGTTGGAAAGTTAGCTTCGACAGCTCTAGCCTGGTAGCTGATTGTGTAATTTCTGACTAATCTGATGTTTAATACGGTAATACAAAGTGCAACCTCACCCCACTTTGCAAGTTTGTGGGGGTTATTTGCACATTTACAACAAGTTTATGTGTGCTCCATGTATTTAACTCTAAAATGTAAGCCATTCACAAAAAAGAAAATCTATAATGTAAGCAAAGAATCCATAGAACTATTTTTGGTTGCTAATAAAGCAATCTTATTTATGGGTCCAAGAAAATAAGTTGCTTGCGACCACGGTGCTCGCTTGTGGATTACAAGAGTCGGGAGGGCATCGGCGCTCTATCTCCCCTGTCAGCTCGCGTCGTGCAAGGTCGAGCCCCCATGGTGTTCCTGCTCTTGTCCAAGGAAGATCGTCGCCGCGCTCGCCTGCTGGGCTCAGCAGGTTTCTTGAAGGCGAGACCTTCCTGCATCGGTCATCTCCGCAGCGAGCTAACTGGGCCTATGACTGCGACGACCTTCACTAGTAGGAAATTGCTTATAACAATCATTTTTCTAGTAACGTCTAAAACAAAATGGGCGCCATCATTGCAAGAAGAAATAGTTGTGACCTTCGAGAAAAGGTGAAAGCCGCCACTACATCTTAGTCATGGCATTTGAGGGAGACGAACGCTGACACTAAGTGGGGACCACAAGGCGAGCCGGGACCAATATAGCCTAGGCGTTTGGCACCTTCGAACGCCTCAACTACAATTTAGTGGTGGCGTTCTCGGTATATCCTAGACGCCACCACTATGCCTTCCAATTAAAGGCAACATGTCGTGGTGGTGTCACGGTAAATACCATGGTAGGCTTGAGTTTGTGGTCAGATGAGCGCTTGAAGAATTCGGGGAGGGAGAGTGCAGTGAAACCGCACACGAGAGAAAACAAACAAACACAAAAACACACAATATCCCAGCTTCAGAGCTCTCTGGATGAGATAAAACCCTTACTCATGTATGCATGATCTCATAGTCTCCATTATATATGGCTACAAGTGCTCCTTGAACTGTTTTGGAGAAGACGGACAAGGTGTTCTTGCTATCTCCTCTCTATGCTGCAAGGCAGTTATATAGTGTAAAATAATCGACCCCTCTATATGGAGGCCCTGGTGCACTTTATAAAGAGGTGCCCATGGTACAAGTTTAGGGCTGAACTGACAGGAATATGGTGTATCCAAAAGTATTCACCGGGCCCAGAGACCGTTTCTGTTAGGATGGGACTTGACGTAACCCTGACCCTCAACGGTATCTGACATTGTTCCCTCCAGGAAATCCTCGATGGGATGGGCTTCTAGGTTTTAGGGGCACACTTGTGATCATCCTCGTTAGTCCCTGATATGTCCATTTTGTATCACTATTATATATCATAATTTGCTGCTATTTATTGATATATTTCATATTAAGAGGTGATACTTATGTCATTTCATCTATTTTTGCATGTTGGATGATTCTTGGAGGATGAACTGCCGGAGTCAGGATTCTGATGGAAAAAATGGTGTCTAGATGCAATTTTCGCGAAGATCTGAAAAATACCATAAAATATATGGAAAATTATATTTTTCCAGAAGACGAAGGAAGCTAGAAGAGGAGGCGGAGTTGGGCCACGGGGGGCCCACACCCCCTAGGCGCGGGCCAGCCTGGGCCGCGCCACCAAGGGTGTGACCACCCTGGCCCACTTCCTGCTTCGCCCCTTCGCCTATATCTTCCTCCCGAAACCCTAAAGTTCAGGGAGCGACTACAGAAAGATTCTACGGCCTCTGCGGGGCGGAAACTACAGAGAGAGAAAGAGCTCTCCGGCAGACAGATTTCTGTCGGGGAAATTCCTTCCCGGAGAAGGGAGATCGTCGCCATCAACACAGTCATCAAGCTAGACTTCATCGGGATCATCATCATCATCCACACCACCGTCTCCTCTAGCACCATCATCACCACTCCATCCCGCTGTAACAATTGTGTTGAATCTTGCATAATTCTTAGGGGAAACTTTCCCGGTGTTGATTACTATTGTAGTTGATGCTTATGAGTGGAACCATTGAATTATTGTTTATGTTAAGATTGTTATTCATTATCATATCATCTCTTATCTTGATCCATATGATGTCTCATGAGTAGTTCGTTTAATTCTTGAGGACATGGGAGAAGTCATGTTGTTAGTAGTGGAATTGTGTTGAGGTATTATTCAATGGTTAATATTTAAGTTGTGATGCTATTCTTCTAGTGGTGCCATGTGAACATCAACTACATGATACTTCACCATTTATCGGCCTAGGGGAATGCATTTTGTATTTGGCTACTATTTGTGGGGTTGCCGGAGTGACAGAAACCTGAACCCCCATTAGAAAACCTTTGCACAAGGGAGTGTAGGAACTCAGAGTTTAAGGCCGTGGTTAGGTTTTTATCTTAATTACTTTCTTGTAGTTGCGGATTCTTGCAAGGGGTTTAATCACATGTATGTATTATTCCTAGTAAGGTCAGTACATTAGCACAGGTTCACCCACACAACACTTATCAAACCAAAGAAGATTAATCAACTATATGAAACGAAAGCACTTGACAGTATTCTCATGTGTCATCGAGAACGTTTGGTCCTCATAATTATTACCACCAGCTTGTCCTTTGCTAAGAAAAGATTGGGCCACTTGCTGCAATTATTTGTTGTCTTTATTTACTTGCACTTTATTTCCTTGCTTTATAAAAAAAACCTAAAAATCCGTTTGCTAAGTATTTACAGAGATTTCCTGCTCCAAACCACTAGTCAACACATTATCTTCCTTGTTGGGATCGACACTCCTATTTATTAGAAGTACTACGATACACCCCCTATACTTGTGGGTCATCAAGACTATTTTCTGGCGCCGTTGTCGGGGAGTGAAGTGCTATTGAAGAGTGGAACTGGTAAAGAAAACTTCTACTGTGAGTATTGTTTTTTATTTTTGTTTCTTACTTTGTTTCCAATATGGATAACCCACTTGGTTTCCTATTTGGGAAATCTACTACCACTGCTAGGGTAGTAGATGAACCACCACTTGTTGAGATAGATCCTTTTAAGATACCTACAAGAATTGGTGATCGTGTTATGGATAATTATTATTTTGGGGATGGAACTGTCCATCCTGGTGATCACTTGCTTTTTATCCATGAATTATGAGGGTTGTTTAAGTGTGCAGGTATCACAACAGAATAATTCAAGAAGAAGTTACTCTCTATATCATTGAAAGGAAGAGCTGAAGAATGGTATAAGCTGCTGAAGAATGGACAATCTATGGAATGGGAGGAAATAGTACCTCTCTTTTATTCTAAATTCTATCCTCCCAGTGAGATTCATAAGGATAGGAATCTAATATATAACTTTTGGCCTCGTGATGGAGAGAGTACAGCCCAAGCTTGGGGGAGATTGAAGTTACTAATGCTTAAATGTCCTATTCATGAACTCCCTAATGATATTATTATTAATAACTTTTATGCAAGGCTTTCTCTTCATGATAAAGATTTATTAGATGCTTCTTGCGCTAGATAATTCACACGTATGAAAGAATAAACTAAATGGGATCTTCTAGACCGTAGCCAAGAAAACACTAAAGCATGGGAGAATGACAAAGGAAGAAAGTCAGGTATAAATTATAATTACGAATGCATTAAATCTTTTATGGTAATTGATGACTTTCGTGATATTAGTACTGGGTATGGTCTTGATTCTCAAAGTATTGCCAATTGTTTTAAGGCTTTTGGCTCTTATATAGAAATCCCTAAAAAGAAATGGGACAAGTACCATGCACCTTATAAAGATGTTGTTGATCATGTTCCTGTTAGAAACACTGAAGTTTGTATTGTTGATCCTATTTTGCCTGAACCTTATATTGAGAAAATACCTTTCCCTGCCAAGGTAAAGGAACATTCTATTATGGGTAATGTGGTTAGCAAAAGTACAAAGAAAGCTGTTGAACCTGATGAACAAATAAATATTGAACCTGTAGTAGCCATTGTGAAAGATCTTGTCACTAAAAATGTAGAAGATGGGCACATTATCTTCTGTGAAGATGCTTCTAATATTGTCTCTCATCCTAGTAAAGCTAGTAAAGCTAGTGTCTCTGTGCTTTCTGTTAGAATTGGTGATCATTGCTATTATGGTTTATGTGATATTGGTGCTAGTTCTAGTTCTATTCCTTATGATCTTTACAAGGAAATTATGCATGAAATTGGTCCTTGTGAACTTGAGGACACTGATGTGGTTATTCACCTTGCTAATAGAGAGTCAGTCTGTCCAACTGGAATTGTAAGAGATGTGGAGGTTCTTTGTGGTAACATTAAATATCATGCTGATTTTCTAGTGCTTGGTTCAGAAGCTAGTAAAACTTGTCCTATCATTTTTGGTAGACCTTTCTTGAACACTTGTGGAGCTATTATTGATTGTAAGAAGGAGAAAGTTTTAACTAAGTTTGATGGATAATCTTATGAGTTTAACTTTTCCAAATTTTCTAAAGCTCCTTATGAAAATAATTTGCCTAATGAGGATTTTAGGGTTGAACAACTTGCTTTTATTGATCCAGTTTATGACCTTAGGCCTCTTTTCGATCATTGTAAGTATGCTCATTCTGATAAAGTTGTTTCTTGTGACAATTATATTGTCAACTTTATTCAAAGTGCTACTGATAGTTATATGAGAGAGGGAGACATGGTTTTATGCATCTCAATTATATTAAGTTTCCCCGCTTTATGCTGAAAGCTTTGAAGTTGCATTTGTTTTGTCTTCCTATGCTAGTAGCCTTTTGTTTCAATAATTTGTTTTCTCATGAAACCCCCTTGCATAGGAAGTGGGTTAGACTCAAATATGTTGGATATTTGCTTTTTGATGCTCTCTTTCACTTCAAATCCATATCTCCTATGTGAGCATCATTGAGATTATTATGCCCATCTTAATGGCTATAAAGAAAGAGCTTTTGGGAGATAACCCATTTTAGTTTGCTTTGGGTCTTTGTTTCTTTGAGTCTTGGAAGTTATTACCCCTGTAATAACCACTCCTTATCCTTTTTGTTTGGTTTGTGTGTCAAGATCAACCTCTTTTGAGAAGTAGAGGAGTTGTGAAAAGTTGTTGTCCTGGGACAGATTTTTTTGTGCTGCATTGTAAAAATTCGTGAAGGATCTCAGTATGTCGGATGGAGATGTAATTTTCTGTGCTTGTGGCCCAAGTTGTTATCCAACTTTCGTTAGTTTTGCACTTTTTGATTTAAGCTACAGAAGATTTTCGAAAAAAACAATCATTACCTGCTGGTATTTTTTGACAGATTTATGCCATCATTTGCATTTGCCTCTTAAATCAACTTCCTTTTAAATTCCTTTTGGGCTTTTGAAAGGAGTTGTTTCAGTAGCTTTTGTTTTTTTTGGATTTCAGTTGAAATGTGAGCCCAATGGTTTATTGTTTTTGCATACACTAATATTCCTAATGAAGATTGTGTGAGGCTTTGTACGAAAGGAACTTTCAAAGTGTTGGAGAGAAGGAATCTACAGAGTCTGTTTCTGAATAGGTAAAAGTTCTAAAAATCAAAGGTTCGCGAAAACCTTTCTCTTTATATTTTTGTTGTTTTTATTCCATATGGAAGGTTACGAGACGAAAAATAGGAGGAAACAGAGCCCGGGTGGGCCACACCTCCCAGTGGCACGGGCCCTCCCTGGTCGCGCCACTAGGGGTGTGATCACGCCGGAGTCCGTCTCCGTCCCGTTTTCACCCTGAACCTTCCTTATGTCGTAAAACTCCATAATATATAACCCCTCGGATCCCCTTAGGTTCGTATATCGTGTTATCATCGTGTTTTCGTTTCGATCTGTTTCTGTCAGGAAATATCCTCAAGTTTAGAGGCAGCATGGTCTCCGCCAATGACAAGGGCAAGAAGCCCGTGGAAGATAATCTTCAAGACCCCTAGGAAGAGGAGATATTGGTTAAGGATGAGGAAGAAGTGAATGAAGACAAGGATTCGGACACCCGCGTTACCATTCCAAGCATTGGAGTGGTGGCAAACCCTATCAAGCTCAGGAGGACAACACGAATTTCTACATGAGGGAAACCTCCGCGTCATTGCCTCGCTCCACGGTCACTTCCTCCACGTACCAAGAACCCCTTCCATACTCTTATACATGAGCGGAAATTCCAAAAGATGCCCAAAGGGAAGTTGCCCTCCAGTTGGGATATGTCTCGTTCTAACCATGCAGGGAAGGAACACTCTAAGGAGGAAGAGTGGGGAAATAATAACAAGGACTGGGATTCTCAGTCCAACATGATCATGAACTTCATTGAACATAATTCGGAGTTGATCCATACTCTAACCTTCGAGATTGAAGATTTGAGGAAGCTGATTGAAAAGCTCATCAAGGGAACACCACCACCACCGAAGGAGTGATTCGTCATTAGGTCTTGGCATCCCCTTGGTTTGTTCCAAGCTTGGAGGAGTGCCACGGTATCACATCATTATCTTTCATCTTTTTACCTTTTTATTAGATTCATATCTTGAATAGAGAAGTTATCATATAGGACGGTTTGCATTGTGGAAGTATCACTCCTTTAGTTAGTTATCTATGTATCCCTTGGTGTGAGTGCCTTTATGGAATATTAATCAGAAGTTTCATCTTTTACTTTTTGCAGTTCTTATTTTAGTTTGCAATCTCTATTATATGATTGATCTTGTTGATTAGTATTGGTATCACTTTGGGAGAATCAAGTAAATCTAAATTGGTTTTGAAAAACCAAGCTCTGGTCAGTAGCAACACTTTTTGAGGTTTGAAAGGAAAAGAGAAAAGCACTTACAGGTATTTTGTATCATTTATTTTCTTTCTTGATTGGCTCATAAGCTTAGTATTATTTATTTAAGATCTTTTGTGCTTTCAAGGAAGATTGCATGTTTGACTTTATCACTTGTATGTTTGCTTGTTTCATTCAACTATTTTGCTTGCTACCTAGCCTTGCTAGCCAAAAACCTATACTGAGAGGGAATACTTCTCGTGCATCCAATCCTTTAAACCAAAACCTTTGCGATTTGTGTCCATCATATCTACCTATTAGCATTATTGCCATTCCAAGTAAATTCTCAAGCTTCATCTATGTTTCAAATTAAAAATTCTTTTGTTATGTGAAAACTAATTATTAAATCTCTCACGAACTTGGTGGCACACCTTATTTTCTTGCCCTTAATAAACTTGAACAATTTTGTCATCGATGTTGTATATGCTTGCACTTATAAGTTGGGATTAGCAGAACCGTGATGTCACGGGGAACGCTTTCAACACCAATAAATATCTACCCAGTTGATATCATGCCTTTTTTTATGGATGTCGTCGGTGTGAAATAAAAAGGGAGCTTGTAAGTCCATGGAGTTATGTATATGTGTGAGAGAAACGCCTGGGCCGCTAGCCTAAGCCATGCCTAATCATGGTGGAAACTTGCAGCATCACCATAGTGAGCAATCAATGAAGCTTTCTTCTTATAAAAAAAGAGAGACATTGAAAAGAGGAAAGAGAGAAAAAAACACCATTTTCCCATGGTAAATAAGAATATTACTGAGATGCTTATTGTCTGCTTGTCTTGTCATTTTGATATAGGATATCTCCTGTATCATGTGCAAGGGGTACCCCGTTGGAGGTTCTCTATGATACACATGTACTTACTATGACAAGAACTTACCGTTAACTAAAGTTGAGTAGCATGAGGAGCGGCCCTCGTACTCAAGGGACATGAGACTGCCAACTTATACTTCGTCAAGCATATACTCCATCTTTGTTCACTTTAACCTTGATCACCTCAAGATGCTTATGATAGGGGCAATGAGAGCTCAAAGCTAGTAAGTACCATAATCTTTTGGAAGCTCTTTATAAACTTGAAATCCTTGCTTCCCTCTGTGAAGGGGCCTTTCTTTTACTTCTTAGCTGAGTTAGTAAACTCATACCTCTCTATCTCCAGCAAGCATTTGAGTTGTTGTGTTTCAATCATTCATATGATGATTTATTTAATCGTGTATCCTATCCTCCTTGTTTTGCACAAGACTCTTATATGAACGTGTATTACTTTGATATTCATCATTGTGAAAACCCTTTTATGTTTGAGCAAAGAGTACTCCTGTTATAAACTTCTTTACAAAAGCTTTGCTTGAAAACTGTTTGTCATCTGTTCTCTGACCAAGAACAAAGTTTGCCATTGCCATTTATGATTTATCTTTATGCATCTTTGACGCTTGTACATCTTGGATATTTCTTAGGGTGACACCATGGTGGCATCCCCAAGCTTGAGATTTTGTCCATTCTTCATCTCATTGCATCATTCTTTCTCTACACCTCGAATTTTTCCTTCATACAAAGCTTCACACAATCTTCATTAGCAACATTAGTGTATTCAAAAGATATTAAACCACTGGCAAAGCTTTGAAACAGCAAGACTTTTCACTAAAAACACAAGATACTGTAGTAACTCCTTCAAAAAGCTCAATTAACCTAAAGAGAACTTAAAAAGGAATCAATAAGAAGCAAATGCAAATAATGGCATAAATCTGTCAAAACAGACCAGTAGATAGAAACTGATTTTTTCGAACATCTTATGTTGCTCAAATAAAAAACCGTTGAACTAACTAAAGTTATCTAACATACAGGTGGATTTATTCGTAAATTTTGAGCTCAATCGGAGTTACATAGCCTCCTCACGATTTTTTTTTGTGAAGGACAGAAATCTGTTTCGGGGCAGTAACTTCCCAAATCTTACTTCCCTCTCATTAGAGGTCATTCTTGGCACAAAAAGCAAACAAAAAGGATAAGGAGAGTTCATTACTAAACTAATAACTTCTAAGACTCAAGGAAACTCTTGGGTTATCTCCCAACAAGTACTTTTCTTTAACGCCTTTAAGTTAGGCACGGAAAGTTTGAGAAGATGCTCTCATGAGAAATATGAATTGAAGTCAACGAGAGCATCAAGAAGCAAATTCAAAACACATTTAAGTCTAACCCTCTTCCTATGCATAGGAATCTTGTACACAAATAAATTCATGAAGAACAAAGTGACATGCATAGGAATATAAGACAAGAGTAACTTCAAAACTTTCAGCACAAAGAGAGGTGTTTCAATAGCATCAAAACTTCTACAACCAAATTTTCCTCTCTCATAATAATTTTCAGTAGCACCATGAATAAACTCAACAATATATCTATCACATAAAGCATGCTTTTCATGAGCTACAAACACATAATTTCTATCAAGCTCAAAAATAGTGGGATTAAAACCTTCACGGGTTTTACCCAAAGTAAATATTTCAAAAGGATCCACAGGAACATAACATTCATCCTCCTTGGGTAAGCATGGGGGACAATCAAATAATGTAAGGGATAAATAGTTACTCTCATTAGAAGGTATGCATGGGTAGATAATCCATTCTTCCTCCTTTTGTTCATCACTCTGCTCCTCTTTTTTATCTAATGAGCTTCCAGTTTCAACAATTTTTTCTTCTATAGGCTCCTACAAGGCATTAGTCTCTTCCATTTGTGGAAAGCATCTATTAAAATATTCAAGAATATAGCCATTTGCTTCCTTGTAATTGTCAAAGAAAAATTTAAGTATCTCATAAACCTCATTTTCATAAGGTGCATCATCAGTATTTTCAAACAAACTAGCAAGTTCAAATGCACCCTTGAAAGCAATGAATTCTTCAATTCGTTCCACATCATAAAAGTCATAATTTCCTTTAACATAAGATATGGTAACATTATCATTATACTCACATTGAAAAGGTAGGTGTTTATACCTCCTGCAGCAACAAGATTTATCAGAGCAATAAGTAGCATTGTAAGTAGAGCACATGTCTCTAGCAATAGTATTCAACTTATCAATTTGTTCCCATAAGTGTTTCCCTTTTTGTGACAAACGGTGTTCCTTATAATAATACTTTTGTTCTTCCATGAACCCACATTTCCAATAAGAACTAGTTTCAAAGAAACCATCCATTGATAGAAAGCATGACCAAGCAAGGCAACAACATACTAGCAACTAGAGTAGGAACTAAATTTTATGTGTTTTTGAACAAAGAAAGCAAACCAAACTAGACTATTTTTTTGGGGTTTTTTGGAAAGAGGCAAACAATACCAAGCAAAATAAACAAAGAAAACTAAAAACAAAGTAAAGAGAAAGGAAGTGAAGGACTCCCCTAGTGAAGACGTCCTTGGCCTCCCGGCAACGGCGCCAGAAAAGCTTGATGCAACGCTGAGTTGGTGTAGCAGCGCTTCGTTGGGAACCCCAAGAGCAAGGTGTGAAGCAGCACAGCAGCAAGTTTTCCCTCAGTAAGAAACCGAGGTTATCAAACCAGTAGGAGGAAGGAAACGTCACACAGGTGTTGCAAGCAACGCAGAGACCTGCATAAGACAAACTCAAGACTTTGCCCCAACGAATCAGTGAGGTTGTCAAGCTCACTGGTTTGCTGTAACAAAGAATTAAACGTATGGTGTGGAAGATAATGGTTTGCAGCAAGTAAACAAGTAACAGTGGAAGATGTATCAATGGTAAAGATTGGAACGGGGTCCATAGTTTAGTAGAGGTGCTCTCCTTAGATAAAAACATGGCATGAAAGGTAAACAAATTACAGCAGGGCAATTGATAGAAACTGAGCAAGGCATAACAATGCAATTACTAGTCAAAAATATCTCATGAGATTTGATTGGGCAATACAACAAGATACGTAGACAGCCATCCAACTACATCTATGACTAGAAGTCCACCTTCAGGTTATCATCCGACCCCCCTCCAGTATTAAGTTGCAAGCAACAGACAATTGCTTTAATCAAAGTGTGTAAGGTAAACATTCCACATGTTCCATGAACAAGAGACCGTTGTTTTCTCCCTAGTAGCAACAGCACATCTACAACCGAAGAGATTTTTGTCACTTCCCTTGGAAACTAGAGGAATAAACCCACTATTGAGCATAAATACCCCTCTTGGAGTCATTAGCAACTACTTGGCCAAGATATCTACTAACAACGAAGAGCATGCAAGATCAAAAACAACACAGACATGATAGAATCATAAAGACAAAACCATTAATCAAACCAACATAATAATCTCAATATCCATCGGATCCCCGCAAACACGACATGCATGATTACAAATAGATTAGATCTTGATCATGAACGGATCTCACAAGATCTATACATGAAAACACAAAGGAGGAGATACAACCATCTAGATACTACATGGACCCATAGTCCAAGGTGGAACTACTCACGCATCATACCAGAGAGAATGCCTCCAGTATGATCTCCCCTCCGGTAGGGTGTCGGGAAGAACTTCAGATCCCCCCGATCTAGGGACGATGGTGGCGGCGGTTACAAACGGTTTTGTGGATATTTTTTCGGGTACCCAGGGTTTCTGCATCGGGGGATTCTTATAGGCGAAGGGGGAGTTCGAGGAGGCGGCCAGGGTAGCCAAACCCTAGCCAGGCGCGGGGCAAGGCCCACCCGCTCCTGGGGTGGGTCTGGCCCCCCTCGCTGGCCCCTCCGGCTCCCCTCTAGACTTCTTATTCCCCACGGAAAGTAATTGACTTTGACGTTTGTCCCGTCCAATTCCGAGAATATTTCTTTACTAACTTTTCTAAAACAAAAAACAACAGAAAACAGGCATCTGGCACTGTTTCAACTTGTTAGTAGGTTAGTACCAAAAAACATGTAAAAACACCTCAAAGTGTGGACAAGTAAAGAAAAGTAGATACTAAACAAGCATGAAGCATAAAAAATTATAGATACTTTTCCAACGTATCAATTTTTATTGTGACTCTCATACACGTTGCAAGTTAAGTTATAGAATGGTGAGTTGCTTTCTATCATGAGTGGTGTATTGGTAAGTGTGATGCTTCTTGTCCGTATTCTTTTTATCGACACTTCACTCCATAAATCTATGGACATGTTTACAGAGCTCAGTTTTTGCTTGGGGACAAGCGAGGTCTAAGCTTGGGGGGAGTTGATACGTCCATTTTGCATCACTGTTCTATATCATAATTTGCTGCTATTCATTGATATATTTTATATTAAGAGGTGATACTTATGTCATTTCATCTATTTTTGCATGTTGGATGATTCTTGGAGGATGAACTGCCGGAGTTAGGATTCTGATGGAAAAAGCGGTGTCTAGATGCAATTTTCGTGATGATCAGAAAAATACCAGAAAATATATGGAAAATTATATTTTTCCAGAAGACAAAAGGAAGCCAGAAGGGGAGGCGGAGTTGGTCCACAGGGGGGCCACACCCACCAGGCGCGGGCCACCTTGGGCCGCGCCACCAGGGGTGTGGCCACCCTGGCCCACCTCCTTCTCCGCCCCTTCGCCTATATCTTCCTCCTGAAACCTTAAAGTTCGGGGAGCGACCACAGAAAGATTCGGTCGCCTCGGCGGGGCGGAAACTATAGAGAGAGAAAGAGATCTCCGGCAGACAGATTTCTGCCCGGGAAATTCCTTCCCGGAGAGGGGAGATCATCGCCATCAACACCGTCATCAAGCTAGACTTCATCGGGATCATCATCATCATCCACACCATCGTCTTCTCCAGCACAATCATCACCACTCCATCCCGCTGTAACAATTGTGTTGAATCTTGCATAGTCCTTATGGGAAACTTTCCCGGTGTTGATTACTATTGTAGTTGATGCTTGTGAGTGGAACCATTGAATTAGTGTTTATGTTCAGATTGTTATTCATCATCATATCATCTCTGATCTTGATCCATATAATGTCTCGTGAGTAGTTCGTTTAGTTCTTGAGGACATGGGAGAAGTTATGTTGTTGGTAGTGGAATTGTGTTGAGGTATTATTCAATGGTTAATATTTAAGTTATGGTGCTATTCTTCTAGTGATGTCATGTGTGCGTCGGATACATGACACTTCACCATTTATGGGCCTAGGGGAATACATTGTATTTGGCTACTAATTGTGGGGTTGCCGGAGTGACAGAAACCTGAACCCCCGTTAGGAAACCTTTGCACAAGGAAGTGTAGGATCTCAGAGTTTAAGGTTGTGGTTAGGTTTTTATCTTAATTACTTTATTTTAGTTGTGGATGCTTGCGAGGGGTTTAATCACAAATATGTATTAGTCCTAGTAAAGTCAGTACATTAGCACAGGTTCACCACACAACACTTATAAAACCAAAGAAGATTAATCAACTATATGAAACGAAAGCACTTGACAGTATTCCCATGTGTCCTCGAAAAAGTTTGGTCCTCATAAGTATTACCACCGGCTTGTCCTTTGCTAAGAAAGAATTGGGCCACTTGCTGCAATTATTTATTGTCTTTATTTACATGCACTTTATTTCCTTGCTTTATCAAAACCCCCTAAAAATCCGTTTGCTAAGTATTTACAGAGATTTCCTGCTCCAAACCACTAGTCAACACCTTATGCTCCTCGTTGGTATCGACACTCCTATTTATCGAAAGTACTACGATACACCCCCTATACTTGTGGGTCATCAGTCCCGAATTCCTGGACTCTAGCAGAGCCATTGACCTAGGAGCTGAAATACTCTCTATGAGCATATGCCTCCTCCATGACTCGGTTCCTGCCTCAATAACTCGGCCTTGATGTACCTGTAAATAAGAGCCATACACGTGTTTGTGTCGACATACATTATATGTCAGCTTCATTATGATGTTATAAGTCGGCTTGGATATCTCGGCCTATCTCGGCCCCGATGAATCGGTCAACTTTATTCTCAGTCAACCTTACTTTCTTACCTCACATGACCCTACCGGGGTCACCCCCTCGACACAATGCCCACTCTAGCCTCTCTTTTCATTCTGCACCACACCTTCTCGCTCGCCCCCTCCCCCTCGAAATTGCTGTCGCCTGCCCATCCCGAGTCGCCGCCGCATGCGCCATCCCGATCCAACCCGTTGCTGGCCAAACCCCGCACCGGTACAGCCTAGCCCCGCCACCACCGACCCGAGACTCCCTTGAAATTGTCGCCGCCTGCCCATCCCCGGCCGCCGCTGCCCAGGTTTAGCCCCGCCGTCGGCGTCCCAGCCCTGCACCGGCCCCACGACGACCCCGTCCTCTCCACCGCCCCTTGCCTCCCCCGACCTCGCACCGCCACAGGTAGACTCCCTCCCCTATCTTAATTGGTGTATTTAGTTTAGTGATTTTATAGCAAATTTAGGTGATTTTATTGTAGGGGTAAAAAATCTAGATGATTTTAGATGAATAGAAAAATTAGATAATTGTAGGGATACAAAATCTAGAAGAATTTAAGTTGATTTTGGTTTTCTACTTCCACATGGCCGATGATTAAAAATGGTATGCGATCTCGTGGGTGGTGTGAGCGAGCCTTGTGAGATGCACAAATAATAATTCGTGCATCCTACTTAGCTCGCTTGCGCTGTTCCCAAAATTATTTTGCATCCAATACAAGTACGAGGCCCTACTTTTAGGTCGATTTTCATATGAATATGCTTTTGATTGATTTTGGTTTTCTACTTCCATATGGACAATGATTAAAAATGGTAGCTAGGATACGATCTCGGGGTGGTGTGAGGGAGCCTTGTGAGATGCACCAATAAGTAATTTGTGCATCCAATTTAGCTCACTTATTTCGTCCCTGAAATTATTTTGTGTCCAATGTGAGTATGAGGCCCTACTTTTAGTTTAGTTGGGACATTTTGCATTTGTAAGATCATTTGCTTGCTTTTATGTTTGAGTTTTCTCATATATTTAAACATAGCTATGGATACTTGAACATAGTTAATATATTATATAAACATGCAGAAAATGTATCCCTGCATCAACTATAGCCATACAATTTGCCAGGATTAAAAGTTTATCATAGTGCTTCCCAAATACTTTAAGAATATGGTGGTATGTTTATCTTAATTATGATTTTCAGCCTTGCATGCATTTTGATCGAAACTAATTTAACTATTGTTTTCATATAACTTTTTCTCAGATCCTCCCTTGTCACGCAAGAAAGGACTTTGACCATGTGAACATACGTGTCAATCACTAGGGACAATTTGAGGTCATCTTGGTGGAATAGACAATATACAAGACCTACAAGATTCTAGTCATCAACAAGGCGAACCGAACTTACTTTACAGGATCAATTTGGACAAATTGGTAGAAACGTATGGGATGGATGCTGGAATAATGTTGAGAATCTACCTCGACAAAACTTATGGAGTCATATTTTTCTCGTACGAGATTCCTAACGCTGAGTCATCTTACTTTGAAGATCATTCCCTTAGGTAGAACTAGTCTTCTAACTTTGAAGAAAATGCCCTTAGGTAGGAATAAGCTAGATAGTCTTCTAAGTTAGTTGTTGTATCGTTCTATACTGAATGATATCCAGTATTAATTATTGTATCATGTTGTTGTATTCTGAATGATGTTTAGTATTGATGTATCATGTTATTTAATATTGCTGCTATAATCAAGATTTTTAGTATTTTTTTATTTCTGAATTACAGTTAATAGCGTTCAGATAGGCTTGAACGTCACTATAGATTAACTTACTAATGACGTTTAGCAGCGAAACGCTACCGGTGGCATGAAGTTAATGACGTACGGATTCAACATCACAGACCCGTTTTAAACGCCACCACTAGACTTTTTCTACTAGTGCTTCCCCCTCTGTCTCCGCTCCCGAAGACCGGCCCACTGCCTGCGAGGCTCTTCACGCCGTCCATCCTGCACCGACTTGTGCAGGTCATTGATGCCGATCAGTTGGTTGATCATCCAATCTTGCAGGAACCGCTGCTAATTACCACCGCAACATAAGGTCACGCACAGATGACAGATGGGAGTTGGATGAGCTTGATGGTGATCTGGGAAGTGAGGCATCGCCAAGATAGATGCAGGAACAACAGCTTGACCACAACAATCCTGAAGAAGATGTCCTAAAGCTGACACCGGCTGTCTCGCCGGCCCAGATGTCGGTCCACCACTCGCAAGCTCCTGACAGCCCACTGCAAACTCCGGTGCAATCCTCGACCCCTGATGACCGTGGAACGATGGCCACACCGGATGCTCATCTCACGCCTTTGTTTGTCCCTATCCAGGCACCACTCCTGCAAGCACCAGGCTCGACACCACCAAGGCCTCCGATGACGAGGAGGAAAACGCTGGTGGGAGTGACTGGCTTTGCTGGGTTCCAGGTGCAGAGGTCCAGACCCAGGCTTAAGGTGAAGAAGAGAGCCATGCCCATGGCCAAGATACCGAAGAAGGTCCTGTGCTAGCGCTTGGGGATCATCAATGATGGAGAGCCGGTCACAGAGGCTGCGATAGCCAAGTTCGTCCATATGTTCGATGGCAAGATTCCAGATATTGTGATTGCCACTCTCCGTGCACTCTTCCGCATGGATTGCGACTTTGCGACGACGATGGAAGTCGCCTTGGTGCAGTATGGAGGTGCAGTGGCGGTGGAACAGGCTAGCGACCTCGACGCTGAAGCCGTGGCATAGTCCTGATGATCTGGCCAATATTATTCGATGTCATCATTTTCATCATGTTTTGCAAACTCCAGAGCATTGTCGTGTGTGTGCTGCCCATGTTTGGAACCTTCTGCTGTTACTGTGACAATCGGCTGCTATGTAAGCTTGTTTACATCCACATGTGGATGGCTCGCTGGCCTTGGCAAGGCACCGTCTTTGTTGTTTAACTATCAGCTGTAACGTTAGTTTTCAATGGGTGATCTAGATATTAACATTCTCAACTGGAATCCCAGAGGGCTCAACTGTCCGAGGCGTAGAGATGTGGTCTGTGACCCGGTGAGCTCCACATCGTGTCATGTTGTTTGTTTACAAGAGACCAAGCTTGGTCAAGTTGACCCTTTCACCGCAGCACATCTTGGAGGCTTTAGACTGCGGCAATTCGCGCAGCGGCCTGCAACTAGAACTACAGGGGGAATCCTACTACTGTGGGATGAAACAAAGGTCAATGCCTTAAACATTGTTGCAACAACCTACACTCTCTCGGCCACCATCACCATTGTGAACTCGGACATCTCCTACAAGCTCACAACGGTCTACAGGCCAACTCGTGGGAATCTTAAGGACGCTTTCTTCGCTGAGATGGCCGCAGCCAAACCTCCCACGGGAACAAGGTGGATAATCATGGGGAATTTCAACCAAATCTACCGTGCAAGAGACAAGAACCAAGCCAATTCCAACCAGAGCCGAATTGTTAAATTCCGGGATACCTTGAACAATTGTGGTTTAAAGGAGGTTCATTTGCAAAATATTCACGTGGACCAATGAGCAACAAGACCCCACCTTAAGCAAACTTGATGGTTTCTTTTGCAACGAAGAATGGGATTTGACCTTCTCCAAGCAAATTCTCAACTCCCTATCGTCGTCCCTTTCCGACCATTGTCCTCTTCTTGCCAACGTTAGTGGCCCTAAGAGACCAAAATCCTTCAACTTTGAAAACTTTTCAATTAAAATGTCGGGCTTCAAGGAGGTGGTCCAACATGCGTGGAGTAGCAATTCTACCCATTTTGAACCTTGCCAACACCTCTTCCACAAGCTCAAGAACACCGGTAAATGTTTGAGTAAATGGAGCAAGTCCCTTTTCTCCAAGGCAAAACTAGAGCTCCATATGGCTCTAGAGGTTATCCTAAGGCTTGATGTGGCTCAAGAAAGTAGAGAGCTTAGCCCAGAAGAAAGACATTTAAGAACAAGGCTAAAAAGAAGAATTTTGGCTTAGGGCGCTTGAGAGAACTAGGAAAAGACAAGCCTCAAGAGTCACCAACTTGAAAGAGGGAGACGCCAACACAAGATACTTCCACCTAAGGATCAACACTAGAAGGAGAAAGAACCACATTCATCGCCTAAAGTGCAACAATGGTTGGGTCATGGAGCATGTACAAAATAAAAACATCATCCACTCTCACTTTAAAAATATTATGAGTAAAGGCCCTCCCGGCGCCACAAATTTTAATTGGACCACTATTCCCGTCCCACCTTGTGATCTTAGTGAGCTCGATGAGCCTTTCATGAAAGAAGACGCGATTAACAAAACCGCTTGTGATAAGGCCCTAGGACCGGATGGTTTCTCGGGGGCCTTCTTCAAAGCATGTTGGGACACGATAAAGGCCAACATTATGGCGGTGATCAAAAACTTCTCAAGCCTTTGATGCAACAATATCCATTGGCGGCTAACATAGCTCTCATCCCCAAAAAATATGGAGCGGAAGAGGTGACCGACTTTTGCCCCATTAGCCTTATTCACGCCATTGCCAAGATCATTACGAAGATGTTGGCGGCCCTTCTCGCTCACTTCATGGACAAGCTAGTTTCCAACTCCCAAAGTGGCTTCATCAAACAAGAAGCATACATGATAATTTTCTATATGTGAGAAACCTCACGAGAAAGCTCCACAAACCAAAAAAACACTCTACTTTTCAAACTTGACATGAAGAAGGTGGGGATACTTAATGGACATGTTGCAACACTTGGGATTCCCTTCAAAATTATGTGATTGGTTTTCAGCTCTTGTATCCACTCTTCATCGCGGGTGCTCCTTAATGGTGTTTCTAGAGAGCCTATCAATCATGGTCACGGTCTTAGGCAAGGAGACCCCCTCTCTCCCCCCTCCTTTTTGTATTGTCCGTTGACCCCCTCCACCACATCCTTCGCAAGGCCACCGACCAAGGACTACTTCATAACCTTCGGGGAGAGCCCCCACGGTTCGTACATCTCTCTATGTCTATGCTGCCACCATATTTGTAAAGCCAATAAAAAATGACATAAACTTCCTTGCATCCACCTTGGAAAAGTTTGGAGATACTACCAGGCTTGTCACAAATTGCGAAAAAGCCAAGTGGCAGCCATTAGATGCCAAGATTTGGACCTTGACAACATCCTACATGCCTTTCCGGCCTTCCGTACTTATTTCCCAATGTGATATCTTGGCCTCCCCCTTTCAGTGACTCGTCTCAAGAGAATACACTTCCAAACTTTGGAGGGAAAATTGGCCGCCAAGCTCATACCATGGATTGGGAAACATGTAACCATGGCCAGCCACTCAATCCTTGTGAAATCCGTTCTCAAAAAGATGAAAGAGTATCTAGGAGTAACTAGACAGTACTCATATATAGAAGAAGGTGAGATTCGAACTCGGGCTATCTAGCACACCACCTCTTGTGCTAGCCAGAAGACCCCCGAGTCTTTCTCTAGTGAAATCCATTCTCATAAGCATTGTTATATATTTCATCACCATGCTTGACATCCCGGTGGAAGTTCTAATGAAGATTGATAGCTTGAGAAGAGCTTTTATATGGGCGTCATGTGAGAAGGTCACCAGTGGAAAATGCAAATTCAATTGGGAAAAGGTTTGCAAGACAAAAAAACTTTGGGTGTGTCGTGGTATTGCACGGCAGATGCTACTGGGGGTAGCTTACGTAGAGGGAGCAAGGCGACGTAGGATAATCCGGGAGCGAGATTGGCACACGATGTACCCAGGTTCACGTCCCCTCGGTGGAGGATCGCTACATCCTGCTATCAATCCAGTATATGATCATAGATTGGTTTACAAGGGAGCCGCCGCCGGCGGAGGAAGAGACTAGATCTAATGAGATGTGGGAGAGCAGATGCCCCGTTGGGGTGCCCCTGGTGGCTTTATATATGCAGCCAGTTAGGGTTTACAAGTGTGTTGGTGGGCTTTGTATATGAGTCGCCATCTTGGGCCTCCAGTCGGCGCCAGTCACCTAGGTGCAGCATGCGCCAGTCGCCGTATTGGGCGAGTCGACCCGCTCAGGGCTAGGTTCCAGTCGGCTCGATCCAGCTGGCGAATCCGCTTCGTGGGTATACCCCCAATTGGTATTCCCCCATCAGTAGTCCCCGAGCGCGTTGTCGATTCGACGCCGGCTTGAGGCAGGGCGCGGAGAGTCTTGACGATGGGTCATGGTGAATCGACGACGAGCTCCTGAACAGAGAAAAGAACCATGAAGCGGGAGGCGATCGGCATGATCCAGTCGGTGATGGCCAGTTGGCGAAATACGCAGGGTGTCGATGAAGCTGCCAGTTATGGCGAGTCCCCAAATGTGGAGCATGTCGAGTCCCCGAGCGCGCCAAGTGGCGAGGTCGAGCGACCGGCGAGTGCCGAGTCCCCGAGCGCGCCGAGTGGCGAGGTTGGGCGAGTGGCGCTGTCTGTAGCGCGCCGAGTCCCCGAGCATGTTCAGTACGCGGGGGCGAGTCCGCGGTGGCGAGTCCCCAAGCGCGTCAAGAACGCGAGGGCGAGTCCCCGAGCGCGTCGAGAACGTGAGGGCGAGTCCGCAGTGGCGAGTTCCCGAGCGTGTTGAGTACGCGAGGGCGAGTCCACGGTGAAGAGTCCCCAAGCGTGTCGAGAATGCGAGGGCGAGTTCGCGGTGGAGAGTCCCCGAGCGTGTCGAGAACGCGAGTGCGAGTCCGCAGTGGCGAGTTCCTGAGCGTGTTGAGTACGCGAGGGCAAGTCCGCGGTGAAGAGTCCCCGAGCGTGCCGAGAACGCGGGGGCGAGTTCGCAGTGGAGAGTCCCCGAGTGTGTCGAGAACGCGAGGGCGAGTCTGCGGTGGAGAGTCCCCGAGCGTGCCGAGAACGCGAGGGCGAGTTCGCGGTGGAGAGTCCCCGAGCATGTCGAGAACGCGAGGGCGAGTCTGCGGTGGAGAGTCCCCGAGCGTGCCGAGAACGCGAGGGCGAGTCTGCGGTGGAGAGTCCCCGAGCGTGCCGAGAACGCGAGGGCGAGTTCGCGGTGGAGAGTCCCCGAGCATGTCGAGAACGCGAGGGAGAGTCCACGGTGGCGAGTCGACGAGGGCAAGCTGCGGTCGTGGATCCACGCGTACACGCAGCATGCCTAGGAGTAGTCCCCGAGGCTCGAGTTGGCTTGTAGAGGCGACTTGAGGCTCTTTAGAGATGCATATTGGTTGCTGCCGAGCGCGGCAAGTGGCGAGGTCGAGCGACCGGCGAGCGCCGAGCCCCTGAGCGCGGTGAGTGGCGAGGTCGAGCGGACGGCGAGCGCCAAGACCCCGTGCGCGGCGAGCGGCGAGGTCGAGCGACCGATGAGCGCCGAGTCCCCGAGCGCGGCGAGCGGTGACGTCAAGCGACCGACGAGCGCCGATCCCCCGAGCGCGGCGAGTGACGATGACGAGCGACCGGCGAGCGCCGAGTCCCCGCGCGCGGCGAGCGGCGAGGCGAAGCGACCGGCGAGCGCCGAGTCTCCGAGCGTGGTGAGCGACGAGAAAGACACCGTTTTGCTGAGAAAGAGAAAAGATACAATTGCATTAAGGTGTACTTGCATAATATATTGAATAATTGTAAGACGTGCGAATTGTAGACGTTGAAATAAAATGCACGTTTGTTACGTGGATCGATGGGTAGTATGTAAGGTTTATGCGTGTCTTTTCATGAGTAGGCATACATCCAGCATCAAACGCTTGCCGGGTAACAAGGACGCGATGCCAGACTGTTGAACCCGGAGACAAGGTTGGCCTTTTGGTACCCAACCTCACTACTTCGACGGACGCGAATAAACAGCAGACAAAACTGAAACCGATCACAAGTATGATTTTGGTCCTTGAAAGGGTCAAATGCGACTGCATAGTCGGCTTTTGAGAATGAATAAAGATGCATATATGTTTTGAACACATATAATATATACGAGTGTAAAGAAACTTAACTGTTGGCATGGCAATTCCGCGAGGACGAGGCCGCGACAAGCGAGTCGGAACCGACCCGTCGGGGTCGGTCGGAGTTGTCTCCACATCTTCCGTATTGTTTTTTTACATATTTTTTGAGATATCTTGATTGATAAATCTGCATCCAAAATATAGTACAAACCAGAAAAATATACTTGTATATTGAAATTAACAATTCAAGATGAATAATTGGAAAAATAGCGCTTCATATGGAAGGCATGATACAGATTATCCTTGATGCCGCCTGCTCGTATCCAAAAACAAACGCAGACTCGCTGATTCAGGTTGTGCCATGCGTGTATTGCCAAAATAAGCATGCAACAGATTAGATTTAAATAAAATAATCAATTAACATAGTAATCGAATAAGAAATCAAATGACGGAGATATTCGTTTGGATGTAAAATCAATTCAGCGCTAATGCCAAAGTTGATCTGTAGCATCTTAGGACTTGATCGACTGATCTATCTGACATGTGCCCCATCTCTTTCCTTTAGCTTATGGATTAACAGCTACCAGCGATCCAATTTGCCTTCACGGATCAGTCCTCCAAAAGATGCTCACAAGTAGCATGCAGGTGAGATTAAATCTAAATAAAATAATTAGTCTTTAGAGCAATTAATGACAGAGAGAGGATCGAATATGAACTCAACAGCCAGCCATACGACTCGACGCTACATGTGCCATGTTCGCATCGGTCGCCATTGGACGCCAAACAAACCAGATCGATTAGCTTCCAATCGCCAAGTCCTTGGGTAGCGGTACTCGGTGATGATGAAGCCGAGCGTGCCGACATGGGCGAATCGACCTGAAGGGATCAGGACGCTATTGATAATGAGGGATCCCGCCCGGATTATCACCCTCCAAGCACCGCTTGCCCCACGGTGGGCGCCAACTGTCGTGGTATTGCACGGCAGATGCTACTGGGGTAGCTTACGTAGAGGGAGTAAGGTGACGTAGGAGAATCCGGAAGCGAGATTGGCACACGATGTACCCAGGTTCACGTCCCCTCGGTGGAGGATCGCTACGTCCTGCTATCAATCCAGTATATGATCATAGATTGGTTTACAAGGGATCGTCGCAGGCGGAGGAAGAGACTAGATCTAATGAGATGTGGGAGAGAAGATGCCCCGTGGGGTGCCCCTGGTGGCTTTATATATGCAGCCAGTTAGGGTTTACAAGTGTGTTGGTGGGCTTTGTATACGAGTCGCCATCTTGGGCCTCCAGTCGACGCCAGTCACCTGGGTGCAGCATGCGCCATTCGCCGTATTGGGCGAGTCGACCCGCTCAGGGCTAGGTTTCAGTCGGCTTGATCCAGCTGGCGAATCCGCTTCGTGGGTATACCCCAATTGGTATTCCCCCATCAGGGTGTCTTGGGATACTCAACCTCAACAAGTTCGCTTCGGCCCTTCAGTTGAGATGGCTTTGGCACGACTGGAAATGATAACCCCAAGACTTGGGTGGTACATGCTACACCTTGCAACAATAAGGACACCGAGCTCTTTGCCGTGGCTAGAATTGTTACTATTGTCAATGGAAGAAAGGCCAAATTTTGGGAAGCTTCATGGCTCAATGTTATGTGTCCTAAAGATATTGCGTCGCTCATCTTTGACATCTCAAAAAAGAAGAAGTGTTCAGTTAGGCAAACTATGTAAGATGAACGTTGGGTCAAGCAAATTGACACCCAAAGAGGTCTTAGCGTTGGGCACATTGTGCAATTCTTAGAACTTTGGGAGATGCTTTCAAACATCAACATGGACAATGACAATGTAGATAGCATTGCATGGAAATTCACAAATGATGGATGCTACTTGGCCAAAACGGCTTACAATATGCAATTCCAAGGTCTCGCCCTTTCTCTAATGCACGCCTTGGTGTGGAAGCGATGGGTGCCTCCAAAATGCAAGATTTTTGCTTGGTTGATTATTGAAAACCGTGTTTGGACGGCCGATAGACTAGAGTAGAGAGGATGGCCAAACTATGGGCGTTAAAAGCTTTGTAAGAAAGTTCAAAAATCTTACACCATCTTCTCTTGAAGTGTGGTGCTTCAGAATGAGAGTGTGGACTTCCATTAGTTCTTACTTCCAACTTCATGATGTCGACCCATGAGAGTGGCAACACATGCATACCGGCAAGGAATGGTGCCTGGACGGAGTTCAAAAGATCGGCCCCTATAAAAAAGACTGGCCTCTCTTGCAACGCTTGTATCCTGAAAGATTTGGAATAAGAAGAGCGGCCTCTCTTGCAATGCTCGTCTCCTGAGAGATTTGGAAGGAAAGAAATGCTAGAGTTTTCTGAAACCACTCTATCTACCTCTACCTCAAACATGATAATCAACAAAATCAAAGAATAAATGGCAATGTGGAACCTTGCCGGGGCTAAGGTCTTTTGTAATATCATGTTGCGAGAGTAGACGTTTGTTTTCGGGCTTCGGCCAATGTTGGTTTCTAACAGCTAACACCTCTTTGAACTCCGTTATACTCCTTTATCAATAAAAATGGCAAGTCTATTGCCTTATTTCAAAAGAAAAAAAAGCTGCTTGGTGTGGAAGCCATGTGCGTCTACAAAATGCAAGATTTTTGCTTGGTTGATTATTCAAAACCGCGTTTGGACGGCCGATATATTAGAGTAGAGAGAATGGCCAAACTGCAGGCATTGCAAGTTTTGTAAGCAAGTTTAAGAATCTTTCGCCCATCTTCTCTTGAAGTGTGGCGCTTCACAATGAGAGTGTGGACTTCCATTAGTTCTTCCTTCCAATTTCATGATGTCGACCCAAGAGAGTGGCAACACATGCATACAGTCAAGGAACGGTGGTTAGACGGAGTTCAAAAGATCGGCCTCTCTAAAAAGACTGGCCTCTCTTGCATTGCTCGTCTCCTAGGAGATTTGAAAGGAAAGAAATGCTAGTATTCCAAAACCACTCGTCAATGTGGAACTTCGGGCTTCAGCCAATTTTGGTTTCTAACAGCTAAGACCTCTTTGAACTCCGTTATACTCCTTTATCAATGAAAATGGCAAGTCTATTGCCTTGTTTCAAAAGAAAAAAGCCGCTTGCTACCACGACTCATGGAAGCGAATATGACCGTTTCGACGCTCCTCTCTCCTCGCAAGGGCGACGCGCGTGGTCCGAGTAAACCCGACGGCGGCCATGCCCAGGCGCAGGGGGGTTCTCCCTCCTCTTCCCCGGCCAGCAGCGGCGGGCGGAGGAGGGTCGCGGTTCTGGGCGCTGGGGGATGGTAGCTCCGACGAGGAGGCCGATGCATCTCCTCTGCCAGTGGTCACGGAGGAGGGTTTGGCCCCCAGATCTGGTCCTGTGCCGATGACTTGGGGGATTTTTTGGCGCCGGAGTGGCAGCTGATCTCCCGCAAGGCATCAGGGTGGGCTCAGAAGAGATCCAAGTTCGCGCCTGGCGGCCGCGGACCATGGCGTGCCGGCGAGGGATGGGCAGTGGTTCCCCTAGCATGGGCTGCTTCCGCGGCTTCAGCGGTGCCCAAGCTTGTGGGCCGCTCGGCACCGACGGAGGGCGTGCTTGGTCCAGATTCGGCTTCCCCGAGCCTTGGTGGGGGCTCCTCGCTTGTTTCCTCTAGGACGGGAAGGTCCGCCACTGCGTCGGCGTCGGAGACGGAAAGGAGGTCGCCGCCCGCGGGGGAGGAGCCTAGGTCCTGGGCCACGTTGGCGTGCACGTCGGTGGGCCCGGCGTCAGGGCCCAACCCAGTGGAGGCCGACCCCGCTTCGATTGGATCTCTCACCGCTTCGGCCCCTCTTAGCGGACCCAGTGCTAACGGTCCATTTTTCCCTCTGGCCTAGCCCCAAAGCATAGCAAGGGGTGCGGGGGGGGGGGGGTACTTAAGTGGGCCTCGGTGCCCCGGGGAACCCTAGATCTCACTCTCTCTCACTCCGCCTCCCTCTCAGACGTTAGCGAGTGGTTCCGTAGATCTAGATCCAGGTCCTCGATCCCCCGCCGCATCCACCTTCCCCGGGCTTCTTCATCGGGTTCTACGGTGATGGACCGTGGGCGTGGGGGCTCGAGCAAGCGGCAGCGGGATGAGTTCGATGGGGATGAAGGACAGAGGATCGAGAGGGAGCTGCGGCAGAGGCTTGAGTATGAAGAGGAGCAAAAGCAGCGCGGGGCTAGATCCAGGGATTGGGAGTCGGACCGCGACCGTGCGCCAGAGTGGCGCCGGGAGGAACCTCGTCGTCGCGAGGACGAGGCGAGGTTCGAGACGGGGGCCTCCAATCTGCAAGCCTAGGACCGTCAGAGGCGCAAGAAGGTTGGGGTGAATAAATTCAGCGTGCCAACTCGAGTGAAGGCTGTAGCCCCGGGCCAGTCCGCCTCCAACACCAAGGCACCATCCCCTTCTCTCCTCGAGGGGGCGGAGACGGTGTCGGGTGGGCGCAAGGCGGGCATCACATGCTACAACTGCTCACGGGAGGGGCATTACCAGTCTGGCTGCACATTCAAGGCCATGTATAGTCTGTGCAAGGTGGAGGGCCACACCACCGGGATGTGCCCCATGGCCAACAAGGGTCCTCTTCCACCGCCTCCCCCCTCCCACGCTAGCAGCGCCACTGGCGAAGCCTCCCTCTTTGCAATGGTATGGTTTCGCAGTGGATGGGGCTAGCTTCCACTGCCTGCAGGTGGATGAGGCGGCTCTGCTCATGGGCGCAGAGCATCAGAATCATGCCGCCTCAGTGATTGCTACTGATAATACTCTGTCGTGTGACCTGTTGACTAGGGATCTAAAGGAACTAGTTGAGTACAACTGGGATTGGCAAGTCCGACGGCTCTCTAACACGGACTTTGTGGTGAGCTTCCCTACCAAGGCCAGCCCGACCCTCTACAAGAACCTGTGCAACAATGCAGGAGGAATCAAACTCCCAGTGAGTGGTGTGGCGGTCCTGTTTGCGGAGGCTCGTGTGAACCCCCAAGCGTTTCGATCCTTGTCTAAAGTGTGGGTCAGGCTTACAGATCTTCTAGATTGTCTTAGAAATGCTAAGTTCTTGATGGAAGGTACCAAGATGATTGGAAGACCAAGGCTGGAGGATGATGAATCGCTTGTCTACAAGGAAGGTACCGTCCAAATGCTTTTTCACTCCTAGGCTCCGGATAAGCTCCCCAAGAGGGTGGTGTTGTTTGTTAACTCAGAAGGCTTTCAGATCGGGGTGGAGGTCGAATTTGCCAAAGAAGCAAAGAGAAAGGTGGCCCCACCGACGGATCCGTCCGAGAAGAGGGATGAGGAGGAGGAGGACAGAACTAAAGACCAGAGCCCGTCGGTCGACAGGCATTGGAAGAGGAGTGGTGGCTCGGGTAAGGCGAAGACCAAGGAGGGGATGGGGTGGCTGATGCCCCCAACACGCAAGACAAAGTGGTGGGGGCGTCGCTCCCACCCGCTGTTTCCCAGATGCCCCCTCCCTCCCCCATCCCTGCCGCGTCCTATTCCCAAGACCAAATCCTCAGTGGGCAGCTCCAGTGTCCCGGTGATCTCCCTGATTGACCATTCGGTGTCGAAGCCTACCTCTGCCCCTCCTAGAGCTAACCTGCAACCAGTGCCCTTCAATCAGTATGGATCCAATCTCCCTGCTTCAGATCTGTTTGATGCCAGCCGTTTATCTCCTGTAACCGGCTCCCCTAAGGCTCCTCCCCCATCGGTGGTTGATGTTGTAGGGTTTCGTAGCATGGAAAACAAAAAAATTCTACAGCATACAAACAAACAAGCCAAGATCTATCTACTAGATTGTAGAAACGAGTCAATGGAATAACTCACCCTCGAAGATTCCAAAGTGTTTAACAAGAGCGGATTCTCGTGGGTGATGTAGTCGTACTCTTCCTGATCTCAAGATCGCGTAGACGATCCTTCCGGCGCTACGTTCCGGCAGCGCTTCCGCAGTCGGTCACACGTTCGGTACTCGACGAATACCTTACTCTCCCTTGTTCCAGCAGGCAGCGGAGGTTGTAGCACTCTCCTCGCGATTCCGGCAGCACAACGGCGTGGTACCGGAAGTAGAGAGGAGATCTCGCAGGGCTTCACCTTAAGCCGGAGCGAGTATGGTGGACTATGAGAGAGCTCCTTGGCGATCTATGGTTTAGACACACCAGGGAGGAGGTGCTAGGGCCGGCGGCTAGGGTTTGGGGCTTGCCCAAGTCGGCGGCTAGGGGATCCCTAGGCGGCGGCAACAGGAGGTGGCAGCGCCGGGCTAGGGTTTTGGGTGGAGATCTTGTCTACTAGGAGGGGCAGCTCTCCCCTACCTTTATAGGTGGGAGGCGCCGGCCAAGGGGAGGGGAGTCCCTCCCCAACTCGGATCCCAAGTGGGCCGGTGGTGGAGGAGGAACTCCTCCCCAACTCGGTTTCCCACTTCCCCTCCACTTCCCAAAATAGCCGTTTGACTTTTCAAATTGGCGTTTGACTTTTCAAACTAGGATTTGATTAAACCCTTTATTTTGTTCAGCGATGACACCTAGTACATGATGCAATCATTCCTACTTGGTATGACACATTCATGTACCCTTCCCCTTCGGAGTGCCGGACATTCCGGAACCTTCTAGAACATTTCCGATGAAAACACCGGAACCATTCTCCAACCCCGAAACAGGACTTTCCTCATATGAATCTTATTCTACGGATCATTCAGGATCTCCTCTTGATATCCCGGATCCCATCCGAGACTCCGAACAACATTCGGTCTCTTACTCATCATTCCATAACTACTCAAACAACGTCGAATCCTTAAGTGTGTCTCCCTACGGTTCGTGAATTATGCGGACATGATCGAGACACTTCTCCGAACAATAACCAATAGAGGAATCTGGAAATTCATATGGCTCCCACATATTTCTACGATTACTTTGCGATCGAATGAACCACTTACATACGATACCAATTTCCCTTTGTCTCACGATAGTTTACTTATCCGAGGTTATGATCGTCAGTATCTCTGCATACCTAGTTCAACCTCGTTACTGATAAGTACTATTTTCTCGTTCCCGTGATATGTGATCCCTTGTGAGCCAGTCACATTCTTGCAAGCTAATTGGATGACATTCCACCGAGAGGGCCCAGAGTATATCTATCCGTCATATGGATGGACAAATCCCACTCTTGATCCATGTGTCTCAACCAATACTTTCCGAACACTCAATGCCACCTTTATAGCCACCCAGTTACGGTGTGGTGTTTGATGTCATCAAAGCATCCTTCCGGTGAAGGTGATATGCATGATCTCATGGTCGAAGGAATTAGGTTACTATGTATCAGAAAGCATATTGCAATTGAACTATTAAAATGACTTGATCTTTCTGCTACGCTTATCTATAGGAGTATGTCCACCATATCATTCTCCTAACGATATGATCTTGTTGTTAATAACATCTCAATGTTCATGATAGGGAAACTACAATCATTTATTAACCAACAAGCTAGTATTATGAAGAGGCTTTACTAGGGACTTCAATTTAAGTTTACAAATCACACAAGTATTAATGTTTCCTTGTTAATACTATTATAGCATGAATGTAAACATTTATCATAAACACAAAGATATAATAATAACTACATTTATTATTGCCTCTAGGGCATATCTCCAACAGTCTCCCACTTGCACTAGAGTCATCTAATCTAGATTACATGGTAATATACCGAACACCCATGGCAGTTTGGTGCTGGTCATGTTTTGCCCTCGGGAGAGGTTTAGTCAACGGATCCGCCACATTCAGATCTGTGTGTACTTTGCAAATCTTTATGTCCCCATCTTGGACATGTTCTCGAATAGCGTGAAAACGTAGCTTGATGTGCTTCAGCTTCTTGTGTGACCTTGGTTCTTGCGCATTGGCTATGGCGCCCATGTTATCACAGTAGATAGACATTGGGTCCAGCGCACTAGGAACCACACCCAGCTTTGTAATGAACTCTTTCATCCATATCGCTTCTTGTGAAGCCTCCGAAGCAGCCATGTATTCCGATTCAGTTGAAGATCTCGCCACAACGCTTTGCTTTGCACTCCTCCAGCTAACTGCTGCACCATTCAAAGTAAATATGTATCCAGATTGTGATTTAGAATCATCCGGATCGGTGTTCCAACTAGCATCGGTGTAACCATTAACAACGAGTTGTTGATCACCTCCATAAGAAAGAACCATATCCTTAGTTCTTCTCAAGTACTTAAGGATGTTTTTGACCGCTGTCCAATGATCCACTCCTGGATCACTTTGATATCTGCTAGTTAAACTAACAGCATATGCAATGTCGGGTCTACTACATAGCATGGCATACATTAGAGATCATATGGCTGAGGCATAGGGAGTCTTACTCATCTTTTCTCTATCTTCAGCCGTTGTCGGACTTTGAGTTTTACTCAAGGTCATATTGGGCAACATGGCCAAGAACCCTTTCTTGCTATCTTCCATTCCAAACCTCTTTAGAACTTTGTCCAAATATGTACTTTGTGACAATGATATTAGGCGTCTCGATCTATCTCTATAAATCTTTATGCCTAATATGTAAGCTGCTTCGCCAAGATCCTTCATTGAAAAACTATTATTCTAATATTCCTGGACACTATTAAGAAGGTCTACATCATTCCCAATCAACAATATGTCATCTACATATAGTATTAAGAATGCTACAGAGCTCCCACACACTTTCTTTTAAATACAAGCTTCTCCATAAGTTTGTATAAAACCAAAACTTTTGATCACCTTATCAAAACGTTGATTCCAACTTCGGGATGCTTGCTTCAATCCATAGATGGACCGTTGAAGTTTGCATACGTTGTTAGCATCTTTAGGATCGACAAAACCTTTGGGTTGCATCATATACAACTCTTCATAAAAGTCTCCATTGAGGAATGCTGTTTTGACATCCATCTGCCATATCTCATAATCATAATATGCAGCGATTGCTAACATAATCCTCACAGACTTTAGCTTCGCTACTGGTGAGAAAGTCTCATCGTAGTCAACTCCTTGAATTTGTCGAAACCCTTTTGCGACAAGTCGAGCTTTATAGACAGTAACATTACCATCAACATCTGTTTTCTTCTTGAAAATCCATTTGTTCTCGACAGCCTTCCGGCCATCCGGTAAGTCCACCAAAGTCCATACTTGGTTTTCGTACATGGATCCAATCTCGGATTTCATGGCTTCTTGCCATTTATTGGAATCTGGGCTCATCATCGCTTCCTCATATGTCGCAGGGTCATCGGTGTTGTCCACCAACATGACACTCATAACGGGATCATACCTATCTTGAGTGGTACGAGTTCTGGTTGACCTGCGAGGCTCTGTAGAAACTACAACCGAAGTTTCATGATCATCATCATTAGCTTCCTCTCTTATTGGTGCAGGCACCACGAGAACTTCTTCCGGTGCTGCGCTACTCGCAATTTCAAGAGAAGGTTCGACAACCTCGTCAAGTTCTACTTTCCTTCCAGTCACTTCTTTCGAGAGAAATTCCTTCTCTAGAAAGGATCCATTCTTAGCAACGAAGATTTTGCCTTCGGATCTATGATAGAAGGTATACCCAATAGTTTCCTTCGGGTATCCTATGAAGACGCATTTTTCCGCTTTGGGTTCAAGCTTGTCCGGCTGTAACTTCTTTACATAGGCTTCGCAACCCCAAACTTTAAGGAACGACAATTTAGGGTTTCTTCCCAAACCATAATTCATACGGTGTCATTTCAACGGATTTAGATGGTGCCCTATTTAAAGTGAATGCGGCTGTTTCTAATGCATAACCCCAAAATGATAGCGGTAAATCTGTAAGTGACATCATAGAACGAACCATATCTAAGAGAGTTCGATTATGATGTTCGGACACACCATTACGCTGTGGTGTTCCCGGCGGTGTCAATTGTGAAAGTATTCCGCATTTCTTCAAATGCTCGCCAAACTCGTAACTTAGATATTCACCTCCACGATCAGAACGTAGAAATTTAATCTTCTTGTTACGTTGATTCTCTACCTCACTTTGAAATTCCTTAAACTTCTCGAAAGTTTCGGACTTATGTTTCATGAAATAGATATACCCATATATACTCAAGTCATCCGTGAAGGTAAGAACATAACGATAACCACCGCGCGATGCTACACTCATTGGACCACACACATCGGTATGTATGATTTCTAATAAGTCCGTAGCTCGCTCCATCATACCAGAAAATGGAGTCTTAGTCATTTTTCCCATCAGACATGCTTCGCATCTTTCAAGTGATTCAAGAAGTCCATTGGAATGGAGTTTCTTCATACGCTTCACTCCAATGTGACCAAGACGACAGTGCCACATATAGGTCGAGTTATCGCTCGATTTCAAACGTTTAGCCTCAATGTTATTAATATGTGTATTTCCACTATTGAGATTCAACAAGAATAGACCATCTATCAAAGGTGCATGTGCATAAACATATTACTCATATAAATCGAACAACCATTATTCCCGGACTTAAACAAGTAACCGTCTCGCAATAAACAAGATCCCGATATAATGTTCATCCTTAACGCAGGCACCAAATAACAATTATTTAAGTATAAAACTAATCCCGATGGTAGATGAAGGGGTAGCGTGTCAACCGCGATCACATCAACCTTTGATCCGTTTCCCACGCGCATCGTCACCTCGTTCTTCGCTAGCTTCCGTTTATTCTGCAGCACCTGTTTCGAGTTACAAATATGAGCAACCGAACCAGTATCAAATACCCAGGCACTACTACGATTACTAGTGAGATACACATCAATAACATGTATATCGGATATACCTTTCTTCTTGATGTTGCCGTTCTTCAAATCCTCCAAGTACTTTGGGCAATTCCGCTTCCAGTGACCTTCTCCCTTGCAGTAAAAGCACTCAGTATCAGGCTTAGGTCCAGCCTTGGTCTTCTTCGTTGGCGCGGTAACTTTCTTACCACCCTTCTTGAAGTGTCCCTTTTGCTTGGACTTGCCTTTCTTGAATTTGGTGGTCTTATTAACCATCAACACTTGGTGCTCTTTCTCGATCTCCACTTCTGCAGATTTTAACATAGCAAACAGTTCACGCAACTTCTTGTTCATGTTTTGCATATTGTAGTTCATCACAAAGTTCTTGTAACTTGGTGGTAGTGATTGGAGGACACGATAAATCCCCAAAGCATTAGGAATCACTATACCCAAGCTTTGAAGTTTGTTTGCGTGCCCAGACATCTTAAGCACATGCTCACTGACGGAGCTGCCCTCTTCCATCTTGCAGTTAAAGAACTTTTCAGAAGCCTCATAGCTCTCAATCACCGCGTGAGTCTCAAAGATCAATCTGAGATCACGGAAAATATCATGTGGGTATGAATTCTCAAACCTTTTCTGAAGCTCCGATTCTAAAGCATACAAGATAGCACACTGAACTGTGGAGTACTGAGTCTTCCGAGCGAGGTAAACATTCTTTACTTCATCGGTAGCAGTAGCTGCAGGTGAGTCACCCAGCGGTGCATCCAGCACATAGGTCAAATTACCATATGTGAGGACAATCCTCAAATTGCGGAACCAATCCGCGAAGTTGCTTCCATTGTTTTTCAACTTTTCTTTCTCTAGGAATGCATTAAAATTGATGGTAAGGGCTGCCATTGATCTACAACATATTTGCAATAGTTTAGACTAAGTTTATGACAAATTGAGTTCTAATTAATAGTTAAATTAATCTAGGTGAATTCCCACTCAAAACAACATCCCTCACATTGTTTTAGTGATCACACGAACCAAATCCACCGCATCAACACCGATCATCACGAGATTTGATGTAGTTTCAATGGCGAACAATCGACATGTTCATCATATCTTCTATATGATTCATGCTTTAACTTTCGGTGATCCGTGTTCCGAGACCATGTCTGTACATGCTAGGCTCATCAAGATCAAACCTTAGCTTCCGCATGAGAAAATCTGGCTTGCTCACGTTGTATACACTTGAGGAATCTAACACACCCGATCATCACGTGGTGCTTTGAAACAACAAGCTTTAGCAACGGTGCTAACTAAGGGTGAACACTTTATGACTTGAAATTCATGTGCATGAGGGATCATCTTATAATGCTACCGTTGTTAACTAAGCAATAAAAGATGCATAAAGGATTAACATCACATGCAATTCATAATATGTGATATGATATGGCCTTTCTTCTTTGTGATTCCGATCTCCATCTTCAAGCACGAACATGATCTCCATCACTACCGGCATTGCATCAAGGTCAATGACGGTTCTCCATGGTTTTCGTCCACCGGTTTCAACTATTACAACTACTTTGAATAGACACGCGGGTCTTAACAAAATTAAAGACAACCATATGGCTCCTGCCAGTTGCCAACTTACAATAAGGAACATTGCATACATCAAATATAATCACAATCATGGCCATATCACATCACTGCACACCCCTGCAAAACAAATTTAGACGCCTCTACTTTCTTTGCATGTTTTACGTGGTTTGGGGCTTTCAATAAGTGTCGTTCTAACGTTCTAACTTACGAACATGAACCACAACATTGATACTAGTATTGACAATCACCCGTTGTAAATTGAATCTTAACTATGCTAGGAGAAACAGGCACCCGCAAAGCCACTTATGCAATACAAGTTGCATGTCAAGCGTGGATCAAGTCTCATGAACGATGTCATCTAAGGTTAGCCCGGGCCGCTTCATCCCAACATCCCGCAAGATGCAAAGTACACAAGAAGCAATCGACAATAAAAGCATCAATGCCCATAATGACCATTGTGTTCTACTCGTGCAACCGATCTACATATAGACACGGCTCTGATACCACTGTAGGGTTTCGTAGCATGGAAAACAAAAATTTTCTACCGCATACAAACAAACAAGCCAAGATCTATCTACTAGATTGTAGCAACGACTCGATGGAATAACTCACCCTTGAAGATTCCAAAGTGTTTAACGAGAGCGGATTCTCGTGGGTGATGTAGTCGTACTCTTCCCGATCTCAAGATCGCGTAGACGATCCTTCCGGAGCTGCGTTTCGGGAGCGCTTCCGCAGTCGGTCACACGTTCGGTACTCGACGAAGACCTTCCTCTCCCATGTTCCAGCAGGCGGTGGAGGTTGTAGCACTCTCCTCGCGATTCCGGCAGCACAACGGCGTGGTACCGAAAGTAGAGGGGATATCTCGCAGGGCTTCGCCTTAAGCCGGAGCGACTATGGTGGACTATGAGAGAGCTCCTCGGCGATCTAGGGTTTAGACACACCAAGGAGGAGGTGCTAGGGTCGGAGGCTAGGGTTTGGGGCTTGCCCAAGTCGGCGGCTAGGGGAGCCCTAGGCGGCGGCAACAGGAGGTGGCGGCGCCGGGCTAGGGTTTTGGGTGGAGATCTTGTCTACTAGGAGGGGCAGCCCTGCCCCTCCCTTTATAGGTGGGAGGTGCCGGCCAAGGGGAGGGGAGTCCCTCCCCAACTGGGATCCCAAGTGGGCCGGCGGTGGAGGAGGAACTCCTCCCCAACTCGGTTTCCCACTTCCCCTCCACTTCCCAAAATAGTCGTTTGACTTTTCAAATTGGCGTTTGACTTTTCAAACTAGGATTTGATTAAACCCTTTATTTTGTTCAGCGATGACACCTAGTACATGATGCAATCATTCCTACTTGGTATGACACATTCATGTACCCTTCCCCTTCGGAGTGCCGGACATTCCGGAACCTTCTAGAACATTTCCGATGAAAACACCGAAACCATTCTCCAACCCTGAAACATGACTTTCCTTATATGAATATTATTCTCCGGATCATTACGGATCTCCTCGTGATATCCCGGATCCCATCCGAGACTCCGAACAACATTCGGTATCTTACTCATCATTCCATAACTACTCAAACAACGTCGAATCCTTAAGTGTGTCTCCCTACGGTTCGTGAATTACGCGGACATGATCGAGACACTTCTCCGAACAATAACCAATAGAGGAATCTGGAAATTCATATGGCTCCCACATATTTCTACGATTACTTTGTGATCGAATGAACCACTTACATACGATACCAATTTCCCTTTGTCTCACGATAGTTTACTTATCCGAGGTTATGATCGTCGGTATCTCTGCATACCTAGTTCAACCTCGTTACTGATAAGTACTCTTTTCTCGTTCCCGTGATATGTGATCCCTTGTGAGCCAGTCACATTCTTGCAAGCTAATTGGATGACATTCCACCGAGAGGGCCCAGAGTATATCTATCCGTCATATGGATGGACAAATCCCACTCTTGATCCATGTGTCTCAACCAATACTTTCCGAACACTCAATGCCACCTTTATAGCCACCCAATTACGGTGTGGTGTTTGATGTCATCAAAGCATCCTTCCGGTGAAGGTGATATGCATGATCTCATGGTCGAAGGAATTAGGTTACTATGTATCAGAAATCATATAGCAATTGAACTATTAAAATGACTTGATCTTTATGCTACGCTTATCTATAGGAGTATGTCCACCATATCATTCTCCTAACGATATGATCTTATTGTTAATAACATCTCAATGTTCATGATAGGTAAACCACAATCATTTATTAACCAACAAGCTAGTATTATGAAGAGGCTTTACTAGGGACTTCAATTTAAGTTTACAAATCACACAAGTATTAATGTTTCCTTGTTAATACTATTATAGCATGAATGTAAACATTTATCATAAACACAAAGATATAATAATAACTACATTTATTATTGCCTTTAGGGCATATCTCCAACAAATGTTCCCTCTGACTCCTCTTGGGGGCTCACCCCCATTGGATCCCCTTCATCGCCAACATCCCCCAGCATCTTCAAGTGCTCCAAGATATCTCAGGAGGATAGGGAGGAGATTGGGTGGGTCAGTTCAGAGGACTGGGAGTTTGACACGGAGACGCTGGCGGAGAAGCTGAACAAGCTCAAGAGAAAGCAAGATGGTGAGGTGGACAATCCCCCGAATTCCTCCAAGATGCCTGATCTGGCCAAGGACGTCTCTAGAGCTGCAAGGGTGGCTAAGGTGAAGCGCTCGGTGCCCATTATCTCCCCGGTTGCAAGCACAAGGCGGAGCGCTCTCTTCGTGGGCAAGGATGCGGAGAAGGTGGCCTCCAAAGCCGAGCGCAGGGCCGCTTCGCTAGGACCAGGTGCACCCCCACCCTCCTCTCCCTTGCCCTCTCCGTTTTTGGGTTTTCCATCTTTTACAGATGATAATTTTCTGGGCATTGTTCGGGATTGTGGTTTGGGTGGTCGATACTTTGGTTTCCTCTCCTTCCTCCCTTATTTCCCTTGTCCATGCTAAAGAAGAGTCCCAGGTGAAAGAACATGTGGGCCCCCATGTGTGGTTTTGGTAATTAATGAAAATCTTTATGGACTAATGTGTGTATTAAGTTATACTTGTAGGAATTGTCCGTTGGCATCGCTTGGAGCTTGTGTCGGCTTCAAGGTCGATGAAATGAGAAGAATATATGTTGTGCAAGCTCAAAATGCGCAATCTTTAGAAGATCTCATGTTTGATGCTTGCCATCCTCGGTGATCATGGATCGATGATGAGGAATCAAGAAAGGCGTTCCATCTTGAGAAGGTAAAGATCGTCTACATCGAGCTCAAGTGGAATGCTCAAGGCAAAGGTATAATCTTGATAGGTTTTCCCTTTTGCCGGTCTTATATTGTTAGTGGAAGACCGGGTTTAGGATAGATAATCGTACTATCAAGAGGGTCTCTCGAATGAGTAACTCAATCACATCGTTCGGAGAGAGCTCAAACCTTTGCATACTTGCATCATCGTATTTGGTTGTTATTTGGTCTTATCCATGTGAGGATATAGATCTTGTGGTAATCTCCATAACAAGCTCTTGTTCATCAAAATCGGACCCCTCTTTTATATCTTATTGCAATTTTGATCTATGCGGTTTTTCGGTTTCTCACCAAGTGAGGTATTTCACATTATTATACTTGATACATTCTCACTTGGTGATAACCAATATTTTCACCTTTTATAGGGAAGCTCATGTCGTCCTCTTTCCAACGCAATTGGAATCGGTTCGATCGGAGTTACCAATCAAAAGTTATAGCCGTTTGAATATCTGCTGGTCTCCTAGGTACCAAAATACGGTAGTACCGCATTTTAGTACCTAGCAAGGCAGAAGGTTTTGGAAAGTTGCCAAAATCCACTGCCGGGCTAGGTACCAAAAAGCGGTAGTACCGCATTTTAGTACCTAGCGCGGCAGAAGGTTTTTTTAATTCATCATTTGGATCTATCCTCCCTTGCTGGACTATGATGTTTCTTTGCATGATATTGTAGAGGTTGTTGTCCTCTTCGAAACGAGCCCAATCGAAATCGGAGTCTGGATGCAAAAGTTATGGCTGTTTTCGTTCTGTGATGACCGGTAGTACCGGACCAGGATCCGGTAGTACCGGGGTCCGGTAGTACCACATTTTGGTACCGGGGAGCGCAGAGAAAAAATGCGTTTGGAGCCCCAGGAACCCCAGGAAATGTCCGGTAGTGCCGGGAAAGTCCGGTAGTACCGGGAAAAAGTCTGGTAATACCGGGAATCGCGTTTTTGGGCTGCAACGGTTGGATTTTGGAGGGACCTATATAAGGGTCCTTCTTCCCCAATGGTTCCTCAACCATTCTTGCAAGTTTTCCCCTCCATTGTTGACCTTCTTGAGCTTGCTTTCTCTCAATCCCTCCGATGATTCTTGCATATTCTTGAGGGATTTGAAAGAGGAGATCTAGATCTACAATCCCACCAATCAATCTCTCCTCTAAGTGAGGGGAACATATTGGGATCTAGATCTTGGAGTCTTTTGTGGATTTCCTCCATTGTTCTTCCTCTCTTATTCCCCCATAAGCTTTTGTAGCTTTGGTGGAATTTGGGAGAGAAGGATTTGAACACCTTTGTGGTTTTCTTGCCATTTGCATTTGGTGCATCGGTTTGAGTTCTCCTCGGAGGATTTGGTTTGAGTTGCTCATTGGAGCCTGTCCCTCTTGGGTTCTTCGAACCCTTGATGGTTTTGTGGCCTTGGTGGCATTGTGGCCTTGGTGGCATTTGTTGAGGCCTTTTGTGGCATTTGTTGGGAGCCTCCAATTAAGTTGTGGAGAAGTGCCCCAACCTTGTGAGAGGTTCCGGTTGCCACCGACAAGTGCACCGATAGTGGCGTTGGTGGTTTGATACCATCCCTTCTCCAAACGAGACGTACTCCATGTTGGGAGGAACTCGGTAAAATTTCGGTGTCCCCGCGTGCCTCGGTTATCTCTAGACCCGAGCTCTTTACTTATGCACTTTACATTGTGATAGCCTTCGTGCTTGAAGTAATATATATCTTGCTATCACTTTGTTACTTGTATTGATTAGCATAAGTTGTTGGTGCACATAGGTGAACCTTAGTTGTTCTAGGTTGTGCTTAACAAAGTAAAAACTAGTTTTATTCCGCCTTTGTTGATCCACTCTAGGAAAAGTTTTAATCGCCTATTCACCCCCCCTCCTCTAGGCGACATCCGTATCCTTTCAATTGGTATCAGAGCCCGGTCTCTCATTTTAGGCTTCACCGCCTTGAGAGTAAAGATGTCGGCTAGAGGATTAGTGTACAATGACATGTTCACATTCGATGGCACAAATTATGATATATGGAAAAATCGCATGCTCATTCATTTTCGGGACATGGACCCAAATTTGGAGCGTATTGTAGATATAGGTTTTTCTCCTCCTATGGATTTCAAAAATCTATCTTGTGAGGATGAGAAAAACTTATATCTCTATGCTCAAGCTTCTAATGTGCTTGTTAATGCTTCGAGCTATGTAGTTACCTCTTCAATCATTCCTTTTTGGAGCGCTCATGAGTTATGGACAAAACTTCAAGATAAATATGTTGTGTCCAACATTATTGAGGATGATTGTGTTGCTTCCACTTCCGGCCGAGATGAGTTCTCATCCTCTACCACTTCACCAACATGTGACTTTTCACAAGATAATGATATGGTGAGTGGTGATAGAAATTGCAATATGGATAGTGTGTTCACTATTTGTAATCCCTCATATCTATCTAGTTGCATTGATCTATCTTTGGACCTTAACACTTCTAGCACTCAAAATTCCTCACATGCTTGTGTTAATAGTCCTTGCATATCATGTAGAAATGACTTGAATAAATCTCATGATGATATGCTCATGTTGTCTTGTTGCCATGATAAAAATGCTTCTATTTCCTCTAGTGCTTGTGTTGCTAACCATGTAGAGGAAAATGAAGATTCTATGGGCCAAGACAAGGTCTTGAAGAGAGCTACAAGTACAATCTCATCATCACCTTCCTCTGGTTCTCACATGTGCCTTATGGCTAAGGGAACAGAGGTAACCTCTTTGAATCCCATTGTATCTCATGATGATGATGAGGTTGAGAATGATAATGATGATTATAGAGGTAAGTATGATATTACCTCTATTAAGAAAATGGGAGAGATTGTCTATAACACTCTCTTCAAAAATAAAATTGCTTCCTTCAACTTTCTTGAAATCTTGAATAGTGCCATAGAAGGCAATGATCTTATTGAGGAGCAAGAAAACTTAATTGATGAAAAGTTTGCACTTGAGCGTTAGTATGCTAATTAAGTTGCACAACTAAAGGACTCCCTTGAAGAAGAACAAACCACCAAAGAATCTCTTGAGGAGACTTTTACTCTAGAATTATCTAGAGTAAAGGAATACCATGATAGAGAACTTGCGGTGGCTAACTCCTTCAAGATTAAAAATGGTGAACTTGTAGTTGCTTATGCTAAACTTGTTGAGGATTTTAAGCACATCGAAAATGGCTCTCGGTTCGTTAAGAGGGAGCTCATCAAACTCACCGAGTCACATGAGCAACTTAAAGCTTCATATTTAAAAGATCTTGACAAGTTGCCCTCACCTATTGCTAATAATAATGATGCTTGTGCTACTAACTCTATTTCTTGTGAAGCATCTATTTTGGAGGAGAATGTTGAGCTAAAGGCTCAACTTGTGTTGCTAACTAGCAACTACGGGAAATTAGAAGAAAGTCATGTTAAACTCTCAAGCTCGCATGAGGATCTTCTAGTCTCCCATGGTAGGCTAAAGTTAGTTCATGAGGCCATCGTTTCAAAGGTAACATCTAGTGGACCTCATGTGTACATTAGCACTACATCTACTCCAAATGTTATATTTCCATGTGCTAGTCCTTGTAGTTCATCCTCTCACAACCATGATATATCTTGTGATGAATTACATTCCGTGCCTTGTTGCTCTAACAATATAGCATCTACTTCCTCTAGTACTTTTGTTGAAACTAACCATGTAGAGGAAATAAAAGAGCTCAAGGCTCAAGTCACTTGTTTGAGAAATGACTTGAAAAAGGGTCATCAAGGGAAGGCCGCACTCAACAAAATCTTGAGTGTGCAAAAATCCCCCAATGACAAGAGTGGGCTTGGATTCAACTCCAACGTCAAGAATAAGTCCACTATAAAGTTGAAGCACAAGGACAAAAAGAAGAATGGCCAAGATCAAGTCAAGAATCCGACCAATATTGTTTTCTTCAAGTGCAAGGAAGAAGGGAACCATGTTAGATATTGCCAATTGAAGAAAAAGCCTTTTGGTGTGAAGCATCAAGGGAAGCGGCCTCAAGTTCCACCTCAAGTCATTAATGGGCCTCTTCCTAAGAGCACTACTCGAGCCCTTCCTCGAGTTGTGGCTTCACCTAAGAAGAAAGATAGCAAGAGTAGAACTTGCTACATATGCCGTGAGAAGGGGCACATTTCTTCCGCATGCACTATTGGTAACTCCTCATCCCATCCTATCTTGATTGATGATTCTTATTCTCTTTTTAAGGATGAGTTTGGCAATGTGTTTGCCAAATTTGTTGGTGCTCTATGTGGTGTCAAGAAAAGAACCATTTGGGTTGCCAAACCTATTGTGACTAAACTCTTAGGACCCAACTTGGTTGGGGACCAACAAGCCAAAACTTGATCAATAGGTGTGTATTGGAGGGCATTGGAGACTTGGCTACATTAAGAAGAATTGAGGGATCTTCGTCAATTATTATTGTCAAGCCAATACATTTGTATTATCATGATTATTTTATATTTCCAATGTTCCTTCTTGCGGTAACATATGCTAAACTCTTTACATTGAAAGTTACTCGCCCCCTTGTGCATGTGTTTGTTTTGTATCTTCCATGTTTTTGTACATGTTTTGCTATCCACTTAATTATCTTGAGGTATCAAGCATATTTGTGTATGATTAGGTGGCACACCATGTATGTGTGTTTCTTATGTTTGAGCCTTGCTTGGTTATATTTGGTATCTTATTTGGCTCTTGTGAGAGATTAATGGACAATCCCATTTTGAGGGAGTGTTATGCTTGGGCATTGCACAATCCTAAAATTGTGTGTACATGAGGAATACCACCTAGTATTTATACTGGATTATTGTCTAGTCTCTATGTGGTACAATTCTCATGAGAAATTTAAGTTTTATAATGTCCATTAATTGTCTCTATTTGTATCCTTTTTGCCTCATGTTGGTTTTATGGTAGTATCACATTATGGGGGAGTCATATGCTTAGTGCATATTAAAAATCCTAGAAATGTGGATATTCGAGGTTGTGTCACTTAGAATTGATATTGATAATTATCTAGCACCTATGTGACACATTTGCTCATACAATTTCCAATTTGCTTGAATGGCTTTATTGATCTTATTTTGGATCTTGTATATGAGAGTGGTTCTTGGTATGTGTTTCCTCATATTTAGATATAGATATTCGCATGGAAACCATTTGCTTCAAGTTACTCTAATCACTAGTGATTGTGTGACTATTGGAAGCTACCAAGAATATTGTTTGAAGTATCATGCTCAATTCTTATATTTAGTTATATGCTTCTTGTTGTGACTATGATCTTGGATATCCATGCAAGCTACCTTGGGAAAATTATTCTCAATATTTCTTGTCCTTGGACAATGAGTACTAAAATTATGGTAGAATTTATTGATCATAGTCACTTTGGCCTTTGCTTAATCGTATCCTATCTTTGTCCAAGTAAATGTTTTGTGTGCTCCCATTCCTTCCTTGCCTCTTATGAATCTTCTTATTTTATTGGTATTCTCGTGTGTTTTATTTGATGTAGGTAGTGGTGATGATCTCATTTGTGTGCATTTTGCATTCAAAAGAAAAATTGTATATAATGTACTACTTATGGGTGAGCTCTCCTATATTATCTAGAACAATCCTTTTATGCTTCTTTGTTTGATCCATATCGGGTTTTATGTGCTTGGAAGTTTGATCTTTTCATTTTGGTATTTTGTGCCATCATGAAAAGTTTGGAGAGTTTGGTTTACTTGTTGGAACCTTACTCTTTTTGGGAGTTGGTTTTGTCTCATTCCTTGCTTCACACTTTGACCATTTTAGAATGATATAAATCCTTGAGCATTTGTATTTTTATCTATCTTTTGCTCTTTGGCTTTTGCCTAGTTCATTTTTGAACTTATGCTCTTTCATGTGTTGAATTGGTTATTTGATACAATTTGGACACCGCTTGTCTTGTCACACTCTTGTGTGTGCCAACTCGGTTTACTTGGTGTTTTTGTTCAAATTGTATCTCATTTTTTGTTCTTGAAATCTTTATGCATGCATGTTTACTATATGTTTATATTAAGGCATGTTTGCTTTCTTTAATCCAATATATAGGGGAAACTCCACCGATTCCCATCGGCTAAGTTGTGCATGAAATTCAATTTCATATCAATATGCACATAATTATGTGGAGTCTCTCCTATGTATTTTAGTTGCACTAACTACTTTGGACCCAATATGTTTGGGGACCATTTTTTACTTAAATGTGTTTTAGGTACATTGGAGATATATTGGACGCTTGTCTCTCAATTTTGAAGAAGTGATGCTTAGAAGAAAATTTGAGGCAAGCTATAGGATGATCAACGAATTCATATCCTCAACATCCTACCAATTATATCTCGGTAACAAGTATCTCTTTCTCATGCTCACATATCTTGATTCCAACCGTTTGTCGGTTGCCTTCTAGCATGAATTAATGTATTTTTAATTGTTGTAGTTCTAGCCATGGTTTTAAGAGGACTCTCTATTGTATATGTGTTTAAGTTGAGATGAGTGCATATAATTGGGACTATACAAAATCATGAATATGATCCTCCAATCCCAAATATGTCAATATAGCAATTTTATTGCCTATCATTTCATCAACTTATCTCATGTGCAATAGTGAGATTTTTGCTAGTCTATTCTATCTTATGATACTTGTTGCCTTTCTCCATATATTCCAACTTTCTCCTTTTTCCCTTGGTGATAGTTGTAATATATGTAGTGTGTTGGTGTTTGAAGCTCATTAATCTACAATAAGATATATTTGAGCCTTTGGCCGTGCTTTGAAGCAAAAATCTTATTGGTATATGTTATGACTTCATTTTTGCTTCCATGTGCTTCTTGTATATCTTCTTTATGTGTGCATATTTCTTTGTTGGCATATGTCTTTGTGATGTTTTCAACTTAGATACATATACACATATGAGAAGATAATTTTAGTTGATTTTTAATCCTTGGAGACCACCTTTCTATTCCTTTTGATTCTTCGGTGGCTTCCAAATTTAATTTCCTATGAGTGTTAGTTCCTCTTGTTTGCATATTTGGGCACTCATATTTGTTCTCTCATGCCTTGCATTGTTAAATAAACTTGGATGAGTGAGGATTCCATGAGTATGCACCTTGTTCCCGAATACAATTATCATAATTGGTGCATTATCTTTGGGGATCTCATCTATTTCATTTAATAATGCTCATTTGTCTTATTTATCATTTATTGTGCCTTAAATGTTTATGGAGAAGTGAGGATTCCATATTTGTGCATTTTTTGTATTGAAATATACCGATTTTAAAGTATGCACAAATCTTGGGGAGCTTCTCTATTTTCTATTTCAAACACTCTTTTGCTCATATCATAACATCTTGTTGTTTCTATTTGGACTCATTTGTTGTTTTCAATTGGTTGTCGGACCTTGTAATTGCTTGCATCAGTTGGCTTCATTTTGGCAATCTTCGGGTCCTCGATATAGTCCTACTCCCTCCCAAGTATTCATCATTGGATATGTGCGAAGGCACACCTTTGGAGGAATTATTACTATATTTGCCTTCTAGAACTTGTCACCCATTTCGGCAATCGATGCCAATGGGGGAGAAGTTTTAGAGGGTTTAAGGGAAGTTGGCTGATGCATTGAGTTTGTTCTTAAGCATTTTCCTTTCATGCTCTTGCATCTTTATTGTTGCTTAGCATGTGTTATATATAGAGGAAACTCCACCAATGATAATGATTGGCAATATATGCAATGAAATTCAAGTTCATCACACATGCATAGATTGTGGGGGAGTTTGCTCTATATATGGTGGTGGTACCAATATCACATATTTTTGTAGTATTTGATATTGGTATTACCATCTTATTCATTAAAATTCCTTATATAAACCCTCTTAAAGGGATTGTCATCAATTACCAAAATGGAGGAGATTGAAAGAACATGTGGGCCCCCATGTGTGGTTTTGGTAATTAATGACAATCTTTATGGACTAATGTGTGTATTAAGTTATACTTGTAGGAATTGTCCATTGGCATCGCTTGGAGCTTGTGTCGGCTTCAAGGTCGATGAAATGAGAAGAAGATATGTTGTGCAAGCTCAAAATGCGCAATCTTTAGAAGATCTCATGTTTGATGCTTGCCATCCTCGGTGATCATGGATCGATGATGAGGAATCAAGAAAGGCGTTCCATCTTGAGAAGGTAAAGATCGTCTACATCGAGCTCAAGTGGAATGCTCAAGGCAAAGGTTTAATCTTGATAGGTTTTCCCTTTTGCCGGTCTTATATTGTTAGTGGAAGACCGGGTTTAGGATAGATAACCGTACTATCAAGAGGGGCTCTCGAATGAGTAACTCGATCACATCGTTCAGAGAGAGCTCAAACCTTTGCATACTTGCATCATCGTATTTGGTTGTTATTTAGTCTTATCCATGTGAGGATATAGAGCTTGTGGTAATCTCCATAAAAAGCTCTTGTTCATCAAAATCGGATACCTCTTTTATATCTTATTGCGATTTTGATCTATGCGGTTTTTCGGTTTCTCACCAAGTGAGGTATTTCACATTATTATACTTGATACATTCTCACTTGGTGATAACCAATATTTTCACCTTTTATAGGGAAGCTCATGTCGTCCTCTTTCCAACGCAATTGGAAACGGGTCGATCGGAGTTACCAATCAAAAGTTATAGCCGTTTGAATATCTGCTGGTCTCCTACAGCATTTTAGTACCTAGCAAGGCAGAAGGTTTTGGAAAGTTGCCAAAATCCACTGCCGGGCTAGGTACCAAAAAGCGGTAGTACCGTATTTTAGTACCTAGCGTGGCAGAAGGTTTTTTACTTCGTCATTTGTATCTATCCTTCCTTGCTGGACTATGATGTTTCTTTGCATGATCTTGTAGAGGTTGTTGTCCTCTTCGAAACGAGCCCAAGATCATCGAAATCGGAGTCCGGATGCAAAAGTTATGGCTGTTTTCGTTCTGTGATGACCTGTAGTACCGGACCAGGATCCAGTAGTACCGGGGTCCGGTAGTACCGCATTTTGTTACCGGGGAGCGCAGAGAAAAAATGCGTTTGGAGCCCCAGGAACCCCAGGAAATGTCCGGTAGTGCCGGGAAAGTCCGGTAGTACCGGGAAAAAGTCCGGTAGTACTGGGAATCGCGTTTTTGGGCTGCAACGGTTGGATTTTGGAGGGACCTATATAAGGGGCCTTCTTCCCCAATGGTTCCTCAACCATTCTTGCAAGTTTTCCCCTCCATTGTTGACCTTCTTGATCTTGCTTTCTCTCAATCCCTCTGATGATTCTTGCATATTCTTGAGGGATTTGAAAGAGGAGATCTAGATCTACAATCCCACCAATCAATCTCTCCTCTAAGTGAGGGGAACATATTGGGATCTAGATCTTGGAGTCTTTTGTGGATTTCCTCCATTGTTCTTCCTCTCTTATTCCCCCATAAGCTTTTGTAGCTTTGGTGGAATTTAGGAGAGAAGGATTTGAACACCTTTGTGGTGTTCTTGCCATTTGCATTTGGTGCATCGGTTTGAGTTCTCCTTGGAGGATTTGGTTTGAGTTTCTCATTGGAGCTTGTCCCTCTTGGGTTCTTGGAACCCTAGACAGTTTTGTGGCCTTGGTGGCATTTGTTGAGGTCTTTTGTGGCATTTGTTGGGAGCCTCCAATTAAGTTGTGGAGAAGTGCCCCAACCTTGTGAGAGGTTCCGGTTGCCACCGACAAGTGCACCAATAGTGGAAGCGTGGATCGATCCCGTTGGGGTGAGATTCACCGGAGAATAAGGGAGGCCTTTTGTGGCGTTGGTGGTTTGATACCACCCCCTCTCCAAACGAGACGTACTCCATGTTGGTAGGAACTCGATAAAATATCGGTGTCCCCGCGTGCCTCGGTTATGTCTATACCCGAGCTCTTTACTTATGCACTTTACATTGTGATAGCCTTCGTGCTTGAAGTAATATATATCTTGCTATCACTTTGTTGCTTGTATTGATTAGCATAAGTTGTTGGTGCACATAGGTGAACCTTAGTTGTTCTAGGTTGGGCTTAACAAAGTAAACACTAGTTTTATTCCGCCTTTGTTGAGCCACTCTAGGAAAAGTTTTAATCGCCTATTCACCCCCCTCTAGGCGACATCCGTATCCTTTCACCAGGCCGCTATTTCAAAGGCGGCGTTCGCAAATAAGGAAAGTTTGGAAGCTGCTACCCGGAAGGCTCAGGGCGAGCAGCAAGGCACATCACTGGCCTCAGGTAGTGGAGTTGATACCCGAGCAGGCGAGGAAACTCCCCCTCATATTTCCATGGAGGAGGATCCAGAGCGGATCCTCATCATGGACTTGCAGAAAAAAGGCAAGAAGGGACAGAAGAGGTTCCAAAACCAGCGGCCTAGAGAGAACTTGTGCTGCACCCCAGCTCTCCAAGCATGAGCTTCTGGGTTTGTCCAATGTTTACAGCCTTTGGCTGGAACCTGCGGGGTTTTGGGGGCAGAGACAGGGCCCCCAGATCCAGGATTTTGGCAAGAAAGTGAAGTTGGATATCATCTTTCTCTAGGAGACCATGCGGCAGGACTTTACTGATCGCGAGATGAGAAATCTGGTGAGCGGGGATGTCTTCCACTGGCACTGGCGTCCTGCTAATGGTGACTTAGGGGGGATGGTGCTGGGCTGCAGGGACGACAACTTTGAGGTGGGTGGAATTGATCAGGGTGATCTTTTTTTGAGCGCCCTCCTGCTGCATAGGGAATATAAGTTCAAGTTTGAATTCATTGGTGTTTATGGGCCGGCATACCACGCGAGGTCCGCTACGTTTCTTGGAGCTTGAGTCCAAAATTGGTAGGTGCGACTATCCGGTGGTGGTGATGGGGGATTTCAACCTGCTGCGGGGCCCCCAGGACAAGAGCAATAGCAACATCAACTGGCCCTTGGTTAATATGTTCAACGATTCCATCGCCAGGCTCGCCCTTCGGGAACTTGCTAGATAAGGGGCAGCGTTTACTTGTTCTAACAAGCAAAGGAACCCAGTGAGGTGTGTTTTGGATCGGGTCCTTGTGTCCCTAGAGTGGGAGGCACAATTCCCCTTGGACGCTCTCAGAGCTGAGACCAGCATTGGGTCCGATCATGCTCCGTTGCTGCTGTCCACAGGGGAGGCTGTCAAGAAGAAAGGCCAACGTTTCTTCTTTGAAACCAGTTGGTTCGAGGTAGAAAGCTTCCTGCCTACGATGGTGGCGTGGTGGGAGCAGCTGGCAGGGGTGAAGGGTTTCACAGCATAGTAAATCAAAAAAATTCTACGGATGCGAACGGGAAAGCCAAGATCTAATCTAGGAGATGCAATCAACGAGAGGGATAGATGAGATCTTCATACCCTTGAAGAAATCACACAGCGGAAACGTTCAACAGAACGTGGTTGGTGTAGCCGTACTCGCCTTCTCCTCCTCGCGATCCGATCCGATCCAACGCCGCAAGTGGCGGCGCCTCCGAGAGATGCACACGTACGGTGCCGCGAGTCTCCTCCTTCCTCGGTCCAGCAAGTGGGGTGGAGAGATAGATTGGATCTACAACACGACGGCGTGGTGTTATGGTGGAGAGTTTCTGCAGCAGGGCTTCGCCTACACGCAGTCGGGAGAGAGAGAGAGAGAGAGAGAGAGAGAGAGAGAGAGAGAGAGAGAGAGAGGTAGGGCAGCAGCTGGCGGCTAGGGTTTTGGGGTGAGAGGAGGGTGCGCCCCCTTCCCACCTTATATAGGGGGATGGACGTCCCCCTTGACCCCTCCTCCAAGCCCTAGGGCGGCGGCCCCAAGGGTGGAGTGGGGGGCAAGTCTTCCCCCCTTCTAGAAGGTTTCCTAGGGTTTCCCTAGGGTTTTGGCCGGCTGGGCCTATGGGGCCTTGTGCCCTTGGCCCAATGTGGCCAGGGCACTCCCTCGTAGGACCACACACCCCTCCGACAAGTGGGGCCACGTTGGACCCACTCCGGAAGCTTCTAGAACCTTCCGGTACAATACCGAACATTCCGAAACGATTTCGAAATCCAAAAACTACATTCCTTTATATGAATCTTATTCTCCGGACCATTCCGGAACCTCTCGTGATGTCCTGGATCTCATCCGAGACTCCGAACAAAAACTCACAAACCAATTATCCATTCTATCCTAGCATCGAGACACGTTAAGTGTGTGACCCTACGGGTTCGAGAATATGCAGACATCATCTTCTATCAATAATCAACAGCGGGATCTAGAAACCCATATTGACTCCCACATATTCATCGATGATCATATCGGATGAACCACGATGCCAGGATTCAATTAATCCCATATACATATTCCCTTCGTCATGCGATATTTTACTTGCCTGAGATTCGATCGTTGGTATCGGCATACCTAGTTCAATCTCGTTCACAGCAAGTACTTTACTCGTTCCGTAATCCGATATCACTTTGTGATTAACTACTTAACCACGTGCTTGCAAGCGGTGTTGATATCGATTACCGAGTGGGCCCGAAGTATATCTCTCCGACTCGGGAGGGACAAATTCCATCTCGATACATACAACCCAACAAGTACTTTCCGATCACCTGAGAGACACCTTTATGATCACCCTCACATAGGATGACGTTTGATGACCTCAAAGCTTTCTTCCGATACCAGGGAGTTGCATTATCTCATGGTCTAAGGAATACAATATTTGACATAGGAAAAATCTTCGCAAAGATGAACACGATGACACGATCTAATTGCTCTGCTTGATTTGGGTCTGTCCATCATATCATTCTCCTAATGACATGATCTCATTATTAATCGACAACTCATGTCTATGGTTAGGAAACCTTAACCATCATTAATCAATGATCTAGTCCATAGACGCGTACTAGGGACACGGTGTTGTTCATAAACCACACAAGTATCAAAGTTTCCGCTTAATACAATTCTAGCATGGAATATAAACTTTATCATGAACAAGAATTATAACAATAACATCTTTATTATTGCCTCTAGGTCATAATTCCAACAGTCTCCCACCACTTGCACTAGAGTCAATAATCTAGTTTACATCTGGCAACAATCTAACACCCATGGAATTAAGGTGTTGATCATGTTTTGCTCGTGGAAGAGGTTTAGTCAACGGATCTGCGACATTCAGATCCGTATGTACTTTGCTAATCTTTAGATCTCCATCTGTTATATAATCTTGAATTATATGAAATTGGCGGTTGATGTTCTTGGTCTTTGGATGATATCTTCGTTCCTTAGCCAATGCTATGGCGCCAGTGTTGTCGCACAATATCTCCAGTGGGTCCAAGGCAGTTGGAACCACACCAAGCTCAGTGATGAAGTTCTTGATCCAAACTCCTTCACTTGATGCTTCTGTAGCAGCCATGTATTCCGATTCTACTGTAGATCCCGCGATCACGCTTTGCTTGTAGCTTCTCCAGCTCACAGCTCCTCCATTCAAAATATAAACGTATTCTGTCTGAGATTTAGAATCATCCGGATCGGTGTCAAAACTAGCGTCGAAGTAACCTTTTACGACGAGCTACTCATCACCTCCATAGACCAAGAACATTTCTTTAGTCCTATTTAAATACTTTAGGATGTTCTTTACGGCTATCCAGTGTTCCACTCCTGGATCACTCTGGTATCTGCTCGTCAAACTAAGAGCATTGGACACATCCGGTCTACTACACAGCATGGCATACATGATAGAACCTATGGTCGAGGCATATGACACTTTGCTCATAGTTTCTCTATCCTTTACCGTAGCTGGACACTGAGCCTTGCTCAATATCTTACCTGACAACATGGGCACTGAACCTTTCTTTGCCTTATCCATTCTGAACCTTTTCAGAACTTTGTCTAGATATGTACTCTGGCTTAAAGCTATTAGGCGTCTTTTTCTATCTCTATAGATTTTGATGCCTAATATATAAGAAGCTTCTCCTAGGTCTTTCATTGAAAAACATTTATTCAAATAACTCTTCACTTCGTTAAGCATACCAATGTCATTTCCAATAATCAATATGTCATCCACATATAGTACTAAAAATGTCACTTTCTTGTAGATACAAGATTTGTAGCAATTTGGAACAAATCCAAAGCTCTTGATCACTTGATCAAAACGAAGGTTCCAACTCCGAGATGCTTGCTTCAGTCCATAAATGGAACGTTGCAGTTTGCACACCTTATCAGCATCCTTAGGATCGACAAAACCTTCGGGCTGCATCATATACAACTCTTCATCAATGTTGCCATTGAGGAACGCAGTCTTGACATCCATCTGCCATATTTCATAATCATGAAACGCAGCAATTGCTAATAAAATACGAATGGACTTAAACATCTCTACGGGAGAGAAAGTCTCATCATAGTCAACACCTTGAACTTGCCGAAACCCTTTTGCGACAAGCTGTGCTTTATAGACAGTAACATTACCATCCGCGTCTATTTTCTTCTTGAAAATCCATTTGCACTCAATGGCCTTACGGTCGCTAGGAGGGTCCACCAAAGTCCATACTTGGTTTTCCTCATGGATCCCAATTCGGATTTCATGGCCTCTAGCCATATCTCAGTCTGGGCTCATCATTGCTTCCTCATAGTTCGCAGGTTCACTGTTGTCTACCAACAAGACAGTTAAGACAGGGTTGACATACCATTCAGCAGTGGCACGTGACCTTGTCGACCTGCGATGTTCAGCAGTAGCGTCGTTCGAAGTTTCATGATCCTCGTCATTAGCTTCCTCTCTTGTTAGTGCAGACGACACTGGAACAATTTCAGGTGATGTGCTACTCTCCAACTCGAGAGAAGGTTCAATAACCTCGTCTAGCTCTACCTTCCTCCCACTCACTTCTTTCGAGAGAAACTCCTTCTCAAGAAAGGATCCGTTCTTTGTGACAAACACTTTGCCTTCGGATCTGTGGTAGAAGGTATACCCAATCGTTTCCTTAGGGTATCCTATGAAGACGCATTTCTCCGCTTTGGGTTCGAGCTTGTCCGGCATCAACTTCTTGACGTAAGCTTCGCATCCCCAAACTTTAAGAAACGACAACTTAGGTTTAGCACCAAACCACAGTTCATACGGTGTTGTCTCAACGGATTTAGATGGAGCCCTATTTAAAGTGAATGCAGCGGTTTCTAATGCATAACCCCAAAATGATAACGGCAAATCAGTAAGAGACATCATTGATCGGACCATATCTAATAGGGTTCGATTCCGGCGTTCATACACACCATTGCGCTGTGGTGTTCCGGGTGGCGTGAGTTGCGAAACAATTCCGCTTGCTTTAAGATGCGTGAGAAAATCATAACTCAAATATTTGCCCCCACAATCGGATCGTAGAAACTTAATCTTTCTGTTACGATGGTTCTCCACTTCATTTTGAAATTCTTTGAACTTTTCAAACGTTTCAGATTTATGTTTCATTAAATAGATATACCCATATCTACTTAAGTCATCGGTAAAAGTGAGGAAATAGCGATATCCACCACGCGTCGAAACACTCATCGGTCCGCATACATCGGTATGTATGATTTCCAACAAGTCCGTTGCTCGCTCCATCATACCGGAGAACGGGGTTTTGATCATCTTGCCCATGAGGCATGGTTCGCATGTGTCAAATGATTCAAAATCAAGAGACTCCAAAAGTCCATCAGAATGGAGTTTCTTCATGCTCTTTACTCCAATATGACCTAGACGACAGTGCCACAAATAAGTAGTATTATCACTGTCTACTTTGCATCTCTTAGCCTCAATGTTATGGATGTGTGTTTCATTGCTTTCGAGATTCAGAAGAAATAAATCATTCATAGCAGGTGCATGACCATAAAAGATGTTACTCATATAAATAAAACAACCATTATTCTTCGATTTAAATGAATAATAGTCTTGCAATAAACACGATCCAGATATAATGTTCATGCTCAACGCAGGCACATAATAACATTTATTAAGGTTTAAAACTAATCCCGAACGTAAAACTAAGGAGAGCGTGCCGACGGCCATCACATCAACTCTTGATCCGTTGCCAACGCGCATCGTCACCTCATCCCTTGCTAGCCGCCATCTATTCCGTAGCTCATGTTTCGAGTTACAAATATTAGCAACTGAACCAGTATCAAATACCCAAGCACTACAACGAGCGCTAGTAAGGTAAAAATCAATAACATGTATATCAAATATACCTTTAATAATGCCAGCCTTCTTGTCCGCTAAGTACTTCGGACAGTTGCGCTTCCAGTGACCCTTGTCCTTGCAATAGAAGCACTCAGTGTCCGGCTTAGGTCCAGACTTGAGCTTCTTCTCAGCAGGGGCAACGCGCTTGCCGCTGCCTTTCTTGAAGGACTTCTTTGCACCCTTACCTTTCTTGAATCTAGGGGGCTTGTTGACCATCAACACATGATTATCTTTCTTGATATCCACCTCCGCAGCTTTCAGCTTAGCGAAGAGCTCAGTGATCGTATCAGTGGAACCAATCTGATTGTGAGTAACTAAAAAACATTTGTAGCTAGGAGGGAGTGATTGCAGAACTCTGTCAATCTTGAGCTCTTTTGGAATCTTGCAGTCCAGTTGCTCAAGGCGTTGAGTGTAGCCCGACATCTTAATGGCGTGCTCACTAACGGAACTCCCTTCATCCATCTTGCAGTTAAAGAACTTCTCAGAGATCTCATATCTCTCAGAGCGGGCCTGAGTCTAAAACATGGTTTTCAGTTCCTCAAGTATCTCAAAGGGCCCGGCGAAATCCTCAAAATGATTTTGAAGCTCCGATTCCATAGCAAACAACATGGTACTCTTAATCACTCCATAATCATCTTTGCGCGACTGATAAACAACTTTTTCATCAGCCGGCGCATCTATAGAAGGGGTGTCACCTAGCGCTTTCTCAAGGACATAGTCCTTTTGTCCGCCAGCGAGAATGATTCTCAGATTGCGGAACCAGTTGGTGAAGTTAGACCCATTGTTCTTAAGCTTTTCTTTCCCAGCAAAAACGTTGAAGTTGAAGTTGGACTTAGCCATTTGATCTACAAAATTTGCAAGTACAATTTAGACTATGTTCATGATAACTAGTTCAACTTAATCAAATTACTAGATGAACTCACACTAAATTCAACATCCCTCAAGTTGTTTAGTGAACAAGATCCAAATTCACCACACCTAATCCGATCTTCACGAAAAGAGATGTGGTTTCAATGGTGGAAAACAAAGTGTCGATCATATCATTCATATGACTCATGCTTAACCTTTCGGTTCGTGTGTTCCGAGGCCATGTCTGTATATGCTAGGCTCGTCAAGTCAAACCCAAGTATTTCCGCATGTGCAAAACTGGCTTGCACCCGTTGTATGTGAACGTAGAGTTTATAGCACCCGATCATCACGAGGTGCTTGAACACGACGCACTTTCACAACGGTGCATACATGGGGAGAACACAGTTTTATCTTGATCTTTAAGTGAGGAATCATCTTATAATGCTACCGTCGCGATCTAAGCATAATAAGATACATAAAAGGATAAACATCACATGCATATAATCTTATGTGACATGATATAGCCAATCTCCGCGCAAAGATCTCCATCTTGTGCGTGCCAGCACGATCTCCATCATTCCACCATGATTGCCTCCACCATGAACAGCAACTACAACTATTTCTAACTACTTAGCGATAAAGTAAAGCTATTACATGGCGTATAAGAAGTTGACACATAGGTCATACATAATTATAAAGACAACCATATGGGTCCTGCCGATTGTGTACTCATTGATATGCAAGTCGTGAAATATTACAAAACATGATCATTGCATACAACATACACATCATATCTTGGGTCATACCATATCACAAAACACTCCCTGCAAAAACAAGTCAGACGCCTCTACTTTGTTGTTGCATGTTTTACATGGCTTATGGGAGTAACTAGCTAAGAACGATTATTACCTACGGAAAGCCACAACGGTGATATTATGATTGCCAACATCCGGTGTAAATCCCATGACAACTATAGTGAGAGAAACTGGCATCCACCAGCCGCATGTATGGAACAAGCCACACGTCAAGTGCGGAGCCGGTCTCGCGAACGAGGTAACGTAAAGTTGGCATGGACCGCTTCGATCTCACTATCCCGCGTCATAAGAAGTACACAACAAGAGGCTTGCAACAGAAAACATCAACGCCCGTAACAAGCATGTTGCATTCTACTCGTGAAACACATCTACGCATAGATCTAGCTCTGATACCACTAAAGGGTTTCGCAGCATAGTAAATCAAAAAAATTCTACGGATGCGAACGGGAAAGCCAAGATCTAATCTAGGAGATGCAATCAACGAGAGGGATAGATGATATCTTCATACCCTTGAAGAAATTGCACAGCGGAAACGTTCAACAGAACGTGGTTGGTGTAGTCGTACTCGCCTTCTCCTCCTCGCGATCCGATCCGATCCAACGCCGCAAGTGGCGGCGCCTCCGAGAGATGCACACGTACGGTGCCGCGACGTCTCCTCCTTCCTTGGTCCACCAAGTGGGGTGGAGAGATATATTGGATCTACAACACAACAGCGTGGTGTTATGGTGGAGAGTTTCTGCAGCAGGGCTTCGCCTACACGCAGTCGGGAGAGAGAGAGAGGTAGGGCAGCAGCTGGCGGCTAGGGTTTTGGGGTGAGGGGAGGGTGCGCCCCTGCCCACGTTATATAGGGGGCTGGTCGGCCCCCTTGCCCCCTCCTCCAAGCCCTAGGGCGGCGTCCCCAAGGATGGAGTGGGGGGCAAGTCTTCCCTCCTTCTAGAAGGTTTCCTAGGGTTTCCCTAGGGTTTTGGCCGGCTGGGCCTATGTGGCCTTGTGCCCCTGGCCCAATGCGGCCAGGGCACTCCCTTGTAGGCCCACACACCCCTCCGACAAGTGGGGCCACATTGGTCCCACTCCGGAAGCTTCTAGAACCTTCCGGTACAATACCGAACATTCCGAAACGATTCCGAAATCCAAAAACTGCTTTCCTTTATATGAATCTTATTCTCCGGACCATTCCGGAACCTCTCGTGATGTCCTGGATCTCATCCGAGACTCCGAACAAAAACTCACAAACCAATTATCCATTCTATCCTAGCATCGAGACACATTAAGTGTGTGACCCTACGGGTTCGAGAATATGCAGACATCATCTTCTATCAATAATCAACAGCGGGATCTGGAAACCCATATTGACTCCCACATATTCATCGATGATCATATCGGATGAACCACGATGCCAGGATTCAATTAATCCCATATATATATATTCCCTTCGTCACGCGATATTTTACTTTCCCGAGATTCGATCGTTGGTATCGGCATACCTAGTTCAATCTCGTTCACAGCAAGTACTTTACTCGTTCCGTAATCCGATATCACTTTGTGATTAACTACTTAACCACGTGCTTGCAAGCGGTGTTGATATCGATTACCGAGTGGGCCCAAAGTATATCTCTCCGACTCGGGAGGGACAAATTCCATCTCGATACATACGACCCAACAAGTACTTTCTGATCACCTGAGAGACACCTTTATGATCACCCTCACATAGGATGACGTTTGATGACCTCAAAGCTTTCTTCCGATACCAGGGAGTTGCATTATCTCATGGTCTAAGGAATACAATATTTGACATAGGAAAAAGCTTCGCAAAGATGAACACGATGACACGATCTAATTGCTCTGCTTGATTTGGGTATGTCCATCATATCATTCTCCTAATGACATGATCTCATTATTAATCGACAACTCATGTCTATGGTTAGGAAACCTTAACCATCATTAATCAATGAGCTAATCCATAGAGGCGTACTAGGGACACGGTGTTGTTCATAAACCACACAAGTATCAAAGTTTCCGCTTAATACAATTCTAGCATGGAATATAAACTTTATCATGAACAAGAATTATAACAATAACATCTTTATTATTGCATCTAGGTCATAATTCCAACAAGGGGGTCTGGTCTGCAGTCGTGGCCCTATTGACAGGTGGTAGGGTCTCGAATCTGGCCTTCAGCAACGTCTCCGTGGCTGGAGTGCTAACATCGGTAGATCGGGCCGGATTCATAAGGCTACCTTGCTCCGCCAGATCCAAGAGTTGGATGCTAGAGCCGATGATGCTGGTTTGGAGGAGGATGCCTAGGCTCTCCGTTATTTCCTGGAGGACCAACTGATCCAGGCCCTCAGGGCGGAGGAAGAATACTGGAGACAAAGGGGGAGGCAGAACTGGATTCTTAAAGGCGATGCCAATACTAAATACTTCCATGCCATTGCTAACGGCAGACGTAGGAAGTGTGCAATTTCTAGTCTAATGTCTGAGCATGGGACCATCTCTGATAGTCAGGGTATCCAATAGCACATATATGAGTTCTATATGGCGCTGATGGGATCGGAAGATCCCAAGCCTCTAAAACTGGGGTTGGTTGCGTGGCCCCTGGAGTTCATGCTCTCGCCTCAGGAGAATGCCAGCATGATGCAAACTTTCATAATGGAGGAGTTGGAAGAGGTGCTTAAGGACACCAAGACTGATACGGCCCTAGGCCCGGACGGTTTTACGGTGGCATTTTTCAAAATGTTCTGGCCCCAAGTGGGCAACTTGGTGCTTCAGATCCTCAACGGCTTTGTCCTGGGCATGGTGGATGTGGCCAGACTCAACTTTGGGATTCTCTCGCTGCTTCCTAAAGTGCAGGGGCGGACAACATCAAGCAGTTCAGGACCATAGCTCTGATCAACGTCATCTTCAAGCTGATAGCCAAGGCATTTGCTACCAGACTTTCCCCTATTGCCCACAGAATTATTGCTCCCTCGCAGACGGCTTTTATCAAGGGCCGATTCATCCTTGATGGTGCTTTGGCCTTACATGAGATTGTTCACGAGCTAAAATAATCTTCCTGCGGTCCTCCTCAAGCTTGATTTCGAAAAAGCATATGACAGAGTCAGTTGGCAGTTCCTGCGAGAGGTCCTTCTTCGCAAGGGTTGAGAAGGGGGATTGGTCCACCATGTCATGCAGTTGGTGTGGGGGGGGCAAACAGCGATCTGTATTAATGGGGAGGTTGGCCCCTTTTTCCGCAATAAGAGGGGGGTGAGGCAGGGAGATCCCGCTCTCGCCCCTCCTGTTTGACCTTATGGCTAATGCCCTGGACCTGATCTTAGGCAAGGCGAAGGGCGCGGGACATATCAAAGGGGTAGTTCCACACCTGATCCCAGGAGGGGTCACGCACCTGTAGTATGCCGACGACACGATGATCTTGATTCAGAATTCTGCTGTGGAGATCGCCAATCTCAAGTTTATTCTTGTGTGTTTTGAACTCCTCTCCGGAATGAAGATCAATTACCACAAGAGTGAGGTTATTGTGATGGGGGAGAGCAGGGCGACCAGGCCAGGGTGGCCAACCTCCTTAACTGTCAGCAAGGCAAGTTCCCGTTCACATATTTGGGCTTCTCCATTGTTGATCGCAAGCTTACCATCAACGACCTCCAGCCACTGGTTACTTCTGTGGGCAGGAGGGTGGAGCCCTGGCAGGGTAGATTCATGTCCTCGGCCGCTAGGCTCACCCTTATCAATGCGTGCCTATCTAGCCTCCCTTCATATGTTATGAGTTTGTTCCTTCTTGCGGACGGTACCCACGCAGGGTTTGATTCGCACAGAGGAAGGTTCTTCTGGGAAGGGCAGGACAATAAAAGGAAGTACCACATGGTTAGCTGGAAGGAGATTTGTACCCCTAAGTCCCAGGGTGGCCTTGGGGTGACAAATACGAAGCGCATGAACATCTCTCTGATGCTGAAGAGGATCTAGAGTTTGCTCACCGAAGACGATGAGAAGCTCCTTTGGCTCCAATTGTTGAAAGCTAAGTATAAGGTGGCAGAGCTCTTCGATTCTACGACCGCAGGGGGTTCTCAGTTCTGGCATAGCATCCACAAGATCAAGCACCTTTTCAAACTGGAGCCAGATTCTGTCCTAGAAGGGACTCCACCGTGCGGTTCTGGACCAATCTGTGGATCGGCCTTTCCCCCCTTTGCGTGCGCTTCCCGCGGTTGTTCGCCATCTCCACGGACCATGCGTTATATGTCGGTAAAGCCATGGTCAGGGGAGCATGGCAACCCTAGTTTAGGAGATCTTTTGGGCCAGAGGAACTGTCCCAATGGCATGCCATGTTGGCGGAACTGGGTCCGGTGGAGCTGCTGGGGGAGCGCGATCGCGTTTCTTGGGAGCTGAAACATTCTGGCAGGTTCTCGACCAGTTCGATGTATCAGGAGTTATCCAAAGGGCCTCAGTATCAAGTTTTGGATCACATCTGGAATCTGCGTGTGCCCCTGAAATTCAAGATCTTCCTGTGGCAACTCCTGTGTGGCAGACTCCCATCCAACGATCAAATCCTGAAGAGACAAGGTCCATCCCTTGGTCTTTGCGCGCTCTGTGGCCAGCCAGAGGATGTGGACCATATCTTCTTTCTATGCAGCCTGGCCAAATTCGCTTGGAGTAGGGCTCGCTCGATGTTTGGGACGACCTGGAATCCTTCCTCCAGGACCCAGTGGTGCGAGGTGGTGGAAGGGTTTCACGGCAATGTCCGACAGGCTCTGTGGCGGTTCTTTACTGTTCAAGGCTGGACCATCTGGACCACTTGTAACAAATTCACGATTGAATCCAAATTTCCGCGTCAATCTACTGACATTGTTTTTAAATCCATTCTTATTATGGAGCAATGGAGGCTCCTGCAGAAATCCAAGACGCTGTTTTTAAATCCATTCTCATTATGCAGCAATGGAGGCTCCTGCAAGACGCTGCTCTTACTGGAGGAGATGCTCTCCCTGCTGTGTGCTAAAACGCACTCCCCCGTTGCCAACAACTTTCCTAAGCTGCCCCCTTTTAATGCTAGTGTCGTCTTTATTGCTTTGTTGTTGTTGGACTTCTGTGGCTCTAGGGCGTGGTCTGTAAGCTGTGTTCACGGCTGTAACTTCTTGCCTATGTTAGGGCTTTATTAATTTAAAGCCGGACACATGGTGCCTTCGGTCTAAAAAAAACGACTCATCAAAGATCACTCCCACATTCCAAAATTATTGCAATTCAGCGAACTGTCACAAACTGGCAACTACCAAATATTCAGGCCACAGTACATTATGGTCCCAGTAACTCATAGCCCACCATCGTGACTCTGGACGATGGTCACAAAGTCGTAGGGCAAATTCAGATTGCCCAACAGCTCATGGCATAGTCACAAAGTCTATGGAGGATAAAACATAATGTAGTCGGTCCTCAGAGGTAATAGAAGGCGAGCAGCGGAGCCGCCACGGTTGCCACGAGGATGGCTGCAGAGACAGGAGACCTCGCCGCCGCATTCGGCTTTGGTGGCGAAGCAGTAGCGCCACCACTGGACGGTGCAGGTGCTGCAATGAGAAAAGGATTATCAGGACCAAGCATTCCAAGGTTGATGAAATGACTTTAACAGTTCAAACTGGTACAATGTAAATGTGTCCGTGCAGTTTGGACAGCTGTGTCATGTCTCCAACCACAAATTTGTACTACTGTACTAGTAGTTATTATTGCTCCAGCTATCAGAATAGCTGGAAAGTCAGGTTGCCACACTCTTCAATGAAACCACGACAGCAAACACCACATTAGCAACTTACCAGAAATGTCTAGATTGGCCTAATTAGCCAGATGGAGCATTGTACCGCTACTAATGGGAGTAGTGACAGCATCTAGTAGTAGATCACAATTTTGGTCGGAGAGATCTAGCCAAGAATTGAGTAGGTGTGCTCCAAGAAACGGTGTAAACACAAATAGTGTAAACAGGCTGGCAGATCATGTTCCTTGTACCAGAGCGACAAAGGTAATGCAAATAATTGGACCAAGGCTTTTGAGTATTGAACAGCCCTAGTTGAGAGGAAATCAGATGAACGCTTAGCCATGGACGTTGTTCTTCACAACGTAGCCCAGCAAAATCTTGGCTGACAACTAGTTTTTCCTTTATTAGTATTTGATTTGAAATTTGCTGGGCTGTCTCGAGTCTCTACTGTCAGTGCGACAGCTTGTAGGCTCCCGTGACTTGGTTTGCCTGTGCCTCCCCGTGACTACAGTACAGATCTCTACGAATTAAGTACTAGTATTCCCGCATCTTTCGCGCAATGCCAAGTGCATCACATCAAAATATAGCATCTCTTGCTGGCAGAAGAAATATCCAGATCAACTCCTAGCTAAACTACCCAATAACAGAAATGGGGTCCCTACCAGACAAAAATGATATCCTGTCCCAAGATCCTTTGAAATTTCATTTTCAATGCAGTTGTGAGTCCAAAGAACGGCTAAGAAATGAGCCGCTCGGTGCACATACAAAGGCAAGGCAATGATACAATTGCCAGTATGGGTTTCGTTATCACATCATGTGACTGCCTCTGGCTCGTCAAAGTTTCTTTACTGCCTCGACTACTTTTTTTCCAAATAAAAAAAGTAACTTTGAGTTCATATGCTCCTGTCTGTATCTTTTGGCTGCTCAGAGTGCACATGCAATGGCTCGCAAAGCTACGAAGGAACGGAAAAGCTGAGAATACAATAGTGCTTTGTTCACGGACAAAGAACACTACGGCGGCCCCATTTCTATGTCATTCTTGTGAACAATGTTATTTTATTTTGTGTTAGCGTCACTTCTTCAATGTAGAAAATACAAAAAACAGCTTCGTTCTATTTTGGAGTTGTGATGTAACACAACCAAATTTGACATAAAACTATCCAAATATAACCCTAAAAAGCTAAAGTAGATGTGTGAGTTCATCGTAATAATTTTTCTGATCGTTTGTGCTACTACTACTAGGCATTTACTGAGAGAGACGCACATCATAGTAGCAAACAGAACAACAAAAATAATAAACGGGCACGCATCAAAGAATGCACTACTACAAAGAAGGTGATGTGTACAAGCAGAGCGTTACCTTCACTAGGGGCACTACCCGGCAGAACTGCAAGAAAACAACAGGGGGCAAATGTTAAATCCACAGTTTAAGATCTTCCATAGTAATACTAGTAAATCCGCACTACAAATCTAGGAGACGATTAATTTCCTACTACAAAAACAGCACGATCTGGGCCTAGTTTCTTGGCGTGATTCTTTTGGGAAAATTAGGAATTAGGCACGGTAGGTAATAATAACTTTGTACATGAGTAAGATTTTAGCAAAATCCTGTGCAAGAATAGCCATGGATGAGGAGAGCAAAGGGCACGGTGCTCACCCTTGCACTTGGACAACACGGTTGGGGATTGGCCGCAGGCGGCGGGGAGGGCGAGCACCCTGGTCATGTTGATCGGTATTGGCGATGGCGTCTTGGACGCCACGGCGGCGCAGAGGCAGTCCACGGTAGCGGGGCTGCTGACGGCGGTCTTGACGTCCCCGCAGCAGGTCTTGGACGGCTGGGCGGACTTGCTGCCGGGCGACACGTAGTCGAGGCAGTCGGCGAGGCCCGCCAACGCCGCCGAGCAGTCCACCGCCGGCGCCGGGGCCGGGGTGGCAGCCCCAGCGGCGGCCGCGAGCGCGAGGAGGACGAGGATGCAGGCCGCGGAGCTGGCGCCGCCGGTGAGAGCCATGGCGGCTACTGTGCGGCGGCGAGGTGCGCTTGGATGTGAGAGGAGTGGAGTGGGGTGGTGGGGCTGGGAGGTTTGGGATGCGGAACGACCGAACGAGGTCTGTTGGGCGTAATCAAGGAGGGGTGTCGGGGGTCGTTTTTAATGGAGGTTGGGCGGTGGATGGCTACGGCCTACGGCGGTGGGATGGTAGTCGACGGAATCACGGGTTGTTTTCCTGCGAGCTGCGACTCTTCTCATTTTCTTGACTTCTTCTACTAGCAAAAACAAAAACAGGAGGTGGTATCTCTCAAATAAAAATACGGAGTAAGTCATAATAATATCTCTAGGCGCCACAACTCTATCGAGTAGCTATACCGACGTCGACGTGTGCACCTCAAAGTCAAACATACGCAGAAGGTCACTGTTGCACGTCACTGTGATGCGAGTAGTGTGATGTAGAGGCAAAGCACTGTCCGTCTCTCTTTGAATGCACCACAGTGAAATGCATGTTACTCCCCTCTCCACATGTGTTACTTCTAGCTTTTCATCGGATTTTTCAAATTTTAATCAACATACTAGACGAATGTGAACATGTATGACATGAAATCCTATATTAGACATTTTCTAGTGGGTGTTTGTTAGCATAGTATCATAAGGAAATTGCTTAAGTGACACTATACTTAATAAAGAGAGAGTGTGAAATTGTATCTTAGCTTAGATATATAGCTAAGATACATGGTCAACCCAATCATATACTCCCTCCGTTTTAAAATCTAAGATGTTTTAGGTTTGTGAAGGGAGTGTATCTAGACCCTTTTAGGTATAGATTCAGATCTATACCTAAAAAGGGTCTAGATACACTTCCTTCACAAACCTAAAACATCTTATATTTTAAAACGAAGGAAGTATATGCATATACTCAAAATTATTAAATATAGATATAACTCATAAGATACAATCTATTATAGTAGTTATCTTAAAATACACCACTACCTAGGATAACAAGATAAGATACACTTCATTATAAAAGGCCTTATGAAACTACATTTCAAAACCCTTCTAGTTATACTAATTTAGTGTTATAACAGTTAATGTGCTTTCATAGAAGGTGGGTCAAATTTTATTATGTTTGATTTAGGACTTACACTTATTTATGGACAGATTGGAATACATGTTACTATCTTCATTTTGGTTTATTAGGCTAATAGGTAATTCAAGAAAAAAATAGCTATTCTAAAATAGAGTTTAAAAAATTAGCCAATATATTTTTGCATAAAAAATTTGTGAAAGAAGGAAGGTCCATGACAACAATAAATAGTTCCAGCTGTCGAGCTAAAACAAGGAGATGCGGCAACCATAAGATTGGTTACCGGATTCGGCCAGCACAGTACGGGAGCGGTTAGAGCATCTCGTTGCCATAAATGGCACTGTTGTCCAAAAAAATTACGGTGCTGACATGATATTTCGTAGCTCTAGGATATGTCGGTGCCATAATTTTTTTTGGCATGCCATAAGACCCCCGACGCTGCATATATGCGGCACGTGAGCGGGCATGCTATTAATTTTTTGGCTCTGCGCGGCTGCTGAAATATCCCCACCTCTTTTCGTTGCTTCCTTCCCCTGCTTTGTCTCCAGTAATTCTAGCCGTCCATCGCATCCCCACCCTGCCTCGCCACAACTTTTTATCAAACGGCGGTTTTTCTGAACGATTTCGGTCCCGCGAGCAAACCCTAGCCACCGGCCACCACGAGCTCGTGGCCACATTGGCTGGCTAGGCCGCTGTTGAAATGTGGTTTGGATAAGTTGAGATGGTGCTCCATTTGAAGGCATCTGGAATTTCTCTAGTGTCCTATCTTAGACATCTAAAAAACCATAAACATGTTTCGTGCAAAAAATACCAAAGTAGTGATGGCCAAAAGCCAAAAAGGATACAATACCTATTATTGAACACATGTTTTTTTTTGCAAATTATGAGCTTTATTAACTAAATAGCGGTATTACAATCCTTGACAAGGATAGATGCTCTTAAGGGTATCTCTACCGGGCCGACCCAATCAGAACATCAAAAACGTCTGTTTCTGTCCGTTTGGGTCGGGCCGCGGAAGATTTGGGTCATAGTCCGGCCTGTCCGGACAACCACGCCCAGTAGCTCGACCCATCTGTCCAGGGATAGCCAACATGACGATGGCAAGGATAGATGCTCTTAAGAGTACGCACCAATCCAAACATGCAACCCAAAACATATGTTTCTGTCCGTTTGGATCGGGCCACGGGGGGATTTGGTCGTGGTCCGACCTGTTTGGCCAATCATGCCCAGCAGCACGATCCATCTGCTAGTGGTTGGCCAACAGAACGATGACGTTTTTTAAGTTCAAACAGAGAAAATAACACGCTAAAACTGGCAAAGTTCAAACAACCGAAATTTAAACTAGCCCTAGCTACTGATCTTCGTCGCTAGTGTCGTCGCATACGTCGAGATCGATGTACTCCGATGGCGTCCAGAGGTTGGCCGGTGTCAAGGCCGGAGCAAGCGAGGGCGCGGGCGGATCGATCAGATGTCCAAGCCACGCTGTCGGCAATGCCATGCGGAGGTGGAGGTGCGCCAGTTTCATCCCCTCCTTCGGCGCGATTGGTGGTACCCACCCCAGCAGCGGCAACAATAGAGGCAGCTCCATGTTTGACTGCGCCATCGGGCCACTGAGATGGACAGCCTCTTTGAAGCCGCCCCACAAGGCGTCCTCGTCCTGCGGGCTGGCTGAAATGGCCTACTCGATGAAGGCGTCCTTGTTGTATCCTCATGCCAAGAGCTCCTAGTACTCTGGGGCAGGTGCGCGATGGCGATGATGGCTCAGATATGTAGAGCTCGTTGGAATCCCAAGAGGAAGGTATGATGAGCACAACAACAAGTTTCCCTCAGTTATGAAACCAAGGTTATCTAACCAGTCGGAGTAAGGAAACAACTCCAAGGTATTGCTAGCAACTTGGAATCTGCACACACACAAACCACAATACTTTGCCCCAACTTACAGTGAGGTTGTCAATCTCATCGGTTTGCTGAAAACAAAGGATTAAACGTATAGTGTGGAAAATAGTAATTGCAGAAAGGTAAACAGTAGATGGTATATCAATGGTAAAGAATGGACCGGGGTCCACAGTTCACTAGAGGTGTTCTCCATAAGATAAATAACATGCTGGGTGAACAAATTACAGCGGGGCAATTGATAGATTGAAAATGCATAACAATTCATATACTAGACATCTTGATTCCTAAAAGATTCGTTTGAGCATTACAACATAATACATAGACCATAATCCAACTACATCTATGACTAATAATCCACCTTCAGGTTATCATCTGAACTCCTTCCAGTATTAAGTTGCAAGCAATAGATTATTGCATTAAGCAATGTGTGTAAAGTAAACAATACAATTACCCTTGAACAAAGGATTGTTGTTTTCTCCCTAGTAGCAACAACACATCTACAACCTTAGAAGTTTCTGTCACTCTCCCAGATTACTAGAGGCATGAACCTACTATCGAGCATAAATACCCCCTCTTGGAGTTACAAGCATCTACTTGGCCAAGATAGCTACTAGCAACGGAAAGCATGCAAGATCACAAATAACATAGACATGATAGAATCAATAATCAATCTGACATGGTACTCAATATCCATCGGATCCCCACAAACACAACATGTAGGATTACAAATAGATGATCTTGATCATGAACGGAGCTCACAAAATCTAAACATGATAGCAGAAAGGAGGAGAAACAACCATCTAGCTACTGTATGGACCCATAGTACAAGGGTGAAATACTCACGCATCACTCCGGATACTGGCATGGTGATGAAGAATGCCTCCGATATGATCTCTCCCCTCCGACAGGGTGCTGGGAAGAGCTTCGGATCCCCCGGTCTAGGGATGGAGATGGCGGCGGCTACAGACTGTTTCGTAGAGATTTGATCGGGTGCTTAGGGTTTCTACATCGGGGTGCTTATATAGGCGAAGAGGCGAGGTCGGTGGGCGCCCGAGGGGCCCTGATACGTCAGAAATGTATATATAATTTTTGATGTTCCATTCTTGTTTAGTATCTACTTTTCTTTGCTTTGTCTACACTTTGAGATGTTTTTATATGTTTTTTGGTAGTAACCTATTAACAAGATGTCATAGTGCCAATTGCCTGTTTTCTTCTGTTCTTGGTTCCAGAAAGGCAGAAAATCAATATTCTCGGAATTGGACGGGACAAAAGCCAAAGTTAATATTTTACCATGGGGGACACAAAGCCGGAAGACGAGACAGAGGAGGGCCTCGAGGGGGCCACACCCCCTGGCCGCACGGGTGGGCCCACCCCACGCCTGGGGGGTGCAGCCGCCTCGGGCACCCCCTCGGCCTCCCTCTTCGCCTATAAGAAGCCCTCGATGCCTAAACCATAAGTACCCGATCAATATTCCACGAAACCATCTGTAGCCTCCGACACCATCGTCCCTAGATCGAGGGGGGTCTGAAGCTCTTCCCGGCACCCTGCCGGAGGAGAGATCATCCTGGAGGCCTTCTTCTTCATCATGTCAGCCTCCAGTATGAAGCGTGAGTAGTTCCACCTTGGACTACAGGTCGATGTAGTAGCTAGATGGTTGTATCTCCTCGTTTGTGCTTTCATGTCTAAATCTTATGAGCTCCGTTCATGATCAAGATCTCATCTATTTGTAATCAGGCATGTTGCATTGTTAGATTGATATTGAGATTACTATGTTAGATTGATTAATGGTTTTGTCTTATTGATTCTATCATGTCTGTGTTGTTTATGATCTTGCATGCTCTCCATTGTTAGTAGCTATCTTGGCCAAGTAGTTGCTAGTGACTCCAAGAGGGAGATATATGCTCGATAGTGGGTTCATGCCTCTATTTAATCTAAGGGAAGTGATATAAATATCTAATAGAAAACAACGGTCCCTTGTTCATGGAACAAGTGGATTATTTACCTTACACACTTTGCTTAAAGCAGTTGTCTGTTGCTTGCGACTTAATACTGGAGGGGGTTCGGATGATAACCCAAAGGTGGACTTTTAGTCATAGATGCAGTTGGATGGCAGTCTATATATCTTGTTGTATTGCCCAATCGAATCTCATAGGATCATGATGTCTAGTATTGCATTGTTTTGCCTTGCTCAGTCCTCTCAATTGCCCTGCTGTAATTTGTTTACCCAGTATGCCATGTTTGTTTATCTAAGGAGAAAACCTCTAGTGAACTACGGATCCCGGTCCAATCTTTACCATTGATACATCTTCCACTGTTCCTGTTTACTTTCTACAAACCACTATTACCTTCCACACCATACAGTTAATCCTTTGTTACAGCAACCAGTGAGATTGATAACCTCACTGTTCGTTGGGGCAAAGTCTTGAGTTTGTGTTGTGCAGGTTTCCAAGTTATTTGCAACACCTTTGATACGTTTCCTTCCTCCTACTGGTTCGATAACCTTGGTTTCTTAATGAGGGAAGACTTGCTGCTGTGCTCTTTACATCTTGCTCTTGGGGTTTCCCAACAAAGCGCTCCCACATCGATAGAGCGCCAACAAGATTTTCTTGCGCCGTTGCCGGTGAGGCTAAGGATGTCTTCACAAGGGGAGTCCTCCACAACCTTTCCCTTTACTTTTTTTTGTTTTGCTTAGTTTCTTTTGTTTGGTTTTGTTTGCCTCTTTTTATCAAAAACTCAAATAAAAATTAGTTTAGTTTGGTTTGCTTTCTCTTATCAAAAACACAAAAAAATTAGTTCATACTCTAGTTGTCACCTTGCTCTAGCTCACCATGTTGATCCCCAAGTTCACCTTGAAAGACCTTTCATTAGGAAGTGGCTCCATAATTGGGAAAGAAAATATTGAAGAATTCTTTAATCATGTTAGAAAACTTGAGGATATTGAGGAAAGATCTATAGAAGAACTTGCTCCTAATTATGAAATTGCTGCAGATTCTTTAGTTCATATGTTGGAGGCTAGGTTTGTTAACCTTAACCCCATGATGCAAATTTTGTTTCTCAAACTAAAAGAAGAAAAGGACCCTGAAAAGATAGAATTTATCCTTGAAACTTTATTGAAAGAATTCAATGATGTTGCTAAGGAAGCCAGAAAGGCCTTTGAGCATTTTAATATGCTAGGCTCATGTGTACATGTTATGGGTACTCTAGATAAAACTAAACCTAGAGAGGAAATTAATATACCCATACCCTTTAAACTTGTTGGAATGCATGAAGTCTTAGAAAAGAATTTTGATTGGATTGTTCCTGAAAATCCTTTTGATGAAAGTAGTGAACCAAGGAGAGACGAGAAGGGATCCTCCAAACTCATTTGGATGAGATACCTTTCCTTGTTGTAGAGATTGCAAGCATTGATCTTAATTTTTCATTTGAAAACACTTGATTCTTGCTTCTTGTGCCTAACTTAAAGGCATTAAAGAAAAGTACTTGTTGGGAGATAAAGTTTTCTTGAGTCTTGGAAGTTATTACTTCAGTAATGACTTCTCCTTATCCTTTTTATTTGCTTTTTGTGCCAAGAATAACCTCTAATAAGAGGGAAGTAAGATTTGGAAAGTTGTTGTCCCAAAACAGATTTTTGTGCTCCACCATAAAAATTCGTGAGGAATCTCTGTAAGTCAGATTGAGCTGGTATTTTACGAATAAATCCCCCAGTATGTTAGATAACTTTCGTTAGTTCAACATGTTTTTATTTGAGTAACATAAGGTCTTTGAAAAAATCGGTTTCTACCTGCTAGTCTGTTTTGATAGATTTCTGCCATTATTTGCATTTGCTTCTTATTAATTCCTTTTTGGGTTCTTTTTGGGAAATTGAAATTTTTGAGGGAGTTGATACAGTATCTTGTGTTTTTAGTGAAAGTTTTTCTATTCTAAAGATAAACCTAAGGGTCTATTATCTTTTGAATACACTAATGTTGCTAATGAAGATTGTGTGAAGTTTTGTATGTATTAAAAATATTAGGTGTAGAGAGAGAATGATGTAATGAGATGAAGAATGGACAAAATAACAAGCTTGGGGATGTCACCCCGGTGTCACCCTAATAAATATCCAAGAGGTACAAGCGTCAAATCTTGGGGATGCCTGTCAACACCCGGATTTTTAATCACAGATGCCTGTTTTCCAATATCATGGAATAGCATGGCCCGGGGCTAAGGTAACTCCAGTGGGAGAGCCGTGTTATGGGTGACCTTATTGCACGGTTCAGAGAGCACTTGTGATACATACATCGCAATCCCAGGATTACCATTTTTGCGAGACATAACAGATTGGATATCATAGTACATCATCCATTACAAACCATACAGAAGGTCTTACACAAATAAGGATCTCATGATCCAGTTCTTAATACAATTCAAGCAGCGGAATAATGTAATAGTAACGATAGCATGGGCGAAGCTCCATCTTCATGGTCACAGGCAATGCTGATGATGGGAGATGATCTTAGTTGTCGTAACCTTCCTGATGTCCATCTTCCTGATACTCCTTTTCATAGTCTGGCCACGGGAATAGCCAGGGACAAAGCCATGAGTAATTTTCAAGTACTCGCAAACTAATACTAATAAGTGAAGTGGTTTTGGAATAGGAAGTACTAAGCTCTATGGTTGTTTTGCAAAAAGCCAGATTTACCTCTACTAAGTTCAAAAGCAAAGAAAGCTACTTGAAAGTTTTATAACACCTAGGTGGGAACTTGAATTTCATGTCACAACACTGTTGTGTTCAAGTCAAAGTCACAAATTATTTCACAAGTCCTTTTGAAATATCTGACGATAGAACAGTATGGCCACTCCAACTGTCCATAACCGTGGATGCGACTATTTTTGAATAGTTTGACACTTTGCAGAGATTGTACACTTTCACACAACATTTGATACATCCGTCAGGAAAAAATCCTGAATTCACCATACTAAGTATGCGGATAATCAATCCTAACCTTTCAATTACACGCCCTAGTATAGGCACCTCTCCTGTGAGTTTGGCTGTCACATCCCAAGATTTTCCAAATCTTGATATGTGAAAATTATTGAATAAAATAAAACTTTGTTGATTTCCAGGGTGAAAAGAAACTTTTTGAATTCAATTGGAAACTTTCAAACCTATTTTGAACAAACAAATCCTAAAGGGATTTAAAAAAAAGATAAAAATTTAATAAAGGAAAATAAAAATATTTAAAATTACTATTTTGGATCTTTTAAATAAAAAGTTTTGGTTTCAAAAGAAATAGAAGTTTTACAAATAAAGATCATTTTATAAGCCAAGTTAAAACTTGGCCAAACCTTTGAAATAAAATATTTCTATTTGATAAAAATAATAAAGGTTTATTTAAAATAAATTAATAAGGATTTAATATCCAAGTTCTATAAATAAAGGTTTTACTATTTTAATTAACCATCAAAACTTATTTATTTATTTCAAATAAGTTTTCCAAGTTTTTTATATTTTCAAATAAAACCTACTGATTTGGTTTTGAAAATATTTAGATTTCAAATGGAGTTTTAAAATAAATTAAAACAAATTCTATTTTGATTTATTAAACAAGGTCTATTTATTTAATTAATAATGAACCTAAAATAAAAATATTATTTTGATCTTGGATATTGGTTTATGTTGCTGAACAGAACCAAATTCAAAGTTACAAAGTGTGGTGATTGTTTGAATTGTTTTGATTGTTGATTTGTTGTTTGAATTACAAAACAGAAATTAGAATTGGAAAAGAATAAAACATTCAGGGAGGAAAAAAAATGGAAACGGACCCAGCCCAACTGGCCAGCCCAGCAAAGCCCAGTCCAACCCACCAGCTCTCCCCCACGCGCGAAGCGTTTTCTACCCAAACGCACACCCGCAGAGCGACTGACAAGCAGGCCCCACTCCCACTTCCTCCACCTCGCTGACAGACAGACCCCACACGCCTGTTCTTCGTTTCCACCCGCGGCCAGCTCCTCGCGACCGTTTTCTGCGCCTTGATTCGAGGTTTAATTCCGATTGATGGAGTGATCAATCCACGCCAGTAAGAACGCACACATAAACGCCACGCCCCGTTCTCTCTTTCCCCTCAAACGCCAACTCCTCATCGCCACCAGGCTGCTCGGAATTTCTCTGACACCGCCACTGCTCTGGCCACCGTCCCCAGCTAATTCCGGCCAGCAGACGCCGCCCCTCACCTCCCCAACCACACGAACATACTCCCCACTCCCAGACGCTCCTCTCTGTACCGTCCATTCAACCGCGGGCGCCCCAGAACGCCGTCTTCGACAAGCTCTGAGCGCCGCCGCGTCTGTCTTCTTCTCCGGTGAGCTCCCCAGGTAGAATCTGACTGTCCCTCTGCTTCTCGATCATGCGAGCATCTTCTCCTTGGTCTTACGCACCTAATCATGCCCTCTGTTTGGCTTCTCGTTATCGACAACGTCGCCTTCGACCGCGAACAGAACCACCCATCGCCAGACCCTACTCCGGCGAGGAATTCCTCCTGTCCTCGTGCGCCCCTTGCCCAGACGACTTCACGTTGAGTTTCCCCAGGCCTTTGCGATCACGGTGAGACTCTCCTCCTCTTCTATCGCTTCCTGTTTCACCAGCGCCGCCACCACCTGACCTCGCCGCCGCCAGCCACCGTCGCTGCGCCGCCAGACTTTGGTCAACCTCCTGAGAACCGTTAGATCATAATCCAGCGGCTAGGAAAGAAAGTGAGCGAAAGGGTAAGAGAGAATCTGCGCCGTGCGATATCAGTTAGATCCAACGGCCTACAACACGCGATCCACCCGAACCGGTACCGGCCAATAGCTTTGCGACGCGTGGCCAGTTTTGTTTAAAACAGAAATTTGAAAACAGAATTGTTTGCAGTTTTGAAAACACTATAACTTTTGATCCACACGTCCAAAAATTACAAACTTTATATCGTTTGAATCAGTGGAACAAGCCCTAGGCAACCATGGAATTTTTTTATCAAATAGTATCTGTTAGATTGTTTGTTTTTGCAGAAACATTTGTATGCTTGTTTAGATTAGAAAAATGATTCAAAAATGTTTTTGAGTTTGAAACCTCGGCAAATTGGTTTTTTGTGAACCTACTGACCCTAGGAACCAACCCATGGTTTTGAAAATGGATTTGGTGAAGTTTAGGATGGATTGATTGGTTTAGCCCATTTCTAGCCAAATAAAAATATTGGTTTTGGTTATGAAAATGTTTTTGGAGTAAAAACTTTGGGAAAATGTTTTGGAGCAAACCTACTAACCCTAAACACCAAGTTTTGAGAAACAACAACTTATTTGGTGAACCACTTAAAGTTGTTGCTTTGAAAAAAATGTTTTCCACCACATAAAATGATGATTGGATTTAAAAATGGTTTATGGACAAAACCCTTTTGCAAATGACTTTGCCACTTTGGAAAATGACCACTTTGAACCTTACAAATTTTAGAAGCCTAGTGGAAACCATATTTGCAAATAGAACCATCTCTTGCATGCTTACATGCATGACTTAGATCCCATTGTTTTATGTGTGTGAAATGTTTGATTGATTATTGGTTTGGAATGCTAGTTGATATTGTGTTTGCTTGATTGATTGTAGTGAAGTTAGAAAGGTGTGAGACTAGCAAGATCAAGGAAGTGAACCAACATTCCCTACCAAAAAGGCAAGTGACACTATCATCTAAAGTCCTACTATTTTCATTATACTTAGTGGATTTTTGAAAACATGCATGAAAAGAATTTCTATACTTATGCTATGCTAAATCCTAATAGGATACCCTATACATTCCTTAGTGAAAACAATGTAGTTGATACATGCTTAGCCATGCTATATTTTGAAAAGAGATACATGTTGAGATTTTATGAGATTGAGAAAAGACTTATGTTTTATATAATAAAACAAGGACTCAATGAACCACCTGGGTGGAAAAGGATACTTTGAGTTTTGGAGAAGGTGGCAACAAGAGGAACCATGTCTATGGCAATCTCTTTGTGTTGTGCTCCAAAGGAAAACCACCCAAGAAACTTAGATATTGAACATGTTTCTCGTACAGTGGCTTCCGTGTACAGCCACATGCTAAATGGGCTCTGGCTTAGTCAACTACATAGTGGAAGTCCCATGCATTGGCATCTTCAGGTTAACTAGATTTGTGTAAGGGAGCAACCCTACATTTGTGCCTGGTAGACAAGCTAGCATTTTGTATTGGGAGGACTCTTATGGAAAGACTTTGTCACATTCTCAATCTGCCAGTACTCCGTCTTGGTGAGTACTTATCCAGCGGCCACTGGTGGCATCAAGATGAGATTGTGTCATGTGGGTAAAGTGTACAACTTCTGCAGAAGATCAAATTCTAAGTACTTAGCCGTGTCCCCGGTTATGGACAATACTGAGCAACTAAGGCCTGAAGCCATGGAAGATCTTGACATTCCAATTTCTAAATGAAAAACTTTTAAGTGACAACAAAATGACTTGATGCACTTGGGGGTACCAAGGAGCTCAAGAGATTTTTGATAAAACTTGATGCACTTGGGGTTACCAAGGAACTCAAGAGGTTTTTGACAAGGACTTGAATACTTGGGGATACCAAGGAGTTCAAGGGTTTTTGATAAAGAGATTTGACAAAGGAAACAAAACCATTTGAAAAGATAGGATAAATTATTGCTTTCTGCAACTGAGCCTTAAACCCTACTTAGCCAAAAATGCATGTAATGATAGGATCCACTTATATTCAACATAGTAGTGAAACTTGCCAATACAATTCAAATGTATTGACCCTTGTGGCTGTAACTTGTAATGTTGCAGGTTTGATTGTTTTTAGTGAAGATTGATTGATTAGGATTAAAAAGTCTACAACCAACATGCCTGCCTATGGCACTTTGAAGATGAAGGACCCCATGCTTATAGACATTCTGCTGCAATGTAATGTAATAGCCAAATGAGCTACGTAAGATGTAATAAAATTATGTTATTCCTGGTTATAAAGTTGTATTATGACCTTTGTTTCTTGATATTACATCTTAACTGTGGATGCTAGCTATTGATCCAGGGACTAGCATTGTAAACACAGGGGACTCCACCTTATATTTTTTAAAGGTTGGGACCCTTTACAGATGGTATCAGAGCATTGTGTTGCCTGTAGGATTTGTAAACCATAGGATTGGACAAAAACCCTTAGAAAAATAGGAGTTGTACTTGTTCCAAAAACTTATTTACAAAAACACTTGTAAACTCTTTCCTCAACCATTTTGGTTTCAACTCTACATCTCTTCTACTTCAACTTGATGGAAAAACCTACCCCATGCCCAAAAAAAAACTAAACCATGTGCAAAGGACTTCTTCAACTCTAATGACTTCAACATCTTCAACTCTAATGACTTCAACATCTTCAACTCTAATGACTTCAACATCTTCAGCATATTCACCAAGGACTTTCAACTTGGATATCACTAAGGACTACTAGTGAAAACCAAGAGACATTAGATTGACTACCAAAGACATTGATATCAAGTTAGAGTATGGATCATATTGTCCTATGAGGTATGATTATACTAAGTTGTTATTTTCAAAAAAACTTGTTGTTTCCTTCAACTCATGAGTTAAGCTCATAAGTTGTTAAGTGATTGGTTGCTTGTTGAATGTTTGATGGTTTGATTGTTTGACTGAACTTGGCTGTTTTTGGGTTGTGTGTTAAAACTTCTTAAAAACATATCTACCAAAACTTATCCCTATCAAACCAACAGATGCCTCCCCGTCGTGCCAACCCCAACCAAAACAACAACAACTTCACCCCTGAGATGCAACAGATGATGGCAGCTCAGACACAGTTGATGCAGCAGATGACCACATTCATACAGAATTTGAATAACAACAACAACAACAATCAGAACAATCCTCCAGCACTTGACATGCTCACCAAGTTTCTGAAACTTAGGCCTGCAAGGTTCTCTGGAACAACTGATCCAATGGGAGCTGATGATTGGTTACGTTCAGTAAACAAAGACTTAGTGACTGTTGGTTGCACTGATGAAGAAAAAGTAAGGTTTGCAGCATTTCTGCTTGAAGGACCAGCAACAACATGGTGGGACAACTTTCAAATCACCACTCCCCTTGAAGATGTGACTTGGGCTATTTTTGAAGATGGATTCAGAACCACTCACATCTCACCTGGAGTAATGTACTTGAATAAAAAAGGAGTTTCACAATCTGAAACAACGTCACCTCAGTGTGGCTGAGTATATTGAAGAATTCAACAATCTGGCACGCTATGCACCGGATGAAGTTTATACAGATGCTAAGAGAAAGGATAAATTTCTTGAAGGACTTAATGATGAGTTAAACCTGCAGCTAGCTGTTGCCTATGTCCCAACTTATCAATCACTCTGTGACAAAGCCACAATATTGGAAAACAAGATGAATCAAGTTGAGAACAGAAAGAGGAAACATAAACTCAAGAACTATTCAGGATCATCAAAGAATAAGCATTCATATAAGAAGAACAATGAAGATTCTGAACCACATCAGTATCACCACAACAACAATGAAAGTAAGAATAATGGAAATGATACTGACAATGGAGATGACCTTGGTCAGAACCAACATGACACATACAGGAAAAAGGACATTAGCCAGTTGCAATGCTATAATTGTAAGGAACTTGGACATTATGCATCACACTGTCCAGAGAAGAAAAAGAAAAATGATGCTAGAAGAGCCAATGGGAATGACTCCAATGTGACCCAGAAAGGACATGTGAACCACATTGACATGAATGGAAGCTTTGAAGAGATAGAAGAAGTGGATGTCAGGATTTAGAAAACTCGGAAGAATCAAATAAGGATTCCTTGTCTGGTTATTGTGTTGAACTTTTAGTCAAGAGAACCGTCAATGTAACCCTAGGAGACTTTATTTTAAGGGTGGTAGTACCCTAGTTATTTTAAGCCTACTTATAACCTTTAGCCTTCCCAAATCTCGGGACGAGATTTATTTTAAGGGTGGTAGCCTGTCACATCCCAAGATTTTCCAAATCTTGATATGTGAAAATTATTGAATAGAATAAAACTTTGTTGATTTTCAGGGTGAAAAGAAACTTTTTGAATTCAATTGGAAACTTTCAAACCTATTTTGAACAAACAAATCCTAAAGGGATTAAAAAAAAGATAAACATTTAATAAAGGAAAATAAAAATATTTAAAATTACTATTTTGGATCTTTTAAATAAAAAGTTTTGGTTTCAAAAGAAATAGAAGTTTTACAAATAAAGATCATTTTATAAGCCAAGTTAAAACTTGGCCAAACCTTTGAAATAAAATATTTCTATTTGATAAAAATAATAAAGGTTTATTTAAAATAAATTGATAAGGATTTAATATCCAAGTTTTATAAATAAAGGTTTTACTATTTTAATTAACCATCAAAACTTATTTATTTATTTCAAATAAGTTTTCCAAGTTTTTTATATTTTCAAATAAAACCTACTGATTTGGTTTTGAAAATATTTAGATTTCAAATGGAGTTTTAAAATAAATTAAAACAAATTCTATTTTGATTTACTAAACAATTAATAATGAACCTAAAATAAAAATATTATTTTGATCTTGGATATTGGTTTATGTTGCTGAACAGAACCAAATTCAAAGTTACAAAGTGTGGTGATTGTTTGAATTGTTTTGATTGTTGATTTGTTGTTTGAATTACAAAACAGAAATTAGAATTGGAAAAGAATAAAACATTCAGGGAGGAAAAAAAATGGAAACGGACCCAGCCCAACTGGCCAGCCCAGCAAAGCCCAGTCCAACCCACCAGCTCTCCCCCACGCGCGAAGCGTTTTCTACCCAAACGCACACCCGCAGAGTGACTGACAAGCAGGCCCCACTCCCACTTCCTCCACCTCGCTGACAGACAGACCCCACACGCCTGTTCTTCGTTTCCACCCGCGGCCAGCTCCTCGCGACCGTTTTCTGCGCCTTGATTCGAGGTTTAATTCCGATTGATGGAGTGATCAATCCACGCCAGTAAGCACGCACACATAAACGCCATGCCCCCTTCTCTCTTTCCCCTCAAACGCCAACTCCTCATCGCCACCAGGCTGCAAGGAATTTCTCTGACACCGCCACTGCTCCGGCCACCGTCCCCAGTTAATTCCGTCCAGCAGACGCCGCCCCTCACCTCCCCAACCACACGAACTTACTCCCCACTCCCAGACGCTCCTCTCTGTACCGTCCATTCAACCGCGGGCGCCCCAGAACGCCGTCTTCGACAAGCTCTGAGCGCCGCCGCGTCTGTCTTCTTCTCCGGCGAGCTCCCCAGCTAGAATCCGACCGCCCCTCTGCTTCTCGATCATGCGAGCATCTTCGCCTTGGTCTTACGCACCTAATCATGCCCTCTATTTGGCTTCTCGTGATCGACAGCGTCGCCTTCGACCGCGAACAGAACCACCCATCGCCAGACCCTACTCCGGCGAGGAATTCCTCCTGTCCTCGTGCGCCCCTTGCCCAGACGACTTCACGTTGAGTTTTCCCAGGCCTTTGCGATCACGGTGAGCCTCTCCTCCTCTTCTCTCGCTTCCTGTTTCACCAGCGCCGCCACCACCTGACCTCTCCGCCGCCAGCCACAGTCGCTGCGCCGCCAGACTTTGGTCAACCTCCTGAGAACCGTTAGATCATAATCCATCGGCTAGGAAAGAAAGTGAGCGAAAGGGTAAGAGAGAATCTGCACCGTGCGATATCAGTTAGATCCAACGGCCTACAGCACGCGATCCACCCGAACCGGTACCGGCCAATAGCTTTGCGACGCGTGGCCAGTTTTGTTTAAAACAGAAATTAGAAAACAGATTTGTTTGCAGTTTTGAAAACACTATAACTTTTGATCCACACGTCCAAAAATTACAAACTTTATATCGTTGGAATCAGTGGAACAAGCCCTAGCCAACCATTGAATTTGTTTATCAAATAGTATCTTTTAGATTGTTTGTTTTTGCAGAAACATTTTTATGCTTGTTTAGATTAGAAAAATGATTCAAATTTTTTTTTGAGTTTGAAACCTTGGCAAATTGATTTATTGTGAACCTACTGACCCTAGGAACCAACCCATGGTTTTTAAAATGGATTTGGTGAAGTTTAGGATGGATTGATTGGTTTAGCCCATTTATAGCCAAATAAAAATAATGGTTTTGGTTATGAAAATGTTTTTGGAGTAAAAACTTTGGGAAAATGTTTTGGAGCAAACCTACTAACCCTAAACACCAAGTTTTGAGAAACAACAACTTATTTGGTGAACCACTTAAAGTTGTTGCTTTGAAAAAAAATGTTTTCCACCACATAAAATGATGATTGGATTTAAAAATGGTTTATGGACAAAACCCTTTTGCAAATGACTTTGCCACTTTGGAAAATGACCACTTTGAACCTTACAAAGTTTAGAAGCCTAGTGGAAACCATCTTTGCAAATAGAACCATCTCTTGCATGCTTACATGCATGACTTAGATCCCATTGTTTTATGTGTGTGAAATGTTTGATTGATTATTGGTTTGGAATGCTAGTTGATATTGTGTTTGCTTGATTGATGGTAGTGAAGTTAGAAAAGTGTGAGACTAGCAAGATAAAGGAAGTGAACCAACATTCCCTACCAAAAAGTCAAGTGACACTATCATCTAAAGTCCTACTATTTTCATTATACTTAGTGGATTTTTGAAAACATGCATGAAAAGAATTTCTATACTTATGCTATGCTAAATCCTAATAGGATACCCTATACATTCCTTAGTGAAAACAATGTAGTTGATACATGCTTAGCCATGCTATATTTTGAAAAGAGATACATGTTGAGATTTTATGAGATTGAGAAAAGACTTATGTTTTATATAATAAAACAAGGACTCAATGAACCACCTGGGTGGACAAGGATACTTTGAGTTTTGGAGAAGGTGGCAACAAAAGGAACCATGTCTATGGCAATCTCTTTGTGTTGTGCTCCAAAGGAAAACCACCCAGGAAACTTAGAGATTGAACATGTTTCTCGTACAGTGGCTTCCGTGTACAGCCACATGCTAAATGGGCTCTGGCTTAGTCAACTACATAGTGGAAGTCCCATGCATTGGCATCTTCAGGTTAACTAGATTTGTGTCAGGGAGCAACCCTACATTTGTGCCTGGTAGACAAGCTAGCATTTTGTATTGGGAGGACTCCTATGGAAAGACTTTGTCACATTCTCAATCTGCCAGTACTCCATCTTGGTGAGTACTTATCTAGCGGCCACTGGTGGCATCAAGATGAGATTGTGTCATGTGGGTAAAGTGTACAACTTCTGCAGAAGATCAAATTCTAAGTACTTAGCCGTGTCCCCGGTTATGGACAATACTGAGCAACTAAGGCCTGAAGCCATGGAAGATCTTGACATTCCAATTTCTAAAAGAAAAACTTTTAAGTGACAACAAAAAGACTTGATGCACTTGGGGGTACCAAGGAGCTCAAGAGATTTTTGATAAAACTTGATGCACTTGGGGTTACCAAGGAACTCAAGAGGTTTTTGACAAGGACTTGAATACTTGGGGATACCAAGGAGTTCAAGGGTTTTTGATAAAGAGATTTGACAAAGGAAACAAAACCATTTGAAAAGATAGGATAAATTATTGCTTTCTGCAACTGAGCCTTAAACCCTACTTAGCCAAAAATGCATGTAATGACAGGATCCACTTATATTCAACATAGTAGTGAAACTTGCTAATACAATTCAAATGTATTGACCCTTGTGGCTGTAACTTGTAATGTTGCAGGTTTGATTGTTTTTAGTGAAGATTGATTGATTAGGATTAAAAAGTCTACAACCAACATGTCTGCCTGTGGCACTTTGAAGATAAAGGACCCCATGCTTATAGACATTCTGCTGCAATGTAATGTAATAGCCAAATGAGCTATGTAAGATGTAATAAAATTATGTTATTCCTGGTTATAAAGTTGTATTATGACCTTTGTTTCTTGATATTACATCTTAACTTTGGATGCTAGATATTGATCCAGGGACTAGCATTGTAAACACAGGGGACTCCACCTTATATTGTTTAAAGGTTGGGACCCTTTACATTGGCCTCCCAACCATGACCAACTGTCATCTTGGGTACTACACAGGTGGATAATCTTCACAAGGTAGCCTCAGCTCAGACCTTGGCCGCAAGGGAATCCATAATAAGGTATATTAATTTCCAGTCAAGCCCTTGCAAAATTTCGGCTATTGTGGTTATACAGTAAAATTAGAATGGTATCGCATCTAGACAACCATCATTTTTATAAAGGGCTAAGGCTCATGCCTTAACATTTTCATCATCAAAATCATTTGGTGTTCGAAAACACATGTCAAAATATTTCAGTAGAATGACTCATCATTCTAAGGTTTTCATAACCATTTTCACCAAGTATTCCCATCTAAAGTTGATCAAGTTTTATGCTTAGCACTAGCATCTACAAGTGGGGGTAAATACTAATGAGGGGTAATAAAAAAGTAGGGATTAACTAAGTTCAATCTCATGCCTTAGGATGACATCATGATTATCTAACTTAGGCCAAATTTTATGCTCTTTATGCTACCTTCAGTTATCTTTCTAGAATCCACAAGTCACTAAGTAAACTCTAAGAGAAAGCTTTAATAAAGAAATAAAGTACTAAGCTTGCAAATAAAACTAGGATTGAGTATCATCAAATGGGTATAAGATTGCAAGTAGAGCTTGCAAGTGGTAGCTTGCTAGGTTGCAAGTGTTAGCTTGCCTTGTGCAGAACAGTGGTTGAAGTTCTCCTCGTAGTATCCTCCTTCCTCCTCGTATCCTTGGTCGGTACTAGCGTCTATAAATAAATACGAGGTACACAATCACCAAACAATACTTAACTATTTCTGATCATCACACAAAGGTTCATACTAGATGATTTAGCATCATCACTAAAATCACAAGATCAAAACACTTGTCTCATTTATTTTATTTTAGAAAAGTAATTTCTACTCATTGAAAAACTACTTAAGATCTAATATTCTCCAACTCAAACATGGGATCATGTTGACACATGTCATCACCACATATTTCAATATATGGGAATGTGATTTAAAATGGTGTCACAATTTAATAAGGTTTAACCTTTTTATTTTATTTTATTTTATTAAAGTGACTAGAAATGCCTATGTGGCATTCTTTTATTACTTTATCATTATTTCTGTAAGTAAACCTATATATTTTTATATATTCTGAAAGGTATGGTTAAATATGATTTTTGAGAGTTGGAATCAACTCAAAAGCTATTATGGTTGAATTTTGAAAAAAATTGAATGCAGAAAAGCTTCTTCCTTGTTATTTTTACCATGGGTGATCTACAAATCTAAATGGTTTGAATCCAACGGGATTTAATTAATCATTCTAGTACCTTTCTAACAAAATTGGTTTCATGCATTTTGGTTCAGTGAATCGAGCTGGGTTGATTTTTGAATCTAGGTACAGAACTAAGTTTTGAACTAAATGAATAAAACTAAATTTGAATTGGTGGGTCGCACAGGATGTTTAACTGGGCCGTCCCACTATGCACATCGCACGCGCATGATGGTTAAGTGAGCGACCCCACTCGTCAGTGAGACAACGAGTGGCAAAGCGGTACGGGGTGATCTAGACCGCCGTATCTAACTCTAATCGAACGACTTTGGTTCATCGTCCATGTCGGGCAGCGCCGGCAAGACAGAACCCTAGCGCGGCCGGTGGGAGTCGTGGGAGGCTTACCGGGGCTCAGGCAATGGTCGGCGACGGGGGCAAACGACGAAGTCGACGACGACGATTCTGCTGGTACCGGAAGCTTCTCCTAGGGCGACTCCAATCGACGGCGCCTCTCCTCCTCTGCAGCGGCGAACTCCGGTGAAATTCTGGCCAGCTGGTGCTTACCTTGCTCCATGAGTGAGTGGGGGTATCAGTGAGAGGTGGGGGGTGAACTGGTGTGAAGAAAACGAGCGGGGGAGGCTTCCTTTTATAGTGGCTGAATGGGACCGACGGGCACAGGCTGATCTCTTCATGGTCGACGACACAGAGTGCTCTGGCATGGGCGACGATAAGGGGAGGTGCTGTGCTCCCTAGCAAAGCTCAATGGCGTGGTGGCGAGGTGTGGGGCGGTGCGAGATGGTCGGAACGTCGCAGCGCTCTAGGCAGGTCCGACGGCAGTTTTAATGGCGCACAACGTCTACGGTCCGCGCGGCGGCGAACGGGCATGTCTGCGATGTTGCTGGGGTGCTGGCGATCACGCACGCAAGCGGAGAGGGTGTCGCGCGGTCTGTGGGCATGTGTCGCGGTTGGCACACTGGCGCACTCTCGGCTCGCTCGCAGAGAGGCTTGGCATGCTCGGGCAGTGTGGTCCAGGTGCTGGCAGTGCTCGAGGCTTGGACAGGGGGTGGCGGTGGACGGTGGTTAGTTCTCCAGATATGCTTTCTAGGCTTGGTGCTTCTCCTAGCTTGTTGTCAACATGTGGGTGGCAAGTTAGGCTCGGCATGGTCACCATTGATGGCTATGCCAAGCTCATAGTGGTGCTAAGGCTTGTTAATTGGGCTAGATCATCTAATGAGAGTATAGAGTGATCTAGAGAGGGAACAAGGTTGGCCAAAATCACTGCTCCTAATAGTGTTTTGTGTTTGTTTGTTTGCTGCTGACAAGGTGTTTGATGAAATGGCCTAAAGAATTTCAAATTTGAAATTTGGATTCAAACTTGGTGGGTTTGCTAGGCACATACTAGGGAGTATCTGGTTAGTTGGATTGGTCAAGGGGCACTGGTTTGGTTGGGTTTTGAAAATGTGTGATCTTCACATTTGTTAAAGATTCAATTTTGAATTGTCATTTGAATGGGGTTGCTAAATGTTTCTGCAAGTTTGAAAGGTGGGATTTAATTCACTTTTACTTGGTCTTGCAAGGGGTGGAAACAATTGGAAAAGTTTCTTTGAAATCTTGTGCTAGAAACACTCAAAGTGACCTAGTGAGCAAGGTTGGCAAAAATGACCATTTGCTTTATTTGATTTGTTTTTGATTTTCTCTTTATTTTTTTCTGCTTGGAAATGTTTTATATGATGTTATTTTCATATTTAAGCCATTTCTTTCTATTTATGTTAATCACGCAAGTCCATTCATGCATTTATCAAATCATCACATATTCACATGCATTCATTTGGTTTTTATTTAATCAAAGTTTTTGTTAACCCTAATTTTAGTGATTAAAATTTGATGATCATTGTTTCATATTTTTGGGATGTTACAAACCTTCCCTCCTTAAACAAAATCTCGTCCCGAGATTTGAAAAAGAAAAAAAAAGATTACCTAGGATTTAAAGAGACCGAGAAACTCCATCCTGATGTGATCTTCTCGCTCCCAGGTAGCTTCTTCTTCAGTGTGGTTGCTTCACTGGATCTTGAGAAATTTGATGCTTCGGGTTCTGGTGGTTCTGAAAGCTTCTTCCAAAATACGTATGGGTACTTCGGGATACGTCAGGTCATCGTTGATCTCTATGGTCCGATGATCAATGTTCTTGAACACTTCGGTCTTCTCCGGGACATCAAGGCATTTGCGAAGTAACGATATATGGAACACATTGTGTACTACTGACATCTCCTCTGGCAGTTCCAATTGATATGATACTTCTCCTCGATGATTCAGAATCTTGAAGGGTCCTATATATCTGGGGGCTAACTTTCCTTTGAGCTGGAAATGCTGCATTCCCTTCAAAGGCGATACTTTGAGATACACAAAATCTCCGATATTGAAGGCAAGGTCTCGGCGTCTCTTGTCGGCGTAACTCTTCTGTCTTGACTGGGCGGTCTTAATGTGCTCATGAATCTTGTGAACTTTCTCTTCTGCTTCTCGTAGGATGTCGGGTTCGAAAATCTGACTCTCTCCTACTTCCGACCAATTCAAAGGGGTGCGACACTTTCTTCCATACATGAATTCAAATGGGGCCATTTGCAGACTAGCTTGATAAATGTTGTTGTATGAAAATTCTGCGAAAGGCAAACAGTCTTCCCATTTAGATCCATACTCTAGCACACATGCTCTCAACATATCTTCGAGTATTTGATTTACTCGCTCCGTTTGTCCATCAGTCTGAGGGTGAGACGCTGTGCTGAAATCCAGTCGCGTTCCTAAACCTTCTTGGACTTTCTTCCAAAATCTCGAGGTAAACTGAGTTCCTCTATCTGATACAATGTTCTTGAAGACTCCGTGCAAACTGACGATTCTAGCGATGTACAACTCTGCTAGCTTCGAACTCTGGTATGTGGTTTTAACTGGTAAGAAATGGGCTACTTTGGACAATCTGTCAACTATGACCCAGATAGAGTCATTTCCCCTACTAGAAGTAGGCAATCCAGTGATAAAGTCCATTCCAACGGAATCCCATTTCCATTCCGGAATCTGTAATGGTTGCAATAGTCCTGCAGGTCTTTGATGTCCTGCCTTGACTCTCTGACATATATCACACTTGGCGATATAGCTTCCGATTTCTCTCTTCATCTTATGCCACCAAAATTTCTCCTTCAAATCCTGATACATCTTTGTTCCTCCGGGGTGGATAGAATAAAGAGTATCATGGGACTCTTTCAAAATAACTTCTTTCAACTCCAAATATGCTGGTACACAGAGGCGTCCTTTGTACCACGGAACTCCTTCGTCTTTGGTGAATCCGGGTACTTTGCCTATACCGATACAACGTTTGATTCCATCGATACTAGCATTTCCTTTATACGCCTCCTTGATCTGACTAATCAAAGTGTGTTGAAGTTCTATGCTAGCCAAAAATCCTTCACTCACTAATTCCATTCAGAAATCTTCCATCTCTTTGTGCGAACTTGGTTGCTCCTTCAAAATCATGGAGTTCAAGCGACACGACAATCTGCTAAGGGCATCTGCTACCACATTGGCTTTACCGGGGTGATAGTGAATGTCCAGATCATAGTCCTTGATTAGCTCAATCCATCTTCTCTGCCTCATATTCAGCTCCTTCCGAGTGAATATAGACTTCAGGCTCTTGTGATCCGAATAAATCTCACAATAGTTGCCCATGAGGTAATGCCTCCATGTCTTCAGGGCTAGATCTACGGCTGCTAGTTCAAGGTCATGGGTTGGATAATTCTGTTCATGCTGTTTCAGTTGTGAGGATAGATAAGATATAACTTTGCCTTCTTGCATGAGCACACATCCGAGGCCGATCTTGGATGTGTCACAATACACATCAAAGGATTACGTGATATCCGACATCATCAAGATTGGGGCTGAAATAAATCTCCTCTTGAGTTCCTGAAAACTCGCTTCACATTTGTCTGTCCATTCAAACTTCTTGTCCTTCTTCAGCAATTGGGTCATGGGTCTTGCAATACTCGAGAATCCTTCTACAAACTTGCGGTAGTATCCCGCTAATCCGAGAAATGCACGAACTTGGGTTTGAGTGGTTGGGGCTTGCCAATCTTCAACATCCTTCACCTTCGCAGGGTCAACGACAATTCCTCCGGCTGATACAATATGTCCAAGAAATCCTACCTCCTTTAACCAGAATTCATATTTGCTAAACTTGGCATATAGCTGATGGTCTCTAAGGGTTCCAAGAATGGTTCTTAGGTGTAGCTCATGTTCTTCTTCTGATTTGGAATAAATTAGAATGTCATCAATGAAAACAACGGCAAACTTATCCAGGAAGTCCATAAAAATCTTATTCATGAGGTTCATGAAATAAGCGGGGGCATTGGTTAATCCAAAAGACATGACAGTATACTCGTATAATCCATATATAGTGGTAAAGACGGTCTTTTGAATATCCTCTGCGCGAACCTTGAGTTGATGATAGCCAGTTCTAAGATCAATATTAGAAAACACTTTGGCACCGGTCAACTGGTCAAACAGGTCTTCTATCTTTGGCAACGGGTACTTGTTCTTGATGGTGACATCATTCAACTTACGATAATCCGTACACAAAAAATTACCTCCATCTTTCTTGTCCACAAACAAAACAGGTGATCTCCATGGTGACGCACTTGGTTGAATCAATCCAATTTCCAGCATGGCATCCAGTTGCTTCTTCAGTTCCACTAGTTCATATGGGTTCATACTATATGGTATCTGGGCTATGGGTCTGGTTCTAGGGATTAGTTCAATGATAAACTCGATATCCCGATCTAGGGGCATACTGGGCAAAACATCTGGAAATACATCGGGGTATTCACAGACTATCCGGACATGGTCAATGGTTGGCTGGGCTATACTCTTGTTGCACTTGAATTGACGGGGCAAGGTTTCAGATACGTACTCAACTGATATTCCAGCTATACTGGTCATGGTTATGGATTTCTTGGCCCAGTCAATTAATCCTTTGTGTTTGTACATCCAATCCATTCCTAGTACTACTTCCAAACCTTTAGTTCGGAGTACTATTAGATTAGCATAAAAATCTATGCCATGGACTCGGATAGGGACGGCTTTGCAAATTTTCCTAGCTTTGGTGGTTGAACCAGGTATTTGAACAATCATAACATGCTTCAATTTTGATGGTTGACTCTTACTAGTGCATGAAAATTCTTTAGTAACAAATGAGTGCGATGGTCCAGAATCAAACAACACTCTTGCAAGTACTGAGTTAACAGAAAACATACCCAACACGACATCTGGCGCTTCTTGGATTTCTTCAGCATGCATGAGAAAGAGACGGCCGTTGCGGTTGAGCGAATTCCCTGGGGCAAACCTTCTTCCACGCTGAACACGAGATGCTGCTGCTGAGCTGGGGCATTTGCATTGAGGGCTGCGGAAATCTTCTTGGGGCACTCATTGGAATAGTGACCCTTGGTTCCACATTCATAACAAGTCACTTGCGACTTGTCCTTTGCTACAACAGGCACAACATTGCTTCCAGTCCTTGGGGCAGTGTTGGTGTTGGTGGAGGCATTGTTGTTGTTGAACTTAGGCAGTGCACGGTTGAAATTTCTAGGGTTGCCGGGGTTGTTGTGGTTTCCTCTGGGACTTGCGTTTCCACGGTTGGGATAGGTGGGACGGTTCATCAGGGGTCTGTTGGTTCTTGGGGCAAATCCTAGAGATGGGTTGGGGCATTACTTTGGTGTATGGTGGTTCCTGGTTGATGCATCATGCGACGCTTGCGGTTCTCATTAGCTTGGTTGATCTTTCCTTCCATCTGAATGGCAGAGTCAACTAAGGCTTCAATATCTGCAAAGTAATCTCTCTTTCTTCTTGGCTTCAGTGTCTATCTCATATGGGGCATACCTAGCCAATGACAAGAATTTGTCACGGTATTCCACTACTATCATCCTTCCTTGCTTTAGTTCCCTGAATTCATCTCTCATCCTCTTGATCGAACCCGGTGGCACATGGGTTCTGCTGAACTTGACTTTGAACTCTTCCCAAGTCATCAGCTGACCTCTTGTCATTGCGCGAACGCTGTTCCACCATGCTCTTGCATCTCCTGCCAGATAGTGGGTAGCAAACAACACTTTCTCGTTGGCTTCCACTCCTTCAACTTCCAAATTGTTCTCCATGGTTTGCAACCAATCATCTGCATCTAGGGGCTCTTCCGACTTAGTGAAAACAGGTGGATTGGTGTTTTGGAAATTCTTGACCTTAGATCCATGGTTGTCCTGATTTCCATGGCCTTGATTGTTGTTGGCCATCTGAGCTATCTGTTGAAGGCTGGCTAAGTTGGCTTGACGTTCGGCTCTTTCAGCTTCGCGGTCGGAAACCAACATTTGCAAGATTTGTAGCATTATGTCCGGGGATGAAGTTCTTCCTCCGCGAGGCATCTGAAGGTTGAGATAGATCATGAGAAAAGAGGGAAATGTCTAAGGTTCAGGGGTTCTGAAAAGTTTTTAAAGTTTTCAAGTGTTGAATCAGATTTTTCTAGCAACTTGCTTTTCATTCATTCATTGCACACGATACAAACACACAGCACAACAAAGAAAAACAGATGGTTTTAAGAACCATTCTGGGAACTATGATACAGTGGGACCGAATACAACTCACTAACGCTAGTGCTCAAGTGACACTACTCCTTGGAGTCGGTGTCCTCATCATCCTCATCATCATCGATGAAGGCAAATTCATCCTCATCGGTGAAGTAGTCCATGGCCTGATCCTCCAGAAAGTCATCATCATCGCTGAGATAGGAGTAGGGGTCTACACGAAGGTCTTCCCCTGCATTCTCCCTCTCCTCCAACTGCATGTCTCTCTCGTGGATGGTCTCCTCCAAATTCGTAATCCGGTGGCGAAGAAGGGCAATGATGTGCTTCTTCTTGTCGAGCTGACGGCAACGAGACTTGCGATCCTTCACTAGCATGGCGATGGTCTGATCCTTCTTGGCGGCGATGGCGTACTTGTGGTTGGCGTAGGAACAGGCATTGTCCAACTCCTTCTGACGGTCATACATCATGAAGCTGAGGTGGTCCAACCGAGTCTTCAGCTCATGATGATATGGGGCCTCCAGTGGCTATCCCATAGCATCACGCCTTGGGTAGAACTCAAAGCGTGTACCCTTGATTTGGTTGATACTCTGCCCACACAGACGGGCAAGAGCTTCCTGCATGGCCCTGGCAAGTCCATCGAGCCAGTTGTTCTCTCTTAAGGTGAAGTGAATTCCCTCGGCAGTGGGGGGTTCAATCTTTCCTCAGAGACTTGCAACAAATATCCACTGCAGATCTTCTCCTTCCCGATCATTGATCTAAGCTCCGAAGAACTCGGGGTGTGGATGCTCTAGCATTTCTGCCAGCTGTTCCAAGTCACGCTCAAAGATGAGGTCTCCTCCATTCCCCAACTAATAAAACTTGATGTACTTCACGTCCATCTATAAGAATATAGGATGCGTAAGTTAGTAAAGTGATCAAGTGTGTCAAATTTTATGTAAGTTTGCAAGAATTTTTGAGGAACATGAATTTTCATGAAAGAGTCTAAGTGATAAGAATAAGAATAAGTTTTTGTAAATACTCCTTTCCTTTGGTTTTGAAACTAAGTTTTTGATTCAAACGTCCATTCTAACTAGGGTCTCCCATGGTCAGGATGGCTCTGATACCAACTTGTCAACATCCGGATTTTTAATCACAGATGCCTGTTATGCCATACATCACAATCCTAGGATTACCATTTTTGCGAGACATAACAGATTAGATATCACATTACATCATCCATTACAAACCATACATAAGGTCTTACACAAATAAGGATCTCATGATCCAGTTCTTAATACAATTCAAGCAGCAAAATAACGTAATAGTAACGATAGCATGGGCGAAGCTTCATCTTCATGGTCACAGGCAATGTTGACGATGGGAGATGATCCTAGTTGTCGTAACCTTCCTACTTTCTGTAACATCCCAAAAATACTAAGCTTGGATCATCAAATTCTAATCATCAAAATTAGGGTTAACAAAAACTTTCCTAAATCAAATCATGAATGCATGCATATGTGTATGCATGGGTTTTGAACTCTTTTACAAACCACCTTGTTTGATTGTTTCATTGCTTGTAAAATGTTTCTTAGGTGAAATAAACATCATCTAAAACATTTCCCACACTTTTCCTAAAGACAAGTAAATCAAAACACATATATTAAAGGAATGGTCATTTTGGCCAATTTAACTCCCATGCCTACTTTGGCTGTCTCAAACTTTCAGAACCTAACAGAAACTTTCCTGGATCTTTGCACCCCTTGAATGTACTCATAACAAGGTATCAAGTCCCACTTTGTGATCATCCAGAAACTTTCAAATGCATAGTTTAAATGACAATTCAAAATTGAATCTTTATCATATGGGAAGATCCCACTTTTTCAATAACCACTCTAACAAGCTCAACTTTCAAAACCCAAGCATCTGCAGACTCACCAGCACCAATCTAGCAAACCCACCAAAAATCTTTTCAAAATTCAAAACTTGAGTTCATGCGGCCATTTCATCAAACAGGTTGCAGACACAAATCAAACAAACATCAAACACTATAGTGTGCAGTAAAATTGGCCTAACTTGTTCCCTAGTTAGCTCACACACAGCTCAGTATATCATCTAGGAAGTTTAACTAAGGACTAGCACCCCTGTGATCTTGCCATTGCCATCAATGGTGAACAGCCGAGCACTCCCTTGTCACCCCATTGTGGACAGCAGGCTAGAGGAAGAACTAGCCGTGCCAACCTTGTCTGGGAGGCAGCCCACCGTCCATCGCCACTACCAGTCCCAGCCGCGAGCGTTGCCAAGCCCTGGACCACACGCACAAGCCGCGCCCAGACCGCCAGAGACCATGCCAAGCATGCGCCAGAGCACCACCCTCGACCAGCGCCCACAGACCGCGCGCCGCCCTCGCCGCATGCATACACAATCCCCACCGACCTAGGAGACCGCCAGACATCCCCGTTTGCCGCCCCGTGCTGCACACCCACCGCCCGCCGTCAAAGACGCCGCCTCTGCCGCGCAGAGCACCGCCCGTTCCAGACCAAACCACACCGCCCCATGCCTCGAGACCATGTCGTTGAGCATCGCCAGGAGACACCGCACCGTCCCCTACCCTTGCCCATGCCATTAGCTGCCTGTAACCTCGCCCCCGACGAGCTCATCGTGCGCCCCGACGGTCCCCTCGCTCGAATATAAATAGAGGCCACCCCCGCACGATTTCTTCACACCATCTCACTCCCCTCTCCTCACTGATCGTGCCACACCGTTCTCAGAGCAAGGCAAGCACCACCCTGCCGGAATTTCACCGGAGCCCGCCGCCTCTGGAGAAGAAGGGAGCCAGCGATTGGAGCCGCCCCAGGAGAAGCCACCGGTACCAGGAGATTCACCGTCGTCGACTTCGTCGTTCGCCCGCCTCGCCAACCCTCGCCAGTACCCCGGTGAGCCCCCAGCAACCCTCACTGGCCGCGCTAGGTTTCGTTCTCGCCGGCGTTGTCTCGCGTCGACGATGACTCCCAGCCGTTGGATTAGAACTAGATCGAACGATCCACGTCGCCCCATACCGCTTTGTACAGCCCCGTGTCACTGACGAGTGGGGACACCCACTTAAGCAGCCCGCGGGAGCACTGCGCTTAGCAGGCCGGCCCAGTAACTTTTCCTGCGCAGCCCAGTTATTCAAATTAAACCTTTTTCTATTTCAATTCAAACATACTTATGTACCCAAGTTCAAAAATCAACCAAGATCGATTCAGTGCACCAAATTGAATGAAACCAATTTTGTTGTAAAGGTCTGTGAATGATGAATCCAAGCCCGTTGGATTCAAGTCATTTGGATCTATAGATCACCCATGGTAAAAATAACAAGGCAGAAGCTTTTTTGCATTCAAACATTTTTCAAATTTAAACCATAATAGCTTTTGAGTTGATTCCAACTCTCAAAAATCACATTTAACCATACCTTTCAGAATATATAAAAATATATAGGTTTACTTGCAGAAATAATGTTCAAGTAATAAAAGAATGCTACATAGGCATTTCTAGCCACTTTAATTAATTAAAATAAAAGGGTAAAACCTTATTAAATTGTGACACCACTTTAAATCATATTCCCATGGACTAAAATATGTGGTGATGACATGTGTCAACATGATCCCATATTTGGTTTGGAGAATATTAAATCTTAAGTAGTTTTTCAATGAGTAGAAATTAATTTTCTAAAAATAAAAAGAATTAAACCAAGCCATAATCTTGTAATGTTAGGGATGATGCTAGATCATCCATAGGAACCTTGTGTGTGATGATTGCAAGTAGTTAAGTATTGTTTGGTGATTGTGTACCTCGTATTTATTCATAGACGCTAGTACCGACCAAGGATACGAGGAGGAAGGAGGATACTACGAAGAAGACTCGAGGAGAACTTCAACCACTGCTCTGCACAAGGCAAGCTTATACTGACACTACTAGGAAAACAGCTATAGGTAATCAGCACATCCGTGGCTCACATGGTTGAAGTGCCCCACGGCTAAAACAGGCGTGGCTCACCTGTGGGCAGTGCCCTACTAGTAACTAGAACAACCGTGGCGCACATGACTATAGTGCGCCACAGATGTGTGTGGTCCAGGGCCCTGTTGGACGCTCGCCAAACATCTGTAGCGCACTATAGTCATGTGCGCCATGGTTGTTAGTGTCATCTGTGGCGCACATGGGGGGGTGCGCTACGCCTAAGCGCACGCCCCCTCTGTTGTGAAACGGCCACAAACATCTATGGCGCACATGGCATAGTGCGCCACAGATGTATAAACTTAGCCGTAGGGCACTCTGCCCTAGTTCCCTACGCCTAAGTGGCATGCACCAACTCCACCCCCCCGTGGATCGCCTTTTTAGGGTTTGCAAAAAATAAACGAAAATGATAAACACTTCAAAAAATTAAATCCTTTCATATTTAGGTAGGTAATGTGGTATAGCTTCTAGTAAAATCAACAAAAATGAGTTTCGACTTTATTTGCAAAAAAAAGTCATGCCACGGTAAAAGGGCCGTAACTTTTGCATACGATATCGAAAAAAGTCGTATAATATACCAAAATGACGAGAACGAGATTTCACATCCGCTCGCAACGACCTATGGTCGTTTAGCGATCTTTTAGATTTTTAAAATTCGAAAAGAGTAAAAAGTTACGGTCAAAAAACCGTTTTTTCCTGCAGAAAAAAAAACAGGGCGACTTATCCGTAGCGCACCTACACCTAGTGCGCCACGGATAAGCTTGGGCGGGATTCAAATTTGAATCCCAACCACGCCCTCCTCCCTTTTCCTTTCCCCTTTTCCCTTCCCCTTTTCCCTCTTCCTCTCCCTTTCCCTTCTCCTTCTTCCTTCTTCCTTCTCCCTTCTCCCTTCTCCTTCTCCTCTCCTTGCAGTGACGGCGCGACGTCGACCTCCTTCTCCTCCTCCTCGCAGTGACAACGGGCGACGTCGACCTCCCTTCCTCCCTCTCTTCCTCCATCTCTCTTCTTCTCCTCCTCCTCTTCTTCTCCTCATCTTCCTCCTCTGCCTCCTCTTCTTCTCCTCCTCTTCCTCCTCTGCCTCCTCTTCTTCTTCTCCTCCTCTTCCTCCTCTTATTCTCCTCCTCTTCTTCTCCTCCTCTTCCTCCTTTGCCTCCTCTTCTTCTTCTTCTCCTCCTCTTCCTCCTATTCTCCTCCTCCTCCTTACAGTTCCGACAATGACAACAAGGTGACGACGAGGAGGCGACGACGGCGACCTGCACCGACGCGCGACGGCACTGACGACGAGATCCAGATCTGCTGCTTTTTTTTTAATTTTGAAATTTATATCCGTGGCGCACAACACCTAGTGCGCCACGGTTATCGTTTCATACGCGTGGCGCACCTGCCCAAACTTCTGTGGCGCACTGGCATGTGCGCCACACCTGTATCTAAACTTCTGTGGCGCACTAGGCAGTACGCCACGGCTGAGAGATAGCCGTAGCGCAAGGCCCGTGGCGCACTGCTAGTGCGCCATGGATGGGCATTTCGGGTGCGCCACTAACAACCTGTTTCCTAGTAGTGTGATATTGATGCAAGCTGATACTATACCTATGCAAGCCTTACTAATCAAGTTGACCTATGCAAGCTAACCCTTGCAAGATACCCTACTGATGCAACAAACCCATACTTGTTCTATGACTACTATATGCCTTAAGCATATGTAATCATACCCACTTGATAAACCAATCCTAGTTTTATGTGCAAGCTTCTTACTCTATTTATTTATCAAAGCTTACTTAGAGTTTACTTAAGTGACCAGTAGAGATTCGAAAGATGCTGAAGGTTGCATAAAGAGCATAAAATTTGGCCTAAGTTAGAAACCTTGACATCAGCCTGAGACATAAGGTTGTACTTAGTTGAAACTCCACTAGTTACCACCCCTCATTGGTACTACTCCCACCTGTAGATGCTAGTGCTAAGCATAAAACTTGATCAACTTTTAGATGGGAATACTTGGTGGAAAAATGGTTATGAAAACCTTGGAATGATGGATCATTCTATTGAAATGTTTTGGACATGTGTTTCTAAACACTTGAGGATTTTGGTGATAAAAATGTTGAGGCATGAGCCTTAGCCCTTTATAAAACTGATGGTTGTCTGGATGCGATACCATTCCAATTTTATCATACAACCACAATACCCGAATATTGGGTAGGGCTTTACTGGAAAATTATATTCCTTAGTATTAGTTCCCTCATGGCCAAGGTCTGAGCTGAGGCTACCTTGTGAAGATTGTCCACCTGTGCAGTACCCAAGATGACAGTTGGTCATGGTTGGGAGGCCAAACTCACAGGAGAGGTGCTTATAAAAGGGCGTGTAATTGAAAGGTTAGGATTGATTATCCGTATACTGAGTATGGTGAATTCAGGATTTGTTCCTGACGGATGTATCGAATGTTGTGGTGAAAGTGTACAATCTCTGCAGAGTGTCAAACTATTCGCATAGCCGCGTCCGCGGTTATGGACAGTTGGAGTGGCCATACTGTTTCGCCGTCAGACTTTTCAAAATGACCTATGAAATGAATTAAGACTTTGACTTGACCACAACAGAGTTGTGATATGAAATACAAGTTCCCACTTAGGAATTATAAAATTGTGACCAGCTTTGGAACCTAGTAGAGATAAATCTGGCTTTTGCAAAACAACCCTAGAGCCTAGTGTCCTATTATCCAAAAACCCCCTTTTACCTGTTAGTATTAGTTTGCGAGTACTTAAAGAGTACTCATGGCTTTGTCCCTGGCTATTCCCATGGCCAGACTATGAAGAGGAGTACCTGGAAGATGGACCCCAGGAAGGTTACGACAACTAGGATCATCTCCCATCGTCAGCATTGCCTGTGACCCCGAAGATGGAGCTTCGCCTACGCTACCGTTATTATTACGTATTTCGCTGCTTGATGTTGTATTAAGAACTGAATCATGAGATCCCTATTTATGTAAGAACTTATGTATCGTTTGTAATGGATGATGTACTATGGTATCCAATTCTGTTATGTCTCGCAAAAATGGTAATCCTAGGATTGCGATGTATGGCATAACAGGCATCTAGGATTGAAAAATACGGGTGTTGACAAGTTGGTATCAGAGCCATCCTGACCATAGGATACCCTAGTTAGACTGGACGTTTGAACCAAAAACTTAGTTTCAAAACCAAAGAAAACAAATATTTACAAAAACTTATTCTCATCCTTATCTCTTTGATTCTTTCATAAAAAATCATGTTCCTCAAAAACTCTTGCAAAATACATAAAATTTTGACACACTTGATCACTCTGCTAATCTACTCATCCTCTAGATGGACGTGAAATACAACAAGTTTTACCAACTTGGGAATGGAGGAGACCTTATCTTTGAGAGGGATCTGGATCAGCTTTCGGAACTTCTGGAGCGTCTGCACCCCGAGTTCTTCGGAGCTCAGCTCGATGATCAAGGAGGAGAAGATCTGCAGTGGCTAATTGTTGCAAGTCTACGAGGAAAGATTGAACCTCCCACTGTGGAAGGAATTCAGTTTACCTTGAGGGAAAACAACTGGCTCGATGGACTTGCCAGAGCAATGCAGGAAGCTCTTTCCCGTCTATGTGGGCAGAGCATCAATCTGATCAAGGGTACTCGCTTTGAGTTTTTCCCAAGGCGTGATGCAAATGGACAACCACTGGAAGCCCCATACCACCCCGAGCTGAAGACTCAATTGGACCACCTTAGCTTCATGATGTATGATCGTCAGCAGGAGTTGGACAACTGCCGTGACTATTGCAACCACAAGTCTGCCATCATCAAGACGAAGGATCAGACCATAGCCATGCTAGCAAAGGATCGCAAGTCTCGCCGCCGTCAGCTCGACAAGAAGGAGCGCATTATTGCCCGTCTTCGCCACCGCATCTCATCTCTGGAGGAGACCATCCACGAGAGAGACATGCAGTTGGAGGAAAGGGAGAATGCCGGAGAGGATCTTCGTGGAGACCCTTACTCCTATCTCAGCGATGACGATGATTTTTCGGAGGATCAGGCCATGGACTTCTTCACCGATGAGGATGATTTCGCCTTCATCGATGATGATGAAGATGATGAAGCCACAGACTCCGAGGAGTAGTAGCACTAAGCACTAGCGTAGTGAGTAGTAGTTCAGCCCCGCTGTATCGTAGATTCCACTGTATCGTAGATTCCAGAATGGTTCTTAAAACCATCTGTTTTTCCTTGCTGTGGTGTGCGTTGTATCGAGTGAATGAATGAATGGAAAAGCAAGTTTCTAGAAAAATCTGAGTCAAACATTTAAAACTTTTCAAAGACCCAAAACCTTAGAAATTTCCCTCTTTTCTCATGATCTATATCAATCTTCAGATGCCACGTGGAGGAAGTGGTTCAGCCCCGGACCCGATGTTGCAGATCCTGCAAATGTTAACTTCTGACCACGAAGCTGAAAGAGCGGAACGTCAAGACAACCTAGCCACTCTGCAACAGATAGCCCAGCTAGCCCACAATAACCAAGGCCACGGAAATCAGGACAACCATGGATCTAAGCTCAAGAATTTCCAGAATACCAACCCACCCGTTTTCACCAAGTCAGAAGAACCCCTAGACGCCGATGATTGGCTGCAAACCATGGAAAATGACCTAGAAGTCGCCGGAGTGGAAGGCAACGAGAAAGTCCTGTTCGCCACCCATTATCTAGCCGGAGATGCCAGGGCATGGTGGAACAGTGTTCGTGCAATGACCGGAGGCCAGATGATGACCTGGGAGGAATTCAAGGTCAAGTTTAGCAGAACCCATGTGCCACCAGGTTTGATCAAGAGAATGAGAGACGAGTTCAGAGAGCTGAATCAAGGAAGGATGACTGTAGTGGAATACCGTGACAAATTTTTGTCATTATCTAGGTATGCCCCGGACGAGATAGACACCGAAGCCAAGAAGAAAGAAAGATTCCTGAATGGTATGCATGACGATATGTAGACGGTGTTAGTCAATATCCCCTTTGCTGATATTGAAGCCCTTGTCGACTCTGCTATCCAGATGGAAGGAAAGATCAACCAAGCCAATGAGAACCGCAAACGTCGCATGATGCATCAACCAGGAACCCATCAGACCCCAAAGTATCGCCCCAACCCATCTCCAGGATTTGCCCCAAGAACCAACAGACCCCTATGACCCGTCCGACCTACCCCAACCTGGGCCGGCTCTAATCGACAGCGTCTCTCCTCCTCTGCAGCGGCAAACTCCGGTGAAATTCCGGCCACCTGGTGCTCGCCTTGCTCCAGGATTGAGTGGGGGTATCAGTGAGAGGTGGGGGGTGAACTGGTGTGAAGAAAACGAGCAGGGGTGGCCTCCTTTTATAGTGGCTGAAGGGGACCGACGGGCGTGGGCTGAGCTCGTCGTGGTCGACGGCATAGAGTGCTACTGGCATGGGAGACGATAGGAGGCGGTGATGTTCTCCCTGGCGAAGCTCAACGGCGTGGTGGCGAGGCATGGGGCGGTGCAAGATGGTCGAAACGTTGCAGCGCTCTAGGCTGGTCCGGTGGCAGTTTTAATGGCGCACAACGTCTACGGTTCGCGCGGCGGCGAACGGGCATGTCTACGGTGTTGCTGGGGGTGCTAGCGATCACGCACGCAAGAGGCAAGGGCGACGCACGGTCTGTGGGCGTGTGTCGCGGTTGGCGCACTGGCTCACTCGCAGAGAGGCTTGGCATGCTCGGGCAGTGTGGTCCATGGGCTGGTAGTGCTCGAGGCTTGGACAGGGGGTGGCGGTGGACAGTGGTTAGTTCTCCAGATATGCTTGCTAGGCTTGGTGCTTCTCCTAGCTTGTTGTCAACATGTGGGTGGCAAGTTAGGCTCGGCATGGTCACCATTGATGGCTATGCCAAGCTCATAGTGGTGCTAAGGCTTGTTAATTGGGATAGATCATCTAATGAGAGTATAGAGTGAGCTAGAGAGGGAACAAGGTTGGCCAAAATCACTGCTCCTAATAGTGTTTTGTGTTTGTTTGTTTGCTGCTGACAAGGTGTTTGATGAAATGGCCGAAAGAATTTCAAATTTGAATTTTGAATTCAAACTTGGTGGGTTTGCTAGGCACATACTAGGGAGTATCTGGTTAGTTGGATTGGTCAAGGGGCACTGGTTTGGTTGGGTTTTGAAAATGTGTGATCTTCACATTTGTTAAAGATTCAATTTTGAATTGTCATTTGAATGGGGTTGCTAAATGTTTCTGCAAGTTTGAAAGGTGGGATTTAATTCACTTTTACTTGGTCTTGCATGGGGTGGAAACAATTGGAAAAGTTTCTGTTTGAAATCTTGTGCTAGAAACACTCAAAGTGACCTAGTGAGCAAGGTTGGCAAAAATGACCATTTGCTTTATTTGATTTGTTTTTGATTTTCTCTTTATTTTTTTCTGCTTGGAAATGTTTTATATGATGTTATTTTCATCTTTAAACCATTCCTTGCTATTTAGGTTAATCACACAAGTCCATTCATGCATTTATCAAATCATGACATATTCACATGCATTCATTTGGTTTTTATTTAATCAAAGTTTTTGTTAACCCTAATTTTAGTGATTAGAGTTTGATGATCATTGTTTCATATTTTTGGGATGTTACAATGCCCAAGGCATCCCCTTATTCATCAATAAAAAGCTTAGGTCTTTCTAGACACTTCGTTTTTATTGTTTCATGCACTGTTGTGTTGTTCTTGGAGCGTCTTAGTTTTCGTTTTCTTTGCTTAGTTTGCTTAATTTGCTTGAATAAAGTAGTTTGGACCCTCGTTCTCTCTGTGTTGTTTCAAATAAGTTGATTGGTGTTGGAAAGGAGTAGAAAGTTCTTGCTTGAAATAGTGCAAGAGGAGCTTGCTTTGACTGTGACTTAGACTTTAGCATGTCATGCTAGGTGTTGTTTTGACCTTATGCTTAGTGATTATTGTTGTAGCATGACTTGTTCCAAACAATTAGGATTGCTTAGTGTGCCTTGAAGGAATCATGTGTTGTTTTAGCATGCAAAAGCATAGTATTGTGGTATTCTCCTTTGATGCTTTGTTTGGGTTGACTTGGCACATTCTCACACCATGTTATGGATATGAACAAGTCACCATGGCCTCTATGATCATTTAGTCCTTGACTTGTAGTACCACTTTATGCTTTGATTAGTAATGTTTTGTCGCTTTCCATGATTATGGCCATTATTGCTCTCTTAGTTGTTCGCTCCCAGTCTTTTGCTAGCCTCCACTTGTATGAGTAAGCTCTACTCATGCTTCCAACTCCCAAAAACAAAGTTATTCCAAAGTGTCCACTATAAATTCCTATGTGTGGTGTGTTACACCATTCCAAGTATATTATTGTTTTTGTCACATCCCAAATTTTAGATTTGGTTCTGCATATCATTCATATCGTTGCATCATGTTCTTCCATGCAAAACCTTCGATTGAAAATACTCCGGCGAAACGATATTCACAAACCCTGTTTTTGATTTGCTAAAATGCTCCTGCGGGAGGATACACTAGGGCTTGTGTTTCCCACCCTTGGAGACTAGTGGTTTTACTCACCACTTTTCCCTAGATTGATCTCCTTGATTTTAGAAAAATTTAGAAATAAGAATCGTCCGATTTGGAGTTCGTATGAAAAAGTTACGGAGATTTTACTAAATAGGAAATTGGAAAAAAGATAAGAGATCAAAAAAAAGTTATGGAGATTTTACTAAATAGCCGCCGCCGCCCACGCAGCGCATAGCTAGGCCTCTCCCGCGCCAGCCGCCAGTCGCTGACGCGCGGGGCCCGCCCGTCGGCTCCTCCTGTCACCGCCACGCGGGGCCCGCCTATCAGCCGAGTTCGTCCCGAGCTCCAACTACTAGCAGATTTTCTCGTGAGGATTCCCATGTCGTTTCCTAACCGATTTCAACGAATTTTTGCCTATAACGACCCCCTCGAGCCCCTCTTCCAAATCCCATATCTAATTGCAAACGAGACACCCTAAATCTCCGGCGATTTCTCGCCGGAGTTCGAGCCGCCGCCGCCGCCGCCATTGCTCAAGGTGAGCTCGCCGCCTCACCTCGCTGCGCCGCTGCCTCGCCCGCGCGCGCGCTGCCACCGCTCTGCCGCCGCCTGACCGCCGCCTTTCACCCCGCAGGCCGACGCCGCACCCGCCGCCCGACGCCGCCCGACGCCGCCCGACCCGCCGCCGCGGGCGATCTCGCCCACGCCGCCGCCTCTCCTCCGCGCGGATCACGCCGACCCCGCTGCCCCTCTGCACCACCTCGCCGCCGGACCGCCACCCCGCCGCCGGACCGCCACCGAGCCGCCGCCCGCCGGTAAGCCGCCGCCGCCACACCTTCCTCTGCCGCACGATCTGCGGCCAACGGCCCAGATCGGCCGTTGACCGGTCAGCCCCAGGCGCTGACTGGTCAACCGCACAGTCAGCGCCCAGTCAGCCGCCACGTGTGCCAGTCAACAGTCAAAGTTGATTGGGTAATTTCTTTAATTGATTTAATTGGCAGATTTTTGTAGAATCTTGTAAATTGCATAGAAATTAATCTACTAGGCCAAAAATTGCAAATAAAATATGTGTAGATTCAGTAAGTCGTGTAGAATCTCGATGTACCATTGTTTCACACTTTTGCAGCAAGATTTTGTCCAGATTAATTAAAAGAGTTAATGGCCTTTTTGGAGTAATTAATTCGTAGAAAAAGATCTGTAACTCCAAAAATTGCTTATAATATGTCCCTGGATTCAGTAGAACTAGGGGAATCTCAAAATGAATTAAAAGGATATGCTTACAGTAAAAACTTCTGCAGAAACTATCTAGTGGCTTTCTGCAGTGTTTTAATTATTCAGGGAGTTCTATAATTCCTTTTTGAGTAATTCCAATTGGTACTGTTCCTAAATAGCAATGCCCATACACTAGATTTTTCCCAAGATTTTACAAATAGTATACTACCGGTAGCGAATTATTTGGGTTCTAGCTCTAGTTTTGAGCACTATATTTTGCATAATAGTTTTCCTTGCGCTAAAACTATTTTCCATGCATGCAATCAGTAGCCTTACTAAATAGGATTATGTGGTGCTGTTGTAGCATCAATCCACTTGTCATGCGTGCATTCATACATCATCTTTGTTGCATATGCCTGTGGATTGTTTGTTTATGATTGCAATTGTATCGTGTAGATTGTGACGAGTGCAACGCTTGCTCGTGTGTAGATTGTTCTTCCGACCGCTACAACCAAGGAAAGTAGATGCTATTCTGTTCATGATATTGTCCTACTATTTTCAATGCATTGTCGTGTATTTTGTAGACACATGTGTAGGATGATACTATCGCTATGCTATGTCCTATTATGTGGTAGGGCTTTCCTTGTAGTTGAACCACCGTTGGTAGATGTGCTTAACCATGCTTTGATGAACGAGGGCTGGGTTACATCACTGAAGCTTGTTTCTAAAAGTATTGGTTTGTGAAAACTAAAACAACTTAATCAATGAATCTCCTGGGTGTGATGGGATTGATAATTTTTGGTGGTTTCATGGCGGAAAGGCACCCAGGTATCGAGAGAAAATGATTGGCTTCTTTATTCTGTAGCTTACGTGTACAACCATGTGCCAATAATGGAATGGGAGGTTGGTTGTACTTAGTAGGTTGTGGTAACTCGAACCCGCGTATCCAGAGATGTAGAATTTTGGTAGGTTGGACCGGTGCGCGTCGGGATTGGGGAGCTACTTCCCGAACAGTCTCTTCTTGGACTTCTCCCTATCATCACCCAAAATGAGAGTGATGGTACGAGCTGGGCTGGCCAAGTCACATGGGTAAAGTGTACTAACCCCTGCAGGGTGTGTAATCTAATCCATTAGCCGTGTCCCCGGTTATGGACAACTGAGTTGCTTGATATTGATTCCATGACATGTTTCTCGCTCATTCAAATTTCATAATTGCTTTAATATTGTTGGGTTAACTTAATTGGGATCTTTTCAAAGAAAATCAAAAACTGTTTATGAAAGTAGGACAAAGGTATTTGCAAATGCAAGACACAGCTCCAATTGCCAAATATGCATGTAGATGTTAGCACTATTGTCTCCTTTACTAGCTCTACTTGCCATACATTCCATGTATTGACCCTTCAGGGCTGCTACGTTTCATGTTGCAGGATATTACGATTCTGAGTAATCGATATAGGCCACGGTACTCCACTCGGCACTTGTTCACTTGTGGGCAATTTGAAGAATGGAGGATTTGCTTTATTTGTGTTGCTACCTGAATAATTTGAGCTAGCCTTGAGCTAAGCTTTTATTGTAATAATGGTACTATGGATCTTCGTTATTTGTGATACACGGATAATTTGCTATGTTATTCATCTTATTCTATTGTGGGCCAATGAACCGATCCAGGGATTGGCATGTCACATAGAAGCTACGGTCTTTTCAGAACCGTGGTGTTACAGTTTTCATCTATCTTCCAATTAAAAAGTATTTTTATTTTGTGAAAACTTAGTGATTAAAGCTCTCACAAACTTGATGGCACACTTTATATTTCTTTCCCCTAATAAACTTGAACCATTGTGTCATCTATGTTGTATATGCTTGCACTTATACGTTGAAATTAGCAGAACCGTGCACGAGGAACTCTTTCAACATTGCACTTGTTCTTTGTACACAGTTGATATCATGGTCTTTTGTCTATGGATGTCGTTGGTGTGAAATAAAAGGGGAGCTTGTAAGTCCATGGAGTTATGTATATGTGTTAGAGAAACACCTGGGCCACTAGCCTAAGCCATGCCTAATCATGGTGGAAACTTGCAGCATCACCATAATGACATCTATGAAGCTTTCTTCTTATAAAAAAAGAGACACATTGAAAATAGGAAAGAGAGAAAAAGCACCATATTCCCATGGTAAATAAGAAGATTGCTGAGATGCTCATTGTCTGCTTGCCTTGTCATTTTGGTTATGGGATAGCTCCTGTACCATGTACAAGGGGTACCTCGTTGGCGGTTCTCTATGATACACATGTACTTACTATGACAAGAACTTACAGGTGACTAAAGTTGAGTAGCATGAGGAGCGGCCCTCGTATTCAAGGGACATGAGATTGCCAACTTATACTTTGTCAAGCATATACTCCATAGTTTGTTCACTTTAACCTTAATCACTTCAAGATGCTTATGATAGGGGCAATGAGAGCTGAAAGCTAACAAGTACCATAATTTTTGGAAGCTCTTTTTGAAAATTGAAGTCCCTCCTTCCCTATATGAAGGGCCTTTCTTCTACTATTATACTAAGTCTCCACCTTCTACCTTTAGGCACCAGTTAAGAGAGCATATTTGTCATTCTTAGTTCTATGTGCATTGTCTCAAAACTTATTGATTGATGCATATTGTTGATATTACTTGTTCTTGTGCTATTTGTATCTAGTCACTCTTATGAACTTTGAAGGTGTCCTATGCATCTATTTTCTACTCCATGAGGGACAAGCTTAATGCCAATATGCTATGTTTTCTGTATGTGAAACAAACAAACGTTTTTGAATGCATGTTATTCATGATCTTTGTTTGTAGCCTTTCATGTTGCATGAATAGCTACTATGTATTACTGTTACAACTCTATCTTTCATGCACATGTTTAGAGTTCTTTGATCCCAGATTTCAACGCTTGCAAATGGTTTGATCTTGGTTTTGATGGTGCATGTCACCTCAAAACTTATTATTTTATCACTTACCTACTCGAGGACGAGCAGGAGTTAAGCTTGGGGATGCTTGATACGTCGAAAACGTATCTATAATTTTTGATGTTGCATGCTTGTTTAGTATCGACTTTGCTTTGCTTTATCTACACTTTGAGGTGTTCTTATATGTTTTCTGGTACTAACCTATTAACAAGATGCCAAAGTGCCAGTTGCCTGTTTTCTTGTGTTTTTGGTTCTAGAAAGGCGGAAAATCAATATTATTGGAATTGGACGGGACAAAAGCCAAAGTCAATATTTTACCGTGGGGAACGCAGAGCCAGTAGATGAGACGGAGGAGGGCCTCGAGGGGAACACACCCCCTAGATGCGCGGGTGGGATCATCCCGCGCCTAGGGGGTGCAGCCGCCTCAGGCACCCCCTAAGCCTCCCTCTTCGCCTATAAGAAGCCCCAGATGCCTAAAGCCTAAGTACCCGATCAATATTCCACGAAACCGTCTGTAGCCGCCGCCACCATCGTCCCTAGATCGGGGGGATCTGAAGCTCTTCCCGGCACCCTACCGGAGGGGAGATGTCAACTCCCGGATTTTTAATCCCAGACGCCTGTTATGCCATACATCGCAATCCCAGGATTACCATTTTTGCGAGATATAGCAGATTGGATATCATAGTACACCATCCATTACAAACCATACATAAGGTCTTACACAAATACGGATCTCATGATCCAGTCTTAATATAATTCAAGCAGTTGAAATAACGTAATAATTCCGATATCGTAGGCGAGGCTCCATCTTCATGGTCACAGGCAATGCTGACGATGGGAGATGATCCTAGTTATCGTAACCTTCCTGCTGTCCGCCTTCCTGATACTCCTCTTCATAGTCTAGCCACGGGAATAGCCAGGGACAAATCCATGAGTACTCTTTAAGTACTCGCAAACTAGTACTAACAAGTGAAGTGGTTTTGGAATAGGAAGTACTAAGATCTAGGTTTATTTTGCAAAAAGTCAGGTTTACCTTAACTAAGTTCAGAAGAAAAGAAAGCTAGTTGAAAGTTTTATAACACCTAAGTGGGAACTTGAATTTCATATCACAACCCTGTTGTGGTCAAGTCAAAGTCATGAATCATTTCAAAATTCATTTTGAAAACATCTGACGACGGAACAATATGGCCACTCCAACTGTCCATAACCGCGGACACGGCTATTCGAATAGTTTGACACTCTACAGAGGTGGTGCACTTTCACCACAACATTCGATACATCCGTTAGGAACAATTCTAAATTCACCATACTCAGTATGCGGATAATCAATCCTAACCTTTCAATTACACACCCTAGTACAGGCACCTCTCCTATGAGTTTGGCCTCCCAACCATGACCAACTGTGATCTTGGGAACTCCATAGGTGGACAAATCTTCACAAGGTAGCCACGACTCAAACCTTGGCCGCAAGGGAACCCATACTAAGGTATATAAATTTCCAGTCAAGCCCTACCCAAATTTTGGGTATTGTGGTTGTACGGTAAAATTGGAATGGTATCACATCCAGACAACCATCAATTTTAAAAAGGGCTATGGCTCATGCCTTAACATTTTCATCATAAAAAATCATCTGGTGTTCAAGAACACATGTCAAAACATTTCAGTAGAATGACTCATCATTCTAAGGTTTTCATAACCATTTTCACCAAGTATTCCCATCTAAAATGATCAAGTTTTATGCTTAGCACTAGCATCTACAGGTGGGGGTAAATACTAACGAGGGTTGGTAAACAAGTGTGAACTACCTAAGTTCAATCTCATGCCTCAGGATGACATCAAGATTATCTAACTCAGGCCAAGTTTTATGCTCTTTATGCTACCTTTAAATATCTTTCTAATATCTACAAGTCACTAAGTAAACTCAAATAAAAGCTTTGATAAAGAAATAAAGGAATTAAGCTTGCAAGTAAAACTGGGATTTGGTATCATCAAGTGGGTATAATCACATATGCTTAAGGCATATAGTAGGCATAGTAACAAGCAAGTTTTAGCTTTCCCAGTCAACTGGTAGTATTAAGCTTGCTCAGGTAATAGCTTGCAAGGGTTAGCTTGCCTTGTGCAGAGCAGTGGTTGAAGTTCTCCTCGGCTTCTTCCTCATAGTATCCTCCTTCCTCCTCGTATCCTTGGTCGGTACTAGCGTCTATAGATAAATACGAGGTATACAATCACCAAACAATACTTAACTATTTCTATTTATCACACCAAGGTTTTCACTAGATGATATAGGATCATCACAAGCATTATAACCATTAAGGCAAATAGTTTTATTTCCTTTATTTTATAAAAGTAATTTCTACTCATTGAAAAACTACTTTAAGATTTAATATTCTCCAACTAAAACATGGGATCATGTTGACACATGTCATCACCACATATTTTAGTACTTGGGAATGTGATTTAAAGTGATGTCATAATTTAATAAGGTTTAACCTCCTTATTTTAATTAAATAAAGTGACTAGAATGGCCTATGGGGCATTCTTTTATTACTTGATCATTATTTCTGCAAGTAAACATCTATATTTTTATATATTCTGAAAGGTATGGTTAAATGTGATTTTTGAGAGTTGGAATCAACTCAAAAGCTTTTATGGTTGAATTTTGAAAAATGTTTGAATGCAGAAAAGCTTGTGCCTTGTTATTTTTACTATAGAAGATCTACAAATCCAATTGGTTTGAATCCAACGGGCATGGATTAAGCACTCCAGTACCTTTCTAACAAAATTGGTTTCATGAATTTTGGTTTAGTGAATCGAGCTGGGTTGATTTTTGAATTTGGGTACAGAACTAAGTTTGAAACTAAATGAATAAACCTAAATTTGAATTACTGGGTCGCGCGAGAGGTTAACTGGGCCGGCACACTAGGCATAACGCGCGCGGGGGCTGGTTAAGTGGCTATCCCCACTCGTCAGTGAGACAGAGAGGGGCGAAGGGGTACGGGGCGATTAGGGCCATATGATTAGAAGCTAGATCTACGGCTATGGTTCATCGTCCACGCCTGAACAGGACACGGCGAGGTCGAACCCTAGCGCGGACAGTGGGGGTCGACGGGGGCTCACCGGGGCTCAGGCGATGGTCGGCAATGGGGCGAACGACAAAGTCGACGACGGCGAACCTCCTGGTACCGACAGCTCCTCCTAGGGCGGGTTCAATCGACGGCGCCTCTCCTCCTCTACAGCGGCAGACTCGGGTGAAATTCCGGCCACCTGGTGCTCGCCTTGCTCTGGGGGTGAGTGGGTGTGATCAATGAGAGCCGGGGAGTAAGATGGTGTGCTCAAATCGAATGGGGGTGGCCTCCTTTTATAGTGCCTGAAGGGGACCGAAGGGCGTGTGCTGAGCTCGTCGTGGTCATCGGCACAGTGGGCTACTGGCATGGGAGATGGTAGGGGCGGTGATGTGCTCCCTGGCGAAGCTCAACGACATGGCTATGCGGCATGGGGCGGTGCGGAACGGTCAGAATGTCGCGATGCTCTGGGCGGGTCCGATGGTGGTTTTAATGGCGCACAACGTCCATAGTCCGTGCGATGATGAACGGGGTTGTCAGGCGTGTTGCTGTGGTGCTGGCGATCACGCACGCAAGCGGCGAGGGTGGCGTGTGGTCTATGGGCGTGTGTCGTGGCTGGCGCGCTGGCGCGCTCTCGGATCGCTCGCAGAGAAGCTTGGCATGATCGGGCAGTGTGTTCCAGGGGCTGGCAGTGCTCGAGGCTTGGACAGGGGGTGGCGGTGGACGGTGGAGAGTGTCCCAAACATGCTTGCTAGGCTTGGTGCTTCTCCTAGCTTGTTCTCGACATGGGGGTGGCAAGTTAGGCTCGACATGGTCACCATTGATGGCTATGGCATGCTCACAGTGGTGGTAAAGCTTGTTAGTTGAGCTAGATCATCTACTGAGAGTGTAGGGTGAGCTATAGAGGGAACAAGGTTGGCCAAAATCACTGCTCCTAATAGTGTTTGATGTTTTTTTGTTTAGTGATTACAAGGTGTTTGATGAAATGGCCGAAAGAGATTCAAATTTGAATTTTGGATTCAAACTTGGTGGATGTGTTGGTTACCTACTAGGGAGTCTCTGGTTAGTGGGATTTGTCAAGTGGAATTGGTTTGGTTGGGTTTTAAGAAATGGTGATCTTCACATATGAATCAGATTCAATCTTGAATTGTGATTTGAATGAAGTTGCCGAATGTTTCTGCAAGTTTGAAAGTTGGGATTTGATTCACTTTTACTTGGTCTAGCAAGGGGTGAAAAGAAATGGAAATAGAAATCTTGGACTAGAAACACTCAAAGTGGTCTAGTGAGCAAGATTGGCAAAAATGACCATTTGCTTATTTGTTTTGTTTTTGATTTTCTCTTGATTTTTTTCTTCTTGGAAATGTTTTAGATGATGTTGTTTTCATATTTAATCCATTCCTTGCTATTTAGATCAATCTCACAAGTCCATGCATGCATTCATACAATCATCACATACACACATGCATTCATAATGATTTGAATTAACAAAAGTTTTTGTTAACCCTAATTTTGGTGATTGGAATTTGATAATCATTGTTCAACATTTTTGGGATGTTAAAAACCTTCCCTCCTTAAAAAAAATCTCGTCCCGAGATTTGAGAAAGAAGAAAAATAAAACTAGGATTTAAAAGATCCGGAAACTCCGTCTTGATGTGATCTTCTCGCTCCCAAGTAGCTTCTTCTTCAGTGTGGTTACTCCACTGAATCTTGAGGAACTTGATGCTTCGGGTTCTGGTGGTCCTGAAAGCTTCCTCCAAAATATGGATGTCTTCGAGATATGTCAGGTCATCGTTGATCTCTATGGTGTGGTGATCAATGTTCTTGAAAACTTCAGTCTTCTCTGGAACTCCAAGGCATTTGTGAAGTAACAATATATGGAACACATTGTACACGGCTGACATCTCCTATGGCAGTTCCAATTGATACGATACTTCTCCTCGACGATTTAGAATCCTGAAAGGTCCGATATATCTGGGGGCTAACTTTCCTTTGAGATGGAAACGTTGCATTCCCTTCAAAGGCGACACTTTGAGATACACAAAATCTCCGATATTGAAAGAGAGGTCTCGACGTCTCTTGTCGGCATAACTCTTCTGTCTTGACTGGGCTGTATTGAGGTGGTCACGGATCTTGTGAACTTTCTCTTCTGCTTCTCGTAGGATGTCGGGTCCGAAGATCTGACTCGCTCCTACTTCCGACCAATTAAAAGGGGTGCGACCCTTCTTTCCATACATGAATTCAAATGGGGCCATTTGCAAACTAGCTTGATAATTGTTGTTATATGAAATTTTGTGAACGGCAGACAGTCTTCCCATTTAGATCCATACTCTAACACACAGGCTCTCAACATATCTTCGAGTATTTGATTTACTCGCTCCGTTTGTCTATCGGTTTGAGGGTGATACACCGTGCTGAAATCTAGTCGGGTTCCCAGTCCTTCCTGGACTTTCTTCCAGAATCTCAAGGTAAACTGAGTTCCTCGATCCGGTACAATGTTCTTGGGGACTCCGTGCAAAATGACGATTCTAGCGATGTACAACTCCTCTAGCTTCAAACTTTGGTAAGTGGTCTTGACCGGTAAGAAATGGGCTACTTTGGACAATCTGTCAACTATGACCCAAATAGAGTCATTTCCCCTACTAGAAGTAGGCAATTCGGTGATCAAGTCCATTCCAACTGAATAACATTTTCATTCTAGAATCTGCAATGGTTGCAACAATCCAGCGGGTCATTGATGTCCCGCCTTGACTCTCTGACAAATATCACACTTGGTGATGTAGCTTCCGATTTCTCTCTTCATCCTATGCCACCAAAATTGCTCCTTCAGATCCTGATATATCTTTGTTCCTCTGGGGTGGATAGAATAAAGAGTATCATGGGCCTCCTTCAAGATAGTTTCCTTCAGCTCTGAATCTGCTGGTACATAGGGACGTCCTTTGTACCATAGAACTCCTTCTTCGTCCTCGGTGAATCCGGGTACTTTGCCTGTACCGATATGACGTTTGATTCCATCAATACTAGCATTTCCTTTCTGAGCCTCCTTGATCTGACTGATCAAAGTGGGTTGAAGTTCTATGCTAGCCAAAAATCCTTCACTTACTAATTCCATTCTAAAATCTTCCATCTCCTTGTGCAAACTTGGTTGCTCCTTCAGAATCATGGAGTTCAAGCGGCACGACAATCTGCTAAGGGCATCTGCTACCACATTGGCTTTACCGGGGTGATAGTGAATGCCCATATCATAGTCCTTGATTAGCTTAATACATCTTCTCTGCCTCATATTCATCTCCTTCTGAGTGAATATATACTTCAGGCTCGTGTGATCCGAATAAATCTCACAAAGATTTCCCATCAGATAATGCCTCCATGTCTTCAAGGCTAGAACTACGGCTGTTAGTTCAAGGTCATGGGTAGGATAATTCTGTTCATGCTTCTTCAGTTGTCGGGATAGATAAGATATAACTTTGCCCTCTTGCATTAGCACACATCCGAGACTAATCTTGGATGCGTCACAATACACATCAAAGGGCTTCGTAATATCCGGCATGATCATGATTGGGGCTGAAATCAATCTCCTATTGAGTTCTTGACACTCGCTTCGCACTTGTCCGTCCATTCTAACTTCTTATCCTTCTTCAACAATTGGGTCATGGGTCTGGCAATACTCGAGAATCCTTCTACGAACTTGCGGTAGTATCCCGCTAATCCGAGAAATGCACAAACTTGGGTTTGAGTGGTTGGGGCTTGCCAATCTTCAACATCCTTCACCTTTGCAGGGTCAACGGAAATTCCTCCGGCTGATACGATATGTCCGAGGAATCCTACCTCCTATAACCAGAATTCACATTTGCTAAACTTGGCATACAACTGATGCTCCCTAAGGGTTCCAAGGATGGTCCTTAGGTGTAGCTCATGATCTTCTTCTGATTTGGAATAAATCAGAATGTCATCGATGAAAACAATGACAAACTTATCCAGGAAGTCCATAAAAATCTTATTCATGAGGTTCATGAAATAAGCGGGGGAATTGGTTAATCCAAAAGACTTGAAAATATACTCGTATAATCCATATATGGTGGTAAAGGCAGTCTTTGGAATATCCTCTGCACGAATATTGAGTTGATGATATCCAGTTCTAAATCAATCTTAGAAAACACTTTGGCACCAGTCAACTGGTCAAACAGATCTTCTATCTTTGGCAGCGGGTACTTGTTCTTTATGGTGACATCATTCAACTTCCGATAATCCGTACATAAACGGTTACCTCCATCTTTATAGTCCACAAACAAGACAGGTGATCTCCATGGCAACGCACTTGGTTGGATCAATCCTAACTCCAGCATAGCATCCAGTTGCTTCTTCAGCTCCACTAATTCAGACGGGTTCATACTATATGGTATGTAGGCTATGGGCCCGATTCCAGGGATTAGTTCAATGATAAACTCGATATCCCCGATCAGGGGGCATATCGGGCAAAACATCTAGAAATACATCGGGGTATTCACAGACTATCCGGACTTGGTCAATGCTTGGTTGGGCTATACTCTTGTTGCATTTGAATTGACGGGGCAAGGTTTCAGATACATGCTCGACTAATACTCCGACTGTACTGGTCATGGTTATGGCTTTCTTGGCACAGTCGATTAATCCTTTATCTTTGGACATCCAATCCATTCCTAGTATAATTCCAAACCTTTAGTTCCGAGTACTATTAGATTATCATAAAAATCTATGCCATGTATTCGGATAGGCACGGCCTTGCAAATTTGTCTAGCTTTGGTGGTTGAACTAGGTATTTGAACTATCATAACATGCTTCAATTGGTTGGTTGAATCTGACTAGTGCATACAAATTCTTTAGTAAAAAAGTGCGATGCTCTAGAATCAAACAACTCTCTTGCAAGTACTGATTTAACAGAAAACATACCCAACACGACATCTGGCGCTTCTTGGGCTTCTTCCACATGCATGAGAAAGAGATGGCCATTGCAGTTGAGTGAGTTCCCTGGGGCAAACCTTCTTCTAGGCTGAACAAGACGCTGCTGCTGAACTGGGGCATTTGCATTGGGGGCTGCGGCAATCTTCTTGGGGCACTCATTGGAATAGTGACCCTTGGTTCCACATTCATAACAAGTCACTTGGGACTTGTCCTTTGCTGCAAAAGGCACAACATTGCTTCCAGTCCTTGGGGCAGTGTTGGTGTTGGTGGCGGCATTGTTGTTGTTGAACTTGGGCGGGGCATGGTTGAAATTGATGGGGTTCCCGGGATTGTTGTGGTTTCCTCCGGGCCTTGGGTTTCCACGGTTGGGATAGGTTGGAAGATTCATCGGGGGTCTATTGGTTCTTGGGGCAAATCCTGGAGATGGGTTGGGGCGATACTTTGGTGTATGGTGGGTTCCTAGTTGATGCATCATGCGACGCTTGCGGTTCTCATTGGCTTGGTTGATCTTTCCTTCCATCTGAATGGCGGAATCCACTAAGGCTTCAATATCAGCAAAAGGGATATTTACTAACACCGTCAGCATCTCATCATGCAGAGCATTCAGGAATCTCTCCTTCTTGGCTTTAGTGTCTATCTCATCTGGTGCATACATAGCCAATGACAAGAATTTGTCACGGTATTCCACTACGGTCATCCTCCCTTGCTTCAGTTCCTTGAATTCATCTCTCATCCTCTTGATCAAACCCGGTGGCACATGGGTTCTGCTGAACTTGACTTTGAACTCTTCCCAAGTCGTCATCTGTCCTACATTCATTGCGCGAACACTGTTCCACCATGCTCTTGCATCTCCGGCCAGATAGTGGGTGGCAAAAAGTACCTTCTCGTTAGTTCCTCTCTAGCAACCTCTAGGTTGTTCTCCATGGTTTCCAGCCAATCATCTGCATCTAGGGGCTCTTCAGACGTAGTGAAAACGGGTGGATTAGTGTTCTGGAAATTCTTGAGCTTAGATCCATGGTTGTCCTGATTTCCATGGTCTTGATTGTTGTTGGCCATCTGAGCTATCCGTTGAAGGGTGGCTAAGTTGGCTTGACATTCGGCTCTTTCAGCTTCGCGGTCCGAAACCAACATTTGCAAGATTTGCAACATCGGGTCCGAGGATGAATTGCTTCCTCCGCGAGGCATCTGAAGATTGACATAGATCGTGAGAAAAAAGAGGGAAATTTCTAAGGTTCGGGTTTTTGTAAAGTTTTTGAAGTTTGACTCCTATTTTTCTAGCAACTTGCTTTTCATTCATTCATTCATTCATAGCACATGATACAACACACACCACAACAAAGGAAAACAGGTGGTTTTAAGAACCATTCTGTGAAACTACGATATAGTGGGACCGAATACAACTCACTAACGCTAGTGCTCAAGTGCTACTACTCCTCGGAGTCGGTGTCCTCATCATCATCATCGATGAAGGCGAAGTCATCCTCATCGGTGAATAAGTCCATGGCCTTATCCTCTAGAAAGTCATCATCATCAGTGAGATAGGAGTAGGGGTCTCCACGAAGGTCTTCCCCTGCATTCTCCCTCTCCTCCAACTGCATGTCTCTCTTGTGGATGGTCTCCTCCAAATCCGTGATCTGGTGGCGAAGACGGGCAATGATGCGCTCCTTCTTGTCAAGCTGACGGCGACGAGACTAGCGATCCTTCACTAGCATGGCAATAGTCTGATCCTTCTTGGCGGCGATGGCGTACTTGTGGTTGGCGTAGGAGCGGGCATTGTCTAACTCCTTCTGATGGTCATACATCATGAAGCTGAGGTGGTCCAATTGACTCTTCAGCTCGTGGTGATATGGGGCCTCCAGTGGATGTCCCATAACATCACGCCTTGGGTAGAACTCAAAGCGGGTACCCTTGATCTGATTGATACTCTACCCACACAGACGGGCAAGAGCTTCCTACATGGCCCTGGCAAGTCCATCGAGCCAGTTGTTCTCTCTCAAGGTGAACTGAATTCCCTCTAAGGTGGGGGCTTCAATATTTCCCCGGAGACTTGCAACAACTAGCCACTTCAAATCCTCTCCTTCCTGATCATTGAGCTGAGCTCCAAAGAACTCGGGGTGCGGACGCTCCATCATCTCTGAAACCTGGTCCAAGTCACGCTCAAAGATGAGGTCTCCTCCATTCCCCAACTGATAAAACTTGCTGTACTTCACGCCCATCTATAAGAATGTAGGATGAGTAAGTTAGTAGAGTGATCAAGTGTGTCAAATTTTATGTAAGTTTGCAAGAATTTTTGAGGAACATGAATTTTCATGAAAGAATCCAAGTGATAAGAATGAGAATAGGTTTTCATAAATACTCATTTCCTTGGTTTTGAAACTAAGTTTTTGATTCAAACGTCCATTCTAAACTAGGGTCTCCTATGGTCAGGATGGCTCTGATACCAACTTGTCAACACCCGGATTTTTAATCCCAGATGCCTGTTATGCCATACATCGCAATCCCAGGATTACCATTTTTGCGAGACATAACAGATTGTATATCACAGTACATCATCCATTACAAACCATACATAAGGTCTTACACAAATACGGATCTCATGATCCAGTCTTAATACAATTCAAGCAGCGGAAATAACGTAATAATAACGATATCGTAGGCGAGGCTCCATCTTCATGGTCACAGGCAATGCTGACGATGGGAGATGATCCTAGTTATCGTAACCTTCCTGTTGTCCGTCTTCCTGATACTCCTCTTCATAGTCTGGCCACGGGAATAGCCAGGGACAAAGACATGAGTACTCTTTAAGTACTCGCAAACTAGTACTAACAAGTGAAGTGGTTTTGGAATAGGAAGTACTAAGCTCTAGGGTTATTTTGCAAAAATTCAGGTTTACCTTAACTCAATTCATAAGCAAAGAAAGCTAGTTGAAAGTTTTATAACACCTAAGTGGGAACTTGAATTTCATATCACAACCCTGTTGTTGTAGAGTTCCCAACCTTTAATAAGGTAGAGTTCCCTGTGTTTACAATGATATTCCCTGGATCAATAGCTAGCATCCACAGTTAAGATGTAATATCAAGAAACAAAGGTCATAATACAACTTTGTAACTAGGAATAAAATAATTCATTACATCTTACATAGATCATTTGGCTATCACATTACATTGTAGCAGAATATCTATAAAGCATGGAGTCCTTCATCTTCAAAGTGCCACAGGCAGTCATGTTGGTTATAGACTTGTAATCCTAATCAATAAACTTCACTAACATCAAACAAACCTGCAACATAATAAGTTGCAGCCACAAGGGTCAATACATTTGAATTTTATTGGCAAGTTTCACTACTATGTAGAAATATGTGGATCCTATCATTACATGCATATTTGGCTAGGTAGGGTTTTAGGCTCATTTGCAGAAAGCAATATAGTTTTGTCCTATCTTTTCAAAATAGTTTTAATCTTTTGTGAAATCTTTCTGAACTTCTTGGAAAACTCCAAGTGCTTCTAATCCCTTGTTGTCACCATCAAGTTTTACTTTGAGAAATTGGAATGTCGAGATCTTCCATAGCTTCAGGCCTTAGTTTCTCAGTATTGTCCATAACGGGGGACACGGCTAAGTACTTAGAATTTTGATCTTCTGCAGAAGTTGTACACTTTACCCACATGACACAATCTCATCTTGATGCCACCAGTGGCCGCTGGATAAGTACTCACCAAGATGGAGTACTGGCAGATTGAGAATGTGACAAAGTCTTTCCATAGGAGTCCTCCCAATACACAATGCTAGCTTGTCATCCAAGCACCAATGTAGGGTTTCAAGTTCCCTTACACAATTCTAGTTAACCTGAAGATGCCAATTCATGGGTCTTCCACTATGTAGTTGACTAAGCCAGAGCCCATTTAGCATGTGGTTGTACACGGAAGCCACTGTACGAGAAACATGTTCAATCTCTAAGTCCCTGGGTGGTTTTCTTCTAGTGCACATACAAAAAGAGATAGCCATATAAACATGGTTCCTTTTGTTGCCACCTTGTCCAACCTTGAGTATCCTTGTCCACCCAGGTGGTTCATTGAGTACTTGTTTTATTATATAAAACATATATCTTTTCAATACTTCATATAATCATAACATGTATCCCATCCCAATATATAGCAGGGCTAAGCATACTACAACTACATTGTTTCCACTAAGGAATATATAAGGGTATCCTATTAGGATTTAGCATAACATAAAATATAGTAAACCTTATCATGCATGTTTCAAAAATCCACTAAGTGTAATGAAAATAGTAGGAATTGGATGATAGTGTCACTTGCCTTAGTAGTTGGTGGTGTTGGTACACTTTTCACAATAACACACTTTACAATCAACACAATCTATCAAGCAAAACAACCAAGACAAAACATACACAAGATCAACACAAAAATCATGCAAATTATGCAAACATGCAAGATGACAATTTTTATTGTACGAATTTTTATAACAAGGTTCTGAACATTACTAAGTGATCTATTGACATTTTATATTTTCAAGATTACAAATGCAACCATTTGTGCAATTGTAGCAATTAGCAACATTTTCTAACAGTTGAAAAGTACGTTCTCACTAAATAACTTCCATGGTATTATTATAATATAATAAAATTATATTTTTCTCTTACTGTACAAAGGGTTCAATATACAACCATTTGCAAAAGGATTCACTTAGAAATACTTTACACAATAATTTTTATACTCAAAATAGTCCACAAATGGTTCTGTATAAAACGTGATTTTAACAGACTCAAAAATACCGAATTATGGGTACACTGTGTTCTATTCGTTTTTGTGAATCCATAGACATATTATTTGCTAAATTTGGATATACAGAACTAAAGATATAATTTTTATTGTGAAAATGACCAATTAAACCATTTAATTTATAAATCAAATTTTTGTACAGTGAATAAGTAATATTATTGCAGAAATGGATTCTACAGAATCTCAGATTTTTAGGGATACAAAATTTATAATTTTTGGAATTCTAAATCTTTTTCTATGAATTATACAAGTTCATACTAAAATCTGGAAAAGTCAAACTCGGGAATTGACTAAAATTGACTTTGACTAATCTGACTAAGTTGACAGTTGACTATGCTGATGTCATGATGATGTCAGATTTGACTACAGAAAAACTTGCTCGGATGGAAAAACTTTCTACATAAAAATTGTAGATAACAACTAGATTTATCTACTGTTAAAGGAAATTGTGTTTGGAGCAACGAGGTGGGCGTAAAATGGATTATACCTTCTAAGATCTGAATCTTTGACCGCGTTTTTCTCTCTGCTCGATGAACGAAACAAGGTGAAACCAGCGGGAATGGAACCGTCTTGACGAGGGGAACAACTTCCGTCTTCAAGCCGCCGCGATCCGAGGTCGTATTGAAGGTCTATTTTGGTGGGGAAGATTGGAGAGAATTTTGGACGAAAATGGGGCTAAGATTAGTTGAAAATTTGTAAACTTTCATGTAGTGGGGTTTATACAAGAGGAGGGAGGGGCTGGATTAAAGGAGATTAAAGAAGGAGAGGAATTAGGGGGCATTTAGTGCAATTTAGGAGGGCAATTAAGAGTCATTTAGGAGCATTAGATACAAATATGAAGACCAAGTACTCCCTGGTTCCTCTACTCATGTAGGTACATGGTGCCCTCATGGCCGATCGGCCTGGTTGGGCCGGCCTGGCCGGACTTTTTTTTTGTTTTATAATTTTTTTTCTATTTCTTAATTCTTTTATAACTTTTGATTTAGAGCTCCGAATTTGTTGATTCAAATTTCTGCGAGTTCGTAAATTCATGGGCAACATTTTAGGACATAAATTGGATGTATTTAGAAATATTGAATTTTCTCAATTATTAATTAGTTAATTATTGTACGATTGCATGTGTGCGATATTGGCCTAGTTGCAGGGCAATATATTTGGAATGACTTGGATTCTTTTATTATTTGAACTTGATTCGATTTAGTTCCACTTTACATGGATAACCATGAATTAAAGTTTAAAAATATGAGAGGATAATTTTATAAAATCTTAAAATAGCTCACATAAGCTATGGTGCGTATTTTAAAACGAGACTCTTTGCTTTTATTTTTGGTTCAAAACAAAACAAAGGTTGTTTGAAAAATGTAAATGAAGTAGTTGAGATGTATAGATGGTTTTTGGTTGAGAACATTTCTCAAGATTAAAAATAGATTTTCAAATACATGAAGTTTGTGAAAAAGATTTTGAAGGGGAACCTTACAATTAAAATTTTGAAGTAGAGGAGTTATATGGATAATCTTGATGTATTGATCTTAGGGTTTTTGTTAAATGCTATTTTTATTTTAAGGAGTACCTTTTTTTTAGGGGGGAAAACTTTTGTAATAGTTTAAAAGGTTTTAATGTTTCCAATTAGAAGCAAAAAGTTTCTTTTCGCCATAAATTTTCAACAATTGTTTATTTTGTTTATTTATTTTTTACATTTCAAAATTTGGAAAATTTTGGGATATGACAGTTGTGGTCAAGTCAAAGTCATGAATCATTTCTTAAGTCATTTTGAAAACATCTGACGACGGAACAATATGGCCACTCCAACTGTCCATAACCGTGGACGCGGCTATTCGAATAGTTTGACACTCTACAGAGGTGGTACACTTTCACCACAACATTTGATACATCTGTCAGGAACAATCCTGAATTTAGCATACTCAGTATGCGGATAATCAATCCTAACCTTTCAATTACACACCCTAGTACAAGCACCTCTCCTATGAGTTTGGCCTCCCAACCATGACCAACTATCATCTTGGGAACTGCATAGGTGGACAAATCTTCACAAGGTAGCCTCGGCTCAAACCTTGGCCGCAAGGGAACCCATACTAAGGTATATAAATTTCCAGTCAAGCCCTACCCAAATTTAGGGTATTGTGGTTGTACGGTAAAACTGGAATGGTATCGCAGCCAGACAACCATCAGTTTTATAAATGGCTAAGGCTCATGCCTTAACATTTTCATCGTCAAAAATCATCTGGTGTTCAAGAATACATGTCAAAACATTTTAGTATAATGACACATCATTCTAAGGTTTTCATAACCATTTTCACCAAGTATTCCCATCTAAAATAATCAAGTTTTATGCTTAGCACTAGCATCTACAAGTGGGGGTAAATACTAATGAGGGGTGGTAAACAAGTGTGAACTAGCTAAGTTCAATCTCATGCCTCAGGATGACATCAAGATTATATAACTTATTCCAAGTTTTATGCTCTTTATGCTACCTTTAAATATCTTTCTAATATCTACAAGTCACTAAGTAAACTCAAATAAAAGCTTTGATAAAGAAATAAAGGAATTAAGCTTGCAAGTAAAACTGGGATTTGGTATCATCAAGTGGGTATAATCACATATGCTTAAGGCATATAGTTGGCATAGTAACAAGAAAGTTTTAGCTTGCCCATTCAACTGGTAGTATTAAGCTTGCTCAGGTAATAGCTTGCAAGGGTTAGCTTGCCTTGTGCAGAGCAGTGGTTGAAGTTCTCCTCGGCTTCTTCCTCGTAGTATCCTCCTTCCTCCTCGTATCCTTGGTCGGTACTAGCGTCTATAAATACGAGGTACACAATCACCAAACAATACTTAACTATTTCTATTTATCACACCAAGGTTTTCACTAGATGATATATGATCATCACAAGCATTACAACCATTAAGGCAACTAGTTTTATTTCCTTTATTTTATAAAAGTAATTTCTACTCATTGAAAAACTACTTTAATATTTAATATTCTCCAACTAAAACATGGAATCATGTTGACACATGTCATCACCACATATTTCAGTACTTGGAAATGTGATTTAAAGTGGTGTCACAATTTAATAAGGTTTAACCTCCTTATTTTAATTAAATAAAGTGACTAGAATGGCCTATGGGGCATTCTTTTATTCTTGATCATTATTTCTGCAAGTAAACCTCTATATTTTTATATATTCTGAAAGGTATGGTTAAATGTGATTTTTGAGAGTTGGAATCAACTCAAAAGCTTTTATGGTTGAATTTTGAAAAATGTTTGAATGAAGAAAAGCTTGTGCCTTGTTATTTTTACTATAGAAGATCTACTAATCCAATTGGTTTGAATCCAACGGGATTGGATTAAGCACTCCAGTACCTATCTAAAAAAAATTGGTTTTATGCATTTTGTTTCAGTGAATCAAGCTGGGTTGATTTTTGAATTTGGGTATAGAACTAAGTTTGAAACTAAATGAATAAACCTAAATTTGAATTACTGGGTCACGCGGGAGGTTAACTGGGCCGGCCCACTGCGCACAGTGCGCGCGGGGGCTGGTTAAGTGGCAATCCCCACTCGTCAATGAGACAAAGAGTGGCAAAGGGGTACGTGGCGATTTGGGCCGTAGGATTAGAAGCTAGATCTACGGTTGTGGTTCATCGTTCACGCCTGAACAGGACGCGGCGAGGTCGAACCCTAGCGCGGCTAGTGGGGGTCGACGGGGGCTCACCGGGACTCAGGCGATGGTCGGCGATAGGGGCAAATGACGAAGTCGACGACGGCGAACCTCCTGGTACCAACAGCTCCTCCTAGGGCGACTTCAATCGATGGCGCCTCTCCTCCTCTACAGCGGCAGACTCCGGTGAAATTCTGGCCACCTGGTGCTTGCCTTGCTCCGGGGGCGAGTGGGTGTGATCAGTGAGAGGTGGGGAGTGAGATGGTGTGCTCAAATTGAACGGGGGTGGCCTCCTTTTATAGTGCCTGAAGGGGACTGAAGGGCACGGGCTGAGCTCGTCGTGGTCGTCGGCACATCGGGCTACTGGCATGGGCGACGGTAGGGGGCAGTGCTGTGCTCCCTCGCGAAGCTCAACAGCATGGCTATGCAGCGTGGGGCGGTGCGGAACGGTCGAAACATTGCGGTGCTCTGGGCGGGTCCAACGGTGGTTTTAGTGGCACACAACATCCATGGTATGCGCGGTGATGAATGGGGTTGTCTGGCGTGTTGCTGGGGTGCTGGCGATCACGCACGCAAGCGGCGAGGGCGACACATGGTCTGTGGGCGTGTGTCGCGGCTGGAGCACTGACGCGTTCCCGGCTCGCTCGCAGAGAGGCTTGGCATGCTCGGGCAGTGTGGTCCAGGGGCTGGTAGTTCTCGAGGCTTGGACAGGGGGTGGCGATGGATGGTGGAGAGTGTCCCAGACATGCTTTCTAGGCTTGGTGCTTCTCTTAGCTTGCTGTCGACATGGGGGTGGAAAGTTAGGCTCGGCATGGTCACCATTGATGGCTATGGCATGCTCACAGTGGTGCTAAAGCTTGTTAATTGATCTAGATCATCTACTGAGAGTGTAGGGTGAGCTATAGAGGGAACAAGGTTGGCCAAAATCACTACTCCTAATAGTGTTTGATGTTTGTTTGTTTGGTGATTACAAGGTGTTTGATGAAATGGCCGAAAGAGATTAAAATTTGAATTTTGGATTCAAACTTGGTGGATGTGTTGGTTACCTACTAGGGATTCTGTGGTTAGTGGGATTGGTCAAGTGGAATTGGTTTGGTTGGGTTTTGAGAAATGGTGATCTTCACATATGAATCAGATTCAATTTTGAATTTTGATTTGAATCAAGTTGCCAAATGTTTCTGCAAGTTTGAAAGGTGGGATTTGATTCACTTTTACTTGGTCTAGCAAGGGGTGAAAAGAAATAGAAAAGTTTATGTTTGAAATCTTGGACTAGAAACACTCAAAGTGGTCTAGTGAGAAAGATTGGCAAAAATGAGCATTTGCTTATTTGTTTTTGATTTTCTCTTGATTTGTTTATGCTTGGAAATGTTTTAGATGATGTTTTTTCATCTTTAATCCATTCCTTTCTATTAAGATCAACCTCACAAGTCCATTCATGCATTCATACAATCATCACATACACACATGCATTCATAATGATTTGAATTAACAAAAGTTTTTGTTAACCCTAATTTTGGTGATTGGAATTTGATAATCATTGTTCAACATTTTTGGGATGTTACAGGAGATCATCCCGGAGGCCTACTTCTTCATCATGCCAGCCTCCTGTATGAAGCGTGGGTAGTTCCACCTTGGACTACGGGTCCATGTAGTAGCTAGATGGTTGTATCTCCTCCTTTGTGCTTTCATGTCTAGATCTTGTGAGCTCCCTTCATGATCAAGATCTCATCTATTTGTAATCATGCATGTTATGTTTGCGGGGATCCGATGGATACTGAGATTAATATGTCAGATTAATTAATGGTTTTGTCATATTGATTCTATCATGTCTGTGTTGGTTGTGATCTTGCATGCTCTCCGTTGTTAGTAGCTATCTTGGGAAAGTAGTTGCTAGTGACTCCAAGAGGGGGTATTTATGCTCGATAGTGGGTTCATGCCTCTATTTAATCTAAGGGAAGTGATAGAAATCTCTAAGGTTGTAGATGTGCTATTGCCACTAGGGAGAAAACGACGGTCCATTGTTCATGGAACAAGTGGATTGTTTACCTTACACACTTTGCTTAAAGAAGTTGTCTGTTGCTTGCAACTTAATACTGGAGGGGGTTCAGATGATAACCCAAAGGTGGAATTCTAGTCATAGATGTAGTTGGATGGCGGTCTATGTATCTTGTTGTATTTCCCAATCGAATCACATAGGATCATGATGTCTAGTATTGCATTGTTTTGCCCTGCTCGGTCCTGTCCATTGCCCTGCTGTAATTTGTTTACCCAACATGCCATGTTTGTTTATCTAAGGAGAACACCTCTAGTGAACTATAGACCCCGGTCCAATCTTTACCATTGATACATCTTCCATTGTTCCTATTTTCTTTCTACAAACCATTATTACCTTCCACACCATACAGTTAATCCTTTGTTACAGCAACTAGTGAGATTGACAACCTCACTGTTCGTTGGGGCAAAGTCTTGAGTTTGTGTTGTGCAGGTCTTGCTGTTGTGTTGTTCACACCTTGCTCTTGGGTTTCCCAACGAAGCGCTCCCACATCGACAGAGCGCCAACATGCCCACACCATGGGGAGGCGTGCCCTAGGGAGTGGCCACCTCGTGGCCCCACTTCATCTCCCCTCCGGACTCTGTGTTCCTTCTGGTAAAATATTGACTTTGGATTTTGTTCCATCCAATTCCGTGAATATTTCTTTACTAGCTTTTCTGAAACAAAAACCTTAGAAAATAGGCAACTGGCACTGCGACATCTTGTCAATAGGTTAGTTCTATAAAATGTATAAAAAACATAAGAAAGTTGATATAAAACAGGCATGGAGCATCAAAAATTATAGATACATTTACGACGTATCAAGCATCCCCAAGCTTAACTCCTGCTCGTCCTCGAGTAGGTAAGTGATAAAAAGAATAATTTTGAGGTGACATGCTATCACAATAGATCAAGGTATTGTAAAGAATTTATAGTTGGGATCATAGTACTTTAAACATGAGCATGAAAGATATATTTCTAACAATAAGACATAGCAACTATGTTGTAACATGAAAAGGTACAAACAAAAGATCATGAATAACAATGCATTGAAAGACGTTTGTTTGTTTCACATATAGAAAACATAGCAATGTTGGTATTCATCTTGTCCTTCATGGTTTAGCAAAAAATAAATGCATAGGACACCTTGAAAGTTCATAAGGGTGACTAGATACAAATAATTTAAGAACAAGCCATATCAAAGTTATGAATCAATCAATAATTTTTGGGACAATGCACATTAAACTAAGAATGACAACTATGCTCTCTTAATTGGTGCATAAATATAGAAGATGGATACTCAACATAAAGGTAAAAAGAAAGGCCCTTCACAGAGGGAAGCAGGGATTCAAGTTTCATAAAGAGCTTCCAAAAATTATGGTACTTACTAGCTTTCACCTCTCATTGCCCCTATCATAAGCATCTTGAAGTGATTAAGGTTAAATTGAGGCAAATATGAGTTATATGCTTGACAGATCATAAGCCGAAAGTCTCATGCCCCTTGAGTACGAGTACCAGACCTCAAGCTACTCAACTTTGTTCACAAGCAAGTTCTTGTCATTGTAAGTGTATGAGTATCATAGAGAACCGCCAACGGGGTACCCCTTGCCCCATGACACAGGAGCTATACCATATCAAAATGACAAGGCAACACACAATTAGCATCTCAATGATCTTTTTATTTGCTATTTGCATAGGTTTTTATTGAGGATGCTTCATAGAATGCTCATTATGGTTATGCTGCAAGTTTCCACCATGATTAGGCATGGATTAGGCTAGCCGCCTTGGCGTTTCTCTAACACATATACGTACTCCATGGACCTACAAGTTCCCATCTTATTTCACACCGTCGGCATCCATAAACAAAAGAACATGATATCAACTGAATAAATAAGTGCAATGTCAAAAGCGGACCCCATGAAAACATGGTTTTGCGAACTCCCAACTTATAATTTGCAAGAACAGAAGAATCATAAGATTGTCACAATGGTTCAAGTTTATTAAGTGCAAGAAATAAAGTGTGCCATCAAGTTTGTGAGAGCTTTAATCACTTCACATAACAAAAGTTTAACTTGGAAGATAGATAAACACATGAATATACTTGGAATGGTGTAACACACCATGCATAGGAGTTTATAGTTGACTCTTTGGAATAAATTGGTTTCTTGGGAGTTGGATGCACGAGTAGATCTTACTCAGTACAAGTGGAGGCTAGCAAAAGACTGCGAGCGACCAACTAAGAGAGCAATAATGGCCATAATCATGCAGAGCGACAAAACATTATTAATTAAAGCATAAAGTGATATCACAAGTCAAAAACTAAATGATCATAGAGGCTAAGGTGAATGGTTCATAGTCTTAACATGGTGTAAGCATGTGCCAAGTCAACCCAAATAAAGCATCAAAGGAGAATACCACAATATTCTGCTTTTGTATGCTAAAACAACGCATGATTCCTTCAAGGCACATTAAGCAATCTCAATTGTTTGGAACAAGTCACTCTACAGTGATAATCACTAAGCATAAGGTCAAAGCAACATCTAACATGACATGATAAAGTCTAGGCTGCAGTTAAAACAAGCTTCCTTTTGTACCACTATAAGCATGAAACTTTCTACTCCTTTCCAACACCAATCAACTTATTTGAAACAACATAAGAATGCGGGGCTCCAACTAATTTATTCAGCAAACCAAGAAAAAGAAAACTGTTTTGGGACAACAACTTCCCCAAATCTTACTTCTCTCTCATTAGAGGTTATTCTTGGCACAAAAACCACACAAAAAGGATAAGGATAGGTTATTACAGAGGGAATAACTTCCAAGACTCAACAAAGGAAAAAACTTACTGAAAGAAAAATAAAATAAAATAATGGGTTGTCTCCCAAAAGCTCTTTCTTTATAGCCATTAAGATAGGCATGATAATTTCGAAGATGCTCACATAAGAAATATGAATTGAAGTAAAAGAGAGCATCAAGAAGCAAATATAAAACAAATTTAAGTCTAACCCACTTCCTATGCATAGGAATCTTGTATGCAAATAAATTCACAAAGAACAAAGTGACAATCATAGGAAGATAAAACAAGAGCAACTTCAAAACTTTCAACACATAGAGAGGTGTTTCAGTACCATCAAAACTTCTACAACTATATTTTCCTATATCATAATAATTCTCATTAGCCTCATGAATAAACTCAACAATACAACTATCACATAAAGCATTCTTTTCATGATCTACAAACACATAATTTTTATCAAGATCAAAAATAGTGGGATTAAAACTTCCAAACCTAATTTTAACAATTTTATAACAAGATGACTAATCATTATCATGAGGTATGGGGTTCTAAGATAAAGTCAAGACCCCTCCAATCTCATTTTCAATAGCAGTGCTATTAATATTATCAACCAATATAGGACCATCATCTAGAGCTTTATCATAAACATTTTCTAAGCAAAATTATTTAGTATCATGCATTTCGAAGTTAGGCACAAATAAAGGATTATCATAAGATTTATCAAAATAGCATGGATTATCATAGATAACATGAGCATAATTATTATCACAAGTTTTACCCATAGTAGATATTTCAAAAGAATCCACATGAACATAACATTCATCCTCCTTTGGTAAGCATGGAGGACAATCAAATAATGTAAGGGATAAAGATTTACTATCATTAGAAGGTATTCATGGGTAGCTAATCCATTCTTACTCCTTTTTTTCATCACTCTCCTCCTCTTTTTCATCTAATGAGCTTTCAGGTTCAGCAATTTATTCTTCCACAGGTACCTGCAAAATGTGGTCACATTCTTGTGCATGACTAAGTCTCTCTTTATAATAAATGATATAACAATTATTGCTGAAATTTTCTATGCAAATCAAGGATAGAAGAGACCATATCTTTAAGGTCTTTACAAGCAACACAGGTTTCATAATTTTTAGACATGAAGTATTCTATTTTGAAAGCTCCCATAAAAAAAATTGTTCTACTTCTTCAAATCCAAGATGAATATAGCTATTCCAATGATAGTTCACAATTAAAACTTATTTAATAAAGCCACATTGGAATTTAAGATGTTTCGTATCCTGTTCAGAGCAACAATTTATATCATGGCGTTTAAGCAACATTTTAGCAATTAGATCCAACCTTTTTAACACGGATCTCATGACTTTTCCCTTATATGATTATCTATACTTTCTAAAAATTTCCATGGAGGTTCTAGCATGCGGTGGTTCATCTACTACCTTATCAGTGATAGTAGTTTTCCCAAATAGGAAACCAAGTGGGTTATCCATAATGAAATATTGAGTGGAGCATAACTAAGACATAGAAACAACTTGAAGTGGGGACTAATTTTTTTTTGTGTTTTTGATAAAAAGAAAGAAACTAGTACAACTATTTTTTTGTATTTTTAGTAAAATGAAACAAGAAAACCAAAGAAAAATAAACTAAGAAAAACAAAAACAAAGTAAAGAGATTGGTTGTGAGAGACTCCCCTTGCAAGAATCTTCTTTCTCCCTAAAAAGTGACTGACGAGGAGGAAGAGATTTAAGTTGTCCTTATCTCCCCGACAACGGCGCCAGAAAAGTGCTTGATGGCTCAGATATGTAGAGCTTGTTGGGAACCCCAAGAGGAAGGTATGATGAGCACAGCAGCAAGTTTCCCTCACTTATGAAACCAAGGTTATCAAACCAGTAGGAGTAAGGAAACAACTCCAAGGTGTTGCTAGAAACTTGGAACCTACACAACACAAACCACAATACTTTGCCCCAACTTACAGTGAGGTTGTCAATCTCACCGGTTTGCTGAAAACAAAGGATTAAACGTATAGTATGGAAAATAGTAATTGCTTGTAGTAATTGCAAAAGGTAAATAGTAGATGGTATATCAATGGTAAAGAATGGACCGGGGTCCACAGTTCACTAGAGGTGTTCTCCATAAGATAAATAACATGCTGGGTGAACAAATTACAACGGGGAAATTAACGGATTGAAAATGCATAAATATGCATATACTAGACATCTTCATTCCTACGAGATTTGTTTGGGCATTACAACATAATACATAGACCGTAATCCAACTGCATCTATGACTAATAATCCAACTTTAGGTTATCATCCGAACCCCTTTTAGTATTAATTTACAAGCAACAGATAATTACATTAAGCAAAGTGTATAAAGTAAAAAATATAATTACCCTTGGACAAAGGATTGTTGTTTTCTCCCTAGTAGCAACAACACATTTACAACCTTAGAAGTTTCTGTCACTCTCCCAGATTACTAGAGGCATGAACCTACTGTCGAGCATAAATACTCCCTCTTGGAGTTACAAGCATCTACTTGGCCAAGATAGCAACTAGCAACAGAGAGCATGTAAGATCAAAAATAACATAGACATGATAGAATCAATAATCAATCTGACATAGTACTATCTATCGGAAACCTGCAAACACAACATGTAGGATTACAAATAGATGATCTTGATCATGAACGGAGCTCAAAAGATCTAAACATGATAGCACAAAGGAGGAGTGATGACCCACAAGTGTTGGGGATCGCAACAGTCTTCGCGGGTAGTATTACCCAATTTATTGATTCAACACAAGGGGAGCCAAAGAATAATTGCAAGCCTTAACAACTGAGTTGTCAATTCAGCTGCACCTAGAAATAGTTCTTGCTCATAGAAGTTTATCAGTAGCAACAGTTTGTAGTAGCAACATCAAAGCAACAACAACAGCGACAACAACAACAAAGCAGGAGCAATAGTAACAGTAACAGTAACCGTAGGATTCGAGTGCGATAGGCATAGGGATGGATGGACGGGCATTGCATGGACGAGTCTAAACATGTAACTTCAAGATCTAGGGCATTGCAGATAAATAAGAATAAGCATCCAAGTACTAAACAATCCTAGGCATGTGCTCCAACTATAGTCATATGTGCTCGCAATGAGAACTTGCACAACATCTTCTGTCCAGCCAGCCCGTGGCAGCGGGGCCTCTAGGGAAATACTGGCAATTAAGGTGCTCCTTTTAATAGAGCACCAGAGCAAAGCATTAACACTCCATGAACACATGTGATCCTCACACCACAACCAACCCCTCCGGTTGTCCCAATTATTGTCACTTCGGGGCCTTTGGATCCGGACAATGATATGTGTACACAACTTGCAGATAAAAGCACAAACAATAATATCATAATGATTCAATAATAAGTTCAGATCTGATATCATGGCACTCGGGCCCTAGTGACAAGCATTAAGCACAACAAGTTGCAACAAAGTCAAATAGCACTAATAGAGATACTAGGCAATATACCCTAACAGATCTTATTCGATTACATGATAGAACTCATCCAATCCGTACCATCCCCAAGCCTACAGCGGGGGATTACTCACTCATGGATGAGGGAAACATAGATGGTTGATGGAGATGCGTTGGTGATGATGATGGTGATGATCCTCTCCAAATTCCCTGTCTCGGCAGGGTGCCAGAACGGAGTTTCTTGATCCGAATCTTGGTTTCTGCTGGCGGCAGCGGAGCGGAACTCTTTCTGGAAAACTATCGAACCCCCCTCGGTTTTTTGGTCGAGACGCAACTTATAGGCGCAGAGGGAGGCCGAGGGGGTGCCTAGGGTGGCTGCACCCCCTAGGCGCGGCCAAAGGTGGGCTCGCGCCTGGAAGGGGTGTGGGCCGCCAGGCCCCTTCTCTGTCTCGTCTCCTGGCTCCGTGGGTCTTCTGGTGAAATATAATTTTTGGCATATTTTCCGGGATTTTTCCTGATAGTTGATTTTCTGCACAAAAACAAGACACCAAGGTAATTCTGCTAAAAACAACGTTAGTCCGTGTTAGTTGTATCCAAATCACACAAGTTTAGAGGAGAAACAATAGCAAAAGTGTTCGAGAAAGTAGATACATTTTGGACGTATCAACTCCCCCAAGCTTAGCTTATTGCTTGTCCTCAAGCAATTTAGTTGAAAACTGAGAGCGATAAAAGAACTTTCACGAACACATTTGCTTCATATGATGTATATATTCTCGGCATAGGAGTAGATACTTAAACCATTCATAATAAGAAGTATGCAACTAAGTCTACTCAATAGTCATTGCAAGCTATGAAGAGAAACCAACTCAATAATAATAAGCAACATTGCAATGCTCATAGTAAGGTATGATAGTGTGGTATCTCGCTTGCCTTTGTTTGTAGAGCACAATATAAATGCCAAGGCACCTCTGAAGTTCAAGTGAAGACTAGAAGTAAAGATATCAGAGATACAAGCATCAAAGTCATGACATAATTAACCAAGTTTTGGAACAAACACAAGAATGACAACTATGCTCTCAAGAAGGTGCTCATAGAATAAGTGGTGACTCAACAAGGGAGTGAAAATGGTTTTGAAAAGTTTGAAAGGCTTCCTAATGCTTAAAGGAAGGTAATCATTAGCTTTGAGCTCTCGTTGACCCTATCATAGGCATCTTCATATGGTTAAGGTAAAAGTGAGGTCCAGTATGAGTTATATGCTTGACAGACCATAAACTGGAAATCCCAAGTCCCTTGAGTACGAGGGCCGCTCCGCATACTACTCAACTTTGGTTACCTGCAAGTTCTTGTCATTGTTCATACATGCATATCATAGAGAACCGCCAATGGGGTACCCCTTGCACATGATACAGGAGCTATCACGTGATTAAAATGATAAGGCAAGCAGACAATGAGTATCTTAGCGATATTTTTATTTACTATATGCATAGATTTTTACTGAGGATGCTTCATAGAATGCTCATTATGGTGATGCTGCAAGTTTCCACAATGATTAGGCATGGCTTAGGCTAGCGGCCCAGGCGTTTCTCTAACACAAAGTATAGACTCCGTGAACTCACAAGCTCCCCTTTTATTTCACATCGTCGACATCGGTAAACAAAAGAGCAAAGTATCAACTGGATAGCATATCCAAAAAGTGTTGAAAGCGTTCCCCGTGACAGCACAGTTCTGCTGACTCCCAGCATATAATTTGCAAGCATATAACTTTCATGGACAAGTCATAATGGTTCATGATTATTAAGTGCAAGGAATAAAGTGTGGCCTCAAGTTTGTGAGAGCTTTACTAACTAACTTTCTCAAAACAGACAAACATTTTATTCAAAAGAAAACAAGGCATATTGAATATGCACTAAAATAGCAAACGATGCTAAAAGGTAGGTATGGTGGACACAGTTGGCAATATTGGTTTTGGGGAGTTGGAAGCATAGGTATAGCGCATACTTAGTGCAAGTGAAGGCTAGCAAAAGAGAGGGAGCGACAAACGAGAGAGCAATAATTGTCATAATCATGCTTGCAACAAAACAAGACTAACTATGGCATGAAAGTGATACTAGAACTCCGAGGCAAAATAAATCATCGAGGCTTACTGACTATTGTTTAGTCATATGCATGCGTGAGCATGTGCCAAGTCGATTCACATGAAACTTCCAGAGGAGGATGCCACAATATCATACCAAAATATGAATAAAACAATGCAAGCAAACATTCATATGACATGCTACAAACCATTAGCAAGTTGGAGCTAATCATAGACAAGTAAGAACTACTAAGCATCCATTAGTAACATACACCTTACAATGAACAGACTAAGCATGCTCACAATGATGAGTATATGTACAAAAATGAAAACAAATAGAGTTTGTTACCAGCCTCTTACCACATCTCGAGTTGTCTTAATCTTCATTATTGCCCTTCACTTGTGTGACTTGAATAATAACATGGAACCAAAATCCACTAAGGACGGATGAACCCTGCAAAGAACTCACAAAACCAAAGAAGAACAACAAATATTTTTGGTGTTTTCGATTTTTTTAAACAAGAAAAAACAAGCAAAGAAAAAACAAACCAATCAAACCAAAAGAAAACCAAAAATAAAAACTAAGACGCTCCAAGAACAACACAACTATGCATGAAACAATAAAAACAAAGTGTCTAGAAAGACCTGAGATTTTTATTGATGAAGAAGGGGATGCCTTGGGCACCCCCAAGCTTGGACGCTTGTACCTCTTGAATATTTCTTGGGTTGACACAGGGTGGCTCCCCCAAGCTTGAGATTTTTTCCATTCTTCATCTCATTACATCATTCTTTCCTTACACCTGAAAATTTTCCTTCATACAAAACTTCACACAATCTTCATTAGCAACATTAGTGCATTCAAAAGATAATAGACCTTTAGGGTTTAGTTTTAAAATAGAAAAACTTTCACTAAAGACACAATATACTGTAGAAATTCCCTCAAAAAGATCAATTTCCCAAAAAAAACCCGAAAAGGAATCAATAAGAAGCAAATGCAAATAATGGCAGAAATCTGTCAAAACAGACCAGCGGGTAGAAAACGATTTTGTCGAAGACCTTCTGTTGCTCAAATCAAAAAGTGTTGAACTAACGAAAATTAGCTAACATACTAGGGGATTTATTCCTAAATTGTAAGATCAATCCAACTTACAGAGACTCCTCACGAATTTTTATGGTGGAGTACACAACTGTTTCAGGTCAACAACTCCCCAAATCTTACTTCCCTCTCATTAGAGGTCATTCTTGGCACAAAAATCAAACAAAAAGGATAAGGAGAGGTTATTACAGAAGTAATAACTTCCAAGACTCAAGAAAACTATTGGGTTATCTCCCAAGAAGTAGTTTTCTTTAACGCCATTAAGTTAGGCACGACGAAGAGCGAAGATTGGAAATTAGAAAAGTAAAAGAAAGAAAGTATAACCACAGTGGAAACAATATTTTGTTCATTAAAATCCTTTTGTTAACAAGGTTTATCAAGTCTTATTACCAAAAAAATCTTATATGAAACAAAACTTTGCATTCCACAAGGTCATTATGTTACCTCATACTTGATAGCAATGGTCCCAATCATAATAGTTTCAAAATTTTCTTATGGAATGGGTCAATATATTTCTCCAACCTTGATGCTCTCAATATTTTCAATGGAATTCAGGCAATAGCTCTTAACAACCTTCTTGGGTAAATAAACAGTATGCTCTTTGTCATCAATATTGAATGTTACTTTTCCTTGATTACAATTGATGACAGCACCTGCAGTATTAAGAAAAGGTCTCCCAAGAATAATAGACATATTATTATCTTCATGCATTTCAAGCACAACAAAATCAGTCAAAACCAAGCAATTATGAGCCACTTGAACAGGAACATCCTCACATATACCAACAGGAATAGTAGTTGACTTATCAGCCATTTACAAAGATATATCAGTCGGTATCAACTTTTCTAGCTGGATCTCTTGTAGAGAGAAAAAGGCATAACACTAACTCTAGCTCCCAAATCACATAAAGAAGTTCTAACATAATTATTCTTAATAGAGCAAGGAATAGTTGGTATACCTGGATCACCAAGTTTCTTTGGAACCTTACCATTGAAGGAGTAATTAGCAAGAAAAGTAGAAATCTCCTCGTTAGGAATCTTCCTTTTATTATAGACAATATCCTTCATATACTTTGAATAAGGAGGCAATTTAATAGCATCAGTCAAAGGAATTTGCAAAAATAAAGGTTTCATCCACTCATAAAACTTGTTGTAGTGTTGTTCCTCCTTTGACTTGTGTTTCTTACCTTGAAAAGGCATAGGTTTCTACACCCAAGGTTCTCTCTTTACCATGTTCATTAGAAATAAAATCTTCCTTAGTGTACCTAGTGTTCTTAGTGTGCTGCTTAGGTCCTTCCTCACCTTCCTCCTTATCAGGAGCATCATTTTTATCATTACCACTCTCAGTTTCAACATCAGAGACGGATATATTATTAGGATCTACAGCAGGTTCAAGTGGTTCCTCAACTATTATTTGTTTCTTTTCTTTCTCTTACGAGGACGACCACTATTATCACCTTGTTGAGAATCCTGCTCAATTCTTTTAGGGTGTCCTTCAGGATATAAAGGATCTTGAGTATCTATACCACTCCTAGTTCTAATTCCATAAGCATGTTTATTTCCTGAGGCATTAACTAGCATATCCTTTTGTACCTTAGAAAGTTGATCAAGTTGGGTTTGAACCATTTGAAAGTGTTTACAAATCATTTTAATATCATTAGAAGTTCTTTCCACAATATCTTTCAACTCATGGATAGCTCTAGAGTTTTCCAATAAATGATTCTAAACTTGTTTATTAAAATTACCTTGTTTAACAATAAAAATGTCAAGTTCCTCTAAACATTGATGAGGAGGCTTACCATAAGGAATATCACCTTCATCAGAGTGTTGGAGAGAGTGTACCTCAATAGTGGATGAGTGGGGAATTGGCTTACATAATTCTTCTATAGCAGGTAGATTCTTCACATCTTTAGCTCTAATACCTTTCTCCTTTAGACACTTCTTAGCTTCATTCATCACTTTATCATTTAATGCAATAACTCCCCTCTTCTTTGGTGTTGGTGTTGGAACTGGTTCAGGCACAACTGGTTCAGGAGTAATAGGCTCATGTGTATTTAGCTCACTTGAAGCCCAATCATCATAATTCTTGCTTATCTTAGACATTAATTCTTCAACATCTGTAGGAGTTCTTTTCCTGAAAACACAATCAGCAAAGCTATCTAGGTATGTCCTAGAATCATCAGTTAGTCCATTATAATAAATATCAAGAAGTTCATTCTTAGGTAATGGACATCCAGGATGTGCATGAATCAAGGCACATGACCTTGTCCATGACTCAGGCAATTTCTCTTCTTCTCCCTGTTTAAAATCAAAAAGTCTCTGCAAAGCAGAATGTCTAGCACTAGGAGGAAAATATTTCTGGAAGAAAGAAGCAATCAAGCAATCAGGGCTATCAATGGAACCAGGAAGTAATCTATTAAACCAAGACCTAGCTTCTCCTTTTAGTGAAAAAGGGAAGATCTTAGTAACAAAGTACTTGCGCATCTTAAAATCATCAGAGAACAAAGCACTCATAGTAGAAAGTTCATTCATATGAGCCACAACACTCTCATTTTCAGTCCCACAGAAAGGTTCTTTCTCAACAATATCTAAATAGGACAAATCAAGAGAGAAATCATAATCTTCATCTTTAATATCAATGGGAGAGGTGGCAAACTTAGGATCAGAGGACAGTTTAGGCATAATAGTACGTCTAGCAAGGAGACTCTTAATAGCACTAGTACCATGTGTGTTTCGGCACTCTTCAACAAATTCATCAGTGAACTCAATGTAACCATCATTAATATCATAACTCTCACTAGACTCAGATGAGCTAACTGGTGTAACGGTGTCTTCACTAGGAGTTTTGGTATTTCCTAGACTAGCCATAGTAGCATCTAGAAAAGGACCTAATGAACCACTCGCATCAAGCACAGTAGAAGTAACATCATGAGCATCAAAAGCAGTTTTAGACTCAGTAGTAGTATTAGTGTGAGCATGAGTATGTGGTGGTGGTGTGACAAGCTTACTTATAACAGACGGTGAATCAAGAGCAACAAAGGTGTTTAGGACTGTACCTATTATTGTAGTGGATGGTAAAATAGGAAACTTTCCATCACGAGACTTCCCCATGATGAAAGGAGTAGCAGTGAACAATAGTAGATCCAAGTGAACTTACAAATAAATCTATGATCCCCGGCAACGGCGCCAGAAAATAGTCTTGATGACCCACAAGTCTAGGGGATCGCAACAGTCTTCGCGGGTAGTACTACCCAATTTATTGATTCGACACAAGGGGAGCCAAAGAATACTTGCAAGCCTTAACAACTGAGTTGTCAATTCATCTTCACCTGGAAATAGTTCTTGCTCACAGAAGTTTATCAGTAGCAACAGTTTGTAGTAGCAACATCAAAGCAACAACAACAGCGACAGCAACAGCAAAGCAGGAGCAATAGTAACAGTAACGGTAATAGTAGGATTCGAGTGCGGTAGGCATAGGAATGGATGGACGGGCGTTGCATGGACGAGTCTAAACATGTAACTTCAAGATCTAGGACATTGCAGATAAATAAGAACAAGCGTCCAAGTACTAAACAATCCTAGGCATGTGCTTCAAATATAGTCATACGTGCTCGCAATGAGAACTTGCACAACATCTTCTGTCCAGCCAGCCCATGTCAGCGGGGCCTCTAGGGAACTACTGGCAATTAAGGTGCTCCTTTTAATAGAGCACTGGAGCAAAGCATTAACACTCCGTGAACACATGTGATCCTCACAGCATAGCCATCCCCTTCGGTTGTCCCAATTATTGTCACTTCGGGGCCTTTGGATCCGAACAATGATATGTGTACACAACTTGCAGATAAGACCACAAACAATACTATCATAATGATTCAATAATAAGTTCAAATCTAAGATCATGGCACTCGGGCCCTAGTGACAAGCATTAAGCACAACAAGTTGCAACAAAGTCAAATAGCACTAAAAGAGATACTAGGCACTATGCCCTAACAGATCTTATTCGAATACATGATAGAACTCATCCAATCCCTACCATCACCAAGACTACATCGGGGGATTACTCGCTCATGGATGGGGGAAACATCGATGGTTGATGGAGATGCGTTTGTGATGACGATGGCGATGATCCTCTCCAAATTACCCATCCCAGCAGGGTGCCAGAACAGAGTTTCTGATCCGAATCTTGGTTTCTGGTGGTGGTGACGGAGCGGAACTCTTTCTAGAAAACTATCGAACCCCCCTTGGTTTTTAGGTCGAGAGGAAACTTATAGGTGCAGAGGGAGGCCGAGGGGGTGCCTGGGGGTGGCTGCACCCCCTAGGCACGACCAGAGGTAGGCCCGCGCCTGGCAGGGGTGTGGACCCCAGGCCCCTTCTCCGTCTCGTCTCCTGGCTCCGCGGGTCTTCTGGTGAAATATATTTTTTGGCATATTTTCTAGGATTTTTCCTGATAGTTGATTTTTTGCACAAAAACAAGACACCAAGGTAATTCTGCTGAAAACAACGTCAGTCCGTCTTAGTTGTATCCAAATCACACAAGTTTAGAAGAGAAACAATAGCAAAAGTGTTCGAGAAATTAGATACGTTTTGGATGTATCAAGGATAAACAACCATAGTTCAAGGGTGAACTACTCACGCATCACTCCGGAGGCTGACATGGTGATGAAGAAGGCCTCCGGGATGATATCTCCCCTCCGGTAGGGTGCCAGGAAGAGCTTCAGATCCCCTCGATCTATGGACGGATATGGCAGCAGTTACGAACTGTTTCGTGGAGATTTGATCGGGTGCTTAGGGTTTCTGCATAGGGGTGCTTATATAGGCAAAGAGGCGAGGTAGGTGGGCGCCCAAGGGGCCCACACCATGGGGCGGCATGCCCTAGGGGGTGACCGTGCTAGCCCTAGTTGTGGCCACCTCGTGGCCCCACTTTGTCTCCCCTCTGGAATCTGTGTTCCTTCTGGTAAAATATTGACTTTGGCTTTTGTTCCGTTCAATTCCAAGAATATTTCTTTACTAGCTTTTCTGAAACCAAAAACAGCAGAAAACAGGCAACTGACACTATGACATGTTGTCAATAGGTTAGTTCCAGAAAATGTATAAAAATACCTCAAAGTGTAAACAAAACATAAGAAAGTTGATATAAAACAAGCATGGAGCAGAAAAAATTATAGATATGTTTACGACGTATCAGGCGGCTGCAAAAACGTCCACCTCCTCCTTGATGATGATATCATCGATGTTGAGCTCGTCGTCAGAGTGGTTGATGACACCGTCGTTGTCGGTGTTGAACTGTTGAAGGCAGGGACGTCGTAGACCTCCCATGGTTGGAACTCGCCACGGTAGGTGATCGCGCACCGTGCCAGGTGCTCCTAGACAAGTAATTCTTTCTAGAAGTCCTGGCTCTGGTAGACGCTCTCCCACCGGAGGGACAGCGGGAGCTTGCGGATGCGATGGTGGATCTCCTCTTCTATCCCTTTGCCCTCCTTGGGCATGGGTGGCACTGGGACCCACTCCCGGTTGAGGTGCCGGCCCGTGGGGAGGGAGACATCATGGTAGGCGATGCCTGCTCCCTCCCTCTATCGTCGCTCACACTCCACCAGGGGAAGTAGCGGTGGTTGCGGCAGGGCTCCTCCACCTGGTGGTGAGCGAAGTCCTAGGGCCGCGGCAGCGGCACGACACCGTGAAGGAAGGCCAGCAGGGGTGGGAGCCCATTGTCTATGTCGACGGCTCGATCCAGATCTTCTCGCCTCGTGGTCATTGATGAGGGCATATTTGAATCATGTTTTAGATTATTATTTTGCATTGTAGACGTAGGATCTTGGTATTTTACGGCGTTCGCACACACTTTTTATGTTTTTTCACCAGGATCAGATCAGATGAAGGATTCAATGGACACAATTCTTGGAGCAGTTGTACTGGAGCGAAAAGGAGTAAAAACAACGAAAAACTCTTATTTGGGAAATATTAATAATACTAGAAGAAAACCTGAAGCAAGAAACGGAGACAGAAGAGTTGACGACAAACTATACGGGTCACCGCCATATAGTTCCGCCCATATAGTTGGCGCCGCCTCCGCCTCCTAAAATAGTTTCACCCCGTGCAACTGGTTCAGAGAGACGATATACAAAACACCTAGAAATCGCGAAAACCTCACCTCCAGAAGGCATCTGGAGGGGAAACTTTCCCTAGTGATTCATCTTCGCCCTAAGCATATCTGGGAGGCCAAGGCATCGATCTCCATCTTCATCAACCGCTGCATCTTCATCACCACCATCTCTATCCATCCCATCAAGATCTTGTTGTAATTATTGCACTAGTTGTGGACTTATACAATTACTATTCATTGATAATCGTTTCCATTACCATTGTCATGAAGCTGATTGCCTCCATGTCTGAGTAGATCATTAGTTCTTGGGGAGATGGAGAAACCCTAGTATATGATTGAGATGAGATAGAGATTAATATGTTATACATCATTATATGTATGTGTTAATTGTCTTCATCTTGATGTTGGGAGTTGTGCACCTCCTTAATATTTTCCTCTTATGGGGACTCGATGAATGGGATTACTTGTTGGTAGATAGAGGGATGGTAGCACTTACTGTGACTATAAAGTCATTTTCATCTTTTACGTACTAAATTGGGGAATCAAGGAGAACTCATTAAGCCATGTCCATGCCGCGGGAGAAATCCCTTAATAGCAGGGTAATACGACTGATGTCGTTTATCTGTCAGCTGTGGTTATGAAGGATGGTGTCAGTAGTGGTTGCGGCCTAATCCTCCATATATGGATCTCCTCCCACATACATTCTGCGGTGACCCAACATACCACTTCATGATGTATTACACTATAGTCGTTGACATAACACCAATGAAACACCGTTCACTAGTATTACATCCCTCATAGTGGTACAATAGAAACACAGCAGGTCCAAGACATGACTATAGGTTACAACTCGACTCTTTACAAAAGATCCAAAGAACACTCTAGGTTAAAGAGAGAGAAAGAATCTTCTCACAAAGAAGAATCAGGAATAAACAACTCAAAAACTATCATACTAATAATACTAGTATTTTAACTAATGGTCTGGCATTGTTGCTATTGCAATACACTACAGAAATAGGTTCTATGGCTAGATATTATATTCCGATCTAATCGGTAACTTCGTATTCACTTGAGTTGATGTATATGTTGACTTCCTTGACTTCATTGAAGAGCTTGGGCTTTTGATGATGATTCCTGGAGTATAACTGTATGTAGACGTCTTCTGTACTAGCTTTAGAACCTAGCAAGGGTTAAGAAGATACATTGAGTATGAGCATACTCAACAAGTTCACTAGAAAAGGAGTGTTTGATGCACTATATCTACAGCCACAGACCATAGGTTGTAGGCAATGCAAGTTTTCATAAAAATTTCTTCAAAGGTTGCTTTTATTCTGAAAAGCTATGTCCGTCAGCCTTCATGGGTTTAACAGAACTTTCATTGAGTTCCTTTCACGCCGCATTCGCAGCTCCGTCCCGGAACAGGGAGTAACAAGTTATAGTTCTTACACTCTCCAGAGGTGTGTTACTTTACCCATGAGAGATCTTAGCTTTGTTTCACATCCGAGTTGCAGGCTCGTTCACACTTCCTTGGTGTGAGGCCCAGACTAGGATCCAAGCCAATCACTGCCCCCTTCGCGACCTCGCATGCCTCCTTGGTGTACACCATGCCCACCCATTGAATTATGGCAATGGTTTGTACAGACAGTTAGATGCCAGAACTATCGTGGGACGTTGAGGGTTCCCACCCATATGCCGCATATCCTCTATGAATTACCAATTAATATGCACGCTACGAGTGATAACAGCCACGACCTGCACATCTGTCTACATGTGAGAGGAAGAAGATACAACTGTCTTCTCCGTACCATTCCAAATCTCATGGTTAACGCGTGATATACGGCGCAAGAATCACTGGTGACATTGGTTGTTAAGTCCTAGATAATATGTTCCTTTACCAACGGAACTTTCATATTAGGTTATTACCTCATGGTAATTAACCTATAATCATATTATTAGTAAATAGTGTTTTCTGACCTTTTTGTAATGCAGGTGATGACAACACTAGATTTGCAAAATACTTTACTGAAAATAATCAAAGGACATGAGCAAGTGTGAACTTGCCTTTTGTGATTGCAAGATTATGCACTCACGGTCTTCGAGACGATATAAGATCCAATATCTGAAATCAGCATCATTGGTCTGGTAAGGACTAATGTTTAAAGAAGAAATATGCAACTATGCATAAGTAATGCTATGCATTTTGTAAAACTCCCAAAGTGAATCCCCAATACTTTTAAGTGAAGAGAGTTTAGGTAATTATTTTAAGAGTTGATTTATCTTCAAGTTTTACTTTACAGGTAATGGTATTTATAAAGAACTTAAGTGTTAACAACCCAAAATATACAATTAAAGGATAAAATAATGTGTTTATGATTAATTGTTATCTGGTGACTATGATAAAAGTCCTTGGGTTGAGTTGTTAAGTGTTGTAGAACTTATTATGATATTATTGTTTGAAGTGGCAAAACGAATAACATTTGAAGAAAAGATTTCATTAATAGAATGTGATCAATGTCTTTTGGTGTTTGAGTGATTAGTTTGGACTTGAGATGCTTCATGTCTTAATTGAAATATACCAAAGTTAACTATAAAAACATAAGTAGTTTATTAGACATGATGTTTATAAGATTTTACCACTTATTATTTATTTTCAAGATCTGTTTTATTTCATAAATCTAGGCCTATTAGGCAGCCTTAGCCACTGGGTTGGGCTAGACCACTTGGTTTGGTGCTTCAGGTCGGTTGACCCCGACCCCGACCCTATATTCTCCCTTGTTGCTCGTCCTCTCCTTGGCGATGTAGATGTTGCCGCCCCTCTCTCGCTCGATTACGACAAACGCCGTCCATTTCGCCTGCCGCTGCCGGCTAATGAAGCTCCATCGCTGCCTGGCCAACCTGGTCCTCCTATTTGATTTGGCCTCGAGGCCTTATCAAGCTCGCCCTCTTTCATCTCCTGGCGCTAGGGTTCGGTATTGGGTGGTGCTCTTCGTCAGCCTGGACCTCCTCTTCCTCAGCTCGACGCCAGCGGGAAGGTGCGCAGGCGAAACCCCAGTGTCTCCCCCTCCTGATGCCCTTGGGACAGCGCCGCCAGCGCAACCCTGGCCTTAGGTGATTTCTCTAATTCGGTGATGGTGTTGAACAGGGGATATTCCATGGCTTCATCAAGACGACGCTCCAGGTGCTCAACCTTCTATTCCCCTTTTTATTACTTCCTAATTTTTTTCTTGTACCTAGTTAACTTAGATGATTAATTGATACTATGAGTTGATGAGCCTTTGATTGAATTTAGTGGATGTTGTAATTAAATTCAATTGATTATAAAGAATGTCCTTGACTAAACCAGTTGGTTCAGTATGGGTTGGTGGTTCTATGGTTAATGGTGGTAATTGTGCCTATGATTCCTATTGATCCATGTTATCCATGTGTTATGAGTTTGGTGTTCAATTACTAAGCATGCTTTACTATTTCTGATGCTTAAATATGGTAGATTAAGTCACAATTTGGTGCTGACAATGATATTTCATACTAGATTGATCATGTGCTAGTAATTCTAGTGGCCTCTACGAACAGTTGCTTATTGGATAGAATGGTGTATCACATATGAGTTTCTTATATGGTAGTGAAGTGTTCAGATGATCCTTTGAATTATAGCCTAAGGAAATTATTTAAACCGAACTGCTTAATGTAAATGTTGATTAGCCAGTATGAAAGATTGTTATAATGGCTCCTGATGTCCTGGATGTTGTTGTGTTGCCTCTAATGCTGGAGTGTGCACAGTGATGGATCAGATAGCTTGATCTGCAGCTATGAATTATTGCCTGGCTTCTTTTCTGACTAAATCTTTAATCCAATGCTAAGGATGCAAAAGACTGAGGCTTGGATTCCCCTTAAGGATAATACTGTGGTTGGCTTATTCTAGCTCTAGGATGAAATTAGCATAGCAACTCTCTGCTCACTAAGAGCTTGCTTTTCAAATGATTTGCTTGCTTAAAATGATAAGAACCAATACCAATATGGATCTATTGGTTAATCTGCTGCTAGCAGTGAGGGTAAATGAGTTGGTATTGTGACTGGTGTGAATTGATTGGATGAGAATTTATGACTTGAATGCCCATGATGCATGGTCTGAGGCTAATTAACTCCGGAATGAATTTTACATGGTTACGGATCACTAGCCCTTGATTTTTGGTTGTGTGCAATATGTTCCAGTCTATGATGCAAAGGCTAAGACACTAAATCTTGATAAAAACAGATACTTACTTGGTTGCCTTCTACTCTCTATGATGAATTTGCATAGCACTTCTATGCAATTCTAAGAGATAAACTATTCTCCTACTCTCCTAGAAAGGTGCTAGTTGCAGAGTAGTTGATTAGATATTGATTTGCAATAACCCCCTTTATTTCCTTGTTTATGATGGTGAAATAGAACAATAACAGATACTATGCATGATTAGTGGTATAGCAACCTTTTGTTGTTGCTGATTCTGTGCTGTGATTTGTGGTTCCTAGTGGATATTGTTCCTGGATGCTTCTTGATCTGCTCCCCCTTACTGCTCACTTGGCTTGCTCCTTCTAATATTGTTGCCTTGCTCTTGATCAGCCTACACATGTGAATCTTGTGGTCCTGAACCTTGTCCTTCTGGATCCTACAGAACTGGCTTCTTGTGATTACTTATTCTCCTGTGATACGCCTCCTTTCCCCCTCCTTCTACTACTTTATCTCCTCTTGGATGGCTGAAATAAGAAACCAGATGCTGATTGGGTGGTGGGTTTGGTGGTGGTGTGAAGAAATGAATGGGTGTTCTTTGAGAAGAACATGTTGTGTGGATAGAACTGCATGGATTTGGTTAGGAATTGGTTTGGACAGAAAGTAGAGCAGTGTTGGCTTTGCTTCTACGGTAGTAGGTTGCCTTATAAGTTCCCTGATGTCTCTATGTGTTGACAACACACACATTTGCATGTGTTGTGTGAGCTGTCTGTGGGCTTGCCTCACCCAAATGGATCAGATCAAGTGAAAATCTGATGTTTTACCAATTGCCTTTTTTTTTGACTTTGGTAAAAATTGCCCCTGGCCAATGATGGTGCTCTGAGGCTATTATCTGATAAGAATAGTTACTATTCATTTGTTGAAACTTTCCCCTTCAAATTAAGCTCTATGATGAGACAAAACAGTGCACTTCACTATTGATATCTAAGGGCTCAATATATACTCTAACCCCCTTATTATTTTACTTTTGTTTTGTGTCCTTTTAAATTGTTTTGCAGATATACAAGATCAAGAAGGAAATCCTCAGGTCATGAAGATTTAGTTTAGGATTCTATCTATTATTCTTGTAATCTTGTTTTTCTTTTTTTACTTTCAATATTGTAATTGTCAGTGCAATATGGTATAATAATTTTTGTAATATTATATCTTGTTTTAAAAATATGAACCAATTCTTTACAACACTGTCATCATGTATTTTTATACTTTTGAGACATAAGGTCTATGTCTATTCCTTAAGTATTATGATTAATTTCTCTCTCTTGTCTTATTCATATTGCCATATTCTTTTCTATTTGAAAAAATGTAAGACTTTGTAATATATGTATCTGCTTATAATAAAGAATTCTTTTAGTTATTTCATTTATGTAATTATTTTTTATATTTATTTGTTTTATAGAAATTTACTTTTATTCTCTTATTGTAACAATAATATAACATTGTATTATATAATAAATTTTTCCATTTTTCTTGGAACTAAATAAATATTTACATCATACCTATAAATAAGAATAACATTCTTATTTATTATTATCATTCATTTCTTTCAATTTTGTTTTATTAATTGAGACTTATAATTAGTGTATCTTTTCAGAAATAAGAGTTCACCTCTTATTTCTTATTACAATTTTAATTTCCAATTCTTATTCTATTTCAAATTCTTTTAGTATTCAAATCTATCGATTAAATATTCAAATTTTGAATTGTCTTCCTCTAAAACACAAAAGTACAATAGAGGTCATGTAGAAATCTATCACACCTGCCCTAATGTTTCCATCAAAACAAGAGAGATCTCAATCCCTCTATGGCTTCTTTCGTTTTGCGCGAAAATTCTCCATATTTTCTGATGCATGAATGCAATGCACAAACATGTGTGCTGTCTACTTCAAGGTACTAATCCTGGGATGTTACAGACTCTCCCCCTTAAAACGAACTTCATCCTCAAAGTTCGCACTCTTTTGCGTTTCAGAATGAGGAATTGACTTGTATTGGTTATGACCTTTCTCAACTTCATGGTAACCTCGAATGGGAATAATTGTAGTATCCCATATCCAGATATTTTTCTTGAATTCTCATCATACTTGACAATTCTCAAACTTGTTGTCTTCCATATCCCAAAGTTATTTTTACTATCATCCCTTAGGGATATGTCTTTATTATAACATCCTTAAATTGGGGTCTCTTCTTTAGTTCATTTCACTGGGTAGGTATCCTAATCCAAGTCCTTTACTTGATTGTTAAACTTCCTTACTATTGTGTAAGGTCTAGGAATTCCCCCTAAAACAGGGTTTTAATTGTTATAACAAAATAGTTGTGGCCAAAAGACTAATTTTTTGGTTTGTCAAGGTATGGTTTACACTGCTAATCCTTCCGAATATTGGTTTTGAACACATTTAGTCCAAACCTATCAGAATTTCTAGTTCCTCTACACATGTCCAATTGGATATGTTTTATTCCCTCTTAAGGATCACTTAAGAGTTGTTTCTTTAGAATTAATCTATTTTATCACCCTCAAGCTTTTAATTTATTAGGCTTTAGATAATCTTTTATTATTACCTTAAGTACCTTTTCAACTACCATTTATTATTTATTTTAAGGTCTGATTCCTACTATCTTGAGGTAAACTTTAATCTTTCAGCCAGACATACTTCTGAAAGTACCTTAGCAATGATGGCTTATTTTAACCTTATGAAAATAAGGCTTAATGTTGTTGTAGGCTAGTACTTCTTTTCCAACCTTTAATCTAGAATTTAGATAACAGTACTTCCGTTTGTTATTTACTCTCCCCCTTAGGGTTTAGTAATGGTCTCTAAACTGCCTATATAATAACCATTGGCTTTATAACTAGAATGTAAGTCTTTGTCAAGCTTATACTTTTCCTATTTAAGGTCTCGTGAAAGAACTTATGGTATACCCACACAATTGTGGAACTCCGTATTAAATATTCCAACATTATTTGTATTTCTTATTTTTTGGACATTCTCGCTTTGATAGGCCTGACTTCGCAAAGTGTTTTAGAAAACTGTCGCTTACATTATACTTTTTTATGTCTTCTCTAACTTAGGCCAAGTTTTATTCTCTTTATGCAATACTAAGATGATCTGGTTAACTAAGTCAACCAATTACCAGCTGCGGACAAATACCAGCTGTGAAACATCCTAGGGTGTATGAATTACCCTACGGTTTCCATCATACTTCTGGCATTCTCTCTGAATTGTCAGAGCTTGAATACCATTTTGGTTCCAAAGCTTCTTCTTTGTACTAATTCATGATGCTTCCATGAACTAGGTACTACCACTTCATAAAATTTCTTAGCAACATCACTTATTTTGGATGAACTTAAGTTCATCACTTCTTGTTGCTCCATCTATCTTCTACACTAATCTTCCTTCTTATTACTAACTAATAATGATCTGAACTTGATCCATCCTTCAAATTGCGTTAATACTCCTTATAATTTGCTTCATTCTTCATGTAGGTCTTCATCTTGATCTTTGGAACTCGTCACTCCCTTACACGAATTCCCTTTTTCTATCTAGGTCTATAACATCAAGTAATAACTGGATGTTGCAACATGCATTTGCACACCAAGTCAAACTTCATGTACAGATCTAGTCCATCAATAAGATCCAAGAAAACCAATAAATCCAAATGTGGTACATATAACACACAATATTCTAAGCCCAGAATATAGTAGTTGAGTATAATATCTCTAGAATTCAGGCTTAGTTGTGTAGTATATGACACCTCCTCATATAGGTTTACATTGTGATACTTAGCACTTAGGATCAAACTAATCTTTGCCTCATAATTTACCCAAATTGCCCAACTGCAAAAGGATAATTTTAAGCAAAGTGGTCACAATTTGGTTTTGACTAACCTTTTATCTCACGTTTGGAATGACTAATTTAACCAACCATTCCTCATTTAGTAAACTAATATCACATGATCTCTCCAAACAACTAATAAGCTTCAATTGAATACCTAAAATTAAATTTTATCAAGAATTATGACACTATGACTTCTATCATAGTTCTTACATGCTATTTTCTTACTCTACTTCACAATAATTTACTAATTACTTGTCATATTTATAGTCTCATCATGGTTTTGAAGCTAATATCACCATGATCTCGTTATGTTTTACCTATTCATCACGATTTAAGAGCTAATCTCACCATGATGACTTTACTTCTCACTACACTATCATTAAGTCTTAACATAATTTCACTTCATCACGTGGAATCCTCAAGTGAATCCCACATGATTACTACTCATTACATCAACATTTATCCTAATGATATTCATCATGTTGTCTTTGGTTATCAACTAGCCATAAGATTCCACTGTCTTTCATGAATTCTAGGGTTAGGCTACACCATTAGGACTATTTTAATTGATGTCTTAAACTTGATCCTAATCTATTGTGACCAATTCACTTTCCTACAGTATCTTGGTGGGCTATGTCTCCTTCGGAAGACACTAAATAGCACCTTACCGAGAAAATATGGATAACTACTTCTAAGAAAGATGACCAAAGCATCCAACTTAAGTGAAACAAGGTTATCCTCAAGTGGATACTCATCACAAGTCATAAGAATATTTGGTTTAGATAAGATGGCTTTCTATAGTCACTATCCAACCTACAGATCTTCCTAAAAGGGTTTTAATCCTAAGGTCAAAGCACATGCTCAGATACCAGCTGCGGTGACCCAGCATACCACTGCATGATGTAGTACACTATAGTCGTTGACATAACACCAATGAAACACCGTTCACTAGTATTACATCCCACAGAGTGGTACAAGAGAAACACAGTAGGTCCAAGACATGACTATAGGTTTACAACTCGACTCATTACAAAAGATCCAAAGAACACTCTAGGGTAAAGAGAGAGAAAGGATCTTCTCACAAAGAAGAATCAGGAATAAACAACTCAAAAACTATCATAAATAATACTAGTATTTTAACTAATGGTCTCGCATTGCTGCTATTGCAATACACTACAGAAATAGGTTATATGGCTAGAGATTATATTCCGATCTAATCGGTAACTTTGTATTCACTTGAGTTGATGTATATGTTGACTTCCTTGACTTCATTGAAGAGCTTGGGCTTTTGATGATGATTCCTGGAGTATAACTGTATGTAGACGTCTTCTGTACTGGCTTTAGAACCTAGCAAGGGTTAAGAAGATACGTTGAGTACGAGCGTACTCAACAAGTTCACTAGAAAAGGAGTGTTTGATGCACTATATCTACAACCACAGACCATAGGTCGTAGGCAATGCAAGTTTTCATAAACATTTCTTCAAAGGTTGCTTCTATTCTGAAAAGCTATGTCCGTCAGCCTTCATGGGTTTATCAGAACTTTCATGGAGTTCCTTTCCCACCGCGTTCACAGCTCCTTCCTGGAATAGGGAGTAACAAGTTACAGTTCTTACACTCTAAAGAGGTGCATTACTTTACCCATGAGATATCTTAGCTTTGTTGCACATCCGAGTTGCAGGATCATTCACACTTCCTTAGTGTGAGGCCCAGACTAAGATCCAAGCCAATCACTACCCCCTTCGCGACCTCGCATGCCTCCTTGGTGTACACCATGCCCACCCATTGAATTACGGCAATGGTTTGTACATACCGTTAGATGCCAGAACTATCATGGGACGTTGAGGGTTCCCATCCATATGTTGCATATCCTCTATGAATTACCAATTAATATGCATGCTACGAGTGATAACAGCCACGACCTGCACATCCGGCTACATGCGAAAGGAAGAAGATACAATTGTCTTCTCCGTCCCATTCCAAATCTCATGGTTAACGCGTGATATACGGCGCAAGAATCACTGGTGACATTGGTTGTTAAGTCCTATATAATGTGTTCCTTTACCAGCAGAACTTTCATATTAGGTTATTACCTCATGGTAATTAACCTATAATCATATCATTAGTAAAATAGTGTTTTTTGACCTTTTTGTAATGCAGGTGATGACAACACTGGATTTGCAAAATACTTTACTGAAAATAATAAAAGGACATGAGCAAGTGTGAACTTGCCTTTTGTGATTGCAAGATTATGCACTCACGATGTTCGAGACAATATAAGATCCAATATCTGAAATCAGAATCATTGGTTCGGTAAGGACTAATATTTAAAGAAGCAATATGCAATTATGCATAAGTAATGCTATGCATTTTGCAAAACTCCCAAAGTGAATCCCCAATACTTTTAAGTGAAGTGAGTTTAGGTAATTATTTTAAGAGTTGATTTATCTTCAAGTTTTACTTTACAGGTAATGGTATTTATAAAGAACTTAAGTGTTAACAACCCAAAATATACAATTAAAGGATAAAATAATGTGTTTATGATTAATTATTATCTGGTGACTATGATAAAAGTCCTTGGGTTGAGTTGTTAAGTGTTGAAGAAATTATTATGATATTATTGTTTGAAGTGGCAAAAAGAATAACATTTGAAGAAAATATTTCCTTTCTAAGGGTTACACAATCTTTATGGTTAATAGAACATGATCAATGTCTTTTGGTGTTTGAGTGATTAGTTTGGACTTGAGATGCTTTATGTCTTAATTGAAATAGACCAAAGTTAACTATAAAAACATAAGTAGTTTATGAGGCATGATGTTTATAAGCTTTGAGACTAAAGTTAACTTTAAAAAGGTAAGTAACTTAAGGTGTATTATGTTTTAATTATTCCCAAGTTTTAAGTTTATGATAGGTATAATTAAGGTGTGGAATTATTCACTTTATATTTAAGTGAATGATTATATTACATTTGTTTTGCTATTATGAAAATAATATCTATTTATTTAATGGAAGCATAATTAGATGATTTTAATAATTTGTAGTTATGTTAAGAATGATTAAGATATAACGATTATTCACCATAATATATATGAGTGATATACAATGTTTATTTACAAGGGTGTTTAATTTGAATTTTAAGATTTTGAAAAGAATATTTTAAAGGTAATAGTTATACTTAAGCTTGATTATGAATCCAAGTTATGGTTTAGAACTTTAGTAATTTGATTTTAGGGAATTCATATTTCTGAAGAAATATAATTATTTCTTACTTAAGAAATGTTCTTAAAGAATGTTTTAAAATAGGTAATAAATAAGGATTTATTACTTTAAAATATTAAAAACCTTTCTGATAGTATTTTTAATATTTTCTAGTGTAATATATTTATTTAAGATCTTAAAAATGATTTTTATTTATTTTTAAGTTTTTTTCTTATGTTTATAAAATTCCATCAAGGATTAAATGTCTTTTAATATTTACTTCATATTTTATTAAAAAAAGGCTAGTATTTTTATAAAATAGTGTATTTATTTGATACACAAAAATGATTTTTATTCATTTTTTTAGGATATTTCCTTATTTTATAAAATTTCACTTAGGATTTAATGGTGTTAATATTTATTTGCTTTATATTTTTCTTTAACAATGAAATTTATATTTTTATTAAGTAGATCTTATTTTTGTGATGATTTAAATATATTATTTATATAATTTTAGGATTTTCTATAATTTTCTAGAGCTTAAAATGTTTAGATGATATTTTGGTAATTTTCCATTTTACCACTTATTATTTATTTGCAAGATCTGTTTTATTTCATAAATCTGGGCCTATTAGGCAGCCTAGCCCACTAGGTTGGGCTAGACCACTTGGTATGGTGCTTCGGGTCGGTTGACCCCGATCCTATCTTCTCCCTTGCTGCTCGTCCTCTCCCTGGCGATGTAGATGTTGTCGCCCCTCTCTGGCTCTATTCTGGCGAACACCGGCCATTTCGGATACCGCTTCCGGCTAATGAAGTTTCGTCGCCGCCTGGCCAACATGGTCCGCCTGTTTGATTTGGCCTCGAGGCCTTATCGAGCTCGCCCTCTTTCATCTCCTGGTGCTAGGGTTCGGTATTGGGTGGTGCTCTTCGTCTCCCTGGACCTCCTCTTCCTCAGCTCGACGCCAGCGGGAAGGTGCACATGTGCAACCCCGGCGTCTCCCCCTCCTGATGCCCGTGGGACGGCGCTACCAGCGCAACCCTGGCCTCAGGTGCTTTCTCTGATTCGGTGATGGTGTTGAACAGGGGATATTCCCTGGCTTCATCAAGCCGACGCTCCAGGTGCTCAACCTTCTATTCCCTTTTTTATTACTTTCCTATTTTTTCTTGTACCTAGTTAACTTAGATGATTAATTGATACTATGAGTTGATGAGCCTTTGATTGAATTTAGTGGATGCTGTAATTAAATTCAAAGGATTATAAAGAATGTCCTTGACTGAACCAGTTGGATCAGTATGGGTTGGTGGTTCTATGGTTAATGGTGGTAATTGTGCCTATGATTCCTATGATCCATGTTATCCATGTGTTCTGAGTTTGGGGTTCAATTACTAAGGATGCTTTACTATTTATGATGCTTAAATATGGATGATTAATCATGATTTGGTGCTGACAGTGATATTTGATACTAGATTGATCATGTGCTAGTAATTCCGGTGGCCTCTATGAACAGTTGCTTATTGGATAGAATTGTTGTCAACACCCGGATTTTTAAACCCAGATGCCTATTATGCCATACATCATAATCCCAGGATTACCATTTTTGCGAGACACAACAGATTTGTATACCACAGTACATCATCCATTACAAACCATACATAAGGTCTTACACAAATAAGGATCTCATGATCCAGTTCTTAATACAACTCAAGCAGCGGAATACGTAACAACGGTAGCGTAGGCGAAGCTCCATCTTCGGGGTCACAGGCAATGCTGACGATGGGAGATGATCCTAGTTGTCGTAACCTTCCTGGGGTCCATCCTCCAGGTACTCCTCTTCATAGTCTGGCCACGGGAATAGCCAGGGACAAAGCCATGAGTACTCTTTAAGTACTCGCAAACTAAGACTAACAAGGAAAAGGGGTTTTTGTAATAGGACACTACGCTCTAGGGTTGTTTTGCAAAAAGCCAGATTTACATCTACTAAGTTCAGAGATGAACAAAGCTAGTTGAAGTTTTATACACCTAAGTGGGAACTTGTATTTCATGTCACAACTCTGTTGTGGTAAAGTCAAAATCTCAATCCATTTCACAAGTCATTTTGAAAACATCCGACGGGGGAACAGTATGGCCACTCCAACTGTCCATAACCGCGGACGCGGCTATTCGAATAGTTTGACACTCTGCAGAGATTGTACACTTTCACCACAACATTCGATACATTCGTCAGGAAAAAATCCTGAATTCACCATACTCAGTATGCGGATAATCAATCCTAACCTTTCAATTACACGCCCTAGTATAAGCACCTATCCTGTGAGTTTGGCCTCCCAACCATGTCCAACTGTCATCTTGGGTACTGCACAGGTGGACAATCTTCACAAGGTAGCCTCAGCTCAGACCTTGGCCGTGATTGAACTAATACTAAGGTATATAAGTTTCCAGTCAAGCCCTACCCAATTCTCAGCTATTGTTGTTGTACGGTAAAATTGGAATGGTATCGCATCCAGACAACCATCAGTTTTATAAAGGGCTAAGGCTCATGCCTCAACATTTTCATCACCAAAATCATCTGGTGTTTGGAAACACATGTCCAAAACATCTCAATAGAATGATCCATCATTCCAAGGTTTTCATAACCATTTTTCCACCAAGTATTCCCATCTAAAGTTGATCAAGTTTTATGCTTAGCACTAGCATCTACAAGTGGGGGTAAGTACTAATGAGGGGTGGTAAACTAGTGGAGATTAACTAATTTCAATCTCATGCCTTAGGATGACATAAAGATTATCTAGCTTAGGCCAAGTTTTATGCTCTTTATGCAACCTTCAATTATCTTTCTAGAATATACAAATTCACTTATGTAAGCTCTAAGTAATAGCTTTGATAAATAAATAAAGTATAAATCTTGTAAGTAAAACTAGGAATGGGGTTATCAAGTGGGTATGATCACATATGCTTAAGGCATATAGTTGGCATGGTAACAAGCAAGTATTTGCTTGCATAGGTCAAATTGATTAGTAAGGCTTGCTAAAGTAGAGTATCTTGCAAGTGTTAGCTTGCCTTGTGCGGAGCAGTGGTTGAAGTTCTCCTCGGCTTCTTATTCGTAGTATCCTCCTTCCTCCGTGTATCCTTGGTCGGTACTAGCGTCTATAAATAAATACGAGGTACACAATCACCAAACAATACTTAACTATTTTCACTCATCACACAAAAGGGTCCTATAGATGATCTAGCATCATCACTAACATTACAATAGTAAAGCTTGGTTTAATTTCTTTTATTTTTAGAAAAGTAATTTCTACTCATTGAAAAACTACTTAAGATTTAATATTCTCCAAACCAAACATGGGCTCATGTTGACACATGTCATCACCACATATTTCAGTACATGGGAATGTGATTTAAAGTGGTGTCACAATTTAATAAGGTTTAACCTTTTATTTTAAATAAAATAAGGGACTAGAAATGCCTATGTGGCATTCTTTTATTACTTGAACATTATTTCTGTAAGTAAACCCATATGTTTTTATATATTCTGAAATGTATGATCAAATGTGATTTTTGAGAGTTGGAATCAACTCAAAAGCTATTATGGTTTAAATTTGAAAAATACTTGAATGCTGAAAAGGTTCTGCCTTGTTATTTTTACTAAGGTTGATCTATAGATTCAAATGATTTGAATCCAATGGGCTTGGATTCAGCATTTCATGACCTTTCTAACAAAATTGGTTTCATTCAATTTGGTTCAATGAATCGAGCTGGGTTGATTTTTGAAACTAGGTACAGAACCGTGTTTGAATGAAAATGGGAATATCCAAATTCAAACGAGTGGGCTACGCGGGAAGAGCAAATGGGCCGGCCTGCTACGCACAGCGCTTACGCGGGCTGGTTAAGTTGCTGTCCCCACGTGTTAGTGAGACGGTGGGTGCGAAGCGGTACGGGACAACGTGGTGCGTTCGATCTAGTTCTAAGCCAATGGCTCTGGTTCATCGTCCACGTCGGGCAGCGCCGGCGAGACAGAACCCTAACGCGGCAGGTGGGGGTCGTCGGGGGCTCACCGGGGCTCAGGCAAGGGTTGGCGGTGTGGGCGAACGACGAAGTCGACGACGGCGAACCTCCTGGTACCGGCAGCTTCTCCTGGGGCGGCTCCGATCAATGGCTTCCTTCTTCTCCAGCAGCGACGGGCCCCGGCCAAATTCCGGCGATGCGCTGCTCGCCTTGCTCCGGGACTGAGGCGGGGTGATTCTGGGTGAGAGGGGAGTGGAATGGTGTGAAGAATTCGAGCGGGGGAGGCCTCTATTAATAGTGGCGAGAGGGTACCGACGGGCGCAAGCTAAGCTTATTGTGGTCGACGGCACAGAGAGCTATCGACGTGGGCGATGGTAGGAGGCGGTGTTGTGCTCCCTGGCGAAGCTCAACGACGTGGTGGCGAGGCGTGGGGCAGTGCTGATCGGCCGGAACGTTGCGGTGCTCTGAGCATGCCCGACGGAAGTTTTTATGGCACACAGCGCGCGTTGTCCGCGCGGCGGCAAACGAGCGTGTCTGCGGGGTTTCTGGGACGGTGGTGATCACGTATGCATGCGGCAAGGGCGGCGCACGGTCTGTGGGCGTCTGTCGAGCGTGGCGCATGGGGAGCGCTCTCGGCATGGTTGTAGAGTAGCTTGGCATGGTCTGTGCATGTGGTCCAGGGGCTGGCATCGCTCGCGGCTGGGACAGGGAGTGGCGGTGGGGTGCTAGCTTGCTCCCAGACAAGGTTGGCGAGGCTAGTGCTGCTTGTAGCTTGCTGTCCACACTAGGGTGACCATGGTGCTCTCGGGTTGTTCACCATTCATGACAATGGATAGCTTACAGTGGTGCTAGATATTAGTTAAGGTTGTTAGATGATCTACTAAGGCTAGTGGTGCCGAGAGGGAACAAGTTAGGCCAGAATCACTGCTCAAAATATTGTTTGTGATTTTGTTGATTTGAATCTGCAAGGTGTTTCATGAAATGGCCGCATGAATTCAAGTTTTGAATTTTGAAAAGATTTTTGGTGGGTGCGCTAGGCATGTGCTGGTGAGTCTGTAGATTCTTGGGTTTTGAAAGTTGAGCTTGTTTGAGTGGTTTTTGAAAAAGTGGGATCTTCCCATATGCTATAGATTCAATTTTAAACTGTCATTTAAACTATGCATTTGAATGTTTCTGGATGATCACAAGGTGGGCCTTGGTACTATGTTATGAGTACTATCAAGGGGTGCAAAGATCCGAACAAGTTTCTGTTAAGTTTTGAAAGTTAGAGACAGCCAAAGGAGGCATGGGAGTTAATTTGGCAAAAGTGACCATTCCTTTATTTTGTTTGTTTGATTTATTTGTCTTTGGGAAAAGTGTGGGGATTGTTTACAAGCAAAGAATCCCTTTACAAGAAAATAAACACATAATCAAGTTAATTCAAAAGAATTCAAAATGGGATGCATACACACATGCATGCTTTCATATTTTTATTTAGAGAAGTTTTTGTTAATCCTAATTTTGGTGATTAGAGTTTGATGATTCTAGTTCAATATTTTTGGGATGTTACAAACCTTCCCCCCTTAAACAAAATCTCGTCCCGAGATTTCAAAAAGGACGAAAAGATTACCTAGGATTTGAAGAGATCGGGAAACTTCGTCCTGATGTGATCTTCCCGCTCCCAGGTAGCTTCCTCTTCCGTGTGGTTTCTCCACTGAATTTTGAGAAACTTGATGCTTCGGGTTCTGGTAGTTCGGAAAGCTTCTTCCAAAATACGGATGGGAACTTTGGGATAGGTCAAGTCATCATTGATCTCTATAGTCCAGTGATTAATATTCTTGAATACTTCAGTCTTCTCCGGGACTTCGAGACACATGCGAAGTAATGAGATATGGAACACATTGTGCATGGCTGACATCTCTTCGGGTAGTTCCAATTGATACGACACTTCTCCTCGACGGTTCAGAATATTGAAGGGTCCGATATATCTGGGGGCTAACTTTCCTTTCAGCTGGAAACGCTGCATTCCCTTCAATGGCGACACTTTCAGATATACAAAATCTCCTATGTTGAAGGTGAGGTCTCGACGTCTCTTGTCGGCGTAACTCCTCTGTCGGGACTGGGCTGTCTTGAGGTTCTCACGAATCTTGTGAACCTTCTATTCTGCTTCTCGTAGGATATCGGGTCCAAAAATCTGACTCTCTCCTACTTCCGACCAGTTCAAAGGGGTGCGACACTTTCTTATATACATAAATTCAAATGGGGTCATTTGCAAACTAGCTTGATAACTGTTGTTGTATGAAAATTCTGCGAACGGCATACAGTCTTCCCACTTAGATCCATATTCTAACACACATGCTCTCAGCATATCTTCGAGTATTTGATTTACTCGCTCCGTTTGTCCGTCGGTCTGAGGGTGATAAGCGGTACTGAAATTGAGGCGAGTTCCTAAACCTTCTTGGACTTTCTTCTAGAATCTCGAGGTAAATTGAGTTCCTCGATCAGATACGATGTTCTTGGGGACTCCATGCAAACTAACGATTCTAGCGATGTATAACTCCGCTAGCTTCAAACTCTGATATGTGGTCTTGATGGGTAAGAAATGGGCAACTTTGGACAATCGGTCAACTATGACCCAGATAGAGTCATTTACCCTACTAGAAGTAGGCAATCCGGTGATAAAGTCCATTCCAACGGAATCCCATTTCCATTCCGGAATCTGCAATGGTTGCAACAATCCAGCGGGTCTTTGATGTCCTTCCTTGACTCGCTGACATATATCACACTTGGCGATATAGCTTCCGATTTCTCTCTTCATCTTATGCCGCCAAAATTGCTCTTTCAAATCTTGATACATCTTAGTTCCTCCGGGGTGGATAGAATAAAGAGTATCATGAGCTTCCTTCAGAATCACTTCTTTCAACTCAGAATCAGCTGGTACACAAAGGTGTCCTTTGTACCACAGAACTCCTTCTTCGTCTTCGGTGAATCCGGTTACCTTGCCTGTACCGATACGACGCTTGATTCCGTCGATACTAGCATTCCCTTTCTGCGCCTCTTTGATCTGGCTGATCAAAGTGGGTTGAAGTTCTATGCTAGCCAAAAATCCTTCACTTACAAATTCCATTCAAAAATCTTCCATCTCTTTGTGCAAGCTTGGTTGCTCCTTCAAAATCATGGAGTTCAAGCGGCATGGCAATCTGCTAAGGGCATCTGCTACCACATTGGCTTTACCAGGGTGACAGTGAATGTCCAAATCGTAATCCTTGATTATCTCAATCCATCTTGTCTGCCTCATATTCAGCTCCTTCTGAGTGAATATATATTTCAGGCTCTTGTGATCCGAATAAATCTCATAACTATTTCCCATCAGGTAATGCCTCCATGTCTTCAGGGCTAGAACTACGGCTGTGAGTTCGAGGTCATGGGTTGGGTAATTTTGCTCATGTTGTTTCAGTTGTCGAGATAGATAAGATATAACTTTGCCTTCTTGCATTAGCACACATCCGAGACCGATCTTGGATGCATCACAATACACGTCGAAGGGCTTTGTGATATCCGGCATGATTAAGATTGGGGCTGAAATCAATCTCCTCTTGAGTTCTTGAAAACTCGCTTCACATTTGTCGGTCCATTCAAACTTCTTGTCCTTCTTCAGCAATTGGGTCATGGGTCTGGCGATACTCGAGAATCCTTCTACGAACTTGCGGTAGTATCCCGCCAATCCGAGAAATGCACGAACTTGGGTTTGAGTGGTTGGGGCTTGCCAATCTTCGACATCTTTCACCTTTGCAGGGTCAACGACAATTCCTCCGGCTGATACAATGTGGCCGAGGAATCCTACCTCCTATAACCAGAATTCACATTTGCTAAACTTGGCATACAATTGATGCTCTCTAAGGGTTCCAAGAATGGTCCTTAGGTGTAGCTCATGTTCTTCTTCTGATTTGGAATAAATCATAATGTCGTCGATGAAAACAATGACAAACTTATCCAGGAAGTCCATAAAAATCTTATTCATGAGATTCATGAAATAAGCGGGGGCATTGGTTAATCCAAAATACATGACGGTATACTCGTATAATCCATATCTAGTGGTAAAGGCAGTCTTGGGAATATCCTCTGCGCGAATCTTGAGTTTATGATAGCCAGTTCTAAGATCAATCTTAGAAAACACTTTGGCACCGGTCAACTGATCAAACAAATCTTCTATCTTGGGCAAGGGGTACTTGTTCTTGATGGTGACATCATTCATCTTCCGATAATCCGTACACAGACGGTTACCTCCATCCTTCTTGTCCACAAATAAGACAGGTGATCTCCATGGTGACGCACTTGGTTGAATCAATCCAATTTCCAACATGGAATCCAGTTGCTTCTTCAGTTCTGCTAGTTCAGACGGGTAAATACTATAGGGTCTCTGGGCTATGGGTCCTGTTCCGGGGATTAGTTCAATGATAAACTCGATATCTCGATCTGGGGGCATACCGGGCAAAACATCTGGAAATACATCGAGGTATTCACAGACTATCCGGACTTGGTCAATGGTAGGTTGGGCTATACTCTTGTTGCACTTGAATTGACGAGGTAAGGTTTCAGATATATGCTCGACTAATATTCCAGCTGTACTGGTCATGGTGATGGCTTTCTTGGCACAGTCAATCAATCCTTTATGTTTGGACATCCAATCCATTCCTAGTACTACTTCCAAACCTTTAGTTCCAAGTACTATCAGAGTAGCCTGAAAATCTATGCCATGGATTCGGATAGGGACGGATTTGCAAATTTGCCTAGCCTTGGTGGTTGAACCGGGAATTTGAACGATCATAACATGCTTCAGTTTGGTTGGTTGGATTTTACTAGTGCATGCAAATTCTTCGGTGACAAATGAGTGCGATGCACCAGAATCAAACAACACTCGAGTAAGTACCGAATTAACAGAAAACATACCCAGTACGATGTCTGGTGCTTCCTGAGCTTCTCCAGCATGCATGATAAAAAGACGGCCGTTGCGGTTGAGTGAATTCCCTGGGCAAACCTTTTTCCTGGCTGAACACGATGCTGCTGCTGAGATGGGACATTTGCATTGGGGGCTACGGCATTCTTCTTTTTGGGGCACTTGTTGGAGTAGTGACCCTTATTTCCACAGTCATAACAAGTCACTTGCGACTTGTCCTTTGCTGCAACAGGCACAACATTGCTTCCAGTTCTCGGGGCAGTGTTGGTGTTGGCGGTAGCATTGTTGTTGTTGAAGTTGGGTGGGGCATGGTTGAAATTGCTAGAGTTGCCGGGGTTGTCGTGATTTCCTCCGGGCCTTGGGTTTCCATGGTTGGGATAGGTCGGACGGTTCATCGGGGGTCTGTTGGTTCTCGGGGCAAATCCTGGAGATGGGTTGGGGCGATACTTTGGGGTCTGATGGGTTCCTGGTTGATGCATCATGCGACACTTGCGGTTCTCATTAGCTTGGTTGATCTTTCCTTCCATCTGGATGGCAGAGTCGACCAGGGCTTCAATATCAGCAAAGGGGATATTGACTAACACAGTCTGCATCTCATCGTGCAGACCATTCAGGAATCTTTCTTTCTTCTTGTCTTCGGTGTCGATCTCATCCGGGGCATACCAAGCTAATGACAAGAATTTGTCACGGTATTCCACTACGGTCATCCGTCCTTGCTTCAGTTCTCTGAATCGTCTCTCATTCTCTTGATCAAACCTGGTGGCACATGGGTTCTGCTGAACTTGACCTTGAATTCTTCGCAGGTCATCATCTGTCCTCCGGTCATTGCACGAACACTGTTCCACCATGCTCTGGCATCTCCGTCTAGATAGTGGGTGGCGAACAGAACTTTCTCGTTAGCTTCCACTCCGACGACTTCTAGGTTGTTTTCCATGGTCTGCAGCCAATCATCGGCATCTAGGGGCTCTTCCGATTTAGTGAAAACAGGTGGGTTGGTGTTCTGAAAATTCTTGAGCTTAGATCCATGGTTGTCCTGATTTTCGTGGCCTTGATTGTTGTGGGCTAGCTGGGCTATCTGCTGAAGGGTGGCTAGGTTGGCTTGACGTTCCGCTCTTTCAGCTTCGCAGTCAGAAACCAACATTTGCAGTATCTGCAACATTGGGTCCGGGGATGAACCACTTCCTCCGCGTGGCATCTGAAGATTGAGATAGATCATGAGGAAAGAGGGAAATTTCTAAGGTTCTGGGACTTGGATTTTTTTTTTAAAGTTTGACTCAGATTTTCTAGCAACTTGCTTTTCATTCATTCATTCATAGCACACGATACAAACACACACCACAAAACCAGAAAAACAGATGGTTTTAGGAACCATTCTGGAAACTACGATACAGTGGGACCGAATACTACTCACTACGCTAGTGCTCAAGTGCTACTACTCCTCGGAGTCGGTGTAGTCGTCATCCTCATCGGCATTGATGAAGGCAAAATCCTACTCATCGGTGAAGAAGTCCATAGCCTGATCCTCCAGAAAATCATCATCATCGCTAAGATAGGAGTAGGGGTCTCCACGAAGATCCTCTCCGGCATTCTCCCTTTCCTCCAACTGCATGTCTCTCTCGTGGATGGTCTCTTCCAAAGACGAGATACGGTGGCGAAGACGGGCAATGATGCGCTCCTTCTTATCGAGCTGACGGCGGCAAGACTTGCGTTCCTTTGCTAGCATGGCGATGGTCTGATCCTTCGTCTTGATGATGGCGGACTTGTGGTTGGAGTAGTCACGGCAATTGTCCAATTCCTGCTGACGATCGTACATCATGAAGCTAAGGTGGTCCAACTGAGTCTTCAGCTCGTGGTGGTATGGGGCTTCTAGTGGCTGTCCATTAGCATCACGCCTTGGACAAAACTCAAAGCGAGTACCCTTGATCTGGTTGATACTCTACCCACACAGACGGGCAAGAGCTTCCTGCATGGCCCTGGCAAGTCCATCGAGCCAGTTGTTCTCTCTCAAGGTGAACTGAATTCCGTCCATAGTGGGAGGTTCAATCTTTCCTCGGAGACTTGCAACAATTAGCCAATGCATATCTTCTCCTCCTTGATCATTGAGCTGAGCTCCGAAGAACTCGGGGTGCGGACGCTCCAGAAGTTCCGAAAGCTGGTCCAAATCCCTCTCAAATATAAGGTCTCCGCCATTTCCCAACTGATAAAACTTGCTGCACTTCACGTCCATCTAAAAGAATATAAGATGAGTAAGTTAGTAGAGTGATCAAGTGTGTCAAATTTTATGTATTTTGCAAGAGTTTTTGAGGAACATGAATTTTTGTAGAAGAGTCAAGGTGATAAGAATGGAAATAAGTTTTTGTAAATATTTGTTTCCTTTGGTTTTGAAACTAAGTTTTTGATTCAAACGTCCCGTCTAACTAGGGTCTCCTATGGTCACGGGAATAGCCAGGGACAAAGCCATGAATACTCTTTAAGTACTCGCAAACTAAGACTAACAAGGAAAAGGGGGTTTTGTAATAGGACACTACGCTCTAGGGTTGTTTTGCAAAAAGCCAGATTTACATCTACTAAGTTCAGAGATGAAGAAAGCTAGTTGAAGTTTTATACACCTAAGTGGGAACTTGTATTTCATGTCACAACTCTGTTGTGGTCAAGTCAAAATCTCAATCCATTTCACAAGTCATTTTGAAAACATCTGACGGGGGAACAGTATGGCCACTCCATCTGTCCATAACCGCGGACGCGGCTATTCGAATAGTTTGACACTCTGCAGAGATTGTACACTTTCACCACAACACTCGATACATCCGTCAGGAACAAATCCTGAATTCACCATACTCACTATGCGGATAATCAATCCTAACCTTTCAATTACACGCCCTAGTATAAGCACCTCTCCTGTAAGTTTGGCCTCCCAACCATGACCAACTGTCATCTTGGGTACTACACAGGTGGACAATCTTCACAAGGTAGCCTCAGCTCAGACCTTGGCCGTGAGGGAACTAATACTAAGGTATATAAGTTTCCAGTCAAGCCCTACCCAATTCTCGGCTATTGTGGTTATACGGTAAAATTGGAATGGTATCGCATCCAGACAACCATCAGTTTTATAAAGGGCTAAGGCTCATGCCTCAACATTTTCATCACCAAAATCATCTGGTGTTTGGAAACACATGATCCATCATTCCATGGTTTTCATAACCATTTTTCCACCAAGTATTCCCATATAAAGTTGATCAAGTTTTATGCTTAGCACTAGCATCTACAAGTGGGGGTAAGTACTAATGAGGGGTGGTAAACTAGTGGAGTTTAACTAATTTCAATCTCATGCCTTAGGATGACATAAAGATTATCTAGCTTAGGCCAAGTTTTATGCTCTTTATGCAACCTTCAATTATCTTTCTAGAATCTACAAATTCACTTAAGTAAGCTCTAAGTAATAGCTTTGATAAAGAAATAAAGTATAAAGCTTGTAAGTAAAACTAGGAATGGGGTTATCAAGTGGGTATGATCCCATATGCTTAAGGCATATAGTTGGCATGGTAACAAGCAAGTATGCATAGGTCAACTTGATTAGTAAGGCTTGCTAAAGTAGAGTATCTTGCAAGTGTTAGCTTGCCTTGTGCGGAGCAGTGGTTGAAGTTCTCCTCGGCTTCTTATTCGTAGTATCCTCCTTCCTCCGCGTATCCTTGGTCGGTACTAGCGTCTATAAATAAATACGAGGTACACAATCACCAAACAATACTTAACTATTTTCACTCATCACACAAAAGGGTCCTATAGATGATCTAGCATCATCACTAACATTACAATATTAAAGATTGTTTTAATTTCTTTTATTTTAGAAAAGTAATTTCTACTCATTGAAAAACTACTTAAGATTTAATATTATCCAAACCAAACATGGGATCATGTTGACACATGTCATCACCACATATTTCAGTACATGGGAATGTGATTTAAAGTGGTGTCACAATTTAATAAGGTTTAACCTTTTTATTTTAAATAAAATAAGGGACTAGAAATGCCTATGTAGCATTCTTTTATTACTTGAACATTATTTCTGTAAGTAAACCCATATGTTTTTATATATTCTGAAAGGTATGATCAAATGTGATTTTTGAGAGTTGGAATCAACTCAAAAGCTATTATGGTTTAAATTTGAAAAATGCTTGAATGCGGAAAAGGTTCTGCCTTGTTATTTTTACTAAGGTTGATCTATAGATTCAAATGATCTGAATCCAACGAGCTTGGATTCAGCATTTCTAGACCTTTCTAACAAAATTGGTTTCATTCAATTTGGTTCAATGAATCGAGCTGGGTTGATTTTTGAAACTAGGTACAGAACCGTGTTTGAATGAAAATGGGAATATCCAAATTCAAACGAGTGGGCTACGCGGGAAGAGCAAATGGGCCGGCCTGCTACGCACATCGCTTACGCGGGCTGGTTAAGTTGTTGTCCCCACGCGTCAGTGAGACGGGGGGTGCGAAGAGGTACGGGGCAACGTGGTGCGTTGGATCTAGTTCTAATCCAATGGCTCTGGTTCATCGTCCACGTCGGGCAGCGCCGGCGAGACAAAACCCTAACGCGGCAGGTGGGGGTCGTCGGGGGCTCACCGGGGCTCAGGCGAGGGTTGGCGGTGCGGGCGAATGACGAAGTCGATGATGGCGAACCTCCTGGTACCGGCAACTTCTCCTGGGGCGGCTCCAATCAATGGCTTCCTTCTTCTCCAGCAGCGGCGGGCTCCGGCCAAATTCCGGCGATGCGCTGCTCGCCTTGCTCCGGGACTGAGGCGGGGTGATTCTGGGTGAGAGGGGAGTGGAATGGTGTGAAGAATTCGAGCGGGGGAGGCCTCTATTTATAGTGGCGAGAGGGGACCAACGGGCGCAAGCTAAGCTTTTCGTGGTCGATGGCACAGAGGGCTATCGGCGTGGGCGACGGTAGGGGGCGATGCTGTGCTCCCCGGCGTAGCTCAACGGTGTGGTTGCGAGGCGTGGGGCGGTGCTGATCGGTCAGAACGCCGTGGTGCTCTGAGCGTGCCCGACGGAAGTTTTTATGGCGCACAGCGCGCTTGGTCCGTGCGGCGGCGAACGAGCGTCTCTGCGGGGTTGCTGGGACGGTGGTGATCACGTATGCACGCGGAGAGGGCAGCGCGCGGTCTATGGGCGTCTGTCGAGCGTGGCGCACGGAGCACGCTCAAGGCATGGTTGCAGAGCAGCTTGGCATGGTCTGTGCGTGTGATCCAGGGACTAGCATCGCTCGCGGATGGGACAGGGAGTGGCGGTGGGGTGCTAGCTTGCTCCCAGATAAGGTTGGCGAGGCTAGTGCTGCTTGTAGCTTGCTGTCCACACTGGGGTGACCATGGTTCTCTCGGGTTGTTCACCATTGATGAAAATGGCTAGCTTACAGTGGTGCTAGAGATTAGTTAAGGTTGTTAGATGATCTACTAAGGCTAGTGGTGCCCAGAGAGGGAACAAGGTAGGCCAGAATCACTGCTCAAAATAGTGTTTGTGATTTTGTTGATTTGAATCTACAAGGTGTTTGATGAAATGGCCGCATGAATTCAAGTTTTTAATTTTGAAAATATTTTTGGTGGGTGTGCTAGGAATGTGCTGGTGAGTCTGTAGATTCTTGGGTTTTGAAAGTTGAGCTTGTTTGAGTGGTTTTTGAAAAAGTGGGATCTTCCCATATGCTATAGATTCAATTTTAAACTGTCATTTAAACTATGCATTTGAATGTTTCTGGATGATCACAAGGTGGGCCTTGGTACTTTGTTATGAGAACTATCAAGGGGTGCAAAGATCCAAACAAGTTTCTGTTAAGTTCTGAAACTTAGAGACAACCAAAGTAGGCATGGGAGTTAATTTGACAAAAGTGACCATTCCTTTATTTTGTTTGTTTTGATTTATTTGTCTTTGGGAAAAGTGTGGGGATTGTTTAGATGATGTTTATTTCACCTAAGAATCCTTTTACAAGCAAAGAAACAGATAAGCAAGGTAATTCAAAAGAATTCGAAATGGGATGCATACACACATGCATGCTTTCATATTTTTATTTAGAAAAGTTTTTGTTAATCCTAATTTTGGTGATTAGAGTTTGATGATTCTAGTTCAATATTTTAGGGATGTTACAATTGTGTATCACATCTGAGTTTCTTATATGGTAGTGAAGTGTTCAGATGATCCTTTGAATTATAGCCTACGGAAATGATTTAAACTGAACTGCTTAATGTAAATGTTGATTAGCCAGTATGAAAGATTGTTCTAATGGCTCCTGATGTTCTGGCTGTTGTTGTGGTGCCTATAATGCTGGAGTGTGCACAGTGATGGATCGGATATCTTGATCTGCAACTATGAATTATTGCCTAGCTTCTTTTTTGACTAAATCTTTAGTCCAATGCTAAGGATGCAAAAGACTGAGGCTTGGATTCCCCTTATGGATAAAACTGCGGTTGCCTTATTCTATCTCTAGGATGAAATTAGCATAGCAACTCTATGCTCACTGAGAGCTTGTTTTTCAAATGATTTGCCTGCTTAAAATGATAAGAACCAATACCAATGTGGATCTATTGGTTAATCTGCTGCTAGTAGTGATGGTAAATGAGTTGGTATTCTGACTGGTGTGAATTGATTGGATGAGAATTTATGACTTGAATGCCCATGATGCATGGTCTGAGGCTAATTAACTCTAGAATGAATTTTACATGGTTAAGGATCACTAGCCCTTGATTTTTTGGTTGTGTGCAATATGTTCCAGTGTATGATGCAAATGCTGAGACACTAAATCTTGATAAAAACAGATACTTAGTTGGTTGTCTTCTACTCTCTATGATGAATTTGCATAGCACTTCTATGCAATTCTGAGAGATAAACTATTCTCCTACTCTCCTAGAAAGGTGCTAGTTGCAGAGTAGTTGATTAGATATTGATTTGCAATAACCCCCTTTATTCCCTTGTTTATGATGGTGAAATAGAACAAGAACAGATACTATGCATGATTAGTGGTATAGCAACCTTTTGTTGTTGCTGATTCTGTGCTGTGATTTGTGGTTCCTAGTGGATCTTGTTCCTGGATGCTTCTTGATCTTCTCCTCCTTACTGCTCACTTGGATTGCTCCTTCTAATACCGCTGCCTTGCTCTTGATCAGCCTACACATGTGAATCTTGTGCTCATGAACCTTGTCCTTCTGGATCCTATAGAACTGGCTTATTGTGATTACTTATTCTCCTGTGATACGCCTCCTTCCCCCCTCCTTCTACTACTTGATCTCCTCTTGGATGGATTAAATAAGCAACCAAATGCTGATTGGGTGGTGGGTTTGGTGGTGGTGTGAAGAAATGAATGGGTGTTCTTTGAGAAGAACATGTTATGTGGATAGAACTGCATGGATGTGGTTAGGAATTGGTTTGGATAGAAAGTAGAGAAGTGTTGGATTTGCTTCTACGGCAGTAGGTTGCCTTATCAGTTCCCTGATGTCTCTATGTGTTGACAACACACACATTTGCATGTGTTGATAACACACACATTTGCATGTGTTGTGTGAGCTGTCTGTGAGCTTGCTGCACCCAAATGGATCAGATCAAGTGAAAATATGATGTTTTACCAATTGCCTTTTTATTTGACTTTGGTAAAAAATTGCCCCTGTCGAATGATGGTGCTCTGAGGCTATTATCTAATAAGAACAGTTACTATTCATTTTGTGAAACTTGCCCCTTCAAATTAAGCTTTATGATGAGACAAAACAGTGCACTTCACTGTTGATATCTGAGGGCTCAATATATACTCTAACCCCCTTATTATTTTACTTTTGTTTTGTGTCCTTTTAAATTGTTTTGCAGATATACAAGATCAATATGGAAATCCTTAGGTCATGAAGATTTAGTTTATGATTCTATCTATTATTCTTGTAATCTTGTTTTTCTTTTTGTACTTTGAATATTGTAATTGTCCGTGTAATATGGTATAATAATAGAGTTTAATTTTTCTTTCTTTTTGTAATATTATATATTGTAATATTATATCTTGTTTTAAAAATATGAACCAATTCTTTACAGCACTGTCATCATGTATGTTTATACTTTTGAGACATAAGGGCTATGTCTATTCCTTAAGTATTATGATTAATTTCTCTCTCTTGTATTATTCATATTGCCATATTCTTTTCTATTTGAATAAATGTAAGACTTTGTAATATATGTATCTGCTTATAATAAAGAATTCTTTTAGTTATTTCATTTATGTTATTCTTTTTTATATTTATTTGTTTTATAGAAAATTAATTTTATTCTCTTATTGTAACAATAATATAACATTGTATTATATAATAAAGTGCTCCATTTTTCTTGGAACCAAATAAATATTTACATCTTACCTATAAATAAGAATAACATTCTTACTTATTATTATCATTCATTTCTTTCAATTTTGTTTTATTAATTGAGACTTATAATTAGTGTATCTTTTCAGAAATAAGAGTTCACCTCTTATTTCTTATTACAATTTTAATTTCCAATTCTTATTCTATTTCAAATTCTTTTAGTATTCAAATCTATCGATTAAATATTCAAATTTTGAATTGTCTTCCTCTAAAACACAAAAGTACAATAGAGGTCATGTCGAAATCTATCGCACCTGCCCTAATGTTTCCATCAAAACAAGAGAGGTCTCGATACCTCTATAGCTTCTTTAGTTTTGCGCGAAAATTCTCCAGATTTTCTGATGCATGAATGCAATGCACAAACATGTGTCCTGTCTATTTCAAGGTACTAATCCTAGGATGTTACACATTCATATCATGAAAATATTCGTTATAATGATATTGATCGCTCAGTCTAAATAGCTAGCGGTGTATCCACCACTCCTCGAGAACGGCTTTCCCCTATTGCGGTTTCAATATTTCTTATGCACGCGATTAATATTTTCTGCATTAAGTTTTACTTCACTTTACTTTACTGTTTCAATCAACCAAAAACCCAAAAATATTCTACTTTTATTGCAACCTAGAATTATTCCTTAAGTACTTCGTTTAGTTTTAGTTAAAAAAATTAGTCTTTCGCCTACTGCTCCCTGTGGGATCAATATCTTTATTTCAAAACTAGCTACAAACGATCTACGCACGTGTAGTCATCAAGCTATTTTCTGGCGCCGTTGCCGGGGAGCTTAGCGCTATAAGTCACTTTACTTTTAGTTATTTACTTTAGGTGTACTAATTTTTAATTTGAGTTACATGACCATAACAATGGACAACACTCAGCATTTAATGCAACTTGAGCCAGTAAGGAATATGGGTTCTCCCATGGACACTTTTATAACTATCAATAGAAGCATAAAACTCGATGATATTGAGATCCATCCCTTATTATTTGAGTTACTTAACTCTAAAAAGTTTTCAGGAACCCATGAAGAGAGTCCATATGGACACTTACAATTCTTTGAAAATGTTTTTGGTTCCTTTATATTTGATGATTATGACCTTGATAAGGTTAAAATCCAGTTGTTTAGACAAACTCTCTCAAATAATGTTTGCAACTGGTATAGATCCTTTTATGCAGAAACACCAAGGACGTGGACGGATTTGACAAACAATTTCTTGTCAAAATATTACTCAAAAAGCAAAGATCATAGAATGAAAGGTATTATTATCAGTTTTAAAAATAATTCTAATGAGAGTTTATATGAAGGCTATCTAAGGTATAAAAGCTATCTAGATAATTTCCCCATCACCATTTTCCTGATTGGTTAATCACTCCTACTTCCTATGGAGCGCTAAATAATGAAAATAGAACAAGCCTAGACACCGCTTCTAATGGTAGTTTTCTATCTTATACTTATGACAAAGCATGGAAATTAATAATGAAAATGAGGGTGACAACAGAAAGTTATGGAAATAGGAAGAGCAATATGGATAGTTCTTCTAAATATGCTTGTGTTAATGACTTTCTTGCAGATGAAAGGACTTGTGCGATGATTAAAACCATCGATATTGATTCTTATTCGGTAAAAAAAATTATTGAGAATTATGCAGGGCATCTACAGGTACCTTCAGGATGGAAACCTCATAAACCCCTCGAGGAAAAGAAGTGAGCAAGAGAGGACGCATCATTGATAGAATTTTCCTTTGAATCTATTCAAGAGAATATTAAGAAAATGTGCAAGGAGGAAGAACATATGAGGAGAAGACCAAAGAAACCAGAAAAGAACCCCGATGCTACCAATGCAAATATTGTTATATTTAAGGATCTTATGGAAGCAAGAATCATGGAAAATGAAGTAGTTATGCTATATTCTGAAACTTCAGAATTCATCACAGGTAATATATAAGGTAAAGAAACTTCTAAACCTATCACTCCTATATACTATGGAGAAACTTTCCTATACAGAATTTAAGAGCCGATGTCTACTATAAATATTATGCCTTCGTCACTTTATGAGGAACTTCGCTACAATTTAAATATCGTGAAGCATTTGGGTATACTCTAAGTGACATTAAAGGAATAAATCCATCCATTGTGACACATAAGATTACCATGCTTGAAGATGATGTACCTATAGTTTACACACAAAGAAGGCTTAATCCGAAAATGAAAGAAGTAGTAAGAAAATAAGTTATACGCTTATTATATGCTTGCATAATATATCCTATTTCTGATAGTAAATGGGTTAGCCCAGCTCATTGCATACCAATACATGGGGGTCTTGATGCTGCTATGTAGAGGTCACAACCCTTAATAAGGTAGAGATCCCTGTGTTTACAATGCTAGTCCCTGGATCAATAGCTAGCATCCACAGTTAAGATGTAATATCAAGAAACAAAGGTCATAATACAACTTTATAACCAGGAATAAAATAATTCATTACATCTTACATAGCTCATTTGGCTATCTCATTACATTGCAGCAGAAATAACTATAGCATGGAGTCCTTCATCTTCAAAGTGCCACATGCAATAATGTTGGTTGTAGAATTGTAATCCTAATCAACACACTTCACTAACATCAAAAAAACCTGCAACATAATAAGTTACAGCCACAAGGGTCAATACATTTGAATTGTATTGGCAAGTGATACTTTGGTAGAATAGTGGCAACTATCATCTATATGCATTTTGCTAAGTGGAGCTTAGGCTTGCTTTGCTCAAATATTTTTTCCTTATCATTTGAAAACACAAAGCTTTGCTTGACAAAAATCACCCAAGGAACCACCAATAGAAATTGGTGAACCTTAAACCCATGTTCAACCACAAGTTTTTAACTTAGAAAATTGGGATGAGGAGATTATTGATAGCTTCCATGTCTTGATGCTCAAATTGTCCAATACCAGGGACATGGCTAAGTACTTAGATTTTACACTCTGCAGAGGTGGTGCACTTTCCCCACAAGACTTGGTTTCACCAAGACAAGATCTTTTAGAAGCCTTCCCTTAGACCAGAATGGACGCGTTCCAACCTATCATCCCCTACCACCAATTGTCCATTTGGCTAAGTTATTGAAACCTATATGATCCAGGCAGAGCCCATAATGCCAAGTGGCTGCACTTGAAGGTTCTCAACATTTGACATCTCAAATCTCTTTGTTCCTGGGTGGCTTTCCACAAGTGAGATACCAAGTTTTCCCTAGTATACTAGACTTGGCGATGCCCAAGTTTTCCCCAGCATACTGGACTTGCATAACCACTCAACACAAACCATTCTTTCCATTCCACCCAGGTGTTTCATTCACTTAGTTGTTTTATTAAACAAAACACAAGTCCTTGACTTAGAAATATTCCATAGCATGAATATAATCCACCCTTGTTTTCTACTAGCTAAGCTAAGCATGATGGTAGTAGGAATCTTAACTTAGGAAAATTCTACTAAGGTTTCATCTACTAGGATTTCCCATGGCATAGTTTATACTTAGAAAAAATTCCATGCAAGTCCTACTTAGAAATATCACTAATGCATAGTGAAAATAATGGGACAAAAGTATGAAGCACCACTTGCCTTTTTGGTAGAGAATATAAGTTCACTCCTTGATCTTGCAATGATCACAATCTTCAAATTCCACTACAATTCAATCAAGCAAGCAAAAAAATTTAATCTACCATTCAAGCAATTCATCACATAAAATAATAGAAACAAAACAATGCATGCAAGCATGCCAAAGATTGTTTTATTTACAAAAGTGGTTACTAATAGGTTATAAAAATTCTAAAATATCTATTGGTCATTTTATAGAAGTGCCAAAACCATTTGCAAAAGATTTTACCTATAAACCATTTTTAAACCAAATCAATATTTTATGTGGTTGAAAATGATTTTTAGCAAAGTAATAATTTATAGGGTTCATCAAATACATTTTTAAACCCTAAGACTTTAGTGTTTAGGGTCAGAAAGTTTAAATCAAATCATTTTCCAAAGGTTTTTCTCAAGAAATCATTTTCAAACCATAATCAATATTTTTATTTGGCTAGAAATGCTTTAGTTCAAAGATTTATTCTTTAGCTTCACAAAATAAATTTTTAAATCCATAAGTTGGTTTCTATGGTCAGTAGGTTCAAAACAATCCATTTGCCAAAGATTTTATCCTAAAAACATTTCTAGAATAATTTTTTATAATAAAATTATACCTACACATGTTTCTGCAAATTCAACCAATTTTCCAGAAGCAATTAATTAAACAAAGTGCATGGTTAGATAGAGTTTGTTTTGCTGATTCCATTGATATAAAATTTGCAAAATTTGGACGTGTGGATCAAAAGTTATGGAATTTACAACTTCAAACATCTAATAGGATAGTTTCTGGTTTTTAAATCTAAACCTAGGCCACGTGGCTGTTTCTCATTTGGCCATACCGTTTCATGTGGATCGACAAATGCTAGCTGTCAGATCTAAAGTACATCGCATGGTACAGAACCAGTCTTACCTCTTCGTTTAATGAATCTTTCGTAGCCGATAGATCTACATCCTACGGTTCCTAGCATCCTAACCATAACTTGGCGGCGCTCGACGGTGGCTGGCGGCAACGATGCTCGGGCGGCAGCGCTCTGGATATTCCAGTAAGCTAGGGATAGGGAGGATATGCTCACCGTGTTCGTCGTTGAGCTCTGATTCTCGGAGTGGTATCTGTCAACGAAGGGGCGCACGGTGACAATGGGGATTGATCGCCGGAGGAGCTTCTGGCGACGAGTGCGTCTGCTCGTTGATGGAGGCGACGATGTAGGGTGTTCTAGGACAAACCGTAGGTGTCATTAGATGCGTAAGAGACTCTTGAGCACAGGAGCATCAAAGATAAGGGAAGGCGTGGTCGGGTGTTACCAGGGGGCTTCGCCGGAGACAGAAACAGATGACGACGGTGGTGTGCGTTGTCGTTGACGACGATGCAGAGCGCGCGCGGCTGAACGGGCGACACTGGGAGATGCGCCAGAGGCCAGGGAGTATGCTTGTATGCGTCAGGGAGCAAGGGGGCGTGGGCTGGCCGGAATCCGTCGGTGAGCTCGTCGAAGCAGTGGAGATTTCGAGCCAAATCAGAGCAGCCTGGTGGCTCCGGTGGGGTGCTGATTGGGGGGAAAGGAAGAGGGGAGCGTGGCGATTAAGTACGCATGGTCACGACGAAGTTTAAGCGAGCCGTTTAAGCGAATTAAACCATGGCATCAATGGCAGGAAACGTCCGGTGCGGTCGTCGCGGGGTCAGGAAGAAGCCTGACTGGTGGGGTCTGCTTGAAAGCGAGAGAGAGAGAGAGGTAGTGGGGACCAGCAGTCAGTGAGGGGTGGGTCGGATCTGCGGTGTGAATCGTTTTCCTGCGGGGGTGAGAGGGATGGGCTAGCTGGGCCTGGACTGGGCTTGTTGGGTTGGGCTGGTTGGTTTCCATTTTTTTTTATACTGATTCATTTTTCTTTTTCTATTTTCTTTTCATGTTTTGATTTTGTTTAAACAATTCAAACAACCATTTGAATTCAAAATCTTTGCCAAAATTTGTGTATATTCTGATACTGTTTATTAACATATTCTAAAGTCAAATTTAGAATATTTTTTTATTCTTTTTAGAGTATATTAATTTAAAATAGGCCCATGTATTAATTCAAATAAGATTTGTTAATGTTTTCAAACTCCATTTGAATTCCAAATTTTTACCAAACCTTTTACAGTAGGTTTTATTTATTTAAATGGGGTGTTATATTGTACTTTGAATTGTTCAAAGTACTTTTAATATGATTATTAAACCTTTACTTTGGGCAATTGTTTTTTTATTCCAATGAAATTCAATTATGGTTTTAATTCCATATACATTTATTTAAATGATTCTTTTATTTCATTTAAGTTAATTAAATAACTTTTACTCCACTTGGGTAAATTCCACTTATTTTTCCCTGATTTAATTAATCATTTCTACTAGGGATTTTGTCTTTATTCAAATAGAAATAGAATTTTGGTTAATTCCATATTATTTCATTTGAATATTCTTTATCCTTTTTGGATTTGGATTATATTCATTCTATTTGCTTATGGATTTGGCCAAGATTTAATTTCGCTTTTAAAATACTCCTTATTTATTAATTCCTTCTTTATCTTATAAAATCCATATCTTTTTATTTAAAGGTCCAAACTTGGTGATTCCAATTTGTAAAATCTTATTTGACATTTGTTTATCCTTTTAAGTCTCTTTATGATTATTTTCTCACCATTTGGTATGGATTTTTTTAGATAGGTGCTTATTAGCTTTGGAAAATCAATTTCCTTATCTTATTAAATTCATAAGATTTTATCTATGACTCCAAATTAAGTGAAACCAATTTCTATGGTTTTATAATAATTCCATTTTTCATTCTTGATCATTTATTAATTTTTGTTGACAAATTTTATATGTATCAAATCCATAGGCTTAGAGATATCTTGGAAATCTCCCATTAGGGTTTTAGGGTTTTGATTTATTTTCCATGTGTTTACATTTCATGATGCATTTATGAAGAATGCATTTCACTTGATTTGATTTTAGTTGGATTCAAACTTTATTCAAAGTTTGTCCCATAAGGGTTTTTGATGAATTCATTTCAAAACAAAAGTTTCTTTTCACCCTAAATTTCAACAATTATTTATTTTGTTTATTTATTTTTCACATTACAAAATTTGGAAAATTTTGGGATGTGACATGCTATGAATGAGGATGGTGAACTAGTCCTTATAAGTCCTATTGTTGGATATCGCATGTGCATCGATTTTAGAAAATAAACTGTGAGACATAGAAAAATCATAAACCTATACCGTTCATGGATAGAGTTTTAGAAATACTAAGCAATAGTTCCTATTTTTGTTTTCTTGATGGTTATTCCAGTTATTCTCAAGTTGCTATACATCCCGAAGATCAAGAGAAAACAATTTTTACATGTCCTTATGGTACTTATGCTTATAGATTGATCTGGTTTTCCTTATTTAATGCAACTACAACCTTTCAAGAATGTGTTTTAAAAATATTTGATGATCAGGTTAAGAAGACTATGAAAGTTCTAACAAATGATTTCATTGTTTGTGGAACAACATTTGATAATTGTATCTATGATTTAACCAAGGTTTTGTAGAGATGCAGGCAATCAAACTTAGTTTTGAATTGGGAGCAATGTCGATTCATGGAAAGAGAAGGTAGAGTTTTTGGACATAAGGTTTCAGAAAAAGGTATAGAAATAGATAAGACCAATATAAGTGCCATAGAAAATCTTCCCATACCTCAAGACACTAAAACTTAAAAATGTTTCTAGGACATGCAGGTTTTTACAAGCGCTTTATACAAATTAGTTCTACTTAGACCATGACTGCATTGTAGCCTTTGAAAATCGTAAGAACAAATTAGTTTCAGCACCTACCATGCAATCTCCAAAGTGGGATGAACCTTTTGAAATAATGTGTGATGCTAGTGACTATGTTTTAGGAGTTGTATTAGGACAGGGAGATGGGAAGAATTTAAATGTTATTCATTACACTAGTAGGACCCTTACTAAGATTCAGAAAATTATGCTACTACTGAGGAAGTGTTCCTTGCTATAATTTTTGCCTGTGACAAATTTAGATCTTACATTATTAATTCTAGAGTAATAATTCATACAGATCACTAAACTTTGCGTCACCTTATTGTAAAAAAGCATGCAAAACCCAGGTTGATTAGGTGGGTATTATTACTACAAGAATATGATTTACAAATAGTTTTTTTAGGGAAACGTGAGCTTTATTAAATCATGCAACAGAGTTCATACAATCACGCTCGGCCAGTGCCCGCACGCAGGGGGGTACTGATCCAAGCAAAACACCACATAACTCACGCTTACCCATTTGCGCTAGAGCATGCGCCACTCTATTATTATTCCTTCCAATCTTCATAACGAGCATGTCCGGCATCCCAATCATTAGGTCCCTTATTTCATTGAATAGACTCCAGCATGCCGAACGTTCCTTCTCCTCGGTCAATAGCACCTGCACAACACGTGAACAATCTGATTTAAGAATTATCGGTTTGTCAATATGAAGCTCCACAAGTCTGAGCCCCTCCAGAATGGCTAAAATCTCTGCCTCCTCAGCACTTGCGCATAGGGCCACATGCTTATGTGCCGACACCAGGATCTTTCCTGTATGATCTCGAGCCACAGCACCTAGTCCAGCCAGCCCTGTGTAGGGTTCGCAGCATAGAAAAAAAATTTCCTACGATGTGAACTATATACCAAGATCCATCTACTAGATACAAACAACGGGCGGATGTATATCCGTAGAGAACATACCCTTGAAGACCGACAAAGCTTAACGAGTTCAACTCGTGGTTGATGTAGACGATCTCTTGCCGATCTCAAGATCGAGAGGAAGTCCTAGCGCCGCAAATCAGCAGCGCATCCGTGCTCGCACACACGTTCGAGGCACCGAGCAACCTCCGCCTCCTCGCTCCAGCGATGCAGCGGAAGCACAACTCTTTCTTGCCGAATAGCCACCGGGAACATGTATCTCGCTAGTCCGAGACCATGGGGGATAAATTCTAGAGGGGGAGAGAGATCCTTCACGAGGAGGTGTGGTGTGAGAGGAGGAGAGGGGGGCCTTTTATAGGGGAGAGGGGGGCACCCAAGGGGCATGGCGCCCAGCCATGGGGCTGCCCCCACCTCTTCCACATTCATGTGGGTGGAGCTCCCACTCAAAATGAAAAGCCTCCACTCCCATTAAAAAGCCTCCACTCAAAAATCCACTCACATGCATTAAATTTCCACCAAATTTAATGCAAGCTCTCATTTAAATAAAACTCTTTTATTTATTTATTCAGAATTTTGTTAATTACTTTAATTAACAAACATTCACATAAAACCCCTTGCTAGTATTCCATGTCACATGCAGAACCAGTTTCAGCAATTTCAACCGAAACAGTTTCGGTGTCTAGTGAAATAAATTCCTGCGCTTTCCTTTTCTTTTCGGCATGAAACTTTTGCTCCAATTGGATGTCGGTGTCTCTTAAGTGTGTCACCCTACGGTTCGTGAATAATGCGGACATGATCGAGACCCCTCTCGGATCAATAATCAGAAGCGGGATCTGGAGACCCATACTGACTCCCACACATTCAACGATGACTTTCTTGTGATCGTCGGAACCTTTTACGCTAGTATCTTAATCCCTTTGTTTCACGATATATTACATGTCCGAGATTCGATCATCGGTATCTCCATACCTAGTTTGATCTCGTTACCAACATGCACTCTTTTCTCGTTCCCGTGATATAACATTCTAGTGATCAAATCACTTGCTTGCAAGCTAATCAATGTGATATCACCGAGAGGGCCCAGAGTATATCTATCCGTCATCGGGATGAACAAATTCCACTCTTGATCCATGAGCCTCAACATAACACTTTATTAGTTCTGAATCCATCTTTATAATCACCCTGTTACGGTGTGACGTTTGATGTTATCAAGAAACTCTTCCGGTGTTAGTGATTGACATGATCTCATGGTCTAAGGATTAGGATCACTTCGTAAGTTGTTATAGCAATATAAACTCAATGACTTTGATCGTAATGCTATACTTCGGATGAGTGTTCATCACATCATTACACTAATGTTGTGATCCCGTTATTAACAACATCCAATGTCCATGATCAGGAAACCTTGATCATCTTGTTAATCAACGAGCTAGTTTATGAGAGAGGCATAACTAGGAACTTTCTGTTTGTTTATTAAACACACATGTATTAACGTTTCCGTATTAATACAATTATAGCATGCAAAATAAACATCTATCATATACTTGGAATACACATAATAAACACTTTATTATTGCCTCTCAGGGCATATTCCCTTCAGTCTCCCACTTGCACTAGAGACAATAATCTAGTTACATAGTGATAAATCTAACACCCATTGAGTTCTGGTGTTGATCATGTTTTTCTCTAGGGAGAGTTTTAGTCAACGGATCTGCTACATTGAGATCCGTATGTACTTTACAAATCTTTATATCTCCATCCTTGACATGCTCGCGGATGGAGTGAAACCGGCGCTTAATATGCTTGGAATGCTTGTGAGACTTTGGCTCTTTGGCATTGGCAATGGCACCATTGTTGTCACAATAGATCACCATTGGGTCCAACGCGTTTGCCACAACTCCTAGTTCGGATATGAACTCCTTCATCCAAACTGCTTCCTGAGCCGCTTCTGAAGCAGCAACATATTCGGCCTCCGTTGTTGATCCCGCTACCACAGGTTGTTTGGAACTCCTCCAACTAACCTCTCCGCCATTCATGAGAAATACGTATCCGGATTGAGACTTAGAGTCATCCGGATCGGTGTCAAAGCTAGCATCGACATAACACTTAGCGACGAGATCTTCTTCACCTCCGTATACAAGAAACATATCCTTAGTTCTTCGTAAGTACTTAAGGATATTCTTGACCGCTATCCAGTGTTCCGAACCTGGATCCGATTGGTACCTACTAGTCAAACTAATAGCATGTGCCACATCCGGTCTTGTACATAGCATGGCGTACATTATAGAGCCTATGGCTGAAGCATAGGGGACTTTGTCCATTATCTCTCTTTCTTCCGCCGAAGCCGGACTTTGAGTCTTACTCAATGTCTTTCCTTGCAACATAGGTAAGAACCCCTTCTTACTTCCGTCCATTTTAAACTTCTTTAAAATCTTATCAAGGTATGTACTTTGCGATAGCCCTATTAGGCGCCTAGATCTATCTCTATAGATCTTTATGCCTAATATGTATGACGCTTCACCTAGGTCCTTCATTGAAAATTTGCTGTTTAGATAACTTTTAACACTGTTTAAAAGTTCTTTATCATTTCAGATCAATAATATGTCATCCACATATAATATCAGAAATGCCACATTGCTCCCACTCACTTTCTTGTAAATACAAGCTTCTCCATAAGTTTGGACAAATCCAAACTCTTTGATCACCTCATCAAAGCGGAGATTCCAACTTCGTGATGCTTGCTTCAATCCATAGATGGATCGCTGAAGCTTGCACACCTTGTTAGCATCCTTAGGATCGACAAAACCCTTTGGTTGTATCATATACAACTCTTCTTCAATATTACCATTGAGAAACGCGGTTTTGACATCCATCTGCCATATTTCATAATCGAAATATGCAGCAATTGCTAACATAATCCTAACTGACTTTAGCATCGCTACGGGAGAGAAAGTCTCATCGTAGTCAACTCCTTGAATTTGTCGAAACCCCTTTGCGACAAGTAGAGCTTTATAGATGGTCACATTACCATCAGCATCAGTTTTCCTTTTGAAAATCCATTTGTTCTCCACGGCCTTTCGGTCGTGAGGTAATTCCACCAAGTTCCAAACTTGATTTTCATACATGGATTCCATCTCGGATTTCATGGCTTCTAACCATTTGTTGGAATCTGGGCTCATCATCGCTTCTTCATACGTCGCAGGGTCATTGTTTTCATCAACCATGAAATTTATGACAGGATTTCCGTACAGCTCGGGATCTGCACGCGTCCTGTTTGACCTGCGAGGTTCGGTAGTACTCTCTTTCGGAGTTTCATGATCATTATCATTAGTTCCCTCTTCAACAGGTGGAGCCAACTCCGGAACAACTTCCGGCGCTGCGCTACTCGCCATACTTTGAAGAGAAGGTTCCACAACCTCTTCGAGTTCTACCTTCCGACTACTCACACCTTTCGCGAGAAACTCTTTCTCTAGAAAGGATCCATTCTTGGCAACAAAAACCTTGCCCTCGGATCTGTGATAGAAGGAATACCCAATAGTTTCTTTAGGGTATCCTATGAAGACGCATTTTTCCGCTTTGGGTTCGAGTTTATCCGGTTGAAGTTTCTTCACATAAACATCGCATCCCCAAACTTTAAGAAATGACAGCTTAGGTTTGTTTCCAAACCACAATTCATACGGTGTCTTTTCAACGGATTTAGATGGTGCCCGATTTAAAGTGAATGCAGCAGTTTCTAGTGCATAACCCCAAAATGACAACGGCAAGTCTGTCAGAGACATCATAGATCGAACCATATCTAATAAAGTACGATTACGACGTTCTGACACACCATTTCGCTGTGGTGTTCCGGCAGGTGTGAGTTGTGAAACAATTCCACACTCTTTCATGTGAGTGCTAAACTCGTAACTTAGATACTCACCTCCACGGTCGGACCGTAGAAATTTGATCTTTCTATTACGATGATTTTCCACTTCATTCTGAAATTCCTTGAACTTTTCAAAGGTTTCAGACTTGTGTTTCATCAAGTAGATATAACCGTATCTACTCAAATCATCCGTGAAAGTAACAAAATAACGATATCCACCTCGCGCCGACACACTCATTGGACCACATACATCAGAATGTATGATTTCCAATAAATCTGTCGCCCGTTCCATTGAACCGGAAAACGGCGTTCTAGTCATCTTGCCCATAAGGCATGGCTCACATGTATCAAATGATTCATAATCAAGTGATTCCAAAAGTCCATCCGAATGGAGCTTCTTCATGCGTTTAACGCCAATATGACCTAGACGGCAGTGCCACATATATGCGGATATATCATCATTAAGTTTAATCCTTTTAGCATCAACATTATGAATATGTGTAACATTATCATCGAGATCTAATAGAAATAAACCATTCATCATCGGTGCATGACCATAAAAGATTTCATTCATATAAATGGAACAACCATTGTTCTCGGATTTAAATGAATAACCACTTCGCATCAAACACGATCCAGATACAATGTTCATGCTCAGTGCAGGCACCAGATAACATTTATTCAAGTTTATAACTAATCCCGACGGTAAGTGGAGAGGCAGCGTTCCGACGGCGATCACATCAACACTTGATCCATTGCCGACACGCATCTTGACCTCACCCCTTGCTAGCGGTCGCTTGTTCCGCAGCCCCTGATTCGAGTTACAAATATTAGCAACTGAACCGGTATCAAATACCCAGGTGCTACTGCGAGCACTAGTCAAGTACACATCAATAACATGTATATCATATATACCTTTGTTTGCCTTGCCGGCCTTCTTGTCTGCCAGATACTTGGGGCAGTTGCGCTTCCAATGGCCAGTCCCCTTACAATAGTAGCACTCGGAATCAGACTTAGGTCCAACTCGGGGTTTCTTTTCAGGCGCGGCAACCGGCTTGCCGCCCTTACTTCCCTTCCGTTTTCCCTTCTTGTCTTTCTTGAAACCAGTGTTCCTATTGATCATCAACACTTGATGTTCCTTTTTGATCTCTACTTCTGCAGTTTTAAGCATTGACAGAAGCTCGGGGAGAGACTTCTTCATGCCTTGCATATTATAGTTCATCACAAAGCTCTTATAGCTAGGTGGCAGAGACTGCAGAACACGATGGATGCCTAAGTCAATGGGAATCGATATTCCCAAGGACACAAGCTTATCGGCGTAACCCGACATCTTGAGTACATGCTCACTAACGGAGCTGTGCTCTTCCATCATGCAGCTAAAGAACTTTTCTGAAGCGTTGTAGCTCTCTACAGCAGCATGTGTGTCGAAAATCATTTTCAACTCACCCATTGTATCAAATGCATTTCCGTTTTCGAAACGCTTTCGAAGTTCCGGCTCTAGCCCATACAATATGCCGCAATGAACTAAGTTGTGGTCCTCCTGACGAGTCTGATAGACATTCTTCTCCTCGTCAGGGGCATCATCAAAAGGTGGGGGGCCTAACGGCGCTTCTAGCACATATTGCTTTTGTGCAGCAGAGAGGAGAATCCTCAAATTCATGGCCCATTCAGTAAAGTTGCTACCGTTCGTTGCTAGTTTCTCTTTCTCCATGAACGCATTGAAATTAAAAGCAGGTGGTGCCATCTACAACAGAATTTGTAAAGTTTAGACTAAGTGTATGATAGATCGAGTTCAACTAATCTATATTACGAATGAACTCCCACTCAAAAGCGACATCCCTCGTGTCCTTTTGGTGATTACATGAACCAAATCCACTACACCAAGTCCGATCATCACGTGAGTCGGTATAGCTTCAAAGGCGAGCATCAAATGGGCATCATATCAACTATATGACTCATGCTTAACCTTTCGGTCTGTGTTCCGAGGCCATGTCTGTACATGCTAGGCTCGCCAAGTTAGAACCTTAGTATTTGCGTGTGTAACTGTTTTACACCCGAAATATGGTCGTGGATCCAAGAACACCCGATCATCACGTGATGTCTTGGAGCGACGAAAACATAATCGGTGCATACTAAAGGAAGAACACATTCTTATCTTGATATTTAAATGAGGGATCATCTTATTATGCTTAACAAAGCGCTAAACAAGCAATATAAGATGTAATCAAAACATCATATGTTTATTAGTGAAATTATATGGTTCCCGCAGATGATCTCTATCATGTGCATCGTGGTATGATCACTATCATACCTATATGTGTAAATCCAAGGTCTATGGATTTTACACGCTATGTGTGTTGTAAGAGTATCATCTCATACTTCTACTTACAACACTACCATATCATAACACTAGCCCAGCAACAATCTAAACTAGACGCCTCTAATTTATCCATTGCAAGTTTTACGTGGCTTAGGGCTTTCGAGATAGAACCGTTCTTACCTACGAACATGAACCACAACGAGGATAATCAAATTGTTGACAACTCGCTTGCAAAATAGATATTGACTATAGTAGGAGAGACAGACACCCGCTAGCCACTTATGCAAACTAGTTGCATGTCAAGCGTGGAACAGGTCTCATGTGCGAGGACATGTAAAGTTTGTCCGGGCCGCTTCATCCCACTATGCCACCAATATCCAAAATTACAACAAAGGAGCAACAACATGATCATCATCGCCCACATACTCATATGTGTACTACCCGTGTAAAGTATCTACGCATAGATCCGGCTCTGATACCACTGTAGGGTTCGCAGCATAGAAAAAAAATTTCCTACGATGTGAACTATATACCAAGATCCATCTACTAGATACAAACAACGGGCGGATGTATATCCGTAGAGAACATACCCTTGAAGACCGACAAAGCTTAACGAGTTCAACTCGTGGTTGATGTAGACGATCTCTTGCCGATCTCAAGATCGAGAGGAAGTCCTAGCGCCGCAAATCAGCAGCGCATCCGTGCTCGCACACACGTTCGAGGCACCGAGCAACCTCCGCCTCCTCGCTCCAGCGATGCAGCGGAAGCACAACTCTTTCTTGCCGAATAGCCACCGGGAACATGTATCTCGCTAGTCCGAGACCATGGGGGATAAATTCTAGAGGGGGAGAGAGATCCTTCACGAGGAGGTGTGGTGTGAGAGGAGGAGAGGGGGGCCTTTTATAGGGGAGAGGGGGGCACCCAAGGGTCATGGCGCCTAGCCATGGGGCTGCCCCCACCTCTTCCACATTCATGTGGGTGGAGCTCCCACTCAAAATGAAAAGCCTCCACTCCCATTAAAAAGCCTCCACTCAAAAATCCACTCACATGCATTAAATTTCCACCAAATTTAATGCAAGCTCTCATTTAAATAAAACTCTTTTATTTATTTATTCAGAATTTTGTTAATTACTTTAATTAACAAACATTCACATAAAACCCCTTGCTAGTATTCCATGTCACATGCAGAACCAGTTTCAGCAATTTCAACCGAAACAGTTTTGGTGTCTAGTGAAATAAATTCCTGCGCTTTCCTTTTCTTTTCGGCATGAAACTTTTGCTCCAATTGGATGTCGGTGTCTCTTAAGTGTGTCACCCTACGGTTCGTGAATAATGCGGACATGATCGAGACCCCTCTCGGATCAATAATCAGAAGCGGGATCTGGAGACCCATACTGACTCCCACACATTCAACGATGACTTTCTTGTGATCGTCGGAACCTTTTACGCTAGTATCTTAATCCCTTTGTTTCACGATATATTACATGTCCGAGATTCGATCATCGGTATCTCCATACCTAGTTTGATCTCGTTACCGACATGCACTCTTTTCTCGTTCCCGTGATATAACATTCTAGTGATCAAATCACTTGCTTGCAAGCTAATCAATGTGATATCACCGAGAGGGCCCAGAGTATATCTATCCGTCATCGGGATGAACAAATTCCACTCTTGATCCATGAGCCTCAACATAACACTTTATTAGTTCTGAATCCATCTTTATAATCACCCTGTTACGGTGTGACGTTTGATGTTATCAAGAAACTCTTCCGGTGTTAGTGATTGACATGATCTCATGGTCTAAGGATTAGGATCACTTCGTAAGTTGTTATAGCAATATAAACTCAATGACTTTGATTGTAATGCTATACTTCGGATGAGTGTTCATCACATTATTACACTAATGTTGTGATCCCGTTATTAACAACATCCAATGTCCATGATCAGGAAACCTTGATCATCTTGTTAATCAACGAGCTAGTTTATGAGAGAGGCATAACTAGGAACTTTCTGTTTGTTTATTAAACACACATGTATTAACGTTTCCGTATTAATACAATTATAGCATGCAAAATAAACATCTATCATATACTTGGAATACACATAATAAACACTTTATTATTGCCTCTCAGGGCATATTCCCTTCACCCTGTCTCAACATCCCATCCAGCATCCACATTGAGCTTCACCCGCCCCATCTCCGGCATCTTCCACTCTGAGCATACCTCCTTCAAGATCGGTGTGTCTCGACATTTTTCAGGGATCAGCGGGGCTTTCCCTTTTGCATCCAGTGTCAAACATGGCAGCACATGCAGAGTCTCAACATAGTTCTGCAAAAACAGAATCGATCCAGCCATAGAAGCCTGCCCGTCCCCATGCACAATATTGTTCCTGTGATGCCAAGCTCTCCAGAAGAGAAACAAGATTTTTACACGCTCTTCAATCGTTGCAGAGTTGAGGAGATGCAAAAACCAGTCAGTGTCATTCCTCCTGAAAACACTCTCGGACGGCAGCTCCCAAATAGACCGAAGGCCATCCCGCAGGTCCCTGGGTCCTGTGCAAAGTACAACAGCATGATGCGCATCCTCCACACCTACACCACAGATGGAGCATATGGGATTGATCCTGGGGATACGACGGTGTAGCTTCTCCATAACCGCCAGGGAATTAGTGGCTAGACGCCATCCGAACACACGGATTTTTTGAGGGACAGTGCACTTCCAGATGATGTTCCACAGCGGCCGCTCTCCGTCTGGGGCTTCACTACATTCACCGCACGTAGATTCCCTCCAAGTGGTACGCATGCCCAACCGATAGGCGCTTCTAACAGTGAACATACCATTCTTCTCATGATGCCAAGCAATCACGTCGTCTACCGCCCTTGCAGGTAGTCTTATGCTCAAAACAGCCTCTGCATCCTGCGTGTGAAAAATGCATGTGATTTTTGCTTCATCCCACTTCCTGGTCGACGGGTCAATAAGGTTAGAGACCCACTTCTCCCTAGCATTCGTGCGCCGTCCGCGAGGTTTGAGAGGCCCGGGACGAGGAAGCCAATTGTCTCTCCATATTCAAACTTGTGAACCCGATCCAATCCTCCAAATTGTCCCTTCTTTCAGTAGCTCAAGGCCGTGCATTACTCCCTGCCAAGATGGAGAAGAATTCTGCACAAAGGCAGTATCAAGGAGGTTGCCAGCAGGAAAATACTTAGCACGAAGCACCCGCGCGCATAGGGTATCTGGGACTGCAATAGACGCCATGCTTGACGTGCGAGCAGGGCTTGATTGAAGACACGCAGGTCTCGAAAACCAACTCCACCATGAGATTTTGGTCGGGCTACCTTATCCCAAGATAGCCAATGCATCCGCCTTCAATCGTGCTCGTCCCCCCACCAGAAATCACGAGTTATTTTGGTAAGATCATCAAGCAAACCAAGGGGAAACTTGAAGATGCCCATCGCATAAGTGGGGAGGGCCTGGAGGACCGATTTTATCAGAGTTTCCTTTGCACCACTAGACATATACTTCTCGCACCAATCATTAGCGCGCTTCCTGAACCTCTCCTTGATAGGCTTGAATTTACCCTTGTCCAGGAATCCATCTGGCACCGGCAATCCAAGATACTTCTCCTCAAAAGTTTCAGTTTCATACAACAGAATACTCTTAATCTCCACTTTAGTCTCTTCATTCACCCGGCTCCCATAATATATCGAGCATTTACCTAGGCTGACAAGTTGTCCTGTACTTCGTTCATAGTGATCTAAAACCGATTTAACCACTGACGCCTGCTGCCCTGTCCCTCTGAAGAACATGAGACTGTCGTCAGCAAACAAAAGATGGGATATACCCGGTCCTCGCCTGCTTACTCACAGATCCTGGAGAGCCCCTTTCTCTAATTCATTATTGATCAACATTGAGAGGCCATCATCAACAAACAGAAACAGGTATGGGGATAAAGGATCGCCTTGGCGCAGCCCACGGGAAGGAGTGAAGGTGTCCAACAAATGTCCATTGAAGCGAACAGCATATCGCACGGTGGTCACACACTGCATCACCCACCGTATCCATGTTCGATCAAAACCCAATTTCGCCATAACACCTTCCAAAAACATCCAGTCCACGCGGTCATATCCCTTAACCATGTCAAGTTTGTAGGCACAAAACTGTGATCTCTCCTGTGAATTACTCTGAATTGCGTCAATACACTCAAAAGCAATAAGAGCGTTGTCCGTGATCATTATCCCAGGTATAAAGGCACTCTGTGTGGGAGATATTATATCATCAAGCAAAGGCCGAAGACGATTCACAAGGCACTTGGATAACACCTTAAAGAGAACATTGCAGAGGCTTATGGGCCTGAAGTCCTTGAGTTGCTCCGGGCTGCTGTTTTTTGGGATCAAAACGATGGCTATGTCGTTGACCTGATCTAGCATGATTCCCTCCTCAAAAAACCTTCTCACTGCCTTAACAACATCATCCTTTAGCATCCCCCAGTTTCGCTGAAGGAAACGGGCAGGAAAACCATCTGGTCCTGGAGCCTTCAGAGGGCCTATCTGAAATAATGCATCACTAATCTCCTGATCAGAGAAGGGGGCACACAGACGTTCATTCATATCCTGAGTTACCCGAGCAGCCAACAGTTCCAAGATAATATCCGGCTGCAGTCCCTCTTCTTTCTCATAAAGTTTCTTAAAAAAGTCAGTAGCCATGCCCTCCAATTCCACCGGTTCTGTAGCACATGTGCCATCACTACGTTTTAGCTTGGAAATACAATTTTTCTTCTGCCGCCAAGAAGCTTTCCGATGGAAATACTTCGTGTTCCGGTCTCCATTCCTTAGCCAAGCGATCCGCGACCTCTGGAGCCACATTAGTTCCTCCCTGTATAGCTGCTCATCCATATCTGCAAGGATCCTTTTTCGTTCAGCCACGCTGCCTGCATCAGACAACATACTTAGCTCATTGAGACGTTTCCTACATTTCTCCAGCTGTTGAGGCACAGACCCAAAGTATTTCTTCTTCCAATCATACAACGAAGTCATCACATCCCGGAAACTAGTTTAGATGTCCCCAAGGTTTTGTGTGGCGACTCTCCTCGACCAGGCATCCTCCACTGCATACGCCAAAGAAGGCTCCCTCTCCCACATAATCTCATATCGCCGAGCTTGCCTAATCCTTCGGTTGTCGCGATCTTTTTTGACTGTCACAAGGAGCGGACTATGATCAGACCATGAGGAAATCAAATGATGAACACGTACCTCTGGAAATAAAGAAGACTAGGACGGGGTCGCCACAGCGCGTTCCAGTCGCACCCTCACATTCCTGTCTCCATCTTGTTTATTAGCATACGTCCACGACGTTCCAGTAAAGCCCAGATCGTGCACATCACAGTGTGAGAGTACTTCCCGGAAGTCTAGCATAAGGCGCTCAGAACGACGGGTTCTTGAGAAATGCTCAGTCTGCCACATCGCTTCATTGAAATCACCCAGGAGCAGCCACGGATCAGCGGACCGAAGTTTGAGATCACGTAACAAATTCCACATATTATGTCTATCCGGCGCCTTTGCTCTCCATATACAAACGTTCCACGCCAGCGCGTATTATAAGGCCCCCCATTCACCAGCACATCAATATGCCTTCTGCTACAAGAGAGTAAATCCACCTCGATCCCTTCCTCCCAGTATAGAGCGCTACCTCCTCCTTTTCCCTCACCATTCACATGATATCAACCCTTCATTCCAATGCGAAAACGAAGGTTTCTTACTCGATCTTCCTGTTGTCTGGTCTCCCTAAGGAAAACCAACACGGGTTTGTGTGTTTGCACAAGGCAAGAAAGCTCTTGAACCGTCCGAGTTTGCCCCGCCCCTCGGAGGTTCCAGCCTAGGATACTCATTGGTCATGTCGGGCCTCGCCGTGAGAGCCCGACATGTTGTCGTTATTTGCTGTGGACGCCTCCTCAGATCGGTGCTGTTTTGGTCCAAGCAAAACTGAGAAGCTTGATTCATCTTCTTCTTGGTCATGCGCCAGCTCAAAAGCACCCGCTCGTTTGCCCAGTAGGCTGCTATAATGGAGCTCAGCCTCCCCCCGCGTACCGACAAGATCCCTGATGCGGAGCTGGTTTACTGTGCCTCTACGATTCTTATAAACTCGGTAGTTGATACCTGTAACTTTACAAAAGCGTTGCGACTCTGTATCAGACTCAGGGATTCCCTTCCCCTCCTCCTGACCTCCATTCAGTGACTGCGTGGCCGGTTCATTCTGATCGCAGGTATCCACCCTATCCTTCCTTGTGTCATGATTCTTAGCTTGTTCTGCAGTAGACTTTGCCCTATCTTCCCACTGTTTACGGAGCTGCCTAACCCCATCAAAAGATTTCTTCAGATTATCCGTCACTTCCCGCACACGTGCTGCACGGGCAGCTGCGCAGCCACTAGCACCTTGAGGGGTTGGTGCGCTTTTAGATGGCGATTCCCGAACGTGCAGCCTCTCCTTCAAGTCCCTCTCTAGCACTTCTCGAGCTTTATCCGCCTCCACATCAGCTTTTGGTTCATCAGCCTTTCCCACTGGGGGCTGCTCAGGTGAAACTGCGCCAACTCTCTGATTGCTTCGCCCCGGGGTGTAACATCCCAAAAATACCAAACTTAGATCATCAAACACTAATCATCAAGATTAGGTTTAACACAAACTTTTCTAAACAAACTCATGAATGCATGTATATGTGTATGCATGGATTTTGAATTTCTTTAAAAACCACCTTGTTTGTGTGATCCATTGCTTGTAAAATGTTTCTTAGGTGAAATGAACAACATCTAAAACATTTCCCACACTTTTCCTAAAGACAAGTAAATCAAAACAAATATATTAATTGAATGGTCATTTTGACCAATTTAACTCCCATGCCTACTTTGGCTGTCTCAAACTTTCAGAACCTAACAGAAACTTTTCTGGATCTTTGCACCCCTTGAATGTACTCATAACAAAGTATCAAGGCTCACTTTGTGATCATCCAGAAACTTTAAAATGCATAGTTTAAATGACAATTCAAAATTGAATCTTCTTCATATGGGAAGATCCCACTTTTTCAAAAACCACTCAAACAAGCTCAACTTTCAAAACCCAAGCATCTGCAGACTCACCAGCACCAATCTAGCAAACCCACCAAAAATCATTTCAAAATTCAAAACTTGATTTCATGCGGCCATTTCAACAAACAGGTTGCAGACACAAATCAAACAAAACATCAAACACTATAGTGTGCAGTGATTCTTGCCTAACTTGTTCCCTAGTTAGCTCACACACAACTTAGTAGATCATCTAGAAAGTTTAGCCCAACACTAGCACCCCTATGAGCTTGCCATTGCCATTAATGGTGAACAGCCGAGCGCCTCAATGCCACCCCATAGTCGACAGCAGGCTAGAGGAAGAACTAGTCGTGCCAACCTTGTCTGGGAGGCAGCCCACCGTCCACCGCCACTCACTGTCCCAGCCGCGAGCGTTGCCAAGCCCTGGACCACGCGCACAAGCTGCGCCCAGACCATGCCGAGCGTGCGCCAGAGCGCCACCCGCGACCAGCGTCCACAGACCGCGCGCCTCCCTCACCGCGCGCACACATGATCACCACCGACCCAGGAGACCGCCAGACATCCCCGTTTACCGCCCCGTGCCATACAGCCACCGCCCGCCGTCGAAGACGCCGCCTCTGCCGCGCAGAGCACCGCCCGTTCCAGACCAAACCACACCGCCCCATGCCTCGCGACCATGTCGTTGAGCATCGCCAGGAGACACAGCACCGTCCCCTACCCATGCACATGCCTTTAGCCGCCTGTAACGTCGCCCCCGGCGAGCTCACCGTGCGCCCCGACGGTCCCCTAGCTCGACTATAAATAGAGGCCACCCCCGCACGATTTCTTCACACCATCTCACTCCCCTCTCCTCACTGACCGTGCCACACCATGCTCAGAGCAAGGCGAGCACCACCTCGCCGGAATTTCACTGGAGCCTGCCGCTGCCGGAGAAGAAAGGAGCCAGCGATTGGAGCCGCCCCAGGAGCTGCCGCGACCACTCCTGCGTTCGCCATTGTCGACTTCGTTGTTGGCCCGCCTCGCCGACCCTCTCCAGTACCCCGGTGAGCCCCCAGCACCCCTCACTGGCTTTGCTAGGTTTCGTTCTCGCCGGAGTTGTCTCGCGTCGACGATGACCCTCAGCCGTTGGATTAGAACTAGATCGAACGATCCACGTTGCCCCACACCGCTTCGCCCAGCCCCGTGTCACTGACGAGTGGGGACACCCACTTAAGCAGCCCGCGGGAGCACTGCGCTTAGCAGGCCGGCCCGTTAGAATTTCCCGCGCAGCCCAGCAATTCAAATTAAACCTTTTCTACTTTAATTTAAACACACTTCAGCACCCAACTTCAAAAATCAACCCAGATCGATTCAGTGCACCATTTTGAATGAAACCAATTTTGTTGGAAAAGTCTGTGAATGCTTAATCCAAGCCCGTTGGATTCAAGTCATTTGGATCTGTAGATCACCCATAGTAAAAATAACAAGGCAGAAGCTTTTCTGCATTCAAACATTTTTCAAATTTAAACCATAAAAGCTTTTGAGTTGATTCCAACTCTCACAAATCACATTTAACCATACCTTTCAGAATATATAAAAATATATAGGTTTACTTGCAGAAATAATGTTCAAGGAATAAAAGAATGCTTCATAAGCATTTCTAGCCACTTTAATTAATTAAATTAAAAGGGTAAAACCTTATTAAATTGTGACACCACTTTAAATCACATTCCCATGGACTACAATATGTGGTGATGACATGTGTCAACATGATCCCATGTTTAGTTTGGAGAATATTAAATCTTTGTAGGGGTCTCAACCTAATAAGGCAGATTCCTGTGTTTTACAATGCTAGTCCCTGGATCAATAGCTAGCATCCACAGTTTAAGATGTAATATCAAGAAACAAAGGTCATATCATAACTTTATAACCAGGAATAACATAATTTTATTACATCGTACATAGCTCATTTGGCTATTACATTACATTGCAGCGGAATAACTATAGTCATGGGGTCCTTCGTCTTCAAAGTGCCACAGGAAGATGTTGGTTGTAGACTTTGTAATCCTAAACAAACAATCTTCACTAAAATCAATCAAACATGCAACATTACAAGTTACAGCCACAAGGGTCAATACATTTGAATTGTATTGGCAAGCTTCACTACTATGCATAATATGAGTGGATCCTATCAATACATGCATATTTGGCTAAGTAGAGTTTTAGGCTCATTTGCTTAAAGCAATAATTTATCCTCTCTTTTCAAAATGGTTCTGGTCCTTTGTCAAATCTCCTTTTCCAAGTTCCTTGAACTCCTTGGTAGAAACTCAAGTGTTCAAGTCCTTGTCAAAAATCCCTTGAGCTACTTGGTAATTCCAAGTGCAACAAGTTTTATAAAATCTCATGAGTTCCTTGGTAACCCCAAGTACATCATGCTCTTGAGCACCTTGGTAACCCCAAGTGCATCAAGCTTAACAAAATTTCTTTGAATTCCTTGGTACCCCCAAGTGCATCAAGTTTTATTTTAGAAGTTGGAATGTCGAGATCTCCCATGGTTCAAACTTTAGTTGCTCAGTATTGTCCATAACCGGGGACACGGCTAAGTACTTAGGTTTTATTAACTTCTGCAGAAGGAGTACACTTTACCCACATGTCACAATCCCATCCTTTTGCCACCAGTGGCCTACTGGATTAGTGCTGACCAAGATGGAGTACTGGCAGATTGAGAGTGTGACGAAGTATTTCCAAAGGGTCCTCCCATACACCATTGCTAGCTTGCCTTCAGCACCCATGAAGCATTCCAGATCCTCATGTCCAGTTAACTGAAGACAGTGCATGGGTCTTCCCAATGTAGTTGACTAAGATAGAGCCATATTAGCATGTGGTTGCACACGAAAGCCACAATTGGAGAAACATGTTCAATCTCTAAGTTTCCTAGGTGGTTTTCTTTTGGAGCACAACACAAAGTGATTCCCATAGACATGGTTCCTTTTGTTGCCACCTTCTCCAAAACTTAAAGTATCCACCACCTAGGTGGTTCATTGAGTCTTTGTTTTATTATGTAAAACACAAGTCCTTTTCTCAACCTTTGTAAAATCTCAACATGTATCTCTTTTCAAAATAAAGCATGGCTAAGCATGTACAACTACAATATTTTCACAAAGGAGTGTATAGGGAATCCTATTAGGATTTAGCATAGCATAAGTATAAAGTATCTTTTCATGCATGTTTCAAAATCCACTAAGTATAATGAAAAATAGTAGGACTTTTGTATGATAGTGTAACTTGCCTTTTTGGTAGGGAATGGTGGTTCACTCCTTGATCTTGCTAGTCTCACACTTTACTATCTTCACTATAAGTCAATCAAGCAAACACAAAATCAACTAACATTCCAAACCAAAGTCAAACAAACAATTTCACACTCACAAAGCAAATGGAATCTAAGTCATGCATAAGTATGCAAAGGATGGTTCTATTGCAAGGTTGGTCTCCACTAGTTTTATAAACTTTGTAAGGTCCAAATTGGTCATTTAACAAAATGGCAAAGTCATTAGTTAGAGGGTTTTGTCCAAAATCCATTTTTAAATTCATTTATCATTTTATGTGGTGGAAATTAGTTTTATCAAATCTAAAACCTTTAAGTCTTCACCAAAAGTTTTTAACTCTCAAAATTTGTTGTTTTGGGTCAGTAGCTTTGAATCAAAATATTTTCCCAAAGTTTTATTCCAAAATCCTTTTTCATAATAAAACCATTACCTTTACTTAGCTAGAAATAGACTAATTCAATTAATCCATTCTAAATTTTTCCAATTTCATTTTCAAAACCATGGGTTGGTTCCTAAGGTCAGTAAGGTCACAACAAACCATTTTGCAAAAGTTTTAACCCTAAAATCAATTTTAAACATTTTTTATACTCTAAACAAGCTCACAAAAGAATCTGCAAAAACAAGAAAACTAACAAATACTATTTGCTAAACTAAGGGTATGGTTGGCTAGGTCTTGTTCTCCTGAATCCAACGACATAAAATTTGTAATTTTTGGACGTGTGGATCCAAAGTTATAAGGGTTTGAAATTTGCAAATAAATCTGATTCAAAACTGATTTTAGATATAATACAGGCCACGCGTCGTAGTCTCATTGGGTGGTACCGGTTCGGTTGGATCGGTAACGTGGACCGCAGGATCTAGTTTGATCGCACAGCACAGGGCGCGTACCTCTTCGCGGCTTAAGTGACCTATCGTAGGCATTGGATTAAGATCCTACGGTTGCTATTGTTCGGTCACAGATGGGCGGCGCTGCGCGGCGGTGGACGGCGGCGACGGCCAGAAAAAGTGCTCGCGGTGGTTCTAGGAAGCAAGGAAGATGGAGGTGGCGCTTACCGTGTTCGCGAGGACGAGGTGGTGCTCGACGTGTGGTCGATGTGGCAAGGGGCGCACGGGGTCAGGTGGAATCTCTCGCCGGAGTTCGTTCTGGCGGAGGGTGGCTCTGGTTGAGGTCGAGGACGTTGCTGCAGATCGCCTTAAGGAAAAACGAAGGCGCGGTCAGATGCGCAGGATCAAGACAACGTTGTGTGCGTGAACGAGAAGTGAAGGGGCGGTCTGGTTCACCTGGAAAACGTCGCCGGAGAAGAAACAGACGACGGCGCTGTCGGAGCTTGTCAAAGCCGACGCTCTGGGACACCCGCGGTTGAATGAAGGGCACGGGGAGAAGCGTCTGGGAGTGGTGAAGTTGCCAGCATGCTCAGGGAGGCTCGGGGTGATGTGGCTTGGGCGGAATCGGTCGGAGACAGTGGTCGGAGCTGGGAGTGTGTCGAGTCAAATTGGGGCAGCCTCGGGGCAGAGAGGGAATGGCGACAGAGGGAAAGGGAGGAGAAGATGCAGGCGCTTAATATCGTGCAGTCACGGCGAGATTAACGCGCGGCATTACTGTGAATTGAACGCAGCATTCAAAGGCAGGAACGGCAGCGAGGTTTGGGGGTGACAGGGTCGCGCGGGTGTGGACGATGAGCAGTAGAGGTGGGGTCCACCGGTCAGTGGGAAAAGAAATGAGAGTGAGGTCCACTGGTCAGTCTCGGCACGGTCAGATACGAGGTGCGAAACGTTTTCTTGCAGGGTGAGGAAACTGGGCTGGTTCCTGGGCCTGTTGGGCTGCTGGGTTGGGTCGGCTTAAATCTTATTTTTTTCTGTTTCTGATTCTTTTCCTTTTTCTTTTTCTATATTCTGTTTTGAATCTCAAACAATTTCCAAGCAATCAAAACAATTCAAACTTTCACCAAATTTTGTAACTATGAAATTAGTTCTGTTTAGTAACATGAATCAAAATCTAAATTCAATATAATAATTTTTATTCTTTTTAAGATCCAATCTTTAATTAAATAAAATGAATCTTTTGTTATTTAATAAAATAGGGTTTGATTTGAATAACAAAATCTCCATTTGAAATCAAAATATTTCCAAAACCAAATTAGTAGGTTTTATTTGAACATAAAGAATATTTGGTAACTTGTTTAAAAACAAAATAATCTTTTATTTTAGGGTGCATTAATATTTAAATAAAGTGGGCCTTAGTTATTAAATCAAATATGATTTGTTTTATTAGAAACTTTATTTTAGTTAAAATATTTATTTTGAAATCTAAAATAAAGCCAAAACACTTCAGTAGGTTTTATGTGAGAATAAAATATTTGGAAAACTTATTTTAAATAGTTTTAATAAATTTTGATGTTTCAATTAGATTGGTAAAACCTTTTATTTAAATAAAGTGGGATATTAAATCCTTATTAATTAATTTAAATAAACCCTTGCTAATTTTTATTTAAAATAAAATGTTTTAATTCCCAAAGCTTGGCCAAGGTTTAATTTGGCTTTATAAAATATTCTTTATTTATAAACTTCTATATTTTCTTTTGAAAACCAAATCCTTTATTAAAAGATCAAATAGTAGTTCTAAAGCATTTTAATTTCTTTTTAATAAATGTTTATCTTTATAAATCCTTTTAGGATTTATTTGATTTAAATTGGTTTGAAGCTCCAATTAAATTCAAAAAGTTTCTTGTGGCTCTGAAAATCAAACAAGATTTTATTTTATTCATTTATTTTCACATTACAAGATTTGGAAAATCTTGGGATGTGACAATCTTAAGTAGTTTTTCAATGAGTAGAAATTACTTTTCTAAAAATAAAAAGTTTTAAACCAAGCCTTAACCTTGTAAGGTTAGAGATGATGCTAGATCATCTATAGGACCCTTGTGTGATGATTGCAAGTAGTTAAGTATTGTTTGGTGATTGTGTACCTCGTATTTATTCATAGACGCTAGTACCGACCAAGGATATGAAGAGGAAGGAGGATACTACGAAAAAGAAGCCGAGGAGAACTTCAACCACTGCTCTGCACAAGGCAAGCCTAATACTACTAGTGAAAGTGCAAGCTAAAACTTGCAAGACACTCTACTTTAGCAAGCCTTACTAATCAAGTTGACCTATGCAAGCTAACCCTTGCCAGATACCCTACTGTTGCCACAAACCAATACTTGTGATATGACTACTATATGCCTTAAGCATATGTGATCATACCCACTTGATAAACCAAATCCTAGTTTTACTTGCAAGCTTATTACTTTATTTCTTTATCAAAGCTTACTTAGAGTCTACCTAAGAGTTTGGTAGATACTAGACAGGTGTGCTGAAGGTTGCATAAAGAGCATAAAATTTGGCCTAAGTTAGAAACCTTGATATCAGCCTAAGATATAAGGTTGGACTTAGTTGAAACTCCACTAGTTACCACCCCTCATCAGTACTACCCCCACCTGTAGATGCTAGTGCTAAGCATAAAACTTGATCAACTTTAGATGGGAATACTTGGTGGAGAAATGGTTATGAAAACTTTGGAATGATGGATCATTCTATTGAAATGTTTTGGACAGGTGTTTCCAAACACTTGATGATTTTGGTGATGAAAATTTTGAGGCATGAGCCTTAGCCCTTTATAAAACTGATGGTTGTCTGGATGCGATACCATTCCAATTTTAGCGTACAACCACAATACCCGAATATTGGGTAGGGCTTGACTGGAAACTTATATTCCTTAGTATTAGTTCCCTCATGGCCAAGGTCTGAGCTGAGGCTACCTTGTGAAGATTGTCCACCTGTGCAGTACCCAAGATGACAGTGGTCATGGTTGGGAGGCCAAACTCACAGGAGAGGTGCTTATACTAGGGCGTGTAATTGAAAGGTTAGGATTGATTATCCGCATACTGAGTATGGTGAATTCAGGATTTGTTCCTGACGGATGTATCGAATGTTGTGGTGAAAGTGTACAATCTCTGCAGAGTGTCAAACTATTCGAATAGCCGCGTCCGCGGTTATGGACAGTTGGAGTGGCCATACTGTTCCCCCGTCAGACCTTTTTAAAATGACTTGTGAAATGAATTGAGACTTTGACTTGACCACAACAGAGTTGTGACCTGAATTACAAGATCCCACTTAGGAGTTATAAAATTTTGACTAGCTTTGGAACTTAGTAGAGATAAATCTGGTTTTTGCAAAACAACCCTAGTGCCTAGTGTCCTATTATCCAAAAACCTCTTTCTTGTTAGTATTAGTTTGCGAGTACTTAAAGAGTACTCATGGCTTTGTCCCTGGCTATTCCCATGGCCAGACTATGAAGAGGAGTACCTCGAAGATGGACCCCAGGAAGGTTACGACAACTAGGATCATCTCCCATCGTCAGCATTGCCTGTGACCCCGAAGATGGAGCTTCGCCTACGCTACCGTTATTATTACGTATTCCACTGCTTGATGTTGTATTAAGAACTGGATCATGAGATCCCTATTTGTGTAATAACTTATGTATTGTTTGTAATGGATGAAGTACTATGGTATCCAATTCTGTTATGTCTCGCAAAAATGGTAATCCTGGGATTGCGATGTATGGCATAACAGGCATCTAGGATTGAAAAATCCGGGTGTTGACAAGTTGGTATCAGAGCCATCCTGACCATAGGAGACACTAGTTAGATTGGACGTTGACCCAAAAACTTAGTTTCAAAACCAAAGAATAAAAAAAATATTTACGAAAACTTATTCTCATTCTTACCTCTTTAATTCTTTCATAAAAATTCATGTTCCTCAAAAACTCTTGCAAAATACATAAAAATTTTACACACTTGATCACTCTGCTAATCTACTCATCCTCTATTTTTATAGATGGACGTGAAGTACAGCAATTTTTACCAACTTGGGAATGGTGGAGACCTTATCTTTGAGAGGTATCTAGATCAGCTTTCGGAACTTATGGAGCGTCCGCACCCCGAGTTCTTTGGAGCTCAGCTCAATGATCAAGGAGGAGAAGACCTGTAGTGGATAATTGTTGCAAGTCTCCGAGGAAAGATTAAACCTCCCACTACGGAGGGAATTCAGTTTACCTTGAGGGAAAACAACTGGCTCGATGGACTTGCCAGAGCAATGCAGGAAGCTATTTCCCGTCTGTGTGGGCAGAGCATCAATCAGATCAAGGGTACTCACTTTGAGTTTTGCCCAAGGTGTGATGCAAATGGCCAACCATTGGAAGCCCCATACCACCCCGAGCTGAAGACTCAATTGGACCACCTTAGCTTCATGATGTATGATCGTCAGCAGGATTTGGACAACTGCCGTGACTATTGCAACCACAAGTCTGCCATCATCAAGACGAAGGATCAGACCATCGCCATGCTAGCAAAGGATCGCAAGTCTCTCCGCCGTCAGCTTGACAAGAAGGAGCGCATTATTGCCCGTCTTCGCCATCGCATCTCATCTCTGGAAGAGACCATCCACGAGAGAGACATGTAGTTAGAGGAAAGGGAGAATGCCGGAGAGGATCTTCGTGGAGACCCTTACTCCTATCTCAGCGATGACGATGATTTTCTGGAGGATCAGGCCATGTACTTCTTCACTGATGAGGATGATTTCTCCTTCATCGATGATGCTGAAGATGATGAAGCCACAGACTCCAAGGAGTAGTAGCACTGAGCACTAGCGTAGTGAGTAGTAGTCGGTCCCACTGTATCGTAGTTTCCAGAATGGTTCTTAAAACCATCTGTTTTGCCTTGTTGTAGTGTGTGTTGTACTGTGTGCTATGAATGAATGAATGAAATAGCAAGTTTCTAGAAAAACCTGAGTCAAACTCTAAAAACTTTTCAAAAACCCAAAACCTTAGAAACTTCCCTCTTTTCTCATGATCTATATCAATCTTCAGATGCCACGTGGAGGAAGTGGTTCATCCCCGGACCCGATGTTGCAGATCCTGCAAATGTTGACTTCTGACCGCGAAGCTGAAAGAGCGGAACGTCAAGCCAACCTAGACACTCTGCAACAGATAGCCCAGCTAGCCCCCAACAACCAAGGTCATGGAAATCAGGACAACCACGGATCTAAGCTCAAGAATTTCCAGAATACCAACCCACCCGTTTTCACTAAGTCAGAAGAACCCCTAGACGCCGATGATTGGCTGCAAACCATGGAAAATAACTTAGAAGTAGCAGGAGTGGAAGCCAACGAGAAAGTCCTGTTCACCACCCATTATCTAGCCGGAGATGCCAGGGCATGGTGGAACAGTGTTTGTGCAATGACCGGAGGCCAGATGATGACCTGGGAGGAATTCAAGGTCAAGTTTAGCAGAACCCATGTGCCGCCAGGTTTGATCAAGAGAATGAGAGACGAGTTCAGGGAGTTGAAGCAAGGAAGGATGACTGTAGTGGAATACCGTGACAAATTTTTGTCATTAGCTAGGTATGCCCTGGACAAGATATACACCGAAGCCAAGAAGAAAGAAAGATTCCTGAATGGTCTGCATGACGAGATGCAGACAGTGTTAGTCAATATCCCCTTTGTTGATATTGAAGCCCTTATCGACTCTGCTATCCAGATGGAAGGAAAGATCAACCAGGCCAATGAGAACCGCAAGTGTCGCATGATGCATCAACCAGGAACCCATCAGACCCCAAAGTATCGCCCCAACCCATCTCCAGGATTTGCCCCAAGAACCAACAGACCCCCTATGACCCGTCCGACCTATCCCAACCGTGGAAACCCTAGACCCGGAGGAAATCACAACAACCCCGGCAACTCTAGCAATTTCACCCGTGCCCCACCCAAGTTGAACAACAACAATGCTACCGCCAACCCCAACACTGCCCCGAGGACTGGAAGCAATGCTGTGCCTGTCGCAGCCAAGGACAAGTCACAAGTGACCTGTTATGACTGTGGAAATAAAGGCCACTATTCCAACGAGTGCCCCAACAAGAAGAATGCTACATCCCCTAATACCAATGTCCCAGCTCAGCAGCAGCGTCGTGTCCAGCCAGGGAGAAGATTTGCCCCAGGAAATTCACTCAACCGCAATGGCCGTCTTTTTCTCATGCATGCTGAAGAAGCTTAGGAAGCGCCAGACGTCGTGCTGGGTATGTTTTCTGTTAATTCAGTACTTGCAAGAGTGTTGTTTGATTCTGGTGCATCGCATTCATTTGTCACCGAAGAATTTGCCTGCACTAGTAAAATTCAACCAACCAAATTGAAGCATGTGATGATTGTACAAATTCCCGGATCAACCACGAAGGCTAGGCAAATTTGCAAGGCCGTCCCTATCCGAATCCATGGCATAGATTTTTATGCTAACCTAATAGTACTCGGAACTAAAGGTTTGGAAGTAGTACTAGGAATGGATTGGATGTCCAAACATAAAGGATTAATTGACTGTGCCAAGAAAGCCATCACCATGACCAGTACCACCGGGATATCAGTCAAGCATACATCTGAAACCTTCCCTCGCCAATTCAAGTGTAACAAGAGTCTAGCCCAACCTACCATTGACCAAGTTCAGATAGTCTGTGAATACCCCGATGTATTTCCAGATGTTTTGCCCGGTATGCCCCAAGATCGGGATATCGAGTTTATCATCGAACTAATCCCCGGAACAGGACCCATAGCCCAGAGACCCTATAGTATGAACCCGTCAGAACTAGAAGAACTAAAGAAGCAACTGGATTCCATGTTAGAAATCGGATTGATTCAACCGAGTGCGTCCCCATGGAGATCACCTGTCTTATTTGTGGACAAGAAGGATGGAGGTAACCGTTTGTGTACGGATTATCGGAAGTTGAATGATGTCACCATCAAGAACAAGTACCCCTTGCCTAAGATAGAAGATTTGTTTGATCAGTTGACCGGTGCCCAGGTGTTTTCTAAGATTGATCTTAGGACTGGCTATCATCAACTCAAGATTCCTGCAGAGGATATTCCAAAGACTGCCTTTACCACCAGATATGGATTGTATGAGTATACAGTCATGTCTTTTGGATTAACCAATGCCCCCGCTTATTTCATGAACCTTATGAATAAGATTTTTATGGACTTCCTGGATAAGTTTGTCGTTGTTTTCATCGATGACATTCTGATTTATTCCAAATCAGAAGAAGAACATGAGCTACACCTAAGGACCATTCTTGGAACCCTTAGAGAGCATCAGCTGTATGCAAAGTTTAGCAAATGTGAATTCTGGTTACAGGAAGTAGGATTCCTCGGTCACATTGTATCAGCCGGAGGAATTACCGTTGACCCTACCAAAGTGAAAGATGTAGAGGATTGGCAAGCCCCAACCACTGAAACCCAAGTTCGTGCTTTTCTCGGATTGGCGGGATATTACAGCAAATTCGTAGAAGGATTCTCGAGTATCGCCCGACCCATGACCCAATTGCTGAAGAAGGACAAGAAGTTTGAATGGACAGACAAGTGTGAAGCGAGTTTTCAAGAACTCAAGAGGAGATTGATTTCAGCCCCAATTTTGATCATGCCGGATATCACGAAGCCCTTCGATGGGTATTGTGACGCATCCAAGATTGGTCTAGGATGTGTGCTAATGCAAGAAGGCAAAGTTATATCTTATCTATCGCGACAATTGAAGCAACATGAACAAAATTACCCAACCCATGACCTCTAACTCGCAGCCGTAGTTCTAGCCCTGAAGACATGGAGACATTACCCGATGGGAAACCGTTGTGAGATTTACTCGGATCACAAGAGCCTAAAGTATATATTCACTCAGAAGGAGTTGAATATGAGGCAGAGAAGATGGATTGAGCTAATCAAGGATTACGACCTGGACATTCACTATCACCCTGGTAAAGCCAATGTGGTAGCCGATGCCCTTAGCAGATTGCCGTGCCGCTTGAACTCCATGATTTTGAAGGAGCAACCAAGTTTGCACAAAGAGATGGAAGATTTTTGAATGGAATTAGTAACTGAAGGATTTTTGGCTAGCATAGAACTTCAGCCCACTTTGATCAGTCAGATTAAAGAGGCGCAGGAGGGAAATGCCAGTATCGACGGAATCAAGCATCGTATCGGTACAGGCAAAGTACCCGGATTCACCGAGGACGAATAAGGAGTTTTGTGGTACAAAGGACGCCTTTGTGTACCATCAGATTCTGAGTTAAAAGAAGCTATCTTGAAAGAGGCTCATGATACTCTTTATTCTATCCATCCCGGAGGAACTAAGATGTATCAAGATTTGAAAGAGCAATTTTGGTGGCATAAGATGAAGAGAGAAATCGGAAGCTATATCGCCAAGTGTGATATATGTCAGCGAGTCAAGGCCGGACATCAAAGACCCGCTGGATTGTTGCAACCTTTGCAAATTCCGGAATGGAAATGGGATTCTGTAGGAATAGACTTTATCACTGGACTACCTACTTCTAGTAGGGGAAATGACTCTATTTGGGTCATAGTGGACAGATTGTCCAAAGTCGCCCATTTCTTGCCCGTCAAAACCACCTATCAGAGTTCGAAGCTAGCAGAGTTGTACATCGCTAGAATCGTTAGTTTGCACGGAGTCCCCAAGAACATAGTATCGGATCGAGGAACTCAGTTTACCTCGAGATTCTGGAAGAAAGTCCAAGAAGGTTTAGGAACCCGCCTAGATTTCAGTACCGCGTATCACCCTCAGACCGATGGACAAACGGAGCGAGTAAACCAAATACTTGAAGATATGCTTAGAGCACGTGTGCTAGAATATGGATCCAAGTGGGAAGACTGTATGCCGTTTGCAGATTTTTCCTACAACAACAGTTACCAAGCCAGTTTGCAAATGCCCCATTTGAATTCATGTACGGAAGAAAGTGCCGCACCCCTTTGAACTGGTCGGAAGTAGGAGAGAGTCAGATTTTCGGACCCGACATCCTACGAGAAGCAGAAGAGAAGGTTCACAAGATTCGTGAGCACCTCAAGACAGCCCAATCCCGACAGAAGAGTTATGCCGACAAGAGACGTCGAGACCTCGCCTTCAACATAGGAGATTTTGTTTATCTAAAAGTGTCGCCATTGAAGGGAATGCAGCGTCTCCAACTCAAAGGAAAGTTAGCTCCCAGATATATCGGACCTTTCAAAATTTTGAACCGTCGAGGAGAAGTATCTTATCAACTGGAACTACCCGAAGAGATGTCAGCTGTGCACAACGTGTTCCATATTTCGTTACTTCGCAAGTGTCTCGAAGTCCCCGAGAAGACCGAAGTGTTCAAAAATATCGATCACCGGACCATAGAGATCAACGATGACCTGACCTATCCCGAAGTACCCATCCGCATTTTGGAAGAAGCTTTTCGAACTACCAGAACCCGAAGTATCAAGTTTCTCAAGATTCAGTGGAGCAACCACACAGAAGAGCTGGGAACGCGAAGATCACATCAGGACGGAGTTTCCCGATCTCTTCAAATCCTAGGTAATCTTTTCGTCCTTTTTCAAATCTCGGGACGAGATTTTGTTTAAGGGGGGAAGGTTTGTAACATCCCAAAAATACCAAACTTAGATCATCAAACACTAATCATCAAGATTAGGGTTAACAAAAACTTTTCTAAACAAACTCATGAATGCATGTATATGTGTATGCATGGATTTTGAATTTCTTTAAAAACCACCTTGTTTGTGTGATCCATTGCTTGTAAAATGTTTCTTAGGTGAAATGAACAACATCTAAAACATTTCCCACACTTTTCCTAAAGACAAGTAAATCAAAACAAATATATTAAGTGAATGGTCATTTTGACCAATTTAACTCCCATGCCTACTTTGGCTGTCTCAAACTTTCAGAACCTAACAGAAACTTTTCTGGATCTTTGCACCCCTTGAATGTACTCATAATAAAGTATCAAGGCTCACTTTGTGATCATCCAGAAACTTTCAAATGCATAGTTTAAATGACAATTCAAAATTGAATCTTCTTCATATGGGAAGATCCCACTTTTTCAAAAACCACTCAAACAAGCTCAACTTTCAAAACCCAAGCATCTGCAGACTCACCAGCACCAATCTAGAAAACCCACCAAAAATCATTTCAAAATTCAAAACTTGATTTCATGAGGCCATTTCAACAAACAGGTTACAGACACAAATCAAACAAAACATCAAACACTATAGTGTGCAGTGATTCTTGCCTAAATTGTTCCCTAGTTAGCTCACACACAACTCAGTAGATCATCTAGAAAGTTTAGCCCAACACTAGCACCCCTGTGAGCTTGCCATTGCCATTAATGGTGAACAGCCGAGCACCTCAATGCCACCCCATAGTCGACAGCAGGCTAGAGGAAGAACTAGCCGTGCCAACCTTGTCTGGGAGGCAGCCCACCGTCCACCGCCACTCACTGTCCCAGCCGCGAGCGTTGCCAAGCCCTGGACCACACACACAGGCCGCGCCCAGACCATGTCGAGCGTGCGCCAGAGCGCCACCCGCGACCAGCGTCCACAGACCGCGCGCCTCCCTCACCGCGCGCACACATGATCACCACCGACCCAGGAGACCGCCAGACATCCCCGTTTACCGCCCCGTTCCATACAGCCACCGCCCGCCGTCGAAGACGCCGCCTCTGCCGCGCAGAGCACCGCCCGTTCCAGACCAAACCACACCGCCCCATGCCTTGCGACCATGTCGTTGAGCATCGCCAGGAGACACAACAACGTCCCCTACCCTTGCCCATGCCTTTAGTCGCCTGTAACGTCGCCCCCGACGAGCTCACCGTGCGCCCCGACGGTCCCCTCGCTCGACTATAAATAGAGGCCACCCCCGCACGATTTCTTCACACCATCTCACTCCCCTCTCCTCACTGACCGTGCCACACCATTCTCAGAGCAAGGCGAGCACCACCTCGCCGGAATTTCACTGGAGCCTGCCGCTGCTGGAGAAGAAAGGAGCCAGCGATTGGAGCCGCCCCAGGAGCTGCGGCGACCACCCCTGAGTTCGCCATCGTCGACTTCGTCGTTCGCCCGCCTCGCCGACCCTCGCCAGTACCCGATGAGCCCCCAGCACCCCTCACTGGCCGCGCTAGGTTTCGTTCTCGCCGGAGTTGTCTCGCGTCGACGATGACCCTCAGCCGTTGTATTAGAACTAGATCGAACGATCCACGTTGGCCCACACCACTTCACCCAGCCCCGTGTCACTGACGAGTGGGGACACCCACTTAAGCAGCCCGCGGGAGCACTGCGCTTAGCAGGCCGGCCCGTTAGAATTTCCCGCGCAGCCCAGCAATTCAAATTAAACCTTTTCTACTTTAATTCAAACACACTTCAGCACCCAACTTCAAAAATCAACCCAGATCGATTCAGTGCACCATTTTGAATGAAACCAATTTTGTTGGAAAAGTCTGTGAATGCTTAATCCATGCCCGTTGGATTCAAGTCATTTGGATCTGTAGATCACCCATAGTAAAAATAACAAGGCAGAAGCTTTTCTGCATTCAAACATTTTTCAAATTTAAACCATAAAAGCTTTTGAGTTGATTCCAACTCTCACAAATCACATTTAACCATACCTTTCAGAATATATAAAAATATATAGGTTTACTTGCAGAAATAATTTTCAAGGAATAAAAGAATGCTTCATAAGCATTTCTAGCCACTTTAATTAATTAAATTAAAAGGGTAAAACCTTATTAAATTGTGACACCACTTTAAATCACATTCCCATGGACTACAATATGTGGTGATGACATGTGTCAACATGATCCCATGTTTAGTTTGGAGAATATTAAATCTTAAGTAGTTTTTCAATGAGTAGAAATTACTTTTCTAAAAATAAAAAGTTTTAAACCAAGCCTTAACCTTGTAAGGTTAGAGATGATGCTAGATCATCTATAGGACCCTTGTGTGATGATTGCAAGTAGTTAAGTATTGTTTGGTGATTGTGTACCTCGTATTTATTCATAGACGCTAGTACCGACCAAGGATACGAAGAGGAAGGAGGATACTACGAAAAAGAAGCCGAGGAGAACTTCAACCGCTGCTCTGCACAAGGCAAGCCTAATACTACTAGTGAAAGTGCAAGCTAAAACTTGCAAGACACTCTACTTTAGCAAGCCTTACTAATCATGTTGACCTATGAAAGCTAACCCTTTCCAGATACCCTACTGTTGCCACAAACCCATACTTGTGATATGACTACTATATGCCTTAAGCATATGTGATCATACCCACTTGATAAACCAAATCCTAGTTTTACTTGCAAGCTTCTTACTTTATTTATTTATCAAAGCTTACTTAGAGTCTACCTAAGAGTTTGGTAGATACTAGACAGTTGTGCTGAAGGTTGCATAAAGAGCATAAAATTTGGCCTAAGCTAGAAACCTTGATATCAGCCTAAGATATAAGGTTGGACTTAGTTGAAACTCCACTAGTTACCACCCCTCATCAGTACTACCCCCACCTGTAGATGCTAGTGCTAAGCATAAAACTTGATCAACTTTAGATGGGAATACTTGGTGGAGAAATGGTTATGAAAACTTTGGAATGATGGATCATTCTATTGAAATGTTTTGGACAGGTGTTTCCAAACACTTGATGATTTTGGTGATGAAAATGTTGAGGCATGAGCCTTAGCCCTTTATAAAACTGATGGTTGTCTAGATGCGATACCATTCCAATTTTAGCGTACAACCACAATACCCGAATATTGGGTAGGGCTTGACTGGAAACTTATATTCCTTAGTATTAGTTCCCTCACGGCCAAGGTCTGAGCTGAGGCTACCTTGTGAAGATTGTCCACCTGTGCAGTACCCAAGATGACAGTGGTCATGGTTGGGAGGCCAAACTCACAGGAGAGGTGCTTATACTAGGGCGTGTAGTTGAAAGGTTAGGATTGATTATCCGCATACTGAGTATGGTGAATTCAGGATTTGTTCCTGACGGATGTATCGAATGTTGTGGTGAAAGTGTACAATCTCTGCAGAGTGTCAAACTATTCGAATAGCCGCGTCCGCGGTTATGGACAGTTGGAGTGGCCATACTGTTCCCCCGTCATACCTTTTTAAAATGACTTGTGAAATGAATTGAGACTTTGACTTGACCACAACAGAGTTGTGACCTGAATTACAAGATCCCACTTAGGAGTTATAAAATTTTGACTAGCTTTGGAACTTAGTAGAGATAAATCTGGTTTTGCAAAACAACCCTAGAGCCTAGTGTCCTATTATCCAAAAACCTCTTTCTTGTTAGTATTAGTTTGCGAGTACTTAAAGAGTACTCATGGATTTGTCCCTATCTATTCCCATGGCCAGACTATGAAGAGGAGTACCTCGAAGATGGACCCCAGGAAGGTTACGACAACTAGGATCATCTCCCATCGTCAGCATTGCATGTGACCCCGAAGATGGAGCTTCGCCTACGCTACCGTTATTATTACGTATTTCGCTGCTTGATGTTGTATGAAGAACTGGATCATGAGATCCCTATTTGTGTAAGAACTTATGTATCGTTTGTAATGGATGAAGTACTATGGTATCCAATTCTGTTATGTCTCGCAAAAATGGTAATCCTGGGATTGCGATGTATGGCATAACAGGCATCTAGGATTGAAAAATCCGGGTGTTGACACGGGGATGGAGCACGAGAGTTTGACCGGGATTGCATTGGCGTGGAACGTGATGACTGCCTTGCACTTCCTGCCACACTGATCTCATCCTCATCCGGGAAAAGCTTCCTTGCAGCCATGGGCTTCTTCCCTTTGATCGTGTAACGTTGTGCTTCAAACTTTTTGAACGGCGACACCCTCAGTTCTGGCCCATAACGGCGCCCTGGGTGTGGAACTTTCTCCAGCTTACACTCCTTCCGGGCATGCCCGATCCGTCCACAGAAGAAACAAAAATGTAGACTTGTTTCATACCGTAGATTGTGCCTAGACAATTTCTCCTTCCAGCTTACCGGCAAAGTATACACGAGCGGTTGCCTGATCGGCCATCTCATCCACACGCGGAGATAAGGACCACTAGCCTGTTCATCATCAACCGTGGCCACTTCCATGACCTCTCCCAGGTCCCTCATGAGAGCCATACCCCTCTTTTTTGTCATCAGAGTGCGCGGCAGGTCGTAGATCCTTACCCAGACCGGGAAGCCAGAGGGCCGAGCATCAGCAGGTATCTGATCCCGTCCAAAAGGCACCACAATAACAGCATCATGCATGTGGTTCCATGTATCGACCTTTATCACAAACTTGTAATCAGCTTCGCCATAGAAATCTAGCTGGAACAAATTGTCTCCTAGATCTTTGAAGGTCATCTTCTTCTCCGTGCGCCAAACGGATCCAGGCTCATCAAACATGGTTCTAGCGCTAAACCGACGACGCGACACATAGCGAGCAATCGCCGTCCATCGCCTGGCCGCAGCATCAAGATCTTCTTCAACCTCGTCCCCTAACTCGACCGGTCTAACCCAATCCACCTCCTCCAGGGAATCATCCTCCTCCTCACATGGCACCGCATGGGCGCCCTCATTATCGGCGAGGTTATCACCCGCATGCTCCTCTCCCATAGGGACAGGGGACTCCTCTGCAGCCGTCGCCATAGGATTTGGCGGGCGCTGCTTATCGGGAGAACTGTCGCGATCAAGCGGTTCTTTCGTGGCTGCCGGAGCCGATCTAGTTGGAGGATAACTTCCGGAGACCGAATAGAAAGTATCCCCCACAGGCGGAGACCGAGGGCGTCTCCCGTGAGGACTCGCCCGCCGCGATCGCTGCGAGGAGTCCAGTCTTCTCACGTTCTCCATGGCGCCGCAAGGAAACCCTAGTCGCCCAAGAAAACCCTAGCCGCCTTAGGAGACGCAGCAATCCAATTAATTAAACAAAGTGCATGGTTAGATAGAGTTTGTTTTGCTGATTCCATTGATATAAAATTTGTAAAATTTTGACGTGTGGATCAAAAGTTATGGAATTTACAAGTTCAAACATCTAATAGGGTAGTTTCTGGTTTTTAAATCTAAACCTAGGCCACGTGGCTGTTTCTCATTTGGCCATACCGTTTCGTGTGGATCGACAAATGCTAGCTGTCAGATCTAAAGTACATCGCACGGTACAGAACCAGTCTTACCTCTTCGTTTAATGAATCTTTCGTAGCCGATAGATCTACATCCTACGTTTCCTAGCATCCTAACCATAACTTGGTTGCGCTCGACGGTGGCTGGCGGCAATGACGCTCGGGCGGCAGCGCTCTGGCTATTCCAGGAAGCTAGGGATAGGGAGGATATGCTCACCGTGTTCGCCGTTGAGCTCTGATTCTCGGAGTGGTATCTGTCAACGAAGGGGCGCGCGGTGACAATGGGGATTGCTCGCCGGAGGAGCTTCTGGCGACGAGTGCGTCTGCTCGTTGACGGAGGCGACGATGTAGGGTGTTCTAGGACAAACCGTAGGTGTCATTAGATGCGTAAGAGACTCTTGATCATAGGAGCATCAAAGATAACGGAAGGCGTGGTTGGATGTTACCAGGGGGCTTCGCCGGAGACATAAACAGATGACGGCGGTGGTGTGCGTTGTTGTTGACAACGATGCAGAGCGCGCGCGGCTGAACGGGTGACATTGGGAGATGCGCTAGAGGCCAGGGAGTATGCTCGTATGCGCCAGGGAGCAAGGAGGCGTGGGCTGGCCGGAATCCGTCGGTGAGCTCGTTGAAGCAGTGGAGATTTCGAGCCAAATCGGAGCAGCCTGGTGGCTCCGGTGGGGTGCTGATTGGGGGGAAAGGAAGAGGGGAGCGTGGCGATTAAGTACGCATGGTCACGACGAAGTTTAAGCGAGCCGTTTAAGCGAATTAAACCACGGCATCAATGGCAGGAAACGGCCGGCGCGGTCGTCGCGGGGTCAGGAAGAAGCCTGACTGGTGGGGTCTGCTTGACAGCGAGAGAGAGAGGCAGTGGGGACCAGCAGTCAGTGAGGGGGTGGGTCGGATCTGCGATGTGAATCGTTTTCCTGCGGGGGTGAGAGGGATGGGCTAGCTGGGCCTGGACTGGGCTTGTTGGGCTGGACTGGTTGGTTTCCATTTTTTTATACTGATTCATTTTTCTTTTTCTATTTTCTTTTCATGTTTTGATTTTGTTTAAACAATTCAAACAACCATTTGAATTCAAAATATTTGCCAAACTTTGTGTATATTCTGATACTGTTTATTAACATATTCTAAAGTCAAATTTAGAATATTTTTTTATTATTTTTAGAGTATATTAATTTAAAATTGGCCCTTGTATTAATTCAAATAAGATTTGTTAATGTTTTCAAACTCCATTTGAATTCCAATTTTTTACCAAACCTTTTACAGTAGGTTTTATTTATTTAAATGGGGTGTTATATTTTACTTTGAATTATTCAAAGTAATTTTAATATGATTATTAAACCATTACTTTGGGCAATTGTTTTTTTATTCCAATGAAATTCAATTATGGTTTTAATTCCATATACCTTTATTTAAATGATTCTTTTATTTCATTTAAGTTAATTAAATAACTTTTACTCCACTTGGGTAAATTCCACTTATTTTTCCCTGATTTAATTAATCATTTCTATTAGGGATTTTGTCTTTATTCAAATAGAAATAGAATTTTGGTTAATGCCATATTATTTCATTTGAATATTCTTTATCCTTTTATTTTATTTGTATTTGGATTATATTCATTCTATTTGCTTTTGGATTTGGCCAAGATTTAATTTGGCTTTTAAAATACTCCTTATTTATTAATTCCTTCTTTATCTTATAAAATCCATATCTTTTATTTAAAGGTCCAAACTTGGTGATTCCAATTTGTAAAATCTTATTTGACATTTGTTTATCCTTTTAAGTCTACGATTATTTTCTCACCATTTGGTATGGATTTTTTTTAGATAGGTGCTTATTAGCTTTGGAAAATCAATTTCCTTATCTTATTAAATTCATAAGATTTTATCTATGACTCCAAATTAAGTGAAACCAATTTCTATGGTTTTATAATAATTCCATTTGTCATTCTTGATCATTTATTAATTTTTGTTGACAAATTTTATATGTATCAAATCCATAGGCTTAGAGATATCTTGGAAATCTCCCATTAGGGTTTTAGGGTTTTGATTTATTTTCCATGTGTTTACATTTCATGATGCATTTATGAAGAATGCATTTCACTTGATTTGATTTTAGTTGGATTCAAACTTTATTCAAAGTTTGTTCCAGAAGGGTTTTTGATGAATTCATTTCAAAACAAAAGTTTCGTTTCACCCTAAATTTCAACAATTATTTATTTTGTTTATTTATTTTTCACATTACAAAATTTGGAAAATTTTGGGATGTGACATGCTATGAATGAGGATGGTGAACTAGTCCTTATAAGTCCTATTGTTGGATATCGCATGTGCATCGATTTTAGAAAATAAACTGTGAGACATAGAAAAATCATAAACCTATACCGTTCATGGATAGAGTTTTAGAAATACTAAGCAATATTTCCTATTTTAGTTTTCTTGATGGTTATTCCAGTTATTCTCAAGTTGCTATACATCCCGAAGATCAAGAGAAAACAACTTTTACATGTCCTTATGGTACTTATGCTTATAGATTGATCTGGTTTGCCTTATTTAATGCAACTATAACCTTTCAAGAATATGTTTTAAAAATCTTTGATGATCTTGTTAAGAAGACTATGAAAGTTCTAGCAAATGATTTTGTTGTTTGTGGAACAACATTTGATAATTGTATCTATGATTTAACCAAGGTTTTGTAGAGATGCAGGCAATCAAACTTAGTTTTGAATTGGGAGCAATGTCGATTCATGGAAAGAGAAGGTAGAGTTTTTGGACATAAGGTTTCAGAAAAAGGTATAGAAATAGATAAGACCAATATAAGTGCCATAGAAAATCTTCCCATACCTCAAGACACTAAAACTTAAAAATGTTTCTAGGACATGCAGGTTTTTACAAGCGCTTTATACAAGATTTTTCTAGGATAGCTATGCCTCTCACTAACCTTCTTGATAAAGAAACTCCGTTCTACTTAGACCATGACTGCATTGTAGCCTTTGAAAATCGTAAGAACAAATTAGTTTCAGCACCTACCATGCAATCTCCAAAGTGGGATGAACCTTTTGAAATAATGTGTGATGCTAGTGACTATGCTTTAGGAGTTGTATTAGGACAGGGAGATGGGAAGAATTTAAATGTTATTCATTACACTAGTAGGACCCTTAATAAGATTCAGAAAATTATGCTATTACTGAGAAAGTGTTCCTTGCTATAATTTTTGCCTGTGACAAATTTAGATCTTACATTATTAATTCTAGAGTAATAATTCATACAGATCACCAAACTTTGCGTCACCTTCTTGTAAAAAAGCATGCAAAACCCAGGTTGATTAGGTGGGTATTATTACTACAAGAATATGATTTACAAATAGTGGATAGGAAGGGTAAGGATAATCTAGTAGCAGATCATCTATCTAGGGTGGAGGGAATAATTACCGACCTCGTACATATAAATGAGTCATTTCTGGGAGAATACTTAGAAAAATTGAAGTAGTTGATCCATGATATGCAGATTATGCTAATTATCTCATAGTAAAATTTATGTCTCCTGATATGATAATAAATAAAAGAATGAAATTCTTTAATGATCTCAAACACAACTTTTGGGATGGCCCTTTTCTTTATCGTCATGGACCTGATGGAATGATTCGAAAGTGTGTTCCTGTCCATGAAATGGATGCAATTTTGCAATCTTGTCATGGTATCCCGTATGGAGGACATCATGCAGGCAAGCAAACTGCAGAAAAGGTACTTCAATCCGGTTTCTATTGGTCCACCTTGTTCAAGGATGCACGAAGGTATGTGGAATATTGTGATGCTTGGCAGAGAAGAGGTAATATAGGCAGAAGACAAGAGATGGCAATGAATTATAGTCTTATAATTGAACCGTTTGATGTATGTGGAATGGATTACATGAGATCCTTTATAGAATGCTACTCAACTTTAGTCCCAAGCAAGTTCTTGTCATTGTAAGTATATGTGTATCATAGAGAACCACCAATGGGGTACCACTTTCCCCAATGACACAGGATCTATCCCATATCAAAATGACAAGGCAACAGACAATGAGAATCTCAGCGATCTTTTTATTTATCATGAGCATGGTTTTTCTTTTTTCTTTTCCTTTTTTATCGAAGATGCTTCATAGAATGCTCATTATGGTTATGCTACAAGTTTCCACCATGATTAGGCATCGCTTAGGCTAACCTCCCAGGCGTTTCTCTAACACATATACAAACTCCATGGACTTAAAAGCTCTCCTTTTATTTCACACCACCGGCATCCATAAACAAAAGAACATGATATCAACTAAATAAATAAGTGCAATGTCGAAAGCGTGCCCCATGACAACATGGTTCTGCTAACTCCCAACTCATAATTTGCAAACATATAAGCATCATAGATGAGCACAATGGTTCAAGTTTATTAAGTGCAAGAAAATAAAGTGTGCCATCAAGTTCGCGAGAGCTTTAATCACTAATTTTCACATAACAAAAATTTAATTTGGAAGATAGATAAAAACATGAATATACTTGGAATGGTGTAACACACCATGCATAGGAGTTTATAGTTGACTCTTTGGAATAACTTGTTTTCTTGGGCGTTGGATGCACGAGTAGAGCTCATACTCACTATAGGTGGAGGCTAGCAAAAGATTGGGAGTGATCAACTAAGAGAGCAATAATGTCCATAATCATGCAGAACGACAAAACATTGTTAATCAAAGCATAAAGTGATATCACAAGTCAAAAACTAATTGATCATAGAGGCTAAGGTGACTGGTTCATAGTCATAACATGGTGTAAGCATGTGCCAAGTCAACCCAAATAAAGCATCAAAGGAGAATACCACAATATTATGCTTTTGTATGCTAAAACAATGCATGATTCTTTCATGGCACATTAAGAAATCTCAATTGTTTGAAACAAGTCATGCGACAACAATAATTACTAAGTATATGGTCAAATCAACATCTAACATGACATGATAAAGGGTGACTTCTTTTGGGATTCTAACCTGGATTCTGGGTTTCCCACCGCATAAGCAGAAAAGAAGTGTCCAGATTCTCCAGACCGAGAAACTCCCCAGAAGCCCATTTACACACAGTGGGGAGAAACTGGTGGAGAGCAGTTTCCCAAGCTTCTTCGCTCGGGTCGCCAAACGTTTTCGGAAAAAGGCATATCGTTTCGTTTAATTACCCCTAGAATTCCACCACAGGAAAGCACCGAACCGCGTCGCTGAAAAAAAACCCGGCCACGCGTTCCCCTAACCCCCATCTCTCCTCGCGACCGCTCCCTCCGTCCTCCACATCGCTACCTGCCCCGCCGCCACGCCCGACTCCTCTCCCCAGCGTCGCTCCCCCATCGCTACTTGCCCCGCCGCCCACCTCCAACTCAGCCCCATCCTCGCACCCGCCGGCGAGCCGCGCTCCACGCACCGCCCAACTCCGGATCCTGATAGCCCTCGGCCGGATCCCAACCTCCGCAGCCGATCTCCCCTGTTCCTCTCCTCGCAGAACTCCCAGGCAGCCCAGCCGCTTAGCTCGACCACCGCCGCCCTCCCATGCCTGGCCTAACCTGAACGCCGCACTCCCAAGCCTGGCCCGATCGTCAGCTCCAAGGTCGTCCAGCTGCAGCACCATGTCCACTTCTGATGCGATTTCTTCAATTTTTTTGAGAGATACATGTGGTCAGATGCTAGTACAGGCTCGATGTTGGATGCTAGTTGTTGATGCTAGTACAAGCTCGATGTTGGATGCTAGTATAGGCTCGGCATTGAGAACACATATTGCTGTTATTTTTATTGTAATTTCAAAATCATGCGACATTTTCTATTATTTTCGCATGTCCTAAATTATACTACAACACCATGTTTTTAAATTTATTTCTAGCTCCTTTTCTACTTATAACTAGCGTATGTATACTATATATAGTTTTATTAAGTGGTCAGACCAAATCTAGGGGCATAATAGACATCTCGCAACCCATCGTAGAAAATAAGTTAAAACAGCATCAGCCCAAAAGAAGTCTCCCAAGAGTTTGTACAAGCTTCTACCCACCACAGTTTTTCCCCACCGGAATCTATAAGTAAACTTATGCATAAGAGAAGCCCAAAAGAAGCCACAGTCAAAACAAGCTTCCTTTTGTACCACCATAAGCATGAAACATTTTACTCTTTTCCAACACCAATCAACTTATTTGAAACAACTCACAAATATAATAATAAATAAAGACCAGAGAGCTTGTATCACAAATCTTCAAAAAAACTAAAAATTTCTAAGCAAAAAGCAGAAAAAAACTAAAGCTAAACACAGTGCTAGCAAAAGTGAACACTCACAGAATAATAAGAGTGAAAACTAGAGTGTTCTAGGCAGTGAAGAACTAGGTGTGATTTCTCCAAAATAGGTGTGTTGGGGTCCAACCAACTTATTGCAGCAAACAAAGCAAAATAAAACTAAAAACAAAACCAAATATGCTCCAAGAACAACACATAGCGCATGAAGCAATAAAAATATAGTATCTTGAAAGAAGACCTGAGGTTCTTTGTTGATGGAGAAGGGGATGCCTTGGGCATCCCCAAGCTTTGACGCTTGTACCTCTTAAATATTTCTTGGGGTGACACGGGTGGCATCCCCAAGCTTGAGATCTTGTCCATACTTCATCTCATCACATCTTCTCTGCCTACACTTGAAAACTTCCTTCATACAAAACTTCACACAATCTTCATTAGCAACATTAGTGTATGCAAGATAATAAACCTTTGGGTTTAGTTTCAACTCAAGTAAGTCATCCATTAAAACATAAGCTACTGTAGCAACTCCTTTTAAAAGCTCAAGTGATCAAAGAGAACTCAAAAAGAAACTGATTAAGACACAAATGCAAATAATGGCAGAAATCTTTCAAAACAGACCAGCAGGTAAAGTCCAATTTTTTCGAAAATCTTCTGTTTCTCAAATCAAAAAGTTCAAAACTAACAAAAGTTGGATAAATAACTGGGTCATGCACACAAACAATTACAGATCAATACGACATTCTGGGATTTTTCACGATATTTTACAGAGAAGCAAGGAAATTTGTTTCGGGACAACAACTTCCCCAAATCTTACTTCCCTCTCATTAGAGGTTATTGATACATCGTAAACGTATCTATAATTTTTTATGTTCGATGCTCGTTTAGTATCTACTTTGTTTTGCTTTGTCTACACTTTGAGGTATTTTTATATGTTTTCTGGTACTAACCCATTAACAAGATGCCATTTGCCTGTTTTATTCTGTTTTTGGTTCCATAAAAGGCAGAAAATCAATATTCTTGGAATTGGAAGGGACAAAAGCCAAAGTCAATATTTTACCATGAGGACACGGAGCCAGAATACGAGACGGAGGGGAGCCACCAGGGGCCACACCCCTGGCCACGCGGCCTGGCTGGGCCCGCGCCTGGGGGGTGCAACCACCCTGGGTGCCCCCTGCCTCGCCTCTTCACCTATAAGAAGCCCCTGATACCAAAACCCTAAGTACTCGATCAATCTTCCACGAAACAGTCCGCAGCCGCCGCCACTATCATCCCTAGATCAGGGGATCAGAAGTTCTTCCCGGCACCCTGCCGGAGGGGAGATCATCCCGGAGGCCTTCTTCATCACCATGCCATCCTCCGGTATGATGTGTGAGTACTTCCACCTTGGACTACGAGTCCATGTAGTAGCTAGATGGTTGTTTATCCTCCTTTGTGCTACCATGTTTAGATCTTGTGAGCTCCATTCATGATCAAGATCATCTATTTGTAATCATGCATGTTGTGTTTGCGGGGATCCGATGGATATTGAGATTACTATGTCAGATTGGTTAATGGTTATATCTTATTTATTCTATCATGTCTGTGTTGTTTGTGATCTTGCATGCTCTCTGTTTCTAGTAGCTCTCTTGGCCAAGTAGATGCTAGTGACTCCAAGAGGGAGTATTTATGCTCGATAGTGGGTTCATGCCTCTATTTAATCTAGGGAAGTGACAGAAATCTCTAAGGTTGTAGATGTGTTGTTGCTACTAGCGAGAAAACAACGATCTCTTGTTCATGGAACAAGTGGATTGTTTACCTTACACACTTTGCTTAAAGCAGTTATCCGTTGCTTGCAACTTAATACTGGAGGGGGTTCGGATGACAACCTGAAGGTGGATTACTAGTCATAGATGAGGTTGGATGGCGGTCTATGTATCTTGTTGTATTGCCCAATCAAATATCACAGGATCATGAATATCTAGTATTGAATTGTTATGCCTTGCTCTGTCCTGTCAATTGCCCCGTTGTAATGTGTTTACCTAGCATGCCATGTTTGTTTATCTTAAGAAGAACACCTCTAGTGAACTATGGACCCCGGTCCAATCTTTACCATTGATACATCTTCCACTATTCCTGTTTACTTTCTGCAAACCACCATTACCTTCCACACTATACAGTTAATCCTTTGTTTTTAGCAAACCGGTGAGATTGACAACCTCAATGTTCATTGGGGCAATATCTTGAGTTTGTGTTGTGTAGGTTTCCAGTTACTAGCAACACCTTTGAGTCGTTTCCTTCCTCCTACTGGTTCGATAACCTTGGTGTAAGATCCCTCCTTTGTAAAGGAAAAGGATCCCTGTGATTGCAATGCTAGTCCCTGGATCATTGCTAGCATCCACAGTTTAAGATGAAGTACACAGATGCAAAGGTCATTTATTACATTCATTCCAGAGATAAAACATAGTCTTTTACAACTCAGGGCCAAAGGCCTAATACAAGAGTTTTGGAATAAGTAAATAAACATAAGTCTTCATCTTCATGTGCCACAGGCAAGCATGTTGAGCGTAGACTCATGACTACTCATCATCGAAGTAACCTGCAACATCACAAGTTACAGCCACAGTGGGTCAATACTTTGGAATAGTATTGGCAAGTGATACCTTAGTAAATTTTAAGTGGACTATATTACTATATGCATTTTGGCTAAGTGTAGCTTGGCTTGCTTTGCTTGAAAATAGGTTTTTCCTATTAGTTGGAATCACTAAGTTTTTCTTTGTCAAAAACTTTCCCAAGAATCCACCAATAGACATTGGGGTTCTTCACCCTTGTTCACCCACATGTTTTACTTAGAAGTTGGAGTGATGAGATTCTTGTAGCTTCCATGTCTTGATGCTCAAGTTGTCAATTGCCATGGACTTGGCTAAGTACTTAGATTTTCCATATGCAGAGGTTGTGCACTTTCCCCACCAGACTTGGTTTCCCAAGACAGGACCTTCCAGAAGCCTTTCCTTAGTCAAATGGACGCGCCCCAACCTATCATTCCCACTACCACCAACTGTCCAAGTTACTAAGTTCTAGCAACCTATATGATCAAGGCAGAGCCCATATTGCCAAGTGGTTGCACTGTAAGCTTTCTCAACACTTGGCCTCCAAATCTCTTTGTGCCTGGGTGGCATACCACAAGTGAGATACACAAGCCAAATCCATGGCCTTGTGTAACCACTCAACCAAAAACCACCATTCAAGACCCATTCCACCCAGGAAGTTCATTGACTTAGTTGTTTTATTAAGAAAAGCATGAGTCCCATAGGACTTAGAATTATTTTACCATAGCATGTACATACTTTACCAACCCTTGTTTTCTACTAGCTAGGCTAAGAATGGCATAGTAACTTAACTTAGGAAAATTCCCTAGCAATTCTACAATTCTACACTACATAGGATTTCCCAACATAGTATTTGGCAAAAGTAGCATGCAAGACTTAGCAAAAATAATTCTAATGCTTATTCAAAATAAAGGGTGGAAATATCATGAAGTATCACTTGCCTTGGTAATGGGGAGAGTGGCACTCTTCACAATCACAGTCACTAGCAAAATCTACACAAGAATTTGTCGTACACAATTACACACCATTATATATACAATCAAAAATATGAATGCATGCATGCAATAAATTACTAATTGATGATTTTGAAAACTCTACCAAGCAAGTGCATGATACAGAAACATAACAAGTCACAAAGTTTGCCAATCAAACTTATTTGGCACTATTACAAATTACTAAACTAAAACTATACTCAAATTGGACCTAAACATGTTTCTGTATATAAAGTCATTTTAACAGTTACTATTTGTTAAACACATTGGATATTCAGAAAGGTCTTGAGTCACTGAATCCAACGGTATAAAGTTTGCAAAATTCCAACGTGGAAATCAAAAGTTATAGCCAATTGAAAATTTGATCTAAATCTGGTTTTGAAATCTGTTTTTGATTTAAACTTAGCCACGCGTCGCGTTATAACTGGTGCGTACCGGTTCACACCGGATCACCCTCATGCGCTGTTGGATCTAACTAACGTTGCGCGGCTCAGATCTGTCCATACCCCTTCGTTAAGTGAACTGTTTCTACGCGTAGGATCCAGATCTGACGGCTACAATCTATTAACCAGAAACGGGCGGCGCTAGCGGCGTTTGACCGGCGGCGGCGCATCTAACTACGGTGGTGCCGGCGCTCTAGGTCGTCCGGGGAAGCAAGAAGGCGCTTACCAGGACCGCGGTGGCATGCTGAAGCTCGAGGTGGCTCTGGTTTGTCAAGGGGCGTGCAGATACGGCGATGATTGCTCGTCGGAGTAGAAGACAGACGTCGGCACGGTCAGTCGTCGTCGTTGGCGAGGTTGTCGATCACTAGGAGGCAAACGAAGGGTGTGGTCAGATGCAGAAGATCACGGAGAAAACGCGTGTGTGAAAGACAAGGCTTGGGGAGGTCTGGACTTACCACTGGAGGTCGTCGGAGTTGGAACCGAAGACGGTGGCAGCCAGTCGTCGACGTTGCTGGAGCTACGGTTCATGCGAAGGCAAATGGGGTGTGTCAGTAGGAGCATAGAGACTCACTGAACAAGATAGCATGAATGAGAGGCAAAGGGGAGCTCGGAACTCACCGAAATTCGCCGGCGCAGTCGTCGGAACAGCGGCGGAGTCGTGCGAGTCGTGGGCAGCCTGGTGGCGTGAAGGCAAAATTGATTGGGGGAAATGGTCGCGAGGAGGGGGAGATCTTATAATCTTATAGCCCGAGGCTCGACAGGAAACGCTCGTCGCATCAATTCTAATTAAGCTCGCGGTATCAGTGCTGCAACGGCCAGCGGCGGAGATCATGCGCGGATTCAGGGGAAGACGAAGACGACGTGGACGGGGCCAGCTGGTCAGTGAAATAAACAGAGGGGGCGTGGGGTCTGGTGGTCAGTGACTGAAGGAGTGCGCTCGCGCGTGAGAGAAGAAAAGAAATGCCCCGGGTGGGCTTGATGGGCTTGATTCGCTGCTGGGCTGGAATTCTGGCGCGCGGCCTTTTTCTTTTGTTTATTCCTTTTCCTTTTTCTATTTCGATTTTCTGAATAGGTTTACAAATGGTTTCAAGTTCAATTTGAATTCAAATCTTTCTGAGGTTTTGTAGTGGTGAGTTGGTCTCAGAAATAGGTCAAAACCCATGGGGTTACTTTGTATTGGCTGGTTCAAGCTTGGATTTAAAATAATCAGAGACTTTGCATCTGATTTGCAAATGTTTAAAAAGGGGTTTTAAAATTATTTCCAAGTTGAAAACTTTGGTCCAAATTCTACACACAAACTATCCAACAAGAAGATAAGCATCTAGGTTCCTAAACTTTCAAGCTTTCAAATGGTGATGGCCATTTGAATTAAATCTGCTCACATGAAATCATAGCACTTTGTGCTTCTGTTTTCTAAAATGAGTTTGAAATTGTTCTCAAAACTATATGCATGCATGAATGATATGCAAACTTTGAAATTATGATTTTAGGGATGTTACAAATCTAATCCCCTTAAGTTGAATCTCGCCCTCGAGATTCGGATTGGCTAGCAAATAGGTGAGGGTGGTCTTTCCGAAGATCATCTTCTCTTTCCCATGTTGCTTCCTCTTCGGAATGATGATTCCATTGCACTTTGCAAAACTTGATAGTCTTTGTTCTTGTGACTCTTTCTGCAGTCTCAAGAATCTTGATAGGCTTTTCTTCATAAGTGAGATCACTTTCTAGTTGGACTTCTTCCAAAGGTATGGTATCCTTCAAAGAAGACTCTTCCATTTTAGGTGACATTTCTTAAGCTGACTCACATGAAATACATTGTGGACTGCTGATAGAGACGCTGGCAGTTCAATTTCATAAGCAACTTCTCCTTTGCGACTCAGAATCTTGAATGGCCCAACATATCTTGGTGCCAACTTTCCTTTGACTCCGAATCTTTTCACTCCATGGAGTGGTGATACTCTAAGATAGGCTCTATCACCAACTTCGTAGGTGACTTCTCTACGCTTAGGATCTGCGTAGCTTTTCTGTCGGGATTGTGCTATCTTCAACCTGTCCTTAACCAATTTGACCTTCTCTTCGGCTTCTTTGATAAGATCTGGCCCGAATAGACTTCTTTCTCCCACACCATTCCATAACAATGGGGTGGTACATTTTCTTCCGTAAAGAAACTCAAACGGTGCCATCTCAATGCTGGCTTGATAGCTATTGCTATAAGAAAATTCTGCGTAAGGCAGACTTTCATCCCAACTTGCTCCATAGTCTAGGGCACATGCCCTCAACATATCTTCAAGGATTTGGTTAGTCCTTTCTGTTTGTCCATCAGTTTGAGGATGAAAAGCAGTACTGAATTCCAACCTCGTTCCCAATGACTCATGTAGCTGTCTCCAAAAATGGGAAGTGAATTGGGTTCCCCTATCGGACACAATACTCTTAGGCACACCGTGAAGGCATACAATTCTACTCATGTAGATTTTGGCTAACTTGGCACTTGTATAAGTTGTCTTCACGGGTATGAAATGTGCCACTTTAGTTAGGTGATCCACTACTACCCATATGGAGTCATATCCTGATCTGGTCCTTGGTAATCCGGTAATTAAATCCATACCAATCTTGTCCCATTTCCAATCAGGAATTGGTAGTGGTTGAAGCAAACCGGCTGGTTTCTGATGCTCCGCCTTTACTCTACTACACACATCACACAAAGCAATATGTTCGGCGATGTCTCTCTTGAGATTGTTCCACCAAAATCTTTCTTTCATGTCCATGTACATTTTGGTGTTACCCGGATGAATAGAATACGGAGAGTTGTGTGCTTCTTGCAAAATCAGTTTCCGTAACTCCGGATCTTGTGGGACACAGATACGTTTCCCATGCCATAATGTACCTTGTTCGTCTTCATGAAAATTCTTAGCTTTCCCTAGACAAATATTTTTCTTAATCTCTTCAATTTCGCTATCGGACTTCTGAGCTTCTCGAATCTTGTCCAACAAAGTGGGTTGAACATCCAAATACATGAGATGTCCTTCAGGTACAATCTCCAATCTGAGTTCTTTGAATTGTTTACACAAATCATCTGGCAATTCTCCTTTGGTAAGGCCATTTACAAACACCTTACGACTTAGAGCATCTACTACAACGTTTGCTTTACCGGGGTGGTATTGCAAACTCAAGTCATAATCCTTGATAAGCTCTAACCATCTTCTTTGTATCATATTGATTTCCTTTTGGGTGAAGATATACTTCAAACTTTTGTGGTCCGTGAACACTTCACAACGCTTTCCCAAAAGGTAATGTCTCCATGTTTTGAGTGCATGGACGACAGAAGCTAACTCTAAATCATGAGCAGGGTAGTTTACTTCATGAATTTTGAGTTGTCTCGAGGCATAGGCCACAACTTTACCGTCTTGCATAAGTATGGCACCCAAACCTTGATGAGATGCATCACAATATACTTGGAAATCCTTTTCCAAATCTGGTAGACATAGAACTGGTGCTGTCACAAGTCTCTTCTTCAATTCTTGGAAGCTGACTTCGCAACCTTCAGACCAAGCAAATTTCTTGTCCTTCTTTAACAATTCAGTCATTGGCTTAGCAACCTTTGAGAAATTCTCAATGAACCTTCTGTAGTAACCTGCTAAGCCAAGGAAACTACGAACTTCTTTCACATTCTTGGGAGATTCCCATTCTGTCACAGCTGAAACCTTAGCAGGATCAACTGCTACACCATCCTTTGTCATAACATGCCCAAGAAAACCAACTTCCTCTAACCAAAACTCACACTTGCTGAATTTGGCATAAAGTTTATGCTCTCTTAACTTTTCAAGTATCAAACGCAAGTGTCCTTCATGTTCTTCTTTTCTCTTAGAGTAGACTAAGATGTCATCGATGAAAATGACAACAAACTTGTCAAGGAATTCCATGAACACCTTGTTCATCATATTCATGAAGTATGCTGGAGCATTGGTTAAGCCAAAAGGCATTACGGTATACTCGTATAATCCATACCTTGTGGTGAATGCTGTTTTAGGTATGTCTTTCTCTCTTATCTTGAGTTGAAAATAGCCTGACCGGAGATCAATTTTTGAGAACACACAGGCTCCTTCTAGCTGATCAAACAAGTCATTGATTCTTGGCAAAGGATATTTGTTCTTGATAGTTACCTCGTTGAGTGAACGGTAATCTATGCATAACCTTTGGCTTCTATCCTTCTTCTCCACAAACAAGACTGGGGCTCCCCAATATGAAGAACTTGGTTGGATAAATCCTTTCTGCAACTGTTCTCCTAGTTGCTTCTTGAGCTCCTTCAGTTCATCAACTGACATTTTGTATGGTCTCTTTGCTATTGGTCTAGAACCTGGTACCAAATCTATCAGAAACTCCACATCTCTATCTGGTGGCATTCCTGGTAACTCTTCCGGAAACACATCCAGATACTCACATACAATTGGCACACTGTCTATGCTAACCCCCTTAAGAGAATTCAGCTTACTTCCTTTGGATTCAAAGTTTGACCTGAATTTTATTCTTTTTCCTTCTGGGGTTGTGAGTGCAACAGTACGATTAGCACAATCTAGTACTCCTTCATTTTTAGCCATCCAATCCATTCCCAATATTGCGTCTAGTCCTTGGGAATCTAGGATTATTAGGCTCACTGGAAACTTATGCTTTCCAAATTCTATGACAAGATCCCGGCATCCAAGACTTACTATCATATCTCCACCCGGAGAACTAACTCTTATTGGACACCCAATGTTTTCAGATGCAAACCCATTTCTATCAACAAATGCTTTTGATATGAATGAATGAGATGCACCAGTGTCAAAGAGTACAAATGCTGGAATGGAATTGAGTTCTGAACTTACCAGCAACAGCATCAGGCTCCTCATAGACCTCCTCCACATTGATGTGGTTAACCTGTCCTTTCTGAAAAGGATTGGGCTTGTTAGGTCCTTCAACTTTCTTCTCAGGGCACTCATTAGCATAATGCCCCAGCTTCTTGCATTTGAAGCACTCAACCTGACTGATGTCCCTTTTTGCAGGCTGACCTCCACTTCCACTACCATTCCCACTGTGGTGGCTCTTATGTCCACTCTTGTGGTTCTTGTACTTGTCATTGTCATGACTGCGGTGATGCTTGTTGTCATGACGGTTGTGGTTGTGGTGCTTGTTGAATTTCCCATGCTTATGGGATCCTGAGCTTCCACTGTCATCATAGTGAGATCGTTTGTGAGACGATCCCGAGCTGTGTTTGTCGGAGTGTTTCCTCTTCCTACTCTCGACTTGCTTCATTTTATTCTCCAAAATAGCAGCCTTGTCACACAGAGACTGATAAGTTGGAACATATGCCACAGCCAGCTGCAGATTCAGCTCATCATTCAAGCCTTCTAGAAACTTCTCTTTCCTTTTGGCATCTGTGTCAACCTCATCCGGTGCATAGCGCGCCAGATTGTTGAACTCTTCTATGTATTCAGCCACGCTGCGGTGGCGCTGCTTCAAGTTGTGAAACTCCTTCTTTTTCAGGCTCATCATTCCTGATGAGATATGAGCAGTGCGAAAGCCATCTTCAAAGATAGCCCAAGTCACCTCATCTAAAGGAGTGGTGATTTGGAAGTTGTCCCACCATGTGGCGGCTGGTCCTTCCAACAGATGCGCTGCAAATCTGACCTTTTCAGCATCCGTGCAGCCCACGGTCACTAAGTCCTTGTTCACAGAACGTAGCCAATCATTGGCCACCATGGGATCAGTTGTCCCCGAAAACTTAGCTGGCCTCAAACGCAGAAATCTGGTGAGCATATCAAAACCCGGAGGGTTGTTGTTGTTGTTATTGGGGTTGTTGTTGTTATTCTGGTTTTGGATGAATGTTGTCATCATCTGCATAAGCTGTGTTTGAGCATTCATCATCTGTTGCATTTCTGGAGTGATGTTGTTGGGGTTGGGGTTTGCGCGACGGGGAGGCATCTGTGGTTTGTTCAAATAGAGATAAGAATGAGATACCCACAGATGTTTTATGCACATTACATCACAAGCAAACACATAGCATGCAAAACAAGGATAAAAGTTCAACAACCAGATAATAAGTTCATGAAGTAAAACACACAAGTGGCAAGCCATCCACATGTCGGATGGTCCAATAACAAGTTCACAAATAACAAGTATGATAATGAAAGATAAACGAGTAGTCAAGTCTACTCATCAGCATCAATCTCCTCCTCGACAAAGGTAAGACATGCGTTCTCCATCGCAATCTTGTTCTCCTCAATCGTAGTGGTCAAGGAATCGATCTTGGCCTTGAGAGCCCTCTTCTGGGAGCGAAGCCTCTCGATCACCATCTACTGCTGCTCTAGCTCAAAATCCTTGGACTTCAGTTCCTCGGTCATGTCCCGGATCTTCTTGTTCCTATCCTGGACGCGTTTCTCCTAACTCTTGAACTTGCGGTCCTGGTCTCGAACTTCGTCTCCATTTCCTTGGCCATCTCGTCCTGCTGTGCGAAAAGCTTGTCCTTCTCGCGAAGCTGCACCTGGAGCTCGTCATTTCTGAGCATGACGTTGGTCCTGTCCGTGTCCACGTGCCTGATGAGAGACTCTAAGTCCTGGAGATAGAGGCGTATCGGCTCTGTTGTGTCCCTCGAGTCGTCCTCAAAGTCGATGGACTCTCCATCATCATCACGTCTTCCGAAGACGTGGAAGTGGGTGCCTCTAACCTGTCGGGAGTGACGGCCTAACAGACGTCCTATCAGGTCCTGCATGACTACCTCCATGCCTCTCTCCCTGTCATCGTGCATAAGCTTGAAGACGATAGCCTCCATAGTAGGCTCTGTCTGACGTCAGGGCTGGTTCACCTTGAAGCCCTAGAGGTCCTTCCTCTCGAACTTGGTGAGTGGGTGCACCATGATGGTGGGAAGAGGGAGATCGAGCAAGGTAGTAAGATCAACGATACGAGGACCAAAACGGGTAACCTGGAACTCCTCAACAGTGCTGATGGTAATAGGCATCTATTTATAAGATAGAAAAGTTAGGGCAACACAATTTAAGATGAAACAAGACAAACATTTCATACATATCCATGGAACACAAAATCACACAAGTCATGCATACATGATTCCATTACATCAATCAAGGTCCAATCTTATTTAAGGTATCATTTTGGAAAATAAGGTGATAGGTGGTGGTCCAACTAACGAAGTGCTTTTACAATCCTATCTCACTGGATCTATTGGCAAACACAATGTTCCTAGAGGCAATCCACCTATCTTGTTCACTTGATTCCATCACTAAGTCTATAATATCTCCCCTTAATTCTTGGTTGGTGGCTTCCAACTCTTGGGTAAGCTCCTTCTCTTTCTCTAAGTCTTTTTGGAGGTTGAGCATTCTGCACTTGACTCTAGCACTTAGTTCTTTGATAGTCCTCCAAGCTGCTTCTCTTGCTGACTCAAAGAATGTGGTGTGCATCACAGTGTTGGTATACATGCAGAATCCTCTTTCTTTGTGGTTGTCTTCCTTGTTTTTGTATAAGTGAAGTTGCACCCACCAATACTCCACTCCTTCATCCATCACTGGAAAGCCTTTGTAAACAACTGCACCATGTGCTTCCATTGTCACCATGAGGTCCTTGAGAATTTTGGGAAACTTAGTTTCACACTCCAAGGTCATGGTCATGAGTGGTACTTTCTTCACGGCTTCGTTGATGGAGTTCATCTACAAATAGAGATGAGAATGAGAAGATTAGAAAAGTTTACGAGAAGAATAGACAAGTGTAGAAGTAGTTGAAAAATTTTCCTTAGTGGTTTCCAATCCTAGGGTCATAATCCTACATGCAACACAGTGCTCTGATACCATCTGTAAGATCCCTCCTTTGTAAAGGAAAAGGATCCCTATGATTGCAATGCTAGTCCCTGGATCATTGCTAGCATCCACAGTTTAAGATGAAGTACACAGATGCAAAGGTCATTTATTACATTCATTCCAGAGATAAAACATAGTCTTTTACAACTCAGGGCCAAAGGCCTAATACAAGAGTTTTGGAATAAGTAAATAAACATAAGTCTTCATCTTCATGTGCCACAGGCAAGCATGTTGAGCGTAGACTCATGACTACTCATCATCGAAGTAACCTGCAACATCACAAGTTACAGCCACAGTGGGTCAATACTTTGGAATAGTATTGGCAAGTGATACCTTAGTAAATTTTAAGTGGACTATATTACTATATGCATTTTGGCTAAGTGTAGCTTGGCTTGCTTTGCTTGAAAATAGGTTTTTCCTATTAGTTGGAATCACTAAGTTTTTCTTTGTCAAAAACTTTCCCAAGAATCCACCAATACACATTGGGGTTCTTCACCCTTGTTCACCCACATGTTTTACTTAGAAGTTGGAGTGATGAGATTCTTGTAGCTTCCATGTCTTGATGCTCAAGTTGTCCATTGCCATGGACTTGGCTAAGTACTTAGATTTTCCATCTGCAGAGGTTGTGCACTTTCCCCACCAGACTTGGTTTCCCAAGACAGGACCTTTCAGAAGCCTTTCCTTAGTCAAATGGACGCGCTCCAACCTATCATTCCCACTACCACCAACTGTCCAAGTGACTAAGTTCTAGCAACCTATATGATCAAGGCAGAGCCCATATTGCCAAGTGGTTGCACTGTAAGCTTTATCAACACTTGGCCGCTAAATCTCTTTGTGCCTGGGTGGCATACCACAAGTGAGATACACAAGCCAAATCCATGGCCTTGTGTAACCACTCAACCAAAAACCACCATTCAAGACCCATTCCACCCAGGAAGTTCATTGACTTAGTTGTTTTATTAAAAAAAGCATGAGTCCCATAGGACTTAGAATTATTTTACCATAGCATGTACATACTTTACCAACCCTTGTTTTCTACTATCTAGGCTAAGCATGGCATAGTAACTTAACTTAGGAAAATTCCCTAGCAATTCTACAATTCTACACTACATAGGATTTCCCAACATAGTATTTGGCAAAAGTAGCATGCAAGACTTAGCAAAAATAATTCTAATGCTTATTCAAAATAAAGGGTGGAAATATCATGAAGTATCACTTGCCTTGGTAATGGGGAGAGTGGCACTCTTCACAATCACAGTCACTAGCAAAATCTACACAAGAATTTGTAGCACACAATTACACACCATTATATATACAATCAAAAATATGAATGCATGCATGCAAGAAATTACTAAGTGATGATTTTGAAAACTCTACCAAGCAAGTGCATGATACAGAAACATAACAAGTCACAAAGTTTGCCAATCAAACTTATTTGGCACTATTACAAATTACTAAACTAAAACTATACTCAAATTGGACCTAAACATGTTTTTGTATATAAAGTCATTTTAACAGTTACTATTTGTTAAACACATTGGATATTCAGAAAGGTCTTGAGTCACTGAATCCAACGGTATAAAGTTTGCAAAATTCCAACGTGGAAATCAAAAGTTATAGCCAATTGAAAATTTGATCTAAATCTGGTTTTGAAATATGTTTTTGATTTAAACTTAGCCACGCGTCGCGTTATAACTGGTGCGTACCGGTTCGCACCGGATCACCCTCCTGCGCCGTTGGATCTAACTAACGTTGCGCGGCTCAGATCTGTCCATACCCCTTCATTAAGTGAACTGTTTCTACGCGTAGGATCCAGATCTGACGGCTACAATCTATTAACCAGAAACGGGCGGCGTTTGACCGGCGGCGGCGCGTCTACTTACGGTGGCGCCGGCACTCTAGGTCGTCCGGGGAAGCAAGAAGGCGCTTACTAGGACCGCGGTGGCGTGCTGAAGCTCGAGGTGGCTCTGGTTTGTCAAGGGGCGTGCAGATACGGCGATGATTGCTCGTCGGAGTAGAAGACAGACGTCGGCACGGTCAGTCGTCGTCGTTGGCGAGGTTGTCGATCACTAGGAGGCAAACGAAGGGTGTGGTTAGATGCAGAAGATCACGGAGAAAACGCGTGTGTGAAAGACAAGGCTTGGGGCGGTCTGGACTTACCACTGGAGGTCGTCGGAGTTGGAACCGAAGACGGTGGCGGCCAGTCGTCGATGTTGCTGGAGCTACGGTTCATGCGAAGGCAAATGGGGTGTGTCAGTAGGTGCGCAGAGACTCACTGAACAAGATAGCATGAATGAGAGGCAAAGGGGAGCTCGGAACTCACCGGAATTCGCCGGCGCAGTCGTCGGAACAGCGGCGGAGTCGTGCGAGTCGTGGGCAGCCTGGTGGCGTGAAGGCAAAATTGATTGGGGGAAATGGTCGCGAGGAGGGGGAGATCTTATAATCTTATAGCCCGAGGCTCGACAGGAAACGCTCGTCGCATCAATGCTAATTAAGCTCACGGTATCAGTGCTGCAACGGCCAGCGGCGGAGATCATGCGCGGATTCAGGGGAAGACGAAGACGACGTGGACGGGGCCCGCTGGTCAGTGAAATAAACAGAGGGGGCGTGGGGTCTGGTGGTCAGTGACTGAAGGAGTGCGCTCGCACGTGAGAGAAGAAAAGAAATGCCCCGGGTGGGCTTGATGGGCTTGGTTCGCTGCTGGGCTGGAATTCTGGCGCGCGGCCTTTTTCTTTTGTTTATTCCTTTTCCTTTTTCTATTTCGATTTTCTGAATAGGTTTTCAAATGGTTTCAAGTTCAATTTGAATTCAAATCTTTCTGAGGTTTTGTAGTGGTGAGTTGGTCTCAGAAATAGGTCAAAACCCATGGGGTTACTTTGTATTGGCTGGTTCAAGCTTGGATTTAAAATAATCAGAGACTTTGCATCTGATTTGCAAATGTTTAAAAAGGGGTTTTAAAATTATTTCCAAGTTGAAAACTTTGGTCCAAATTCTACACACAAACTATCCAACAAGAAGATAAGCATCTAGTTTCCTAAACTTTCAAGCTTTCAAATGGTGATGGCCATTTGAATTAAATCTGCTCACATGAAATCATAGCACTTTGTGCTTCTGTTTTCTAAAATGAGTTTGAAATTGTTCTCAAAACTATATGCATGCATCAATGATATGCAAACTTTGAAATTATGATTTTACGAATGTTACACTTGGTTTCTTAAGACTTGCTATTGTGCTCATCATACCTTCCTCTTGGGTTTTCCCAATGAATCTCTACATTGATCTGAGCGCATCAAGCTGTTTTTTGGCGCCGTTGCCGGGGAGGCTAAGGACGGCTTCACAAGGGGAGTCCTTCACAACCTTTATCTTTACTTTGTTTTTGTTTTGCTTAGTTTCTTTTGATTGGTTTTGTTTGCCTCTTTTTATCAAAAACTCCAAAAAAATAGTTTCATTTGGTTTGCTTTCTCTTATCAAAAACTCCAAAAAAATAAAATTTCCTACTCTAGTAGCTGGTCTGTTATTGCCTTGCTTGGTCATTCTTTCTATCAATGGATGGTTACTTTGAAACTAGTTCTTATTGGCAAGGTGGGTTCACGAAAGAACAAAAGTACTGTTATAAGGAACATCGTTTGTCACAAAAAGGGAAACACTTATGGGCACAAATTGATAAATTGAATACTATTGCTAGAGAGGTGTGCTCTACTTATAATGTTACTTATTGCTTTGATAAAGCTTGTTGTTGTAGGAGGTATAAACACCTCCCTTTTCAATGTGAGTATAATGATAATGTTACCATATCCTCTTATGTTAAAGGAAATTATGAACTTCATGATGTGGAACAAATTGAAGAATTTATGGCTTTCAAGGGTGCATTTGAACTTGCCAGTTTGCTTGAAAATACTGATGATGCACCTTATGAATATGAGGTTTATGAGATACTTAAATTTTGCTTTGATAATTACAAGGAAGAAAATGGCTATATTCTTAATTATTTTAATAGATGCTTTCCACAAACGGAAGAGACTAATCCCTTGCAGGAGCCTATGGAAGAAGAAATTGCTGAAATAGGAAGCTCATTAGATAAAAAAGAGGAGGATAAATGTTATGCTCCTATGGATTCTTTTGAAATATCTACTATGGGTAAAACTTGTGATGATATTCCTATGCCTGTTACCTATAGTAGTGATCATGATTGGGAAAAGCACACTACTTTTGATATTGAAAATCTCTTTGGTGCCAATTCTGAAATTCTATTGCCTATGATGATACTTTACCTCCAATTTATGATGATTACAATGATGAATATGATATTTTAAGTCCATCAACTATTGAGGAGAAAGTTAATTGTGATTACAATCTTCCTCCAATATTTGATGATTATGGTGATGAGAATAATATTGATAGCTATTTTTTTGAATTTGCTCCCACTACAATTAATAAGAATGACTATGCTTATGAGGAGAGTAATAAATATTATATGCATGTGGCTCATGATAAGAATGTTTTATGTGATGTTATATTGTTAATTTTATTCATGATGCTACTGAAAGTTATTATGAGAGAGGGAAACATGGTCTTATGTATCTCAACAATATTAAGTTTCCCCTCTTTATGTTGAAAATTTTGAAGTTGCACTTGTTTTGCTTTCCTATGCTTGTTGCTTTGTGCTTTCATGACTTGTTTCTTTAAAAGATTCCTAAGCATAGGAATTGGGTTAGACTTAAATGTGTTTTGAATTTTCTTCTTGATGCTCTCTTGTACTTCAATTCATATTTCTTATGTGAGCATCTTCTCAAACTTTCTATGCCTAACTTAAAGGCGTTAAAGAAAAGTACTTCTTGGGAGATAAACCAATAGTTTCTTGAGTCTTGGAAGTTATTACTTCTGTAATGACCTCTCCTTATACTTTTTATTTGCTTTTTGTGCCAAGAATAACCTCTAATGAGAGGGAAGTAAGATTTGGGGTGTTGCTGTCCTAAAACAGATTTTTGTGCTCCACTCTAAAAATTCGTGTAAAATATCTGTAAGTTGAATTGACATGTAATTTTTTTATTAAATCCCCCAGGTTGTTAGCTAAATTTAGTTAGTTCAACACTTTTTTATTTGAGCAACAGAAGGTCTTCGAACAAATCGGTTTCTACCTGCTGGTCTGTTTTGACAGATTTCTGCCATTATTTGCATTTGCTTCTTATTGATTCCTTTTTGGGTTCTTTTTGGGAAATTGAGATTTTTTAGGGAATTGCTAGAGTAGATTGTGTTTTTATTGAAAGTTTTTCTGTTTTAAAACTAAACCCCAAGGTCTATTATATTTTGAATACACTAATGTTGCTAATGAAGATTGTGTGAAGTTTTGTATGAAGGGAAGTTTTCAGGTGTAAGGAAAGAATGATGTAATGAGATAAAGAATGGACAAAAGCTCAAGATTGGGGATGCCACCCCGTTTCACCCCAAGAAATATTCAAGAGGTACAAGCGTCAGAGGTTGGGGATGCCCAAGGTACCCCCTTCTTCATCAATAAAAATCTCAGGTCTTTCTAGACACTTCATTTTTATTGTTTTATGCACTAGTGTGTTGTTCTTGGAGCGTCTTAGTTTTCGTTTTTGGTTTTTGTTTGTTTAGTTTCTTGAATAAAGTAGTTTGGACCCCGTTCTCGTTGTGTTGTTTCAAATAAGTTGATTGGTGTTGGACAGGAGTAGAAAGTTCTTGCTTGAATAGTACAAGAGGAGCTTACTTTAACTGTGATTTAGACTTTATCATGCCATGCTAGATGTTGTTTTAACCTTATGCTTAGTGATTATTGCTATAGCATGACTTGTTCAAAACAATTAGGATTGCTTAATGTGCCTTGAAAGAATCATGCGTTGTTTTAGCATACAAAAGCATAGTATTGTGGTATTCTCCTTTGTTGCTTTGTTTGGGTTGACTTGGCACATGCTCACACCATGTTATGACTATGAACAAGTCACCTTAGCCTCTATGATAATTTAGTTTTTTACTTGTGGTATCACTTTATGCTTTGGTTAGTAATGTTATGTCGCTCTTCATGATTATGGCCATTATTGCTCTCTTAGTTGGTCGCTCCCAGTCATTTGCTAGCCTCCACTTGTATGAGTAAGCTCTACTCATGCATCCAACTCCCAAGAAACCAAGTTATTCCAAAGTGTCCACTATAAATTCCTATGCATCGTGTGTTACACCATTCCAAGTATATTCTTGTTTTATCTATCTTCCAATTAAAAAGTTATTTTGTTATGTGAAAACTTAGTGATTAAAGCTCTCACAAACTTGATGGCACACTTTATTTTTATTGCCCCTAAATAAACTTGAACCATTGTGTCATCTATGTTGTATATGCTTGCAATTATACGTTGGAATTAGCAGAACCATGCTATCATGGGGAACGCTTTCAACATTACACTTGTACATTGTACACAGTTGATATCATGCTCTTTTGTTTATGGATATCGTCGGTGTGAAATAAAAGGGGAGCTTGTAAGTCCATGGAGTTATTTATTTGTGTTAGAGAAATGCCTGGGCCGCTAGCCTAAGACATGCCTAATCATGGTGGAAACTTGCAGCATCACCATAGTGAGCAATCTATGAAGCTTTCTTATTATAAAAAAAGAGACATACTGAAAAGAGGAAAGAGAGAAAAAAGCACCATTTTCCCATGGTAAATAAGAAGATTTCTGAGATGCTCATTGTCTGCTTTCCTTGTCATTTTGATTATGGGATAGCTCCTGTATCATGTGCAAGGGGTACCCCGTTGGCAGTTCTCTATGATACACATGTACTTACTATGACAAGAACTTACAGGTGACTAAAGTTGAGTAGCATGAGGAGCGGCCCTCGTATTCAAGGGACATGAGATTACCAACTTATACTTTGTCAAGCATATACTCTATAGTTTGTTCACTTTAACCTTAATCACTTCAAGATGCTTATGATAGGGGCAATGAGAGCTGAAAGCTAACTGATACGTCCAATTTGCATCACCATTCTATATCATAATTTGCCTCTATTCATTGATATATTTCGTATTAAGAGGTGTTACTTATGTGTTTTCATCTATTTTTGCATGTTGGATGATTTTTGGAGGATGAACTGCCGGAGTCAGGATTCTGATGGAAAAAAGCGGTGTTTTGATGCAATTTCGTGTTTTCAACTATGAAAAATTCTAGTTTCCCACAAGACGAAGGATGCCAGAAGGGGAGGCGGAGTTGGGCCACATGGGGCCCACATACCCCCAGGCGCGGGCCACCCTAGGTCGCGCCTACAGGGGGTGTGGCCACCCTGGCCCACCTCTGGATCCGCCCTCTCGCCTATATATTCTCCTCGAAACCCTAATACACGGGGAGCAACCACAGAAAGATTATGCCGCCTCTATAGGGCGGAAAACACCGAGAGAGAAAGAGCTCTCCGGCAGACAGATTTATGTCGAGGAAATTCCTTCCCGGAGAGGGGAGATCGTCGCCATCAACACCATCATCAAGCTAGACTTCATCAGGATCATCATCATCATCCACACCATCATCTCCACCAACACCATCATCACCACACCATCCCGCTGTAACAATCGTGTTGAATCTTGCATAGTTCTTAGGGGAAACTTTCCCGATGTTGATTACTATTGTAGTTGATGCTTGTGGGTGGAACCATTGAATTATTGTTTATGTTCAGATTGTTATCCATTATCATACCATCTCTGATCTTGATCCATATGATGTCTCGTGAGTAGTCCATTTAGTTCTTGAGGACATGGGAGAAGTCATGTTGTTAGTAGTGGATTTGTGTTGAGGTATTATTCAATGGTTTAATATTTAAGGTGTGGTTCTATTCTTCTAGTGGTGTCATGTGAACATCGACTACATGATACTTCACCATTTATGGGCCTAAGGGAATGCATTGTGTATTTGGCTAGTAATTGTGGGGTTGCCGGATTGATAGAAACCTAAACCCCCGTTAGGAAACCTTTGCACAAGGGAGTGTAGGATCTTAGAGTTTAAGGCCGTGGTTAGGTTTATATCTTAATTGCTTTCTTGTAGTTGCGGATGCTTGCAAGGGGTTTTCACAAGTATGTATTAGTCCAAGTAAGGTCGGTACATTAGCATAGGTTCACCCACACAACACTTATAAAACCAAAGAAGATTAATCATATATATGTAACGAAAGCACTTGACAATATTCCCATGTGTCCTCGAGAACCTTTGGTCCTCATTAGTATTTCCACCGGCTTGTCCTTTGCTAAGAAAGGATTGGGACACTTGCTGCAATTATTTGATGTCTTATTTACTTGCACTTTATTTCCTTGTTTTATCAAAAAAAAACTAAAAATCCGTTTGTTAAGTATTTACAGAGATTTACTGCTCCTTACCACTAGTCAACACCTTCTGCTCCTCGTTGGGATCGACACTCCTATTTGTCGAAAGTACTACGATACACCCCTATACTTGTGGGTCATCAAGACTATTTTCTGACGATGTTGCCGAGGAGTGAAGCGCTATTGAAGAGTGGAACTGGTAAACGAAAATTCTACTATGATTATTGTTTTTATTTATGTTTGTTACTTTGTTTCCAATATGGATAACCCACTTGGTTTTCTATTTGGGAAAACTACTACTACAGTTAGGGTAGTAGATGAACCACCACCTGTTGAGATAGATCCTTTTAAGATACCTACAAGTATTGTTGATCGTGTTATGGATAATTATTATTTAGGGGTTGGAACTGTCCATCATGGTGATCACTTGCTTTTTATCCATGAACTATGCGGGTTGTTTAAATGTGCAGGTATCACAACTAAACAGGTGAAGAAGAAGTTACTATCTATATCATTGAAAGGAAGAGCTAAAGAATGGTATAAGCTGCTGAAGAATCGACAATCTATGGAATGGGAGGAAATAATACCTCTCTTTTACTCTAAATTCTATCCTCCTAGTGAGACTCATAAGGATAGGAATCTAATATATAACTTTTGGCCTCGTGATGGAGAGAGTAAAACTCAAGCTTGGGGGAGATTGAAGTTACTAATGCTTAAATGTCCTATTCATGAACTCCCTAACAATATTATTATCAATAACTTTTATGCTAGGCTTTCTCTTCATGATAAAGATTTACTAGATGCTTCTTATGCCGGATCATTCACACGTATGAAGGAAGAAGCTAAATGGGATCTTCTGGACCGTATTCAAGAGAACACTGAAGCATGGGAGAATGACAAAGGAAGAAAGTCAGGTATAAATTATGATTATGAATGCATTAAATCTTTTATGGGAACTGATGACTTTCGTGATATTAGTACTGATTATGGTATTGATTCTCAAAGTATTGGGCTTTTGCCTCTTATATAGAAATTCCAAAAAAGAAGTGGAATAAGTACCATGCACCTTATAAAGATATTGTTACCCATGTTCCTGCTATCATTGAAGTTTGTACTCTTGATCCTATTTTTCCTGAACCTTATGTTGAGAAAATCCCTTTTCCTGCTAAGGTAAAGGAACATTCTATCATAGCTAATGTGGTTAGCAAAAGTGCAAAGAAAATTGTGTAACCCGATGAGCAAATAAACATTGAACCCGTAGTAGCCCTTGTGAAAGATCCTGTCACTAAAAATATAGAGGAAGAGCATATTGTCTTCTGTGAAGACGCTTATTATATTGTCTCTCATCCTAGTAAAGCTAGGAAAACTAGTGTCCCTGTGATTTCTATTAAAATTGGTGATCATTGCTATTATGGTTTATGTGATATTGGTGCTATTTCTAGTGTTATTCCTTATGAGCTTTATAGGGAAATTATGCATGAAATTAGTCCTTGTGAGATTGAAGACATTGATGTGGTTATTCACCTTGCTAATAAGGAAACCATTTGCCCTATTGGTATTGTAAGAGATGTGGAAGTCCTTTGTGGTAAGATTAAATATCCTGTTGATTTTCTAGTGCTTAGTTCAGCAGCCAGTAAAACTTGTCCTATTATCTTTGGTAGACCTTTCTTGAACACTTGTGGAACTATTATAGATTGTAAGAAGGAGAAAGTTTTAACTAGGTTTGATGGATATTCTTATGAGTTTAACTTTTCCAAATTTGCTAAAGCTCCTTATGAAAATAGTTTGCCTAATGAAGATATCAGGGTTGAACAACTTGCTTCTATTGATCCAGTTTATGACCTTGGACCTATTTTTGATGATTGTAAGTATGCTCATTCTAATGATAAATTTGTTTCTTGTGACAGTTATATTATCAACTTTATTCAAAGTGCTACTGAAAGTTATTATGAGAGAGGGAAACATGGTTTTATGCATATCAATAATATTAAGTTTCCTCGTTTTATGTTGAAATCTTTGAAGTTGCATTTGTTTTGTCTTCCTATGCTAGTGTCCTTTTGTTTCAATAATTTGTTTTCTCATGAGACTCCTTTGCATAGGAAGTGGTTTAGACTCAAATGTGTTGGATATTTGCTTCTTGATGCTCTCTTTCACTTCAAATCCATATCTCCTATGTGAGCATCTTTGAAATTGTTAAGCCTAACTTAAAGGCATTAAAGAAAAGTACTTCTTGGGAGATAACCCAATAGTGTTTTTGAGTCTTGGAAGTTATTACTTGTAATACCCTCTCCTTATCCTTTTTGTTTTGGTTTTTGTTTCAAGATCAACTACTTTTGAGAAGTAGAGGAGTTGTGAAAAGTGGATGTCCTGGGACAGATTTTCATGTTGCATTGTAAAAATTGGTGAAGGAGCTTGGTACATCAGATGGAGCTGTAATTTCCTATGCTTGCTCTCCAAGTTGTTATCCAACTTTCATTAGTTTTGCCCTTTTTGATTTGAGCAACAAAAGTTTTTCAAAAAAAATCAATCTTTACCTGCTGGTTTGTTTTGACAGATTTCTGCCATCATTTGCATTTGCCTCTTATATTGATTCCCTTTCAGATTCTTTTGGGGATTTTGGAAAGGAGTTGCTACAATAGCTTTTGTTTTGATGGATTTTAGTTAAAGTGTGTACCTAGAGGTTTATTGTTTTTGCATACACTAATGTTGCCAATGAGGTTTGTGTAAAGCCTTGTATGAAAGGAATTTTCAGGAGATGGAAAGAAGGAATCTGCAGAGTCCGTCTTTGATTAGGTAAAAGTGCTACAAACTAAAGGTTCATGAAAACCTTATATTTTTATATTTTTTATGTTTTTATTACATACGGAAGGTTACGAGACGAAACTGAGGAGGAAATGGAGGACAGGTGGGCCACACCTACCCTAGGCGCAGCCCCCAGCTGGTCGCGCCTACAGGGGGTGTGAGCCCCCTGGAGTCTGTCTCTGCCTCGTTTTCGCATAGTACCTTCCTTATGAAGTGAAACTTCGTAATATATAACCCCCCGGATCCTCCGAGGTTCGTATATCATGTTCGCGTCGTGTTTTCATTTCGATCTGTTTCTGTCAGGAAATACTCTGAAGTTTATAGGCGCAATGGTTTCCACCAACGACAAGGGCAAGGAGCCTGTGGAAGAAGAAAGGATTGCTGCTAAGCATAAAGACATGGGTTGGAGCATCGAGGAGAAAGTAAAGGACATGTCAGCATGCATGAAGGGACAAGCTGCCACAGGATCAAGGGCAAGGAAACCTACTTTTGTAGGGGAAATTAACACTAGACGTGCTTTTTCTCATAATATGCAGGGGATCATGACCTCCGTTCCATACTTCAGATCCTGCCCTGAGGCAGTGGAAGCCCTTCGAACCACTGATGAGTTTTGTGATAAGTACCCTGCTCTAAGGATGAAGGTGGATATACTTCAAGAGGAGAATAACAGGCTTCGTAAGATGCTGGAGGGTTTTCTCACCCTAAACAAGGGAACACCACCACCGGCGGCGGAGTGATTCGTCATCAGGTTTGGCATCCTCGTGGCTTGTTCCAAGCTTGGGGGAGTGCCACGATATCACATCATTATCTTTTATCTTTTACTTCTTTAGTATATTCATATCTTGAGTAGAGAAGTTATCTTATAGGTTGGTATTCATTGTGGAAGTATCTCTCCTTTAGTTATCTATGTATCCCTTGGTGTGAGTGCCTTTGTGGAATATTAATGAGAAGTCTCATCTTTTACTTTTTGCACTTCTTATTTTAGTTTGCAATCTCTATTATATGATTGATCTTGTTGATCAGTATTGGTATCACTTTGGGAGCATCAAGTAGATCTAAATTGGTTTTGGCAAACCGAGCTCTGGTCAGTAGAAACACCTTTTGAGGTTTGAAAGGAAAAGATAAAAACACTTACAGGTATTTTGTATCATTTTATTTTCTTCCTTGATTGGCTCATAAGCTTAGTATTCTTTATTTAAGATCTTTTGTGTCTTCAAGGAAGATTGCATGTTTGGCTTTATTACTTGTATGTTTGCTTGTTTCCTTCAACTCTTTTGCTTGCTACCCAGCCTTGCTAGTCAAATACCTATTTTGAGAAGGCATACTTCTCATGCATCCAACCCCTTAAACCAAGACATGTGCCATTTGTGTCCACCATATCTACCTAATAGCATTATTGCTATTCCAAGTAAATTCTCAAGCTTCATCTATCTTTCAAATTAAAAAATATTTTGTTATGTAAAAACTAGTTAGTAAAGCTCTCACGAACTTGATGGCACACCTTATTTTCTTGCCCCTAAATAAACTTGAACCATTGTGTCATCTAAGTTGTATATGCTTGCACCTATACGTTGGAATTAGAAGAACGGTGTTGTCACGAGGAACGCTTTCAACATTGCACTTGTACATTGTACACAGTTGATATCATGCTCTTTTGTTTGCGGATATCGTCGGTGTGAAATAAAAGGGTTATGTATGTGTCTTAGAGAAACGCCTGGGCCGCTAGCCTAAGCCATGACTAATCATGGTGGAAACTTGCAGCATAACCATAGTGAGCAATCTATGAAGCGTCCTCAATAAAACCTATGCAAATAGCAAATAAAAAGATTAATGAGATGCTCACTGTCTACTTGCCTTGTCATTTTGATTATGGGATAGCTCATGTATCATGTGCAAGGCGTACCCCGTTGGCGGTTATTTATTATACACATGTACTTACAATGACAAGAACTTACCGGTAACTAAAGTTGAGTAGCATGAGGAGCGGCCCTCGTACTCAACGGACATGAGGTTGTCAACTTATATTTCGTCAAGCATATACTCCTTCCTTGTTCACTTAAACCTTAATCACCTCAAGATGCTTATGATAGGGGCAATGAGAGCTCAAATCTAGTAAGTACCACAATCTTTTGAAAGCTCTTTATGAACTTGAAATCCCTGCTTCCCTTTATGAAGGGCCCTTTCTTCTACTTCTAAGCTGAGTCAGTAAACCTATTCCTCTCTATCTCCAGCAAGCATATGAGTTGTTGTGTTTCAAGCATTCATATGATGATTTATTCAATCATGTTCTTTATCATCCTTGTTTTCACAAGACTCTTATCTAAACGAGTATTACTTTGAAAACTATCATTGTGAAAAACCCTTTATGTTTTTGCAAAGAGTACTCTTGTTGTAAACTTCTACAAAAGCTTTATTTGAAAATTGTTTGCCAACTGTTCTCTGAACAAGAACAAAGTTTGCCAATCCCAATTATGATTTATCTCTATGCATCTTTTTGTGACTCCCATACTTGTTGCAAGATAAGTTATATAATCATGAGTTGCTTTCTACTATGAGTTGTATATTTTTTTTGAGGGTAAAACAGTAGGGGAAAACCCCACTGCAATTTTTATAAATCATAATGAGTTACATAAGTAAATATTTACAAATCCAAGGCCACCTCAGAGAGGGAAAAACAGTACAAGGCTAAATATATCCTATCCAAATTGTTGTTGATCCAGGCTTTGAGATCCTGGAAGTACTTTTTCTTGATTCTAAACATGACCCATCTTAATTCTTGAAAAATAATAGCCCTTCATTCATCAAGGGAAGCACGCTTGTTGTTAAAGATTTCATTGTTTCTGCAAATCCAGATGCCCCAAGCCCCTAGAATAATAATTTCCATTGCAAAGGGGACCTTTAATCTGCGCTTTATATCAGCCAACGCCTCAAAGAGAGTTAAATCATTATCTCTGACAGGGCAGATGTCATCCCAACATGATTTTGCAAAAGGGCAGTCCCAAAATAAATGATTTAAGGTTTCCTCACTGATGCAACCAGAAAACACACAATTATATGAGGTCAGATAGAATCTTTTCCTCTTCAGAAGGTTTCTGGTGTTTAGTCTATCAAGGAGCAAAAGCCAGAAGAAGAACTTGTGTTTTTGCTGGCAAGAAGACTTCCAAAACCAGGAGAAATGAGGTTGAACTGTCAGATGCCCAGATAATGATGAATAGGCCTTTTTAATAGAGAAAAAATCACTTCCCCAAATGTAGCTCCAATTGTCTGTTTCTCCCTGAATCCCCTCACTGATAATTTGCTCCATGCACTGATAGTCAAAATAAGCTTGCTGAGATAGAGGAAGAAAGAAATGGTCTTGCATGTTGGGTGTCTGAATAAACTCACTGACAGAGATATGTGGATTTTTTGCAAAAGACAGTAAGTGAGGAAACTTATGCTGCATGCATTCTTCTTTCCACATATCAGTCCAAAAGAGGGTGGACTTGCCATCTCCCACCGAGCATTTTGCAATTCCTTTAAATATGTCAACTAGTTTCAGGTGAGCTTTCCACCAAAAGGACCCCTCTAAAATTCTTCCAGGCAATTTTCCATTGCTATAGTAAGTGTTCCAGACAAGATGAACCCAGGGAATATCTTTGTGATTATAGAACTTATCCAAATTTTTCAAAATAAGAGCCGAGTTTTGAATGTTAAGATCAAGAACACCCAAACCTCCATGACCCTTTGGTCTACAAACTTTGTTCCAGGCCACTAGTGCTTATCCTCTAGCTTGGACATCAGTGATTTTTTTCCTCCACAGGCATTGCCTCATGTACTTGATCAACTGATCTTTAATAGTGACAGGAAGTTCAAAGAAGCTCATATAATAAATGGGAAGGGAAGATAAGATAGATTTGACCAATTGTAGCTTTCCCCCATAGTTTAGGAAATCTGCAATCCCACATAATCTTCTCTCCACTCTCTGAACAATAGGCAAAAAATGTTCCACTGCAGGCTTGTTGATGCTTAAAGGCAATCCAAGATAAGTGAAGGGTAATGATCCAGTGAGGCAGGAAATTGTATTAGCAAAATGCCTTAGTCTATCAGGATCCATGTTGATTGGCATCATACTAGATTTAGAATAATTAACGGATCCATGTTGATTGGCATCATACTAGATTTAGAATAATTAACCTTGAGTCCAGTGGAAAGAGCAAAAGTATGAAGCAGAGCTTTAAGGCACATAAATTGTTTTGAGCCAGCTCTAAGGACCAATAAGGTGTCATCTGCATACTGAATTACAGGGAAATCTGGGCAGAAACACCTTCTAAGGGAAGAGATAGAAGCCCAAGGCACATTGCTTTGTTGAGAATTGACTGGAGGAGATCAGCAGCAAGAACAAACAGAAGGGGGGATAAGGGATCCCCTTGCCTTACACCTCTTCTACAGTAGAATTTTTTCCCAGGCACTCCATTTAACAGTACAGCAGATGAAGCAGATCCAAAAATCAACTAAATCCAGTTAATCCATTTCTCACCAAAACCTTTGGCTTTGAGGATATTGATGATGGTGGAATGCTCAATTTTATCAAAAGCCTTTTCAAAGTCAAGCTTCAGAATTAAAATTTCTTCCTTGGACTTGTGACATTGATAAAGGAATTCAAAGGCCCATCCTAAGCATTCCTGAATAGATCTTTGCTTCAAGAATCCATATTGATTTTTGTGGACAATCTTAAGAATAATTTTTTGAAGTCTGTTGGCCAGGAGTTTGGTTATAATCTTGAAGACAATGTTTAGCAGAGAAATAGGCCTGAAATCTGCAGGTGTCAAAGGAGCCTCATTTTTTGGAATGAGGGTGATAAAAGAAGCATTAATGCTTTCCAAAGAATTCTTGCCTTCAAATAAATCCAAAAGAAGTTGTTTAACATCTTCCTTAATAATAGGCCAGCAGTGCTTAATGAATTCATTATTAAAACCATCAGGGTCAGGGGACTTGTCATTAGGTAGTTCCTTAATCACATCTTCAATTTCTATATCAGAGAATGGCTGTTCTAAAGCATCTCTTTCCTCATGGCTCAGACATTCACCTGCCAACTCACTAAGGTTAAAGTGCATTTCAGGATTATCTGAAGTACCCATTCTATCCTTAAAGGCATGCCAAAGGAGGTCAGCTTTACCAGAATGAGCATGAATCTCCTCATTGGATTCATCTTTGAGCATGGAGATGTAGTTATTCCTGAAACTGATAGTAGCTTTTGAATGAAAAAAAATTGTGTTCTCATCACCCAACTTGACCCATTTGACCTTTCCTCTTTTCTTCCAATAAGCATTCTGATCTTGTAGCAGTGTGATTACAAGAGTTTTCAGCAAGTCCCTGAGATTCCATTCCAGTATAGTAAGAGTTCTCATTTCCTCCAAGACATCCAAGAGATCAATAGTTGCATTGACATTACTAATTTGTGCTTTCAAACAAGGCAAATTCTTTGCCCAGATCTTTAGCCCTCTTCTGACATTTTTGAATCTAGCATTAATTCTCTTAGCAGAGTCAAGGAAACCAATTGGAATGTTCCAAGCATTTTAAACAGTTGATTTAAAATCACTGTGATGCATCCAGTAGTTCTCAAATCTGAAAATCTAGGATTTTGGAATCATTGTGCCAATAGAGATGACACAAGGCTGATGATCAGAGGTTGGCTTGGTAAGAGGGACAACAAAAGTTGAAGGATAGCTTTGTGTCCAGGAGGCAGATGTAAAGAACCAGTCCAATCTCTCCAGAAGAGGTTCCTTTTGCATGTTGCTCCAAGTGAACTGTCTACCTTTAAGGGGTAACTCTATGAGCCCCAGGTTGCAAATGGCTTCATTAAAGAGGAGCATGATCCCAGGGGTAACTCTATGAGTTGTATATTGGTAAGTGTGATGCTTCTTGTCTGTATTCTTTTTATCGACACTTCACTCCATAAACCTGTGGACATGTTTACTGAGCTCAGTTTTCGCTTGGGGACAAGCGAAGGTCTAACCTTGGGGTGAGTTGATACATCCAATTTGCATCACCATTCTATTTCATAATTTGCCTCTATTCATTGATATATTTCGTATTAAGAGGTGTTACTTATGTCTTCTCATCTATTTTTGCATGTTGGATGATTTTTGGAGGATGAACTGCCGGAGTCCGGATTCTGATGGAAAAAGCGGTGTTTTGATGCAATTTCGTGAAGATCAGAAAAATACCGTAAAAACTGCGGAAAATTCTATTTTCCCAAAAGACGAAGGATGCCATAAGGAGAGGCTGAGTTGGGCCACATGGGTCCCACCCCCCCCCCCCCCCAGGCGCGGGCCACCCTAGGTCGCGCCTATAGGGGGTGTGGCCAACCTGGCCCACCTCTATATCCGCCCACTCGCCTATATATTTTCCTCGAAACCCTAATACACGGGGAGCAACCACAGAAAGATTATGCCGCCTCTATAGGGCGGAAAACACCGAGAGAGAAAGAGCTCTCCGGCAGACAGATTTCTTCCGGGGAAATTCCTTCCCGGAGAGGGGAGATCGTTGCCATCAACACCATCACTTCATCGGGATCATCATCATCATCCACACCATCATCTCCACCAGCTCCATCATCACCACTCCATCCCGCTGTAACAATCGTGTTGAATCTTGCATAGTTCTTAGGGGAAACTTTCCGAGTGTTGATTACTATTGTAGTTGATGCTTGTGAGTGGAACCATTGAATTATTGTTTATGTTCAGATTGTTATCCATTATCATACCATCTCTGATCTTGATCCATATGATGTCTCGTGAGTAGTCCGTTTAGTTCTTGAGGACATGGGAGAAGTCATGTTGTTAGTAGTGGATTTGTGTTGAGGTATTATTCAATGGTTTAATATTTAAGTTATGGTGCTATTCTTCTAGTGGTGTCATGTGAACGTCGACTACATGATACTTCACCATTTATGGGCCTAGGGGAATTCATTGTGTATTTGGTTACTAATTGTGGGGTTGCCGGAGTGACAAAAACCTGAACCCCCGTTAGGAAACCTTTGCACAAGGGAGTGTAGGATCTCAAAGTTTAAGGATGTGGTTAGGTTTATATCTTAATTGCTTTATTGTAGATGCGGATGCTTACAAGGGGTTTAATCACAAGTATGTATTAGTAGAAGTAAGGTTGGTACATTAGCACAGGTCCACCCACACAACACTTAAAAAACCAAAGAAGATTAATCAGCTATATGTAACGAAAGCACTTGACAGTATTCCCATGTGTCCTCGAGAATGTTTGGTACTCATTAGTATTTCCACTGGCTTGTCCTTTGCTAAGAAAGGATTGGGCCACTTGTTGCAATTATTTGTTGTCTTATTTACTTGCACTTTATTTCCTTGCTTTATCAGAAAACCCCTAAAATCCGTTTGTTAAGTATTTACAGAGATTTCCTGCAAGTTACCACTAGTCAACACCTTCTGCTCCTCGTTGGGATCGACACACCTATTTATCGAAAGTACTACGATACACCCCCTATACTTGTGGGTCATCACTAACAAGTACCATAATTTTTGGAAGCTCTTTATGAGATTTTAAATCCCTGCTTCCCTTTATGAAGAGCCTTTTTTCCACCATTATATTGAGTCTCCACCTTCTATCCTTAGGCACCAATTAAGAGAGCATAGTTCCCATTCTTAGTTCTAAGTGCATTGTCCCAAAACTTATTGATTGATTCATATTGTTGATATTGCTTGCTCATGAACTATTTGTATCTAGTCACTCTTATGAACTTTGAAGGTGTCATATGCATTTATTGATACTCCATGAGGGACAAGCTGAATGCCACTATGCTATGTTTTCTATATGTGAAACAAACAAACATATTTCAATGCATTGTTATTCATGATTTTTGTTTGTAACCTTTCATGTTGCATGCATAGTTACTTTGTCTTATTGTTAGAACTTCTTCTTGCATGCTCATGTTTAGAGTTCTTTGATCCCAGCTTTCAATGCTTGCAAATGGTTTGATCTTGATTTTGATGGTGCATGTCACCTCAAAAATTATTCTTTTATCACTTACCTACTCGAGGATGACCAGGAGTTAAGGTTGGGGATGCTTGATACGTCGTAAACGTATCTATAATTTTTGATGTTTCATGCTTGTTTAGTATCTACTTTGTTTTGCTTTGTCTACACTTTGAGGTATTTTTATATGTTTTCTGGTACTAACCTATTAACAAGATGCCACATTGCCAGTTGCTTGTTTTCTTCTGTTTTTGGTTCCATAAAAGGCAGAAAATAAATATTCTTGTAATTGACGGGACAAAAGCCACAGTCAATATTTTACAGTGGGGAACATGGATCCAGAATACAAGACAGAGGGGAGCCACCAGGGGGCCACACCCCCTGGCCACGCGGCTTGGCTAGGCCTGCGCCTAGGGGGGTGCAGCCACCCTGGGTTCCCCCCGCCTTGCCTCTTTGCCTATAAGAAGCCCCCGATACCAAAACCCTAAGTACCCGATCAATCTTCCACGAAACAGTCCCTAGCCGCCGCCACCATCAATCTTCTAGTCATAGATGCAGTTGGATGGCGGTCTATGTATCTTGTTGTATTGCCCAATCAAATCTCATAGATTATGATGTCTAGTATTGCATTGTTTTTCCTTGCTCAGTCTTGTCCATTGCCCTGCTGTAATTTGTTTACCCAGCATGCCATGTTTGTTTATCTAAGGAGAACACCTCTAGTGAACTATGGACCCCGGTCCATTCTTTACCATTGATACATATTCCAATGTTCCTGTTTACTTTCTGCAAACTACCATTACCTTCCACACCATACAATTAATCCTTTGTTTTCAGCAAACCGGTGAGATTAACAACCTCACTGTTCGTTGGGGCAAAGTCTTGAGTTTGTGTTATGCAGGTTTCTAGTTGCTAGCAACACCTTTTGAGTCGTTTCCTTCCTCCTACTGGTTCGATAACCTTGGTTTCTTTCTGAGGGAAGACTTGCTGTTGTGCTCATCATACCTTCCTCTTGGGGTTTCCCAACGAAGCTCTACATTGATCTGAGCGCATAGTTATTGTTGGCACAAAAACCAAACAAAAAGGATAAGGAGATGTTATTATGGGGGCAATAACTTCCAAGATTCAACAAAAGAAAAACTTACTAAAATAAAAATTGGGTTATCTCCCAAGAGTTCTTTTCTTTAACGCCTTTCAGCTAGGCATAGAAAGCAAGAATCAAGTATTTTCGAATAAATAAGCATCAACATCACAATTTGTTCTAAGAGGATCAAAATATAGCTTCTTTCTTTTTCTAGCGAAGTGTTCCATACATTTCTTGAGTGGGAATTAATATTTAATGGTGCCTTCCTTCATATCAATAATGGCATCAACAGTTCAAAGAAAAGGTCTTCCCAAAATAATAGGACAAGAAGCATTGCATTCAACATCCAAAACATAGAAATCAACGGGGACAAAGGTATTGTTAACCATAATAAGAACATCATTAATTCTCCCCATAGGTTTCTTTTTAGCATTATCATCAAGATGGACATCCAAATAACAATCTTCCAATGGTGGTAAATCAAGCATATCATAAATCTTTCTAGGCATAATAGAGACACTAGCACCAAGATCACATAAAGCTTTGAAATCAAAATCACTCACTTTCATATTAATGATGGTCTCCCAACCATCTTCTAGTTTCCTAGGAATAGAGGCTTCATGTTTCAATTTTTCTTCTTTAATTTTCATAAGAGCATTTGTAATATGTTTTGTAAAAGCCATATTCATAGCACTAGCATTAGGACTTCTAGCAAGCTTTTGGAAGAACATAATTAATTTAGAGGTATTGAAACCATCAAGATCAAAATCAATATTATCATTCGAGGTAGTAGAACTATTGTCTCCCATATTTCGAAAAATTTCGGCATTTTTATTAGAAAATGTTCCAGTGGGTTTAGGAAATGTTGCAAAAGGAATGGGGACTTTAGGTGGTTTTCTAGCATCAACATTACTAGTGGTGGTAATGGTACAAATTTTATTCATACTATTATTTCTAGCAATTTCATCTTCTCTCTCCCACCTAGCATGCAATTCAGCTAACATCCTAACATTTTCATCAATTCTAACTTGAATGGCATTCAAAGTCTTGCTTTCTTTAACATCATGAGGCATTACCTTTAATTTAAGAAGTTCAACATCATGGGCAAGGCAATCAACTTTAGAAGCAAGATCATCAATTTTTCCAAGCTTTTCCTCAACAGTTTATTGAAAGTAGTTTGTTTACTAATAAAATCCTTAAGCATGACTTCAAGTTCAGAGGGTGCACTTCTATTTTTGTTGTAGGAATTTCCATAAGATTTTTCATAAGCATTATCATTATTAGAAGGATATGGTACATAATTATTATTACCCAAATTATTTCTATAAGCATTGTTGCCGAAATTATTACTTCTAATGAAGTTCACATCAACTTGTTCTTCTTGAGCAACCAAAGAGGCTAAAGGAACATTATTTGGATCAATATGAGCTTTTCCACTAACAAGCATAGACATAATAGTATCAATCTTATCACTCAAAGAGGAGTTTTCTTCAACAGAATTTACCTTCTTACCTTGTGGAGCTCTCTTAGTGTGCCATTCAGAATAATTTATCATCATATTATCAAGGAGCTTTATTGCAGCATCCAAAGTGATGGTCATGAAGGTACCTCCAGCAGCCGAATCGAATAGATTTCTTGAAGAAAAATTTAGTCCCGCATAAAAGGTTTGGATAATCATCCAAGTAGTCAGTCCATGAGTGGGGCAATTCTTCACTACAGATTTCATTCTTTCCCAAGCTTGAGCAACATGTTCATTATCAAATTTTTTAAATTTCATTATCTCACTTATCATGGATATAATATTAGTAGGAGGATAATATTTTCCAATGAAAGCATCTTTGCATTTAATCCAAGAATCAATACTATTTTTAGGCAAAGATAACAACCAATCTTTAGCTCTTCCTCTTAAAGAGAAAGGAAACAATTTAAGCTTAATAATATCTCCATCTATATCCTTGTATTTCTGCATCTCACAAAGTTCAACAAAATTATTAAGGTGAGTAGCAGCAGCATCAGTACTAACACCAGAAAATTGCTCTTTCATAACAAGATTTAGCAAAGCATGTTTAGTTTCATAGAAAGTAGCTTAAATGACTCATACGTCGGAAACGTATCTACAATTTTTGATGCTCCATGCTTGTTTAGTATCTACTTTGCTTTGCTTTGTCTACAGTTTGAGGTGTTTTTATATATTTCTAGAACTAACCTATTAACAAGTTGCCACAGTGCCAGTTGCCTGTTTTCTTCTGCTTTTGGTTCCAGAAAGGCAGAAAATCAATATTCTCGGAATTGGACGGGACAATAGCCAAAGTCAATATTTTACCGTGGGGAACACGAAGCCAGAAGACGAGAAGGAGAAGGCTCACCAGGGGGGCCACACCCCCTGGACGCACGGGTGGTCCCACCCCGCGCCTGGGGGGTGCATCCGCCCTGGTGGCTCCCCTGGCTCGCCCCTTCGCCTATAAGAAGCCCCCGATGCAGAAACCCTAGGCACCCGATCAAAACTCCATGAAAACGTCTATAGCCGCCGCCACCATCGTCCCTAGATCGGGGGGATCTGAAGTTCTTCCCGACACCCTGCCGGAGGGGAGATCATCCCGGAGGCCTTCTTCTTCATCATGCCAGCCTCCGGTATGAAGCGTGAGTAGTTCCACCTTGGACTACGGGTTCATGTAGTAGCTAGATGGTTGTATCTCCTCCTTGTTCTTTCATGTATAGATCTTGTGAGCTCCGTTCATGATCAAGATCTAATCTGTTTGTAATCATGCATGTTGTGTTTGCGGGGATCCGATGGATATTGAGATTACTATGTCATATTGATTAATGGTTTTGTCTATTTGATTCTATCATGTCTGTGTTGTTTGTGATCTTGCATGCTCTCTGTTGTTAGTAGCTATGTTGGTCAAGTAGTTGCTAGTGACTCCAAGAGTGGGTATTTATGCTCGATAGTGGGTTCATGCCACTAGTTTCCAAGGGAAGTGATAGAAATCTCTTTGGTTGTAGATGTGTTGTTGCCACTAGGGAGAAAACAACGGTCTCTTGTTCATGGAACAAGTGGATTGTTTACCTTACACACTTTGCCTAAAGCAGTTGTCTGTTGCTTGCAACTTAATAGTGAAGGGGGTTCGAATGATAACCTGAAGGTGGACTTCTAGTCATAGATGCAGTTGGATGGCGGTCTATGTATATTGTTGTATTGCCCAATCGAATCTCATAGGATCTTTTTGTCTAGTATTGCATTATTATGCCTTGCTCAGTTCCTGTCAATTGCCCTGCTGTAATTTGTTTACCCTTCATGCCATGTTTTTTATCTGGTGCTCTAGTGAACTATGGACCCCGGTCTAATCTTTACCATCGATACATCTTCCACTGTTACTTGTTTACTTGCTGCAAACCATCATCACCTTCCACACCGTACATTTAATCCTTTGTTACAGCAAATTGGTGAGCTTGACAACCTCACTGTTCGTTGGGGAAAAGTCTTGAGTTTGCGTTGTGCAGGTTTCCACATTGCTTGCAACACCTTTGAGACGTTTCCTTCCTCCTACTGGTTCGATAACCTCAGTTTCTTACTGAGGGAAGACTTGTTGTTCTCTTTGCACCCTTCTCTTGGGGTTTCCAACGAAGCGCTCCCGCATAACACCGGGCGTCATCACGGCCCTCGTATTCAAGGGACATGAGATTGCCAACTTATACTTTGTCAAGCATATACTCCATAGTTTTCTCACTTTAACCTTAATCACTTCAAGATGCTTATGATAGGGGCAATGAGAGCTGAAAGCTAACAAGTACCATAATTTTTGGAAGATCTTTATGAAACTTGAAATCCCTGCTTCCCTTTATGAAGGGCCTTTCTTCCACTATTATATTGAGTCTCCACCTTCTACCTTTAGGCACCAGTTAAGAGAGCATAATTTCCATTCTTAGTTCTATGTGCATTGTCCTAAAACTTATTGATTGATGCATATTGTTGATATTGCTTGTTCTTGAACTATTTGTATCTAGTCACTCTTATGAATTTTGAAGGTGTCCTATGCATTTATGCTACTCCATGAGGGACAAGCTGAATGCCACTATGCCATGTTTTCTATATGTGAAACAAACAAACGTTTTTCAATGCATGTTATTCATGATCTTTGTTTGTAGCCTTTCATGTTGCATGCATAGTTACTTTGTCTTACTGTTAGAACTCCATCTTTCATGCTCATGTTTAGAGTTCTTTGATCCCAGCTTTCAATGCTTGCAAATGTTTTGATCAACATTGTGATGGTGCATGTTACCTCAAAAATTATTCCTTTTTATCACTTACCTACTCGAGGACGAGCAGGAGTTAAGCTTAGGGATGCTTGATACGTCGGAAACATATCTATAATTTTTTATGTCCCATGCTTGTTTAGTATATACTTTGCTTTGCTTTGTCTACACTTTGAGGTGTTCTTATATGTTTTCTGGTACTAACCTATTAACAAGATGTCATAGTGCCAGTTGTCTGTTTTCTTCTGTTTTTGGTTCCAGAAAGGCAGAAAATCAATATTCCCGGAATTGGACGGGACAAAAGCCAAAGTAAATATTTTCCCGAAGCAACACGGAACCACGAAGAAGAGTTGGAGGAGGACACCAGGGTGGCCGCACCCCCTAGGCACGGGCCAGCCCTGGTGGCGCTCACAGGGGGTGTGGGCCCCTGGACCTCCACCGACCTTGCCTCTTGTTCCTATAAGAAGCCCCCGGGGAGAAAACCCTAAAGAATCCAGAAGAAATCCGCGAAAACCTCTATAGCACCGCCGCCACCGAAGGGGAGATTCGGGGGCACAGAAAGTCTCTGTTCTGGCACCCTGACGGGACGAGGAAGTGCCCCTAGAGCCATCTCCATCGATCTCCACCACCATCTCCATCGTCGTTGCTGATTCCCATGATAAGGAGGGAGTAGTTCTTCCTCGAGGCTAAGGGCTCTACCGATAGCTATGTGTTCATCTCTCTTTATATGCATGATCATATTGTGATCATGAGCTTTGTAATCAAGTAGATCTGCTCTGCTACTCAAGTGCTTCAATAGATCTCTGCTCTCCCCATGTGTGTGAAAGTGACAACGTGCAAGCCATGGTGGCACTTAGGCTAGAGTCTACATAAATACTCATCGTGCTTTAATAGATCTATGCTTTTCCCCCGTGTGTGAAAGTGACAGCGTGTGCGCCGTGTGTGGCACTTAAGCTAGGTTACATATATATTCATGAGTTATATTTGGAGTTGGATGTCTCTATGAAATTGTGGTGTTTGTTGGAACCATCTAGCGCTCAAGGTGACAGTGTGGGGTTATCTAGATTGGGAAAGGCGGACTTTGAGGTGTGCTTTTGTAGCCCTACCGTGGATTAGAGTGTCCAACCGGAGAGTAGTTAAGAGTAGTATCATTAAGAGAAGATATTTATATGAGAGAGTGTTCACTAGTGAAAGTATGATCCCTAGGCCTTGTTTCTAAGCATTGAAACACCGTTTGCATCTAGATATGTTGCACGTTTGCTTGCTTCCATCTTTATTTCAGTTTCACACACGTTACCCCACGTCAACAACAAGTTAGAAGCTATTTTCTGGCACCATTACCACTTGTATTTCACTATCTCTTCGCTGAACTAGTGCACATATACACCTGACAAGTGTATTAGGTGTGTTGGGGACACAAGAGACTTCTTATATCTTGATTGCAGGGTTGCTTGAGAGGGATACCTTTGATCACTTCCTCTCTGAGTTCGATAAACCTTGGGTAATCCACTTAAGGGAAACATGCTGCTGTTCTACAAATCTTTGCACTTGGAGGCCCAACAACTGTCTACAAGAATAGAAGTGCGTAGACATCAATGACAGGTGGAGCAATAGGTGTGCACATGAAATCATTATTGTTTGTGCTAGTGAAGTCACACAGCTTAGTGTTTTCAAGAGTAGTCATTTTTGCAAGATTAAAGCAAACCAACAAAAATTGCAACTAAAGTAGGAACTAATTTTTTTGTGTGTTTTGATAAAAAGGAGCAAACCAAACAAGGCTAAAGAAACAAAGCAAAACAAAAACAAAGTAAAGAGATTGGCAGTGAGAGACTCCCCTTGCAGAAATCTTCTTTCTCACCGGCAACGGTGCCATAAAAGCTTGATGACAGGTGTAACACCCTCAGAATCGACCCTATGCAAGTTTTAGCGCTTCCCGCCAAACCCGCATAGAAACGATTCAAAGGTTCCCACCAGGCACTTTCGTGCGGGTGGAAAACGAAGTAATAACATTACACAACAGTCCACGAGGGGACCCACAGAACAGATATATACAACAGCGACTCAAATAGTCAAGAATACAGATATTATATACAAAGATCCAAATCACCTTGAAAATGATACAGCGTCCGACTACGGACAAGAAGCAAATGGGGCTAAGAGCCCTGAAGAATAACCAATGGCGTCCATAACCCTGCCCAGACCAAGCCGGAAGGGTAACCCTGCTAACGACGTCGATCTCAAAACCTGCTTAAACAAAAGGGGTGCCGACAAAGGGCAAAGGAAAAAGAGAGCGGTCAGTACTGAGGCCAGTACACGGCGAGGCTAGAATTCGGCGGTCCTCGCCTACATAGGTATGGTGGACTGGAGCGGCAGCGCAGCATGCACTAGAACAACCTATAGAGACCCGATACAACTGGCGGCTATCAGAGAGGGATAAGAAAAACCTATTCGGTACCAACCTGAATCTAACACCAAACAAACCCATCCTGGTATTTTCCCCTCGAGACCAAACGCGGAAGTCAACCGAGGAACTCACACCGTTGGCAGTTTTATTTATTCAGTTATCGTTGCAGCAATTACTAGTCAGGTATAGATAGTCATCCTGATAAAATAAGCAGTGGGCAGTTTTAGTTAACCATTCCGTTGTAGTTGCGACACTTACTAGTCAAATACAATTAGCATGAGATATCCCAAAACCCAGCAGTTGTTGGTACTTTTATTTAGCCATTCCGTTGTAGTTGCAATACTTACTAGTCAGATACAATGGTAGCAAGCGACAACCCAAACAAGCAATTGTTGGCAGTTTTATTTAGCCATTCCATTATAGTGAAGCTGATTACTAGTCATTATAAAGTCAAATTTATAGCACTACTTTAGTTATAGTTGTCTATGATCGAGATACTGTGCTCCAAGTCGCCCATAACCGCGGACACGGCTTTCAGAAAGTTTTACCCTGCAGGGGTGCACAAATAGCAACACACACTCGATCAACCTCGGAAAAACCAAATCAAAACTCAACGAGGCTTTCACGACAAAGCAATCACAGGATTCCGAAATATTTCAGGGGGCCACCCCATTGAGTACACCCGCAACAAAGTTAGCTGACTTCGAGACGGACTCAAGGTTTGCGTCAGTGGCTGTAAACGACTGGGAACCCGAAACTCTCGGGCTTGTCGATACCGCGAAAACACTCCGCTTCCAAAATAGTACACGTGCAGTACCTCGCACAATTTAAATAAAGCAGTAAAGCATGGCATAAGTACAGGATAGTAAATAAAACCTCAAACTAGTTTGTGGCCCCAAGAAATAAGAATGAATCAAGCTCTGGCTTAGGGGGGTCCCATAGTCCTCCCGGATGTGGATAGCGCGAATATTCAAGGAACAGGTATCAAGTACTCGGGGTCCTACGGGACACAAGTGGACGGTTAACAACCAAATAACATCTATTGCCCACCTGTGCCTTTGCATTTACCTACTTCAATTTTAGTTATTAAACAATAATTAAAGTTATGATCATCTCCAACATTAAACATGCGGCAATACTCCAACAATTGTGGTACTGGACGACACGCAACAGCACTTGAGCAAGCGACTACGACGCGCAAGTCCAACTATCTGCCAATCAACAGGTAATAGGATGTGTCCAAGGCAATATAAGGCTGCAAGGGATATCACGGGTACGAAAACTAGAGCAACGCATCACAGATAGCAATGGATCAACAGGAGGGAATAAATACTATAAAAGTAAGATAGGTAGAAAGGGGGAGATGCTCGCCTTAAAAGCATTGCCGAAGGTTCATAACCGGAGAACTTGTCGATACTCGCATCCACTCACCGGCCTAATCCGCGAAGAATCTAACACTAGAAGAAACACCGGATGCAATATTTAATACTACGGTAGAAAATCGGGCATGATGCATGTATGATGTATGACATGGCAAAGGTGTGATGCAATTAGGCCATATTAAGCGGAACCGGAATTCCGACAATTAATTATATCGTTCATGTTGTTTAGATACCCCGCAATTTAAATGTTGTCTTAACAAGGCAAATTATATCACCGGTTCGATGCACAAATTTAAATGGGGCCAATATTAGACTAGATTTATCCGCATATGGAGCCCATATTTAATTATGAGGTGAATCGGCATAATGCCCCCAAACCACAGACAAGTATGCATGCAGAAAGAACCATTAATATGCCACAAGTTTTATATATAGCATTTATAAAATAGGGGTTCGGGAAAAGGTTCACACATGGTCTTCGGCGATCTTGATGTTCCGAGGGGTTCGGTTTCGGTCTCGCCAGGATCGGTCTTCGGATCAGGGTTCGGGTCTTCAGGTCCGTGAAGAAGATCTTCAGGCCTCGGCTTCGGAGGTCCTAGGTTTCCACCTCAACGGCCTAAAAGTTCAGACTTGCCATCGATGACGGTCTTGGCGAGATATACGGTGCGACGTAGTTCTTCGGCTTCGCTTCAACCATCGGTCTTGGGTACCCGCGTGGTACCGTAGGTCTTGTCAAAATGCTCATCAATCTTGTCCATCACGAAGCTTCGAACAACCGGGTCAACATCAACACACCTTCTCTCGGCAACACAATGTTACCACACTGAACACCGGAACCACATCAACACAAGGATTTGCAGCAGGAAGATTTGCTCGAGATGGACTGAACGTGGCCAGTCGCCATGAGGTGGACCTGGAGCTGTAGCAGCGTGAGGCCGCACGACTTGAGGACAACAACATCGGACGAACAAAAACACTGACGACGCACTCGGGCTGGTCTTGGCCGATGGAGACAGAGGAAGTCGGGCTCACGGCGTGGAGCGGAATGGCGAGCAACGCCTTAAGCGGGAGGAGGCGCGACGACGGCAAGGCCCAGCAGGCGCAGTGGCCGATGGCGACGTGGCAGTGCCTGCTCGGAGAAGACGGGCGACAGCTTGCAGAGGCGGTCGGAGGCGGCAGAGCTCCGCGGGATGCGCGGGCCGGAGTTGGGGGGCCGCGGGCGGCGCTGCAGAGAACCTGGGCAGCAGGGCCGGCGAGGAAGGCCGGGTACCGAAGAAGAGGTGGGACGGCGGCCAAGAGCTGAGGAAGGAGACGGAGCTCGCTGGGCGCTGGAGATGGTCGCTGGTGGCAGAGATGCGGCGACGGCCGGAGGAGGGCGGTCTAGCAGAGGGACGAGGAAGGCGGCCGCAGGGCGTGCTGGCGGGCATGCGGGCTCCCATGGCAGCAGAGAAGACGTCGGTGATGACCAGAGGCGGGGAGGCGCCATCTGGACGAGAGGAGGCCGGATGGAGGCGGCGGTTGGGGAAGCGAGCAGGGCCGAGGGAGGACGGGCGGAGGCGGGGGTCTGCGACGGTCGGTGACCGGCCCGAGCTTGGCGGCGTGGGTGGCAAGAAGGAGGCCCGGGCCGGCGAGGAGGGGATGCCCTGGCGGCGGGGGTCCAGAGAGAAGCGGGGAGAGGGATGGGGAGTTGGTGGGTGGTGGGACTGGGGTGGGGCCAGGTAGCGCGGGGTGGGTCTGGGAGCGTGTGTACGCTGCGTGTGTGGCGTTGGTGTGTGGTGTGTGACGGGTAGGGGCAGGCGGGTGGTGGTGTTCCAGGTGTGTGCCGGCGGCGGCACAGAGGGAGTAGGGATGGGGTAGGTGGAAAGGATTAGGGTTTGGGTGATCTAGGATTTTGGGGTAGTAGGCTGGCTAGCCGGGCTTTTGGGCCTGGCGGGCTGCCTCCCTCGGATTAAAAAAAATAGTTATTATTATTATTATTTAATTATTTAAAACAAAATACTTTACAATTAGATTTTAGACAGGCCAAATATTTGGATCGACCAGGTCTTTGTTTTGAAATAAAAGGGAGGGGATTAATGTAGAAAATAAAATAAGGCTTTTACCAAAATAGTTTTAGACAAATAGATGCATGATGATGACGATGCTCAAATGCAATGTGGCATGATGACATGAGCATGCGGTCATGATGATGCAATGCACAAAAACAACGCGATTTTCTAGTAGTGGTTTTGCGGGGCGCCACAATTCGACACCACTAACAATGGATCTCGCCCTCGAGATCCGCCTCATGGTACCGGAAGGAAGGTCGGCGATCTGCGTCTTCTCGCATCGTGTAGATCCTCGCGACACCACTAACAAGAGGTCGTTGTCCGTGATCGTCGAGAGAACACTCCGGGAACAAAAGGTCGAAGGTAGAGGTATCAACAAATAAAGCCACCTCTAGCTTCCGTGGACGGAGTAAAATTGCTGGATCCACCGATTCGATGTACAAGAGCGAATGATAAGAGTAGTCGGATGGTGATCAGTCCTTCGCGCACCCAAACCATTACTCTTCACACGAATAGGCGAATTATGCAACCAACTCTCGGAATTAGACTGAAGATCTCGACAATCGAGGTTCAGGAACAAAGGAGTGATGCAGGCTCTGCATCGGACCTGGCGTAGATGATGTCGTCGCGTCGGAAAACACCGGAAGGCACGAGAAGGAACAAAGAGAAGTCCACCAGACGAAGGGTTCCTCGGATAGCATGAAGACCAGATGTAGCAACACCGTTACCAAAGGAGGAAGCGAAACCCTGAAGGTACGATGGAACCCAACCACGAGAAATCCTGGACTCGAAGAGAGAGAAGAGAGCGGAATCAAAACACGCAGAGGTGAGAGGAGAGCAGCAGAGGGGTAAGGAGTAAAATCAGACCTAATCGGAACTATCCAACCGATTTTTCAAAAATAGTTTTGACACTCTACTTCGGCCGTTAGCTAGGTTATCCTACAGGCTGGACTTGTGGGATATAGCAACTGCTGAGCTCTGATACCACTCTGTAACACCCTCAGAATCGACCCTATGCAAGTTTTAGCGCTTCCCGCAAAACCCGCATAGAAACGATTCAAAGGTGCCCACCAGGCACTTTCGTGCGGGTGGAAAACGAAGTAATAACATTACACAACAGTCCACGAGGGGACCCACATAACAGATATATACAACAGCGACTCAAAGAGTCAAGAATACAGATATTATATACAAAGATCCAAATCACCTTGAAAATGATACAGCGTCCGACTACGGACAAGAAGCAAATGGGGCTAAGAGCCCTGAAGAATAACCAATGGCGTCCGTAACCCTGCCCAGGCCAAGCCGGAAGGGTAACCCTGCTAACGACGTCGATCTCAAAACCTGCTTAAACAAAAGGGGTGCCGACAAAGGGCAAAGGAAAAAGAGAGCGGTCAGTACTGAGGCCAGTACACGGCGAGGCTAGAATTCGGCGGTCCTCGCCTACATAGGTATGGTGGACTGGAGCGGCAGCGCAGCATGCACTAGAACAACCTATAGAGACCCGATACAACTGGCGGCTATCAGAGAGGGATAAGAAAAACCTATTCGGTACCAACCTGAATCTAACACCAAACAAACCCATCCTGGTATTTTCCCCTCGAGACCAAACGAGGAAGTCAACCGAGGAACTCACACCGTTGGCAGTTTTATTTATTCAGTTATCGTTGCAGCAATTACTAGTCAGGTATAGATAGTCATCCTGATAAAATAAGCAGTGGGCAGTTTTAGTTAACCATTCCGTTGTAGTTGCGACACTTACTAGTCAGATACAATTAGCATGAGATATCCCAAAACCCAGCAGTTGTTGGTACTTTTATTTAGCCATTCTGTTGTAGTTGCAATACTTACTAGTCAGATACAATGGTAGCAAGCGACAACCCAAACAAGCAATTGTTGGCAGTTTTATTTAGCCATTCCATTATAGTGAAGCTGATTACTAGTCATTATAAAGTCAAATTTATAGCACTACTTTAGTTATAGTTGTCTATGATCGAGATACTGTGCTCCAAGTCGTCCATAACCGCGGACACGGCTTTCAGAAAGTTTTACCCTGCAGGGGTGCACAAATAGCAACACACACTCGATCAACCTCGGAAAAACCAAATCAAAACCCAACGAGGCTTTCACGACAAAGCAATCACAGGATTCAGAAATATTTCAGGGGGCCACCCCATTGAGTACACCCGCAACGAAGTTAGCTGACTTCGAGACGGACTCAAGGTTTGCGTCAGTGGCTGTAAACGACTGGGAACCCGAAACTCTCGGGCTTGTCGATACCGCGAAAACACTTCGCTTCCAAAATAGTACACGTGCAGTACCTCGCACAATTTAAATAAAGCAGTAAAGCATGGCATAAGTACATGATAGTAAATAAAACCTCAAACTAGTTTGTGGCCCCAAGAAATAAGAATGAATCAAGCTCTGGCTCAGGGGGGTCCCATAGTCCTCCCGGATGTGGATAGCGCGAATATTCAAGGAACAGGTATCAAGTACTCGGGGTCCTACGGGACACAAGTGGACGGTTAACAACCAAATAACATCTATTGCCCACCTGTGCCTTTGCATTTACCTACTTCAATTTTAGTTATTAAACAATAATTAAAGTTATGATCATCTCCAACATTAAACATGCGGCAATACTCCAACAACTGTGGTACTGGACGACACGCAACAGCACTTGAGCAAGCGACTACGACGCGCAAGTCCAACTATCTGCCAATCAACAGGTAATAGGATGTGTCCAAGGCAATATAAGGCTGCAAGGGATATCACGGGTACGATAACTAGAGCAACGCATCACAGATAGCAATGGATCAACAGGAGGGAATAAATACTACTCCCTCCGATTCATATTACTTGTCGCAGAAATGGATGTATCTAGCATTAAAACATGTCTAGATACATCCATTTTCACGACAAGTAATATGAATCGGAGGGAGTATAAAAGTAAGATAGGTAGAAAGGGGGGAGATGCTCGCCTTAAAAGCATTGCCGAAGGTTCATAACCGGAGAACTTGTCGATACTCGCATCCACTCACCGGCCTAATCCGCGAAGAAGCTAACACTAGAAGAAACACCGGATACAATATTTAATACTATGGTAGAAAATCGGGCATGATGCATGTATGATGTATGACATGGCAAAGGTGCGATGCAATTAGGCCATATTAAGCGGAACCAGAATTCCGACAATTAATTATATCGTTCATGTTGTTTAGATACCCCGCAATTTAAATGTTGTCTTAACAAGGCAAATTATATCACCGGTTCGATGCACAAATTTAAATGGGGCCAATATTAGACTAGATTTGTCCGCATATGGAGCTCATATTTAATTATGAGGTGAATCGGCATAATGCCCCCAAACCACAGACAAGTATGCATGCAGAAAGAACCATTAATATGCCGCAAGTTTTATATATAGCATTTATAAAATAGGGGTTCGGGAAAAGGTTCACACATGGTCTTCGGCGATCTTGATGTTCCGAGGGGTTCGGTTTCGGTCTCGCCGGGATCGGTCTTCGGATCAGGGTTCGGGTCTTCAGGTCCATGAAGAAGATCTTGAGGCCTCGGCTTCGGAGGTCCTAGGTTTCCACCTCAACGGCCTAAAAGTTCAGACTTGCCATCGATGACGGTCTTGGCGAGATATCCGGTGCGACGTAGTTCTTCGGCTTCGCTTCAACCATCGATCTTGGGTACCCGCGTGGTACCGTAGGTCTTATCAAAATGCTCATCAATCTTGTCCATCACGAAGCTTCGAACAACCGGGTCAACATCAACACACCTTCTCTCGGCAACACAATGTTACCACACTGAACACCGGAACCACATCAACACAAGGATTTGTAGCAGGAAGATTTGCTCGAGATGGACTGAACGTGGCCAGTCGCCATGAGGTGGACCTGGAGCTATAGCAGCGTGAGGCCGCACGACTTGAGGACAGCAACATCGGACGAACAAAAACACTGACGATGCACTCGGGCTAGTCTTGGCCGATGGAGACAGAGGAAGTCGGGCTCACGGCGTGGAGCGGAATGGCGAGCAACGCCTTAAGCGGGAGGAGGCGCGACGACGGCAGGGCCCGGCAGGCGCAGTGGTCGATGGCGACGCGGCAGTGCCTGCTCGGAGAAGACGGGCGACAGCTTGCAGAGGCGGTCGGAGGCGGCAGAGCTCCGCGGGATGCGCGGGCCGGAGTTGGGGGGCCGCGGGCGGCACTGCAGAGAACCTGGCCAGCAGAGCCGGCGAGGAAGGCCGGGTACCAAAGAAGAGGTGGGACGGCGGCCAAGAGCAGAGGGAGGAGACGGTGCTCGCTGGGCGCTGGAGATGGTCGCTGGTGGCAGAGATGCGGCGACGGCCGGAGGAGGGCAGTCTAGCAGAGGGACGAGGAAGGCGGCTGCGGGGCGTGCTGGCGGGCCTGCGGGCTCCCATGGCGGCAGAGAAGACGTCGGTGATGACCAGAGGCGGGGAGGCGCCATCTGGACGGGAGGAGGCCGGATGGAGGCGGCGGTTGGGGAAGCGAGCGGGGTCGAGGGAGGACGGGCGGAGGCGGGGGTCTGCGACGGTCGGTGACCGGCCCGAGCTTGGCGGCGAGGGTGGCAAGAAGGAGGCCCGGGCCGGCGAGGAGGGGATGCCCTGGCGGCGGGGGTCCAGAGAGAAGCGGGGAGAGGGACGGGGAGTTGGTGGGTGGTGGGACCGGGGTGGGGCCAGGTAGCGCGGGGTGTGTACATTGCGTGTGTGGCGTTGGTGTGTGGTGTGTGACGGGTAGGGGCAGGCGGGTGGTGGTGTTCTAGGTGTGTGCCGGCGGCGGCACAGAGGGAGTAGGGATGGGGTAGGTGGAAAGGATTAGGGTTTGGGTGATCTAGGATTTTGGGGTAGTAGGCTGGCTAGCCGGGCTTTTGGGCCTGGCGGGCTGCCTCCCTCGGATTAAAAAAATAGTTATTATTATTATTATTATTATTATTTAATTATTTAAAACAAAATACTTTACAATTAGATTTTAGACAGGCCAAATATTTGGATCGACCAGGTCTTCGTTTTGAAATAAAAGGGAGGGGATTAATGTAGAAAATAAAATAAGGCTTTTACCAAAATAGTTTTAGACAAATAGATGCATGATGATGACGATGCTCAAATGCAATGTGGCATGATGACATGAGCATGCGGTCATGATGATGCAATGCACAAAAACAACGCGATTTTCTAGTAGTGGTTTTGCGGGGCGCCACAACAGGGAGGAAGAGAGTGAAGTTGTCCTATATCTCCTAGGAAACGGCGCAAGAAAAGCTTGATGGTGGCTCTGTTGATGTAGAACATGTTGGGAACCCCAAGATCAAGGTATGATGAGCACATCATTAAGTTTTCCTTCAGTTGTGAAACCAAGGTTATCGAACCAGTAGGATAAAGAAACAGCTTCCAAAAGTGTTGCTAGCAACGTGGAACCTGCACAACACAACCAAAATACTTTGCCCCAACTTACAGTCAGGTTGTCAAGCTCACTGGTTTTGCTGAAAACAAAGGATTAAACGTATAGTGTGGAAGATAGTAATTGCTTGAAAGTAAATAGTAAATAGTAGATGGAATATCAATAGGAAGGAATGGACCAGGGTCCACAGTTCACTACAGGTGTTTCTCCATAAGATAAATAACATGTTGGGTGAACAAATTACAGGTGGGCAATTGACGGATAGAAAATGCATAACAATGCATGTACATGACATGATGATCACTATGAGATTCATTTGGGCATTACAACATGATACATAGACCGTAATCCAACAAATCCACCTCCGAGATATCATCCGAACAAACCTCGGGTATTAAGTTGCAAGCAACAAATAATTGCATTAAGCAAAGTGTATAAAGTAAACAATACAATTGCCCTTGGATAAATGATTGTTGTTTTCTCCCTAGTAGCAACAACACATCTACAATCTTAGAGGCTTCTGTCACTCCCCCAGATTACTAGAGGCATGAACCTACTATCAAGCATAAATACTCCCTCTTGGAGTCACAAGCAAATACTTGGCCAAAGTAACTACTAGCAACGGAGAGCATGCAAGATCACAAATAACATAGACATGATAGAATCAATAATTAATCTTGACATAGTACTCAATATCCATCGGCTCCCAACAAACACAACATGTAGGATTACAATAAGATGATCTTGATCATGATAGGCAGCTCACAAGATCTAAACATGATAACACAAAATGGAGAACCAACCATCTAGCTACTGCATGGACCCATAGTCCAAGGATGAACTACTCACGCATCACTCCGGAGGCAGGCATGGTGATGAAGAAGGCCTCCAGGATGATCTCCCCTCTCTGGCAGGGTGTCGGGGAGAGCTTCGAATCCCTCCCGATCTAGGGATGGAGATGGCGGCGGCTACGGACTGTTTCGTGGAGTTCTGATCGGGTCCTTAGGGTTTTTATCTTGGGGGGGGGGGGGAATATATAGGCGAAGGGGCAAGGTCGGTGGAGGTCCAGGGGCCACACCCTAGGGCGGCATGCCCCTCCTTGGCCGCGCCTAGGCCAGGTGTGGCTGCCCTGGGGTGCGCCCCCCTCTCCTCTGTACTCCGTGTTCGCCTCTGAATAATAGGAAGTTCGGCTTTTGTTTCGTCCAATTCCGAGAATATTTCTTTACTAACTTTTCTGAAACAAAAAATAGCACAAAACATGAACTAGCACTGTGGCATCTTGTTAATATGTTAGTTCCAGAAAATGCATAAAAATGCCATAAAGTATAGACAAAACATAAAGCAATTGGTATAAAACAAGCATGGAGCATCAAAAATTATAGATACGTTTGCAACGTAACACTTGCATACGGAGCGCCGGGTGACAGTGTCGATTGCTTGTACAGGTTCCGCAGGGCAGTGATTGCAGTGTTTGGGAAACAGTACTTAAGAACACCCACTGCTAAAGACACTGCTCGGATCCTCGCAGTCAATGAAAGTAGAGGATTTTTTGGGATGTTTGGAAGCATAGACTGCATGCATTGGCGGTGGAAGAACTGTCCATTTGCATGATAGGAAATGTACAAAGGCCACAAGGAGGTTGCACTGTGATATTCAAGGCAGTTGCTACACATGATCTTTGGATCTAACACTCCTTTGGCATGGCAGGATCGAACAACGACATCAACGTCCTCAACTTCTCAAATGTCTTTACCAAGCTTGTTGAGGGTCATGATCCCCTGTGGACTTTGAAATCAATGAGCACCACTACAACAAGGGATACTATTTAGCAGATGGCAGCTATCCAAGATGGACAACATTTGTGAAGACTATCTCAAGCCCAATGCTCCCCAAGCATTCTCAGTTTGCCAAGGAACATGAAGCTTGCAGGAAGGACGTGGAGCGGGCATTTGGTGTGCTCCAACAGAGGTTTATAGTTCCGGTTCCCTGCAATGACCTGGTCGAAAGATCAGATGTGGGAAATGATGAACTGTTATATGGTCTTGCACAACATAATCATTGAGGATGGGAGGAATGATCTAGTGAGTTTGGTCGAGCAGAACAAGCCATACTACAAACATGGACTTCTTGCCGAGCCTGATCATCAGGTACCTCCAACTTAGGCTGCCTTCATCGCAATGCGCCAGGAGATCCGAGATTCGGCAGTACATCAACAGCTGCAGAATGATCTGGTTGAGCACGTATGGATACGCAGGGGCACCACGTAGATGTCGATCATGAACTGACTGAAATTTATTTTCTATTTTTAAATTTACACCGAACTCTGTCTATTTTATGCTGAACTAGGCTAAACTATACTCTGTATTCATATTATGCGAACTATGCCGAAAACTGATGAATTTGGGCCAAAAATGCGTCCCAGAAACTCGGCAGGCACGTGAACACCAGTGAAAAACTCGGTGTTCTTAAGTTGAAATCGAGTTTCATCCGATCATATTTTGATCCGGATTTTAGGCTCAAAACGCCCGAGTGGGGAAATGGGAATACTCTTAGCCCAGCGACGCAGACGGGATTGACACCAGGCGAGAGAGAAAAAAAAAAAGAGATAAGAAAGAGAACGATGTGGGACCCACCCCGTACAACGTGATGTCCCTCCAGCGCGGGGGACGTGGCCAGCAAACGAGCGAGCCGCGGGATCGCTGAGTGTTATCCCCCGCGGTAACAGTATCGTTTTCCATAAATAAATCCACCATCGCGGCGTAATATTTGCTTCCGCTTCGTGCGAGGATAGTTTGTCAGGTTCTGGTGATGGGGGCAGAAGACGAGGGTAGTCAGCCGCCGGCGCCAGAGGGCGCCGCCGTCCGGGCCGCGACCGCGGGCGTGGCGCCGCCCATCACCCCAGCTCAGTTCCTCTCCTGGAAGCAACGAAAGGTCTGCCCCTCTTTTCCTTCCCCTTTGCTAAACCATGTAAATCCCTAGTTACTTGTCTCTGGATGCACACGCCTGTATTTGGTGATTATGTTCCTTTGTTCTCTTAGGGTGCTATGTGTAGTATATGTTGTTAGAATTCGAATGATTGGTTATAAATTCCTTGTTCGATTGCCATCATCAGGGCTTTGTACATGAACAGGGACGAATGAAGACACCCATGTGAGAGCTATCTCAAATAATGCAAGAAAATCCTTGATGATCTAATATTTCTTGATTACAGATAATTGTTACTCCTTTGGATCCCAAATATAAGTACTATTAGAATCTCAGCCAGTCTATGTTTTAGGTTTAACCACCAATATTGAAACAATGGCCAACCTAGAAAACAACAAATTGATACCACTAGATCAACAATCAAATATAATCCACAATATGTGATTTATTTTTATTTGAAGCAACAGATTTGTTTCAGGTTCTCCACCTGAATTTTCATGAAAATGGTTAAAATAGAGGGGAGTAGCCGTAGTCACATTTTCCACATCTGCCACTGGGAACAGCAGCAGCCAGAGGGCGCTCCAATGGCACCTACACTCGTGTTTTGTTTAAGCACTGTCTACTTAAGCATCAATGTGTAGAATAGGCTGAAGACGGCAATGGGTCCTGCTTTTACCCTGATCCCTAGTCATCCAGATCAACCCCTTCGTGATCGTTTGCAATCCCTGCTGCAACTTCTTCCCAGCAACGCGTGCAGCCACTGGCAAACTGCGTCTCTCCTCACCCTCTGGGTGATATGGAAAGAATGCACTGACCGGATCTTCAACAACAACCGCAGCACCCCTGACCAGGTCTTCAGTCGAATTGTTGGTAAGGCTAGAACCTGGTGATCCGCTGGGATTCAGCCTGCTTCATGAATCTTCCAGCCACCCTAAATTTCTCCTCTCATGGCTGGTTGTATAGCACGGGCAACCAGCGCTGGATCACTGTTGTTTCTGTTTTCTAGCTCTTAGAATTTTTTGTTTCTTGCATCTGTTTTACTCCTACTTTATCAAAGAAAAAGGGCAGCCTTTTGTCTTTTCATCAGCCTCTCCAAAACAAAATTTATACATCCCCTTAGATGATATACTTATCTTCATAATATTGAATGGATCTGCTTAAGTGGTTAACTGCAAAATTGTCAACTTTTTGGTGTTTTGGGACAATGGATATCAGATTCTTGAGGGTAAATGGGGGCTTATCTCCCTGTAACGGCCCCCCATTTTGTTGTATATTTTCCAGGCTAGTTGTAGGAAGAATGATGCCACATATTTTAATGTTTGGTCCATGTGGACCTGCCAGAGATATACAGGTTGCTTATGTTCAATTTTAGATTTTTCCTTACCTTTTTATTAATTGCGCGAATTATTTTCATGGATCTAACATATTTCTTCCTTTGAGTTATTTGTCTTAATTCTTAGAGAGCACATATCCTTTAATTTTGTGTGGTTGTAGAGATGCAGTTTTCATGCATATTTTATTCATATAACTACATCAGCTATTCAGTATAAGGAGAACTGCACTGCTTGTGCATTTTATTTTCCTGGCAGTGTTCCACAATCTGATTATTAAGAGGTTTGAGGGTTGCAATATTCATAATCTGTTCTTGGACACTTCTCTTCTATTTTTATTGCGAGATGTAACCTGTAATTATTAGTCCATTTCGTGTTTATGTCAGAGGACTTCTTCAGATTATTGTGGTGTTGCTTTGCTCAATTAAAAGGCTGTGCCTTTTATATACTCATGCCATCTTGACTATGAAATTAGTAACTCAAACTGAGACATAGAAATTTGATCATTGTTGTTTTCTGCTATTCCAAATGCAGAAGGGCATGCTAAGACGGTTGTTGCTAGATGATGTGTGATATGGTTACCATAGTCTTACCATGTTATCTTTTCTTCTAATTATTGCTGCATATCTCCTTACAAAATGTGGCGTTGAATGTATGTGATCATTGCTTGTAAGTGTTCATGTGAACTTAGATAATGACACTGTTGAACATATACCAATATTGGTATTCTTGGTGGTTGCTAACTTCATCATTCTTGACTGTTCTGAGATCAATTCTCAGTTTCATTTTTGGGCACGTGTTTTTGGGATAATAAAAAGCACATATTCTATTGTGACTGAGTAAACAGGGGGGGGGGGGAGGGGGGGAGAGAAGTGAGAAATGTTGGTCCCTTTACCAATGTATCTTTATAAATGGTCAGCTGTCACAGTTTGTGGTTTACGTGCATGGATGTGTACTTGAATGACAATACTCACAGGTTCAGTTAACTCTTGCGTCATATCCAAGGTGCAATTTTTTCATCAGAACTTTTATTTTTGAATCGCTTGGGGATGAGTATTTACTTTCTGCATTTCTGCAACCTGCTCAATTCATCATACTACCGTAATTTGGATTTATGTGGATTTTTTTTGAATGGTATTTATTTAGAAATTTGATTTCTGTGGAACTTGTGTACTTAATTTTGTACGGTCACTAGGTTAGCTTGCATTCCGCAATTAGCTCAATTCACCAAACTGTAAGTGTTTAATTTATGTTGAATTCTTGTACTTGGTTTTTGGTTGCCAGATTTAATGAAAAAAAAAACTGGTTCCTTTTCCTGAGTAAGAAAACGTTGATCTGAGTAGCATCTTTGTTTCTTCTGAAATTCAGGATGCAGAGGAAGCTGCACAGAAAGCTGAAGCAGCTCAGAAGCGAGCCGCCGATATAGCATCAGGAGCAGTGCAATTGAATGGCCGAGAGCTGTTCCAGCACGAACCCTGGGTGTTTGACAATAACATTTACTGAGATGACCAAATCTGTGGAAATTCAAAAAACATGTATGCTGTGTTCACAGTGAAATCTGCAAGAATTGTTTTGCACAAGCCTCTAAAATCTGGAGCTTTGTTTTATGGAATTTGTACAATGCTTTATTGCAGATAAACGCAGACGGAAACTGTACCCACAATCTCACATCGCATCGTATCTCCCATGTTTCTGTTATTTAGTACGAATGTATACTGTGCTGTAAGTTGTGAATGTACACTCACTCGACCGAGACATGGCAACTATGATCAGAGCTAAGGTGTTAAGTGGGATCTCACCTAAATCTTACTTATAATTTATTTTAAATTTTGTATTTTTTCTTATTAAAATTAATTGACTTAGATTTGTCTAGATTCGGATGTATCTAGACATGTTTTAGTTCTAGATACATCCAAATCTGGATAAACTTAAGTCAATTAATTTGCATCGAAGGGATAGTGTAAAATTTACACTAAAAATCTTAAAATAAACGAGAGGTAGAACTTAGATAGAATCCCACTTAACACCCTAACTTAGAGCAATGCACCACAGAACTACTACACCGCATCATCATGGCGGCCTTGGCAACGAGCGCTGTGCATGGCCGAGCAGCGGAATGCACCGCTTACGGGCTCGTGCATCTCCAAGACGAGACGCGTGAAACACAAGTAATAAGCTCCTTGTACCTGCCACCCATCCGTATTTGCTGACTCCGCCGTTGCTTGACCTTGATTTGTTCGCGGCCGGCCTACATAAATTCAGGCGATATTAGTTATGGTGCTATATTCGCAAAAAAAAAAGAAGCTATGGTGCTATGCACACTATCTATTATTTTTCAAAATCAAAACACACTATCTATTCTACTACTAGCTTTGTTCCAGATCTTCCCACGGCGATCTGTGCAACGACTACAAAAGAGGAATGAAGGGATCAGCTCAACCATGGCCATCTTTACAGCTTTGTTACTCCTTCCGATCCATAATAAGCATAGTTCATTTAGTACAAAGTTTACTAAATTAGACACCTATTATGGATTTGACGGAGTAGTTTTTTTTGGAAGATTCAATAGCTAGAAGTTTTCCAAAGATCGGCATTTTGGCTCTCTAATTATTTCATTTTTATGCTTGAGCCGATTTATGTTGGTGTTCTTTCCTGCTGTCAATATTTTATATGCCTCATCCGTTGAAGTGACCTTTGAACTCCAAATATAAGTGAGCCCACTTCTTACCATTAACTTTTTTTTGAAATGGGGAGCATAACCCCAGACTCTGCATCATCCGATGCACACAGCCCTTTTATTGCATTATTCAAGCGTAATCAAAGTTTTGCAATCATATATCAAATAAGATTGAAACATGTATCAACCATCTAAAAATAAGAATCAACATAACTCTATCTATTTTGCAGCCTATTAATATGACGACACCCAGTAGCCTGAAAAAAACAGTCATGTGCAATCATAAGTAGGTGGGTGCATCCAGATTCCATATTCTTCCTCTGATCCTCCGGTGGAAGCAAAGATCATTGTTGAATCCAATATGTCGCTGCGAATAACCTGCAAAAAGTTTGTACCATTCTGTTTGTTAAAAACAAAATCATTTCAAGTATTCCAAATAGCCCAACATAGTGATGATACTCCAATACGAATTCTAGATTTATTTTGCTTGTCCACCCCCTGAAGCCAGTTGCCAAACATATTTGTAATATTCATTGGAGGGGTACTATCAAAAGCAAAGAAAGTAATTCGCCAAATAATTTTTGCAAATGGACAAGATAAAAATAAATGTTCAACCGACTCCAAAGAATCACAAACACAACATTTTTGACATCCCGTCCATTGCCTTTTGCCAAGTTATCCTTTGTCAATAAAACTTTAGTTTTAAGGAACCACATAAATATTTTTATCTTCAACGATAATTTCAGCTTCCAGAGATACTTGTGCAAGTAAACATTGCGCCCTTTCATTTGTTCCAAGTATAAAGATTTAACACAAAAGGAGCCCGAGGTGGTTAGCTTCCAAACAAACCGGTCTTTATCCTCATTCAAATGAACATTCATAAGCCTCTTACATAGATGCAACCAGCGCATCCACTTATCGCCGGTTAAACTTCTCCTAAAAGCAATATGAAGAGGCGTTTGACTAAGAACCTTGGACACCAAGACATTTTTCCGTTGAACAATATTATATAAAGTCGGGTATTGTTGTGCCAGAGAATGTTCTTCCAACCAAACATCCTCCAAAAAATGAAAACTCTGCCCATCCCCAATTTGAAAAATCCATGGGAAAAGAACAAATCCTTTACCCACAATAATCCTTTCCAAAAGGCAGAATCAGTTGGTTTAGCTTCTACTTAAGATAAAGTTTTATCTTTGAGATATTTATTTTCTAAAAGTTGTTGCCATTATACTATCGTCAGTAAGCATTTTAAATAGCCATTTGCTAAGTAAATATTTATGCTTTATCTCTAGTACCTCAATTCCTAAACCCCCCTGTTCCTTTGGACGACACACAATATTCCACTTTGATAATTGATATTTCTTCTTATTACCATCGCTTTGCCAAAAGAAATGGGATCGAAAAAATCAAGTCGTTTCCTTACCCCTTTTGAAATTTCCATAAAATATAACATAAACATTGGAAGGCTGGTCAAAACCAAATTTATTTATTAGAACTAGTCGATCCCCATATGCAAGCATTTTCCCTTTCCAACATCCAAACTTAGTTAGAAAGCGAGCCTCCACATGATTCCATTATGAGTTCCGTAGTTTTATATAGTGAATTGGCACACCCAGGTACCTGAGCCCGACTCACAACCCAAAATTTGTTTGTACTTGTGCTCACTATCTTTAGCCTTTCCAAAACAAAAAATTTCACTTTTATGGAAATTAACCTTAAGCCCTAAATTTTTTTCGAAGATGCATAGAATCAGCTTCATATAAACAACCTTCTCAAGATTGCGTTCCATAAACAATATGGTATCATCAGCATATTGTAAAATAGAAACACCCCCGTCCACAAGATGAGGTATACAACCACCAATTTGGCCATCTTCCTTCGTAGGGGCAATGGGGATAGCCAACATATCAACAATGATATTGAAAAGAATCGAAGAAAGGGGATCCCCTATCGAAACCCTTTTCTTGTCTGAAAATAATGGCCAATATCATCATTGACCCTTATTTCGACGCTACCTCCTTGGATAAATTGTTTAATCCATTCACACCAAATAAGATCAAAACCTTTCATGTGAAGAACATTCTGTAAGAAAGGCCACTTTACCTTATCATATGCCTTTTTAAAATCAATTTTGAAAATCACACCATCCATTTTCTTGCGATGAAGTTCATGTATGGTTTTGTGAAGAACGACAACACCATCAAGGATATGACGTCCTGGCATAAACGCAGTTTGGGTAGGTCTAATCACTTTGTGAGAAATCTCAGTAATGCGATTAGTAACTACTCCCTCTATTTTAAAATATAAGATGTTTTAGGGTTATGAAGAAAGTGTATCTAGACTTGTTTTATGTGTATATTCACTTCAAACCTAAGTGAACCTACATACTAAAAGTAGTCTAAATATATTTGCTTCACAAAGCTAAAACATCTTATATTTTGAAACGGAGGGAGTATCTTGGTAAGGATTTTGAAGCTAACATTGAGAAGACAAATCGGTCTATATTGTTAAATCTATATAGAGTTTTCTATCTTGGGTAATAAAGTACCCAGAAATTTAACTTGAACAGAGGTAACTCTCCAACTTATAATTTTCCAAAGAGAGCCATCAAGTAAAATTTGATGAAACTCCAAAATGTTTGATAAAACTCAGCAGGGACCCATCTGGTCCTAGAGCTTTATTGTGTTTCATTTGCATTATGGCTTCTGACACTTCCTTCTCATTGAAGTTTGCAGTTAGAATTATATTTTCTTCATTGGAAAATTATGTGATATCATCAACCCGTTCCTCTAGCAAAGACAAATCGTTATGTTTTCCTCTAGCAAAGAGAAATCGTTATGTTTAGGCTCACCGAAGAGCCTCTTGTAGTACTCAGTAATATATACCTTCAAGTTTACTGACCAACTATGGTTTCTTCATCTTGTTCTAATTAAAAATATGTTTTTCCTATGTTTGCCATTAGCAATCAGATGGAAATACTTTGTATTATTTTCACTTTCTTGTATATGTTTAACCTAAGAACGTTGAGCCTATTTGGTCTCCTCATCACGTCTAAGTTTGTTCATGTTTTCATTTGCTTTTTTCAAACTACCCTTCTCTGAATCATTCAGAGGATAAAATTCAGCCTTAATATCCAATTCATCAATAATGGATAAAAGTTGTTCTTTTTTTAATTTTCCACTTAAATTTTTCCCATCCTTTCAATAATAGGAGAATATGACGAATTTTGTTCTGCCAAATCTGAATAGGTGTATCACCACTTGATACAGCATTCCATTCAGTAGCAATCATGTGAAAAAACCCATCATGTTTTAACCAAGACAACTCAAAAGAGAAGCGGGCATTATTCCCCAAGTGCGCCTAATTACCAGAATCAATTAATAGTGACGTGTGATCAGATCTTGAGCGAGATAAAGTCCTAAACGATATTAAGAGGAAACTTTTATTCCAATTCCACATTTGCAAGAATACGATCCAACTTTTCATATGTTGGTGTTGCCTGCCGACTAGCCCAAGTAAATTTTCTTCCTGATAAAGCAATTTCTCTCAGGTCAAGACTCTCGATAAGGGCATTAAACATAAATAGCCACCGAGGATCAAACCTATCATTATTCTTATCCTCTTTCTTGCGTATAATATTTAAGTCACCCCTAACATAATTGGAGCGGTTCGGACTCACACATCCGAACAATCTTAGAAAGGAATTCAGGTTTATGCGCATCTTGAGCGGCTCCATACACTAGTACAAAGACCCACACTAGTACAAAGACCCACGTAGAACCATCTAAACGAGATCCAAGTGTAATTTAACATAAAAGTCAGCGGTGATCACATTGGTAACTTGCAAAGATTTATTGTTTATTCCGACAAGGATTCCACCTGACCTCCCATGAGGAGGTAGAAAAAACCAAGAAAAATCCCTGCCAGCCGCCAAGTGGCTTAAGAAAGACACAATAAAATTGGATCTGCTAGTTTCCAAAAGAGTAATAAAATCAAGACGATGCTCTCTAATCGATTTATGGACAAAGTTATGCTTTCCTGGATCTCAAAACCCCTCACTGTTCCATATCATCCCTACTAGTCCAGATATTATGATTTTATTTTAGGAATCCTGGTGCGAGTACTTCTACGAAGATCAGTCTTATCATAAGACTTCCGCCTACGAGTCACAGCCACTTTCTTTTCCTGAGCAACATACTCAGAAATGTCCTAATTAGGACTAAGTTCGTCCACCAAATCTTCACAAATATTTGAAGCTTTCGAAACAATTAAGTGGTTCTCAGCAAGTTCATCCGTTTTCTTCAAAATAAATAAGGACCAATGAATTTCATTATCTAAAATTGTCTTAGCCGAAACCTGGTCTTTATTATTATTATTACCCAAAGAAACCCCTATCCTCCTAGCTCTATGCATAATTTCTTGTTCGGAAAAAGAAACAATAGAGTTTGGCAGTGAGATTAGTACATTGAGGAGTTTCATGTTTCCGAGTCATCATCATAGCCCGGTCGAGCTGCATTGAATTTGCCATGGGGTTTGCCTGCAGCCATGAAGTTGAGCATCTAGAACTTGGAGGCTGCACTCCTCCAAACGCCACCACCTCCTCCTCGGTAGGTTCATCCTCCAATCCAATCTGCTTCAGTTGCGCCATCTCCAAACGCCTCAATGGGGACTGCAAATCTAGTTCTGGAATAGCAGTATCACCAGGCTGCAATACATCTAAACCCACGCATGGGGTTCTAGGCGAGGAAGGCACCTTCCCAATCAACCCAATAGCAGCCCCATCAATATCCAGCGATTCATTATCAAAATGAATCATCGAAAAATCTGTAGGTAACAAAACATTTGAAGAATTTTCCATCAATGTTTAAAAAAGAAGCAGGAACATCGGATGATTCATTTGAAATAAAATTTTGTGAATCATACAAACCTTCTATTAACCCCCTACATTTAACAAGAACTGGAAGAGCATATTTGGTTAGGCGTTCGGTTTCCATCTCCGTTTGCCTTGTGCTTGAATGAGTTGCCACAAAATCCCCAAAAGAAATTGTATGTTCCATATTATTAGCGTTATGTGAATCAGCCGACATACCCTGGTTGGTTTCCCCCTTGGAGACATCCTCAGAGGGTCCGCCACCATCAATATCATCCGCAGTTTTATTTTCCTCATCAGTTCCATGGGCACCACCATCATCGCCATCCTTAGGCATGTCATGCATGACCACATTCTTAGGTACAAGCGGCACAGGTAATCCCTTAATTTGGAACCATAGCTGATAAAAAAAATTCTTGATCAAAATATCATTTCCGAGGCACTAGAGAAGGGTCCATGCAAGCAATATAAATGCACAGAACCTCATTAGCTCGAGTATATGGTAGATCAATATCGATAGTTTTACCAAAAAGTATACCAAGATCCCACAAAGTTAAGTAATCATCCAGTGATTTATTTGGTAAATCATATATCCTTATCCAAACTTTGTGAAGACCCCAAGCGGGCTGAACATCAGTTTTCCAAAAATTGCAAGACATGGAACATGGGCTATTAGAAAACTTATACGTACCAAAATGCTGAGAAGTAACTAGATCTTTTTTGCTTGGAAATTTAACCTGATAAACATTGTCACCCACTTGACGCACACTCCACCCACTTGACGCACACTCCATTGGTATTGATCATCAGGAACAATCCATTGCAACTGCAAAACAATCTCATGAATAGTCATGGTACTATCATGAATTGTGACCCTGCTCAACTTAGTATTCTCAACTCGAGGCCTAATATTACCAGTCAAAGGAGCCTCAAAGAACATTAATCGTTCCATAGCAAAGCCATAGACCTGAATAGTTGGTTTAGGAGCCGAAAGTATTAGAAAATAATTTGAAAGATGATCAGGTGAGCGACATACTTTACATAATACAGTTGTACAGTCATCAAGATTATGTCCAGGCCTATCACACCAAAAACATTTCAGACCCTTATACTTTCTAGCCCTCACAACTTGTCCACCATCAGGTCCAACATACCCATTGGCCTTCCTATGTGCCTAAGATTTTGTGTTACCAGCGAGAGATCCTGTGGCAGAAGATGACCGAGTGCTGCGCTGAGCAGTCCCGGCAGGCTGCCACTGCGACACAGCAGACTGACGCGGGGGCACGGCATGCTGTTTCCAGCCACTGCAGGCAGCCGCGAAGTCACAGTAGGCTTCCCCTACACCACGGCAGGAGGAGGCGCAGAGGGTTTCTGCACCATCGAAACTTGCTGAAGGTTAGTCGCATGTTTGGCAAACTGTTTCGCGATTAACTTTGAAGCAATAAAAAACTTCGAATAGCAAGGTATATAATCTTAATCAGAAATCCAGCAAAATAACACATCATTCTCTTCAATTTTGTAAAGTGTCCAGTAATATAATCTTGATCACATATAATCTTGATCACTTTTATCAGCCTTTTTTGTGAAGGCTATGGTCCTGAGAACTTGGGTTGAATAACCAGGAATTGTCATATCTTAAGGGTTAAGAGCAAATATGTCCAAATGCAAAAAAGAAGGACATTGCTACCTGGCGACTGGTCTAGAATTGAGAAAATCTAGCAGACAGTTTTAACATTCCGCGTGATTAGAAAAACCAATCCCTCTAACCTGCATGCATGCATGTATGGAGAGAAATTCCGCATGGCAAAAGGCAGTCCTACCATGCATAAAAAGCTGACATCATCAATATTTAATGCAAAATCGGAAAATTTAATAAGTTTTCTAGCACAAACCGTTTATTCGATTAAAAATCCGTTTTCACCGATGGACTAATCGCGACGAGATCTTCGAAACTAGATCCCATGTTAATATGTTTGAAGAACTTTTTTGGGACCAAAAGGTTACCCACGTGTACCACATAAGTTATCCATGCTATACTATATAAGTTACCCACACTATAAACCATGTGCACGGAGATTTTTTTACATGGATGTAGAAAAAGTATCCGGCGACCGTTCTATGAAAATTAACTTATATGATGGGTAACTTATACGTATCAGGATGGATCACTTAACTACTATGACATTGATAAGTCACGTGTTAATGGTGGATAACACAACTTTGTTTGTCCCAGAAGTTATCCACAAGTAATACTAGTGTTATCCAGGCTTCAGTATGTAAGTTACCCATCAAATAACATATAAATTATGATCACTATAAAAATTACTCATAGATAAATATACAAGTTATTCTATCATCTCGGCTTCGTCGCCCATTGCCGCTCTTTTGGTGTATGCGTGAATCAACAACTTCGTCGCCCATCGCGGCTCTTTCGAAGGATGTTAGGTACCGAGTCTTCATTGCTCGTCTATGCTAACGCATCGACGGCGGTAAAGTCTCGGTACCCTAACACCTAGGCTGTCATGTTCAAATTGATGATGCTCAACACGTAAACGAGAACGCCTCTATCAAACACGTTTATATGGTGGATAACCTATGTGTTACAGGGTGGATAACTTACATATTATAGCATGGATAACTCATGTGTTAGGGGCGGATAACTGATTGGTCCGGAAAAAAATTCAGCGAAACATATCAATATGGGACCTAGTTTTGAAGATCTCATCGCAACTAGTCTAACGGTGAAAACGGATCGAACAAACGGTTTGATCTACAAGACATTTTAATTTTCGGTTTGATTATAAGCTAGGTGACAGCGTGGTGTTCACACCTTCTGTCAGGTTTGAACAACTAGCAACCGGTCTGAGAATAGATTTGCCTAAAAATAAATTGAAGGAGGAATTATCCTTGTTTAACCGTAGTGAGAGAACAAAAGATATGCTAATTCTCGGATTGGGTGGACAACTTCAGCTAACCCTAGTACATCTTAAAAAGCTTAGTTCGATTTTTTATTTATTATCCTTTTATACATATTATACCTAAATATTTAGAAAAAAACATTGCTAAGAGTTTATATTTTCCTTAAAAAATACACAATTCATTTCAATTTTGTACAAATATTTTTGAGGAAACTGAAGGCTTGCATTCATTATTATTTTGCCAATGTGGAAGTATCAAAGTAATACACCAAGGATGCACATAAAACTAGTATATCAATATGCAAACGATCCCATCTGCGCCACCACGAGGCCTCCCCACTCATCTCCTCCTTTGTCGTGGCCCCCACTCTCGAAGGGGTGGGGGAATCTCCGTTCTTCATGCTAGGCGGTGGAGTTAGTTCTGCGGGGCGGTGGCCCTTTTTCTTCGAGGTAATGGCGGTCGCGGCGGCCGCTTGGGCATGGTGGTGGTCGGGCCTGAGGTTGCCCGTGGGGCTGCTCGATCGTTCGACACATGGTTGTGGAGTCTTGCATGTTTGATTCGAATAAAGGAGGTAGGGAGGATATGCTAGGAAGGATTCGTATATGGTGCTCCTAGACCTCTAGATTGGATGGAAACCGATTGTGTGCGTCCACAACTTTCAGCCCGTGGGGCTTCAAGGGTGCATAGTCCCTTACGAAGCACACATGTTGCCAGAGGCGGGGAATATCAATACAACTATGATTGGAAGACCATATGGCCTTGATGGCTCATTTGGAGTTATTGAAAGCTATTGGCGGAAGTGGAGTCTAAGAGCATCTCTAGCGAATCCTTATCCATCCCGAAACCATAAAATAATCACCAGTTTATAGTTTTTGTCGAAAAAAGTGGATAATCAGACCCGCAAAAGATCCTGGCCCGTAAATTTTTTAAGGGGGTCGAGAAAAACACCCCCGGGCCCATAGATACCCAGGTTTCGCCTCAGACCCAACACGGCCCTTATCGCTAGAAACCCTTGGTGGGAGGGACATTTCAGCTTGTCCCCTTCCACTATGAATGGCCGCCGCCGCCACGCCACCGTAGATTGAGGCCGCGCCATGCCGATTCTTCCCGTGCAGAAGGACGCCGCCGCTCGCCGGTACCGTTCCCGACCCCGATCGCAGCAAAGATAGTGGCCATGGATAAAATAAAAAATCTTCTCCACTCCATTGATTTCACAAACAAGGTGCATAACAGAATGATGAATTAACCGTAATCTACTATTTTTCTTTCGTTGTCTTCGCCGACCACGTCCTCCTTGTTGCCGGCTACCTCCTCCTCATCGGAATTGATCTCGACGATCTCAACATTAGTTTCCTCCTCAGGAACTCTTCACGCCGCGCGTCGTCGATGACCCTGTAGATTGTGTGCCCAGGCACGGCCAAGAATCGCGTCCTCCCTTCAGAGTTGCAGAGATCGGGGTGGACCTCCCGCCCATGAACAACGCAGAGGGCAAGAGCCACCCTATGCTCCTTCTTGAAACGCCGCCGCCAGTAGGATCTCATTGGCGAGTACCGGTTCATAGTCCTCTTCCACTCTGGCATTTTGCGCCGGCAGTCCTCGATTTCGCTTGCCAAATAGGCACCCCTCGAAAGCGGCCCCACCGGCACCCCGACGTAACTGATTTCCCAGCTGGTCGTATCGTGGCGCACAACGGCACTAGGGTGTCATAGTGGGCGAACATCACCCCCTCGTAGTTCAGAGTGGGTCTTGCCATGGTGCCGAGAGGAGAGAATGTAGATGGTGGGGATGAACTATTGGAATTATGCCCTAGAGGCAATAATAAAGATGTTATTATTATAATTCATGTTCATGATAAAGTTTATATTCCATGCTAGAATTGTATTAAGCGGAAACATTAATACTTGTGTGGTTTGTGAACAACATCGTGTCCCTGGTACGCCTCTAAGGACTAGCTCATTGATCAATGATGGTTAAGTTTTCCTAACCATAGACATGAGTTGTCAATTGATAATGAGATCATATCATTGGGAGAATGATATGGTGGATAGACCCAAACTAAGCGAAGCAATTAGATCGTTTCATCGTGTTCATCTTTGCGAAGCTTTTCCTATGTCAAATATTGTATTCCTTAGACCATGAGATAATGCAACTCCCTGGTATCGGAAGAAAGCTTTGAGGTCATCAAACGTCATCCTATGAGAGGGTGATCATAAAGGTGTCTCTCAGGTGGTCGGAAAGTATCTGTTGGGTTGTATGTATCGAGATGGAATTTGTCCCTCCCAAGTCGGAGAGATATACTTCGGGCCCACTCGGTAATCGATATCAACACCGCTTGCAAGCATGTGGTTAAGGAGTTAATCACAAAGTGATATCGGATTACGGAACGAGTAAAGTACTTGCTATGAACGAGATTGAACTAGGTATGACGGTACCGACGATCGAATCTCGGGCAAGTAAAATATCACGAGACGAAGGGAATATATATATGGGATTGATTGAATCCTGGCATCGTGGTTCATCCGATATGATCATCGATGAATGTGTGGGAGTCAATATGGGTGCCCAGACCCCGCTGTTGATTATTGATAGAAGATCATGTCTGCATATTCTCGAATCCGCAGGGTCACACACTTAACGTGTCTCGACGCTAGGATAGATTGGATAATTGGTTTATGAATTTTTGTTCGGAGTCTCGGATGGGATCCGGGATATCACGAGAGGTTCCGGAATGGTCCGGAGAATAAGATTCATATAAGGCAGTGCAGTTTTTGGAGTTCGGAATTGTTCCGGGTTAATCGGTATTGTACCGGAAGCTTCTAGAACCTTCCGGAAGGGGACCAACGTGGCCCCACCTTCCGGGAGGGGGCATGGGCCTATGAGGGAGTGTCCTGGCCGCATTGGGCCAGGGGCACAAGGCCCCATAGGGCCCAGCCGATTCTAGAGAGATTTGACTCGTTTAAATCTCGGGATAGAATTTCTAGATAAGGGAGAGTTTAAATCGTTTAAACTAGAGATAGGATTTCTAGATAAGGGAGAGTTTAAATTGTTTAAACTAGAGATAGGCTTGGAGGAGGGGCAAGGGCTGGCCGCCCCCCTCTATATATAGAGGGGTGGTGCGCCCCCTCCCCATACACACCTTCCTCCAAGCCCTAGAAGCCTTGCTACCTTCCTCTCTCCCTCCCGACTGTTTGTAGGCGAAGCCCTGCTGCAGAAATTCTCCACCATATACACCACGCCGTCGTGTTGTAGATCCAATCTATCTCTCCACCATACTTGCTGGTCCGAGGAAGGAGGAGACGTCGAGGTGCTGCACGTGTGCATCTCACGGAGGCACCGCCACTTGTGGTGCTAGATCGGATCAGATCGCGAGGAGGAGAAGCGAGTACGACTACATCACCCACGTTCCGACGAATGTTCCGCTGTGCGAATCTTCAAGGGTATGAAGATCTAATCCAATCTCCCTCGTTGTTTGCATCTCCTAGATTAGATCTTGGCTTTCCCTCTGTTCGCTCCGTAGAAAATTTTGATTTACTATGCCGCGAAACCCTTCAGTGGTATCAGAGCTAGATCTATGCGTAGATGTGTTTCACGAGTAGAATGCAACATGGTTGTTGCGGGCGTTGATGTTTTCTGTTGCAAGCCTCTTGTTTGTGTTCTTCTTATGACGCGGGATAGTGAGATTGAAGCGGTCCAGGCCAACCTTACGCGACGTCGTTTGCGAGACCGGATCCGCACTTGACGTGTGGCTTGTTCCACACATGCGGCTGGTGGATGTCAGTTTCTCTCACTATAGTTGTCATGGGATTAACACCGGAGTTTGGCAACCATAATATCACCATTGTGGCTTTCCGTAGGTAAGAATCGTTCTGAGCATCTACTCCCATAAGCCACGTAAAACATGCAACAACAAAGTAGAGGCGTCTAACTTGTTTTTGCAGGGAGTGTTTTCTGTGATATGGTATGGCCCAAGATGTGATGTGTATAATGTATGCGATGATCATGTTTTGTAATGTTTCACGACTTGCATGTCGATGAGTACACAACCGGCAGGAGCCATATGGTTGTCTTTATAATTGTGTATGACCCGCGAGTCAACTTCTTATACGCCATGTAATAGCTTTACTTTATCGCTAAGTAGTTAGCAATAGTTGTAGTTGCTATTCGTGGTGAAGGCAATCATGGTGGAGTGATGGAGATCATGCCGGAACGCACAAGATGGAGATCATTGCGTGAAGATTGGCTATACCATGTCACATAAAGTTATATGCATGTGATGTTTATCCTTTATGTATCTTATTATGCTTAGATCGCGACGGTAGCATTATAAGATTATTCCTCACTTAAAGATCAAGATAAAAACTGTGTTCTCCCCAAGTATGCACCGTTGCGAAAGTTCGTCGTGTCCAAGCATCACGTGATGATCGGGTGCTATAGACTCTACGCTCACATACAACGGGTGCAAGCCAGTTTTGCACACGCGGAAATACTTGGGTCTAGCTTGACGAGCCTAGCATGTACAGACATGGCCTCGAAACACAAGAACCGAAAGGTTAAGCATGAGTCATATGAATGATATGATCGACACTTTGTTGTCCACCATTCAAACCACATCTCTTCTCGTGATGATCGGATTAGGTGTGGTGAATTTGGATCGTGTTCACTAAACAACTTGAGGGATGTTGAATTTAGTGGGAGTTCATTTAGTAATTTGATTAAGTTGAACTATTTATCATGAACATAGTCTAAATTGTACTTGCAAATACTGTAGATCACATGGCCAAATCCAACTTCAACTTCAACGTTTTTGCTGAGAAGGAAAAGCTTAGAAACAATGGGTCTAACTTCACCAATTGGTTCCGCAATCTAAGAATCATTCTGTCTGGCGGACAAAAGGACTATGTCCTTGGGAAAGCGTTAGGTGACCCCCCTGCTTCAACTGCGCCGGCTGATGAGAAAGCTGTCTATCAGTCGCGCAAAGATGATTATGGTGTGATTAAGAGCACCATGTTGTTTGCTATGGAACCGGAACTTCAAAATCGTTTTGAAACCTATCCCGGGCCCTTTGAGATTCTCGAGGAGATGAAAACCATGTTTCAGACTCAAGCCCGTTCTGAGAGATATGAGATCTCTGAGAAGTTCTTTAACTGCAAGATGGAGGAAGGGAGTTCCGTTAGTGAGCACGCCATAAAGATGTCGGGCTACACTCAACGCCTTGAGCAACTGGAATGCACGATTCCAGAGGAGCTCAAGATTGATAGGGTTCTGCAATCACTCCCTCCCAGCTACAAAAGTTTTGTAGTGACTCATAATCAGATTGGCTCCATTGATACGATCACCGAGCTCTTCGCAAAGCTGAAGGCTGCGGAGGTGGACATCAAAAAGGATAATCATGTGTTGATGGTCAACAAGCCCTCCTTTAAGAAAGGTAAGGGAGCAAAGAAGCCCTTCAAGAAGGGCGGCGGCAAGCGCAATGCTCCTGCTGAGAAGAAGCTCAAGTCTGGTCCTAAGCCGGACACTGAGTGCTTCTATTGCAAGGACAAGGGTCACTGGAAGCGCAACTGTCCAAAGTACTTAGCGGACAAGAAGGCTGGCACCATCAAAGGTATATTTGATATACATGTTATTGATGTTTTCCTTACTAGCCCTCGTTGTAGTGCCTGGGTATTTGATACCGATTCAGTTGCTAATATTTGTAACTCGAAACAGGAGCTACGGAATAGACGGCGGCTTGCGAGGGATGAGGTGACGATGCGCGTTGGCAACGGATCAAGAGTTGATGTGATGGCCATCGGCACGCTCTCCTTAGTTTTACCTTCGGGATTAGTTTTAAACCTTAATAAGTGTTATTATGTGCCTGCGTTGAGCATGAACATTACTTCTGGATCGTGTTTATTGCAAGACGGTTATTCATTTAAATCAGAGAATAATGGTTGTTCTATTTATATGAGTAACATCTTTTATGGTCATGCACCTCTTATGAATGGTTTATTTCTTCTAAATCTCGAAAGGGATGAAACACACATCCATAACATTGAGGCTAAGAGATGCAAAGTAGATAGTGATAACACTACTTATTTGTGGCACTGTCGTCTAGGTCATATTGGTGTAAAGCGCATGAAGAAACTCCATTCTGATGGACTTTTGGAGTCTCTTGATTTTGAATCATTTGACACATGCGAACCATGCCTCATGGGCAAGATGATCAAAACCCCGTTCTCCGGAATGATGGAGCGAGCAACGGACTTGTTGGAAATCATACATACCGATGTATGCGGACCGATGAGTATTTCGACGCGCGGTGGATATCGCTATTTCCTTAGTTTTACCGATGACTTAAGTAGATATGGGTATATATATTTAATGAAACATAAATCTGAAACATTTGAAAAGTTCAAGGAATTTCAGAATGAAGTGGAGAACCATCGTAATAGAAAGATTAAGTTTCTACGATCCGATCGTGGAGGTGAATATTTGAGTTATGATTTTCTCATGCATCTTAAAGCAAGTGGAATCGTTTCACAACTCACGCCACCCGGAACACCACAGCGCAATGGTGTGTCTGAACACCGGAATCGAACCCTATTAGATATGATCTGATCAATGATGTCTCTTACTGATTTGCCGTTATCATTTTGGGGTTATGCATTAGAAACCGCTGCATTCACTTTAAATAGGGCACCATCTAAATCCGTTGAGACGACACCGTATGAACTGTGGTTTGGTGCTAAACCTAAGTTGTCGTTTCTTAAAGTTTGGGGATGCAAAGCTTACGTCAAGAAGTTGATGCCGGACAAGCTCGAACCCAAAGCGGAGAAATGCGTCTTCATAGGATACCCTATGGAAACTATTGGGTATACCTTCTATCACAGAACCGAAGGAAAAGTGTTTGTCGCAAAGAACGGTTCCTTTCTTGAGAAGGAGTTTCTCTCGAAAGAAGTGAGTGGGAGGAAAGTAGAGCTTGAGGAGGTTATTGAACCTTCTCTTGAATTGGAGAGTAGCGCATCACCTGAAATTGTTCCAGTGCCGCCTGCACCAACAATAGAGGAAGCTAATGACAAGGATCATGAAGCTTCGGACGATGCTGCTACTGAACGTCGCAGGTCGACAAGGTCGCGTGCCCCTCCTGAGTGGTACGGCAACCCTGTCTTGACTGTCTTGTTAGTAGAAGACAGTGAACCTACGAACTATGAGGAAGCGATGATGAGCCCAGACTCTGAGAAATGGCTAGAAGCCATGAAATCCGAATTGGGATCCATGAGTGAAAACCAAGTATGGACTTTGGTGGACCCTCCTAGCGACCGAAAGGCCGTTGAGTGCAAATGGATCTTCAAGAAGAAAACGGACGCGGATGGTAATGTTACCGTCTATAAAGCACGACTTGTCGCGAAAGGTTTTCGACAAGTTCAAGGTGTTGACTACGATGAGACTTTCTCTCCCGTAGCAATGTTTAAGTCCATTCGGATTTTATTAGCAATTGATGCGTTTCATGATTATGAAATATGGCAGATGGATGTCAAGACTGCTTTCCTCAATGGCAACATTGATGAAGAGTTGTATATGATGCAACCCGAAGGTTTTGTCGATCCTAAGGATGCTAGTAAAGTATGCAAACTTCAGCGTTCCATTTATGGACTGAAGCAAGCATCTCGGAGTTGGAACCTTCGTTTTGATCAAGTGATCAAGAGCTTTGGATTTGTTCCAAATTGCTACGAAGCTTGTATCTACAAGAAAGTGAGTGGGAGCTCGGTGACGTTTCTAGTACTATATGTGGATGACATATTGATTATCGGAAATGACATCAACATGCTTAACGATGTGAAGAGTTATTTGAACAAGTGTTTTTCAATGAAAGACCTAGGTGAAGCTGCTTATATATTGGGCATCAAGATCTATAGAGATAGACAAAGACGCCTGATAGCTTTAAGCCAGAGTACATACCTAGACAAAGTTCTGAAAAGGTTCAGAATGGATAAGGCAAAGAAAGGTTCAGTGCCTATGTTTTCAGGTAAGATATTGAGCAAGGCTCAGTGTCCAGCTACGGTAAATGATAGGGAAGCTATGAGCAAAGTGCCTTATGCCTCGGCCATAGGTTCTATCATGTATGCCATGCTATGTACTAGACCGGATGTGTCCAATGCTCTTAGTTTGACGAGCAGATATCAAAGTGATCCAGGAGTGGAACACTGGATAGCCGTGAAGAACATCCTAAAGTACCTAAATAGGACTAAAGAAATGTTCTTAGTCTATTGGGGTGATGAACAGCTTGTCGTAAAAGGTTACGTCGACGCTAGTTTTGACACCGACAAGGATGATTCCAAATCTCAGACATGATACGTTTATATTTTGAATGGAGGAGCTGTAAGCTGGAGAAGCTGCAAGCAAAGCGTGATCGCGGGATCTACAGTAGAAGCGGAATACATGGCTGCTGCAGAAGCGTCAAGTGAAGGAGTTTGGATCAGAAACTTCATCACTGAGCTTGGCGTGGTTCCAAGTGCATTGGACCCACTGGAGATATTGTGTGACAACACTGGCGCCATAGCACTCGCTAAGGAACCAAGATATCATCCAAAGACCAAGCATATCAACCGCAAGTTTCATATAATCCGAGATTATATTGCAGATGGAGATCTGAAGATTAGCAAAGTACATACAGATCTGAATGTCGCAGATCCATTGACTAAACCTCTTCCACGTGTAAAACATGATCAACACCTCAGTGCCATGGGTGTGATATTTTTACCAGATGTAAACTAGATTATTAACTCTAGTGCAAGTGAGAGACTGTTGGAATTATGCCCTAGAGGCAATAATAAAGATGTTATTATTATAATTCATGTTCATGATAAAGTTTATATTCCATGCTAGAATTGTATTAAGCGGAAACATTAATACTTGTGTGGTTTGTGAACAACATCGTGTCCCTGGTACGCCTCTAAGGACTAGCTCATTGATCAATGATGGTTAAGGTTTCCTAACCATAGACATGAGTTGTCAATTGATAATGAGATCATATCATTGGGAGAATGATATGGTGGATAGACCCAAACTAAGCGAAGCAATTAGATCGTTTCATCGTGTTCATCTTTGCGAAGCTTTTCCTATGTCAAATATTGTATTCCTTAGACCATGAGATAATGCAACTCCCTGGTATCGGAAGAAAGCTTTGAGGTCATCAAACGTCATCCTATGAGAGGGTGATCATAAAGGTGTCTCTCAGGTGGTCGGAAAGTATCTGTTGGGTTGTATGTATCGAGATGGAATTTGTCCCTCCCAAGTCGGAGAGATATACTTCGGGCCCACTCGGTAATCGATATCAACACCGCTTGCAAGCATGTGGTTAAGGAGTTAATCACAAAGTGATATCGGATTACGGAACGAGTAAAGTACTTGCTGTGAACGAGATTGAACTAGGTATGACGGTACCGACGATCGAATCTCGGGCAAGTAAAATATCGCGAGACGAAGGGAATATATATGGGATTGATTGAATCCTGGCATCGTGGTTCATCCGATATGATCATCGATGAATGTGTGGGAGTCAATATGGGTGCCCAGACCCCGCTGTTGATTATTGATAGAAGATCATGTCTGCATATTCTCGAACCCGCAGGGTCACACACTTAACGTGTCTCGACGCTAGGATAGATTGGATAATTGGTTTATGAATTTTTGTTCGGAGTCTCGGATGGGATCCGGGATATCACGAGAGGTTCCGGAATGGTCCGGAGAATAAGATTCATATAAGGCAGTGCAGTTTTTGAAGTTCGGAATTGTTCCGGGTTAATCGGTATTGTACCGGAAGCTTCTAGAACCTTCCGGAAGGGGACCAACGTGGCCCCACCTTCCGGGAGGGGGCATGGGCCTATGAGGGAGTGTCCTGGCCGCATTGGGCCAGGGGCACAAGGCCCCATAGGGCCCAGCCGATTCTAGAGAGATTTGACTCGTTTAAATCTCGGGATAGAATTTCTAGATAAGGGAGAGTTTAAATCGTTTAAACTAGAGATAGGATTTCTAGATAAGGGAGAGTTTAAATTATTTAAACTAGAGATAGGCTTGGAGGAGGGGCAAGGGCTGGCCGCCCCCCCTCTATATATAGAGGGGTGGTGCGCCCCCTCCCCATACACACCTTCCTCCAAGCCCTAGCAGCCTTGCTACCTTCCTCTCTCCCTCCCGACTGTTTGTAGGCGAAGCCCTGCTGCAGAAATTCTCCACCATATACACCACGCCGTTGTGTTGTAGATCCAATCTATCTCTCCACCATACTTGCTGGTCCGAGGAAGGAGGAGACGTCGAGGTGCTGCACGTGTGCATCTCACGGAGGCACCGCCACTTGTGGTGCTAGATCGGATCGGATCGCGAGGAGGAGAAGCGAGTACGACTACATCACCCACGTTCCGACGAACGTTCCGCTGTGCGAATCTTCAAGGGTATGAAGATCTAATCCAATCTCTCTCGTTGTTTGCATCTCCTAGATTAGATCTTGGCTTTCCCTCTGTTCGCTCCGTAGAAAAATTTGATTTACTATGCCGCGAAACCCTTCATGAACCAGCCGCCAAAGGGGATATATAGATGGAGAAGACGTAGTGACAGTGGAATCAAAACCAAATATTTGATTTTACAGTTTGCGAATACAGGGTCTGTTCCTCCCTAGCCCACACAGACAGAAAAAAACGTGCCATTCTTGGCCCTAATACGCGTTTTATAGACCGGCCTTTTAAGGATTCTACTAGAGATGCTCTAAGGATGCAAGAAAGACATTGCTTCACTGACCGACGATGGTCTCGTCTGAACCGCACATGTGCATGTGAGCCTAGAGATCAGTGCTTTGTAGTGGTGTCCCCGTTGGGGAAACATCACTCGGGGACTTCAATTTTGGTGGTGCTCTTCGACTACCAAATTGTGACAACTGACACGCACGAGTTTTGAATCGGACACAGCTATGGTGCAATTGGAAAATTTCCAGTTGCAAGCATGATGCAACTGACCAACATGAGTTCCTTGAAACAGGTTTTCGCCTCGCTTTATAAACAAAGCACACAGATGAGACCGCTGCTAGGCCAGACATCACAACACCCAAAGACAGAGACACAACACGATACAAGATGCAGGGGCAGTAGCACACACACGACCGAACTAAAACAAGGAAAAACAAAAAGAAATGGAGATGGATACAGATCAAATAGACGAGGAAGACCGCAACCGCTGCACCCTCCAAAGAATGCCCACCACACTCCTAGCCATGAATCGTCAAGCACCAAGCAGCACCCTCAAGAGGGAAAGTGACCACTGCTACCTGGACCAGATACTGGCCCTAGGATTTCCCCCGGCACCCAGAGGGGAATGGATGAAGGGAAGCCACGATGCCCTGCAGGAAGGAAGATGACACCCGCGGGTGGCACCGCGTCGGTGTCGGTCGAGCCGAGAAGGATTTCTCCCAAGGACCCTACCCACTACCCCCGGACGAGCCATTGCACATGAGACCTGTGAGGGCGAGGCCTCGCCACCACCAAAACTTGTCGCCCACGAGCATGCTCTACTCCGGTCCCGACTTCGTCACCATCGTCTCACCGAGAAAGCCGTCACGAGGTCTGCAACATCGCGGCACATGTAGAAATGAAACAGATCCTGCGGTACCGCGGCCACGCGGGAGGGAACAACCTCCACCACCGGAGGCGGTAGTCGACCGGATGCGGCCACCAACACGCCATTCCTCCATAGGTCCGGTCGGGCCCAGCGGACACGTAAATCCTCCGCGGAGGCACACCAGTCCCATGGCGGTCCGTCCGGGCCTCGACGGGCTCGTAAAGTCCACGGCCACACTACAACAGGATGGCCAAGGTCGCCGTGGATCCCATCCAACCTACGCACCGTGATTTTGCAAAGCAGACAGAGAAAAGCCAGCCAGCCAGTCGCCCTGGAACAGCAAGCCCCGTACCACGCCGGCCGCGCTATGCAGCGCTGCCCCGCCGCTGCACCATCGCGCCGCCTCGCGCTAGCCAAGGCTGATCTCCGCCACCCCAGGAGCTCCGCCGCCGAGAAGAAGGTCCCCGACCTGCCCGCCCGACGCGGGGAAGAGAAGGCCACCGTCGCCGGCGCCACACGTGCAGCGCCTGGCAGCCTGGGCCGATGGCGGCGACGGGAGGTAGAAGGAGAGGTGGGGATTCGGCCGGGGGAGGTGGCGGCGCCCCCGTCACCCTCGGGGGCGAGGGGGGAGAGGAACGCGGGTCGTTTTTTCTGTCAGATCAATTGGCACTTTTTTTTGACCAGAATGAGTTAACTGAGCTCTAATCTAATTGTCATTAAAATGAGAATTAGCAAAACTGTTAAAATAGAGCATTTTTACCATGTCCATTTATTTATTTGAGTGAATTCCACTTTTTACCCTCTCTTTGTGCATTTGAGACACTAATTACCCCATTTAGTAGAAGTTGTATCCAAATATCCTATTTAAGACAATTCTAAGCATGATTTTGTCCCATTTTAGCATTCAACACTTGTTCTTCGATAACGGTGACATGTTAGGACGATGTCCCGCCACAAAATATGTCAAAATCGGAGGACGTTGTTGTCGATCATATCTACCCTTCTCTGCACCAAATGTTCTATTTTTTGTTGCCATCTCGATAATTTCGAAGTTTAATCGTCACCTCACACCTTGCTCAATAGATACGCATCAGAAAATGAGGGTTTAAAGTTTCCAAACATGGTAATTTAAATAAATTTTCACTACATAAGGTAATTAGTGTCACAAATGCACAAATAGAGGGTAAAAAGTGAATTCACTCTATTTGTTTCCTTCGGATTGACTTTCCTAACAAAACTTTTTCTTGGATATAGCCATATAGGTCAACTTTCCCCCCAACACAACAATAGCTGAATTGGTTATGTTCTTCTAAGATGGAACGTCGAGAAAATATGATAAGTCAACTAATCCAAGGGGATAATAGATCAAAGTGGATCGCACATAGCAATCATAATGTGAGATGCTTCACAGAAGATGAGATAATAAGAGTTACCAACAACTATGAAAGTGTACTCGGGAGGGGCTCATTTGGACATGTTTACAAAGGAGTTCTTGAGGACCGAAGTATTGTTGCAGTGAAGAGGTTTATTCACAATGCAAAGGAAGACTTTGCCAAAGAGTTGACCGTCCATAGTGAAATCAATCACAAAAACGTAGTCAGACTGGTGGGCTACTGCGCGGATGAAAATGCCCTAATGATGGTCACCAAATATATTGCTAAGGGGAACTTAAGCGACGTCCTTCACCGGGACAACACTCCCATCCCCTTGGATAGACGACTCAGAATTGGCATTGAATGTGCAGAGGCATTGTGCTATATGCATTCACAAATGTATACTCAAGTTATTCATGGTGATATCAAGCCTGCTAACATACTCTTAGACGAGAGACTAAATGCAAAATTATCGGATTTTGGAATATCAAGGCTGGTCAACACAGAAAATACTGTATACACTCTAAATGTGATAGGAAGTATAGGCTACATGGACCCGTTGTTTGCTCTGAATGGTCGGCTCACAGCAAAGAGTGATGTTTATAGTTTCGGAGTTACACTGGTGGAATTGATTACTAGAAGAAAAGCAAGAAGAGAGGATGGAGGGGTCGGCTTGGTTGAAAGTTTTACTGAATCTCTTGCAAAAGGGATTGGGAGGGCGAGGGAGATGTTTGATGCGGAAATTGCAATCCCGGGCGACGTGAAGACCGTCGAGGAGATTGCGAAGTTGGCCGGTAAATGCTTGAGGATGGAACAGGACAAACGTCCTGAGATGTTAGAAGTTGCCGAACGTCTTCGCAAACTTAGAAATGCGTCTTATATTTTGGAACGGAGGGAGTATTACATAGTACTCTATATATAACTCCATACAAAGCAGAGCTTTGAGGTTTCTGCTGTGAAAAAATCCCTTGTCTTCTGATGTCCCTTTTCTTGTAATGCTAGAGTAGAGCGAGGGAGCTCTACGCGGTGTGCATCAGCAATATACTTCGGTGCTTGGGGAATATGATCAAATTAGAAGAAAATGAACTCGCATCATCCTTGAGGACCTGGAAGCAACAAATGCATCGTCTAACATATGAAGCAACGTTTTGGGACACGACAGTCCCGGTGCACATATGACTGAAATCTTGTTAATTTTAGTCACCAACTCTCGGAACATTATATCTATATCTCTCTGCTCTACCCTATAAGCACGGAAGCATGAGCGCTTCTAGGGCTGAAAACTTCTAAAATTAAGGTAATTCCAGATAGTAAATACGCCAATTTTCTAGAGAGCATAGATGACTACAATTACCTTAAATTCTAGGTCCAATAATCATATATCAAACTCCAGAAAATTAATTCCCATATTCAAAAAATGGCCATGGCGACCTGCTTATTTCCAAGTGTGGGGAAATAAACTATAGTTTTAGAATTCATCTGAATACTGGAGCAATCAACCACAAGTAATAAGCTGAACAGTTTCGCAAAAAAAAGCTGAACAAAGATGCTGAGAGATTTAGCTCATCTGGAATTGGACCTTAATCAGGACAGAATAGATGCACATATGTCGTTCTCTTAAAACAAGCGGGTGCACACACTCACCTGTCGATCTGGTCGAGAGGAGAAGCAAAACCAAAGCACCGCTTGATAAAGATGCCTGACCGTCGATCTAACCCCCAACCCCGACGGTGATGCAGTCAAGACCAAGAAACGAAGCCACTGTGGCGTTTCCAGCCATGCCACCGGCCAAGGGAAGCCATCATGGCGTCTCCGGCCATGCCACTGTTGTTGTTGCGGCGATGATCGATGAAGGATTTCAGAGAACGCACGAGGAAGACAAAGTTTTGTGCAGTGTAAAAAGTGTACCGCGTTTTCTGTTTCTCTGTTATTTAACCGACCTCTGTCAGATCCGATTACAAAGGAGATCAAAACAAAATAATAACGAGGACTGAGCACTAACGATGCGCCATCCCACGTCCGCTCTGATCCAGCTATGATGTCGGTGCATGAACTGAAATCGTGCCATCCCACGATGGTCATGCAGCGACCTAGTCTATCTAGACTTATCTGAATTTAAACTATATATCGTGAGGTGTACAGGCATACAAAAACACGACACGGGTTATTTTCTAGAGGAAAACAGTAAAGGAGAATCTCAGGAGGGTTTATGCTAACATTCACTCCCTTAAGCCCGATATGTAGCTTTCACCTCAATGACACCAAGCCTCTGCCTCATTTCAACAAACTTGACTCGACCTAGTGCCTTTGTGAGGAGATCTGCTAGTTGATCATTTGTTCCAATGTGTAGGACGTCAGCCTTCCCCTCCTCAATGCAAGATCTGATGAAGTGATACTTGGGATCTATGTGTTTGCTTCTATCATGATGCACTGGATTCTTTGCGAGTGCTATTGCTGACTTGCTGTCCACCCTCAGTGTGAACTTTTCTGGTGCTTGACCAACCATTTCAGCAAGTAAACGGCTGAGCCAAACGCCCTGACAGGCTGCACTTGCTGCTGCTACATACTCAGCTTCACAAGAAGAAACAACAACAACCTTTTGCTTCTGTGAACTCTAGGTTATGACATTACCTCCTAGGAAGAAGACAACTCCAGATGTGTTCTTTCTGTCATCAACATCTCCTGCAAGGTCACTGTCACTGAAACCTGTCAATACAACATTTCTCTGATCTGATATGTAACAGCACTCATATCTGATTGTACCCTCTACATATCTCAGGATCTGTTTTATCAGCGCCTAGTGCTGCTTGTTTGGAGCCTCCATGTAACGGCTAGCAATTCCCACCGCATACGCAATGTCAGGTCTTGTATTCACAAGGTATCGGAGGCTTCCGATCACACTTCTATAGAGTGTTGTATCCACAGGTTCAGTGCCATGGTTTTTCTGATCTTCAATCTACACTCCATTGGTGTTGCACACGGGTTGCACATGCCCATTCCCGCATTCTCCAGAATCTTGCGAGCATAACTGCTTTGGCACACCCTAATCTCGCCGTTGCTCTGCTCAACCTCAAATCCCAGATAATAGGACAGTAAATCCAAATCACTCATCTTAAAAAGACGCTGCATCTCGGCCCTAAAGTCCTCAATTTCTTGAGCATTGGTTCCAGTGATGACGAGGTCGTCAACATATACTCCTAAGAGCAGATAGGAGCGAGAATCTCCCCTCCTGTACACGGCATGCTCGAGTTCACTTCTGACAAAACCGAGAACAGTCAGTGATGCATCAAGTTTAGCATTCCAGGCGCGTGGGGCCTGCTTCAACCCGTACAGTGCTTTCTTCAGCTTGAGGACCTTCCCTTCATCTGCACCTTGTACAAAACCTGGAGGCTGCTGGACATACACAGTTTCTGCAAGCTCACCATTCAAAAATGCAGACTTCACATCCATATGGTGTACCTGCCATCCACTATGTGTGGCAAGAGCGAGGAGTAGACACACTGACTCCATCCGCGCCACCGGTGCAAAAACTTCCTCAAAGTCCACCCCTTGACGCTGAGCATACCCTTTAGCTACCAATCGTGCCTTGTATTTCACGATGTTGCCATCAGGGTCCTTCTTAACCTTGTAAACCCATTTCAACCCGATGTCACGATGACCGGATGGCAGGTTAGTGGGCTCCCAGGTTCCATTGTCGATGATGGCATCAAGCTCTTCCTCCGGGTTAGTGGTATCAGAGCCATGTCCAAGACTCCATCGGAGAAGCTGAAGGCCGCGGCTGAGGCGGAGGTAAGCGGCAAGTCCAAGCCGTCGGGGACCCAGGGTCGCCGAACCTCTGTGTCTCCGGTCGTGCGACACGGCAGGAGCCCGTCGCGGAGCGGCGGTGGTGTCGAGGAGGTTGTCGATGCGACGGTATCGATGGGGCCCTTCTGAACCCGTGTGCAGGTCATCATCATGTGTTGGTGGCGTGCTGAACTTGATCGAAGCAGGCGACGGTGTACAATCCGGTGTAGTTCCAGCATGAGATGCTGTTGGTGAAGCGCAGCTAGGAGTTGCAGCCATGACAGGGTTTAGACCTATCACCACAACATCTTCAGTGTGTGTCGAGTAGATCACACTGAATGTGGCTGGTCCAGAAAACATCTCTGCTCCTCCTCGAGCTTCCCAGTCCCAACGCCAACGTTCCTCAAAGATCACGTCGCGTGAGACATGGAGCTTCCTTGTGATCGGGTCAAAAACCCTATACGCCTTTGATCCTTCTTCGTACCCTACAAAGATGCCAGGGAACGATCTATCTGCCAGCTTGTGGACTCCTGGACCTAGCCTTTTCACATGAGCAACACAACCGAAAATTCTGAAGTGATGCACGTTGGGTTTCTTACCAAACCAGGCTTCATACGGAGTGACGCCATACAAACTCCTTGATGGGGCACGATTGAGGATGTAGACTGCTGTTTTCACAGTCTCGCCCCAGAACGTGCCCGGCAGCTCCATAGCTTTTAGCAGGCACCTGGCCATCTCGACCACCGTCTGGTTTCTCCGTTCCACCACCCCGTTTTGTTGGGGAGTGTACGGTGCCGTGGTCTGGTGGTTAATGCCATTGGCGTCGCAGAACTCAACGAACTCGCCGGAGTTGAACTCCCCTCCACGATCTGAACGAAATGCAAGCAGCTTGCACTCCCGCTCGGCCTCCGCAGCAGCCTTGACCTTCTTGAAGAAAGAGAGAGCCTCGTCCTTCGTCCGGAGCAGCTCGAGCCACATGTAGCGTGTGCAGTCGTCGACGACAAGGATGAAGTACTTGCGGCCGCCGGCGGTAGGAGGAGTGATCGGGCCGCACAGGTCCGTGTGAACCAGCTCCAATACGCGTCGTGCCCTGAATGTGCTGGCTTGAGGGAATGGATGTCGGTGTTGCTTCCCGAGCGTGCAGCCGTCACAGAATTCCTCGACGTGGTTTATCTCTGGTAGCCCACGCGCCATGCCTTTTCGAGCAAGTGTGCGCAGCGCACGGAAGTGGAGGTGTCCGTACCGGCCGTTCCAGAGCCACGCGCCGTTGATGTCCTTCTGCGTCAGCAGGTTTACTGGCGTGGCCAGCGGCAGGCGCACCGTGTACAGGCGGTTTCCAGTGAGGTGCACCCGGGCGAGCACCTTGCGTGGCCTGTCCAGGATTCTCATCACAACATCCTCGATGGTGATCTTGCACCCATTCTCATCAAGCTGACCCAACGAGACAATGTTACTCTTGAGGCTTGATATGTAATACACGTCTCCAAGGACGCGGTGGTCGCCGGTGAGGCACTTGAAGACGACAGTGCCGCGGCCCTTGATGCTGACGATGGAGCTGTCGCCAAAACGAACCGTGCCATGCACGGACTCGTCGAGGGATGCGAACATATCGCGGACGCCAGTCATGTGGCTGCTCGCGCTGCTATCCAAATACCATATGCCATCTGGGGACGGCACTAGAATGGCCCATTCCTCGTTCAGGTACACCTCTCCAGGAGCGTCTTCGGCGGCGTGCACCACCGTGCACACTTGCGCCATGAGAAGGCCAGGCTTCTCTATCTCCTCAACCTGGGCGAGATTGGCGACCTCACTGCCTTGGATCCCGCGCTCTCGATCGCGCTTGACCTTGCGGCATTCCTTGGCCCAGTGGCCAGGTTTGCCGCAGTTAGGGAAGTTGCCCTTGCGGTGCTCCGGAGCGCCATCCGAGCCGTGCGCGGCCTTGTCGCCTCCGTGCGGTTTGGGCTTCTGCGTGCCCTTGCCGCCCTTGTCGCCGCCAGACGACGCGCCCTGTGCGCTCTGGCGTTGCCTCGATGCCCACTGTGGCATCCCGCAAAACCACTACTAGAAAATCGCGTTGAATTTGTGCATTGCATCGTCATCATCATGTATTGTTTGTACAAAACTATTTGCAGAAAACCCTATTTTGTTTTCTAAACGCCTCATCCTTATTCAAACGCAAAACCCGGCCTTGTCCGGATTATTTATTTTGTCTAGCATCGGTTTGCAAAAGCCCCGTTTAAAACATTAAAAAATATTCAATTTATTTTAGTGGGGCAGTCGAACGGGCCGAATGACCCGAACGACCACCCCAGTATTAAATCGGTCCAGCTGTACCCGCCCTTCTAAATCCTATTCCTACCAGAGAATCTACCCACCCTCCTTGGCCACCTCACCCTGGCCACTCCCCTTGCGCCACATCACCCTCTCCTCCCCTCTAGCCTATCAAACCCTGCCACATCACCCAAGCCCCCACCCTCTCTCTCTTCCTCCACCCCACTCACCTTCCTGGCTCCACACACACGCACGCACGCACGCCACACCATGCCCTCACCCCACCAGCCAACCCGTCCCCACCTCTTTCTCCCCCTGCTACCGGGTCCCACCCCGCGGTAGCCGCCCAACCACCCGCTCCCTGGCCCACCCCGTGGGCCCACTCCCCTGCCTCGCGCTCCCCGTCCCTGTTCCTCTTCCAGCCCCGCGCCCACCCCCACGGTCGCCCTCTCCCTCCCTTCTTCCTCTCCCGGCGAGCCGCGCCCGCAGCAGCCTCCCGCCGGCGCCCCACCTCGCCCCCGTCCCTGGCCCGAGCCGCCCCGCCGGCCGCGCTCGCCGCCAGCCCTCCCTCAGCACACCGCCTCCGCCGCGCGCTCGACGTCCACCCCGCCTTCCAAGCTCCGTCGCCCAGCTGGCCGCGCCGCCAGTTCCTCGCTCCGGCCGCCTTCCTCGCCGCTCCGCGCGGCCGCGCTCCGCGCCGGCAACCCGCTCCTCCTCCGCCTCCCTCCTTCGCTCGCCCTCCTCCCCTCCGCGCGAGCGCGCCGCGCCTCCTCCTCTGGGCCGGCCGCGCCGCCGCCGGCCGCCCTCCCGTCCGCGAGCCTCCGCCACAGTCTCCTCTGCGCGTCCCCGAGCCGTGGCTGCCTCGCCGCCGCTTCCCTCTCGGCCCTCCGGCCCGTCGACCTCACCGGCGTCCGCGTGCTCGCCTCTCCATCCCCTGTAGCAGCCCGCCTCCAGCACGCCATCGGCCTCCTCCACCGCCCCGCAACGCCACAGCCGCCGCCGGCGGTAGCGCAGCAGGACTGGCAGCGGGAGGCACGAGTGGTGCTTGCCTGCCCTAGGCACTGCTGCCGGCGACAGCCTCGCCGGCTGCTGCTCCCCACTCCGGCCACTGCTGAGACACGCTGCTGGCCTGCTGCCTCCCCAACTTGGACCTGCCAGCCCAACTTGAGAAGCTTGCCGAGATCTCGTTAAGGCCTGGTATCAACAAGTTCTTCTTCGGCAACAAGCTCGCCACACGATACCCGGCAGCGGCATGCCACGAACTCCTTCATGGATTCGAAGACCCACTTGGTGTTCTTCTCCCTCTCGGGACCGAAGACACTAAGACCCCGAAGCCCTCTCCGGAAACCCAATCCCGCCGGATGTCAAGATCTTCACTCGGATCCGAAAGCCGCCGAGTCCTTCCCGGATGCGAGAAGCCGAACCCGAACCCAAACGTCACTAGAAGGGCCATCGACAAGATCTTGCACGCGAACACCGAACATCTACGACATGGAACAACAGGGCCTCCTCTCGGAATGCCAGGCTCTTCTTCAAGGACGCCAAGTACTCCTATCTCCAAGACCGACCCCGGCGTCGGAGTCGAGAGCCCCGACAAGAACCCCATCACGGAACATCTGGCACTCCGACAGGGACCCTGGAGACCCGGCGTCGAGTCCCAAGTTCGTCCCCGATAATCAAGGTGGAACCCCAAGACCCCGAAGCCCCGATCCAAAGGCCGATCCGAAGCGCCAAGGCCTCCGCCATGGAATCAACAAGATCATCACGAAACGCCGAGTACTTCTTCCAGGACGCCATGATCGTCGACATGACCCGAAGACCGCGAATGCGACAAGAACGGCACCGACGCAGAACGCCAAGTACTTCTCCCCGGAGGCGACAAGATCTACTCCGCTAACCGAGAACGTTCCGTCGAACCCTGAACCCCAGATCTGGACCCTGAGGCCGAACCCTAGACCCGGAACCCTGAGACCGACCCCGAACCCCGGAACCCCAAGATCGCCGACCCCTAATGTGTGAACCTCTTCCCGAGACCCTATTTTATAACATAATACAACTTGTTGCATATTAAATTGTCATTCCCGCATGCATAGCATTGGTTTGGGGGCCTTATGTCGATTCACCTAATAATTAAATATGGGGCCCATATGCGAGCAAATCTAGCCTTATATTGGCCTCATTTAAACTTGTGTAGAGAAACCGTATTATCTCTTGCCATGTTAAAACAACATTTAATTGCGGGGTAGCTAAACAACTTGAACCATTTAACTAATTGTCAGGACCCCGGTTCCGCCTAATCTGACCTAATTGCATCGCATCTTTGCCATGCCATGCATCATACATGCATCATGCCGATCTTCTGCCGTGTATTAAATATTGCACCCGGTGTTTCTTCTAGTGTTTTGGTTCTTCGCGGATAAGGCCGTTGAGTTGATGTGAGCTTCGCCCCGATCTTCGGTTGAACCCTTCGGCAATGTTTTCAGGCGAGCATCTCCCCCTTTCTACCTATCTTACTTTTATAGTATTTACTTCCCTCCTGTTGATCTATTGCTATTTGTGTTACGATGCTCTAGTTTCCGTACCCGTGATATTCCACGCAGCCCTATATTTGCCTTGGACACATCCTATTACCTGTTGGTTGGTAGATAGTTGGACTTGCGCGTCGTAGTCGCTTGCTCAAGTGCTGTTGCGTGTCGGTCCGTGCCTCAGTTGCTGAGGTATTGCCGCATGTTGATGTTGGAGATGATTCTAGTTTTACTTATCGCACACTTTAATTCCTGTTTAACAACTAAAATTGAAATAAGCAGAGGCATCGGTGGGTGATAGATAATATTTGGTTTCCGAACGCCCACTTATGTCCCGTAGGACCCCGAGTACTTGATACCTGTTCCTTGATTTATCGCGCTATCCACATATGGGGAGTATGGGCCCCCCTTAGCCAGAGCTTGATTCCGTCTTATTTCTTGGGGCCACAAACTAGTTTGAGGTTTTATTTACGATCCTGTACTTATGCCATGCTACTGCTTTATTTACGATTGTGCGAGGAGCACACTGTACTGTTTAGGTAAGCGGAGTGATTACGCGGTATCGACAAGCCCAGCCACACTTTCGGGTTCCCAGTCGCTTACAGCCATTGACGCAAACCTTGAGTCCGTCTCGAAGCTTGCTTACTTCGTTGCGGTTCTACTCAATGGGGTGGCCCCCTGAAATATTTCTGAATCTTGTGATTGCTCTGTCGTGAAGACCTCGTTGGGTTTTGATTTGGTTTTTCCGAGGTTGATCGTGTGTGTGTTGCTATTTGTGCACCCCGGCCGGGTTAAAACTTTCTGAAAGCCGTGTCCGCGGTTATGGACGACTTGGAGAACAGTATCTCGATCATAGACAAGCATAACTAAAGTTTATTGCTATAAATTTGGCTATATAATGACTAGTAATCAGCTTCACTATAACGGAATGGCTAATTAATCCTGCCCACAATTGCTTGTTTGGATTGTCGCTTGCGACCATTGTACCTGACTAGTAAGTATCGCAACTGCAACGGAATGGCTAAATAAAAGTACCAACAACTGCTGGGTTTTGGGTTTATCTCATGTCATCTGTATATGATTAGTAAGTGTTGCAACTATAACGGAATGGTTAATTAAAAGTGCCTACTGCTTACTTTATCAGGACGACTACCTAAACCTGACTAGTAAAGTGCCGCAACTATAACTGAATAAGTAAAACTGCCAACAGTGTGAGTTCCTCGGTTGACTTCCTCGTTTGGTCTCGAGGGGGAAACACCAGGATGAGTTTGTTTGGTGTTAGTTTCAGGTTGGATCCGGATAGGTCATTCTTACCCCTCTCTGACAACCGCCAGTTGTATCGAGTCTCTATAGGTTGTTTAGTGCATGCTGCCGCTGCCGCTTCAGTCCACCATACCTATGTAGGCGAGGACCGCCGAATTCTAGCCTCGCCGTGTACTGGCCTCAGTACTGACGCTCCTTCTTTTTCCTTTGCCCTTTGTCGGCACCCCTTTTGTTTAAGCAGGTTTTGAGATCGACGTCGTTAGCAGGGTTACCCTTCCGGCTTGGCCTGGGCAGGGTTATGGACGCCATTGGTTATTCTTCAGGGCTCTTAGCCCCATTTGCATCTTGTCCGTAGCTGGACGCTCTATCGTTTTCAAGGTGATTTGGATCTTTGTATATTATATTGGTGTTCTTGACTCCTTGAGTCGCTGTTATATATATCTGTTCTGTGGATCCCATCGAGGACTGTTGTGTAATGTTATTACTTCGTTTTCCACCCGCACGAAAGTGCCTGGTGGGCACCTTTGAATCGTTTCTATGCGGGTTTGGCGAATTTTGCTCAAACTTGCATAGGTCCGATTCTGAGGGTGTTACAGAGTGGTATCAGAGCTCAGCAGTTACGATACCCCACAAGTCCAGCCTGTAGGATAACCTAGCTAACGGCCGAAGTAGAGAGTCAAAACTATTTTCGAAAAACGGTTGGATAGTTCTGATTAGGTCTGATTTTACTTCTTACCCCTCTGCTGTTCTCCTCTTACCTCTATGTGTTTTGAATCCGCTCTCTTCTCTCTCTTCGAGTCCAGGAATTCTCGTGGTTGGGTTTCCGTCGTACCTTCAGGATTTCGCTTCCTTCTTTGATAACGGTGTTGCTACATCTGGTGTTCAAGCTGCCTGAGGAATCCGTCTACTGTGGTACCATTCTTTGTTCCTTGTTTGTGCCTTCCGGTGTTTCCCGACGCGACGACATCCTCTACGCCAGATCCGATGCAGAGTCTGCATCACTCCTTTGTTCCGAACCTCGCTTGTCGAGATCTTCAGTCTAATTCCGAGAATGGTTGCACGCTTTTCCACTGATTGTGCGGAGTAATAGTTTGGGTGCGTGATGGATTGGCCCCCATGCCGACTACCCTTTCTATTCGCTTTTGTACATTGAAGTTGATGAGAATGCATCGGTTCCCTCTTTCCATCGAAGTTAGAGGTGACTTTATTTGTTGATACCTCTACCTTCGACCTTTTGTTTCCGGAGTGTTCTCTCGACGGTCACGGACAACGACCTCTTGTTAGTGGTGTCGCGAGGATCTACACGATGCGAGAAGACGCAGATCGCCGACCTTCCTTCCGGTACCATGAGGCGGATCTCGAGGGCGAGATCCATTGTTAGTGGTGTCGAATTGTGGCATCCCGCAAAACCACTACTAGAAAATCGCGTTGAATTTGTGCATTGCATCGTCATCATCATGCATTGTTTGTACAAAACTATTTGCAGAAAACCCTATTTTGTTTTCTAAACGCCTCATCCTTATTCAAACGCAAAACCCGGGCTTGTCCGGATTATTTATTTTGTCTAGCATCGGTTTGCAAAAGCCCCGTTTAAAACATTAAAAAATATTCAATTTATTTTAGTGGGGCAGTCGAACGGGCCGAATGACCCGAACGACCACCCCAGTATTAAATCGGTCCAGCTGTACCCGCCCTTCTAAATCCTATTCCTACCAGAGAATCTACCCACCCTCCTTGGCCACCTCACCCTGGCCACTCCCCTTGCGCCACATCACCCTCTCCCTCCCCTCTAGCCTATCAAACCCTGCCACATCACCCAAGCCCCCACCCTCTCTCTCTTCCTCCACCCCACTCACCTTCCTGGCTCCACACACACGCACGCACGCACGCCACACCATGCCCTCACCCCACCAGCCAACCCGTCCCCACCTCTTTCTCCCCCTGCTACCGGGTCCCACCCCGCGGTAGCCGCCCAACCACCCGCTCCCTGGCCCACCCCGTGGGCCCACTCCCCTGCCTCGCGCTCCCCGTCCCTGTTCCTCTTCCAGCCCCGCGCCCACCCCCACGGTCGCCCTCTCCCTCCCTTCTTCCTCTCCCGGCGAGCCGCGCCCGCAGCAGCCTCCCGCCGGCGCCCCACCTCGCCCCCGTCCCTGGCCCGAGCCGCCCCGCCGGCCGCGCTCGCCGCCAGCCCTCCCTCAGCACACCGCCTCCGCCGCGCGCTCGACGTCCACCCCGCCTTCCAAGATCCGCCGCCCAGCTGGCCGCGCCGCCAGTTCCTCGCTCCGGCCGCCTTCCTCGCCGCTCCGCGCGGCCGCGCTCCGCGCCGGCAACCCGCTCCTCCTCCGCCTCCCTCCTTCGCTCGCCCTCCTCCCCTCCGCGCGAGCGCGCCGCGCCTCCTCCTCTGGGCCGGCCGCGCCGCCGCCGGCCGCCCTCCCGTCCGCGAGCCTCCGCCACAGTCTCCTCTGCGCGTCCCCGAGCCGTGGCTGCCTCGCCGCCGCTTCCCTCTCGGCCCTCCGGCCCGTCAACCTCACCGGCGTCCGCGTGCTCGCCTCTCCATCCCCTGTAGCAGCCCGCCTCCAGCACGCCATCGGCCTCCTCCACCGCCCCGCAACGCCACAGCCGCCGCCGGCGGTAGCGCAGCAGGACTGGCAGCGGGAGGCACGAGTGGTGCTTGCCTGCCCTAGGCACTGCTGCCGGCGACAGCCTCGCCGGCTGCTGCTCCCCACTCCGGCCACTGCTGAGACACGCTGCTGGCCTGCTGCCTCCCCAACTTGGACCTGCCAGCCCAACTCGAGAAGCTTGCCGAGATCTCGTTAAGGCCTGGTATCAACAAGTTCTTCTTCGGCAACAAGCTCGCCACACGATACCCGACAGCGGCATGCCACGAACTCCTTCATGGATTCGAAGACCCACTTGGTGTTCTTCTCCCTCTCGGGACCGAAGACACTAAGACCCCGAAGCCCTCTCCGGAAACCCAATCCCGCCGGATGTCAAGATCTTCACTCGGATCCGAAAGCCGCCGAGTCCTTCCCGGATGCGAGAAGCCGAACCCGAACCCAAACGTCACTAGAAGGGCCATCGACAAGATCTTGCACGCGAACACCGAACATCTATGACATGGAACAACAGGGCCTCCTCTCGGAATGCCAGGCTCTTCTTCAAGGACGCCAAGTACTCCTATCTCCAAGACCGACCCCGGCGTCGGAGTCGAGAGCCCCGACAAGAACCCCATCACGGAACATCTGGCACTCCGACAGGGACCCTGGAGACCCGGCGTCGAGTCCCAAGTTCGTCCCCGATAATCAAGGTGGAACCCCAAGACCCCGAAGCCCCGATCCAAAGGCCGATCCGAAGCGCCAAGGCCTCCGCCATGGAATCAACAAGATCATCACGAAACGCCGAGTACTTCTTCCAGGACGCCATGATCGTCGACATGACCCGAAGACCGCGAATGCGACAAGAACGGCACCGACGCAGAACGCCAAGTACTTCTCCCCGCAGGCGACAAGATCTACTCCGCTAACCGAGAACGTTCCGTCGAACCCTGAACCCCAGATCTGGACCCTGAGGCCGAACCCTAGACCCGGAACCCTGAGACCGACCCCGAACCCCGGAACCCCAAGATCGCCGACCCCTAATGTGTGAACCTCTTCCCGAGACCCTATTTTATAACATAATACAACTTGTTGCATATTAAATTGTCATTCCCGCATGCATAGCATTGGTTTGGGGGCCTTATGTCGATTCACCTAATAATTAAATATGGGGCCCATATGCGAGCAAATCTAGCCTTATATTGGCCTCATTTAAACTTGTGTAGAGAAACCGTATTATCTCTTGCCATGTTAAAACAACATTTAATTGCGGGGTAGCTAAACAACTTGAACCATTTAACTAATTGTCGGGACCCCGGTTCCGCCTAATCTGACCTAATTGCATCGCATCTTTGCCATGCCATGCATCATACATGCATCATGCCGATCTTCTGCCGTGTATTAAATATTGCACCCGGTGTTTCTTCTAGTGTTTTGGTTCTTCGCGGATAAGGCCGTTGAGTTGATGTGAGCTTCGCCCCGATCTTCGGTTGAACCCTTCGGCAATGTTTTCAGGCGAGCATCTCCCCCTTTCTACCTATCTTACTTTTATAGTATTTACTTCCCTCCTGTTGATCTATTGCTATCTGTGTTGCGATGCTCTAGTTTCCGTACCCGTGATATTCCATGCAGCCCTATATTTGCCTTGGACACATCCTATTACCTGTTGGTTGGTAGATAGTTGGACTTGCGCGTCGTAGTCGCTTGCTCAAGTGCTGTTGCGTGTCGGTCCGTGCCTCAGTTGTTGAGGTATTGCCGCATGTTGATGTTGGAGATGATTCTAGTTTTACTTATCGCACACTTTAATTCCTGTTTAACAACTAAAATTGAAATAAGCAGAGGCATCGGTGGGTGATAGATAATATTTGGTTTCCGAACGCCCACTTGTGTCCCGTAGGACCCCGAGTACTTGATACCTGTTCCTTGATTTATCGCGCTATCCACATATGGGGAGTATGGGCCCCCCTTAGCCAGAGCTTGATTCCGTCTTATTTCTTGGGGCCACAAACTAGTTTGAGGTTTTATTTACGATCCTGTACTTATGCCATGCTACTGCTTTATTTACGATTGTGCGAGGAGCACACTGTACTGTTTAGGTAAGCGGAGTGATTACGCGGTATCGACAAGCCCAGCCACACTTTCGGGTTCCCAGTCGCTTACAGCCATTGACGCAAACCTTGAGTCCGTCTCGAAGCTTGCTTACTTCGTTGCGGTTCTACTCAATGGGGTGGCCCCCTGAAATATTTCTGAATCTTGTGATTGCTCTGTCGTGAAGACCTCGTTGGGTTTTGATTTGGTTTTTCCGAGGTTGATCGTGTGTGTGTTGCTATTTGTGCACCCCGGCAGGGTTAAAACTTTCTGAAAGCCGTGTCCGCGGTTATGGACGACTTGGAGCACAGTATCTCGATCATAGACAAGCATAACTAAAGTTTATTGCTATAAATTTGGCTATATAATGACTAGTAATCAGCTTCACTATAACGGAATGGCTAATTAATCCTGCCCACAATTGCTTGTTTGGATTGTCGCTTGCGACCATTGTACCTGACTAGTAAGTATCGCAACTGCAACGGAATGGCTAAATAAAAGTACCAACAACTGCTGGGTTTTGGGTTTATCTCATGTCATCTGTATATGATTAGTAAGTGTTGCAACTATAACGGAATGGTTAATTAAAAGTGCCTACTGCTTACTTTATCAGGACGACTACCTAAACCTGACTAGTAAAGTGCCGCAACTATAACTGAATAACTAAAACTGCCAACAGTGTGAGTTCCTCGGTTGACTTCCTCGTTTGGTCTCGAGGGGGAAACACCAGGATGAGTTTGTTTGGTGTTAGTTTCAGGTTGGATCTGGATAGGTCATTCTTACCCCTCTCTGACAACCGCCAGTTGTATCGAGTCTCTATAGGTTGTTTAGTGCATGCTGCCGCTTCAGTCCACCATACCTATGTAGGCGAGGACCGCCGAATTCTAGCCTCGCCGTGTACTGGCCTCAGTACTGACGCTCCTTCTTTTTCCTTTGCCCTTTGTCGGCACCCCTTTTGTTTAAGCAGGTTTTGAGATCGACGTCGTTAGCAGGGTTACCCTTCCGGCTTGGCCTGGGCAGGGTTATGGACGCCATTGGTTATTCTTCAGGGCTCTTAGCCCCATTTGCATCTTGTCCGTAGCTGGACGCTCTATCGTTTTCAAGGTGATTTGGATCTTTGTATATTATATTGGTGTTCTTGACTCCTTGAGTCGCTGTTATATATATCTGTTCTGTGGATCCCATCGAGGACTGTTGTGTAATGTTATTACTTCGTTTTCCACCCGCACGAAAGTGCCTGGTGGGCACCTTTGAATCGTTTCTATGCGGGTTTGGCGAATTTTGCTCAAACTTGCATAGGTCCGATTCTGAGGGTGTTACACCCACTCCTCCTCGGTCAGGAGCAGATTGCCGATGTCGTCGGTGATTTCGTCCAGCTCGTACCCCTCTTCGCCGCGATGAAACGGCCGGTCAGTTCCTCAATGGTGAGGGACCTGAGGTTGACGGTCTGCTCGATGGCCATTGCCATCATGCGGTATTTCTTGGGGACCACGCGCAGGTATTTGAGCACAACTTTGTACTCATCGACGGGGTCCCCGAGCAGCTCGAGATCGTTGACGATGGCCGTCAACCAGATCGCGAAATCCTCGATGGACTCGCCGGCCTTGAACCGGAGCTCTTCCCACTCGCGGCGGCGCGTCTGCGCCTTGGCCTCCCTCACGCGCTCGCATCCGATCCGCATGGTCTTGATTGTCTCCCACGCCGTTTTGGCGCAGTCTTTGACCACCAGCGTGCGCACCAATTCCGACGGGACGGCACGAAGAAGGGCAGAGAGCGCCGCGCGGTCGTCTTCTTCGTCATCAACGCCGTACTCAATCACGTCCCAGAGGTGCTGCGCTTGAAGCTGCACCCTCATCACCATAGCCCACTCCGCGTAGTTCGAGCGGGTGAGAGTTGGGTACTACGCGGAGCCGGTGCTCTCCCGCACGACGCGCTCACGCACAACCATCTCACCACCGCCGCGCCGCGACGGGCTCCTGCCGTGTCGCAGACCGGAGACAGAGAGGTTCAGCGACCCTGGGTCCCCGGCGGCTTGGACTTGCCGCTTCCCTCTGCCTCAGCCGCGACCTTCAGCTTCTCCGACGGAGTCTTGGACATGGCTCTGATACCACGTGTTGTTGTTGCGGCGATGATCGATGAAGGATTTGAGAACACACGAGGAAGACAAAGTTTTGTGCAGTGTAAAAAAATGTAATGCGTTTTCTGTTTCTCTATTATTTAACCGACCTCTATCAGATCCGATTACAAAGGAGATCAAAACGAAATAATAGCAAGGACTGAGCACTAACGACGCGCCATCCCACGTCCGCTCTGATCCAGCTATGATGCCGGTGCATGAACTGAAATCGTGCCATCCCACAATGGTCATGTAGCGACCTAGTCTATCTAGACTTATCTGAATTTAAACTATGTATCGTGAGGTGTATAGGCACACACAAACATGACACATGTTATTTTCTAGAGGAAAACAGTAAAGGAGAAGCTCATGAGGGTTTATGCTAACAGCCACCACTGGGACGCTGCAGCAAAAGGGAGGACGCCCGAGCCTCGATGTTCTGTGCTTGGAGGGGTCCTCACTCCTCTCTTGTACCGCCGCTGTGACAGGCTGTAGCGAAGGGGAAGAGGAATAGGCCGAGAGATGAGGAACTGAATAAGTGCTTGTGTTGCGGTGGCGCGATTGGGCAAAAGAGGACCACTTCCAATCATATTTTTCAACCTCCCCAAGACCCTCCATCAGGTTAACACCATGGAAGAACTCCTTCAAGTGCAGGTCTACCTGTAGAACCGCAACTTCACGTACACACACCAAGACCATTGCCTTTTGTAGATAGATAGTTTTTCGTTGTGGTCGATCTCGTCTCCATCGGTTGTTCCATGGATCGATGGCCGTGGGTAGTTCTTTGTCCAGATTGATCTCATCTCCTGCATATTAGTTATTAGGCCTCTCCTGGATCTCAGGTGTGTTTATATGGAACCAGGTGTAGGAGATAGAAACGCGCCCGCTATGAAAGCATGCACTTCTCGACATGGAGTCCTTTTCTTCGACGACAACATAACCCGCGAGTCCGATCTCACCGATATCTCTTACGTACGAGACCAAGGCTTTGTTTCGCTTACCCGTTGTTGTTGGCGGTAATACTTGGTTTTGTGGAAGGGTAAATCTATCTAAAAAAGTGTTGCACCGGAAGAAACACTTCGTCCTTTATTATTAGGTACTAGTTGAATGCTCGTGCGTTGCAACGGGTCGTCAAGTTTATTGTCTTATGATGTGTAGGTTTGACAAATGTTAATCACTTTTTAATATCAACATCCATGAAAGCATGAAGCTTGGGTATCTCTCTCATTAAGCATAGAGCATACAAAATAAATTTTCTTGTGTAATATTTTCATTGTCAGGTTATGCAGATGCCAAAGAATACAACAACAGATCTTGCCCCGTAGCCAGCTGAATGAAATAGATAAAGTATGGGCTACAAGATGAACTAATTGAACATCCTCCTAAAAAAGCAAAAATGATGTCCAAACCAAAATATGAAAATATATGAAGATGAAAGTCTGAGAACCCCCTAAAGGCACAAATGATACAAGAGCTATCACGCAGCTTGCATATATCTTCATAGCTCGTCAAAGCAAAATGCTCCACTTCTGAAGTATCCCAAGGTCCACATCTGAATGCATAACCATATTAGCTAGGAGCATCTAAATGTTGACGATACTTTCCAACATGCGAACAACTTGCCCCATCGACAGCCTACTCCACCGGAACAAATCGTGAGCAGTATATGATAAAGCACATAGTTACTACCTAGAACGAAGCTGTGCTCATGCATGAGCTTCTGCATCTTCACCGCCATCATGTCCAGGTCGTCGTCCTATGATTTCTGTTGTAGTTCAAATTGTTTCTCCTTAAAAAAGATGTAAGCCTAATTTCCTTCATCCTTTTACAACGGCATCACATAGCCTGACAAGAACAGAAAGGGAAAAAACCAGTAAGAACAGTCAAGACATTTTGCTCTCGAGTTATACACGCAGTAGTTGATGTTTCTCTCCTTAAAATAAAAATACATGTGTCATCTTATTTCGTACCCAAAACTTGAGTTACCCCAACGCTAGGTGTAGTTCAAGATTCATGACTCAAATGCATGGTTTCTTTGCAGAAAGATAATTTTAGATAGAAATGTATATCGCAGATGTAGTGCTGTAAATTTAACTTTTAATGCGGCAACCCAAAAGAATGATGTTACTCATAACGGTTCGTGTATATATTTTACAGAAACGTGAAATCAAAGTTGGGGATAAAGTAGCCGGAAGACATGGGAATAAGGGGATCATTTCCAAAATTTTGCCTAGGCAAGATATGCCCTATTTGCAAGATGGAACACCTGTTGATATGGTCTTCAATCCCTTAGGAGTACCCTCCCGAATGAATGTGGGACAAATATTTGAAAGCTCGCTCGGATTAGCGGGGGATCTGCTAAAGAAACATTATAGAATAGCACCCTTTGATGAGAGATATGAGCAAGAGGCCTTCCTTGTTGGAATACATATATGATCAGAAACTTTTGCCCAAGATTGTTATGCTATATATAAAATGAACCATATAGACGAAATTTTCTTATCCCTAAAAAATGACCCCTTCTTCCTATACATTACCAAGGAAAAGTAATCCTTCTTGTATAGGCGAAATTTTATTGGATTTTAGATGTATATAATTCCCTCTTCCACCTATAGGTAATTTGAGAGAAGTTTCTTTTGAAGTGGATACCTCAAGGCCAAAGATGGCCCGTAATAATCCAGCTTCCGCGATATACGATGATTCACTCGCTATCTGAGGCGTTAATTTACCTACTAAAATATCACCAGTTTCTACCCAGGATCCCAACCTAACAACTCCATTTCTGTCCAAATTGCGGAGTAAATGTTCTTCTAGATGTGGTATTCAGCTTCAGCCACGCGAATTCTCGATATTCCTTTTTATTTCTCATCAAACGAATGGCATCTTCTTCTGGAAATCCTAGCTATTCTTAGCATGATTTTGGGGAATCTCCTTGCTATTACTCAAACAAGCATGAAACGTATGCTTGCATATTCGTCCATAGGGCAAATCGGATATGTAATTATTGGAATAATTGTTGGAGACTCAAATGATGGATTACTTCATTGGGTAGGATGGCGGAACAAACCAAAAAAATTGTCTTATTTGGTAAGGTTATAAATTAACAAATAAGACAGAAAAGAGTAAATATTCGCCCGCGAAATCCTTTTTAAATTAAATAGCATAAGGGGAAGGTCCCATTACAAAATTGTAAATTTCGAATTGAATCCATTTTCTAATCTATTGTATTCTTTTTCGAGAATGCCGCCACTCGGATTCGAACCGAGATGCTTGAGCACTGCTTCCTAAGAGCAGCGTGTCTACCAATTTCACCATGGCGGCTAACTTCAAATAATGGGTAACCCCTCGTCTTCTAATTCCTTCCATTCGACCAAGGAATTCTCTATAATAATTCGCAAATCCAAATCTGCTAATTGTTCTCTAATAGCACCTGCTCCTGTCGCAATTTCCCGATTTCGAAATGTTGCAAAGCCTGGGGTAGAAAAAAAGGGAGAAATGCTGTGGTTACAGGATGAAATTTCCTCTTCGAATAAACCTCGTAATCGTAAAAAAGTAGGTTTTTTAGTGCTGGGCCTAGCAAAAGAGAAATCGCCGTATACTAGGCCCTCCAACTTCTTAAGAGGTTTATCTAAAAGATTCGCGATATAACTAGGAAGACCTTTCAAATACCACACATGAGTCACGGGACATGCGAGTTTGATGTATCCCATTTGATATCTTCGTATCCGAGAATCCACAAATTCCACCCCGCATTTTTGGCAAAATCTCTCGTCTTCGTTTTCAGCTCCGCTCGCTCGAGAATTGCCACAAGCGCAAATTCCGCTTTTTATGGGTCCAAAGATTCTTTCGCAAAACAATCCATCTTTTTCTGGTTTATCGGTTTTACGAAAAGGTTGTTTGAATTTACGAAAAGTTTGCTTGGATTTACGAAAGGTTTGCTTGGATTTATTAAAAGTGTGTTTGGATTTACGAAAGGGTTGCTTAGATTTAAGAAAAGGTTGTTTAGATGTATACATGATTTATTCCTTATTTAAAATTTTAAAATTGAACAAAAAAAATTCATTTATTTATTACGGCTCAAATAGTGAAACACAAAGTTGATAATGGACAATAGTGAAGTAGTGAGGTGCATACTCTATAAGTTAACCTCCCAGAATCTGAGCATTGAGTGTAAATGATCAGAAGATGTTAATCATTTGGTCATGACAGTCACATACATGTAACAACTGAAGGGTTGTACTTACGCAACATTTTCACCGAGGAAGTTACTGAAAACATGACAATGATGCCACACTTCCTGACGATCTGCCCAGGAGCACGACGTGGATGACCAGCGTTAGAACTAAACTTTTTTGAGAAAAAAATCAATGAAAAACATCAACCTTACAAGTATTCGCCCAACTTTGAGTATATTGTACCAAATAAGTAGTTCATGTTGTGTACATCTAAATAGTTTTTGCAAATACAGAATAATATTCACCTACAACTTGCTTCATCTTCCTCTGACAATCAATTTGCCATCCGCTTTTGGTGAATCAATGAACACATGTGCATATATGTGAGGAATGCTCACATTATTACAAGAGAACAACACATACTATTATCCCCAAAATAATCAGCACCGAAGCCACATTGGTTGTTCAGAATTTGTTTTTCGTACAGGTTGTCTAAGAATAGGTCGCACGAGTGCAGTCTCGTTCAGAGCTTGTTCAGCGGGAGCAAGCCAGAGGAGAGCAAGTTTGCTAGGCGAATTCGTTCTATCTGTTTGGGCGACGAGCGACCTATGTTGTGTCCTTGCGATGCCTAGGCCAACATCTTCCTCCCGGCTACTGACCCTCCAAACAGCCTGCAATATCGTCCTAGAAACCAACGCACGCTAGTGCCGATCTCGCAAGTTAGCAACGACACATACCAGTCTGTCGAGTCGGCTACGACGCGGCGGCCGATGGTTGTGTCCTTCGCGAGTTCCCAGACCAGCAGCTCCCTCCCCTTCTGGCCAGAGAGCTACCAACATCGTTCTCCCGTCGGCCCAACGATGCGACCGCGCGACCCGGTCCTGGAGCCCAGAGACGTCCCCAACGTGCATCACCGTGTCGAGGAAGCAGAGGATGGCGTCCATGGCATCGGGGAAGGGAGCTCGAGCAGCAACTTGTTGGCGGAGCCAGAGACCTCAGGGTCGGCGGAGCACGGGGTGGCCGAAGGGCGTGAAGTGCAGGGGTGCCATGCGATGGGGCAGCCGTCGGAGTCGTAGACGCGGACCACACCGCCTGTTGCCTCCGCCGCCGCTCGCCGCGCCCGATCCGGTGTGGCGAGGAGAAGGGAGCCCGTCGGCTCCGGGAGGCCACGGCGAGGGGAAGGGGAGTAGTTGACCATTGGGAGCAGATTTTTGGGGATCGGGAGGGTAGGAAGGAGCGGCGCTTGTATCTAATCGACCAGTAGTTTTTTCTTTGATGAGAGGCTAAACCGACGTGGAGATGTATGACCAGGAGTCCTCGCGTACGATTTTTTTTTCTTCTCTCTCGGCGACGTACGAAAATTTGGTGTGCGGACGAAAACCACCGCAAGGAAAACTATATAGTAGAAGAAGAAGATATATATATACTTGAGGAGCAAATCCCCAAGCTTAGACTTTTGCAAGCCTTGTTGTTGCTTATTGTGGTGGTGAAAGATAGTCTCCCAAGTTCCATTATATGCTCCAATCGATGACCTGGGAGGAGAGGTTCGCGGTGGAGTCTCGAAGGTTGACAGCGAGGTTGTTCATGTTCTTGTTGTCCCCTTCGAGCACATACACATCTTTGTTTCTGAGTAAGAAAACGTTGATCTGAGTAGCATCTTTGTTTCTTCTGAACTTCAGGATGCAGAGGAAGCTGCACAAAAAGCTGAAGCAGCTCAGAAGCGAGCCGCTGATATAGCAAATGAATGGCCGAGAGCTGTTCCAGCACGAACCCTGGGTGTTTGACAATAACATTTACTGAGATGACCAAACCTGTGGAAATTCAAAAAAAACATGTATGCTGTGTTCACAGTGACATCTGCCAGAAGTGTTTCGCACAAGCCTCTAGAATCTGGAGCTTTGTTTTATGGAATTTGTACAATGCTTTACTGCAGATAAATGCAGTCGGAAACTGTACCCACAATCTTGCATTGTATCTCCCATGTTTCGGTTTTTTCATACAAATTTATACTGTGCTGTATGTGGATGAGTGTACCCTCACTCGTTATCAAGGAGTACTATCAACTTGTTAGGCCAACATCACACTCTCCGAATAGGAAAGAACGACCGTTGGCAATCAGATTAATCCACCTCACTTGCCACAGAACTTCACCGCATCATCATGGCGAAGCAGCGGAAAGCACCTTTTACAGGCTCGTGCATCTCCAAGTCTGAGGCGTGTGAAACATAAGTAAGCTCCTTGCTCCTTGTACCAGATCTGAATATTGCCACCCATCTGTATTTGCCGACTCCGCCGTTGCTTGACCTTGTCTTGTTCGTTAATGTTCAAAACTGACACAGTATCCAGTTAACATCTCTGGTCATGAATTTCTTTATGTGTAAGTTATAGTAGCTTTTAATAAAATTTTAAAAATTTGTATAGAAGTAACCATATTATATAACATTGAGTATGGTATTTAAAAGCAAAAACTTGGAGTATATCAACACCGCAGATCAGTGTATATGCCCTATATATAAGTGCATAACTTCAGCATAAAAGACGTCCTGTATAAAACAAGAGAGTTAGAGAGGGAGTATGTCACATTGTCCTAAAGTCAAAATTTATCCATATTGCGGTATCTAATTTGATTCTTTTATCTTTTTACATTTGCAATCATGACCGGAATCCAACAGTAGGGAGAACTTCTGGTGATGAGACGCCCTTATGCAGTAACTTGTTAGGCATGACCATATTATTTAATTCAGTAATTGACAGCAGTTGTCAAGGACCCCAACCTCCACAGGTAAGGCCATCCCATTGATGTTCTGAGAGTTGACCATCGATATTGGCAATTCATCAAATAAACTAATAGGCTATATTAGCTATACACTATCTCTTCTTCCAGATCCAGTCCATGGCGATCTGAGCGACCAGTAACAACAGGAGGCTCTATTGACTGTGCTACGGCTTCCATTCGGTATGTTTGGTTCAACAATGCCCATCTCCCAGTCTTTACTACATTTTGTTAGACCTCACTCTGATTTTTTCACCAAGATATTAGCAGTTTTCAGTTAAATTCTCCATTTCTTTGTTTTAGCCGATTCCAACCTGTTTTCTTCATGTTCAAAACTTTGTTTCATTTCCCCTGTAAGGAAGAAATTATGCAGAATTATCAAAATCGTATCATGAAGCTGTTATTAAATATTCACAGCAGAACTGAACAATAAATTTTAATTGCCTCTCCTACTTTGTATTTCCTCTACCAATGTAGTACATCGACAAACACAGATGATTCTCTGCAGTGTTATGTAAATATCTAAAACAGTAGAGTAGCAGTCTAGTTTGGTGATCTTTGGCAGCTAGAGGAGATGTTTTTCTGAATGAACATTTATGGAGTATAAGCAACATCTCTGTTCCCAGTGGGCATCTGAAATCCCTACCAATTCATTGATGATATCCAATGAAATTAAGCACTCTTGCGCATGTTGTTTATTCGTTTCCTCATTATATGTTGGATTAAATTTAAACTGTTTTTAAGGTCAATTTATCTTCCAACGTTGAATAAGTACCCTGGTACTTACAAAGATGGATCATCCGGAAAACATAGTAACAGACCTTATCCAGGAAGAGCATAGATCGAAATGGATTGCGCGTAGCAATCATAATGTGAAATGTTTCACAGAAGAAGAGATAAAAAGATTTACCAACAACTATGAAACTTTACTCGGTAAAGGTGCCTTTGGAGAGGTTTATGAAGGAGTCCTTGAGGACAAAAGTATGGTTGCAGTCAAGAGGTTCATCAGCAATGTGAAAGAAAATTTTGCCAAAGAGTTGACCGTCCACCGTGAAATCAATCACAAGAATGTAGTCAGATTAGTGGGCTACTGTGTAGATGAAAATGCCCTAATGGTGGTGACAGAGTATATTCCTAAAGGAAATCTGGGTAACATCCTTCACCAAGATATTAGTATTCCCATTCCTTTGGATGCACGGCTAAGAATTGCAATTGAATGTGCAGAAGCGTTGGGCTATATGCATTCTCAAATGTATACTCAGGTAATTCATGGTGATATCAAGCCTGCTAATATTCTTCTGGATGATGGGTTCAGAGCAAAAATATCAGACTTTGGAATATCAAGACTAGTCAACACTGAAAATACTCTGTACACGCTAAATGTGATAGGAAGTATAGGCTACATGGACCCTCTGTTTGCTCAGAATGGCCGCCTCACAGCGAAGAGTGATGTTTATAGTTTTGGAGTTGTGCTCCTGGAACTGATAACCAGAAAAAAAGCAAGAACAGAGGGCGGGGAGCTTGGCTTGGTTGGAGGTTTTATTAAATCTCTTTCAAAAGGGTTTAGGAGTGTGAGGGAGATGTTTGATCCTGAAATTGCAACATCGAGCGACATGAAGACTGTCGAAGAGATTGCTAAATTGGCAGGTAAATGCTTGAGAATGGAAGTAGACAAACGTCCTGAGATGTTAGAAGTTGCCGAACGACTTCGCAAACTTAGAAAAGCGCCACATCAGGTACAAGAAAGACTAGCTCTGTTTTCTTGGGGAAGGAAAAATAGACTAGCTCCAGGCCAAGGCCAAACACCAGCGCTAGAAAGCAGTAGCAGTAATAACCAAAACGTGAGAAGTATAGGTCCAGATGTGGGTGGAGGCAAAGCAGGAGGCGCAAAGCAGAAGAGACAAATTATTGAGGGGGTCAAAGTACTAAAATACACAGCAATTAGCCAAGAAAACCAGGGATCTAAGCAAAAAAACTCCATTTTACCATCACAAGAAAGTAATGGCAGTACCCCAAAAATGGGAATTGTGGCTCCAGCAAAAGCGGCACCATCACAGGAAAGCAGTAGCAGTATCCGAAATGTGGGAAGTTTTATCGTTACGTCGACAGAGAGAGGCCGGTTTTCTGAGTTGGAGGACCTGCTTAGGTCGTCGGCTGATGTTCTGGGCAAGGGTACAGTCGGGTCAACATACAAAGTGACACTTGCTAGTGGATACGAGCTGGCGATCAAGAGGTTGAAGGATGTGGACTTGCCGAAGGAAGAGTTTGAGCAGCATGTCACGCTGATTGGCGCAATCCAGAACAAACACGTTGTGCCTTTGCAGTGGTATTACTATAGCGACGCGGAGAAGTTGCTACTGTACAATATCTTCCCCATGGGTAGCCTAGCAAAAGCGCTCCACGGTAATATATAATGTACACTGCTATCATGTGCTTGCCTCAAGAACTTGTAGTAATGTTTTCTGTGCATCACTAATTCATTATTATGTGTGAATCTAGGTGACACGGTCTCTGGCCCAGCTCCGCTGGACTGGGAGCAACGGACAGACATCTCGCTTGCTGCGGCGCGCGGAGTGGCGTCCATCCACTCAGCCAGATCATCGAGCTGCCATGGCAACATCAAGTCTTCAAATGTGCTGCTCAGGAGCACCCACGATGCATGTGTATCGGATCATGGCCTCGTAGCACTTGGCCTGTTCCCCAATGACCACGGATACCGTGCGCCCGAGGTCACAAACCATAAGTTGGTCTCCCAGGAAGCCGATGTGTACAGCTTCGGCATCCTACTGCTGGAGCTTCTCACCCGCAAGGTTCCTACTGCTGTAAACGACACTCAGCTTGTGGACGGAGTGGATTTGCCACAGTGGGTATGTTCCGTTGCACGCGAGGAGTGGGCGGCGAAGGTGATAGACGCTGAGCTCGTAGCACTAGCAGGACAGCACAAGGACAGGGGAGAGGAATGCATGGTGCGGTTCCTGGAGCTTGCCATACATTGCTGCAGTAAAGACGCCAAGTTGAGGCCTACGATGTCTGATGTGGTGCAACGGATCGAGAAGATGCCAACTTGAGGCCTAGGATGTCTCATGCCGGAGCATTTTACAACCCGGAGAAGATCAACTGGAAGTCTTTATTTATTACCTCAATCTCATTCAGGTGTCGTAGTAGATTTTTCGGGACTCTCTTTCAGCGGGTTATGCTTGATCGCTACAACCGTGGAACAGATGAAGACATACTTTCGTGTAAGTTCCTAATGTATGGAATGTCATATACATATTGGCATGTACGCTCTGCAGCACTCCAAATGAAACGTGGGGCTCGCAATTGAACCAGCTGAGCTGCAGATACATGCAAGGAACCAGAACCTGCTATACGTTTCCAGCATGCAGAGGAAGCTGCCCGAAAAGATGAAGTAGCACATAACCGACCCGCCGATATATATAGCTTCAGAAGCAGTGTATATCAATGGCCGCGACCTGTTATAATAACATGAACCCTGGTCTATGTTTATGTTTGACAATAACATCTACTGATAACAGGTGATCAAATCTGCGAAAATTCGTAAAGCACTATAAACTCCACGTCAGATTGGCATTCGTACAAGCCGCTTGAGTTTTGTAATTCTGTTTTATGGAATGTATACAATGTTTGCAACTGATTGATGAACATAAAGAAGGACCTACATTTTTCACATTCCGGATATTCACCCATCCGTAGAGAATGCGCGCTAGGCGTACCTCAAGCAGGGTCCTAGCTTCCTAGCCCAGTTTATTCTATCTAATCCTCAATTCCTAGAATGATTCAAAAAAGATAAGATTCGATTGGAGAAAAAATATGTGCTATTATAGAAAAAGGTTAATCCCTAATACAAAACAAAAAGAATGACATAGCCAGAGACTTTGTAGTAAAACAATTATACTAGTATAGCAAAATCACAAAACGGTTATAGCAAAAGATTTATGCCAATGTAGCATTGTTGCAGCCCGACGGACAAAAAGTCCAGTGAGACCTCAGCCGAGATCGCGTAGCAAAATTTTGTACTATTGTAGCAAAATCGCGGAACGGTTGTAACAAAAAATTCTTCATACAATGTAAAATCACATGACGTTTGTAGCAGATATTTTCTTCCTATTCTGCAAAATCCAAAAAAGGATGTAGAAGAACAATTTCTCCTATGGTGCAAATCCTTCGGAAGCTAGCAACATCGACCTTCTCCCCTTAGCATCACGAACACCCTCCGCTAAGCACCGCCGCCTCGCCCTCACAAGGCGTCGAGTTTGATTGCAGCACCATCGCCGGTGTGGGAAGCACCTCTCGGGCTCGGAGCATCGGCGATGGAGAAGGGAGGTGCGGTGACGACTTCCAACTGGGGTGGTGGCCCGCCATGGATGCAGGGCTAGGACGCGCATGGCAGAGAACTACCTTTGGTCTACTTTTTTCCTGCGAGGGGGCCGAACTACATCAACAAACCTCGTCGACCGTGCCTAGGAGAGGAGGAGCAGCGCCGATGACGTTTGGAAACACCATCAACAGAGGGGCGTCGAGGAGATGCTCCAGCGCCAAGAGTGAAAGGGCATGTATGCCCCCATGTGTGGTTTTGGTAATTAATGACAATCTCTATGGATTAATGTGTAAATTGAGTTTCACTTGTAAGTTTGTCCATTGGCATCGCTTGGGCCATGTGTTGGTCTCAAGGTTGGAAGATGAAGAAATGTCCAAGGGCTTTGTGCCCATTGGAATCATGAAGAAAGAAGGAGCCTGAAGGTCGATCAAGGCATGTGCAAAGAGTTGCATCAAGATGGATCAACCTCAAGTAGGGATGAAGAAGGGCGAGCTCAAGATGCGCCATCTCTAGAAGATCTCATGCTTAAAACTTGCCATCCTCGTGCTCATGGAATGATGAAGACAAGTTCAAAGAAGAGGTTTCCCCATGGAGTATGGGGGAGCAATTTGCAAGTCTTCATCTTCATCAAGCAAGAGCATCCAAGAAAGGTGTTCCCACTATAGAAGAACAAGACGGTCTATATCAAGTTCATGTGGGATGCTCAAGTGTGGCATCCCGCAAAACCACTACTAGAAAATCGCGTTGAATTTGTGCATTGCATCGTCATCATCATGCATTGTTTGCATAAAACTATTTTCGCAACGCCCGTTTTGTTTTCTAAGACGCCCCACCTTCGTTCAAACACCAAAACCGGGTCCCCGGAATATTTTTGTTTTGGCCGCTATCGGTTGCAAATGGCCCGTTTAAAAACAAATAAAAGATTTAATTATTTTTGTGGGGGCAGTCGAACGGGCCGTTTCGACCCGAACGACCACCCCCAGGTTTTAAATCGGTCCACCTAGTTTCTAAACCTACCAACTTACCTACCCACACACCCCCAGCCACCTCATCCGGACCAATCCGTGACCGCCACCTCACCCCTCTCTCTCCCTCACCCAATCCCCTTTTGCCACCTAGGCTAAACCCAACCCCCCACTCATCCACACCCCACCACACAGCACACGCCACCCCTGCACCGATCCCACCAACCGCGGGACCCACCCCGGGCCCGCCACTCCCTCCTCTCTCTTCCTCTCTCCTCTCCTTCCCCACGCGACCACGCCCCCGCGGCCTCGCCCCTCCCCTGAGCGGCCCCGCGAGCGCACACCGCCGCCGCCCCTCACCAACCTCGCCGCCTGGCCCCGTCCCCCTCCCCGTCGCTCCCTCACCCCGCCTCTGCCCCGCCGCCTTCCGTCGCCGGCAACCACCCTCCGCCCCGCGCCTCCCCTCCACCGCCCGCCGCCACGCCCGCTGTCGCTCGCCTCCGCAAGCTCCGGCGCCGCCCCGACGCGCTCCGCGCGGACCTTCCCTCGCCGCCGGTGCCAGCGCAAGCCGCCTGCGCCCCTCCACCGCCCGCCGCCGGCGCCTGCCCACCTCGTCCCCCTCTGTCCCGCGCGTCCCCAAGCCCGCCGCCCTTCCTCGCCGTCGCCTCCTCTCTGCTCAGGCGCGTCCGCCGCCGGGGTCTCCTCTGCCCGCCGTCGGGGCCCACCTCGCCAGGGCCACCCCGCCGACCGTCTCCTCCTCTGCCCGGTCTCCTCCTGGCCGCGTCGAGCTCGCCCCTCCAGCCGCCCGTCCGCGTCCGGCCGCCCGCCTCGCCGTCGCGGTAGGCCGCCGCGTCGCCGGCCGTCCCTCCCCGCTGAGCCCAGGAGCTCCGTCGCCCTCGTCCCCGTCCTCCACAACCGGCTCTGCTTCCCGCTTCTCCGGTTCCTGCAAGGCCGCTTCTCTGGTTCCTGCAAGGAAGTGGAGTATGGTGATGTATGATGCGTGTTGGTGATGTTTGGATTCTCCAACCCCGACGAGAACCGCCTAACGCAAGATCTTCCGAAGACCACTCGAAAACCCCTAGGACGCATGCAAGGTCTCCTTCACGGATCCCAAGTTTGTCATCGATCCCGAGGGCGATGGTGTCGGAACCCCGAAGACTGGTCCCGACGAGTCCCGACGACGAACCAAGTCCGTCCACGACGCCCAAGTTAGAACATCAAGATCTTCCCCGACACCGAGGACGCCTACCCGGAACGACAAGATCGACACACGGACGCGAGACCCCTCCGCTGCGCGTCCAAGACCGCCCCTCGACAAGGACGGCCACGTGTGCAAGTGACCGCCAAGATCGACACCGAACCAAAGTGGAGCCACACCACCCCAAGATCTTCGAGAGGGGACCGATGACCGCGGACCAAGGACGTCGTCATTTAACGCCAAGATCGACTTCTCGGGAACCCGAAGACCGATTCCGTACCCGGCGCCACGCCAAGAACTTCACCCCGGACACCGAGACCCCGATGCGACAAGTGTTTCAGCCCAAACGATAGTACCGACAGCATGGCCCGACCCTCGCGTATGCGCCAAGACCTACCTCCGATATCCGAGAACGCTTCCGTCGAGCCTCGAACCCCAGATCCGTCGAGCCCCGAGACCGAACCCCGAACCCCGGAACCCCAAGATCGTCGAGCCACAATGTGTGAACCCCTTCCCGAAACCCTATTTTATAATATCATAAACTTGTTGCACATTAAATTGCCATACTCGCATGCATATTTGTGTGGTTTGGGGGCCTTATGCCGATTCACCTAATAATTAAATATGGGGCCCATATGCGGGCAAATCTAGTCTCATATTGGCCTCATTTAAATTGATGTAGCGAACCGGTACCATATTTTGGCCATGTTAATACAACATTTAAATTGCGGGGTAGGTAAACAACTTGAACCGTTTAACTAATTGTCGGGACCCCGGTTCCGCTTAACATGACCTAATTGCCTCGCACCTTGCCATGCCATACATCATGCATGCATCATGCCGATCTTCTGCTGTGTATTGAATATTGCATCCGGTGTTTCTTCTAGTGTTTTCGTTCTTCGCGGATAAGGCCGTTGAGTTGATGTGAGCTTCGCCCCGATCTTCGGTTGAACCTTCGGCAATGTTTTCAGGCGAGCATCTCCCCCTTTCTACCTATCTTACTTTTATAGTATTTACTTCCCTCCTGTTGATCTATTGCTATCTGTGTTGCGTTGCTCTAGTTTCGTACCCGTGATATCCCTTGCAGCCATATATAGCCTTGGGCACATCCTATTACCTGTTGTTTGGTAGATAGTTGGACCGCGTGTCGTAGTCGCTTGCTCAAGTGTTTTGCTTGTCGTCAAGTACCACAATTGTTGGAGGATTGCCGCATGTTGACGTTGGAGATGATCATGGGTTACTTGTTGTTCACTTTAATTCCTGTTTAACAACTAAAATTGAATTAAGCAGAGGCATCGGTGGGTGATAGGTAAGATTTGGTTTTCGACCGCCCACTTGTGTCCCGTAGGACCCGAGTTCTTGACACCTGTTCCGAGATCGAGCGCGCTAACCACAGGTGGGGAGATATGGGCCCCCCATTGATTATTACCTGATTTCAAAGTATTGTACTGGGGGCCACAAACTAGTTTGAGGTTTTATTTACTATCCTGTACTTATGCCATGTTTACCGCTTTATTTACGATTGTGTGAGGAGCACGCTGTACTGTTTAGGAAGCGGAGTGTTTTCGCTGTATCGACAGTCCCCGATTGGGGACCTGCTGTCGTTTACAGCCACTGACGCAAACCCTAAGTCCGTCTCGGAGACCGGCCGACTTCGTTGCGGGTGTACTCAGTGGGGTGGCCCCCCGTGCTTGCTTTGGGTCTGGGAACGTCGTGACTTAGGCCCCGCCGACATACCGATGGGTGTATGTTAACTGATCTGGCAAAAAGGGTCGAAGTGCCTGTGGATACTTTGGTGCACCCCTGCAGGGTTAAATCTTTTCGAGAAGCCGTGTCCGCGGTTATGGACGACTTGGAGCACAGTGCTTGATCATAGACAACTATAACTAAAGTTTACTGTTACAAATTGACTGGTATCCGAGATGATTAGTAATCAGCTTCACTACAACGGGATGGCTAAATAAAAGTACCAACAACTGCTGGGTTTTGGGGTTATCTCATGCTAATTGTATCTGACTAGTAAGTGTCGCAACTACAACGGAATGGTTAACTAAAAGTGCCCACTGCTTATTTTATCAAGATGATTATCTGAACCTGACTAGTAATTGCTGCAACGATAACTAAATAAATAAAACTGCCAACTGTGTGAGTTCCTCGGTTAACTTCCTCGTTGGTCTCGATGGGGAATACCAGGATGGGATTGTTTGAGTGTTAGCATTAGGTTGGATCCGAATAGGTCTTTCTTACCCCTCTCTGATAGCCGCCAGTTGTACCGAGTCTCTATAGGTTGTTCAGTGCCTGCTGCCGCTGCCGCTCAGTCCACCATACCTATGTAGGCGAGGACCGCCGAATTCTAGCCTCGCCGTGTACTGGCCTCAGTACTGACGCTCCTTCTTTTTCATTTGCCCTTTGTCGGCACCCCTTTTGTTTAAGCAGGTTTGAGACCGACGTCGTTAGCAGGGTTACCCTTCCGGCTTGGCCTGGGCAGGGTTATGGACGCCATTGGTTATTCTTCAGGGCTCTTAGCCCCATTTGCATCTTGTCCGTAGTCGGACGCTGTATCATTTTCAAGGTGATTTGGATCTTTGTATATTATATCTGTATTCTTGACTCTTTGAGTCGCTGCTGTATATATATATCTGTTTTGTGGGTCCCATCGAGGACCGTTGTGTAATGTTATTACTTCGTTTTCCACCCGCACGCAAGTGCCTGGTGGGCACCTTCGAATCGTTTCTATGCGGGTTTGGCGGGTTTCGCTAAAACTTGCAAAGGGCCGATTCTGAGGGTGTTACAGAGTGGTATCAGAGCTCAGCAGTTACGATACCCCACAAGTCCAGCCTGTAGGATAACCTAGCTAACGGCCGGAGTAGAGTGTCAAAACTATTTTGCAAAATCGGTTGGATAGTTCCGATTAGGTCTGATTTTACTCCTTACCCCTATGCTATTCTCCTCTCACCTCTGCGTGTTTTGAATCTCCTCTCTTATCTTTTCTTCGAGTACAGGATTTCTCGTGGTTGGGTTTCCGTCGTACCTTCAGGGTTTCGCTTCCTCCTTCGGTAACGGTGTTGCTACCTCTGGTCTTCATGCTATCCGAGGAATCCTTCGTCTGATGGACTTCTCTTTGTTCTTTGTTTGTGCCTTCCGGTGTTTTCCGACGCGACGACATCATCTACGCCAGATCCGATGCAGAGTCTGCATCACACCTTTGTTTCCGAACCTCGGTTGGCGAGATCTTCAGTCTGAATCTTGAGGGTTGGTTGCATAATCTATCTGTTCGTGTACAGAGTAATGCTTTGAGTGCGGGATGGAGTCGCGACCATACCACTACTCTTATCATTTGCTTTGTATATTGAATGGTGGATCGATGCAATTTTACCCCGTCCATAAAAGTTAGAGGTGGTCTTACCTTTAACTTCGTCCGTTGTTCTCCGGAGTGTTCTCTTGACGATCACGGACAACAACCTCTTGTTAGGGGTGTCGCGAAGATCTACACGAAGCGAGAAGAAGCAGATCGCCGACCTTCCTTCCGGTACCATGAGGCGGATCTCGAGGGCGAGATCCCTTGTTAGTGGTGTCGAATTGTGGCATCCCGCAAAACCACTACTAGAAAATCGCGTTGAATTTGTGCATTGCATCGTCATCATCATGCATTGTTTGCATAAAACTATTTTCGCAACGCCCGTTTTGTTTTCTAAGACGCCCCACCTTCGTTCAAACACCAAAACCGGGTCCCCGGAATATTTTTGTTTTGGCCGCTATCGGTTGCAAACGGCCCGTTTAAAAACAAATAAAAGATTTAATTATTTTTGTGGGGGCAGTCGAACGGGCCGTTTCGACCCGAACGACCACCCCCAGGTTTTAAATCGGTCCACCTAGTTTCTAAACCTACCAACTTACCTACCCACACACCCCCAGCCACCTCATCCGGACCAATCCGTGACCGCCACCTCACCCCTCTCTCTCCCTCACCCAATCCCCTTTTGCCACCTAGGCTAAACCCAACCCCCCACTCATCCACACCCCACCACACAGCACACGCCACCCCTGCACCGATCCCACCAACCGCGGGACCCACCCCGGGCCCGCCACTCCCTCCTCTCTCTTCCTCTCTCCTCTCCTTCCCCACGCGACCACGCCCCCGCGGCCTCGCCCCTCCCCTGAGCGGCCCCGCGAGCGCACACCGCCGCCGCCCCTCACCAACCTCGCCGCCTGGCCCCGTCCCCCTCCCCGTCGCTCCCTCACCCCGCCTCTGCCCCGCCGCCTTCCGCCGCCGGCAACCACCCTCCGCCCCGCGCCTCCCCTCCACCGCCCGCCGCCGCGCCCGCTGTCGCTCGCCTCCGCAAGCTCCGGCGCCGCCCCGACGCGCTCCGCGCGGACCTTCCCTCGCCGCCGGTGCCAGCGCAAGCCGCCTGCGCCCCTCCACCGCCCGCCGCCGGCGCCTGCCCACCTCGTCCCCCTCTGTCCCGCGCGTCCCCAAGCCCGCCGCCCTTCCTCGCCGTCGCCTCCTCTCTGCTCAGGCGCGTCCGCCGCCGGGGTCTCCTCTGCCCGCCGTCGGGGCCCACCTCGCCAGGGCCACCCCGCCGACCGTCTCCTCCTCTGCCCGGTCTCCTCCTGGCCGCGTCGAGCTCGCCCCTCCAGCCGCCCGTCCGCGTCCGGCCGCCCGCCTCGCCGTCGCGGTAGGCCGCCGCGTCGCCGGCCGTCCCTCCCCGCTGAGCCCAGGAGCTCCGTCGCCCTCGTCCCCGTCCTCCACAACCGGCTCTGCTTCCCGCTTCTCCGGTTCCTGCAAGGCCGCTTCTCTGGTTCCTGCAAGGAAGTGGAGTATGGTGATGTATGATGCGTGTTGGTGATGTTTGGATTCTCCAACCCCGACGAGAACCGCCTAACGCAAGAACTTCCGAAGACCACTCGAAAACCCCTAGGACGCATGCAAGGTCTCCTTCACGGATCCCAAGTTCGTCATCGATCCCGAGGGCGATGGTGTCGGAACCCCGAAGACTGGTCCCGACGAGTCCCGACGACGAACCAAGTCCGTCCATGACGCCCAAGTTAGAACATCAAGATCTTCCCCGACACCGAGGACGCCTACCCGGAACGACAAGATCGACACACGGACGCGAGACCCCTTCGCTGCGCGTCCAAGACCGCCCCTCGACAAGGACGGCCACGTGTGCAAGTGACCGCCAAGATCGACACCGAACCAAAGTGGAGCCACACCACCCCAAGATCTTCGAGAGGGGACCGATGACCGCGGACCAAGGACGTCGTCATGGAACGCCAAGATCGACTTCTCGGGAACCCGAAGACCGATTCCGTACCCGGCGCCACGCCAAGAACTTCACCCCGGACACCGAGACCCCGATGCGACAAGTGTTTCAGCCCAAACGATAGTACCGACAGCATGGCCCGACCCTCGCGTATGCGCCAAGACCTACCTCCGATATCCGAGAACGCTTCCGTCGAGCCTCGAACCCCAGATCCGTCGAGCCCCGAGACCGAACCCCGAACCCCGGAACCCCAAGATCGTCGAGCCACAATGTGTGAACCCCTTCCCGAAACCCTATTTTATAATATCATAAACTTGTTGCACATTAAATTGCCATACTCGCATGCATATTTGTGTGGTTTGGGGGCCTTATGCCGATTCACCTAATAATTAAATATGGGGCCCATATGCGGGCAAATCTAGTCTCATATTGGCCTCATTTAAATTGATGTAGCGAACCGGTACCATATTTTGGCCATGTTAATACAACATTTAAATTGCGGGGTAGGTAAACAACTTGAACCGTTTAACTAATTGTCGGGACCCCGGTTCCGCTTAACATGACCTAATTGCCTCGCACCTTGCCATGCCATACATCATGCATGCATCATGCCGATCTTCTGCTGTGTATTGAATATTGCATCCGGTGTTTCTTCTAGTGTTTTCGTTCTTCGCGGATAAGGCCGTTGAGTTGATGTGAGCTTCGCCCCGATCTTCGGTTGAACCTTCGGCAATGTTTTCAGGCGAGCATCTCCCCCTTTCTACCTATCTTACTTTTATAGTATTTACTTCCCTCCTGTTGATCTATTGCTATCTGTGTTGCGTTGCTCTAGTTTCGTACCCGTGATATCCCTTGCAGCCATATATAGCCTTGGGCACATCCTATTACATGTTGTTTGGTAGATAGTTGGACCGCGTGTCGTAGTCGCTTGCTCAAGTGTTTTGCTTGTCGTCAAGTACCACAATTGTTGGAGGATTGCCGCATGTTGACGTTGGAGATGATCATGGGTTACTTGTTGTTCACTTTAATTCCTGTTTAACAACTAAAATTGAATTAAGCAGAGGCATCGGTGGGTGATAGGTAAGATTTGGTTTCCGACCGCCCACTTGTGTCCCGTAGGACCCGAGTTCTTGACACCTGTTCCGAGATCGAGCGCGCTAACCACAGGTGGGGAGATATGGGCCCCCCATTGATTATTACCTGATTTCAAAGTATTGTACTGGGGGCCACAAACTAGTTTGAGGTTTTATTTACTATCCTGTACTTATGCCATGTTTACCGCTTTATTTACGATTTTGTGAGGAGCACGCTGTACTGTTTAGGAAGCGGAGTGTTTTCGCTGTATCGACAGTCCCCGATTGGGGACCTGCTGTCGTTTACAGCCACTGACGCAAACCCTAAGTCCGTCTCGGAGACCGGCCGACTTCGTTGCGGGTGTACTCAGTGGGGTGGCCCCCCGTGCTTGCTTTGGGTCTGGGAACGTCGTGACTTAGGCCCCGCCGACATACCGATGGGTGTATGTTAACTGATCTGGCAAAAAAGGTCGAAGTGCCTGTGGATACTTTGGTGCACCCCTGCAGGGTTAAATCTTTTCGAGAAGCCGTGTCCGCGGTTATGGACGACTTGGAGCACAGTGCTTGATCATAGACAACTATAACTAAAGTTTACTGTTACAAATTGACTGGTATCCGAGATGATTAGTAATCAGCTTCACTACAACGGGATGGCTAAATAAAAGTACCAACAACTGCTGGGTTTTGGGGTTATCTCATGCTAATTGTATCTGACTAGTAAGTGTCGCAACTACAACGGAATGGTTAACTAAAAGTGCCCACTGCTTATTTTATCAAGATGATTATCTGAACCTGACTAGTAATTGCTGCAACGATAACTAAATAAATAAAACTGCCAACTGTGTGAGTTCCTCGGTTAACTTCCTCGTTGGTCTCGATGGGGAATACCAGGATGGGATTGTTTGAGTGTTAGCATTAGGTTGGATCCGAATAGGTCTTTCTTACCCCTCTCTGATAGCCGCCAGTTGTACCGAGTCTCTATAGGTTGTTCAGTGCCTACTGCCGCTGCCGCTCAGTCCACCATACCTATGTAGGCGAGGACCGCCGAATTCTAGCCTCGCCGTGTACTGGCCTCAGTACTGACGCTCCTTCTTTTTCCTTTGCCCTTTGTCGGCACCCCTTTTGTTTAAGCAGGTTTGAGACCGACGTCGTTAGCAGGGTTACCCTTCCGGCTTGGCCTGGGCAGGGTTATGGACGCCATTGGTTATTCTTCAGGGCTCTTAGCCTCATTTGCATCTTGTCCGTAGTTGGACGCTGTATCATTTTCAAGGTGATTTGGATCTTTGTATATTATATCTTTATTCTTGACTCTTTGAGTCGCTGCTGTATATATATATCTGTTTTGTGGGTCCCATCGAGGACCGTTGTGTAATGTTATTACTTCGTTTTCCACCCGCACGCAAGTGCCTGGTGGGCACCTTCGAATCGTTTCTATGCGGGTTTGGCGGGTTTCGTTAAAACTTGCAAAGGGCCGATTCTGAGGGTGTTACATCAAGGCAAAGGTATGTTCTTGATAGGGCTTTTATTTTGCCGGTCTCGTATTGTTAGTTGGGAGACCGGGTTTAGGATAGATAGCCGTACTATCAAGAGGGGATCTCAAGCGGGTGTCTCGTTTGCATCGTTCGGAGAGAGCTCAAACCTTTGCATTCATAGCCTCATCTTTCTTGGTTGTTATTTGGTTCTTGTCCATGAGAGGATCTAGAGCTTGTGGTCATCATCATAACAAGCTCTAGTTTATAATTTAAGGATTTCACTTGCATATTTTATTGCGGTTTTTGATCTTGCGAGTTTTCCGGCTCCACACCTTGGGGGACACTTCACATATATATTCATGGTATTATATTTCCAACAAAATTGGTTTCATCCCATTTGGAGTTCGGATGCAAAAGTTATTGCATTTCTGGTTTTCTGGTTTCTGGAATTTCCCTGACCGGAAGTTCCGGCTTGCCATCGGAAGTTCCGCTAGGGAATTTTTGCCGCTGAAAGTTTCGGTGGAAGTTCCGGGTCTTCTTCCGCTCGCGCTCAGTAACCTTCTGTTTTGGATGTGCTATTTGACGGAACTTCAGTCGGAATTTCCACCGGAAGTTCCGCTCAGGCCGAAAGTTCCGGTTGAATTTCTGGCTCTTGTTCTGCTCACATTTAGTAACCTTCTGTTTTCGTTGTGTCTATTTGACGGAACTTCTGTCGGAACTTCCACCCAGAAGTTTCGCTCCCACCGGAAGTTCCGGTGAACCGCCGGAAGTTCCGACCAGGATTTGCTTTTCCAGTTTCTCGCTCCGCAGTTTTTGACCGTTGGCTGTGTGCCACCGGAAGTTCCGGCCAGGAGTCGCGAATGCCCATAACGGGCAGATCTAGGAGCCCTTTAAAAGGGGCTCCTCTTCCCCTTTGTGGGCACTAGCTCTTTTCTTGGTTCTTGGCTTTCTCTCTCTCCTCCATTGGTAACCTTGAAGAAGCTTTCTCTCTCCCCTTTCCTTTCCTATGATTCTTGCATATTTTTGAGGGATTTGAGAGAGGAGATCTAGATCTACAATCCCCCAAGCTAAATCTCTTCTTTGTGAAGGAATCATTGGGATCTAGATCTTGGAGAGTTTTGTATTCTTCTCTTGTGTTCTTCCTCCCTTATTCCCCCAATAGCTTTTGTAGCTTTGTTGGAATTTGGGAGAGAGGGACTTGCCCTTGCATTTAGTGCATAGGTTTGAGTTCTCCTCGGAGATTCGGCGAGTTCAAGCTTGTGATCTTGTTTCTCTTGGGTTCATTGGAACCCTAGACGGTTGTGTGGTTGGATTGTTAACCTTTTGTGGTCTTGATTGACCTTTTGTGGTCTTGTAGCATTTTGTGGCGTTGTTGGCCTTTTGTAGCATTGTAGCCTGTTGTGGCTTTGTTGTTGAGAGCCTCCAATTGAGTTGTGGAGTTAGCCCCAATCTTGTACGGGTTCGGTGACCGCCCTCAAGCGTCCCATAGTGGAGCGAGTGCCCGCCTTTTGTGGTGCGCACTCGGGAGAATAGGGTGAGCCTTTTGTGGCGTCGGTGAGTTGCGTGCTTCCACATCCGGAGTGAGGGCTTGTGTGGCGTTGGGTGAGCATCGAGCCACCACACCTCGAGGTGAGCCATTTGTGGTGTTCGGAGAGCATTGCGCCATCGCACCTCTCCAACGGAGACGTAGCTTCTTTGGAAGTGAACTTCGGGAAACAATTCTTCGTCTCCGCGTTCATCGGTTATCTCTCAACCGAGCCCTTTACTTATGCCTTTACATTGTGATAGACTTCGTGCTTGAAGTATTTATACCTTGCTATCACCTTGTTGCTTGTATTGCTTAGCATAGGTTGTTGGTGCACCTAGGTGAACTTAGTGGCTAGGTTTTGTGCTCAATAAATTAAACATTAGTTTTATTCCGCATTTACTTGAGCCTAAGCCGTAATAATTTTAAAAGTCTATTCACCCCCCTCTAGGCGACTTCCTTTGTACTTTCAAAGAGGACCCTCGATTTTATACCACACCTCCGTTCTCGTGAGGTCGTCGTGGAGAGATTATGTGGACTGTTTAGGGCTAACCTAATCCCAAGTTTTAGTTTTTGAGAGATTCGTGTTCAAAATTGGTTAGACTAGTTTTAGGCCCAGTTCTTTTGGCGGCTTCTCCCAAAAGTTTCCCTACCCCCAGCTTCCTGGGGAAGCCGGTTCAAAAAAATTGCGAGGCTTTCAAATTTGTTTAGACTTAACTATCTTAGAAGCCTCACAATTTTTTTAGACCGGCTTCCCCAGAAAGCTGGGAGAGGGCGGCTTCTCGGAGAAGCTCCAAAAAAAACTGGGCCTTAGTTTTTTTAAGTCTAATCTAAATTAACTTTCTATTTTCACGGGATTATCAGATTGCCACTTGCAAACCCTAGTTTTGTTTTATGGAATGTATACAGTGTTTTGCAATTGATGAATAGAAAGAAGGAGCCACATTCTTTCAAAAAATAAAGAAAGAAGGAGCCACACTTTTCACGTTCTGGATATTCACCCATCCCTAAAGAATGCATAAACTAAGGGCGTGTTTGCTTGCCTTTTTTTATTTTTTCTGAATGGGTCAGAAAAAAATAAGGATGTTTGGCTTATTGGGTCACTTGTGCTGTTTGCATCGAACAAACTTTAAATTAAATCAAAACTTGCTTTACCGAAAACGTCAAAATCGAGCGTTTCCATAAAACCGGACATTGGAAGTGTAAAATCTGACTCGTTGCATGCAGCCATGGTACCTAATCTTGCTCGTTTAGCATGGTTAACTTAATCCCTCTTATCTATATAATGATGCACCGATTTAAAATAAGTTATATATGAAAAAAATGTGTATCGATGTTGTGAATCCATCCCCACAATCAGTTCTCAATTTCGTTGACTTTTTAGTAGCCTATTTCGTGTTCATGTTCATACGTTTTATAAATAAATTTTTGCCAAATTCTTTATACATGGGCTACTATTTGAAATTTCCTTCGAGGTGTAGATTCGCCTCACCATTTCATACAACTTTCGTATTATAAGTTTTTCATTTTAATATTTATAAATGAGTAGATCTAATATGTCCTAATATATGTATATTTATGTAGATATACTCGTATAGCAATATCGAAAGAAAAAACTTGCAATATAAAAATCATGTGAAATGTTGAATTCAAGCTTCCTCTCAAATAAAATTTCAAACGATTAACTATGTATAACGAATTTTAAAAATTTATATAAATAAGCTCTAAAAACACACGACGGCGTGCGGTCCCTACATGTGCAAATTGTATCCGTGGAAAATGACGCAAAACTACCACATTTGAGACACTCTTGTTAAAAATCTACCATCTTAAGAATTTTTGACACATAAAAACCACTTTTGAGGTAGGGGTGTGACAGAAAACTCTAAATCGATGTGTTTAGCCGTTTAATAGCCTTTCTGGCAGGTGGGCCCCGTTGTCGGTGCTTACGTGGCAGGGGACTTGATGGAGAGAGCCTTGGCTAGCCGCTGCAGCCCGGGATGCGCGGCCGTCATCCCATTACTACCGCCCCTGCGCCCGGCTCCGCGGCAACGTACTTGCTTAGTTGCTTCTTCTACTTGTTCCTGGCCGCCGACACATCCCCACTGGCATCTGACACATCCCCACTGGCATCCAGCTGCCATTTCTTCCTCCTGCCGCCGTTGCTCGCGGGCGGAGCGTTGCAACACGACGGACTCGGGGTTCATGGGCACGGTGTCCGTTCTGGCATCGATGGTCGTGACTTTCGCGCCACGCTGAGAGGGGATAGCACCGGCGCCTTGACGCGGTCGCCATGGCGACGGCGAACGGATCAAAATCCGGACCGGGCCTTCCCAGGCCTTGTAGCCGTGGAGACCACATCGCGGACCTGGCTGACTGTGGCGACGACCTGCCGCTTCCGCTGTCGAGCGGATGCAACGGCGGCTTCAGGGGCCGGATTTTTCCTTTGTCGAAGGGCTGGTCGGTCGTAGTCAGCGCAGGGCATCGAGCACGGCAGCTGGCACGCGACACGAGCTGCGGGAGCGGGACATCGAGCGCGGCAGCCAGCGAGCTGCGGACACGGGACGACGAGCTGCGGGCGCGGCAGCAGGCGAGCATGCTGCGGACACGGGCGACGAGGCGAGCTATCGGCGGGCGTGGGGGCAACAGCCGACGAGCGTGGCGGCCAGCGTGCTATGGACGTGGGCGACGAGGTGAGCGCGTGGGACAGCAAACTGCGCGAGCTATGAGCGGGCGGCCGGTGAGCTACTCGAGGTGCGGGCGCAGGGCAGCGGCCGGCGAGCTGCGGCCATGGGGCAACACAGGGCAACGGCCGACGAGCGCGGCAACCAACGAGAATGGCGGCCAGTGTGCTACGAACGTGGGCGAAGAGTTGAGCGCGTGGGACGGCGAGCTGCGCGAGCTACGAGAGGGCGGCCGGTGAGCTACTCGAGCTGCGGGCACAGGGTTGCGGCCGGCGAGCTATGGGTGCAGGGCAACGGCCGATGAGCATGGCGGCCAGCGTGCTACGGACGCGTGCGGCAAGGTGAGCGTGTGGGGTCGTGAGCTGTGCGCGTGGGGCAGCCGCCGGCGAGCTGCGACCGCGGCGGCCGGTGAGAGGCGACACGAGCGGCAGGCTGGCCACGATTGGTCAACGCCGTGAAGAAAAATAGGTTAAAGAAATAAAAGAATAGAAACTGGAGAGATATAAAAGCATAATCTCACGGCCGTTGGCTCTCTCCGTCAAGTCTCCTGCCACGTAAGCACCGACAGCGGGGCCCACCTGCCAGAAAGACAGTTAAACGGCTAAACACAGCGAATTAGAGTTTTCTGCCATACCCCTACCCTAAAAGTGGTTTTTATGTGTCAAAAATTCTTAAAATGGTAGATTTTTAACAAGAGTGTCAAATATGGTAGTTTTGCGTCATTTTCTTCGTTTCCGAAAGTAGAATACACACCTACACAGTTATCCAAGGAAACGCATTGCGTTGTCTTTCCGAGGCTTTATTCCCTTTTCCTTGGTCGGCCGTCGGCGCCTCCGGGCCCGGCCAGAATCCGTAGTTGCTCCATGTACTTGGCCATCCTACCATTGCCTATTAGGCGTCGGCGTCACACTCAAGCCGCGTTAGACCGGATTTAGTTGTCTTTCAGGTCGGCGGTAAGACGCGTGAGTTTTTATCTCGGAAGGACCTTATCCCCTCGCCCCGTCCTTTTCCCCTCGCCCCCTTGAGAGTTCGCCGCCGCCGGCTGGCCCAATCCGCCGCCCTCTCCGCCGGAATAGCCGACCGGAGTTGAGAACGGAGAGGCGCTGGAGCTAGATCTAGGTCTGGTAGGTTTAGTGTGTGGCTTGATGCCGTAGTCTGTCATGATGCCGGGAGTTGGTGTGGAGTTCTTCAGGCCGATCTCCTCCCTTGCCTGCTGGTGGTGCTCCTCCTATTGCTCCGGTGGCCGGAGCTGTTGGTGGAGGGCGGCCATGGCTGCTCCATAAATAAGGACCTGGGCGTCCTCCCTCTTGTGGTGCTTTGTAACACCCTCAGAATCGGCCCTATGCAAGTTTTAGCGAAACCCGCCAAACCCGCATAGAAACGATTCAAAGGTGCCCACCAGGCACTTTCGTGCGGGTGGAAAACGAAGTAATAACATTACACAACAGTCCTCGATGGGACCCACAGAACAGATATATATACAGCAGCGACTCAAAGAGTCAAGAATACAAATATAATATACAAAGATCCAAATCACCTTGAAAACGATATAGCGTCCAGCTACGGACAAGATGCAAATGGGGCTAAGAGCCCTGAAGAATAACCAATGGCGTCCATAACCCTGCCCAGGCCAAGCCGGAAGGGTAACCCTGCTAACGGCGTCGATCTCAAACCTGCTTAAACAAAATGGGTGCCGACAAAGGGCAAAGGAAAAAGAGGAGCGTCAGTACTGAGGCCAGTACACGGCGAGGCTAGAATTCGGCGGTCCTCGCCTACATAGGTATGGTGGACTGAGCGGCAGCGGCAGCATGCACTAAACAACCTATAGAGACTCGATACAACTGGCGGTTATCAGAGAGGGATAAGAATGACCTATCCGGATCCACCCTGAAGCTAACACCAACAAACCCATCCTGATGTTTCCCCCTCGAGACCAAACGAGGAAGTCAACCGAGGAACTCACACAGTTGGCAGTTTTATTTATTCAGTTATCGTTGCAGCATTTACTAGTCAGGTTTAGTTAATCGTCCTGATAAAATAAGAAGTGGGCAAGTTTAGTTAACCATTCCGTTGTAGTTGCAACAATTACTAATCAGATACAGATAGCATGAGATAAACCCAAAACCCAACAGTTGTTGGTACTTTTATTCAGCAATTCCGTTGTAGTTGCAATACTTACTAGTCAGGTACAATGGTCGCAAGCGACAATCCAAACAAGCAATTGTTGGCAGTTTTATTTAGCCATTCCGTTGTAGTTGCAATATTTACTAGTCATATCAGATACAAGTCAATTTATAACCGTAAACTTTAGTTATAGTTGTCTATGTTCGAGATACTGTGCTCCAAGTCGTCCATAACCGCGGACACGGCTTTCAGAAAGTTTTAACCCGGCCGGGGTGCACAAATAGCAACACACACACGATCAACCTCGGAAAAACCAAATCAAAACCCAACGAGGTCTTCACGACAGAGCAATCACAAGATTCAGAAATATTTCAGGGGGCCACCCCTTTGAGTAGATCCCGCAACGGAGTAAGCAAGCTCCGAGACGGACTCAAGGTTAGCGCCAATGGCTGTAAGCGACTGGGAACCCGAAAGTGTGGCTGGGCTTGTCGATACCGCGTAATCACTCCGCATTCCTAAACAGTACAGTGTGCTCCTCGCACAATCGTAAATACATAAGTAGCATGGCATAAGTACAGGATAGTAAATAAAACCTCAAACTAGTTGTGGCCCCAAGAAATAAGACGGAATCAAGCTCTGGCTAAGGGGGGCCCATACTCCCCATATGTGGATAGCGCGATAAATCAAGGAACAGGTATCAAGTACTCGGGGTCCTACGGGACACAAGTGGGCGTTCGGAAACCAAATGTTATCTATCACCCACCGATGCCTCTGCTTACTTACTTCAATTTTAGTTGTTAAACAGGAATTAAAGTGAAGGAAAAGTAAAACTATGATCATCTCCAACGTCAAACATGCGGCATTACTCCAACAACTGTGGCACTTGACAACACGCAGCAGCACTTGAGCAAGCGACTACGACGCGCAGGTCCAACTATCTACCAAACAACAGGTAATAGGATGTGTCCAAGGCAATATAAGGCTGCAAGGGATATCACGGTACGAAAAACTAGAGCATCGCAACAAAGATAGCAATAGATCAACAGGAGGGAATAAAGACTATAAAAGTAAGATAGGTAGAAAGGGGGAGATGCTCGCCTGAAAACTTTGTCGAAGGGTTCATCCGAAGATCGGGGCGAAGCTCACATCAACTCAACGGTCTTATCCGCGAAGAAGCAAAACACTAGAATAAACACCGGATGCAATATTTAATAAAACGGCAGAAGATCGGCATGATGCATGTATGATGCATGGCATGGCAAAGAGGCGATGCAATTAGGTCATATTAAGCGGAACCGGGGTCCCGACAATTATTTAGATGGTTCATGTTGTTTAGCTACCCCGCACATTAAATGTTGTTTAGCAAGACAACAGATGGAACCGGTTCGCTACACATGTTTAAATGAGGCCAATATGAGACTAGATTTGCCCGCATATGGGCCCCATATTTAATTATTAGGTGAATCGGCATAAGGCCCCCAAACCATTGATATGCATGCGAGATGACAATTAAATATGCAACAAGTTGATATCATTTATAAAAATAGGGTATCGAGGAAAAGGGTCACACATTGAGGGGTCTCGACGGTCTCGGGGTTCCGGGGTTCGGGGTCGGTCTCAGGGTCCAGGGTTCGACGGGGCGTTCTCGGGATCCGGGGTCGTTCGCGGAGATCGGGGTAGGTCTTGTCGCAACCGGGAAGCAGGGCTTGGTTGGCGTCGGGGGCGCATCGGTCTCGCCCTGTACGGTGTCGTTCTTGTCGCATGCAGATCTTGTTGGGTTCCGCGGGGTCGATCTTGCCGTTGCGAGGGTCTTGTTGGGTCCGCGCCATCGCGTCGGTCTCGGCATCCGGGGTGAAGTGCTTGGCATCCTCGAGGAGCACTTGTCGTATTCGAGTCGATGACCTGGCGTCTGGTTTCTCGGGCATCTGATCCAGGGAGAAGTACTTGTTGCGTCTGCGGCTCCGGGTCCAGGTAGAAGAGCTCGTCGCTCCCGGAGAAGACCTTGGGGTTCCGTTCTCTTGCATCGGTACAGGTATGCGGTGTTCTTGCATCGAAGATCTTGACATACAGCGGGATTGGTCTCGGGTTCGGGCGTCACGGGGCGACGATAGCGGGCAGGGAGCGGGTAGAGGTTGGCCTCGGACTGTTGACGTAGGGACCTCACCGACCGAGGCGTTGCAGGCCCAGATCGCGGGGCACTCGGAGCAGCCCCCCCCCCCCAAGGTGGGGTCTGCGGCGGTGACGAGGCGCTGACGACAGCGGGGCGAACTCGGGCGAGCGGGGCCAGGGAGACGGGCGCGCGTGCGTGCGTCGCGGCGGGCGGACGCGACGGCGGTGGGTGGCTTGTCAGCGACGGCGGGCTCGCGAGGTGGGGCGGCGAGCGCTGGATACGGGAGGAGCACGGCGGCGCGCCGGCGGTAGCCGGAGGGGAGGCGAAGCGGGGCCGGCGGCCTGGGCGGCACGGCGGCGCGGACGCCTGAGGGGAGGAGGCGGCCGGCCGGGGCGCTGGGGCCCTGGCGGCGAGCGGCGAGGATGGCGGGGCAGGGCTCGACGCGGTGGCGGGCGGAGGACGAGGCCCACTGGCGGCGAGCGGCGCAGGCTCGCGGCTCCGGGGAGGCGGGGCTCAGGCGGCGGCGAAGCTCGGAGGGGCGCGCGGGGAGGCGCGTGCTGGCGGCGAGGCGGGCGCGCAGGCGGTGGACGGCGAGCGAGCGAGCGAGCTAGGCGGGGAGGGAGGGCAGATGCGGCGAGGCGGCGCTGCGGAGGCGGCGAGCAGAGGCTCGGGCGAGGCGGCTGGCGCGGGGAGAAGCAGGCGCGGCGACGGAGGTCGCTGGAGCGTGGGCGGCGGGGTGCGGTTGCGTGCGGGGAGAGAGGAAGAAGGGAGAGGCTGGGAGGAGGCAGCGGGGTGGCCCAGGGTGTGGGACCCGCGGGGAGGTGGGATCGGGTGTGGCCGGGCGCGCGCGTGTGTGGTGTTGTGTGCGTGGTGTGTTTACTGTGTGGGTCTGGGTTAGTTGCTGGGTGGGTTTAGAGGGAGAGGGAGTGGGGGTGGGCTAGGTGTCAGTGCTAGATTGGTTAGGGGGGAGGGTGAGAGTGAGGTGGCACACACTGATTGGGTGGGGTGAGGTGGAGGCTGGGTTGGGGTAGATTAGTTGGTAGGTTTAGAAAAAGGGGTGGACCGATTATAGAAAATGGGGGTGGTCGTTCGGGTCGATACGGCCCGTTCGACTGCCCCTACTAAAATAATTTAAATTTTTATTTATTCTAAAACACGGCTTTCGCAACCCGATAGCCGACAACAAAATAATTCCGGAGAACCGGTGTTTGGCGTTTGAATAAAAGGCGGGGCGTTTCAGAAAACAAAATAGGTTTTTCTGAAATAGTTTTAGACAAACAACACATGATGATGACGATGCAATGCACAAATTCAACGCGATTTTCTAGTAGTGGTTTTGCGGGATGCCACATGCTTCCTCTGCTTCTCCCTTCTCTGTTGGCCGGCCATGGCGGCGAGGGACGAGGGTGTGAGAGCAGGGCCAGGAGCCGATGGGAAGGAGGCCGGGAAGTCATCCCTGCGGTGCTGTGGCGCGGCACCGACAGGGAGGTGCCGAGCCTCTGTGTCGTGCCTCCATGGAAGAGGAAGACAAGGTGTGTCTCGGTTGCGGGCTTCCACTGGAATAAGCGCTTTTGTATTTCCTGTCTTGCTCCGAGGGACGCGGCGTGGTTCTCCCTCCTCTCGGCCGGCCGTGGTGGCGAGGGGGAGGGTGGAGACCTTGTTGTTTCTTCTTGGGCGAGGCAGGTGGTGGGTGGGGTCATCAGCTTGCGATTCCCCGCGAGTGTCATCTCGCCGGCAAGAGGGCCGGTGCTATCTGCTCTCCTGGGTGTAATGGCGAGCTCGGCCCCAGAAGCAACAAAAAAGCAATGGAGTTGGGAAGCAATCTTCTTGAGCACCACCTCGGCGGCAGGTGATAGCCGTCCGACATCCAAGGCCAGAAAACGGCCTATCCAGAAGCCGGCGAAGGGTCCCGGCATTTGTCAAACCTCCCCAGAGAGGCCCCTATTGAGGTCGACGACCGCGTTTCCCGTCTACTCGGAAGCACGTGGTTTTGTCCCCGCGTCCGAGTTTGATGGCGGTGTGTTCGACTTCCAGCTCGGCGGTGGAGAAAGAGAAGGACCTAATTGTTATCTTTCATCTTTTAGCGAGGTCTTTTCTGCTTTTACCAGGGACCTATATTTTTTTTTATGGGTTTCTTTTTTATCAGTTGTAAATATATACTACCGGTCCCTTCGGGGACATCCTTGTTAAAAAAAAGGTCGGCGGTAACATCGATGAGGCAAGAGTGGGTGGGTGGCTGGCTGCTTGCAACGAGGCAGGATATGAGCTCGCGGCCGGCCTCCGAATCTGAGTGGTACTCTGCTGTGGCGGAAGAGAATCGAGGCGCTGGTCTCCATGGGGCCCCCTGTGGCACTGTAGGACGAAACAGCGAGCGTAGTGGATCTTCCAGACCAGGTGCAAACCAAACGACCTCAGCTCATTCAGAAATTATCTATATATAATGTTAGTACCTCCGATTCATATTAATAGCCTTAACTTTATTTAGATTCATACATATCTAATTAAAAGCATCTCTAATGAAGCCCTTAAACGCATAACTTGTAAATTGCGAGTATAAACAGCTGTACTCGCAATTTATAGGTTCGAGTTCATCGACGCAGATCGAAGCCGCAAATCTGAATTTTAAAAACTCCGGCAAGAAATTTAACGCATGAACGCACTAGTTCGTCAGCAGATCAAGCAGTTCATACAAAATATATCATAATCATAAAAAAAAAATTAAATAGGGGGGGAGAGCTCGCGGCGCATCCGCTTCAGGAACGATGAAGAGGACGAGGATGACGCCTCGCCGGAAGGGGGTAGGAGAGCTTGCGGCGCCTCCGCTTCGTGCAGGCCTGCGACATAGGACGCCAGCAAGAGGGGCGGCCGTATACCCTTGTTGGTCCAGTGGCGTGCCGCCCGGCCCTTGGCCAGATGGACCGCACTAGCTTCGCGTCCGGCTCGTCGGAGCAGGGATGTAGGGACGACCACAGGAGCGGCCGCCGGCCACCACCTCCTCCTCTGCCGCTACGGCCTCCTCCCTGCCCGCATCCGCCGTGCAGCATTGACATGGCGAGGACGTCATCGTCGATCTGCAACTGCCGTGGCCTGATTCGCTGCGCGGTGGTGGCGGGGGGATAGGTTTGTTGTGCGGCGGCGGCGTGCGGGTTGGAACCAGTATTCGCCCGCACGCACACTACTTGTAGGGGCTAGGGAGGGTGGTTCAAGGGGGCCCGTGAAAAAAGAATACAGGCCAGGGTCTTTACGGGCTCGGTTAGCTCGACCTCTCGGCCCACAGCCCATATTCTTGCCGGAATTTCACGGGTTTGGCCCTTTTAAGAGTTCCATTGGAGATGCTCTAAGTACTTAGATATGTGCATTCATATTTAGACAAAGTTGAATCCATTAACATGAAACGGAGGGAGTAAAAAATATATAATTTAAAAAAAAAACCGAATGATAAAGAGGCCAGGGGCATAAACGCATTTTAAATTTTTTTAGTAAGGAGCCAAAAATGGAGCACTCCACACCTTCTAGTCTTCTAGCAACCAGTATTTTTCCAAGACCAACCAACCAAACGTCCAAAAAACATCTAGTACTATAAGAGAAACAAAATCAAGAAAAAACTTTCGTCCCAATAATGATCACGATCAGCCGTCTGGTTCCGCACTGCTGTACACGACTATGCATCAATGCATGTTTAATCATGTGAGTCTATAAAGGCTGCCTGACCCATTTCTGCACATAAAAAAGGAAAAAATATTATTTTCCCCAAAATAAGTAGAAGATAAGACAAATGCACAACGTGTGGATGCAATGAAGAGTTGACCAGGCAGCAAGTGATGAAGAAGCACCACCACTTCTTATAATTGACCCCTCCGCATGCTATGCCATGTGAAGCCCAAATTCTGCGAGCGGCAGGTGATCGACTCATGCTCTGTATTCGTACACAGGTTCATAACAGGTATGTTATGTATTTAGTTGTTAGTAATTTTAATTTGGTGTAGTAGCTCTTTAGAGCTGTGATGCAACCAATTTCGATCCATCTTGATTTACACCCCAAAGCAAAATAGAATTTGACTGTTTTCAAATTAATCTATATGAGATTCTGCCGCTCAAGCTACATCATCAACATCTAACTTCTTAAACAGGTTTGAAATAGCCCAGCAGTTCCTACTCACATCTTCCCACTCTACATCGTTAAAGTTATAAAGTGAATCTAACGCAACACATCACAATTCAACTTCTGCAAACTAGATCTTAGAACATCATGCTTCTCAATTTTGCCATGAAAGTTAGCTGGAACGTCATGTATAACGTTGAACTGTTATATGTATATTGGTCATGAAATTGTAATTTAGTACTCTCTATACTACTTTTAGGCAAAAATATCTGCAGAATTGTGGCCAAATCTAGCGGCTAGCCGGCTACATACACTATTCTATGATTTTCTCAAGATGTATTATCCGGATAGCATGGTAAGAGAACTAATCCAAGGGGATGATAGATCAAAATGGATAGCACATAGTAATCACAATGTGAAATGTTTCACACAAGAGGAGATAGTAAGATTTACCAACAACTATGAAACTATGCTCGGGAGAGGTGCCTTTGGAGAAGTTTATGAAGGTGTCCTTGAGGACAAAAGTGTGGTTGCAGTCAAGAGGTTTATCAACAATGTGAAAGAAAACTTTGCCAAAGAGTTGACCGTTCACCGAGAAATCAATCACAAGAACGTAGTCAGATTGGTAGGCTACTGTTTAGAAGAAAATGCCCTAATGATGGTGACGGAGTATATTCCTAAAGGAAACCTAAGTGATGTCCTTCACGGGGACAATGCTCCCATTTCCTTGGATACACGACTGAGAATTGCCATAGAATGTGCAGATGCGTTGGGCTATATGCATTCACAAATGTATACTCAGGTCATTCATGGTGATATCAAGCCTGCAAATATACTTTTGGATGATGGACTCGGAGCAAAAATATCAGACTTTGGAATATCAAGACTAGTCAACACTGAAAATACATATACTGTACATATCATAGGAAGTATAGGTTACATGGACCCTCTGTTTGCTCGTACTGGTCGCCTGATAGCAAAGAATGATGTTTATAGTTTTGGGGTAGTGCTCTTGGAACTGATAACAAGAAAAAAGCCAATAGAGATGTTTGATGCTGAAAATTTTACTAAAGCTCTTGCAAAAGGTATGAGGAGTGTGAGAGAGATGTTCGATTCTGGAATTGCAATCCCGAGCAACATGAAGACTATGGAACAAATTGCACAACTGGCAGGTAAATGCTTGAGGATGGAACTCAACAAACGTCCTGAGATGTTGGAAGTTGCAGAACATCTTCGCAGACTTAGAAAAGCTCTACACCAGAGACAAGAAAGACGAGCTCTGTTTCCTCGGGGAAAGAAAAACAAACTACCTCCAACTGACACACCATTGCAAGAAGGTAGTAGCAGTAGCCATTATGTGGGAATTGTAGCTCCAGATAAAATGACAACATCAGAAGAAAGCAGTAACGAATACGTGGGAACTTTTATCATTGGGTCAACGATGACTTGTCCATTGTTCAATTTGGACAACCTGCTTAAGGCCTCGGCTGAAGTTCTGGGCAAAGGTACCGTTGGGACGTCGTACAAGGCAACGCTTGAGAGTGGGGACCAGCTGGTCGTCAAGAGGCTGAGGCCAGTGGACTTACCAAAGGAGGAGTTTCAACTGCGTGTCACGGTGATTGGCGCAATCCAGAACAAACACATTGCGCCACTACAGTGGTATTACTATAGCAAGGATGAGAAGATGCTAGTGTACAATATATTCCCGATGGGTAGTCTAGCACATGCCCTCCATGGTAATATATGTTGTACTGTAGTACAATGCTTAATTATCCTACGTCTTCCTTGTATACAGGTTCTAATGCTTTTGATGGTGTGTGAATCCAGGAGATCGAGTATCCCCAGCTCCGCTGGGATGGGAACAGCGGGCAGCCATAGCACTTGCAACGGCACGCGGTTGTTAGCATTAATTTTGATTAGGAAAGTATGGGTCTTGAGTTTCTCTGTGTGGCAGCCGTATACATCAAGTTTGAGTCTAATTAGGTATTTTCTAGTCTAGTTCTAGTCGGTTTGGCTTGCATGCCATATAGGTGTGTCCTAGTACGAGTAGATATAGGACATCGGGTTAGTTGGCCATGTATATATACACAGCCTTGGACGTTGAGTTTTGTAACCGTGAGTTGAGAAGAGAAGAAACAAAGAAAATTCGAGGGCACGATACGTGCCCGTGGCCACAAGATTTTTTCGAGCGTGTGTGTTTGTCTAGTTTGATGTAGTCGATCTGTGGACAAATTCCAACAATTGGTATCAGAGCGAGGTAGAAGATTTGAAGCTTGCCCCGGGGAGGCGACCCGACTAGTGCCTCGGGGCGGGCTACCGGGTGGAGGCGACAAGGAGGAAGATGGCGGGCGATATTGTCGCTCGGCGGAGCGGCAAGGAGGAAGATGGCGGACGGTGGTGGTCCGGCGGAGCGACACGAGGGAGGCGGCAGGGCGCTGTCGTCGGAAAAGCGGTGGAGGTGGATGATCGTTGCTGGGAGAGGAGATGCTGAGGTGCGGTACCGGAAGTCTCGTCAAGATCATTAACCGGGGAGTTAGAAGAGTCAAGGAGTCATGTGCGTACGGGTTGACACGTTGAGTCGGCGTCATGTTCGTGAGTCGTTGTTGTGTCCAAGTGCTCGTCTCTGTGAGGATCCGTTGCAGTGGAAGCGTGTCACGTCGTGTTGCTGTCTGGTGCTAGGTGCGACCAAGGGTCTCGATGTGGAGGATGATGCTCAAGCGTATAGTGGGACAATGACCAGTGAAGGGGAGCCTCTTTAATGAGGACCTGTCTCTACATGGGACGATGTGGTGATCATCGTTGGAATGTATTGCGTTAGGGGTAAACGATGGTGTCGCCTGGCAGCGTGACTGGGAGTCTGGATCATACGTTGAGTTGAGTCAAGATGTCGTGAAACTGCAAGGAGTCAAGATCAGGAAGAGCGCGAGGAGACGGCAATTCAAAATTAGGGGGAGATTGTTAGCATTAATTTTGATTAGGAAAGTATGGGTCTTGAGTTTCTCTGTGTGGCAGCCGTATACACCAAGTTTGAGTCTAATTAGGTTTCTTAATTAGGTATTTTCTAGTCTAGTTCTAGTCGGTTTGGCTTGCATGCCATATATGTGTGTCCTAGTACGAGTAGATATAGGACATCGGGTTAGTTGGCCATGTATATATACACAGCCTTGAACGTTGAGTTTTGTAACCGTGAGTTGAGAAGAGAAGAAACAAAGAAAATTCAAGGGCACGATACGTGCCCGGTCACAAGATTTTTTCGAGCGTGTGTGTTTGTCTAATTTGATGTAGTCGATCTGTGAGCAAATTCCAACAGCGGTGTGGCCTACATCCACTCAGCCGGACCATCGAGCTGCCATGGCAACATCAAGTCCTCTTAACGTCATGCTCACAGGCACCCACGATGCTTGCGTGTCGGAGCACGGCCTGACAACGCTTTGCCTGTCTGGCCCTGGCTACCGCGCTCCTGAGGTCACGGTCTCTCAGAAAGCCGATGTCTACAGCTTTGGCGTCCTACTGCTGGAGCTTCTCTCCGGTCTGACTCCGGTGAAAGACACACAGCTTGAGGAGGGTGTAGATTTGCCACACTGGGCACGTTGCGGTATTCGTGAGGACTTGATGTGGGAGATGTTCGATGTGGAGCTCCTAGCACGACAGCGAACAGACGTGGAAAAGGAATGCATGCTGCGGTTCCTGAACCTCGCCATACATTGCTGCAGCGATGATGCCAAGTTGAGGCCTACAATGTCTGATGTATTGCAGCGGATCGAGGAGATGACAATTTGAGGCCTATAATGTTGTCTCATGCTGGAGCATGTACAACAGGAAGAAGATCAGCCGAGAGCTTTCATCAGGACTCTCTTTCAGCCCTTATCCTGGAGCACTTACTTCAGCGGAAAACATATCTTCTCATTGTGCGTTCGGAATCTATCGACTGTCATATATATTGGCATATAGACTCGGCACTAGGAAACATGGTCATGCCTTATAACAGGATAGAAATAGGGAGTGTCTACTGAACAACTGTTTTTCAATTGAAAAACATACACATTTTAAACCAATACAAACTCGACAGCTGTAAAAACTCGTTACTCAAGAAGCAATGAGGAGAAATATGTTTGTTTCCTATTTTCCTAAAACAGACATATTTTTAAACTCAGCCCAAGAATATACTAAGTCGGTCCAAAAGTCGACTACACAAATATTGAGTCCACCTCAGCCCAACACAACATTCTACTGAGTTAAAATCGTCCAAAACACAGTAGTGAATAATAACAGGACAAAAAGGCCAGAAAATATCTGATGATAAAAAGCCCAGAACAAGGAAGCCTAGTTAAATTGGAGCTCTTTCTTCTTCTTCCCCAAGAAAGAACATCACGCACCACGTCCTCTGCCGATCTGGGCAACGAGAAGAACATGACTCATTGCTCCATTCCCCTGCTGTTGAGTTGATCTGGTGCTCCATTATCCCTGCCGCTGAGTTGATCTGGGGGCTTTAGATCAACCAGTTCCCCTGCAAAAACATAAATCCCCCTGCAGAATCACAAAACATGGCAATGCAAAAAGGAGAGATCAACCAGTTCCCAAAACAAACAAGAAAAATGGAATCACAAGACAAATTGATACGACTTCAAGAAGACAACTTACCTCTACAGGATGCTCAGCTGTCCCAGGTAAGCTACTATGAACTCAACTTGTTTCTCTAAAGAAATTTCTACTATATCAGATCTAGAATTTAAACTTAGTTTTCTAACTAGAGGGGATGAACTATAAGAGGAGGGAACATACCTGGGATGCAGCATAGGGTAAGCTGACACAAAATGCAAAATAAAACCTGACATCATGTAGCGCAGTTATTAGGTGAGATATCATATCAACAGATGAAACAAAAAAATTGAGCTACCCTAAAAATACGTTGATAGTTCAGTAAACTGCTTTATAATCTTCAAGTACAAGCATCAAAAAAGTAAATAACAAGTTTGACCACAAACACATGCAAAATTAGTTCAGAATTCGTCCATGAGAACATACATCACATATACTGATGGAAGATGAATTTCTTTTTTCAGGGACATAATAGAGGGTGCACAAAGCAAGCAAGAGATGGAGAAATGGATGAACAACTATTTTTCCATGTAAAAATACTAACTGGATTGAAACAGAAGAATATAGGCAGACTTTTCTATAGTGTACATATCTATAGTCATTTAGATATTTTGAAAAAAAGGATGACTATCTTCTTTGTAAAAACTCATTATAGAAAGACTTTTCATACATGGCTCTGCTGCGAGGTGATATTGACATCGACTACTCAACTTACACTGCAAATCATCAGGTAAAAAACTGCTTAAATGCATAACCTTATATGGTAGATATGCTACTTGTCTTTTCTTAAACTTACCATCTTGAATATGAATTTAAAACAATAGTTAGATCCCCATAGTTTTCCCTCTGCAAATGGTGGAATAACATGTTGCAGAACTACTAAGACAGATCAAGGAGAAACAAATCCATGTGATGCTAATGTATGCCAAAAATCTCACGAAATGATAATGAATGTATAAGAAAAAATAAAAAAATGTATAGAACTAACACCTTTATTACATAACTTACATGTCAACACATTTAGGAGTGGTGAAGGGACATATGCACGTTCATCATGCCCCGATAAAGGAGTCAGATTTGAGGTACATTTCAATCAAGAACTTGCACATTTACAAAAAAAAAGAAACTGATAAAATGAAAAACTTATCTGTCGACAATTGAAACAGCAAGAAGGTACTCAACATTACAAGGATGAATGTAATCCATGGGATGCGGATCTATTTCAAGAAATGGAAATCGATGAGGTTAGATCTTCAAGCACTTGTTACATCATTTCAATTCGAGAACAAGAAAGTTTAAAATGAAAAAAAGATTAAAACTGTACATCTACTTTCTTGTAGATTGGTGATGATGATAGCCCAAGAGATGAATCAAATCATCATGATTTTGACCATACATGGAATTTAGATGATTAAAATGATAACAGCAGTGGAAATCAGAACCAAAGTAACAACTATCATGAAAATGGCGACAATGAAATAGAAGAGATACATGAGGAAGATGTTGAAAATTTTCTAGAAAATGATACATCAGATAATGAGCAGACAAAGTCAGGAGTAAGCAATGAGGTTATGCCCGAGAAGGGTATGGAATTTAAATCAAGAAAAGAAGCTCATCAATTCTGAAACATGTACTCTTTTGGAGCTGGTTTCTCTATTGCCATTGTTTTCACTTATAGAACATCGAGCAAAAAAGGAATAATGAGGTAACAAGGGTGACAATCAAGTGTAACAAGCATGGTCACAACACAGAAGCTAAAAAAGAGCAGCTCGTAGGACAGAGACAGTGCATAGTGATTGTTAAGTCAGATTTTGCAAGGTTGAGATGGTCATTAGTGAGAAAAATAGGATATGGCGGATAACTAACCTAATGCTTCAACACAACCACCCTCTTGATCCAGGAAGCAGGTTTTTTAGGTCACATGTCTGCATGACAAAAGAGGAGAAAGCAATCATAAGAACAATGAAGCAATGCAACATTCCCACAAGAAATTTAGTATCTGTTCTAGCACACATGAGGGGGGAATGGACAAGCTACCATACAACAAAAGGAAAGTCTGCAACTATGGTACAAGCGTGAACAGAGAATTGAAGAATAGTGATTTAGTGGAAGTACTAGCCTGGTTTAACAAGAAACAAGCCGAAAACCCAGATTTTTACTACTCAATGGAACTAGATGCTGAAAACAAGGTTCGAAGTGTGTTCTGGTCAGATGCAAGATCAAGGCAGTACTATGATTTGTATGGTGACTATGTTAGTTTTGACACAACATTTCTCACAAACAAATACAATCTACCGTTTGCTCCTTTTGTTGGAATCTCCCCTCATGGAAAAACATATCTATTCGCATGTTCCTTCATCGTGAATGAGACAACGAAAACATTTAAATGGTTGTTTGGGGAGTTTAAGACATGCATGGGTGGCAAACATCCACAAACAATAATTACTGATCAATGTAAAGGCATGCAAGCTGCAATTGATGCTGTTTTCCTAGATGCAATACACAGAACATGCTTGTTCCATGTAAAAAAGAAGTGTGATGACAAAAATGGGCCAACATTTCAAGCAAATGAGGGGTTGTATGAAGAAATGCAAGATGTAATAGACACTCATTGACAATAATGGAGTTTGAAACTCTCTGGATGGCTATGATTGCAGAATACAAGGTGGAAGGTTTAAAATTCTTTAATGATATGTGAACATCGAGAAAAAAAGTATGTTCTAGTATACTTCAAAACCAGCTTCTTCCCATTCATACAAACTAATGCTCTGTTTAAGGAAGGTGTGGGTGCACAGTTCAGCATGACAAGCTTTCTTAGAGAATATCAGAGAATTTTGGATACTATCCATGCAAGAGAGGATGAACTAAACCAAAATTCATCAAACAAGATAGTGCCACTAACAAAATTCTACACTAAGTACTATATACAAAGGCAAGCACATGACCTCTACAACTTGGCAATATTCAGAAAATTCCAGCACATACTTAATGATCTTACAAGACTGAACATTAGAGAGGAAACAAGAAGGAAGATCTATGTGCTATTTCAGGCGCCCAACTATCCAATTAAAGAACATAGACAAAGAACCTACATAGTGCAAGTTAACTTGGAAACATAGGAGTATTCTTGTATATGCTGCAGGTTCGAAAAGGATGGCATTCCGTGCTGACACATTCTGAAAGTAATACACCAGATAAGTACATAATTGAAAGAAGGAGAAAAAGAGACAAGAAACTGACCTACTACACCCCCGCCCCGCAGGAAATTGACAATGACTGCCTCAGATACAACTTGCTATCTGTAAGACCCCACCTTTATAAAGGTAAAGGTCCCTGTGATTGCAATGCTAGTCCCTGGATCAAATGCTAGCATCCACAGTTTAAGATGAAGTACACAGAAACAAAGGTCATTATTACATCGTCATTCCAGAGATAACATAGTCTTTTACAACTCCATAGCCATAGGCTAGTACAAGAGTTTAACTTAACAATATAAATAAAAGTCTTCATCTTCATGTGCCACACGCAAGCATGTTGAGTGTAGACTCATAACCCTAATCCTCATCAAAGTAACCTGCAACATAACAAGTTACAACCATAGTGGGTTAACACATTGGAATAGTATTGGCAAGTGATACCTTAGTAGAATAATAGTATCTGTCTTCTATATGAATTTGGCTAAGTGTAGCTTAGGCTTGCTTTGCTCAAAATAGGTTTTACCTATCATTTGACAACACTAAGTTTTTATTTGGCAAAAACTCCCAAGGAACCACCCAATAGACATTGGTGAACCTTCACCCTTGTTCCACCACAAGTTTTAACTTAGAAAATTGGGATGAGGAGATTCTTGATAGCTTCCATGTGTTGATGCTCAAATTTTACATTACCGGGGACACGGCTAAGTACTTAGTTTCCCCCTTCTACAGAGGTGGTGCACTTTCCCCACAAGACTTGATTTTCACCAAGACAGGACCTTTCAGAAGCCTTGCCTTAGACCAGATGGACGCTCTTCAAACCTATCATCCACTACCACCAACTGTCCAAATGGCTAAGTTATTGCAACCTATATGATCCAGGAAGAGCCCATAATGTCATGTGTCTGCACTAGAAGCTTCTTAACATATGGCATATCAAATCCCTTTGTTCCTGGGTGGCATTCCACAAGTGAGATACACAAGGTAAACCATTGGAAAATGGGCCCTGGTAACCACTCAACCAAAATCCACCAAGCAATTACCATTCCACCCAGGTGTTTCATTCACTTAGTTGTTTTATTAAGAAAAAACATAAGTCAAAGACTTAGAAACATTTTTCCATAGCATGTATATAATCCACCCTTGGTTGCTACTAGCTAGGCTAAGCATGGTAATAGCAAGTATCTTGACTTAGAGAAAATTCTAACAATTCTACAACTACTAGGATTTCCCAAGCATAGCATATAGTTACTTGGCAAAAATTATCATGCAAGCCCTATACAAAATATTTCTAATGCATAATCAAAATATTGGGACAAAAGTATGAAGCACCACTTGCCTTGGTAGTTGGGGGAGTAAAAACAATCCTCACAGTCACAATCACCACTAGCTCCAAAATCTATACATAAAATGATAGCACCAAATTCATATTTCAAACAATCAAGCAAAAATATATGAATGCATGCAAATGACATGTGATGATTTTTCCTAAATCCAACAAGACAAGTAAAACAGTACTGATCAATAAAATAAACATTTATACATCAAATAAACTTTATTTGGCCTTTAAAACATTTTCCAATTAATTTTTATACACAAAATAAGCCTATAAATGTCTCTGCAAAAACAACTAACTTTACAGAAGCAATTCATTAAAAAAGTACATGGTTGGATAGAATTATTTTTCCTGATTCCACTAATATAAAATTTAAAACATTTGGACGTGTGGATCAAAAGTTATGAATTCTGCAAGTTTGAACATCTAATAGAAATGATTCTGTTTTTAAATCAAATTACAGGCCACGCGTCACGTTCTGATTCGCTGATACCGATTCGCACGGATCGATCCATGAGGGGCGTTGGATTTAAGTGACTGCGCACGGCCCAGATCTAATCATACCGCTTCACTTAAGTCATCTATCGTATGCGTTAGATCTAGATCTAACGACCCAAATCTAATAGACCAGAAACGAGCGGCGCTGCGACGGTGGCTGGCGGCGGCGCGCTCGGGCGGTGATGCTGCCGGTGATACAGGAAGCAAGGGAGAGGGGTATGGTGCTCACCAGGTTCGCGATGACGTGCTGATGCTCGAGGTGGTCTTTGCAGGGACAGGGGCGCACGAGGTTGGCGTAGATTGCTCGCCGAAGTTCCTTCTGGGGACGACCGCTTCTATTCGTCGTCGTCGGCGAGGGTACATGTCATGCCAATGCAAGAGAAGCAGTGTGTCAGATGCGCAAGATGATGCTGGTCACGCGAGTGTCAATGAGGAGGAGAGGGGTGGTCGGAAATTACCACGGGAGGTCGTCGGAGTTGGACCCGAAGATGGTGGCGCTCAGTCGATTACGTTGCCGACGCTCTGGGGCACGCGCAGACGAGCTAGTGCTACTGGGAGGTGTGCAAGGAGAAGTAGAGTGTGCTCGTGTGAATCAGAGGCAGAGGGGTGGTCGGGGTTGGCCGGAATTGGCGTTGCAGCTCGTCGGAGCAGCGGGGTCGCGACGAGGAATTCTTGCAGCCTAGGGGGTGCTCAGGGCTTGAGGTTTGGGGGGAAATGGAGAGGGGGCAGAGGGGGTTTAAGTAGCGAGGATGAGCGGGGCAATTACGCCAGAAATCAAGTGCAATCAATCGGATTTGATTCGGGAAGGAAATGGCAGAGAGGAGCAGGTTCTCCGGCACGGGATTGAAGACGAGTTGACGTGGCAGTGGGTCCGGGGCGTCAGTGAGAGAGGGGGGTACACACACGGGTGAGAAACAGAGAGGGGGAGGGATTTTCCCGGGTGGGCTAGGTGGGCTGCTAGATGGGTCGCGGTTTGGTTTGGGTTAGATAGCTAGTTAGTTTTATTTTTTTTCTCTATTTCTCTTTTTCTTTTTCTGATTTGATTTTCTGGTTTGATTTTAAATGCCCATTTCAATTATGTTTTAATTTGAATTTTCTCCAGATTTTTGTATTGTGTTTCTTGTGTCCTGGGGTGTGTAAAACATCTATTCATACTCAAATTCATTTTGGGTTTGAAATAAAGTTTAAAACCATGCCATTAATGAAATATTTTTAATAGGCATACAAGTGGATCTAAATTTGAATTTGTTTTGAAAATCCTTGTGTGCCTTGCATTCATTTTCAAAATAGTGCTGAGCAAACTAAGCATAGATAGCTAGTAAGATATAAACCTTGCCTCACTTGAATAAGTATAAGGCATAAATTTGGTTTCTTTTGTTTGAATTCTATTTGGAAAAGATCAAATGCTCCTGAATGCATGAATGATATGCAAGCTTTTTAATACATGATTTTTGGGATGTTACAAATCTAACCCCCCTTAAGGTGAATCTCGCCCTCGAGATCCGGATTGGCTAGCAAATAGGTGAGGGTGGTATTTCCGAAGATCATCTTCTCTCTTCCATGTTGCTTCTTCTTCGGAATGATGGTTCCACTGAACTTTGCAGAATTTGATAGTCTTTGTCCGAGTAACTCTTTCTGCAGTCTCAAGAATCTTGATAGGTTTTTCCTCATAAGTGAGATCACTTTCCAATTGGACCTCCTCCAAAGGTATAGTATCCTTCAAAGAAGTCTCCTCCATCTCCGGATGGCATTTGTTTAGTTGACTCACATGAAATACATTGTGAACGGCAGACAACGATTCAGGCAATTCAATCTCATATGCTACTTCTCCTTTACGGCTCAGAATCTTGAATGGTCCAACATATCTTGGGGCCAATTTTCCTTTGACTCCAAATCTCTTCACTCCACAAAGTGGTGACACTCTAAGATATGCTCTATCACCCACCTCATAGATGACTTCTCTACGCTTAGGATCCGCGTAGCTCTTTTGTCGAGACTGTGCTATCTTCAATCTTTCCTTTACTAACTTGACTTTCTCTTCAGCTTCCTTGATTAGTTCTGGCCCAAACAAGTTTATTTCTCCAACTCCATTCCATAACAATGGTGTAGTAAACTTTCTCCCATAGAGAAATTCAAATGGTTCCATCTCAATACTGGCTTGATAGCTGTTGTTGTAAGAGAATTCTGTGTAGGGCAGACTTTCATCCCAACTAGCACCATAATCTAGGGCACATGCCCTCAACATATCCTCTAGAATCTGGTTGGTCCTTTCTGTCTATCCATCAGTCTAGGGATGAAAAGCAGTACTGAATTCCAATCTCGTTCCCAATGACTCATGCAGTTGCCTCCAAAAATAGGAAGTGAATTGAGTTCCCCTATCAGACACAATACTCTTGGGTACTCCATGCAGAAACACAATCCTATTCATATAGATCTTGGCTAATTTAGCACTTGTATAGGTTGTCTTCACGGGTATGAAATGAGCCACTTTAGTTAGACGATCCACTACTACCCAAATAGAATCATATCCTGATCCGGTCCTTGGCAATCCGGTGATGAAATCCATGTCAATCTTATCCCACTTCCAATCAGGAATAGGTAGTGGTTGTAACAATCCTGCTGGTTTCTGATGTTCCGCTTTCACTCTACTACATACATCACACAAAGAAATATGTTCGGCGATGTCCTTCTTGAGATTATTCCACCAAAATCTTTCCTTCACATCCATGTACATTTTGGTGTTACCCGGATGAATGGAATATGGTGAGTTGTGTGCTTCCTGTAAAATCAGTTTCTGAAGCTCCGGATCTTGCGGAATACAGATACGTTTTCCATACCATAAAGTACCCTGTTCGTCTTCATGGAATCCTTTGGCTTTTCCCTTACCAATCTTTTCCTTAATCTCTTCAATTTCCTTGTCCGTCTTTTGGGCTTCCTTGATTTTGTCCAACAAGGTGGGTTGAACATCCAATGACATGAGATGTCCTTCAGGCACTATCTCCAATATGAGATCTTTGAATTTGGCACACTGATCATCTGGCAACTCTCCCTTAGTAAGGCCATTCACATAAATCTTACGTCTCAATGCATCCGCTGCCACATTTGCTTTACCAGGGTGGTATTGCAAACTCAAGTCATAATCCTTGATGAGTTCTAGCCATCTTCTTTGTCTCATGTTGATTTCTTTCTGAGTGAAGATATACTTCAAACTTTTGTGATCTGTGAACACTTCACATCGCTTTCCCAAAAGATAATGTCTCCATGTTGTGAGTGCATGGACAACAGAGGCTAACTCTAAATCATGAGTAGGATAATTCACTTCATGAGTTTTGAGTTGTCTCAAGGCATAAGCCACAACTTTCCCTTCTTGCATCAGAACTGCACCCAATCCTTGGTGAGATTTTAAGGTTCCCAACCTTTAATAAGGTAGAGATCCCTGTGTTTACAATGCTAGTCCCTGGATCAATAGATAGCATCCACAGTTAAGATGTAATATCAAGAAACAAAGGTCATAATACAACTTTATAACCAGGAATAAAATAATTCTTTACATCTTACATAGCTCATTTGGCTATCACATTACAATGCAGCAGAATATCTATATAGCATGGAGTCCTTCATCTTCAAAGTGCCACAGGCAATCATGTTGGTTGTAGACTTGAAATCCTATTCAACATACTTCACTAACACCAAACAAACCTGCAACATAATAAGTTGCAGCCACAAGGGTCAATACATTTGAATTGTATTGGCAAGTTTCACTACTATGTAGAGTTTAGGTGGATCCTATCATTACATGCATATTTGGCTAAGTGGGATTAGGCTCATTTGCAGAAAGCAATATAGTTTTATCCTATCTTTTCAAAATAGTTTTTGATCTTTTGTCAAATCTTTCTGAACTCCTTGGAAAACTCCAAGTGCTTCAAATCCCTTGTTGTCACCCTCAAGTTTTAACTTTGAGAAATTGGAATGTCGAGATCTTCCATAGCTTCAGGCCTTAGTTGCTCAGTATTGTCCATAACCGGGGACACGGCTAAGTACTTAGAATTTGATCTTCTGCAGAAGTTGTACACTTTACCCACATGACACAATCTCGTATTGACGCCACCAGTGGCCGCTGGATAAAAGTACTCACCAAAATGGAGTACTGGCAGATCGAGAATGTGACAAAGTCTTTCCATAGAAGTCCTCCCAATACACAATGCTAGCTTGTCAACCAGGCACCAATGTAGGGATAAATTTCCCTTACACAATTCTAGTTAACCTGAAGATGCCAATGCATGGGTATTCCACTATGTAGTTGACTAAGCCAGAGCCCATTTAGCATGTGGCTGTACACGGAAGCCACTGTACGAGAAACCTGTTCAATCTGTAAGTACCTGGGTGGTTTTCTTCTAGTGCACATCCAAAAAGATAGCCATATAGACATGGTTCCCTTTGTTGCCACCTTGTCCAAAACTTGAGCATCCTTGTCCACCCAGGTGGTTCATTGGGTACTTGTTTTATTATATAAAACATATGTCTTTTCAACACCTCATATAATCATGTCATGTATCCCATCCCAAATATATAGCAGGGCTAAGCATACTACAATTACAATGTTTTCACTAAGGAAGATATAAGGGTATCCTATTAGGATTTAGCATAGCATAAAATATAGTAGTCCTTTCCATGCATGTTATAGAATCCACTAAGTGTAATGAAAATAGTAGGACATGGATGATAGTGTCACTTGCCTTTTTAGTAGATAATGTTGGTTCACTTCTTGATCTTGCAAATATCACACTCTTCTAACTTCACTACAATTCAATCAAGCAAACACAAATTCAACTAGCATTCAAACCATTTCACCACATAAAATAATAAAAACAAGGTCATGCATGCAAACATGCAAAAGATAGTTTTATTTGGAAAAGTGGTTCCTACTAGGCTCTAAACATTTTCAAGCTCACATTGGTCATTTACAAAAGTGGTAAAACCATTTGCAAAAGGTTTCATCTCATAAACCAAATATTATGCTAAGGTGATATTTTATGTTGTTGAAAATATCTTTTAGCAAAGCAATAATTTTATATGGTTCATTAAATATGTTCTTAATCTCAAAACTTGGTGTTTCGGGTCAGAAGGTTTGAATCACAACATTTCCCAAAGGCTTTACTCAAAAATCATTTCTAAACCATAAACAATATTTTTATTTGACTAGAAATGTGCTAATTCAAATATTTATCCCTTAACTCTACAAAATACATTTTTAAATCCATAAGTTGGTTCCTATGGTCAGTAGGTTCAAAACAAACCATTTTGCAAAGATTTCATCTCAAAATTATATCTAGAAAAATTTTATATTCAAAATAAGCCTACATAAGTTTCTGCAAATTCAACCAATTTTCCAGAAGCAAAACATTAAAAAAAAGCATGGTTGCAAAGTACTTGTTCTGCTGATTCCATTGATATAAAATTTGCAAAATTTGGACGTGTAGAACTAAAGTTATGAATTTTTCAAGTTTGCATATCTAATAGATTCTAATTTCTGTTTTTAATCCTGAGTCTGGCCACGTGTCTTAACCTCATTGGGCGATACCGCTTCGTTCGGATTGAGCAATACTGGCCGTAGGATTTCACTTAAAATGCATGGCTCAGATGGACGTGTACCCTTTCGCTTATGAACTAATCTGATCCTTTGGATCTAGATCCGACGGACCACAGCGCATTGACCCAAAGCGAGCGGCGCTGGCGGCGGCGCATGCTCTGGCGGTGGTGTTGGCGACGAACCAGGAAGCAAGAGGGGTAACGGGGGTGCTCACCGTGCTCGCAGAGGTGTGGCGAAGCTCGAGGTGGCGTCGGCTTGACGAGGGGTGCACTGGTGCAGAGTGGATTGCTGGTCGGAGTTGCTGCGACGTCGGACTCGCTCAGTTGTCGACGGGGGCGAGGCTCCAGGTCGTGCCGAGGCAAAATAAAGGCATGGTAAGACGTGGGCGAGCGTGGGGAGTACGGGAGCATTATTAGGAGGGATCGGGGCGGTCAGAGCTTACCGGGGGAACTCGCCGGAGAAATGGCAGAAGACGGTTGCGCACTGGTAATGACGAAGCCGAGCTTCTAGGGCGCGCGGAACGAGTTGGGACTATGGGCAGGTGCGCCTGATGATGGGGAGCAAGGCTGCGTGCAGTGGGAGGCGAGGGTCGGCTGTGGTTCGCCAGAATTGATCGGAAAGTTCGCCGGAAGCAGTGGGGTGCGAGCTCGGAATTAGAGCAGCCCGGTGGCAAAGAGTGGCTGGAGTTTGGGGGGAAAGAGAGAGGGGAGCGTGGAGTTTATGTGTGCGTGTTTACTGGCGAGAATTGATCACTCCATCAATCGGATTTATGCCTCGAATCAAGGCGCAGAAACAGTCGCGAGGAAAGGCGAGGACGTCACGGTGGGGAAGATGCTGAGGTGGCCAGTGGGGTCCGGCTGGCAGCGAGAGAAGGAGATAGGAGGTGGGGTACACTTGTCTGTGACTCAGCGGGTGCGTTACTCAGTGAAAAATGGTTCACTGCGGGGAGTTTAGTTGGGCTGCGAGTTGGGGTTGCTGGGCCTGTTGGGTTGGGTCTGCTTTGTTTCTCTTTTTTATACTGATTGCTTTTTCTTTTTCTATTTGGAATTTTTGTTTTGATTTTATTTCAAACAATTCAAACTCCAATTAAATTCAAACCACCACCAAACTTTGTGTTGATTTTAATTCTGTTTAACAACATATTCCAAAGTCCAAAATAAAATAATACTTTTATTCTTTTAGGATCTATTAATAATTAAATAAATAGACCTTAGTCTTTAATTCAAATAGGATTTAATTTATTTAAGAACTCTATTTGAAATCTAAATAATACCAAAACCTTTTCAGTAGGTTTTATTTGAAAAACAAAATACTTGGAAATCTTATTTAAAATATTTTAACAAGTTTCAATGTTTATTTTAAAAAAGGAAAAAGCCTATACTTAAATAAAAATGGATATTAATAAATCCTCATGGTTTTATTTAAATAAACCTTTATTATTTTTATCAAACAAAATATTTTATTTCAAAAGCTTGGCCAAGATTTAATTTGGCTTTATAAAATAATCCTTATTTATAATTCTACCTTTTCTTTTGAAAACCAAATCTTTTTATTAAAAGATCCAAAAATAGTGATTCCAACTATTATATCTTTATTTATTATTTGTTTATCTTTTTAAATCCTTTTAGGATTTTATTTGATCAAAATAGGTTTGGATGTTTCCAATTGGAAAAAAAAGTTTTGTCTCACCCTAAAAATCAACAATTGTTTATTTTGTTTATTTATTCTTCACATTTCAAAATTTGGAAAATTTTGGGATGTGACAGAGATGCATCACAATACACTTGGAAATCCTTCTCCAAGTCTGGCAGACATAAGACTGGTCTGTCACTAGTCTCTTCTTCAATTCTTGGAAACTGAGTTCACATCCTCCAGTCCAATCAAATTTCTTGTCTTTCTTGAGTAACTCCGTCATTGGCTTAGCTACCTTTGATAAATTCTCAATAAACCTTCGATAGTATCCTGCCAAGCCAAGGAATCTACGAACTTCTTTCACTGACTTAGGAGATTCCCATTCAGTTACAGCTGACACTTTTGCGGGATCAACTGCTACACCATCTCCTGACACAATGTGTCCAAGAAATCCAACCTCATTTAGCCAGAATTCACACTTGCTGAATTTGGCATACAGTTTATGCTCTCTAAGCTTCTCAAGTATGAAACACAAATGTCCTTCATGCTCTTCATTAATCTTGGAGTAGATCAAAATGTCATCGATGAAGACGACAACAAACTTGTCAAGAAACTCCATGAACACCTTGTTCATCATATTCATGAAGTAGGCTGGTGCATTTGTCAAACCAAACGGCATCACAGTGTACTCATAAAATCCATACCTAGTGGTGAAAGAAGTCTTAGGTATGTCTTGTTCCCTTATCTTAAGCTGAAAATAGCCTGACCGGAGATCAATCTTTGAGAACACACGGGATCCTTCTAACTGATCAAACAAGTCATTGATTCTGGGCAAAGGATATTTGTTCTTGATAGTCACCTCATTGAGTGAACAATAATCTATGCATAACCTTTGACTTCTATCTTTCTTTTCAACAAACAAGACTGGTGCTCCCCAAGATGAAGAACTTGGTTGAATAAATCCTTTCTGCAACTGTTTTCCAAGTTGTTTCTTGAGTTCTTTCAACTCATCAACTGACATCTTGTAAGGTCTCTTTGCTATCGGTACTGATCCTAGTAGCAAGTCAATCAGAAACTCCACATCTCTATCTGGTGGCATTCCCGGCAATTCCTCCGGAAACACATCCGGATATTCCTTCACAATTAGCACACTGTCTATGCTAACCCCCTTAAGGGAATTTAACTTACTCCCTTTTGATTCAAAGTTAGTCTTGAATCTAATCCTTTTATTATCCGGGGTTGTGAGTGTGACCGTATGGTTGGCACAGTCTAGCACTCCCTTGTACTTAGTCATCCAATCCATTCCCAAAATGAGATCCAATCCTTGGGAATTTAGGATAATCAGATTTACAGGAAACTTATATTTCCCAAATTCTATCACTAGGTCATGACATCCGAGTTCACTATCATTTCTCCACTAGGAGAACTTAATTTTATAGGACACCCAATAGTTTCTACTGGAAGTCCATTTCTATCAACAAATGCTCTTGATATGAATGAATGCGATGCGCTAGTATCAAAAATAACAAGTGCTGGAACAGAATTGAGTTTGAACTTACCAGCCACAACATCAGGTTCCTCATATATCTCTTCCACATTGATGTGGTTCACTTGTCCCTTCTGGAAAGGGTTGGGCTTGGTGGTTCCTTCAACCTTCTTCTCTGGGCACTCATTAGCATAGTGCCCCATCTTATTACACTTGAAGCATTCAACCTGACTGATATCTCTCTTTGCAGGCTGACTTCCTCTTCCACTTCCACTGTGGTGACTCTTGTGTCCACCCTTGTGGTTCTTGTACTTGTAATTATCATGACTACGATGATGCTTGTTGTCATGATGGCGGTTATGGCTGTGGTGGTTGTTGTACTTTCCATGTTTGTGGGATCCAGAACTCCCACTATAATCATGATGGGAACGCTTGTGAGACGATCCCGAGCTGTGCTTATCAAACCTGTGCTTCCTCTTCCTGCTCTCAACCTGTTTCATCTTGTTTTCCAAGATGGCAGGCAACAGACAGCTGCAGATTCAGTTCATCATTCAGTCCTTCGAGGAATTTCTCCTTCCTCTTGGCATCAGTATCAACTTCATCCGGTGCATAACGCGCCAGATTGTTGAATTCCTCAATATACTCAGCCACGCTGCGGTGACGCTGTTTTAGGTTGTGGAACTCCTTCTTCTTCAAATTCATCACTTCGGATGAGATGTGAGCTGTACGGAATCCATCCTCAAAGATAGCCCAAGTCACATCCTTAATGGGAGTGGTGATCTGAAAATTGTCCCACCAGGTTGCTGCTGGCCCTTCCAGTAGATATGCTGCAAACCTGACCTTCTCCTCATCGGTGCAGCCGATAGTCACTAAATCCTTGTTCGCTGGACGTAGAAAATCATTGGCCACCATTGGATCAGTGGTTCCTGAGAACTTTGCAGGCCTCAGTCTTAGAAATCTGGTGAGCATGTCAAATCCTGGCGGATTATTCTGGTTGTTGTTGTTATTGTTATTATTGTTGTTGTTATTCTGATTCTGGTTCTGCATGAAAGTGGTCATCATCTGCATCAGTTGTGCCTGTGCTGTCATCAACTGCTGCATCTCGGGAGTGACATTGTTGTTGTTTGGGTTGGGGTTGGCATGTCAAGGAGGCATCTATGGTTTTCATAAGGATAAGAATGAGATACCCATAGATGCTTAACATGCATAATACATCACATAGACAATCACAATAACCAAGCATCAAAATAACATAGAGTTTAAACGATATAAACAACAAGTTTTGGAAAAAGCAAACACACCATAGCAAGCCACCCACATGTTGTATGGTCATTGCGACTCAATAATCAAAGTACGATAGATGAAAGATAATCGAGTAGTCAACACTACTCCTCCGCATCAATCTCCTCGTCAACAAGTGTAAGACCTGCACTCTCCATGGCGGTCTTGTACTCATCAACACTAGTAGTCAAGGCCTCAATCTTGGCCCTAAGAGCCCTCTTCTATGAGTGAAGCCTCTCGATCACTCCCTGCTGATGCTCGAGCTCGAAGTCCTTGGCCTCTAACTCTTCCTTCATCTCCCGGATCCTCTTGTTCCTGTCTTGGACTCTTTTATCTTGGCTCTTGAACTTCTTGTCCTGGCTTTCAAACTTGGCCTCCATTTCCTTGACTATCTCGTCTTGCTCCGCGAAGAGCTTGTACTTCTCTTGAAGCTGAACCTGGAGCTCGTCATTGCTAAGCATGACGTTGGTCCTATCAGTATCTAGGTGCCTAATAAGACCCTCTAGGTCCTGAAGGTACAGACGAATCGGCTCCATCGTCTCTCTAGCAGCATCCTCGTACTCTATGGCCTGACCGTCCTCGTTGTGTCTCCCGAAAGGGTGAAAGTAAAGACCTCTAAGCTCGGTGGAGTGTCTCCCTACCAGGCGCCCAAGTAATTCCTGCATGACTACATCTAAGCCTTTCTCCTTGTCTTCATGCATCAGCTTGAAAGTGATGGTCTCCGTGGTTGGCTCTGTCTGGCGTCCCGGTTGAGTGACTCTGAAGCCCCATAGGTCCTTCCTCTCAAACTTGGTGAGCTGGAGTGTCATGATGCTAGGAAGTGGAAGGTTGAGCACACTAGTGAGCTCAATGAGACGAGTACCAAAACGAGTTCCCTTGAACTCCTCAGCCGTGTTGATAATAACATTAGGCATCTATTTTCATAACATAGAGAAAAGTTAGCATCAACATCAAATAGATAAAAATCACAAGACAAAATATCACAAGCACATCTTTTGCAACAATCACACAAGTCATGGCATACACAAATCCATTACAAACATCAAAGTTTCAACAAAACTCAGACAAATTTTTGGAAATAAAAACGATAAGTGTGGTGGTCCAAGTAACGAAGTACGTTACAACTCTCACTCACTAGACAAAATAGCTATCAGGGCATCCTTAGTAGCCATCTGTCTATCTTGCTCACAAGACTCCCATATTAAGTCTATGCTGTCACCCCTTAGTTGTTGGTTGGTAGTCTCTAGTTCCTGTGTATGCTTCTTTTCTTCTCTAAGGTCATTTTGGGTGTTGAGCATTCTGCACTTGAGTCTATCACCAAGTTCATTGATATCATTCCAAACTGCATTTCTTTCAGAGTCAAAGAATGTTGTATGCATTTCAGAGTTGGTGACCATGCAGAATCCTGACTCCTTGTGGTTGTCTTCCTTGTTTTTGTACAAGTGAAGTTGCACCCACCAATACTCTTCTCCTTCATCCATCACAGGGAATCCTTTGTACACAGATGCACCATGTATCCCTATGGTAACCATAAGGTTCTTGAGGGCCTTGGGAAATTCAGTCTCACACTCCAAAGTCATGGTCATGAGTGGTCCCTTCCTAACGGCTTCGTTGATGGAGTTCATTTACAAATAGATATGAGAAAGAAGATTATAAAAGTTTACGAGAAGAAAAAGACAAGTGTGGAATTTTTTTTCAAAGTGTTGAAGATTTTTCCTTACTGGTTTCTGAGTCTAATCCAACCTAGGGTCATAATCCTATAGGCAACACAGTGCTCTAATACCATCTGTAAGACCCCACCTTTATAAAGGTAAAGGTCCCTGTGATTGCAATGCTAGTCCCTGGATCAAATGCTAGAATCCACAGTTTAAGATGAAGTACATAGAAACAAAGGTCATTATTACATCGTCATTCCAGAGATAACATAGTATTTTACAACTCCATAGCCATAGGCTAGTACAAGAGTTTAACTTAACAATATAAATAAAAGTCTTCATCTTCATGTGCCACAGGCAAGCATGTTGAGTGTAGACTCATAACCCTAATCCTCATCAGAGTAACCTGCAACATCACAAGTTACAGCCACAATAGGTCAACACATTGGAATAGTATTGGCAAGTGATACCTTAGTAGAATAATAGTATCTGGCTTCTATATGAATTTGGATAAGTGTAGCTTAGGCTTGCCTTGCTCAAAATAGGTTTTACCTATCAGTTGAAAACACTAAGTTTTTATTTGACAAAAACTTCCAAGGAACCACCAATAGACATTGGTGAACCTTCACCCTTGTTCCACCACAAGTTTTAACTTAGAAAATTGGGATGAGGAGATTCTAGATAGATTCCATGTCTTAATGCTCAAATTGTCCATTACCGGGGACACGACTAAGTACTTAGTTTCTCCCTTCTGCAGAGGTGGTGCACTTTTCCCACAAGACTTGATTTTCACCAAGACATGACCTTTCAGAAGCCTTCCCTTAGACCAAATGGACACGTTCCAAACCTATCACACACTACCACCAACTGTCCAAATGGCTAAGTTATTGCAACCTATATGATCCAGGCAGAGTCCATAATGCCATGTGTCTGCACTAGAAGCTTTTTAACATATGGCATCTCAAATCCCTTTGTTCCTGGGTGGCATTCTACAAGTGAGATACACAGGGTAAACCATTGGAAAATGGGCCCTGGTAACCACTCAACCAAAATCTACCAGCAATTACCATTCCACCCAGGTGTTTCATTCACTTAGTTGTTTTATTAAGCAAAAACATAAGTCAAAGACTTAGAAACATTTTTCCATAGCATGTATATAATCCACCCTTGGTTGCTACTAGCTAGGCTAAGCATGGTAATAGCAAGTATCTTGACTTAGAGAAAATGCTAACAATTCTACAACTACTAGGATTTCCCAAGCATAGCATATAGTTACTTAGCAAAAATTATCATGCAAGCCCTATACAAAATATTTCTAATGCATAGTCAAAATATTGGGACAAAATTATGAGGCACCACTTGCCTTGGTAGATGGGGGAGTAACAACAATCCTCACAGTCACAATCACCACTAGCTCCGAAATCTACACATAAAATGATAGCACCAAATTCATATTTCAAACAATCAAGCAAAAAATATATGAATGCATGCAAATGACATGTGATGATTTTTCCTAAACCCAACAAGACAAGTAAAATAGTACTGATCAATAAACTAAACATTTATACATCAAATAAACTTTATTTGGCCTTTAAAACATTTTCCAATTAATTTTTATAAACAAAATAAGCCTATAAATGTATCTGCAAAAACAACTAACTTTATAGAAGCAATTCATTAAATAAAGTACATGGTTGGATATAATTCTTTTTCCTGATTCCATTGATATAAAATTTGAAATTTTTTGACGTGTGGATCAAAATTTATGAATTCTACAAGTTTGAACATCTAATAGAAATGATTCTGTTTTTAAATCAAATTACAGGCCACGCGTCACGTTCTGATTCGCTGATACTGATTCGCACGGATCGATCGATGAGGGCCGTTGGATTTAAGTGACTACGCACGGCCCAGATCTATTCGTACTGCTTGACTTAAGTCATCTATCGTATGCATTGGATCTAGATCTAACGGCCCAAATCTAATAGACCAGAAATGAACGGCGCTGCGACGGTGGCTGACGGCGGCGCGCTCGGGCGGTGATGCTGCCGGAGAGACAGGAAGCGAGGGAGAGGGGGACGTTGCTCACCAGGTTCGCGATGACGTGCTGATGCTCGAGGTGGTCTTTGCAGGGAAGGGGCGCACGAGGTTGGCGTAGATTTCTCGCTGGAGTTCCTTCTGGCGACGGCCTCTTCTGTTCGTCGTTGTTGGCGAGGGTACATGTCATGCCAATGCAAGAGAAGCAGTGTGTCAGATGCGCAAGATGATGCTGGTCACGGGAGTGTCAACGAGGGGGAGAGGGGCGGTCGGAAATTACCATGGGAGGTCGTCGGAGTTGGAGCCGAAGACGGTGGCGCTCAGTCAATTACGTTGCCGATGCTCTGGGGCACGCGCGGATGAGCTAGTGCTACTGGGAGGTGTGCAAGGCGAAGTGGAGTGTGCTCGTGTGAACCAGAGGCAGATGGGTGGTCGGGGTTGGCCGGAATTGGCGTTGTAGCTCGTCGGAGCAGCGGGGTCGCGGCGAGGAATTCTCGCAGCCTGGGGGCGCTCAGGGCTTGAGGTTTGGGGGGAAATGGAGAGGGGGCAGAGGGGGTTTAAGTAGCGAGGATGAGCGGGGCAATTACGCCGGAAATCAAGCGCAATCAATCGGATTTGATTCGGGGAGGAAACGACAGAGAGGAGCAGGTCCTCCGGCGCGGGATTGAAGACGAGTTGACGTGGCAGTGGGTCCGAGGCATCAGTGAGAGAGGGGGTACACGCGCGGGTGAGAAACAGAGAGGGGGAGGGTTTTTCCCGGGTGGTCTAAATGGGCTGCTAGATGGGCCGCGGTTTTGGTTGGGTTAGATAGCTAGTTAGTATTATTTTTTATCTATTTCTATTTTTCTTTTTCTGATTTGATTTTCTGGTTTGATTTTAAATGCCCATTTCAATTCTGTTTTAATATGAATTTTCTCCAGATTTTTGTATTGTGTTTCTTGTGTCCTGGGGTGTGTAAATCATCTATTCATACTCAAATTCATTTTGGGTTTGAAATAAAGTTTAAAACCATGCCCTTAATGAAATATTTTTAATAGGCATACAAGCGGATCTAAATTTGAATTTGTTTTGAAAATCCTTGTGTGCCTTGCATTCATTTTAAAACAGTGCTGAGCAAACTAAGCATAGATAGCTAGTAAGATATAAACCTTGCCTCACTTGAATAAGTATAAGGCATAAATTTGGTTTCTTTTGTTTGAATTCTATTTGGAAAAGATCAAATGCTCATGAATGCATGAATGATATGCAAGCTTTTTAATTCATGATTTTTGGGATGTTACACTATCGAGGAAACTGACTGAAACAGCTTCGAAAGGATCAAAGAGCAAGGATAAATGTCAATATTTGCTAGAACAAGCGCAAAGAATAGAGGACCACATGGATGCTATGGACATGACTGCTGAAGACACTGATGAGGCCCAACCAATTGCTCGGCAAAGGTCAACAAGGACAGTATCAAACTTGTTTAATGCATCACTGCAAGAGGGCACCAGTTCAACTATTGAAATCCTGAACCCTGATCATGCTCACACTAAAGGGAGCCCAAGGATGTTGACAATAAAGGAGAAGATAAAGTCAAATAAGTTTTATAAATGCAGCCATTGTGGTAGCACTGCACACACGAAGAAAAACTGCACAAACAAGCACATAGTCTACAACTTGCAGAAACCCAAAAGAACTAGAAAATCGAAACCTACAGGAGCAGGTAGCGACCACCATTCTTAACCAAAAAGCCTCATTACGAAAAAATATCATAGCAAGTCATATTTAACTAAAAATTATGTCTCTTTTGATTGCAGGAACAGAGTCTCCAACAAAACAAATCAGCAAAGAAAGGGAAGAAAGCCAAGGAGGCAGTGGAAACAAATCAGGAAATTCAAAAAGAAAGTATCCCAAATCACTGCAGCGAAGGATCGTCTGCGACAACAATGTAGTTCTCAAAAACAAAAAATATTGTTCTAGCCCCAAATTAAGTGTAATAATGAGCAAATGCTACAAAAGGTGCATGTATTGGGAGATTTTTATCCAGGCATGTTATATTGTTCTAAAAATATGCCCACATATAGTGGAAAATATTCAAACCTGATGCTCTATATTATATATTAGTGAGAACATTTATTTTAAAACCATGGATGCTATATATTTACATCACTTGAGAAAAAGAGGTTTGGTGAAAAACAAATATTGATGATTCAGAGAATTGTTTTAAAAATACTACACCAAACCTTTCATGCTTGTTCTATGTCATGGAGATGCGAAAAACTTGAAGCGGAAAATATAGCGTGGAAAATGAAAACCGATGGATAAAACTCGTAGCAGCTTATAACATGAGGTTGGGTGAAATTGAAAAGATGATACTCAAGATCATAAAACTACATGCTAAATCACCATAGTTTCAATACTAAAACAATGATGAAAAGAAAAGTAACTAGATCATCCTCCTTTACCCGGGCTTGGAACCGACTATCCAAATTTAAAATCTTGTTGGATAGGCAGAGTTACCCACAAAAAAACCTTCCCCACAAATAAATGAAGAAACTAAGAGAAATAACAACGACAAAAAGAGATAACAATTACCAAGGAAAAGGATGCACAAATGAGGACATGGTGAGAAACTGCAGAAGTAAAAGAGAAACATATGTAGAAGTACCTAATGATTGAGGAACAAAAGAAAAGTAGAAAATAGCAACACTGGAGAACAACATAGTCCGAGGAACAACACTGAGATAACTGATAAAAAGGAACAAGAACAAAACTGAGAATAAGAATGATAACAACAAATAACCAAATAGGAACTAAGATAAACAAAAGAGAAGAAAGAATGAAGAACTGAGAATGCAAACCGAAATAATGAAAAACAAGATAATGAGAATGATAACAACAAATAACCAAAGAGAAATTGAGAAAAAAGAATGAATGATAAACTGAGAATGGAAACTGAAATGATGAAGAACAAGAGAATGAGAAGAGAAAAGTAGAGAATCAAAAGAGAAAAAAGAATGAAAAACTGAGAATGCAAAACAAAACTGAGGATGAGAATGATAACACTAAGATAAACAAAAGATAAGAAAGAATGAAGAACTAAGAATGCAAACTGAAATAATAAAGAACAATATAATGAACAAATGAAGAATTAATAGAACTTAAACAAACAGAAAACAAAGCAGCGGAGTTAACTGAAGCAAGAACAAGAGTGAGAAGACTAAACTTGAATGAAAAACCGAAGAACATATGAATTCAAGAAACAGAGAAATAGAGGAAATCATGACTAAAAGAATGAACTACTTAATACATAAAGACTAAAGAAAATGGACTGCATACTGAAATGGCTGATAAGGAATACTAAGAAAATGAAAAAAATAAGAAACTAAAGAATTGAAAGGAAGATTAAATCAGAAAATGAAAGAAAGAAAGGAAAGCTAAATAATGAAGGGAAGCTTAGAAAAAATATACATCAGTCCATATACAATATACACAATATGATATATATCATAGCAGAAATATATGTAAACAGTACGATGGTCCATATTATTTCTAAATGGCTTCCTACTTATTGCTGAATACAATGGAGGTCCATTCTACATGATATTGCTTACGAGGAAAAACAAAATATGTGGAATCATCTTCACCACAAAAGCATCAGCTAGCGGGATACGCACATCGACGCGCAACGTCCATTCGGAAAAGCTTGGATTGCAAGAAACAAGCATAACACTACTCATGGAGATGAACGCTTCGCATCAACAGATCGATATGTTCAGTACCATAATCGAGCATCTGAGAAAATATATATGAATAAAAGAAAAATAAAATTAAAAACTAAAAGCTATAACACAATAACAAAGAATAAGAAATTATTTACTCCCTCTGTTCGGAAATATAAGACATTCTAGCTTTGTGAAACGAATGTATCTAGACACCTTTTAGGGTATAGGTTCACTCCGAACCTCTATGAACCTATACACTAAAAGACATCTAGATACATTCGATTCACAAAGCTAAAACGTCTTATATTTTCAAACAGAGGGAGTAGATTCTAAGAAAATACCTAACTACCGTAATTAAGAACCAGCGACTTGTCTGCTTGATTCCTTGGGCAGAAGTAAAGCTTGTTTGCAAGGTGAATTCTGATATTCACAATATCAACAATGCTAAAGAAATGATCGCATATCCAAATCAGGCTTAAAAATTTCCATGAACTTCATTGTGAAAACACCATAGTCATCACTGTGAACACGAAAGTGGAAAATGTAAAAAATAAAAGAACAAATACAGAAAAGAAACTATATTAAAAATTGCTAATAAATAAGTAACTAACTTACGGATTGTTTTGCTCGGGGACATTGGCATAAAGGACTCCAAAGTTTCTGAAAATATTGTCTTCGCTATTGAAAATTAGGTTCCAAAGTTTGGTGAAATTATTGACCTACAGGAAACAGAAACATATCTAACTTTAATATAAAACAAAAAATAATAGATTAAAAGACATGTATACACACGGCTACATCGAAGCTTACAAGAAGTTTCTTTATCGAAGTATGGAAGTCATCATCCTTGTTATAAAGAGAATCAGGAAAGATGAAAGCTCTATACTTGAAATCAACACAAAAGGTAAACCAATGCCGCATCCGACAGATCGGGAAAAACAACTACAAAAAAATAGAAAAAATAGATAAGACAAACAAAATGCAGAAAAGTGAAGTAAAAAGCAAAAAACATAAACAAAAGAGAAAATGTTTGAGAGTCATACCCTATCAGATAGTTCCAAATGCTTGCCTTTGCTAGTTGAGGAAGCACCTAAGAAGGCCTTGGAAACAAATGAATAATGTTCATCATTTCCGTATTCCAGGATACACTCCTGCGAAAAAGAAAAAAGTTAAACAAGAAATGGATACAATGCATATTTGGTACACAAAAAGTAAAAAAGAAAATGAATAGAAAAAAGATAGGAACTAACAACAACAAGGGAGAAGAAGTGGTGCCTCCCAGATTTAGATGGGTGGTTATCCTCGAAAAGTTTTTGACAGAAAACTAGAATCAAGAAATTATCAACATGACCAGAGACCATTAGTGATTGACCTAAGGATATGTAACTGCAATGAACCTTGGGGTACTTCACAGCATACGACCTACAAAAATGACAAAAAAATATCAATGAACCATACAAAAAAGAAACAAAAAGTAGAGAACATACAAAAAAGAGTGAGGTATATGAGAAACTATACTTTTGAATTCCTTGGGTGTATGCCAAATCTACGATTGCGTAATAGTTCTTAATATCAAGATCTAACACAGGGAAATGACCATTCTGAACCAAGGGGAGAACCAAAGAATTTTTAGGCTGCAGAATAACTAAATTATCTTTCACAATCCTATCTTCAAAAGGATGTTGAGACACATCAATAAAATTGTCTTCACTCTTGTCGTTGTCAGATTTGCTTCCTTTCTTTCGCTGCAGAACAACACTATTATACAGTTCATCCCATTTCTTAGCTAACTCATCTTGTCTAAAACTGAAACTGCCTGCCCCGGTAATCTGCACTTCCGGAGTCTGAACAATCTGTGGCAAAAGATAAAAAATACTATATGGCTAAAAATAGTTGAAGTTTATATGAAAGTAGGAGCAAAAATATATTACAAGTATGAGACTAAACAAAATGAACAATACACAATGAGCACAAACAGAAAACTATACCAGTTGAGGTTTCGGAGAGCAATCTGCAACAGGGATAGGGGCTACTTTAGATCCATTAACATTTAAGATTCTACAGAATTGATGGTTTGATAAATTGCCTACTTTGGAAGTACAAGGAGCTTTGGGATCCTACGGAAAAAAATCAAAATCAAATGATGCTAAAAAAGAAGCAATGAATATGATCATAACATAAAGATGGTTACGGGAAAAACAAAAATTTACTAGTCACCTTAGTACTTAGATTTGGGGAGAAATTGATCCGAGAAATAGGAGAGCTCATGTATAAGGAAGACCTGGTATCTTTCACACCAGTTGGATAATTTTTCAACAATGGTAAACCTTGCTCTTCAGGTAATAACTGTGGCAATCTGGATCTAACTTTAACCATTGGTTCAATTGCAGGAGCTAATGCACAAACATTAAAGAATACACACTAATGAGTTATAAAAAAGAGGACAAGGTTATTTTAGGAAAAATAAAGAAGTACAAAATATCACATAACCAAACTATCATGCAAAAAAATACAGAAAAGAAAAGGAAACAACAATATGCTTTCACTTACCTGTATTGAAAGCACCAAGCTCAGCAGCCTTGGATGACACATAATCATGGGTTACTGCAGAAATAAAATTCAGTAAAAATTTGAACTATGTATATAAAGGTGAACTAAAAAAAGAAATAATTTTAGTAAAGCTAAACTATACAAAAAAGAGGGGCATACCAGGATTATTAACAAATTTCCCCCAAGTTTGCTACTGCCTGATACTTTCAAGAAAGCATTCGGACTAATGAAATCCAATTTGCTTGCAATATCACTCTGATGTACACAAAAATAAACACATACATGTAATGAGACCAAAAATAAAAACTCTACTTCACTAACCTTGAAGAAAATGTATAAAAGAAAATGAAAAAATGTACTTTACAAGAAACGTGCTTGCACCAACCTCAGTTACATCATGATAAAAAATGCACTTATCTCGATCTACGTAGAAAAAACAAACACAAATAGGGAATGAAACAAACTAAAAAGTACATAGATAAATGACATGGCATAGGCAAAAGTAAGGAACGAAGCAATAATACCTAACACATTCGTGGGCTCACTTGGAGCATTATCAAAAGATTTAGAAACCATCAAAACATTCAGCACATTATTGACCATCAATTCACACTTATGAACAGATTGTAGATTTGCAAAATGAGAAGACTGAATAGATTCAACAACACCATCAATAATCTATAGATAAATCAATAAATTAAGTCATGTAAGGATAATGAGCTTGGACAACAAGATAAAAAAGAAAAGATACAATACCTTCACATCAAGTGATTTTCCAAACCTTTTGTAGAAACTAAGCTTAAACCCCCCAGAAAAACATGATTCAAACTGCTCAGCTGAAGCATCATTTTCTTGCAATCTCCAACATCTCCAAACTATAAATAAAATGGAAATCAGTGATGCCTTGAAGTTGAAATGATCTTACATAATAGGTTAACAAGCAAAAAAACATGGAAACAGAGCCTCTCTGTAGCAATGTGCAAGGTTTTTCTTCAACTGCCTCTTCCCAAAAATATTCTTCTTCTTGTAGTCTAGTTTAGAAAAGAACTTGATCAAATTCCCTTGCCAGACAGAAATCCTAGGTACACTCTGATCGAGCATTCTAACACCAAAATCCAAGGAATCCATATAATACACCTGAACCAGAATATAATGCAACCATTAGTTTGCCGCTGATTAAAAATAAAAAATAAAAACAGAAGGTAAGATGAAAGAATGATAAGAAAGAATCTCACTGCAAGAGCGTAGTAGCAGAACTCAAAAGATTTTGGCTTCCTTCCATTCAATTTACAAATTCTATTGAATTTTGAAACTCCAAAAATAAGATGTTCATACACGAGCAAACAAAAGTCAACACCAATGGCAGAAGATGGTTCATAAAGAATGGACATGTAGTCTGTGTTTGGATACTCATCCATGGTAGGAAGAAGGAAGCAATTTAATGCGACAACCATGAAGCAAACAAATATCTCTTTGTCAGTTAATACTTCTTTAAATTTCAACTTGTTGCCAAAAAAAGTGATGTGTGGAAGCTCTATCAACCCAAACATAGACATGATGAATTTAGTCCCACCTTCGCTATCTAGGATAGGGACATAGCCACTCTTTATCAGTCCGATGACATGATGGACAAATTCCTTGGATATTGGGATAAACTTGCAATTATCAACAATAATCTGGGATGAAATAGGATCTAAGCAGCTAGCAAGCCAACGAACAAACTGAAGGAATTTCGGATTTCTCAAAGAACAAAAGACAGCCAAAACCAAAATTCCTTATAACTTCCTTTCGACGATTTGACAAAGAATTAAGAACATCCCAGTAGTACTTGATAAAGTAACAAGTAAAATCATCCTTGCCAATAACATGCCCCTTGATCCTTTTATTCTGAAAAAACATAACAACAGACAACCCAAAAAATCTATGACTATTAGGAACATGCCATAATACACAAATATGAATTCAAGCATATATAAAAAAGAAAAAGCAAATCCAACCTGCGCCGACTGATCAGAGTGACAACAGAAATTTGAGAAATTAATCTTCAGAGATTTGATAGCCTAATAAAAAAATCAAAAAAAATAGGATAATCAAAAAATACACACAAAAAATATAAAGGATAAGAAAGATCGAGCTAATAATTTCCCAAAAACAATTGTTTGGAGCAACTAACCTCTTTACGGAAGAACTCAAATAAAGCATCATCTAAATGTCTTTTTCGGCCTGGCCTTGCATTCTGCTGATATGGAAGGGAAAAAAGTTATGACATACCACCTACAGAAAAGATAAGGAAAAAACAACGCGAAAAAGCAAAAAAGGGATAGAATATGGTACTTTGTCACTTGATGAAAAGCCATGATCAAGACTGTCAATATAAGATACTTCACAATCAATTTCATAATCTGGCGAACGACATAGTCTTGAACTTTCTATTGATAAACCATCACCAAAACTCCTCGTGTTATGATCACTGAGAAAAGACAAGTGATCAGATATCTCATACTGAACCTAGCAAATCAGACCATGTGACCACACCATCAAAACCTTATACAAAAGTTATCAAAATGAAAGAGACATCATATGATCAACAAAAGCATAACTACGAACATACAACTCAGAACAACTAACCTAGTCAATCAAAAACATGTAACCAAAAACATTAGCACAACCTGGATATGAACTAAGAAACATGATAAAGTGAATGGAAAATGTTCAAAATATCCTATATATAAACCTTTTCACAGGAATGAATATGAACAGCCACATCCCTACTTCGTCTAACTAGTATTTTGAAATAATCATGTTTCAAAGTGTGCTGCTACGTGGCCTCAACAGAGAGTCAGAGACATGGCAGATATCACTGAAAATAGAACATATCTCACTCAAAAATATCGTCCATCAATATCAAAAGCACTACCATACATCATAAAACTGATACTGGACATGCATATAATAGTGGGGCAACGTGAACGTGGTATGTGCTAGTGTGAGTTAGGATATCTCATAAGCAGCACATTAGGTGCGGTGAGTGTACATGCTGTTTGGCCTACAAAAACGAGGCCACAACTTTGAAAACAAACAAGCCGAACAGAGCAAATGTAAAAAAATCCTCCAACCTATCCCTCGCATGATCTTCTTTGTCAAGAATTCTAACATCAAAAATACAATCACTTCACTGCCAATCATAACAGAGGGCGAAAGCATACTGTATTTGCTATCAAATAAACTAAAATGCTAATGTACTCAACATCTTTGCGCAAAAAAGTGGTGTATGGATGTAGTAAACATCAGCTAAGTTAATCAATAGCTATAAAAACAACTACTGCATTTTAAATTGAAAAACAGTTAGTTGTTCAATACATCCAATAAGTTACACTAATAGCGAGCTCAAACAAAAATAACATCACAAAAACTGAACCAAATGAGGACAAACTCCCTAACACCAAAATATGAGCTCTCCAACTACATCTGCCCCAATCCCTACAAAAAAACAGGTACTCCCACTGCTGAATCAACACAACCCTACACAGAGCAAAAGACTACATCAGTTATGAAATTCAGTGTATGGGTTACTGCATTTTTAGATACTGGTATTGATGTATAAACTTGCTAAAACGATACCCAAACTTATGGTACTATAATGTAGTATTTGACATGGAAAAAAGCTCAAATGAGAAGTGTGTGTATCTATACATGAGTTGTACCGGCTGTCTACCTAAAATCCCAATAACAGAGGAGCCAAATAGCGACCCATGGCACTGAACCTATCTACCTGCACCATTGAAACTAGCTACAAATCAGAACACGCACTAGCTACAGCCACAAATTCAGGGAAAATGACACACGCACTAGCTACAGCCACAAAATCCCTCACATGTCGTGCTCCACGCACTAGCTACAACCACAAATTCAGGGGAAAAAGAAAAAACGCACTAGATATAGCCACAAAATCCCTCACATGTCGTGCCCCACAAAATAGCAGCAGCGTCCTAGGAAAAATCCCCATTCCAAATTTTTCCTAAAGACACTCAAGCGGTGGAGAAAAAGAAAAGAGAGAAGCGGAGATTCGCACAAAGATCAACGGTTGAATAACTGTATGTTTTTCAATTGCAAAACAGATAGCTATTTTTTAGGAAAAGTGTAGAAATAATATATGTCAAAAGACACGTCAAATAAGATCTTGGTACAGGTGTGACGACTCTAGAAACCATCCTCATCCAATGCATCTATTGTCGCTCTCGCTATTTTTTTTAAATAATACATTATTTTTAATCAATTTTACAAATATTACATAAAATAAATCTTTTGCAAATTTAGCGTGCCGTCTTCATTTCAAAAATCGACTAGAGCTAGTCTTTAATTGAAAATCCGACCGGCCTACTCTGCTTTCCAAAATCCGACCAGCTTGACAACGGGTGCTGCCTGGCCGGGCTGTCGGCCGACGGGGAGGCGCGCCCCTTGGTCGGCTTTTAAAAAGCCGACCGCGCCTGTCGGTTTTCCAATTGACGACGCTCGGTCTCGAACATCCCGGCCGACGCTTGCATTGATCATGCATGTTACGTGTTTAGCACATCTAAAATCATATTTCGGTTGAAGCCAATGTTTCGCGCCGTTTTCTCGCGCCACCTCTTTCCGCCGTTTTTTCCCGCCACTACTTCCCGCCATTATTTTCCGCCATCGTTTCCCGTCGTTATTTTCCGCCTATTCTTATCAGTGACTCTATAAATCCGGACAACAGGATGTTATCTCTTCACCCAGTTCATCTGTTCCTCCTCTTACTCTCGCATTTACCTCTCCTCTCCATCATGAGTGTGCCCCGTTCGGACGCAAAGTGTAGGGCTAGCAAGCTTTCCACTATGACGGACACGTTTCCCTGGCCACAGATGTCCATTGACCTTTACCATTAGCCAGAAATGTTACGATAGACAATAAACTAGCCACATGGGAGGATCTCCTCGCTTGTGATTTTGCTCTCGTTGAGCTTGGTAAAGAAGTTCATCGAAGAGGGTGGAAACTAAGGACCCCAAATGAGGAGCATATCAGGATCCAGGCAAGGTGGGACACGCTAAATTTCAGGAGTGAAGTTGACATGCTACAGAAGGCTGAGGAACCTTATATGTGGATAGAAGAGAGCGAAGATGGGGATGATATCTTCATGCCGCCATCCGTTGGAACCAAGGCGAGAGCTGAGTGGGACAAGAGGCAGGGGAAGAACAAAGCACATGCCAAGAAGAGCAAGGACAAGAAGATCAGGGGCGAGGCATCGTCGAAGGAAAAGGGAAAGACATCATGCTAGGGATAGAGAGCGCTCTTATTTATGTACCGAAAGTTATGTTGAACTGTGTTGCAAGAAATGTTGAAGTGTTTGTCGAATGAAATCATGAAATAATAGAAAGGTGTCTCATACATAGATAAATATATGTCTCATACATAGGTAGATAAGTGTCTAATACATAGATAGATATCACTGGTGTCGACGGCGAGGTAGCGGAGGCCTAGGTGTACTCCATCCGTATCTATGGGGTGGCATCACATCACGGGGAGGTGCAATTGACCCTTCACCTTGATTCTGCGTATCCTGTGTGGGGAAAAGTGGTGGAGTACCTGGATGATACTGGACAAACCAGTCTACCTGCTTATGCTGTGTCTGCTGATCCTCGTCGTCATTAGTGTCGCATGAACTGTATCCTCCTGCCTATGTCTAAGAAATTAAGTACTGAATGATGTCATGTTGCATCTAACAATAGTAGGAAGGGACAAGCTTATCCTGAGGATGAGATTGTGATCGATAATCGAAGTACATGAAGGGGATCTGTTGCTGCTGCCACTGGTCGAAAGTAAGCTGGTCCTGATGATAGTGGTCAGAATTAAACTGTGACTGCTGCCACAGGTCGGAAGTAAACTGCGATTGCTACCACCCCGAGCCTCCATCCTGGTCTGGAAGTGGTGCTCTCGGCGGCGCCTGCTGTGAGAGTCGTGGACGAGGCCCGTGGCGGAGTGGAGGAGGAATCTTCTCCTCGTGCCACCCCGAGCCTCCGGCCTGGTCTGGAGAAGGTGGCTGCTGCATGGGTAGATGTTGGGCGCGCTCCTCCATGGATCGACACGGTGGGCGCTGCTGCATGGAGCAACGTGGGGCGCGCTCCTCCATCGAGTGACATGGTGGGCGCTGTGCTACTCGGTGTTGAACGACGTCCGAGACGCTGGTGCACATGATGGTCGCGTAGATACTCTGTAGCCTATCCTCGACACGCCGGAGAAAATATTGAGCCTGCTGACGAGGCACAAGAGGAACAGAGGAAAGCGATCGTCTATACTAAGCCATCTCAGTCCGTAGCTCCCACGTCATGTTGTCCTGCATTTCTCTCATAGTTAAGTATGCACTATAAAGGCACTTATGTTCATTATGCTCTAAAAAAGTACTTACCGCTGACTGTCTGGACTCTAGTGTTGTCTGGCTAGGGTATATCTCATCGTCGTGTGCGTGTGGAATGGGACGTAGACATGTCATCGACATGTACCTCTGTAAGTATCCGTGGAATAGCTCCATATCAAACGGGCCAGCGTGACACATGTGTGTTGTTGCATTCTTCCACTCGTTGACGTAACTCGCACCCCTTAAAAGCCATTGAGTTGAGGTTCTGCTATTACCTTTCCAAGAGTACCTGTCATTACAATTTGTTAGACCATCATTAAAGAACAGAGATGAAGTAAGACACATTACTGATGTACATATATTTACTTACATGTACATGGCATATGGAAGGGGAACATCCGAACGTGGGGGATCTACCATCTGGCAAAGACCGAACTGCCGCATCGCCCTCTGATGAGACATCTCCTCAACTAGGCAATCGAAGATGATCTTCGATTTAGTCAACCAGTACTCTTGATCTCTAGTGCACATAATAGATAACCCGCCGGGATATAATGCGCGTGATGCCTGCATTGTGTGCGGCTCCCAAATCTCCACATCCTCTTTCAACATGTCGAACTGCTCGTTGAACGATGGATAGCATCTAACGACTTGCTCTCCTGCAAAACGACACCGCGGGAAAAATAGTTGTTAGTATCCTTCATATTATAGTACTAGAAGTGCAATTTATTAAGACGTTATACTGAACTTGCGACAAGTCCATTGAGTGCCAAATATAGGCATGTCAATTCGCTCATGATCGAACAACAGGTCAGAGTGGTAGACAACTGTTTCCTCTTCCTCATTGCCGACCATTTGGATGACACATACTTCTGAACGACCGATAGGGAACCTCTCCCATGACCACGACTGCAGCAACAACGGGCATCCTAGCAAAGCAGACCTGTCCTTGGTTAACTGGCAAGCATTGCACATACCTCGGTACGTAGCTGCTAAGACAGCTGAACCCCAACTCCACTGTGTGCTGTCTTCCTAGCATGTCGCCTCTGCGATCCCTCTAGCAAAGTGGATGTATCGCGCACTAATGGTCGACACGTGGTTCTCAGTGAACATCACCTTCCCGAGCAGCCACATAATTATGCCTCCAGGCTGCGTGTAATATGTGGCGCAATCATCGGAATGGATGGGAACCCAAACCTCTGGATATGCATTGACAAATAGAACAATTATCAGTACCGTGAGATATGATGGATAGAACAAATACGAACAATGAAACGCACCTGATACTGCTTCAACCATCCAAATTTTGGCCCATGATTTTCACTAGAAAATGGCTGAGCTCCATAACGGATGCCAAAGAACTGTTGGGCCATGTCTTGGGCCCAATTTTACGGCCGATCCACTGGGCCTATGGGCACGCCAGCAAACGGAAGTCCTAGCAAGTATGAGACATCCTGAAGGGTAGAAGCCATCTCTCCCCAGCGAAAGTGGAAAGTGTGAGTCTTGGGCCTCCATCGATCCACCGAGCACGTGAGCAAAGACGAGTCGTAATGTAGGCGAGAAGTCTGGAAGACATGTTTGTCGCCCTTCTATATCCTCCATACGAGTGGCCTCAACCAGCCCAGACCACTTCAATCTGCATATGGAGATAACACAACAGTTTAGTTACTCTGGCCCATAAATATCCCAACAACAAGAGAAATAAATGTCACATATCTCTAAAGCCAATCAGGTTGTATGCACCAGTTCGATATGGGAGTGCGAGTCACTAGGTGCTTCAAGGTCCCCGGGTTAGCATCCAGTAACATAGACCGATTCTTTCTATCTATGTCTGCATTCAGCAAAGATCCTGCCATCTGCACATAACAAATTAGAACATAGTTTCTCACATATTACAAATTTAAGACATAGTTCCACATATACTACAAGTTTAAGACATAGTTTCACACATACTACAAGTTTAAGACATAGTTCCTCATATATTACAAATTTAAGACATAGTTCCACACATACTACAAGTTTAAGACATAGTTCCACACATATTACAAATTTAAGACATAGTTCCACACATATAGTTTCTTCCTCTGCCTCTTCTTCCTCAGCTGCCACGTCCACGAGGAGCCGCTCATCCTGTCCCGAAGGTGTGGCAATTGGTGTCTATATGACCAAATTGATTACATAGAAAATATTTCCTAGTAGGGCCTCCGGCTTCAGATTCATCCATATCATTACGGATGCAGACACACTGTCGCATTCCTCTTCCTGTCTGCATTAGTTCAGGATCTGGGATGTAAACCCTTTCACCTGGATTTACTTTCTTGAAATTTCCCCATGCCCTATATCCCATCATCTCGCATGTCCATGTATTGACCACCGACTCCTTAAGGAAATAAGGAGACACAAATGAGATCGCATCCATACCCATCAGCATGCATGCAGCTAGTACATGCGAGCAAGGCAGATGCAACAACTTGGGTTTATTGCACGTACACTCACACGTTGGCCAGGCTTCATTGCCTATCCTCACCTCATGTGTCTTTACCTCTTCTCCAGTTCCAGTCCGGTTGGAAGGGAGGCGTACCTCGAACCTTCTTTCCTGATTACCAATGGCGACGACATGCATAGACCGAGCCTTCTCCATCTTGGCATCCATGTAATGCATGATCTTCGAATAGTACCTCATGTTTGTTTTGTTCATAATATGCATCTGAGCCATCTGGAGTCTGTCTCTGAAGTACTTCAAAGTTCCGTGAAAATACACTCCACAATGGCAGAGCCCTGCTTCCTCTTAAGACGAAGTTGTAAGTTTTAGCCAGATTTGTAGTCATGACGCCAAACCTAGCACCATGAGTGTCATGCATCAGAGACCACCTCTCTACAGGCTCGTGCTCTATAAATTCTTGAAATTTTTTAATCCTTCTACCAAGACTTCTCCTAGTACCGGGTTGGTCAAATCCTGGCAAGTCACAAAGGGAAATGGCTTCTTCCTCCGGTGGTGTTGCTCCTGTTGTTGTCTGTGCAGCTAACGCCGCAGCATGAGCCGCGACCGCTGCTACTCTAGATGATATCCTCTAAGTCACTTGTTTTTAGTGAAGTCATCCAGATATCCATGACACTTCATGTACTTCCACTCTTGGTTCTGCTTGCAAAGCTTCTTGAATAGGTTCATAAGGGCCTTGTTCCTGAACTGTGAGAAAAAGTTGGCCCCTAGATGTCATGGTATTGCCGACGAGTACGCCATGGAGGGTTCCTCACAGTGTATGTTTAGAGACGTGGGGTAAGGTGGACGGTTAACGGGTACGAGGTAACACAGCTTACCCAGGTTCAGATTCCACGATGGTGGCGGAATCCTACTCCTGCTATAAATCACTATAAGGGCAATACGCCGAGTTACAGAGATAGGATCGCTGTGCGAACTGACTAGAGAGTCTAAGTTATCGTGCCCTAAAGGCTCCCATAGGCCCGACTTATATAGTCGCCAGGTCCTAGGGTTACAGGGAAAAGTCCTAGCCGGATAGGTTACAGAGTCCTACACCGCCTATCACTAGTCTTGTGTATCTTGCACTCCAAGGCTCTGGGTACGCTGGTGACTCCACCGTAGCCTTCCCTTATCCGACATGGGCTTCCCTTTTGGATCCACCTAACTGGGCCGCCCAGCAGGCCATAGGCCACGCTACCGACTATGGGCCACCCGGGTCAGTCGTATAAGATACATGCTATTAGGATACCCATATAGCATATCCCCAACAGTAGCCCCCGGAGAACTCCGAGATCTTGCGCCGTCTTGCCTCTTCACGTGGAATGCTTCGTCTAGATGGATGTCGGCAAATCGTCAAGCAATATCTTGTAGTCCTCCCAAAGAACCCTGCAAGGTTTTCTCCGTCTTTGATTTGTAAGCCGGAGAAATGCTGAATCTTCCATTGTACTTTTCCGTAGTCGGATTAAATCCGTCCATGCCGGAATCTTCGATGCGACAGCTCATCTACCCATGTCAGTTATGATGACGTAGGCTTAGGTCAGCGACGCCTCGTAACTCACTCATGCAGAGAACACAATCATATCCGATTTTTCCGCGCGAGCGATACGAACCGTTGGCGACGGCGGTTGGAGACGTGGCGAAATTACCGCGCACGTTCACGAACACGTCGTCTACGCGGCAACCGTCCGATTAGCTACACGAATCTTGACACAGAGCATGATAAATAGTAACCGTGGGACACTTGTCACTTTTTACCTCATTCTCTCGCGTCATCGTCTTCTTCCTCTAGCCGCACGCCTCCTGGATCTCTCTGCGAGAAACCTCGAAAACCCTAGCTTCCATCTGCGTCAGTCGCATCCTTCCAAACCCCATGGCCAGCAGCAGCTCCTCCCCATCGATGGCGGCGTCGAGCGAAGCCACGACGAAGCCGCCGAGCTCCGTCATCGTGCCTCCAGAGGGCTTGGTCATCCCTGCATCAGCGGTGATCGAGACCACCAGCCGCGACCACAATCTGGCGGCGCTGGAACCACTGGAAGAAGAGCCAGACTCGCACCAGGGCGACTGGCGCGGCTCAGACATCACTAACCGCGATCCAAGAGATGGTCGCCGAAGGCTACCTCCCCGCGACGGAGGGGCTCGCCTGGCGGGCGGCGCCGGCCGGCGAGGTGACACCTTCTCCCCAAGTCGGAGAAAAGGTGTACCTCAAGGCTCAGCTGGTACGCGGCATTTCCTTGCCCATCTCCCACTTCTTTCTCTCCGTCTTGAATCACTACAAGGTCTAACCCCACAACCTCTCCCCCAATGGCATCTTAGTGCTTAGCAACTTCGCGGCACTTTGTGAGGGTTACCTAGGGATAAGGCATAGGTTAGACTTGTTCATGTACTTATTCACCGACAAACGTGAAGCCGGACATAGTAGGGAGGAGCTTAGGAACTGCGGCACCATAAGCTTCAAGATTCGTCCTGGCCGGCGGTTCCCCGACATCGTCGGCCATGAGTCCTGCAAGAACTGGCAGCAGACGTACTTCTACGGCCCCGACATTCCTTTGGCGGGCCGAGAAGTGACGTACCCGGACTTCGTGGATGGAGACGCCGCTGAAGTTTCCACATGGAGATCCCATGCCTTCCTTCCCTCTGACCTCGACGCTTCTCGCGCAATAAGGCGGATCGAATGGTTCGTAGAGACGGGTTTGACTGGCTTGGACCTAGCCATGTGCTGGTTCATCAGGCGAATCCAACCTCTGCAGCACCGCGCGAAGTTCATGCACGAGTACACCAGTGATCGAAGGGATACCCTCCGGATCTCCGTGGATAACTTCTCGAGCGACTCTGTTAAGCTTCTCCTTAAGGACATCGTCAAGGTGAAGGATAAGAAGCGTGGCTTCACCATCACCTACGACATGTTCGTAGACAGCAAGTGCCCAAAGGTAGGTATTTATTTTCCATGTATGACATTGCTCCAGTTTTTCCGTCTTGCCAATACCATCTTATCTAACACGGTGATTTGTCACTTAACAGCTTAGTGATCTAGATGAGGGCAATCTGGCTGCCCAAATCTATGATCCAAAGATGAAGGAAGTCACGGTCGTGTCCGACGACGATGTCCCGTTGGCGCGAAAGAGGAAGAGCTCCACCTCTGACGCTGCCGACGGAGGCAAGAAGAAGAAGACGGAGGGTGGAGCCTCCAAGAAGACTACCGCCGCCCTGGAGGCGGAAAAGAGAAAAGCCACCGGGATATTTGCCAAAGCGCCCCCCTAGTGTAAGCCTCTCATTCTCTGACATTGTCTATTTATCTGTCTTGTTCCTGTACTTATGCACTTTGCACGTTTCAGGAAGAAAGCCACGACCAGCCTCAAGAAGTCCTCCAAAACTTTGGGGGCTTCTAGAAATATCAAGGACATGCTACATCGTGACTCCTCCCCCGCCATCGCCCCTGCTACTCCTGCCGTCAAGCCCTCCTCTGCTCCGACAAGCTCTCAAGTCCAGGAGGCACTAGGACCTTCCGCCACGGAAGTGGATTCTGGCGCCTCTACCGAACTCGCTATTGTCGGCGAGCAGGCGACGCAGGAGAGCGCTGCTCTACAAATGGCTGAAGCTCCGGCTAAGGATGCCATCGGTAGCGGCAAGGCGGTGGTGGGAGCTAGTACCTCTGCCGAAGGCGGTGCCTCTACTCCCCAGAAACCTTTTGAGTTTCCGAAGATAGTTTACCCGGCGCTCACGCCGAGTAACACAACTCTGGTTCCTGGAGGAGTACCGTCATCTCTGACGTGCGGTCTTGAGGATCTACTCCAACAAGCGGATATCTTGCGAGGAAATAGCATTTCCTTCGCCAATCTACTAGCCAAGAGTGCTACAAACCTCAATATTATTGCACTTGTAAGTTTTTACTTTGCCTTTTGCATTTCATATGAGTATCCCACTGTAGCCCCCGAGGATGTAGACGGAAAACCATAGGTTTTGTATCTATATGCTCTAAGAGTGACTAAGTTAGTAAAAACTCTCACTGTAGCCCGCAAGCATTTAGATGGAACATACTATGACGACTAGATGCTTTAAGAGTAGCATACGTAGTGTTTATAATTTTCAATGCTGTAGCCCCCAAGCCTCTAGTTGTAACTGAATTAGTTCCGACTAGATGCTTAAAGAAAAGCTAAGCAGATTCAGAGTTAAAAACTTTATACTGTAGCCCCCAAGCTTCTAATCGAGAACTGAATTAGCTCCGACTAGATGCTTAAAGAAAATCTAAGCATACTGCTAAGTTAAAAACTCTCGCTGTAGCCCCCGAGCGTCTAGGTGGAAAATCTCTGACTAGATGCTCTAAGTAGACCAAACAACGGTTTAACTTTATACTTGTTTTCACAGAACGAGAATGCTCGGAGGGGCATGGCCAATGACAAGTATCAGAAGATGCGCGCAGATGTTGAAGCCGAAAAGGGTAAAACTGCCATCTTGAAGGAACAGATCATCCAAAATAAAGAGTCTGTTTTCTTTTTGCGCATTTCCGTCTTATTTTTGTGCCCATAATCTCCGAGTACTTATTGTGTACTTTGTTTTCTCCGACTTGCAGAACATGTCGCCAAGGCCAAGGATATTGTCGAGCAGTCCAAGCACATCCAATAGCTGGACAGCGATAACAAAATCCTTAAGAAGGAGAGGGAAGAGATGCTGAAGATGCACGAGGATTCCATGAAAGACCTGCAGGATTCTGCCACCGCGGAAATCCATCGCTTGAAGGAGGAACTTGCGATCTTAAAGGATCAGAAGCAAGCTGCTGATGAGCAAAACCATCGCCATAGCGAGGCGTTTAAGCTCCTCCAACAAGAGAAGGAATCCCTGGCGGACACCCTTGGGCAGGCTAAGGCCAGCATCTTCAGTAAGTTTCCTCCGCCTTGTATTTCTGTAGTCTGGATACTTAGAGTTTATTGAACTCATGCGCTCCTTGTCGTAATTTGTAGCTCCTATGGTTTTAACCCGCTCGCCTCCTTCAGACAAGGAATGCATGGTTCTTGCCGGCAACTTCATCAACACCGCCATCGCCCAAGCCAAGGAGATTGCCAAGCCCCTCCAGATATATATCAAGGCCTCGGACTCCATGACGAAGTACTCGGAGATTCTGCGCCGAGCCCCTGAGCGTGTCACGAGCTGGAAAGCTTCATGTGCACGGGCTGGTGCTAGGATGGCGCTGTCAATGGTGAAGGCACACTACGATGATGCCGACATCGATACGGTGACCTCTGGCATCCCCGATGTGGATGATGACGGCAAGGAGATTGATCACGAAGCCATCCTGTCATCACTCGCGGGTTATGACACCAGAGTTGCCGAGTTGGTGGACGTTGACGTCTTAGTGCCCAGGAACACCATCGATAGCGTCAACCAAGATTCCTCCGAGTCTCATCACAGCGCCGACGTCGAGGGTGATTATCCGGCTGGTGACGATGCTGCCTCCAAGTCTCCTGCTCCCAAAGAATGAAAAACACTTTGTAAACTTTGTTTCACCTTTGGTGTGTGCACTGAAAACTTGGTGATGTAACTTAAGGCGGAAAACAATGGTTGTTATGTCCTGCTACTTAAGAACTATTTCCCGGCATGTATATATTTTTTAAGCAAGTGCTGGCTTATCCATTCCTCTGGTTCTTATTCTTGACTTTTCGTGAGTTGGAAGACTCGTTGTCGGAACCATGCGCTTAGGTGATGATGACCAATGGCACCGTCAATAACCCGAACACAAAATCGCCGACAACAAGTGCCAAAAGTCACTACTCCAGAATCCACATAAAAACGACAAAGAACGTGTAGACCATAAAACTTAAGCTAACGCCCGTAGGAGGAATTTTCACAAGTGCAATCGCAAGACTTGTGCATAAAGGTTTTACATGATCCAAAAATGAACACTAAAGGAGGTAAAAGACTCAGCAATATGAGTGAACCAAAGATCTTTATTTCATTGATTATATAAGAGGTACACAATTAGATAAAAAATGCTAAGTGTAGAAAGGACGTAGCTGTGCTATGTTCCATGGCCGATCAAGGTCCGGGTAGTCATCATCCGGGTCACGTCGCTTACGCTTATGATCCTCATTGGGTCTATCCTTGTGTTCACGATTGTCAACAAGGTAGTAAGACCCATTGAGAAGCACCTTGCTTATGATGGACGGTCCTTCCCATGGCGGGGATAATTTGTGCGACTTCTTCTACTTAAGTCGGAGCACCAAATCCCCCTCTTTAAACGAGCGATGCCGAACACGGCGACTATGGTAGCTGCGTAGCTTCTGCTGGTAGATGGCGGATCTTTGGCATGCCAAAACGCGCTCCTCCTCGAGAAGGTCCACATCTAGGCGTCTGGATTCTTCAGCATCATATTTGTCGTAGGCGGCAACTCTTGGTGCATCGTGGAGGATGTCGGAAGGTAAGATGGCTTCTGCTCCGTATACCATGAAGTAAGGGGTGTAGCCGGTGGATCTGTTGGGTGTAGTTCGTAAACTCCACAACACAGATGGCAATTCTTCCGCACAGGCTCCAACTACTCTATGTAGCGGTGCCTCAAGACATGGATTGATTCCCTGCAGAATTAATCCATTGGCTCGCTCAACCTGACCATTGGATTGTGGGTGTGCCACAGATGCAAGGTCAAGTCAGATGCCTTTGTCCCAGCAATAGGCCTCCACTTCTCCGAGTGACAAGTTGCTTCCGTTGTCGGTGATGATGCTATGTGGGAGACCAAATCTCACCACTAGATCCCGGACAAACCTGAGGGCAGTTGCCCCATCAAGCTTTCTAATGGGTTTAGCTTCTATCCATTTGGTGAATTTGTCAACTGCTACAAGCAGATGTGTAAATCCACACGGTGCCGTCTGTAACGGCCCCACCATGTCTAGCCCCCAGACTGCAAATGGCCAAGTTATTGGTATTGTTCGCAATTCTTCAGCAGGAACATGTGGTTGTCGGGCATAATACTGGCATCCCGTGCATGTCTCAACCAGCTTGTCGGCGTCCGCCTTCGCGGTCAGCCAGTAGAATCCTTGCCGGAAGGCTTTTGCGACCAATGATCGGGGAGCGGCGTGATGCCCGCAATCTCCGAGATGGATCTCGCGCAGGATTTCCATACCTTCTAGTTTGGAAACGCACTTTAAGTATACACCAGTAGTGCTCCTCTTATAGAGTTTCCCATTGATTATGGTATAACCCTTTGCTCGTCGTACTATTTGCCTTCTTACGACTTCGTCGTCGGGCAAAGTTCTGTGTTCGAGATATTCCATGAACGGTTTTGTCCAAGCCGGAGGGATCTTTGTCACCATGTTGACGAAAGAGTCAGCTCTATCCGGGTTGTCGATGTTGGCGCCCTTCACGGATGGTGTGCGTAGATGCTCTAGGAAATCTCCTGGCGGAATTCGCTTGCGCCCTGATCCAAGTTTAGATAGCAGACCAGCCGCCTCGTTTTGCTCCCTAGGCACATACTTGACTTCGTAGCCCAAGAAACTCTTGGCTATCTCGTCCAATTCATCTCGATATGCCGCCATCATAGGGTTCCGCGCATTCCATGTGCCAGCCACCTGCTGGGCAACCAAGTCGGAATCTCCACAGCTAACTATGCGCTTGATGCCAATATCTTTGGCTACACGTAGTCCGTGAATGAGTGCTTCATACTCCGCCATGTTATTTGTAGCCTCGAAGTGGATCTGCAGAACGTAATGTAGCTTGTATCCTTTTGGTGACTGTAGCAGTACACCAACCCCCGAGCCATTGAGCAACTTTGATCCGTCAAAGTGCATCACCCAGTACTCTGGTTCTGGCAACGGAGTAGCATCTGGCATCCCCGTCCAATCTGCAATAAAATCCGCCAAGGCTTGTGACTTGATAGCGTCGCATCTCTTGTAGGTGATCTCGAAGGAGACAAGTTCAATGCCCCACTTTGCGACCCTTTCTTGTAGCGTCGCTGTTATTGATAATGTCGGACAGTGGAGTCTTGCTCACCACTGTGATTGGGTGCTCCTGAAAGTAATGCCTCAGTTTCCGAGAAGCGAGGAATACTCCGTAAGCTATCTTTTGGTAGTGCGGGTAACGCTGCTTGGACTCCGTCAAGACCTCGCTTACATAGTAAACTGGTCGTTGAACTCCATGCTCATGGCCTGGTTTCTTCTGCTCTACGACGACGATGACGCTGATAACACGGTTGGTTGCCGCCATGTCAATTAATAGGGGCTCACCAGGCTCGGGTGCTGCAAGGATGGGCGCTGAGGAAATAATCTCCTTGAGCTTCTTCAATGCTGCATCTGCTTCGTCTGTCCACGTGCATTTGTCCGCCTTCTTCAGCAACTTGTACAGCGGCGAAGCCTTCTCTCCAAGTTGGCTGACGAACCGACTAACTGCTGCAACACAACCTGTTAGTCGTTGAATGTCCTTTAGGCATGTCAGACGGTTTATGTTTAAGATGGCCTTGATTTTCTCCGGGTTGACCTCGATTCCGCGCTGGGAAACGATGAAGCCCAACAATTTGCCGGCTGGAACCCCGAAGACACACTTCTTAGGGTTGAGCATCATGTTGTATTTCTAGAGATTATCAAAGGTTTCTTTCAAGTCGGAGAATAAGTAGTTTGATTTTTTAGACATCACCGCGATATCGTCCACATAGGCGTGAACGTTCCGACCAATTTGGTCGTGAAGGCAACGTTGCATTATCCGCTGGTAGGTAGCACCTGTGTTTTTTAGCCCAACGGGCATCGTGACATGGCAAAACGTGCCATATGGGGTAGTGAACGAAGTGGCCAATTGGTCCGACTTCCTCATCTTGATCTGGTGGTATCCTGAGTATGCATCAAGAAAACACAAAAGTTCCGAGACAGCCGTCGAGTCAATGACTTGGTCAATGCGAGGCAAAGCAAACGGATCTTTGGGACATGCTTTGTTCAAGCCGGTGTAATCAACGCACATTCTTAATTCATCGGTTCCCTTTTTGGGGACAAGTACAGGATTGACCACCCATCGGGTGTGAAGGACTTCTCGGATAAACCCAGCCTTAAGTAACCTAGCTATCTCTTTGCCAATGGCGTGTCTCTTCTCATCTCCGAAGCGTCGTAGAGGTTGTTTCACTGGTTTACATTTTGGATCTATGTTTAGGCTGTGCTCGGCGAGTTCCCTAGGTACACCTTTCATGTCGGCAGGTTTCCAGGCAAAGATGTCCCTATTCTCACGGAGGAACTCGACGAGCGCGCTTTCCTATTTGGGATCCAGGTTCGTCCCAATGGCGACGGTCTTGGAGGCATCGCCTACCACAAGTTCCACCGGCTTGGTTTCGATGGCGACCTTGAACGCAGGAGCGGAGTTGGAGATCTGCTTCTTCGACGCGGGCATCTCTGAGTCATTGACCTTGCTCTGGATCTCTTTGAATTCTTCACTGTAGAGGACAGCTTCTGCAACGGCTGCTTCATTGATCTCGCAGTCCCTTGCCTTGGTAAAGCTTCCGGATGCGATGATGACACCGTTTGGTCCAGGTATCTTGAGTTTGTTGTAGACGAAGCATGGCTTGGCCATGAACATGTGGAATATGTCGCGGCCGAATATGACATGGTACACGCTCTTGAAGGGGACCACCTCAAAGGTCATGCGCTCTTGGCGGTAATTATTAACATCGCCAAAGGCTACCTGAAGTGTAATGCACCCAAGGGACCGAGCCTCCCGACCAGGAACTACGCCGTGGAAAATGGTGTTGGTCCGCCTTAGGTTTGCCTCCGTCATGTTCATCTTATGCAGTGTATCCAGGTACATGATGTTGATGCTGCTTCCACTATCCACCATGCACTTGGTGAACTCCACGCCGTCAATCAATGGGTTGATGACCATGGCGTACTGGTTCTCCGTGGGCACAAGGTCTGGGTGGTCCGTCCTGTCCCAAGTTATAGGAATATCTGACCAGCGCAAGTATTGGGGAACTGGGGGAAGAGTGGCCATCAGGATCCTTAGAGAGGTCTTCTGTTGTCGGACGGTGGGGGTGCCAAGGAAAGTGTGGTAGACTGGGGCCTTCTTTGCGAAGGGGTTCTTGCCCTTGTCGTCGCTCTTGGCGGCGTGTTTGGGGTCGATGTCCTCGTCCATGTCACTTGAATCCTTGGACTCCTCCTCCTTCTTCTTCCCCTTGCCCTTGCCTCGCGGTCTATTCTTCCGACTTCACTTGTAGCCGGACTCTGGGTCTTCCTTGAGGTCGTTGACGAACTTGAAGTGTCGATTGGTATGGGTGGCCTTGCCGTTGGCGTCGAGGTGTACGAGGCACGGCATATCGCGGTACTCCTCGTAGGTTTGGGGAACGTGGAGGGACGCCGAGGTGGTTTCACTTCCTCGTTGCTGCCCGCGGCCCGCTCCCCTTCCTCGGCCATGTTGTCCGCCTTCTCCTCGTACTGCAAAAGTCATAGCGACCATGTCGGTAGATTGCTTTTCTTCTGGAGCGGTTTTCCGCTTTGTACTGCTGTTCCTCCGAGCTTGGGTTGGAATGGCTGTTGCCGGCAAAGATCCACGAGCATCGTCGTCGGCAGCTGCGAACTCACTAGCTAACTGAATCATCTGATTCAAGTCAAGCTGATGATTGTCCTGCAAGCGCTTCAGCTTATGTCGGAGCAATGTGCCCCTTTCCAACCCATCAATGAAGGCGGCCATGGCGGTCTGAGCGTGCACTCCTGCGCAGGAATTCTTCATATCCAGCCAGCGGGAGAGATAGGCGCGAGATGTCTCGTCTTTTTCTTGCACGCACCGCTGTAGATCGCCCACAGTGCAGGGACGCTTGTATGTACCCTCCAAGTTCTTGGTGAATGCTTCTTGCATATCCAGCCAGTTGTAGATCGATCTCTACGGCAAGTCGTCGATCCATTGATGGGCCGTGCCCGCCAACATTAACGGGAGGTACTTGACAGCGACGTTGGGGTTGCCTCCGGCAATCTCCACCGCGTTGCCGTAGTCCTGCAACCATGTGGCAGGCTTGGCGGTGCCGTCATAGGGTTTGATGGTATTGTCAATCCGGAAACCTTTGGGGTAAGTTGCGGACCGTATTGCAGGTCCAAAGCAACGTGGTTCCAGGTATGGTCCTTCCAGGCCTCGTGGATCTTATCGATCCGCGAACGTGCATCGTACGGCTCCGGGTTCTTCTTCTTGTTGTCAAGAGGGGATGGGATGCGTGAACGATGGGGGCCTCTTCCGCCATGGTGACTGCTTGGCAGCGACGGAGGCGGAGGTGGCGGTGGGTTAGCCTTCTTGATGTTACCCTCCTGCGACGCCTCATGCCTGTCGCGGTTGCTTGTCGGACGTGGAGGGTCGTGGTGTGACCTGCTCGTACGTCCTTGGTGGCGCTCTTCATCATGACGGGTCTGTGCCGCGTTGTCGCGGATGACGATGCCGCACTGCTTTGGTGGGGGCATATCCGTACGATGGTGAGCCTTGTAGTCTTCCTGACGTCGGGGGGATCGGGGCGGTGGCGATGGGCGGCGAGGTCGGGCTTTTTCTCCGTGGTCGTAGGATATGGCGATAGAATCCTTCCTGTTGCGCGCATCCCTGCATCTTCGTTCTGATGAACCCGTCCGTGACCCGACATCCTCTGAGGAGATCTGTCCCTTGGCGGTTTGTACTGGCTAGATCGGCAGAGCGCTGGGTCAGACTCAAGCCTCTGAGAGGTGGCCTTTTCCTGCTGCTTTAGCAGAGTCTTGTACTCGACTTCCATTGCTCTAGCTTTCTCTATGGACTTCTCCGCGTTCACCAGATCTTGATCTATTTTAGCGCCTTGCTCTGTGATGGCTTGTGCCTCCTCCAGCAGCTGCTGCTGGCGCTTCTCGTCAAGGCGAGTCACGTTCCGGATATGAGCAATGGTTAGTGGCTCGACGAAGAGATTGTCGTACATCATTCTATCAGCTGGAGTAACATGGGCTACTGCCGACGTGGATGCTGGAGGCGGCAAGTTTGCGGTGTTGTTGTTGCTCGGGCCGGTGCCGAGTTCCTGCGGCTGCTGCATTGGGTTAGGCGGAGGAGGCATGACCTTTGCGTCATCATCGTCAGTAGCAATAAGTGGCCCCTTCCCCTTTTCCAGCGCCGTAGGCGGAGCTTGCCCGGGTTGATCTTCATCCATCACCGTCCCAATGGTGACGAACACCCCTCGAGACATGACGGTGTTGTTAGATTGCTCGTCGCGCGATTACTCCTCCTCCATCTCCTACATAGCGGAGTCTAGCTCTTCTGGACTGAAGTCTATCTCCTCTGAATCTGCACTGAAATCAGCATAAAGCGCATCAATGACAGAGTCGGAGGGTGCCATGACTTCCTCGATGACGGGGGGTGGAGGTGCAACGGCCTCGACAATGACTGGAGGTGGTGGTGCTGCTACGACGATGGCGGCCGGAGGCGATGGTGGTGGTGGCTGAATCGAAGGGGCTCCGTCAATGAGCGCAAGCGCTGTCTGAGCTGCCGCTTCGGCCTCCGCGTAGTTGTTGACGGTGTTCACCATGCCTTCGAAGGTAAGGCGTCCTGACGCCTGCTGCCGCCTAAGAGAATGTCGGAGAAGTGTGCCATGGTCCAATCCTTCCACTAAGTGATAGATGGCATCATCATTAGGGTAGTGGTCCAGATCGGCTCGTATACGGAGCCATCTGGCCAGGTAGTCGCGGGGGTCTTCGCCTTCTCTCTGAACGCAGCGCGCCAGATCGAAGATGGTAACCACGCCGACGAACTTGGATCTCTGCTGTCCAGACGCGCGGACAAAGCCGGCGGATTTGCAGTGATCTTCCACCTTTATATCTTGCATAGGGGCGGTTTGGGTGGGCCTTGAATTTTTCCGATCTTTGCCGGTGAACTCCGAGGAGAGACCCGACATTGATCCTTCCGCGAACGTATCCTTCCCGTGGGCGGTCCGTGCGGGCCTTGGTGCTTTCTGATCTTTGTCGGTGAACTCCGAAGAGAGATCCGACATCGATCCTTCCGCGAACATATCCTGCCCGTAGGCGGTCCGTGTAGGTCTTGATGCTCCTCCGACTCCCAAGGAACTAGTGCCCGAGTCGGTTTCGCCGATGAAGAGGTGGATGTCTCCGATAGGAACGATCGAACACCGCGTAGGGTTCGTCTTCGCTGGGATCCAGAATTCTTCAGGGGGGACGATCGGAACGTTGCCGGAGAAGAGAACACGGCCGATGGCTACGGTTTCGCCGATTCCCGCGAAGATCTTGGTCCTCGCCCGCTGAAGAGCCTGAAGCGCCTCTTGCCCCATGGTGGGCGCCAACTGTCGTGGTATTGCCGACGAGTACGCCATGGAGGGGTCCTCACAGTGCGTGTTTAGAGACGTGGGGTAAGGCGGACGGTTGACGGGTACGAGGTAACACAGCTTACCCAGGTTCAGATTCCACGATGGTGGCGGAATCCTACTCCTGCTATAAATCACTATAAGGGCAATGCGCCGAGTTATAGAGATAGGTTCGCATGCGAAGTGACTAGAGAGTCTAAGTTATCGTGCCCTAAAGGCTCCCATAGGCCCGACTTATATAGTCGCTAGGTCCTAGGGTTACAGGGAAAAGTCCTAGCCGGACAGGTTACAGAGTCCTACACCGCCTATCACTATTCTTGTGTATCTTGCACTCCAAGGCTCCGGGTACGCTGGTGACTCCACCGTAGCCTTCCCTTATCCGACATGGGCTTCCCTTCTGGATCCACCTAACTGGGCCGCCCAGCAGGCCATAGGCCATGCTACCGACTATGGGCCACCCGGGTCAGTCGGATAAGAGACATGCTATTAGGATACCAATATAGCATATCCCCAACACTAGATGCCGCATGCACCAACGACTCTGCATGTCCTGCCATGGAGTTACTTCATCAGGAGTGGGATGTGTGAGCTTCTTTATCACGCTTAGTATACCTAGATGCCTATCATGAAGGACGCATACATTCGGTGTATCTCTCACGATTGCTATCTTCAGCTTCCTGAAAAACCATACCCAACTCTCGGTGTTCTCGCTCTCCATGAAAGCAAATGCAAGTGGAACAACTTGATTGTTTCAGTCTTGACCTATGGGAGTCAATATCTGACCCCTGTACTTTCCAATGAGAAATGTACCATCCACACAGATGACTGGTCGACGGTGAGTGAAAGATTCTATGCATATAGCAAATAAGAAGAACACTCGATGAAGCACCATCAAATTAGGTTCCTATGGCAACGTAAAGTGTTGGATGTCCATGTATTTGCCTGGATTCCTGATACGTCGGAAACGCATCTATAATTTTTAATGCTCCATGCTTGTTTAGTATCTACTTTTCTTTGCTTTGTCTACACTTTGAGGTGTTTTTATATCTTTTCTGGAACTAACCTATTAACAAGTTGCCACAGTTCCAGTTGCCTGTTTTCTTCTGTTTTTGGTTCCAGAAAGGCAGAAAATCAATATTCTCGGAATTGGACGGGACAAAAGCCGAAGTCAATATTTTACTGTGGGGACACGAATCCAGAAGACGAGACGGAGAGGCGAACCAGGGAGGCCGCACCCCCTAGGTGCGGGTGGGCCCACCCTGTGCCTGGGTAGGGTGCGGCCCCCCTGGACGCCTCCCAACCTCGCTTCTTCGCCAATAAGAAGCCCCCGATGCAGAAACCCTAGGCACCCGATCAAAACTCCACAAAACCTTCTATAGCCGCCGCCACCATGGTCCCTAGATCAGGGGATTTCAAGTTCTTTCCAGCACCCTGCCGGAGGGGAGATCATCCCGGAGGCCTTCTTTTCCGGTATGATGCGTGAGTAGTTCCACCTTGGACTATGGGTCCATGTAGTAGCTAGATGGTTGTATCTCCTCCTTGTGCTTTCATGTATAGATCTTGTGAGCTCCGTTCATGATCAAGATCTAATCTATTTGTAATCATGCATGTTGTGTTTGCGGGGATCCGATGGATATTGACATTATTATGTCAGATTGATTAATGGTTTTGTATTTATGATTCTCTCATGTCTGTGTTGTTTGTGATCTTGCATGATCTCCGTTGTTAGTAGCTATCTTGGCCAAGTAGTTGCTAGTGACTCCAAGAGGGGGTATTTATGCTCGATAGTGGGTTCATGCCTCTAGTTTCCAAGGGAAGTGACAGAAATCTCTTCGGTTGTAGATGTGCTGTTGCTACTAGTGAGAAAACAACGGTCTCTTGTTCATGGAACAAGTGGATTGTTTACCTTACACACTTTTCTTAAAGAAGTTGTCTGTTGCTTGCAACTTAATACAGGAGGGGGTTCAGATGATAACCTGAAGGTGGACATCTAGTCATAGATGCAGTTGGATGGAGGTCTATGTATATTGTTGTATTGCCCAACAGAATCTCATAGGATATTTTTGTCTGGTATTGCATTGTTATGCCTTTCTCAGTTCCTATCAATTGCCCTGCTGTAATTTGTTTACCCTTTATGCCATGTTGTTTATCTAAGGAGAACACCTCTAGTGAACTATGGACCCTGGTCCAATCTTTACCATTGATGCATCTTCCACTATTACCTGTTTACTTGCTGCAAACCATTACCTTCCACACCACACGTTTAATCCTTTGTTACATCAAACCGGTGTGCTTGACAACCTCACTGATTCGTTGGGGCAAAGTCTTGAGTTTGTGTTGTGCGGGTCTCCGCGTTGCTTGCAACACCTGTGTGAAGTTTCCTTCCTCCTACTGGTTCGATAACCTCGATTTCTTACTGAGGAAAAACTTGCTGCTATGCTCATCACACCTTGCTCTTGGGGTTTCCAACGAAGCGTCCCACTACAATGCTCGGCGTCATCAAGCTTTTTTAGTGCCTTTGCTGGGGAGGCTAAGGATGTCTTCACAAGGGGAGTCCTCCACTTCCTTTCTCTTTACTTTGTTTTTAGTTTTCCTAGTTTCTTTTGCTTGGTTTTGTTTGCTTCTTTTTATCAAAAACTCCAAAAAAATTAGTTTAGTTTGGTTTGCTTTCTCTTATCAAAAACAAAAAATAATAGTTCCTACTCTAGTTGATGGTCTGTTACTGCCTTGCTTGGTCATGCTTTCTATCAATGGATGGTTCCTTTGAAACTAGTTCTTATTGGCAAGGTGGGTTCACGGAAGAAGAAAAGTATTATTATAAGGAACACCGTTTGTCACAAAAAGGAAACACTTATGGGAACAAATTGATAAGTTGAATACTATTGCTAGAGACGTGTGCTCTACTTATAATGTTACTTATTGCTTTGATAAAGCTTGTTGCTATAGGAGGTATAAACACTTCCCTTTTTAATGTGAGTACAATGATAATGTTACCATATCCTCTTATGTTAAAGGAAATTATGACTTTTATGATGTGGAACAAATTGAAGAATTTATTGCCTTCAAGGGTGCATTTGAACTTGCCAGTTTGCTTGAAAATACTAATGATGCACCTTATAAATATGAGGTCTTTGAGATACTTAAATTTTTCTTTGACATTTACAAGGAAGAAAATGGCTATATTCTTGAATATTTTAATAGGTGTTTTCCACAAATGGAAAAGACTAATGCCTTGCAGGAGCCTATGGAAGAATAAATTGCTGAAACTAGAAGGTCATTAGATGAAAAAGAGGAGGAGAGTGATGAAAGAAAAGGAGGAAGAATGGATTTACCCATGCCTACCTTCTAATGAGAGTAACTCTTTATCCCTTACATTATTTGATTGTCCCCCATGCTTTCCAAAGGAGGATGAATGTTATGTTCCTGTGGATCCTTTTGAAATATCTACTTTGGGTAAAACCTGTGAAGGTCTTAATCCCACTATTTTTGAGCTTGATAGAAATTATGTGTTTATAGATCATGAAAAGCATGCTTTATGTAATAGCTATATTGTTGAGTTATTCATGAGGCTACTGAAAATTATTATGAGAGAGGGAAACATGGTCTTATGTATCTCAACAATATTAAGTTTACCCTCTTTATGTTGAAAGTTTTGAAGTTACTCTTGTTTTATCTTCCTATGCTTGTCACTTTGTTCTTTGTGAATTTATTTGCATACAAGATTACTATGCATAGGAAGTGGGTTAGAATTAAATGTGTTTTGAATTTGCTTCTTGATGCTCTCTTTTACTTCAACTCATATTTCTTATGTGACCATCTTCTCAAGCTGTTGTGCCTAACTTAAAGGCGTTAAAGAAAAGTACTTGTTGGAAGATAACCCAAGAGTTTCCTTGAGTCTTGGAAGTTATTACTTCAGTAATGACCTCTCATTATCCTTTTTGTTTGCTTTTTGTGCCAACAATGACCTCTAATGAGAGGGAAGTAAGATTTGGGGAGTTGCTATCCCGAAACAGATTTATGTCCTCCACCAAACAAAAATACGTGAGGAGTCTCTGTAACTCGGATTGAGATGAAAATTTAGGAATAAATCCCCCAGTATGTTAGCTAACTTTTGTTAGTTCAACACGTTTTGATTTCACAAACATAAGATTTTCTAAAAATAGGTTTCTACCTGCTGGTCTGTTTTGACAGATTTCTGCCATTATTTGCATTTGCTTCTTATTGATTCCTTTTTGAGTTCTCTTTTGGGGAATTGAGCTTTTTGAAGGAGTTGATACAATAGCTTGTGTTTTTAGTGAAAAGTATTGCTGTTACAAAGCTTTGCCTAAAGGTCTATTATCTTTTGAATACTCTAATGTTGCTAATGAAGATTGTGTGAAGTTTTGTATGAAGGAAAAATTTCAGGTGTAGAGAAAGAATGATGTAATGAGATGAAGAATGGACAAAATCTCAAGCTTGGGGATACCACCCCAGTGTTACCCCAAGAAATATCCAAGAGGTACAAGCGACAAAGCTTGGGGATGCCCAAGGCATCCCCTACTTCATCAATAAAAAGCTTAGGTCTGTCTAGACACTTCGTTTTTATTGTTTCATGCAAAGTTGTGTTGTTCTTGGAGTGTCTTAGTTTTCGTTTGGTTTCTTAGTTGTTTAGTTTTCTTGAATAAAGTAGTTTGGACCCCCGTTCTCGCTGTGTTGTTTCAAATAAGTTGCTTGGTGTTGGAAAGGAGTAGGAAGTTCCTGCTTGAAAGTGCAAGAGGAGCTTGCATTGACTGTGACTTAGACTTTAGCATGACATGTTAGGTGTTGTTTTGACCTTATGCTTAGTGATTATTTCTTTAGCATGTCTTTTTCCAAACAATTGGGATTGCTTAGTGTGCCTTGAATAAATTATGCGTTATTTTAGCATGGAAAAGCATAGTATTGTGGTTTTCTCCTTTGATGCTTTGTTTGGGTTGACTTGGCACATGCTCACACCATGTTATGACTATGAACAAGTCACCATAACCTCTATGATCATTTAGTCCTTGACTTGTAGTATCACTCTATGCTTTGATTAGTAATGTTTTGTTGCTCTGCTTGATTATGGCTATTATTGCTCTCTTAGTTGGTTGCTCCCAGTCTTTTGCTAGCCTCCACTTGTATGAGTAAGCTCTACTCATGCTTCCAACTCCCAAGAAACCAAGTTATTCCAAAGTATCCACTATAAATTCCTATGCATGGTGTGTTACACCATTCCAAGTATATTCTTGTTTACAACTACCTTACAATTAAAAACTATTTTGTTATGTGAAAACTTAGTGATTAAAGACTTCACAAACTAGATGGCACACTTTATATTCTTTGCCCCTAATAAACTTGAACCATTGTGTCATATAATTTGTATATGCTTGCACTTATACGTTGGAATTAGTAGAACCGTGCTGTCATGGGGAACGTTTTCAACATTGCACTTGTACTTTGTACTCAGTTGATATCATGCTCTTTTGTCTATGGATGTCACCGGTGTGAAATAAAGAGGGAACTTGTAAGTCCATGGAGTATGTATTTTGTGTTAGAGAAACGCCTGGGCCGCTAGCCTAAGCCATGCCTAATCATGGTGAAAACTTGCAGCATCACCATAGTGAGCTATCTATGTAGCATCCTCAATAAAAATCTATGCATATAGTAAATAAAAAGATCGCTGAGATGCTCATTGTGTGCTTGCCTTGTCATTTTGGTTATGGGATAGCTCCTGTACCATGTGCAAGGGGTACCCCATTTGCGGTTCTCTATGATACTCATGTACTTACAATGACAAGAACTTACAGGTGATTGAAGTTGAGTAGCATGAGGTGTGGCCCTCGTATTCAAGGGACTTGAGATTGCCAACTTATACTTTGTCAAGCATATACTCCATCTTTGTTCACTTTAACCTTAATCACTTCAAGATGCTTATGATAGGGGCAATGAGGGCTGAAAGCTAACAAGTACCATAATTTTTGGAATCTTGTTTTGAAACTTGAAATCCCTGCTTACCTATGAAGGGCCTTTCGTCCACTATTATTTGAGTCTCCACCTTCTACCTTTAGGCACCATTAAGAGAGCATAGTTGCCATTCTATGTGCAGTGTTCCAAAACTTATTGATTGATGCATATTGTGATATTACTTGTTCTTGTGCTATTTGTTTCTAGTCACCCTTGTGAACTTTGAAGGTGTCATATGCATCTATTTGCTACTCCATGAGGGACAAGATGAATGCCACTATGCCATGTTTTCTGTATGTGAAACAAACAAACATTTTTCAATGCATGTTGTTCATGATCTTTGTTTGTAGCCTTTCATGTTGCATGCATAGTTACTATGTCCTATTGTTAGAACTCCATCTTTCATGCACATGTTTAGAGTTCTTTGTTACCAGCTTTCAATGCTTGCAAATGGTTTGATCTTGGTTTTGATGGTGCATGTCACCTCAAAAATTATTCTTTTATCACTTACCTACTCGAGGACGAGCAGGAGTTAAGCTTGGGGATGCTTGATACGTCAGAAACGTATCTATAATTTTTGATGGTCCATGCTTGTTTAGTATCTACTTTGCTTTGCTTTGTCTACACTTTGAGGTGTTTTTATATCTTTTCTGGAACTAACCTATTAACAAGTTGCCACAGTACCAGTTGCCTATATTTTTTCTTTTTTTGGTTCCAAAAAGGTAGAAAATCAATATTCTCGGAATTGGACGAGACAAAAGACAAATTCAATATTTTACCATGGGGGACACGAATCAGTTGCCACAGAAGATAAGACGGAGAGGCGAACCAGGGCGGCTGCACCCCCTAGGCGCGGGTGGGCCCACCCTGCGCCTAGGTAGGGTGTGGGGACCCTGGCCGCCTCCTATCCTCGCTTCTTCGCCTATAAGAAGCCCCCGATGCAAAAACCCTAGGCACCTGATCAAAACTCCACGAAACCTTCTATAGACGCTGCCACTATCGTCCCTAGATCAGGGGGATCTGAAGTTCTTCCCGGCACCCTGCTGGAGGGGAGATCATACGGAGGCCTTCTTCTTCGGTATGATGCGTGAGTAGTTCCACCTTGGACTATGGGTCCATGTAGTAGCTAGACGGTTGTATCTCCTCCTTGTGCTTTCATGTATAGATCTTGTGAGCTCCGTTCGTGATCAAGATCTAATCTATTTGTAATCATGCATGTTGTGTTTGCAGGGATCCGATGGATATTGAGATTATTATGTTAGATTCATTAATGGTTTTGTATTTATGATTCTATCATGTCTGTGTTGTTTGTGATCTTGCATGCTCTCCGTTGTTAGTAGCTATCTTGGCCAAGTAGTTGCTAGTGACTCCAAGAGGGGGTATTTATGCTCGATAGTTGGTTCATGCCTCTAGTTTCCAATAGAAGTGACAGAAATCTCTTCGGTTGTAGATGTGTTGTTGCTACTAGGGAGAAAACAACGGTCTCTTGTTCATGGAACAAGTGGATTGTTGACCTTACACACTTTGCTTAAAGCAGTTGTCTATTGCTTGCAACTTAATACTGGAGGGGTTCGGATGATAACCTGAAGGTGGACTTCTAGTTATAGATGCAGTTGGATGGCGGTCTATGTATATTGTTGTATTGCCCAATCGAATCTCATAGGATCTTTTTGTCTGGTATTGCATTGTTATGCCTTGCTCAGTTCCTGTCAATTTCCCTGCTATAATTTTTTTACCCTTCATGCCATGTCATTTATCTAAGGAGAGCACCTCTAGTGAACTATGGACCCCGGTCCAATATTTACCATTGATAGATCTTCCACTGTTACCTGTTCACTTGCTGCAAACCATTACCTTCCACACCATATGCTTAATCCTTTGTTACAGCAAACCGGTGAGCTTCACAACCTCACTGATTTGTTGGGGCAAAGTTTTGAGTTTGTGTTGTGCAGGTCTCCGTGTTGCTTGCAACACCTGTGTGACGTTTCCTTCCTCCCACTGGTTCGATAACCTCGGTTTCTTACTGAGGGAAAACTTGTTGCTGTGCTCATCACACCTTGCTCTTGGGGTTTCCAACGAAGCATCCCACGACAGTGTTGGGCGTCATCAATTCCTAGCCTACAGTGTCTGGAGCATCCTAACAACACAGTCGTACCCGTCTCGAAACGAACCAAATCTTTCCTCCAGTGCCCATTGCTGCTGTGTTGTCATTATTCCATTATGCCAGAATAGGTTGGCGATCTCTTCCTGATCAGACTCGCCAGAATCATCAGCTGTATCACTGTTGCCTTCTGAGTCTTCGGCTTCCATCTAATGTTGCAACAAACCTTCATATATCTCGTCCTCATCAGCTTCACCACTAAAAATATCTTCCCCTAAACCTTGACCACCGTCAGCTGATTCATAACCATCACCCCCCGTCTGTGCATAGCTACTCTGACATGATTCATAACCGCCGTCGCCCTCTTGGTACTGACTACTCTGGCCTTGATAGTATCTACCTTCCTAGGCTTCACTACTCTGTCCATAATCATAAACACCACCAGCATGACCGGTCTGACTACTCTAGCCATGATCATACGCAACCTCTTTCGCCACAGGTAGCACTAAGACACTGGGGTTAACTACTCTTTTCTAGCAAGCTTGCACATATTTGACCCATTTATATTGCGCTCTGTCGGCCTTAAATAAAAATTAGGAGCACTCCTTGACTTAGTCCATAAAATATGCACACCGACAGTATGGGTCGGAGGGAGCCCTAAACGAGCAATCAACCAATCCTTCAGCTGAGTAATGGACACTGTTTTAGGATTCTGAAAAACTTCATCCATAAAACAAAACTCGCTCAAATTAACTCCGTGCTGGTTTGTTCTGACGACACCGGCACCATAGTAAAACCTAAATACTACATAATTTGACATAACTTTCGACCTAAAAAATACCATAGTCAAATACACGTATATTGGCACATAATACTCTACAAATATACTTCTAATCCTCTGACCAAAATATCTTGCAGCTAACAGACCCCATCAAAGGTTACCTATAAACCTACACAAATGACTGCAATTAGCAAGAAATTAGGGTTTACCCTTAAAGCGTGCGAAGTCCGGCCATGCAGCACCCTCCAGTCACCGGATCGACACCTCCACCATGTAGCTGCCTCAAGCCCCAGCACCAACTTCCAACACGGCTATGGCTCCCCAAGAACACCACAAAATCCCTGCACCAAAACGACTCAAATCACTACACCTGGCTATCCCACTAGTAGATCGGGACTCTACTAGCTTGATAATATGTTTCAGCATCGAGTTTGGATAGAAATCTGGGCTGAAAATCGGTGCCACACCTAGTGGAAATGAAGCAAGAACAAGCAAGAGGGAAGTAGGAAGAAGAAATGAGGGAGGAGGACGACGGGCCGGTGCGCTGGGAGCTAAATAGGGGAGCGTCTTTAATTTAAAAACCGACCGGCGCGGTCGGCAATTCGAAAGCCGACCATGGGCTTGCCTCCCCTGTCGGCCGACAACGCGGCTAGGCGGGGCCCGCTGTCAAGCCGGTCGGCTTTTCGATTAAAGACCAGATCTGGTCGGTTTTTAAAATGAAGACGGCACGCTAGATTTGCAAAAGATCCATTTCATATATTATTTGAAAAATTAATTAAAAAATGTATTATTTAAAAAAGTAGCTCGGCCAACTTCCTCATTGTGGCGCTACTCTCCGCCCACGTTTCTTGGCCTCACATTCCTCGTGTGTGATGCATGACTTATATTAAATAAATTGAAATTGACAAATACTGCATTAGTCAACTGACATATTTTGTACACTCCCTTTTCTGCATCATTTTTCATATTCTGTTCCAAATATATTTAATAAGTTTTTTTCCAAAAATATATAACCTTGGCAAACATGTCAATAACGAGTCCCTTGTCATGACTTATATTTTATTCTTTTGAGAGGGTGTCCACCAATATGTCGTACGCGGTATTTGGCATTCTCTATAATTTAAAATTAAAATCAGAATTCAGTTTGACTAAGCATATTTTATGTGATCCATCTGTGCACATATTTCACTTGAAGCTAGATCCGACGGTACATTCAACGTATGAACAAACAAGATGAAACCATGGATCGATCACTAGTGCACCCGTATGCCTCTAACACCGGTTCACAAATGCTTCTAACACCGGTTATCGCAACAGCGGTTTCGGTGTTAGAGCCCCCCCTTAACACCGGTTCTTATACGAACCGCTATTAAAGGGTGACGCATGTGGAGGCTTTCGCAGAGCTCAGGCCATCCTCCTTTAACATCGGTTCGTAACACGAATCGAACCGGTGTTAAAGGTTCTCTGCCGCGGCAGGAAAATGGCTTAAATCTCTGCTGCGGCAGAGGTTTGCCGCCGCCCCCTTTTGGGCGGATTTCTACGGCGGCAGGGACAGGGGAGGGGGAGGGGGGGGTCGATCGGGAGAGGTATACACATACATCGTTGGTACATACGTACATAAATAATTAAGATGTTCAAGCATATATATAATTATTATACACAAACATCGTTATTGTGGTATTCTCCGTGCATGTTCAAGCATCAAGTACAAGACAAACACGTTTAAACATATATACAATATAACATCTCCGTACATGTTCATTTATAACTATATATTTCTCCGCCAGGCGTGACGACCTCATCAAGTATGAACCCCGCCAATTCCTTTTGAATGGCTCGTACGCGGTCAAATGGTAGGAGTTTGTCCCGCATCCGTTCGATTTAAATATATATAAAGAATGAGGTCAATATATATATAAGAATGAAACTCAATACAATTGATGGTAATAAAATAATGTTGTGTACTTCGTTTACGTACTCTAAGTTGTTCTAGTACGGCTTGGTCCGTCGCACATATCGTGTTGCGAATGAACTCGCAAACGTAGTATCCATATAAGTTATTGCCGGCTCCCTGTTGCGCGCACTTTACGAGAATAGAGAGTTTAATCAAAATAATAATCAATAAAGCATGATATAATGGAATTGAAAGGAGAATCAAAGAGATATGCAGATCTAGCTGGCTAGTATTACTTACATTTTGATCTACAAATTCTAGTTCTTCTGACCATTCACCCACGGCCCTGCCCGTGAACCTTTTCCAAACCCTGCCCGACAAAGAAAATGAATAAAGGAGTAATTAATTACTTGTTGTCACGAAAGTTGCTGATCTAGTGCGATAATATGATTGAAATTATCTCTGGAGCATCGCTTTAAAGTCTGCCCATAGCTCTTTGTCTTTTCGTGCCGAGTCCATGACAAGGACTTTTCCTGTGTCAATTTGAATGACTACCAGAATAAAGTGTAACCTGCACACGCATAACTCATCATTAGTTACACTTAACATCGAGTAAGCCGAAACAGATTGTGTACAAGAGAGGGTAACACTCAGGAGAAATTGTAAGGCAATAGTATTTCCCTTTTGGTTTGTTGTCTCAGTAAAGACCTTAGCAAGAAATCTTCTGTTTGCTTGGGTTTGTCTTGTACCACTTGTTCATGAACTCTATTTGGGTCAACGAACCCAATGTCATAAGGGCCTCCTTTCATGCATTCCATAACCTTTTTCCTGCATAATAGTATATACATATATGGTGAGCATATATATACATGCAATTAATGAATTGAATGAGCTGAGATAGAAATTACAGAAATAGTACTTACACACAATAAAGGCTGAGGGAAGCTTTGTCGAGTTCCTTCTGATTGAATAAATGATGCAAGTCTTCAATATTGAAGGTGATTTGGTTGTCTCTGCACAAGAAAATATCATCTCTTATATGCGCCGTGATACATTCTTCTTTTGTCGTGCAGAAATTAAGGTAACACTTATGAAATCTTTGCATCTTTGTTGGTAGATTCTTGAGCCGCTCTTTCTTGACGAGATTCTTCCCGTACTTCCATGGTTGTATGGGGTTGGCATCGCCTTTGGGAAATTGGTCTCCCATGATGTTCAAGTATGCAATGTAAGTCATCCCCATATCATTGGCATTTCTTTGTAGCTCTTGCTCGTAATCATTTACATGAGGAGCTATCCGTGTATCGAACACTTGGAGCGGGGCGCACGATTGGTTTTCCTACTCTCCGAGCTGGTGAACTATTTTCGGGGGTGCATGACTACTACTTTCAGACTCCCTCCATCTTGCATCCCCCTTTATAATCTGGCGTTCGTAGTCCGGCACAAGTGGGGATTCAAGTTTCAAAAGATTATTGTAAAACTTCTCCACCACCGTCGGATCTAGTTTCTCCTTTGGCTCAGCCCGTTTACGTGCAAAGAATTTCTTAACCTCATCTTTCGAGATCCTCTTGTTCTCCTCGTCGCTGCAATTCCATGGTAATATCGACAATGGCTTGGCAGAAGCATGCGGGACGTAGTTCCTTGAACTCTTCGGCGTACCGTTTCCTTTAGATTTCTTCGTGGTAGTAGTACTAGTACTAGAGGCGGCGGTGCTCTTTCGCTTACGCTGACGCGCCGGAGTTGGCTGACACGCAGGAGATGGCTGAAGCGGCGGAGACGGCTGACGTGACAGAGACGGCATGGGAGTATTCTGATGACCTGTTGACGGCTGAGGCAGCGGAGACGGATGAGGCGGCTCAGATTGTTGACGCTGCAGAGACGGCGGGGGAGCCAGTGGCCTCCAATTTGGAAGCACGATGTGTTCCTTCTTCCAGAGAATGGTTGTTTTTGCTGCAAATTTCAGTTGAGTTTCCCCGTCACCTGTAGCTTGGTCAAGCTGTGCTTCCTCATATTCCTTTACAACCTCATCCACCCCGACAATAGCATAGCCATCTGGAATCGGTTGGGAGTGGTAAGTTCCACCAGGTACGGGAGGTAAGGCATAGCCGACGCCACATTAAATGATAAGCCCATTAATTTCACATGTAGCTCAGCGTGTTTGCTCTCCGTGATCTTATCCACGGGGTATCGAGGACCCACCATTTCAAGCGTGGGCTGCACGTTCTCCGTGGAAGCCACACTGCTTTTGCGCACAGAGTTTGGGCCTCCGACAGCTTCCAATGCAGACTCTTCGTGCCGCTGATATGGGATGGTAGCTTAATGGCTATTTTGTGCGTTCACTTGCGCCTGCAGATCGCTAAGTGTCTGTTCTATCTGTGTCATCCGGTCTGTACGCTCTTTTTCTTTTCTGCCGCGCCATCTATAAGAATCGCCCCACGCGGCAAACCCATCCTTCCACGTCATACCCCTGTGCCTCGTGCTAGTCCAGGGTGTTCTTTTTTACCGATGGCGGGTGTCAGCTGGTCATTCTCTCTGTCGGGATGGAAGGTCCTCGCGGCTATTTCCTCGAATGCCGAGATGAGTTCATTGACGGGTTTGGCAAGAACTTTTGGGAATATACACATTCCCGTTTCTTGGTCCAACTTTGCCCTGATTCCGTAGAACCAAGTCTTTGCATGTAGCTCCCACACCTCTTTCTGGGGTTTGATCCCTTTATCGCGCAGGTCCTTCTCAGCTTCCTCCCACTTAGGCCTTTGAGATATGTAGCCACCTGACCCCGTCCTCTGGTGATATTCCTTCTTCTTGGCATTTAGTCTATTGGTTTCTGACCTCTTTGCAGCTTTAGGACAAATTCGGGCCAGTGAGGTCTTATCTTCGCATAATATGCATCTTCGAAATCGTGAGTCTCGCCAACTGTGACAAATTTGTTCAATTTTGTCTTCCAGTTGCGGAAAGCTTCGGCCATCTTCTTTAGAGTCCAATCTTTGACCTTTTCCTTTATAACCGGTTTATTTTCATCATCCTCAGGCGGTAGGTTGAAATTTACCAACATCGAAGTCCAAAGCGTTTCTTTGGATCTTTTATCGACAAAGATAGTGTCGCCCTTCTTTGGCTCATTCCATTATTCAATTGTGATTGGGATTTGGTCCCTAACAAGAACTCCAGCCTGACGTATAAATTTTTTTTGCGGCCTTCTTGGGTTCCATCGGCTTGCCATCAACACGGACTGCTTCGATCGTGAACTTTGCACGATCTTTCAATCGATGGCTCATGTTCCATACTTAATATACATATCCATATCCATAATACTTAATTATTAATATCACAAAATATCCATATATCCAATTAATATCCTAAAATCAATTCCCTAACACTAAATTCCTAAAACAAAATATCCTATGATTATGATTATTCTCTAAACTTAATTATGATTATGTCACAAAATATCCTAACAAAATATTCTCTAAACTTGATTATGATTATGACACAAAATATCCTAACAAAATATCCTAACAAAATATCCTAAAAAATCCTAACACATATATATGCTAATTCATAAAACAAAAATCCTAAAACAAAATTTCTAAAACAAAATTGCTAACACAAAATTTCTAAACAAAAATCCTAAAACAAAATTGCTAAACAAAAATCCTAAAACAAAAATACTAAACAAAAATTGCCAACAGCGGCCGACGGCGGCGAGGCGGCGCGGACGACGAGGAGGCGCGGCTTACCTAGGGCATGACGGCCGACGACGGTGAGGCGGCGCGGACAACGAGGAGGTGCGACCGACGACGGGGGGCACGCAGGCGGTGCGAACGGTGAGGCGGGGCAGACGTCAAGGCGCGCGGGCTCGGTGGCGGACGATGCTGGCGGCGGCGGACGGGGACGGCGTGGTCGAGCATCGTGTCGACATCGTCGTTGTTCTCTGTGTGCTCCTCTGCTATCTATCCCAAAATTTGCTAGTGTCTGGCTGGGGAAGACGAAGAATGCGCGCCCTGCTTTATACCCACCCACCTTTAACACCGGTGCGTGGCTGGAACCGGTGTTAATGGACGGGGGGGGAGGGGGAGGGTTCGTTTCGCGCGCGCACCCGCACCCCTCTTTAACACTGGTTCGTGGCTGGAAGTGGTGTTAAAGGGGGATTCGTTTCGCGCGCGCACCCACACCCTCCTTTAACACCGGTTCGTGGCTGGAACCGGTGTTAAAGGGCGGGGGGGCATTTTAATTCCCAAAAATAGGATAGAATTTAGAAAAAATCATATATTTTTCATTTCAACTCAGAAAAATATAAATAATATATCTTAATTTTTATAAAAATAAGATCTATCCATTCATATAAAAACATTTTATAGTTACTGTAGATGAAATTTTTCAAAATGATTAAAACACATACATATGAATTTTGATTATTCAATTAAGACAAAAATAAAATAGTCAAACCCTAAAACTTTGAACTTAAGAAATATTAAGCATCTGAAAAGGAATCTAACCCTATTTTTAGAAAATGGAAAATAATTAGAACAAATCATATTTTATTTTCTATTAACATTTTTGAATTGTTTGGATGTTTAAATTTAGCATCTTTTGTATACTTTGGAATCTGACAAAACTTTCAACTTGAAAAGTGTTTGCATTTGAATAAATAATCCAAAAACATTTTTTGTTTTCAAAAAATAAAATTCTAACTATTCAAACTAGTAACAATTGGGAAAGGGTGGGCGGAATGCGCGGGAGGAAAAGGGCGGGAAGAAAATTTTATTACGATAGAACTAGAATTCAAGTACATAACGCAACTAACACTAAGTTATATAAAGCACGAATGAAAATTAAGATACACAGAAGAACTAAAAATTAAGACACATGGCCAGATTAAGTTACAATCGACCGAACTTGTTTTGGAATGTTGGAGTGATTCAGTCAATGCTCCTGCCTACGCCTATAATACTCGCCATTGTAGTCGTCGTACTCACCGCGGCCATCGTCGCTGTCGTCGTCGGGGTTGCCATAGTTGAACCTTGAAGGCTCAGTACGCGTGGCCTGGACTTGAGGGTAGCGCAGGCGGGGGTTAGAGCCGGCCGTGTTGTAGGCCATGACGCTCTGAAGAGTCTGGCCGCGCCACCACAGCCGACGGCCGACCTTGTTGAAGTTCGGAGGAGGTGGGTCGTCCTCCTCGTGCCTGGTGAGTGCCCTCTCAGGCCGATCCATGAAGAAGGCTTCCCAAGTCGAGAAATAGTTGGGATGCCAGTTGGGATTCCTCCGCTGCTCCGGTGTGAGCTCGAAGTAGTAGTGGTTCGTGATGGCCATCCGGCGCGCCACACCGAGAGGGACTGGAGGGACCGGCACGCCTCCGGCGCTCAGCATCCAGCCGGCGGGGACGCGGTAGCCCCGCGGGCAAGGGTAGTTCAGGCGCAAAGCGCCTCCGCCTCCCTAGGGGTTATTGGTACGGTGGAAGCCATGGGAAAGAGTGATGAGGTTGTTGATATGAGTCTAGAGATGTGAAATGACAATGGAAGCTAATCCTACATATATATAGTGAGAAATGGCGGGAAGAAAAATGGCGGGAAGAAATGTCGAGAAGACAGAGGCGCGAATTTTTTACCAACCGGGACTAAAGGGGCTTAGTTTTGTAATAAAAATGCATTTCTTTAGAACCAAGTGTTAACGGAAGAAATATGACATTGATTTCCATGTTGAGATACATATGTGTGCCAAAAAAATGACTCATTTAATACATATAGTCAATCTTATGATCGCGTCGGTCGTAACCATGGAGTATCAGCACCGTTTAACATGATGGTTGGGCTAGCCTTCACTTTGAAGGGCGGAATTTCATCAAACTTATTATAATCTTCTGACATGTTTGTCTTATCCTCCACTCCCGCGATGTTTCTTTTCCCTGAAAGAACTATATGAAGCTTTGGCTCATCATGTGATGTATCTGTTTGCTTATTTTTTCTTTTTTCGGTTTGGTAGACATGTCCTTCACATAGAAAACCTAAGCCACATCATTGGCTAGGATGAATGGTTCGTTTCTATACCCAAGATTTTTGAGATCCACTGTTGTCATTCCGTATAGCTTGTCTACCTGAACGCCACCTCCTGTCAGCTTTATCCAGTTGCACCAAAACACTGGGACCTTAAAACAAGGTCCATAGTCAAGTTCCCATATCTCCTCTATGAACCCATAATACGTGGTCTTTTGCCCATTGTCTTCTGCTGCATCGAAGAGGACACCACTGTTTTGGTTGGTGCTCTTTTTATCTTGGCCTATCGTGTAAAATGTATTCCCATTTATATCGTACCCTTGGAAAGTACATACAGTCGAAGATGGTGTCCTGGCCAACAAGTACAGCTGATCTCCAATAGTGGTGTTATTCGTGAGAAGTATTTGCAGCCAGCCGCCAAAACTCGCCATCTGTTCACATCTAATCCATTCATCAGACTGTCCTGGGTGTTTGAGGCGTATAAAATTCTTGTGTTCATTGATATACGGGGCAACCAAGATAGAACTTTGTAAAACCGTGTAGTGTTCTTGATTGAGAGAATGCCCGTCCCTACATATCATTGCTTTACATCCTAGGGTGCATTTTCCACGCAGTCTACCCTCATGTCGTGATTGTGGAACACCAATCGCCTTAAGGTCAGGAATAAAGTCAACACAGAACTCAATGACCTCCTCTGTTACATAGCCCTTGGAGATGCTTCCTTCTATCCTAGCACGGTTATGAACATATTTCTTTAAGACTCCCATGTACCTCTCAAAGGGGAACATATTGTGTATAAATACAAGACCGAGAATGGCAATCTCTTCTACTAGGTGAACCAGGAGATGCGTCATAATATTGAAGAAGGATGGTGGGAACACCAACTCGAAGCTGACAAGACATTGGGCCACATCTGTCTGTAACCCTAGTAGGATTTTTGGATCGATTACCTTCTGAGATATTGCATTGAGGAATGCACAAAGCTTCACAATGGGTCCTCGAAATTTTTTAGGTAGAAGCCCCCTCAATGCAATCGAAAGCAATTGCGTCATAATCACGTGGCAGTCATGAGACTTCAGGTTTTGGAATTTTTTATTTTCCATATTTATTATTCCCTTTATATTTGACGAGAATACAGACGGGACCTTGATACTGCTCACGCATTCAAAAAAGATTTCCTTCTCTGCTTTGGTAAGAGCGTAGCTGGCAGGAGTTAAGTGGCGTCATTTACCCTTCTTGTTCACAGGATGCATATGCTTTTCAGGTTATTTCATACGTTGTTGGTCCTGCCGTTCTTCTGGTGTATCTTTTGTCTTCCCATACACTCCCAGGAAGCCTAGCAGGTTCACACAAAGATTCTTCGTCACGTGCATCACATCGATTGTAGAGCGGACCTCTAGGACTTTCCAATAGGGTAGGTCCCAAAATATAGATTGCTTATTACACATGGGCGCGTGTCCGGCAGCGTCATTCAGAACAGATTGACTGCTAGGACCTTTTCCAAAGATTACTTCTAGGTCCTTGACCATACCAAATACTTCCTCACCAGTACGGAGGACAGGCTTCCTCTGGGGTTCTGCTTGACGTTTGAAATGCTTGCCTTTCTTTCTTACGGGATGCAGGTTTGGAAGAAGTCGACGATGCCCTAGGTACACAACCTTTTTACATTTATCCAAATATACACTTTCAGTCTCATCTAAATAGTGCGTGCATGATTTGAATCCCTTGTTTGTCCGCCCTGAAATGTTACTAAGAGCAGGCCAATCATTGATGGTTACGAAAAGCAACGATTGTAGGTCAAATGGCTCCCCTTTGTGCTCATCCCACATACCTACACCTGGTTTGGCCCACAACTGTAAAAGTTCTTCAACTAATGGCCTTAGGTAGACATCAATGTCGCTGCCGGATTGCTTCAGGCCTTGGATGAGCACTGGCATCATAATGAACTTCTGCCTGATGCACAACCAAGGAGGAAGGTTATAGATATATAGAGTTATAGGCCAGGTGCTGTGACTGCAGCTCTGCTCCCCAAAAGGATTCATGCCATTTATACTTAGACTAAACCTTAAGTTCCTTGCATCACCTTCAAAGTCCGGGCACTCTCGCTCGACTTTTCTCCATTGTGACACATCAGCGGGGTGTCTCAACATTGCATCTTTCTTATAGTCTTCCATGTGCCATCGCACCAACTTGGCATGCTATTTGTTTCTGAAGAGACGTTTTAACCATGGTATTATAGGAGCATACCACATAACCTTGGCAGGAACCTTCTTCCTAGGGGCCTCTCCCTCAACATCTCCAGGGTCGTCTCGTCTGATCTTATATCGCAGCGTAGTGCATACCGGGCATGCATCCAATGTAGGGTTCGCAGCATAGAAAACAAAAATTTTCCTACGATGGGAACAACTATGTACCAAGATCTATCTACTAGATACAAACAACGGGCGGATGTATATCCGTAGAGAACATACCCTTGAAGACCGACAAAGCTTAACGAGTCCAAACTCGTGGTTGATGTAGACGATCTCTTGCCGATCTCAAGATCGAGAGGAAGTCCTAGCGCCGCAAAACAGCAGCGCATCCGTGCTCGCACACACGTACGAGGCACCGAGCAACCTCCGCCTCCTCGCTCCAGCGATGCAGCGGAAGCACAACTCTTTCTTGCCGAAAAGCCACCGGGAACATGTATCTCGCTAGTCCGAGACCATGGGGAATAAATTCTAGAGGGGAGAGAGATCCTTCACGAGGAGGTGTGAGTGAGAGAGAGAGGGAGGGGGGCTCCTTTTATAGGGAGAGGGGGGGGCACCCAAGGGGCCATGCGCCCAGCCATGGGGCTGCCCCCTCCCCTCCTTTCATTCATGTGGGTGGACACTCCACTCACACAAAAGCCTTTCAATTCCCTCCACTCAAAAACCCACTCAAATTCCCATTAAATTTCCACCAAATTTAATGCAAGCTCTCATTAAATAAAACTCCTTTTATTTATTCAGAATTTTGTCAATTACTTTAATGACAAACATTCACATATAACCCCTTGCTAGTATTTCATTTCACATGCAGAAACACTTTCTGCAATTTCACCCGAAAACCCGTTTCGGTATCTAGTGAAATAAATTCCTGCGCTTGTTATTCTTTTCGGCATGAAACTTTTGCTCCAATTGGATGTCGGTGTCTCTTAAGTGTGTCACCCTACGGTTCGCGAATAATGCGGACATGATCGAGACCCCTCTCGGATCAATAATCAGAAGCGGGATCTGGAGACCCATACTGACTCCCACACATTCAACGATGACTTTCTTGTGATCGTCGGAACCTTTTACGCTAGTATCTTAATCCTTTTGTTTCGCGATATATTACATGTCCGAGATTCGATCATCGGTATCTCCATACCTAGTTTGATCTCGTTACCGACATGTACTCTTTTCTCGTTCCCGTGATATAACATTCTAGTGATCAAATCACTTGCTTGCAAGCTAATCAATGTGATATCACCGAGAGGGCCCAGAGCATATCTATCCGTCATCGGGATGAACAAATTCCACTCTCGATCCATGGGCCTCAACATAACACTTTAGTAGTTCTGAATCCATCTTTGTAATCACCCTGTTACGGTGTGACGTTTGATGTTATCAAGAAACTCTTCCGGTGTTAGTGATTGACATGATCTCATGGTCTAAGGATTAGGATCACTTCGTAAGTTGTTATAGCAATATAAACTCAATGACTTTGATCGTAATGCTATACTTCGGATGAATGTTCATCACACCATTACACTAATGTTGTGATCCCGTTATTAACAACATCCAATGTCCATGATCAGGAAACATATGATCATCTTATTAATCAACGAGCTAGTTTATAAGAGAGGCATAACTAGGAACTTTCTTTTGTTTATTAAACACACATGTATTAACGTTTCCGTATTAATACAATTATAGCATGTAAAATAAACATTTATCATAAATAGGAATACGATAATAACCACTTTATTATTGCCTCTCGGGCATATTCCCTTCATCCAAATTCTCGTAATTCTCACAGTGGTAGAGGATGCAGTCATTAATGCAAGCATGTATCTTCTGCACGTCTAATCCTAGAGGGCAGACAACCTTCTTTGCTTGGTTTGTACTGTCGGGCAATTCATTATTTCTTGGAAGCAGATTATTCATTTTTACCAACAACTTTGAAAATGCGCTGTCAGTCACACCGTTCTCTGCCTTCCATTGCAGCAAATCTAGTGTGGTACCTAGATTTTTGTGGCCATCTTCGCAAGTTGGGTACAACAATGTTTTGTGATCCTTTAACATCTGCTCCAGCTTCTCCTTCTCCTTTTCAGTTTCACATTCTTCCTTTGCATCAGTAATGGCCCGACCAAGATCATCATCAGCGGGCCCATTTGCTGCATATTGATCTTCATCTACCACCATTGCAGTATCATCGTATTCAGGATACATATTATGATAGTTGTCATCATCCTCTTATTCTTTGTTGTCTTCCATCATAACCCCTCTTTCTCCATGTTTGGTCCAACAAATATAGCTGGGCATGAAACCGGACCGAAGCAGGTGGGCATGAATGGTTTTGGTATTTGAGTCATCTTTCTTGTTCTGACAGTCAACACATGGACATCACAAAAAACCATTGTGACCATGGTTTGCCTTAGCCACAACGATGAAATTTTGGAGGCCCGTAATGTACTCGGAAGTGCGTCGGTCACCGTACATCCATTGCCGGTTCATCTGTATTATATAATTAATTACGTATATAAAAAATAATTACAGTTCATCATGAATTAATAGGGAGATGACCACTTTTATAGTACATCAATGACATATGAAACGATAAAGTTGCCGACCTTGACCGAGAAGGAAAGATCAACGGGAAAACTTAATTCGAGCTCTCTAGCATGTCACTGAACACCTCTTGTGCATAGGAAGATGTAACATCCCAAAAATATTGAACAATGATTATCAAATTCCAATCACCAAAATTTGAGTTAACAAAAATTTTTGCTAATCAAATCCATATGACTGCATGTGTGTATTTGATGATTGTATGAATGCATGAATGGACTTGTATGATTGATTTAAATAGCAAGGAATGGTTTAAAGATGAAAACAACATCATCTAGAACATTTCCAAGCGAAAACAAATCAAGAAAAAAATCAAAAACAAATCAAATCAGCAAATGGTCATTTTTGCCAATCTTGCTCACTAGGACACTTTGAGTGTTTTTAGTCCAAGATTTCAAACAAAAACATGTCCATTTCTTTTCACCCCTTGCTAGACCAAGTAAAAGTGAATCAAAGCGCACCTTTCAAACTTATAGACACATTTGGCAACTTGATTCAAATGACAATTCAAAATTGAATCTTTAACATATGTGAAGCTCACCCATTTTCAAAACCCAACCAAACCAGTGCACCTTGACAAATCCAATCAACCAGAGACTATCTAAGATGTGACTACCACACCCACAAAGTTTGAATCAAAAATTCAAATTCAAATCTCTTTTGGCCATTTCATCAAACACCTTGCAGACACAAAACAAACCAACATCAAACACTATTGTGAGAAGTAATTTTGGCCTAAACCCTATCTAGCTCACACTACACCCTCAGTAGATCATCCAACTAAATTAACCCCTCTAGCTCACTGTAAAACCGACTAGACCATCAATGGCAAGAATGCCGAGAGCACCCTTTCCACCCCAATGTCGCCAGTAAGCTAGGAGCCTCACTAGCCTCGCCAACCTTGTCTGGGACACTCACCACCATCCACCGCCACCCCCTGTCCGATGCCAAAGTGCAGCCAGCCCCTGGACCACTTAGCCCGAGCATGCCCATCCTCTCTGCGAGCGTGCCGAGAGCGCGCCAGTGCGCCGCACGCGACACACACCCACAGACCGCGCGCCACCCTCGCCGCTTGCGTGCGTGATCACCATCGCCCCAGCAACCCCGCAGACATGCCCGTTCGCCGCCGCGCGACCCATAGATGTTGTGTGCCATTAAAATAGCCGTCGGTGCCGCCTAGAGCGTCAACGTGTACCGACCGTTTTGCACCGCCCCACGCCGCGTAACCATGCCATTGAGCTTCGCCAGGGAGCACATCATTGCCCCCTACTATCTCCCATGCTAGTAGCTCGCTATGATGACGAACACGATGAGCTCCACCCGCGCCCTTCGGTCCCCTCGCTGCACTATAAATAGAGGGCACCCCATTCGAACTCAGCACACCATCTCACTCCCCTCTCTCTCAAAAGCACCCCACCTCACCCCCAGAGCAAGGCGAGCAGCACATCGCCGGAATTTGGCCAGACTCTTCCGTGGAGGAGGAAGAAAGGGGCCATTGATTTGAGCCGCCCAGAAGAAGCCACCGGTACCAGGAGGTTCGCCGTCGTCAACTTCGTCGTTTGCCCCCATCACCGACCATCATCTGAGCCCCGATGATCCCCCGTATACCCCCACTGGACGCGCTAGGGATCTGTCTCGCCGGCGTTGCCCGACGGAGACGATAGGTCGTGGCCGTTGGATTAGAGTTTGATCGCACGGCCTAGATCACCCCGTACCACTTTGCACCCCTTGTCTCGGTGACTGGTGGGGTCAGCCACTTAAACCCACCCGCGCGTGCGCTGTGCATTGTGGGCCGGCCCATTTACATTCCCGCGTGACCCAGTAGTTTGAATTTAGGTTTATTCTTTTAGTTTCAAACCTAGTTCTGTACCTATATTCAAAAATCAACCCAGGTTGATTCACTAAACCAAAATGCATGAAACCAATATTGTTAGAAAGGTACTAGAATGCTTAATCCAAGCCCGTTTGATTCAATTCATTTGGAATTGTAGATCACCTATAGTAAAAATAACAAGGCATAATATTTTCTGTATTCAAACATTTCTCAAAATTCAACCACAAAAGCTTTTGAGTTGATTCCAACTCTCAAAAATAACATTTAACTAGACCTTTCTGAATATATAAAAATATCTAGGTTTACTTGTAGAAATAATGAGCAAGTAATAAAAGAATGCCCAAAGGAAATTCTAGCCACTTTAATTAATTAAAATAAAAAGGTTAAACCTTATTAAATTGTGACACCACTTTAAATCACATTCCCAAGTACTGAAATATGTGGTGATGACATGTGTCAACATGATCCCATGTTTTAGTTGTAGAATATTAAATCTTAAGTAGTTTTCAATGAGTAGAAATTACTTTTCTAAATTAAAAGAAATAAAACTATTTGCCTTAATCTTTGTAATGTTTGTGATGATCCTAGATCATCTACTGAAAACCTTGGTGTGAGAAATAAAAGTAGTTAAGTATTGTTTGGTGTTTGTGTACCTCGTATTTATTTATAGACGCTAGTACTAACCAAGGATACGAGGAGGAAGGAGAATACTACGAGGAAGAAGCCGAGGAGAACTTCAACCACTTCTCTGCATAAGGCAAGCCTATACTTGCAACCTTGCAAGCCTCACTATACAATTTAAATTAGCAAGCTGATCCTTGCAAGCTTACTAGTAAAGTGTACTTAGTGATTTGTAGAGCTTAGAAAGATTATTAAAGGTAGCATAAAGAGCATAAAACTTGGCCTAAGTAGATCGTATTGATGTCATCCTGAGGCATGAGATTGAACTTAGATAAGATACCCTTGTTTACCACCCCTTATTTGTATTTACCCCCACTTGTAGTTGCTAGTCCTAAGGATAAAACGTGACAACTTTAGATGGGAATACTTGGTGATAATGGTTATGAAAACCTTAGAATGATGAGTCATTCTACTGAAATATTTTGACATGTGTTCTTGAACACCAGGTGATTTTGATGATGAAAATGTTAAGGCATGAGCCTTAGCCCTTTATAAAACTGATGGTTGTCTAGATGCGATACCATTCCAATTTTACCGTACAACTACAATACCCGAAATTTGGGTAGGGCTTGACCAGAACTTTATATACCTTAGTATGGGTTCCCTTGCGGCCAAGGTTTGAGCTGAAGCTACCTTGTGAAGATTGTCCACGTGTGCAGTTCCCAAGATGACAGTTGGTCATGGTTGGGAGGCCAAACTCACAGGAGAGGTGCCTATACTAGGGCGTGTAATTGAAAGGTTAGGATTGATTATCCGCATACTGAGTATGGTGAATTCAGGATTGTTCTTGATGGATGTATCGAATGTTGTGGTGAAAGTGTACCACCTCTGCAGAGTGTCAAACTATTCGAATAGTCGTGTCTGCGGTTATGGACAGTTGGAGTGGCCATACTGTTCCATCGTTAGATGTTTTCAAAATGACTTGTGAAATGATTTATGACTTTACTTGACCACAACATAGTTGTGATATGAAATTCAAGTTCCAACTTAGGTGTTATAAAACTTTCAACTAGCTTTCTTTGCTTCTGAACTTAGTTAAGATAAATCTGGCTTTTTGCAAAACAACCTAGAGCTTAGTATCTCCTACTCAAAACCACTTCACTTGTTAGTATTAGTTTGTGAGTACTTAAAGAGTACTCATGGCTTTGTCCCTGGCTATTCCCGTGGCCAGAATATGAAGAGGACTATCAGGAGGACAGACAGCAGGAAGATTATGACAACTAGGATCATCTCCCATCGTCAGCATTGCCTGTGACCATGAAGATGGAGCCTCACCTATGCTATCGTTATTACTATGTTATTCCGCTGCTTGATTTGTATTAAGACTGGATCATGTGATCCTTATTTGTTGTAAGACCGTATGTATGGCTTGTAACGAATGATGTACTATGATATCCAATCTGTTATGTCTCGCAAAAATTGTAATCCTAGGATTGCGATGTATGGCATAACAGGCATCTGGGATTAAAAATCCGGGTGTTGACAAGTTGGTATCAGAGCCATCCTGACCATAGGAGACCCTAGTTTAGAATGGACGTTTGAATCAAAAACTTAGTTTCAAAACCAAGGAAGTGAGTATTTATGAAAACTTATTCTCATTCTTATCACTTAGACTCTTTCATGAAAATTCATGTTCCTCAAAAATTCTTTCAAACTTACATAAAATTTGACACACTTGATCACTCTACTAACTTACTCATCCTACATTCTTATAGATGGACGTGAAGTATAGCAAGTTTTATCAGTTGGGGGAATGGAGGAGACCTCATCTTTGAGCGTGACTTGGACCAGCTTGCGGAGATGCTAGAGCGTCCGCACCCTGAGTTCTTTGGAGCTTAGCTCAATGATCAAGAAGGAGAGTAGTTGCAATGGCTGATTGTTGCAAGTCTCTGAGGAAAGATCGAAGCCCCCACTTCAGAGGGAATTCAGTTCACCTTGAGGGAGAACAACTGGCTCGATGGACTTGCCAGGGCCATGCAGGAAGATCTTGCCCGTCTGTGTGGGCAGAGTATCAATCAAATCAAGGGTACCCGCTTTGAGTTATATCCAAGGCATGATGTTATGGGACAGCCACTAGAGGCCCCATATCACCATGAGCTGAAGACTCAGTTGGACCACCTCAGCTTCATGATGTATGACCGGCAGAAGGTGTTGGACAATGCCCGCTCCTACGCCAACCACAAGTACGCCATCGCCGCCAAGAAGTATCAGACCATTGCCATGTTAGTGAAGGATCACCAGTCTAGCCGCCGTCAGCTCAACAAGAAGGAGCGCATCATTGCCCGTCTTTGCCACAAGATCACGGAGTTGGAAGAGACTGTCCACGAGAGGGATATGCAGCTGGAGGAGAGAGAGAATGCAGGGGAAGACCTTCGTGGAGACCCCTACTCCTATCAGTGACGATGAAGACTTTCTAGAGGATTAGACCATGGACTTCTTCACCGATGAGGATGACTTCGCCTTCATTGATGATGATGATGATGAGGGTGATGAGGACACAGACTCCAAGGAGTAGTATCACTTGAGCACTAGCATTAGTGAGTTGTATTCGGTCCCACTGTATCGTAGTTTCACAGAATGGTTCTTCAAACCATCTGTTTTCCTTTGTTGTGGTGTGTGTTTGTATCGTGTGCTATGAATGAATGAATGAAAAGCAAGTTGCTAGAAAAACCTGAGTCAAACTTTGAAAACTTTTCAAACACCAAAACCCTGAACCTTAGAAATTTCACTCTTTTCTCATGATCTATCTCAATCTTCAGATGCCTCGAGGAGGAAACACTTCATCCCTGGGCCCGATGTTGCAAATCATGCAAATGTTGGTTTCTGACCGCGAAGCTGAAAGGGCCGAATGTCAAGCCAAATTAGCCACCCTTCAACAGATAGCTCAGCTGGCCAACAACAATCAAGGCCATGGAAATTAGGACAACCATGGGTCCAAGCTCAAGAATTTCCAGAACACCAATCCACCTATCTTCACTAAGTCTAAAGATCCCCTCGATGCAGATGATCGGCTGCAAACCATGGAGAACAACTTAGAGGTTGCAGGAGTAGAAGCCAATGAGAAGGTACTGTTTGGTACCCACTACCTAGCCAGAGATGCAAGAGCATGGTGGAACAACGTTCGTGCCATGACTGGAGGTCAAATGATTACTTGGGAAGAGTTCAAAATCAAGTTCAGCAGAACCCATGTGCCACCGGGTTTGATCAAGAGGATGAGAGATGAATTCAGGGAACTGAAGCAAGGGAGAATGACAGTAGTTGAGTACCGTGACAAATTTTTATCACTAGCTTGATATGCACCGGATGAGATTGACATAGAAGCTAAGGAGAGATTCCTGAATGGTCTGCATGATGAGATGCAAACGGTGTTAGTCAATATTCCGTTTGCTGATATTGAAGCCTTAGTGGACTCTGCCATTTAGATGGAAGGCAAGATCAACCAAGCTAATGAGAACCGCAAGTGTCGCATGATGCATCAACCAGGAACCCATCATACCCCAAAGTATCTCCCCAACCCATCTTCAGGATTTGCCCCAAGAAACAACAGACCCCCGATGAACCATCCCACCTATCCCAACCGTGGAAACCCAAGGCCCGGAGGAAATCACAACAACCCCGGCAACCCCAGCAATTTCAATCATGCACCACCCAAGTTTAACAACAACAATGTCGCCACCAACACCAACACTGCCCCAAGGACTGGAAGCAATGTTGTTCCTGTTGCAGCAAAGGACAAGTCTCAGGTGACTTGTTATGAATGTGGAACCAAGGGTTACTATTCCAATGAGTGCCCCAAGAAGATTTCCGCAGCCCCCAATGCAAATGCCCTAGCTCAGAAGCAACGTCGTGTTCAGCCTGGAAGAAGGTTTGCCCCAGGGAATTCGCTCAATTTCAACGGCCATCTCTTTCTCATGCATGCTGAAGAAGCCCAAGAAGCGCCAGATGTCGTGCTGGGTATGTTTTCTATTAACTCAGTACTTGCAAGAGTGTTGTTTGATTCTGGAGCATTGCACTCGTTTGTTACTGAAGAATTTGCATGCACTAGTAAGATTCAACCGCCAAATTGAAGAATGTTATGATAGTTCAAATACCGGGTTCAACCACCAAAGCTAGACAAATTTGCAAGGCCGTACCTATCCGAATCCATGGCATAGATTTTTATGCTAATCTAATAGTACTTGAAACTAAAGGTTTGGAAGTAGTACTAGGAATGGATTGGATTTCGAAACATAAAGGATTAATCGACTGTGCCAAGAAAGCCATAACCATGACCAGTACAGCCGGAATATCAGTCGAGCATATATCTGAAACCTTGCCCCGTCAAGTAAAGTGCAACAAGAGTATAGCCCATCAAACCATCGACCAAGTAAGAGTAGTCTGTGAATACCCCGATGTATTTCCAGATGTTTTGCTCAGTATGCCCCTAGATCGGGATATCGAGTTTATCATTGAACTAATCCCTGGAACCGGACCCATAGCCCAGAGGCCATACAGTATGAACCCGTATGAATTGGTGGAGCTGAAGAAGCAATTGGATGCTATGCTGGAGATAGGATTGATCCAACCAAGTGCGTCGCCATGGAGATCACCTGTATTATTTGTGGACAAGAAGGGTGGAGGTAACCGTTTGTGTACGGATTATCGGAAGTTAAATGACGTCACCATCAAGAACAAGTACCCACTACCGAAGATAGAAGACCTGTTTGACCAGTTGACCGGTGCCAAAGTGTTTTCTAAGATTGATCTTAGAACTGGTTATCACCAACTCAAGATTTGCATAGAGGATATTCCAAAGACTACCTTTACCACCAGATATGGATTATACGAGTACATTGTTATGTATTTTGGATTAAACAATGACCCCTTATTTCATGAACCTCATGAATAAGATTTTTATGGACTTCTTGGACAAGTTTGTCGTTGTTTTCATCGATGACATTCTGATCTATTCCAAATCAGAAGAAGAACATGAGCTACACCTGAGTACCATCCTTGGAACCCTTAGGGAGCATCAACTGTATGCCAAGTTTAGGAAATGTGGATTCTGGTTACAGGAGGTAGAATTCCTCGGACATATCGTATCAGCCGGAGGAATTGCCATTGACCCTGCAAAGGTTAAGGATGTTGAAGATTGGCAAGCCCCAACCACTCAAACCCAAGTTCATGCATTCCTCGGATTAGCGAGATACTACCGCAAGTTCGTAGAAGGATTTTCAAGTATCGCCAGACCCATGACCCAATTGCTGAAGAAGGACAAGAAGTTTGAATGGACGGACAAATGTGAAGCGAGTTTTCAAGAACTCAAGAGGAGATTGATATCAGCCCCAATCTTGATCATGTCAGATATCACAAAGCCTTTTGATGTGTATTGTGACGCATCCAAGATTGGTCTCGGATGCGTTTTGATGCAAGAAGGCAAAGTTATATCTTATCTTTCCCGACAACTTAAGCAGCATGAACATAACTATCCAACCCATGACCTTGAACTAGCAGCCGTAGTTCTAGCCCTGAAGACATGGAGGCATTACCTCATGGGAAACTGTTGTGAGATTTATTCGGATCACAAGAGCCTGAAGTATATATTCACTCAGAAGGATCTGAATATGAGTCAGAGGAGATGGATAGAGCTAATCAAGGACTATGATCTGGACATTCACTATCACCCGGGTAACGCCACTGTGGTAGCAGATGCCCTTAGCCGATTGCCGTGCCGCTTGAACTCCATGATTCTGAAGGAGCAACCAAGTTTGCACAAGGATATGGAGGATTTTAGAATGGAATTAGTAAGTGAAGGATTTTTGTCTAGCATAGAACTTCAACCCACTTTGATCAGTCAGATCAAAGAGGCACAGAAAGGAAATGCTAGTATCGACAGAATCAAACGTCGTATCGGTACATGAAAGGTAGCCAGATTCACCAAAGATGAAGGAGTGTTGTGGTACAAAGGACATCTCTGTGTACCAGCAGATTCAGAATTGAAGGAAACTATTTTGAAAGAGGTCCATGATACTCTTTATTCTATCCACCCCGGAGGAACGAAGATGTATCAGGATTTAAAGGAGCAATTCTGGTGGCATAAGATGAAGAGAGAAATCGGAATCTATATCGCCAAGTGTGATATTTGCCAGAGAGTCAAGGCGGGACATCAGATACCCGTAGGACTGTTGCAACCACTGTAGATTCCGGAATGGAAATGGGATTCAGTTGGAATGTACTTCATCACCGAACTGCCTACTTCTAGTAGGGGAAATGAATCTATTTGGGTCATAGTTGACAGATTGTCCAAAGTTGCCCATTTCTTACCAGTCAAGACCACCTACCAGAGTTCGAAGCTAGCGGAGTTGTACATCGCTAGAATCGTCAGTTTGCATGGAGTGCCCAAGAACATCGTATCAGATCGAGGAACTCAGTTTACCTCGAGGTTTTTGAAGAAAGTCCAGGAAGGACCAGGAAAGACTGGGAACCCGACTAGATTTCAGCACAGCTTATGACCCTCAAACCGATGGACAAACGGAGCGAATAAATCAGATACTCGAAGATATGTTGAGAGCATGTGTGCTAGAGTATGGATCTAAATGGGAAGTTTGTCTGCCTTTCGTAGAATTTTCTTACAACAACAGTTATCAAGCTAGTTTACAAATGGCCCCATTTGAATTCATGTATGGAAGGAAGTGGCGTACCCCTTTGAATTGGTCGGAAGTAGGAGAGAGTCAGATTTTCGGACCCGACATCCTACGAGAAGCAGAAGAGAAAGTTCACAAGATCCGTGATCACCTAAAGACCGCCCAGTCAAGACAGAAGAGTTATGCCGACAAAAGACGCCGAGACCTCGCTTTCAATATCAGAGATTTTTTGTATCTCAAAGTGTCGCCTTTGAAGGGAATGCAGTGTTTCCAGCTCAAAGGAAAGTTAGCCCCCAGATATATCAGAACTTTCAAGATTGAATCGTTGAGGAGAAGTATCGTATCAACTAGAACTGCCAGAGGAGATGTCAGCAGTGCACAATGTGTTCCATATATCGTTACTTCGCAAATGCCTTGAAGTCCCGGAGAAGACTGAAGTTTTCAAGAACATTGATCATCACACCATAGAGATCAATGATGACCTGACGTATCCTTAAGTACCCATCCATATTTTGGAGGAATATTTCAGGACCACCTGGACCCAAAGCATCAAGTTTCTCAATATTCAGTGGAGTAACCACACTGAAGAAGAAGCTACCTGGGAGCGAGAAGATCACATCAAGACGGAGTTTCCCGATCTCTTTAAATCTTAGTTTTCTTATTTCTTCTTTGTCAAATCTCGGGACGAGATTTTATTTAAGGAGGGAAGGTTTGTAACATCCCAAAAATATTGAACAATGATTATCAAATTCCAATCACCAAAATTTGGGTTGACAAACACTTTTGCTAATCAAATCCATATGAATGCATGTGTGTATGTGATGATTGTATGAATGCGCGAATGGACTTGCGTGATTGATCTAAATAGCAAGGAATGGCTTAAAGATGAAAACAACATCATCTAGAACATTTCCATGCAGAAACAAATCAAGAAAAAAATCAAAAACAAATCAAATAAGCTAATGGTCATTTTTGCCAATCTTGCTCACTAGGCCACTTTGAGTGTTTCTAGTCCAAGATTTCAAACACAAACATTTCCATTTCTTTTCACCCCTTGCTAGACCAAGTAAGAGTGAATCAAAGCGCACCTTTCAAACTTAAAGAAACATTTGTCAACTTGATTCAAATGACAATTCAAAATTGAATCTTTAACATATATGAAGATCACCCATTTTCAAAACCCAACCAAACCAATGCACCTTGACAAATACAATCAACTAGAGACTACCTAAGATGTAACTAGCACACCCACAAAGTTTGAATAAAAAATTCAAATTCAAATCTCTTTCGGCCATTTCATCAAACACCTTGCAGACACAAAACAAACCAACATCAAACACTATTGTGAGCAGTAATTTTGGCCTAAACCCTATCTAGCTCACACTACACCCTCAGTAGATCATCCAACTAAATTAACCCCTCTAGCTCACTGTAAAACCGACCAGACCATCAATGGCAAGCATGCCGAGAGCACCTTTGCCACCCCAATGTCGCCAGCAAGCTAGGAGCCTCACTAGCCTCGCCAACCTTGTCTGGGACTGATGGGGATATGCCTACTGGGGTATACCCAGCAGGACGTTTCCGACTGACCCGTAAGCTGGCGAGTGGGCCTGCAGAACGACGAGTGGATTGAAGCCCAGCAAGGTACCGAGCGACTGGAAGCTGGAGGCCCGGGCGAGTAGATAGGCCCAGTCGGACTAGGTTAAACGACTACTGAAGCTGTAACTGAATCGGTTGAGATATGTAAACCCTAGGGGAGGTGAGCCTATATAAACCTCCCTATAGGGTGAGTAGAGACACGTTCCCTCATACACCCAAGCGACTCGCCGCCTAGCCGCCGAGCTCGCCCATTGTAACACCTCCATAATACAATCTAGCAGGAGTAGGTCTTTACCCTCCGGGGGCCGAACCTGGGTAAAACCCTGTGTCTTTGCCCTCATCTCGCACCGCAGATGGCTGGCCGCCCTTGCCCCTCGTTCTACTACTCGCTGCCAATTGCAGCATCTGCCGTGACCATTCCCACGACAGGGACACTCACCACCGTCCACCGCCACCCCTGTTCGATGCCAAAGCGCAACCAGGCCCTGGACCACTCAGCCCGAGCATGCCCAGCCTCTCTGCGAGCGTGTCGAGAGAGCGCCAGCACGCCGCACGCGACACACGCCCATAGACCGTGCGCCACCCTCGCCGCTTGCGTGCGTGATCACCACCACACAACCCGTAGCCGCTGTGCGCCATTAAAACAGCCGTCGGTGCCGCCTAGAGCATCGACGTGTTCCGACCGTCGCATTGCGCCATGCCGAGTAACCATGCCGTTGAGCTTCGCCAGGGAGCATAGCACTGCCCCCTACTGCCGCCCATGCCAGTAGTTCGCTATGCCGACTACCACGATGAGCTCCAGCCATGCCCTTCGGTCCCCTCGCTGCATTATAAATAGAGGCCACCCCCGTTCGAACTCAGCACACCATCTCACTCCCCTCTCTCTCAGAAGCACCCCACCTCACCCCTTGAGCAAGGTGAGCAGCACATCACCGGAATTTGGCTGGAGTCTACCACAGAGGAGGAAGAAATGAGCCATTGATTTGAGCTGCCCTAGAAAAAGCCGCCGGTACCAGGAGGTTCGCCGTCATCGACTTCGTCGTTTGCCCCCATCACCGACCATCGCCTGAGCCCGGTGAGCCCCTGTAGACCCCCATTGGCCGCTCTAGGGATCTGTCTCGTCGGCCTTGCCTGACGGAGACGATAGGTCGTGGTCGTTGGATTAAAGTTTGATCGCACGACCTAGATCACCGAGTACCGCTTCGCACCCCCTGTCTCGCTGACTGTTGGGGTCAGCCACTTAAACCCACCCGTGCTTGCGCTGTGCACTATGGGCCGGCCCATTTACATTCCCGCATGACCCAGTAGTTTGAATTTAGGTTTATTCTTTTAGTTTCAAACCTAGTTCTGTACCTATATTCAAAAATCAACCTAGGTCTATTCACTGAACCGAAATGCATGAAACCAATTTTGTTAGAAAGGTACTGGAATGCTTAATCCAAGCCCGTTTGATTCAATTCATTTGGAATTATAGATCACCTATAGTAAAAATAACAAGGCATAAGATTTTCTGCATTCAAATATTTTTCAAAATTCAACCACATAAGCTTTTGTAACATCCCAAAAATCATAATTTCAAAGTTTGTATATCATCCATGCATTCATAATCATTTTGGGATCATTTTCAAATGAGGTTTCAAAAACAGAAACATTTTGTTATTTTATGAAAGCAAGGCAAGGGCCTTATTACTACTCTCTAATATGAGAACACTTTTTGTTAACCAGAAAAGATTTGATCATAGATGGATTGATATATCCAATGCTTTGTTAAAAAAATTCAAAACAAAATATGAATTCAAACAATTCTTATGCCTATTAGAAATAATTATTAAAGGCAAGGTTTATTACAAAATTCAATCGGATAATATGATCTTGAGTAAACAGAAATGTTCCACACCCAAATATGTGCAAATTTCACTTTAAAAAAATTCAGAACAAGATTGAATTCAAACCATATGCAAAACATTTGAAAAAGAAACCAGAAAAATCAAAACAGAAATGAAAAAGGAATAAGGAAAAGAAAAGGGGTCGGCGCCACCTATTCGGCCCAATAACAGAACCAGCCCACCCGGGGGTTTTCTTTTCTCTCTGTTTCTCACCCGCACGCGTACCCCTCCCTCGCTGACACCCCGAACCCTCGCGCCAAGTCACGTTCATCCCCAAAATCACGCCGCGACCAGCACCGCCGCGGCCGTTTCTCCGATTTGATTCCGCGCTTGATTGTGAGTAAACGCCAGCGTAATTCCCTCTCTCGCCCCGGCTATTTAACCTCCTCCTCCTTCCGCTCATTTTTCCTCAAGCCACGACCACAAAGAGCCAGCAGGCTGCCCACAATCGATCTCACTCCGCCGCGGTACCGAGCGTCTCCGGCGGCAAATTCCGGTGAGAAATCCCCGCCCCTTGCCTCCTGGTCTTGCTAGCATGTTCACTGCATCCTTACGCGTCGTATAACACCGCTGCTGTGTGCTAGGACAACCCAGAACATCGCCAACGTCAACGACTACGCGAGCCCGACGAAGCACTCAACTCCAACGAGCTCACACGGTAGACCTAGTCCTCCCCTTACTCTCTGGTTCAAGCTCGCACACTCGCAACGTCAGTGCGCATCTAACGTTGCCCTCCTTTTCCTCTCCTATGCCCTATAGCGACCCTAGCGACGATGACCGAGCACACCTATAACACCCCCGGTCACTCCGGACCAATGGCTATCACTTCTGGCAGCTCAATAGGATATCTAGACTAACCCCACAGACCAACACTAGTCTTTTCTACGCACTTTGTCCTCACTCGTGCGCACCCGGTTACCCACTTCCCGGCCGGTCACCCATCCTAGAATTGCTCTAGGCCAAGCACACTTAACCTTAGAGTTCTTTTCGAATGAGCTTCCGAAAAAGAAGTTGCAACTTGTTGGTATGGGTTTCCTATCAATCCTATTGAGCCATGCGCCAAGGTCTCACATACACCCACCCTTAGAAGATCGATGTCCTCGTCGATCAACCACAAGCTAGGAACGTCCCCTCTGGGCACACGTCTGTGCGTCCAGTGCCGGCACATTGCCATGTCGTGTCCACTCCGGGCCACACGCGCCATGCTACACATGTCCGCCACTGACCTGCACACGCTCGTGTAACTGTGAAGGTCGTCTCTGATACCACTTGTAACACCCCTGGTCACTCCGGACCGACGTCTGTCACTTCTGGCAGCTCAATAGGATATCTAGACTAACCCCACAGACCAACACTAGTCTTTTCTGCGCACTTTGTCCTCACTCGTGCGCACCTGGTTACCCACTTCCCGGTTGGTCACCCACTTCCGGGTCGGTCACCCATCCTAGAATTGCTCCAGTCCAAGCACGCTTAACCTTAGAGTTCTTTTCGAATGAGCTTCCGGAAAAGAAGTTGCAACTTGTTGGTATGGGTTTCCTATCAATCCTATTGAACCATGCGCCAGGGTCTCACAACACCCCAAAGCCGCCCGCAACTCCGACGAGGAATCCTGGTCGTGTCCGTGCGCCCTGACCCCATCCAGCCGCACGTTGAGCTTCGCCGTGTCTCCACGACCTCAGTAAGCACCGACGCCCTCACTTTTACTCTCTGGTCTTGCCGGAGCACCGTCGACAGACGCGCCGCCACCGTGCTCACCATTTGCGCCGCCTGTTTGTGGCATATGCGTTCAGATCCGTTAGATCTAGGATCAGTGGCTAGGATTAGAAGCTAGACAAAAGGGTACGATCAGATCTGGCCTACATGATCTCATTTAGATCCAGCGGCTCACGAGCGTGATCCAGCCAAAACGGTATCAACCAGTCAGAAAGCGCCGCGTGTCACTGTAATAGATTTAAAATCTGAATTTAGATCTATTGGTTATTCAAACTTGCAAAATTCATAACTTTTGATCCACATGTCCAAATTTTACAAATTTTATTCATTGGAATCAGGAGAAGAATTCTATCCAACCATAAACTTTGTTTAATAAATTGCTTCTGTAAAATTTGTTGTTTTTGCAGAGACATTTGTAGGATTATTTTGAGTATAAAATTAATTGAAAAATGTTTTAAAGGCTAAATAAAGTTTATTTAGTGTATAATTTTTTTGTTTATAATGCAGTACTGTTCCACTTGTCTTGTTTGATTTAGAAAAATCATCACATGACATTTGCATGCATTCATATATTTTTGCTTGTTTATTTTGATATGTGAATTTGGTGCTATCATTTTATGTGTAGATTTTGGTGCTAGTGGTGATTGTGAGGATTATTGCTACTCCCCCAACTACCAAGGCAGGTGGTGCTTCATATTTTTGTCCCAATATTTGACTATGCATTAGAAATATTTTGTATAGGGCTTGCATGATAATTTTTGCTAAGTATCTATATGCTATGCTTGGGAAATCCTAGTAGTTGTAGAATTGTTAGAGTTTTCTCTAAGTTAAGATACTTGCTATTGCCATGCTTAGCCTAGCTAGTAGAAACCAGGGGTGGAATGTCCATGCTATGGAAAAATATTGCTAAGTCTTTGACTTATGTTTTTGCTTAATAAAACAAATAAGTGAACGAAACACCTGGCTGGAATGGTAATTGCTTGGTGGTTTTGGTTGAGTGGTTACATAAGGCCCATTTCTATGGTTTACCTTGTGTATCTCACTTGTGGATTGCCACCCAGGAACAAAGGGATTTGAGATGCCATATGTTAAGAAGCTTCTAGTGCAGCCACATGGCATTATGGGCTCTGCCTGGATCATATAGGTTGCAATAACTTAGCCAAATGGACAGTTGGTGGTAGGGGATTGATAGGTTTGGAGCGCGTCCATTTTGGTCTAAGGGAAGGCTACTAAAAGGTTTTGTCTTGGTGAAAATCAAGTCTTGTGCGGAAAGTGCACCACCTCTGCAGAAGGAAGATACTAAGTACTTAGCCGTGTCCCCGGTAATGGACAATTTGAGCATCAAGACATGGAAGCTATCAAGAATCTCCTCATCCCAATTTTCTAAGTTAAAACTTGTGGTTGAACAAGGGTGAAGGTTCACCAATTTCTATTGGTGGTTCCTTGGGAGTTTTGTCAAACAAAAACTTAGTGTTTTCAACTGATAGGTAAAAATCTATTTTGAGCAAAGCAATCCTAAGCTACACTTAGCCAAATTCATGTAGTAACTAGATGCTAATATTCTACTAAGGTATCACTTGCCAATACTATTCCAATGTATTGACCCACTGTGGTTTGTAACTTGTGATGTTGCAAGTTACTCTGATGATGTTTAGGGGTTATGAGTCTACACTCAACATGCTTGCCTGTGGCACAGGAAGATGAAGATTTTTATTTTATATTGCTAAGTTAAACTCTTGTACTAGCCTATGGCTAATGAGTTGTAAAAGGCTATGTTTTCTCTAGAATGACAATGTAATAATGACCTTTGTTTCTGTGTACTTCATCTTAAACTGTGGATGCTAGCAATTGATCCAGGGACTAGCATTGCAATCACAGGGATCTTTACCTTTATAAAGGTGGGATCTTACAGATGGTATCAGAGCACTATGTTTCCTGTAGGATTATAACCCTAGGATTGGATTAGAAACCACTAAGGAAAAAAATCAACACTTAGAAAATTCCACACTTGTCTTTTCTTCTTGTAAACTTTTATAATCTTCTTTCTCATCTCTATTTGTAGATGAATTCCATCAACGAAGCCGTAAGGAAGGGACCACTCATGACCATGAATTTGGAGTGTGGGACTGAATTTCCCAAGGCCCTCAAGAACCTTATGGTTACCATGGGGATACATGGGTCAACTGTGTACAAAGGATTCCCTGTGATGGATGAAGGAGAAAAATACTGGTGGGTGCAGCTTCACTTGAACAAAAACAAGGAAGAAAACCACAAGGAGTCAGGATTCTGCATGGTCACCAACTCAAAAATGCACACAACATTCTTTGACTCTGCAAGAAATGCAGCTTGGAATGCTATCAAGGATCTTGGTGATAGACTCAAGTGCAGAATGCTCAACACCCAAAATGACCTTAGAGAAGAAAATAAGCATACCCAAGAGTTAGAGACTACCAACCAACAACTAAGAGGAGAAATCATAGACTTAATTTGGGAGTCTTGTGAGCAAGATAGACAGATGGCTACTAAGGATGCCCTGATAGCTATTTTGTCTAGTGAGTGAGAGTTGTAACGTACTTCGTTAGTTGGACCACCACACTTATCGTTTTATTTCCAAAAATTTGTCTAAGTTATGTTGAACCTTTGATGCTTGTAATGGATTTATGTATGCCATGACTTGTGTGTTTGTTGCAAAAAGTTATGCTTGTGATATTTTGTCTTGTGATTTTCTCTATGAATGTTGATTCTAACTTTTATCTATCTTATAAAAATATATGCCTAATGTTACTATCAACACGGTCGAGGAGTTCAAGGGAACTCGTTTTGGTACTCGTCTCATTGAGCTCACTAGTGTGCTCAACCTTCCACTTCCTAGCATCATGACACTCCCACTCACCAGTTTGAGAGGAAGGACCTTTGGGGCTTCAGAGTCACCCAGCCTGGACGCCAGACAGAGCCAACCACGGAGACCATCACTTTCAAGATGATGCATGACGACAAGGAGAAAGGCCTAGATGTGGTCATGAAGGGGTTACTTGGGCGCCTGGTAGGGAGACACTCCACCGAGCTTAGAGGTCTTTACTTTCACCCCTTCGGGAGACGCAACGAGGAGGGTGAGGCTATTGAGTACGAGGATGCTACTAGAGAGACGATGGAGCCGATTCGTCTGTACCTTCAGGACATAGAGGGTCTTATTAGGCACCTTGATACTGATAGGACCAACATCATGCTTAGCAATGACGAGCTCCAGGTTCAGCTTCGTGAGAAAGACAAGATCTTCGCGGAGCAAGACGAGATAGTCAAGGAAATGGAGGCCAAGTTTGAGAGCCAGGACAGGAAGTTCAAGAGACAAGAAAAAACAGTCCAAGATAGGAACAAGAGGATCCGGGAGATGAAGGAAGTGTTAGAGGCCAAGGACTTCGAGCTCGAGCACCAGCAGGGAGTGATCGAGAGGCTTCGCTCATAGAAGTGGGCTCTTAGGGCCAAGATTGAGGCCTTGACTACTAGTGTTGATGAGTACAAGACCTCCATGGAGAGTGCAGGTCTTACACTTGTTGACGAGGAGATTGATGCGGAGGAGTAGTGTAGACTACTCGATTTACTTTCATCTACCGCACTTTGATTATTGAGTCGCAATGACCATCCAACTTGTGGGTGGCTTGCTATGGTGTGTTTTGCATTTCCGAACTTGTTGTTTATGTCGTTCAAACTCTATGTTATTTTGATGCTTGGTTATTGTGGTTGATTATGTGATGTATTGTGCATGTTAAGCATCTATGGGTATCTCATTCTTATCCTTATGAAAACCACAGATGCCTCCTCGACGTGCCAACCCCAACCCAAACAACAACAATGTCACTCCTGAGATGCAGTAGTTGATGACAGCTCAGACACAACTGATGCAGATGATGACCACTTTTATGTAGAACCAGAATCAGAATAACAACAACAATAACAATAACAACAACAACAATCCGAACAATCTGCCAGGATTTTACATGCTCACCAGATTCCTAAGACTGAGGCCTGCAAAGTTCTCAGGAACCACTGATCCCATGGTGGCAATGATTGTCTACGTTCAGTGAACAAGGATTTGGTAATTGTCGGCTGCACCGACGAAGAAAAAGTCAGGTTTGTAGCACATCTGTTAGAAGGACCAGCAGCAACTTGGTGGGATAACTTCCAGATCACCACTCCCATTGAGGATGTGACTTGGGCTATCTTTGAGGATGGATTCCATACAACTCACATCTCATCCGTAGTGATGAATTTGAAGAAGAAGTAATTCCACAACCTAAAACAGCGTCACCACAGCGTGGCTGAATATATTGAGGAATTCAACAATCTGGCGTGTTATGCACCGGATGAAGTTGATACGGATGCCAAGAGGAAGGAGAAATTCCTCGAAGGATTGAATGATGAACTAAACCTGCAGCTATCTGTTGCCTATGTCCCAACCTACCAATCACTCTGTGACAAGGCTACCATCTTGGAGAACAAGATGAAACAGGTTGAAAGCAGAAAGAGGAAGCACAACTTTGATAAGCATAGCTCGGGATCATCTCACAAGCGTTCCCATCATGATGATAGTGGGAGTTCTGGATCCCACAAACATGGAAAGTACAACAACCACCACAGCCACAACCGCCATCATGACAACAAGCATCACCGTAGTCATGATAATGACAAGTACAAGAACCACAATGGAGGTTGAGGTGGAAGTGGTAGTCAGCCTGCAAAGAGAGATATCAGTCAAGTTGAATGTTTCAAGTGTAAGAAGATGGGGCATTATGCAAACGAGTGCCCAGAAAATAAGGTTGAAGGAACCACCAAGCCCAACCCTTTCTAGAAGGGGCAAGTAAACCACATCAATGTGGAAGAGATTTATGAGGAATCTGATGCTATGGCTGGTAAGTTCAAACTCAATTCTATTCCAGCACTTGTTCTTTTTGATACTGGTGCATCACATTCATTCATATCAAAAGCATTTGTTGATAGAAATGGGTTTCCAACTAAAAATATTGGGTGTCCAATAAAAGTAAGTTCTCCTGGTGGAGATATGATAGTAAGTCTCGGATGTCGTGATCTAGTGATAGAATTTGGAAACCATAAGTTTCCAGTTAGTCTGATAATCTTAGATTCCCACGGACTGGATGTAATTTTGAGAATGGACTGGATGACCAAGTATGAAGGAGTACTAGATTATGCCAATCGTACCGTCGCACTCACAACCCCGGATAAGAAACGGATTAGATTCAAGTCTAACTTTGAATCAAAAGGAATTAAGCTAATTCTCTTAAGGGGGTTAGCATGGACATTGTGCCAATTGTGAGAGAATATCCATATGTGTTTCCGGAAGAATTTCCGGGAATGCCACCAGATAGAGATGTGGAATTTCTGATTGACCTGCTGCCAGGATCTGGACCAATAGCAAAGAGACCTTACAAGATGTCAGTGGATGAATTGAAGGAACTCAAGAAACAACTTGGAGAACAGTTGCAGAAAGGATTTATTTAACCAAGTTCTTCATCTTGGGGAGCACTAGTCTTGTTTGTTGAAAAGAAAGATAGAAGTCAAAGGTTATGCATAGATTATCGTTCACTCAATGAGGTAACTATCAAGAACAAATATCCTTTGCCCAGAATCAATGACTTGTTTGATCAGTTAGAAGGAGCCCGTGTGTTCTCAAAGATTGATCTTTGGTCAGGCTATTTTCATCTTAAGATAAGGGAACAAGACATACCTAAGACAACTTTCACCACTAGGTATAGATTGTATGAGTACACCGTGATGCCATTTGGTTTGGCCAATGCACCAGCTTACTTCATGAATATGATGAACAAAGTGTTCATGGAGTTTCTTGACAAATTTGTTGTCATTTTCATTGATGACATTTTGATCTACTCCAAGAGCAATGAATAGCATGAAGGACATTTGCGTTTGATACTTGAGAAGCTTAGAGAGCATAAGTTGTATGCTAAATTCAGCAAGTGTGAGTTTTGGTTGAATGAAGTTGGATTTCTTGGACACATTGTGTCAGGAGATGGTGTAGCAGTTGATACCGTAAAAGTGCCAGCTGTAACTGAGTGGGAATCACCTAAGTCAGTGAAGGAGGTTCGTAGTTTCCTTGGCTTGGTAGGATACTATAGAAGGTTTATTGAGAATTTCTCCAAGGTAGCTAAGCCAATGACGGAGTTATTAAAGAAAGACAAGAAATTTTCTTGGACTAAAGGATCTGAACTCAGTTTCCAAGAGTTGAAGAAGAGACTAGTGATAGCACCAGTCTTATGTTTGCCAGATTTGGAGAAGGATTTCCAAGTGTATTGTGATGCATCTCATCAAGGATTAGGTGCAGTTCTGATGCAAGAAGGGAAAGTTGTGGCTTATGCCTCGAGACAACTCAAAACTCATGAAGTGAACTATCCTACTCATGATTTGGAGTTAGCCTCTGTTGTCCATGCACTCAAAACATGGAGACATTATCTTTTGGGAAAGCGATGTGAAGTGTTCACAGATCACAAAAGTTTGAAGTATATCTTTACTCAGAAAGAGATCAACATGAGACAAAGAAGATGGCTAGAATTCATCAAGGACTATGACTTGAGTTTGCAATGCCACCCCGGTAAAGCAAATGTTGTAGCAGATGCTCTAAGCCGTAAAGTTTATGTGAATGGCATTACTAAGGGAGAATTGCTAGATGATCTGTGTGCCCAATTCAAAGATCTCAGATTGGAGATTGTGCCTGAAGGACATCTCATGTCATTGGATGTTCAACCCACCTTGTTGGACAAAATAAAGGAAGCCTAAAAGACGGACAAGGAAATTGAAGAGATTAAGGAAAAGATTGGCAAGGGAAAAGCCAAAGGATTCCATGAAGACGAACATGGTACTTTATGGTATGGAAAACGTATCTATGTTCCGCAAGATCCAGAGCTTCAGAAACTGATTCTACAGGAAGCACACAACTCACCATATTCCATTCATCCGGGTAACACCAAAATGAACATGGATATGGAGGAAAGATTTTGGTGCAATAATCTCAAGAAGGACATCGCCGAACATATTGCTTTATGTGATGTATGTAGTAGAGTGAAAGCGGAACATCAGAAACCAGCAGGATTGTTACAACCACTACCTATTCTTGATTGGAAGTGGGACAAGATTGGCATGGATTTCATCACCGGATTGCCAAGGACCAGGTCAGGATATGATTCTATTTGGGTAGTAGTGGATCGCCTAACTAAAGTGGCTCACTTCATACCCATGAAGACAACCTATACAAGTGCTAAGTTGGCCAAGATCTATATGAATAGGATTGTGTGTCTACATGGAGTACCCAAGAGTATTGTGTCTGATAGGGGAACTCAATTCACTTCTCATTTTTGGAGACAACTGCATGAGTCATTGGGAACGAGATTGGAATTCAGTACTGCTTTCCATCCCAGACTGATGGACAGACAGAAAGGACCAACCAGATCTTAGAGGATATGTTGAGGGCATGTGCCCTAGACTATGGAGCTAGTTGGGATGAAAGTCTGCCTTACGCAGAATTCTCTTATAAAAACATCTATCAAGCTAGTATTGAGATGGCACCGTTTGAGTTTATCTATGGGAGAAAGTGTACTACCCCATTGCTATGGAGTGGTGTGGGAGAAAGAAACTTGTTCGGGCCAGAATTAATCAAAGAGGCTAAAGAGAAATTCAAGTTAGTAAAGGACAGATTGAAGATGGCACAATCCTGACAGAAGAGCTACGCAGATCCTAAGCGTAGAGAAGTCACCTATGAGGTGGGTGATAGAGCTTATCGTAGAGTGTCACCACTTCGTTGAGTGAAGAGATTTGGAGTTAAAGGAAAGTTGGCCCCAAGATATGTTGGACCATTCAAGATTCTGAGTCGTAAAGGAGAAGTAGTATATGAGATTGAATTGCCTGAATCGTTGTCTATCGTTCACAATGTGTTTCATGTGAGTCAGCTAAACAAATGCCATCCAGAGATGGAGGAGACTTCTTTGAAGGATACTATACCTTTGTAGGAGGTCCAATTGGAAAGTGATCTCACTTATGAGGAAAAACCTATCAAGATTCTTGAGACTGCAGAAAGAGTTACTCGGACAAAGACTATCAAATTCTGCAAAGTTTAGTGGAACCATCATTCCGAAGAATAAGCAACATGGCAAAGAGAAGATGACCTTCGGAAAGACCACGCTCACCTATTTGCTAGCCAATCCGAATCTCGAGGGCGAGATTCACCTTAAGGGGGTTAGATTCATAACATCCAAAAATCATAATTTCAAAGTTTGTATATCATCCATGCATTCATAATCATTTTGGGATCATTTTCAAATGAGGTTTCAAAAACAGAAACATTTTGTTATTTTATGAAAGCAAGGCAAGGGCCTTATTACTACTCTCTAATGAGAACACTTGTTATTAAACAGAAAAGATTTGATCATAGATGTATTGATATTTCCAAAGATTTGTTAAAAAAAATTCAAAACAAAATATGAATTCAAACCATTCTTACGCCTATTAGAAATAATTATTAAAGGCAAGGTTTATTTCAAAATTCAATGGGCCAATATGATCTTAAGTAAACAGAAATGTTCCACACCCAAATATGTGCAAATTTCAATTTACAAAAATTCAGAACAAGATTGAATTCAAACCATATGAAAAACATTTGAAAAAGAAACTAGAAAAATCAAAACAGAAATGAAAAAGGAATAAGGAAAAGAAAAGGGGCCGGCACCACCTATTCGGCCCAATAACAGAACCAGTCCACCCGGGGGTTTTCTTTTCTCTCTGTTTCTCACCCGCACGCGTACCCCTCCCTCGCTGACACCCTGGACCCAAGCGCCAAGTCACCTTCGTCCCCAAAATCACGCCGCGACCAACACCGCCATGGCCGTTTCTCCGATTTGATTCTGCGCTTGATTGCGAGTAAATGCCAGCGTAATTCCCTCTCTCGCCCCGGCTATTTAACCTCCTCCTCCTTTCGCTCATTTTCCCTCAAGCCACGACCACAGAGAGCCACCAGGTTGCCCACAATCAAGCTCACTCCGCCGCGGTACCGAGCGTCTCCGGCGGCAAATTCCGGTGAGAACTCCCCGCCCCTTGCCTCCTGGTCTTGCTAGCATGTTCACTGCATCCTTGCGCGTCATTTAACACCGCTACTGTGTGCTAGGACAACCCAGAACGTCGCCAACCTCAACGACTACGCGAGCCCGACGAAGCACTCAACTCCGACGAGCTCACACGGTAAACCTAGCCCTCCCCTTACTCTTTGTTTCAAGCTCGCACACTCGCAACGTCAGTGCACATCTAACGCTGCCCTCCTTTTCCTCTCTTATGCCCTGTAGCGACCCTAGTGACGATGACCGAGCACACCCGAAGCCGCCCGCAACTCCGACGAGGAATCCTCGCCGTGTCCGTGCGCCCCGACCCTATCCAGCCGCACGTTGAGCTTCGCCGTGTCTCCACGACCTCAGTAAGCACCGGCGCCCTCACTTTTACTCTCTGGTCTCGCTGGAGCATCGTCGACAGACGCGCCGCCACCGCGCTCACCATTTACGCCGCCCGTTTGTGGCATATGCGTTCAGATCCGTTAGATCTAGGATTAGTGGCTAGGATTAGAAGCTAGACGAAAGGGTACGGCCAGATCTGGATTATAGGATCTCATTTAGATCCAGCGGCTCACGAGCGTGATCCAGCCAAAACGGTATCAACCAGTCAGAAAGCGCCGCGTGTCAGTGTAATAGATTTAAAATCTGAATTTAGATCTATTGGTTATTCAAACTTGCAAAATTCATAACTTTTGATCCACATGTCCAAATTTTACAAATTTTATATCATTGGAATCAGGAGAAAGAATTCTATCCAACCATACACTTTTTTTTAATAAATTTCATCTGTAAAATTGGTTGTTTTTCAGAGACATTTGTAGGCTTATTTTGAGTATAAAAATTAATTGAATTTTTTTTAAAGGCTAATTAAAGTTTATTTAATGTATAATTGTTTTGTTTATAATTCAGTACTGTTCCACTTGTCTTGTTTGATTTAGAAAAATCATCACATGACATTTGCATGCATTCATATATTTTTGCTTGTTTATTTTGATATGTGAATTTGGTGCTATCATTTTATGTGTAGATTTTGGTGCTAGTGGTGATTGTGAGGATTATTGCTACTCCCCCAACTACCAAGGCAAGTGGTGCTTCATATTTTTGTCCCAATATTTGACTATGCATTAGAAATATTTTGTATAGGGCTTGCATGATAATTTTTGCTAAGTATCTATATGCTATGCTTGGGAAATCCTAGTAATTGTAGAATTGTTAGAGTTTTCTCTAAGTTAAGATACTTGCTATTGCCATGATTAGCCTAGATAGTAGAAACCAAGGGTGGAATATGTACATGCTATGGAAAAATATTGCTAAGTCTTTGACTTATGTTTTTGCTTAATAAAACAACTAAGTGCATAAACACCTGGGTGGAATGGTAATTGCTTGGTGGTTTTGGTTGAGTGGTTAAACAAGGCCCATTTCTATGGTTTACCTTGTGTATCTCATTTGTGGATTGCCACCCAGGAACAAAGGGATTTGAGATGCCATATGTTAAGAAGCTTCTAGTGTAGCCACATGGCATTATGGGCTTTGCCTAGATCATATAGGTTGCAATAACTTAGCCAAATGGACAGTTGGTGGTAGGGGATTGATAGGTTTGGAGCGCGTCCATTTTGGTCTATGGGAAGGCTTCTGAAAGGTCTTGTCTTGGTGAAAATCAAGTCTTGTGCGGAAAGTGCACCACCTCTGCAGAAGGAAGAAACTAAGTACTTAGCCGTGTCCCTGATTGTAAGATCCCTCCTTTGTAAAGGAAAAGGATCCCTGTGATTGCAATGCTAGTCCCTGGATCATTGCTAGCATCCACAGTTTAAGATGAAGTACACTGATACAAAGGTCATTTATTACATCCATTCCAAAGATAAAACATAGTCTTTTACAACTCAAGGCCATAGGCCTAATACAAGAGTTTGGAATAAGTAAATAAACTTAAGTCTTCATCTTCATGTGCCACAGGCAAGCATGTTGAGTGTAGACTCATGACACCTAATCATCATCGGAGTAACCTGCAACATCACAAGTTACAGCCACAGTGGGTCAATACTTTGGAATAGTATTGGCAAGTGATACCTTAGTAAATTTTAAGTGGACTATATTACTATATGCATTTTTGGCTAAGTGTAGCTTGGCTTGCTTTGCTCAAAATAGGTTTTTCCTATTAGTTGAAATCACTAAGTTTTTCTTTGTCAAAACATTTCCCAAGAAACCACCAATAGACATTGGGGTCCTTCACCCTTGTTCACCCACAAGTTTTTACTTAGAAATTGGAGTGATGAGATTCTTGATAGCTTCCATGTCTTGATGCTCAATTTGTCCATTGCCATGGACTTGGCTAAGTACTTAGATTTTCCATCTGCAGAGGTTGTGCACTTTCCCCACCAGACTTGGTTTCCCAAGACAGGACCTTTTAGAAGCCTTTCCTTAGACCAAATGGACGCGCTCCAACCTATCATTCCCTCTACCACCAACTGTCCAAATGGCTAAATTCTAGAAACTTATGTGATCCAGGCAGAGCCCATATTGCAAAGTGGCTGCACTATAAGCTTCTCAACACTTGGCCTCTAAAATCCCTTTGTGCCTGGGTGGCATACCACAAGTGAGATACACAAGGTAAACCATGTCCATGGGCCTTGTGTAACCACTCAACCAAAAACCACCATTCAAGTCCCAATCCACCCAGGTGATTCATTGACTTAGTTGTTTTATTAAGGAAAATATAAGTCAAAAGCCTTAGAAATATTTTCACCATATCATGTATATACTTCACCAACCCTTATTTACTACTAGCTAGGCTAAGCATGGCATAGTATCTTAACTTAGGAAATTTCCTAGCAATTCTACAACTACTTAGGATTTCCCATCATAGCATTTGGCAAAATAGTAACATGCAATACTTAGCAAAATATTTCTAATGCTTGTACAAAATATAGGGATGGAAATATTCATGAAGTACCACTTGCCTTGGTAATGGGGAGAGTATCACTCTTCACAATCACAATCACTAGCACCAAAATCTACACAAAAATTGGTAGCACAAAATTACACACAATTCATATACAAACATAAATATATGCATGCATGCAAAATGCTAAATGATGATTTTTAAAACTTCACCAAGAAAGTGCACAGTATTGAACCAATACAGAGTTGAAAACTTGCCAAACCAAACTTAATTAGCACTAAAACAAATTACTAAACAAATTTTATACTCAAAATAGTCCTAAACAAGTTTCTGCATAAAAAGTCATTTTAGCAGAAACTTTTTACTAAACACATTGCATAAACAGAAAGGGCTTGTCTCCCGGATTCCAATGATATAAAATTTGCAAAAATCTAACGTGGGAAACAAAAGTTATAGCCATTTCAAAACTGAATCTAAATCTGTTTTCAAATCTGTTTTTGATTCAAATCCTAGCCACGTGTCTTAACGCTACTGGCGCGTACCGGTTCGGACGGATCGAGCTCTGCGGGACGTAGGATCTAAGTCAGATCTGGTGGCTCAGATGCGCGCTTACCTCTTCGCTTAAGTTCTAATTTCAGCCGCAGGATCTGCATCTATCGATCCTAATCGCTTTGACCAAATACGAGCGGTGCTAGCGGCGACGACTGGCGGCGGTGCTGGCGTTCTAGGTTGCCTGGGGAAGAAAGGGTGTGCTTACCAGAACCGCAGGGGGCTGCTGATGCTCAAGGTGGCAATCGTTGGGGAAGGGGCGCATGGGTACGGTCGCTGGGGCTCGTCGGAGTTGCGGGCGGCGTCTGTCACTTGCAGTCGAGGTTGTTGCCGAGGTGTGGATTCGCCCTAGAACGAACCAGAGGGTTCAGGAGATGCACAAGACGAAGGCGAACATTATCGTATGAAAGAGGAGACAAGGGGCGCTCGGGTTTTACCTCAATTGATCGCCGAGTCAAGCGGCGGCGCAGTCGGTTGCAGGCACGAACGGGGACGACGGCCTGGGTCACGAGAATGAAAACGAAGGGTATCAGGAGGTGCGCAAGATCAAGATGGGCACGATTGTTTGAACCAGAGAAAGGGGGGAAGTCGAGGCTCACCGGAATTAGTCGCCGGAGTCGTCAGTACTACGGGGTTTCGAGGTCAAATGCGCGCAGCCTGGTGGCGGAGTGAGCGAGGAGAGTGGGGGAAAATGACCGCGGCGGGGTGTGGTTTAAATAGGCTCAAGCGCGACAGGAAACGCCTGCGGCATCAAGGCTAATTACGCCGCACCATTACCGGCATCAATAGCAGCGACGACGTGGTCTGCGGGCGTGTTTTGGGGAAGAAGGTGTGACGTGGAGAGGGCCACCAGTCAGCGAGTGCTACGGAGATGGGTGGGGTCCGAGTGTCAGCGTCAGTGTGGGTGCGTCTGCGCGTGCAAGCGAACGAGAGAGTGGCCGGGTGGGCTAGCTGGGCCGGTTCTGCTGCTGGGCTAGATTAGGAGCGCCTGGCCTTTTTCTTTTCTTTATTCCTTTTCTTTTTTTGTTTTGATTTTCAGGAATGGTTTTCAAATGAATTCAATTTATTTTTGAATTCAAATCCTTCTAGGGTTTTTGTAGTGTGCAACAGTCCCAAATCGAGGCATAAAACCAAATGGTTGCTTTGTAAAGGCTTGGTCAATTTGGAGAAACAAAATATCAGGAGTTTTGCATTTGGTTTGCAAATGTTTGAAAAATGGTTTCTTGAACCATTTCCATTTTGTAAAGCTTGGTTCAAATTCCACACTTAATCCATTCAACAAGGGAGACAAACAATCTAGGTTTAAAACATTCAAACTCTCAAATGGGGATGACCATTTGATATAAGTTTGCTCACATAAAATGATAGCACTATGTGCTTCTGTTTTTCTGAAATGAGTTTTGAAATTTGATCTCAATTCTATATGCATGCATGAATGATATGCAATCTTTGAAATCATGATTTTAGGGATGTTACACCGATAATGGACAATTTGAGCATCAATACATGGAAGCTATCAATAATCTCCTCATCCCAATTTTCTAAGTTAAAACTTGTGGTTGAACAAGGGTGAAGGTTCACCAATTTCTATTGGTGGTTCCTTGGGAGTTTTGTCAAACAAAAACTTAGTGTTTTCAACTGATAGGTAAAAATCTATTTTGAGCAAAGCAAGCCTAATCTACACTTAACCAAATTCATGTAGTAACTAGATGCTAATATTCTACTAAGGTATCACCTGCCAATACTATTCCAATGTATTGACCCACTGTGGCTGTAACTTGTGATGTTGCAGGTTACTCTGATGATGTTTAGGGGTTATGAGTCTACACTCAACATGCTTGCCTGTGGCACATGAAGATGAAGACTTTTATTTTATATTGCTAAGTTAAACTCTTATACTAGCCTATGGCTAATGAGTTGTAAAATACTATGTTTTCTCTAGAATGACGATGTAATAATGACCTTTGTTTCTGTGTACTTCATATTAAACTGTGGATGCTAGCAATTGATCCAGGGACTAGCTTTGCAATCACAGGGATCTTTACCTTTTTAAAGGTGGGATCTTGCACCTTTTGAGTTGATTCCAACTGTCAAAAATAACATTTAACTAGACCTTTCTGAATATATAAAAATATCTAGGTTTACTTGCAGAAATAATGAACAAGTAATAAAAGAATGCCCATAGGCAATTCTAGTCACTTTAGTTAATTAAAATAAAAAGGTTAAACCTTATTAAATTGTGACACTACTTTAAATCACATTTCCAAGTACTGAAATATGTGGTGATGACATGTGTCAACATGATCCCATGTTTTAGTTGGAGAATATTAAATCTTAAGTAGTGTTTCAATGAGTAGAAATTACTTTTCTAAAATAAAAGAAATAAAACTATTTGCCTTAATCTTTGTAATGTTTGTGATGATCCTAGATCATCTAGTGAAAACCTTGGTGTGAGAAATAAAAGTAGTTAAGTATTATTTGGTGATTGTGTACCTCGTATTTATTTAAAGATGCTAGTACCAACCAAGGATACGAGGAGGAAGGAGAATACTACGAGGAAGAAGCCGAGGAGAACTTCAACCACTGCTCTGCACAAGGCAAGCCTATACTTGCAACCTTGCAAGACTCACTATACAAGTTAACTTAGCAAGTTAATCCTTGCAAGCTTACACTACTTGATACCCCATCCTAGTTTTACTTGCAAGCTTAGTATTTTATTTTTCTTTACCAAAGCTTTCTAGTAAAGTATACTTAGTGATTTGTAGAGATTACAAAGATTATTAAAGGTAGCATAAAGAGCATAAAACTTGGCCTAAGTAGATAGTCTTGATATCTTCCTGAGGCATGATATTGAACTTAGAAAAGATACGCTTTTTTACCACCCCTCATTAGTATTTACCCCCACTTGTAGTTGCTAGTGCTAAGCATAAAACGTGACAACTTTAGATGGGAATACTTGGTGAAAATGTTTATGAAAACCTTAGAATGATGAGCCATTATACTGAAATGTTTTAACATGTGTTCTTGAACACCAGATGATTTTGATGATGAAAATGTTAAGGCATGAGCCTTAGACCTTTATAAAACTGATGGTTGTCTGGATGCGATACCATTCCAATTTTACCGTACAACCACAATACCCGAGATTTGGGTAGGGCTTGACCGGAACTTTATGTACCTTAGTATGGGTTCCCTTGCGGCCAAGGTTTGAGCTGAGGCTACCTTGTGAAGACTGTCCACCTGTGCAGTTCCCAAGATGAAAGTTGGTCATGGTTGGGAGGCCAAACTCATAGGAGAGGTGCCTATACTAGGGCGTGTAATTGAAAGGTTAGGATTGATTATCTGCATACTGAGTATGGTGAATTCTGGATTGTTCCTGACGGATGTATCGAATGTTGTGGTGAAAGTGTACCACCTCTGCAGAGTGACAAACTATTCGAATAGTCGCGTCCGCGGTTATGGATAGTTGGAGTGGCATACTGTTCCATTGTCAGATGTTTTAAAAATGACTTGTGAAATGATTTATGGTTTGACTTGACCACAACAGAGTTGTGATATGAAATTCAAGTTCCCACTTAGGTGTTATAAAACTTTCAACTATCTTTCTTTGCTTCTGAACTTAGTTAAGATAAATCTGGATTTTTGCAAAACAACCTAGAGCTTAGTATCTCCTACTCAAAACCACTTCACTTGTTAGTATTAGTTTGCGAGTACTTAAAGAGTACTCATGGCTTTGTCCCTAGCTATTCCCGTGACCAGACTATGAAGAGGACTATCAAGAGGACGGACAGCAGGAAGGTTATGACAACTAGGATCATCTCGTATCGTCAGCATTGCCTGTGACCATGAAGCTGGAGTCTCACCTACGTTATCGTTATTACTATGTTATTCCGCTACTTGATTTGTATTAAGACTAGATCATGTGATCCTTATTTTTTGTAAGACCTTATGTATGGTTTGTAATGGATGATGTACTGTGATATCCAATCTGTTATGTCTCGCAAAAATGGTAATCCTGGGATTGCGATGTATGGCATAACATGCATCTGGGATTAAAAATCCGGGTGTTGACAGAAGAAAACACAAACTAGCACACCTACCACCCTCTTTACTAAACTCCAAAATGAGAGAGTGAAAAAAATGAGAGAGAGGGGTGTGGGATGCGGTGTATTATATAGGCGCACCCCCTTTAACATCGGTTCAAGCCACGAACCGGTGTTAAAGGGGGGGGGGTGATGCGCGGCTCGGTGGTGCAGGGCCTTTAAAACCGGTTTGTGGCTCGAACTGGTGTTAAAGGGGGTGCGCCTTTGCTACACGGGCCACCCTGGTACGGGCACCCCCTTTAACACCGGTTCGTAGGAGAACCGGTGTTAAATCCCAATTCCGACCTCAACTAAAGGCCTCATTTCCACTAGTGTATGTTTAACTTCTTGTTGGGTCCAATGATCATGCTGATCCGTAAAATACCATGGTGAGCTCATATCCAATATTGGCGGCACCGTGGTCCATGGTGCTCACCGGCATGCTGCCCTGACCCTTCCAGCTCCACCTCCAACTTGTGATGCTCCTTAATGTCGAGGGCAGCTGTACATACCACAAACATAGCTACATCGGACTTTCTTATGTATACATACCACCTCTGTTTTTAAAATAACCTACATTGCCTACCAAGACATCTCATATTAGAAAATAAAATAATAACTACTACAACATATACCCAACTATGTCATGAAATGAGTAATTAATTCAGAAAACCTCAGATGCTTAAATACTGGCCAAGCTTTTCATAACATCAATTTATAATTGATATGGGTATGCACAATCAGCAAAATATACACAATCTAATTACTGTGATATGAATTTTCATGGTTTACTATGAGAAATCAATTATCGCATATCTCAAATACTAAGAGTATGTGATAATTGATGGTGTTGTGGAAATAGTAGAAATGAAGAGTCTGCTGCTGGTGTTATACACAGGCAGAGCAAAAAACCCAAGTAGAAAAAACATGAGGGAGCTGGTCGGTGGAGCTTGGAGCCTTGCACAGAGAAAGCGACGCCGGTCCAAATCCACTTTGGCCCTTCCTCACCCGGCATCCTCTCAGTCCTCACCTCAGTACCCCTCCATTAGTCCCTCCTACCTCACATACGTGTTTGTTCCCCCCGGCCTTCTATTTTTTTCAATTTCTCCCTCGGTCCCTCCCATTTCTTTCCTCTCCAATTTCTCCCCTCTACCACCAAGACAGCACATTTGTACTGACTACTTGACATAGGAAGCAAAAGACTTCCCCCTCCCCCTCGCGTCGCCCCCTCCTGGCGACCAGGAGTAAGGAACTAGATCTTTGGCTTAGAATCCATGTAGCTGATATGTCTTAAACGTATCTATAATTTTTTATGTTCCATTCTTGTTTAGTATCCACTTTTCTTTGCTTTGTCTACACTTTGAGGTATTTTTATACGTTTTCTGGAACTAACCTATTAACAAGATGCCACAATGCTAGTTGCCTGGTTTCTGTTGTTTTTGGTTCCAAAAAACCTAGAAAATGAATATTCTCGGAATTGGACGGGACAAAAGCCAAAGTCAATATTTCACCGACGGGAACACAGAGCCAGAAGACGAGATGGAGGAGGGACACGAGGGGCCTGCACCCTCTGGCCACGCGGCCAGGCCTGACCCGCGCCTGCAGTGCGGCCGCCTCGAGCACCCCCTCGGTATCCCCCTTCGCCTATAAGAAGCCCCCGATACCTAAACCCTAAGTACCTGATCAGATCTCCATGAAAAAGTCCGTAGCTGCCGCCACCATCGTCCCTAGATCTGGGAGATCTGAAGCTCTTCTCGGCACCCTACCGGAGGGGAGAGATCATCTCGGAGGCCTTTTCATCACCATGCCAGCCTCCGGTATGATGCGTGAGTAGTTCCACCTTGGACTATGGGTCCATACAGTAGCTAGATGGTTGTTTCTCCTCCTTTGTGCTACCATGTTTAGATCTTGTGAGCTCCGTTCAAGATCAAGATCATATTTTTAATCATGCATGTTGTGTTTGCGTGGATCCGATGGATATTGAGATTACTATGTCAGATTGGTTAATGGTTTTATCTTATTGATTCTATAATGTCTGTGTTGTTTGAAATCTTGCATGCTCTTCGTTTCTAGTAGCTATCTTGGCCAAGTAGATGCTAGTGACTCCAAGAGGGAATATTTTTGCTCGATAGTGAGTTCATGCCTCTATTGAATTTGGGGAAGTGACAGAAATCTCTAAGGTTGTAGATGTGCTATTTCTACTAGGGATAAAACAACTGTATTGTTTACTTTACACACTTTCCTTATAGTAGTTATATGTTGCTTGCAACTTAATACTGGAGGGGGTTCGGATGATAACCTGAAGGTGGATTACTAGTCATAGATACAGTTGGATGGCGGTCTATGTATATTGTTGTAATTCCCAATTTAATCTCATACGATCATGAATGTCTAGTATTGCATTGTTATTCCTTGCTGAGTCCTGTCAATTGCTCTGCTGTAATTTGTTTACCCAGCATGTTATGTTGTTTATCTTAAGGAGAACACCTCTAGCGAACTGTGGACCCCGGTCCAATCTTTACCATTGATACATCTTCCATTGTTACTGTTTACTTTCTGCAAGCCACCATTACCTTCCACCCCATACGTTTAATCCTTTGTTTTCAGCAAACCGGTGAGATTGACAAACTTACTGTTCGTTGGGGCAAAGTCTTGAGTTTGTGTTGTGCAGGTTTCCAAGGTGCTAGAAACACCTTTGAGTCGTTTCCTTCCTCCTACTGGTTCGATAACCTTGGTTTCATACTGACGGAAGACTTACTGTTGTGATCATCATACCTTCCTCTTGGGGTTTCCCAATGAAGCTCTATCGTGATCTGCGCCGCATCAACAAGTTTTCTGGCCCCGTTGCCGGGGACCATAAGGCCTTTAGTCTCTTCCTCCCTGTCAACGAGTTTTCTGGCGCCGTTGCCCGGGAGGCTAAGGACGGCTTCACAAGGGGAGTCCTTCACAACATTTCTCTTTACTTTGTTTTTGTTTTGATTAGTTTCTTTTTCCTTGTTTTGTTTGCCTCTTTTTATCAAAAATTACAAAAAATTGTTCCTACTATAGTTGGTGGTATGTTATTGTCTTGCTTTGTCATTCTTTCTATCAATGGTTGGTTTCTTTGAAACTAGTTCTTATTGGCAAGGTGGGTTCACGGAAGAACAAAAATATTATTATAAGGAACACCGCTTGTCACAAAAAGGGAAACACTTATGGGAACAAATTGAAAAATTAAATACCATTGCTAGGAATTTCTTCTTGATGGGGACACTAATGCCTTAGCAGGAGCCTATGGAAGAAGAAATTGCTGAAACTGAAAGCTCATTAGATGAAAAAGAGGAGGAGAGTGATGAACAAAAGGAGGAAGAATGGACTAGCTACCCATGCCTACCTTCTAACGAGAGTAAATCTTTATCCCTTACATTATTTTATTGTCGCCCTTGCTTACCAAAGGAGGATGAATGTTATGTTCCTACGGATTCTTTTGAAATATCTACTATGGGTAAAACTTGTGATAATAATCGTGCTCCTGTTATCTATGATAATCCTTTATTTGTGCCTAACTTCTAAATGCATGGTACTAAAGAGTTCTGCTTAGAAAATGTTTATGATAAAGCTCTAGATGATGGTCCTATATTGAATGATCAGTCATCTTGTTATAAAATTGTTAAAAGTGAGTTTGAAGGTTTTAATCCCACTATTTTTGAGCTTGATAAAAATTATGTGTTTCTAGATCATGAAAAGCATACTTTATCTGATAGTTATATTCTTGAGTTTATTCATGAGGCTACTGAAAATTATTTTGAGAAAGTAAAATATGGTTGTAGAAGTTTTCATGATACTGAAACACCTCTCTATATGCTAAAAGTTTTGAAGTTGCTCTTGTTTTACCTACCCATTCTTGTTACTATGTGCTTCTTTGATTTATTTTCTTACAATATTCATATGCATAGGAAGTGGTTTAGACTTAAATGTGTTTTGAATTTGCTTGTTGATGCTCTCTTTTACTTCAATTCATATTTTTATGTGAGCATCTTCTCAAACTATCATGTCTAACTTAAAGGCGTTAAAGATAAGTACTTCTTGTGAGATAACCCAATAGTTTTCTTGAATCTTGGAAGTTATTACTTCTGTAATAATCTTTACTTATCCTTTTTGTTTGATTTTTGTTCCAAGAATAACCTCTAATGAGAGGGAAGTAAGATTTAGGGAAATGCTGTCCCGAAACAGATTTTTGTGCTCCACTGTAAAAATTCTTGAAAAATCTCTGTATGTCGGGTTACATTGTAATTTTCTAAGTAAATTCCCTAGGTTTTAGCTAACTTTCATTAGTTCAACACTTTTTGATTTGAGCAAAAGAAGGTCTTCGAAAAATCAGTTTCTATCTGTTGGTCTGTTTTGACAGATTTCTGCCATTATTTGCATTTGCTTCTTTATTGATTTCTTTTTGGGTTCTTTTTGGTAAATTGATCTTTTTGAAGGAATTGATACAGTAGATTGTGTCTTTAGTGAAAGTTTTGCTATTTTGATACTAAACCCAAAGGTCTATTATCTTTTGAATGCACTAATGTTGCTAATGAAGATTGTATGAAGGAAAATTTTCAGGCGTAAGGAAAGAATAATGTAATGAGATGAATAATGGAAAAAATCACAAGCTTGGGGATGCCACCCCGTGTCACCCCAAGAAATATTCAAGAGGTGCAAGCGTTAAATCTTGGGGATGCCCAAGTCATCCCCTTCTTGATCAATAAAAATCTTAGGTCTTTCTAGACACTTCATTCTTTTTATTGTTTCATGCATAGTTGTATTGTTCTTGGAGCGTCGTAGTTTTCGTTTTTGGTTTTTGTTTGCTTATTTTACTTGAATAAACTATTTGGACCCCTGTCTTCGCCATGTTGTTTCAAATAAGTTGATCGGTGTTGGAAAGTAGTAGAAAGTTCTTGCTTTAGTAGTACAAGAAGGAGCTTCCTTTGACTGTGACTTAGAATTTATCATATCATGCTAGATATTTTTTACCTTATGTTCCAAATAATAAGGATTGCTTAATGTGCCTTGAAAGAATCATGCGTTGTTTTAGCATACAAAAGCATAGTATTGTGGTATTCTTCTTGGATGCTTTGTTTGGGTTGACTTGGCACATGCTCACACCATGTTATGACTATGAACAAGTCACCTTAGCCTCTATGATCATTTAGTTTTTTACTTGTGGTACCACTTTATACTTTGATTAGTAATGTTTTTCCCTCTACATGATTATGACCATTATTGCTCTCTTAGTTGGTCGCTCCTAGTCTTTTGCTAGCCTCCACTTGTATTGAGTAAGCTCTACTCATGCATCCAACTCCCAAGAAACCAAGTTATTCCAAAGTGTCCACTATAAATTCCTATGCATGGTGTGTTACACCATTTCAACTATATTCTTGTTTTATCTATCTTCCAAATTAAACTTGTTATGTGAAAGTTAGTGATTAAAGCTCTCACAAACTTGATGGCACACTTTATTTTTCTTGCCCCCACTAAACTTGAACCATTATGTCATCTATGTTGTATATGCTTGCACTTATACGTTGGAATTAGCAGAACCATGTTGTCATTGGGAACTCTTTCAACATTGCACATGTACATTATACCCAGTTGATATCATGCTCTTTTGTTTATGGATGTCGTCGATGTGAAATGAAAGGGGAGCTTGTAAGTCCATGGAGTTATGTATGTGTGTTAGAGAAACACCTGGGCCGCTAGCCTAAACCATGCCTAATCATGGTGGAAACTTGCAGCATCACCATAGTGAGCAATCTATGAAGCATTCTTCTTATAAAAAAAGAGAGATAGAAAAAATAGATTGAGAAAAGAACAAAAATGAGAAAAGAGGAAAGAGAGAAAAACGCACCATTTTCCCATGGTAAATAAGAAGATTGCCGAGATGCTCATTGTTTGCTTTCCTTGTAAATTTTTTATCGGATAGCTCCTGTATCATGTGCAAGGGGTACCCCGTTGGTGGTTCTCTATGATACACATGTACTTACTATGACAAGAACTTACCGGTGACTAAAGTTGAGTAGCATAAGGAACGACCCTCGTACTCAAGGGACATGAGATTGCCAACTTATACTTTGTCAAGCATATACTCCATTTTTGTTCACTTTAACCTTAATCACTTCAAGATGCTTATGATAGGGGAAATGAGAGCTGAAAGATAACAAGTACCATAATTTTTGGAACCTATTTATGAGACTTGAAATCCCTTCTTCCCTTTGAAGGGCCTTTCTTCCACTATTATATTGAGTCTCCAACTTCCATCCTTAGGCACCAATTAAGAGAGCATAGTTGCTATTCTTAGTTCTATGTGCATTGTCCCAAAGCTTATTGATTGATTTATATTGTTGATATTTCTTGCTCTTGAAATATTTATATCTAGTCACCCTTATGAACTTTGAAGGTTTCCTATGCATTTATGCTACTCCATGAGGGACAAGCTGAATGCCACTATGCTATGTTTTCTATATGTGAAATAAACAAATGTCTTTCAATGCATTGTTATTCATGAATATTTGTTTGTATCTTTTCATGTTGCAGGCATAGTTACTTTGTCTTATTGTTAGAACTTCATCTTTCATGCTCATGTTTAGAGTACTTTGATCCCAGCTTTCAATGCTTGCAAATGGTTTGATCTTTATTATGATGGTGCATGTCACCTCAAAAGTTATTCTTTTTATCACTTACCTACTCGAGGACGAGAAGGAGTTAAGCTTGGGGATGATTGATACGTTGTAAACGTATCTATAATTTTTGATGTTCCATGTTTGTTTAGTACCCACTTTGCTTTGCTTTGTCTACACTTTGAGGTATTTTTATATGTTTTCCATAACTAGCCTATTAACAAGATTTCACAGTGCCAGTTGCCTGTTTTCTGTTGTTTTTGGTTCGAGAAAAGCCAGAAAATGAATATTCTCGGAATTGGATGGACAAAAGCCAAAGTCAATATTTCACCGAGGGGAACACGGAGCCAAAAGACGAGATAGAGGAGGGCCACGAGGGTCCCACACCCCCTGGCCATGCGGCCATGCCTGGCCCACTCCTGGGGGGGTGCAGCCACCTCGGTCACCCCCTCAGTCTCCCCCTTCTCCTATAAGAAGCCCCTGATACCTAAATCCTAAGTACCTGATCAGATCTCCACGAAAATGTCCATAGCTACCGCCACCATTGTCCCTAGATCTGGGGGGATCTGAAGCTCTTCCCTACACCTTGTCGGAGGGGAAAGATCACCCCGAAAGCCTTCTTCATCACCATGCCAGCCTCCAGTATGATGCGTGAGTATTTCCACCTTGGACTATGGGTCCATATAGTGGCTAGATGGTTGTTTCTCCTCCTTTGTGCTATCATGTTTAGATCTTGTGAGCTCCGTTCATGATCAAGATCATATTTGTAATCATGCACGTTGTGTTTGCGGGGATCCAATGGATATTGGGATTACTATGTCAGAGTGGTTAATGGTTTTATCTTATTGATTCTATCATGTCTAAGTTGTTTGATATCTTGCATGCTCTCCATTTCTTGTAGTTATCTTGGCCAAGTAGATGCTAGTACTCCAAGAGGGAGTATTTATGCTCGATAGTGGGTTCATGCCTCTATTGAATCTGGGGAAGTGACAGAAATCTCTAAGGTTTTAGATGTGTTGTTGCCACTAGGGAGAAAACAACGATCCTTTGTTCATGGGACAATTGTATTGTTTACTTTACACACTTTGCTTAAAGCAGTTATCCGTTGCTTGCAACTTAATACTAGAGGGGGTTCAGATGATAACATGAAGGTGGATTACTAGTCGTAGATGCAGTTGGATGGCGGTCTATGTATATTGTTGTAATGCCCAATTGAATCTCATAGGATCATGAATGTCTAGTATTGCATTGTTATGGCTTGCTCGGTCCTTGATGACCCACAAGTATAGGGGATCGCAATAGTCTTCGAGGGTAGTATTACCCAATTTATTGATTCGACACAAGAGGATCCAAAGAATACTTATAAGCCTTAACAAATGAGTTATCAATTTAGTTGCACCTTGTAACACCCCGGTTCTGAAAAGACCATGGCCTCTATGTGACATGCCAATCCCTGGATCGGTACATTGGCCCACAATAGAGTAAGATAGATAACATAGCAAAATATCCGTGTATCATGAACTACAAAGATCCAGAGTACCATTATTACAATAAAAGCTTAGCATAAAGCTAGCTCAAATTATTCAGGTAGCAACATAAACAAGATAAATTCTACATTCTTCAAATTGCCCACAAGTGAACAAGTGCCGAGTGGAGTACCGTGGCCTATAACGATCAATCAGAATCGGAATAACCTGCAACATGAAACGTAGCAGCCCCGAAGGGTCAATACATGGAATGTATGGCAAGTAGAGCTAGTAAAGGAGACAATAGTACTAACATCTACATGCATATTTGGCAAGTGGAGCTGTGTCTGGCTTGCATTTGCAAATACATTTGTCCTACTTTCATAAACAGTTTTGATTTTCTTTGAAAAGATCCCAATTAAGTTAACCCAACAATATTAAAACAATTATGAAATTAGAATGAGCGAGAAACATGTCATGGAATCAATATCTAGCAACTCAGTTGTCCATAACCGGGGACACGGCTAATCGATTAGATTATACACTCTGCAGAGGTTAGTACACTTTACCCATGTGACTTGGCCAGCCTAGCTCGTACCATCACTCTCATTTTGGGCGATGATAAGGAGAAGGCCAAGAAGAGACTGTTCGGGAAGTAGCTCCTCAATCCCGACGCGCACCGGTCCAACCTACCAAAATTCTACATCTCTGGATACGCGGGTTCGAGTTACCACAACCTACTAAGTCCAACCAACCGCCCATTTCATTATTGGCACATGGTTGTACACGTAAGCTACACAATAAAGAAGCCAATCATTCTCTCTTGATACCTGGATGCCATTCCGCAATGAAACCACCAAAATTTATCAATACCATCACACCCAGGTTGTTCATTGATTAAGTTGTTTTAGTTTTTACAAACCAATACTTTTAGAAAACAAGTATCAATGATGTAAAGCCCTCGTTCATCAAGCATGGCTAAGCACATCTACCAACGGTGGTTCATCTACAAAGAGGGTCCTACCACATAATAGGACATAGCATAACGATAGTATCATCCTACACATGCATCTACAAAATACACGACAATGCATTGAAAATAGTAGGACGATATCATGAACAAAGTAGCATCTACTTTCCTTGGTTGTAGCGGTCGGGAGCACAATCCTCACACGAGCAAGCGTTGCACTCGACACAATCTACACGATACAATTGCATTCATAAACAAACAATCCACAACATATGCAACAAAGATGATGCATGAATGCAAGAACGACAAGTGAATTGCTGCACCACAACATCCTATACCATAACACTACCGATTGCATGCATGGAAAATAGTTTTAGCGCTAGGGAAACTATTAAGTGAAAGTAATGCTCCAAACTAGAGCTAGAACTTAAATAATTCACTACCGGTAGTATACTGTTTGTAAAATCTTGGGAAATTTCTACCGCATAGGCATCGCTGATTAGAAACAGTACCAATTGGAATTACTCGAAAAGGAATTATAAAACTCCCGGAGTAATTAAAACACTGCAGAAAGCCAATAGACAGTTTCTGCAGAAGTTTTTACTGTAAGCCTACCTTTTTAATTCACGATGAGATTCCCCTCGTTCCACTGAATCCAGGGACCTATCATACGCGATTTTTGGAGCTACGGATCTTTTTCTACGAATTTATTACTCCGAAAAGGCCATTAACTAGTTTGATTAAACTTTACTAGACCTTGCAGCAAAAGCCTGAACCAAAGGTACAGAGAGATTCTACACTACTCACTGAATCTACACATATTTTATTTGCAATTTTTGGCCAAGCGGTTTAATTTCTACGCAATTTACAAGATTCTACCGAAATCTGCCAACTAAAAGGATTAACGAAATTGACTGGTCAAAGCGTCTGCTGACTGGGTGCTGACTGGGCGTCTGACTAGTCAACGTCTGAGTCTGACCAGTCAACTAACGATCTAGACCGCTGATCTGAAATCTGACGGTGGCTGCTGTCTTACCGGAAACGACGACGAAACGGACTCCGAACGGGTTTCGGACAGCGGCGACGATCACTTTCGGCGACGAGGCTTTCCTGCACGGGTACACACGGTCAACTAATCGGGTCGAAAAAATAAATACGCGCGCGAGGCGGAGCGCGGGCGTGCGTGTATGTGTGCGTGCATGCGCGCACGCGATAACGCGCGCGGGTGAGCGCACACGGCAACGCAGCGAGGCGGCGCGCGCAGCAGCAAGGCACGGCAGCGGCAGATGGCGCGCGCGCGCAGATGGCGATGCGACGCGGCGGCGGGGTCGGCCGGGGCGGCGGCTTGGCGGCGTGGCCGTGGTGGCGGGTGGAGGCGGCGTCGCGGGTGGCGGAGGGTGCGGCGTCGGCGGCGGAGGCGGGTGCTGCCGGCGGCGGCGGTGGCGTGTTGCGGCGGCAGCGGGCGCAGATGGCGGCAGCGACGGCGGCGGTGACGCACGGGAAGGGAGAGAGGAGAGGGAGACGAACCCGGCGACGATGGCGGCGATGGCCGGCGGCAGGCACGGCTTCTCGGGAGTCGCGCGACAGGAGGAAGGCGGCGGGGTCGGGGCTGGGGTCGTGCACGCTGCCCGAGGCCAGGTGGGGCCCTGCTTAAGTTGTCCTGCGCGCGGAAATCCTAAACAGAAATGGTCTAGAGTTTGACTACAACTCGGAAATCGGTCCGGATTTTCGGACCGTTTTCCGGCGGATTACTAAAACGTCCGAGGCTTTTGCATACGAACTCCGATTGGAGCGATTCTCGCGCCTACGGGTGCGTATCGTCGAGGGGAACAACCTAGCATCAAGGTTTGATCGAAACCTCGAACCTACAAGGGTGGTTGTCACAGGTCTTACTAGAGCTCCCCGCAGGAACCTCGTGGAGAAACAAAATAGGGTTTTGCAAATAGCGTTTCGCTGAACCTTTCTACTCGACGGTTTTGCATGGAAAGATATGATGCAATGCTATGAATGATATGCAAGACCAAATCTAAAATTTGGTATGTATCACACCTGGAAATAGTCTTGCTCACAGTAGTTTATCAGTAGCAACAGTTTTGTAGTAGCAATAGCAAAGTAACAGCAGTAGTAGAAAAAAAAGCAATAGTAACAATAGTAGCAAACAGTAGGATATGAGTGCGATAGGCATAGGGATGGATGGACGGGCGTTGCATGGAGGAGACTATTCATGTAACTTCAAGATCTAGGTCAATTGCAGATAAATAAGATAAAGCATCCAAGTACTAAACAATCATATGCATGTGTTCCAAATATAGTCATACGTGCTCGCAATGAGAACTTGCACAACATCTTTTGTCTTGCCAGCCCGTTGCAGTGGGAATCAAGGGAATCTACTGGCAATTGAGGTACTCCTTTTAATAGATCACCGGAGCAAAGCATTAACACTCCATGAACACATGTTATCCTCATATCACAGCCATCCCCTCCGGCTGTCCCAATTTCTATCATTTCGGGGCCTTTGGTTCCGGACAATGATATGTGTACACAACTTGCAGATAAGATCACAAACAATACTATTATCATGAATCAATAATAAATTCAGATATGAGATCATGGTACTCGACCCTAGAGACAAGCATTAAGCACAACAAGTTGCAACAAATTCAAATAGCACTAATAAAGACACTAGGCATCATGCCCTAACAATCTTATTCGATTACATGATTGATCTCATCCAATCCCTACCATCCACATAGCCTACAGCAGGGGATTACTCACTCATGGATGGGGGAACATGGATGGTTGATGGAGAGGCGTTGGTGATGATGATGGCGATGATCTCCTCCAATTCCCCGTCCCAGCAGGGTGCCAGAACGGAGTTTCTGGTTCCGAATCACGATTTCTGGTGGTGGCAGTGCAACGGAACTCTATCTGGAAAAACGTCGAACCCCCGGAGTTTTTAGGTTAGAAGGCTTTATGTAGGCGAATAGGGAGACCGAGGGGGTGCCCGAGGTGGCCACACCCCCTCTAGGTACGGCTAGGCCCAGCCTGCGCGGCCAGAGGTGTGGGCCCCTCGTGGACCACCTCCGTCTCATCTTCTGGCTCCATGAGTCTTCTGGTAAAATAGGAGTTTTGTCATATTTTCCGGGATTTTTACTGATTTTCTACACAAAAACTAGACACCAAAGCAATTCTGCTGAAAACAACGCTAGTCCGTGTTAGTTGTATCCAAATCACACAAAGTTTAGAGGAGAAACAATAGCAAAAGTGTCCAGGAAATTAGATACATTTTAGACGTATAAACTACCCCAAGCTTAGCTTATTGCTTGTCCTCAAGAAATTCAGTTGAAAACTGAGTGCGATAAAAGAAACTTTCACGAACACATTTGCTACATGTGATGTATATATTCTCAACATATGATCAGTACTTAGAAAATTCATAATAAGGAGTATGCAGCTAAGTCTACTCAATATTCATTGCAAGCTATGAAGAGATTCCAACACAATAATAATAAGTATCATGAAACATAAACATAAGCAACATTGCAATGCTCATAAGATGGTATGATAGAGTGGTATCTCGCTTGCCTTTGTTTGTAGAGAAAAACATAAATGCCAAGGCACCTCTGAAGTTCAAGTGCATACTAGAAGTAAAGATATCAAAGGTACAAGCATCAAAGTCATGACATAATTAACCAAGTTTTGATACAAGCACATTACACTAAGAATGACAACTATGCTCTCAAGAAGGTGCTCATAGAATAAGTGGTGACTCGACAAGGAAGTGAAAAGGTTTTGAAAAGTTTGAAAGGCTTCCAAATGCTAGTATGGTACTCATTAGCTTTGAACTCTCATTGCCCCTATCATAGGCATCTTTAAATTATTAAGGTGAAAGTGAGGTCCAATATGAGTTATATGGTTGACAGACCATAAACTGGAAATCTCATGTCCCTTGAGTACGAGGGTCGCTCCTCATGCTACTCAACTTTAGTTACCGGTAAGTTCTTGTCATAGTAAATACATGTGTATCATAGAGAACCGCCAACGGGGTACCCCCTGCACATGATACAAGAGCTATCCCATATCAAAATGACAAGGCAAGCAGACAATGAGCATCTCAGCAATCTTCTTATTTACCATGGGAAAATGGTGCCTTTTCTCTCTTTCCTCTTTTCTGTGTCTCTCTCTTTTTTTATAAGAAGAAAGCTTCATAGATTGCTCACTATGGTTATGCTGCAATTTTCCACCATGATTAGGAATTGCTTAGGCTAGAGGCTCAGGCATTTCTCTAACACATATACATAACTACATGGACTTATAAGCTCCCATTTTATTACACACCGACGACGTCCATAAACAAAAGAGTATGATATCAACTGGATAATATTTACAGGTGTTGAAAGCATTCCCCGTGACAGCACGGTTCTGATAACTCCCAGCCTATAAATTGCAAGTATATAACTTTCATGGACAATCACAATGGTTCAGGTTTATTAAGTGCAAGAAAATAAAGTGTTCCATCAAGTTTGTGAGAGCTTTACTGACTAACTTTCTCATAACAAGCAAACATTTTATTTGGAAGAAAACAAGGCATAATAAATATGCACGGAATAACAAATGATGCTAATAGGTAGATATGGTGGACACTTTTGACAATATTGGTTTTGGGGAGTTGGAAGCACGAGTAGAGCTCATACTCAGTGCAAGTGAAGGCTAGCAATAGAAAGGGATCGACAAACGAGAGAGCAATAACTGTCATAATCATGCTTGCAACAAAACAAAACTAATTATGGGAAAAGTGATATAAGAACTCTGAGGCAAAATAAATCATCGAGGCTTAACTGACTTTTGTTCAGTAATATGCATGCGTGAGCATGGCCAAGTTGATTCAAATAAAACATTCAAAGGAGGATACCACAATGTCATACCAAATTATGAATAGAACAATGCAAGCAAACATTCATATGATATGCTACAAACTATTAGCAAGCTGGAGCTAATCATAAGAGAGCAAGAACTACTAAGCATCCAATAAATACATACACCTTACATGAACAGACTAAGCATGCCCACAATGATGAGTATATGTACAAAAATGAAGACAAATAGAGTTCATTACCATCCTCTTACCACACCTCGAGTTGTCATTAATTATCATTATTGCCTTTCACTTGTGTGGCTTGAATAAGAACATGAAACCAAAATCCACTGAGGATCGATGAACCCTGCAACGAACTTCACAAAACCAAATAAGAACAACAAATATTTTTGGGTTTTCGATTTTTCAAAGCAAGTGCTCAAAGCAAAAACGAACAAAGCAAAATATTTTTGGATTTTTCTTAAAGCAAACCAAAGCTAAAAAAAGCAAAGAAACAAACCAAGAGAAACAACAAATTTTTTTTTGGTATTTTTGTGTTTTGGGAAAGCAGAAACAAAAACTAAAAAGAAAGCGAAACATGGATATACAAAACACCGATGGAACATGATATGTAGATGAGTGTGGTGTCGGTATACCTCCCCCCAAGCTTAGGCTTTTGGCCTAAGTGGAGATCAATCCTAGCCTGGCCAAGGAGTGCCTCCGTACTATGACGAAGAGGCCCCTTCGTCCTGGTACGTGCTCGAGGAAGCCCCTGTATAGTGCACAAAGTGGTCATAACAGGGTGCGTCCCCCTGGTAGTGTCCATGGAAACCACGAATGCGGAGCTGATCGTCCATCTTCTCCTTGGAGTGTGACCAAGGTCCCCTGCAAATACTGAACAAAGTAGCCCGTGGCAAAGGAATTTCCCTCTTGTCCCCATTAGTAAACATCATCCTGTAAACTAAACTCTCAAGGCTAGAGCTAGCAGTAACAAAGTGATGTGCTTTCATGGCGGCTAAATCAAGCCTCTGTGGAGACAATATTGTCTCATTTGGATCAACAGAAAGTTCTAAGGCAACAACTACACGTGCAGCAATAATACCCCCATAAATGGGTCCTCTAGCAGCTAGGCGACGAGCAATGAGAGAACCAAGATTATACCTGGTTTCATTGTTGAGTGCAACATCTAGAAAGGCCAAATGATAGTTAGAAATATTGCTAGTGTTCTCCATACCAAAAATACTAGTGGAAAGATAATAAGCAAAATATCTGATAGCTGGGAGTTGAATATATCTTATCTTCCCGCGCTGGGCTGTGCGGTCATCATCATTAGTTACCCTATGGTAGAGCTTCAACAAATCAGTGGGTCGAGCTTGAATCTTCTTCACTGTTCCAGCCATGCCAATACCTATAATGCTGCAAAATTTCTTCAATGTCATGGTGACATGCCTATCATAGGTTTTGAATAAACATTTGTCCTGAAAGGGGTGTTAGTGAAAGAGAAACTCTCCACAAAAGTTTTGGTGAGCATAGCATATTGCTCACTCTCATCCTGCATATAATCAGTTAGACCAACCCTCCTAAAAAGAGTTAGGAAATCATCAAGAATCCCTACATCTTGCAAAAAGGTAAAACAAGGGAAGGTAGAAGGGCGCGCATCCTCTTCATCTCCCTCGTTGCCAAAACGCGGCGCAATAAGATCCTAATTGTATGATGGCCTAGCTCGGGAGGCTGATCTTGAAGGACTTGTTCTCCTAGGTGCATCACTCTCAAACACTTCTCCAAAGGTGTGGTTGTCCATGACCCTTTTTCTGAAATTTTTAGACAAACATCAAACCAAGTGATTTCCAAGTTGATAAATGATGAGGAACTACTATAGTAACTTGTTAGAGGGCTAAACATGCATCAAAATGAAATCTCTAAGCATAGAACCAGCATGCAAGCTCACGCAACCTGTCACCTATAGTAGAAAAATACTCGAGATACAATCCACCAATCAAAATTCTAATTGGACAAGCGGAGGAGGCACATACCGGAGAGCAATCCCTCAAAAAATCAGCAACAAAGATGGGTTTAGAAAGGAGATCAAAATTCGGGAGCAAGAATAGCAGGAAATCAAGCTTGAGAAAGTTTTCTGGCGTTTTTTGGGAGAGAGAATGAAGTGGCTGGAAGGAGGTAACTTGGAGGTCTACAGGTGGGCCCCACCTAGGCCAGGAGCGTCCTGGGGCTGGTCGCCACCAGGGGGTGTGCTGGCCTGGTGGGTCCCCCTGGGCCAATCTAGGTGCCCCTCTGCCCTTTTTTCGAGGAAAAATTTAATATGAATTTTCTGGAATTTTTCGGGAAACTTTATTTTTGGCAAATTTTCAGGTTATGAAAATTGATTTTCTCGCAGAAAAATATTTTTTTGAAAGACACAAAAAGCAAACAAAACCAAAAAAATAGAGGTTCTAAGACACTCTAAAAAGAAAACAACTATCAAAACTAAAGCTAACAAGAGGAAAAGCAAAGATTGGAAAGGAGAAAAAAATAAAAGTGAGCAAGTATAACCATGGTGATAGCATTGTTTTGTCCATTAAGATCCCTTTGTTAACAAGGTTGATCAAGTATTGTTACCAAAACAATTTTATATGAAACAAAACTTTGCATTTCACTAAATGATTATGTTACCTCAATCTTGATAGCAATAGTCCCAATCATAATAGTTTCAAAACTTTCTTGTGGAATGGGACAATATATTTCTCCAACTTTGATGCTCTCAATATTTTCAACTGAATTCAGGCAATAGCTCTTATCAATCTTTTTTGGGAAATAGACAATATTGTCACATCCCAAGATTTTCCAAATCTTGTTATGTGAAAAATAAATAAACAAAATAAAATAATTGTTGATTTTTAGGGTGAGAAGAAACTTTTGATTCCAATTGGAAACATCAAAACCTATTTTGATCAAATAAAATCCTAAAGGAATTAAAAAGATAAACAAATAATAAATAAAGTTATAATAGTTGGAATCACTATTTTTGGATCTTAAATAAAAAGATATGGTTTTTATAAAGCAAAGGTAGAAATATAAATAAGGATTATTTTAAAGAGCCAAATGAAATCTTGGCCAAGCTTTTGAAATAAAATGTTTTTGTTTGATAAAAATATTAAATATTTATTTAAATAAAATAATAAGGATTTATTAATATCCATTTTTATTAAAGTAAAGGCTTTTCCATTTTAAATAAACACTAAAACTTGTTAATTTTATTTTAAATAAGATTTCCAAGTGTTTTAGTTTTTCAAGTGAAACCTACTGAAAAGATTTTGGTATTATTTAGTTTTCAAAAAGAGTTTTAAAATAAATTAAAATCCTATTTGAATTAAAAACTATGGTCTATTTATTTAATTAATAATAGATCTTAAAATAATAAAATAATTATTTTATTGTGGAATTTGAAATATGTGAATAAACAGAATTAAAACTCACCCAAAGTTTGGTGGTGATTTGAATTCAAATGGAGATTGAAAAATATTATTAAATCTTATTTAATTAATACTAGAGCCTATGTTAAATAATTAAAAAACCCTAAATAGTATAAATGATTTATTCTAAATTTGACTTCAAAATGTGGCAATAAACAGTGTTTGATTAGTCACAAAATTTGGCAAAAGTTTGAATTCAAATGAGTGTTTGAATTATTTAATCAAAATCAAAACAGAATTAAAGAAATGGAAAAATGAAAAAACAATCAGATAAAAAAATGGAATAAGACTCAGCCCATCTGGCCAGCCCACTAAGCCCAACCTCAGCCCACTCCTTCTCTCCCGCAGAAAAACGCTTCGCACCAGAGATTCTACCCGCACAGCGTATGACTACTGGACCCCACTCTCCCTCTCTCTCACTCGCTGACGACCGGACCCCACTGCCATCTCATCTTCGTCCTCGCGACCAGTTCCTCCCCTCTCTCCTCCGGCAGTTCCCTATTTTAACTCGCAGCTTCAATTCCCGTTGATTGTGATCGTAACTCACCCTGTTACCTCGCCCTACTAATCACCCCTCTCTCCCCTTCAATTCCCCTCAGACACCGCGGCAAGAGAGCCCCCAGGCCACCCTGATTTGCGCTTAGACCACGTTCTGCTCCGACGAGCTCGCAATCAAATTTCGGCCACCACCGTCAGCCCCACTGCCGCCTGAGCACACGAGCTTGCTCGCCAACATCCTCTGCACCTCCCAGCAATTTTCCCTCGCTCGCGCTCGCCCTGCAAGCTCAGCAACGACTCTGCCAGAACAACGCCACCGTCTGGCGTCATTCCGACAACCTCTCCCCGTAAGTTCTGTCCTCCCCTCCCTCTCCTGATGACGCACGCATGGTCGCCAAACTCTTCTGCATCTAATAACACTCTCCGCGCGTCTTCTTGTGACCTGCATCTCTCGCCAACGACGACGAACGGAGAAGCCGTTGTCAGACATAACTCCGGCGAGAAATTACCTTCGTCCTCGTGCGCCCCCTGCCTCCCCGAGAGCACGTTGAGCATCAACATCGTTCAGCGAATCAGGTGAGCCCCCCCTCTCTCTTTCTCGCTTCCTACAGCGCCGGCGACGCCACTGCCAGGCCGCCGCCGCGCGTCAGAGTCCAGCGCCGCCCGTTCTAGGTCATTAGACTAGGACCATTGGATCTTGATCATGAGTCTTAGATAGAATCACTTATAAACGAAGGGGTATGCGATATGTGCCGTGCGATCCCACTTAGATCCAACGGTGCTCAATGCGTGATCTGAACGAACCGGTACCAGCCAGTAGGAAAGCGCCACGTGTCCCTGTCCGTTTGATTTAAAACAGAATTGATCTATTAGATGTTCTAATTTGAAAATTTATAACTTTCAAACCACACGTCCAAATTTTGCAAATTTTATATCAATGGAATCACCAAGACAAGTACTTTCTGACCATGCACTTTGTTTAGTAAAATTCTTCTGTTAAATTCTTTATTTTTACAGAAACTTGTGTATGCATATTTAGAATATAAAATTTGTTCTAAAATGAATTTTGAGATGAAACTGTAAGATCCATCCTTTGTAAAGGAAAAGGATCCCTGTGATTGCAATGCTAGTCCCTGGATCATTGCTAGCATCCACAGTTTAAGATGAAGTACACTGATACAAAGGTCATTTATTACATCCATTCCAGAGATAATATAGTCTTTACAACTCAAGGCCACAGGCCTAATACAAGAGTTTGAATAAGTAAATAAGTATAAGTCTTCATCTTCATGTGCCACAGGCAAACATGTTGAGTGTAGACTCATGACACCTAATCCTCATCAGAGTAACCTGCAACATCACAAGTTACAGCCACAGTGGGTCAATACTTTGGAATAGTATTGGCAAGTGATACCTTAGTAAATTTTAAGTGGTCTATATTACCATATGCAATTTGGCTAAGTGTAGCTTGGCTTGCTTTGCTCAAAATAGGTTTTTCCTATTAGTTGAAATCACTAAGTTTTTCTTTGTCAAAACTTTTCCCAAGAAACCATCAATAGACATTGAGGTCCTTCACCCTTGTTCACCAACAAGTTTTTACTTAGAAGTTGGAGGGTTGAGATTCTTGATAGCTTCCATGTCTTGATGCTCAAGTTGTCCATTGCCATGGACTTGGCTAAGTACTTAGATTTTTCCATCTGTAGAGGTTGTGCACTTTCCCCACCAGACTTGGTTTCCCAAGACAGGACCTTTCAGAAGCCTTTCCTTAGACCAAATGGACGCGCTCCAACCTATCATTCCCACTACCACCAACTATCCAAATGGCTAAGTTCTAGCAACCTATGTGATCCAGGCAGAGCCCATATTGCCAAGTGGCTGCACTAGAAGCTTCTCAACACTTGGCCACTAAAATCCCTTTGTTCCTGGGTGGCTTTCCACAAGTGAGATACACAAGGTAAACCATAGCCATGGGCCTTGTGTAACCACTCAACCAAAATCCACCAATCAAGTCCCTTTCCACCTAGGTGATTCATTGACTTAGTTGTTTTATTAAGAAAAACATAAGTCCAAAGACTTAGAAATATTTTCATCATAGCATGTATATTTTACCAACCCTTGTTTGCTACTAGCTAGGCTAAGCATGGCATAGATAGTAACTTAACTTAGAAATTTCCTAGCAATTCTACAACTACTTAGGATTTCCCAACATGGCATTTAGCAAAAATAGTAACATGCAAGACTTATCAAAAATACTTCTAATGCTTGTATAAAAATATAAGGATAGACATATTCATGAAGTACCACTTGCCTTGGTAGTTGGGAGGGTAGCACTCTTCACAATCACAATCACTAGCACCAAAGTCTACACAAAGAATGGTAGCATAAAATTACACACAATTCATATACAAACATAAATATATGCATGCATGCAAAATGCTAAGTGTTGATTTTTTAAAACTCAACCAAGCAAGTGCATAGTACTGAATCATAACCAAGTTAAAAACTTGCTAAACCAAGTTTATTTTACACTAAAACAATTTCCTAAACAATTCCTATACTCAAAATAGTATTAAACAAGTTTCTGCAAATAAAGTCATTTTAACAGAAACTAAACACTAAACACATTGCATAAACAGAAAGGGCTTGTCTCCCTGATTCCAACGGTATAAAATTTGTCAAATTCTAACGTGTGGATCAAAAGTTATAGCTAAATCAAATTTGGCTACAAATCTGATTCAAATTCTGTTTTTAAACTAAACCCTAGCCACGCGTCGCACTCTGATTCGTCGGTACCGCTTCGCGTGGATCGACTAGCGTGGACCGTCAGATCTAACTTACGCGCACGGTTCAGATTGTCACTTACCCCTTCGATGCAGATCTAATCTAGAGTGCTGGATCCAGATCCTACGGCTGCTAAGCGCGTGACCATAGACTAGCGGCGCTAGCGGCGGCGACTGGCGGCGGCGCGCCTGTCAGCGGCGGCGCTGGTGTTCTAGGTCGTCCGGGGAGGGAAGAGTGTGCTTACCAGAACCGCGGGGTCGAGGCGAAGCTCAACGTGGAGGTGGCTTGGCAAGGGGCGCTCGGAGTCGTCGGGGATTCCTCGCCGGAGCTCGTGGAAGCGTCGGGTATGGCTGCTGTCGACATTGGCGAGGTTCTGCGTCGCGCTATGTCAAAAGGAGGGCACCGTTAGATGCGCAAGACGATGGGGATCCTAGGCGTATCAGACAGAGGGCAAGGGGCTGCTGGTACTTACGGGGAGAGGTCGCCGGAGTTCGTGCAGAGAGCGGTGACGCTCGGTCAAAGTCGTTGCCGAAGCTATAGACCATGCGAGAACAAACGGGGACTGTCAGTAGATGCGCAAGGAGTTGCTGAGCTTGATAGCATGAGTCAGGGATAGAGGGGGACACGGTGCTCACCGGAATTCGTCGGCGCGGTCGTCGGAACAGCGGCGGCGTTGAGCGAGTTGCGAGCAGCCTGGGGGCGTGGAGATGAAATTGAGTGACGGGAATGGAGCGGAGTGGGGAGGTGCTTAAGTCGGCGGAGGCTCGACAAGAAACGCTCAGTGGTTCAATGCCAATTACACTGCGAAATCAACGCAGCAACGGCGAGCGGCGGAGTTCGTGCGCGGAAATTTTGGGGAAGACGATGACGACGTTGACGGGGCCCGCTTGTCAGCGAAATAAGCAGAGAGGGAGTGGGGTCCGAGCGTCAGTGACCGCGTGGGTGCGTCTGCGCGTACGAGAGAGAGGGAGAGGAGCCGGGTGGGCTAAATGGGCTGAGTCTGCTACTGGGCTCAATTCCGGGCGCTGGCCCTTTTCCATTTCTTTAATCCTTTTTGTTTTTCTGTTTTGATTTTCTGGATTGGTTTTCAAATGAATTCAAACTCTATTTGAATTCAAATCTTTTTGGGATTTTTGCAGTGTGCAACAGTCACAAAACTTGGTATAAAACCATGTGGTCACTTTGAGTTGGCTTGGTTATTTTTGGAAAAACAAAAATAACAGGGACATTGCACTTGGTTTGCAAATGTTTGAAAATGGTTTTTGAAACCATTTCTATTTTGTAAAATTTTGTTCTAACTCCACACTCAAACCAATCAACAAGGGAGACAAACAATCTAGGTTTAAAACATTCAAACTCTCAAATGGGGATGGGCATTTGATTCAAGTTTGCTCACATAAAATGATAGCACCATGTGCTTCTGTTTTCTGAAATGAGTTTGAAATTGATCTCAATTCTTTATGCATGCATGAATGATATGCAATATTTGAAATCATGATTTTAGGGATGTTACAAATCTAACCCCCTTAAGATGAATCTCGCCCTCGAGATTCGGATTGGCTAGCAAATAGGTGAGGGTGGTCTTTCCGAAGATTATCTTCTCTTTCGCATGTTGCTTCCTCTTCGGAATGATGAGTCCACTGCACTTTTTCAAAACTTGATAGTCTTTGTCCTTGTGACTCTTTCTGCAGTCTCAAGAATCTTGATAGGTTTCTCTTCATAGGTGAGATCACTTTCTAGTTGAACTTCCTCCAAAGGTATAGTATCCTTCAAAGAAGTTTCTTCCATTTCTGGATGACATTTCTTAAGCTGACTCACATGAAACACATTATGGACAGCTGACATAGATTCTAGCAATTCAATTTCATAGGCAACTTCTCCTTTGCGGCTCAGAATCTTGAATGGCCCAACATATCTTGGCGCCAATTTTCCTTTGACTCCAAATATTTTCACTCCACGAAGTGGTGATACTCTAAGATAGGCTCTATCACCAACTTCTTAGGTGACTTCTCTACGCTTAGGATCCGCGTAGCTTTTCTGTCGGGACTGTTCTATCTTCAACCTGTCCTTAACCAATTTGACCTTCTCTTCGGCTTCTTTGATAAGATCTGGCCTGAATAAACTTCTTTCTCCCACACCATTCCATAACAATGGGGTGGTACACTTCCTTCCGTAGAGAAACTCAAACGGTGCCATCTCAATGCTGGCTTGATAGCTGTTGTTATAAGAAAACTCTGCGCAAGGCAGACTTTCATCCCAACTGGCTCCATAGTCTAGGGCACATGCCCTCAACATGTCTTCAAGAATCTGATTAGTCCTTTCTATTTGTCGATCGGTTTGAGGATGAAAAGTAGTACTGAATTCCAACCTCGTTCCCAATGACTCATGTAGCTGTCTCCAAAAATGGAAAGTGAATTGGGTTCCCCTATTAGACACAATACTCTTGGGCACTCCATGTAGACATACAATTCTACTCATGTAGATTTTTTCTAACTTATCACTCATATAGGTTGTCTTCACGGGTATGAAATGAGCCACTTTAGTTAGGCGATCCACTACTACCCATATGGAATCATATCCTGACCTGGTCCTTGGTAATCCGGTAATGAAATCCATACCAATTTTGTCCCACTTCCAATCAGGAATAGGTAGTGGTTGAAGCAAACCTGCTGGTTTCTGGTGCTCCGCTTTCACTCTACTACACACAACACACAAAGAAATATGTTCGGCGATGTCCTTCTTGAGATTATTCCACCAAAATCTTTCTTTCATGTCCATGTACATTTTGGTGTTACCCGGATGAATGGAATATGGAGAGTTATGTGCTTCCTACAAAATCAGTTTTCGTAGTTCCGGATCTTGTGGAACACAGATACGTTTCCCATGCCATAAAGTACCCTGTTCGTCTTCATGGAATCCTTTGGCTTTTCCCAAGCTAATCTTTCCTTTAATCTCTTCAATTTCTTTATCAATCTTCTGGGCTTCTTTGATCTTGTCCAACAAAGTGGGTTGAACATCCAAAGACATGAGATGTCCTTCAGGCACAATCTCCAATCTGAGTTTCCTAAATTGGGTACACAGATCATCTGGCAATTCTCCTTTGGTAAGGCCATTCAGAAATACCTTACGGCTTTGTAACACCCCGGTTCTGATAAGACCGTGGCCTCTATGTGACATGCCAATCCCTGGATCGGTTCATTGGCCCACAATAGAGTAAGATAGATAATCATAGCAAATAACCGTGTATCATGATCTACAAGATCTAGAGTACCATTATTACAATGTAAAGGCTTAGCATAAAGCTAGCTCAAATTGTTCAGGTAGCAACAAAAGCGAGTAAATCCTCCAATCTTCAAATTGCCCACAAGTGAACAAGTGCCGAGTGGAGTACCGTGGCCTATAACGATCAATCAGAATCGGAATAACCTGCAGCATAAAACGCAACAGCCCCGAAGGGTCAATACATGGAATGTATGGCAAGTAGAGCTAGTAATGGAGACATTAGTACTAACATCTACATGCATATCTGGCAAGTGGAGCTGTGTCTGGCTTGCATTTGCAAATAACTTTGTCCTACTTTCATAAACAGTTTTGAATTTTCTTTGAAAAGATCCCAATTAAGTTAACCCAACAATATTAAAGCAATTATGAAATTAGAATGAGCGAGAAACATGTCATGGAATCAATATCTAGTAACTCAGATGTCCATAACCAGGGACACGGCTAATCAATTAGATTATACACTCTGCAGAGGTTAGTACACTTTACCCATGTGACTTGGCCAGCCCAGCTCGTACCGTCACTCTCATTTTGGGTGATGATAGGGAGAAGACCAAGAAGAGACTGTTCGGGAAGTAGCTCCTCAATCCCGACGCGCACCGGTCCAACCTACCAAAATTCTACATCTCTGGATACGCGGGTTCGAGTTACCACAACCTACTAAGTCCAACCAACCGCCCATTCCATTATTGGCACATGGTTGCACACGTAGGCTACACAATAAAGAAGCCAATCAATTTCTCTTGATACCTAGGTGCCTTTCCGCAATGAAACCACCAAAATTTATCAATACCATCACACCCAGGGGGTTCATTGATTAAGTTGTTTTAGTTTTCACAAACCAATACTTTGAGAAAACAAGTATCAATGATGTAACCCAACCCTCGTTCAATATAGCATGGCTAAGCACATCTACAACGGTGGTTCATCTACAAGGAAAGCCCTACCACATAATAGGACATAGCATAGCGATAGTATCATCCTACACATGCATCTAAAAAATACACGACAATGCATTGAAAATAGTAGGACGATATCATGAACAAAGTAGCATCTACTTGCCTTGGTTGTAGCGGTCGGAGGAACAATCCACACACGAGCAAGGGTTGCACTCCACACAATCTACACGACACAATTGCATTCATAAACAGACAATTGACAAACATATGCAACAAAGATGATGCATGAATGCAAGAACGGCAAGTGAATTGGTGCTACAGCTGAACCACATAATACTAATACATATTACTACCGAATACATGCATGGAAAATAGATTTGGCGCAAGGGAAACTATTAACCAAACGTAGTGATCACTACTAGAGCTAGAACTTAAATAATTCGCTACCGGTAGTATACTGTTTGTAAAATCTTGGAAAAATTCTACCACATAGGCATCGCTGATAAGAAACAGTACCAATTGGAATTACTCAAAAAGGAGTTATAAAACATCCCGAGTAATTAAATCACTGCAGAAAGCCATTAGACAAATACTGCAGAAGTTTTTACTGTAAGCCTATCTTTTTATTTCACGATGAGATTCTCCTCGTTCACACGAGTTCAAGGACATATCACACGCGATTTTTGGAGCTACGAAACTTTTACTACGAATTTATTACTCTGAAAAGGTCATTAAATCATTTGATTAAACTGTACTAAACCTGATAGTAAAAGTTTGAACCAAATCTACAGAGAGATTCTACACGACTCACTGAACGCGTACATATTTTATTTGCAATTTTTGGCCAAGCGGTTTAATTTCTATGCAATTTACAAGATTCTACCGAAATCTGCCAACTAATAGGATTAACGAAATTGACCCAATCAATTGTGTCTGCTGACTGGACGTCTGACCAGTCAACGTCTGGGGCGTCTAACTAGTCAACGTCTGGAGTGCTGACCAGTCAACGAACGATCTAAGCCGCTGATCTGAGATCTGACGGTGGCTGCTGTCTTACCGGAAACGGACTGCGAAACGAACTCCGGCGAGCTCCGGACGGCGGCGACGGTCGGTTCCGGCGTCGTGGTTCTACCTGCACGTACACACACGGTCAACTACGGCTCCCGGAACAATAAACACGTGCGCGTACGCGGCGATCTGCAGGGCGCAGTTGGCGGCGGCGGATGGAGACGCGGAGCACGGGAACGGAAAGAGGGCGGCGAGACGAACCCGGCAACAGACGCGGCGACGAACGGCGACGACCGGAGGCGGCGGCGCGTGGCGTGGAAGGCGGCAACGGCGGCAGCACCTGGCGAGGCGGCGGCGCCAGGGATCGTGCGCGCATGCGGGAGAGGTCTGGGAGGCGGCGGGCACGGGAACCAAGGCAGCGGGCCCTCTTTAAGAAGTCCCACGCGTGAAGAGAAAGAGAAAAAAAAATCTGACCCGAAACGGTCCAGATTTGACTCCGATTCGGAAATCGGTCCGGATTTTCGGACCGTTTTCCGGCGGTTTACTAAAACGTTCGAATCTTTTGCATACGAACTCCGATTGGAGCGATTCTCGCGCCTACGGGTTCGTATCGTCGAGGGGCACAACCTTCAGTCGAAGTTTGAGCGAAAGCTCGAACCTACAGGGGTGGTTGTTGCAAGCCCCTCTGAAGCCTCCCGCAGGAAACTCGAAGCGAAGTAAAATAGGTTTTCGCAAATAGCGTTTCGTCGATCCTCACTACTCGACGGTAATGCATGGTAAGATATGATGCGATGCAATGAATGATATGCAAGACCAAATCTAAAATTTGGGATGTGACAGGCTTAGAGCATCTGCTACAACATTTGCTTTACCGGGATGGTATTGCAAACTTAGGTCGTAGTCTTTGATAAGTTCTAGCCATCTTCTTTGTCTCATATTGATTTCCTTCTGGGTGAAGATATACTTCAAACTTTTGTGATCCGTGAACACTTCACATCGTTTTCCCAAAAGATAGTGTCTCCATGTTTTGAGTGCATGGACGACAGAGGCTAACTCTAAATCATGAGTAGGATAGTTCACTTCATGAGTTTTGAGTTGTCTCGAGGCATAAGCTACAACTTTACCATCTTGCATAAGTACTGCACCCAAACCTTGATGAGATGCATCACAATATACTTGAAAATCTTTTTCCAAGTCTGGCAGACACAAAACTGGTGCTGTCACAAGTCTCTTCTTTAATTCCTGAAAGCTGAGTTCACAACCTTCAGACCAAGCAAACTTCTTGTCTTTCTTTAACAATTCAGTCATGGGCTTAGCAACCTTTGAGAAATTCTCAATGAACCTTCTGTAGTAACCTGCTAAGCCAAGGAAACTACAAACTTCTTTCACGGACTTGGGAGATTCCCATTCAGTCACAGCTGAAACCTTAGCAGGATCAACTACTACACCATCCTTTGTCATAACATGACCAAGAAAACCAACTTCCTCTAACCAGAACTCACACTTGCTGAATTTGGTATATAGTTTATGCTCTCATAACTTCTCAAGTATCAAACGCAAATGTCCTTCATGCTCTTCTTTGCTCTTGGAGTAGACTAAGATGTCATCGATGAAAACGACAACAAACTTGTCAAGAAATTCCATGAACACCTTGTTCATCATATTCATGAAGTATGCTGGTGCATTTGTCAAGCCAAAAGGCATTACGGTATACTCATACAATCCATACCTTGTAGTGAATGTTGTTTTAGGTATGTCTTGTTCTCTTATCTTGAGTTGAAAATAGCCTGACCGGAGATCAATCTTTGAGAACACACATGCTCCTTCTAGCTGATCAAACAAGTCATTGATTCTAGGCAAAGGATATTTGTTCTTGATAGTTACCTCGTTGAGTGAACGGTAATCTATGCATAACCTTTGGCTTATGTCTTTCTTCTCCACAAACAAGACTGGGGCTCCCCAAGATGAAGAACTTGGTTGAATAAATCCTTTCTGCAACTGTTCTCCAAGTTGCTTCTTGAGTTCTTTCAGTTCATCAACTGACATTTTATATGGTCTCTTTGGTATTGGTCCAGACCCTGGTACCAAATCTATCAGAAACTCCTCATCTCTATGAGGTGGCATTCCCGACAATTCTTCCGGAAACACATCCGGATACTCACTCACAATTGGCACACTGTCCATGCTAACCCCCTTAAGAGAATTTAGCTTACTTCCTTTGGATTCAAAGTTGGACTTGAACTTAATTCTTTTTCTTTCCGGGGTTGTGAGTGCAACAGTACGATTGGCACAATCTAGTACTCCTTCATACTTAGCCATACAATCCATTCCCAATATTACGTCCAGTCCTTGGGAATCTAGGATTATCAGACTCACAGGAAATTTATGTTTTCCAAACTCTATAACTAGATCCCGGCATCCTAGACTTACTATCATATCTCCACCCGGAGAACTAACTTTTATTGGACACCCAATGTTTTCAGTTGGAAACCCATTTCTATCAACAAATGCTTTTGATATGAATGAATGCGATGCTCCAGTATCAAAAAGAACAAATGCTGGAATAGAATTGAGTCTGAACTTACCAGCAACAGCATCAGGCTCCTCATAGACCTCCTCCACACTGATGTGGTTCACCTGTCCTTTCTGGAAAGGATTGGGCTTGATAGGTCCTTCAACTTTCTTTTCAGGGCACTCATTTGCATAGTGCCCCATCTTCTTACATTTGAAGCATTCAACCTGACTGATGTCTCTCTTAACAGGCTGACTTCCACTTCCACTTCCATTACCACTGTGGTGGATCTTATGTCCACTCTTGTGGTTCTTGTACTTGTCATTGTCATGACTACGGTGATGCTTGTTGTCATGACGGTTGTGGTTGTGGTGTTTGTTGAATTTCCCATGCTTGTGGGATCCTGAGCTTCTGCTGTCATCATAGTGAGATCGTTTGTGAGACGATCCCGAGTTGTGCTTGTCGGAGTGCTTTCTCTTTCTACTCTTGACTTGTTTCATTTTGTTCTCCAAAATAGCAGCCTTGTCACAGAGCGATTGATAAGTGGGAACATATGCCACAGCCAATTGCAGATTCAGCTCATCATTAAAGCCTTCTAGAAATTTTTCCTTTCTCTTGGCATCTGTGTCAACTTCATCCGGTGCATAACGCGCCAGATTGTTGAACTCGTCAATGTATTCAGCCACGCTGCGGTGGCGCTGCTTCAGATTGTGGAAATCCTTCTTTTTCAGACTCATCACTCCTGATGAGATATGAGCAGTGCGAAAGCCATCCTCAAAGATAGCCCATGTCACTTCATCTATGGGAGTGGTGATTTGGAAGTTGTCCCACCAAGTGGCGGCTGGCCCTTCCAGCAGATGTGCGGCAAATCTGACCTTTTCAGCATCCGTGCAGCCCACGGTTACCAAGTCCTTGTTTACTGAGCGTAGCCAATCATTGGCCACCATGGGATCAGTCGTTCCTGAGAACTTTTCTGGCCTCAATCTCAAGAACCTCGTGAGCATATCAAAGCCTGGAGGGTTGTTGTTGTTGTTATTATTGTTGTTGTTGTTATTGTTTTGGTTCTGGATGAATGTTGTCATCATCTACATCAGTTGTGTTTGAGCAGTCATCATTTGCTGCATTTCCGGAGTGATGTTGTTGTTGTTGTTGTTGGGGTTGGGGTTTGCACGACGGGGAGGCATCTGTTGTTTGTTCAAATAGAGATAAGAATGAGATACCCATAGATGCTTTCATGCACATTACATCACATAAGCAAACACAAGCATGCAACATAAGATAAAAGTTCAACAACAAGATACCAAGTTCACAAAGTAAAACACACAAGTAGAAAGTCATCCACATGTCGGATGGTCCAATAACAAGTTTTCAAATAACAAGTATGATAACAAAAGATAAACGAGTAGTCAAGTCTACTCATCGGCATCAATCTCCTCCTCGACAAAGGTAAGACCTGCGTTCTCCATCGCGGCCTTGTTCTCCTCGATGGTAGTGGTCAAGGACTCTATCTTGGCCTTGAGAGCCCTCTTCTGGGAACAAAGCCTCTCGATCACCGACTGCTGCTTCTCTAGCTCGAAGTCCTTGGACTGCAGTTCTTCAGTCATGTCCCGGATCTTCTTGTTCCTATCCTGGACAGGCTTCTCCTGACTCTTGAACTTCCTGTCCTAGGTCTCGAACTTCGCCTCCATTTCCTTAACTATCTCGTCCTGCTGCGCGAAGAACTTGTCCTTCTCGTGAAGCTGCACCTGGAACTTGTCCCGGATCTTCTCGTTCCTAATGAGAGACTCTAAGTCCTGGAGGTACAGGCGTATCGGCTCTGCTGCGTCCCTCGAATCCTCCTCGAAGTCGATGGACTCTCCATCCTCATCACTTCTTCCGAAGACGTGAAAGTGGGTGCCTCTAACCTGTCGGGAGTGTCGTCCTAGCAGACGTCCTATCAGATCCTGCATCACTACCTCAAGGCCTCTCTCCCTGTCATCGTGCATAAGCTTGAAGACAATGGCCTCTGTAGTAGGCTCTGTCTGACGTCCGGGCTGGTTCACCTTCAAGCCCAGAGGTCCTTCCTCTCGAACTTGGTGAGGGGATGCACCATGATGGTGGGAAGAGGGAGATTGAGCAAAGTGGTAAGCTCAACGATACGAGGACCAAAGCGGGTAACCTGGAACTCCTGAATAGTGCTGATGGTAATAGGCATCTATTTATAAGATAGAAAAGTTAGAACAACACAAATCAAGATAAAACAAAAGACATAACATCACATACACATCCTTGGGAAGCAAAACACACAAGTCATGCATACATGAAACCATTACAACAACCAAGGTTCAAACTTATTTTAAGCAACATTTTGGAAAATAGGGTGATAGGTGGTAGTCCAACTAACGAAGTACGTTTACAATCCTATCTCATTGGATCTGTTGGCTAACACAATGTTTCTAGAAGCAATCAACCTATCTTGCTCACATGATTCCATCACTAAGTCTATAATGTCTCCTCTTAAGGTTTGGTTGGTAGCTTCCAACTCTTGGGTATGTTCCTTCTCCTTCCTTAGATCATTTTGGAGGTTGAGCATTCTGCACTTGACTCTGTCACCAAGTTCTTTGATGGTCTTCCAAGATGCATCCCTTGTTGATTCAAAGAATGTAGGGTGCACCACTGAGTTGGTGAACATGCAGAATCCTTTTTCCTGATGGTTGTCTTCCTTGTTTTTATACAAGTGAAGTTGCACCCACCAGTATTCCACTCCTTCATCCATCACTGTAAAACCCTTGTACACAGCTGCACCTTGTTTCTCCAATGCAACCATGAGGTCCTTGAGAGCCTTGGGGAATTCTATCTCACACTCCAAAGTCATTGTCATGAGTGGTCCTTTCCATACGGCTTCGTTGATGGATTTCATCTACAAATAGAGATGAGAGAGAAGATTAGAAAAGTTTACGAGAAGAATAGACAAGTGTAGAAGTAGTTGAAAATTTTTCCTTAGTGGTTTCCAATCCTAGGGTCATATCCTACAGGTAACACAGTGCTCTGATACCATCTGTAAGATACCTCCTTTGTAAAGGAAAAGGATCCCTGTGATTGCAATGTTAGTCCCTGGATCATTGCTAGCATCCACAGTTTAAGATGAAGTACACATATACAAAGGTCATTTATTACATCCATTCCAGAGATAACATAGTCTTTAAAACTCAAGGCCATAGGCCTAATACAAGAGTTTGAATAAGTAAATAAGTATAAGTCTTCATCTTCATGTTCCACAGGCAAACATGTTGAGTGTAGACTCATGACACTTAATCCTCATCAGAGTAACCTGCAACATCACAAGTTACAGCCATAGTGGGTCAATACTTTGGAATAGTATTGGCAAGTGATACCTTAGTAAATTTTAAGTGGTCTATTTTACTATATGCAATTTGGCTAAGTGTAGCTTGGCTTTCTTTGCTCAAAATAGGTTTTTCCTATTAGTTGAAATCACTAAGTTTTTCTTTGTCAAAACTTTTCCCAAGAAACCATCAATAGACATTGAGGTCCTTCACCCTTGTTCACCCACAAGTTTTTACTTAGAAGTTGGAGTGATGAGATTCTTGATAGCTTCCATGTCTTGATGCTCAAGTTGTCCATTGCCATGGACTTGGATAAGTACTTAGATTTTTCCATCTGTAGAGGTTGTGCACTTTCCCCACCAGACTTGGTTTCCCAAGACAGGACCTTTCAGAAGCCTTTCCTTAGACCAAATGGACGCACTCCAACCTATCATTCCCACTACCACCAACTGTCCAAATGGCTAAGTTCTAGCAACCTATGTGATCCAGGCAGAGCCCATATTGCCAAGTGGCTGCACTAGAAGCTTCTCAACACTTGGCCACTAAAATCCCTTTGTTCCTGGGTGGCTTTCCACAAGTGAGATACACAAGGTAAACCATAGCCATGGGCCTTGTGTAACCACTCAACCAAAATCCACCAATCAAGTCCCTTTCCACCCAGGTGATTCATTGACTTAGTTGTTTTATTAAGAAAAATATAAGTCCAAAGGCTTAGAAATATTTTCATCATAGCATGTATATTTTACCAACCCTTGTTTGCTACTAGCTAGGCTAAGCATGGCATAGATAGTAACTTAACTTAGAAATTCCTAGCAATTCTACAACTACTTAGGATTTCCCAACATGGCATTTAGCAAAAATAGTAACATGCAAGACTTAGCAAAAATATTTCTAATGCTTGTATAAAAATATAGGGATAGACATATTCATGAAGTACCACTTGCCTTGGTAGTTGGGAGAGTAGCACTCTTCACTATCACAATCACTAGCACCAAAGTCTACCCAAAGAATGGTAGCACAAAATTACAGACAATTCATATACAAACATAAATATATGCATGCATGCAAAATTCTAAGTGATGATTTTTTAAAACTCAACCAAGCAAGTGCATAGTACTGAATCATAACCAAGTTAAACACTTGCTAAACCAAGTTTATTTTACACTAAAACAATTTCCTAAACAATTCCTATACTCAAAATAGTCTTAAACAAGTTTCTGCAAATTAAGTCATTTTAACAGAAACTAAACACTAAACACATTGCATAAACAGAAAGGGCTTGTCTCCCTGATTCCAACGGTATAAAATTTTTCAAATTCTAACGTGTGGATCAAAAGTTATAGCTAAATCAAATTTGGCTACAAATCTGATTGAAATTCTGTTTTTAAACTAAACCCTAGCCACGCGTCGCGCTCTGATTCGTCGGTACCGCTTCGCATGGATCGACTAGCGTGGACCGTCAGATCTAACTTACGCGCATGGTTCAGATTGTCACTTACCCCTTCGATGCAGATCTAATCTAGAGCGCTGGATCTAGATCCTACGGCTGCTAAGCGCGTGACCATAGACTAGCGGCGCTAGCGGCGGCGACTGGCGGCGACGCGTCTGTCAGTGGCGGCACTGGCGTTCTAGGTCGTCCAGGGAGGGAAGAGTGTGCTTACCAGAACCGCGGGGTCGAGGCGAAGCTCAACGTGGAGGTGGCTTGGCAAGGGGCGCTCGGAGTCGTCGGGGATTCCTCGCCGGAGCTCGTGGATGCGTCGGGTACGGCTGCTGTCGACGTTGGCGAGGTTCTGCGTCGCGCTAAGTCAAAAGGAGGGCACCGTTAGATGCGCAAGACGATTGGGATCCTAGGCGTATCAGACAGAGGGCAACGGGCTGCTGGTAGTTACGGGGAGAGGTCGCCGGAGTTCGTGCAGAGAGCGGCGGCGCTCGGTCGAAGTCGTTGCCGAAGCTACAGACCATGCGAGAACAAACAGGGAGTCTCAGTAGATGCGCAAGGAGTTGCTGAGCTTGATAGCATGAGTCAGGGATAGAGGGGGACACGGTGCTCACCGGAATTCGTCGGCGCGGTCGTCGGAACAGCGGCGGCGTTGAGCGAGTTGCGAGCAGCCTGGGGGCGTGGAGATGAAATTGAGTGACGGGAATGGAGCGGAGTGGGGAGGTGCTTAAGTCGGCGGAGGCTCGACAAGAAACGCTCAGTGGTTCAATGCCAATTACACCGCGAAATCAATGCAGCAACGGCGAGCGGCGGAGTTCGTGCGCGGAAATTTTGGGGAAGACGATGACGACGTGGACGGGGCCCGCTTGTCAGCGAAATAAGCAGAGAGGGAGTGGGGTCCGAGCGTCAATGACCGCGTGGGTGCGTCTGCGCGTGCGAGAGAGAGGGAGAGGAGCCGGGTGGGATAAATGGGCTGAGTCTGCTACTGGGCTCAATTCCGGGCGCTGGCCCTTTTCCATTTCTTTAATCCTTTTTCTTTTTCTGTTTTGATTTTCTGGATTGGTTTTCAAATGAATTCAAACTCTATTTGAATTCAAATCTTTTTGGGATTTTTGCAGTGTGCAACAGTCACAAAACTTGGCATAAAACCATGTGGTCACTTTGAGTTGGCTTGGTTATTTTTGGAAAAACAAAAATAATAGGGACATTGCACTTGGTTTGCAAATGTTTGAAAATGGTTTTTGAAACCATTTCTATTTTGTAAAATTTTGTTCTAACTCTACACTCAAACCAATCAACAAGGGAGACAAACAATCTAGGTTTAAAACATTCAAACTCTCAAATGGGGATGGGCATTTGATTCAAGTTTGCTCACATAAAATGATAGCACCATGTGCTTCTATTTTCTGAAATGAGTTTGAAATTGATCTCAATTCTATATGCATGCATGAATGATATGCAATCTTTGAAATCATGATTTTAGGGATGTTACAGAAACCTTTGGAAAATGGTTTGTTTTGAACCCACTTACCTTAGGAATCAATTGGTGGTTTCAAAAATGTATTTGGTGAAGCAAAAGAATAAATCTTTGATTTAAACCATTTCTAGTCAAATAAAAATATGGTTTAGTTGTTAAAAATGATTTTGGAGGAAAACCTTTGGGAAATGTTTTGGAAATAAACTCTCTGACCCTAAACACAAGCTTTTATGGTTTGAAAACATATTTTATGAACTCTATAGAATGTTGCCTTATTAAAAGCATTTCTTCACCACATAAAATAATGACTTGGTTAAAAATGGTTTATGAAGTGAAATCTTTTGCAAATGATTTTGCCACCTTATAAAATGATCATTAGGTGATTTCAAATGTTTATAACCTATTAGAAACCACTTCTCCAAATAAAGCAATCTTTATCATGCTTGCATGCATTGCTTTGTTTTTATTATTTTATGTGTTGTTGCTTGAGTGGTAGATTGAATTTGTACCTTGCTTGATTGAATTGTAGTGATTTGAAGAGTGTGAATATTGCAAGGACAAGGAGTGAACTCATATTCTCTACCAAAAAGGCAAGTGATGATTCATACTTTTGTCCCATTATTTTCACTATGCATTAGTGATATTTCTAAGTAGGACTTGCATGGAATTTTGCTAAGTGTAAACTATGCCATGGGAAATCCTAGTAGATGAAACCTTAGTAGAAATTTCCTAAGTTAAGATTCCTACTACTATCATGCTTAGCTTAGCTAGTAGAAAACAAGGGTGGATTATATTTCATGCTATAGAATATTTCCAAGTCAAGGACTTGTGTTTTGTTTAATAAAACAACTAAGTGAATGAATCACCTGGGTGGAATGGAAGGAATGGTTTATGTTGAGTGGTTCACAAGGCCCATTTATATGGTTTACCTTGTGTATCTCACTTGTGGATGGCCACCCAGGAACAAAGAGATTTGAGATTTCAAATGTTGAGAAGCTTCAAGTGCAGCCACTTGGCATTATGGGCTCTGCCTGGATCATATAGGTTGCAATAACTTAGCCAAATGGACAGTTGGTGGTAGGGGATTGATAGGTTGGAGTGCGTCCATTCTGGTCTAAGGGAAGGCTTCTGAATGATCTTGTCTTGGTGAAACCAAGTCTTGTGGGGAAAGTGCACCACCTCTGCAGAGTGTAAAATCTAAGTACTTAGCCATGTCCCTGGAAAAGGACAATTTGAGCATCAAGACATGGAAGCTATCAATAATCTCCTCATCCCAATTTCTAAGTTAAAATCTTGTGGTTGAACAAGGGTTGAAGGATCACCAATTTCTATTGGGAGATGCCTAGGGAAAGATTTTGTCAAGCAAAAACTTAGTGTTTTCAAATGATAAGGAAAATCTATTTTGAGCAATGGAAGCCCAAGATCCACTTAGCCAAATGCATATGGATGATAGACTCCACTATACCACCAAAGTATCACCTGCCAATACAATTCAAATGTATTGACCCTTGTGGCTGTAACTTGTTATGTTGCAGGTTTGTTTGATATTAGTGAAGTGTGTTGAAATAGGATTACAAGTCTACAACCAACATGTATGCCTGTGGCACTTTGAAGATGAAGGACCCCATGCTATTGTTATATTCTGCTGCATTGTAATGAGATAGCCAAATGAGCTATGTAAGACGTAATAAATTATTTTATTCCTGGTTATAAAGTTGTATTATGACCTTTGTTTCTTGATATTACATCTTAACTGTGGATGCTAGCTATTGATCCAGGGACTAGCATTGTAAACACAGGGATCTCTACCTTATTAAAGGTTGGGAACCTTACAAATATGATCTTTGTCATTGATGACTACGCACTTCTATTCTTGTAGACAGTTGTTGGGCCTCCAAGTGCAGAGGTTTGTAGAACAGTAGCAATTTTCCCTTAAGTGGATTACCCAAGGTTTATCGAACTCAGGGAGGAAGTGGTCAAAGGTATCCCTATCAAGCAACACTGCAATCAAGATACAAGAAGTCTCTTGTGTCCCCAACACACCCAATACAATTGCAAGATGTATAGGTGCACTAGTTTAGTGAAAAGATAGTGAAATATAAGTGGTAACGGTGCCAGAAAAGAGCTTCTGACTTATTGTTGATGTGGGAGAGACTAAAGGCAAACTGAAATAAAGATGGAAGCAAGCAAACATGTAATAGATCTAGTTGCAAATGGTGTTTCAATGCTTAGAAACAAGGCCTAGGGATCATACTTTCACTAGTGAACACTCTCATATAAATATATTCTCTTCATGATACTACCCTGAACTATTCTCTAGTTGGACACTCTAATCCATGGTAGGGCTACAAAAGCACACCTCAAAGTCCGCATTCCCCATCTAGATAACCCCACACTGTCACCTTGAGCGCTAGATGGTTCCAACAAACACCACAATTTCATAGAGACAACCAACTCAAAATATACTCATAATAATATTTATGAACTCTAGCCTAAGTGCCACCACGGCGTGCACGCTGTCACTTTCACACACATGGGGAGAACAGAGATATATTTAAGCACTTGAGTAGCAAAGTAGATCTACTTGATTACAAAGCTCATGATCACAATAAGATCATGCATAGAGAGAGATAGATGAACACATAGCTACCGGTAGAGCCCTTAGCCTCGAGGAAGAACTACTCCCTCCTCATCATGGGAATCAGCAACGGCGATGGAGATGGTGGTGGAGATCGATGGAGATGGCTTCGGAGGCACTTCCCCGTCCCGGCAGGGTGTCGGAACAGAGACTTTCTGTCCCTCGAATCTCCCCTTCGGTGGCGGCAGCGCTGCGGAACTTTTCGTGGGTGTATGATTGACGACTTAGAGTTTCTGAGTCAGGGGCTTCTTATAGGCGAAGGAGGCAAGGTCGATGGAGGCCCAAGGGGCCCACACCCCCTGGTGGCACGACCAAGGTGGGCCCATGCCACCCTAGGGTGTGGCCACCCTGGTGCCCTACTCTGTCTCTGCTTCGATTTTCCGTCTCTGCTTTTGTCCCGTCCAATTCCGAGAATATTCATTTTTTATCTTTCTGAAACCAAAAACAGCAGAAAACATGCAACTGGCACTGTGGCATCTTGTCAATAGGTTAGTACTAGAAAACATATAAAAACACCTCAAAGTGTAGACAAAGCAAAACAAAGTAGATACTAAACAAGCATGGAACATCAAAAATTATAGATACATTTATGACGTATCAAGCATCCCCAAGCTTAACTACTGCTTGTCCTCGAGTAGGTAAGTGATAAAAAAAGAATAATTTTTTAGGTGACATGCACCATCACAATCTTGATCAAACCATTTGCAAAGCATTGAAAGCTAGGATCAAAGTACTCTAAAGATTAACATGAAAGATGAAGTTCTAACAATAAGCCAAAGTAACTATGCTGCAACATGAAAGGATACAAACAAAGATTCATGCATAACAATGCATTGACAGACGTTTGTTTGTTTCACATATAGAAAACATAGCATAGTGGCATTCAGCTTGTCCCTCATGGAGTAGCAAATAGATACATAGGACACCTTCAAAGTTCATAAGAGTGACTAGATACAAATAATTTAAGAACAAGCAATATCAACATTATGAATCAATCAATAAGTTTTGGGACAATGCACATAGAACTAAGAATGAAAACTATGCTCTCTTAATTGGTGCCTGAGGATAGAAGGTGGAGACTCAATATAATGGTGGTAGAAAGGCCATTCATAAAGGGAAGCAGGGATTCCAGGTTTCATAAAGAGCTTCCAAAAATATGGTACTTGTTAGCTTTCAGCTCTCATTGCCCCTATCATAAGCATCTTGAAGTGATTAATGTTAAAGTGAACAAAGTATGGAGTATATGCTTGACAAAGTATAAGTTGGCAATCTCATGTCCCTTAAATACGAGGGTCGCTCCTCATGCTACTCTTTTAGTTTCCGGTAAGTTATTGTCATAGTAAGTACATGTGTATCATAGAGAACCGCCAATGGGGTACCCCTTGACCCATGACACAGGATCTATCACATATCAAAATGACAAGGCAACAGAACATGAGCATCTCAGCAATCTTCTTATTTACCATGGGAAAATGGTTCTTTTTTCTCTCTTTCCTCTTTTCTCATCTCCTTTTGTTTTCTTTTTCTCAATCTCTTTTTCTATTTCTATTTTTTTATAAGAAGAATTCTTCATAGATTGCTCACTATGGTGATGCTGCAAGTTTCCACCATGATTAGGCATGGCTTAGGCTAGTGGCCCAGGCATTTCTCTAACACACATACATAACTCCATGGACTTACAAGCTCCCCTTTCATTTCACACTGATGACATCCATAAACAAAAGAGCATGATATCAACTGGGTAGATATTTACAGTTGTTGAAAGCGTTCCCCGTGACAGCACGGTTGTGCTAATTCCCAATGTATAAGTGCAAGTATATACAACATAGATGACACAATGGTTCAAGTTTATTAGGGGCAAGAAAAATAAAGTGAGCCATCAAGTTTGTGAGAGCTTTAATCACTAATTTTAACATGACAAGTTTAATTTGGAAGATAGATAAAACAAGAATATACTTGGAATGGTGTAACACACCATCCACAGGAATTTATAGTGGACACTTTGTAATAACTTGGTTTCTTGGGAGTTGGGTGCATGAGTAGAGCTTACTCAATACAATTGGAGGCTAGCAAAATACTGAGAGCGACCAACTAAGAGAGCAATAATGGCCAAAATCATGCAGATCGACAAAACATTATCAATCAAAGCATAAAGTGGTACTACAAGTCAAAAACTAAATGATTATAGAGTCTAAGGTGACTGGTTCATAGTCATAACATGGTGTGAGCATGTGCCAAGTCAACCCAAACAAAGCATTGATACGTTGGAAACGTATCTGTAATTTTTGATGATCCATGCTTGTTTAGTATCTACTTTGCTTTGCTTTGTCTACACTTTGAGGTGTTTTTATATCTTTTATGGAACTAACCTATTAACAAGTTGCCACAGTGCCAGTTGCCTGTTTTCTTCTGTTTTTTGGTTCCAGAAAGGCAGAAAATCAATATTTTTCGGAATTGGACGAGACAAAAGCCAAAGTCAATATTTTACCGTGGGCAACACGAAGATAGAAGACGAGACGGAGGGGTGCCACAGGGTGGCCAGACCCCCTAGGCGCGGCCAGGCCTGGCCCACGCCTAGGCAGGGTGTGGCCCCCTGGCGGTCCCCCTGGCTTGCCCATTCACCTATAAGAAGCCCCCGATGCAGAAACCCTGGGCACCCGATCAAAACTCCACGAAACCGTCCCTAGATCGGGGGGATCTGAAGTTCTTCCTGGCACCCTGCCGGAGGGCAGATCATCCCGGAGGCCTTCTTATTCCTCATGCCAGCCTCTGGTATGAAGCATGAGTAGCTCCACCTTTGACTACGGGTCCATGTAGTAGCTAGATGGTTGTATCTCCTCCTTGTGCTTTCATGTATAGATCTTGTGATCTCCGTTCATGATCAAGATCTAATATATTTTTAATCATGCATGTTGTGTTTGCGAGGATCTGATGGATATTGAGATTACTATGTCAGATTGATTAATGGTTTTGTCTATTTGATTCTACCATGTCTGTGTTGTTTGTGATCTTGCATGCTCTCCGTTGTTAGTAGCTATATTGGCCAAGTAGTTGCTAGTGACTCCAAGAGGGGGTATTTGTGCTCGATAGTGGGTTCATGCCTCTAGTTTCCAAGGGAAGTGACAGAAATTTCTTCAGTTGTAGATGTGATGTTGCTACTAGGGAGAAAACAACGGTCTCTTATTCAGGGAACAAGTGGATTGTTTACCTTACACACTTTGCTTAAAGCAGTTGTCTGTTGCTTGCAACTTAATACTGGAGGGGGTTCAGATGATAACCTGAAGGTGCACTTCTAGTCATAGATGCAGTTGGATGGCGGTCTATGTATATTTTTGTATTTCCCAATCGAATCTCATAGGATCTTTTTGTCTGGTATTGCATTATTATGCCTTGCCTAGTTCCTGTCAATTGCACTACTGTAATTTGTTTACCCTTCATGCCATGTTGTTTATCTAAGGAGAGCACCTCTAGTGAATTATGGACCCTGGTCCAATCTTTACCATTGATACATCTTCCACTGTTTACTTACTGCAAACCAACATCACCTTCCACACCATACAGTTAATCCGTTATTACAGCAAACCGGTGAGCTTGGCAACCTCACTGATTCGTTGGGGGCAAAGTCTTGAGTTTGTGTTGTGCAGGTTTCCACGTTGCTTGCAATAGCTTTGAGACTCTTCCTTCCTCCTAATGGTTCGATAACCTCGGTTTCTTACTGTAATGCCCGGAAAATATTAAAAAAATAGAAATTAATTGTTATTTTATATTGTGCATCATCATGACATCATCATGCATATTTTGTCCATAAAATTATTTTATCAAACCATATTTTGTTTTACTAAATATTCATGTGGTTTTATTAAACCCGCCTCTCGTTCTTATTTTAAAATTAAAACAAATAAAATTTCTCGCGGCAAAAGCTTTTCTTGTTTTATAAATAAAATTAGGCTAAAGACATGTCTAAAATTTTGGCCCAAAACTAGACCCATCTAATCTACTTTGGGCTACAATCTTTTTCCCCTTTTCTCCCCAAACCCTAGACCTAACCCTAACTCCTCACCCCGGCGCCGCCAGTTGCAGAACACTAACACAGCACCACGAACACTCGGTCATGTCCCACGCACCCCAGGTCCAACACACGCAACACCACACACGCACTCGACCCTGGCCCCAACACAACACACACGCACGGGATCCCCTCGATCCCGCGACCCCGCGCCTCGTCCCGTCGCCCTCTTCCTCCCTCGGACCCCAGCGAGCGCCGCCACCTCGTCGACCTTCGCGCCATGTCCGCCTCTCGTCACCGCCGCCCGACCCTGCTCCTCCCGCTTCCTCCTTCCAGAGCTTCCTCTGCCAGCGACCGCCGTCGCGGCATCCCTCCTCTGTCGCTGCGCCGCCAGCACCACCTGTCCGCCGCTGCCTCCTGGCACCATCCCCGCAAGCACCGCGCCCCTCTCCGCTCTATCCTGCTCATTTGGCTACCCCCTCGCCGTCCCGAAGCATCGCTGCCCTTCGGCCCTGATGTCGTGCGCGTCCCCGACAACAGCCTCCCTCCGAGCACGCCTGAGGCCACGTCCCTGCCCTTGCTTTGCAGCTCCATCGACCTCGGGTCCCTGCTTCCCCCTCCTGGCCGCCTCTCCGCCACGCTCGCGAGATCCTCCTTGCCGTCCTCCAATGTTCCCCACTGCCAGGACATCGGCCTCTCGCGTCACCGACGCCGTCCGGGCCTCAAGCCCATCGCCATCCGAACGTGCTCCTGGCCTCGTGCGCTTCTTCCACGACCCCAACCGTCCTCGACCAGAGCTACTCGTGAGCGCCTCCGCAAGACCATCACCGTCTAAGGCCTCCTAGGCTCTTGATCTTCAGTGTGATGTGATGTTTGTTTGATGTCACACGCGTGTGAAGCCACTGCTCCATGGCGATGCCCAAGTACCTAGGGGAAGAACTACGTACCAAGGACCGTTCCAACATCATCAAGATCTACCGAAGCCTTGCCAGAACTCAATTGAGACGTCAGGGACCAAAAGGATGCCAAACTTCAAGACCTACTTCTAGGAGTCGACAGCCCAAAAATCTTCGTCTCGGAACGCCAAGTTCTTCCCCATGGAAAACCAAGGCTTCCATCATCCACAAGATCATTGACACGAATCCGAAGACCGATCCCGGCGAGACCGAACCCCGAACCCCCAAGATCTCCGAACCTTCATGTGTGACCCCTTTCCGATACCCTATTTTGATAAATATAATATATCTTATTGCATATTAAATCATTCATACTCTCATACATATTTATTTGTCTGGGGTACTTTGTCGATTCATCTCATAATTAAATATGGAGCCCATATATGGGCGAATCTAGTCTAATATTGGTTCCATTCAAATTTGTGTAGCGAACCGTTGTCATGCTTTGCCTTGTTAATTCAACATTTAATATGCGGGGTAGTTAAATAACTTGAACCTAATAATAAATGTCGGGATCCTGATTCCGCTTAATATTGCTAAGTGGGACCGCATATTGCCATGCCATGCATCATATCATAAACATGCCGGATCTTCCGCCTAGTATTAAATATTGCATCCGTTGCATCTTCTAGTGTTTTGCTTCTTCGCGGACTAGGCCGATGAGTTGATGCGAGTGTCGACCCGATCCTCGGGTGAACCTTCGACAATGTTTTCAGGCAGCATTCTCCCCCTTCTACCTATTTTACATTTATAGTCTTTACTTACTTCCTTTGATCTATTGCTATCCTTATTATCGATGCTATATTACCGTTCCTTTATTTACGTGCTCCACTATATTGCCTTGGTTATCCTATTGCCTTGTTTGATTAGCTAGTTTTGTCCTTGCGAGTCGTAGGAATGCTTAGTATCGCTCTCATACATGTGGAACATGATACTTGGATATTGATGGTGATAAGATAATTAAATTGGTGATGTTGGATATGGTTATGGCTTCACCTAATGATAAGGCCCTGGCAGGGACCACCTTTGGGAACTGCTTGAGCCGACCTAGGACCCGTTCGTTCTACGACACCAGTTCTGAGTTGATCGCGCTAACCAAACGTGGGGCCTCTGGGATCCCTCCTCAACTACCGGCGCTATTCGTATATCCAGAGGGTTGCAAAATTGGTTTTCCATTTGGTGCATACGCATAATATGTCCTCGAACATGGGTGAGTTGATATGTCTTCGGACTTGATATTTTGGTGGATTCCCATGGCTTACATACATAAACCGCGGTACACGGTGGCGGCACCCACGGTGTGTACAAGTTACCCCGTAGGGCCCGATCCACCAGTAGGCGCAAACGCTGTGCCTTCCTTGAGAATCGTCGCACCTCTTGGTTGGTTCCCCATAGTAGGTGATGCCTCTGGATATGCGCGTAGTTATGGGATAGTTCTTGTTGTGAGATTCGGATGGCACGTGTGATATGTTGCTTGATAGGTTGAGCATGCGTTTGGGTACAGTAGTGCACCCCTGCAGGGTAATTCTTTTCGAGAAGCCGTGTGTCCACGGTTATGGGCACCTCAGGAGTACAGTGTCATGATCATAGACAACACCACTAATGCTTTGCCTCTAATAACTTTACTAGTAATTAGCCTTATCAACTAAATACCTGATTAACTAAAATTGTCACCGTGTGTGCTCTGTATGAGGACTTCCTCGACTGTTCTTCAAGGGGGAAATCTTCGGATGGGTTATGTTTGGTGTTATATTATTGTTATCTCATAGCGCTCTCTTACCTCGCTCTAATAGCCGAAGTTGTAGTGTGTCTCTATAAGTTATATAGTGCAAGCTTTGCTGCCGCTGAGCCCACCATACCTATGTAGGCGAGGACCGCTGAATTCTAGTCTCGCCGTGTACTGGCCTCAGTACTGACCGCTCTCTTTCTGTTTTCCTTTGCCCTTCGTCGGCACCCTTTTGGCTTGACAGGTATGTGATTGACGACATTAGCGAGATTACCCTTCAGGCTTGGCCTGGGCAGGGTTATGGACATCGCTTGGTTATTCTTCAGGACTCTTAGTCCCATTTGGATCTTGTCCGTACTCGGATACTATTTAGCTTTCTTTATGATTTGTATCATTTGTATTCTTGACTCATTGAGTCGCTGTTGTATATATAAGTTCTTGTGGACTCTGTTGTAAACTACTGTGATATAACTACTTGTATTCATATCCCACCCACATGAAAGTGTCTTGTGGGCGTCTTTGAGTCGCTTCTATGCGGATTTTGGTGGTAAATGCTGAGATCTGCATAGACCCAATTCGGAGGCGTTACACTTACTGAGGGAAAACTTGTTGTTGTGCTCATCACACCTTGCTCTTGGAGTTTCCAACGAAGCGTCCCACGATAGTACTGGGCGCCATCAACAAGCTTTTCTGGTGCCGTTGCCGGGGAGGCTAAGGACATCTTCACAAGGGGATTCCTCCTAAACCTTTATCTTTACTTTGTTTTTAGTTTGCTTAGTTTCTTTTTCTTGGTTTTGTTTTCCTATTTTTATCAAAAACTCGAAAAAAAATAGTTTAGTTTGGTTTGCTTTCTCTTATCAAAAACACAAAAAAGTAGTTCCTGCCCTAGTTGCTACCATGTCTGGTTTTGGTCCTATCTCTCTGACACCTATGGAAGAGATCTTTGTTTTCAAGCAAAAAGGTGAAGAGAGTTTTAAAGAAGCTTGGTCTAGAATCTCTGCTTTACAAAGGGAAACTAAGCTTAAAATGAGTCTTAGCTTGGTTATCAATAGTTTCTACTGCGGTATTGCTATTTGTTATAGATATGCTTTGGATGATGTGGCTGGGAAAGATATTTTTCAATGTACTGAGGATGAAGCTTTTGATGCCATAAAGAAATTTATTATAATTTATAATACGCCTGGCAAGTTTGATTCCTCTTTCATAAATATTTTTGCTAGATTAAACACTCTTGAGTCTAGTACTGCTGCTTTGAACAGTTGCTATCACACACTTAGGGAGTACCATAATTATGTTCCAATGAATTCTGAGCCTTCAAAGTGGTTTCCCACAATCAAAGTCACTATAAATAGTGCAACTTTTGATGCTCGTTGTGATATCATGTCTAAATTTTGCCTTATGTCTAAAGATATTTATGAGTCTTTGAGTCTTTGGGGGATTTCTAAAGGAGGAGAGGAAATCTCTCCTACTAATAATGCCACTTTATTACCCATTGGAATAGTTGAAGGTGTGTTTACAAAAATCTCAGGGAAAATGGTGTCTACTGATTATCTTGTTATTGAATGTGTAGGCAAAGGACATATTACACTTGGAAGATCCCTACTGAAACACCTTGGAGCAATAATAGATGTGGGAAAAGGCATTATGCATTTTTCTCCTCCAGTAAGCAATCATATTTTCCCTAAAGAGAAGAATAAAGGTAAGAAAGTAAGGAGCAAGAGGGGTAATAATCCCTCATTTGAAAATACTTGACTTCTTGGTTCTTGTGCCTAACTTAAAGGCGTTAAAGAAAAGTACTTGTTGGGAGATAACCCAAGAGTTTCCTTGAGTCTTGGAAGTTATTATTTTAGTAATTACCTTTCCTTGTCCTTGTTTGTTTTCTTTTTGTGCCAAGAATGACCTCTAATGAGAGGGAAGTAAGATTTGGGGAGATTTTGTCCCAAAACATATTTCTGTCCTCCACCATAAAAAATCGTGAGGAGTCTCTGTAAGTCGGATTGAGATCAAAATTTATGAATAAATCCCACACTATGTTATCTAACTTTCATTAGTTCAACACTTTTTGATTTGAGTAACAGACGATTTTTGAAAAAATCGGTTTCTACTTGCTAGTCTGTTTTGACAGATTTCTGCCATTATTTGCATTTGCTTCTTATTGATTTCTTTTTGAGTGCTCTTTTGGGGAATTGAGCTTTTTGAAGGTGTTTCTACAGTAGCTTGTGTTTTTAGTAAAAAGTTTTGTTGTTCCAAAGCTAAGCCTAAAGGTCTATTATCTTTTGAATACACTAATGTTGCTAATGAAGATTGTGTGAAGTTTTGTATGAAGGAAAGATTTCAGGTGTAGAGAAAGAATGATGTAATGAGATGAAGAATGGACAAAATCTCAAGCTTGGGGATGCCACCCTGGTGTCACCCCAAAAAATATCCAAGAGGTACAACCATCAAAGCTTGGGGATGCCCAAGGCATCCCCTTCTTCATCAATAAAAAGCTCAGGTCTATCTAGACACTTCGTTTTTATTGTTTCATGCACTATTGTGTTGTTCTTGGAGCGTCTTAGTTTTCGTTTGGTTTGCTTAGTTTGTTTAGTTTGCTTGAATAAAGTAGTTTGGACCCCCGTTCTCGCTGTGTTGTTTCAAATAAGTTGATTGGTGTCGAAAAGGAGTAGAAAGTTCTTGCTTGAAAGTGCAAGATGAGCTTGCATTGACTGTGACTTAGACTTTAGCATGACATGCTAGGTGTTGTTTTGACCTTATACTTAGTGATTATTGCTGTAGTATGTCTTGTTCCAAACAATTGGGATTCCTTTGTGTGCCTTTAAGAAATTATGTGTTGTTTTAGCATGCAAAAGCATAGTATTGTGGTATTCTCCTTTGATGCTTTGCTTGGGTTGACTTGGCACATGCTCACACCATATTATGACTCTCACAAGTCACCATTATCCTCTATGATCATTTAGTATTTGACTTGTAGTACCACTCTTTTCTTTGATTAGTATGCTTTATTGCACTGCATGATTTTGGCCATTATGCTCTCTTAGTTGGTTTCTCCCAGTCTTTTGCTAGCCTCCACTTGTATGAGTAAGTTCTACTCATGCTTCCAACTCCCAAGAAACCAAGTTATTCCAAACTGTCCACTATAAAATCCTATGCATGGTGTGTTACACAATTCCAAGTATATTCTTGTTTTCAGCTATCTTCCAATTAAAAGTATTTTGTTACGTGAAAACTTAGTGATCAAAGCCCTCACGAACTTGATGGCAAACTTTATATTCTTTGCTCCTAATAAAATTGAACCATTGTGTCATCTAAGTTGTATATGATTGCACTTATACGTTGGAATTAGCAGAACCATGATGTCATGGGGAGCGTTTTCAACATTGCACTTGTACTTTGTACACAGTTGATATCATGCTCTTTTGTCAATGGATGTCACTGGTGTGAAATAAAGAGGGAGCTTGTAAGTACATGGAGTTATGTATTTTGTGTTAGAGAAACGCCTGGCCGATAGCCTAAGCCATGCCTAATCATGGTGGAAACTTGTAGCATCACCATAATGAGCTATCTATGAAGCATACTCAATAAAAAGCTATGCACATAGTAAATAAAAAGATCGCTGAGATGCTCATTGTCTGCTTGCCTTGTCATTTTGGTTATGGGATAGCTCATGTACCATGTGCAAGGGATATCCTGTTGGTGGTTCTCTATGATACGCATGTACTTACTATGACAATAACTTACAAGTGACTGAAGTTGAGTAGCATGAGGTATGGCCCTCGTATTCAAGGGACATGAGATTGCCAACTTATACTTTGTCAAGCATATACTCCATAGTTTGTTCACTTTAACCTTAATCACTTCAAGATGCTTATGATAGGGGCAATGAGGGCTGAAATCTAACAAGTACCATAATTTTGGGAAGCTCTTTTCGAAACTTGAAATCCCTGCTTCCCTTTCTGAAGGGCCTTTCTTCGACTATTATATTGAGTCTCCACCTTCTACCTTTAGGCACCATTAAGAGAGCATAGTTGCCATTCTTAGTTATATGTACAATGACCCAAAACTTATTGATTAATGCATATTGTGATATTTGTATCTAGTCACTCTTATGAACTTTGAAGGTGTCCTATGCATCTATTTGCTACTCTATGAGGGACAAGTTGAATGCCACTATGCCATGTTTTCTGTATGTGAAACAAACAAATGTTTTTCAATGCATGTTATTCATGATCTTTGCTTGTAGCCTTTCATGTTGCATGCATAGTTACTTTGTCTTATTGTTAGAACTCAATCTTTCATGCACATGTTTAGAGTTCTTTGATCCCAGCTTTCAATGCTTGCAAATGGTTTGATCTTGGTTTTGATGGTGCATGTCACCTCAAAAATTATTCGTTTTATCACTTACCTACTCGAGTACGAGCAGGAGTTAAGCTTGGGGATGCTTGATACGTTGGAAACATATCTATAATTTTTTATGCTCCATGCTTGTTTAGTATCTACTTTGCTTTGATTTTTCTACACTATGAGGTGATTTTATACCTTTTATAGAACTAACCTATTAACAAGTTGCCACAATGCCAGTTGCCTGTTTTCTTCTGTTTTTGGTTCCAGAAAGGCAGAAAATCAATATTCTCGGAATTGGACGGGACAAAAGCCAAAGTCAATATTTTACCATGGGAATCACGGAGTCCAGAGGAGAAACGGAGGGGCGCCACAGGGCGGCTAGACCCCCCTAGGCGTGGACAGGCCTGGCCCGCGCCTGGGCAGGGTGTGGCCCCCCTGGTGGTCCCCCTGGCTCGCCCCTTCGCCTATAATAATCCCTTGATGCAGAAACCCTAGGCACCCGATCAAAACTCCATGAAACCATCTATAGCCGCCGCCACTATTGTCCCTATATCGGGGGGATCTGAAGTTCTTCCCGACACCATGCCAGAGGGGAGATCATCCCGGAGGCCTTCTTTTTCATCATGCCAGCCTCCGGTATGAAGCATGAGTAGTTCCACCTTGGACTATGGGTTCGTGTAGTAGCTAGATGATTGTATCTCCTCCTTTGCGCTTTCATGTATAGATCTTGTGAGCTCCATTCATGATCAAGACCTAATATATTTGTAATCATGCATGTTGTGTTTGCGGGGATCCAATGGATATTAAGATTACTATGTCAGATTTATTTATTGTTTTGTCTATTTGATTCTATAATGTCTGTGTTGTTTGTGATCTTGCATGCTCTCCATTGTTAGTAGCTATCTTGTCCAAGTAGTTATAGTGACTCCAAGAGGGGGTATTTATGCTCGATAGTGGGTTCATGCCTCTAGTTTCCAAGGGAAGTGACAGAAATCTCGTCGGTTGTAGATGTGTTGTTGCCACTAGGGAGAAAACAACGGTCTCTTGTTCATGGAACAAGTGGATTGTTTACCTTACACACTTTGCATAAAGCAGTTGTCTGTTGCTTGCAACGTAATACTGGAGGGGGTTCGGATGATAACCTGAAAAGGTGGACTTATAGTCATAGATGCAGTTGGATGGCAGTCTATGTATATTGTTGTATTGCCCAATTGAATCTCATAGGATCTTTTTGTCTGGTATTGCATTGTTATGCCTTGCTCAGTTCCTGTCAATTGCCCTGCTGTAATTTGTTTACGCTTCATGCCATGTTGTTTATCTAAGGAGAGCACCTCTAGTGAACTATGGACCCCAGTCCAATCTTTACCATTGATACATCTTCCACTGTTTACTTGCTGCAAACCATCACCACCTTCCACACCATACAGTTAATACTTTGTTACAGCAAACCGGTGAGCTTGAAAACCTCACTGATTTGTTGGGACAAAGTCTTGAGTTTGTGTTGTGCAGGTTTCCATGTTTCTTGCAACACCTTTGAGATGTTTCCTTCCTCCTACTAGTTCGATAACCTCGGTTTATTACTGAGGGAAAACTTGTTGTGCTCATCACACCTTTCTCTTGGGGTTTCCAACGAAGCATCCCACGACAGTACTAGGCGCCATCAACAAGCATCAAAGGAGAATACCACAATACTATGCTTTTGTATGCTAAAACAACGCATGATTCTTTCAAGGCACATTAAGCAATCCTAATTGTTTGGAACAAGTCATGCTACAACAATAATCACTAAGCATAAGGTCAAAACAACATCTAGCATGACATAATAAAGTCTAAGTCACAGTCAAAGCAAGCTCCCTTTTGTACCACTATAAACATGAAGCTTCCTACTATTTTCCAACACCAATCAACTTATTTGAAACAACTCACAAAGATAATAATCAATAAAGATTAGTGAGCTTGTCTCACAAATCCACAAAGAAGAACTAAAAATTTCTAAGCAGAAAGCATAAGAAAACTAAGGCTAAACACAGTGCTAACTAAAGAGAAGACTCACAAGACAATAAGAATGAAAACTACAGTGTTCTAGGCAATGAGAACAGAGTGTGTCTCTCTCCAAAAGAAGTGTGCTGGGATCCAACCAACTTATTGCAGCAAACCAAGAAAAAGAAAACTAAAAACAAAAACAAATACGCTCCAAGAACAACACAACAGTGCATGAAAAAATAAAAACGAAGTGTCTAGAAAGACCTGAGATTTTTATTGATGAAGAAGGGGATGCCTTGGGCATCCCCAAGCTTTGACGCTTGTACCTCTTTAATATTTCTTGGGGTGACATGGGTGGCATCACCAATCTTGAGCTTTTGTCTATTCTTCATCTCATTACATCATTCTTTCCCTACACCTGAAAATTTTCATTCATACAAAACTTCACACAATCTTCATTAGCAACATTAGTGCATTAAAAAGATAATAAACCTTTGGGGCTTAGTTTCAAAACAGCAAAACTTTTACTAAAGACACAAGCTACTGTACCAATTCCCTCAAAAAGCTCAATTTCTTAAAAAGAACCCAAAAAGGAATCAATAAGAAGCAAATGCAAATAATGGCATAAATCTATCAATACAGACCAGCAGGTAGAAAGCGATTTTTTCGAAGACCTTATGTTGCTCAAATCAAAAAGTGTTGATCTAACGAAAGTTAGCTCACAAACCAGGGGATTTATTCAGAAAATTACAGCTCAATCCGACTTACAAAGATTTTACATGAATTTTTACAGTGGAGCACAAAAATCTGTTTTAGGACAGCAACTTCCCCAAATCTTACTTCTCTCTCATTAGAGGTTATTCTTGGCACAAAAATCAAAGAAAAAGGATAAGGATAGGTTACTATAGAAGTAATAACTTCCAAGACTCAAGAAAACTATTGGGTTATCTCCCAAGAAGTACTTTTATTTACCGCCTTTAAGTTAGGCTTTATAGTTTGAGAAGATGCTCACATAAGAAATATGAATTGAAGTAAAAGAGAGCATTAAGAAGACAATTCAAAACACATTTAATTCTAACCCACTTCCTATGCATAGGAATCTTGTAAAGAAACAAGTCATGAAAGCACAAAGCAACAAGCATAGGGAAGCAAAACAAGTGCAACTTCAAAACTTTCAACATAAAGAGGGGAAACTTAATATTGTTGAGATACATAAGACCATGTTTCCCTCTCTCATAATAACTTTCAGTAGCAACATGAATAAAATTAACAATATAACTATCACATAGAACATTCTTATCATGATCCACATGGATAAAATGATTATAACTCACCACATAAGCATAGTCATTCTTATTAATTGTAGTGGGAGCAAATTCAACAAAATAGCTATCATTATTATTCTCATCACCATAGTCATCAAATATAGGAGGCATATTGTAATCACAATTAATTTCCCCCTCAATAGTAGGTGGACTTAAAATATCATATTCATCATTGTAATCATCATACATTGGTGGTATAGTATCATCATAAGCAATAGAATACCTATCTTCCCAAGTGTGTTCATTTGTAAACATATCATCATTGGAAGGAACATGGATAGCACTAATAGCAAAACAATTATTAATATCATCATTTTCAGAATTGGTACCAAAGAGATTTTCAATATCAAAAGTAGTGTGCTTTTCCCAATCATAATCACTACTATAGGTAACAGGCATAGGAACATCATCTAGTTCAGACTCATCAGCAAAAACTATGATAGGAGCAACATGCTTAGGGGAAGATACCGTTTCCTCTCTACTTTTACTCCTCTTCTTCTTATTTTCCTCTTTAGGAGGGAGAGGCTTGAAAGGAAGCTTCTCCACATACCCTGGTTTATTGTTAGAGACAATAGAAGAAACTTTGGAGGATTCCTCCTTTTCATTAATAAGAACAAAAGTCATATCAGTCCTGTCATATTTTGGTAAAATATCATCTTTTAAAAGATTTTGTATGTAAGTATTTGCATGGAAATTATCAACACAATAAAGATGACACCCATGCAGGACGCTATTCATACCAAAAGCACTCATGTCTACCAAAGAAGTTTTTCTTGATAACTCTTCACACCCCAAAAACAATGTAAGTTCATCATGTTGGTCATCAATGGTCGCGTTATCACAATACAAACTTGCAGTACTCATTGGATTAGAAAGGTTATTATGGCATGAGCATTGAAAAATGAAATGGCCCACTTCATAGCAGAGTTCACAAATAAAAGGGTAGAGGGCACAAATTTTTTTACCAAGATCAATTAGAGCCTTATACCATGTTCTAATTTTTCATTCCAGTGGGTGATACAATATTCTTCTTCTATTTGATTCTTCTCACAAGGTCTATGCATACCACAAAAATTAACATTCTTATAAGAAATAGTACTTTCAGAAGTTTGAACATGTTTATTGCAATCATTAATAACATTTTCATTTTCCATGCAAGTGTCTTTAAAAGGTTCATGATACATGTCCCATTTTTCTTTAGGAGCATTAATATGGGAAGCAAAGGCTCTATAATATCTAACAAGAATTTGAGGATCAAGACCATATTTAGCACTAAGCTCTTTAAAATCAGTAGTTTCAGCGAAAGACTTAATGCAATCATACTCATAGTTTATACCTGGTTCTTTACCTTTGTCATCATCCCAATCTTCGGTATTGCTTTGAATTGTTTCAAGAAGATCCCACTTAGCTTTAACCTTCTTACTTGTGAAGGATCCCTCTGAACATGTATCTAGATAGTCCTTGTAATGTCCTGAAAGCCTTGCATAAAAATTATTGATAATAATATTACCGGGGAGCTCATGAATGGGACATTCAAGCATTAGTGACTTCAATATTCCCCAAGCTTGGGCAATACTTTCTCCATCATGAGGATGAAAATTATAAAAATAATTCCTATCTTTATGGATTTCATGAGGAGGATAAAATTTAGAGTAAAAGAGAGATTCAAGTTCCTTCCATTCCAAATGATGAGGATCATCTAGTAGCTCATATCACTCCCTTGCTTTGTCCCTAAGTGATAAAGAGAATAGCTTCCTCTTAACTTGGTCCATTGAAATACCTGCACACTTGAACAACTCACATAATTCATGGATAAAAAGCAAGTGATCACCAGGATGGATAGTTCCATCCCCCAAATAATAGTTATCCATGACACGCTCAACAATTTTTTTAGGTATTTTAAAAGGGACACTTTCAGTATGTGGCTTTAAAATATCACGAGCATCATTAGAATTACCACATATGGGAGATAAAGTATCATCAGAGCATTTTCTTCCCTAAAGCTGGAGAACCAAAAAGATCTTTCTCATAAAAACTAGCTTCCCCAAGCTTAGATGTTTCCATAGCATTAGTAACAATGGTGTTCAAAAAATTCATACTAATAACATTGATATTAGCATGCAAAGAAAGTTCCACAGTTTTTTTAATTTTGTTTTCAAACCATTCATGTTCTAACTTAGGAAAAATACTAAAAAGCTCTCTAATTTTGTTGTTGTTTTCCATTAAGCCAAACTAGTGGAAACAAGAAACAAAAAGACAAAATTGCAGAATATAAAGGAAATAACTTCGAGCACTCACACCGGAGGATGTGAGTACCTTTTACCTTACCTCCCCGACAACGACGCCAGAAAATAGCGTGATGTCTACGCACTTCTGGTCTTGTAGACAGTTGTTGGGCCTCCAAGTGTAGAGGTTTGTAGAACAGCAACAAGTTTCCCTTAAATGGATTACCCAAGGTTTATCAAACTCAGGGAGGAAGTATTCAAAGGTATCCCTCTCAAGAAACACTACAATCAAGATACAAGAAGTCTCTTGTGTCCCCAACACACCCAATACACTTGTCAGGTGTATAGGTGCACTAGTTGAGCGAAGAGATAGTGAAATACTAGTGGTAACAGTGCCAGAAAAGAGCTTCTGACTTGTTGTTGATGTGGCAGAGACTAAAGGTAAACTGGAATAAAGATGGAAGCAAGCAAACATGTAACCGATCTAGTTGCAAACGGTGTTTCAATGCTTGGAAAAAAGGCCTAGGGATCATACTTTCACTAGTGAACACTCTCATATAAATATATTCTCTTCATGATACTACCCTGAACTACTCTCTAGTTGGACACTCTAATCCATGGTAGGGCTACAAAATCACACCTCAAAGTCCACCTTCCCCATCTAGATAACCCCACACTATCACCTTGAGCGCTAGATGGTTCCAACAAACACCACAATTTCATAGAGACAGCCAACTCAAAATATACTCATAATAATATTTATGAACTCTAGCCTAAGTGCCACCACGGCGTGTATGATGTCACTTTCACACACGTGGGGAGAGCAGAATCTATTGAAGCACTTGAGTAGCAAAGTAGATCTACTTGATTACAAAGCTCATGATCACAATAAGATCATGCATAGAGAGAGATGAACACATAGCTACTGGTAAAGCCCTTAGCCTCGAGGAAGAACTGCTCCCTCCTCATCATGGGAATCAGCAACTGCGATGGAGATGGTGGTGGAGATCGATGGAGATGGCTCTGCGGGCACTTCCTCATCTCGGTAGGGTACCAGAACAAAGACTTTCTGTCCCCAGAATTCCCCTTCAGTGGCGGCAGCACTACAGAACTTTTCGTGGGTGTGTGATTGACGACTTAGGGTTTCTGAGTCAGGGGCTTCTTATAGGCGAAGGAGGCAAGGTCGATGGAGGCCCATGGGGCCCACACCCCCTGGTGGCGCGCCCAGGGTGGGCCCGTGCCACCCTAGGGTGTGGCCACCCTGGTGCCCTACTCCTTCTGTGCTTGATTTTTCCGTACCGTTCAGGAAAAAATAGTAAATTTGGATTTTGTCCCGTCCAATTCCGAGAATATTTATTGTTTAGCTTTTTTGAAACCAAAAACAACATAAAACAGGCAACTCGCACTGTGGCATCTTGTCAATAGGTTAGTACCAGAAAACATATAAAAACACCTCAAAGTGTAGAAAAGGCAAAGCAAAGTAGATACTAAACAAGCATGGAACATAAAAAATTATATATACGTATACGACGTATCAGTCATTAATATTAAAAGTTACTTTTCCTTGATTACAATTGATGATAGAACCTGCAGTATTAAGAAAAGGTCTTCCAAGAATAATAGACATATTATCATCTTTAGGCATCTCAAGCACAACAAAATCAGATAAAACCAAGAAATTATGAGCCACTTGAGCAGGAACATCCTCATATATACCAACAGGAATAGTAGTTGACTTATCAGCCATTTGCAAAGATATATCAGTTGGTATCAATTTTTCTAGCTGGAGTCTCTTGTAGAGAGAAAAAAGCATAACACTGACTCCAGCTCCCAAATCACACAAAGCAGTTCTAACATAATTATTTTTAATAGAGCAAGGAATAGTTGGAATACCTGGATCACCAAGTTTCTTTGGAACCTTACCATTGAAGGAATAATTAGCAAGCAAAGTAGAAATTTCCTCATTAGGAATCTTCCTTTTATTAGAGACAATATCCTTCATATACTTTGAATAAGGAGGTAACTTAATAGCATCAGTCAAAGGAATTTGCAAAAATAAAGGCTTCATCCACTCACAAAACTTGTTATAGTGTTCTTCTTCCTTTGAATTGTGTTTCTTATTAGGAAAAGGCATTGGTTTCTACACCCAAGGTTCTCTTTCACTACCATGTTTATTAGCAATAAAATCTTCCTTAGTGTACCTAGTGTTCTTAGTGTGCTTCTCAGGTTCTTCTTCAATTTCTTCCTTATCAGGAGCATAATTTTTATCAGCACCACTTTCAGATTCAGCATTAGAGACAGATATACTATTAGGATATACAACAGGTTCAGAAGGTTCCGCAACTGTTTTATGTTTCTTTTTCTTTCTCTTAGAAGGACTACCTCCATTTTTAGCTTGTTGAGAATCCTGCTCAATTCTTTTAGGATGTCCCTCAGGATATAAAGGATCTTGAGTGCCTTCACCACTCCTAGTTCTAATTCCATAAGCATGTTTATCTCTAGAAGCACTAACTAGCATATCTTTTTGTACTTTAGCAAGTTGATCAATTTGGTTTTGAACCATTTGAAAATGTTTAACAAGCATTTTAACATCATTAGCAGTTCTTTCCACAATATCTTTCAACTCATTAATAGCTCTAGAGTTTTCCAATAAATGATTCTGAACTTGTTTATTAAAATTACCTTGTTTAACAATAAAAATGTCAAGTTCCTCTAAGCATTGATCAGGAGGTTTACCATAAGGAATATCACCTTCATCAAAGTGTTGGAGAAAGTGTACCTCAATAGTGGATGAGTGGTAAATTGGCTTACATAATTCTTCTATAGGAGGTAAATTATTTACATCTTCAGATCTAATACCCTTCTCCTTAAGAAATTTCTTAGCTTCTTTCATCACTTCATCATTTAATTCAATCATTCCCCTCTTCCTTGGTGTTGGTGTTGGAGTTGGTTCAGGCACAATTAGTTCAGGTGTAGTAGGCTCAGGTGTAATTGGCTCAGTTGAAGTCCAATCATCATAATTCTTTCTTATTTTAGCCATTAATTCTTCAGCTTCTACAGGAGTTCTTTTCCTGAAAACACAATCATCAAAACTATCCAGGTATGTCCTAGATTCATTTGTTAGTCCATTATAATAAATATCAAGAAGCTCATTTTTAGGTAATGGACATCCAGGATGTGCATGAATCAAGGCACATAACCTTGTCCATGACGCATGCAATTTCTCTTGTTCTCCCTGTTTAAAATCAAAAAGTTTCTGCAAAGCGGCATGTCTAGCACTAGGAGGAAAATATTTCTGAAAAAAAGTAGCAATCAAGCAATCAGGGCTATCAATGGATCCAGGAGGTAAATTATTAAACCAAACTTTAGCTTCTCCTTTTTGTGAAAAAGGGAAGATTTTAGCAACAAAGTAGGTACGCATCTTAACATCATCAGAAAATAAGGCACTCATAGTAGAAAGCTCATTCATATGTGCCACGGCCCTTTCATTCTCAGCCCCACAAAAAGTTTCTTTCTCAACAATGTTTATATAGCATAAATCAAGAGAGAAGTGATAATATTTATCTTTAATGTTTATGGAGAAGTGGCAAACTTAGCATCAGGAGACAGTAGGTATAATAGTATGTTTCTCAAGGAGACTTCTAATAGCAATAGCACCACGTGTGTTTTGGTATTCTTCAATAAATTCATTAGTCCTTTCAATGTAACCATCATTAATCTAGACTCAGGTGAGCTAACAGGTGTAATAGTGTAAGATCCCTCCTTTATAAAGGAAAAAGGATCCCCGTGATTGCAATGCTAGTCCCTGGATCAATGCTAGCATCCACAGTTTAAGATGAAGTACACAGATACAAAGGTCATTTATTACATCCATTCCAGAGTTAAACATAGTTTTTACAACTCCAAGGCCACATGCCTAATACAAGAGTTTGAATAAGTAAATAAACAAAAGTCTTCATCTTCATGTGCCACAGGCAAACATGTTGAGTGTAGACTCATGACACCTAATCCTCATCAGAGTAACCTACAACATCACAAGTTACAGCCACAGTGGGTCAATACTTTGGAATAGTATTGGCAAGTGATACCTTAGTAAAATTTTAAGTGGACTAGACACTATATGCAATTTGGCTAAGTGTAGCTTGGCTTGCTTTTCTCAAAATAGATTTTGCCTATTAGTTGAAATCACTAAGTTTTTCTTTGTCAAAACTTTTCCCAAGGAACCACCAATAGACATTGAGGTCCTTCACCCTTGTTCACCCACAAGTTTTTACTTAGAAATTGGGATGAGGATATTCTTGATAGCTTCCATGCCTTGATGCTCAAGTTGTCCATTACCATGGACTTGGCTAAGTACTTAGATTTTTCCATCTGCAGAGGTTGTGCACTTTCCCCACCAGACTTGGTTTCACCAAGACAGGACCTTTCAAAAGCCTTCCCTTAGACCAAATGGACGCGCTCCAACCTATCATTCCCACTACCACCAAATGTCCAAATGGCTAAGTTCTAGCAACTTATGTGATCCAGGAAGAGCCCATGTTGCCAAGTGGCTGCACTAGAAGCTTCTTAACACTTGGCCTCTAAAATCTCTTTGTTCCTGGGTGGCTTACCACAAGTGAGATACACAAGGTAAACCATAGAAATGGGCCTTGTGTAACCACTCAACATAAACCAAACCTTCCATTCCACCCAGGTGTTTCATTAACTTAGTTGTGTTATTAGGCAAAACACAAGTCCAAAGGACTTAGAAATATTTTCATCATAGCATGTATATTTCACCAACCCTTGTTTGCTACTAGCTAGGCTAAGCATGGCATAGATAGTAACTTAACTTAGAAATTCCCTAGCATTTCTAAAACTACTAGGATTTCCCAACATGGCATATACGCAAAATAATAGCATGCAAGTCTAACAAACTATTTCTAATTCTTAGTAGAAAAACATAGGATAAAAATATTCATGAGTACCACTTGCCTTGGTAGTTGGGAGAGTAGCACTCCTCACAATCACAATCACTAGCACAAAAATCTACACAAGAAATGGTAGCCACAAATTACACACAAAACATATACAATCAAAAATATATGCATGCATGCAAAATGCTAAGTGATGATTTTCAAAACTCAAACAAGCAAGTGCATAGTAATGAGTCCTAAACAAGCCAAAAACTTGCAAAACAACAATTATTTAACCTTTAAAACAATTTCTAATCATTTCATATACTCAATTAAGCCCTACACATGTTTCTGCAAATAAAACCTTTTTAACAGAAACTAAACATTAAACACATTGCATATTTTGAAAGAGCTTGCTATCCTGATTCCAACGGTATAAAATTTGTCAAAATCTAACGTGGGAATCGAAAGTTACAAACAAAACAAATTTGAACAATAATTTGATTCAAAATCTGTTTTAAATCTAAACTACTGCCACGCGGCGCTATCCTATTGGCCGGTACCGTTTCACTCAGGATCACGCTTCCGCTCCGTCGGATCAAGTTAGATCCAACGCGCCAGATCTAAAGAAAACGGTTCGCTCTAGATCTAATCTAAACCCTACGATACAGATCTAACGGCGGCTGCTGCTTTGACCAAAGTCGAGTGGAGCTAGCGCGGCGGCGAGCGGCGGAGCGCTCTGTCAGTGGTGGTGCCGGCGAACTAGGTCGCCCGAGGAGGGGAGAGGGTGCTCACCAGAACCGCAGTGACGAGGTGAAGCTCAACGTGTCCCTAGCTGGCGAAGGGGCGCTCGGAGTCGTCAGTAATTCCTCGCCGGAGTTCGCGAACGCGTCGGGTACGGCTGCTCGTCGACGTTGGCGAAGATACAAATCACGCCAGGGCAAAATAAGCAGTGCGTCAGATGCGCGGAGTGATGCTGGTCATGCGAGTGTCAAAGAGAGAACAAGGCGCGGTCAGAACTAACCAGGTAGGTTCGCCGGAGTTGGAGACGGCGTTGGATTCTCTCGCTGCTCGTCGAAGTCGAAGCTCTGGATCACAAACAGACGGGCAAAGGGGATCAGGGTGTGCGCAAGGAAGTTGCGAAGCTGTTCGTATGAACGAGAGAGGAAGGGGCACATGAGGTTTACCAGAATTGGTCGCTGGAGTAGGTTATGTCTGCAGCGGCACAAGGGCGAATACTGGCAGCCTGGTGGCGAGAAGGGTGTGCAGTGTGGGTGAAAATGACCGCAAGGGGGAGAGGTTTATGTAGCCGAAGCTGGTCGTGGAGTTACTCGCGGCATTAATGGGAATCAACGCGGCAGTGACTGCGGCGAGTAACGGCGGCGTGAGCGTCGCGCGCGCGTGATTGACGAAGACGACGACGGGGTCATGGGTCCACTTGTCAGCGAATAAATGTCACATCCCAAGATTTTCCAAATCTTGTAATGTGAAAATAAATGAATAAAATAAAACTTTGTTGATTTTCAGAGCCAGAAGAAACTTTTTGAGTTTAAATGGAACCTCAAACCCATTTGAATTAAATATAATCCTAAAGGAATTTAATGAGTTAAACATTTAATTAAAGGAAATTAAAAATATTTTGGAATTACTATTTTGGAATCATTTAATAAAAGATTTGGTATTCAAAAGAAAAGATGAGTTTAAAAATAAAGAATATTTTATAAAGCCAAATTAAAACCTTGGCCAAGCTTTTGAATTAGAACATTTTATTTAAACAAAATTAGCAAAGATTTGTTTAAATAAATTAATAAGGATTTAATATCCAACTTTATTTAAATAAAAGGTTTTACCAATTTAATTGAAAAATCAAAAACTTATTAAATTATTTAAAATAAGTTTTCTAAATATTTGATAATTCACAAATAAAACCTACTGAATGGTTTGGCACTATACTGGTTTCAAAAATAAAGGTTTTAATAAAACAAATCCTATTTTTAATAATGAAGGTCTATTGTATTTAATTAATAAAGGACCCTTAAATAAAAGGTTAATTTGTTTTAAACAAGTAATTCAAGTATCTTATATTTTCAAATAAAACCTACTGTTTTGGTTTTGAAAGTATTTGGAGTTCAAACAAGGATTTTATTAAATAAACCAAACCTTGTTTTATTAATAAACCTTGGACCATTTTACTTAATTAATGAATGGAACCTAAAAAGATTTAAAAAATATTATTGTATTTCTGGAATTGGGTTTTGATACTAAACAAAACAAAGTTCAAACTTTCAAAGTTTTGGTGATGGTTTGAATTGATTTGAACTTGCTGTGTGTTGGAAAAATCAAAACAGAAAATAGAAATAGAAAAGGATTAAGAAAACAGAAAAAAAAATAACACATGGCCGACCCAACCCAGGCAGCCCAATAGGCCCAGCAACAGCCCAGTTTCATCACCCCGCAAGAAAACGGTTCGCACTCAGTAAATAACCCGCAGAGGGAATGACCGGTGGACCTCTCCCTTACTCCTTTTTCCGCTGACAGGTAGACCCCACCGCTACTGTTCTTCCTCCCCACCCGCAGACCACGCCTTCCCCCTCGCTGCTGTTGCTGCCATTCAAAGCCGCGATCAATTCGCAGTGATGCCGCGCCTTAAACCTCTCCATGAATGCACACTATTAAGCACCAACGCCTCCTCCTCCTCCTTTCCCCTCTGTCGCCACTTCCTCTCTGCCCCTAGGCTGTCGCCAATCTCTTCTGCACCGCCGCCGTCTCCGACGAGCTTAGCTCTCAATTCCGGCCACACACTGCCTCCCCTTGTTTCATCGACCAAGCACGCACGCTCCCCATCCCCTGGCGCTTCTGTCCGTGCCCTCCGTTCAACCGCGGGCGCCCCAAAGCGTCGGCTTTGACAAGTTCCGACGACGCCGCCGTCTGCAACCTCTCCGACGACGTTTACCAGGTGAACCAGACCGCCCCTTCACTTCTCGATCACGCACATAGCATTGTCTTGATCCTGCGCATCTGACCGCGCCTTCGTTTTGCCTTAGGGCGATCTCCAGTGACGTCCTCGACCTTAACCAGAGCCGCTCGTCGCCAGAACCAACTCCGACGAGCAATTGCCGCAGTACCCGAGCGCCCCTTGTCAAGCCAACAGCACGTTGAGAATCGCCGTGACCTCCTGAACCTGGTGAGCATCCTCTCCCCCTCCCTTGCTTCCTGTATCTCCGGCGCCGCCGCGAAGCAGAGTCGCCGCCGCCAGTCACCGTCACCAGCGCCGCCACTCGATGGCTAACATGCTATGCACCGTAGGATGTAGATCCAAGCGCTGCGATTAGATCACTTACCGCGAAGAGGTACGCGTCCTGTGCCACACGATTCGATTAGATCCAATTGCTGTAAACACGCGATCCACCCGAACCGGTACCGTCCAGTTAAAACACGCCGCGTGTCCCCTGGTTTGTTTAAAAACAGATTTGAATCAGATTCATTTGCAAACTTCAAACCCTTGTAACTTTCAAACCACACGTCCAAAAATTTCAAATTTTATATCAATGGATTCAGGAGAGCAAGACCTAAACAACCATGGCCTTAGTTTGGAAAATAGTATCTGTTTGTTTGCTTGATTTTGCAGATTCATATGTGAGCTTATTTAGAGTAGGAAAATTGTTTTAAATTGATTTTAGGGTTAAATCTTTTGCAAAATGGTTTTATGTGACCTTACTGACCCTAGGAACCAACCCTAAGTATTAAAAATGATTCTGGTAAAATTTAAGTTGAACTATTTGACTTAGCCAATTTCTAGCCAAATAAAGTTAATGGTTTTATTATGAAAAAGGATTTTGGAATAAAACTTTGAGAAAATATTTTGACTCAAAGCCACTGACCCAAAACAACAAATCTTGAGAGTTAGAAACTTTTGGTGAAACTTAAAGGTTTTAGATTTAATAAAACTATTTTCCACCACATAAAATGTTGAATGGATTTCAAAATAGATTTTGAGCAAAACCCTCTAACTAATGACTTTGCCATTTTGGTAAATGACCAATTTGGACCTCACAAAGTTTATAAACCTAGTCGAGACCAACCTTGCAATAGAACCATCCTTTGCATGACTTAGATTCCATTGCTTTGTGAGTGTGAAAATGTTTGTTTAACCTTGGTTTGGAATGTTAGTTGATTTTGTGTTTTGCCTGATTGACTTGTAGTGAATTTAGCAAAGTATGAGACTAGCAAGATCAAGGAGTGAACCACCATTCTCTTCCAAAAAGGCAAGTTACACTATCATACAAAAGTCCTACTAATTTCATTATACTTAGTGGATTTTGAAAACATGCATGAAAAGATATTTCTGTACCTATGCTATGCTAAATCCTAAATAGGATTCCCTATACACTCCTTAGTGAAAATATTGAAGTTGTACATGCTTAGCCATGCTATGTTTGGAAAAGAGATACATGTTGAGATTTTACAAAGGTTGAAAAAAAAAAGACTTGTGTCTTACATAATAAAACAAGGACTCAATGAACCACCTGGGTGGAGGATACTTGAAGTTTTGGAGAAGGTGGCAACAAAAGGAACCATGTCTATGGCCATCACTTTGTGTTGTGCTCCAAATGAAAACCACCTAGGAAACTTAGAGATTGAACATGTTTCTCCAATTGTGGCTTTCGTGTGCAACCACATGCTATTATGGCTCTGGCTTAGTCAACTACAATAGGAAGACCCATACATTGTCTTTAGTTACCGGACATGGGGATCTGGAATGCTTCATGGGGGCTGAAGACAAGCTAGCAATGATGTATGGGAGGACCTTTTGGAAAGACTTCGTCACATTCTCAGTCTGCCAGTACTCCATCTTGGTGAGCACTAATCCAGTAGGCCACTGGTGGCAACAAGATGGGATTGTGTCATGTGGGTAAAGTGTACTCCTTCTGCAGAAGTTAATAAAATCTAAGTACTTAGCCGTGTCCCCGGTTATGGACAATACTGAGCAACTAAAGTTTGAACCATGGGAGATCTCGACATTCCAACTTCTAATATAAAAACTTGATGCACTTGGGGGTACCAAGGAATTCAAAGAGATTATGTTAAGCTTGTTGCACTTGGGGTTACCAAGGTGCTCAAGAGCATGATGTACTTGGGGTTACCAAGGAACTCATGAGATTTCATAAGACTTGTTGCACTTGGGGTTACCAAGTAGCTCAAGGGATTTTTTGACAAGGACTTGGACACTTGTGTTTCTACCAAGGAGTTCAAGGAACTTGGAAAATTGATTTGACAAAGGACCAAAACCATTTTTGAAAAGATAGGACAAATATTGCTTTATGCAAATAAGCCTTATACTCTACTTAGCCAAATATGCATGTAATGATAGGATCCACTCATAATATACAAAGTAGTGAAACTTGCCAATACAATTCAAATGTATTGACCTTTGTGGCTGTAACTTGTATGTTGCCGGTTTGATTGATTTTAGTGAAGATTGTTTGATTAGGATTACAAAGTCTACAACCAACATCTGCCTGTGGCCCTTTGAAGATGAAGGACCCCATGACTATAGTTATTCCGCTGTAATGTAATGTATTAGCCAAATGAGCTATGTATGATGTAATAAAATTATGTTATTCCTGGTTATAAATTTATGTTATGACCTTTGTATCTTGATATTACATCTTAACTGTGGATGCTAGCTATTGATCCAGGGACTAGCATTGTAAAACACAGGAGGAATCTACCTTATTAGGTTGAGACCTCAACAATAAAGCAGAGAGGGGGGTGGGGTCCTGGCGTTAGCGAATCTGTGGGTGCGTCTGCGAGTGACAGAGAGAGAGGGGACCCGGGTGGGCTAAATGGGCTGCTTCCTTAGTTGGGCTAGATTAGCAGCGCCAGCCTTTTTCCTTTTCTTTATTCCTTTTCTATTTCTGTTTTGATTTTCTGGAATGATTTTCAAATAATTTCAAACTCTATTTGAATTCAAATCTTTTCAGGATTTTGTAGGGTGCAACATTCACACTTCTGGGCATAAAATCAAGTGGTCACTTTGAATTGGCTTGGTCATTTGGAATAAAAATAAAATAACAGTGACATAGCACTTGTTTCATATTATTTTTCAAATTGTATTTGCTTTGAAATTTTGGTTTAAACCTTGGCAATCTAGCAAAACAACCTGAGAGCAATAAGACATCAAAGTTTGGTTTCATGGACAACAATCTCTGTTAGAGAGTAGCATTTGTTTCAAATGCTGATCACATAAAATAATGAGCTCATATGCTCCTGTTTTTGAAGTGTTTTGTTTGAAATGAAAAACATATGATCATGGATGCATGGATGATATGCATAAGTTTGAAAGATGATTTTAGGGATGTTACAAATCTAACCCCCTTAAGGTGAATCTCACCCTCGAGATTCATATTGGTTAGCAAATAGGTGAGGGTGGTCTTTGCGAAGATCATCTTCTCTTTCCCATGTTGCTTCTTCTTTGGAATGATGATTCCACTGCACTTTGCAGAACTTGATAGTCTTAGTCCGTGTGACTCTTTCTGCAGTCTCAAGAATCTTGATAGGTTTCTCTTCATAAGTGAGATCACTTTCCAGTTGAACCTCCTCCAAAGGTATAGTATCCTTCAAAGAAGTTTCTTCCATTTCTGGATGACATTTCTTAAGCTGACTCACATGAAACACATTATGGACAGCTAACAGAGATTCTGGCAGTTCTATTTCATAGGAAACTTCTCCTTTACGACTCAGAATCTTGAATGGTCCAACATATCTTGGTGCCAATTTTCCTTTAACTCCGAATCTCTTCACTCCACGAAGTGGGGACACTCTAAGATAGGCTCTATCACCGACTTCGTAGGTGACTTCTCTACGCTTAGGATCTGCGTAGCTTTTCTGTCGGGATTGTGCTATCTTCAACCTGTCCTTAACCAACTTGACCTTCTCTTCGGCTTCCTTGATAAGATCTGGTCCGAATAAACTTCTTTCTCCCACACCATTCCATAACAATGGGGTGGTACACTTTCTTCCGTAGAGAAACTCAAATGGTGCCATCTCAATACTGGCTTGATAGCTGTTGTAATAAGAAAATTCTGCGTAAGGAAGACTTTCATCCCAACTGGCTCCATAGTCTAGGGCACATGCCCTCAACATGTCTTCGAGAATCTGATTAGTCCTTTCCGTTTGTCCATCGGTTTGAGGATGAAAAGCAGTACTGAATTCCAACCTCGTTCCCAATGACTCATGTAACTGCCTCCAAAAATGGGAAGTGAATTGAGTTCCCCTATCAGACACAATACTCTTGGGCACTCCATGTAGACATATGATTCTACTCATGTAAATTCTGGCTAACTTAGCACTTGTATAGGATGTCTTCACGGGTATGAAATGAGCCACATTAGTTAGGCGATCCACTACTACCCAAATAGAATCGTATCCCGACCGGGTCCTTGGTAATCCGGCAATGAAATCCATACCAATCTTGTCCCACTTCCAATCAGGAATAGGTAGTGGCTGAAGCAATCCTGCTGGTTTCTGATGTTCCGCCTTCACTCTACTACACACATCACACAAAGCAATATGTTTGGCGATGTCTTTCTTGAGATTATTCCACCAAAATCTTGCCTTCATGTCCATGTACATTTTGGTGTTACCCGGATGAATGGAATACGGTGAGTTGTGTGCTTCTTGCAAAATCAGTTTCCGAAGCTCCGGATCTTGTGGAACACAGATACGTTTCCCCTGCCATAAAGTACCTTGTTCGTCTTCATGGAACCCTTTGGCTTTTCCTTTGCCAATCTTTTCTTTGATCTCTTCGATTTTCTTATCAATCTTCTGGGCTTCTTTGATCTTGTCCAACAAAGTTGGTTGAACATCCAAAGTCATGAGATGACCTTCAGGCACAATCTCCAATCTGAGTTTTCTAAATTGGGCACACAAATCATCTGGCAATTCTCCTTTGGTAAGGCCATTCACAAAACCCTTACAACTTAGAGCATCTGCTACAACATTTGCTTTACTGGGTGGTATTGCAAACTTAAGTCATAGTCCTTGATAAGTTCTAGCCATCTTCTTTGTCTCATATTAATTTCCTTCTGGTTGAAGATATACTTCAAACTTTTGTGATCTGTGAACACTTCACGACGCTTTCCCAAAAGATTTTGTCTCCATGTTTTGAGTGCATGGACAACAGAGGCTAACTCTAAATCATGAGTAGGATAGTTCACTTCATGAGTTTTGAGTTGTCTCGAGGCGTAAGCCACAACTTTACCGTCTTGCATAAGTACTGCACCCAAACCCTGATGAGATGCATCACAATATACTTGGAAATCTTTTTCCAAATCTGGCAGACACAAGACTGGTGCTGTCACAAGTCTCTTCTTCAATTCCTGAAAGCTGAGTTCACAACCTTCAGACCAAGCAAACTTTTTGTCTTTATTTAGCAATTCAGTCATAGGCTTAGCTACCTTGGAGAAATTTTCAATGAACCTTCTGTAGTAACCTGCTAAGTGAAGGAAACTACGAACTTCTTTCACTGAATTGGGAGATTCCCATTCAGTCACAGCTGAAACTTTAGCAGGATCAACTGCTACACCATCCTTTGTCATAACATGTCCTAGAAAACCAACTTCATCCAACCAGAACTCACACTTGCTGAATTTGGCATAAAGTTTATGCTCTCGTAACTTCTCAAGTATCAAACTCAAATTTCCTTCATGCTCTTCTTTGCTCTTGGAGTAGACTAAGATGTCATCAATGAAAACGACAACAAACTTGTCAAGGAATTCCATGAACACCTTATTCATCATATTCATGAAGTATGCTGGAGCATTGGTCAAACCAAATGGCATTACAGTATACTCATACAATCCATACTTTGTAGTGAAAGTTGTTTTAGGTATGTCTTGTTCTCTTATCTTGAGTTTAAAATAGCCTGACCGGAGATCAATCTTTGAGAACACACAAGCTCCTTCTAGCTGATCAAACAAGTCATTGATTCTAGGCAAGGGGTATTTGTTCTTGATAGTTACCTCGTTGAGTGAACGGTAATCTATGCATAACCTTTGACTTCTATCTTTCTTCTCCATGAACAAAACTGGGGCTCCCCAAGATGAAGAACTTGGTTGAATAAATCCTTTCTGCAACTGTTCTCCAAGTTGTTTCTTGAGTTCTTTCAGTTCATCCACTGACATTTTACATGGTCTCTTTGCTATCGTTCCAGATCCTGGTACCAAATCTATGAGAAACTCCACATCTCTATCTGGTGGCATTCCCGGCAATTCTTCCGGAAACACATCTGGATACTCACTCACAATTGGCACATTGTCCATGCTAACCCCCTTAAGAGAATTTAGCTTACTTCCTTTTGATTCAAAGTTGGACTTGAATTTAATCCGTTTTCTTTCCGGGGTTGTGAGTGCAACAGTACGATTAGCACAATCTAGTACTCCTTCATACTTAGCCATCCAATCCATTCCCAATATTACGTCTAGTCCTTGGGAATCTAGGATTATCAGACTCACTGGAAATTTATGCTTTCCAAACTCTATTACTAGATCCCGGCATCCAAGACTTACTATCATATCTCCACCCGGACAACTAACTTTTATTGGACACCCAATGTTTTCAGTTGGAAACCCATTTCTATCAACAAATGATTTTGATATGAATGAATGCGATGCTCTAGTATCAAAAAGAACAAATGCTGGAATAGAATTGAGTCTGAACTTACCAGCAACAACATCAGGATCCTCATAGACCTCCTCCACACTGATGTGGTTCACTTGTCCCTTCTGAAAAGGGTTGGGCTTGTTGGGTCCTTGAACTTTCTTTTCCGGGCATTCATTTTCATAATGCCCCATCTTCTTGCACTTGAAGCATTCAACCTGAATTATGTCCTTCTTGACAAGCTGGCTTCCACTTCCATTACACTGTGGTGGCTCTTGTATCCACCCTTGTGGTTCTTGTACTTATCATTGTCATGACTACGGTGATGCTTGTTGTCATGACGGTTGTGGTTGTGGTGCTTGTTAAATTTCCCATGCTTGTGGGATCGTGAGCTTCCACTGTCATCATAATGGGAACGTTTGTGAGACGATCCCGAGCTGTGCTTGTCTGAGTGCTTTCTCTTCCTGCTCTCAACTTGCTTCATTTTGTTCTCCAGAATAGCAGCCTTGTCACAGAGAGACTGATAAGTGGGAATATATGCCACAGCCAACTGCAGATTCAGCTCATCACTCAACCCTTCGAGGAACTTTTCTTTCCTCTTAGCATCAGTGTCAACTTCATCTGGTGCATATCGCGCCAGATTGTTGAACTCTTCAATATATTCAGCCACGCTGCGGTGGCGCTGCTTCAGATTGTGGAACTCCTTCTTTTTCAGACTCATCACTCCAGATGAGATATGAGCAGTGCGAAAGCCATCCTCAAAGATAGCTCATGTCACATCTTCTATGGGAGTGGTAATCTGGAAGTTGTCCCACCAAGTGGCGGCTGGTCCTTCCAGCAGATGTGCTGCAAATCTGACCTTTTCAGCATCCGTACAGCCCACGGTGGCCAAGTCCTTGTTCACTGAGCGTAGCCAATCATTGGCCACCATGGGATCAGTTGTTCCTGAGAACTTTGCTGGCCTCAATCTAAAGAACCTGGTAAGCATATCAAAACCCGGTGGGTTGTTATTGTTGTTGTTGTTATTGTTGTTGTTGTTGTTGTTGTTGTTGTTGTTGTTGTTGTTGTTGTTGTTGTTGTTGTTGTTGTTGTTGTTGTTGTTGTTGTTGTTGTTGTTTTGGTTCTGGATGAACGTCGTCATCATCTGCATTAGCTGAGTCTGAGTGGTCATCATTTGCTGCATTTCTGGAGTGATGTTGTTGTTGTTATTGTTGGGGTTGGGGTTTGCACGACGGGGAAGCATCTGTGGTTTGTTCAATAGAGATAAGAATGAGATACCCATAGATGCTTTCATGCACATTACATCACATAAGCAAACACAAAGCATGCACCACAAAGATAAAGGTTCAACAATAAGATAACAAGTTCACAAAGTAAAACACACAAGTAGCAAGCCATCCACATGTCGGATGGTCAAATAACAAGTTCTCAAATAACAAGTACGATAATAAATGATAAATGAGTAGTCAAGTCTACTCCTCGGCATCAATCTCCTCCTCGACAAAGGTAAGACCTGCGTTCGCCATCGCGGTCTTGTATTCCTCGACACTAGTGGTCAAGGTCTCTATCTTGGTCTTGAGAGCCCTCTTCTGGGAACAAAGCCTCTCAATCACCGTCTGCTGCTGCTCGAGCTCGAAATCCTTGGACTGCAGTTCTTCAGTCATGTCCCGGATCTTCTTGTTCCTATCCTGGACACGCTTCTCCTGACTCTTGAACTTCCTATCCTGGCTCTCGAACTTCGCCTCCATTTCCTTGACTATCTCGTCTTGCTCCGCGAAGAGCTTGTCCTTCCCGCGAAGCTGCACCTGGAGCTCGTCATTGTTGAGCATGACATTGGTCCTGTCCGTGTCCACGTGACTAATGAGAGACTCTAAGTCCTGGAGGTACAGACGAATCGGCTTTGCTGCGTCCCTCGAATCGTCCTCGAAGTCGATGGACTCTCCATCCTCATCACGTCTTCCGAAGACGTGGAAGTGAGTACCTCTAACCTGTCGGGAGTGTCTCCCTAGCAGACGTCCTATCAGATCCTGCATGACTACCTCAAGGCCTCTCTCCTTGTCATCGTGCATGAGCTTGAAGACAATGGCCTCCATGGTAGGCTCTGTCTGGCGTCCGGGCTGGTTGACCTTGAAGCCCCAGAGGTCCTTCCTCTCAAACTTGGTGAGGGGAAGCACCATGATGGTGGGAAGAGGGAGATTGAGCAAAGTAGTAAGCTCAATGATACGAGCACCAAAGTGGGTAACCTGGAACTCCTCAACAGTGCTGATGGTAATAGGCATCTATTTATAAGATAGAAAAGTTAGAACAACACAGATCAAGATAAAACAAAAGACAAAACATCACATACATATCCTTGGGAAGCAAAACACACAAGTCATGCATACATGAAACCATTAAAACAATCAAGGTTCAATCTTATTTTAAAGCAATATTTGGAAAATAAGGTGTTAGGTGGTGGTCCAACTAACGAAGTACGTTTACAATCCTATCTCACTGGATCTGTTGGCTAACACAATGTTTCTAGAAGCAATCAGCCTATCTTGCTCACATGACTCCATCACTAAGTCTATAATGTCTCCTCTTAAGGTTTGGTTGGTAGCTTCCAACTCTTGGGTATGTTCCTTCTCTTTCTTTAGATCATTTTGGAGGTTGAGCATTCTGCACTTGACTCTATCACCAAGTTCTTTGATGGTCTTCCAAGCTGCATCCTTTGCTGATTCAAAGAATGTAGTGTGCACCACTGAATTGGTGAACATGCAGAATCCTTTTTCCTGGTGGTTGTCTTCCTTGTTTTTATACAAGTGAAGTTGCACCCACCAGTATTCCACTCCTTCATCCATCACAGGAAAACCCTTATACACAGCTGCACCTTGTATCTCTAATGCAACCATGAGGTCCTTGAGAGCCTTGGGGAATTTTGTCTCACACTCCAAAGTCATTGTCATGACTGGTCCTTTCCTCACGGTTTCGTTGATGGAGTTCATATACAAATAGAGATGAGAGAGAAGATTAGAAAAGTTTTACGAGAAGAATAGACAAGTGTAGAAGTTGAAAATTTTTCCTTAGTGGTTTCCAATCCTAGGGTCATAATCCTACAGGCAACACAGTGCTCTGATACCATCTGTAAGATCCCTCCTTTATAAAGGAAAAAGGATCCCTGTGATTGCAATGTTAGTCCCTGGATCAATGCAAGCATCCACAATTTAAGATGAAGTACACAGATACAAAGGTCATTTATTACATCCATTCCAGAGTTAAACATAGTTTTTACAACTCCAAGGCCACAGGCCTAATACAAGAGTTTGAATAAGTAAATAAACAAAAGTCTTCATCTTCATGTGCCACAGGCAAACATGTTGAGTGTAGACTCATGACACCTAATCCTCATCAAAGTAACCAGCAACATCACAAGTTACAACCACAGTGGGTCAATACTTTGGAATAGTATTGGCAAGTGATACCTTAGTAAAATTTTAAGTGGACTAGACACTATATATAATTTGGCTAAGTGTAGCTTGGCTTTCTTTGCTCAAAATAGGTTTTGCCTATTAGTTGAAATCACTAAGTTTTTCTTTGTCAAAACTTTTCCCAAGGAACCACCAATAGACATTGAGGTCCTTCACCCTTGTTTACCCACAAGTTTTTACTTAGAAATTGGGATGAGGAGATTCTTGATAGCTTCCATGTCTTGATGCTCAAGTTGTCCATTGCCATGGACTTGGATAAGTACTTAGATTTTTCCATCTGTAGAGGTTGTGCACTTTCCCCACCAGACTTGGTTTCCCAAGACAGGACCTTTCAGAAGCCTTTCCTTAGACCAAATGGACGCACTCCAACCTATCATTCCCACTACCACCAACTGTCCAAATGGCTAAGTTCTAGCAACCTATGTGATCCAGGCAGAGCCCATATTGCCAAGTGGCTGCACTAGAAGCTTCTCAACACTTGGCCACTAAAATCCCTTTGTTCCTGGGTGGCTTTCCACAAGTGAGATACACAAGGTAAACCATAGAAATGGGCCTTGTGTAACCACTCAACATAAACCAAACCTTCCATTCCACCCAGGTGTTTCATTAACTTAGTTGTGTTATAAGGCAAAACACAAGTCCAAAGGACTTAGAAATATTTTCATCATAGCATGTATATTTCACCAACCCTTGTTTGCTACTAGCTAGGCTAAGCATGGCATAGATAGTAACTTAACTTAGAAATTCCCTAGCAATTCTACAACTACTAGGATTTCCCAACATGGCATATAAGCAAAATAATAGCATGCAAGTCTAACAAAATATTTCTAATGCTCAGTAGAAAAACATAGGATAAAAATATTCATGAGTACCACTTGCCTTGGTAGTTGGGAGAGTAGCACTCCTCACAATCGCAATCACTAGCACCAAAATCTACACAAGAAATGGTAGCCACAAATTACACACAAAACATATACAATCAAAAATATATGCATGCATGCAAAATGCTAAGTGATGATTTTCAAAACTCAAACAAGCAAGTGCATAGTACTGAGTCCTAAACAAGCCAAAAACTTGCCAAACAACAATTATTTAACCTTTAAAACAATTTCTAATCATTTCATATACTCAATTAAGCCCTACACATGTTTCTGCAAATAAAACCTTTTTTAACAGAAACTAAACATTAAACACATTACATATTTTGAAAGATCTTGCTCTCCTAATTCCAACGGTATAAAATTTGTCAAAATCTAACGTGGGAATCGAAAGTTACAAACAAAACAAATTTGAACAATAATCTGATTCAAAATCTGTTTTAAATCTAAACTACTGCCACGCGGCGCTATCCTATTGGCCGGTACCGTTTCACTCAGGATCACGCTTCCGCGCCGTCGGATCAAGTTAGATCCAACGCGCCAGATCTAAAGAAAACGGTTCGCTCCAGATCTAACCTAAACCCTACGATACAGATCTAACGGTGGCTGTTGCTTTGACCAAAGTCGAGCGGCGCTAGCGCGGCGACGAGCGGCGGAGCGCTCTGTCAGTGGCGGAGCCGGCGAACTAGGTCACCCGGGGAGGGGAGAGGGTGCTCACTAGAACCGCAGTGACGAGGTGAAGCTCAACGTGTCCCTGGCTGGCGAAGGGGCGCTCGGAGTCGTCAGGGATTCCTCGCCGGAGTTCGCGGACGCGTCGGGTACGGCTTCTCATCGACGTTGGCGAATATACAGATCACGCCAGGGCAAAATAAGCAGTGCGTCAGATGCGCGGAGTGATGCTGGTTATGCGAGTGTCAAAGAGAGAACAAGGCGCGGTCAGAACTAACCAGGTAGGTTTGCCGGAGTTGGAGACGGCGTCGGATTCTCTCGGTGCTCGTCGAAGTCGAAGCTCTGGATCACAAACAAACGGGCAAAGGGGGCCAGGGGGTGCGCAAGGAAGTTGCAAAGCTGTTCGTATGAACCAGAGAGGAAGGGGCGCACGAGGTTTACCAGAATTGGTCGCCGGAGTAGGTTCTATCTGCGGCAGCGCAAGGGCGAATACTGGCAGCCTGGTGGCGAGAAGGGTGTGCAGTGTGGGGGAAAATGAACGCGAGGGGGAGAGGTTTATGTAGCCGAAGCTGGGCATGGAGTTACTCGCGGCATCAATGGGAATCAACACGGCAGTGACTGCGGCGAGTAACGGCGGCGTGAGCGTCGCGCGCGCGTGATTGACGAAGACGACGACGGGGTCATGGGTCCACTTGTCAGCGAATAAAGCAGAGAGGGGGGTGGGGTCCTTGCGTCAGCGACTCTGTGGGTGCGTCTGCGAGTGACAGAGAGAGAGGGGACCCGGGTGGGCTAAATGGGCTGCTTCCTTAGTTGGGCTAGATTAGCAGCGCCAGCCTTTTTCCTTTTCTTTATTCCTTTTCTATTTCTGTTTTGATTTTCTGGAATGATTTTCAAATAATTTCAAACTCTATTTGAATTCAAATCTTTTCAGGATTTTGTAGGGTGCAACATTCACACTTCTGGGCATAAAATCAAGTGGTCACTTTGAATTGGCTTGGTCATTTGGAATAAAAATAAAATAACAGTGACATATCACAGGTTTCATATTGGTTTTGAAATTGGTTTTCAAATTGTATTTGCTTTGAAATTTTGGTTTAAACCTTGGCAATCTAGCAAAACAACCTGAGAGCAATAAGACATCAAAGTTTGGTTTCATGAACAACAATCTCTGTTAGAGAGTAGCATTTGTTTCAAATGCTGATCACATAAAATAATGAGCTCATATGCTCCTGTTTTTGAAGTGTTTTGTTTGAAATGAAAAACATATGATAATGGATGCATGGATGATATGCATAAGTTTGAAACATGATTTTAGGGATGTTACAAATAGTGTCTTCACTAGGGGTTTCAGTGTTTCCCAATATAGTTCTAGCAATAGTAGCATATAGGAAAGGACCTAATGAATCACTCTCATCAAGCACGGCAGAAGTAACATCATGAGTATCAGAAGCAATTTCAGATTCAGCAGCAGTAGAAGTGTGTGTAGGATGTGTATGTGGTGGTGGTGTGATAAACTTACTTAGAACAGACGGCGAATCAAGAGAAGCACAGGAGTTTAGGACTGTACCTCTTCTTGTAGTGGATGGTAAAATAGGAAAATTTCCATCATGAGTTTTACCCATGATGAAAGGAATAGCAGCGAAGAATAATAGATCCAAGTGAACATACAAATAAAGCTATGCTCCCCGGCAATGGGGTAGTATTACCCAATAATAGATCCAAGTGAACATACAAATAAAGCTATGCTCCCCAGAAAATAGTCTTGATGACCCACAAGTATAGGGGATCACAACAGTCTTCGAGGGTAGTATTACCCAATTTATTGATTCAACACAAGGGTAGCCAAAGAATATTTATAAGCCTTAACAACTGAGTTTTAAATTCAGATTCACCTGGAAATAGTATTGATCATAGTAGTTTATCAGTAGCTACAGTTTTGTAGTAGCAATAGCAAAGTAACAGTAGCAATAGATCAAAAGAAATAGTAACGATAGTAGCAAACAGTAGGATATGAGTGCCGTAGGCATAGGGATGGATGGACGAGCATTGCATGGACGAGACTATTCATGTAACTTCAAGATCTAGCGCAATTGCAGATAAATAAGTTAAAGCACCCAAGTATTAAACAATCATAGGCATGTGTTTCGAATATAGTCATACGTGCTCGCAATGAGAACATGCACAACATCTTTTGTCCTGCCAGCCCGTTGCAGCAGGGCCTCAAGGGAATGTACTGGCAATTAAGGTACTCATTTTTAATAGAGCACCAGACCAAAGCATTGACACTCCTGAACACATGTGATCCTCATATCACAGCCATCCCCTCTGGCTGTCCCAATTTCTATCACTTCGGGGCCTTTGGTTCCGGGCAATGATATGTGTACACAACTTGCAGATAATATCACAAACAATACTATCATCATGAATAAATAATAAGTTTAGATCTGAGAACATGGAACTTGGGACCTAGTGACAAGCATTAAGCACAACAAGTTGCAACAAAGTCAAATAGCACAAATAAAGATACTAGGCACCATGCCCGAACAATCTTATTCGATTACATGATAGATCTCATCCAATTCCTACCATCTCCATAGACTACAGCGGGGGATTACTCACTCATGGATGGGGAAACATGGATGGTTGATGGAGAGGCATTGGTGATGATGATGGCGATGATCTCCTCCAATTCCCTGTCCCATCAGGGTGCCAGAACGGAGTTTCTGGTTCCGAATCACGGTTTCTGGTGGTGGCGGCGCATCGGAACTCTATCTGGAAAAACGTCAAACCCCTAGATTTTTAGGTCAGAAGGATTTATGTAGGCGAATAGGGAGACCGAGGGGGTGCCCGAGGTGGCCACACCCCGCGCAGTCAGGGGGTGTGGGCCCTCGTGGCCCACCTCTGCCTCATCTTCTGGCTCCGTGAGTCTTCTGGTAAAATAGGAGTTTTGGCATATTTTTCGGGATTTTTCCTGAAAGTTAATTTTTTGCACAAAAACTAGACATCAAAGAAATTCTGCTAAAAACAGCATCAGTCTGTGTTAGTTGTATCCAAATCACACAAGTTTAGAGGAGAAACAATAGCAAAAATGTCCGGGAAAGTAGATACGTTTTGGACGTATCAATATGCCCTAGAGGCAAATAGTAAATGGGTATTACTTTATAGTTATAGCAAAATATGAAACTATTACAAATAGGCACCTGGGGGGTGCGGCCGCCTCAGGCACCGCCTCGGCCTCCCTCTTCGCCTATAAGAAGCCTCCTGACCTAAAAATCGAGGGGGGTTTGACGTTTTTTTCCAAAAAGAGTTCCGCTGCGCCGCCACCACCACAAGCCGCGATTCGGAACCAGAAACTCCGTTCTGGCACCCTGCCGGGACAGCGAATTTGGGGAGGATCATCGCCATCGTCATCACCAACGCCTCTCCATCAACCATCAATGTTTCCCTCATCCATGAGTGAGTAATCCCCCGCTGTAGGTTATGAGGATGGTAGGGATTGGATGGGTTATATCATGTAATCGAATAAGATTGTTAGGGCATGGTTCCTAGTATCTCTATTAGTGCTATTTGACTTTGTTGCAATTTGTTGTGCTTAATGCTTGTCACTAGGGCCCGAGTGCCATGATCTCAGATCTGAACTTATTATTGAATCATTATGGTAGTATTGTTTGTGATCTTATCTGCAAGTTGTGTACACATATCATTGTCTGGATCCAAAGGCCCCGAAGTGACAGAAATTGGGACAACCGGAGGGGATGGCTGTGATGTGAGGATCACATGTGTTCACAGAATGTTAATGCTTTACTCCGGTGCTCTATTAAAAGGAGCACCTTAATTGCCAGTAGTTCCCTTGAGGCCCCGCTGCAACGGGCTGGCAGGACAAAAGATGTTGTGCAAGTTCTCATTGCGAGCACGCATGACTATATATGGAGCATATGCCTATGATTGTTTATTACTTGGATGCTTATTCTTATTTATCTTCAATTTCCCTAGATCTTGAAGTTACATGTTTATAAAGGGAATATGCCCTGAGAGGCAATAATAAAGTGTTTATTATGTGTATTCCAAGTATATGATAGATGTTTATTTTGCATGCTATAATTGTATTAATACAGAAACATTAATACATGTGTGTTTACTAAACAAACAGAAAGTTCCTAGTTATGCCTCTCTCATAAACTAGCTCGTTGATTAACAAGATGATCAAGGTTTCCTGATCATAGACATTGAATATTGTTAATAACGAGTTCACAACATTAGTGTAATGGTTTGATGAACATTCATCCAAAGTATAGCATTACAATAAAAGTCATTGAGTTTATATTGCTATAACAACTTACGAAGTGATCCTAATCCTTAGACCATGAGATCATGTGAATCACTGACACCGGAAGAGTTTCTTGATAACATCAAACATCACACCGTAACTGGGTGATTATAAAAATGGGTTCAGAACTACTAAAGTTTTATGTTGAGGCCCATGGATCGAGAGTGGAATTTGTGCATCCCAATGACGGATAGATATGCTCTGGTTCCTCTCGGTGATATCACATTGGTTAGCTTGCAAGCAAGTGATTTGATCACTAGAATGTTATATCAGGGGAACGAGAAAAGAGTGCATGTCAGTAACGAGATCAAACTAGGTATGGAGATACCGGTGATCGAATCTCGGACATGTAATATATCGCAAAACAAAAGTATTAAGATACTAGCATAAAAGGTTCCGACGATCTCAAGAAAGTCATCGTTGAATGTGTGGGAGTCAGTATGGGTCTCCAGATCCCGCTTCTGATTATTGATCAGAGAAGGGTATTGATCATGTCCACATTATTCATGAACCATAGGGTGGCACACTCAAGAGACACCGACATCCAATTGGAGAAAAAGTTTCATGCCGGAAAGAATAACAAGCGCAGGAATTTATTTCACTAGATACCAAAACAGGTTTTCGGGTGAAATTGCAGAAAGTGTTTTTGCATGTGAAATGAAATACTAGCAAGGGGTTATATGTGAATGTTTTTCATTAAAGTAATTGACAAAATTCTGAATAAATAAAAGGAGTTTTATTTAATGAGAGTTTGCATTAAATTTGGTGGAAATTTAATGGGATTTTGAGTGGAGGGAATTGAAAGGCATTTGAGTGAGTGGAGTGTCCACCCACATGAATGAAGGAGGGGAGGGGGTAGCCCCCATGGCTGGCGGTCACCCCCTTGGGTTCCCCCCTCCTCCTATAAAAGGATCCCCCTCTCCTCTCTCTCACTCACACCTCCTCGTGAAGGATCTCTCTCCCCCTCTAGTATTTATCCCCCATGGTCTCGGACTAGCGAGATACATGTTTCTGGTGGCTATTAGGCAAGAAAGAGTTGTGCTTCCACTACATCGCTAGAGCGAGGAGGCGGAGGTTGCTCGGTGCCTCGAACGTGTGTGCAAACACGGATGCACTGCTAAGTTGCGGTGCTAAGGACTTCCTCTTGATCTTGAGATCGTCTACATCAACCACGAGTTTGACTCATTAAGGTTTTTCGGTCTTAAAGGGTATTTTATCTACAAATATACATCCACCCGATGTTTGTATCTAGTAGATAGATCTTGGTACTTAGTAGTTCCTATTGTAAGAAATTTTTTGTTTTCTATGCTGCGAACCCTACAGTGGTATCAGAGCCGTATCTATGCGTAGATGCTTTACATGGGTAGTACACATATGACTATGTGGGCAATGATGATCATGTTATTGCTTATTAGTTGTATTTTTGATATTGGTGGCATAGTGGGATGAAGCGGCCCGGGCAAACTTTATATGTCCTCGCACATGAGACCTGTTCCACGCTTGACATGCAGCTAGTTTGCATAAGTGGCTAGCGGGTGTCTGTCTCTCCTACTATAGTCAATATATAATTTGCAACGAGTTGTCAACAATTTGGTTATCCTCATTGTGGTTCATGTTCGTAGGTAAGAACGGTTCTATCTTCGAAATCCCTAAGCCACGTAAAACTTGCAATGGATAAATTAGAGGCATCTAGTTTAGATTGTTGTTGGGCTAGTGTTATGATATGGTGATGTTGTAAGTAGAAGTATGAGATGATACTCTTACAACACACATAACATGTAAGTTCCATAGACCTTGGCCTTACACATAGATGTATGATAGTGATCATACCACGGTGGACATGATGGAGATCATATGCGGGAACCATATCATTTCACTTATAAACATGTGATGTTTGATTGCATCTTATATTTCTTGTTTGGCGTTTTATTAGCATAATAATATGATCCCTCATTTAAATATCAAGATAAGAATGTGTTCTTCCTTAAGTATGCACCGATTATGTTTCGTCGCTCCAAGACATCATGTGATGATCGGGTGTTCTTGGATCAACGACCATATTTCGGGTGTAAGACAATTACACACGCGCTAAGGTTCTTACTTGGCGAGCCTAGCATGTACAGACATGGCCTCGAAACATGGAACAAAAGGTTAAGCATGAGTCATATGGTAGATATGATGCCTATTTGATGCTCGCCTTTGAAGTTACACTGACTCACGTGATGATCGGACTTGGTGTAGTGGATTTGGTTCATGCGATCACCAAAAAGGAATGAGGGATGTCGTTTTTGAGTGGGATTTCATTCGTAATGTGGATTAGTTGAACTCAATCTATCATAAACTTGGTCTAAACTTTACAAATTCTATTGTAGATGGCACCACCTGCTTTTAATTTCAATGTGTTCATGGAGAAAGAGAAACTTGCAACGAACGGTAGCAACTTTACCGAATGGGCCATGAATTTGAGGATTCTCCTCTCTGCTGCACAAAAGCAATATGTGCTAGAAGAGCCGCTAGGCCCCCACCGTTCGATGATGCCCCTGACAAGGAGAAGAATGTCTATCAGACTCGTCAGGAGGACCACAACTTAGTTCATTGCGGCATATTGTATGGGATAGAGCCAGAACTTCGAAAGCGTTTCGAAAACGGCAATGCATTTGATACAATGGGTGAGTTGAAAATGATTTTTGACACACATGCTACTGTAGAGAGCTATAATGTTTTAGAAAAGTTCTTTAGTTGCATGATGGAAGAGCACAGCTCCGTAAGTGAGCATGTAATCAAGATGTCGGATTACGCCGATAAGCTTGTTTCCTTGCGAATATCGATTCCCATTGAATTAGGCATACATCGTGTTCTCCATTCTCTGCCACCTAGATATAAGATCTTCGTGATGATCTATAATATGTAAGGCATGGAGAAGTCTCTCCCCGAGCTTCTGTCAATGCTTAAAACTGCAGAAGTGGAGATCAAAAAGGAACATCAAGTGTTGATGATCAATAGGAACACTGGTTTCAAGAAAGACAAGAAGGGAAAACGGAAGGGAAGTAAGGGCGGCAAGCCGGTTTCCGCGCCTGAAAAGAAACCCCGAGTTGGACCTAAGTCTGATTCCGAGTGCTACTATTGTAAGGGGACTGGCCATTGGAAGCGCAACTGCCCCAAGTATCTGGCAGACAAGAAGGCCGGCAAGGCAAACAAAGGTATATATGATATACATGTTATTGATGTGTACTTGACTAGTGCTCGCAGTAGCACCTGGGTATTTGATACCGGTTCATTTGCTAATATTTGTAACTCGAATCAGGGGCTGCGGAACAAGCGACCGCTAGCAAGGGGTGAGGTCAAGATGCGTGTCGGCAATGGATCAAGTGTTGATGTGATCGCCGTCGGAACGCTGCCTCTCCACTTACCGTCGGGATTAGTTATAAACTTGAATAAATGTTATCTGGTGCCTGCACTGAGCATGAACATTGTATCTGGATCGTGTTTGATGCGAAGTGGTTATTCATTTAAATCCGAGAACAATGGTTGTTCCATTTATATGAATGAAATCTTTTATGGTCATGCACCGATGATGAATGGTTTATTTCTATTAGATCTCGATGATAATGTTACACATATTCATAATGTTGATGCTAAAAGGATTAAACTTAATGATGATATATCCGCATATATGTGGCACTGCCGTCTAGGTCATATTGGCGTTAAACGCATGAAGAAGCTCCATTCGGATGGACTTTTGGAATCACTTGATTATGAATCATTTGATACATGTGAGCCATGCCTTATGGGCAAGATGACTAGAACGCCGTTTTCCGGTTCAATGGAACAGGCGACAAATTTATTGGAAATCATAAATTCTGATGTATGTGGTCCAATGAGTGTGTCGGCGCGAGGTGGATATCGTTATTTTGTTACTTTCACGGATGATTTGAGTAGATACAGTTATATCTACTTGATGAAACACAAGTCTGAAACCTTTGAAAATTTCAAGGAATTTTAGAATGAAGTGGAAAATCATCGTAATAGAAAGATCATATGGTCCAACCGTGGAGGAGAGTATCTAAGTTACGAGTTTAGCACTCATATGAAAGAGTGTGGAATTGTTTCACAAATCACACCTGCCGGAACACCACAGCGAAATGGTGTGTCGGAACGTCATAATCGTACTTTATTGGATATGGTTCGATCTATGATGTCTCTGACGGACTTGCCGTTGTCATTTTGGGGTTATGCACTAGAAACTGCTGCATTCACTTTAAATTGGGCACCATCTAAATCCGTTGAAAAGACACCGTATGAATTGTGGTTTGGAAACAAACCTAAGCTGTCATTTCTTAAAGTTTGGGGATGCGATGTTTATGTGAAGAAACTTCAACCGGATAAACTCGAACCCAAAGCAGAAAAATGCGTCTTCATAGGATACCCTAAGGAAACAATTGGGTATTCCTTATATCACAGATCTGAGGGCAAGGTTTTTGTTGCCAAGAATGGATCCTTTCTAGAGAAAGAGTTTCTCGCGAAAGGTGTGAGTAGTCGGAAGGTAGAACTCGAAGAGGTTATTGAACCTTCTCTTCAAAGTATGGCGAGTAGCGCAGCGCCAGAAGTCGTTCCGGAGTTGGCTTCACCATTTGAAGAGGGAACTAATGATAATGGTCATGAAACTCCAAAAGAGAGTACTACCGAACCTCGCAGGTCTAGCAGGACGCGTGCAGCTCCCGGGCTATACGAAAACCCTGTTATGAATTTCATGGTTGATGAAATTGATGACCCTGTGACGTATGAAGAAGCGATGATGAGCCCAGATTCCAACAAATGGTTAGAAGCCATGAAATCCGAGATGGAATCCATGTATGAAAATCAAGTTTGGAACTTGGTGGACTTACCTCACGACCGGAAGGCCGTGGAGAATAAATGGATTTTCAAAAGGAAAACTGATGCTAATGGTAATGTGACTGTCTATAAAGCTCGACTTGTCACAAAGGGGTTTCGACAAATTCAAGGAGTTGACTACAATGAGACATTCCCTCCCGTAGCGATGCTAAAGTCAGTTAGGATTACGTTAGCAATTGCTGCATATTTTGATTATGAGATATGGCAGATGGATGTCAAAACCTCGTTCCTCAATGGAAATATTGAAGAAGAGTTGTATATGATAAAACCAAAGGGTTTTGTCGATCCTAAGGATGCTAACAAGGTGTGCAAGCTTCAGCGATCCATCTATGGATTGAAGCAAGCATCACGAAGTTGGAATCTTCGCTTTGATGAGGTGATAAAAGAGTTTGGATTTGTCCAAACTTATGGAGAATCTTGTATTTACAACAAAAATGAGTGGGAGCAATATGGCATTTCTGATATTATATGTGGATGACATATTATTGATCGGAAATGATATATATCTTTTAAACAGTGTTAAAAGTTATCTAAACAGCAAATTTTCAATGAAGGACCTAGGTGAAGCGTCATACATATTAGGCATAAAGATCTATAGAGATATATCTAGGCGCCTAATAGGGCTGTCGCAAAGTACATACCTTGATAAGATTTTAAAAAAGTTTAAAATGGACAAAAGTAAGAAGGGGTTCTTACCTATGTTGCAAGGCAAGACATTGAGTAAGACTCAAAGTCCGGCTACGGTGGAAGAAAGAGAGATAATGGACAAAGTCCCCTATGCTTCAGCCATAGGCTCTATAATATACGCCATGCTGACGAATGTCTACGCACAACCTGTTGGGAACCCTAAGAGCAAGGTGTGAAGAAGCAAGCAGCAAGTTTTCCCTCAGTTGAGACCGAAGTTATCAAACCATAAGTAGGAAGGAAACGTCACACAGGTGTAAGATCCCACCTTTATAAAGGTAAATATCCCTGTGATTGCAATGCTAGTCCCTGGATCAATGCTAGCATCCACAGTTTAAGATGAAGTACACAGATACAAAGGTCATTATTACATATCATTCCAGAGACAAACATAGTCTTTTACAACTCCATGGCCACAGGCCTAATACAAAGTTCAAATATAGAATAATATAAATAAGTCTTCATCTTCATGTGCCACAGGAAAGCATGTTGAGTGTAGACTCATAACCCCTAATCATCATCAGAGTAACCTGCAACATCACAAGTTACAGCCACAGTGGGTCAATACATTTGGAATAGTATTGTCAAGTGATACCTTAGTAGAATATTAACATCTAGTTACTATATGAATTTGGCTAAGTGTAGCTTAGGCTTGCTTTTCTCAAAAATATGTTTTACCTATTAGTTGAAAACACTAAGTTTTTCCTTGAAAAAACTTTCCCAAGGAACCACCAATAGAAATTGGTGAACCTTCACCCTTGTTCATCCACAAGTTTTAACTTAGAAAATTGGGATGAGGAGATTCTTGATAGCTTTCATGTCTTGATGCTCAAGTTGTCCAATACCAGGGACATGGCTAAGTACTTAGATTCTTCCATCTACAGAGGTTGTGCACTTTCCCCACAAGACTTGATTTTCACCAAGGCAGGACCTGTCAGAAGCCTTCCCTTAGACCAAATGGACGCGCTCCAAACCTATCATCCCACTACCACCAACTGTCCAAATGGCTAAGTTATTGCAACCTATGTGATCCAGGCAGAGCCCATAATGCCATTTGGCTGCACTAGAAGCTTCTTAACATTTGGCATCTTAAATACCTTTGTTCCTGGGTGGCTTTCCACAAGTGATATACACAAGGTAAACCATAGAAATGGGCCTTGTGTAACCACTCAACACAAACCATTCTTTCCATTCCACCCAGGTGTTTCATTCACTTAGTTGTTTTATTAAGCAAAAAACACAAGTCAATGACTTGGAAATATTTCTCATAGCATAAATATATAATCCACCCTTGGTTGCTACTAGCTAGGCTAATCATGGCAAAAGCATGTATCTTACTTAGAGTAAATTCTAACATTTCTACAACTACTAGGATTTCCCAAGCATAGCATATAGATACTTAGCAAAATAACCATTCAAATCTTATACAAAATATTTCTAATGCATAGGTAGAACTATAGGAAATAAAAAATTAAGCACCACTTTCCTTGGTAGTTTGGGGAGTAGCAACAATCTTCACAACCACAATCACTATTAGCACCAAAATCTACACATAAAATAATGGCACCAAATTCACATATCAAAAATATACAAGAAAAATTATATGAATGCATGCAAATGTCATGTGATGAGTTTTCTACACCAAACAAGACAAGTGTACAGTACTGAAACATAAACAAGGCCAAGACACACTAAAAAAACTTTATTTGATCTTTAAATCATTTTTCAAAACATTTCTATACTCAAAATAAGGCTATAAATGTCTCTGCAAAAATAACCAATTTTACAGAAGCAAAACATTAAAAACATTGCATAAACAGATAGCATTCTTTCTCCTGATTCCAATGATATAAAATTTGCAAAATTTGAACGTGTGGATCAAAAGTTATGAATTTTACAAGTTTGAACAACTAATAGATCAAATTTCTGTTTTAAATCTAAACTCAGGCCACGCGTCATGTCCTGATTGGTTGATACCATTTCGCACCGGATCACACCCGCGGTCCGTTAGATCTAACTTAATACACACGGTCCAGATCGACACATACCGCTTCGCTTCAGATCTAATCTTAAGCGCTGGATCTAGATCCTACGGTTACCAAGTGTGCGACCATGGATGGGCGGCGCTGGCGATGGTGGCGCGGTGGCGGCGCTCTGTCAGTGATGCTCCGGCGGCTACATAGGGGGCTGGAGTCAATGGAGGGGCTTACTGAACTCGCAAGGTCGCGCTGATTCTCAACGTGCAAACGGGAAGGGTCGGGGCGCGCTGTAGAGGTTGATGGGGCTCGTAGGACTTGCGGACGTTGTCGGGTGCTTGCAGATGGAGTTATTGCCGACGATGTAGACCGCCCTAGCATGAACCAGTGGTGTCAGAGGATGCGTAAGGTTGTGGCGAATATGACAGGGTCAAAGAGGAAGCAAGGGGCGCTCGGAGGTTACCGGTATTCCTCGTCGGAGTTGAGCGGTGGCTCTGTTGCTTGCAGAGGTGGTCGGGGATGGCGACCTGGGTCATGCGCGGGCAAACCAAAGGCATTAGGGGAAGCACCGAGACATGGCGAACTCGACAGGGTCAAGTTGGAGGCGAGGGGCGCTCGGAACTCACCGGAATCAGTCGCCGGAGCTGGTTCTGTCTGCGGCGATGCAGCGCGAAATGAAGGCAGCCTGGTGGCGGAGCGAGCGAGTGGTGTGAGGGGAAGTGACCACGGTGAGGAGGGGATTAAGTAGACAGAGTAGGGGCGCCAATTACTCAGTGATTCAATGGGAATTAAGCGGCTTAATTTGCGGCAGTGAAGGGGGAGGAAACGGGCGGCGACGGCGTCTGCGCGCGGAGTTTGGGGAAGAAGATGCTGACGTGGAGAGGGTCCACCGATCGGTGACCGCGGGGTAAGTCTGCGTCGCGTGAGAGAGAGAGAGAGAGAGAGAATAACCCCGGGTGGGCTTAGTGGGTTGGGTCTGCTGTTGGGCTGAAAGACTGGAGCCGGCCTTTTTCCATTTCTTTACTCTTTTTTCATTTTCTGTTTCAATTTCCAGGAACCAAATTCAAATGAATTCAAATGTGTTTGAGTTCAAACCTTTTCTGGATTTTTATAAAGTTAAAATTGTACACAACTGGTTGCAGAACAATGTTGTGCATTTTAAAATAATTTAGTACTTTGGAATTTTAAAATAAACAAGGTTTTTACCCATTGTTTAATAAAAACAAAGAAATGGTTTTGAATTTGTTTCCTTGTTGTGAAATCCTTGTCCAAGCTTTGGAATTTATCAAACAATCCTATGAACCATTAAAATTGGTTTAAAACAAATATTCTCTCACTATAGAGTAGCATGGGATCAATGCTTTGCTTACATAAAATAATAAGCATACAAATGCTTCTGTTTTTGTAAAACTTTGAAAATGATCCTAAAATGATCATGAATGCATGGATGAGATGAAAAGCTTTGAAATCATGATTTTAGGTATGTTACAACAGGTGTTGCAAGCAACACGGAGACCTGCACAACACAAACTCAAGACTTTGCCCCAATGAACAGTGAGGTTGTCAAGCTCACCGGTTTGCTATAACAAAGGATTAAACGTATGGTGTGGAAGGTAATGGTTTGCAGCAAGTAAACAAGTAACAGTGGAAGATGTATCAATGGTAAAGATTGGACCAGGGTCCATAGTTCACTAGAGGTGCTCTACATAGATAAACAACATGGCATGAAGTGTAAACAAATTACAGCGGGTCAATTGACAGGAACTGAGCAAGGCATAACAATGCAATTACTATTCAGAAAGATCCTATGAGTCCACCTTCAGGTTATCATTGAGAAATACAACAATATACATAGACCTCCATCCAACTGCATCTATGACTAGAAGTCCACCTTCAGGTTATCATTCGAACCCCCTCCAGTATTAAGTTGCAAGCAACAGACAACTGCTTTAAGTAAAGTGTGTAAGGTAAATAGTCCACATGTTCCATGAACAAGAGACCGTTGTTTTGTCCCTAGTAGCAACAACACATCTACAACCGAAGAGATTTCTGTCACTTCCCTTGGAAACTAGAGGCATGAACCCACTATCGAGCATAAATACTCCCTCTTGGAGTCACTAGCAACTACTTGGCCAAGATAGCTACTAACAACGGAGAGCATGCAATATCACAAACAACACAAACATGATAGAATCATAAAGACAAAACCATTAATCAAACCAACATAATAATCTCAATATCCATCGGATTCCCACAAACACAACATGCATGTTTACAAATAGATTAGATCTTGATCATGAACAGAGGTCACAAGATCTATACATGAAAGCACAAAGGAGAAGATACAACCATCTAGCTACTACATGGACCCATAGTCCAAGGTGGAACTACTCACGCATCATACCGGAGAGAAGGCCTCTGGAATGATCTCCCCTCCGGTAGGGTGCCGGGAAGAACTTCAGATCCCCCCTGATCTAGAGACGATGGTGGCGGCGGCTACAGACAATTTCGTGGATATTTGATCGGGTACTCAGTGTTTCTGCATCGGGGGCTTCTTATAGGCGAAGGGGGAGACCGAGGAGGCGTCCAGGGTCACCAAACACTATCTAGGCGCGGGGCTGGGCCCACCGGCGCCTAGGGTGGGTCTGGGCCCCTTGGCTGGCCCCTTCGGCTCTCCTCTGGACTTCTTGTTCCCCACGGAAAGTAATTGACTTTGTCGTTTGTCCCATCCAATTCCGAGAATATTTCTTTACTAAATTTTCTGAAACCAAAAACATCAGAAAACGGGCATCTAGCACTGTTGCAACTTGTTAATAGGTTAGTACCAGAAAACATGTAAAAAGCACCTCAAAGTGTAGACAAGCAAAGCAAAGTAGATACAAAACAAGCATGAAGCATCAAAAATTATAGATACGTTTCCAACATATCAACATCCCCAAGCTTAACTCATCCTCGTCCTCGAGTAGGTAAGTGATAAAAAGAATAATTTTTGAGGTGACATGCACCCTCACAATAAAGATCCAACCATTTGCAAGCATTGAAAGATGGGATCAAAGAACTCTAAACATGTGCATGAAAGATGGAGTTCTAACAATAGGTCATAGTAATTATGCATGCAACATGGCAGGATACAAACAAAGATCAAGAATAACCTGCATTGAAAAACGTTTGTTTGTTTCACATGCAGAAAACATAGCATAGTGGTAATCATCTTGTCCCTCATAGAGTAGCAAATAGATCCATATGACACCTGCAAAGTTCACAAGGGTGACTAGAAACAAACAGAACAAGAACAAGTAATATCACAATATGCATCAATTAATAATCTTTGGAACACTACACACAAAATGACAACTATGCTCTCTTAATGGTGCCTAAAGGTAGAAGGTGGAGACTCAATAATGGTGGAAGAAAGGCCTTTTTGTAAAGGAAGCAGAGATTACGAGTTTCAAAAAGAGCTTCCAAAAATTATGGTACTTGTTAGCTTTCAGCCCTCATTGCCCCTATCATAAGCATCTTGAAGTGGTTAAGGTTAAAGTGGCAAAGCTGGAGTATATGCTTGACGAAGTATAAGTTGGCAATCTCATGTCCCTTGAATACGAGGGCCACACCTCATGCATACTCAACTTCGGGTCCAAGTAAGTTCTTGTCACTGTTAGTATTTGCATATCATTGAGAACCGCCAACGGGGTACCCCTTGCACATGGTACAGGAGCTTTACCACAACCAAAATGACAAGGCAAGCAGACAATGAGCATCTCAGCAATCTTTTTATTTACCATATGCATAGCTTTTATTGAGGATGCTTCATAGATAGCTCATTATGGTGATGCTGCAAGTTTCCACCATGATTAGGCATGGCTTAGGCTAGCGGCCCAAGCGTTTCTATAACACAGAATACAAACTCCATGGACTTACAAGTTCCCTCTTTATTTCACACCGGTGACATCCATATACAAAAGAACATGATATCAACTGAGTACAACAAGGTACAAGTGCAATGATGAAAACGTTCCCCGTGACAGCATAGTTCTGCTAATTCCAACTTATAAGTGCAAGCATATACAACAAAGTTGTCACAATGGTTCAAGTTTATTAGGGGCAAATAATAAAGTGTGCCATCAAGTTCGTGAGGGCTTTAATCACTAAGTTTTCACATAACAAAATAGTTTTTAATTGGAAGATAGTTGAAAACAAGAATATACTTGGAATGGTGTAACACACCATGCATAGGAGTTTATAGTGGACACTTTGGAATAACTTGGTTTCTTGGGAGTTGGAGGCATGAGTAGAACTTACTCATGCAAGTGGAGGCTAGCAAAAGACTAGGAGCAACCAGCTAAGAGAGCAATAATGGCCATAATCATGTAGTGCAACAAAGCATACTAATCAAAGCAAAGAGTGGTACTACAAGTCAAGGACTAAATGATCATAGAGGCTAATGGTGACTTGTCATAGTCATACATGGTGCGAGCATGTGCCAAGTCAACCCAAGTAAAACATCAAAGGAGAATACCACAATACTATGCTTTTGCATGCTAAAACAACGCACAATTTCTTCAAGGCACACTAAACAATCCCAATTTTTTGGAACAAGACATGCTACATGTAGAGGTCCCAACCTTTAATAAGGTAGAGATCCCTGTGTTTACAATGCTAGTCCCTGGATCAATAGCTAGCATCCACAGTTAATATGTAATATCAAGAAACAAAGGTCATAATACAACTTTATAACCAGGAATAACATAATTTTATTACATCTTACATAGCTCATTTGGCTATTACATTACATTGCAGCAGAATATCTATAAGCATGGGGTCCTTCATCTTCAAAGTGCCACAGGCAAACATGTTGGTTGTAGACTTGTAATCCTAATCAATAAACTTCACTAACACCAAACCAACTTGCAACATTACAAGTTACAGCCACAAGGATCAATACATTTGAATTGTATTGGCAAGTTTCACTACTATGTAGAAATAAGTGGATCCTAACATTACATGCATATTTGTCTAAGTAGGGTTTTAGGCTCATTTGCAGAAAGCAACATAATTTATCCTATCTTTTCAAAATAGTTTTGATCTTTTGTCAAATCTTTCTGAACTCCTTGGAAACCTCCAAGTGCTTCAAGTCTCTTGTTGTCACTTTCAAGTTTTACTTTTAGAAATTGGAATGTCGAGATTTCCCATAGCCTCAGGCCTTAGTTGCTCAGTATTGTCCATAACTGGGGACACGGCTAAGTACTTAGATTTTTATCTTCTGCAGAAGTTGTACACTTTACCCACATGACACAATCTCATCTTGTTGCCACCAGTGGCCAGTGGATAAGTACTCACCAAGATGGAGTACTGGCAGATTGAGAATGTGACGAAGTCTTTCCATAGGGTCCTCCCAATACACAATGCTAGCTTGTCTTCAGGCACCAATGTAGGGTTCCTAGTTCCCTCATTCCAGTTAACCTGAAGAGGCCAATGCATGGGTCTTCCACTATGTAGTTGACTAAGCCAGTGCCCATTTAGAATGTGGTTGTACACGAAAGCCACTATACGAGAAACATGTTCAATCTCTAAGTCCCTGGGTGGTTTTCTTTTGGTGCGCATACAAAAAGAGATTGCCATATAAACATGGTTCCTTTTGTTGCCACCTTGTCCAAAACTTGAGTATCCTTGTCCACCCAGGTGGTTCATTGAGTACTTGTTTTATTATATAAAACATAAGTCTTTTCCCAACTTCATATAATCTCAACATGTATCTCATCTTAATATATATAGCAGGGCTAATCTTATTACAACTACATTGTTTTTACTAAGGAATGTATAAGGGTATCCTATTAGGATTTAGCATCGAAAAATATAGTAGTCCTTATCATGCATGTTTCAAAATCCACTAAGTGTAATGAAAATAGTAGGACTTGGATGATAGTGTCACTTGCCTTTTTGGTAGAGGATGTTGGTTCACTTCTTGATCTTTCTAATATCACACTCTTCTAACTTCACTACAAATCAATCAAGCAAACATAGATTCAACTAGCATTCCAACCAATATTCAATCAATTTAGGACACATAAAACAATAGAAACAAGGTCATGCATGCAAGCATGCAAAAGATAGTCTTATTTGCAAAGGTGGTTTCTACTAGGCTCTATATATTGTAAGGTTCAAAGTGGTCATTTTCTAAAGTGTCAAACCCATTTGCAAAAGGGTTTTATCTATAAACCATTTTTAAATCAAATCATTATTTCATGTGGTGGAAAAATGTTTTTAGCAAAGCAACAATTTTATATTGTTCAACAAATAAGTTGTTAATTCACAAAACTTGGTGTTTACGGTCAGTAGGTTTGAATCAAAACATTTTCCAAGGTTTTTCTCAAAAATTATTTCCATATCAAAATCAATATTTTTATTTGACTAGAAATTAGCTAATTCAATTATCCATTCCTAATCTTCACAAATACATTTTTAAATCCATAAGTTGGTTCCTAGGGTCAGTAGGTTCACAGCTAACCATTTTGCAAAGATTTCATCCCCAAAATCATTTTGGAATAAATTTTATATCCTAAACAAGCATACACAAGTTTCTGCAAAAACAAACAATTTACCAGAAGCAAAACATTAAACAAAATACATGGTTGCAAAGTACTAATTCTACTTATTCCATTGATATAAAATTTGCAAATTCTGGACGTGTGGATCAAAAGTTATGGATTTTACAAGTTTGCAAATCTAATAGATCAAATTTCTGTTTTTTAAAACAGTCTCTAGACACGTGTCTTATTCCTACTGGCGCGTACCGGTTCGTGCGGATTGCGCTCTGTGGATCGTTGGATCTAAATAACATCGTGCGGCTCTGAGCATACGATACTCCTTCGATTAGTCAATCTATCGCAACGCTTGGATCTAAATCCTACGGTCCATAGCAGCTCGACCAGGAACTGGCGGCGCTGGCGGTGGCAGACGGCGGCGCGCGGTCAGACGGTGTGCTAGCGGCGGTTATAGGAAGCAAGGAAGACATAGGAGGGTCTCACCGTGTTCGCGAGGTCGAGGTGAAGCTCAAGGTGGTCGCGAGGAGGCAAGGGGTGCTCAGGGACGGCGACAATTGCTCGCCGGAGTGAGTGGTGGTGCCAGGCGGCTCTGGAGGTCGTCGAGGGCGACGCTGCGGTTCACTCCGAGGAAAAACAAGGATACAGTTAGACGCGGGTTGAACTGCTGATGATGTGAGCATCAATAGGAGGTGCCGGGGCGGTCGAGACTTACCAGGGGAGGTCGCCGGAAAAACAAACAGACGCGGCGGCGCTCAGTAGATGACGAAGTCGACGTTGCGGAGTGCCCGCGGGGGAATGAGTGGCACGGGGAGATGCGCCAGGAGGTGAGGATCGAGCTCGTGTTCTTGGGAAGGCGAGGCGAGGCTGAACGGCGCCGGAATTTGGTCGGAGACGTTGTCGGAGCAGTGGCAAAGCAAAGGGAATTGGGGGCAGCCTATGGGCAGAGGGGAGGAGCTGTCTGGGGGAAAAGAGAGAGGGGAGAGGGGCGATTTAACGGGCATAGTCACTGGGAGGAATTAAGGCCGTCTTCAACGCGTATTCATCGCCGGAATTACTCACTGCAACGGCAGGGCGAGTTCACCGCGGGGAGGAATAAGGTGACGTGGGCGTGGGGTCGTCTGGCAGTCAGAGAGAGAAGGGTGCGGTGGGGTCCTGCTGTCTGCGACTGTGCGGGTATGAGTTCGAGTGGAAAACGATTCGCGCATGGGGGTTTAATTGGGCTGGAGCTGGGCTGCTGGGCCTGCTTAGTTGGGTTGTTGTTTGTTTCCTTTTTTTTGTACCGAATATTTTTCTTTTTCCATTTAGTTTTCTGTTTTGAAATTCATTCCAACAATTCAAACAACAAATCAAACACCCAAATGAAATCAAAACCTTGCTAACTTTGTATTGAGTTTTAGTTCTGTTTAACAACAAAAATCCAAAGTCCAAAATAAAATAATATTTTTATTCTTTCTAGGATCCATTTAATAATTAAATAAAATAGTCCTTAGTTATTAATTCAAATAGGTTTTGATTTATTAAAAACTCCATTTTGAAAGCTAAATAATATCCAACCCAAATCAGTAGGTTTTATTTGAAAATATAAAATACTTGGAAGCCTTGTTTAAAATAATTTAACAAGTTTTGATGTTTAATTAAAATGGTAAAACCTTTGTTTTTAATAAAATTGGATATTAATAAATCCTCATTATTTTGTTTAAATAACCCTTTACTCCTTTAACCAAAACAAAATATTTTATTTCAAAAACTTGGCCAAGGTTTAATTTGGCTCTATAAAAATAGTCCTTATTTATATTCCTACCTTTTCATTCGAAAACCAAATCTTTTTATAAAGATCCAAAAAAACTAATTTCACTTATTTAATATTTTGTTTATTAATTGTTTATCTTTTCAAATCCCTTTAGGATTTGTTTGATTAGAAATAGGTTTGAAGGTTTCCATTTGGAATCAAGAGTTTCTTCTCACCCTGAAAATCAACAAAGTTTTATTTTATTCATTTATTTTTCACATAAAAAGATTTGGAAAATCTTGGGATGTGACACTAGAGAAATAATAACTAAGCATAAGGTCAAAACAACACCTAGCATGTCATGATAAAGTCTAAGTCATAGTCAATGCAAGCTCCTCTTGCACTTCAAGCAAGAACTTACTACACCTTTCCAAACACCAAGCAAACTTATTTGCAAACAACACAGCGAGAACGGGGGTCCAAACTACTTTATTCAAGCAAACTAAACAACCTAAGAAAAGCAAACGAAAACTAAGACGCTCCAAGAACAACACAACTCTGCATGAAACAATAAAAACGAAGTGTCTAGATAGACCTGAGCTTTTTATTGATGAAGAAGGGGATGCCTTGGTCATCCCAAAGCTTTAACGCTTGTACCTCTTGGATATTTCTTGGAGTTACACAATGGTGGAATCCCCAAGCTTGAGCTTTTGTCCATTCTTCATCTCATTGCATCATTCTCTCTCTACACCTGAAATTTTTCCTTCACACAATCTTCATTAGCAACATTAGTGTATTCAAAAGATATTAGACCTCTAGCAAAGCTTTGGAACAGCAAGGATTTTCATTAAAAACACAAGATATTGTAGTAACTCCTTCAAAAATCTCAATTCACCTAAAGAGAACTCAAAAAGTTATTAATAAGAAGCAAATGCAAATAATGACAAAAATCTGTCAAAACAGACCAGCAGGTAGAAACCGATTTTTTGAACATCTTTTGTTGCTCAAATCAAAAAGTGTTGAACTAATGAAAGTTAGATAACATACTGGGGGATTTATTCATAAATATTGAGCTCAATCTGAGTTACAGAGCCTCCTCACGTTTTTTTTGGTAGAGGACGGAAATCTGTTTCTCGACAGCAACTCCCCAAATCTTACTTCCCTCTCATTAGAGGTCATTCTTGGCACAAAAAGCAAACAAAAAGGATAAAAAGAGGTCATTACTGAAGTAATAACTTCTAATACTCAAGGAAACTCTTGGGTTATCTCCCAACAAGTACTTTTCTTTAACGCCTTTAAGTTAGGCGTGATAGTTTGAGAAGATGCTCACATAAGAAATATGAATTGAAGTAAAAGAGAGCATCAAGAAGCAAATTCAAAACACATTTAAGTCTAACCCACTTCCTATGTTGTAGCACCCCGGGTAAAACCACTACTAGAAAACCGCTCGTTGTTTTTTTTGTGCATCATCATGTCATCATGCATATTTAAACTTAAAACTATTTTATAAAAGCATATCTTTGTTTTCTACATATCCCCTTCTTTGTTTCAAATTATAAAACCTGGGCCTTCCGGATATTTTATTTTTATAAAACTCTAATTACAATGTCTTGTTTTAAACGAATAAAATAAAATAAAAAATAAAGCTTGTTTTTATAAACCCGCCAGGGGAGGCAGTCCAGCCCGAAGGCCAGACCACCTACAACCCCGTCCCAAAAGGAACCTAGATCTAATCCCAGACCCTAGCCAAACCCTAATTCTCAAAACCAAATCCCACCCAACTACCCAGATCCCCACCCCACTGCCGCCGCCAGGAACACAACACACGCACACCCCTGCCCACCACGCCCGATCCCACTCTCCGACCCACACCTGGACGCACACAACATACACGCACGCGGTCGCACACCCTAGGCCCACCAGCACATCTCCCTACCCCAACCTACCGCACGCATCCCCGACACCCTCCACCTCGGCCTCGTTCCCGAGCGCCACCAGAAGCTCATCGCCGCCTCTCATCGCCTCCCTCACCCGATCTCCTCCTCCGGCATTGCCCTCTGCTTCCGCCCACGAGCTCGACCCCGTCATTCTCCTTCTCCTGGCCGGTGAGCCCCCATCGACGCATTCCCTGTTGAGCCCTTGCTCTTGCGCCTCCCATACATGGCGCCGCGGTGCCGCTCGCCCTCTCCTTCAATCCCGACGGCACCCAGCTACCAGGGCATCTTCCTCACCACGAGAGCTCCGCTGCTAGCCAGCACTGCCTCTGCCGTCGCCAGCCCCCCCGCCGCCAAGCCCTGTCGCCTCCTCCCGTGATCCCCTGCCTCATAGGACACGCCCTCCCCTCCATGTTCTGTAACATTCAGTAGGGGCCCAAGCTCGCTCGTGACCTCCCTGTTCTCCGCACGCCCAAATTCCACCTCGCTGTGTTGCTAGTTGTTGGCCAAGACTACACTATGTTATCCTGTTCCCGACGCCATATGGAGGCCACATGAACAAGTTATATGCCATCCCTCTGTTTTCCGTCTACAAGGCGTTCAAGCTAAAGTCTGAGAAGCACAAGGCCTCTTAGAAACGTTCTTATGTCCATGCTCTGTTTTGTGTCATGCCGCTTGTGCACTTGTTGCTCCACATTGTGGTTTCATCCTATATCCTCGTCTGCCAAGGTCGACACCGACTGGATTTATATTCACCGACCAAGGTAACCCGGTGCATGTTAGACCCCTCCTTTATAAAGGAAAGGATCCCTGTGATTGCAATGCTAGTCCCTGGATCAATTCTAGCATCCACAGTTTAAGATGAAGTACACAGATACAAAGGTCGTTTATTACATTCATTCCAGAGATAAAACACAGTCTTTTACAACTCAGGGCCAAAGGCCTAATACAAGAGTTTATGGAATAAGTAAATAAACATAAGTCTTCATCTTCATGTGCCACAGGCAAGCATGTTGAGTGTAGACTCATGACTCCTATTCATCATCGGAGTAACCTGCAACATCACAAGTTACAGCCACAGAGGGTCAATACTTTGGGATAGTATTGGCAAGTGATACCTTAGTATATTTTAAGTGGACTATATTACTATATGCATTTTGGCTAAGTGTAGCTTGGCTTGCTTTGCTTGAAAATAGGTTTTTCCTATTAGTTGAAAACACTAAGTTCTTCTTTGTCAAAAACATTCCCAAGGAGCCACCAATAGACATTGAGGTCCTCCACCCTTGTTCACCCACAAATTTTTACTTAGAAATTGGAGTGATGAGATTCTTGTAGCTTCCATGTCTTGATGCTCAAAAGTGTCCATTTCCTTGGACTAGGCTAAGTACTTAGGTTTTCCATCTGCAGAGGTTGTGCACTTTCCCCACCAGACTTGGTTTCCCAAGACAGGACCTTTCAGAAGCCTTTCCTTAGTCAAAATGGACGCGCTCCAACCTATCAACCCAACTACCACCAACTGTCCAAGTGACTAAGTTCTAGCAACTTATATGATCATGGCAGAGCCCATATTGCCAAGTGGTTGCACTGTAAGCTTTCTCAACACTTGGCCTCCAAATCCCTTTGTGCCTGGGTGGCATACCACAAGTGAGATACACAACCCAAGTCCATGGCCTTGTGTAACCACTCAACATAACCCAATCATTCCATTCCACCCAGGAGGTTCATTTGACTTAGTTGTTTTATTAAGAAAACATAAGTCTCTTGACTTAGAATATTTTTATCATAAACCATATAGATGTTCACCACCCTTGTTTGCTAAGTAGCTAGACTAAGCAGATTATGATAACTTAACTTAGGAGAATTCCCTAGCAATTCTACTATTCCACTCTAATTAGGATTTCCCATCCTAGCACTAGGCAAAATATCATGCAATACTTTAGCAAAATATCTAATGCTAGTACAAAACATAGGATTGGAATATTCATGAAAATATCACTTTCCTTGGTAGTGGGGAGAGTAGCACTCTTCACAATCACAATCACTAGCAAAATCTACACAAGAAATAATAGCATACAATTACACACACTTATATACAACCAAAAATAATATGAATGCATGCATGCAAGAATCTACTAAGTGGTGATTTTTTGAAAATTCTACCAAGTATGCTCATGACTACAGAAACTTAACATAACACAAATTTGCCAACTAAACTTATTTGGCACCCATATAATTTACTAAAATAAATTTCTACTTAAAATGGCCTTAAAACATGTTCTACAAATAAAATCATTTTTAACTGTTACTATATGCTAAATAAATTGGACATTCTGAAAGGCCTTGTTTTACTGAATCCAACGGTATAAAGTTTGTAAAAATCTAACGTGGCAATCAAAAGTTATAAGCATTTGAATTTGGATCAAAATTCAGGTTTTAAATCTATTTTTAGATCTAACCTAGCCACGCGTCATGTTTTTATTCGCCCATACCGTTTCGCACTGGATCGAGCTCCACAGCCGTAGGATCTAAATGATCTGGCGGCTCAGATCGCGTACCGCTTCGGGGTTAAGTGGATCTATCCTAGCGCTACGATACAGATCTAACGGCTGCTATTATCCTGGCCAAGAACTGGCAGCGGAGCGGTGGCTACCGGCGGCGGAACTGTCGGTCGACGACGGGGGCGGCACTACAGGGGGTAAGTGAGAACGAGGAGTAGCTCACCGAGCTCAGGGGGTCACGGCAAAGCTCGTCGTACTCACGGTTGATCAAGGGGCGCTCGGGCACGGTTGCGATTGCTCGCCGGAGTGGAGGACGGCGTCGGTGTGTCGGGTGGTCGTCGTGGACGTCGCTGTGAACCACCCCAAGGCAAGACGAGGACACGGTTAGATTCATAGAGTCAAGGCAGAGTCGTGTGCCTGAACTAGAAGATGCGGGGCGGTCGGGGCTTACCACTAGAGCTCGCCGGAGTTCGTACAGAAGACGGTGGCGGCCAGTCGACGATGCTGCCGGAGCTACGGTTCATGCGAGGGTAAACGAAATGTGTCAAAAGAAGCGCAGAGGCTCACTGAACTAGTTTGCATGAACGAGAGGCAGAGGGAAGCTCAGAACTCACCGGGATTTAAGGCGCAGTCGTCAGAGACGGCGGGGTTACAGAGGGTAATGCTCGCAGCCTGGTGGCGCTCTGGGTTCGGGGTTTGAGGGAGAAGAGAGAGGGGACAGAGGGGGTTCTTATAGCCTGGTCACGAGCAAGAATTACTCGGCCAATAAATCGAATTGACGCCGTGAATTAAACACAGAAACGCCCGCGTTGATTTGGGGATGAACGGGTCGTGCGGGTGGAGACGACGCTGACATGGAGAAGGCCCGCTTGTCAGCGAGGTGCGCGGAGTGTAGGTGGGGTCTGCCTGTCAGCGGCTCAGCGTGTGCGCTTGCGCGTGAGAGAAGAATAAGAAGATCCCGGGTGGGCTTGCTGGGCTCGATTTGCTGCTGAACCAGATTCTGGCCGCGCGGCCTTTTTCCATTGAAGATTCCTTTTCTTTTTCTAAATTCATTTTCTGGTATGAATTTGATATGAATTCAAATCCTTTTGAATCCCAACTGCTTTGGGAATTTTTGCAGGGTTTTGTGGTTTCAAAATAATCATTTTAACTAAGTGGTTACCTAGCAAGGCTTGGTCAAGCTTGGGTTTCAAAGTAAACAGAGATTTGCTCTAGTTTGCACATATTTGAAAAAAAAATTTGAAACTATTTCTAAATTTGGAATCTTGGGTTAAAAACTTCACCTAATCTTTCCATCAGTGGAGGCAAGCAAACAGGTACCTAAACATTCAATTTTCAAAGGATGATGGCCATTTGGGATAAATTGCCCACCTGAAATCATAGCTCAAACTTCTGTTTCTAAATGATTTTTGAGAAAACCCTAAATGGATGAATGATGCCAAGATGATATGAATGAGTTTTGAAACTATGATTTTTGGGATGTTACAAATCTAACCCCCTTATGATGAATCTCGCCCTCGAGATTCGGGTTGGCTAGCAAATAGGTGAGGGTGGTCTTTCCGAAGATCATCTTCTCTTTCCCATGTTGCTTCCTCTTCAGAGTGATGGTTCCATTGCACTTTACAAAACTTGATAGTCTTGGTCCTGGTAACTCTTTCTGCGGTCTCTAGAATCTTGACAGGCTTTTCCTCATAAGTGAGATCACTTTCTAGCTGAACTTATTCCAAAGGTATGGTATCCTTCAAAGAAGACTCTTCCATTTCTGGGTGACATTTCTTAAGCTGACTCACATGAAACACGTTATGGACTGCTGATAGAGATTCTAGAAATTCAACTTCATATGCAACTTCTCCTTTGCGACTTAGAATCTTGAATGGCCCAACATATCTTGGTGCCAACTTTCCCTTGACTCCAAATCTTTTCACTCCACGAAGTGGTGATACCCTGAGATAAGCTCTATCCCCAACTTCGTAGGTGACTTCTCTACGCTTAGAATCTGCGTAGCTTTTTTGTCGGGACTGTGCTATCTTCAATCTGTCCTTAACCAATTTGACTTTCTCTTCGGCGTCTTTGATAAGATCAGGTCCAAATAAGCTTCTTTCTCCCACACCATTCCATAACAATGGGGTGGTACATTTCCTTCCGTAGAGTAACTCAAAGGGTGCCATTCCAATACTAGCTTGATGGCTGTTGTTGTAAGAAAACTCCGCGTAAGGTAAGCTTTCATCCCAACTTGCTCCATAGTCTAAAGCACAGGCTCTCAACATGTCTTCAAGAATTTGGTTGGTTCTTTCTGTTTGTCCATCCGTTTGAGGATGAAAAGCAGTGCTGAATTCCAATCTCGTTCCTAAGGATTCATGAAGCTGTCTCCAAAAGTGAGATGTGAACTGGGTTCCTCTATCTGATACAATACTCTTAGGCACACCGTGAAGGCATACAATCCTGCTCATGTAAATTTTAGCTAGCTTGGCACTTGTATATGTTGTCTTCACGGGTATAAAATGAGCCACTTTAGTTAGGCGATCCACTACTACCCATATGGAATCATACCCTGATCTGGTCCTTGGTAATCCGGTAATGAAATCCATACCAATATTTTCCCACTTCCATTCAGGAATAGGCAGTGGTTGGAGCAAACCCGCTGGTTTCTGGTGTTCCGCTTTGACTCTGCTACACACATCACACAAAGCAATATGTTCGGCAATGTCCCTTTTGAGATTGTTCCACCAAAACCTTTCCTTCATGTCCATGTACATCTTGGTATTTCCCGGGTGAATAGAATACGGAGAGTTGTGACCTTCCTGTAAGATCAGTTTTCGCAACTCTGGGTCTTGTGGAACACATATACGTTTCCCGTGCCATAAAGTACCCTGTTCGTCAACATGGAAACTCTTAGCCTTCCCTAGACTAATATTTTCCTTAATCTTTTCAATTTCCTTATCAGTCTTCTGAACTTCTCGGATTTTATCCAATAGAGTGGGTTGAACATCTAAGGACATGAGATGTCCCTCTGGTACAATCTCCAATCTGAGTTCTTTGAATTGCTTACACAAGTCATCTGGCAATTCCCCTTTTGTAAGGCCATTTACAAACGTCTTACGACTTAGAGCATCGGCTACTACATTCGCTTTACCGGGGTGGTATTGCAAACTTAAGTCGTAATCCTTTATAAGTTCTAGCCATCTTCTTTGTCTCATGTTGATTTCTTTCTGGGTGAAAATGTATTTCAAACTCTTATGATCGGTGAACACGTCACACCGCTTACCCAAAAGGTAATGTCTCCATGTTTTGAGTGCATGGACGACAGAGGCTAACTCCAAATCATGAGTAGGATAGTTTACTTCATGAGTTTTGAGTTGTCTCGAAGCATAGGCTACGACTTTACCATCTTGCATAAGTACGGCACCCAAACCTTGATGAGACGCGTCACAATATACTTGGAAATCCTTTTCTAAATCTGGCAGACATAGAACTGGCGCTGTCACAAGTCTCTTCTTCAACTCTTGGAAACTGACTTCGCAACCTTCAGTCCAAGCAAACTTCTTGTCCTTCTTTAGCAATTCTGTCATTGGCTTAGCAACCTTCGAGAAATTTTCAATGAACCTTCTGTAGTAACCTGCTAAGCCGAGGAAACTACGAACTTCTTTCACATTCTTGGGTGATTCCCATTCTGTCACAGCTGAAACCTTTGCAGGATCAACTGCCACACCATCTTTTGTCATCACATGACCAAGAAAGCCAACTTTCTCTAACCAGAATTCACACTTACTAAATTTGGCATACAGTTTATGTTCCCTCAGTTTCTCAAGTATCAAGCGTAAGTGTCTTTCATGTTCTTCCTTGGTCTTGGAGTAGACTAAGATATCATCGATGAAAACGACAACTAACTTGTCAAGAAATTCCATGAACACCTTGTTCATCATATTCATGAAGTATGCCGGAGCGTTGGTTAAACCAAAGGGCATCACAGTATACTCATACAATCCATACCTTGTGGTGAAAGCCGTTTTTGGTATGTCTTGCTCCCTTATCTTGAGTTGAAAATAACCTGACCGGAGATCAATCTTCGAGAATACACATGCTCCTTCTAACTGATCAAATAAGTCGTTGATTCTTGGCAAAGGATATTTGTTCTTGATGGTAACCTCGTTGAGAGAACGGTAATCAATACATAATCTTTGTGTTCTATCTTTCTTTTCCACGAATAAAACTGGGGCTCCCCAAGATGAAGAACTTGGTTGAATAAACCCTTTCTGTAACTGTTGTCCTAGCTGCTTCTTGAGCTCTTTCAATTCATCAACTGACATTTTGTACGGTCTCTTAGCTATTGGTCCGGATCCTGGCACCAAATCTATCAGAAACTCCACATCTCTATCTGGTGGCATTCCTGGTAACTCCTCTGGAAACACATCCGGATATTCACATATTATTGGCACACTGTCCATGCTAACCCCCTTAAGAGAATTCAGCTTACCTCCTTTGGATTCAAAGTTTGACTTAAATTTTATTCTTTTTCCTCCGGGGGTTGTGAGTGTAACGGTACGATTGGCACAATCTAATACTCCTTCATACTTAGCCATCCAGTCCATTCCCAAAATTACGTCTAGTCCTTGGGAATCTAGGATTATCAAGCTTACTGGAAACTTATGCTTACCAAACTCTATGGTGAGATCCCGGCATCCAAGGCTTACTATCATGTCTCCCCCCGGAGAACTAACTTTTATTGGACACCCAATGTTTTCTGATGCAAACCCATTTCTATCAACAAATGCCTTTGATATGAATGAATGAGATGCACCGGTATCAAAGAGTACAAATGCTGAAATTGAATTGAGTCTGAACTTACCAGCCACGGCATCAGGCTCCTCATAGACCTCCTCCACATTGATGTGGTTAATCTGTCCTTTCTGAAAAGGATTTGGCTTGTTAGGTCCTTCAACTTTCTTCTCAGGGCACTCATTAGCATAATGCCCCAGCTTCTTGCATTTGAAGCACTCCACCTGACTGATGTCCTTTTTAGGAGGTTGGCCTCCACTTCCACTACCATTGCCACTATAGTGACTCTTATGTCCACCCTTGTGGTTCTTGTACTTGTCCTTGTCATGACTGCGGTGATGCTTGTTGTCATGACGGTTGTGGTTGTGCTTGTTGAATTTCCCATGTTTATGGGATCCTGAGTTGTCACTGTCATCATAGTGAGATCGTTTGTGAGACGATCCCGAGCTGTGTTTGTCGGAGTATTTCCTCTTTCTACTCTCGACTTGCTTCATTTTACTTTCCAAAATAGCAGCCTTGTCACACAAAGTCTGATAAGTTGGAACATATGCCACACCCAACTGTAGATTCAGCTCATCATTTAAGCCTTCCAGAAATTTTTCCTTTCTTTTGGCATCCGTGTCAACCTCATCCGGTGCATAGCGCGCCAGATTGTTGAACTCTTCTATATATTCTGCCACGCTGCGGTGGCGCTGTTTCAGGTTGTGAAACTCCTTCTTTTTCAGACTCATTATCCCTGATGAGATATGAGCCGTGCGAAAACCATCTTCAAAGATAGCCCAAGTCACCTCATCAATAGGAGTGGTGATTTGGAAGTTGTCCCACCATGTGGCGGCTGGTCCTTCCAACAGATGAGCTGCGAACCTGACTTTTTCAGCATCCGTGCAGCCCACGGTCACTAGGTCTTTGTTCACAGAACGTAGCCAGTCATTGGCTACCATGGGATCAGTTGTTCCCGAGAACTTTGCTGGTCTCAGACGCAGAAATCTGGTGAGCATATCAAAACCCGGTGGGTTGTTGTTGTTGTTGTTGTTGTTATTGGGGTTGTTGTTGTTGTTGGGGTTGTTGTTGTTCTGGTTTTGGATGAACGTCGTCATCATTTGCATAAGCTGTGTTTGCGCATTCATCATTTGTTGCATTTCCGGGGTGATGTTATTGGGGTTGGGGTTTGCGCGACGGGGAGGCATCTGTGGTTTATTCAAATAGATAAGTATGAGATACCCTTATATGTTTTATGCACAACACATCACAAGCATTTCACATATCATGCAACATAATAATAAAACTCAACAACCAAATGATAAGTTCATGGAATAAAACACACACAAGTGGCAAGCCATCCACATGTCGGATGGTCCAATAACAAGTTCACAATAACAAGTATGAATATGGAAGGTGTATGAATAGTCAAGTCTACTCATCAATAACAATCTCCTCCTCGACGAAGGTAAGACCTGCGTTCTCCATCGCGGTCTTGTTCTCCTCAATCGTAGTGGTCAAAGAATCAACCTTGGCCTCGAGAGCCCTCTTCTGGGAACGAAGCGTCTCAATAACCATCTGCTGCTCTAGCTCGAAATCCTTGGACTTCAATTCCTCGGTCATGTCCCGGATCTTCTTGTTCCTATCCTGGACGCGTTTCTCCTGACTCTTGAACTTGCGGTCCTGGGCCTCGAACTTTGTCTCCATTTCCTTGATCATCTCATCCTGCTGCGCAAAAAGCTTGTCCTTCTCGCGAAGCTGCACCTAGAGCTCGTCATTACCTAGCATGACGTTCGTCATGTCCGTATCTACGTGCCTGAGAAGAGTCTCTAAGTCCTGAAGGTAAAGACGTATCGGCTCCGCAGTGCTCCTCGAGTCGTCCTCAAAGTCGATGGACTCTCCATCAACATCACGTCTTCCAAAGACGTGGAAGTGAGTGCCCCTAACCTGACGGGAGTGACGGCCTAACAGTCGTCCTATCAGATCCTACATGACTACCTCCATGCCTCTCTCCCTGTCGTCGTGCATCAGCTTGAAGACGATGGCCTCCGTAGTAGGCTCAGTATGGCGTCCGGGCTGGTTCACCTTGAATCCCCAGAGGTCCTTCCTCTCGAACTTGGTGAGTGGGTACACCGTGATGGTAGGAAGAGGGAGATCAAGCAGAGTGGTAAGCTCAATGATACGGGGACCAAAACGAGTAACCTGAAACTCCTCAACAGTGCTGATGGCAATAGGCATCTATTTATAAGATTGAAAAAGTTAGAACAATGCAATTCAAGGTAAATCAAGACAAACATTCATACATATCCATGAAACATAATTGTCACACAAGACATGCATACATAAATCCATTACATCATTCAAGGTCCATACTTATTTAAATTATCTTTTGGAAATAAGGTGATAAGTGGTGTTCCAACTAACGAAGTGTCCTTACAATCCAATCTCTCGGGATTTATTATTAAACACAATGTTCCTAGAGGCAATCCACCAATCTTTCTCTCTTGACTCTATCACTAAGTCTATAACATCTCCCCTTATCTCTTGGTTGGTGTCTTCCAACTCTTGAGTAAGCTCCTTCTCTTTCTCTAAGTCCTTTTGGAGGTTGAGCATTCTGCACTTGACTCTAGCACTTAGTTCTTTGATAGTCCTCCAAGCTGCATCCCTGGCTGACTCAAATAATGTGGTGTGCATTGTAGTGTTGGTGTACATGCAGAATCCTCTTTCTTTGTGGTTGTCTTCCTTGTTTTTGTACAAGTGAAGTTGCACCCACCAATACTCCACTCCTTCATCCATCACTGGAAAGCCCTTGTACACGGCTTCACCATGTGCATCCATTGCCTCCATGAGGTCCTTGAGAATATTGGGAAACTCAGTTTCACACTCCAAGGTCATGGTCATGAGTGGTCCCTTCTTCACGGCTTCGTTGATGGAGTTCATCTACAAAGGAAGTTGAAAGAGATTAGAAAAGTTTTACGATAAGAATAGACAAGTGTAGAAGTAGTTGAAAAACTTTTCCTTAATGGTTTTCCAATCCTAGGGTCATAATCCTACAGGCAACACAGTGCTCTGATACCATCTGTTAGACCCCTCCTTTATAAAGGAAAGGATCCCTGTGATTGCAATGCTAGTCCCTGGATCAAAGCTAGCATCCACAGTTTAAGATGAAGTACACAGATACAAAGGTCGTTTATTACATTCATTCCAGAGATAAAACATAGTCTTTTACAACTCAGGGCCAAAGGCCTAATACAAGAGTTTATGTAATGAGTAAATAAACATAAGTCTTCATCTTCATGTGCCACAGGCAAGCATGTTGAGTGTAGACTCATGACTCCTATTCATCATCGGAGTAACCTGCAACATCACAAGTTACAGCCACAGAGGGTCAATACTTTGGGATATTATTGGCAAGTGATACCTTAGTATATTTTAAGTGGACTATATTACTATATGCATTTTGGCTAAGTGTAGCTTGGCTTGCTTTGCTTGAAAATAGGTTTTTCCTATTAGTTGAAAACACTAAGTTCTTCTTTGTCAAAAACATTCCCAAGGAGCCACCAATAGACATTGAGGTCCTCCACCCTTGTTCACCCACAAATTTTTACTTAGAAATTGGAGTGATGAGATTCTTGTAGCTTCCATGTCTTGATGCTCAAAAGTGTCCATTTCCTTGGACTAGGCTAAGTACTTAGGTTTTCCATCTGCAGAGGTTGTGCACTTTCCCCACCAGACTTGGTTTCCCAAGGCAGGACCTTTCAGAAGCCTTTCCTTAGTCAAAATGGACGCGCTCCAACCTATCAACCCAACTACCACCAACTGTCCAAGTGACTAAGTTCTAGCAACTTATATGATCATGGCAGAGCCCATATTTCCAAGTGGTTGCACTGTAAGCTTTCTCAACACTTGGCCTCCAAATCCCTTTGTGCCTGGGTGGCATACCACAAGTGAGATACACAACCCAAGTCCATGGCCTTGTGTAACCACTCAACATAACCCAATCATTCCATTCCACCCAGGAGGTTCATTTGACTTAGTTGTTTTATTAAGAAAACATAAGTCTCTTGACTTAGAATATTTTTATCATAAACCATATAGATGTTCACCACCCTTGTTTGCTAAGTAGCTAGACTAAGCAGATTATGATAACTTAACTTAGGAGAATTCCCTAGCAATTCTACTATTCCACTCTAATTAGGATTTCCCATCCTAGCACTAGGCAAAATATCATGCAATACTTTAGCAAAATATCTAATGCTAGTACAAAACATAGGATTGGAATATTCATGAAAATATCACTTGCCTTGGTAGTGGGGAGAGTAGCACTCTTCACAATCACAATCACTAGCAAAATCTACACAAGAAATAATAGCATACAATTACACACACTTATATACAACCAAAAATAATATGAATGCATGCATGCAACAATCTACTAAGTGGTGATTTTTTGAAAATTCTACCAAGTATGCTCATGACTACAGAAACTTAACATAACACAAATTTGCCAACTAAACTTATTTGGCACCCATATAATTTACTAAAATAAATTTCTACTTAAAATGGCCTTAAAACATGTTCTACAAATAAAATCATTTTTAACTGTTACTATATGCTAAATAAATTGGACATTCTGAAAGGCCTTGTTTTACTGAATCCAACGGTATAAAGTTTGTAAAAATCTAACGTGGCAATCAAAAGTTATAAGCATTTGAATTTGGATCAAAATTCAGGTTTTAAATCTATTTTTAGATCTAACCTAGCCACGCGTCATGTTTTTATTCGCCCATACCGTTTCGCACTGGATCGAGCTCCACAGCCGTAGGATCTAAATGAAATATGGCGGCTCAGATCGCGTACCGCTTCGGGGTTAAGTGGATCTATCCTAGCGCTACGATACAGATCTAACGGCTGCTATTATCCTGGCCAAGAACTGGCGGCGGAGCGGTGGCTACCGGCGGCGGAACTGTCGGTCGATGACGGGGGCGGCACTACAGGGGGTAAGTGAGAACGAGGAGTAGCTCACCGAGCTCAGGGGGTCACGGCGAAGCTCGTCGTACTCGCGGTTGATCAAGGGGCGCTCAGGCACGGTTGCGATTGCTCGCCGGAGTGGAGGACGGCGTCGGTGTGTCGGGTGGTCGTCGTGGACGTCGCTGTGAACCACCCCAAGGCAAGACGAGGACACGGTTAGATTCACATAGTGAAGGCAGAGTCGTGTGCCTGAACTAGAAGACGCGGGGCGGTCGGGGCTTACCACTAGAGCTCGCCGGAGTTCGTACAGAAGACGGTGGCGGCCAGTCGATGATGCTGCCGGAGCTACGGTTCATGTGAGGGTAAACGAAATGTGTCAAAAGAAGCGCAGAGGCTCACTGAACTAGTTTGCATAAACGAGAGGCAGAGGGAAGCTCAGAACTCACCGGGATTTGCCGGCGCAGTCGTCGGAGACGGCGGGGTTACAGAGGGTAATGCTCGCAGCCTGGTGGCGCTCTGGGTTCGGGGTTTGAGGGAGAAGAGAGAGGGGACAGAGGGGGTTCTTATAGCCTGGTCACGAGCGAGAATTACTCGGCCAATAAATCGAATTGACGCCGCGAATTAAACACAGAAACGCCCGCGTTGATTTGGGGATGAACGGGTCGTGCGGGTGGAGACGACGCTGACGTGGAGAAGGCCCGCTTGTCAGCGAGGTGCGCGGAGTGTAGGTGGGGTCTGCCTGTCAGCGGCTCAGCGTGTGCGCTTGCGCGTGAGAGAAGAATAAGAAGATCCCGGGTGGGCTTGCTGGGCTCGATTTGCTGCTGAACCAGATTCTGGCCGCGCGGCCTTTTTCCATTGAAGAGTCCTTTTCTTTTTCTAAATTCATTTTCTGGTATGAATTTGATATGAATTCAAATCCTTATGAATCCCAACTGCTTTGGGAATTTTTGCAGGGTTTTTTGGTTTCAAAAATAATCATTTTAACTAAGTGGTTACCTAGCAAGGCTTGGTCAAGCTTGGGTTTCAAAGTAAATAGAGATTTTCTCTAGTTTGCACATATTTGAAAAAAAATATTTTGAAACTATTTCTAAATTTGGAATCTTGGGTTAAAAACTTCACCTAATCTTTCCATCAATGGAGGCAAGCAAACAGGTACCTAAACATTCAAATTTCAAAGGATGATGGCCATTTGGGATAAATTGCCCACCTGAAATCATAGCTCAAACTTTTGTTTCTAAATGATTTTTGAGAAAACCCTAAATGGATGAATGATGCCAAGATGATATGAATGAGTTTTGAAACTATGATTTTTGGGATGTTACAGTGCATCATCGGCACCGAACCCAAGCCCGACACCAATAATCGAGCACTTCGACCTGGAACACCAAGATCTCCTACATGGAAACCCTGATGCCTTCGGCACGGAACACTGAGAATGCCGTCATGGAAATCAAATTCCCTGCTCTTGGAATTCTCAAACCGATCCTCGCCGAGCTAGAACCCCGTCGAACCACCCCGAAACCCCCAAGATCATCGATCCGATGTGTGACCCTCTTTTTCCGAGACCCCTATTTTTATAAATAAGATTACTTGATGCATTTAAATTGTACATGCTTGCATATATACTTTGTGGTTTGGGGGCCTTATGTCGATTCACCTCATAATTAAATATGTAGATCATATGCATGTGAATCTAGTCTAATATTGGTCCCATTTAAAATTGTGTAGCGAATCGGTAATATATTTTGCCATGTTAAGACAACATTTAAATTGTGGGGTATCTAAACAACTTGAACTATCTAAGTAAATGTCGGAACTCCGGTTTCGTTTAATATTGCCTAATCGCATTGCATCTTTGCCATGTCACGCATCATACAAGCATCATGCCCGATCTTCTGTCGTAGTATTAAATAGTGCATTTGGTGTTTCTTCTAGTGTTTTGCTTCTTCATGGGTTAGGACGATGAGTTGATGCGAGTGTCGACCCGATCTTCGGGTGAACCTTCGACAATGTTTTTAGGCAAGCATTCTTCCCCTTTCTACCTATTTTACATTTATAGTCTTTACTTCCTCCTGCTGATCTATTGCTATCTATGTTGCGATGCTATAGATTCCGTACCCCGTTATACTTCCCTGCAACCCTTATATTGCCATGGACACATCCTATTACCTGTTGTTTGGTAGATATTCAGCCTTGTGAGTTGTAGTTGCTTGCGCAGGTGATGCGTCGCGCCGTCGATCTTCCACAGTTGTTGGAGTAATGCCGCATGTTTAATGTTCGAGATGATCATGGCTTTAATTACCGTTTAATAACTAAAATTGAAGTAGGTAAATAATGCAGAGGCACAGGTGGGCAATAGATGTTATTTGGTTTTTAACCGTCCACTTGTGTCCCGTAGGACCCCGAGTACTTGATACCTGTTCTTTGAATATTCGCACTATCCGCATGTGGGACCATGATTCCCCTTAGCATGAGCTTGAGTCATATCTTATTTCTTGGGGCCACAAAGTAGTTTGGGGCTTTATTACTATCCTATACTTATGCCATGTTTTACTGCTTTATTTACTATTGTGCGTGGAGCGCCTGTACTGTTTAGGTAAGCGGAGTGTTTTCGCGGTATTGACAAGCCCAGTCACACTTTCAGGTTCCCAGTCGTTTATAGCCATTGACGCAAACCTCTGGGTCCGTTCCGGAGCTCGCCAACTTCGTCGCGGGTAGCTTGGTGGGGTGGCCCCCTGAAATATTATATGAATCTTGCGATTTCTTTGTCGTGATGCCTCGTTGGATTTTCATTTGGTTTTTCCGAGGTTGATCGTTCGTGTGTTGCTATTTGTGCCCCCCTGCAGGGTAAAAATTTCTGAAAGCCATGTCCGCGGTTATGGACGACTTGGAGCACAGTATCTCGATCATAGACAACTATAACTAAAGTAGTGCTATAAATTTGACTATGTGATGACTAGTAATCAGCTTCACCATAATGGAATGCAAATAAAAGTGCCAACAACTACTGGGCTCTTGAATGTCTCATGTTACATGTATCTGACTAGTAAGTATCACAACTACAATGGAATGGTTAATTAAAATTTCCCACTGATTATTATATCAGGATGACTCATACTATCTATATATGACTAGTAAGTGTTGCAACTATAATAGAATGGATAAAACTGCCAACTGTGTGAGTTTCCTTGGTATGAATTCCTCGTTTGGTCTTGAGGGGGAAACACCAGGATGGGTACGATTGGTGTTAGTATCAGGTTGGTTCCGAATAGGTCCTTCTTATCCCTCTCTGATAGTCTCCACTTGTATCATGTCTCTATAGGTTGTATAGTGCATTCTTCACTGCCGCATCAGTCCACCATACCTATGTAGGCGAGGACCACCGAATTCTAAGACTCATCGTGTACTGTCCTCGGTACTGACCGCTCTCTTTTCCTTTGCTCTTTGTCGGCACCCCTTTTCTTTAAGCAGGTTTTGAGATCGACGTCGTTAGCAGGGTTGCCTTTCCGTCTTGGCCTAGGCAGGGTTATGGACGCCATTGGTTATTCTTCAGAGCTCTTAGCCCTATTTGCATCTTGTCCGTAGTCGGGTGTTGTAGTGGTTTTCAAGGTGATTTGGATCTTTGTACTGTATATCTGTATTCTTGACCCATGGAGTCGTTGTTGTATATATCTGTTTTATGGGTTCCATTGTGGACTAATGTGTAATGGTATTACTTCGTTTTCCACCTGCACGAAAGTGCCTGGTGGGTGCCTTTGAATCGTTACTTTGCGGGTTTGGCGGGAATCGCTAAAACTTTCATAGGGACGATTCGGGGGTGTTACATATGCATTGGAATCTTGTAATAAAATAAATTCACAAAGAACAAAGTGACATGCATAGGAAGGTAAATCAAGAGTAACTTCAAAACTTTCAGCACATAGAGAGGTGTTTCAGTACCATGAAAACTTGTACAACCATATTTTCCTCTCTCATAATAATTTCCAGTGGAATCATGAATAAACTCAATAATATAGATATCACATAAAGCATGCTTTTCATGATCTACAAACTCATAATTTCTATCAAGCTCAAAAACAGTGGGACTAAAACCTCTACAGGTTTTATCCAAAGTAGATATTTCAAAAGGATCCACAGGAACATAACATTCATCCTCCTTTGGTAATCATGGGGGACAATCAAATAATGTAAGGGATAAAGAGTTACTCTCATTAGAAGGTAGGCATGGGTAGATCCATTCTTCCTCCTTTTGTTCATCACTCTCCTCTTTTTCATCTAATGAGCTTCCCGTTTCAACAATTTCTTCTTCCATAGGCTCCTGCAGGGCATTAGTCTCTTCCATTTGTGGAAAACGCCTATTAAAATATTCAAGAATATAGAAATTTTCTCCCTTGTAATTATCAAAGCAAAATTTAAGTATCTCAAAAACCTCATGTTTATAAGGTGCATCATCGGTATTTTCAAGCAAACTGGCAAGTTCAAATGCACCCTTGAAGGCAATAAATTCTTCAATTTGTTCCACATCATCAAAATCATAATTTCCTTTAACATAAGAAGATATGGTAACATTACCATTATACTCACATTGAAAGGGTAGGTGTTTATACCTCTTGCAGCAACAAGCTTTATCAAAGCAATAAGTAACATTATAAGTAGAGCACATGTATCTAGCAATAGTATTCAACTTATCAATTTGTTCCCATACGTGTTTCCCTTTTTGTGACAAACGGTGTTCCTTATAATAATACTTTTGTTCTTCTGTGAACCCACCTTGCCAATAAGAACTAGTTTCAAAGAAACCATCCATTGATAGAAAGCATGACCAAGCAAGGCAACAACAGACCAGCAACTAGAGTAGGAACTATTTTTTTGTGTTTTTTGAATAAAGCAAGCAAACCAAACTAGACTAATTTTTTGGGTTTTTTGGAAAGAGGCAAACAAAACCAAACAAAAGAAACAAAGCAAACTAAAAACAAAGTAAAGAGAAAGGAGGTGAAGGACTCCCCTTGTGAAGACATCCTTAGCGTCCCCGGCAACGGCGCCAGAAAATCTTGGTGCTTGACGGGGAGGAAGATGTTGAAGCTATCCTGTAGATCCCCGGCAATGGCGCCAGAAAATCTTGATGACTGTCTATGCACAGCCTGTTGGGAACCCCAAGAGCAAGGTGTGAAGCAGCAAGCAGCAAGTTTTCCCTCAGTTGAGACCGAGGTTATCGAACTAGAAGGAGGAATGAAACTTCACACAGGTGTTGCAAGCAACACGGAGACCTGCACAACACAAACTCAAGACTTTTCCCCAACAAACAGTGAGGTTGTCAACCTCACCGGTTTGCTGTAACAAAGGATTAAACATATGGTGTGGAAGGTAATGGTTTGCAGCAAGTAAACAAGTAATAGTGGAATATGTATCAATGGTAAAGATTGGACCGGGGTCCATAGTTCACTAGAGGTGCTATCCTTAGATAAACAACATGGCATGAAGGGTAAACAAATTACAGCAGGGCAATTGACAGGAACTGAGCAAGGCATAACAATGCAATTACTAGTCAGAAAGATCCTATGAGATTCGATTGGGCAATACAACAATATACATAGACCGCCATGCAACTGCATCTATGACTAGAAGTCCACCTTCAGGTTATCATCCGAACCCCCTCAAGTATTAAGTGGCAAGCTAGAGGCATGAACCCACTATCGAGCATAAATACTCCCTCTTGGAGTCACTAGCAAATACTTGGCCAGGGTAGCTACTAACAACGGAGAGCATGCAAGATCACAAACAAAACAGACAGGATAGAATCATAAAGACAAAACCATTAATCAAACCAACATAATAATCTCAATATCCATCGGATCCCCTCAAACACAACATGCATGATTACAAATAGATTAGATCTTGATCATGAATGGAGCTCACAAGATCTATATATGAAATCACAAAGGAGGAGATACAACCATCTAGCTACTACATGGACCCATAGTCCAAGGTGGAACTACTCACGCATCATACCGGAGAGAAGGCCTCCTGGATGATCTCCCCTCCGGCAGGGTGCCGGGAAGAACTTCAGATCCCCCCGATCTAGGGACGATGGTGGCAGCGGCTACAGACGGTTTCGTGGATATTTGATCGGGTACTCAGGTTTTCTGCATCGGGGGCTTCTTATAGGCGAAAGGGGAGACCGAGGAGGCGGCCAGGGTCACCAAACCCTAGCCAGGCACGGGGCTGGGCCCACCCATGCTTGGGGTGGGTCTGGCCCTCTGGTTGGCCCCTCTGGCTCTCCTCTAGACTTCTTGTTCCCCACGGAAAGTAATTGACTTTGTCGTTTGTCCCGTCCAATTCCGAGAATATTTCTTTACCAACTTTTCTGAAACCAAAAACAGCAGAAAGCAGGCATCTGGCACTGTTGCAACTTGTTAATAGGTTAGTACCAGAAAAAATGTAAAAAGCACCTCAAAGCGTAGACAAGCAAAGCAAAGTAGATACAAAACAAGCATGGTGCATCAAAAATTATAGATACGTTTCCAATATATCACATGCAATGTACAAGACCAGATGTGGCACATGTTATTAGTTTGACTAGTAGGTCCAATCGGATCCAGGTTCGGAGCACTGGATAGCAGTCAAGAATATCCTTAATTACTTGCGAAGAACTAAGGATATGTTTCTTGTGTACAGAGGTGAAGAAGAGCTCGTCGCTAAGTGTTATGTCGACTCTAGCTTTGACACCGATCCAGATGACTCTAAGTCTCAATTCGGATACGTATTTCTCATGAATGGCGGAGCGGTTAGTTGGAGGAGTTCCAAACAACCCGTGGTGGCGGTATCAACAACAGAGGCCGAATATGTTGCTACTTCGGAAGCGGTTCAGCAAGCGTTTTGGATGAAGGAGTTCATATTCAAACTAGGTGTGGTTGCAAGAGCGTTGGACCCAATGGTGATCTATTGTGACAACAATGGTGCCATTACCAATGCCAAAGAACCAAGGTCTCACAAGTATTCAAAGCATATTAAGCGCCGGTTTCACTCCATCCGTGAACATTTCAAGGATGGAGATATAAAGATTTGTAAAGTGCCTATGAATCTCAATGTAGCAGATCCGTTAACTAAACCTCACCCTAGAGAAAAACATGATCAACACCAGAACTCCATGGGTGTTAGATTCATCACTATGTAACTAGATTATTGTCTCTAGTGCAAGTGGGAGACTGAAGGGACTATGCCCTGAGAGGCAATAATAAAGTTTTTATTATTTTTATTCCAAGTATATGATAGATGTTTATTTTGCATGCTATAATTGTATTAATACAGAAACGTTAATACATCTGTGTTTAATAAACAAACAAAAAGTTCCTAGTTATGCCTGTCTCATAAACTAGATCGTTGATTAACAAGATGATCAAGGTTTCCTGATCATAGACATTGGATGTTGTTAATAACGAGGTCACAACATTAGTGTAATGGTGTGATGAACATTCATCTGAAGTATAGCATTACGATCAAAGTCATTGAGTTTATATTGCTATAACAACTTACAAAGTGATCCTAATCCTTAGACCATGAGATCATGGCAATCACTAACACCGGAAGAGTTTCTTGATAACATCAAACATCACACCTTAACTGGGTGATTATAAAGATGGGTTCAGAGCTACCAAAGTGTTATGTTGAGGCCCATGGATCGAGAGTGGAATTTGTTCATCCCAATGACGGATAGATATGATCTAGACCCTCTCGGTGATATCACATTGGTTAGCTTGCAAGCAAGTGATTTGATCACTAGAATGTTATATCACAGGAACAAGAAAAGAGTGCATGTCAGTAACGAGATCAAACTAGGTATGGAGACACCGATGATCGAATCTCGGACATGTAATATATCGCGAAACAAAAGGATTAAGATACTAGCATAAAAGGTTCCGACGATCACAAGAAAGTCATCTTTGAATGTGTGGGTTAGTATGGGTCTCCAGATCCCGCTTCTGATTATTGATCAGATAAGGGTCTCGATCATGTCCGCATTATTCGCGAACCGTAGGGTGGCACACTTAAGAGACACCGACATCCAAATGGAGAAAAAGTTTCATACCGAAAAGAATAACAAGCGCAGGAATTTATTTCAATAGATACCGAAACAGGTTTTCAGGTGAAATTGCAGAAAGTGTTTTTGCATGTGAAATGAAATACTAGCAAGGGGTTATATGTGAATGTTTGTCATTAAAGTAATTGATAAAAATTTTGAATAAATAAAAGGAGTTTTATTTAATGAGAGTTTGCATTACATTTGGTGGAAATTATATGGGAATTTGAGTGGGATTTTGAGTGGAGGGAATTGAAAGGCATTTGAGTGAGTGGAGTGTCCACCCACATGAATGAAGGAGGGGAGGGGGCAGCCCCCATGGCCGGCGGCCACCCCCTTGGGTGCCCCCCCTCCTCCTATAAAAGGAGCCCCCTCTCCTCTCTCTCACTCACACCTCCTCGTGAAGGATCTCTCTCCCCCTCTAGTATTTATCCCCCATGCTCTCGGACTAGCGAGATACATGTTCCCGGTGGATATTCGGCAAGAAAGAGTTGTGTTCCGCTGCATCGCTAGAGCGAGGAGGTGGAGGTTTCTCGGTGCCTCGAACGTGTGTGCAAGCACGGATGGACTGCTAAGTTGCGGTGCTAAGGACTTCCTCTCGATATTGAGATCGGCAAGAGATCGTCTACATCAACCACGAGTTTGACTCGTTAAGCTTTGTCGGTCTTCAAGAGTATATTCTCTACGGATATACATCCGCTCGTTGATTATATCTAGTAGATAGATGTGGCGCCCCGCCAAAACCACTACTAGAAAATCGCATTATTTTTGTGCATTGCATCATCATGACCGCATGCTCATGTCATCATGCCACATTGCATTTGAGCATCGTCATCATCCTGCATGGTTTTTGTCTAAACTATTTTCGAAACGCCTAGTTTTGTTTTCTAAATATTCCCGTCTTTATTCAAATTAAAACCCGGGTCTCCGGATTATTTTGTTTCGTCTATCAACGGATTTCAAATGCCCCGTTTTAAATAATAAAACTTTTATCTTATTTTTAGGAGGCAGCCTGCCAGGCCCGAAAGCCCGGCCGGCCACCTCCAAGCCCTAAACTAAAACCTAGTCTAATCTTTTCCTACCTAATCCTAATCTACCCATCCCCAGCCACATCACCCTGGCCAATCACCATCCGCCACCTCACTGCATCCCACCACCTCACCACTCCCTCTCCCCATCCCAGCCGCCACCTCACCCCACCATCCACCCTGCAGCCTGGCCCCACCCCGCCAGCCTCTCTCCCGTGCCCACCTGCCTCGCGCGACCCGCGGACACGCGCATCACGCACGCCACCCGGCCCCACCACCTCGCCTGCCCACCTGCCCGCTTTCCCCTCCCTCTCTGCTCCTCGTCTCGCTCCTTCTCCCTCCCCAACCCGATGCTCCCTCTGGCCTCTGCTCGATCCCGCCTCCCTCTCCCCTCGATCCTCTCCGCCGCGTGTTGCCGTCGACGGCCTACCTCTGGAGCGCCGCCAGCAGCCGCCGTTCTCTGCCGGGCCGCCATCGCGTCGCAGGGCACACCCTCGACCCCGTCTGCGCCTCACCCGCCCGTCGTCCTCGGCACCGTCCTGCGACCGTGCCGCCCTGCTCGGCTCCCTTCGTCTCGCGGCCGCCGCCGCCTTCCTCCTCTCGCGTCGGCGCCTCCCCGTGGCTGCTTCCCCCTTCCCGCTATCTCCTGCTGGCGCCCCTCCGCCGCCGCCTGGCCCCGGCACCAGGCCCATCCGCCGCCAGCGACCCGGGCCCAGCCCCACGCGTCGCCCAAGCCTAATCTCCTCCGCCAGCGGCCCCTGCTTCGCCAGGCACTCCACAGCCGTCGACCCGAGCTCCGCCGTCCTCGTCCGTCTTCGTCGAGCCGCCTCATGCCCTGCGAGACCGGCCTCCGTCCTCGCCCCCGGACCCCCTCGTCGTGTCTAGCCGCAGCGTTGTCGCCGGCGCCCGTCGCCTCTTCCCCACGTCCTGGCAGAGCGTCGGCCGTGTTGCTCTTGCCTCTGTCCACCTCGGCATGGACACCACAACCCTCTGCTTCTGTTCTGGCCACGCTCGGTTGCTGTCGACACCAAGTATGAAGGGGCATGCTGTTGGAGCTTTCAGTCAGAATAGACACGGCCCTTTGCAACCTCAAGCGCTACAATTTGAGTACTTGGTGTTTTCAATGTGGTGAAGACATGGTGGTGTTGGAGTGGCGATGTTGAGTTGATTACCATTGGAAGACTGCGGATGTAATTCCTCGACACCAAGTCTGTCACCGACCTCGAAGCCCGAACCCAAGACCGACATCGTCACCCGAGAACTCTGACAAGGACGCCAAGATCGTCGAGATCCCGGACGCCAAGTTCTTCATCCCGAACGCCAAGACCGACCCGATACGCGGACCCGACAAGATCTTCTCGACGACAAGATCGACCGCTTGGAACCAAGATCTCCGGCACGTCACGACAAGTTCTCCATCTTGTATCCGATCTCGTCGAGCCGTTCTCCCGTCGAACCCTGAGACCGACCCCGAACCCCTCGGAGCCCAAGTTCGCCAAACCCTAATGTGATCCCCTATCCAAGACCCCATTATTTTATAATATGACATTATCAACTGATGCATATTAAAATTGTCATACTTGCATACATGTTGTGGGTTTGGGGGCATTAAGCCGATTCACCTAATAATTAAATATGGGGTCCATATGCGGGCCAATCTAGTCTAATATTAGTCTCATTTAAATTTGTGTAGCGAACCGGTGCTATCTTTTGCCATGTTAAGACAACATTTAAATTGCGGGGTATCTAAATAACTTGAACCATATAATGAATTATCGGGACCCTGGTTCCGCTTAATATGGCCTAATTGCATCGCGTGCCTGCCATGTCATACATCATACATGCATCATGCCCGATTTTCTACCGTAGTATTAAATAGTCCATCCGGTGTTTCTTCTAGTGCTTTGCTTCTTCACGGATTAGGCCGATGAGTTGATGTGAGTGTCGACCCGATCTTCGGATGAACCTTCGGCAATGTTTTCAGGCGAGCAATCTCCCCCTCTCTACCTATCTTGCTTTTATAGTATTTATTTCCTCCTGTTGATCTATTGCTATCTGTGTTGCGATGCTCTAGTTTTCGTACCCGTGATATCCCTTGCGGCCTTATATTGCCTTGGACACATCCTATTACCTTTTGTTTGGTAGATAGTTGGACCTGCGCGTCGTAGTCGCTTGCTCAAGTGCTGTTGCGTGTCGTCGAGTACCACAGTTGTTGGAGTATTGCCGCATGTTTAATGTTGGAGATGATCATGGCTTAAATTATTGTTTAATAACTAAAATTGAAGGTAGGTAAATGCAGAGGCACCGGTGGGTAATAGACAATATTTGGATTTTAACCGCTCACTGGTGTCCCGTAGGACCCCGAGTTCTTGACACCTGTTCCGAGATCGAGCGCGCTAACCATAGGTGGGGTGTATGGGCACCCCCATCGATTTAGTACCTGATTCCAAGTACTGTACTGGGGGCCACAATTAGTTTGGGGCTTTATTACTATCCTGTACTTATGCCATGCTTTACTGCTTAATTTAAGATTGTGCGAGGAATGCACCTGTACTGTTTTGGAAGCGGAGTGTTTTCGCGGTATCGACAAGCCCAGTCACATTTTCGGGTTCCTTGTCGTTTACAGCCACTGACGCAAACCCTGAGTCCGTCTCGGAGACCGGCCGACTTCGTTGCGGGTAGCTTAGTGGGGTGGCCCCCCGTGCTTGCTTTGGGTCTGGGAAACGTCGTGTCCGAAACCCCGTCGACATACCGTTGGGTGTATGTTTTGTGATCTTGTACCTACCTGATCTGACAACAAGGGTGTAGGTGCGTGTGGAAACTTTGGTGCACCCCTGCAGGGTTAAATCTTTTCGAGAAGCCGTGTCCGCGGTTATGGACGACTTGGAGCACAGTTCGCGATCATAGACAACTATAACTAAAGTTTACTGCTATAATTTGACTTGTATCCGATATGACTAGTAATCAGCTTCACTGCAACGGAATGGCTAAATAAAAGTGCCAACAACTGCTGGGTTTGGGGATATCTCATGCTATTTGTATCTGACTAGTAAGTGTTGCAACTACAACGGAATGGTTAACTAAAAGTGCCCACTTCTTATTATATCAGGATGACTATCTATACCTAACTAGTAATTGCTGCAACGATAACTGAATAAATAAAACTGCCAACGGTGTGAGTTCCTCGGTTGACTTCCTCGTTTGGTCTCGAGGGGGAAATACCAGGATGGGTATGTTTGGTGGTAGTATCAGGTTGGTTCCGAATAGGTCTTTCTTATCCCTTTCTGATAGCCGACAGTTATATCGAGTCTCTATAGGGTGTTTAGTGCATGTTGCGCTGCCGCTTCAGTCCACCATACCTATGTAGGCGAGGACCGCCGAATTCTAGCCTCGCCGTGTACTGGCCTCAGTACTGACCGCTCTCTCTTTTTCCTTTGCCCTTTGTCGGCACCCCTTTTGTTTAAGCAGGTTTTGAGGTCGACGTCGTTAGCAGGGTTACCCTTCCGGCTTGGCCTGGGCAGGGTTATGGACGCCATTGGTTATTCTTCAGGGCTCTTAGCTCAATTTGCATCTTGTCCTTACTCGGACGCTATATCGTTTTAAAGATGATTTGGATCTTTGTATTGTACATCTGTATTCTTGACTCTTTGAGTCGTTGTTGTATATATGTTTTGTGGGTTCCATCGAGGACTATTGTGTAATGATATTACTTCGTTTTCCACCCGCACGAAAGTGCCTGGTGGGCACCTTTGAATCGTTTCTATGCGGGTTTGGCGGGAAGCGCTAAAACTTGCATAGGGCCGATTCTGAGGGTGTTACAATAGATATTGGTACTTAGTTGATCCCATCGTAGGAAATTTTTTGTTTTCTATGCTATGAACCCTACAGTTTAGACTCGTCCATGCAACGCCTGTCCATCCATCCATATGCCTACCGCGCTCATATCCTACTGTTTTCTACTACTGTTACTATTGCTCTTGTTTTACTTCTACTTTTACTTTGTTGTTGATACTACCAAATTGTTGCTACTGATAAACTTCTGTGAGCAAGAACTATTTCCAGGTGCAGCTGAATTGACAACTCAGTTGTTAAGGATTGCAAGTATTCTTTTTCTCCCTTGTGTCAAATCAATAAATTTGGTAATACTAACCGCGAAGACTGTTGCGATCCCCTATACTTGTGGGTCATCACATATCGCCTTCAGTCTCCCACTTGCACTAGAGTACAAATAATCTAGCTCGCATTTACTAATCATAAACCATATCACATATGTGTTTATTGATCATGTATTGTAAGACCCCACCTATTAAACGTAAATGCCCATGTGATTGCAATGCTAGTCCCCGGATCAAATGCTATTATCCACAGTTTAAGATGAAGTACATAGATAAAAAGGTCTTTATTACATCTTCATTCCAGAGATAAACATAGTCTTTTACAACTCATTAGCACATGGCTAATACATATAGTTCAACATAAGTAAATAAAGTAAAGTCTTCATCTTCATGTTCCACAGGCAAGCATGTTGAGTGTAGACTCACAACCCTAATCTCCATCAGAGTAACCTTCAACATCATAAGTTACAGCCACAGTGGGTCAATACATTTGGAATTGTATTGGCAAGTGATACCATAGTAGAATAGTAGTATCTAACTTCTATATGAATTTGGCTAAGTGTAGCTTAAGCTTTCTTTGCTCAAAATAGGTTTTCCTTATCAGTTGAAAAACACTAAGTTTTTGTTTGACAAAAACACCCAAGGAACCACCAATAGACATTGGTGAACCTTTACCCTTGTTCAACCATAAGTTTTTAACTTAGAAATTGGGATGAGGAGATCCTTGATAGCTTCAATGTCTTTGATGCTCAAATTGTCCATTGTCGGGGACACGTCTAAGTACTTAGGTTTTACCCTCTCGAGAGGTGGTGCACTTTTTCCACTAGAATCGACATGCATCGAGACTAGAACTTTCAAAAGCATTCCCTTAGACCACCATGGACGCGTTCCATCCTATCACCCTACCACCAACTGTCCATATCCATATCCATAATACTTAACGATCTAGGTGTTTCATTCACTTAGTTGTTTTATTAAGCAAAACACAAGTCATAGACTTAGAAATATTTCATAGCATGAATAATTCACCCTTGTTTGCTACTAGCTAGGCTAAGCATGATAACATAACAAGATTCTTAACTTAGAGAAAATTATACTAAGACTAAAACTACTAGGATTTCCCAAGGCATAGCATAGTATATATACTTAGAAAAATTCCATGCAAGCCCTACTCAAAATATCACTAATGCATAGTCAAAATAATAGGAAAAAATACATGAAGCACCACTTGCCTTGGTAGTTGGGGGAGTAGCAACAATCCTCACACTCACAATCACCACTATCACAAAATTCTACACATAAAATGATAACACCAAATTTACATTCAAATATTCAAGCAAAAATAATATATGAATGCATGCAAATGCAATAAAATGATTTTCTACACTAAACAAATCAAACCAAACAGTACTGAACACAAAGCAATCTATCTAAAGTTTAAACAAACTCAAATTTTCATCAAAACAATTTTATAAACATTTTATATAGCCAAAATATGCATATAATTGGTTCTACAAATAATCCTATTTTCCAGAAGAAAAATACAAATTCAAGGCCACAGAAGTGTAGGGCTTAATTTCACGAATCCAATGATATATTATTTGCATTTTTTGCATAAACATATCAAAAGATATGAAGTTTACAAGTTTAAATTCCTAATAGATTCAAAAACAGATTTTATATCTAACTGCCAAACACGTGGCCGCATCTGATTGGCCCGTACCTCTTTGCGCGGATCGCTTAAGGTGTGTCAAACACATATGTCTACTCAAAAGACCTTGGTCCTTTGAAAAATAAAAAATAAAACCATGCCCCATAATACAAATAAAGAGGGGTTAAATATGGTTTTATTTTAGGGTTTTGGTTTAAAATTTTTGTGTAAGACAAATATGCTATGCTTTTATGAATGCAATGCATGCTTTTATAATTCATAAATTTTGGGATGTTACATGTATGCTCATGGAAAATGTCTTGCCCATGTTCTGTTTTACCAGATCATTCTGTATTTGCAAATCGTTAATGTCTTCCTAATTTTGACATTTACACCATTATCTCATAATGGATTGAAGTATTTGTTTGGCCATACAGTGAGACTTTTTCTAGTGTTTGCAATGATGGTCTATCAGTCAATTTAACTTTCACAGTTGTCATGTAAACTTTGAAACACACTTAGCAGAAGTTGAACTTCTTTAGGGAAAAACTATACTTTTGTATGTATGTAGATCCTAGTGAATAAATTCAGTTATGTGCCTAACTTTGCTTCTTGCCATTTAAGGACAAACTTAACTCTAGTTCGGTGATTAACTCAGGAATCACCTGAAGATATGTGCTTATAGTTAAGAGTGTGTTCTTCCACTTTGGGTTTCATTACGTCGAGTATTCAATTATCGTTATATATGGAAGAACCTATGACTGAGGTGTCATCGGATTTTCGACAAGTACGCCATAGGGGGTCCTGACAGCATTGAAAAGATGGGGTGTGAGACGTCGGATGTTCCGGGAACGGTGAGCACAAATTTACCCAGGTTCAAATCTGACTGCGGTGATCGGATCTACTCCTGCTAGCAACCCAGGAATATATCAGCGAGAGTCGAATGTAAGAACAGATTACAAGAGAGGTTCTCCTGTGCAAATAGGTTGTGGTATGATCTGGTTCCCTAAAGGCTCCCATAGGGCCGGCTTATATAGTCATCGGGACCTAGGGTTACAGGAGAGTCCTATCCGGCTACGTTATAGAGTCGGTAACTAGATATAGCTTAGACTACAAGTAATACTACAGGCCTAAGTCGGTAACTCTTCTGGGCCTTGTTGTAGCCGGAAGTGGCTCCTCCTCTTTCTCTAACTGGGCCTTCCGTGAAGCAAAGCTCTAACCCGTTGGTAGGCCACCCTGGTCAGTGAGTCATGTGGGTATACCCGGAAAGTATATCCCCAATAGTAGCCCCCGGAAGTCTCCAAGATCCAAAGTCAGATAAATCGTCTAGCTTGATGGTTTCTTCGTCTTGAGAATCTTGAAGGGTTCCCGAAAACTTCTTTCAACAAAGTAGGATTCCGAGTCATCTAAGTCAGATGTTTTTTCCTTTGACTTCAGTCTTTTCCTTGCTCGGTTCAAAACATGAGCCTGATTTTAAACAACGGTGTGCTGTCTGACAACTTTTCAGACCAGGTCTTGTCACTGACAAGGGTCCCATCAGCACGACCGTTGGTGGCCCCGTAGTTTACAGAATAAAACATCATTTCAATGCTTGCACGAGAATCGAGGGGGCGGAGTAGTCGTGAGGAAGCTACCTCCCTCAATCCTTTACACATGGCACAAATCATGCGGTTTAAACACAAATCTCGGTGCAGAGGTTAATAAGACAGAAGAAAACCTTCTCTCCTAGATTCATCTCTCACCGTTTCATTCATTGCCTCCTCGTACTCCTCGAGCCCTCCACAACCATTCTCATTTACACACTGAGAAAACCCCAAACACCAATAACCTTTAATCCTTCCCTAGCGAGATGGAGGCGCCATCCAGCTCTGGAGCGGCGGTGGTGGGCACGGCGGCTGCGGACGAGAAGAAGATGTGGGGCCTCTGGGTCCCAAGCGTCATGAACAACGCCAAGCTCTAGGTCATGGAGGACAAGGGCAACCTCGTCACTAGTGCATGACGGAGCGTCGTTGGAGATGTTGTTCCTGCACCGCGTGATAGCGAGCGGGTTCTCTTCGGCACGCATGTAGATCGCGGCCTCAGCCTCCCGCCTTCGGACTTCCTCATCGAAGTCCTTCAATACTACGCTGTGCAACTTCACAATCTTCCCCCCAACTCTTTTCTATAGCTTAGTGCTCATGTAGCTCTCAGTGAGGGGTTTCTTGGCATTAGGCCAAGTCTCACCCTTTTTCGGTACTATTATGGTACCCAGAAGAACTCAATCGCTGCCGGTGCTCCTTATACCACCGGTACTCTTAGCTTAGTCCTCAGGAGAAACCGAGTCTATCCTAGCATTAACGCTAGCGTGTCAGTTAAACGTTGGGCCGGGACCTTCTTCTACAATAAGGATATTCTGGATCCTAAAAAGGCGAAAGGTCTTCCGGCCTTCGTCGACGGTGCCGCTCCCCACCAGGAATCATGGGACACGGAGGCGCCGGAACTTTCTGACATCTTGATCCTTGCCAAAAGGCGGATCGAGTTCCTAATGAAGCACAAGGGCCTCCGTGGATCCGACTTGATCCACTGCTGGATGGATCACCGGATCTAGCCTCTACAGCATCATGAAGATCGCCTCATGCACACGGTCACCAGAGACCGGAAGGATAGCCTAAGGGTCAGTCCGAATCGCATCCCTGCGAAGGACTACAAGAACTGAATGTAGTTTTTGATCAAGGCGAGAGTGGAAAGAAAAGTTCCTGATGTCTCCCTAAATATGTTTATGGCCAATCGTCCCTTGACTCCGGTAAATATTTGACTTTACTTTTGCATTTTTTCATTCTTTTTTGTCTTTTCCTCCGACTCTATTTTTACCAAAGCTTTTTCGACTTCAACAGCTCGAGAAGCTCCCCGGGTCTGAGTTAGCTCCACTAGAGGGCTATATTTCAGACGATTCGGAGGCAATGGAGGATGATGAGGTGCAAGAAGTTCCTGCATCTGCCTCCAAGAAGCGCAAGGCCAAGGATATCGTTGTTACTGCTGGCACCTAAGTGTTGCCAGTAGTTAAAAGGTTTGCACCTTACCAATATTATAGTACTTGGTACATTTCTTCCTTTACGAAGCACACCTGATGTTTGGATTTATGTGTTTCAGAGCAAAAGAAGTTTTTTGAAGAGAAAGCCGAAGCCAGATAGCAAGCCAGGCAAGCAACTGCGCCAGCAGAAGCTTGTCGTTTCTCCTATTATGCCTCCTCCGACTCCCAAAAGTTCCCAGACCTTAGCACCGGAGGCCTCTGCCTCTCCCGATGCTGCCTCTGCCATCCTCAACGCCAGCACAACCTCAAAAGTCCTGGTTACCATTGGTAGCCAGGCAACTAACAAGGGTGAACCCGTCAAGGATAATGATCCCATGGTGATATCAATAGGGGAGGTGGATAAAGTGGCCAGCTTTGCTGCCTTCGGCCTGAAGTGGAAGTAAAAGGAAGATATTCTCAAGCTGGCTCAGTCTAATCTCGAGAAACAAATCCTCACTCTGGAGGAAGCGAGCCAAGAGACGTTGGACATGAAGTTGGTTAACCTCCTGGACCAAATTTTGGTCTGGGATGCAAAAATTGAGTCTGGAAAGCTCCCAGCAACAAACATTCCCTCCCTCTCCCTTGCCGAGAAAGTGTTTCATAACACAAAACTCGGATTTGAGAAGCTGCATTTGGAACACATTGTAAGTTTTCCGAATCTTGTTTACGGTATTTATTGTCATATCCTCTATCTCCCAAGCATAAAGTTGGATAATCATTATAGCATTAAATCTGAGTTGTTACTTATAGGATTCAAAAGAACGATATAGTGTAGCCCCCAAGGCGTGTGATGTATTTTTACTTGGTTAAAGCTGCAACCCGAGTCTGAGTAGCTGTCTGACGGTATTTCGTCTCTAAACTTACTTAAAATTTCATCTTCCAACCAGGAATTGCTCAAGAATATTTGCAACAAGCGTAAAGAGATTAAGGCTCTGCGCCATGAAAATTCCCAGTTAAAGGTTGAGAAAGATGAGGCAGAAGGTAATATTTTCTGACTCCTTTTTTCATTAGTGATTGCCATAGTCGAATTATTCTATTCGACTTATAATTTTTCCTTTGCATAATTGCTTAGTGAATCCAGCAAGATGGTGGAGGAAGCCGAGAACTTCAAGGTCCTGAAAATGGAGAATGATGAACTCCGGGGCGAGCTTGAGAAGCTAAAGGTTTAATCAGAGAAATCTGTGAATGTCGTCCTGGAGTCAAGCAATATGGAGACCGAGAGGCTCGAGAGGTTGTTGGCCCTCCGAGATAAGCAACTAGATGATCTTAAGAAGGACTTCGAGAACCAGATAGATCTAGCGCAGGCCACAAAAAAGAAACTGAAGAGTCTTTAAGAGGATCATTCTGAGTGGAACTACTCCATTCTAGGTAAGATTTCTGACTTTTTCCTCTCCTATTGATTTTTGACTTTCTTTGAGTCAGATTTTGATTTTTTCAGATCCTCTACATCTTTCCGACTCTTCTTCCTCCAAACCTCGCCTCGAGCGTATAAAGCTTGTCAGAGATATTCTTTTCGACTTTCACGAGACTCTAGAAGAGGCTGGCAAGTTAGTCAGACTTTCCAACTTGCACAAAATGCCAGTGCTCGAGGTGAGGGACAGAGCCAAGGAGATTCCAAAGCTCATCGAAGACTGGAAGATCTCCTACGCTCGGACTGCTGCACAGACCGACCTCACCATGGTGATGAGCGACCATAGCGATATGGAGATCTGGCACTTCACCAAGGGCATCACCGATGAGGACGATGAGGGTAACCCGCAGGACATCAAGGCCATCTAAGAGTCCTGCACGGGCTATACTTGTCGTGTGGCAGAGATGAGGAACTACACGACGCCATTCTTCGAATCCGTCGCTATGACTCCTTCGCCCCAAGAGCCAGAGGATAGCCTCATTGAAGGAGCTTCCGAATCTCAGGATCAAGGCGACGATGTCCACTCCAGCGCTCCACGGTCTCCTTCACCACCGCTTGAATATGCAGTATAAAACATCTTTGATGCATTATTCCGAACTTGTTACTGGGCATGTAATGATGGGAACAATATTTTTGTTTTTAATATGTGTTGGTTTGTAAGAACTAATGCTTTACTATCTTAGCACTTGTTTATATATATTCTTATGAGTGTGCCTGAAAATTTCTTAAGCACTGCTTTTGTGTTTATGCTTGTCGTTTTATCTGGCTCTCTGCCTCGTCCCTTTCATGAGCCGGCCAACTTTTAGCACGAAAACTTTGTCGAGCAACAGATCTCAATTGCTAAACCTGTTTAAACTCGGAAACAAAGCCGGCTTCCAGTACCAAAAATTCATTACTCGGAAAATACCCGCGTCTAAGCAATTGGATAAAAAACCAAAGTGTAAACAAAACATTAGATTTTTACCCTAAGGTAACATTTTTTATTCAAAAATCATAACCAGAACGAACATAAGCATAAAGTACTTTCAAGCATTCTGGGATTTTTGAAAACAACATGCTCTTTTGGAAGTAAGATGGTAAAAAACTTCTCAAGAATAACATATGAGGAAACTAATACTTTATTTCACTTTGAACATGTACACATATGATTACAAGGAAATATAACTAAAAATAGAAGGGACGTAGCTATGCAATATTCCATGGATGGTCTATGTCATCCGGGTCTGTACTACCACCAGCTCTTTTTCTCTTCCAAGTGTCCGGTCTTTCCTTGATTGGTCTCATATCGGTTAAATAATATGACTGTTATGCAGAACTCTGCTGATCATAAAAGGTCCTTCCCATATTAGGGAAAGGTTGTGCTTTCTTTTTTGCACAAGTTGGAGAACCAAATCGTCCTTCCTGAAAGAACGGTTATGTATTCTCTGACTATGATACTTGCATAACTTATGCTGATAGATTGTAGATCTCTGCTCAGCAATGATGCGAACTTCTTTGATTACATTGAGATCATCTTGTCGAGAGACTTCTGCATCTTTTTGGATATACGCTTTGACTCGAGGAGATTGGTAAATTATATCACTTAGAAGAACTGCTTATGCACCATAGACTAAGAATAAAGGAGTGTATCTGGTTAATCTATTAGGAGTTGTACGTAAGCTCCATATCACATATGGTAATTCATCCGCCCAAGCCCCCGCGGCACGACGGAGTGGTGCTTCAAGACGAGGTCAGGTTCCTTGTAAAATGAGACAGTTAGCTCTTTCAAGTTTCCCATTAACATGTGGATGCGCAGCGGATGCAATATCGAGTCGGATCTCTTGTTCCTCGCAGAATTTGGCAAGTTCCCCCATGGAAAAGTTGCTCCCATTGTCAGTAATTATACTGTGCGGATACCCGAATCGGATGATCACGTCTTCGACGAACTTTCTGGCTATGGCTCCATCGCAAATTGTTACGGGTTTAGCCTCAATCCACTTTGTAAATTTATCCACCATCACTAGTAGGTGAGTAAATCCATATTTTGCCATGCGAAACGGTCCTACAATATCACGCCCCAAGACCGCAAATTGCCATGTAATAGGTATTGTTCGTAGCTGATCAGCCGGAACATGTGTCTGATAGGCGTACTCTTGGCAGCCTTTGCACGCTTTGACCAGTTTATCGGCATCTGCCTTAGCTGTAAGCCAAAAGAATCTGTGTCTAAAAGCTTTTGCCACTAAAGATTTGGCTGCAGCATGGTAACCACACTTACCTTTGTGGATTTCTTATAAGATTTCCACTCCTTCCGAAAAAATACATCGTTGAAAACCCCCAGAAACACTCCGCTTATAGAGCTCACCATTTATTATTGTATAGGATTTTGCTCGTCGGACGATCTGTCGGCTCAGGATTTCATCTTCGGGTAATTTTTTGTCTATCAGGAAATCCAGACAAGGTTTTGTCCAGCTAGGAATTATAGCCAGCAATTCTATTAACGGTGAGTCGGATTTCGTCAGATAGTCCTCATCAACTCCAGTGATGGAGGGAACTTTCCAGTGATGGAGGGAACTTTCGTCGGATGTGTTGTACCTCAAAAACCTCGAACGATTTAGATAATTTATCCACAACGGTTTTGTAGGCTGCCATGTTCTTATTTGCATTGAAGATATCGGATACTTTTTGAGCAACCAAATCTGAGTCTCCGTAACACATGAGTCTTGTTACGCCAATATTTTTGGCCATGCGTATTCCATGTAACAATGCTTCATACTTGGTAATATTATTGGTTGCCGTGAAGTGTATTTGTAACACATATAACATCTTATCTCCTTGGGGTGATTTGAGTACCATGTCAGCCCTCAATCCTCCTCATGCTTTTGATCCGTCAAAATGAAGGGTACAAAATTCCGAGTCTGGAGGACTTGTATTTTCTGCCGTCTTTGTCCAATCAACGACGAAATCGGCAACTATTTGGGACTTGATTGTTGTTCGTGTCTTGTACTCAATGTCGAAAGTTGCAAGCTCTATTCTCCACTTTGCGACACGTCATGTAGCATCGCGGTTGTTGATTATATCTCTAAGGGGAGCAGTACTCACCACTATGATCTTGTGCTCTTGAAAGTAGTGTCGTAGCTTTCTGGAGGCAAAGAACGCTCCATAGGCCAACATTTGATGGTGTGGATACCGTTGTTTTGACTCTATCAAGACCTCACTTAGGTAGTATGTTGGACGTTGTACCTTATGCTCGTAACCTTCTTTCTCACGCTCCACTGATGTTACCACGCTTATGACCTTGTTAGTCGTTGTGATGTAAAGTAACATAGGCTCCTGAGGCTCTGGTGCTGTGAGAACTGGTGGGTTTGAAAGTACATCTTTCAAACTTTGTAGAGCAGTGTTGGCTTCCTGGGTCCAGATAAATTTGTCAGTTTTCTTCAAGAGTTTGTATAAAGGCGCAGCTCTTTCTCCGATCCAGATGACGAACCGACTCACTGCTGCAATACAACTAGTGAGACGTTGCACGTCCTTCAAATGAGTCGGCCTGGTGATGTTGAGTATAGCCTTAATTTTGTCTCGGTTCACCTCTATACCTCTTTCAGACACGATGAGACCTAAAAAAATTCCGGCTAGAATTCCAAAGAAGCACTTCTTCGGATTTAGCATCATATTGAATTTTCGTAGGTTAGCAAATGTTTCCTCAAAGTCGTAAATTAGAGTTCCGTTCTTTTTGGACATAATTGCTATATCATCTACGTATACGTGGACGTTGCGTCTGATTTCATCGTTAAGACAACGTTGCATAGTACGTTGATAAGTTGCTCCTGCGTTCTCTAAGCCAAAAGGCATAGTTTTGTAGCAGAAGGTTCCAAAAGGAGTGACGAAAGACGTCTTGATTTGATTGGATTTTTTCATCGGTATTTGGTGATATCCGGAACATGTGTCGAGAAAAATAGTAATTCCGACCCTGCCGTTGAGTCGATAAATTGATCGATTCTTGTTAAAGGGAATGGGTCTTTTGGACAGGCTTTGTTCAAAGCGGTATAATCAACACACATATTTAATTCAATAGTGTACTTTTTAGGGACGAGTACAGGATTTGCCACCCAATTTGTGTGGATTACCTCTGTTATGAATCTGGCTAATTCTACTCGGGCTAATTCCTTGGCTATAGCTTTGCGCTTTTCATCACCAAACCGTCATAAATACTATTTGATGGGTTTAACGTCAGGCTACACATTAAGAGAGTGCTCGGCAAGTTCCCTAGGTACTCCGGTCATGTCAGAAGACTGCCGTGCAAAGATATCACTATTAGCTTTGAGGAACTCGACGAGCGTGCTTTCATATGCGTGGTCTAGGCCTACCCCTACGTTCGTCGTCTTGGAGGGATCGTCTTCCTTCACCGACGTCTTCTTCGTCTCTTCTGACGCCTTGAAGTGCATGCTTGGCTTTAGCACCTCGTTCTTCATAGCGGGCATCTCAAACGAATCGATGGTCTTCTTGATCTCCTGGTACTCCTGGGCGTGCAGCACGGCTTCGGCAAAGGCTGCATATCCTTCGTCGCACTCTCGCGCCTTCCTCGGATTTCCCCGGATGGTGATGACGCCCTTTGGACCTGGAAGTTTTATCATGTTGTAAATGTAACAGGTACGAGCCATGAACTCCCAATAAGCCAGATGCCCGAAGATGGCGTGGTAAGCACTTTTGAATGCTACCACCTCAAAAGAGAGTGGTTCGGTCCGATAATTGTCTCTGCTTTCGAATGTCACATCCAATGTGATATCACCCAGAGAATTTGCCTGTCTCCCTGGTACAATGCCGTGAAAAGTTACACTTATGTAGTTCAACTGGCTCTCGTGGATCTTCATGCGGTGGAGCGTCTCGATGTAAAGGATGTTGATGTTACTGCCACCGTCCATGAGAGTTTTAGAGAACTCATATCCATCAATAAGCGGATTCACGACTAGAGGGTACTTTCTCCAACGATGTGTTTTCCTCAGGTGATCTAAGCGGACAAAGGTGATGGTTACATCCGACCAATCCAGGAATTGGGGAACACCCGGAACCGTGGCGTTAAGCTCATGGAGAACAGCCTTCTTGACCTTAGCCGACTGAGTCCCAAGGAAGCAGACGTATGTGTCTTTATTTGTGGGATAATCCTTCTTTCCATTCGACTTGGGCTATGCGGCGTCCGCTTCTTCCATGTCGGAATCTTCCTTGGGCTCCTTGCCTTTCTTGAAATTTTTATTTCCTTTTAGTCGTTGGCCCTGTAGCCAGCGGATTCGTCTTTTTTGATGTCGTCATTGAAACGAAACTCGGAATTTGTGTAGGTACAGCCTCAGTTACTATCCAGGTGATGCACACAGGGGTTGTTGGAAATGTCAGCTCAGGTATAGGTTCTTCTGGGTTGCTGATCTCCTCTGCCCTGGATTCGAGAAGTTCCATGGCCTCGTCCCCCGATCGCCTCCGTGCCCTCCTCGTCCTCTAGATCCGAATGTTGCGCTAACTGCTGTGTTGTCTAGAGTCGGTTTATCTTCCAAGGTGTTTTTGCGCTTCTGAGTTTGTTGCTTCTGCTGCTTGGCCACATTTGGGTTGGCCAAAATATTCAACAGCCCTTCTGATTCATCATCGGCGTCGGCATACTTGCTCGCCGTCTCTATCATTTCTCCCAAATTTGTGACATGGTCACGCTTCAACCTTTGACGCAAAAGTCTGACTGGGAGTCCTGCAATGAAAGCTTCAATCGCAGTTTGCTCATTTACTACCTCGTAGGAGTTTTTGTATCGATCAAGCGTCTGAGGTATTGTCGGCAGGTTTCTCCGGGTCTTTGTGTGCAGCGCTGCAAGTCTCCGACTATGCAGGGCCTTCTGTATGTTCCCTCCAAATTTGAAAAGAACGCACTTTGCATATCATACCAGTTATGAATTGAATTCTCTGGTGGTTCATTGAGACAAGATCGAGCCGTCTTCTGCAACATAAGTGGGAGATATCGGACTGCAACCAGGCTATTTCCTCCTTTGGCGATGCAGCAAGCCTGGAAAAAATCTTGAAGCCAAGTATCTGGCCGAGCTGCGCCGTCGTAGGGTTGAATGTGTTTGGCAATACCAGAGTCAACCGGAAATTTGGTTCGACGGATACGTGGGCCAAATCATTTAGGTCCCACATACACTTCCTCTTCCTCGTACTGTCGTGCTTCAATGTTTGACTTGATGCAATAACGAGTGTCGTTTGGCGAGAGAGATCTACGCCTTAGAGGCTCGCGGCTTCTGTGCGACAGAGTCAGATTTATGCTTCTACTTTCACCATTGCCGCCTCCGCCTCTGCGGCTTTCATGGTTGTGATGAGATCCCTCATGGTCGCTGCCTGGAGGTGATGGTGGCTCTGGTGGATTGTTTCAGGCTGGGTTACGCAGTGGTGGTGGTGGTGGAGCCTCATTATGCTAACTCCGAGGTTGGTTTTTTCGGGCCCCGTCCCTACTTGATTCAGGACGGTCCGAATCATCTCTTCGCATGCTGTTACCAACCGGACGGTTTGGGGTGGCATTCTTGGGCTGGCGGCGCACCTCCAGGTCTTCTCTATGGCGATTGTTCTACCGACGATGGCCCTGGTGAGGGACCAATGCCCTGATGGCATCCTCAGACGTAGCCAGAATAACTCTCGACCAGTCACACGCGGGCCTGGGATGATGACCATTTGATCTGGTCTTTGAATTCTCTTCTTATCCCCTGGGATGATAGCGTTGATCTGTATCCCTGCGAGGTCTTTCATCAGTGCTTTGGTCAGCTCCAGTGTGGCAAAATTCTGACTTTGAGGCCAGTTTGCCATTGAATGACGCGGCCATCTTTTTTTGTTTCAATCCTTTGTCCAGCAATGCTACGCATTGTCGGACTTGATCTAGAGATGGATTATTGGCGAGCATAGCCCGAGCAGCTGTGGCGTTTTCTAACGGCGTGATGTAGACTCGGATCTTCTCTCTGGATTTTCTATCAAATAGATCTTTATGCACATTCGGGTTCTTATTAGCAAGAACCGGACATCCCCTTGTCTTGTTTGGTAGTCGCTTGAATTCTGACTGGTACTTGGTGGGATCTCTTTCTAACTGCTGCTTGAGCTCGATGATGCACGCAGCTTCCTCGAGCAAATACAAACGATGCTTTTCCAGGTCCTCGGCCCTTTTCTCCAGCGCATCCGTAGTAAGATCCAAAGCAGTTGGGATTGGTATTGTGAGAGTGTCTCCGTAAATTTCACGTGCACCCTTGGTGACAACATGTCCATCCACAAGAGGATCGATCGGTGTGGGATTAATCGGATCTCCGTCCTGATTCTCCATCTCGATCTCTTCATCAACTTTTTCTTCGTTGGTTCCCTCGACACCTGGCTCTCCTGGTGTCGGATTCTTGTTCTTATTCTTCTTTGACCGCCTAGTAGCCTTAATGTGCGTACCGGTGGAAAATACGGATTTCGGTCCGGTACTAGGAGATAAACTTATGTCGGTACTTTCCGTTGTAGTTGTCTTCTGGACCTCGGATGAATCTCCGATGTCCATGTCATCTTGCGAGGTGTAATCTTCGCCCATGCTATCCTACGGACTCAGAGGGGTCTTCGGATCACCTTGCGATGGTTTGGAGACGTATTCTTCTTCGTATGCCTCCATATCTTTCTCGAAGTCTCAAAGTTCCTGCAACGTTATTGACTCCTAAGGGGAATCGAGTAAGTCGACACTTTCTTTGATTGCGTCAAGAACTGAATCGTTTCCGGCTCCGGCATCGACAGATTCAGATCTAGAGCTTACATGGTACATGAAGTATTAATTCCTATTTGCGTTCTTGAGGGACTAGAGCATCCTAATCTTTGCCTCCAGTTCGCAGTTGGAGCGCGGGCGTCTCTTTGGCCTGATCCTGTACCCTGTGAACAGTTTTTCTGCCTCAGCATCGACATAGTCAAATCTGAAGCGAATATACTCTTCATCTGTGTAACTGATCTCAACTTGGAGATCATATCCAGATTTTTATTCCACCACTTCTTCCACTATAGGAGCAGGCTGGGTGGCTTCAGTTTTTTCCGGCATCTTGAACTCTTTCGCCTCTATTGTCGTGGTCGTGGCACGGCAGATGCCATGGGTAGGCTAAAGTATGGGGCCAATGGATGCTAGAGGGATCCGGGGAGGGAAGATGGAGTTGATTCTACACACAAAAGACTAAGGCAAAGATCTTTATTTCTCCTTCCTTGGGCTACAAGTGCTCCTTGAGCTGCATACAAGGAAAAAGGAAGAACTTTACCAGCCTAACGGTACTAGAAATGAGCCGCTCCCCCCTTCAGAGTCCATGCCTCTCCTTATAAAGGAGTGCCTTGGGCTCCTCTAGGGCTGACGTGGCAAGCATATTCGAGGAATATGCTTGTCCCAATATAGTAGTTCGGTGCCCCCCTTTCCCTGTAGCTCCCCTAATGACGGCAAGGTTCCAGAGGGCCCCTCATGTGCGCCTCGGGCTTCTGGACTGTCACCTCCGTGACCTCCTTCTGCCTCTCTGTCGCTCTGCGCCTTTGTCCCTAGCGCTTGGCTCCGCTCAGATTCTCCCTAGCTTGCTGCTAGGGTTTCACTTTAGGCTTCTCCTTCTCCTGCAAGCTTCATATCATTCGGTCCCTCCTCACATAACTCGTATCGTCCTTTACCTGCATCAAGATCACTTGGGTTGACCCGGCCGACTTACGCAATATCTCGGCCGGGTAATGTCTTAGCGTAAATACACGGGTCTCTCCTCTTCATGTCTCGGCCGACTTCTACGGGATTCGGCCGACCTAGGCTGTAACTCGGAAACCAGACGGGGATTATACCCTCGTCTTTTCCCGTCTTTACCCTATCCGGGGTTACCTCCCCAACATTAGTCCCCGAAGCTGGTGTGGCCCTGCCGATAACCTCGGCCGGGCCGTATCAGTTTCATCACATTCTTTATATATTGTTTCCGAGTTATCTCCCTCTCGTTCGAGGTACCCACGTTCCTTCTCTCGTACGCCTTGTCCTACATGTCACCCCCATCATTGTTCCTCTAGTTTTCTATTCCTCTACAGTATTTACTGACAGGCTACAGTTATCACTGTGCCTGTCGCGCCGGCGCTGCGACGCCTCGTGTGCCGCTTCCCTTGGGGATCGCGACCTCCTTTGCTACTGTGTGGCCCTTGGTGCGGTTCCACTTAATGACGTGCATTTGCGCCGCACCCACGATCTATACGGTCAACCGCCGCTCCCATGATCCCACTACCTCGCTTGTGGCTCGATTATAAAGAGGGGCGCGGTGTATGGGAATTCACTTTTCCCCTTCTTGTTCACCTGTGCCCTTCTTCTTCCTCTCGCTTACGCGCCCTCTTGCAGCTCCGCCGCTGCGCGCTCATCAGAACTTCCGACGGCGAGGACTCCGTCGTGTTATTCTGTCCGCCCCGTCCGCGCTCGCCAGTTCCGTCGCCGTCGCCGGTAAGTTCTTTCCGGCCGTGTTGCCTAGGTTTTATCCTAGATTTCTCTGTTTCAATCTTGTACTCGTGCGGAGGTTCCTCTGTTCCTCCGCCGCCGCTCCCGTGCAAAATCACGACGGGGCCTCGTAGCTCTAAATTTTCCTCCGCCGCCAGCTCTTCCTCCGTCGATCTTTCCGGCGAACCCATGTCTAGCTCCTTTAGTGGTGCTCTGGTAGAGGATGATGATGCTGGCTCTGGGCCCGAGCGAGGCTCGTGGCAAGGCTCCTCTGTTACCCGCCGCGAGATTGAGTGGCTTATCCGAACTCGGAGGATTCCTGCCGAGGTCTCATGTCGCCTACCCGGCAGCGAGTCCTCTCTGGATGTTGGGGAGGGCGAGTATGTAGTTTTTATGTCGCACTTCGCGCGTGGCTTTGGTCTCCCTTGTTGGAGATATGCCCAAGAGGCAATAATAAAGTGGTTATTATCATATCTTCACACTTATGATAAATGTTTACATACCATGCTATAATTGTATTAACCGGAAACATTAATACTTGTGTGATTTGTAAACTAAAATAAGAGTCCCTAGTAAAGCCTCTTGTTAAACTAGCTTGTTGGTTAATATATGATCATGGTTTCCTGATCATGAACATAGATATGTTATTAACAACAGGATCATATCATTAGGAGAATGATGTGATGGACATACTCCTATAGATAAGCGTAGCATAAAGATCAAGTCATTTCAATAGTTCAGTTGCTATATGCTTTCTGATACATAGTAACCTAATTCCTTCGACCATGAGATCATGCATATCACCTTTGCCGGATGGATGCTTTGATGACATCAAACACCACACCGTAACTGGGTGGCTATAAAGGTGGCATTGAGTGTTCGGAAAGTATTGGTTGAAACACATGGATCAAGAGTGGGATTTGTCCATCCATATGACGGATAGATATACTCTGGGCCCTCTCGGTGTAATGTCATCCAATTAGCTTGCAAGCATGTGACTGGCTCACAAGGGATCACATATCACGGGAACGAGAAAAGAGTACTTATTGGTAACGAGGTTGAACTAGGTATGCAGAGATACCGACGATCAAAACCTCGGATAAGTAAACTATCGTGAGACAAAGGGAAATTGGTATCGTATGTAAGTGGTTCATTCGATCGCAAAGTAATCGTAGAAATATCTGGGAGCCATATGAATTTCCAGATTCCTCTATTGGTTATTGTTCGGAGAAGTGTCTCGATCATGTCCGCATAATTCACGAACCTTAGGGAGACACACTTAAGGATTCGACGTTGTTTGAGTAGTTATGGTATTATGAGAAAGAGACCGAATGTTGTTCGGAGTCTCGGATGGGATCCGGGATATCACGAGGTGATCCGGAATGGTCCGGAGAATAAGATTCATATAAGGAAAGTCCCGTTTCGGAGTTCGGGAATGATTCCGGTGTTTTCATCGGGAATGTTCTAGAAGGTTCCGGAATGTCCGGCACTCCGGGAGGGGGTAGGGGTACATGAATGTGTCATTACATATTGTAATGATTGCATCATGTACTAAGTGTTCTTGCTGTTCCAAATAAAGGATTAAATTGAATCCTAAAACAGAAAAGTCAAATGTCCAGTTTGAAAGTCAAACGGCTAAAACAAGAAAATGTGGGAAACAAGCAAGAGGAGTTGGGAACCGACTTGGGGGAGGAGTCTCCTCCCCAAGCCGGCGCACCAACCAAGGCCGACTTGGGGAGGGACTCCCCTCCCCTTGGCCGCACCCTCCACCCATAAAAGGAGGCGCGGGGCCTCCTCCTCTAGACACAAGTTCCTATCCTCTAATCTCCGGTTTAGAGCCGTTTTGGTTTAGAGCTTCTAATTGCCCTAGCCTTCGGTTTAGAGCCTTCTAATTGGTGTGTCTAATCCCTAGACCACTAATAGTACTCTCTCATACTCCACCATACTCGCTCCGGCTTCAGGCAAAGCCCTGCGAGATCTCCCCTCTACTTCCGGTACCACGCCGTTGTGCTGCCGGAATCACGAGGAGAGTGCTACAACCTCCGCTGCGTGCTGGAACAAGGGAGAGGAAGGTCTTCGTCGAGTACCGAACGTGTGACGGACTGCGGGAGCGCTGCCGGAACGTGGCGCCGGAAGGATCGTCTACGCGATCTTGAGATCGGAAGAATACGACTACATCATCCACGAGAATCTGCTCTCGTTAACCGCTTTGGAATCTTCAAGGGTAAGTTATTCCATTGACTCGTTGCTACAATCTAGTAGATAGATCTTGGCTTGTTTGTTTGTATGCGATAGAAAATTTTTGTTTTCCATGCTACGAACCCCTACAGTGGTATCAGAGCCGTGTCTATATGTAGATCTGTTGCACGAGTAGAACACAATGGTCATTGTGGGCGTTGATGCTTTTATTGTCGATTGCTTCTTGTGTACTTTGCATCTTGCAGTATGTTGGGATGAAGCGGCCCGGGCTAACCTTACATGACATCGTTCATGAGACTTGCTCCACGCTTGACATGCAACTTGTATTGCATAAGTGGCTTTGCGGGTGCCTGTTTCTCCTAGCATAGTTAAGATCCAATTTACAACGGGTAATTAACAATACTAGTATCAATGTGGTGGTTCTTGTTCGTAAGATTAGAACGACACTTATTGAAAGCCCCAAACCACGTAAAATATGCAAAGAAAGTAGAGGCGTCTAACTTTGTTTTGCAGGGGTGTGCAGTGATGTGATATGGCCATGATTGTGATTATATATGATGTATGCAATGTTCCTTATTGTAAGTCGGCAACCGACAGGAGCCATATGGTTGTCTTTAATTTCTGTTAAGACCCGCGTGTCTATTCAAAGTAGTTGTAATAGTTGAAGCTGGTGGACGACAACCATGGAGCAGCGTCATTGACCTTGATGCAATGCCGGTGATGATGGAGATCATGTTCGTGCTTGAAGATGGAGATCGGAAGCACAAGAAGAAAGGCCATATCATATCACATATTATGAATTGCATGTGATGTTAATCCTTTATGCATCTTGTATTGCTTAGTAGACGACGGTAGCATTATAAGATGATCCCTCATGCACATGAATTTCAAGTCATAAAGTGTTCACCCTTAGTTGACACCGTTGCTAAAGCTTGTTGTTTCGAAGCACCACGTGATGATCGGGTGTGTTAGATTCCGCAAGTGTATACAACGTGGGCAAGCCAGATTTGCTCATGCAGAAGCTAAGGTTTGATCTTGATGAGCCTAGCATGTACAGACATGGTCTCAGGAACATGGATCACCGAAAGGTAAAGCATGAGTCATATAGGAGATATGATGAACATGTTGATTGTTCGCCATTGAAGTTATGTCAAATCTCGTGATGATCGGTTTTGATGTGGTGGATTTGGTTCGTGTGATCACTAAAACAATGTGAGGGATATTGTTTTGAGTGGGAGTTCACCTAGATTAATTTAATTATTAATTAGAACTCAATTTATCATAAACTAAATCAAAGTGAATTTGCATAGTTGTTGTAGTCATTGGCATCCGTTTACCACCTTGCTCTTAGTTATAATTGAGATGATAGAACTATAGAATTCTGGTTAGTTACTTTACGAACTGGTATCGTATTGTTTGGAAGTGTTAATCTAAAGTTTAAAAGTCCTATTGCAAACTTTCAGTAAGTTCCGGTTACTCCATGAAGTTTAATAATTGGTATTAAAACAAGAATGAAAATTCCAAGTGTTAGTGTATATGTATCATGTTTGTCTCCATGATTCTTGGTATTCAAAGGATTGTCTTAATATCAAGGTTATCTAGGATCTGAAAGAGTTGTTTCAGAAACCATGATGTGTGGAAGATATTGTGATATCTGAAACGAAGTTTTGGTTGCAACATGATAGAGTATAATATGGCAAAAGTCATGTTCTCATATTTGATGAGAATTTGCAAAAGGTTGGAGACACTAGTTGTCCTAATCCTACAAAAGGGTTTTGGAGAGCAACATTATACTCGCGATTCACCATTACAAGCTAAAAGTAACTTGATCTTGGATAATTCCATGATAAGGGTGAATATTTGATGTAGGTAAAATGTTTACTACACCAAGAGATTACTAAAGAAAGGAATTTGAAAGAACACCAAACATTTGATGATGGTGATCTACTTCAAAGTGAAAGTCCAAAGACATTGGTATTTAACTATACACGCTTTGGACTATATGTCATATGTATGACTCCACTATTGATATTGATAGATTCTTTCAAAACAGAAAAGGAAATACTGAAAGAGAATCTCATAAATATATGGCAGAAAAGAAAAGACTAGAATTGTTCAGTTTAAGTATATAGATGATATACATGTTATGGCTATATTCTTTGCTTATTAAACAATGTTGTTCTTAAGTATTTGATACTGAATTTGTTGGTGTGAATCGTCATACAAAACAACACAATTCATGAACTACAATGGCCTAAGTAACTAGCAAAAGAATATGTGATGATGTTCATCGAGAACAAATAAAGGGTTATTGTGTTGCTCGTTAAACATCAAAGCTTGCCTTCAAAGATTTGTTTCATCAGGTATTATGAGAACAAAAGGGTTGTTCAAATAATTGCCGTAATCCATAAAAGATGGATTCGCAAATCTCGTTGAAGAAATCACATCCATAAAACTAGTGCTAAAGATGTCGAAAGACGAATTGCTTGAAAGATCACTTAGGAAGTGACATCGCCGTTTAAATTATATTGAAAGAAAACATGAAGAAACTCCATGTGGATGGAATTTTGGAGTCTTTTGATTTTGATCAAATGACACTTGTGAAACTTTCCTAGAGATAATTAAAACTTCGTTCATAGGCCAAAAGGGAACGAATGACTAGCTTATTTGAACTTGTACATATTGTTGTACGAAGTCCATTATGTGTAGTCAAGAGCGATGGATTTCAACTTCATATGCTTTCTCCAAAAATTTGAGTGAATATATGAATATTTACTTAATAAGGATGAAGTATGAAACATTTGAAAAGTTCAAAGACTTTCAAGATGAAGTGCAAAATCATTGTAACAAGAATATAAATAGTTTATGATAAAGATCATAAAGGAAGATATTTGAGTTACAGAGTTTAGCATAATACCTAAGATTTAAGGAATTGTTCCGTGGATTTGCATTTCCCGAAACACCATAAGGGTATGGAGCGTTCGAGATATGTAATTAAACCTTGTTTGACATGGTAAGATCGAAGGTGTAATTCATAAAACTGCCATTGTATTTTAAAGATTAAAAGCTTTAGAGATTACCGTTTTTCCACTGAAAAGAGCTTCATCATAATCCGTTGAAATGACACCATATAAGGTTATGGTTTGGGATAAAACCCAAGTTGTCCTTTCTTAAACATTGGTATGCTATGCATAAGAAAGATGATTGCAACCAAAGTCGGATGAACCTGTCTTTCTATGTTATTTCGAATAACTGTTAAGTATTCCTCCATAAACACCGGAGACAAAAGTGTTTGTTGCTTAGAACGTTAAGTTTCTTTGAGAAGGAATTTTTCGTGAAAAGTCAAGTTGGAGGACAATAGAACTTTGATAAGGTTAAAAGAACCTTATCTATATGTGCAAAGTTGCGCAGCACCAAAAAATGTTCCGGAGTTAGCAACAATGCTCATGGCTCACGTGCCTCAAAGGTTGTGGTCACGGAGATCTAAGTTCCTATTGAAATAAGTAGGTCGGGGAAACAATCAAATACCAAGATTTGAGGGTTGAATCATTATTTGAGAATAATGAACCGACTACATGCAAAGAAGCGATGATGGGCCCTAACTCCGTCAAATGGCTTGAAGCCATAAAAATCCGTGATAGTTCCATACACGAGAAATCAAGTTTTGAACTTGAAGGACCCTCGAGAAAGGTGTAAGACCTTACAGTTGTGTCTGGATCTATAAAGAAATAGACATGGATGTTTTACATCTATGAAATAGTCGACATGTTGGGAAAGAGTTCACAAAATGTTCAAAGGTTGACTATGATAAGATTTGATCTTTCATAGTGATATTTAGTCTAGACGGATTAATGTAGCAACCACTACATATAATTTGTTGTATGGTAGTTGAATAAACAAAACAAGTTCTTCTAATAGAATCGTTACCTAGGACATGTGCATAACACGGTCCATAGGGTTTTGTTAAAGGATGCTAATAGAATATGCAAACTTCAATGGTTAAAGTGAGCATCGTGGAGTTGGAATCTTCACTGTGATGAAACTGTTAAAGGAGTTTAAAAGTTCATTAGAGACAATGAAGATGCTTGCATTTGCAAGAAATTAAGTGGGAGCGCTAAGACATGTTTCTAATACATTATGTGGAAGACATATTGTTGATTGGAAAATGTATCTTTTATTAACACATATTAAGAATTTCATCCCGATGAAAGACTTAGGCAAAACCCAAATATTTGGCATCAATATACGCTAATATGGTTGTGCCATAAGTACATAGACAAGATATTGAATGAGTTCAATATAGAAACTACAAGAGAGGTTCTTGTCGCACAGAAAGGATTGAATGAGTTCAATGTTGATGATATATTCAAGTGTATTGACATTTGGAAAAGTGAAACAAATAATCAAGTATAGATTGATACTTGATGTATGAAATCACAAAGAGTATTTATATCAATCATACTGTGATATGTACAAATCCAGATATGTCCTATGCTCTAAATGTTGTGAGCATATACCAGAATGATTCGTAAGATGATCATCGGACAATAGTAAGGATATTCTTATGATCTTTTGGAAGAACTAAGAGTATAATATTTGTAGAAGTGACAAATAGATGGTTAGTTCATTGTAAAAGTACTACATTGATACTAGTTTTGTCACAAAGTACAAATTAAGTTTATCTCAATCTAAACTAAGGGTGGCACAATATAATGGAAAGTGAGTTCCATAATGGATTTGGATGAGTTCCAAAGTTAAGACATTGTGACAGATACTACAACAAAAGGCTAAGTATATGACTGCTATTATAGCAGCAAAAGAGGGCATTTGTGTCAAGTAGTTTGTTATCAAACTAGCTGTAGTTCATAGCGGGATAATACTATGAAGATATATTGTACGACAATATTATCAACATGTTTTAACCCCAAAGAACTAAAGGTCTCACCAAAGGACCAAATTTATACAAAGCCATCTCATTAGAGAATGAGTGATGCGTAGAGACGCAAATACATGCAATTACACACGGACCTGGAAGTGTCAGATCCGGAGATCAGTTGACCACTAGCGAACGTGTACTTACAACACCAGAAAGCCATAGGTGTTGAATACACAAAAGTTTGAAACTAGATTATTGACTCTAGTGCAAGTGGGAGACTGTTGGAGATATGCCCAAGAGGCAATAATAAAGTGGTTACTATCATATCTTCACACTTATGATAAATGTTTACATACCATGCTATAATTGTATTAACCGGAAACATTAATACTTGTGTGATTTGTAAACTAAAATAAGAGTCCCTAGTAAAGCCTCTTGTTAAACTAGCTTGTTGGTTAATATATGATCATGGTTTCCTGATCATGAACATAGAGATGTTATTAACAACAGGATCATATCATTAGGAGAATGATGTGATGGACATACTCCTATAGATAAGCGTAGCATAAAGATCAAGTCATTTCAATAGTTCAATTGCTATATGCTTTCTGATACATAGTAACCTAATTCCTTCGACCATGAGATCATGCATATCACCTTTGCCGGATGGATGCTTTGATGACATCAAACACCACACCGTAACTGGGTGGCTATAAAGGTGGCATTGAGTGTTCGGAAAGTATTGGTTGAAACACATGGATCAAGAGTGGGATTTGTCCATCCATATGACGGATAGATATACTCTGGGCCCTCTCGGTGTAATGTCATCCAATTAGCTTGCAAGCATGTGACTGGCTCACAAGGGATCACATATCACGGGAACGAGAAAAGAGTACTTATTGGTAACGAGGTTGAACTAGGTATGCAGAGATACCGACGATCAAAACCTCGGATAAGTAAACTATCGTGAGACAAAGGGAAATTGGTATCGTATGTAAGTGGTTCATTAGATCGCAAAGTAATCGTAGAAATATGTGGGAGCCATATGAATTTCCATATTCCTCTATTGGTTATTGTTCGGAGAAGTGTCTCGATCATGTCCGCATAATTCACGAACCGTAGGGAGACACACTTAAGGATTCGACGTTGTTTGAGTAGTTATGGTATTATGAGAAAGAGACCGAATGTTGTTCGGAGTCTCGGATGGGATCCGGGATATCACGAGGTGATCCGGAATGGTCCGGAGCATAAGATTCATATAAGGAAAGTCCCGTTTCGGAGTTCGAGAATGATTCCGGTGTTTTCATCGGGAATGTTCTAGAAGGTTCTGGAATGTCCGGCACTCCGGGAGGGGGGAGGGGTACATGAATGTGTCATTACATATTGGAATGATTGCATCATGTACTAAGTGTTCTTGCTGTTCCAAATAAAGGATTAAATTGAATCCTAAAACAGAAAAGTCAAATGTCCAGTTTGAAAGTCAAACGGCTAAAACAAGAAAATGTGGGAAACAAGCAAGAGGAGTTGGGAACCGACTTGGGGGAGGAGTCTCCTCCCCAAGCCGGCGCACCAACCAACGCCGACTTGGGGAGGGACTCCCCTCCCCTTGGCCGCACCCTCCACCCATAAAAGGAGGGGCAGGGCCTCCTCCTCTAGACACAAGTTCCTATCCTCTAATCTCCGGTTTAGAGCCGTTTTGGTTTAGAGCTTCTAATTGCCCTAGCCTTCGGTTTAGAGCCTTCTAATTGTTGTGTCTAATCCCTAGACCACTAATAGTACTCTCTCATACTCCACCATACTCGCTCCTACTTAAGGCGAAGCCCTGCGAGATCTCCCCTCTACTTCCGGTACCACGCCGTTGTGCTGCCGGAATCACGAGGAGAGTGCTACAACCTCCGCTGCCTGCTGGAACAAGGGAGAGGAAGGTCTTCGTCGAGTACCGAACGTGTGACCGACTGCGGGAGCGCTGCCGGAACGTGGCGCCGGAAGGATCGTCTACGCGATCTTGAGATCGGAAGAATACGACTACATCATCCACGAGAATCTGCTCTCGTTAACCGCTTTGGAATCTTCGAGGGTAAGTTATTCCATTGACTCGTTGCTACAATCTAGTAGATAGATCTTGGCTTGTTTGTTTGTATGCGATAGAAATTTTTTGTTTTCCATGCTACGAACCCCTACATCCCTCTCAGCGATTTTGCTAGAGAGTTTCTCGACTACTTCGGCCTTCAGCCGCATCATGTTCCTACGAATGCCATCTCTTCTCTTTCTGCTTTTATCTCCGCCTCGGAGGGATACTTCGGCCTATGGCCGTCCGTGCACGTCTGGTCGAAGTTCTTCTAGATTCGTTCTAACGTAGTCCCTGACAAGTCTCTGCACCCTTCCGAGAAACTGCTTACTCAATGTGGGGAAGCGTCCATTACACCTCGGAGGAAATCCGTATTTCCTCGTGTCACCGGGTTAGAGTCGTGCAAGAAGTGGCACAATCCTTCTTTTACGTCAAGAACAGAGGGACGGAGGACAAGATTCGGCTCCCTGCCTTCTCCATTGGTCCGCCTTCTAAGGTGAATTGGACTTACAATCCGAGGAAGAGTCATGCCTTGGCCGAGGCCTTTGAGATTCGGCTTAAAGAGCTAATCCGTGCTGGGTTATGCGGCGAAGACCTGATGGCTACGTTTATCAGTAGCCGAATCTGCCCATTCCAGAAGCGGACTCACAAACTATGCTATATGAGCGGTCCTCTTGACCCTAACCGAGTCTCGACCGTGGAGCTGGACAATTATCTTATCTATAAGCGTGTCCGAGCTATCTTCAAGACGGAGATGCCTGAGGATTGGGCTTGGGGATTGAAACCGTTCACCCGCGATCGTCCGCCTCCCGAAGTAAGCTTAATCAATAACGCTCTGCTATTCAATTGTTTTTGTAACGGTTTTCGCTAATTTTCTTTTTTCTTGTCTTGCAGAGGTTCGCAGAGCAGAAGAATGAGGATGCCGAAGTTCTGTTGCTTCCGTGGCCTGCGGACCGGAGCACCCCGGATACTGGTGAGCCGGACTCGGAAGAGTTCGTCCCTAAGTCGGATCCTGCCCCGGCTCGAGCTCGTGGCAAGACCTCGGCCCACGAGGAGGAAGGTGATTCGGACGAGGTCCAAGTTCTTGAGGTAGTTGCCGCAATGCCTATTTCTTATGCATTTCCGGCTTCTACTTTCCCAGCTAATCCGGTCGGTCAGGTTCACGACGCCGAGCCTATTGCTTCCCGACCTCCTGTTACCTCGGGGAAACGTGGGGCTTCCTCTAGTGCCTCAGAGGCGGTCCCCAAGAAACGAATGAAGAAATCTGCTCCGAATCCTCCGAGGCGTAAGGCCATGCCTGGGGTCGCAGGGTAAGTTTCTTTTGATCGTATTTCTTGTTTCTCTCTTTCTGTTTTTCATCCTGACACCCTTTTTTCTTTCTTATTTTCGCAGCGCTCCGCTTTCTGTTAAGCCCGGCGGTCCTAGCATGACCAGCCGTCCGATTTGGCCGCCGTCTCCTCCGCCCGTTGAAGATACTAGGATTCCCAGTCCTGCTCGTGCTTCCTCTCCTTCAGCTCCGAATCAGTCGCCCCCTCGTCGCGACGTGCCTGAAAGTTCTTTTGTCGACATCGATTCCACTCGGCCCTCCGAGATTCCCGTCGAACCCGTTGCCCCCTCTGTGGGTCCGAGCGCCTCTACTGATCCTCTATCTGCCCCAGCAATCTCTACATCAACTCCAGCCCCGGCCGAAGAGGTCGCTATCTCGGTGCCTTCTGCGACCGTGTCTCTTGCTGCTCCTAAAGATACCGTTCCTATTACTGAGGTATCGGCTCCTGCTGATGCCTCTTCTAAGGCAAGGAAAACTGTTGCCACCAAGGCCCCCTCTTCCCATAAAGGTCTTGTCGGCTCTTCTCAGCCGAGTATTGCCGACGTGCTGCGCAAAGGAACTGCGCCTACCAAAGCCTCCGTTACCTCGGCTGCCAGCACCCAACTTGCTCTTCATAAAAGCCCTGCGGCCGCAGTGGTTACACAACATACTCGGGGTAAAGTCCTAACTCGGACGCCCAGTGGGAACAGTCTCGGCTCGCTGGTGGAGTACGCCAATAATTGGAATGTTGTTGATCAGTTTGAGGGTAATCCAATCAGCCAGCCCTTTCAGCTTTCCGACATCAGCGGCCGTTTCGATCAAGCTGCCAAGTTCATCCTTGATACCAACAAGATGAATGTGGTAATTGTTGTTTTGCGTAGATTAGTTGCCCAGATGTTACTATATGCTCTAGTCCCCGAAACTTGCAAGGAAATAACTTGTTATATGCTTGGAAGTTTAATGATGCTTTACTTAATCTAACTTCATCTCTAGAGTTCGAATCTATATCCGACTAGGTTTGTTTTATAGTTTGCTTGATTTTCGTTTTAGTTGATCTTGAAATATTCAGCCACCTATATTTGGGTTCAGTCTCACTTGTCTCGGATCTGCTTTAGTCTCGAATATCCAGCCACCTAGACCCGAGTTAAGTTTTGCTTGACTCGGATCTGGTTTAGCTTCGAATATCCAGCCACCTAGATCCGAGTTAAGTTTCTCTCGACTCGGATCTGGTTTAGCTTCGAATATCCAGCCACCTAGATCCGAGTTAAGTTTCTCTTGACTCGGATCTGGTCTAGCTTTGAATATCCATCCACCTAGATCCAAGTTAAGTTTCGCTAGATTCGGATCTGGTTTAGCTTCGAATATCCAGCCACCTAGATCCGAGTTAGGTTTCGCTTGACTCGGATCTGGTTTAGCTTTGATTATTCATTTATCGTTTTGCTCCATTGTTCAGGTTGCACATGACCGGCGAACTGCCGAATTTCATAGGTTGCTTTTTTCGCACCGCAAACTGGAGGAAAAGTATGAGAAAATCCTTACTGTGGTAAAAAAGGCTGGTAAGTCGATAGTTCCTTTTCGTTATTCTCGACGTTCTTATTGATTTGTCCGCTAGATGCTGGCTCACTTTTTTGGTGAACAGGTAATATTAATAACCTCAACATTCGTCTTGAGAAGAAAGTCAAGATCTTGGAAGGTTAGTTTCCCTTTTATCTTAGACCTTTTCCCCTTTAACATGTGTGCTAAGCTTGTTTATTTCGTTTGGCTTTGGTAAAGCCGAGTTGCAAACCTTTGCAGCGTCTCACCAAGATTGCACGCCCATCCCTGACGTGATGCTGCATTTTTTAGAACAAAGCGCTGCTCATTCGGCACAACTACAAGAAAAAGATGATGAAATAGCCCGCCTTCGAGCCGAGGTGGATACCCTTAAGCTCTCTCAGAAATCCGAACTAGAAAAGATCTACCATGAATTTTCCGAGGAGAAGAATCGGCTAGCTTTGGAGCTGCAGAAGAATAAAGAACTCCTCGAGGCTGCGGAACTGAAAACTCAGGGATTGAGCGAGGAAATTGCTCGTTTTGAGAAGAGCAAGGTCGATTGGGCCAAAGACCTTCAGATAATGATGAGTTACATTCATCGTAAGCTTCTTAGCACAGCCGAATTATATTTTTGTCTTTGTCCCTGCTGCCACCTGGCACGTTCGTGTTTTGCGCAGATCATTTTCCCGAAGCTAAGCCCGTGAGTTCTAAAGCGGTTCTTGCAGCTCGTGTGCGCCGAGGTGTTCCTGTTGCCGCTGACTCGGAGTATTCAATGGATGATTTCCTGGTTGCTGTTGGTGCTGCAGTTGGTCCAATGAAGATTATGGGCCGGGATTTGGTGCAAGCAGCTATTCGATCTTACCACGTTCTTTGGCCGAACACTTCTGGGACTCCTGATATCAACGAGGTCAAATTACTGGTGAAAAGAATGATGTCATCTGAGAGGCAACTAAGTCTCTGGAGGGAATCAGCCGGGCGCGCTGGCGCTGATATGGCCCTTACTGTTATCATGTCATGGTATGAAGACATTTCTCTTGATATCCTGAGAAATTTGCGCACTGGTTCCCGTTGGGTTGAGGACCCCACTTTTGTTGCTCTTCGGCAAGCTCGCGCCTTCCAGCTTGTTGAGTATGCCGATGTGCATACCTGGAATGAAGGTCCGAGTTTCCTTCCAAACCCGGACGATGAGGTTATAGTTGAAGATGCCTCGGATAACAATTCAGCTGAGCAAGGGGAGGGTGAGGATGACTCGGCCACATCTGGTAGCTCCAGTTCAAGTTCGGACAGTGACGGTGATGCGCGGTCCTCCTCCAAGGGTACTGGGCATTCAACTGCACAAACTGATGCTCCTGAGCATCCTCGGGCTTCTGCTGAAGTTGCACCTGGGTCTACGGAGGGCGAGGCAACCTCGGCCGAGGCTCCTCCTACTTCGGAGCATCCAGCGCCTGGCCAAGTTGCTGCCTCTTAAGTTATTCCTTATCCCTGGCATGTCGGGCGTATGATGTACGTGGAACAATTTACCATTTCCTGTATGACCTGAATTACTTTTGTCGTGTACTGCTGCGACATATATGTTTGCAGTTGCTATAACTTTGTTTTATGTGGGTTTTCATCCGAATTCTTGCTTTGGTTACCCGCGATTTCCTGTTTTTAGGATGTATCTTTGTCTTTGTTTTCTCGTGGTTTAGCCGAGTAATCTGGGTGTGAGCTTCGAATATCATACCACATTGCTCTGCTCTTATCGTGAGTTCCTGCCTATTGCGCCGAAGTCTAATGTGTAGAGCAAATTTCAGAAATAATGTAAGACCGTTATTGAGGCGCTGCCCAGGGTGTCGAGTTTTAATGCTCAACATAACACTGGGTAGCGTATGGCAGTTCCCGAGTCACTGCTCTGAGTGCCGAGGTTCAAATATATAATATGAAACTGAAATAACCTATGGCAGTCCCCGAGTCACTGTTCTGGGTGCCGAGGTGCAAATACATAACACGAAACTGAAATAACATATGGCAGTCCCCGAGTCACTGTTCTGGGTGCCGAGGTTCAAATACATAAGATGATATTGAAATAATATATGGCAGTCCCCGAGTCACTGCTCTGGGTGCCGAGGTTCAAATACGTAAGATGATATTGAAATAATATATGGCACTCCCCGAGTCACTGCTCTGGGTGCCGAGGTTCAAATACATAACATGATATTGAAATAATATATGGCAGTCCCCGAGTCACTGCTCTGGGTGCCGAGGTTCAAATACATAACACGAAACTGAAATAACATATGGCAGTCCCCGAGTCACTGTTCTGGGTGCCGAGGTTCAAATACATAACACGAAACTGAAATAGCATATGGCAGTCCCCAAGTCGCTGCTCTGGATGCCGAGGTTTAATACATCATTGGTTCTTAACCTCAAGATACTATGTTATGAGTAAAATGGACGAAGCAAAGCTACATTCCATGGCCGCTTCGTTTCTTCGCCAGCTTTGTCTGCCTTGTTCCTTCCGGAGGATTGAGCATCGATTAGATAATAAGCATCGTTATGCAATGCTTTGCTCACGATGAATGGTCCCTCCCATGGAGGTGACAGCTTGTGCATGCCGGCCGTGTGTTGTACCAGTCGGAGGACTAAATCCCCTTCTTTGAACACCCTTGGATTCACCTTCTTGTTGTGATATCGTCGCAAGTTCTGCTGATAAATAGCTGATCGTGAAAGTGCCAGTTCTCTGGCTTCTTCTAGTAGGTCTATAGTATCTTGCCGAGCTATTTCATTCACCTCAGAGGTTGTATATTGAGTAACTCTTGGCGAGTCATGTATTATGTCGGCTGGAAGCACGGCCTCTGCCCCGTATACCAGAAAGAATGGTGTATAACATGTCGATCTATTCGGGGTAGTCCTGAGGCTCCATAATACGGCTGGGAGTTCCTCAATCCAACATCCTACCGACCTTTGCAGTGGTTCAATAAGTCGTGGTTTTATTCCTGACAATACTAGGCCATTAGACCTTTCCACTTGCCCATTAGATGTTGGGTGAGCCACGGAGGCAACATCTAGTCTTATGTGTTTCTCTCTGCAAAATCTGGCGAAGGCTCATTCTGCAAAGTTTGTGCCATTATCTGTAATAATACTGTGCGGATACCCATATCTTAAAATAATATCTTTGAGAAATTTCACTGCTGTGGGCCCATCGCATTTTTTTATTGGTTTTACTTCAATCCATTTTGTGAACTTGTCCACCATAACCAATATGTGGGTCATTCCCCCTCGTGGCGGCTTAAATGGTCCCACCATATCTAAGCCCCATACAGAAAATGGCCAAGTGATGGGTATTGTTTTTAACTCGGCCGACTGCATATGTATTTTGGTTGCATATCTCTGACAACCATTGCATTTTTCAACCAACTCTTTGGCTTCTTTCAGCGCCGTCGGCCAATAAAATCCATGTCTGAATGCTTTTGCTACCAAGGCACGAGATGAGGCATGGTGTCCACATTCTCCTTGATGTATATCTAGGAGGATCTCCTGGCCTTCTGCCGAACTCACACACTTTTGAAACACGCTTGTGACGCTTCTTTTATACATCTCATTGTTTATGATCGTATAAGCTTTTGCTCTCCTTACAGTTTGTCTTTCTAATATTTCATTATTCGGCAACATCGCGTCTTTAAGGTAAAAGAATATGGGTTGCGCCCATAGCGGTGTGACTTTGTCTGGTGTGATCTCACTGTCTATTTCCATGTTTCCTGCCGACATATCTACCTCGGCCTCCTCCATAATTGTGCTTACTTCAGCTGTCCTCTTCTTGGGGGGTTCCGAGTCATATTGCTGGTCTACTTCCATTGGCGTATTATCTTCTGCTGAATTTGCCGGAATAAAGATAGACTCGGATTCTGGTGATGGGATTATTGATGGTTTCCTGAGGTGTTCCAGGGCAATACCCGGGGGAATTGACTGCCGGGTTGATCCGAGTTTTGAAAACGTGTCTACGGCATCGTTTTCTGCCTGAGGTATGTGGTGAAATTCACATCCTTCGAAGTATCCACTGATCCTTCGAAGTACTCGCCAGAGTTGTCCTTCCATCTTGGACTTGGTTCATCACTTGATGTACCGCGTCTCTCCGATCCGAGTTATCGTACCTCGGGGGAGGGGGCGGTAACATCAGTTGCTATGTATTTGCTCCAGTCAACTGTGGTTGATGCTGTTGATGTACTTGATGGGGTGCCTGAATACCTGCGGGGTTCCCCATTGCATTTTTCATCCATGCACATTGGCGGGTCGTATGATTGGCTGGCCTGGACGGGTTTGACGTGTGAAATTTGCACGGCTGATCTAACATAGATTCGAACGTGTATTTCGGCCTCTCCTGCCACTGTTTCTTTTGTTCTGGGGTCCACTGCCTTTTTCCTTCATTCCTTGGTGTCCACTACTGTGGACCATTCTTCTGCCGTTGAGTCGCTCCGTGACTCGGCGGATCTTGCGCTACTGCCGCCACTTGGGCCGAATTATATCTATAATCTGGCCTTTCCTCTCTTCTTCTTCCTCTGAAATCACTGCGCCTGGATGACCCGGGCCAATCTCTCACATAGTGTTCCTGTTGCTCACGATGATCCACCAACATTAATTCTGGTTGAGTTGGGTCTCCCAATGCGTAGGAGTCTGCTATTATGATAGTTTCTGCCAGTGTGGTCGGCATATCTCTTTGCAGACGTTGCCACAGTATGCTGCCATAACGGCATCCTTGTGCGAACCAAGCTATTGCTTGTGATTCTATAACTCCTTCACATGAGTTTCTCAGGTTGCACCACCGAGTTAAAAACTCTCTATCTGTTTCATTCGGCCTCTGCTTGCACATGGCTAACTGTTGTGGCCTGTTTGGCCTCTTGTATGTGCTGGTAAAGTTGCTGACAAACATTTCTTCAAAATCCAGCCAACAGTTGATACTGCCCGCTGGTAGGTTATTCAGCCATACCCTAGCTGGTCCTTCCAACATTTGTGGGACATATCGTACTGCCCATCGTAAGTTCCCACTCGCTATTTTCACAGCTGTGGCATAATCAATCAACCAGTCTTGTGGTTTGGTGCTCCCATTATATGTTTTTGTGCCTCTTGCTAGCTGGAAGTTTGGCACAGGTGGTTCTCCCATAATCCGTGGTCCAAAGCACGCCGGACCTGGTGGACCTTGTTCTTCCAACAACTCGGACCGGTATAGCCGGTCCAGTTTTACTCTTGCGTCATTCGACGACAAATCTCTGTACAGAGCTCTGTCGTGTATTCCATAGTGGTTATTTCCACCATGGATGGCATATTCCATCTCAGAATAACCATCATTGTACCTTTCATTCACTTGATTGTAGCGAGCTGCCCTCGTTTCTGTTTCCTGCCAGGGTTCATATCTCGGTTGCGGGTTAAGTGGCAGTTCTCTCCTTACTTCAGTCGGGGTGTTGTTTTCATGATTGCCTCTTCCGGGCTCTCTTCTGCCGAGGTCTCCATTGCCTCGGCTTCCGCCGTCTTTCTCAATACGGCCAGGATTCTTCTCCCCACTATTACCTCGGCTCCCATTGCCTCTGTTCTCGTTTGCCTTCTCGGCCATTGCCGGATCATATGGAACAATCTGCTTGTTTCTCTTTCCTAAGGTTACTGCTTTTTCCCTTCGTGCATTATGTCTGGGCGAAGATGCTGTTGCCACGGACAAGGCAGGTGTTGCGCCTGCCGAGTGAACCATTCGCGAGGCCCCCGGCCTCGCCGGGTCTGCCTTGAGTATTTCTTCGTTTTGCTGGTTCGCAATGCGGACCAGCTCATTCACTCTTTCCTGTTGTTTCTGTCGGGCTTCCCCGGTTAACCCCTCTAATTCCAATGATGCGGCATTTGCCGCTCTCAGGTTCTTTGCCGGGGTACTGTACCTCGGCAAACCCAAGTCAACTGATTCCGCCCTATGAGCATCATGCTCTTTGTTGATATCATCCATGAGGTTCTTCCCCCTTAATCTTAATTCGTCCACCCGCTCGGGTGCGACATCAAGCTTATTAGCTTTGGCATATTCTCTCAGGGTCCTGTTCAGGGACTCCCGCAAGGCCGATACCTTTTTGGCCTCTACCAGCACCTTTTGCCTGGTTTCTTCTAACTCAGCCTGAGCATTTGCCGGATCAAGTATCGGCGCTACAGGTGTAGTCAAGTTTTCTATGGTCGCCTGAAGAATGTTCTCTCGCCTTTCCAGAGGTGGCCCCCTTACTCTTGGTGCCTTTGGAGTGGTGTCCTGCACCTCGGCCTGGTTGGTCACTGGAGGGATTACCTCGGTGGGTGGTGCCATCTGCCTGGGCGCGATGTGCATGCCTGCGGCGGGGTCTTTGGTTGGTCCGGCGCCCGTTACTCCCGCCTGTACTCCTGCTGCGACCATCACCTCGACGCTGCTCACCGGACGCGCTTCGTGCGGGCGCCTCACAGCGCTAAGGGGTGGCTCTCCTGCAACAACAACTTGGTGAGGATAAATGCCGGAGATGTCGACGCCGACATAGACCTTGTGCCTGCCCAAGCTGATGAAGACACCATTGCGCGGGGGAGTTTTTCCCCTGAAGCTGCCCGCATTGTCACTGACATAGTCACCGATATCGAATCTCCGGACCAAACCAGAAACAACGCGCTCGCCTGTGTTGATGAAGTTTCCCATCCGGATCATGACTCCAGCTAGCACCGCTGCTGGCCCCAAGGTGGGCGCTAACTGTCGTGGTCGTGGCACGGCAGATGCCATGGGTAGGCTAAAGTATGGGGCCAATGGATGCTAGAGGGATCCGGGGAGGGAAGATGCAGTTGATTCTACACACAAAAGACTAAGGCAAAGATCTTTATTTCTCCTTCCTTGGGCTACAAGTGCTCCTTGAGCCGCATACAAGGAAAAAGGAAGAACTTTACCAGCCTAACGGTACTAGAAATGAGCCGATCCCCCCTTCAGACTCCATGCCTCTCCTTATAAAGGAGTGCCTTGGGCTCCTCTAGGGCTGACGTGGGAAGCATATTCGAGGAATATGCTTGTCCCAATATAGTAGTTCGGTGCCCCCCTTTCCCTGTCGCTCCCCTAATGACGGCAAGGTTCCAGAGAGCCCCTCCTGTGTGCCTCGGGCTTCTGGACTGTCACCTCCGTGACCTCCTTCTGCCTCTCTGTCGCTCTGCGCCTTTGTCCCTAGCGCTTGGCTCCGCTCAGATTCTCCCTAGCTTGCTACTAGGGTTTGACTTTAGGCTTCTCCTTCTCCTGCAAGATTCATATCATTCGGTCCCTCCTCACATAACTCGGATCGTCCTTTACCTGCATCAATATCACTTGGGTTGACCCGGCCGACTTACGCAATATCTCGGCCGGGTAATGTCTTAGCGTAAATACACGGGTCTCTCCTCTTCATGTCTCGGCCGACTTCTACGGGATTCGGCTGACCTAGGCTGTAACTCGGAAACCAGACGAGGATTATACCCTCGTCTTTCCCCGTCTTTACCCTATCCGGGGTTACCTCCCCAACATCTATGGATAGAGAAGATCTGGATTGTTCTTCCGCCATGGTCATCACCTCAAGGGTGGGTTGGGTGGGTTCAGCAAAGCCGAGGTAGATATCGATCTTGCCGATGGGTACGATTGTGTAGGTTGTCGCGGGCTCCCTAGCCGGAATCCAAGTCTCGTCGAGAAGAATAAGAGGGACATCACTAGCGTAGACCACACGACCCATAGCGATTGTTTCACTGATTCCTGCACGCGCAGATTCTGCCAGGAACGAAGCTCCAAAATTAACCCACCCCATGGTGGGCGCCAATTGTCGTCGGATTGTCGACAAGTATGCCATAGGGGGTCCTGACGGCGTTGAAAAGATGGGGTGTGAGATGTTGGATGTTCTAGGTGAAGGGAATATGCCCTAAGAGGCAATAATAAAGTGTTGATTATGTGTATTCCAAGTATATGATAGATGTTGATTTTGCATACTATTATTAATACGGAAACGTTAATACATGTGTGTTTAATAAACAAACAGAAAGTTCCTAGTTATGCCTCTCTCATAAACTAGCTCGTTGATTAACAAGATGATCAAGGTTTCCTGATCATAGACATTGGATGTTGTTAATAACGGGATCACAACATTAGTGTAATGGTGCGATGAACATTCATGCGAAGAATAGCATTACAATCAAAGTCACTGAGTTTATATTGCTATAAAATTCATTGAGTTTATTTTGCTATAACAACTTACGAAGTGATCCTAATCCTTAGACCATGAGATCATGTCAATCACTAACACCGAAAGAGTTTCTTGATAACATCAAACGTCACACCTTAACTGGGTGATTATAAAGATGGGTTCAGAGCTACCAAAGTGTTATGTTGAGGACCATGGATCGAGAGTGGAATTTGTTCATCCCGATGATGTATAGATATACTCTGGGCCCTCGGTGATATCACATTGGTTAGCTTGCAAGCAAGTGATTTGATCACTAGAATGTTATATCACGGGAACGAGAAAAGAGTGCATGTCAGTAACGAGATCAAACTAGGTATGGAGATACCGATGATCGAATCTCGGACATGTAATATATTGCGAAACAAAGGGATTAAGATACAAGCGTAAAAGGTTCCGACAATCACAAGAAAGTCATCGTTGAATGTGTGGGAGTCAGTATGGGTCTCCAGATCCAGCTTCTGATTATTGATCCGAGAGGGGTCTCGATCATGTCCGCATTATTCACGAACCGTAGGGTGACACACTTAAGAGACACCGACATCCATTTGGAGCAAAAGTTTCATGCCGAAATGTCACATCCCAAGATTTTCCAAATCTTGTAATGTGAAAATAAATGAATAAAATAAAACTTTGTTTGATTTTCAGGACCAGAAGAAACTTTTTGAATTCAAATGGAACCTCAAACCAATTTGAATCAAATAAATCCTAAAGAGATTTAAAAAGATAAACTTTTATTAAAGGAAAATAAAAATATTTAAAATACTATTTTGAAACTCTTAAATGAAAAGATTTGTTTTCAAATGAAATAGAAGTTTCATAAATAAAGATTATTTCATATAGCCAAATTAAACCTTGACCAATATTTTGAAATAAGTGTTTTGTTTTGAATAAAAATAGCAAAGGTTTATTTAAATAAATTAATAAGGATTTAATAACCAACTTTATTTAGATAAAAGGTTTTACTAATTTAAATTGAAACATCAAAACTTGTTAAATTATTTAAAATAAGTTTTCCCAATTATTTGATATTCACAAATAAAACCCACAAATGTGTTTTGACTTTATTTTAGGTTTAAAATAATTATCTCAATAAAACAAATCCTATTTGATTTAATAACTGAGAACCATTTATTTAATTGTAAATGGACCATAAATAAAAGGTTACTTTATTTTAAACAAGCTTTCCAGGTATTCTTTACTTTCAAATAAAACCTACTGAATTGGTTTTGAAAATATTTGGGTTTTAAATGAAGATTTTATTAATTAAAACAAACCCTATATTATTAAATAACTAAAATATCCATTTTATTTAAATTAAAGAATGGATCTTAAAAAGAATAAAATTATTATTTTATTTTGAGAGTTGGATTATGTTGAAAAACAGAACCAAATTCAAAGTAAAGTTGAGTGTTTGTTTGAATTTGTTTGAATGTTTGAAAACATTGTTTGAAATTCAAAACAGAAAAGAATTAGAAAAAGAAAAACGTTTTAGACAGAAAAAAAAAAGAAACAGACCCAGCCCACTAAGGCCCAGACCAGCCCAGTCTTCTCCCTCTTCCCCCCCCCCCGAAGAAACCATTTCTTACTCAGAAACAGACCCGCACAGAGAGTGACAACCAGGACCCACTCCTCTTCCCCTCACTCGCTGACGAAACGACCCCACCTCTCTCACCCACGCCCCGAACCGTTTTCTGCACCGCGAAAGGAACCCGCTAAGAGACTGGCAAGTGGACCCCGTTCCCTCTCCCTTTCCCACTGACCAGAGGACCCCACCGCCACCTCCTTCTTCTTCCCCGCGTGACCCCTTCTCCCCTCACCGCGCGGCAGTTTCTGCCCGTTGAGAGCTCCATCAATCTGCGTTAATCCGTGCATTAAACCTCGCCGAGACAACGCCCATTTAATCGCGTCTCTCTCTCCTCCGTTTTCCCCCAGACCACTTCTCCACTCTGCCCCTAGGCTGCCTCCAATTCTCTCTCTACCGCCGCCGCTCCGACGATGTTCCGGTGATGATTCCGACGAAACCCCACCGCCCCTTGCATCCCTAAGCACCCCAGCAGCTTCTCCACCTCCAGGCGCACCTGCTAGTGCATCCAGTTCACTCGCGCGAGCCTCACAACGTCGGCAAGGACAAGCTCTACTCGCCACCACCGTCGGCCTCGACTCCGGCAAACTTCCACGGTGAGCACAGACTTCCCCTCGCCCCCTTTTTGATGCTCCCTTACTCGCGACCCTCGTGTGCACCTAACCGTGCCTCTCCTTTGCCTTAGCACGGTCCCGAGCGACGCCAACGACGACAACCCAAGAGCACCGCCACCGCAGCAACTCCGGCGAGAGATTGCCAACCCGTCCGAGCGCCCCCTGCCTCCCCATCAGCACGTTGAGCTTCCCCAAGCGTCTGCGAACTCGGTGAGCCTCCCCTTTTCCTCTCCCGCTTTCTGTATCGCCGGCACCGTCATTGACCGATCGCTCCGCCGCCAGCAGCCGCCGCAGCGCCGCTCGTCTGTGGTCGAGCACCCCACAACCGTTCGATCTGGATCGTACGCATTAGATAGAATCACTTAAACGCGAATGGGTACGCTCTCTGCACCGCTCAATCTAACTAGATCCAACGCCCCACAGCCACGATCCCAGCGAACCGGTATCGCCCAGTAAGACAACGCCGCGTGTCCCTGTTCTGATTAAAAACAGAATTAGAAACGAGATTTAAAAGCCATTTTCAAACCATTGTAACTTTCAAACCACACGTCCAAATTTGGCAAATTTTATATCAATGGATTCAGTAGAACAAACCCTAGCCAACCATGCCCTTAGTTTAGCAAATAGTAACTGTTAGCTTGTTTGAAATTGCAGAAACATTTGTATGCTTATTATGAATGTAAAAATTGTTTAAAATTGAATTTAGGGTTAAAATCTTTGGCAATTAGATTGATTTGAACCTACTGACCCTAGGAAACACTTTGTGGACACAAAAATGTATTTGGAGAAATTAAGAAATGATTCTTTAATTTAAAACCATTTCTAGTCAAATAGAAATGTAATTTATTTATTGAAAATAATTTTGAAGTAAAACCTTTGCAAATTGATTTGTTGTGACCTTACTAACCCTAGGAACCAACCCTTGGTGTTAGAAATGATTTTTGTAAAATTTAGGTTGGATTACTTGACTTAGTCATTTTCTAGCCAAATAAAAAGAATGGTTTTTGTTATAAAAATGTTTATGGAAAGAAAACCTTAAGGAAATAGCTTGGACCAAACTTACTGACCCAAAAACACCAAGCTTTGCAATAGCAACTCATTTGGTGAACAACTTAAGAGTTTTGCCTTAATAAAAACATTTTTCACCACATAAAATGATGAATGGAATTAAAACATAGTTTTTGGACAAAACCTTCTTGCTAATGACTTTGCCACTTTGGTAAATGACCAATTTGGATCTTACAAAGTTTAGAAACCCCATAGAGACCCCTTTGCAAAATAAAACTATCTTGTGCATGCTCCCATGCATGAATTGATCTCCATTGTCTTGTGTGTGTGAAATTGTTTGAGTGATTATTGGTTTGGAATGTAATTTGAATTAGTGTTTGCTTGATTGACTTGTAGTGAAGTGTGAGACTAGCAAGATCAAGGAGTGAACCACCATTCCCTTCCAAAAAGGCAAGTGATGCTTCATACTTTTTGTCCCATTACTTTTTCTATGCATTAGTGATTTTGTTAAGTAAACTTGCATGGATTTTGCTAAGTATAGATCTTGCTATTGGAAAACCTAGTAGATGAATCCTTAGTAGGATTTTCTAAGTTAAGTTTCCTATTACTACCAAGCTTAGCCTAACTAATAGAAAACATGGGTGGAAAATATATTCACACTATGGTAAAATATTCTAAGTCTGAGGACTTATGTTTTTGTTTAATAAAACAACTAAGTTAATGAATCCCCTGGGTGGAATGGGCTTTCTTGGTGGAGAATGGTTGAGTGGTTCACAATGCCATGGGCTTGGATTGTGTATCTCACTTGTGGTATGCCACCCAGGAAACAAAGGGATTTGAGATGTCAAATGTTGAGAAGCTTCAAGTGCAACCACTTGGCAATATGGGCTCTGCCATGATCATATAGGTTGCAAGAACTTAGCCATATGGACAGTGGGTGGTAGTGTTTGATAGGTTGGAACGCGTCCATTTTGGTCTAAGGGAAAGCTTCTGAAAGATCTTGTCTTGGGAAACCAAGTCTTGTGGGGAAAGTGCACCACCTCTGCAGAGTGTAAAATCTAAGTACTTAGCCATGTCCCTGGTAAAGGACAATTTGAGCATCAAGACATGGAAGCAATCAAGAATCTCATCATTCCAATTTCTAATTTAAAAACTTGTGGTTTGAACAAGGGTTGTTTGAATTCTTCAATCATTGATGGAGAGATGGCTTGGAACAAGGATCTTGAAATCTTTGATTGAGAAAAATGATTTTGTCAAGCAAAAACTTAGTATTTTCAAAATGATAAGAAAAATTTATTTTGAGCAATGCAAGCCTCAACTCCACTTAGCCAGATGCATATAGATGATATACTCCACTATATTACCATAGTATCACTTGCCAATACAATTCAAATATATTGACCCTTTGTGGCTGTAACTTGTATGTTGCAGGTTTGATTGATTTTAGTGAAGATTGATTGTTTAGGATTATAAAGTCTACAACCAACATCTGCCTGTGGCACTTTGAAGATGAAGGACCCATGACTATATTTATTCCGCTGCAATGTAATGTAATAGCCAAATGAGCTATGAAGGATGTAATAAAATTATGTAATTCCTGGTTATAGAGTTATAATATGACCTTTGTTTCTTGATATTACATCTTAACTATGGATGCTAGCTATTGATCCAGGGACTAGCATTGTAAACACAGGAGGCTCTATCTTATCTAAGATTGGGACCTCTACACGAAAGAATAAACAAGCGCAGGAATTTATTTCACTAGATACCGAAACAGGTTTTTCGGGTGAAATTGCATAAAGAGGTTATGCATGTGAAATAGAATTCTAGCAAGGGGTTATATGTGAATATTTGTCATTAAAGTAATTGACAAAATTCTGAATAAATAAAAGAGTTTTATTTAATGAGAGTTTGCATTAAATTTGGTGGAAATTTAATAGCAAGTTTGAGTGAGATTTTGAGTGGAGGGATTTGAATGGATTTTTGTGAGTGGAGTGTCCACCCACATGAAGAGGGGAGGTAAAGGGGGCAGCTCCCATGTCCCGGCAACCCCCTTGGGGTTCCCCCCATCCTCCTATAAAAGTCACCCCTCTCCTCACTTCTCACTCACACCTCCTCGTGAAGGATCTCTCTCCCCCTCTAGAATTTATCCCCCATGGTCTCGGACTAGCGAGATACATGTTCCCGGTGGATATTCGGCAAGAAAGAGTTGTGCTTCCGCTGCGTCACTGGAGTGAGGAGGCGGAGGTTGCTCGGTTCCTCGGACGTGTGTGCGAGCACGGATGGGCTGCTGATTTGCGGCGCTAGGACTTCCTCTCGATCTTGAGATCGGCAAGAGATCATCTACATCAACCACGAATCGAACTCGTTAAGCTTTGTCGGTCTTCAAGGGTATGTTCTCTATGGATATACATCTGCCCGTTGTTTGTATCTAGTAGATAGATCTTGGTACATAGTTCCCATCATAGGAAATTTTTTGTTTTCTATGCTGTGAACCCTACAGTGGTATCGGAGCCGGATCTATGCGTAGATTCTATACATGGGTAGTACACATATGAGTATGTGGGCGATGATGATCATGTTGTTGCTCCTTGTTTGTAATTTTGTATATTGGTGGCATAGTGGGATGAAGCGGCCCGGACAAACTTTACATGTCCTCAGACATGATACCTGTTCCACGCTTGACCTGCAACTAGTTTGCATAAGTGGCTAGCGGGTGTCTGTCTCTCCTACTATAGTCAATATCTATTTTGCAACGAGTTGTCAACAATTTGGTTATCCTCGTTGTGGTTCATGTTCGTAGGTATGAACGGTTCTATCTCGAAAGCCCTAAGCCACGTAAAAACTTGCAATGGATAAATTAGAGGCGTCTAGTTTAGATTGTTGCTGGGCTAGTGTTATGATATGGTGATGTTGTAAGTAGAAGTATGAGATGATACTCTTACAACACACATAACATGTAAGTTCCATAGACCTTGGCCTTACACATAAAGGTATTATAGTGATCATACCACGGTGCACATGACAGAGATCATATGTGGGAACCATATCATTCCACTAATAAACATGTGATGTTTGATAGCATCTTATATTGCTTGTTTGGCGTTTTATTAGCATAATAAGATGATACCTCATTTAAATATCAAGATAAGAATGTGTTCTTCCTTTAGTATGCACAGATTATGTTTTCGTCGCTCCAAGACATCATGTGATGATCGGGTGTTCTTGGATCCACGACCATATTTCGGGTGTAAGACAGTTACACACGCGAATACTAAGGTTCTTACTTGGCGATCCTAGCATGTACAGACAAGGCCTCGGAACACAGACCGAAAGGTTAAGCATGAGTCATATAGTAGATATGATGCCCATTTGATGCTCGCCTTTGAAGCTATACCGACTCACGTGATGACCGGACTTGGTGTAGTGGATTTGGTTCGTGTAATCACCAAAAGGACACGAGGGATGTTGTTTTTGAGTGGGAGTTCATTCGTAATATAGATTAGTTGAACTAAATCTATCATAAACTTAGTCTAAACTTTACAAATTCTGTTGTAGATGGCACCACCTGCTTTTAATTTCAATGTGTTCATGGAGAAAGAGAAACTTGCAACGAACGGTAGCAACTTTACCGAATGGGCCATGAATTTGAGGATTCTCCTCTCTGCTGCACAAAAGCAATATGTGCTAGAAGCGCCACTAGGCACCCCACCTTTTGAGGATGCCCCTGACGAGGAGAAGAATGTCTATCAGACTCTTCAGGAGGACCACAACTTAGTTCATTGCGGCATATTGTATGGGCTAGAGCCGGAACTTCGAAAGCGTTTTGAAAAAGGCAATGCATTTGATACAATGGGTGAGTTGAAAATGATTTTCGACACACATGCTGCTGTAGAGAGCTAAAATGCTTCAGAAAAGTTCTTTAGCTGCATGATGGAAGAGCACAACTCCGTTAGTGAGCATGTACTCAAGATGTCGGGTTACGCTGATAAGCTTGTGTCCTTGGGAATATCGATTCCCATTGACTTAGGCATCCATGGTGTTCTGCAGTCTCTGCCACCTAGCTATAAGAGCTTTGTGATGAACTATAATATGCAAGGCATGAAGAAGTCTCTCCCCGAGCTTGTGTTAATGCTTAAAACTGCAGAAGAGGAGATCAAACAGGAACATCAAGTGTTGATGATCAATAAGAACACTGGTTTCAAGAAAGACAAGAAGGGAAAACGGAAGGGAAGTAAGGGCGGCAAGCCGGTTGCCGTGCCTGAAAAGAAACCCCGAGTTGGACCTAAGTCTGATACCTAGTGTTACTATTGTAAGGGGGCTGGCCACTGGAAGCGCAACTGCCCCAAGTATTTGGCAGACAAGAAGGCCGGCAAGGCAAACAAAGGTATATATGATATACATGTTATTGATGTGTACTTGACTAGTGCTCGCAGTAGCACATGGGTATTTGATACCGGTTCAATTTCTAATATTTGTAACTCGAATCAGGGGCTGCGGAACAAGCGACCGCTAGCAAGGGGTGAGGTCAAGATGCGTGTCGGCAATGGATCAAGCATCCATGTGATTGCCGTCAGAACGCTACCTCTCCATTTGCCGTCGGGATTAGTAATAAACTTGAATAATTGTTATCTGGTGCCTGCACTGAGCATGAACATTGTATATGTATCGTGTTTGATGCAAAGTGGTTATTCATTTAAATCCGAGAACAATGGTTGTTCTATTTATATGAATGGAATCTTTTATGGTCATGCACCGATGATGAATGGTTTATTTCTATTAGATCTCGATGATAATGTTACAAATATTCATAATGTTGATGCTAAAAGGATTAAACTTAATGATGATATATCCGCATATATGTGGCACTGCCATCTAGGTCATATTGGCGTTAAACGCATGAAGAAGCTCCATTCGGATGGACTTTTAGAATCACTTGATTTTGAATCATTTGATACATGTGAGCCATGCCTTATGGGCAAGATGACTAGAACGCCGTTTTCCGGTTCAATGGAACGGGCGACAGATTTATTGGAAATCATACATTCTGATGTATGTGGAAATCATATATACTGAAGGGAATATGCCCTAAGAGGCAATAATAAAGTGTTTATTATGTGTATTCCAAGTATATGATAGATGTTTATTTTGCATGCTATAATTGTATTAATACGGAAACGTTAATACATGTGTGTTTAATAAACAAACAGAAAGTTCCTAGTTATGCCTCTCTCATAAACTAGCTCGTTGATTAACAAGATGATCAAGGTTTCCTGATCATAGACATTGGATGTTGTTAATAACGGGATCACAACATTAGTGTAATGGTGTGATGAACATTCATCCTAAGTATAGCATTACAAACAAAGTCATTGAGTTTATATTGCTATAACAACTTACGAAGTGATCCTAATCCTTAGGCCATGAGATCATGTTAATCACTAACACCGAAAGAGTTTCTTGATAACATCAAACATCACACCTTAACTGGGTGATTATAAAGATGGGTACAGAGCTACCAAAGTGTTATGTTGAGGACCATGGATCGAGAGTGGAATTTTTTCATCCCGATGACGGATAGATATACTCCGGGCCCTCTCGGTGATATCACATTGGTTAGCTTGCAAGCAAGTGATTTGATCACTAGAATGTTATATCATGTGTACGAGAAAAGAGTGCATGTCAGTAACAAGATCAAACTAGTTATGGAGATACCGATGATCGAATCGCGGATATGTAATATATCGCGAAACAAAGGGATTAAGATACGAGCGTAAAAGGTTCCGACAATCACAAGAAAGTCATATTTGAATGTGTGGGAGTCAGTATGGGTCTCCAGATCCCGCTTCTGATTATTGATCCGAGAGGGGTCTCGATCATGTCCGCATTATTCACGAACCGTAGGGTGACACACTTAAGAGACACCGACATCCATTTGGAGCAAAAGTTTCATGCCGAAAGAATAAACAAGCGCAGGAATTTATTTCACTAGTTACCGAAACAGGTTTTTGGGTGAAATTGCATAAAGAGGTTATGCATGTGAAATAGAATTCTAGCAAGGGGTTATATGTGAACATTTTTCATTAAAGTAATTGAAAAAATTCTGAATAAATAAAAGAGTTTTATTTAATGAGAGTTTGCATTAAATTTGGTGGAAATTTAATAGCAAGTTTGAGTGGGATTTTGAGTGGAGGGATTTGAATGGATTTTTGTGAGTGGAGTGTCCACCCACATGAAGAGGGGAGGGAAAGGGGGCAGCCCCCCTGCGTCGGACACCCCCTTGGGGTCACCCCTCCTCCTATAAAAGGCACCCCTCTCCTCCCTTCTCACTCACACCTCCTCGTGAAGGATCTCTCTCCCCATCTAGAATTTATCCCCCATGGTCTCGGACTAGCGAGATACATGTTCCCGGTGGCTATTCGGCAAGAAAGATTTGTGCTTCCGTTGCATCGCTGGAGCGAGGAGGCGGAGGTTTCTCGGTGCCTCGGACGTGTGTGCGAGCACGGATGCGCTGCTGATTTGCGGCACTAGGACTTCCTCTCGATCTTGAGATCAGCAATAGATCGTCTACATCAACCACGAGTCAAACTCGTTAAGCTTTGTCTGTCTTCAAGGGTATGTTCTCTACGGATATACATCTGCCCGTTGTTTGTATCTAGTAGATAGATCTTGGTACATAGTTTCCATCGTAGGAATTTTTTTGTTTTCTATGCTGCAAACCCTACACTAGGAATGGTGAGCACAAGTTTACCCAGGTTCAGATCCGACTACGGTGATCAGATCTTACTCCTGCTAGCAACTCAGTAATATATCAGCGAGAGCCGGATGTTACAACGGATTACAAGATAGGTTTGATACGTCCAAAACGTATCTACTTTCCCAAACACTTTGCTATTGTTTCTCCTCTAAACTTGTGTGATTTGGATACAACTAACACGGACTGACGCTGTTTTCAGCAGAATTACCTTTGTGTAGAAAATCAACTATTAGGAAAAATCCCGGAAAATAGGCCAAAAATCCTATTTCACCAGAAGATCCACGGAGCCATAGTACGAGACGGAGGGGAGCCCTGTGTGGCCCATGCCCCCTGTCGTGCGGGTGGGCCAACCCCACGCCTGGGAGGGGTGTGGCCAGCCCAGGCACCCCCTCGGCCTCTCTCTTCGCCTATAAGAAGCCTCTTGACCAAAAAACCAAGGGGGGTTCATCGTTTTTATGGACAGAGTTCCGCTGCGCCGCCACCACCAGAAGCCGCGATTCAGAACCAGAAACTCCATTCTAGCATCCTGGCGGGACAGGGAATTTGGGGAGGATCATCGCCATCGTCATCACCAACGCCTCTCCATCAACCATAAATGTTTCCCTCATCCATGAGTGAGTAATCCCCTGCTGTAGGCTATGGGGATGGTAGGGATTGGATGAGTTCTATCATGTAATCGAATAAGATTGTTAGGGCATAGTGCCTAGTATCTCTATTAGTGTTATTTGACTTTGTTGAAACTTGTTGTACTTAATGCTTGTCACTAGGGCCCGAGTGCCATGATCTCAGATCTGAACTTATTATTGAATCATTATGATAGTATTGTTTGCGATCTTATCTGCAAGTTGTGTACACATATCATTGTCCGGATCCAAAGGCCCCGAAGTGATAGAAATTGGGACAACCGAAGGAGATGGCTGTGATGTGAAGATCACATGTGTTCATGGAGTGTTAATGCTTTGATCCGGTGCTCTTTTAAAAGGAGCACCTTAATTGCCAGTAGTTCCCTTGAGGCCCCTCTGCAACGGGATGGCAGGACAAAAGATGTTGTGCAAGTTCTCATTGCGAGCACGCGTGACTATATATGGAGCACATGCCTATGATTGTTTAGTACTTGGATGCTTATTCTCATTTATCTGCAACTGCCCTAGATCTTGAAGTTACATGTTTAGACTCGTCCATGCAACGCCCATCCATCCCGATGCCTACCGCACTCATATCCTACTGTTTGCTACTACTGTTACTATTGCTCTTGTTTTGTTGTTGCTGTTGCTACTACAAAACTATTGCTACTGAAAAACTTCTGTGAGCAAGAACTATTTCCAGGTGCAGCTGAATTGACAACTCAGTTGTTAAGGCTTGCAAGTATTCTTTGGCTCCCCTTGTGTCGAATCAATAAGTTGGGTAATACTACCCTCGAAGACTGTTGTGACCTATACTTGCGGGTCATCAAGACTATTTTCTGGCGTCGTTGTCGGGGAACGTAGCTTTATTTGTAAGTTCAATTGGATCTATTATTGTTCACTGCTACTCCTTTCATCATGGGGAAGTTCAATTGGATCTATTATTGTTCACTGCTACTCCTTTCATCATCGGGGAACGTAGCTTTATTTGTAAGTTTCCTATTTTACGATCCACTACAGGAAGAGGTACAGTCCTAAACACCTCTATTGCTCTTGATTCACCGTCTGTTATAAGTAAGCTTGTTACTCCACCACCACATACTCATGCTACACACACTGCTACTACTGCTGAATCTGAAACTTATTTTGATATTCATGATGTTACTTCTATTGTGCTTGATATGAGTGGTTCATTAGGTCCTTTCCTAGATGCTACTATAGCTAGTCTATGGAATACTAAAACTCCTAGTGAAGACACTGTTACACCTGTTAGCTCACCTGAGTCTAGAGAGAGATATGATATTAATGATGGCTACATTGAGTTTACTGATGATTTTATTGAAGAGTGACAAAACACACATGGTGCTAGTGCTATTAAGAGTCTCCTTGCAAGAGGTACCATTATTCCTAAACTGTCCTCTGATCCTAAGTTTGCCACCTCTCCCATAGATATTAAAGATAAAGGTTATGATTTCTCTCTTGATTTATCCTATTTAGACATTGTTGAGAAAGAACCTTTTTGTGGGAAAAGAACTCCTACAGATGCTGAAGAATTAATGGCTAAAATAAGTAAGAATTATGATGATTGGACTTCAACTGAGCTAAATACACCTGAGCCTATTACTCCTGAACCAGTTCCAACACCAACACCAAAGAAGAGGGGAATGATTGCATTAAATGATGAAGTGATGAAGGAAGCTAAGAAATGTCTAAGGAGAAAGGTATTAGAGCTGAAGATGTGAAGAATCTACCTCCTATAGAAGAATTATGTAAGCCAACTTCCCATTCATCTACTATTGAGGTACAATCTCTCCACTTTGATGAAGGACATATTCCCTATGGTAAGCCTCATGATCAATGCTTAGAGGAACTTGACACATTTATTGTTAAGCAAGGTAATTTTAATAAACAAGTTTAGAATCATTTATTGGAAAACTCTAGAGCTACTAAAGAGTTGAAAGATATTGTGGAAAAGAACTGCTAATGATATTAAAATTCTTTGTAAGCACTTTCAAATGGTTCAAACTCAAATTGATCAACTTTCTAATGTACAAAAGGATATGCTAATTAATGCTTCATGATATAAACATGCTTATGGAATTAGATCTAGGAGTGGTATAGCTACTCAAGATCCATTATATCCTAAAGGACACCCTAAAAGAATTGAGCAGGATTCTCAACAAGGTGAGAGTAGTGGTAGTCCTCGTAAGAGAAAGAAAAAGAAACATAAAATAGTTGAGGAACCACTTGAACCTGCTGTAGATCCTAATAGTATATCTGTCTCTGATGCTGAAACTAAGAGTGGTAATGATAAAAATGATGCTCCTGATAAGGAGGAAGTTGAGGAAGAACCTGAGAAGCACACTAAAAACACTACGTACACTACGGAAGATTTTATTGCTAATAAACATGGTAGTGAGAGAGAACCTTGGGTGTAGAAACCTATGCCTTTTCTAGGTAAGAAACACAAGTCAAAGGAGGAAGAACACTACAACAAGTTTTGTGAGTGGATAAAACCTTTATTTTTGCAAATTCTTTTGACTGATGCTATTAAGTTGCCTCCTTATTCAAAGTATATGATGGATATTGTCTCTAATAAAAGGAAGATTCCTAATGAGGAGATTTCTACTTTGCTTGCTAATTATTACTTCAATGGTAAGGTTCCAAAAAACTTGGTCATACAGGTATATACCAACTTCCTTGCTCTATTAAAAATAATTATGTTAGAACTGCTTTATGTGATTTGGGAGCTGGATTTAGTGTTATGCCTTTTTCTCTCTACAAGAGACTCCAGCTAGAAAAGTTGATACCAACTGATATGTCTTTGCAAATGGCTGATAAGTCAACTACTATTCCTATTAGTATATGTGAGGATGTTCCTGTTCAAGTGGCTCATAATTGCTTGGTTTTAACTAATTTTGTTGTGCTTGAAATGCCTGAAGATGATAATATGTCTATTATTCTTGGGAGACCTTTTCTTAATACTGCAGGTGTTGTCATCAATTGTAATCAAGGAAAATTAATATTTAATATTAATGACAAAGAGCATACTGTATATTTCCCCAAGAATGTTGCTAAGAGCTATTGCCTGAATTCCACTGAAAATATTGAGAGCATCAAGGTTGGAGAAATATATTGTCCCATTCCACAAGAAAATTTGGAACCATTATGATTGGGACCATTGCTATCAAGTTTGAGGTAACATAATCACCTTGTGGAATGCAAAGTTTTGTTTCATATAAGATTGTTTTCGTAACAAGACTTGATCAACCTTGTTAACAAAAGGATTTTAATGAACAAAACAATGCTTTCATTGTGGTTATTCTTGCTCACTTTTACTTTTCTCCTTCCTAGTTTTTGCTCTTTCTCTTGATAGCCTTAGTTTTGCTAGTTGTTTGCTTGTTAGGGTGTCTTAGAACTTCCGTAGTTTGGTTTTTGTTTGCTTTTGCTTCTTCTAAAAAATCTTTTCTGTGAAAAAAATCAATTTTCATACCCTGAAAATTGGCCAAAAATAAAGTCCCGAAAAATCCTAGAAAATTCTAAATAAATTTTTCCTCAAAAAAGGGGCAGAGGGACACCTGGAGTGGCCCAGCCACCCCCCCCCCAGGCCAGCACACCCCTAGGTGGAGCGGCCAGCCCCCAGGTGGCGTCTGGCATGGGTGTGGCCCTCCAAAGTGCCTCCTCCCATCCATCTTCTTTCTCTCTCCAAAAAAACACCGAAAAACTTTCTCAAGTTCGAGTTCTTGCTGTACTTTCTCCCGATTTTCGATCTCCTTGCTCAGCCCATCTTTGCTGCTGATTTTTTGAGGGATTGCTCCTTGGTATGTGCCTCCTCTGCTTGTCCAATTAGATTTGTGATTGGTAGATTGTATCTTGAGTATTTTGCTGCTATATGTGTCAAGTTGTGTGAGCTTGCATGCTTGTTCTATGCTTAGAGATTTCCTTTTGATGCATGTGTAGCCCTCTAGCAAGTTCCTATAGTAGTTTCTCATCATTTATCAACTTAGAAATCACTTGGTTTGATTTTTGTCTAAAAAATTCCGAAAAAAAGAGGTCATGGACAACCACAACTTTGGTGAAATATTTGAGAGTGATGCACCTAGGAGGGCAAGGCCTTCAAGATCATCCTCCCGAGCTAGGCCCTCATACAATGAGGATCTCATTACACCGCGATTTGGCGACGAGGAAGATGAGGGGGATGCGCACCCTTCCACCTTTCCTTGCCCAACCTTTTTGCGGGGTGCTGGGATTCTCGATGATTTTATAACCTTGGTTCGGAGGGTTGGACTAACAAGCTATATGCAGGATGAGAGCGTGCAATATGCTACGCTCACTAAAACCTTTGTGGAGATCTTTTCTTTTTCTAATAGCCTGTTCAAACCAGATGTATCTTTCAAAATTTATGGTAGGCCTTACACCTTGACATTGAAGAAATTTTGTGAGATCCTGGGAATTGGTACAGATGGGTCGGTGAAAAAGATTTTAGCTCAACCCACTGATTTGTTGGAGCTCTACCGCGGGATAACCAATGATGATGATCGTAGAGCTCAGCGGGGAAACATAAGAAATATTCAACTCCCAACTATCAGGTACTTTGCTTATTATCTTGCCATTAGTGTTCTTGGTAGGGAGAACACTAGCAATATTTCCAACTATCATATGGCCTTCCTAGTTTTTGCACTCAACAATGAAACCAGGTATAATCTTGGTTCTCTCATTGCTCGTCGCTTAGTTTCTTGATACTCGGAAACGTATCTATTATTTTTGATGTTACATGCTTGTTTAGTATCTACTTTGCTTTGATTTGTCTACAATTTGAGGTGTTTTTATATGTTTTCTAGAACTAACCTATTAACAAGTTTCCATAGTGCCAGTTGCCTGTTTTCTTCTGTTTTTGGTTCCAGAAAGGCAGAAAATCAGTATTCTCGGAATTGGACGGGACAAAAGCCAAAGTCAATATTTTACCGTGGGCAACACGAAGTCCATAGGAGAGACGGAGGGGCGCCACAGGGCGGCCAACCCCCCCTAGGCATGGCCAAGCCTAGCCCACGCCTGGGCAGGGTGTGGCCCCCCTGGCTCGCCCCTTCGCCTATAAGAAGCCCCCGATGCAGAAACCCTAGGCACCCGATCAAAACTCCATGAAACCGTCTGTAGCCGCCGCCACCATCATCCCTAGATCGCGGGGATCTGATGCTCTTCCCGGCACCCTGCTGGAGGGGAGATCATCCCGGAGGCCTTCTTCTTCATCATGCCAGCCTCCGGTATGAAGCACCTTGGACTACGGGTCCATGTAGTTGCTAGATGGTTGTATGTAGAGGGAGTGTCCCAACCTTTATACAACATAAGGTGGTGTCCCCTGTGTTTACAATGCTAGTCCCTCGATCAATATCTAGCATCCACAGTTAAGATGTAATATCAAGAAACAAAGGTCATAACATAACTTTATAACCAGGAATAACATAATTTTATTACATCATACATAGCTCATTTGGTTATTACATTACATTGCAGCGGAATAACTATAAGCATGGGGTCCTTCATCTTCAAAGTGCCACAGGCAGATGTTGGTTGTAGACTTTGTAATCCTAATCAATCAATCTTCACTAAAATCAATCAAACCTGCAACATACAAGTTACAGCCACAAAGGGTCAATACATTTGAATTGTATTGGCAAGTGATACTATGGTAGTATAGTGGAGTCTATCTTCTATATGCATTTGGCTAAGTGGAGTTGAGGCTTGCATTGCTCAAAATAGATTTCTCCTTAACATTTTGAAAATACTAAGTTTTTGTTTTGACAAAATCTTTTTCCAAAGCTTCTCTCAATCAAAGATTGAAGATTTCAAACAACCCTTGTTCAAACCACAAGTTTTAACTTAGAAATTTGAATGATGAGATTCTTGATTGCTTCCATGTCTTGATGCTCAAATTGTCCTTTACCAGGGACATGGCTAAGTACTTAGATTTTACACTCTGCAGAGGTGGTGCACTTTCCCCACAAGAATTGGTTTCCCAAGACAAGATCTTTCAGAAGCCTTCCCTTAGACCAAAATGGATGCGCTCCAACCTATCAAACACTACCACCAACTGTCCATATGGCTAAGTTCTTGCAACCTATATGATCATGGCAGAGCCCATATTGCCAAGTGGTTGCACTTGAAGCTTCTCAACATTTGACATCTCAAATCTCTTTGTTCCTGGGTGGCCATCCACAAGTGAGATACACAAGGTTCACCAGTCCCCTGGCCTTGTGTAACCACTCAACCAAAAACCACCAAGCAATTACCATTCCACCCAGGTGATTCATTAACTTAGTTGTTTTATTAAACAAAACATAAGTCCTCAGACTTAGAATATTTTTCCATAGTGTGAATATATATTCCACCCATGTTTTCTATTAGCTAGGCTAAGCTTGATAGTAATAGGAATCTTAACTTAGGAAAATCCTACTAAGGATTCATCTACTAGGTTTTCCTATAGCAAGGTTTATACTTAGCAAAATCCATGCAAGTTTTACTTAGCAAAATCACTAATGCATAGTGAAAGTAATGGGACAAAAAGTATGAAGCATCACTTGCCTTTTTGGTAGAGGGTATAGGTTCACTCCTTGTCCTTGCAACAATAACACTCTTCAAGTCACTACTATTCAATCAAGCAAGGCACAAACTCAATCTACCAATCAAGCAAAACAACACATAAAATCATAGAACTAAGATAATGCATGCAAGCATGCCAAACTTCGTTTTATTTGGAAAAGTGGTTCCTAATAGGTCATAAACATTTGAAAACACCTAATGGTCATTTTGTAAAGTTGCAAAGTCATTTGCAAAAGGTTTCGCTTTGTAAATCATTTTCAAAACAAAGTATCATTTTATGTGGTGTAGAAATATTTTTACTAAGGCATTTACCTATAGGGTTCACCAAAAACATTTTCAAATCACAAAACTTGGTGTTTGGGGTCAGAGAGTTTAAAACAAAACATTTCCCAAAAGTTTTCCTTTAAAATCATTTTTAATAGATAAACCACATTTCTATTTGACTAGAAATGGTTTTAAATCAAAGAATCATTATTTTGTTTTACCAAATACATTTTTGAATCCACAAAGTGTTTCCTATGGTCAGTAGGTTCAAAGCAATCCAATTTCAAAAGATTTTAACCCCAAATTCATTTTTAAACAATTTTTACATCCTTAACAAGAAACCAAACGTTTCTGCAAAAACCAACAAGCTAACAGATACTATTTGCTAAACCAAGGGAATGGTTGGCTAGGGCTTGTTCTACTGATTCCAATGATACCAAATTTGCAATTTTTGGACGTGTGGTTTAAAAGTTACAATGGTTTCAAAATGGCACTTAAATCTGATTTCAAAATCTGTTTTAAACAGGACAGGGGACACGCGGCGCTTCGCTATTCGCGGGTACCGGTTCAGTGTGGATCACGCTGCAGACCGTTGGATTAAAAAGGATCTGTGCGGCTCTGATCAACGCATACCCTTTCGCTTACTTTCTATACTATCCGCCAGATCGAGATCTAACGGCTCTCAGTGCCCCGACCATAAGCTGGCGGCGCTGGACTCTGACGCGCGGCGGCGGCGGCTTGTCAGTGGCGTCGCCGGTGTTATAGGAAGCGAGAAGGAGGGAGAGGGTGCTCACCATGTTCGCTGAATGATGCTGATGCTCAACGTGCTCTCGGGGAAGCAGGGGGCGTACGAGGGTGGCGTTAATTTCTCGCCGGAGTTGCTGTCTGGCACGGGTACGCACGGACGTCGTTGGAGACGAGGCTGTGGTCCTCGAGGAGACAAACGGAAAGCACTGTAAGACGTGCAAAGGTACAATGGTGATGCGAGCGTGAAGGAGGAGGAGAGGCGCGGTCGGAATCTACCTGTGGGGCTCGTCGGAGAATGGCAGAAGACGGAGGCGCTCTGTCGTGTTTGTTGTCGGCGTTCTAGAGCACGCGCGGACGAGTGGTTGGTTCTGGGAGATGCGTAGGGAGATGGGGATCACGCTCGGGTGGTCGAGGGGGCCAGGCGGTGGCTGGGCTCGCCGGAATCGTCGTGGTTGTTCGTCGGAGACAGGGGGGTGGTTGAGCAAAATTCGACAGCCTGGGGGTGTGTCGAGGAGGGGCGACAGAGGGGAAAGAGAGAAGAGTCACTGGCGTTTTAACGTGCATGGTCAAGGCGAGTAATGGTGGCTGCGTTAAGACGAATTAGTGCCGCGGAATCACTGCAGGAAACAACGACGGGGGAGGGAGAAGAGGTCGCGCGGGTGAGGAGGATGAACAGGAGAGTGGGGTCCAGTCGTCAGTGGGAAAAGAAGTGAGAGGGAGGTCCACCAGTCATCGTCTGTCTGAGTTAGATTCTGAGTACAAAACGTTTTCTTCGGGAGGGGAAGGCTGGGCTGTTTGCTGGGCCTTGTTGGGCTTGGTCCTTTGTACTATTTTTTTCTGTCTAAACCTTTTTCTTTTTCCAAATCTATTTCCTATTTTGAAAATCAATTCACAAATCAAACAACAAAACAAATATTCAGACATTTCAAACACTTCCAAACTTGTAATGAGTTTTCGGTTCTGCTTAATAACATAAACCAAATCCCAAAATAAAATAATATTTTTATTCATTTTAGGATCCATTCATTAATTAAATAAAATGGACCTTTAGTTATTTAATTAAATAGGGTTTGATTTATTTAATAAAATCTTCATTTGAAATCCAAATATTTTCAAAACCAAATCAGTAGGTTTTATTTGAAATAAAAGATACTTGGAAAACTTGTTTAAAATAAAATAACATTTTTATTTTAGGCTCCATTAATAATTAATTAAAGTGGACCTTAGTTATTAAATCAAATAGGATTTGTTTTATTAAAATATTTATTTTTAAATCTAAAATAAAACCAAAACACTACAGAAGGTTTTAATTAAGAAAATAAAATACTTAGAAAACTTATTTAAAATAATTTAATAAGTTTTGATGTTTTAATTAAAATGGTAAAACTTTTTTATTTTTAATAAACCTTGGATATTAAATCCTTATTATTTTATTTAAATAAACCTTTACTCTTTTAATCAAAGCAAAACATTTTAATTCAAAAGATTGGCCAAGGTTTAATTTGGCTCTATAAAATAATCTTTATTTAAAAATCCACCTTTTCTTTTGAAAACCAAAACCCTTTTATTAAAATATTCAAAATAGTAATTTTTAAATATTTTGAAGTTCATTGTTTATTTAACTTTTTAAATCCCTTTAGGATTTTATTTGATCCAAATAGGTTTTGAAAGTTTCCAAATGGTTTCAAAAAGTTTCTTCTCACCCTGAAAATCAACAAAGTTTTATTTTATTCATTTATTTTTCACATTACAAGATTTGGAAAATCTTGGGATGTGACAGGCTACCACCCTTAAAATAAATCTCGTCCCGAGATTTGGGGAGGCTAGGGTTACAAGTAGGCTCAAAACAACTAGGGTGCTACCACCTTTAAAATATTTCCTAACTAGTTTACATCTTGGCTTGCTTGGGATCCTGGGAAAACTTCTCTAAGCAACATTTGCATTGTGTCCTTTGTTTCCATACTTGACTCATGGGCCAAGGTTGAGATCCTTCTTAGACTTGTTTAACTTGTTCTTCATCTTTTCTGGACAATTGTTTACATAGTGGCCTAGTTCCTTGCATTTGAAACACATCACTTGGCTGATATTTTTCTTTTCCTTGGGTAACAATTCTTCTTGTTTGTTTCCTTGGTTCTTCTTCTTCTCTGGGCATTCATTGGCATAGTGTCCCATCTCTTTGCAATTGTAACATTGCACTTGAGTAATATCCTCCTTGTTAGGGTTGGGGCATTTCTTCTTCTTCTTTTTGGGTCTCTCCAAAGCTAGGAGTTCTTCTAGTTCATGTTCTTCATAGGTGGAAGATCTTTCTCTCTTCTTGGGGCATTGATCTTCTTGTTCCTCGGATGCATGATCCTTGTCTCCACAAATATTGCTAGCTTGGGTTCCTTCTAGATTAACATCTTTGTCAGCCTTGTTGTCATTAGCTCTTTGGGAAAAGTTTTCTCTCATGTTGATCCTTTGAGTAACCAATCCTTGCAACAATTGGGATTGAAGTTTCAAAATCCTTTGTGTGGCTGGGTCTAGTCCATTGTTGTTGGATAAAAGCTGAGTTGTCTCTTGGCTCAACTGGTTTTGGGTTGCTATAAGTTCTCTCATGTTGTCTTCTTGGTTGGTGTTGGTGTCATCAATCTTGATGTTGGAGTTTCTTGGAGTAATCATCTGTTTGGGTTTGAAGGGAGATTAGAATAGGCAAGATATTTCTAAGGAAATATTTCTAATCACACACATCACAATTCACACAAACAATGTGCAAGCATTCACAAGTCAAACATTTCACTCAAACAACAAAGTTCTAACACATACTTAGGCAACAAAATATTTTTGTTACACCACATAAGTTGGTGTGTTTTGACTTATCTAAAATATGGTGGTCCATCTATATGGTTCACTTGTGATATTTCCATCCTTCTTTGGTTGCTTCTTCTTACTTGAGATCATGGTTCCTTGGGATAAAAACTTTGTTCACAAAACTTCAAAGGTGATAAGGGTTCTTCTAACTTTTGCATTCCCTTAGTCTCTAAATCTTGAGTAAGATTTCCTTGTCTCTCTTGTAGTCCTTAGTGGTATCCAAGTTGGAAGTCCTTGATGAATATGCTGAAGATGTTGAAGACATTAGAGTTGAAGTAGTCCTTTGCACATGGTGTAGTCTTTGGCCATGGGGTAGGTTTTTCCATCAAGTTAAAAATAGAAGAGATGTAGAAACAAAACAGAATACTAAGGAAATAATTTACAAGAATGTTTGTGAATAACTTAGAACAAATACAACTCCTATTATTCTAAGGGGTTTTGTCCAATCCTAGGGTTACAAATCCTACAGGCAACACAATGCTCTGATACCATCTATAGAGGGAGTGTCCTAAACTTTATACAACATAAGGTGGTGTCCCCTGTGTTTACAATGCTAGTCCCTGGATAAATAGCTAGCATCCACAGTTAAGATGTAATATCAAGAAACAAAGGTCATAACATAACTTTATAACCAGGAATAACATAATTTTATTACATCATACATAGCTCATTTGTCTATTACATTACATTGCAGCGGAATAACTATAAGCATGGGGTCCTTCATCTTCAAAGTGCCACAGGCAGATGTTGGTTGTAGACTTTGTAATCCTAATCAATCAATCTTCACTAAAATCAATCAAACCTGCAACATACAAGTTACAGCCACAAAGGGTCAATACATTTGAATTGTATTGGCAAGTGATACTATGGTAGTATAGTGGAGTCTATCTTCTATATGCATTTGGCTAAGTGGAGTTGAGGCTTGCATTGCTCAAAATAGATTTCTCCTTAACATTTTGAAAATACTAAGTTTTTGTTTTGACAAAATCTTTTTCCAAAGCTTCTCTCAATCAAAGATTGAAGATTTCAAACAACCCTTGTTCAAACCACAAGTTTTAACTTAGAAATTTGAATGATGAGATTCTTGATTGCTTCCATGTCTTGATGCTCAAATTGTCCTTTACCAGGGACATGGCTAAGTACTTAAATTTTACACTCTGCAGAGGTGGTGTACTTTCCCCACAAGACTTGGTTTCCCAAGACAAGATCTTTCAGAAGCCTTCCCTTAGACCAAAATGGACGCGCTCCAACCTATCAAACACTACCACCAACTGTTCATATGGCTAATTTTTGCAACCTATATGATCATGGCAGAGCCCATATTGCCAAGTGGTTGCACTTGAAGCTTCTCAACATTTGACATCTCAAATCTCTTTGTTCCTGGGTGGCCATCCACAAGTGAGATACACAAGGTTCACCAGTCCCCTGGCCTTGTGTAACCACTCAACCAAAAACCACCAAGCAATTACCATTCCACCCAGGTGATTCATTAACTTAGTTGTTTTATTAAACAAAACATAAGTCCTCAGACTTAGAATATTTTTCCATAGTGTGAATATATATTCCACCCATGTTTTCTATTAGCTAGGCTAAGCTTGATAGTAATAGGAATCTTAACTTAGGAAAATCCTACTAAGGATTCATCTACTAGGTTTTCCTATAGCAAGGTTTATACTTAGCAAAATCCATGCAAGTTTTACTTAGGAAAATCACTAATGCATAGTGAAAGTAATGGGACAAAAAGTATGAATCATCACTTGCCTTTTTGGTAGAGGGTATAGGTTCACTCCTTGTCCTTGCAACAATCACACTCTTCAAGTCACTACAATTCAATCAAGCAAGGCACAAACTCAATCTACCAATCAAGCAAAACAACACATAAAATCATAGAACTAAGATAATGCATGCAAGCATGCCAAACTTCGTTTTATTTGGAAAAGTGGTTCCTAATAGGTCATAAACATTTGAAAACACCTAATGGTCATTTTTTAAAGTGGCAAAGTCATTTGCAAAAGGTTTCACTTTGTAAACCATTTTCAAAACCAAGTATCATTTTATGTGGTGTAGAAATATTTTTACTAAGGCATTAACCTATAGGGTTCACCAAAAACATTTTCAAATCACAAAACTTGGTGTTTGGTTTCAGAGAGTTTAAAACAAAACATTTCCCAAAAGTTTTCCTTTAAAATCATTTTTAATAAATAAACCACATTTCTATTTGACTAGAAATGGTTTTAAATCAAAGAATCATTATTTTGTTTTACCAAATACATTTTTGAATCCACAAAGTGTTTCCTATGATCAGTAGGTTTAAAGCAATCCAATTTCAAAAGATTTTAACCCCAAATTCATTTTTAAACAATTTTTACATCCTTAACAAGCAATCAAAAGTTTCTGCAAAAACCAACAAGCTAACAGATACTATTTGCTAAACCAAGGGCATGGTTGGCTAGGTCTTGTTCTACTGATTCCAATGATACCAAATTTGCAATTTTTGGACGTGTGGTTTAAAAGTTACAGTGGTTTCAAAATGGCACTTAAATCTTATTTCAAAATCTGTTTTAAACAGGACAGGGGACACACGGCGCTTCGCTATTCGCGGGTACCGGTTCAGTGTGGATCACGCTGCAGACCGTTGGATTAAAAAGGACATGCCCATTCTCTTACTTTCTATCCTATCTGCCAGATCGAGATCTAACGGCTCTCAGTGCCCCGACCATAAGCTGGCGGCGCTGGACTCTGACGCGCGGCGGCGCGGCTTGTCAGTGGCGTCGCTGGCGTTACAGGAAGCGAGAAGGAGGGAGAGGGTGCTCACCTGGTTCGCTGAATGATGCTGATGCTCAACGTGCTCTCGGGGAAGCAGGGGGCGTACGAGGGTGGCGTTAATTTCTCGCCGGAGTTTCTGTCTGGCACGAGTACGCACGAACGTCGTTGGAGGCGAGGCTATGGTCCTCGAGGAGACAAACAGAAAGCACTATAAGACGCGCAAAGGTACAGCGGTGATGCGAGCATGAAGGAGGAGGAGAGGCGCGGTCGGAATCTACCTGTGGGCTCGTCGGAGAATGGCAGAAGACGGCGGTGCTCTGTCATGTTTGTTGTCGGCGTTCTAGATCACGCGCAGACGAGTGGTTGGTTCTGGGAGATGCGTAGGGAGATGGGGATCACGCTCGGGTGGTCGAGGGGGCCAGGCGGTGGCTGGGCTCGCCGGAATCGTCGCGGTTCTTTGTCGGAGACAGAGGGTGGTTGAGCAAAATTCGATAGCCTGGGGGCGTGTCGAGGAGGGGCGACAGAGGAGAAAGAGAGAAGAGGCACTGGCGTTTTAACGTGCATGGTCAAGGCGAGTAATGGTGGCTGCGTTAAGACGAATTAGTGCCGCGGAATCACTGCAGGAAACGACGACGGGGGAGGGAGAAGAGGTCGCGCGGGTGAGGAGGATGAACAGGAGAGTGGGGTCCAGTCGTTAGTGGGAAAAGAAGTGAGAGGGAGGTCCACCAGTCATCGTCTGACTGAGTTAGATTCTGAGTACAAAACGTTTTCTTCGGGAGGGGAAGGTTGGGCTGTTTGCTGGGCCTTGTTGGGCTTGGTCCTTTGTACTATTTTTTTCTGTCCGAACCTTTTTCTTTTTCCAAATCTATTTCCTGTTTTGAAAATCAATTCACAAATCAAACAACAAAACAAATATTCAGACATTTCAAACACTTCCAAACTTGTAATGAGTTTTTGGTTCTGCTTAATAACATAAACCAAATCCCAAAATAAAATAATATTTTTATTCATTTTAGGATCCATTCATTAATTAAATAAAATGGACCTTTAGTTATTTAATTAAATAGGGTTTGATTTCTTTAATAAAATCTTCATTTGAAATCCAAATATTTTCAAAACCAAATCAGTAGGTTTTATTTGAAATAAAAGATACTTGGAAAACTTGTTTAAAATAAAATAACATTTTTATTTTAGGCTCCATTAATAATTAATTAAAGTGGACCTTAGTTATTAAATCAAATAGGATTTGTTTTATTAAAATATTTATTTTGATATCTAAAATAAAACCAAAACACTTCAATAGGTTTTAATTAAGAAAATAAAATACTTAGAAAACTTATTTAAAATAATTTAATAAGTTTTGATCTTTTAATTAAAATGGTAAAACCTTTTTATTTTTAATAAACCTTGGATATTAAATCCTTATTATTTTATTTAAATAAACCTTTACTCTTTTAATCAAAGCAAAACATTTTAATTCAAAAGATTGGCCAAGGTTTAATTTGGCTCTATAAAATAATCTTTATTTATAAATCCACCTTTTCTTTTGAAAACCAAAACCCTTTTATTAAAATATTCAAAATAGTAATTTTTAAATATTTTGAGGTTCATTGTTTATTTAACTTTTTAAATCCCTTTAGGATTTTATTTGATCCAAATAGGTTTTGAAAATTTCCAAATGGTTTCAAAAAATTTCTTCTCACCCTGAAAATCAACGAAGTTTTATTTTATTCATTTATTTTTCACATTACAAGATTTGGAAAATCTTGGGATGTGACGTTGTATCTCCTTCTTGTGCTTTCATGTATAGATCTTGTGAGCTCTGTTCATGATCAAGGTCTAATCTATTTGTAATCATGCATGTTGTGTTTGCGGGGATCCGATGGATATTGAGATTACTATGTCAGATTGATTAATGGTTTTGTCTATTTGATTCTATCATGTCTGTGTTGTTTGTGATCTTGCATGATCTCCGTTGTTAGTAGCTATCTTGGCCAAGTAGTTGCTAGTGACTCCAAGAGGGAGTATTTATGCTCGATAGTGGGTTCATGCATCTACTTTCCAAGGGAAGTGACAGAAATCTCTTCGGTTGTAGATGTGATGTTGCTACTAGGGAGAAAACAATGGTCTCTTGTTCATGGAACAAGTGGATTATTTAACTTACACACTTTGCTTAAAGCAGTTGTTTGTTGCTTGCAACTTAATACTAGAGGGGGTTCGGATGATAACCTGAAGGTGCACTTATAGTCATAGATGCAGTTGGATGGTGGTCTATGTATATTTTTATATTGCCCAATCGAATCTCATAGGATCTTTTTGTCTAGTATTGCATTGTTATGCCTTGCTCAGTTCCTGTCAATTTCCCTGCTGTAATTTGTTTACCCTTCATGCCATGTTGTTTATCTAAGGAGATCACCTCTAGTGAACTATGGACCCCGGTACAATCTTTACCATTGATACTTGTTCCACTGCTACTGTTTACTTGATGCAAACCATCATCACCTTCCACACCATACAGGGTTGTTAATCATTTGTTACAGCAACCGGTGAGATTAGCAACCTCACTGTTAGTTGGGGCAAAGTCTTGAGTTTGTGTTGTGCAGGTCTCCATGTTGCTTGCAGCACCTTTGGGACGTTTCCTTCCTCCTACTGGTTCGATAACCTCGGTTTCTTACTGAGAGAAACTTGCCTGCTATACTGCATCATACCTTCCGCTTGGGGTCTCCCAACGAAGTGCTGTTTCACTCATCAAGGCTTTTTCTAGCGCCGTTGCCAGGGAGGCTAAGGACGTCTTCACAAGGGGAGTCCTCCTCAACCTTTCTATTTACTTTTTTTTAGTTTGCTTAATTTCTTTTTCTTGGTTTTGTTTGCCTCTTTTTATCAAAAACTCCAAAAAAAATTAGTCTTGTTTGGTTTGCTTTCTCTTATAAAAAACACAAACAAATTAGTTCCTGCTCTAGCTGCTGGTGGTGTTTTTGGCTTGCCCACCTTTGCCAAAATGAACTCTGCTGAGAACACCAAGTTGTGTGACTTAACTAGCACAAACAACAATGATTTCCTTAGCACTCCTATTGCTCCACCCGCTCCTGATGCTACCTTTTATGAAATTAAGCCTTCTTTGTTAAATCTTGTGATGAGAGAGCAATTCTATGGTGTTAGTTCTGATGATGCTGTTGCCCATGTCAATAACTTTGTTGAACTTTGTGAGATGCAAAAGTATAAGGATGTAGATGGATATATTATTAATCTCAAGCTATTTCTCCTTGAGAGGAAAATCTAAAGAATGGTTGCTATCCTTGCCTAGAAATAGTATTGATTCTTGGACTAAGTGCAAAGATGCTTTTATTGGAATGTGCTGCCCTCCTGCTAAGATTATATCTATGAGAAGTGACATTATGAAATTTAAACAACTTGATAATGAACATGTTGCTCAAGCTTGGGAAAGAATGAAGTCTTTCGTTAAGAATTGTCCCACTCATGGACTCACTGCTTGGATGATTATCCAGACTTTTTATGCAGGTTTGAACTTCTCTTCAGGAAACCTATTGGATTCAGCTACTGGAGGTGCCTTTATGGGCATCACTTTGGGTGCTACAACAAAACTCCTTGATAATATGATGGTTAATTATTCTGAATGGCACACTGAGAGAACTCCACATGGTAAGAAGGTAAATTCTATTGAAGAAACCTCCTCTTTGAGTGATAAGATTGATGTTATTATGGCTATGCTTTTTAATGGGAAAGCTCCTTTAGATCCAAATAATGTTCCCTTAGCCTCTTTGGTTGCTCAAGAAGAGAAATTTGATGTGAAATTCATTAGAAATAACAATTTTGGCAACAATACTTATGGTAATAACTATAGGCCTTATCCTCCTAATAATGGAAATGCTTACCATGGTAGATCTGGAATGCCTAGTAAAGATAGGATTCTAGAAGTTGAAAGATCCATAAAAACTTTATGCATATGCAATATGAGAAAAACAAGATATTCACTAAAACTATGGAAGAACATTCTGTTATCTTGAAAAACATTAGTCATCAGCTTGAGAATCTGAATAGAGAAATTCCTAGTTTACTGTCAAAAAATTTGAGTGCTGAGAAGAACAATTCCTCTTTGTTTGAAGCACGGTCCTCCTTGATTAATAAAATGGTTGCTAAACTTAAAACCATGGAAAGTACCTTTATTGCTACTCATGCCATACAAGTTACTATTGATGAAAATGTTAGACTGTTAGCCCAACTTCATGCTAAGTGGGAAAGGGGAGATGAAATTGATAGAAACAATAGTGTGTGCACCATCACTAGAATGGATACCACTAAACCACAAGAAGTCCATATTGCTCCTCCTACAATGCCTAAGCCTAATGAGTCTATTACTAGTGATGCTAAGTTTGATTCTGATATAGATGGTTGTAATATTTCTGAAGTGATTTTGTTCCTGCAAAAACTTGCTAGAAGTCCTGATGGTAGTGATATGCATGTTTCTTTCACCAAACACATTACAGATGCTCTTGTTAAGATTAAGGAAGAGAAGTTAAAACACAAAGCTTATATTCCTAGAAAAGTAGAAGATAGTTGGAAACCCATTATTAATGTGCAAGTGAATGACTTTGATCTCAAATCTTCATGTGATCTTGGTTCTAGTGTTTCTATTATGCCTAGGAAGATTTATGAAATGCTTGATTTGCCACCTTTGGAAGATTGTTATTTGGATGTTCCACTTGATGATAATGCTAAGAAGAAACTCATGGGGAGTATTAACGATGTTCTTCATTATGGTTAACAATGCTTATGTCCATGTTGATTTCTATGTTTTGGATGTTGAATATAATGCTTCTTGTCCAATTACTTTGGGAAAACCTTTTCTTAGAACTGTTGGTGCCATCATTCATATGAAAGAAGGCACCATTAAATATCAATTCCCATTCAAGAAAGGTATTGAACACTTCCCTATGAGGAGATATAAGTCGCTTTTTGCTCCTCCTTTGAAATCAAGGTTTGATGTTAATGCTTCCTCATTTGAAAATACTTGATTTCTTGCTTCTTGTGCCTAACTTAAAAGCGTTAAAGAAAAGTACTTGTTGGGAGATAACCCAAGAGTTTCCTTGAGTCTTGGAAGTTATTACATCACTAATGACCTCTTTTTATCCTTTTTTGTTTGCTTTTTGTGCCAAGAATGACCTCTAATGAGAGGGAAGTAAGATTTGGGGAGTTGCTGTCCCAAAACAAATTTCTCTCTTCGACCATAAAATTTCGTGAGAAGTCTCTCAATAACCATCTGCTGCTGCTCAAGCTCGAAGTCCTTGGACTTCAGTTCCTCGGTCATGTCCCGGATTCTTTTGTTCCTATCCTGGACGCGTTTCTCTTGACTCTTGAACTTGCGGTCCTGAGCCTCGAACTTTGTCTCCATTTCCTTGATCATCTCATCCTGCTGCGCAAAAAGCTTGTCCTTCTCGCGAAGCTGCACCTGAAGCTCGTCATTTCCTAGCATGACGTTCGTCCTGTCCGTATCTACGTGCCGGAGAAGAGTCTCTAAGTCCTGAAGATAAAGACGTATCGGCTCCGCAGTGCTCCTCGAGTCGTCCTCAAAGTCGATGGACTCTCCATCAACATCACGTCTCCCAAAGACGTGGAAGTGAGTGCCTCTAACCTGACGAGAATGACGGCCTAACAATCGTCCTATCAGATCCTGCATGACTACCTCCATGCCTCTCTCCATGTCATCGTGCATCAGCTTGAAGACGATGGCCTCAGTAGTAGGCTCAGTCTGGCGTCCGGGCTGATTCACTTTGAAGCCCCAGAGGTCGAGTGGGTACACCGTAATGGTAGGAAGAGGGAGATCAAGCAGAGTGGTAAGCTCAATGATACGGGAACCAAAACGAGTAACCCGAAACTCCTCAACGGTGCTGATGGCAATAGGCATCTATTTATAAGAATGAAAAAGTTAGAACAACACAAACCAAGGTAATTCGAGACAAACATTCATACATATCCATGTAATACAATCATCACACAATCATGCATACAAAAAGTCTATTACATTAATCAAAGGTCCAAACTTAATTAGAATATTTTGGAAATAAGGTGATAGGTGGTGGTCCATCTAACGATGTCTCTTACAGTCCAATCTCACGGGATCTATTATTAAACACAATGTTCCTAGAGGCAATCCACCAATCTTGCTCTCTTGACTCAATTACCAAGTTAATGACATCTCCCCTTATTTCTTGGTTGTTGTCTTCCAACTCTTGAGTAAGCTCCTTCTCTTTCTCTAAGTCCTTTTGGAGGTTGAGTATTCTGCATTTGACTCTAGCACTCAGTTCCTTGATAGTCCTCCAAGCTGCATCCCTGGCTGACTCAAAGAATGTGGTGTGCATTGTTGTGTTGGTGTACATGCAGAATCCCCTTTCTTTGTGGTTGTCTTCCTTGTTTTTGTACAAGTGAAGTTGCACCCACCAATACTCCACTCCTTCATCCATCACCGGAAAGCCCTTGTACACGGCTTCACCATGAGCATCCATTGCCTCCATGAGGTCCTTGAGAATGTTGGGAAACTCAGTCTCACACTCCAAGGTCATGGTCATGAGTGGTCCCTTCTTCACGGCTTCGTTGATGGAGTTCATCTACAAAGGAAGTTGAAAGAGATTAGAAAAGTTTTACGAGAAGAATAGACAAGTGTAGAAGTAGTTGAAAAACTTTTTCCTTAGTGGTTTTCCAATCCTAGGGTCATAATCCTACAGGCAACACAGTGCTCTGATACCATCTGTTAGACCCCTCCTTTATAGAGGAAAGGATCCCTGTGATTGCAATGCTAGTCCCTGGATCAATGCTAGCATCCACAGTTTAAGATGAAGTACACAGATACAAAGGTCGTTTATTACATTCATTCCAGAGATAAAATATAGTCTTTTACAACTCATGGCCATAGGCCTAATACAAGAGTTTTAAGGAACAAATAAATAAACACAAGTCTTCATCTTCATGTGCCACAGGCAAGCATGTTGAGTGTAGACTCATGACTCCTATTCATCATCGGAGTAACCTGCAACATCACAAGTTACAGCCACAGAGGGTCAATACTTTGGAATAGTATTGGCAAGTGATACCTTAGTATATTTTAAGTGGACTATATAACTATATGCATTTTGGCTAAGTGTAGCTTGGCTTGCTTTTGCTTGAGAATAGATTTTTCCTATTAGTTGAAATTTCTAAGTTTTTCTTTGTCAAAAACATTCCCAAGGAAACCACCAATAGACATTGGGGTCCTTCACCCTTGTTTACCCACAAATTTTTATTGTAGAAGTTGGAGTGATGAGATTCTTGTAGCTTCCATGTCTTGATGCTCAAAAGTGTCCATTTCCTTGGACAAGGCTAAGTACTTAGGTTTTCCATCTGCAGAGGTTGTGCACTTTCCCCACTAGACTTGGTTTCCCAAGACAGGACCTTTCAGAAGCTTTTCCTTAGTCAATTGGACGCGTTCCAACCTATCATCCCATCTACCACCAACTGTCCAAAAGACTAAGTTCTAGCAACCTATATGATCAAGGCAGAGCCCATTTTGCCAAGTGGCTGCACTGTAAGCTGTCTCAACACTTGGCCTCCAAATCCCTTTTTGCCTGGGTGGCATTCCACAAGTGAGATACACAACCCAAGTCCATGGCCTTGTGTAACCACTCAACATAACCCAATCTTCCCATTCCACCCAGGAGTTCATTTGTCTTAGTTGTTTTATTAAGAAAATATAAGTCTCTTGACTTAGTATATTTTTATACTATAATATATAGTTGTTCACCACCCTTGTTTGCTATGAGCTAGGCTAGGCAAAAATATGGTAACTTAACTTAGGAATATTTCCTAACAATTCTACTATTTCACTCTACTTAGGATTTCCCAATTTAGCACTTAGCAAAATATCATGCAACACTTTAACAAAATAACTAATGCTAACATAAAACTTAGGATAGGAATATTCATGAAAATATCACTTGCCTTGGTAGTGGGGAGAGTAGCACTCTTCACAATCACAATCACTAGCAAACTCTACACAAGAAAATAACCTACAATTACACACAATTATATACAATCAAAAATAACATGAATGCATGCATGCAAGAATTTATCTAGTGGTGATTTTTGAAAATTGTACCAAGTATGTTCATGAGTACAGAAACTTAACATGACACAAGTTTGCCAACTAAACTTATTTGGCCCCAAAATAATATACAAGAATAGAACTATATTTAAAATAGCCCTAAACATGTTTCCACAATAAAAACATTTTTAACTGTTACTATATGCTAAATAAAGTGGATATTCAGAAAGGTCTTGTTTCACTGAATCCAACGGTATAAAGTTTGCAAAAATCTAACGTGGCATTCAAAAGTTATAAGCATTTGAAGTTTGAATCTAAATCTGGTTTTAAATTCTAAATTCAGATCTAACCCTAGCCACGCGTCGCGCTGTGATTGGCGCGTACCGCTTCGGTCGGATCACGCTCTGCAGCCGCAGGATTTTAAACAGATCGTACGCTCCAGATCGCGTACCACTTCGGGATTAAGTGAATCTATCCTAGCGCTACGATACAGATCCAATGTTCTAAATCAATCGGCCAAAATCGGGCGGCGCTTCTCAGCTGTGCGCGGCGGCGACGGCCAGACGGTGGCGGCGCCGGCGGTACAGATCGCTAGGGGATGGGAAAGATGCTCACCGAGACCGCGAGGGTGTGGAGATGCTCGACGTGTGATCAGCTCGGCAAGGGGCGCTCAGGGTTGCGGTAGATTTCTCGTCGGAGTTGGATCTGGCAGCGGCGGTTCTGCTCGAGGTCGGAGGCGACGTTGTAGATTACTAGGATGCCAAAGAAATGTGTGGTTAGATGCGGAAGTTCACGGAGTACATGCGAGCGTGAACGACAAGGTTCGGGGCGGTCTGGACTTACCACTAGAGCTCGCCGGAGTTCGTGCAGGAGGCGGTGGCGGTCAGTCGTCGACGTTGCCGAAGCTAGGGGTCATGCGAAGGCAAACGGCGAGTGTCAGAAGATGCGTATAAGTTCACTGAACAAGATAGTGTGAATGAGAGACAGAGGGGAACTCGAGGCTCACCTAAATCGGTCGCCGGAGGGGGCTCTGTCAGCGGCGATTCGCGGAGGATTGAGGGCAGCCTGGGGGCGTGAGTGTGCGATTGACTGGGGGAAAATGATCGTGGGGAGGTGGGGATCTTATAGCCGGGGAGTCGACAAGAAACGCTAGGGGATTATTGCCCCATTACTCCGCGCCATTACCGGCCATCACTGCCGCAGCGACGTGGTCGCGGGCGTAGTCTGGGGAAGAAGAGGACGACGTGGTCTGGTCCCGCTTGTCAGCGAAACGCGCATAGTGCTGGTGGGGTCAGCGTGTCAGCGGCTCAGCGCGTGTGCTTGCGCGTGTGAGAAGAAAAGAAGTTCCCCGGGTGGGCTTGCTGGGCTCGGCTCGTTGCTGGGCCAGATTCTGGCCGTGCGGCCCTTTTCATTTGTTTATTTCTTCTCTTTTTCTATTTCTATTTTCTGGAATGGTTTTTGATATGAATTTAAATCCTTTTGAATTCAATATGCCTTGGGAATTTTACAGGGTTTTGTGGATTCAAAAACAGTGATAAAACTAGGTGGTTACTTTGCAAGGCTTGGTCCAGCTTGGTTTCTATAATAATTTGAGATTTGTTCCTGTTTGCAAATATTTGAAATTGACTTTGGATTCCACTTCTAAAATTTGAAATCTTTGGGTTTAAAAGTTTCACCTAAACTTTCCATCAATGAAGGCAAGCATTCAAGTATTTAATCATTCAAACTTCAAAAGGATGATGTTTATTTGGGACAATTTAACCACATGAAATCATAACTCATATTCCATCACTAAGTGATTTTTGATAAAACCCTATATGAATGAATGATGCAAAGTGATATGAATGAGTTTTGAAACTATGATTTTTGGGATGTTACAAATCTAACCCCCTTAAGATGAATCTCGCCCTCGAGATTCGGTTTGGCTAGCAAATAGGTGAGGGTGGTCTTTCCGAAGATCATCTTCTCTTTCCCATGTTGCTTCCTCTTCGGAGTGATGGTTCCATTGTACTTTACAAAATTTGATAGTCTTGGTCCTGGTGACTCTTTCTGCGGTCTCTAAAATCTTGACAGGCTTTTCTTCATAAGTGAGATCACTTTCTAGATGAACCTCTTCCAAAGGTATGGTATCCTTCAAAGAAGACTCTTCCATTTCTGGGTGACATTTCTTAAGCTGACTCACATGAAATACGTTATGGACTGCTGATAGAGATTCTGGCAATTCAACTTCATATGCAACTTCTCCTTTGCGACTTAGAATTTTGAATGGCCCAACATATCTTGGGGCCAACTTTCCTTTGACTCCAAATCTTTTCACTCCACGAAGTGGTGATACCCTGAGATAAGCTCTATCCCCAACTTCGTACGTGACTTCTCTACGTTTAGAATCCGCGTAGCTTTTCTGTCGGGACTGTGCTACCTTCAACCTGTCCTTAACCAATTTGACTTTCTCCTCGGCGTCCTTGATAAGATCAGGTCCAAATAAGCTTCTTTCTCCCACACCATTCCATAATAATGGGGTGGTACACTTTCTTCCATAGAGTAACTCAAACGGTGCCATTCCAATACTTGATTGATGGCTGTTATTGTAAGAGAACTCCGCGTAGGGCAAACTTTCATCCCAACTTGCTCCATAATCTAAAGCACAGGCTCTCAACATGTCCTCAAGAATTTGGTTGGTCCTTTCTGTTTGTCCATCCGTTTGAGGATGAAAAGCAGTGCTAAACTCTAATCTGGTTCCTAAGGATTCATGAAGTTGTCTCCAAAAGTGAGATGTGAACTGAGTTCCTCTATCAGACACAATACTCTTTGGCACACCATGAAGGCATACAATCCTGCTTATGTAAATTTTTGCTAACTTGGCACTTGTATAGGTTGTCTTCACTGGTATAAAATGAGCCACTTTTGTTAGGCGATCTACCACTACCCATATGGAATCATATCCTGATCTAGTCCTTGGTAATCCGGTAATGAAATCCATACCAATATTTTCCCACTTCCATTCAGGAATAGGCAGTGGTTGAAGCAACCCTGCCGGTTTTTGGTGCTCTGCTTTGACTCTGCTACACACATCACACAAAGCAATATGTTCGGCGATGTCCCTTTTGAGATTGTTCCACCAAAACCTTTCCTTCATGTCCATGTACATCTTGGTATTTCCCGGGTGAATAGAATACGGAGAGTTGTGACCTTCCTGTAAGATCAGTTTCCGCAATTCTGGGTCTTGTGGAACACATATACGTTTCCCGTGCCATAAAGTACCCTGTTCGTCAACATGAAAACTCTTAGCTTTCCCTAAACCAATGTTTACTTTAATCTTTTCAATTTCCTTATCAGTCTTCTGGACTTCTCGGATCTTGTCCAATAGAGTGGGTTGAACATCTAAGGACATGAGATGCCCTTCTGGTACAATCTCCAATCTGAGTTCTTTGAATTGCTTACACAAGTCATCTGGCAATTCCCCTTTTGTAAGGCCATTTACAAATGTCTTACGACTTAGAGCATCCGCTACTACATTTGCTTTACCGGGATGGTATTGCAAACTTAAGTCGTAATCCTTGATAAGTTCTAGCCATCTTCTTTGTCTCATGTTGATTTCCTTCTGGGTAAAGATATACTTCAAACTCTTATGATCGATGAACACTTCACAATGCTTTCCCAAAAGGTAATGTCTCCATGTTTTGAGTGCATGGACGACAGAGGCTAACTCCAAATCATGAGTAGGATAGTTTACTTCATGAGTTTTGAGTTGTCTCGAAGCATAAGCTACGACTTTACCATCTTGCATAAGTACGGCACCCAAACCTTGATGAGAAGCATCACAATACACTTGGAAATCTTTTTCCAAATCTGGCAGACATAGAACTGGTGCTGTCACGAGTCTCTTCTTTAATTCCTGAAAACTGACTTCACAACCTTCAGACCAGGCAAACTTCTTGTCCTTCTTTAGTAATTCTGTCATAGGCTTAGCAACTTTCGAGAAATTTTCTATGAACCTTCTGTAGTAACCTGCTAAGCCGAGGAAACTACGAACTTCTTTCACATTCTTGGGTGATTCCCAATCTGTCACAGCTGAAACCTTAGCAGGGTCAACTGCCACACCATCTTTTGTCATCACATGACCAAGAAAACCAACTTTTTCTAACCAAAACTCACACTTGCTGAATTTGGCATAAAGTTTATGTTCCCTTAGTTTCTCAAGTATCAAGCGCAAGTGTCTTTCATGTTCCTCCTTACTCTTGGAGTAGACCAAGATGTCATCGATGAAAACGACAACGAACTTGTCAAGGAATTCCATGAACACTTTGTTCATCATATTCATGAAGTATGCTGGAGCGTTGGTTAATCCAAAAGGCATCACAGTATACTCATACAATCCATATCTTGTGGTGAATGATGTTTTTGGTATGTCTTGTTCTCGTATCTTGAGTTGAAAATACCCTGACCGGAGATCAATCTTCGAGAATACGCATGCTCCTTCTAGCTGATCAAATAAGTCGTTGATTCTTGGCAAAGGATACTTGTTCTTGATGGTAACCTCGTTGAGAGAACGGTAGTCCATACATAACCTTTGTGTTCTATCCTTCTTTTCCACGAACAACACTGGGGCTCCCCAAGATGAAGAACTTGGTTGAATAAACCCTTTCTGTAATTGTTCTCCTAGCTGTTTCTTGAGCTCTTTCAGTTCATCAACAGACATTTTGTACGGTCTCTTAGCTATTGGTCCTGATCCTGGCACCAAATCTATCAGAAACTCCACATCTCTATCTGGAGGCATTCCTGGTAACTCTTCCGGAAACACATCCGGATACTCACATACTATTGGTACACTGTCCATGCTAACCCCCTTAAGAGAATTCAGCTTACTTCCTTTGGATTCAAAGTTTGACTTAAATTTTATTCTTTTTCCTTCGGGAGTTGTGAGTGTAACTGTACGATTGGCACAATCTAATATTCCTTTGTACTTAGCCATCCAATCCATTCCCAAAATCACATCCAACCCTTGGGAATTCAGGATTATTAGGTTCACTGGAAACTTATGTTTTCCAAACTCTATGACTAAGTCAGGACATCCTGAGTTCACTATCATTTCTCCCCCTGGAGAACTTATTCTTACAGGACACCCAATGGTTTCCACAGGTAGTTCATTTCTTTCAACAAATGATTTTGAGATGAATGAATGTGATGCACCGGTATCAAAGAGTACAAATGCTGAAATAGAATTTAGTCTGAACTTACCAGCCACGGCATCAGGTTCCTCATAGACCTCCTCCACATTGATGTGGTTAACCTGTCCTTTCTGGAAAGGATTCGGCTTGTTAGGTCCTTCCACCTTCTTTTCGGGGCACTCATTTGCATAGTGTCCCATCTTCTTGCATTTGAAACATTCAACCTGACTGATGTCCTTTTTAGGAGGTTGGCCTCCACTTCCACTACCATTTCCACCATAATAGCTCGTATGTCCACCCTTGTGGTTCTTGTACCTGTCCTTGTCATGACTGCGGTGATGTTTGTTGTCATGACGGTTGTGGTTGTGCTTGCTGAATTTCCCATTTTTATGGGATCCTGAACTGCCACTGTCATCATAGTGAGATCGTTTGTGAGACGATCCCGAGTTGTGCTTGTCGGAGTGTTTCCTCTTTCTACTCTCGACTTGCTTTAATTTACTCTCCAAGATAGCAGCCTTGTCACACAATGACTGATAAGTTGGAACATATGCCACAGACAACTGTAGATTCAGTTCATCATTCAAGCCTTCCAGAAATTTCTCCTTTCTTTTGGCATCTGTGTCAACCTCATCTGGTGCATAGCGCGCCAGGTTGTTGAATTCTTCTATATATTCTGCCACGCTGCGGTGGCGCTGTTTCAAGTTGTGGAACTCCTTCTTTTTCAGACTCATCATTCCTGATGAGATATGAGCAGTGCGAAAGCCATCCTCAAAGATAGCCCAAGTCACCTCATCAATAGGAGTGGTGATTTGGTAGTTGTCCCACCATGTGGCGGCTGGTCCTTCCAACAGATGTGCTGCAAACCTGACCTTTTCAGCATCCGTGCAGCCTACGGTCACTAAGTCTTTGTTCACAGAACGTAACCAGTCATTGGCTATCATGGGATCAGTTGTTCCCGAAAACTTGGCTGGCCTCAGACGCAGAAATCTGGTGAGCATATCGAAACCCGGAGGGTTGTTATTGTTGTTGTTGTTGTTGTTGTTGGGGTCGTTGTTGTTGTTGTTGTTGTTATTCTGGTTTTGGATGAACGTTGTCATCATTTGCATAAGCTGGGTTTGCGCATTCATTATTTGTTGCATTTCCGGGGTGATGTTGTTGGGGTTGGGGTTTGCGCGACGGGGAGGCATCTGTGGTTTGTTCAAATAGATAAGAATGAGATACCCATAGATGTTTCATGCACAACACAACATAAGCAAACACACAACAAGCAACATAAGAATAAAAGTTCAACAACCACATAACAAGCTCATGAAGTGATACACACAAGTGGCAAGCCATCCACATGTCGGATGGTCCAATAACAAGTTCACAATAACAAGTATAAATAAAAAGATAAACGAGTAGTCAAGTCTACTCATCAGCGTCAATCTCCTCCTCGACGAAGGTAAGACCTGCGTTCTCCATCGCGGTCTTGTTCTCCTCAATCGTAGTGGTCAAGGAATCGACCTTGGCCTTGAGAGCCCTCTTCTGGAAGCGAAGCCTCTCAATAACCATCTGCTGCTGCTCAAGCTCGAAGTCCTTGGACTTCAGTTCCTCGGTCATGTCCCGGATTCTTTTGTTCCTATCCTGGACGCGTTTCTCTTGACTCTTGAACTTGCGGTCCTGAGCCTCGAACTTTGTCTCCATTTCCTTGATCATCTCATCCTGCTGCGCAAAAAGCTTGTCCTTCTCGCGAAGCTGCACCTGAAGCTCGTCATTTCCTAGCATGACGTTCGTCCTGTCCGTATCTACGTGCCGGAGAAGAGTCTCTAAGTCCTGAAGATAAAGACGTATCGGCTCCGCAGTGCTCCTCGAGTCGTCCTCAAAGTCGATGGACTCTCCATCAACATCACGTCTCCCAAAGACGTGGAAGTGAGTGCCTCTAACCTGACGAGAATGACGGCCTAACAATCGTCCTATCAGATCCTGCATGACTACCTCCATGCCTCTCTCCATGTCATCGTGCATCAGCTTGAAGACGATGGCCTCAGTAGTAGGCTCAGTCTGGCGTCCGGGCTGATTCACTTTGAAGCCCCAGAGGTCCTTCCTCTCGAACTTGGTGAGTGGGTACACCGTAATGGTAGGAAGAGGGAGATCAAGCAGAGTGGTAAGCTCAATGATACGGGAACCAAAACGAGTAACCCGAAACTCCTCAACGGTGCTGATGGCAATAGGCATCTATTTATAAGAATGAAAAAGTTAGAACAACACAAACCAAGGTAATTCGAGACAAACATTCATACATATCCATGTAATACAATCATCACACAATCATGCATACAAAAAGTCTATTACATTAATCAAAGGTCCAAACTTAATTAGAATATTTTGGAAATAAGGTGATAGGTGGTGGTCCATCTAACGATGTCTCTTACAGTCCAATCTCACGGGATCTATTATTAAACACAATGTTCCTAGAGGCAATCCACCAATCTTGCTCTCTTGACTCAATTACCAAGTTAATGACATCTCCCCTTATTTCTTGGTTGTTGTCTTCCAACTCTTGAGTAAGCTCCTTCTCTTTCTCTAAGTCCTTTTGGAGGTTGAGTATTCTGCATTTGACTCTAGCACTCAGTTCCTTGATAGTCCTCCAAGCTGCATCCCTGGCTGACTCAAAGAATGTGGTGTGCATTGTTGTGTTGGTGTACATGCAGAATCCCCTTTCTTTGTGGTTGTCTTCCTTGTTTTTGTACAAGTGAAGTTGCACCCACCAATACTCCACTCCTTCATCCATCACCGGAAAGCCCTTGTACACGGCTTCACCATGAGCATCCATTGCCTCCATGAGGTCCTTGAGAATGTTGGGAAACTCAGTCTCACACTCCAAGGTCATGGTCATGAGTGGTCCCTTCTTCACGGCTTCGTTGATGGAGTTCATCTACAAAGGAAGTTGAAAGAGATTAGAAAAGTTTTACGAGAAGAATAGACAAGTGTAGAAGTAGTTGAAAAACTTTTTCCTTAGTGGTTTTCCAATCCTAGGGTCATAATCCTACAGGCAACACAGTGCTCTGATACCATCTGTTAGACCCCTCCTTTATAGAGGAAAGGATCCCTGTGATTGCAATGCTAGTCCCTGGATCAATGCTAGCATCCACAGTTTAAGATGAAGTACACAGATACAAAGGTCGTTTATTACATTCATTCCAGAGATAAAATATAGTCTTTTACAACTCATGGCCATAGGCCTAATACAAGAGTTTTAAGGAACAAATAAATAAACACAAGTCTTCATCTTCATGTGCCACAGGCAAGCATGTTGAGTGTAGACTCATGACTCCTATTCATCATCGGAGTAACCTGCAACATCACAAGTTACAGCCACAGAGGGTCAATACTTTGGAATAGTATTGGCAAGTGATACCTTAGTATATTTTAAGTGGACTATATAACTATATGCATTTTGGCTAAGTGTAGCTTGGCTTGCTTTTGCTTGAGAATAGATTTTTCCTATTAGTTGAAATTTCTAAGTTTTTCTTTGTCAAAAACATTCCCAAGGAAACCACCAATAGACATTGGGGTCCTTCACCCTTGTTTACCCACAAATTTTTATTGTAGAAGTTGGAGTGATGAGATTCTTGTAGCTTCCATGTCTTGATGCTCAAAAGTGTCCATTTCCTTGGACAAGGCTAAGTACTTAGGTTTTCCATCTGCAGAGGTTGTGCACTTTCCCCACTAGACTTGGTTTCCCAAGACAGGACCTTTCAGAAGCTTTTCCTTAGTCAATTGGACGCGTTCCAACCTATCATCCCATCTACCACCAACTGTCCAAAAGACTAAGTGCTAGCAACCTATATGATCAAGGCAGAGCCCATTTTGCCAAGTGGCTGCACTGTAAGCTGTCTCAACACTTGGCCTCCAAATCCCTTTTTGCCTGGGTGGCATTCCACAAGTGAGATACACAACCCAAGTCCATGGCCTTGTGTAACCACTCAACATAACCCAATCTTCCCATTCCACCCAGGAGTTCATTTGTCTTAGTTGTTTTATTAAGAAAATATAAGTCTCTTGACTTAGTATATTTTTATACTATAATATATAGTTGTTCACCACCCTTGTTTGCTATGAGCTAGGCTAGGCAAAAATATGGTAACTTAACTTAGGAATATTTCCTAACAATTCTACTATTTCACTCTACTTAGGATTTCCCAATTTAGCACTTAGCAAAATATCATGCAACACTTTAACAAAATAACTAATGCTAACATAAAACTTAGGATAGGAATATTCATGAAAATATCACTTGCCTTGGTAGTGGGGAGAGTAGCACTCTTCACAATCACAATCACTAGCAAACTCTACACAAGAAAATAACCTACAATTACACACAATTATATACAATCAAAAATAACATGAATGCATGCATGCAAGAATTTATCTAGTGGTGATTTTTGAAAATTGTACCAAGTATGTTCATGAGTACAGAAACTTAACATGACACAAGTTTGCCAACTAAACTTATTTGGCCCCAAAATAATATACAAGAATAGAACTATATTTAAAATATCCCTAAACATGTTTCCACAATAAAAACATTTTTAACTGTTACTATATGCTAAATAAAGTGGATATTCAGAAAGGTCTTGTTTCACTGAATCCAACGGTATAAAGTTTGCAAAAATCTAACGTGGCATTCAAAAGTTATAAGCATTTGAAGTTTGAATCTAAATCTGGTTTTAAATTCTAAATTCAGATCTAACCCTAGCCACGCGTCGCGCTGTGATTGGCGCGTACCGCTTCGGTCGGATCACGCTCTGCAGCCGCAGGATTTTAAACAGATCGTACGCTCCAGATCGCGTACCACTTCGGGATTAAGTGAATCTATCCTAGCGCTACGATACAGATCCAACGTTCTAAATCAATCGGCCAAAATCGGGCGGCGCTTCTCAGCTGTGCGCGGCGGCGACGGCCAGACGGTGGCGGCGCCGGCGGTACAGATCGCTAGGGGATGGGAAAGATGCTCACCGAGACCGCGAGGGTGTGGAGATGCTCGACGTGTGATCAGCTCGGCAAGGGGCGCTCAGGGTTGCGGTAGATTTCTCGTCGGAGTTGGATCTGGCAGCGGCGGTTCTGCTCGAGGTCGGAGGTGACGTTGTAGATTACTAGGATGCCAAAGAAATGTGTGGTTAGATGCGGAAGTTCACGGAGTACATGCGAGCGTGAACGACAAGGTTCGGGGCGGTCTGGACTTACCACTAGAGCTCGCCGGAGTTCGTGCAGGAGGCGATGGCGGTCAGTCGTCGACGTTGCCGAAGCTAGGGGTCATGCGAAGGCAAACGGCGAGTGTCAGAAGATGCGTATAAGTTCACTGAACAAGATAGTGTGAATGAGAGACAGAGGGGAACTCGAGGCTCACCTAAATCGGTCGCCGGAGGGGGCTCTGTCAGCGGCGATTCGCGGAGGATTGAGGGCAGCCTGGGGGCGTGAGTGTGCGATTGACTGGGGGAAAATGATCGTGGGGAGGTGGGGATCTTATAGCCGGGGAGTCGACAAGAAACGCTAGGGGATTATTGCCCCATTACTCCGCGCCATTACCGGCCATCACTGCCGCAGCGACGTGGTCGCAGGCGTAGTCTGGGGAAGACGAGGACGACGTGGTCTGGTCCCGCTTGTCAGCGAAACGCGCATAGTGCTGGTGGGGTCAGCGTGTCAGCGGCTCAGCGCGTGTGCTTGCGCGTGTGAGAAGAAAAGAAGTTCCCCGGGTGGGCTTGCTGGGCTCGGCTCGTTGCTGGGCCAGATTCTGGCCGCGCGGCCCTTTTCATTTGTTTATTTCTTCTCTTTTTCTATTTCTATTTTCTGGAATGGTTTTTGATATGAATTTAAATCCTTTTGAATTCAATCTGCCTTGGGAATTTTACAGGGTTTTGTGGATTCAAAAACAGTCATAAAACTAGGTGGTTACTTTGCAAGGCTTGGTCCAGCTTGGTTTCTATAATAATTTGAGATTTGTTCCTGTTTGCAAATATTTGAAATTGACTTTGGATTCCACTTCTAAAATTTGAAATCTTTGGGTTTAAAAGTTTCACCTAAACTTTCCATCAATGAAGGCAAGCATTCAAGTATTTAATCATTCAAACTTCAAAAGGATGATGTTTATTTGGGACAATTTAACCACATGAAATCATAACTCATATTCCATCACTAAGTGATTTTTGATAAAACCCTATATGAATGAATGATGCAAAGTGATATGAATGAGTTTTGAAACTATGATTTTTGGGATGTTACATGTTTTCAGCTATCTTCCAATTAAAAAGTATTTTGTTATGTGAAAACTTAGTGATTAAAGCCCTCACAAACTTGATGGCACACTTTATATTCTTTGCCCCAAATAAACTTGAACCATTGTGTCATCTATGTTGTATATGCTTGCACTTATACGTTGGAATTAGCAGAACCCTGCTGTCATGGGGAACGTTTTCAACATTGCACTTGTACTTTGTACACAGTTGATATCATGCTCTTTTGTCTATGGATGTCACCGGTGTGAAATAAAAAGGGTGCTTGTAAGTCCATGGAGTTGTGTATTTTGTGTTAGAGAAACGCCTGGGCCGCTAGCCTAAGCCATGCCTAATCATGGTGGAAACTTGCAGCATCACCATAATGAGCATTCTGTGAAGCATCCTCAATAAAAAGCTATGAAAATAGCAAATAAAAAGATCGCTGAGATGCTCATTGTCAGCTTGCCTTGTCATTTTGGTTATGGGATAGCTCCTATACCATGTGCACGGGCTACCCCATTGGTGGTTCTCTATGATATGCATGTATTTACAATGACAAGAACTTATAGGTGACTAAAGTTGAGTAGCATGAGGAGCGGCCCTCGTACTCAAGGGACATGGGATTTCCAGTTTATGGTCTGTCAAGCATATAACTCATATTGGACCTCACTTTCACCATTAACCACATAAAGATGCCTATGATAGGGGCATTGAGAGCTCAAAGCTAATGAGTACCTTACTTTTAGCATTAGGAAGCCTTTCAAACTTTTCAAAACCTTTTCACTTCCTCGTTGAGTCACCACTTATTCTATGAGCATCTTCTTGAGAGCATAGTTGTCATTCTTGTGTTTGTTCCAAAACTTGGTTAATTATGTCATGAATTTGATGCTTGTATCTCTGATATCTTTACTTCTAGTCTTCATGTGAACTTTAGAGGTTCCTTGGCATTTATTGTGCTCTATAAACAAAGGCAAGCGATATACCACTCTATCATACCTTTTTATGAGCATTGCAATGTTGCTTATGTTTATGTTTCATGCTACTTATTATTATTGAGTTGGTTTCTCTTGATAGCTTGCAATGACTATTGAGTAGACTTAGTTGTATATTTCTTATTATGAATGGTTTAAGTATCTACTCTTGTGCTGAGAATATTTACATCATATGAAGCAAATGTGTTCGTGAAAGTTCTTTTATCCCACTCAGTTTTCAACTGAATTGCTTGAGGACAAGCAATAAGCTAAGCTTGGGGGGAGTTGATACGTCTAAAACATATCTACTTTCCCGAACACTTTTCTATTGTTTCTCCTCTAAACTTGTGTGATCTGGATACAACTAACACGACTGACGATGTTTTCAGTAGAATTACCTTAGTGTCTAGTTTTTGTGCAGCAAATCAACTATCAGGAAAAATCCCGGAAAATATGCCAAAAATCCTATTTCACCAGAAGATCCACGAGACGGAGGGGAGCCCTGGGTGGCCCACACCCCCCTGCAGCGTGGTTGGGCCCACCCTGCGCCTGGGAGGGGTGTGGCCAGCCCAGGCACCCCCTCGGCCTATCTCTTCACCTATAAGAAGCCTCTTGACCTAAAAAACGAGGGGGCTTCACCATTTTAACAGAAAGAGTTCGGCTACTCCACCACCACCAGAAGCCGCGATTCGGAACCAGAAACTCCATTCTGGCATCCTGCCGGGACATGGAATTTAGGGAGGATCATCGCCATCGTCATCACCAACGCCTCTCCATCAACCATCAATGTTTTCCTCATCCATGAGTGAGTAATCCCCCGTTTTAGGCTATGGGGATGGTAGGGATTGGATGAGTTCTATCATGTAATCGTATAAGATTGTTAGGGCATGGTGCCTAGTATCTCTATTAGTGCTATTTGACTTTGTTGCAACTTGTTGTGCTTAATACTTGTCACTAGGGCCCGAGTGCCATGGTCTTAGATCTGAACTTATTATTGAATCATTATGATAGTATTGTTTCCGATCTTATCTGCAAGTTATGTACACATATCATTGTCCAGATCCAAAGGCCCAGAGGTGACAGAAATTGGGACAAACGGAGGGGATGGTTGTGATGTGAGGATCACATATGTTCATAGAGTGTTAATGCTTTGCTCCGGTGCTCTATTAAAAGAAGCACCTTAATTGCCAGTGGTTCCCTTGAGGCCCCGCTGCAACGGGCTGGCAGGACAAAAGATGTTGTGCAAGTTCTCATTGCGAGCATGCATGACTATATATGGAGCACATGCTTATAATTGTTTAGTACTTGGATTCTTATTCTCATTTATCTACAATTGCCCTAGATCTTGAAGTTACATGTTTAGACTCGTCCATGCAACGCCCATCCATCCATTCCTATGCCTACCGCGCTCATATCCTACTGTTTGCTACTACTGTTACTATTGCTTTTGTTTTGCTGTTGCTGTTGCTACTACAAATCTGTTGCTACTGATAAACTTCTGTGATCAAGAACTATTTCCAGGTGTAGCTGAATTGACAACTCAGTTGTTAAGGCTTGGAAGTATTCTTTGGCTCCCCTTGTGTCGAATCAATAAATTGGGTAATACTACCCTCGAAGACTGTTATGATCCCCTATACTTGTGGGTCATCAGGGTTCGCCTGTGCGAGTAGGTTGTGGTTGATCTATGATCTGGTGCCCTAAAGGCTCCCATAGGGCCGGCTTATATAGTCACCGGAACCTAGGGTTACAGGAGATACCTATCCGGCTACGTTACATAGTCGGTAACTAGATACAACTTGGACTACAAGTAATACTACATGCCTAAGTCAGTAACTCTTCTGGGCCTTGTCGTAGCTGGAAGTGGCTCCTCCTCTTTCTCTGACTGGGCCGCCCATGAAGCAAAGCTCTAACCCATTGGTAGGCCACCCTGGCCAGTGAGTCCTATGGGTATACCCAGAAAGTATATCCCCAACATGAGGCATAGGAGATGCAACACATCTCTTTCTTTTAACCATAGTTGTAATACTAGGACTAACTCAATGCTTCATACAAGTAAGTACTTCTTTCTTTACCTTGTTCCATTCTGAACTGCTTCATAATCTTTTCTAGGATATTCTGAACAACTTCAAAATTAAGTCCAGAAAAGATTCAACATTAATGTTTTATTAAACTTACCAATCTATCTCAATGGATTTCATTGTTTAATAGTTTTTCAACTTCATCCATATAATATTTACTAACTTAAATATCATTAATACTAATTACATCATTCATCATATGCCATCCACATTGTCGGGGGGATAACCCCCGGTAGGGTCATCAGAGGGGAAACATAGCGCAGCTGGGTTGGCACCGAGTAAAGAAAGAACCAGGCCGGGTAAGAATGGCCGGGTAAGATAATCATGAGAGCCGACATATAAACTATCTCGGCCCATATAGGATAAAGTTGTAACCCTTGTAGGTACCAACGATCCGAGTCATCCGAGGAAGGGCCGAGTCGAGAAGGACACGTGGCACCTTTCCGAGTAAGGTTTAGGAGGGACCATGGTAAAGCATGGTCAAAAGAGAAGGGCGACGTTGGGTGACACAAAAGGAGCCAGGTGACGCCCAAAGCATGCACTGACGTACAAAGTAACAGCGTGACGCCAAAAAGAACAAGAAGCAGCGTACCAGAAGACCGTTAGCTGTCAAGCTTTATGGACCAGGCCTCTGGGCTTAGGGCAAGCCCATGACCCGGCCCATATTGTAGGGGCCTAGATCCAAACAGTAAACCCTAGAACCCAAAGGGGTATAAGCTAGCTAGAACTGCCTATATAAGGGGGGCATAGCAGTAGTAGAAGGAGGTTGGACCAAGTAGGGAACTAGTTCTGTGAACTCAAGCCTAAACAGCTCAAGGAGCACTTGTAATCTTTGGGGTATCAATCAAATTGCCAAGTCTGGAGAGTTCTACTTGTTCTTCGTTCATGGCTCGACCTTGTACTCCCTCCCCGGTGACCACAAGCACCCATTCGGCCCCCAACTTAAGCCTACCCATGGCATCTGTCGTGCCACCACCACGACAGTTGGCGCCCACTGTGGGGCAGAAGCAGGTGCTTGATCGAGTCTTCATCTGTACGGGCAACATCATTGCCAAGACCGGCGAGCGCGTCTACTCCGTCCTCATCTAGAGGTTTGGAGCGCTCAACTTCGTCAGTGACAACGCGGGATGCTTCGGGACCAAGCCATTCCCTAGGGGTGGTCGCTTCATCAAGTTCGGTGAGCACCAGGTCTACGTCGCGGTGCGCGTGGAGCGCGCATATCCTGAGCACGTCGTCATGGCGCCGGATCCTCCAGCGGCTCCTGTCGCGGGAAAACAACATCAACTCGTCTCCATGGAGGTAATGATGACAGCCCCAAACCCCGTAGCTCCTCCAGTAGTTCCAGTGGTGAATGAGAACGCAGAAGGAGGAAATCATGAGGAAACGCCAAGGGCTGCGAGGACAGCAAAGGTGCCACTGGAAAAACCAGAGAACATAGCTAGGAGCAAGAGGGCTAAGGAGCTGCAGGAAGCGATAGATAAGTTGGCAGAGCCAGTGGCACATGCAACTGACCGGCGTGTGTGCAAGCCGATTTGGAGGAAGCTAGGATAAAAGTCCTGGAGAAATCCAAAGAGCTAGCACAGTTGCAGCAAGATGTGGATATCACCATCCGAGAGCTTAACTCGGCAAATCGAGTCAAGGGCGCAAAGACCCGTCTTGACGCAACGAGATTGAGAGGAAGGAACCTCAACGAAGAGCTGGCAGATGCGACATCGAAGATAACACCGGAGAACAGCAATGAGACGGCCATGCGCCCAACGTACAACATAGCAACAGCTAATCTGCGAGCAGCAGAAGCAGCAATGGCATAATTACCCCACTTGGTGGGGGAAGCAAAGAAAAGGCAGCAAGAACGAGTCAATGAGTTAGTAAAAGCAGCCAGCATGTTGAATGAGGCATATTACAGAGAAAATCCGGGTATAGCAGGGAGATCACAGCTGGTTCACTCGGCAACTCCTGTCCCGACAAGATCGGTTGGGCACACACCATCCTCACCCGGAGCGGCGCCTAGGCCGAGAAAAGAAAAAAGTGTGGATTCTGGGAGAAACAAGCAGATGGTCGCCTATGATCCGGCAGTGGTTCAAGGAAACCCGGCGCATGCGCAAGGGGCAAAAAGAAATAACCCCCGAGAAAATGAAAACCAGGAAAAAACTGGGCAGAGAAATGACAATGGAGGGCAAAATTTTGCGCCTCATTCTAGGCGCGGAACTCACTCGGCAGGAGGAGGAAACCCATCTCGGAATAACGCACCAGCTCAGCCGGAAAGAAGACAGCAAAGCGCGAGAAAATCAGTTCAACAGCCTGCTGACCCGAACGCGAATAAGTACAATGATGGTTACTCGGCTATGGTAAATGACGGGTATGAACTGCCGGATCATGCATATCAAGCAATGGGAGCAAGATTCGGAGGCAGGAACCTTCAGCCGGATGATGCAAGGATGAAACTTGACCGCATAAAAATGGCAGAGATAATTGAATTGCAAGTTCCGTAGGGTCCACTGTGCTTTGTCCCAAGGATCATGAAGGAGCCACCAGTGCCAAATTTCCAGCTGGCCAGAGGGACAAAAACGTATGATGGAAGCACAAAGCCAGAGGACTGGCTCATATATTATGGAATAGCTGTGAAAATCGCGTAGGGAAACTTCAGATGGGCGGTACGTTACATGCCGCAGATGCTGGAAGGACCATCTCGGGTATGATTGAACAATTTTCCACCCGGAAGCATAAACAGTTGGATCGATTTTCACTATGCTTTCGTGAGCAATTTCACGAGCACTTACAAGAGGCCGAATCACCCACAACAACCAGATGCTGGAAGGTGGTGTACGATGCGACAGACAGGGAATTCCTCACAAGGTGGTGTACGATGCGTAACTCTTGTGAAGGGGTAATCGAGTCACAAGCAATCGCATGGTTTGCACAAGGATGTAGACATGGAAGTGTGTTGTGGCAAAGGTTACAAAGAGATATGCCAGCAAGCCTGGAAGAGACGATAAGAATCGCCGACTCGTATGCGTTAGGAGATCCGACTCAGTCGCTGCTCATGTCGGCAGACGGGATGACTGAGACTCAGATCTATGACGCTGCCGGGTCGCAAAGGCGACAGGAAAGATCTGAATACAGAAGCAAGAGAAGAGAAGAAAGACTAGATTACAGATATGGTTCGACTCAGGTTGCGGCTGTGAGTCAGGAACATCCAGATGCTGGAAGCAGTCAGCGTCAAAGGACAAATGGTCAACAACAATGGGTGCCAAAGAATGACGGCAAAAGGCCATACGATCAGAGAAAGCAGTATCAGGACAGGCAAAAATACACCTATGAGATGATGCTAGATCATCCATGTAAATTTCACACGCCTAGTCCGAGTAAACCAGCCAATCACACGACGAGGCAATGCACTTGGTTTCAGAAGGGAGACAGAGTGGACTCGCCGAATAAGCAGCTTCCACCACCTCCCTCTCCACCACTTACAGGAGGAAATGCTCAACCAGTAGGATCAGATAACAGATATGAAAACAGGCAGCCGAGGTATCAAAATCAATAAAGAAGGGAAGTTGTGCACCAGGTGCACAATCCAAGAAGTGACGACGCTCATGTCGGCCACGGAACAAGAAATGAGTACAGAGAACATCACCAGAGCTATGTTGTCTTTGTCACGGAGCCAAATGACAAGAAAAGCCAGCAGCAACGAATGATGGAAGTGAATGCCATGATGCCGGCAATCCCCAAATACATGCATTGGTCTGAGCAAGAGATAATTTGGAGTATAAAAGATCACCCCAAGATTATGCCAACCCCTGGAGGATACGCTCTGGTTTTGGATCCAACATTCATGGGCCCATATATCAACGTGAAATTTTCAAAGGTATTGATTGACGGTGGCAGTAGCATCAACATCATGTATAAGGATACAATGCTAAAATTAGGCATTACCATGAACATGCTGGAGCCGACTAAGACAACTTTCGACGGTATCGTGTCGGGACTGTCCTGTGAGCCAATTGGCAAGATATGGGTCGACGTCTTATTCAGCAACGGAGAAAATTGTCGCACTGAGGCTATAGAGTTCGAGGTGGTAGATTTGGTCAGCTCATATCATGCCTTACTCGGCAGGCCGGATATGGCAAGATTCATGGCTACTACCCATGTGGCTTACTTAAAGATGAAGCTGCCAGGCCCATGTGGGGTGATCACAGTTGAAGGAGATTACAAAAGATCTATTGCTTGTGCCTCAGCCGGATCTTCACTGGCCGAGTCACTCGTCATAGCACAAGAGAAAAGTCAGATGTTGGAAGTGGCAGCATTGGCCAAAGCAGCATAAATGTCCATGCCGGCACTCACCAACCCGCACGGCAGTGTGTCATTTCAAGCTACCAAGGAAACCAAGAAGGTGCAGGTGGATGAGACTTTCCCAGAGCGCACAGTCACCATTGGGGCTGGCCTTACGGACAAATAGGAAAGCAAGCTCACCAGCTTCCTCCGTGAGAATCGGGACATCTTTGCATGGTCCACTCAAGATCTGCAAGGAGTTCCGAGGGAGCTGGCTGAGCACTCTCTTCATGTAAGGCCAGATGCAAAGCCGGTGAAGCAACCCCTCCGCCGCTTCGCCGAAGATAGGAGGAAAGTAATAGCTGCCGAGATTGCAAGACTTTTGGCTGCTGGATTCATCATGGAAGTATTGCACCCGGACTGGTTCTCAAATCCAGTCTTGGTCGAAAAGAAAAAAGACGGCCCGCACGTGGCAGTGGTATGGCGCATGTGTATTGATTACACAAATCTCAATAAGGCGTGTCCAAAAGATCCATTTCCTCTGCCTCGGATCGATCAAGTCATAGATTCTACTGCTGGGTGTGAATTGTTGTCGTTTGTGGATGCGTATTCAGGGTTCCATCAGATACCACTGAATCCAAATGATCAAATAAAGACAACTTTTATCACCCCGTATGGGGCTTATTGCTATCGCACCATGCCATTCGGATTGAGAAATGCAGGTGCAACATATCAAAGATGCATGCAAAAATGCTTGCAAGATCAATTGGACAAAAATGTTCAAGTATACGTCGATGACGTGGTAATAAAAACCCAACAAAGTCATACTCTAATTGAGTACTTGCATCAAACATTCGCAAACTTGAGAATATTCCGGATGAAACTTAACCCAGAAAAATGTACATTTGGTGTCCCGGCTGGCAAGTTACTCGGATTCCTTGTATCCAGCCGAGGAATCGAAGCTAACCCAACAAAGATCAGGGCCATCGAAAGAATGGAATTGCCAAAAACCCTCAATGATGTCCAGAAGTTTACTGGATGTCTGACCTCATTGAGCAGGTTTGTTAGTCGGCTAGGTGAAAAATCCCTACCATTATGTTAGCTGATGAAGAAATCAGACAAGTTCACGTGGACACAGCAAGCTGATAGCGCTTTCCATGAATTAAAGAAAATGTTGGCAACAACACCAATATTAGCGTCACCGTTATCCAAGGAGCCAATGTTGCTCTATGTCGCCGCAACCAACAGAGTTGTAAGTGCAGTAATAGTGGTTAAACGTGAAGAAGGGGGCAAATCAGTCCAAAGACCAGTGTATTACTTGAGCGAAGTGCTCTCTGTCTCGAAACAGAATTATCCGCATTATCAAAAAATGACATATGGGGTATATATGGCAGCAAAGAAGCTGAAACATTATTTTCAAGAACACCCAATCCGGGTAATATGCGAGGCACCTATCTCGGATATATTGGGCAGCAAAGATGCCAGCGGCCGAGTCGCCAAATGGGCCATCGAATTGGCACCGTACACTCTACAATATGATAGGCGAGATGCAATAAAATCTCAAGCCGTTGCAGATTTATTTGTAGAATGGATCGAAATGCGGTACGAACCACCATTGCCAGATCCGAATTACTAGAAAATGCATTTTGACGGGTCCAAGACGAAAATGGGTCTGGGCGCCGGGATAGTGCTCACATCTCCAAAAAGAGATCAACTGAGGTATGTGTTGCAGATTCATTTTGCTGCTTCTAACAACGTTGCTGAGTATGAAGCACTTGTCCATGGCATTAAAGTAACCAAATTGGTATCAAAAGGGTCATGTGTTTTGGCGATTCGGATTTGGTGATTTAGCAAGTGTCTGGACATTGGGATGCGCTGGATGCAAACATGGCATTATATCGTTTCCACGTGCAACAAATTTTGGGATATTTTGACGGTTGTGAGTTTCATCACATTCCAAGAGCAGAAAATGAGGCAGCAGATGTACTATCCAAACTAGGATCATCTAGGCAAGCGATACCACCAGGGGTAGCGTTGGAGCATCTTAGGAAGACATAGATCAAGCCGTCAGTGGAGTCCGAATCAATCAGGGTAATCCCGGCGAGTCAGGAATCAGAGGCAGTGCCAATGGACATCGACTCAGGGGTAGGTTCGAGTCAGTCGGGGACTGATCCGTTCAATTCAGGGGTTGCCGAATCACACTCAGGGACTCCTCAGGTTATGTCGGCAGAGCATATGTCGGCAGAACCAATGGAAATTGTTGTTGAAGCAGACCCGGAACCACTAATACCAACGTGGGCACAGCCAATATTCAGCTATTTAAAAGATGGGACCTTGCTGAGTGATGAAACATTGGCAAGGCAAACAGCACGAAGAGCAAAAGCGTACACCATAATCAACAAGGAACTCTACAAGCGAAGTGTGACAAGTGTACTAAAGCGTTGTATCAGCTCAGAGAAAGGCCAGGAGATCTTACTGGATATCCATCAAGGAGAGTGCGGGCACCATGCATCTTCAAGAGCATTGGTAGCCAAGGCATTCCGACATGGATTCTATTGGCCAGGAGCATTGGCACAAGCGCAAGAGTTAGTCGAAAGATGCAGTGGTTGTCAACACTATGCGTCCAAGTCGCATTTACCAGCGTCTGAATTGAAGACCATACCAATTACTTGGCCTTTTGCAGTATGGTGCCTAGATATGGTAGGACCATTCAAACCAGCAAGGGGAGGCATGACTCATATCTTGGTCATGATTGATAAGTTCACCAAGTGGATAGAAGTGAAACCAATCAAGAAATTGGACGACAAAACAGATGTTGCATTCTTAAGGGATATAATCCTCAGATACGGTTACCCACACAGTGTGATCACTGACAATGGCACGAACTTTGCCGAAGGAGCTTTTGCTCGTTACTGTGGGAAACACCGAATAAGACTTGATGTAGCATCAGTCGCCCATCCAGAATCAAATGGACAAGTTGAACGGGCTAATGGCTTAGTTCTGTCCGGGATAAAACCCCGCTTAATGGAACCACTCCAGAGATCACCTGGTTGTTGGATAGAGGAACTACCCTCAGTACTGTGGAGCCTAAGAACAACTCCGAATCGGTCAACTGGTTATATGCCATTTTTCCTTGTATATGGGGCTGAAGCAGTTTTGTCGGCCGACATAGAATATGACTCGCCAAGGATAAGGAAATACTCGGAAGCCGAGGTAAAAGAGGCCCGAGAAGATGGAGTAGACTTACTCGAAGAAGCAAGGGAACTGGCATTCTCCAGATCCACTATATATCAACAAAATCTCTGACGCTACCATAGCCGGAAAGTGCAGCCTCGTGTTTTTCGAGAAGGAGATATGGTGCTAAGACTGGTGCAGCGCACAGCGGGGCATGCATAAATCATCACCTCCATGGGAAGGTCCATTCATTGTAAGCAAAGCATTGCACAATGATTCCTACTATTTAATTGACGCTCGTGAAGCGCAAAAGAACAAGGCAGATAGGTCAGGAGATGAAACCAAAAGGCCATGGAATGTGGCACTGCTTCGTCCTTTCTTTACTTAGGAGAAGCAGTGCATGTATCACTCGAACTCTCATATTTCGGACGTGTTTGCCGGCTATGTGCTAATAATAAAATGGTATGATTCGAAAAACTGACTCGGGGACTACCCCTTAAGTTTTCCATTTCTATTATTTTACGTCGGCTGGCGTGATACCCGAAATTTATCTCGGAACAAGTAGTGTTTACTCGGAAGAAATCAACTCTTCGACTATGCTGTTGTCCGAAAACACGGCTTCATGGCAAGCAAGAGAAAAAGATGTAAGACGGGTAAACACGAACGCCGGATAAATACAAGGGAGAAACGCGAGTCGACTTTAGTTTTCGTCTAACTCTCTGCAGGTCGCGTTATACTACGTGTCGAGTAATCTCGGCCAATTCATCCAAGTTTCATACCCGTTAACTATGTCCTTCGTACTTTGAGACCCTAATGTCGAACACCGAAAAAGGTAGACAGGGGCCAAATGCAGGGGAAGGTGACACGACAAAATGAAACTCGGGGACTTGCCCTTGAAGGATTCGCACTTAGAACATAATGCAAACATATGAAGCTTATCAAGAAAGAATATAGTCAAACTTAAAGTGCAATGTATGTTACATATGTACTCAGCATACCGGGGATCTAATAAAAGTTCGAGTATTTGTTAGCCTAAGGGGCAGAAGAACTCGGAGGAGCACTCTCGAAGCCAGGAGTAGTGCTTGGAGCATCGGCCAGGTGAGGGGCGTCTGTGGCCGGGTCATCTGGATCATCTGACTCGGTTGCTTCGCTGTCGCCACCCTCTTCATCAGCAACTTCGACGAGCGGATCGCCAAGGTCGAGGAAGCTAGGCCCTTCACACCAAGTGTGCACCATGGTGTACTCGATCATGTCATAAGCTCGCTCCTGGCGCTTCTTGATCAGCTCTGGGTCATTCAGCCATTTGCCATCCCCCCTTATGCGAGCAAGAACATCAAGGTAGATGTCCTCGTACCATGAAAGCACGAAGGAGAGAGCCTTGTCCGCTACAGCTCGGCCGGCCGACTCATGCCATTGATCCAGCCGATCTTTAGTAAGGAGCAATCTGTCGGCAAGTGGCTCGATCAGTTCGGGTGGGTCGTCATCCGGCCAGAGCATGTGAAACGCATGGATAGCCGACTTGAGCAAGTCCAAACCGCAAGATCTAAGGGTCTTGACCCATTCAGACACTGCTGCGAGAAGCTCTTCCATGGACACCTCGTCGTCAGCAGGAGCACTAGCTTCGGCTCTCACTTTCTTCATGGCTCGGATGGCGAACATGTTGGCCTCAGGAAAATTCTCTGCAAGCAAAAAGAGAAAGTTAGCAAATAACAAGGGCAGATGGAAGAGGTCCAGAAGGACTTATACGGTGCGTAAAGAGTAAGAACTCACTACCGAGGAAAAAGTTGATGGCGGCGAGTTTGCTATGCCAAGTCTTGGCCTTGGCTTGAAGGGCATCCAAGTTCAGATTTGCCGACTCGACCAATGATTCGGCCTCGTCGAGTAGCTTCTTGGTCTTCTCGGTGCTGGCAGCCTGTTGCTCGTTCTTCTCGGCAAGCTCCTCCTTCAGCCCCTTCACCTCGGCCAAGTGCTTCTACTCCGTCTTGGCCATCAGTTTCTTCAGTCGAGTCACCTCATCGCTCTCCTTCTGGAGTTCGGCTTGGTGCTTCTCTGCTTATTCAGGACAAATATTTGTCAGTACCAACAGAAAACTTTCAGCTATTGGCTTAGGAAGGCAAGAAATTTACTCTCGGCCTCGCTGATTTGCGAGTGAAAATCATTGATGGTAGACTGAGCAGTGGTTGTGGAACAAGAGCGAGAGAAAAAATGAGAAGTTGAACCAAGTAAAATTACACCGAATAGAAAAAAGGAAGAGCAAAAATATTACCTTGGTCGTGGGTGTCAGTCTGTAGCTTTTCATATGCAAGTTCGAGCTTGCGATGCGCCAGGACGAGAGCTTGGTGCACTTTGGTGCGCTCGTTATGCGTAAGCTAGTCAAAGAAGACAGACAATAAGGAAGAGTCAAGTCAAGCAATCTGCCGAATCAAAAATGCTTAAGAGTTTACAGCCGAGTAAGTTCCTTACTCGATAGTAAACTCGAGGTCTAGGGATTGAAGCTCTACCATGAGTTCGGCATAAAAGAAATCAAAGAGCTTAAGAGCTTACAGCTGAATAAGTTTCTTACTCGGCTGCAACCTCGGGGACTAGGTGATATGTATAAAGGAAATACTCAACAGTACAAAAGAGTAAGAAATTACTTTACCTCGTTTACTTCGTCGGCGCAGGCCATCAGATTAATGGCCTGCTGGGTCATGTCGGAGACGGCCTTGGGGCCCAGCTTGAGCTTCTTGCCGGCACGAGTGCAGACCTCCTGCTCACCTGCTGCATTCCATGGAACGACATAAGGCTAAGCCGAACCTAGGCTCTTGCCACTGAGCGTCCGAGTGAGAACTCGACCCGTTTTCAGGGTGGTTCCCATAGTGGAACGGGTCGCAGCAGTAGAGGTATGGAGGGTAACAGCCCTGGAGTGATCACCTGACCCGGAAGCCTCAAATTCATCCCCCTTACCCATTGAAGCGATCAATGTCGCCGGCGTTGGAGGCCGGATCTGAGGAGCAGAACCCGGAGCGCAGACTAGCGTGGTTTGCTTAGAAGAGGTGGATTTTCCAGATGAGGGGCGAGTAGAACCAGAAGCCTTGGGCTGGGTCTGGCCCTTTGGCAGAATTGGAGAGCGAGCAGAAGGATTTGGAGAAGAGCATGGAGCTGCCTGACTGGGCTCAGCGGTTTTGCTGGCTCCAAGATCAGGAAGTTGTTCATTCACATCAGCTTGAGGGCTGATGCCATAGGAACTGGTAGCAGAGGGTTTCTCTGTGCCAGACTCGCGGGCACCAAGATTAGGAAGTTTTTCCTGGCCAGCGCCAGGGGCGCTAGCCGAGTGACCGACCAGGTCTGACTGACACTGAGAAGTGTGAGCCTCAACAGTGCAAGTCTCAACCCGGACGGGACTCGGCGCCGCCGAGTGGCAGCAGGAGGTGCATGCCTAAGCGGCGAGGCAATGCTAGGAGCAGCCTGATTCGTCGTCAAAGGTGCAACACTGAAAACAATAAGACAACGAGAAATATGTAAGAGAACATCAGTAATGAAAAAGAAAAGAACAGAGAAGGCAAAGTACAAAGACTTACCCGGTGACAACCGGGTCACGGACGACTCGGCGTGTGACTCGGCGCCGAGCAGCTTGGCGGGTCTCAGCCAGGCTGGCAGCAGCAGAGGAAGCAGGAGCTGCCGAAGTGGGCTTGTTCTTGGTCGGCTGAGTGCTAGAGGAGGCTTCGCGTCGCTTCGGCTTGGCGACGGGGATCTTGCCGACTCCACCCACGACGATAGGAGGAGTGTCATGTACCTAGCCAGCTGCATAAGTAAATAACGGGCTTACTCGGATAAGCAAAGAGATTAAGGTGACAAGGCATATACCTCCAAAAGCGTACAATCATCATCCTCATCATCGTCAGACCAATCTTATAAGGGGTTGCGAGATTGACTCTTACCCGAAGCTGAAGCAGCCGCAGTGTGAGGGATCGGCATGAAGCACTGCAAGTCGTACTCGACCTCATCCGAGTCGGAGCAGTCCCCATGATAACCAGCAGGAGGTACAGTACTTTCATCAACCTGGTGAAGGAGATTCTGCGAAAAACAAACAGAATGAGAAACAAAAAACTAAACTAAGAGTGGCAAAAGAGCTAAAGCCAACTCGGCAAGAAAGAGATTCGGAAAACTTACCCAGGGGACAGGCCTGACCCGGCTGAACGGTGGGCAGCTCCAATCCCAATCATCCGCCAAGTTCAATTTAAAGATTGAGCTTACTTGGCGGGCAATGGAGACATGGGTGAGCTCCTTAGTGGAGTGTCGAGTGGGATCGTGAGAGCCACTCATGAAGCACATCTTGTGGCTCCTCGCTTGGATGGGGCTTACCCGGCGTGAGACGAAGGTGCACATAAGATCAGAGTCGGCGTGATGGAAGTTCTCATCCGGCGACAGCAACCTTTCCAGGATTGTGTTAGCCTCGTTTACCGTAGCGTCTTGGTCGCGCAGGTCAAGCTGTCAGTGCTTCTTGTGGGGGACATCATCCAAGAAAGGGGGAGCCAGATGTTATCAGTGGACCCGTTGTTTTTGACATAGAAAAAGGTTCTATGCCACTTCTCGCAGGAGTCAATGCTAGTAACCTGAGGAAAGATAGAATCTCTCATGGGTGTGATGCTAGCAGCACCACACCGGGTCGGACCCTTCTCGGATCGAGGAGCACCAGGCTGGGGAACAACCTGAACCTTAAAGCCAAAATATTTGGCCCACAAAGGAACCGTGGGCCAAATTCCAAGATAGGCCTCGCAGGAAGAGATGAAACAAGAGAGAGAGCCAATCGCATTGGTAGGAAGATGGTGGGTTTGCAGATGGAAGGTAGAAAGAAAAGACGAGAAGAAGGTGCTCACAGGAAGAGCGAAACCGCGTTCAAAATGGGAAAGGAAAACCACCCGCTCGCCAGCTTGAGGTTTGGGAGAGATCTCACCGGAGGGGAGGCGGCAATCCACTTGCAGCGGAATGCATCTGGTGGAGCGGAGCCACTCCACCTCCTCGATGGAGACCTCCGAGCCTTCCCATCCGCCGCGCTCGCCGGCGAGAATCTCCTGTTCCTCAGCGCCCTCAGCACCGTCGCGAGCGTCCATGAGATCAGCAGAGTCTGTCTCCTCCGCGGTTGGAAGAGGCTTAGAACAGCGAGGACTCGTGCTGGAATGGAAAGAAGACAAGGGCAATCGCAACGCAAGAGCAGAAGGAAGAAGGAACCGCAAAGGAGGCAGTTTGATTTTGCAGGCGCGAGGAAGAAGAAAGGCAAAGGGAAAAGTGAACGGGCATGGGGGAAGTGGAAACCCCCAACCCCTACTTAAGGGCAGTAAAAACCCCGGTCGTGGGATCTATCTGTGCCGTGCGGCCAGCGTGTGGCCGTGTACCAGGCTGGGAGAGCCAGTCAGCGAGCGCCACGTATCCAAGGATACATGAAAAATCCCGTGTCACGTCATGACTAGAAGGGCAAGAGGCGCAGGTCGATGGGACTGCCACAGTGACGGGGAATAACTGCGCAGCCGTCACTGTGCCGCCAGAGCTTGGAACAAAAATTGAAGCAAGTAATCATGATTACCAGCTGTTAGTGACTGAAGGGCGCCGAAAATGACTCGGAATTGGCCAAAGTAACTCAGCTCGAGGCAAGAATGAGCTCAGAAGTCAAAGAATTGACCCGAAATTGTCAGACTAACCCGGCAAAGTGCGAAGTTGCAACGGATAAAGACAAAAACTAAGTTCCATTCACACAAAAGGAACCTGGAGACGCCTAACAGCTTGAACTGCTAGACCTCACCAGCTTCGGGGACTAATGTCGGGGGGATAACCCCCGGTAGGTTCACGAGAGGGGAAACATAGCGCAGCTGGGTTGGCACCGAGTAAAGAAAGAACCAGGCCGGGTAAGAACGGTCGGGTAAAATAAGCATGAGAGCCGACATATAAACTATCTCGGCCCGTATAGGACAAAGTTGTAACCCTTGCAGGTACCAACGAGCCGAGTCAACCGAGGAAGGGCCGAGTCGAGAAGGACACGCGGCACCTTTTCGAGTAAGGTTCAGGATGGACCATGGTAAAGCATGGTCAAAAGAGAAGGGTGACGCCGGGTGACACAAAAGGAGCCGGGTGACGCCCAAAGCATGCGCTGACGTACAAACTAACAGCATGACGCCAAAAAGAACAAGAAGCAGCGTACCAGAAGACCGTTAGCTGTCAAGCTTTATGGACCGGGCCTCTGGGCTTAGGGCAAGCCCATGACCCGGCCCATATTGTAGGTGCCTAGATCCAAACAGTAAACCCTAGAACCCAAAGGGGTATAAGATAGCTAGCACTGCCATTATAAGGGGGGCATAGCAGTAGTAGAAGGAGGTTGGACCAAGTAGGGAACTAGTGCTGTGAACTCAAGCCTAAACAGCTCAAGGAGCACTTGTAATCTTTGGGGTATCAATCAAATTGCCAAGTCTGGAGAGTTCTACTTGTTCTTCGTGCATGGCTCGATCGTGTACTCCCTCTCCGGTGACCATAAGCACCCATTCGGCCCCCAACTTAAGCCTACCCATGGCATCTGCCGTGCCACCACCACGACACACATATTTCAGAATGATGTCATGCTCCCACTCAAATATGGCATACATATACGAGATCCAGGGATTCCACTTAGCTCCCACTCAAAACATGTCTTGTACATATTAAGATTTAGCCAAGCTAATTATCTTCGACTCAAATGAAGGTCCTCTCAATAATCTAGACATTCCAAAATTCTTTTACCATCATCAAATTGAGAATTCCAGCTACGAGATTCCAATATCCATATATTGCTGGTGTAAATCCAAAAGCCTCAAGCATCGCTACATTTGTAGTCAATTTCTTGAATTTGTCCAGATATACTTTGTGAAAAAACGAGATTTATGTCTTTCATTAAGTTTCATTTCCTTTTTATGACTTTGCAGTCATTTAGAAATATCAAGTAAACATTTGTACTTAATAAGATCAAGTAACATATTACTTTGTAGTCTTAAATGTAACTTAATATCAGATTTTATGACTCCTAGTCATTTCTCGCACTTAGGTCCATCACGCTTCTTTGTAGTTCGTAGGTATATCTTGTTCAAATAACATGACAAGTGACTCAATAATATAATTCTGCAAACTTGCAGAATGTATCGTTGAATCCTACTTTCTTTAGTAAAAGTATTCGATGTTCCCGGATCAAATTCCGCTGCGCCACTCAACAATCGGGAGGTAAGGTCAAATACCTTATTTTGAACTTTTACTTTCTTCCACATGTATCTTCATCAAGACACATAAAACTTAGGAAAAACATGCTTTCCCTTTGTGGAAGATGTATTCATAGTTTCCTAAGAATACAATACAAAGACTTGTTTATTCGCCATGATTTCGAATCATCAAAATCTCTAGAAACTCAAACGTGCCATAACTCTTATGGTGTTGTTTCCACCATTCTTTAGATGTTACTTTGTATTTTAAACGAGTGTTCACTTATTTTGACCTCTAACTCTAAACGATAACTATAACCCTGATAAGAGATAATATTAGACCATATGTATCTAATACAAAATAATTATGATATTCATACAAGTCAATACACTTCGAATTTGTCCAATTATCATAATTTGTGAAACTTCTTTCACAAGTCCTTTTATGCCAAAACTTAACTTAAATACTTTATTCATGTTGATCAAATCAAAGAGACTTTGTATTCTTGTTAATTTAATATCCTTCTTAATTTTGAAATCATTTGAATAATTCAAAATAGTTTCAAACTTGTGGTTCATTAAGAAAATACACATATTTACTTCAATCCACAATGAATCTTATGAAATAATGATTTTCACTATTTTTTGAAAATATGATACATCACTATGTATAAAATTCAACATTTCTATGCATATTACCATTTTACTAGAATGCGGAGTTTTAGTCATTTCACCAAACGAGGCATCGTTTTGCAAATTCTCTAGATCAAAATATCTAAGACTCCGATTTTTAGTTAGAATAAAAACATGCAATAAACACCATGACTTAAACAATAGTGTCATGTCATTACTAAACTTTGGATATATTTTAGAATTTAACACTTTATAAATTCTTAATTTATTATTATTAACATAGTGATGAGAATAACTCATTTATAATTGTAATGTGAGCATAAAGGTATTATTCATAAGAACGGTACAACTGGATTATAACTTATTCATATGAATAATTGTCTCGCCAAAATCAAGACACATAAACAAGGATTATAACATTTTATTCAACTCCACTGATGCGCTCAGATCAGTGTAGAGCTTCGTTGGGAGACCCCAAGAGGAAGGTATGATTTGCACAGCAGGAAGTATTCCCTTAGAAAGAAACCAAGTTTATCGAACTAGTAGGAGGAAGGAAACGACTCAAAGGTGTTGCTAGCGACTTGGAAACCTGCACAGCACAAACTCAAGACTTTGCCCCAACAAACAGTGAGGTTGTCAATCTCACCGGTTTGTTGTAAACAAAGGATTAACCGTATGGTGTGGAAGGTAATAGTGGTTTGCAGAAAGTAAACATAAACAATGGAAGATGTATCAATGGTAAAGATTGGACCGGGGTCCATAGTTCACTAGAGGTGTTCTCCTTAAGATAAACAAACATGGCATGTTGGGTAAACAAATTACAGCAGGGCAATTGACAGTACTGAGCAAGGCATAATAATGCAATACTAGACATCCATGATCCTATGAGATTTGAATGGGCACTACTACAAGATACATATACTGCCATCCAACTACATCTATGACTACTAATCCACCTTCAGTTTATCATCCGAACCCCCTCCAGTATTAAGTTGCAAGCAACGGATAACTGCTTTAAGCAAAGTGTGTAAGGTAAACAATCCACTTGTTCCATGAACAAGAGACCGTTGTTTTATCCCTAGTAGCAACAACACATCTACAATCTTAGAGATTTCTGTCACTTCCCCAGATTAAATAGAGGCATGAACCCACTATCGAGCATAAATACTCCCTCTTGGAGTCACTAGCATCTACTTGTCCAAGATAGATACTAGAAACGGAGAGCATGCAAGATCACAAACAACACAGACATGATAGAATCAATAATACAAAACCATTAATCAATCTAACATAGTAATATGAATATCCACCGGATCCCCGCAAACACAACATGCATGATTACAAATAGATGATCTTGATCATGAACGGAGCTCACAAGATCTAAACATGGTAGCACAAAGGAGGAGAAACAACCATCTAGCTACTACATGGACCCGTAGTCCAAGGTGGAACTACTCACACATCATACCGAAGGCTGGCATGGTGATGAAGAAGGCCTCTAAGATGATCTCCCCTCCGGCAGGGTGTCGGGAAGAGCTTCAGATCCCCCTGATCTAGGGACGATGGTGGCGGCGGCTACGGACTGTTTCGTGGAAGATTGATCGTATCCTTAGGGTTTTGGAATCGGGGGCTTCTTATAGGCGAAGAGGCAAGGCAGGGGGCACCCGGGGTGGCCGCACCCCCCCAGGCACGGGCCAGGGGGTGTGGCCCCCTACTGCCTCCCCTCCGTCTTGTATTCTGGCTCTATGTTCCCCACGGTAAAATATTGACTTTGTCTTTTGTCCCGTCCAATTCCGAGAATATTGATTTTCTACCTTTTCTGGAACCAAAGACAGAGGAAAACAGGCAACTAGCACTGTGCATCTTGTTAATAGGTTAGTCCCAGAAAACATATAAAAATACCTCAAAGTGTAGACAAAGCAAAGAAAAGTAGATACTAAACAAGCATGGAACATCAAAAGTTATAGATACGTTTACGACGTATCATCCACTAATTCAAATGATAAACTTTGAGGAAAGGGGTGATGCCGGCCATCAACTATTTTGCTTGCCGTAATTAAGCCACATTGCCTCATTTCCAGCAATTTTCAAGCAGACAATCATGTTTCCACGAAATAGAATGATGATGGACTACACGTGCATAGGTTCCTCAGAGCATGTTTTCATGGAAGTATTAATTCCAGTTTTTATATCGATCCCAATAAGGAGCTTCGGTAAATGTTTTTATGCAGCATTTCTATCACACCCAAGGTTTCACTAGTCTGGAGTGGATTGACTGCAAGCGTTGAAGGTGTAAAGTGGTGAGTGAATAATAGAGGAAACTTGAGTAAAGGTAGATGAGAAAAGTAAATAACATAAAAGTAAAAAAGACAATGAAAGTGTTTGGAGTTCCTATATATGAGAAGTTAGGCACGGAGAGAAACAATTCATGGTGATAGTGAATGTGCCAAATGTATGAAGTGAGATAAGTGATTGTGATAATTCATATTCATAAGTGAGTAGGCAAGCAAACGGTATACCGACTAGGAGTCCTCATGGAAAATCCCTCCTTCTCCCAATGATCCATATGCCTGTTACCATAGTAATTATCAGCATATTAAATAAGGTCTTTCGACTAGATCAAGGCTTTAATCTTGGTGGTTCCTTGTTTATCCTCGAGTAATATTAGCTCCTAATTGATATCGGTTGTGTCACTCGGGGGGTCATCGATTCGCTAGTAAACAAGTTCATATCTATGAGATCTCGGGATCATGTTATCTGGGCCCTTAAATTACACAAAAAGCATTAGGCAAACAGAGACATTCATTCTGACATTATAATAATCACAACAACAATCACAAATGGATAGAAATAAGGGAGGCACATCACATCTCACCAATCCCCTACATCTCCCATGCCTCTAGGATTTACTCAGACATGAGAGGAAGATAGATCAAAGGCATAATAATATTGCAAAGAGAAATCATCTCAACTTTAATGTAGCAAGCCACAATACCATTTGGAGATCAAATCAAATCAAATACAAAACAAGAAAGATCAAAGTATCAAACCCTAATCTTACAAGTGCCAATCTCTGTATTTCTCTCTACAAGTGGTAATGATGATGGAGTGAATGGATTAGAGGCTAGAGATCTTTGAAGAATGAGGCGATGTTCTTCTCCTCCTTCAGATCTTATCTCTCCTCTTTTGGAATGGTTTGCGGCGGCTGTGCCATGTTTTTTGTCTCTCTCCTAATATAGAAGTTTCTTGTATTGATATAACGAAGATGTTGGAGGGTAGTACGAGCGTGCTCCGACCGTACCACTGGTTGTTACGTGCCCTGGACGCCTCTAATGAAGGGGGCTTCAATTGAAGATTAGCTTCTTTAGTTGTAAATAGCTCATAAATTCTCTAGCATCTTCCATAAATGTTTATTGCCTGAAATTCATCACAAGAAACCAAGGTTTCGCTAGTTTGCGATTTTAACATTAGTTCAAAGATAAAATCAAACAAAACTTGGCAAAAAGCACAGGAAAACCATTGGTAAAAAGTGTCAAAATTTGGAGCTATCATAGAACACGTATCCAATACTTTGTAAACTAAAACGAGTTTTGCAAGAATTACATTTATAATTTGTATATCTAACATATACCCTTTTTCATCCATGACCTCATCTGCAACCATTGCGGATTCATTGGACTATATCCTAATGGTTATTGTATCAAGAAGAGAAGATCATCTATTATGACGATATCCCTCGGGCATGGGTATTAATCTATCAAGTTGGATCCTTCTGCTAAATTCCACATCAAGCAAGAAATTTCCCATGCTCGCAAAGGACCTCTATGGGATATGCCATGATCTACTAAGATATTTGCAAATAGACATATAGACTAAGTTCATAATATGAGTTCAATTCATAATTGAGCTCCCACTAAAACAAACATCCCTAAAGAAGTTTTAGTGATTACACGATCCCAATTCACTATGTCACCCCCGATCATGACCACCGGCAACATAGCTGCAGAGGTAGACATTCTCCAATGTCAATCACATCATTCATGTGACTCATGCTCGATCTTTCAATCATCCATGTTCCAAGGCCATGTCTGTACATGATAGGCTCGCCAATTCAACCTCTAGTGTATTCAATGTGCAACATGGCTTACACCCACTATATGCAAACACATATATGTCTAACACCCGATTGTTATGGCATGCCTCATAATAGAGAACTTTATTGGTGGTGCACACTAAGGGACAACACAATATTGGTATTAAGGGATCATCTTATCTAATATGCTACTGTTGAGTATCTAATACTAGCACACAATAAGATCTATAATAGGTATCAACGTCACATGTATATTGTGATATGATATGGTCCTTCTTCTCATGCATTGATCTCCATCAAGCGCTCCGGCATGATCTCCATCTTGCCACCAGTTTGACACCAAGTCCATGACGCCACAAACAGGTCGTCCATCGAAATGATGACTATTACTATACTACTTAGTAACAGAAAAGTAAACTGCTTTACCTTCGTAATGACCAAGACCATATCAAATCACTATCCGTTGTGCAAAATAAAGTTAGATGCCTCTACTTTATCTTCTACAAGTTTTACGTGGCTGTTAGGGCTTTAGTAGTAGAACTGTTCCTAATCTACGAACTTTCCAACCACAACATGGATCCAATAGTTGTCTCTGCTACACCCCTTTCGGGGCCCTCTGTTGTAAATGCTATATCAACTATTGAATGAGACACAGACCCCTGCTAGCCACTTATACGGTACAAGCCGTATATTGAGCATGGAACCAATCTTGCGTAAGGATAGTGTAAGGTCGGTATAGGCCACTTCATCAAACAATACAACAATATAAACAAGTATACATTAGAGGGTAACAACTAGAGGATCAACAATGACGCTAAATGTCGCAAGATGATGATTGAATTTCACTTAATTGTGATGCCATCATTTAGGTCATATTACAAAGAAACACATGAATAAAATCCATGTTGATGGACTTTTGGAGTCATTTGACTTTGAATCAATTGACACTTGTGAGACTTATCTAAAAGACCAAAACTCCGTTCACATGCCAATATTGAACGAACGACTAACTTGTTGGATAGCATACATGTTGATGTGTGTAGTCCATTATGTGTATTCGCGTGTGGTGGATTCGTCTACTTATATACTTTCACCGATAATTTGAGTGGATATATATGGGTATATCTATTTGATGAGAAAGAGGTATGAGACATTTTAAAAGTGTTCAAGGTGTTTTGACATGAAGTGGAAAATCATCTTAACAAGAAAATCAAGAGTCTGTGATTGGATAATAGAGGAAAAATATTTTGAGTTATGAGTTTAGCAAGCATCTAAGAGTTGTGGAATTGTTCCACAACTTGCACCTATCGAAAAACCTCAAGAGTGTGGAGTGTTCTTGAGATGTAATCAAACCTTGATAGACATGGTTAGATCTATGATGAAACAAATAAAACTGTCATTATATGTAACATCCCTAAAATCATGATTTCAAAGATTGCATATCATTCATGCATGCATATAGAATTGAGATCAATTTTAAACTCATTTCAGAAAAACAGAAGCACATAGTGCTATCATTTTATGTGAGCAAACTTAAATCAAATGGCCATCCCCATTTGAGGGTTTGAATGTTTTGAACCTAGATTGTTTGTCTCCCTTGTTGAATGGATTGAGTGTGGAATATGAACCAAGCTTTACAAAATGGAAATGGTTCAAAAACCATTTTTCAAACATTTGCAAATCAAGTGCAAAGTCCCTATTATTTTGTTTCTCCAAAAATGACCAAGCCTTTGCAAAGTAACCACTTGGTTTTATGCCTAGATTTGAGGCTGTTGCACACTACAAAAACCCCAGAAAGATTTGAATTCAAAAAGAGTTTGAGTTCATTTGAAAACCATTCCTGAAAATCAAAAACAGAAAAAGAAAAGGAATAAACAAAAGAAAAGGGCCAGGCGCTCCTATTCTAGCCCAGCAGCAGAACCGGCCCAACTAGCCCACCCGGCCACTCTCTCGCTCGCTCGCACGCGCGGACACACCCACGCGGTCGCTGACACCCCGACCCCACCCCCTCTCCATCTCACTCACTGACTGGTCGACCTCGCCAGCTCACCCTCGTCTTCCCCAAATCGCGCCCGACCCCGTCGCCGGCCGTTTCCTCCGCCCATCACTGTCGCGATTGATTCCTCGCTTAATTGCCCTTGATTCCGCACTTAATCGCCGCTCCCCTCTCGCCTATAAGAACCCCTCGCCGCCGCGGTCATTTCCCCTACTCTCGTCGCTCACTCCTCCACCAGGCTGCGCGCATTTGACCGTGAAACCCCGCAGTACCGACGACTCCGGCGACTAATTCCGGTGAGCCTCGACTGCCCCCCTCCCTCTGGTTCAAACTGTCGTGTCTAGCGTGGTCTCGTGAATCCCCTTACACCTTTCTTTTGCATTATCGTGACCCAGAACGCCGTCCCCATTCGCGCCCGCAACCGATAGAGCCGCCGCTCATCTCCGGCGACCAATCGCGGTAAGTCCCGAGCGCCCCTTGCTCCCTCTTGCATACGAGGATGATAGCCTTCGTCTTGTCCATCACCTAACCCCTCTGGTTCGTGCTAGGGCGACGCGAAACCTCGGCCATCAACTCGACAGCAACCTCCCGACACCGTGCACGACTCCGACGAGCTCCAGCAGCCCCAACTGTGCGCCCCTTGCCCAGCCACCTACACGTTGAGCTTCGCCTCGACCTCGCGGTTCTGGTAAGCACACCCTCCCCTCCCCGAGCGATCTAGAACGCTAGCGCCGCCGCTGACAGAGCACTCCACCGCTCGCCGTCGCTGCGCGCCGCCAGAACGTCGTCGCTTGATCGAGAAGCCTTGGATCTAGATCCAACGCGTGCGATAGAACCACTTAGCGAAGCGGTATGTTTAGATCTGAACCATGCATCGTTAGTTAGATCCTACGGCTCACGAGCGTGATCCGGAGCGAAACGGTACGCGCCAGTAAGAATATGACGCGCGGCTAGGGTTTGATTCAAAAACAGATTTAAAATCAGATTTAGATCCAAATTTGAAATGGCTATAACTTTTGATTCCCACGTTAGATTTTTGCAAATTTTATACCGTTGGAATCAGGGAGACAAGCCCTTTCTGATTATGCAATGTGCTTAGTGAAAAGTTTCTGTTAAAATGACTTTTTATGCAGAAACTTGTTTAGGACTATTTTGAGTATAGAATTTGTTTAGTAATTTATTCTAGTGCTAAATAAGTTTGGTTTAGCAAGTTTTTGACTTAGTTGTGTTTCAGTATCTTGCACTTGCTTGGTTGGACTTTAAAATCATCACTTAGCATTCTTGCATGCATGCATACATATTTTTGTTTGTATATGAATTGTATGTGATTGTGGTTATAATCTTTGTGTAGATTTTGGTGCTAGTGATTGTGATTGTGAAGAGTGCTACTCTCCCCATTACCAAGGCAAGTGGTACTTCATGAATATTTCCATCCCTATATTTTGTACAAGCATTATAAATATTTTACTAAGTCTTGCATGTTGTTATTTTGCCAAATGCTATGTTGGGAAATCCTAAGTAGTTGTAGAAGTGCTAGGAAATTTCCTAAGTTAAGTTACTATGCCATGCTTAGCCTAGCTAGTAGCAAACAAGGGTTGGTAAAGTATATACATGCTATGATGAAAATATTTCTAAGTCTTTTGACTTATGTTTTTCTTAATAAAACAACTAAGTCAATGAATCTCCTGGGTGGAATGGGACTTGAATGGTGGTTTTTGGTTGAGTGGTTACACAAGGCCCATGGACATGGTTTACCTTGTGTATCTCACTTGTGGTATGCCACCCAGGCACAAAGGGATTTTGGAGGCCAAGTGTTGAGAAGCTTATAGTGCAGCCACTTGGTAATATGGGCTCTGCCTTGATCACATAGGTTGCTAGAACTTAGTCATTTGGACAGTTGGTGGTAGTGGGAATGATAGGTTGGAACACGTCCATTTGACTAAGGAAAGGCTTCTGAAAGGTCCTTTCTTGGGAAACCAAGTCTGGTGGGGAAAGTGTACAACCTCTGCAGATGGAAAATCTAAGTACTTAGCCAAGTCCATGGTAATGGAAAACTTGAGCATCAAGACATGGAAGCTATCAAGAATATCATCACTCCAACTTCTAAGTAAAATTTTGTGGGTGAACAAGGGTGAAGGACCCCAATGTCTATTGGTGGTTTCTTGGGAAAAGTTTTTGACAAAGAAAAACTTAGTGATTTCAACTAATAGGAAAAACCTATTTTGAACAAAGCAAGCCAAGCTACACTTAGCCAAAATTCATATAGTAATATAGACCACTTAAAATTTACTAAGGTATCACTTGCCAATACTATTCCAAAGTATTGACCCATTGTGGTTGTAACTTGTGATGTTCCAGGTTACTCCGATGATGAATAGGTGTCATGAGTCTACACTCAACATGCTTGCTCGTGGCACATGAAGATGAAGACTTATGTTTATTTACTTATTCCAAACTCTTGTATTAGGCCTATGTCCTTGAGTTGTAAAAGACTATGTTTTATCTCTGGAATGGATGTAATAAATGACCTTTGTATCTGTGTACTTCATCTTAAACTGTGGATGCTAGCAATGATCCAGGGACTAGCATTGCAATCACAGGGATCCTTCTCCTTTACAAAGGAGGGATCTTACAGATGGTATCAGAGCACTGTGTTGCCTAAAGGATTATGACCCTAGGATTGGAAACCACTAAGGAAAAAATTTCAACTACTTCTACACTTTTCTATTCTTCTCGTAAAACTTTTCTAATCTTCTCATTCTCATCTCTATTTGTAGATGAACTCCATGAACGAAGCCGTAAAGAAAGGACCACTCATGACCATGACCTTGGAGTGTGAGACTGAGTTTCCCAAAATTCTCAAGGACCTCATGGTGGCAATGGAAATACATGGTGCAGCTGTGTACAAAGGCTTTCCAGTAATGGATGGAGTTGAGCACTGGTGGGTGCAACTTCACTTGTACAAAAACAAGGAAGACAACCACAAAGAAAAAGGATTCTGCATGTACACCAACACTGTGGTGCACACCACATTCTTTGAGTCAGCAAGAGAAGCAGCTTGGAGGACTATCAAAGAACTTAGTGCTAGAGTCAAATGCAGAATGCTCAACCTCCAAAAAGACTTAGAGAAAGAGAAGGAACATACCCAAGAGTTGGAAGCTACCAACCAAACCTTAAGAGGAGATATTATAGACTTAGTGACGGAATCATGTGAGAAAGATAGGCTGATTGCCTCTAGGAACATTGTGTTAGCCAACAGATCCAGTGAGATAGGATTGTAAACGTAACTCGTTAGTTGGACCACCACCTATCACCTTATTTTACAAAATGATACCTTAAATAAGATTGGACCTTGGTTGATGTAATGGATTCATGTATGCATGACTTGTGTGATTTTGCTTTTCAAGGATATGTATGTGTGTTATGACTTTTGTTTATTTTGAATTATGTTGTTCTAACTTTTCTATCTTAAATAGATGCCTATTACCATCAGCACTGTTGAGGAGTTCCAGGTTACCCGTTTTGGTCCTCGTATCGTTCAGCTTACCACTTTGCTCAATCTCCCTCTTCCCACCATCATGGTGCATCCACTCACCAAGTTCGAGAGGAAGGACCTCTGGGGCTTTAAGGTGAACCAGCCCGGACGCCAGACAGAGCCTACTACGGAGGCCATCGTCTTCAAGCTTATGCACGATAACAGGGAGAGAGGCATGGATGTAGTTATGCAGGACCTGATAGGACGTCTGCTAGGTCGACACTCCCGACAGGTTAGAGGCACCCACTTCCACGTCTTCGGAAGACGTGATGAGGATGGAGAGTCCATCGACTTCGAGGACGACTCGAGGGACGCCGCAGAGCCGATACGTCTGTACCTCCAGGACTTAGAGTCTCTCATTAGGCACGTGGACACGGACAGGACCAATGTCATGCTCAGTAATGACGAGCTCCAGGTGCAGCTTCGCGAGAAGGACAAGCTTTTCGCACAGCAGGACGAGATAGTCAAGGAAATGGAGGCGAAGTTCGAGACCTAGGACAGGAAGTTCAAGAGTTAGGAGAAACATGTCCAGGATAGGAACACGAAGATCCGGGACATGACTGAGGAACTGCAGTCCAAGGACTTTGAGCTAGAGCAGTAGTAGACGGTGATAGAGAGGCTTCATTCCCAGAAGAGGGCTCTCAAGGCCAAGATTGAGTCCTTGACCACTACCATTGAGGAGAACAAGACCGCGATGGAGAACGCAGGTCTTACCTTTGTCGAGGAGGAGATTTATGCTGATGAGTAGACTTGACTACTCGTTTATCTTTTACTATCGTACTTGTTATTTGTGAACTTGTTATTGGACCATCCGACATGTGGATGGCTTGCTACTTGTGTGTTTTACTTTGTGAACTTGTTATCTTGTTGTTGAACTTTTATCTTGTGTTGCATGCTATGTGTTTGCTTATGTGATGTAATGTGCATGAAAACATCTATGGGTATCTCATTCTTATCTCTATTTGAACAAACCACAGATGCCTCCCCGTCGCGCAAACCCCAACCCCAACAACAACAACAACAACATCACACCAGAAATGCAACAAATGATGACTGCTCAAACACAGCTCATGCAGATGATGACAACATTCATTCAGAACCAAAACAACAACAACAACAACCCCAATAACAACAACAACAATAACAATAATAACAACAACAACCCTCCGGGCTTTGATATGCTCACCAGATTTCTGCGATTGAGGCCAGCTAAGTTCTCGGGGACAACTGATCCCATGGTGGCCAATGATTGGCTACGTTCTGTAAACAAGGACTTAGTAACTGTAGGCTGCACGGATGCTGAAAAGGTCAGATTTGCAGCACATCTGCTGGAAGGGCCAGCCGCCACTTGGTGGGACAACTTCCAAATCACCACTCCTATAGATGAGGTGACTTGGGCTATCTTTGAGGATGGCTTTCACACTGCTCATATCTCATCAGGAATAATGAGCCTGAAAAAGAAAGAGTTCCACAATCTGAAGCAGCGCCACCGCAGCGTGGCTGAATACATTGAAGAGTTCAACAATCTGGCGCGTTATGCACCAGATGAGGTTGACATAGATGCCAAGAGAAAGGAAAAATTTCTGGAGGGCTTGAATGATGAGCTGAATCTGCAGCTGGCTGTGGCATATGTTCCCACATATCAGTCGCTCTGTGACAAGGCTGCAATATTGGAGAATAAAATGAAGCAAGTCAAGAGTAGAAAGAGAAAGCACTCCGACAAGCACAACTCGGGATCGTCTCACAAACGATCTCACTATGATGACAGTGGAAGCTCAGGATCCCACAAGCATGGGAAATTCAACAAGCACCACAACCACAGCCGTCATGACAACAAGCATCACCACAGTCATGACAATGACAAGTACAAGAACCACAAGAGTGGACATAAGAGCCACCACAGTGGTAATGGAAGTGGAAGTGGAAGTCAGCCTGCTAAGAGAGACATCAGTCAGGTTGAATGCTTCAAATGCAAGAAGATGGGACACTATGCAAATGAGTGCCCTGAAAAGAAAGTTGAAGGACCTGTCAAGCCCAATCCTTTCCAGAAAGGACAGGTGAACCACATCAATGTGGAGGAGGTCTATGAGGAGCCTGATGCTGTTGCTGGTAAGTTCAGACTCAATTCCATTCCAGCATTTGTACTCTTTGATACTGGTGCATCTCATTCATTCATATCAAGAGCATTTTTTGAAAGAAATGAACTACCGGTAGAAACTATTGGGTGTCCTATAAAAGTAAGTTCTCCTGGTGGAGAAATGATAGTGAATTCAGGATGCCATGATCTAGTCATAGAATTTGGGAAGTATAAGTTTCCCGTTAACTTGATAATACTAAACTCCCAAGGATTGGATGTCATTCTGGGAATGGACTGGATGACTAAGTACAAAGGAGTGATAGATTGTGCCAGCCACACTGTCTCTCTCACAACTCCAGAAAATAAAAGGATCAGATTCAAGACCAGTTTTAAAGCAAAAAAGGAGTATGCTTAATACTCTTAAGGGGGTTAGCATGGACAGTGTGCCAATTGTGAGTGAGTATCCGGATGTGTTTCCGGAAGAATTGCCGGGAATGCCACCGGATAGAGACGTAGAGTTTCTGATAGATTTGGTACCAGGTTCTGGACCAATAGCAAAGAGACCATATAAAATGTCAGTTGATGAACTGAAAGAACTTAAGAAGCAACTAGGAGAACAGTTGCAGAAAGGATTTATTCAACCCAGTTCTTCATCTTGGGGAGCCCCAGTTCTGTTCGTGGAGAAGAAAGATAGAAGTCAAAGGTTATGCATAGATTACCGTTCACTCAACGAGGTAACTATCAAGAACAAATATCCTTTGCCTAGAATCAATGACTTATTTGATCAGCTTGAAGGAGCATGTGTGTTCTCAAAGATTGATCTAAGGTCAGGCTATTTTCAACTCAAGATAAGAGAACAAGACATACCTAAAACGGCATTCACCACCAGGTATGGATTGTATGAGTATACCGTAATGCCTTTTGGCTTGACCAATGCTCCAGCATATTTCATGAATATGATGAACAAGGTGTTCATGGAATTTCTTGACAAGTTTGTTGTCGTTTTCATCGATGACATCTTAGTCTACTCCAAGAGCAAAGAAGAACATGAAGGACACCTGCGTTTGATACTTGAGAAGTTACGTGAGCATAAACTTTATGCCAAATTTAGCAAGTGTGAGTTCTGGTTAGAAGAAGTTGGTTTTCTTGGTCATGTTATGATAAAGGATGGTGTAGCAGTTGATCCTGCTAAAGTTTCAGCTGTGACTGAATAGGAATCTCCTAAGAACGTGAAAGAGGTTCGCAGTTTCCTTGGCTTAGCAGGTTACTACAGAAGGTTCATCGAAAATTTCTCAAAGGTTGCTAAGCCAATGACTGAATTGTTAAAGAAAGACAAGAAGTTTGCTTGGTCTGAAGGTTGTGAAGTCAGCTTTCAGGAATTGAAGAAGAGACTTGTGACAGCACCAGTTTTGTGTCTGCCAGACTTGGAAAAGGATTTCCAAGTATATTGTGATGCATCTCATCAAGGTCTTGGTGCAGTACTTATGCAAGACGGTAAAGTTGTGGCTTATGCCTCGATACAACTCAAAACTCATGAAGTAAACTACCCTACTCATGATTTGGAGTTAGCCTCTGTCGTCCATGCACTCAAAACATGGAGGCACTACCTTTTGGGAAAGCGTTGTGAAGTGTTCACTGATCACAAGAGTTTGAAGTTTATCTTCACCTAGAAGGAAATCAAAATATGAGGCAAAGAAGATGGTTAGAGCTTATCAAGGACTATGACTTAAGTTTGCAATACCACCCCGGTAAAGCAAATGTTGTAGTAGATGTTCTAAGTCGTAAGGTATTTGTGAATGGCCTTACCAAAGGAGAATTACCAGATGATTTGTGTACCCAATTCAGGGAGCTCAGATTGGAGATTGTGCCTGAAGGACATCTCATGTCTTTGGATGTTCAACCCACTTTGTTGGACAAGATCCGAGAAGCTCAAAAGATTGATAAGGAAATTGAAGAGATTAAGGAAAAGATTGACTAGGGGAAAGCTAAAAATTTCCAAGAAGACGAACAGGGTACTTTATGGCATGGGAAACGTATCTGTGTTCCACAAGATCCGGAGTTGCGGAAACTGATTTTGCAGGAAGCACACAACTCTCCGTATTCTATTCACCCGGGTAACACCAAAATGTACATGGACATGAAAGAAAGATTTTGGTGGAATAATCTCAAGAGGGACATCGCCGAACATATTGCTTTGTGTGATGTATGTAGTAGAGTGAAAGCGGAGCATCAGAAACCAGCAGGTTTGCTTCAACCACTACCTATTCCTGATTGGAAATGGGACAATATTGGTATGGATTTCATTACTGGATTACCAAGGACCAGGTGAGGATATGATTCAATATGGGTAGTAGTGGATCGCCTAACTAAAGTGGCTCATTTCATACCCGTGAAGACAACTTATACAAGTGCCAAGTTAGCCAAAATCTACATGAGTAGAATTGTATGTCTACATGGTGTTCCCAAGAGTATTGTGTCTGATAGGGGAACTCAATTCACTTCCCATTTTTGGAGACAGCTACATGAGTCATTGGGAACAAGGTTGGAATTCAGTACTGCTTTTCATCCTCAAACCGATGGACAAACAGAAAGGACTAATCAAATTCTTGAAGACATGTTGAGGGCATGTGCCCTAGACTATGGAGCCAGTTGGGATGAAAGTCTGCCTTACGCAGAGTTCTCTTATAACAACAGCTATCAAGCCAGCATTGAGATGGCACCGTTTGAGTTTCTCTACGGAAGAAAGTGTACCACCCCATTATTATGGAATGGTGTGGGAGAAAGAAGTTTATTCGGGCCAGATCTTATCAAAGAAGCCGAAGAGAAGGTCAAATTGGTTAAAGACAGGTTGAAGATAGCACAGTCCCGACAGAAAAGCTACGCAGATCCTAAGCGTAGAGAGGTCACCTACGAAGTGGGTGATAGAGCCTATCTTAGAGTATCACCACTTCGTGGAGTGAAAAGATTCGGAGTCAAAGGAAAATTGGCACCAAGATATGTTGGGCCATTCAAGATTCTGAGTCGCAAAGGAGAAGTTGCCTATGAAATTGAATTGCCAGAATCTCTATCAGCTGTCCATAACGTGTTTCATGTGAGTCAGCTTAAGAAATGTCACCCAGAAATGGAGGAAACTTCTTTGAAGGATACTATACCTTTGGAGGAGGTTCAACTAGAAAGTGACCTCACATATGAGGAGAAACCTATCAAGATTCTTGAAACTGCAGAAAGAGTCACAAGGACAAAGACTATCAAGTTTTGCAAAGTGCAGTGGAATCATCACTCCGAAGAGGAAGCAACATGGGAAAGAGAAGATGATCTTCGGAAAGACCACCCTCACCTATTTGCTAGCCAATCCGAATCTCGAGGGCGAGATTCACCTTAAGGGGGTTAGATCTGTAACATCCCTAAAATCATGATTTCAAAGATTGCATATCATTCATGCATGCATATAGAATTGAGATCAATTTTAAAATCATTTCAGAAAAACAGAAGCACATAGTGCTATCATTTTATGTGAGCAAACTTAAATCAAATGGCCATCCCCATTTGAGGGTTTGAATGTTTTAAACCTAGATTGTTTGTCTCCCTTATTGAATGGATTGAGTGTGTAATATGAACCAAGCTTTACAAAATGGAAATGGTTCAAAAACCATTTTTCAAACATTTGCAAATCAAGTGCAAAGTCCCTGTTATTTTGTTTCTCCAAAAATGACCAAGCCTTTGCAAAGTAACCACTTGGTTTTATGCCTAGATTTGAGGCTGTTGCACACTACAAAAACCCCAGAAATATTTGAATTCAAAAATAGTTTGAGTTCATTTGAAAACCATTCCTGAAAATCAAAAACAGAAAAAGAAAAGGAATAAACAAAAGAAAAGGGCCAGGCGATCCTATTCTAGCCCAGCAGCAGAACCGGCCCAACTAGCCCACCCGGCCACTCTCTCGCTCGCTCGCTCGCACGCGCGGACACACCCACGCGGTCGCTGACACCCCGACCCCACCCCCTTTCCGTCTCACTCACTGACTGGTGGACCTCGCCAGCTCACCCTCGTCTTCCCCAAATCGCGCCCGGCCCCGTCGCCGGCCGTTTCCTCTGCCCATCACTGCCGCGATTGATTCCTCGCTTAATTGCCCTTGATTTCGTGCTTAATAGCCGCTCCCCTCTCGCCTATAAGAACCCCTCACCGCCGCGGTCATTTCCCCCCACTCTTCTCGCTCACTCCGCCACCAGGCTGCGCGCATTTGACCCCGAAACCCCGCAGTACCGACGACTCCGGCGACTAATTCCGGTGAGCCTCGACCGCCCCCTCCCTCTGGTTCAAACTGTCGTGTCCAGCGTGGTCTCGTGAATCCCCTGACACCTTTCTTTTGCATTATCGTGACCCAGAATGCCGTCCCCATTCGCGCCCTCAACCGACAGAGGTGCCGCTCAACTCCGGCGACCAATCGCGGTAAGTCCCGAGCGCCCCTTGCTCCCTCTTGCATACGAGGATGATCGCCTTCGTCTTGTGCATCACCTAAACCCTCTGGTTCGTGCTAGGGCAACGCAAAACCTCGGCCATCAACTCGCCAGCAACCTCCCGACGCCGTGCACGACTCCGACGAGCTCCAGCAGCCCCAGCCGTGCACCCCTTGCCCAGCCACCTACACGTTGAGCTTTGCCTCGACCTCGCTGTTCTGGTAAGCACACCCTCCCCTCCCCGAGCGATCTAGAACGCTAGCGCCGCCACTGACAGAGCACTCCGCTGCTCGCCGTCGCCGCGCGCCGCCAGAACGTGGTCGCTTGATCGAGAGCCCTTGGATCTAGATCCAACGCGTGCGATAGAACCACTTAGCGAAGCGGTATGTTTAGATCTGAACCGTGCATCGTTAGTTAGATCCTACGGCTCACGAGCGTGATCCGGAGCGAAACGGTACGCGCCAGTAAGAATATGACGCGTGGCTAGGTTTTGATTCAAAAACAGATTTGAAATCAGATTTAGATCCAAATTTGAAATGGCTATAACTTTTGATTCCCACGTTAGGTTTTTGCAAATTTTATACCGTTGGAATCAGGGAGACAAGCCCTTTCTGATTATGCAATGTGTTTAGTGAAAAGTTTCTGTTAAAATGACTTTTTATGCAGAAACTTGTTTAGGACTATTTTGAGTATAGAATTTGTTTAGTAATTTATTCTAGTGCTAAATAAGTTTGGTTTAGCAAGTTTTTGACTTAGTTGTGTTTCAGTATCTTGCACTTGCTTGGTTGGACTTTAAAATCATTACTTAGCATTCTTGCATGCATGCATACATATTTTTGTTTGTATATGAATTGTATGTGATTGTGGTTATAATCTTTGTGTAGATTTTGGTGCTAGTGATTGTGATTGTGAAGAGTGCTACTCTCCCCATTACCAAGGAAAGTGGTACTTCATGAATATTTCCATCCCTATATTTTGTACAAGCATTAGAAATATTTTACTAAGTCTTGCATGTTGTTATTTTGACAAATGCTATGTTGGAAAATCCTAAGTAGTTGTAGAAGTGCTAGGAAATTTCCTAAGTTAAGTTACTATGCCATGCTTAGCCTAGCTAGTAGCAAACAAGGGTTGGTAAAGTATATACATGCTATGATGAAAATATTTCTAAGTCTTTTGACTTATGTTTTTCTTAATAAAACAACTAAGTTAATGAATCTCCTGGGTGGAATGGGACTTGAATGGTGGTTTTTGGTTGAGTGGTTACACAAGGCCCATGGACATGGTTTACCTTGTGTATCTCACTTGTGGTATGCCACCCAGGCACAAAGGGATTTTGGAGGCCAAGTGTTGAGAAGCTTATAGTGCAGCCACTTGGCAATATGGGCTCTGCCTTGATCACATAGGTTGCTAGAACTTAGTCATTTGGATAGTTGGTGGTAGTGGGAATGATAGGTTGGAACGCATCCATTTGACTAAGGAAAGGCTTCTGAAAGGTCCTTTCTTGGGAAACCAAGTCTGGTGGGGAAAGTGCACAACCTCTGCAGATGGAAAATCTAAGTACTTAGCCAAGTCCATGGCAATGGACAACTTGAGCATCAAGACATGGAAGCTATCAAGAATATAATCACTCCAACTTCTAAGTAAAAATTTGTGGGTGAACAAGGGTGAAGGACCCCAATGTCTATTGGTGGTTTCTTGGGAAAAGTTTTTGACAAAGAAAAACTTAGTGATTTCAACTAATAGGAAAAACCTATTTTGAGCAAAGCAAGCCAGGCTACACTTAGCCAAAATGCATATAGTAATATAGACCACTTAAAATTTACTAAGGTATCACTTGCCAATACTATTCCAAAGTATTGACCCACTGTGGTTGTAACTTGTGATGTTGCAGGTTACTCCGATGATGAATAGGTGTCATGAGTCTACACTCAACATGCTTGCCTGTGGCACATGAAGATGAAGACTTATGTTTATTTACTTATTCCAAACTCTTGTATTAGGCCTATTGCCTTGACTTGTAAAAGACTATGTTTTATCTCTGGAATGGATGTAATAAATGACCTTTGTATCTGTGTACTTCATCTTAAACTGTGGATGCTAGCAATGATCCAGGGACTAGCATTGCAATCACAGGGATCCTTCTCCTTTACAAAGGAGGGATCTTACCTTATATTTCTGTGGATTATGTTTTAGAGACTATCGCTTTACGCTGAATAGTGTGCCATCATAATCCGTTGAAAGGACACCTTATGAGTTATTGATGACTACATTTTAATCCCAGATGCCTATTATGCCATACATCGCAATCCCATGATTACCATTTTTGCGAGACATAACAGAATTGGATACCATAGTACATCATCCATTACAAACGATACATAAGTCCTTACATAAATAGGGATCTCATGATCCAGTTCTTAATACAACATCAAGCAACGGAATACGTAATAATAATGGTAGCATGGGCGAAGCTCCATCTTCGGGGTCACAGGCAATGATGACGATGGGAGATGATCCTAGTTGTCGTAACCTTCCTAGGGTCCATCCTAAAGGTACTCCTCTTCATAGTCTGGCCATGGGAATAGCCAGGGACAAAGCCATGAGTACTCTTTAAGTACTCGCAAACCAATACTAACAGGTAAAGGGGTTTTTGGACAATAGGACACTAGGCTCTAGGGTTGTTTTGCAAAAGCCAGATTTATCTCTACTAAATTTAGAAGCAACGAATGCTAGTTGAAAGTTTTATAACACCTAAGTGGGAACTTGTAATTCAGATCACAACCCTGTTGTGGTCAAGTCAAAGTCTCAAATCATTTCACAATTCATTTTGAAAAGTCTGACGGGGGAACAGTATGGCCACTCCAACTGTCCATAACCGCGGACATGGCTATTCGAATAGTTTGACACTCTGCAGAGATTGTACACTTTCACCACAACATTCGATACATCCGTCAGGAACAAATCCTGAATTCACCATACTCAGTATGCGGATAATCAATCCTAACCTTTCAATTACACGCCCTAGTATAAGCACCTCTCCTGTGAGTTTGGCCTCCCAACCATGACCAACTGTCATCTTGGGTACTGCGCAGGTGGACAATCTTCACAAGGTAGCCTCAGCTCAGACCTTGGTCGTGAGGGAACTAATACTAAGGTATATAAGTTTCCAGTCAAGCCCTACCCAATCTTCGGGTATTGTGGTCGTACGATAAAATTGGAATGGTATCGCATCCAGACAACCATCAGTTTTATAAAGGGCTAAGGCTCATGCCTCATCGTTTTCATCACCAAAATAATCAGGTGTTTGGAAACACATGTCCAAAACATTTCAATAGAATGATCCATCATTCCAAGGTTTTCATAACCATTTTTCCACCAAGTATTCCCATCTAAAGTTGATCAAGTTTTATGCTTAGCACTAACATCTACAGGTGGGGGTAAGCAATAATGAGGGGTGGTAAACTGGTGGAGTTCTAACTAAGTTCCATCTCATGCCTTAATAGCTTAGGCCAGATTTTATGCTCTTTATGCAACCTTCAAATATCTTTCTAGTATCTATAATTCACTTAAGTAAACTCTAAGTAATAGCTTTAATAAAGAAATAAAGTATAAAAGTTGTAAGTAAAAACTAGGATTGGTTGGTCAAGTGGGTTGGATCATATATGCTTAAGGCATATAGTGGGCAGAGTAACAAGTAGTGGTTTGTGGCATCACTAGGGTATCTTGCAAGGGTTAGCTTGCATTGGTCCACTTAGTTAATAAAGCTTGCACAATATCAGTATAAGCTTGCTAAATTGCAAGTGTTAGCTTGCCTTGTGCAGAGCAGTGGTTGAAGTTCTCCTCGGCTTCTTCTTCGTAGTATCCTCCTTCCTCCTCGTATCCTTGGTCGGTACTAGCGTCTATAAATAAATACGAGGTACACAATCACCAAACAATACTTAACTACTTGCAATCATCACACACAAGGGTCCTATAGATGATCTAACATCATCACTACCATTACAAGATTAAAGCTTGGTTTAATTCTTTTTATTTTTAGAAAATTAATTTCTACTCATTGAAAAACTACTTAAGATTTAATATTCTCCAAACAAAACATGGGATCATGTTTACACATGTCATCACCACATATTTTAGTCCATGGGAATGTCATTTAAAGTGGTGTCACAATTTAATAAGGTTTTACCCTTTTATTTTAATTAAATAAAGTGACTAGAAATGCCTATGTGGCATTCTTTTATTGCTTGAACATTATTTCTGCAAGTAAACCTATATATTTTTATATATTCTGAAAGGTATGGTTAAATGTGATTTTTGAGAGTTGGAATCAACTCAAAAGCTATTATGGTTTAAATTTGAAAAATGTTTGAATGCAGAAAAGCTTCTGCCTTGTTATTTTTACCATGGGTGATATATAGATCCAAATGACTTGAATCCAACGGCCTTGGATTCAGCATTCTCAGACCTTTCTAACAAAATTGGTTTCATTCAATTTGGTGCACTGAATCGATCTGGGTTGATTTTTGAAGTTGGGTACAGAAGTGAGTTTGAAACAAAATGAAAAAGGTTTAATTCAAATAACTGGGCTACGCGGGAAAAGTTAACAGGCCGTCCTGCTAAGCGCAGTGCTCCGACGGGCTGCTTAAGTGGGTGTCCCCACTCGTCAGTGAGATAGGGAGGGGCGAAGCGGTACGGGGCGATGTGGTTCGTTCGATCTAGTTCTAATCCAACGGCTGAGAGTCATCGTCGACGTTGAGCAACGCCGGCGAGAAAGAAACCTAGCGCGGCCAGTGAGGGGTGATGGGGGCTCACCGGGGTGCAGGCGAGGGTCGGCGAGGCGGGCGAACGACGAAGTCGACGACGGCGAACTCAGGGGTGGTCGCGGCAGCTCCTGGGGTGGAAGAAATCGATGGCGCCCTTCTTCTCCAGAGGCGGCGGGCTCCGGTGAAATTCCGGCGAGGTGGTGCTCGCCTTGCTCTGGGAACGGTGTGGCACGATCAGTGAGGAGAGGGGAGTGAGATGGTGTGAAGAAATCGAGCGGGGGTGGCCTCTATTTATAGTCGAGCGAGGGGACTGACGGGGCGCACAGTGAGCTCGTCGGGGGCGATGTTACAGGCGGCTATTGGCATGGGCGAAGGTAGGGGTAGTGCGGTGTTCCCTGGCGATGCTCAACGACATGGTTTTGAGGCGTGGGGCGGTGCGGCTTGGTCTGGAACATGCGACGCTCTGCGCGGCAGAGGCGGTGTCTTCGACGGCGAGCGGTGGCTGTGCGTCACGGGGCGGCGAACGAGGATGTCTGGTGGTCTCCTGGGTCGGTGGTGATCGTGTGTGCACGCAGTGAGGGCGGCGCGCAGTCTGTGGGCGCTGGTCGAGGGTGGCGCTCTGGCGCACGGTCGCCATGGTTGCTGGCGAGGTTGGCATTGTTCGTGCGTGTGGTCCAGGGCTTGGCAACGCTCGCGGCTGGGACAGTGAGTGGAGGTGGACGGTGGGCTGCCTCCCAGACATGCTGGCTAGGCTTGCTTCTCTTCCTAGCTTGTTGTCTACATGGGGGTGACATGGGTGTGCTCGGCTGTTCACCATTGATGGCAATGCCAAGCTTACAGTGATGCTAAGGGTTAGTTTAGGTTGTTAGATGATCTACTAAGGCTAGTGGTGCCCAGAGAGGGAACAAGTTAGGCTTCAATCACTGCTCACTATAGTGTTTAGATTTTGTATGATTTGTGTCTGCAACCTGTTTGATGAAATGGCTGCATGAAATCAAGTTTTGAATTTTGAAAAGATTTTTGGTGGGTTTGCTAGATTGGTGCTAGTGAGTCTGCAGGTGCTTGGGTTTTGAAAGTTGAGCTTGTTTGAGTGGTTTTTGAAAAAGTGGGATCTTCCCATATGATAAAGATTCAATTTTGAATTGTCATTTAAACTATGCATTTGAAAGTTTCTGGATGATCACAAAGTGGGCCTTGATACCTTGTTATGAGTACATTCAAGGGGTGCAAAGATCCAGAAAAGTTTCCATTAGGTTCTGAAAGTTTGAGACAGCGAAAGTAGGCATGGGAGTTAAATTGGTCAAAATGACCATTCCTTTATTTTATTGGTTTTGATTTATTTGTCTTTAGGAAAAGTTTGGGAAATGTTTAGATGATGTTTATTTCACCTAAGAAACATTTTACAAGCAAGGAAACATACAAACAAGGTGGTTCAAAAGAATTTCAAATTAAATGCATACACATATGCATGCCTTCATAATTTTAATTAGAAAAGTTTTTGTCAACCCTAATTTTGATGATTAGAGTTTGATGATTTAAGTTTAGTATTTTTGGGATGTTACAAAATATATCTAGTTTCGAAATAAAGATATCGATCCCACAAGGAGCAGTAGGCGAAATATTAAAATGCTTTTAACTAAAACTAAACGAAGTGCTTGAGGAATAATTCTAAGTTGCAATAAAAGTAGAATTGTTTTTGGGTTTTTGGTTGGTTGAAACAGTAAAGTATAGTGAAGTAAAACTTAATGCAGAAAATAGTAATGGCGTGCGTAAGAAAGATTGAAACTACAATAGGGGAAAGGCGTTCTCAGGGAGTAGTGTATACATCGCTAGCAATTTAGACCAAGTGATCAAGATTATTATAATGAATATTCTCATGATATGCATGTATGTGGGAGGAGCTCCATATATGGATGATGAGACAGCAACCACTGCTCACACCATCCTTCATAACCACTGCTGACAGATAAAACGACATCAATCGTAATACCCCGCTATTAAGGGATCTCTCCCGTGGCATGGGCATGGCTTAATGAGTTCTCCTTGATTCCCCAAGTTAGTACATAAAGGATTACAATGACTTTATAGTCATAGTAAGTGCTACCATCCCTCCGTCTACCAGCAAGTAATCCCCTTCATCGAGTCCCCATAAGAGGCAAATATTAAGGAGGTGCACAACTCCCAACATCAAGATGAAGACAATTAACACATACATATGATGATGTATTACACAATAATCTCTATCTCATCTCAATCATATACTTGTTGGAGATATGCCCTAGAGGCAATAATAAATGTAGTTATTATTATATCTTTGTGTTTATGATAAATGTTTACATTCATGCTATAATAGTATTAACAAGGAAACATTGATACTTGTGTGATTTGTAAACTTAATTTGAAGTCCCTAGTATAGCCTCTATACTTCACTAGCTTGTTGGTTGATCAATGATTGTGGTTTCCCTATCATGAACATTGACATGTTATCAACAACAAGATCATATCGTTAGGAGAATGATATGGTGGACATACTCCTATAGATAAGCGTAGCATAAAGATCAAGTCATTTCAATAGTTCAATTGCTATATGCTTTCTGATACATAGTAACCTAATTCCTTCGACCATGAGATCATGCATATCACCTTTACCGGATGGATGCTTTGATGACATCAAACACCACACCGTAACTGGGTGGTTATAAAGGTGGCATTGAGTGTTCGGAAAGTATTGGTTGAGACACATGGATCAAGAGTGGGATTTGTCCATCCACATGACGGATAGATATACTCTGGGCCCTCTCGGTGGAATGTCATCCAATTAGCTTGCAAGCATGTGACTTGGTCACAAGGGATCACATATCACGGGAACGAGAAAAGAGTACTTGTCAGTAACGAGGTTGAACTAGGTATGCAGAGATACCGACGATCATAACCTCGGATAAGTAACATATCGTGAGACAAAGGGAAATTGGTATCGTATGTAAGTGGTTCATTCGATCGCAAAGTAATCGTAGAAATATGTGGGAGCCATATGAATTTCCAGATTCCTCTATTGGTTATTGTTCGGAGAAGTGTCTCGATCATGTCCGCATAATTCACGAACCGTAGGGAGACACACTTAAGGATTCGACGTTGTTTGAGTAGTTATGGTATTATGAGGAAGAGACCGAATGTTGTTCGGAGTCTCGGATGGGATCCGGGATATCACGAGGTGATCCGGAATGGTCCGGAGAATAAGATTCATACAAGGAAAGTTCCGTTTCGGAGTTCGGGAATGATTCCGGTGTTTTCATCGGGAATGTTCTAGAAGGTTCCGGATTGTCCGACACTCCGGGGGGGGAGGGGTACATGAATGTTTCATTACATATTGGAATGATTGCATCATGTACTAAGTGTTCTTGCTGTCCCAAATAAAGGATTAAATTGAATCCTAAAACAGAAAAGTCAAATGTCCAGTTTGAAAGTCAAACGGCTAAAACAAGAAACCGTGGGAAACAAGAAAGAGGAGTTGGGAACCGACTTGAGGGAGGAGTCTCCTCCCCAAGCCGGCGCGCCACCCAAGGCCGACTTGGGGAGGGACTCCCCTCCCCTGGCCGCGCCTCCCCACCCATAAAAGGTGGGGCAGGGCTCCCCTCCTAGACACACAAGTTCCTACCTCTAAATCTCCGGTTTAGAGCCGTTTTGGTTTAGAGCTTCTAATTGCTTTAGCCAGCGGTTTAGAGCCTTCTAATTGGTTTAGAGCCTTCTAATTGGTGTGTCTAATTACTAGACCACTAATAGCCTCTCTCATAAGCTCCACCATACTCGCACCGGCTTAAGGCGAAGCCCTGCGGGATTTCCCCTCTACTTCCGGTACCACGCCGTTGTGCTGCCAGAATCGCGAGGAGAGTGCTACAACCTCCGCTGCCTGCTGGAACAAGGGAGAGGAAGGTCTTCGTCGAGTACCGAACGTGTGACCGACTGCGGGAGCGCTGCCGGAACGTGGCGCCGGAAGGATCGTCAACACGATCTTGAGATCGGAAAGAGTACGACTACATCACCCACGAGAATCCGCTCTCGTTAAACGCTTTGGAATCTTCGAGGGTAAGTTATACCATCGACTCGTTGCTACAATCTAGTAGATAGATCTTGGCTTGTTTGTTTGTATGCGATAGAAAATTTTTGTTTTCCATGCTACGAATCCCAACAGTGGTATCAGAGCCGTGTCTATATGTAGATCTGTTGCACGAGTAGAACACAATGGTCATTGTGGGCGTTGATGCTTTATTGTCGATTGCTTCTTGTGTACTTTGCATCTTGCGGTATGTTGGGATGAAGCGGCCCGGGCTAACCTTACATGACATCGTTCATGAGACATGCTCCACGCTTGACATGCAACTTGTATTGCATAAGTGGCTTTGCGGGTGCCTGTTTCTCCTAGCATAGTTAAGATCCAATTTACAACGGGTGATTAACAATACTAGTATCAATGTTGTGGTTCTTGTTCGTAAGTTAGAACGACACTTATTGAAAGCCCCAAACCACGTAAAATATGCAAAGAAAGTAGAAGCGTCTAACTTTGTTTTGCAGGGGTGTGCAGTGATGTGATATGGCCATGATTGTGATTATATTTGATGTATGCAATGTTCCTTATTGTAAGTCGGCAACCGGCAGGAGCCATATGGTTGTCTTTAATTTATGTTAAGACCCGCGTGTCTATTCAAAGTAGTTGTAATAGTTGAAGCCGGTGGACGACAACCATGGAGTAGCGTCATTGACCTTGATGCAATGCCGGTGATGATGGAGATCATGTTCGTGCTTGAAGATGGAGATCGGAAGCACAGAGAAGAAAGGCCATATCATATCACATATATATTGAATTGCATGTGATGTTAATCCTTTATGCATCTTGTATTGCTTAGTAGACGACGGTAGCATTATAAGATGATCCCTCATGCACATGAATTTCAAGTCATAAAGTGTTCACCCTTAGTTAGCACCGTTGCTAAAGCTTGTTGTTTTGAAGCACCACGTGATGATCGGGTGTGTTAGATTCCGCAAGTGTATACAACGTGAGCAAGCCAGATTTGCTCATGCAGAAACTAAGGTTTGATCTTGACGAGCCTAGCATGTACAGACATGGTCTCGGAACACGGATCACCGAAAGGTAAAGCATGAATCATATAGTAGATATGATGAACATGACGATTGTTCGCCATTGAAATTATATCAACTCTCGTGATGATCGGTGTTGATGTAGTGGATTTGGTTCGTGTGATCACTAAAACAATGTGAGGGATATTGTTTTTAGTGGGAGTTCACCTAGTTTAATTACATTAATTAATTTGAACTCAATTTGTCATAAACTTAGTCTTAACTATTGCAAATATGTTGTAGATCAATGGCAGCCCCTACCATCAATTTTAATGCGTTCCTAGAGAAAGAAAAGTTGAAAAACAATGGAAGCAACTTCGCGGATTGGTTCCGCAATTTTAGGATTGTCCTCACAGCTGGTAATTTGACCTATGTGCTGGATGCACCGCTAGGTGACCCACCTGCAGCTGATGCTCCCGATGAAGTAAAGAATGTTTACCTCGCTCGGAAGAATCAGTACTCCATAGTTCAGTGTGCTATCTTGTATGGTTTGGAATCGGAGCTTCAGAAAAGGTTTGAGGATTCAGACCCATATGATATTGTCGAGGATCTCAAATTGATTTTTGAGACTCATGCGGCAATTGAAAGCTATGAGGCTTCTGAAAAGTTCTTTAACTGCAAGATGGAAGAGGGCAGCTCCGTCAGTGAGCATGTGCTTAAGATGTCTGGGCACGCAAACAAACTTCAAAGCTTGGGTATAGTGATTCCTAATGCTTTGGGGATTTACCGTGTCCTCCAATCACTACCACCAAGTTACAAGAACTTTGTGATGAACTACAACATGCAGAACATGAACAAGACGTTGCCAGAACTCTTTGCCATGTTGAAATCTGCAGAAGTGGAGATCAAGAAAGAGCACCAAGTGTTGTTGGTCAATAAGACCACCAAATTCAAGAAAGGCAAGTCTAAGCAAAAGGGACACTTCAAGAAGGGTGGTAAGAAAGCTACCACGCCGACGAAGAAGACCAAGGCTGGACCTAAGCCGGATACTGAGTGCTTTTACTGCAAGGGAGAAGGTCACTGGAAGCGGAATTGCCCAAAGTACTTGGCGGATTTGAAGAACGGCAACATCAAGAAGAAAGGTATATCTGATATACATGTTATTGATGTGTATCTCACTAGTACTCGTAGTAGTGCCTGGGTATTTGATACTGGTTCGGTTGCTCATATTTGTAACTCGAAACAGGTGCTGCAGAATAAACGGAAGCTAGCGAAGAACGAGGTGACGATGCGCGTGGGAAACGGATCAAAGGTTGATGTGATCGCGGTCGGCACGCTACCCCTTCATCTACCATCGGGATTAGTTTTATACTTAAATAATTGTTATTTGGTGCCTGCGTTGAGCATGAACATTATATCGGGATCTTGTTTATTGCGAGACGGTTACTTGTTTAAATCCGAGAATAATGGTTGTTCTATTTATATGAGTAATATGTTTTATGCACATGCACCTTTGATAGATGGTCTATTCTTATTGAATCTCGATAGTGGAAATACACATATCAACAACATTGAGGCTAAACGATTGAAATCAAGCGATAATTCGACTTATATGTGGCACTGTCGTCTTGGTCACATCGGAGTGAAACGTATGAAGAAACTCCATTCCGATGGACTTCTTGAATCACTTGATTTTGAATCACTTGAAAGATGCGAAGCATGTCTGATGGGTAAAATGACTAAGACTCCATTTTCTGGTATGATGGAGCGAGCTACGAATTTGTTGGAAATCATACATACCGATGTGTGTGGTCCAATGAGTGTAGCATCGCGCGGTGGTTATCGTTATGTTCTTACCTTCACGGATGATTTGAGTAGATATGGGTATATCTATTTCATGAAACATAAGTCCGAAACTTTCGAGAAGTTTAAGGAGTTTCAAAGTGAGGTAGAGAATCAACGTAACAAGAAGATTAAATTTCTACGTTCTGATCGTGGAGGTGAATATCTAAGTTACGAGTTTGGCGAGCATTTGAAGAAATGCGGAATACTTTCACAATTGACACCGCCGGGAACACCACAGCGTAATGGTGTGTCCGAACGTCGTAATCGAACTCTCTTAGATATGGTTCGTTCTATGATGTCACTTACAGATTTACCGCTATCATTTTGGGGTTATGCATTAGAAACAGCCGCATTCACTTTAAATAGGGCACCGTCTAAACCCGTTGAAACGACACCGTATGAATTATGGTTTGGGAAGAAACCTAAATTGTCGTTCCTTAAAGTTTGGGGATGCGAAGCCGATGTAAAGAAGTTACAGCCGGACAAGCTTGAACCCAAAGCGGAAAAATGCGTCTTCATAGGATACCCGAAGGAAACTATTGGGTATACCTTCTATCATAGATCCGAAGGCAAAATCTTTGTTGCCAAGAATGGATCCTTTCTAGAGAAGGAATTTCTCTCGAAAGAATTGACTGGAAGGAAAGTAGAACTCGACGAGGTTGTCGAACCTTCTCTCGAAATTGCGAGTAGCGCAGCACCGGAAGAAGTTCATGTGGTTCCTGCACCAATAAGAGAGGAAGCTAATGATGGTGATCATGAAACTTCGGTTGAAGTTGCTACAGAGCCTCGGAGGTCAACGAGAACTCGTACCACTCCAGATTGGTATGATTCCGTTATGAATGTCATGGTGGTGGACAACACCGATGACCCCGAGACATATGAGGAAGCGATGATGAGCCCAGATTCCAATAAATGGCAAGAAGCCATGAAATCCGAGATTGGATCCATGTACGAAAACCAAGTATGGACTTTGGTGGAATTACCGCATGGCCGAAAGGCTATCGAGAACAAATGGATTTTCAAGAAGAAAACAGATGCTGATGGTAACGTTACTGTCTATAAAGCTCGACTTGTCGCAAAAGGGTTTCGACAAATTCAAGGAGTTGACTACGATGAGACTTTCTCACCGGTAGCGAAGCTAAAGTCTGTGAGGATTATGTTAGCAATCGCTGCATATTATGATTATGAGATATGGCAGATGGATGTCAAAACAGCATTCCTCAATGGAGACATTGATGAAGAGTTGTATATGATGCAACCCAAAGGTTTTGTCGATCCTAAAGATGCTAACAAGGTATGCAAACTTCAACGGTCCATCTATGGATTGAAGCAAGCATCCGAAGTTGGAATCAACGTTTTGATAAGGTAATCAAAAGTTTTGGTTTTATACAAACTTATGGAGAAGCTTGTATTTACAAGAAAGTGAGTGGGAGCTCTGTAGCATTCTTAATACTATATGTGGATGACATATTGTTGATTGGGAATGATGTAGACCTTCTTAATAGTGTCAAGGAATATTTGAATAATAGTTTTTTAATGAAGGATCTTGGCGAAGCAGCTTACATATTAGGCATAAAGATTTATAGAGATAGATTGAAACGCCAAATATCATTGTCACAGAGTACATATTTGGACAAAGTTCTAAAGAGATTTGGAATGGAAGAAAGCAAGAAAGGGTTCTTGCCCATGTTGCCCAATACGACCTTGAGTAAAACTCAAAGTCCGACATCGGCAGAAGATAGAGAAAGGATGAGTAAGACTCCCTATGCCTCAGCCATAGGATCTCTAATGTATGCCATGCTATGTACTAGACCCGACATTGCATATGCTGTTAGTTTAACTAGCAGATATCAAAGTGATCCAGGAGTGGATCATTGGACAGCGGTCAAAAACATCCTTAAGTACTTGAGAAGAACTAAGGATATGGTTCTTTCTTATGGAGGTGATGAACAGCTCGTTGTTAATGGTTACACCGATGCTAGTTGGAACACTGATCCGGATGATTCTAAATCGCAATCCGGATACGTATTTATTTTGAATGGTGCAGCAGTTAGCTGGAGGAGTGCAAAGCAAAGCGTTGTGGCAAGATCTTCAACTGAATCGGAATACATGGCTGCTTCGGAGGCTTCACAAGAAGCGATATGGATGAAAGAGTTCATTACAGAGCTGGGTGTGGTTCCTAGTGCGCTGGACCCAATGTCTATCTACTGTGATAACATGGGCGCCATAGCCAATGCGCAAGAACCAAGGTCACACAAGAAGCTGAAGCATATCAAGCTACGTTTTCACGCTATTCGAGAACATATCCAGGATGGAGATATAAAGATTTGCAAAGTACACACAGATCTGAATGTGGCGGATCCGTTGACTAAACCTCTCCCGAGGGCAAAACATGACCAACACCAAACTGCCATGGGTGTTCGGTATATTACCATGTAATCTAGATTAGATGACTCTAGTGCAAGTGGGAGACTGTTGGAGATATGCCCTAGAGGCAATAATAAATGTAGTTATTATTATATCTTTGTGTTTATGATAAATGTTTACATTCATGCTATAATAGTATTAACAAGGAAACATTGATACTTGTGTGATTTGTAAACTTAATTTGAAGTCCCTAGTATAGCCTCTATACTTCACTATCTTGTTGGTTGATCAATGATTGTGGTTTCCCTATCATGAACATTGAGATGTTATCAACAACAAGATCATATCGTTAGGAGAATGATATGGTGGACATACTCCTATAGATAAGCGTAGCATAAATATCAAGTCATTTCAATAGTTCAATTGCTATATGCTTTCTGATACATAGTAACCTAATTCCTTCGACCATGAGATCATGCATATCACCTTTACCGGATGGATGCTTTGATGACATCAAACACCACACCGTAACTGGGTGGTTATAAAGGTGGCATTGAGTGTTCGGAAAGTATTGGTTGAGACACATGGATCAAGAGTGGGATTTGTCCATCCACATGACGGATAGATATACTCTGGGCCCTCTCGGTGGAATGTCGTCCAATTAGCTTGCAAGCATGTGACTTGGTCACAAGGGATCACATATCACGGGAACGAGAAAAGAGTACTTGTCAGTAACGAGGTTGAACTAGGTATGCAGAGATACCGACGATCATAACCTCGGATAAGTAACATATTGTGAGACAAAGGGAAATTGGTATCGTATGTAAGTGGTTCATTCGATCGCAAAGTAATCGTAGAAATATGTGGGAGCCATATGAATTTCCAGATTCCTCTATTGGTTATTGTTCGGAGAAGTGTCTCGATCATGTCCGCATAATTCACGAACCGTAGGGAGACACACTTAAGGATTCGACGTTGTTTGAGTAGTTATGGTATTATGAGAAAGAGACCGAATGTTGTTCGGAGTCTCGGATGGGATCCGGGATATCACGAGGTGATCCGGAATGGTCCGGAGAATAAGATTCATATAAGGAAAGTCCCGTTTCGGAGTTCGGGAATGATTCCGGTGTTTTCATCGGGAATGTTCTAGAAGGTTCCGGATTGTCCGGCACTCCGGGGGGGAGGGGTACATGAATGTGTCATTACATATTGGAATGATTGCATCATGTACTAAGTGTTCTTGCTGTCCCAAATAAAGGATTAAATTGAATCCTAAAACAGAAAAGTCAAATGTCCAGTTTGAAAGTCAAACGGCTAAAACAAGAAACTGTGGGAAACAAGAAAGAGGAGTTGGGAACCGACTTGAGGGAGGAGTCTCCTCCCCAAGCCGGCGCGCCACCCAAGGCCGACTTGGGGAGGGACTCCCCTCCCCTGGCCGCGCCTCCCCACCCATAAAAGGAGGGGCAGGGCTCCCCTCCTAGACACACAAGTTCCTACCTCTAAATCTCCGGTTTAGAGCCGTTTTGGTTTAGAGCTTCTAATTGCTTTAGCCAGCGGTTTAGAGCCTTCTAATTGGTTTAGAGCCTTCTAATTGGTTTAGAGCCTTCTAATTGGTGTGTCTAATTACTAGACCACTAATAGCCTCTCTCATAAGCTCCACCATACTCGCACCGGCTTAAGGCGAAGCCCTGCGGGATTTCCCCTCTACTTCCGGTACCACGCCGTTGTGCTGCCGGAATCGCGAGGAGAGTGCTACAACCTCCGCTGCCTGCTGGAACAAGGGAGAGGAAGGTCTTCGTCGAGTACCGAACGTGTGACCGACTGCGGGAGCGCTGCCGGAACGTGGCGCCGGAAGGATCGTCTACACGATCTTGAGATCGGAAAGAGTACGACTACATCACCCATGAGAATCCGCTCTCGTTAAACGCTTTGGAATCTTCGAGGGTAAGTTATACCATCGACTCGTTGCTACAATCTAGTAGATAGATCTTGGCTTGTTTGTTTGTATGCGATAGAAAATTTTTGTTTTCCATGCTACGAATCCCAACAATACTAGGGTTTCTCCATCTCCCCAAGAACTAATGATCTACTCGGACATGGAGGCAATCAGCATCATGACAATGGTACTGGAAACGTTATCGATGAATAGTACTTGTATAAATCCACAAATAGTGCAAGATTTACAACAAGATCTAGATGGGATGGATGGAGATGATGGTGGTGATGGAGATGCAGCGGTTGATGAAGATGGAGATTGATGCCTTGGCCTTTCAGATCTGCTTAGGGCAAAGATGGATCCCTAGGGCAAGTTCCCCCTCCAGATGCCTTCCGGAGGTGAGGTTTTCGCGATTTCTAGGTGTTCTGTATGTCGTCTCTTCAAACCAGTTGCACGGGGTGAAACTATTTGAGGAGGCGGAGGCGACGCCAACTATTTGAGCAAGCCGTATAGTTGGTTGTCAACTCCTCTGCCTCCATTTCTCTCTTCGTGTTTTCTTCTGGTATTATTAACAATTCCCCAATAAGCAATTTACATAGTTTTTGGCTCCTTTTCTCTCCAATACAACTATTTCAAGAATTGTGTCCATTGGATCCATCATCTGATCTGATCCTGGTGAAAATAAACATAAAAAGTGCATGCTAATGCCTAAAATACCAAGATCCTACATCTATAATGCAAAATAATAACCTAAAACATGATGCAAATATGCACTCATCAACTTCCCCAAGCTTAGACTCTTGCTCGTCCCGAGCTAATTTAGCTGAATGGATGTGATCCTCATATTCATGAAGCTGAGTCGATAAAATAAATGAGGCAGTTGCAGCATGCGTTTACCATAAAGGATACATATAAATAAGTTCATGAATAACACCTTACTCAAACCATCCGAATAATATTAGCAGGCTTCCACACCTTAGCAATTAATAGTTCATAAAAGATTATTCTCAACATGACGTAGAAGTGTTTGGTTCAACCGAATGAGTTAGTGAGGTAGTCCCAAGTGTTTTTAGGATTAACATATCCACTTGGGATTTAAAATCTCAAATGTCTCTTTGTCTTACTACAATATAGTGGTATATGGCTATTTGCTCTTTGCACATTCGCTCTTTTTCTTCATCTTTGTTTTTCTTCTTTTTCGATATATATTTGTGCTCACACTTTTGTTTAAATGTTGTGCAAAGGATATAGCCATATAATCCACTTCATGTAGGAATTTCAAAGTTTAACAATCTTAATTACCAAATTCCAAATATATATATGAAGCAATCTTTATAACTTGAGTATTCTACCTCAACTTGTTCTCACTCTATTTGATAGCACTTATAATTTATCCTTTGTTCAAGGTTTTATTTTTATCTTAATTAATTAGATCATATCTCCTTTTTGTAAATCAAACCATTGACATACAACATATTGATCAAATTATCTTTTAAATGTTCTGTTAATACCAATGGTGTGGAAGACTCCTATTGCTATCATCAAGTGCAAGTAAAATCATACTCAAGCCATTCATATATCCAATAGGGCAAACTCAATAATTATCCATATATTATAATAAACTCAGAATTTCATAGATGGGATCAACTATTCCTGAAGGGAATCCTAATGATGCAATCTTTATTTATGAGATTGAACTAATACAAAACTAGAATAGAAATAAAACTTATAAGATTGATTACAAGGTTTTATTGTAATATCCCTCCTTTATAAAGGAAAAGGATCCTGGTGATTGCAATGCTAGTCCCTGGATCAATGCTAGCATCCACAGTTTAAGATGAAGTACACAGAAACAAAGGTCATTATTACAGTCATTCCAGAGACAAACATAGTCCTTACAACTCCATGGCCACAGGCCTAGTACAAGAGTTTAAATAAGTAAATAGATAACAAGTCTTCATCTTCAATGTGCCATAGGCGAACATGTTGAGTGTAGACTCATGACTCCTAATCCTCATCAGAGTAACCTGCAACATCACAAGTTACAGCCACAGTGGGTCAATACATTGGAATAGTATTGGCAAGTGATACCTTAGTATAATTTTGGTGGACTAGATACTATATGAAATTTGGCTAAGTGTAGCTTGGCTTGCTTTGCTCAAAATAGGTTTTGCCTATTAGTTGAAAACATTAAGTTTTTCTTTGTCAAAACTTTTCCCAAGGAACCACCAATAGACATTGGGGTCCTTCACCCTTGTTCACCCACAAGTTTTACTTAGAAATTGGGATGAGGAGATTCTTGATAGCTTCCATGTCTTGATGCTCAAGTTGTCCTTTTCCAGGGACATGGCTAAGTACTTAGATTCTTCCATCTGCAGAGGTTGTGCACTTTCCCCACAAGCCTTGATTTCCACCAAGACAGGACCTTTCAGAAGCCTTCCCTTAGACCAAATGGACGCGCTCCAACCTATCATCCCACTACCACCAACTGTCCAAATGGCTAAGTTATTGCAACCTATATGATCCTGGCAGAGCCCATATTGCCAAGTGGCTGCACTAGAAGCTTCTTAACATTTGGCCTCTCAAATTCCTTTGTTCCTGGGTGGCTTTCCACAAGTGAGATACACAAGGTAAACCATAGAAATGGGCCTTGTGTAACCACTCAACATAAACCATTCCTTCCATTCCACCCAGGTGTTTCATTCACTTAGTTGTTTTATTAAGAAAAAACATAAGTCCAAGACTTCGAAATATTTTAACATAGCATGAATATTTCACCACCCTTGTTTGCTACTAGCTAGACTAAGCATGGCATAGATAAGCATCTTAACTTATAAATTTCTAGCAATCCTACAACTACTAGGATTTCCCAACCATAGCATATAAGCAAAATATATCCATGCAAGACTTATCAAAAATACTTCTAATGCATAGTAGAAAACATAGGGATAAAAATATCATGAAGCACCACTTGCCTTGGTAGGTTGGAGAGTAGCTACACTCCTCACAATCACAATCACTATTGGCACCAAAATCTACACATAAAATCATAGCAACAAATCACATACAAAATAAATACAAACAAAAATATATGGATGCATGCAATATGTTCAAAACTTGCCAAACAACATTTATTTTAACACTAAAACATATCTCAAATAATTTATATACACAAAATAGGCCTACACATGTTTCTGTAAATAAAACCATTTTAACAGAAGCAAAACATTAAACACATTGCATATTTAGAAAGGGCTTGCTCTCCTGATTCCATTGATATAAAATTTGTCAAATTTGAATGTGGGAATCAAAAGTTATGGCTAAAACAAAATCAAACAACTAATAGATCTAATTCAAAATTTTAAAACGGACTCTGTGCCACGCGGCGCTATCCTATTGGCTGGTACCTCTTCGCGTCGGATCACGCTTCTGAGCCGCTGGATCTAACTTAATTGCGCGGCTTTGATTGAATCATACCGCTTCGTCTAGGTTCTAACATGACCGCTAGATCTAGATCTAACGGCGCTCAGCACTCGACCATCAAGTGGCGGCGCTGGCGGCGGCGACAGGCGGCGACGGCTCTGTCTACGGCGGCGCGGTGGCTACAGGGGGCTCTGGGGTCATCGGAGGTGCTTACCAGATTCGCAACGGTGTACTGAAGCTCAACATGGCGACGGCTTGACAAGGGGCGCACGAACACGGCTGCACGGGCTCGTCGGAGTTGCTGACAGCGTCGGGCTCGGGTGGACGGCGACCTTGGCGACGCTCCTGGTCACCCTAGCACGAACCAAAGGCATCAGCGGGTGCGCAAGGCTACGGCGAACACGCTCGTGTGAATCAGAGACGAAGGGGAACACGGGGCTCAGCAAATTTAATCGCCAGAGTTGAAGACGTCGTCGGGACCTTGCTGTTGTAGAGGGAGTGTCCCAACCTTACAACAATATAAGGTGGAGTCCCCTGTGTTTACAATGCTAGTCCCTGGATCAATAGCTAGCATCCACAGTTTAGATGTGACATCAAGAAACAAGGGTCATAATATAACTTTATAACCAGGAAGAACATAATTTTATTACATCGTACATAGCTCATTTGGCTATTACATTACATTGCAGCGGAATAACTATAGTCATGGGTCCTTCATCTTCAAAGTGCCATAGGCAGATGTTGGTTGTAGACTTTGTAATCCAAATCAAACAATCTTCACTAAAATCAATCAAACCTGCAACATTACAAGTTACAGCCACAAGGGTCAATACATTTGAATTGTATTGGCAAGCTTCACTACTATATATGATATGAGTGGATCCTATCAGTACATGCATATTTGGTTAAGTAGAGTTTAAGGCTCATTTGCATAAAGCAATATTTATCCTATCTTTTTAAAAATGGTTTTGGTCCTTTGTCAAACCTCCTTTTCCAAGTTCCTTGAACTCCTAGGTAGAAACTCAAGTGTTCAAGTCCTTGTCAAAAATCCCTTGAGCTACTTGGTAACCCCAAGTGCAACAAGTTTTATCAACATCTCATGAGTTCCTTGGTAACCCCAAGTATTCATGTTTTCATCTCTTGAGTTCCTTGGTAACCCCAAGTAAATCAAGTTTTGTCAAAGTCTCTTGAGCTCCTTGGTAACCCCAAGTGCATCAAGTCCATAAAAGTTTTTCTTTTAGAAATTAGAATGTCGAGATCTCCCATAGTTCAAACTTTAGTTGCTCAGTATTGTCCATAACCGGGGACACGGCTAAGTACTTAGATTTTATTATCTTCTGCAGAAGGAGTACACTTTACCCACATGTCACAATCCCATCCTTTTGCCACCAGTGGCCGCTGGATTAGTGCTCACCAAGATGGAGTACCGGCAGATTGAGAATGCGACGAAGTCTTTCCAGAGGGTCCTCCCATACATCATTGCTAGCTTTGTCAACAGCACCCATGTAGGATTCCAGGTCCCCATGTCCAGTAAACTGAAGACAATGTATGGGTCTCCCCAATGTAGTTGACTAAGCCAGAGCCATAATAGCATGTGGTTGCACACGAAAGCCACAATTGGAGAAACATGTTCAATCTCTAAGTTTCCTAGGTGGTTTCCTTTGGAGCACAACACAAAGAGATTGCCATAGACATGGTTCCTTTTGTTGCCACCTTCTCCAAAACTCAAAGTGTCCTTGGCCACCCAGGTGGTTCATTGAGTCCTTGTTTTATTATAAAAACACAAGTCCTTTTCTCAACTTCATAAAAATCTCAACATGTATCTCTTTTCAAAATATAGCATGGCTAAGCATGTAACAACTACAATGTTTTCACTAAGGAATGTTTAGGGAATCCTATTAGGATTTAGCATAGCATAAGTATAGAAATTCTTTTCATGCATGTTTCAAAATCCACTAAGTATAATGAAAATAGTAGGACTTTAGATGATAGTGTAACTTTCCTTTTTGGTATGGGATGATGGTTCACTCCTTGATCTTGCTAGTCTCACACTTGGCTAATTTCACTACAATCAATCAAGCAAACCCAAAATCAACTAGCATTCCAAACCAATAATCAATCCAACAATTCTCACACATAAAACAATGGGATCCAAGATCCAAGTCATGCATGTGAGCATGCAAGAGGTGGTTCTAATTGCAAAGGTGGTCTCCTCTAGGCTTCTAAACTTTGTAAAGTCCAAATTGGTCATTTTCCCAAAGTGGCCAAGTCATTTGCAAAAGGGTTTTGTCCATGAACCATTTTTAAATCCTTTCATTGTTTTATGTGGTGGAAACATTCTTTTATAAAAGCAACAACTCTAAGTGGTTCACCAAATAAGTTGTTGTTTCTCAAAACTTGGTGTTTAGGGTCAGTAGGTTTGGTCCAAATCATTTTCCCCAAAGTTTTCTTTACAAAAGCATTTTCACAACCAAAATCTTTATTTTCATTTGGTTAGAAATGGGCTAAACCAAGTTTTCCATCCTAAACTTTACCAAATCCATTTTCCAAACTATGGGTTGGTTCCTAGGGTCAGTGAGTTTACAACAAACCATTTTGCAAAGGTTTTAACCCTAAAAACATTTTTAAACAATTTTTCTAATCTAAACCAGCACACAAAAGTATCTGCAAAAACAAGCAAACTAACAGATACTATTTACTAAACCAAAGGCATGGTTGGCTAGGGCTTGTTCTACTGATTCCAACGATGCCAAATTTGCAATTTTTGGACGTGTGGATCGAAAGTTACAAGGGTTTGAAATTCACAAACAATTCTGTTTTCAAATCTGTTTTTAAACAGAACAGGGGACACGCGGCACTGTCTAATTGGACGGTACCGGTTCGGCCGGATCGGCAACGCGGTGTGTTGGATCTAAGCATATCATGTGGTCCAGAAAACGTACACCTTCGCGGCTTAAGTGATCTATCGCAAGCGCCGGATCGAGATCCTACGGTGCTAGCGTGCTCGACCATTTGCGAGCGGCGCCGGCGGTGGCTAGCGGCGGTGACGGTCAGATAGTTGCGGCGCTGGCGAAACCGGAAGCGAGAGAGATAGGAAGTAGGCTCACCGAGATCGCAGGAGGCTGGGGGAGCTCAACGTGTGGTCGACGAGGCAGGGGGCGCACGGTCGTAGGAGTAATCGCTCGCCGGAGTTCGTTCTGGCGACGGCGTGCTCTGATCGCGGTCGGAGACGATGCTGTGGTTCACCCCGAGACAAAACGGAGACATGGTTAGATGCACAGGATCCAGGCAAAGCTGTGTGCGTGAACTAGAGGGTGCGGGGCGGTCTGAAACTACCTGGGTGCTTGCCGGAGTTGAAGACAGACGCGGCGGCGAGGTCGGAGCTTGTCGAAGACGGCTCCCTGGGGCGCCCGCGGTCGAACTGAGGGCACAGGAAGATGCGTCCAGAGGTGGGAAATCTCCTAGTGTGCTCAGGGAGGCAGGAGGTGGCTGTGGTTTGTCGGATTTCACCGGAGAAGCTCGCCGGAACAGTGGCGGTGCAGGGCCAATTCGAGGCAGCCTGGTGGCGATGTGGCGTTGGAGTTTGAGGGAAAAGACCGAGGGAGGAGAGGTGCTTATGTACGCATGGTCGGGGCGAGATTAACGCAGCCATTAAGAGGAATTAAGCGTGCAGGTTGAATGACAGTGAACGGCAGCGAGGTTTGGGGGGAGGTGGCCGCGCGGGTGAGGAGGATGAACAAGGAGGTGGGGTCCAGTCGTCAGTGGGAAAAGAAGTGAGAGGGAGGTCCACCAGTCAGTGTCACTGCGGGTTAACAAATTGGTGCGAACCGTTTTTCTTCGGGGGAGGGGAGTTGGGCTGTTTCTGGGCTGTTGGGCTGGCTCAGTTGGGTCAGGTCCAAATCTTATTTTTTCTGTTTTAAACCTTTTTCTTTTTCCAATACTATTTTTTGTTTTGAAAATCAATTCACAAATCAAACAACAAAACAAACATTCAAACAATTCAAACACTTCCAAACTTGTAATGAGTTTTTGGTTCTGTTTAACAACATAAACCAATTCTCAAAATAAATAATACTTTTATTCTTTTTAGGACCCATTCCTTATTTAAATAAAATGGACCTTTAGTTATTTAATCAAATAGGGTTTGATTTAATTAATAAAATCTCCATTTTGAAATCCAAATATTTTCAAAACCACATCAGTAGGTTTTATTTGGGAATATAAAATAATTGGAAAACTTTTTTTTTTAATAAATAAACCAGTTTTGTTATTTTGGAAATAGTAAGACCTTTATTAATAAAACTTGGATATTAAATCATTATTAATTTATTTTAAATAAACCTTTATTATTTTTATCAAAACAAAATGTTTTATTTCAAAAGTTTGGCCAAGGTTTAATTTGGTTCTATAAAATAATCCTTATTTATAAAACTTCTATTTTATTTAAAATCCTTTTATTTCAAAGATCAAAAATGGAAATTCCAAAATATTTTACTTTCCTTTTATTAAATGTTTAACTCTTTAAATCCATTTAGTATTTTATTTGAATTCAAATGGGTTTGAAGTTCCAATTGAATTCAAAAAGTTTCTTCTGGCTCTGAAAATCAAACAAAGTTTTATTTTATTCATTTATTTTCACATTACAAGATTTGGAAAATCTTGGGATGTGACAGGCTACCACCCTTAAAATAAATCTCGTCCCGAGATTTGGGAAGGCTAGGGTTACAAGTAGGCTCAAAACAACTAGGGTACTACCACCCTTAAGAATTTTCAAACAAAAATTACATATTGGCCTTCTTGGGTCCTGGGGAAGTTTCTCATGGGAAAACATTGGCATTGTGTCCTTGGTTTCCATACTTGACTCATGGGCCAAGGTTGAGTTTCTCCATAGGTTTGTTCAGCTTGTTCTTCATCTTTTCTGGACAGTTGCTTGCATAATGCCCTGGGTTCTTGCAGTTAAAACAATGGATGTCCTTGAGTTCTTTACGTGGCTCTTGTGGACAAGTTGCTACATAGTGGCCTAGTTCTTTGTAGTTGTTGCACACTACTTGGCCAATTTCTTTATTCTTTGGGTTCTATGGGCATTCACCAGAATAATGTCCCATTTCCTTACATTTATAACATTGCACATGGCTTTTGTCTATCTTCTGCTTCTTGGGTTTCTTTGATCCTTTGAATTGGGTTGTCTTGTTTAGAGGTATAAGTGGTCCTTTTCCTTTGCCATCAACCTTATTGGTAGACTTGGATCCTTCTTGTTTCCTTTGTTCCACCATGGAATAGATGGGGCATTGGATAGGAACATGGTTGTTTCCTTCACATAGATAGCAAGTAGCTTGAGAGGTGGGGCATTGTCCAATAGGATGTTTCTCTTCACAGTTGGGGCATTGATCTCCATGCTCCTTGGAAGTATGGTCCTTGTATCCACAAATAATGCAAGCTGGGGCTCCATCTAGAATAACATTTCTGTCATCCTTGTTGTCAAAGACTCTTTTGGGATAGCTTTCTTCCATTTTGATCATTTGATCAGTCACTTTAAGCATTAGTTGGCCTTGAGTTTCCAAAAATCCTTGTAGGGCTGGATCTTCTCCACTAGAGTTGGCTATGAATTGAGCTGTCACTTGGTTCAACTGGTTCTGGGTTGCTATGAGCTCTTTCATGCTCTCCTCTTGGTTGGTGTTGGTATCATCAACCTTGATGTTGGAATCTCTTGGAGTAGTCATCTGTTTGGGTTGAAGGAAGATTAGAATAGGCAAAAGTATTTCTAAGTAAGGGTTCTAATACACACATCACATTTTCACACAAGCAATGTGCATGCAATCACAAACCAAACATTTCACTCAAACAAAGTTCAAGCACATACTTAGGCAACAAAATATTTTTGTTACACCATATAAGTTGGTGTGTTTTGACTTTAACTAAAATATGGTGGTCCATCTATATGGTTCACTTGTGATCTTTCCTTCCTTCTTGGTTGCTTCTTCTTACATGAGATCATGGTTTCCTTGAGAAAAACTCTTGGTTGCAATAACTTCAAAGTTGTGGATGGCTCCTTCTTATTTTGCATTCCCTTAGGCTCCATATCTTGGGCAAGATTTCCTTGTTTCACTTGTAGTCCTTAGTGATATCCAAGTTGGAAGTCCTTGGTGAATATGCTGAAGATGTTGAAGTCATTAGGGTTGAAGAAGTTCTTTGCACATGGTGTAGTCTTTGGCCATGGGGTAGGTTTTTCCATCAAGTTGAAGTAGAAGAGATGTAGAGTTGAAACCAAAATGGTTGAGGAAAGAGTTTACAAAATTTTGTAAATAAGTTTTTGGAACAAAATACAACTCCTATTTTTCTAAGGGTTTTTGTCCAATCCTAGGTTTACAAATCCTACAGGCAACACAATGCTCTGATACCATCTGTAGAGGGAGTGTCCCAACCTTACAACAATATAAGGTGGAGTCCCCTGTGTTTACAATGCTAGTCCCTGGATCAATAGCTAGCATCCACAGTTTAGATGTGACATCAAGAAACAAGGGTCATAATATAACTTTATAACCAGGAAGAACATAATTTTATTACATCGTACATAGCTCATTTGGCTATTACATTACATTGCAGCGGAATTACTATAGTCATGGTCCTTCATCTTCAAAGTGCCACAGGAAGATGTTGGTTGTAGACTTTGTAATCCAAATCAAACAATCTTCACTAAAATCAATCAAACCTGCAACATTACAAGTTACAGCCACAAGGGTCAATACATTTGAATTGTATTGGCAAGCTTCACTACTATATATGATATGAGTGGATCCTATCAGTACATGCATATTTGGTTAAGTAGAGTTTAAGGCTCATTTGCATAAAGCAATATTTATCCTATCTTTTTAAAAATGGTTTTGGTCCTTTGTCAAACCTCCTTTTCCAAGTTCCTTGAACTCCTTGGTAGAAACTCAAGTTTTCAAGTCCTTGTTAAAAATCCCTTGAGCTACTTGGTAACCCCAAGTGCAACAAGTTTTATCAACATCTCATGAGTTCCTTGGTAACCCCAAGTATTCATGTTTTCATCTCTTGAGTTCCTTGGTAACCCCAAGTACATCAAGTTTTGTCAAAGTCACTTGAGCTCCTTGGTAACCCCAAGTGCATCAAGTCCATAAAAGTTTTTCTTTTAGAAATTAGAATGTCGAGATCTCCCATAGTTCATACTTTAGTTGCTCAGTATTGTCCATAACCGGGGACACGGCTAAGTACTTAGATTTTATTATCTTCTGCACAAGGAGTACACTTTACCCACATGTCACAATCCCATCCTTTTGCCACCAGTGGCCGCTGGATTAGTGCTCACCAAGATGGAGTGCCGGCAGATTGAGAATGTGACGAAGTCTTTCCAGAGGATCCTCCCATACATCATTGCTAGCTTTGTCAACAGCACCCATGTAGGATTCCAGGTCCCCATGTCCAGTAAACTGAAGACAATGTATGGGTCTCCCCAATGTAGTTGACTAAGCCAGAGCCATAATAGCATGTGGTTGCACACGAAAGCCACAATTGGAGAAACATGTTCAATTTCTAAGTTTCCTGGGTGGTTTCCTTTGGAGCACAACACAAAGAGATTGCCATAGACATGGTTCCTTTTGTTGCCACCTTCTCCAAAACTCAAAGTATCCTTGGCCACCCAGGTGGTTCATTGAGTCCTTGTTTTATTATAAAAACACAAGTCCTTTTCTCAACTTCATAAAAATCTCAACATGTATCTCTTTTCAAAATATAGCATGGATAAGCATGTAACAACTACAATGTTTTCACTAAGGAATGTTTAGGGAATCCTATTAGGATTTAGCATAGCATAAGTATAGAAATTCTTTTCATGCATGTTTCATAATCCACTAAGTATAATGAAAATAGTAGGACTTTAGATGATAGTGTAACTTGCCTTTTTGGTAGGGGATGATGGTTCACTCCTTGATCTTGCTAGTCTCACACTTGGCCAATTTCACTACAATCAATCAAGCAAACCCAAAATCAACTAGCATTCCAAACCAATAATCAATCCAACAATTCTCACACATAAAACAATGGGATCCAAGATCCAAGTCATGCATGTGAGCATGCAAGAGGTGGTTATAATTGCAAAGGTGGTCTCCTCTAGGCTTCTAAACTTTGTAAAGTCCAAATTGGTCATTTTCCCAAAGTGGCCAAGTCATTTGCAAAAGGGTTTTGTCCATGAACCATTTTTAAATCCTTTCATTGTTTTATGTGGTGGAAACATTCTTTTATAAAAGCAACAACTCTAAGTGGTTCACCAAATAAGTTGTTGTTTCTCAAAACTTGGTGTTTAGGGTCAGTAGGTTTGGTCCAAATCATTTTCCCCAAAGTTTTCTTTACAAAAGCATTTTCACAACCAAAATCTTTATTTTCATTTGGTTAGAAATGGGCTAAACCAAGTTTTCCATCCTAAACTTTACCAAATCCATTTTCCAAACTATGGGTTGGTTCCTAGGGTCAGTGAGTTTACAACAAACCATTTTGCAAAGGTTTTAACCCTAAAAACATTTTTAAACAATTTTTCTAATCTAAACCAGCACACAAAAGTATATGCAAAAACAAGCAAACTAACAGATACTATTTACTAAACCAAAGGCATGGTTGGCTAGGGCTTGTTCTACTGATTCCAACGATACCAAATTTGCAATTTTTGGACGTGTGGATCAAAAGTTACAAGGGTTTGAAATTCACAAACAATTCTGTTTTCAAATATGTTTTTAAACAGAACAGGGGACACGCGGCACTGTCTAATTGGATGGTACCGGTTCGGCCGGATCGGCAACGCGATGCGTTGGATCTAAGCAGATCGTGTGGTCCAGAAAATGTACCCCTTCGCGGCTTAAGTGATCTATCGCAAGCGTCGGATCGAGATCCTACGGTGCTAGCGTGCTCGACCATTTGCGAGCGGCGCCGGCGGTGGCTAGCGGCGGCGACGGTCAGATAGTGGCGGCGCTGGCAAAACCGGAAGCGAGAGAGAGAGGAAGTAGGCTCACCGAGATCGCAGGAGGCTGGGGGAGCTCAACGTGTGGTCGACAAGGCAGGGGGCGCACGGTCGTAGGAGTAATCGCTCGCTGGAGTTCGTTCTGGTGACGGCGTGCTCTGGTCGCGGTCGGAGACGATGCTGTGGTTCACCCCGAGACAAAACGGAGACGCGGTTAGATGCACAGGATCCAGGCAAAGCTGTGTGCGTGAACTAGAGGGTGCGGGGCGGTCTGAAACTACCTGGGTGCTTGCTGGAGTTGAAGACAGACGCGGCGGCGAGGTCAGAGTTTGTCGAAGACGGCTCCCTGGGGCGCCCGCGGTCGAACTGAGGGCACAGGAAGATGCGTCCGGAGGTGGGAAATCTCCTAGTGTGCTCAGGGAGGTAGGAGATGGCTGTGGTTTGTCGGATTTCACCGGAGAAGCTCGCCGGAACAGCGGCGGTGCAGGGCCAATTCGAGGCAGCCTGGTGGCGATGTGGCGTTGGAGTTTGAGGGAAAAGACCGAGAGAGGAGAGGTTCTTATGTACGCATGGTCGGGGGCGAGATTAACGCAGCAATTAAGAGGAATTAAGCGCGCAGGTTGAATGACAGTGAACGGCAGCGAGGTTTGGGGGGAGGTGGTCGCGCGGGTGAGGAGGATGAACAGGGAGGTGGGGTCCAGTCGTCAGTGGGAAAAGAAGTGAGAGGGAGGTCCACCAGTCAGTGTCACTGCGGGTTAACAAATTGGTGCGAATCGTTTTTCTTCGGGGGAGGGGAGTTGGGCTATTTCTGGGCTGTTGGGCTGGCTCAGTTGGGTCAGGTCCAAATCTTATTTTTTTCTGTTTTAAACCTTTTCTTTTTCCAATACTATTTTCTGTTTTGAAAATCAATTCACAAATCAAACAACAAAACAAACATTCAAACAATTCAAACACTTCCAAACTTGTAATGAGTTTTTGGTTCTGTTTAACAACATAAACCAATTCTCAAAATAAAATAATACTTTTATTCTTTTTAGGACCCATTCCTTAATTAAATAAAATGGACCTTTAGTTATTTAATCAAATAGGGTTTGATTTAATTAATAAAATATCCATTTTGAAATCCAAATATTTTCAAAACAACATTAGTAGGTTTTATTTGGGAATATAAAATAATTGGAAAACTTGTTTTTTTTAAAATAAATAAACCAGTTTTGTTATTTTGGAAATAGTAAGACCTTTATTAATAAAACTTGGATATTAAATCATTATTAATTTATTTTAAATAAACCTTTATTATTTTTATCAAAACAAAATGTTTTATTTCAAAAGTTTGGCCAAGGTTTAATTTGGTTCTATAAAATAATCCTTATTTATAAAACTTCTATTTTATTTAAAATCCTTTTATTTCAAAGATCAAAAATGGAAATTCCAAAATATTTTACTTTTCTTTTATTAAATGTTTAACTCTTTAAATCCCTTTAGGATTTTATTTTAATTCAAATGGGTTTGAAGTTCCAATTGAATTCAAAAAGTTTCTTCTGGCTCTGAAAATCAAACAAAGTTTTATTTTATTCATTTATTTTCACATTACAAGATTTGGAAAATCTTGGGATGTGACAGTTGTGCTTAACGGAGTCGACGACCTGGGGAAGTATAGGATGAACCAATGGTGTCAGAATGTGCGCAAGGAAGTTGCGAGGCTGTCTGCATGAATTAGAGGGTAAGGGCGCACGGAGCTCACCGGGATTGGTCGCCGGAGTGGGCTCTGTCTGCGACGGTGCAAGGGCGATTGTGGGCAGCCTGGGGGCGCTTATGTCTGGCTTTGTTGGGGAAAATGGCCGCCAGGGTGAGGTGGTCTTATAGCCAGAGAGGGAGTGAGAATCACGCGAGGAAACGCCGGCAATAACTCGATTTAAAATGCGGCAGTGAATGGCGGAGGGAATGGCCGGCGACGTGGTCGTGGGCGTGATTTGGGGAAGATGATGATGAGCTGGCGAGGTCCACCAGTCAGTGACCCGTTGGGTAGTGCGGGTGCGGTGGGAAAATCAGAAGGAGTGGGAAAACTCGGGTGGACTGGCTAACGGGCTGCTTTGCTTGTTGGGCCAAAATCCTGGCGCCGGCCCTTTTCCTTTTCTCTTTCCTTTTTATTTTTCTGAATGAATTTCCAGGAACCTTTTTCAAATGATTTCAAAATCTATTTGAATTCAAATATTTTCAGGATTTTTGCAGTGTGCAACAATCACATTTCTGGGCATAAAACCAAGTGGTCACTTTGAATTGGCCTGATCACTTGGAATAAAATAAAATAAGCAGTGACATAGCACTAGTTTTAAATAGGTTTTGAAATTGGTTTTCAAATTATATTTGTCTTGAAACTTTGGTTTAAATCTTAGTAATCTAGCAATACACTCTGAAAGCAATAAGACACAAGGTTTGGTTCACTGAACATTTATCTCACATTGGAGATTTGTATTTGTTTTTAAATACTGATCAAATAAAATAATGAGCTTATATGCCCCTGTTTTTGAATTGATTTGTTTGAAATGAATTCTACATGATCATGGATGCATGGATGATATGCATGAGTTTGAAACATGGTTTTAGGGATGTTACAAATCTAACCCCCTTAAGGTGAATCTCGCCCTCGAGATTCGGATTGGCTAGCAAATAGGTGAGGGTGGTCTTTCCGAAGATCATCTTCTCTTTCCCATGTTGCTTCTTCTTCGGAATGATGGTTCCAGTGAACTTTGCAAAACTTGATAGTCTTAGTCCGTGTGACTCTTTCTGCAGTCTCAAGAATCTTGATAGGTTTCTCCTCATAAGTGAGATCACTCTCCAATTGAACCTCTTCCAAAGGTATAGTATCCTTCAAAGAAGTTTCTTCCATTTCTGGATGACATTTCTTAAGCTGACTCACATGAAACACATTATGAACAGCTGACAAAGACTCTGGCAATTCAATCTCATAAGCTACTTCTCCTTTGCGACTCAGAATCTTGAATGGTCCAACATATCTTGGGGCCAATTTACCTTTGACACCAAATCTCTTCACTCCACGAAGTGGTGACACTCTAAGATAAGCTCTATCACCAACTTCATAGGTGACTTCTCTACGCTTAGGATCTGCGTAGCTTTTTTGTCGGGACTGTGCTATCTTTAATCTGTCTTTAACCAGCTTGACCTTCTCTTCAGCCTCTTTGATAAGTTCTGGTCCGAACAAACTTCTTTCTCCCACACCATTCCATAGCAACGGGGTGGTACATTTTCTCCCATAGAGAAACTCAAATGGTGCCATCTCAATACTGGCTTGATAGCTGTTGTTATAAGAAAATTCTGCGTAAGGCAAACTTTCATCCCAATTGGCTCCATATTCTAGGGCACATGCCCTCAACATATCTTCAAGAATCTGATTAGTCCTTTCTGTTTGTCCATCAGTTTGAGGATGAAAAGCAGTGCTGAATTCCAACCTCGTTCCCAATGACTCATGTAATTGCCTCCAAAAATGAGAAGTGAATTGGGTTCCTCTGTCAGACACAATACTCTTGGGTACTCCATGTATACATACAATTCTACTCATATAAATCTTGGCCAACTTAGCACTTGTATAGGTTGTCTTCACGGGTATGAAATGAGCCACTTTAGTTAGGCGATCCACTACTACCCAAATAAAATCATATCCTGACCGGGTCCTTGGCAATCCGGTAACGAAATCCATACCAATCATGTCCCACTTCCAATCAGGAATAGGTAGTGGTTGAAGCAAACCTGCTGGTTTCTGATGTTCCGCTTTCACTCTACTACATACATCACACAAAGCAATATGTTCGGCGATGTCCTTCTTGAGATTATTCCACCAAAATCTTTCCTTCATATCCATGTACATTTTGGTGTTACCCGGATGAATGGAATACGGTGAGTTGTGTGCTTCTTGTAAAATCAGTTTCCGAAGCTCCGGATCGTGTGGAACACATATACGTTTTCCATGCCATAAAGTACCATGTTCGTATTCATGGAATCCTTTGGCTTTTCCCTTGCCGATCTTTTCCTTAATCTCTTCAATTTCCTTATTAGTCTTCTGGTCTTCTTTGATCTTGTCCAACAAAGTGGGTTGAACATCCAAAGACATTAGATGTCCTTCAGGCACAATCTCCAATCTGAGGTCTCTAAATTGGGCACACAGATCATCTGGCAATTCTCCCTTAGTAAGGCCATTCACAAAAACCTTACGGCTTAGAGCATCCACTAAAACATTTGCTTTACCGGGGTGGTATTGCAAACTTAAGTCATAGTCCTTGATGAGTTCTAGCCATCTTCTTTGTCTCATGTTAATTTCCTTCTGGGTGAAGATATACTTCAAACTCTTGTGATATGTGAACACTTCACATCGCTTTCCCAAAAGATAGTGTCTCCATGTTTTGAGTGCATGGACAATAGAGGCTAACTCTAAATCATGAGTAGGGTACTTTACTTCATGAGTTTTGAGTTGTCTTGAGGCATAAGCCACAACTTTTCCTTCTTGCATAAGTACTGCACCCAAACCATGATGAGATGCATCACAATACACTTGGAAATCCTTCTCCAAATCTGGCAGACATAAGACTGGTGCTGTCACCAGTCTCTTTTTCAACTCTTGAAAGCTGAGTTCACAACCTCCAGACCAAGCAAATATCTTGTCTTTCTTTAGCAATTCTGTCATAGGTTTTTCTACCTTGGAGAAATTCTCAATAAACCTTCTGTTGTAACCTGCTAAGCCAAGGAAACTACGAACCTCTTTCACTAACTTGGGAGATTCCCATTCAGTTACAGCCGAAACTTTAGTAGGATCAACTGCAACACCATCTCCTGACACAACGTGTCCAAGAAATCCAACTTCATTCAACCAGAATTCACACTTGCTGAATTTGGCATAAAGTTTATGCTCTCTAAGCTTCTCAAGTATCAAACGCAAATGTCCTTCATGTCCTTCTTTGCTCTTGGAGTAGATCAAAATGTCATCGATGAAAACGACAACAAACTTATCAAGAAATTCCATGAACACCTTGTTCATCATATTCATGAAGTATGCTAGTGCATTGGTCAAACCAAATGGCATCATGGTATACTCATACAATCCATACCTTGTGGTGAAAGCTGTCTTGGGTATGTCTTGTTCTCTTATCTTGAGTTGGAAATAACCCGACCGAAGATCAATCTTTGAGAACACACAAGCTCCTTCTAGCTGATCAAACAAATCATTGATTCTAGGCAAAGGGTATTTGTTCTTGATAGTCACCTCATTGAGTGATTGGTAATCGATGCATAACCTTTGACTTCTATCTTTCTTTTCCACAAACAAAACTGGTGCTCCCCAAGATGAAGAACTTGGTTGAATAAATCCTTTCTGCAACTGTTCTCCAAGTTGTTTCTTGAGTTCTTTCAGTTCATCAACTGACATCTTGTATGGTCTCTTTGCTATTGATCTAGATCCTAGTAGAAAATCAATAAGAAATTCCACATCTCTATCTGGTGGCATTCCCGGCAACTCTTCCGGAAACACATCCGGATATTCACTCACAATTGGCACACTGTCTATGCTAACCCCCTTAAGAGAATTTAGCTTACTCCCTTTTGATTCAAAGTTAGACTTGAATCTAATCTGTTTCTTCTCCGGGGTTGTGAGTGCAACTGTACGATTTGCACAATCTAGTACTCCTTCATACTTGGCCATCCAATCCATTCCCAAAATTACATCCAGTCCTTGGGAATCTAGGATTATCAGACTCACCGGAAACTTATGCTTTCCAAACTCTATTACTAGATCCCGGCATCCAAGACTTACTATCATATCTCCACCTGGAGAACTAACATTTATTGGACACCCAATGTTTTCAGTTGGAAACCCATTTCTATCAACAAATGCTTTTGATATGAATGAATGCGATGCTCTAGTATCAAAAAGAACAAGTGCTGGAATAGAATTGAGTTTGAACTTACCAGCAACAGCATCTGGATCTTCATAGATTTCCTCCACAGTGATGTGGTTCACTTGTCCCTTTTGAAAAGGGTTGGGCTTGTTGGGTCCTTCAACTTTCTTTTCTGGGCATTCATTTGCATAATGCCCCATCTTCTTGCACTTGAAACACTCAACCTGACTAATATCCTTCTTGACAAGCTGGCTCTTATATCCACCCTTGTGGTTCTTGTACTTGTCATTGTCATGACTACGGTGATGTTTGTTGTCATGATGACGGTTGTGGTTGTGGTGCTTGTTGAATTTCCCATGCGTGTGGGATCCTGAGCTTCCACTATCATCATAATGGGAACGTTTGTGAGACGATCCCGAGTTGTGCTTGTCCGAGTGCTTTCTCTTCCTACTCTCAACTTGCTTCATTTTGTTCTCCAAAATAGCAGCCTTATCACAAAGAGACTGGTATGTGGGAACATAGGCCACTGATATCTGCAGGTTTAGTTCATCATTCAACCCTTCAAGGAACTTTTCCTTCCTCTTAGCATCAGTGTCAACTTCATCCGGAGCATAACGCGCCAGATTGTTGAACTCCTCAATATATTCAGCCACGCTGCGGTGGCGCTGCTTCAGATTATGAAACTCTTTCTTCTTCAAACTCATCACTCCGGATGAGATGTGACTAGTACGAAAACCATCTTCAAAGATAGCCCATGTCACATCTGCAATGGGAGTGGTGATCTGGAAGTTATCCCACCAAGTGGCTGCTGGTACTTCCAACAAGTGAGCTGCAAATCTGACTTTCTCTTCATCAGTACAGCCAACTGTTACCAAGTCTTTGTTCACAGAGCGTAGCCAATCATTGGCTACCATGGGATCAGTTGTTCCTGAGAACTTTGCTGGCCTCAATCTCAAGAACCTGGCAAGCATGTCAAAACCCGGTGGGTTGTTGTTGTTGTTATTGTTGTTATTGTTGTTGTTGTTGTTCTGGTTCTGGATGAACGTAGTCATCATTTGCATCAGCTGAGTCTGAGTTGTCATCATTTGCTGCATCTCAGGGGTGATGTTGTTGTTGTTGGGGTTGGGATTGGCACGACGGGGAGGCATCTGTGGTTTGTTCAATAGAGATAAGAATGAGATACCCATAGATGTTATCATGCACAATACATCACATAAACAATCATCAAGCATGCATCATAATAATAATTGTTCAACAACAAAATGACAAGTTTGCAAAGTAAACACACCAATAACAAGCCATCCACATGTTGGATGGTCATTGTGACTCAAATAAAGTATGATAAATAAATGATAAATGAGTAGTCATCACTACTCCTCGGCATCAACCTCCTCCTCAACAAAGGTAAGACCTGCATTCTCCATAGCGGTCTTGTATTCCTCGACATTGGTAGTCAAGGTCTCTACTTTAGCTTTGAGAGCACTCTTCTGGGAACGAAGCCTCTCAATCACAGTCTGCTGATGCTCGAGCTCTAAGTCCTTGTTCTCTAGATCTGCAGTCATGTCTTGAATCCTCTTGTTCCTATCTTGGACTCGCTTCTCTTGACTCTTGAACTTTCTGTCCTGACTCTCGAACTTTGCCTCCATCTCCTTGACTATCTCATCTTGCTCCGCGAAGAGCTTGTCCTTCTCGCGAAGCTCCACCTGGAGTTCGTCATTGCTGAGCATGACGTTGGTCCTATCAGTGTCCACGTGCCTAAGAAGAACCTCTAAGACCTGGAGGTATAGACGAATCGGCTCTGCTGTCTCCCTCGAAGTGTCCTCGAAGTCAATGGCCTCTCCATCCTCATCACGTCTACCGAAGGCGTGGAAGTGAGTACCTCTAACCTGTTGAGAGTGTCTCCCTAACAGACGTCCAATCAAGTCCTGCATGACTACCTCTAGGCCTCTCTCCTTGTCATCATGCATGAGCTTGAAGATGATAGCCTCCATGGTAGGCTCAGTCTGGCGTCCTGGCTGATTGACCTTGAAACCCCAAAGGTCTTTCCTCCTCTCAAACTTGGTGAGGGGAAGCACCATGATAGTAGGAAGAGGGAAATTGAGCAAGGTAGTGAGCTCAATAATACGAGGGCCAAAACGAGTTCCTTGGAACTCCTCAACAGTGCTGATGGTAACATTAGGCATCTATTTAATAAGATAGAAAAAGTTAGAATCAACACAATTTTAAGACAAGTCACAAGACAAAGCATCACAAGCATAACTTTGGAAATCAAACACACAAGTCATGGCATACATGGATCCATTACATATAACCAAGGTTCAACTTATTTCAAGCAACATTTGGAAAATAAGGTGATAAGTGTGGTGGTCCAACTAATGTGGTACATTACAATCCCACCTCACTTGCCAAGTTGGCTAACAGGGCATCCCTAGAGGCAATCTGTTTGTCTAGATCACAAGACTCCATTGCTAAGTCTATGATGTCCTTCCTCGGGATTTGGTTGGTAGCCTCTAACTCTTGGGCATGTTTCTTCTCTTCCTTAAGATCATTCTGAGTGTTAAGCATTATGCACTTGATTCTATCACCAAGTTCTTTGATGGCCCTCCGAGCTGCATCCCTTGCTGAATCAAAGAATGTAGTGTGCATCATTGTGTTGGTGACCATGCAGAATCCTGAGTCCTTGTGGTTGTCTTCCTTGTTTTTATACAACTGAAGTTGCACCCACCAGTACTCAACTCCTTCATCCATCACAGGAAAAACCTTTGTACACAGCTGCACCATGTATTCCCATTGCAACCATGAGGTCCTTGAGAGCCTTGGGGAACTCTGTCTCACATTCCAAAGTCATTGTCATGAGGGGTCCCTTCTTCACGGCTTCGTTGATGGAGTTCATCTACAAATAGAGATGAGAAAGAAGATTAGAAAAGTTTACGAGAAGAATAGACAAGAGTGGAAGTTGTTGAAAAAAATTCCTTAGTGGTTTCCAATCCTAGGGTCATAAACCTACAGGCCACACAGTGCTCTGATACCATCTGTAAGATCCCTCCTTTATAAAGTAAAAGGATCCCTGGGATTTCAATGCTATTCCCTGGATCAATGCTAGCATCCACAGATTAAGATGAAGTACACAGAAACAAAGGTCATTATTACAGTCATTCCAGAGACAAACATAGTCCTTACAACTCCATGGCCACAGGCCTAGTACAAGAGTTTAAATAAGTAAATAGATAACAAGTCTTCATCTTCAATGTGCCACAGGCAAACATGTTGAGTGTAGACTCATGACTCCTAATCCTCATCAGAGTAACCTGCAACATCACAAGTTACAGCCACAGTGGGTCAATACATTGGAATAGTATTGTCAAGTGATACCTTAGTATAATTTTGGTTGACTAGATACTATATGCAATTTGGCTAAGTGTAGCTTGGCCTTCTTTGCTCAAAATAGGTTTTGCCTATTAGTTGAAAACATTAAGTTTTTCTTTGTCAAAACTTTTCCCAAGGAACCACAAATAGACATTGGGGTCCTTCACCCTTGTTCACCCACAAGTTTTACTTAGAAATTGGGATGAGGAGATTCTTGATAGCTTCCATGTCTTGATGCTCAAGTTGTCCTTTTCCAGGGACATGGCTAAGTACTTAGATTCTTCCATCTGCAGAGGTTGTGCACTTTCCCCACAAGCCTTGATTTCCACCAAGACAGGACCTTTCAGAAGCCTTCCCTTAGACCAAATGGATGCGCTCCAACCTATCATCCCACTACCTGTAGGGTTCGCAGCATAGAAAACAAAAATTTTCCTACGATGTGAACTATATACCAAGATCCATCTACTAGATACAAACAACGGGCGGATGTATATCCGTAGAGAACATACCCTTGAAGACCGACAAAGCTTAACGAGTTCAACTCGTGGTTGATGTAGACGATCTCTTGCCGATCTCAAGATCGAGAGGAAGTCCTAGCGCCGCAAATCAGCAGCGCATCCGTGCTCGCACACACGTTCGAGGCACCGAGCAACCTCCGCCTCCTCGCTCCAGCGATGCAGCGGAAGCACAACTCTTTCTTGCCGAATAGCCACCGGGAACATGTATCTCGCTAGTCCGAGACCATGGGGGATAAATTCTAGAGGGGGAGAGAGATCCTTCACGAGGAGGTGTGGTGTGAGAGGAGGAGAGGGGGGCCTTTTATAGGGGAGAGGGGGGGCACCCAAGGGGCATGGCGCCCAGCCATGGGGCTGCCCCCACCTCTTCCACATTCATGTGGGTGGAGCTCCCACTCAAAATGAAAAGCCTCCACTCCCATTAAAAAGCCTCCACTCAAAAATCCACTCACATGCATTAAATTTCCACCAAATTTAATGCAAGCTCTCATTTAAATAAAACTCTTTTATTTATTTATTCAGAATTTTGTTAATTACTTTAATTAACAAACATTCACATAAAACCCCTTGCTAGTATTCCATTTCACATGCAGAACCAGTTTCAGCAATTTCAACCGAAACAGTTTCGGTGTCTAGTGAAATAAATTCCTGCGCTTTCCTTTTCTTTTCGGCATGAAACTTTTGCTCCAATTGGATGTCGGTGTCTCTTAAGTGTGTCACCCTACGGTTCGTGAATAATGCGGACATGATCGAGACCCCTCTCGGATCAATAATCAGAAGCGGGATCTGGAGACCCATACTGACTCCCACACATTCAACGATGACTTTCTTGTGATCGTCGGAACCTTTTACGCTAGTATCTTAATCCCTTTGTTTCACGATATATTACATGTCCGAGATTCGATCATCGGTATCTCCATACCTAGTTTGATCTCGTTACCGACATGCACTCTTTTCTCGTTCCCGTGATATAACATTCTAGTGATCAAATCACTTGCTTGCAAGCTAATCAATGTGATATCACCGAGAGGGCCCAGAGTATATCTATCCGTCATCGGGATGAACAAATTCCACTTATTGATCCATGAGCCTCAACATAACACTTTGTTAGTTCTGAATCCATCTTTATAATCACCCTGTTACGGTGTGACGTTTGATGTTATCAAGAAACTCTTCCGGTGTTAGTGATTGACATGATCTCATGGTCTAAGGATTAGGATCACTTCGTAAGTTGTTATAGCAATATAAACTCAATGACTTTGATCGTAATGCTATACTTTGGATGAGTGTTCATCACATCATTACACTAATGTTGTGATCCCGTTATTAACAACATCCAATGTCCATGATCAGGAAACCTTGATCATCTTGTTAATCAACGAGCTAGTTTATGAGAGAGGCATAACTAGGAACTTTCTGTTTGTTTATTAAACACACATGTATTAACGTTTCCGTATTAATACAATTATAGCATGCAAAATAAACATCTATCATATACTTGGAATACACATAATAAACACTTTATTATTGCCTCTCAGGGCATATTCCCTTCAGTCTCCCACTTGCACTAGAGACAATAATCTAGTTACATAGTGATAAATCTAACACCCATTGAGTTCTGGTGTTGATCATGTTTTGCTCTAGGGAGAGTTTTAGTCAACGGATCTGCTACATTGAGATCCGTATGTACTTTACAAATCTTTATATCTCCATCCTTGACATGCTCGCGGATGGAGTGAAACCGGCGCTTAATATGCTTGGAATGCTTGTGAGACCTTGGCTCTTTGGCATTGGCAATGGCACCATTGTTGTCACAATAGATCACCATTGGGTCCAACGCGTTTGCCACAACTCCTAGTTCGGATATGAACTCCTTCATCCAAACTGCTTCCTGAGCCGCTTCTGAAGCAGCAACATATTCGGCCTCCGTTGTTGATCCCGTTACCACAGGTTGTTTGGAACTCCTCCAACTAACCGCTCCGCCATTCATGAGAAATACGTATCCGGATTGAGACTTAGAGTCATCCGGATCGGTGTCAAAGCTAGCATCGACATAACACTTAGCGACGAGCTCTTCTTCACCTCCGTATACAAGAAACATATCCTTAGTTCTTCGTAAGTACTTAAGGATATTCTTGACCGCTATCCAGTGTTCCGAACCTGGATCCGATTGGTACCTACTAGTCAAACTAATAGCATGTGCCACATCCGGTCTTGTACATAGCATGGCGTACATTATAGAGCCTATGGCTGAAGCATAGGGGACTTTGTCCATTATCTCTCTTTCTTCCGCCGAAGCCGGACTTTGAGTCTTACTCAATGTCTTGCCTTGCAACATAGGTAAGAACCCCTTCTTACTTCCGTCCATTTTAAACTTCTTTAAAATCTTATCAAGGTATGTACTTTGCGATAGCCCTATTAGGCGCCTAGATCTATCTCTATAGATCTTTATGCCTAATATGTATGACGCTTCACCTAGGTCCTTCATTGAAAATTTGCTGTTTAGATCACTTTTAACACTGTTTAAAAGTTCTTTATCATTTCCGATCAATAATATGTCATCCACATATAATATCAGAAATGCCACATTGCTCCCACTCACTTTCTTGTAAATACAAGCTTCTCCATAAGTTTGGACAAATCCAAACTCTTTGATCACCTCATCAAAGCGGAGATTCCAACTTCGTGATGCTTGCTTCAATCCATAGATGGATCGATGAAGCTTGCACACCTTGTTAGCATCCTTAGGATCGACAAAACCCTTTGGTTGTATCATATACAACTCTTCTTCAATATTACCATTGAGAAACGCGGTTTTGACATCCATCTGCCATATTTCATAATCGAAATATGCAGCAATTGCTAACATAATCCTAACTGACTTTAGCATCGCTACGGGAGAGAAAGTCTCATCGTAGTCAACTCCTTGAATTTGTCGAAACCCCTTTGCGACAAGTCGAGCTTTATAGATGGTCACATTACCATCAGCATCAGTTTTCCTTTTGAAAATCCATTTGTTCTCCACGGCCTTTCGGTCGTGAGGTAATTCCACCAAGTTCCAAACTTGATTTTCATACATGGATTCCATCTCGGATTTCATGGCTTCTAACCATTTGTTGGAATCTGGGCTCATCATCGCTTCTTCATACGTCACAGGGTCATCATTTTCATCAACCATGAAATTCATGACAGGATTTCCGTACAGCTCGGGAGCTGCACGCGTCCTGTTTGACCTGCGAGGTTCGGTAGTACTCTCTTTTGGAGTTTCATGATCATTATCATTAGTTCCCTCTTCAACAGGTGGAGCCAACTCCGGAACAACTTCCGGCGCTGCGCTACTCGCCATACTTTGAAGAGAAGGTTCCACAACCTCTTCGAGTTCTACCTTCCGACTACTCACACCTTTCGCGAGAAACTCTTTCTCTAGAAAGGATCCATTCTTGGCAACAAAAACCTTGCCCTCGGATCTGTGATAGAAGGAATACCCAATAGTTTCTTTAGGGTATCCTATGAAGACGCATTTTTCCGCTTTGGGTTCGAGTTTATCCGGTTGAAGTTTCTTCACATAAACATCGCATCCCCAAACTTTAAGAAATGACAGCTTAGGTTTGTTTCCAAACCACAATTCATACGGTGTCTTTTCAACGGATTTAGATGGTGCCCGATTTAAAGTGAATGCAGCAGTTTCTAGTGCATAACCCCAAAATGACAACGGCAAGTCCGTCAGAGACATCATAGATCGAACCATATCTAATAAAGTACGATTACGACGTTCCGACACACCATTTCGCTGTGGTGTTCCGGCAGGTGTGAGTTGTGAAACAATTCCACACTCTTTCATGTGAGTGCTAAACTCGTAACTTAGATACTCACCTCCACGGTCGGACCGTAGAAATTTGATCTTTATATTACGATGATTTTCCACTTCATTCTGAAATTCCTTGAACTTTTCAAAGGTTTCAGACTTGTGTTTCATCAAGTAGATATAACTGTATCTACTCAAATCATCCGTGAAAGTAACAAAATAACGATATCCACCTCGCACCGACACACTCATTGGACCACATACATCAGAATGTATGATTTCCAATAAATCTGTCGCCTGTTCCATTGAACCGGAAAACGGCGTTCTAGTCATCTTGCCCATAAGGCATGGCTCACATGTATCAAATGATTCATAATCAAGTGATTCCAAAAGTCCATCCGAATGGAGCTTCTTCATGCGTTTAACGCCAATATGACCTAGACGGCAGTGCCACATATATGCGGATATATCATCATTAAGTTTAATCCTTTTAGCATCAACATTATGAATATGTGTAACATTATCATCGAGATCTAATAGAAATAAACCATTCATCATCGGTGCATGACCATAAAAGATTTCATTCATATAAATGGAACAACCATTGTTCTCGGATTTAAATGAATAACCACTTCGCATCAAACACGATCCAGATACAATGTTCATGCTCAGTGCAGGCACCAGATAACATTTATTCAAGTTTATAACTAATCCCGACGGTAAGTGGAGAGGCAGCGTTCCGACGGCGATCACATCAACACTTGATCCATTGCCGACACGCATCTTGACCTCACCCCTTGCTAGCGGTCGCTTGTTCCGCAGCCCCTGATTCGAGTTACAAATATTAGCAAATGAACCGGTATCAAATACCCAGGTGCTACTGCGAGCACTAGTCAAGTACACATCAATAACATGTATATCATATATACCTTTGTTTGCCTTGCCGGCCTTCTTGTCTGCCAGATACTTGGGGCAGTTGCGCTTCCAATGGCCAGTCCCCTTACAATAGTAGCACTCGGAATCAGACTTAGGTCCAACTCGGGGTTTCTTTTCAGGCGCGGCAACCGGCTTGCCGCCCTTACTTCCCTTCCGTTTTCCCTTCTTGTCTTTCTTGAAACCAGTGTTCCTATTGATCATCAACACTTGATGTTCCTTTTTGATCTCCACTTCTGCAGTTTTAAGCATTGACAGAAGCTCGAGGAGAGACTTCTTCATGCCTTGCATATTATAGTTCATCACAAAGCTCTTATAGCTAGGTGGCAGAGACTGCAGAACACGATGGATGCCTAAGTCAATGGGAATCGATATTCCCAAGGACACAAGCTTATCGGCGTAACCCGACATCTTGAGTACATGCTCACTAACGGAGCTGTGCTCTTCCATCATGCAGCTAAAGAACTTTTCTGAAGCGTTGTAGCTCTCTACAGCAGCATGTGTGTCGAAAATCATTTTCAACTCACCCATTGTATCAAATGCATTGCCGTTTTCGAAACGCTTTCGAAGTTCCGGCTCTAGCCCATACAATATGCCGCAATGAACTAAGTTGTGGTCCTCCTGACGAGTCTGATAGACATTCTTCTCCTCGTCAGGGGCATCATCAAAAGGTGGGGGGCCTAACGGCGCTTCTAGCACATATTGCTTTTGTGCAGCAGAGAGGAGAATCCTCAAATTCATGGCCCATTCAGTAAAGTTGCTACCGTTCGTTGCTAGTTTCTCTTTCTCCATGAACGCATTGAAATTAAAAGCAGGTGGTGCCATCTACAACAGAATTTGTAAAGTTTAGACTAAGTGTATGATAGATCGAGTTCAACTAATCTATATTACGAATGAACTCCCACTCAAAAGCGACATCCCTCGTGTCCTTTTGGTGATTACATGAACCAAATCCACTACACCAAGTCCGATCATCACGTGAGTCGGTATAGCTTCAAAGGCGAGCATCAAATGGGCATCATATCAACTATATGACCCATGCTTAACCTTTCGGTCTGTGTTCCGAGGCCATGTCTGTACATGCTAGGCTCGCCAAGTTAGAACCTTAGTATTTGCGTGTGTAACTGTTTTACACCCGAAATATGGTCGTGGATCCAAGAACACCCGATCATCACGTGATGTCTTGGAGCGACGAAAACATAATCGGTGCATACTAATGGAAGAACACATTCTTATCTTGATATTTAAATGAGGGATCATCTTATTATGCTTAACAAAGCGCTAAACAAGCAATATAAGATGTAATCAAACATCATATGTTTATTAGTGAAATTATATGGTTCCCGCAGATGATCTCTATCATGTGCATCGTGGTATGATCACTATCATACCTATATGTGTAAATCCAAGGTCTATGGATTTTACACGCTATGTGTGTTGTAAGAGTATCATCTCATACTTCTACTTACAACACTACCATATCATAACACTAGCCCAGCAACAATATAAACTAGACGCCTCTAATTTATCCATTGCAAGTTTTACGTGGCTTAGGGCTTTCGAGATAGAACCGTTCTTACCTACGAACATGAACCACAACGAGGATAATCAAATTGTTGACAACTCGCTTGCAAAATAGATATTGACTATAGTAGGAGAGACAGACACCCGCTAGCCACTTATGCAAACTAGTTGCATGTCAAGCGTGGAACAGGTCTCATGTGCGAGGACATGTAAAGTTTGTCCGGGCCGCTTCATCCCACTATGCCACCAATATCCAAAATTACAACAAAGGAGCAACAACATGATCATCATCGCCCACATACTCATATGTGTACTACCCGTGTAAAGTATCTACGCATAGATCCGGCTCTGATACCACTGTAGGGTTCGCAGCATAGAAAACAAAAATTTTCCTACGATGTGAACTATATACCAAGATCCATCTACTAGATACAAACAACGGGCGGATGTATATCCGTAGAGAACATACCCTTGAAGACCGACAAAGCTTAACGAGTTCAACTCGTGGTTGATGTAGACGATCTCTTGCCGATCTCAAGATCGAGAGGAAGTCCTAGCGCCGCAAATCAGCAGCGCATCCGTGCTCGCACACACGTTCGAGGCACCGAGCAACCTCCGCCTCCTCGCTCCAGCGATGCAGCGGAAGCACAACTCTTTCTTGCCGAATAGCCACCGGGAACATGTATCTCGCTAGTCCGAGACCATGGGGGATAAATTCTAGAGGGGGAGAGAGATCCTTCACGAGGAGGTGTGGTGTGAGAGGAGGAGAGGGGGGCCTTTTATAGGGGAGAGGGGGGGCACCCAAGGGGCATGGCGCCCAGCCATGGGGCTGCCCCCACCTCTTCCACATTCATGTGGGTGGAGCTCCCACTCAAAATGAAAAGCCTCCACTCCCATTAAAAAGCCTCCACTCAAAAATCCACTCACATGCATTAAATTTCCACCAAATTTAATGCAAGCTCTCATTTAAATAAAACTCTTTTATTTATTTATTCAGAATTTTGTTAATTACTTTAATTAACAAACATTCACATAAAACCCCTTGCTAGTATTCCATTTCACATGCAGAACCAGTTTCAGCAATTTCAACCGAAACAGTTTCGGTGTCTAGTGAAATAAATTCCTGCGCTTTCCTTTTCTTTTCGGCATGAAACTTTTGCTCCAATTGGATGTCGGTGTCTCTTAAGTGTGTCACCCTACGGTTCGTGAATAATGCGGACATGATCGAGACCCCTCTCGGATCAATAATCAGAAGCGGGATCTGGAGACCCATACTGACTCCCACACATTCAACGATGACTTTCTTGTGATCGTCGGAACCTTTTACGCTAGTATCTTAATCCCTTTGTTTCACGATATATTACATGTCCGAGATTCGATCATCGGTATCTCCATACCTAGTTTGATCTCGTTACCGACATGCACTCTTTTCTCGTTCCCGTGATATAACATTCTAGTGATCAAATCACTTGCTTGCAAGCTAATCAATGTGATACCACCGAGAGGGCCCAGAGTATATCTATCCGTCATCGGGATGAACAAATTCCACTTCTTGATCCATGAGCCTCAACATAACACTTTGTTAGTTCTGAATCCATCTTTATAATCACCCTGTTACGGTGTGACGTTTGATGTTATCAAGAAACTCTTCCGGTGTTAGTGATTGACATGATCTCATGGTCTAAGGATTAGGATCACTTCGTAAGTTGTTATAGCAATATAAACTCAATGACTTTGATCGTAATGCTATACTTCGGATGAGTGTTCATCACATCATTACACTAATGTTGTGATCCCGTTATTAACAACATCCAATGTCCATGATCAGGAAACCTTGATCATCTTGTTAATCAACGAGCTAGTTTATGAGAGAGGCATAACTAGGAACTTTCTGTTTGTTTATTAAACACACATGTATTAACGTTTCCGTATTAATACAATTATAGCATGCAAAATAAACATCTATCATATACTTGGAATACACATAATAAACACTTTATTATTGCCTCTCAGGGCATATTCCCTTCACTACCACCAACTGTCCAAATGGCTAAGTTATTGCAACCTATATGATCCTGGCAGAGCCCATATTGCCAAGTGGCTGCACTAGAAGCTTCTTAACATTTGGCCTCTCAAATCCCTTTGTTCCTGGGTGCCTTTCCACAAGTGAGATACACAAGGTAAACCATAGAAATGGGCCTTGTGTAACCACTCAACATAAACCATTCCTTCCATTCCACCCAGGTGTTTCATTCACTTAGTTGTTTTATTAAGCACAAACAGAAGTCCTAGACTTAGAAATATTTTAACATAGCATGAATATTTCACCACCCTTGTTTGCTACTAGCTAGGCTAAGCATGGCATAGATAAGCATCTTAACTTATAAATTTCTAGCAATTCTACAACTACTAGGATTTCCCAAGCATAGCATATAAGCAAAATATATCCATGCAAGACTTAGCAAAAATACTTCTAATGCATAGTAGAAAACATAGGGATAAAAATATCATGAAGCACCACTTGCCTTGGTAGGTTGGAGAGTAGCTACACTCCTCACAATCACAATCACTATTGGCACCAAAATCTACACATAAAATCATAGCAACAAATCACATACAAAATAAATACAAACAAAAATATATGGATGCATGCAATATGATATGTGATGATTTTCTAAACTTAACAAGACAAGTGCATAGTACTGGTTCATAATCAAGTTCAAAACTTGCCAAACAACATTTATTTTAACACTAAAACATATCTCAAATAATTTATATACACAAAATAGGCCTACACATGTTTCTGTAATTAAAACCATTTTAACATAAGCAAAACATTAAACACATTGCATATTTAGAAAGGGCTTGCTCTCCTGATTCCATTGATACAAACTTTGTCAAATTTGAACGTGGGAATCAAAAGTTATGGCTAAAACAAAATCAAACAACTAATAGATCTAATTCAAATTTTTAAAACGGACTCTGTGCCACGCGGCGCTATCCTATTGGCTGGTATCGCTTCGCGTCGGATCACGCTTCTGAGCTGCTGGATCTAACTCAATCGCGCGGCTCTGATTGAATCATACCGCTTTGTCTAGGTTCTAACGTGACCCCTAGATCTAGATCTAACGGCGCTCAGCACTCGACCATCAAGTGGCGGCGCTGGCGGCGGCGACAGGCGGCGACGGCTCTGTCTACGGCGGCGTGGTGGCTACAGGGGGCTCTAGGGTCGTCGGAGGTGCTTACCAGATTTGCAACGGTGTACTGAAGCTCAACGTGGCGACGGCTTGACAAGGGGCGCACGGACACGGCTGCACGGGCTCGTTGGAGTTGCTGACAGCGTCGGGCTCGGGTGGAAGGCGACGTTGGCGACGCTCCTGGTCACCCTAGCAAGAACCAAAGGCATCAGGGGGTGCGCAAGGCTACGGAGAACACGCTCATGTGAATCAGAGACGAAGGTGAACACGGGGCTCACCAAATTTAATCGCCGGAGTTGAAGACGTCGTCGGGACCTTGCTGTGCTTGACGGAGTCAACGACCTGGGGCAGTATAGGATGAACCAATGGTGTCAGAATGTGCGCAAGGAAGTTGCGAGGCTGTCTGCATGAATTAGAGGGGAAGGGGCGCACGGAGCTCACCGGGATTGGTCGCCGGAGTGGGATCTGTCTGCGGCGGTGCAAGGGCGATTACGGGCAGCCTGGGGGCGCTTCTGTCTGGGTTTGTTGGGGAAAATGGCCGCGAGGGGGAGGTGGTCGTATAGCCAGAGAGGGAGTGATAATCACGCAAGGAAACGCCAGCAATAACTCGATTTAAAATGCGGCAGTGAATGGCGGAGGGAACGGCCGGCGACGTGGTCGTGGGCGTGATTTGGGGAAGATGATGATGAGCTGGAGAGGTCCACCAGTCAGTGACCCATTGGGTAGCGCGGGTGCGGTGGGAAAATCAGAAGGAGGGGGAAAACCCGGGTGGTCTGGCTAATGGGCTGCTTTTCTTGTTGGGCCAAAATCCTGGCGCCGGCCCTTTTCCTTTTCTCTTTCCTTTTTCTTTTTCTTTTTCTGAATGAATTTCCAGGAACCTTTTTCAAATGATTTCAAAATCTATTTGAATTCAAATCTTTTCAGGATTTTTGTAGTGTGCAACAATCACATTTCTAGGCATAAAACCAAGTGGTCACTTTGAATTGGCCTGGTCACTTGGAATAAAATAAAATAAGCAGTGACATAGCACTAGTTTTAAATAGGTTTTGAAATTGGTTTTCAAATCATATTTGTCTTGAAACTTTGGTTTAAATCTTAGTAATCTAGCAATACACTCTGAAAGCAATAAGACACAAGGTTTGGTTCACTGAACATTTATCTCACATTGGAGATTTGTATTTGTTTTTAAATGCTGATCACATAAAATAATGAGCTTATATGCCGCTTTTTTTGAATTGATTTGTTTGAAATGAATTCTGCATGATCATGGATGCATGTATGATATGCATGAGTTTGAAATATGGTTTTAGGGATGTTACATTTATAGATCTCCCCAAGCTTGGAATCAAGCTAGGCAGGATCAAATAACTCTTTGCTAGTACCTATTCCTCCTCCTGTGTGGGAAGATCATTGCCTTCCTGTCCTTTAGCCACGCTTGTTAGGCGGATGATGAGCTTAGCCATGTCGTATTGAAGCTTCAAGATTTTCCTCTTAAGGAATTTCTTTTCATCTATCAACTAAAAACAGTTTTAATCAAGAAACCAACCCTACCATCGATGGCATTGACCTTTTTATCAAGGTCTTTAGTCATCATCCAATAGGAGTCAATTCCTTCTCCAATAGTTTCAACACATGCCTTTGAAGCTTTTTCCAATTGATAGATCTTATCATGAATCTCATCTTGCCACACCTCCTTGGGTTTGAGAGGTGGCGGACTAAGAGGAGTTTTATAATAAGATCCTATGTTGTGACGGTAAGGGTTAGGGAGATACTCATCCTTGCTCCTTCTCTGATCTGATTGAAGCATCATCTCCATCCTTTGCGGGAACATGTCCTCCTAATTTGGGAGAGGCTTGATCTCCGAACTAGATGATGATGCTTCTTTTGGTTCCACCTCCTCGATCCTCTTCACGGGCTTATCTTCCTTATTCCTCCAAACCTTGTTGACATGGAAAGGTTGCATGGCTTCGCTATGCGGATGTTGTTAGAAGGGATGTGTATGGAGAGGGTGATGGGTTTTTTCGAGGCTGGAGGTTGTAGTTCTGCGAAAACTTAATGAAAAAGGTTAGATGCAACCGTATTTAAAAGGGCAGGTCAAAAACCCTAGCCGCCAGGCTTAACGAGCAACTATACGGGTGCGGCCCGTATAATTCTCGTCGTATAGTTACGAACCAACAATAGATTTTTTATTTATCTATGGTGGTACCAACATACGGCCGCAACTATACGGCCGGAAGATTTCTTCCCGCTATATAGTTGGTCGTTAACCCTTATGTATCTTGACACAAAAATTTCACAATGCGATGAATAACTATACGGTCACAACTATACGGCCGGAATTTTTATTCCTGCCGTATAGTTGGTTGTTAAACTTTTCAGTATTTTAGGAATAAATTTTTGGGGATGGTGTAGATAACTATATGGCCGGAACTATACGGCCGGAATTTTTATTCCCGCCGTATAGTTGGTTGTTAAGCTTTCTGGAATCACCAAAAAATACATGTTTCTTATAGAATTCTTTATTAGTCTGAAATTTAACGAAATACCAAGTTTTGATAGGAAAGTGACAACTTAAATTTTTGACCAACATTAACATCAAATGAACTAGATTTCATCATAACCAAATTTCTTTTATTCCTCAAGAGCTTCATGTGTTCCTTATTAAATCATAAAATCAACTAAAACTTACTCAAAGACTTACTCGTCCTTTTATTTCACATGGGTTGCCTCCCATGAAGCGCTCTTTTATGGTCTATAGCTCGACCATAGTGATGTTCACTTCATCTCAATCTTGCCTTTCTTCCAGTTATCGTTCATTCCATACTTTTGCTCAATCAACTCTTATAGAGTAATTATTCGTACGGTGATTGCACTTATATCTTCTTTTGCACTATAATGCTTCAAGCGTTGTCCATTCACTATCCATAAAAGAGAAGGTGTTTTCCCCTGGAGTTTCACTGCTCCTGATGCATTGTAACATCCCTAAAATCATGTTTTCAAAGCCTTGCATATCATCCATGCATTCATGATCATTTGGGGTTTAGTTTCAAAGCCATTTACAAAAACAGAAGCATTTGGGTGCTTGTTATTTTATGTAAACAAGCATAGATTCAATGCCACTCTCTAGTGAGGGAATATTTGTTTTAAAACCATTGGTGTGAGTTCATAGGATTGGTTGGTTGAGTTCCAAGCTTGGACAAAATTTTCCAAAACAAAATTTGGTATTAAAACCATTTTCAAATCTTTATCAAATCATGTACTAAGGCACTGTTATTTTGAAATTTTCAAAAGGACCAAGCAAGTATAATGAGACAGCATGGTTTTATATTCAAAAGTATACAGGTTTCACTTTGTAAAAGTCCAGAAAGATTTTGAATTCAAATTCTTTTGAATTTTTTTGAAAAGGATTCCTGAAAATCAATTTAGAAAAAGAAAAGAGATAAGAAAATAGAATTGGCCCAGGCGCCAGCTTTTCAGCCCAACAGCTAAAGCAGCCCATCCGGGTTTTCCCCTCTCTCTCTCTGTTTCTCACCGCTCTTGCGCACACCCACTCGCTGACGCCCCGAACCCACTGCCACGTCAAGTTCGTCGTCATCTCGCGCCGAAGACCTGCTCGCCGCGGCCGTTTCCTCCCCGAAGCAAATGCGCTTAATTGGCGTTGATTGCTCGCGAGATTCTCGCCCCTGCTCCGGCTACTTAACCCCCACCCCTCTGCGACCATTTCCCCTCACTCAGCGCCCCCACTCCGCCACCACGCTGCCCACAATCTCACTTGCACCGCCGCAGTACCGAGCCACTCCGGCGTGCGATTCCGGTAAGCATCGCCCGCCCCCTGTCTCTGATTCATACAAGCGTGATCAGTGTGTCCTTGCGCATATGCTCATGCCTTTCTTTTACTCTGTATCGTCCTATAGCGTCGTCATCGTCCACCTCTGGAAGCAACCGAAGCTCAGCGCAACTCCGGCGATCCCTCCTGGTAGTTCCCGACCACCCCTTCCTCTCTTCTAGATACTCACTTGTTCGCCAGGCTTGTGCGCGTCTAACAACATCTCCGGTTTGTCTTAGCGCGCACCACAACCTCGCCCCCGACGACGCCAGAGCTTTCCCGACGACAGGCTACACTCCGACGAGCAATAGCAGCCGAATCCGAGCGCCCCTGTCCCTCCCTCGACCACCTTGAGCTTCACTGCAGTCCCGTGAACATGGTAAACACCTCCACTCCTCCCCGCGCGATATGAATCACCGGCAACATCTCTGACAGAGCCGCGCTGCCGCATCGCCGCCGCTGGCGCCGCCCATCTGTGGTCATTTGATTCGTGGCCGTAGGATCTAGATCCAGCGATTAGAAACAGATCTGAAGCGAAGCGGTACGAGCAGATCTGGGACATGCGTGTTCAGTTAGATCTAACGGCCCGCAAGTGTGATCCGGTGCAAAATGGTATCAGCCAATCAGAGAGCGCTGCGTGGCTAGTTCTTTGTTTTAAAAACAGAATTTAGATCTATTAGTGATTCAAACTTGTAAAATACATAACTTTTGATCCCCACGTTCAAATTTTGCAAATTTTATATCATTGGAATCAGGAGAGAAAATCCTATCTGTTTATGCAATGTGTTTAATGTTTTGCCTCTGTAAAAATGGTTGTTTTTGCAAAAAATTGTGTAGGCTTATTTTGGATATAGAAATGATTTGAAAAATGTTTTAAAGATCAAATAAAGATTATTTTGGGTATCTTGAACTTGTTTATGCTTGAGCACTGTTTACTTGTCTTGTTTGGTGTAGAAAAATCATCACATGGCATTTGCATGCATTCATATATTTTTGTTTGTATATTTGATATGTGATTTTGGTGCCATTATTTTATGTGTAGATTTTGGTGCAAATAGTGATTGTGATTGTGAAGATTGTTTCTACTCCCCAAACTACCAAGGCAAGTGGTGCTTCATGATGTTATTCCTATATTTTCACCTATGCACTAGAAATATTTTGTATAGGATTTGCATGAATATTTTGATAAGTTTCTATATGCTATGCTTGGGAAATCCTAGTAGTTGTAGAATTGTTAGGAATTTCTCTAAGTTAAGATGCTTACCATTGCCATAATTAGCCTAGATAGTAGCAACCAAGGGTGGTTTTATATTCATGCTATATGAAATATTTCTAAGTCTGTTGACTTGTGTTTTTGCTTAATAATACAACTAAGTGAATGAAACACCTGGGTGGAATGGAAAGAATGGTTTGTGTTGAGTGGTTACACAAGGCCCATTTCTATGGTTTACCTTGTGTATCTCACTTGTGGAAATCCACCCAGGAACAAAGGGTTTTGAGATGCCAAATATTAAGAAGCTTCTAGTGCAGACACATGGCATTATGGGCTCTGCCTGGATCATATAGGTTGCAATAACTTAGCCATTTGGATAGTTGGTGGTAGTGGGATGATAGGTTTGGAACGCGTCCATTTGGTCTAAGGGAAGGCTTCTGAAAGGTCCTGTCTTGGTGAAAATCAAGTCTTGTGGGGAAAGTGCACAACCTCTGCAGATGGAAGAATCCAAGTACTTAGCCATGTCCCTGGTATTGGACAAGTTGAGCATCAAGACATGGAAGCTATCAAGAATCTCCTCATCCCAATTTCTAAGTTAAAACTTGTGGTTGAACAAGGGTGAAGGTTCACCAATGTCTATTGGTGATTCCTTGGGAAAGTTTTGTCAATGAAAAACTTAGTGTTTTCAACTAATAGGTAAAACCTATTTTGAGCAACGCAAGCCTAAGCTACACTTAGCCAAATGCATATAGTATCTAGATTGTTAATATTCTACTAAGGTATCACTTGCCAATCCTATTCCAAAAGTATTGACCCACTGTGGCTGTAACTTGTGATGTTGCAGGTTATTCTGATGATGATTAGGGGTTATGAGTCTACACTCAACATGCTTGCCTATGGAACAAGACTTATTTATCTTATTTAATGTGGCATCCCGCAAAACCACTACTAGAAAATCGCGTTGTTTTTGTGCATTGCATCATCATTACATCATCGTGCATATTAATTTCACCTGAAACTATGTTGCGAAAGACTATGGTTTTCCGAAACTAGCCCTCCTCCTATTTCAAATTAAATCCCCGGCTGCGTCCGGATATTTTTGTTGCCTAAAAACTAGTTACAAAAATGTTTTGCAAATTAAATTAAATGTTAAAGTATTTTTAGTGGGGCAGTCGAACGGGCCGAATTGACCCGAACGACCACCCCAGAAAAATAAATCGGTCCAACCATAAACCTAAAGCTACCCAACTCTAATCCTACCCACCCCAGCCACATCATCCCACCCTATAGCCTCCTGCCACCTCACCTAACCTTCCCCCCCTAGCAAACCAGCATCTGCCACCTAATCCCCCCTGCCACTTGGCCTCTCCCTCCACTCACCCTGCCTCCACCAACCAACACACGCACGCACGCACGCACTCACACGCAGGCACGCAGCACCCCCGGCCCCACCCGCACGCACGGCACGCCCCGCTCCCTCTTCCTTCTCCCTCCTCTCCCCGCGCGCCTGCAGCTCCACCTCGCCCCCTGCTCGCCGCTCCTCCCTCTCCCCCCTGGCTGCCTCAGCTCGCCTAGCCGCCCCCGCCGTCCGCCGCGTAGCCGCTCTCCCCTCCGCGACGACCCCCCTCGCCCCTCACCGACGGCCACGCCTCCCCGTCCTCTATCCCGCGCCCGCTCGAGCCTCCCCACCGCGTTCGCCGCCCCTCCGGCTCCGCCCTGGGGTCGCCGCGTCCGCCGCCGCGCTCGCCAGGACCCCGACCCGCGCCCGCGGCCGCCCCCTCCTCCGGCTCCCTCCCCACTTCCCCCTGGCGCCCGACGTCGCCCGCACGCCCCTCCTCGCCGCCGGTCCTTGCCCGCCCCTGCCGGCGTCCTCCTCCTCCGCCCCGAGCGCGCCACGCCGGACCGCCGCGCCTCGCCCGTCTCCGCCGGCGAGCTCGGCCCCGAGCCGTTCCTGCAGCGTCGCGCGCCCGCCTCCGCAGCCCGGGCCGCCGCGCACCGCCTGCCCGGCGCCTCTGCATCGCCGTCGCTGGCCGGGAGCGCCCCCGTCGGCCTGCGCCTCCTCCCGCGCGCCCCTGTCCGCCGTCGCCCCGCCGGTCGCATCCCGTGCGAGGTCCCCTGCCCGGCCTCCGTCGTCTTCCCGACCACCTGCCAGCAGCCGCGTCGTCCTCCTCGCCTCTGCTCGCCAAGCCCCGCGACCGGCGCCTCCGTGCAGCCCCCGTCCCGCCGCCGGCGTCCCCTCCGCACCACGCCAGCGCGTGCCGCCTCGAGCCTCCCCAAGCCCGGCCTCCGCGTCCCTGGGGCCCACCTCTTCGCAAGCGTCGGAGGGAGTAGCAGCAGTCCAAGCCTGCAAAGCAAGTCCACACAAGACCGTTCCCGTTGAGGACAGGAACCTTTCAAGATATTTGTGACAACAAGCTCGGCACCGGCAATCGATCGGGATCCCGAGTACTTCATCGTGGGAACTAGGGGCGAAGGAGCCAATTTGACAAGATCTACCTCATGGAGCGGCGAACCCCAGACCCGGAGCTTCCCTGGACCCCCAAGAACTTCGCCGTGAGACGACAAGACCGTCGGCACGAACCGACGACCGCGGATACGACAGGAGCGTCCCCGGAACGCCAAGTACTTCACTCGGACGCCGAGACCCCCGGACCCGAAGACCACACGGAACGACAAGCACTTCACCCCGGATGCCGAGAACCGACGCGATGGCGCGGACCCAACAAGACCTACGCGATGACAAGAACGGCATCGGCCCGGAAGAATCCGACGCGCCCGACACCGACCCAAGTCCTGCCGGCCGGACGCGACAAGATCTACCCCCCGATACCCGAGAACGACCCCGGAGTCCGAGAACGCATCCGTCGAACCCTGGACCCTGAGACCGAACCCCGAACCCCGGAACCCCAAGATCGTCGAGCCCCCTAATGTGTGACCCCTTTCCCGAGCCCTATTTTATAAATGCTAAATATAAAACCTGTTGCATATTAATCATTCATCTCGCATGCATATTTGTGTGGTTTGGGGGCCTTATGCCGATTCACCTCTTAATTAAATATGGGGCCCATATGCGGGCAAATCTAGTCTCATATCGGCCTCATTTAAACTTGTGTAGTGAACCGGTAACTATCTTGCCATGTTAAAACAATATTTAAATTGCGGGGTACCTAAATAACTCGAACCATCTAATTAATTGTCGGGACCCCGGTTCCGCTTAATCTGGACTAATTGCATCGCACTTTTGCCATGTCGTACAACATACATGCATCATGCCGATCTTCTGCCGTCGTATTAAATCTTGCATCCGGTGTTCATGCTAGTGTTTTGCTTCTTCGCGGATAAGGCCGTTGAGTCGATGTGAGCTTCGCCCTGATCTTCGTTTGAACCTTCGGCAATGTTTTCAGGCGAGCATCTCCCCCTTTCTACCTATCTTACTTTTATAGTATTTATTCCCTCCTGTTGACCTATTTCTATATGTGTTGCGATGCTTTAGTTTCCGTACCTGGGATATACCGTGCAGCCCTATATTGCCTTGGACACATCCTATTACCTGTTGTTTGGTAGATAGTTGGACTTGCGCGTCGTAGTCGCTTGCTCAAGTGCTGTTGCGTGTCGTCCAGTGCCACAGTTGTTGATGTATTGCCGCATGTTGATGTTGGAGATGATCATAGTTTTACTTATCGCTCACTTTAATTCCTGTTTAACAACTAAAATTGAATAAGCAGAGGCATCGGTGGGTGATAGAAAATATTTGGTTTCCGAACGCCCACTTGTGTCCCGTAAGACCCCGAGTACTTGATACCTGTTCCTTGATTTATCGCGCTATCCACATCCGGGAGGTATATGGGACCCCCCTGAGCCAGAGCTTGATTCCGTCTTATTTCTTGGGGCCACAACTAGTTTGAGGTTTTATTTACTATCCTGTACCTATGCCATGCTTTACTGCTTTATTTACGATTGTGTGAGGAGCACGCTGTACTGTTTTGGAAGCGGAATGTTTTCGCGGTATCGACAGTCCCCGTTTGGGGATCTGCTGTCGTTTACAGCCATTGTCGCAAACCTTGAGTCCGTCTCGGAGCTTGCTTACTTCGTTGCGGGTGTACTCCAAGGGGTGGCCCCCTGAAATAATTCTGAATCCTGTGATTGCTTTGTCGTGAAGGCCTCGTTGGGTTTTGTTTTGGTTTTTCCGAGGTTGATCGAGTGTGTGTTGCTATTGGTGCACCCCGGCCGGGTAAAACTTTCTGAAAGCCGTGTCCGCGGATATGGACGACTTGGAGCACAGTATCTCGACCATAGACAAGCATAACTAAAGTTTATTGCTATAAATTTGACTTTATAATGACTAGTAATCAGCTTCACTATAATGGAATGGCTAAATAATACTGCCCACAATTGCTTGTTTTGGTTGTCGCTTGCGACCATTGTACCTGACTAGTAAGTATTGCAACTACAATGGAATGGCTGTATAAAAGTACCAACAACGGCTGGGTTTAAGGGTTATCTCATGTTATCTGTATCTGATTAGTAATTGTTGTAACTATAACGGAATGGTTAACTAAAAGTGCCCACTGCTTACTTTATCAGGATGATCATCTAAACCTGACTAGTAATTGCTGCAACGATAACTGAATAAATAAAACTGCCAACGGTGTGAGTTCCTCGGTTGACTTCCTCGTTTGGTCTCGAGGGGGAAACACCAGGATGGGTTTATTTGGTGTTAGCTTCAGGTTGGATCCGGATAGGTCCATCTTACCCCTCTCTGATTGACGCCAGTGTATCGAGTCTCTATAGGTTGTTTAGTGCATGCTGCCGCTGCCGCTCAGTCCACCATACCTATGTAGGCGAGGACCGCCGAATTCTAGTCTCGCCGTGTACTGGCCTCAGTACTGACGCTCCTCTTTTTCCTTTGCCCTGTGTCGGCACCCCTTTTGTTTAAGCAGGTTTTGAGATCGACGTCGTTAGCAGGGTTACCCTTCCGGCTTGGCCTGGGCAGGGTTATGGACGCCATCGGTTATTCTTCAGGGCTCTTAGCCCCATTTGCTTCTTGTCCGTAGTCGGACGCTCTATCATTTTCAAGGTGATTTGGATCTTTGTATATTATATCTGTATTCTTGACTCTTTGAGTCGCTGGTGTATATATCTGTTCTGTGGGTCCCATCGAGGACTGTTGTGTAATGTTATTACTTCGTTTTCCACCCGCACGAAAGTGCCTGGTGGGCACCTTTGAATCGTTTCTATGCGGGTTTGGCGAATTTCGCTAAAACTTGCATAGGGTCGATTCTGAGGGTGTTACAGAGTGGTATCAGAGCTCAGCAGTTGCGATACCCCACAAGTCCAGCCTGTAGGATAACCTAGCTAACGGCCGAAGTAGAGTGTCAAAACTATTTTGCAAAATCGGTTGGATAGATCTGGATAGGTCTGATTTTATTCCTTACCCCTCTGCTATTCTCCTCTTACCTCTGCGTGTTTTGAATCCGCTCTCTTCTCTTTCTTCGAGTCCAGGAATTCTCGTGGTTGGGTTTCCGTCGTACCTTCATGGTTTCGCTTCCTCCTTCGATAACGGTGTTGTTACATCTGGTCTTCATGCTATCCGAGGAATCCTTCGTCTGTGGTGCCATTCTTTATTCCTTGTTTGTGCCTTCCGATGTTCCCGCCGCGACGACATCATCCACGCCAGACCCGATGCAGAGTCTGCATCACCCCTTTGTTTCCGAACCTCGCTTGTCGAGATCTTCAGTCTGATTCCGAGAATGGTTGCACTCTTTTCTACTGATTGTGCAGAGTAATAGTTTGGGTGCGTGATGGATTGGCCCCCATGCCGACTACCCCTTCTATTCGCTTTTGTACAATGAAGTTGATGAGAATGCATCAGTTCCCTCTTTCCATCGAAGCTAGAGGTGGCTTTATTTGTTGATACCTCTACCTTCGACCCTTTTGTTCCCGGAGTGTTCTCCCGATGATCACGGACAACGACCTCTTGTTAGTGGTGTCGCGAGGATCTACACGAAGCGAGAAGACGCGGACCGCCGACCTTCCTTCCGGTACCATGAGGCGGATCTCGAGGGCGAGATCCATTGTTAGTGGTGTCGAATTGTGGCATCCCGCAAAACCACTACTAGAAAATCGCGTTGTTTTTGTGCATTGCATCATCATTACATCATCGTGCATATTAATTTCACCTGAAACTATGTTGCGAAAGACTATGGTTTTCCGAAACTAGCCCTCCTCCTATTTCAAATTAAATCCCCGGCTGCGTCCGGATATTTTTGTTGCCTAAATACTAGTTACAAAAATGTTTTGCAAATTAAATAAAATGTTAAAGTATTTTTAGTGGGGCAGTCGAACGGGCCGAATTGACCCGAACGACCACCCCAGAAAAATAAATCGGTCCAACCATAAACCTAAAGCTACCCAACTCTAATCCTACCCACCCCAGCCACATCATCCCACCCTATAGCATCCTGCCACCTCACCTAACCTTCCCCCCCTAGCTAACCAGCATCTGCCACCTAATCCCTCCTGCCACTTGGCCTCTCCCTCCACTCACCCTGCCTCCACCAACAAACACACGCACGCACGCACTCACACGCAGGCACGCAGCACCCCCGGCCCCACCCGCACGCACGGCACGCCCCGCTCCCTCTTCCTTCTCCCTCCTCTCCCCGCGCGCCTGCAGCTCCACCTCGCCCCCTGCTCGCCGCTCCTCCCTCTCCCCCCTGGCCGCCTCAGCTCGCCTGGCCGCTCCGCCGTCCGCCGCGTAGCCGCTCTCCCCTCCGCGACGACCCCCCTCGCCCCTCACCGATGGCCACGCCTCCCCGTCCTCTATCCCGCGCCCGCTCGAGCCTCCCCACCACGTTCGCCGCCCCTCCGGCTCCGCCCCGGGGTCGCCGCGTCCGCCGCCGCGCTCGCCAGGACCCCGACCCGCGCCCGCGGCCGCCCCCTCCCCCGGCTCCCTCCCCACTTCCCCCTGGCGCCCGACGTCGCCCACACGCCCCTCCTCGCCGCCGGTCCTCGCCCGCCCCTGCCGGCGTCCTCCTCCTCCGCCCCGAGCGCGCCCCGCCGGACCGCCGCGCCTCGCCCGTCTCCGCCGGCGAGCTCGGCCCCGAGCCGTTCCTGCAGCGTCGCGCGCCCGCCTCCGCAGCCCGGGCCGCCGCGCACCGCCTGCCCGGCGCCTCTGCATCGCCGTCGCTGGCCGGGAGCGCCCCCGTCGGCCTGCGCCTCCTCCCGCGCGCCCCTGTCCGCCGTCGCCCTGCCGGTCGCATCCCGTGCGAGGTCCCCTGTCCGGCCTCCGTCGTCTTCCCGACCACCTGCCAGCAGCCGCGTCGTCCTCCTCGCCTCTGCTCGCCAAGCCCCGCGACCGGCGCCTCCGTGCAGCCTCCGTCCCGCCGCCGGCGTCCCCTCCGCACCGCGCCAGCGCGTTCCGCCTCGAGCCTCCCCAAGCCCGGCCTCCGTGTCCCTGGGGCCCACCTCTTCGCAAGCGTCGGAGGGAGTAGCAGCAGTCCAAGCCTGCAAAGCAAGTCCACACAAGACCGTTCCCGTTGAGGACAGGAACCTTTCAAGATATTTGTGACAACAAGCTCGGCACCGGCAATCGATCGGGATCCCGAGTACTTCATCGTGGGAACTAGGGGCGAAGGAGCCGATTTGACAAGATCTACCTCACGGAGCGGCGAACCCTAGACCCGGAGCTTCCCTGGACCCCCAAGAACTTCGCCGTGAGACGACAAGACCGTCGGCACGAACCGACGACCGCGGATACGACAGGAGCGTCCCCGGAACGCCAAGTACTTCACTCGGACGCCGAGACCCCCGGACCCGAAGACCACACGGAACGACAAGCACTTCACCCCGGATGCCGAGAACCGACGCGATGGCGCGGACCCAACAAGACCTACGCGACGACAAGAACGGCATCGGCCCGGAAGAATCCGACGCGCCCGACACCGACCCAAGTCCTGCCGGCCGGACGCGACAAGATCTACCCCTCGATACCCGAGAACGACCCCGGAGTCCGAGAACGCATCCGTCGAACCCTGGACCCTGAGACCGAACCCCGAACCCCGGAACCCCAAGATCGTCGAGCCCCCTAATGTGTGACCCCTTTCCCGAGCCCTATTTTATAAATGCTAAATATAAAACCTGTTGCATATTAATCATTCATCTCGCATGCATATTTGTGTGGTTTGGGGGCCTTATGCCGATTCACCTCTTAATTAAATATGGGGCCCATATGCGGGCAAATCTAGTCTCATATCGGCCTCATTTAAACTTGTGTAGTGAACCGGTAACTATCTTGCCATGTTAAAACAACATTTAAATTGCGGGGTACCTAAATAACTCGAACCATCTAATTAATTGTCGGGACCCCGGTTCCGCTTAATCTGGACTAATTGCATCGCACTTTTGCCATGTCGTACAACATACATGCATCATGCCGATCTTCTGCCGTCGTATTAAATCTTGCATCCGGTGTTCATGCTAGTGTTTTGCTTCTTCACGGATAAGGCCGTTGAGTCGATGTGAGCTTCGCCCCGATCTTCGTTTGAACCTTCGGCAATGTTTTCAGGCGAGCATCTCCCCCTTTCTACCTATCTTACTTTTATAGTATTTATTCCCTCCTGTTGACCTATTGCTATCTGTGTTGCGATGCTTTAGTTTCCGTACCTGGGATATACCGTGCAGCCCTATATTGCCTTGGACACATCCTATTACCTGTTGTTTGGTAGATAGTTGGACTTGCGCGTCGTAGTCGCTTGCTCAAGTGCTGTTGCGTGTCGTCCAGTGCCACAGTTGTTGATGTATTGCCGCATGTTGATGTTGGAGATGATCATAGTTTTACTTATCGCTCACTTTAATTCCTGTTTAACAACTAAAATTGAATAAGCAGAGGCATCGGTGGGTGATAGAAAATATTTGGTTTCCGAACGCCCACTTGTGTCCCGTAAGACCCCGAGTACTTGATACCTGTTCCTTGATTTATCGCGCTATCCACATCCGGGAGGTATATGGGACCCCCCTGAGCCAGAGCTTGATTCCGTCTTATTTCTTGGGGCCACAACTAGTTTGAGGTTTTATTTACTATCCTGTACCTATGCCATGCTTTACTGCTTTATTTACGATTGTGTGAGGAGCACGCTGTACTGTTTTGGAAGCGGAATGTTTTCGCGGTATCGACAGTCCCCGTTTGGGGATCTGCTGTCGTTTACAGCCATTGTCGCAAACCTTGAGTCCGTCTCGGAGCTTGCTTACTTCGTTGCGGGTGTACTCCAAGGGGTGGCCCCCTGAAATAATTCTGAATCCTGTGATTGCTTTGTCGTGAAGGCCTCGTTGGGTTTTGTTTTGGTTTTTCCGAGGTTGATCGAGTGTGTGTTGCTATTGGTGCACCCCGGCCGGGTAAAACTTTCTGAAAGCCGTGTCCGCGGATATGGACGACTTGGAGCACAGTATCTCGACCATAGACAAGCATAACTAAAGTTTATTGCTATAAATTTGACTTTATAATGACTAGTAATCAGCTTCACTATAATGGAATGGCTAAATAATACTGCCCACAATTGCTTGTTTTGGTTGTCGCTTGCGACCATTGTACCTGACTAGTAAGTATTGCAACTACAACGGAATGGTTGTATAAAAGTACCAACAACTGCTGGGTTTAAGGGTTATCTCATATTATCTGTATCTGATTAGTAATTGTTGTAACTATAACGGAATGGTTAACTAAAAGTGCCCACTGCTTACTTTATCAGGATGATCATCTAAACCTGACTAGTAATTGCTGCAACGATAACTGAATAAATAAAACTGCCAACGGTGTGAGTTCCTCGGTTGACTTTCTCGTTTGGTCTCGAGGGGGAAACACCAGGATGGGTTTATTTGGTGTTAGCTTCAGGTTGGATCCGGATAGGTCCATCTTACCCCTCTCTGATTGACGCCAGTGTATCGAGTCTCTATAGGTTGTTTAGTGCATGCTGCCGCTGCCGCTCAGTCCACCATACCTATGTAGGCGAGGACCGCCGAATTCTAGTCTCGCCGTGTACTGGCCTCAGTACTGACGCTCCTCTTTTTCCTTTGCCCTGTGTCGGCACCCCTTTTGTTTAAGCAGGTTTTGAGATCGACGTCGTTAGCAGGGTTACCCTTCCGGCTTGGCCTGGGCAGGGTTATGGACGCCATCGGTTATTCTTCAGGGCTCTTAGCCCCATTTGCTTCTTTTCCATAGTCGGACGCTCTATCATTTTCAAGGTGATTTGGATCTTTGTATATTATATCTGTATTCTTGACTCTTTGAGTCGCTGGTGTATATATCTGTTCTGTGGGTCCCATCGAGGACTGTTGTGTAATGTTATTACTTCGTTTTCCACCCGCACGAAAGTGCCTGGTGGGCACCTTTGAATCGTTTCTATGCGGGTTTGGCGAATTTCGCTAAAACTTGCATAGGGTCGATTCTGAGGGTGTTACATTTAATATTTGAACTCTTGTATTAGGCATGTGGCCATGGAGTTGTAGAAGACTATGTTTGTCTCTGGAATGATATGTAATAACGACCTTTGTTTCTGTGTACTTCATCTTAAACTGTGGATGCTAGCATTGATCCAGGGACTAGCATTGCAATCACAGGGATCTTTACCTTTATAAAGGTGGGATCTTACAGATGGTATCAGATGAAGGGAATATGCCCTGAGAGGCAATAATAAAGTGTTTATTATGTGTATTCCAAGTATATGATAGATGTTTATTTTGCATGCTATAATTGTATTAATACGGAAACGTTAATACATGTGTGTTTAATAAACAAACAGAAAGTTCCTAGTTATGCCTCTCTCATAAACTAGCTCGTTGATTAACAAGATGATCAAGGTTTCCTGATCATGGACATTGGATGTTGTTAATAACGGGATCACAACATTAGTGTAATGATGTGATGAACACTCATCCGAAGTATAGCATTACGATCAAAGTCATTGAGTTTATATTGCTATAACAACTTACGAAGTGATCCTAATCCTTAGACCATGAGATCATGTCAATCACTAACACCGGAAGAGTTTCTTGATAACATCAAACGTCACACCGTAACAGGGTGATTATAAAGATGGATTCAGAACTAACAAAGTGTTATGTTGAGGCTCATGGATCAAGAAGTGGAATTTGTTCATCCCAATGACGGATAGATATAATCTGGGCCCTCTCGGTGATATCACATTGATTAGCTTGCAAGCAAGTGATTTGATCACTAGAATGTTATATCACGGGAACGAGAAAAGAGTGCATGTCGGTAACGAGATCAAACTAGGTATGGAGATACCGATGATCGAATCTCGGACATGTAATATATCGTGAAACAAAGGGATTAAGATACTAGCGTAAAAGGTTCCGACGATCACAAGAAAGTCATCGTTGAATGTGTGGGAGTCAGTATGGGTCTCCAGATCCCGCTTCTGATTATTGATCCGAGAGGGGTCTCGATCATGTCCGCATTATTCACGAACCGTAGGGTGACACACTTAAGAGACACCGACATCCAATTGGAGCAAAAGTTTCATGCCGAAAAGAAAAGGAAAGCGCAGGAATTTATTTCACTAGACACCAAAACTGTTTCGGTTGAAATTGCTGAAACTGGTTCTGCATGTGAAATGGAATACTAGCAAGGGGTTTTATGTGAATGTTTGTTAATTAAAGTAATTAACAAAATTCTGAATAAATAAATAAAAGAGTTTTATTTAAATGAGAGCTTGCATTAAATTTGGTGGAAATTTAATGCATGTGAGTGGATTTTTGAGTGGAGGCTTTTTTAATGGGAGTGGAGGCTTTTCATTTTGAGTGGGAGCTCCACCCACATGAATGTGGAAGAGGTGGGGGCAGCCCCATGGCTGGGCGCCATGCCCCTTGGGTGCCCCCCCTCTCCCCTATAAAAGGCCCCCCTCTCCTCCTCTCACACCACACCTCCTCGTGAAGGATCTCTCTCCCCCTCTAGAATTTATCCCCCATGGTCTCGGACTAGCGAGATACATGTTCCCGGTGGCTATTCGGCAAGAAAGAGTTGTGCTTCCGCTGCATCGCTGGAGCGAGGAGGCGGAGGTTGCTCGGTGCCTCGAACGTGTGTGCGAGCACGGATGCGCTGCTGATTTGCGGCGCTAGGACTTCCTCTCGATCTTGAGATCGGCAAGAGATCGTCTACATCAACCACGAGTTGAACTCGTTAAGCTTTGTAGGTCTTCAAGGGTATGTTCTCTATGGATATACATCCGCCCGTTGTTTGTATCTAGTAGATGGATCTTGGTATATAGTTCACATCGTAGGAAAATTTTTGTTTTCTATGCTGCGAACCCTACAGTGGTATCAGAGCCGGATCTATGCGTAGATACTTTACACGGGTAGTACACATATGAGTATGTGGGCGATGATGATCATGTTGTTGCTCCTTTGTTGTAATTTTGGATATTGGTGGCATAGTGGGATGAAGCGGCCCGGACAAACTTTACATGTCCTCGCACATGAGACCTGTTCCACGCTTGACATGCAACTAGTTTGCATAAGTGGCTAGCGGGTGTCTGTCTCTCCTACTATAGTCAATATCTATTTTGCAAGCGAGTTGTCAACAATTTGATTATCCTCGTTGTGGTTCATGTTCGTAGGTAAGAACGGTTCTATCTCGAAAGCCCTAAGCCACGTAAAACTTGCAATGGATAAATTAGAGGCGTCTAGTTTAGATTGTTGCTGGGCTAGTGTTATGATATGGTAGTATTGTAAGTAGAAGTATGAGATGATACTCTTACAACACACATAGCGTGTAAAATCCATAGACCTTGGATTTACACATATAGGTATGATAGTGATCATACCACGATGCACATGATAGAGATCATCTGCGAGAACCATATAATTTCACTAATAAACATATGATGTTTGATTACATCTTATATTGCTTGTTTAGCGCTTTGTAAAGCATAATAAGATGATCCCTCATTTAAATATCAAGATAAGAATGTGTTCTTCCTTTAGTATGCACCGATTATGTTTTCGTCGCTCCAAGACATCACGTGATGATCGGGTGTTCTTGGATCCACGACCATATTTCGGGTGTAAAACAGTTACACACGCAAATACTAAGGTTCTAACTTGGCGAGCCTAGCATGTACAGACATGGCCTCGGAACACAGACCGAAAGGTTAAGCATGAGTCATATAGTTGATATGATGCCCATTTGATGCTCGCCTTTGAAGCTATACCGACTCACGTGATGATCGGACTTGGTGTAGTGGATTTGGTTCATGTAATCACCAAAAGGACACGAGGGATGTCGCTTTTGAGTGGGAGTTCATTCGTAATATAGATTAGTTGAACTCGATCTATCATACACTTAGTCTAAACTTTACAAATTCTGTTGTAGATGGCACCATCTGCTTTTAATTTCAATGCGTTCATGGAGAAAGAGAAACTAGCAACGAACGGTAGCAACTTTACTGAATGGGCCATGAATTTGAGGATTCTCCTCTCTGCTGCACAAAAGCAATATGTGCTAGAAGCGCCGTTAGGCCCCCCACCTTTTGATGATGCCCCTGACGAGGAGAAGAATGTCTATCAGACTCGTCAGGAGGACCACAACTTAGTTCATTGCGGCATATTGTATGGGCTAGAGCCGGAACTTCGAAAGCGTTTCTAAAACGGAAATGCATTTGATACAATGGGTGAGTTGAAAATGATTTTCGACACACATGCTGCTGTAGAGAGCTACAACGCTTCAGAAAAGTTCTTTAGCTGCATGATGGAAGAGCACAGCTCCGTTAGTGAGCATGTACTCAAGATGTCGGGTTACGCCGATAAGCTTGTGTCCTTGGGAATATCGATTCCCATTGACTTAGGCATCCATCGTGTTCTGCAGTCTCTGCCACCTAGCTATAAGAGCTTTGTGATGAACTATAATATGCAAGGCATGAAGAAGTCTCTCCCCGAGCTTCTGTCAATGCTTAAAACTGCAGAAGTGGAGATCAAAAAGGAACATCAAGTGTTGATGATCAATAGGAACACTGGTTTCAAGAAAGACAAGAAGGGAAAACGGAAGGGAAGTAAGGGCGGCAAGCCGGTTGCCGCGCCTGAAAAGAAACCCCGAGTTGGACCTAAGTCTGATTCCGAGTGCTACTATTGTAAGGGGACTGGCCACTGGAAGCGCAACTGCCCCAAGTATCTGGCAGACAAGAAGGCCGGCAAGGCAAACAAAGGTATATATGATATACATGTTATTGATGTGTACTTGACTAGTGCTCGCAGTAGCACCTGGGTATTTTATACCGGTTCAGTTGCTAATATTTGTAACTCGAATCAGGGGCTGCGGAACAAGCGACCGCTAGCAAGGGGTGAGGTCAAGATGCGTGTCGGCAATGGATCAAGTGTTGATGTGATCGCCGTCGGAACGCTGCCTCTCCACTTACCGTCGGGATTAGTTATAAACTTGAATAAATGTTATCTGGTGCCTGCACTGAGCATGAACATTGTATCTGGATCATGTTTGATGCGAAGTGGTTATTCATTTAAATCCGAGAACAATGGTTGTTCCATTTATATGAATGAAATCTTTTATGGTCATGCACCGATGATGAATGGTTTATTTCTATTAGACCTCGATGATAATGTTACACATATTCATAATGTTGATGCTAAAAGGATTAAACTTAATGATGATATATCCGCATATATGTGGCACTGCCGTCTAGGTCATATTGGCGTTAAACGCATGAAGAAGCTCCATTCGGATGGACTTTTGGAATCACTTGATTATGAATCATTTGATACATGTGAGCCATGCCTTATGGGCAAGATGACTAGAACGCCGTTTTCCGGTTCAATGGAACGGGCGACAGATTTATTGGAAATCATACATTCTGATGTATGTGGTCCAATGAGTGTGTCGGCGCGAGGTGGATATCGTTATTTTGTTACTTTCACGGATGATTTGAGTAGATACGGTTATATCTACTTGATGAAACACAAGTCTGAAACCTTTGAAAAGTTCAAGGAATTTCAGAATGAAGTGGAAAATCATCGTAATAGAAAGATCAAATTTCTACGGTCCGACCGTGGAGGTGAGTATCTAAGTTACGAGTTTAGCACTCACATGAAAGAGTGTGGAATTGTTTCACAACTCACACCTGCCGGAACACCACAGCGAAATGGTGTGTCGGAACGTCGTAATCGTACTTTATTAGATATGGTTCGATCTATGATGTCTCTGACAGACTTGCCGTTGTCATTTTGGGGTTATGCACTAGAAACTGCTGCATTCACTTTAAATCGGGCACCATCTAAATCCGTTGAAAAGACACCGTATGAATTGTGGTTTGGAAACAAACCTAAGCTGTCATTTCTTAAAGATTGGGGATGCGATGTTTATGTGAAGAAACTTCAACCGGATAAACTCGAACCCAAAGCGGAAAAATGCGTCTTCATAGGATACCCTAAAGAAACTATTGGGTATTCCTTCTATCACAGATCCGAGGGCAAGGTTTTTGTTGCCAAGAATGGATCCTTTCTAGAGAAAGAGTTTCTCGCGAAAGGTGTGAGTAGTCGAAAGGTAGAACTCGAAGAGGTTGTGGAACCTTCTCTTCAAAGTATGGCGAGTAGCGCAGCGCCGGAAGTTGTTCCGGAGTTGGCTCCACCTGTTGAAGAGGGAACTAATGATAATGATCATGAAACTCCAAAAGAGAGTACTACCGAACCTCGCAGGTCAAACAGGACGCGTGCAGCTCCCGAGCTGTACGAAAATCCTGTCATGAATTTCATGGTTGATGAAAATGATGACCCTGTGACGTATGAAGAAGCGATGATGAGCCTAGATTCCAACAAATGGTTAGAAGCCATGAAATCCGAGATGGAATCCATGTATGAAAATCAAGTTTGGAACTTGGTGGAATTACCTCACGACCGAAAGGCCGTGGAGAACAAATGGATTTTCAAAAGGAAAACTGATGCTGATGGTAATGTGACCATCTATAAAGCTCGACTTGTCGCAAAGGGGTTTCGACAAATTCAAGGAGTTGACTACGATGAGACTTTCTCTCCCGTAGCGATGCTAAAGTCAGTTAGGATTATGTTAGAAATTGCTGCATATTTCGATTATGAAATATGGCAGATGGATGTCAAAACCGCGTTTCTCAATGGTAATATTGAAGAAGAGTTGTATATGATACAACCAAAGGGTTTTGTCGATCCTAAGGATGCTAACAAGGTGTGCAAGCTTCAGCGATCCATCTATGGATTGAAGCAAGCATCACGAAGTTGGAATCTCCGCTTTGATGAGGTGATCAAAGAGTTTGGATTTGTCCAAACTTATGGAGAAGCTTGTATTTACAAGAAAGTGAGTGGGAGCAATGTGGCATTTCTGATATTATATGTGGATGACATATTATTGATCGGAAATGATAAAGAACTTTTAAACAGTGTTAAAAGTTATCTAAACAGCAAATTTTCAATGAAGGACCTAGGTGAAGCGTCATACATATTAGGCATAAAGATCTATAGAGATAGATCTAGGCGCCTAATAGGGCTATCGCAAAGTACATACCTTGATAAGATTTTAAAGAAGTTTAAAATGGACGGAAGTAAGAAGGGGTTCTTACCTATGTTGCAAGGCAAGACATTGAGTAAGACTCAAAGTCCGGCTTCGGCGGAAGAAAGAGAGATAATGGACAAAGTCCCCTATGCTTCAGCCATAGGCTCTATAATGTACGCCATGCTATGTAAAAGACCGGATGTGGCACATGCTATTAGTTTGACTAGTAGGTACCAATCGGATCCAGGTTCGGAACACTGGATAGCGGTCAAGAATATCCTTAAGTACTTATGAAGAACTAAGGATATGTTTCTTGTATACGGAGGTGAAGAAGAGCTCGTCGCTAAGTGTTATGTCGATGCTAGCTTTGACACCGATCCGGATGACTCTAAGTCTCAATCCGGATACGTATTTCTCATGAATGGCGGAGCGGTTAGTTGGAGGAGTTCCAAACAACCTGTGGTAGCGGGATCAACAACGGAGGCCGAATATGTTGCTGCTTCAGAAGCAGCTCAGGAAGCAGTTTGGATGAAGGAGTTCATATCCGAACTAGGAGTTGTGGCAAACGCGTTGGACCCAATGGTGATCTATTGTGACAACAATGGTGCCATTGCCAATGCCAAAGAGCCAAGGTCTCACAAGCATTCCAAGCATATTAAGCGCCGGTTTCACTCCATCCGCGAGCATGTCAAGGATGGAGATATAAAGATTTGTAAAGTACATACGGATCTCAATGTAGCAGATCCGTTGACTAAAACTCTCCCTAGAGCAAAACATGATCAACACCAGAACTCAATGGGTGTTAGATTTATCACTATGTAACTAGATTATTGTCTCTAGTGCAAGTGGGAGACTGAAGGGAATATGCCCTGAGAGGCAATAATAAAGTGTTTATTATGTGTATTCCAATTATATGATAGATGTTTATTTTGCATGCTATAATTGTATTAATACGGAAACGTTAATACATGTGTGTTTAATAAACAAACAGAAAGTTCCTAGTTATGCCTCTCTCATAAACTAGCTCGTTGATTAACAAGATGATCAAGGTTTCCTGATCATGGACATTGGATGTTGTTAATAACGGGATCACAACATTAGTGTAATGATGTGATGAACACTCATCCGAAGTATAGCATTACGATCAAAGTCATTGAGTTTATATTGCTATAACAACTTACGAAGTGATCCTAATCCTTAGACCATGAGATCATGTCAATCACTAACACCGGAAGAGTTTCTTGATAACATCAAACGTCACACCGTAACAGGGTGATTATAAAGATGGATTCAGAACTAACAAAGTGTTATGTTGAGGCTCATGGATCAAGAAGTGGAATTTGTTCATCCCAATGACGGATAGATATACTCTGGGCCCTCTCGGTGATATCACATTGATTAGCTTGCAAGCAAGTGATTTGATCACTAGAATGTTATATCACGGGAACGAGAAAAGAGTGCATGTCGGTAACGAGATCAAACTAGGTATGGAGATACCGATGATCGAATCTCGGACATGTAATATATCGTGAAACAAAGGGATTAAGATACTAGCGTAAAAGGTTCCGACGATCACAAGAAAGTCATCGTTGAATGTGTGGGAGTCAGTATGGGTCTCCAGATCCCGCTTCTGATTATTGATCCGAGAGGGGTCTCGATCATGTCCGCATTATTCACGAACCGTAGGGTGACACACTTAAGAGACACCGACATCCAATTGGAGCAAAAGTTTCATGCCGAAAAGAAAAGGAAAGCGCAGGAATTTATTTCACTAGACACCAAAACTGTTTCGGTTGAAATTGCTGAAACTGGTTCTGCATGTGAAATGGAATACTAGCAAGGGGTTTTATGTGAATGTTTGTTAATTAAAGTAATTAACAAAATTCTGAATAAATAAATAAAAGAGTTTTATTTAAATGAGAGCTTGCATTAAATTTGGTGGAAATTTAATGCATGTGAGTGGATTTTTGAGTGGAGGCTTTTTTAATGGGAGTGGAGGCTTTTCATTTTGAGTGGGAGCTCCACCCACATGAATGTGGAAGAGGTGGGGGCAGCCCCATGGCTGGGCGCCATGCCCCTTGGGTGCCCCCCCTCTCCCCTATAAAAGGCCCCCCTCTCCTCCTCTCACACCACACCTCCTCGTGAAGGATCTCTCTCCCCCTCTAGAATTTATCCCCCATGGTCTCGGACTAGCGAGATACATGTTCCCGGTGGCTATTCGGCAAGAAAGAGTTGTGCTTCCGCTGCATCGCTGGAGCGAGGAGGCGGAGGTTGCTCGGTGCCTCGAACGTGTGTGCGAGCACGGATGCGCTGCTGATTTGCGGCGCTAGGACTTCCTCTCGATCTTGAGATCGGCAAGAGATCGTCTACATCAACCACGAGTTGAACTCGTTAAGCTTTGTCGGTCTTCAAGGGTATGTTCTCTACGGATATACATCCGCCCGTTGTTTGTATCTAGTAGATGGATCTTGGTATATAGTTCACATCGTAGGAAAATTTTTGTTTTCTATGCTGCGAACCCTACATCAGAGCACTGTGTTGCCTGTAGGATTATGACCCTAGGATTGGATTAGAAACCACTAAGGAAAAAATTTCAACAATTTCCTCACTTGTCTTTTTCTTCTCATAAACTTTTCTAATTCTTCTTTCTCATCTCTATTTGTATATGAACTCCATCAACGAAGCTGTAAGGAAGGGACCACTCATGACCATGACCCTAGAGTGTGAGACTGAATTTCCAAAGGCTCTCAAGAACCTTATGGTTACTATGGGAATACATGGTGCAGCTGTGTACAAAGGTTTTCCTGTGATGGATGAAGGAGAAGAATATTGTTGGGTGCAACTTCACTTATACAAAAATAAGGAAGACAACCACAAAGAATCAGGATTCTGCATGGTCACCAACTCAGTGATGCACACCACATTCTTTGATTCAGCAAGGGATGCAGCTTGGAAGGCCATCAAAGAGCTTGGTCAAAGACTCAAGTGCAGAATGCTCAACACCCAAAATGACCTAAGGGAAGAAAAGAAGCATACCCAAGAGTTGGAAACTACCAATCAACAACTAAGGGGAGACATCATAGACTTGATTTGGGAATCTTGTGAACAAGATAGGCAGATGGCTACTAAGGATGCTTTGAGAGCCATTTTGTCTAGTGAGTGAGAGTTGTAATGTACTTCGTTAGTTGGACCACCACACTTATCATTTTATTTCCAAATTTTTTTGTCTAAGTTATGTTGAACCTTGGATGCTTGTAATGGATTTATGTTTGCCATGACTTGTGTTTGGTTTGCAAATGTTATGCTTGTGCTACCTTGTCTTGTGTTTATCTGTTGATGTTGATTCGAACTTTTCTCTATCTTATAAAATAGATGCCTAATGTTACTATCAGCACGGCTGAAGAGTTCAAGGGAACTCGTTTTGGCACTCGTCTTATTGAGCTCACTAGTGTGCTCAATCTTCCGCTTCCTAGCATCATGATGCTTCCCCTCACCAAGTTCGAGAGGAAGGACCTTTGGGGCTTCAAGGTTACTCAGCCAGGACGCCAGACTGAGCCAGCCACGGAGGCTATCACCTTCAAGCTTATGCATGATGACAAGGAGAGAGGCCTAGAGGTAGTCATGCAGGATTTGCTTGGACGCTTGTTAGGGAGACACTCTCAGGAGATTAGAGGTACTCACTTCCATGCCTTCGGTAGACGTGACGAGGATGGTGAGGCTATTGAGTTCGAGGATACTTCTAGAGAGACGGCAGAGCCGATTCGTCTGTACCTCGAGGACTTAGAGGTTCTTCTTAGGCACATAGACACTGATAGGACCAACGTCATGCTTAGCAATGACAAACTCCAGGTGCAGCTTCGTGAGAAGGACAAGCTCTTCGCGGAGCAAGATGAGATAGTCAAGGAAATGGAGGCCAAGTTTGAGAGTCAGGATAGAAAGTTCAAGAGTCAAGAGAAAAGGGTCCAAGATAGGAACAAGAGGATTCGAGACATGACTGCAGAACTAGAGGCCAAGTACTTCGAGCTCGAGCATCAGCAGGGTGTGATTGAGAGGCTTCGTGCATAGAAGAGGGCTCTCAAAGCCAAAGTAGAGGCCTTGACAACCAATGTTGAGGAATACAAGACCGCTATGGAGAATGCAGGTCTTACACTTGTTGATGAGGAGGTTGATGCAGAGGAGTAGTGATGACTACTCATTTATCTTATATTTACCATGCTTTTGTTTATTGAGTCGCAATGATCATCGAACATGTGGATGGCTTGCTATTGGTGTGTTTGCTTTTCAAACTTGTTGTTTACGTTGTTGAACTATTCTTATCTTGATGCATGTTTGGTGATTGTTTATGTGATGTATTGTGCATGTTAAACATCTGTGGGTATCTCATCCTTATCCTTATTGAAAACCACAGATGCCTCCCCGACGTGCCAATCCCAACCCGAACAACAACAATGTCACCCCAGAGATGCAGCAGCTGATGACAACTCATACGCAGCTGATGCAGATGATGACTACCTTTATGCAAAACCAGAACAACAACAATAACAACAACAATCAGAACAGTCCACCAGGTTTTGACATGCTTACCAGATTCTTAAGACTGAGGCCTACTAAGTTCTCAGGAACTACTGACCCCATGGTGGCCAATGATTGGCTACGCTCAGTGAACAAGGATTTGGTAACTGTTGGCTGTACTGATGAGGAGAAATTCATGTTTGCAGCACACTTGTTGGAAGGACCAGCAGCTACATGGTGGGATAACTTCCAGATCACCACTCCCATTGAGGATGTGACATGGGCTATATTTGAAGATGGTTTCCGTACAGCTCACATCTCATCCGGAGTGATAAGTTTGAAGAAGAAGGAATTTCATAAGTTGAAGCAGCACCACCGTAGCATGGCAGAGTATATTGAGGAGTTCAACAATCTGTCGCGTTATGCACCGGATGAAGTCGACACTGATGCTAAGAGGAAAGAGAAGTTCCTCGAAGGACTGAACGATGAACTGAACCTGTAGCTATATGTGGCCTATGTCCCCACCTATCAATCTCTTTGTGACAAGGCTGCCATCTTGGAGAGAAAGATGAAACAGGTTGAAAGCAAGAAGAGGAAACACAACTCTGATAAGCACAGCTCGGTATCGTATCACAAGCGTTCCCATTATGATGATAGTGGAAATTATGGATCCCACAAGCATGGAAAGTACAATAGCCACCACAACCACAACCGTCATCATGACAACAAGCATCACCGTAGTCATGACAATGACAAGTACAAGAATCACAAGAATGGATATAAGAGCCACCACAATGGAAGTGGAAGTGGTAGTGGAAGCCAGCCTGTCAAGAAGGATCTTAGTCAGGTTGAATGTTTCAAGTGTAATAAGATGGGGCATTATGCAAATGAATGCCTAGAAATGAAAGCTGAAGGACCCAACAAGCCCAACCCTTTCCAAAAGGGACAAGTGAACCACATCAATGTGGAAGAAATCTATGAGGAACCTGATGTTGTTGCTGGTAAGTTCAAACTCAATTCTGTTCCAGCATTTGTTCTCTTTGATACTGGTGCATCTCATTCATTCATATCAAGAGCATTTGTTGAAAGAAATGATCTACCGGTAGAAACTATTGGGTGTCCTATAAAAGTAAGTTCTCCTGGCGGAGAAATGATAGTGAACTCAGGATGTCATGATCTAGTCATAGAGTTTGGAAGTATAAGTTTCCCGTTAATCTAATAATCCTAAATTCCCAAGGATTGGATGTCATATTGGGAATGGACTGGATGACCAAGCACAAAGGAGTGCTAGATTGTGCCAACCATACTGTCACACTCACAACTCCAGAAAACAAAAGGATTAGATTCAAGACTAACTTTGAATCAAAAGGAGGTAAGCTAAATTCTCTTAAGGGCGTTAGCATGGACAGTGTGCCAATTGTGAGTGATTATCCAGATGTGTTTCTAGAAGAATTGTCGGGAATGCCACCAGATAGAGATGTGGAGTTTCTTATTGATTTGCTACCAGGATCTGGACCAATAGCAAAGAGACTGTATAAGATGTCAGTTGATGAGTTGAAAGAACTCAAGAAATAACTTGGAGAACAGTTGCAGAAAGGATTTATTCAACCAAGTTCTTCATCTTGGGGAGCACCAGTTTTGTTTGTGGAAAAGAAGGATAGAAGTCAAAGGTTATGCATAGATTACCGTTCACTCAATGAGGTGACTATCAAGAACAAATACCCTTTGCCTAGAATCAATGACTTGTTTGATCAGTTAGAAGGAGCATGTGTGTTCTCAAAGATTGATCTCCGATCAGGTTATTTCCAACTCAAGATAAGAGAACAAGACATACCTAAGACAGCTTTCACCACTAGGTATGGATTGTATGAGTATACCGTGATGCCATTTGGTTTGACCAATGCACCAACATACTTCATGAATGTGATGAACAAGGTGTTCATGGAGTTCCTTGACAAGTTTGTTGTCATTTTCATCGATGACATTTTGATCTACTCCAAGAGCAAAGAAGAGCATGAAGGACATTTATGTTTGATACTTGAGAAGCATAGAGAGCATAAGCTGTATGCCAAATTCAGAAAGTGTGAATTTTGGTTAAATGAAGTTGGATTTCTTGGACACATTGTGTCAGGAGATGGTGTAGCAGTTGATCCTACTAAAGTATCAGCAGTAACTGAATGGGAATCTCCTAAGTCAATAAAAGAGGTTCGTAGTTTCCTTGGCTTGGCAGGATACTACAGAAGATTTATTGAGAATTTCTCCAAAGTAGCTAAACCAATGACAGAGTTACTAAAGAAAGACAAGAAATTCTCTTGGTCTGAAGGATGTGAACTCAGTTTCCAAGAATTGAAGAAGAGACTAGTGACAGCACCGGTCTTATGTCTGCCAGATTTAGAGAAGGATTTCCAAGTGTATTGTGATGCATCTCACCATGGATTAGGTGCAGTGCTAATGCAAGAAGGGAAAGTTGTGGCTTATGCCTCGAGACAACTCAAAACTCATGAGGTAAATTACCCAACTCATGATTTAGAGTTAGCCTCTGTTGTCCATGCACTCAAAACATGGAGACATTATATTTTGGGAAAGCGATGTGAAGTGTTCACAGATCACAAAAGTTTGAAGTATATCTTCCAGAAAGAAATCAACATGAGACAAAGAAGATGGCTAGAACTAATCAAGTACTATGACTTGACTTTGCAATACCACCCCGGTAAAGCAAATGTTGTAGTAGATGCTCTAAGCTGTAAGGTTTTTGTAAATGGCCTTACTAAGGGAGAGTTGCCAGATGATCTGTGTGCCCAATTTAGAGATCTCAGATTGGAGATTGTGCCTGAAGGACATCTCATGTCATTGGATGTTCAACCCACTTTGTTGGACAAAATCAAAGAAGCTCAAAAGATAGATAAGGAAATTGAAGAGATCAGGGAAAAGATTGGCAAAGGAAAAGCCAAAGGATTCCATGAAGACGAACAGGGTACTTTGTGGTATGGAAAACGTATCTGTGTTCCACAAGATCCGGAGCTTCGGAAACTAATTTTACAGGAAGCACACAACTCACCATATTCCATTCATCCGGGTAACACCAAAATGTACATGGATATGAAAGAAAGATTTTGGTGGAATAATCTCAAGAAGGACATCGCCGAACATATCGCTTTGTGTGATGTATGTAGTAGAGTGAAAGCAGAACATCAGAAACCAGCAGGATTGCTACAACCCCTACCTATTCCTGATTGGAAGTGGGACAAGATTGGCATGGATTTCATCATTGGATTGCCAAGGACTAGGTCAGGATATGATTCTATTTGGGTAGTAGTGGATCGCCTAACTAAAGTGGCTCATTTCATACCCGTGAAGACAACCTATACAAGTGCTAAGTTAGCCAAGATCTATATGAGTAGGATTGTATGTCTGCATGGAGTACCCAAGAGTATTGTGTTTGATACGGGAACTCAATTCACTTCTCATTTTTGGAGGCAACTACATGAGTCATTCGGAACGAGGTTGGAATTCAGCACTGCTTTTCATCCTCAGACTGATGGACAAATAGAAAGGACCAACCAGATACTTGAAGATATATTGAGGGCATGTGCCCTAGACTATGGAGCCAGTTGGGATGAAAGTCTGCCTTACGCAGAATTCTCTTACAATAACAGCTATCAAGCCAGTATTGAGATGGCACCATTTGAATTTCTCTATGGAAGAAAGTGTACCACCCCATTTTTATGGAATGGTGTGGGAGAAAGAAATTTGTTCGGACCAGAACTAATCAAAGAGGCTGAAGAGAAAGTCAAGTTGGTTAAGGACAGATTGAAGATAGCACAGTCCCGACAGAAGAGCTACACGGAACCTAAGCGTAGAGAAGTCACCTACGAAGTGGGAGATAGAGCTTATCTTAGAGTGTCACCACTTCGTGGAGTGAAGAGGTTTGGAGTCAAAGGAAAATTGGCCCCAAGATAGGTTGGACCATTCAAGATTCTGAGTCGTAAAGGAGAAGTAGCTTATGAGATTGAATTGCCAGAATCATTGTCTGATGTTCACAATGTGTTTCATGTGAGTCAACTTAAGAAATGTCATCCAGATATGGAAGAGACTTCTTTGAAGGATACTATACCTTTGGAGGAGGTTCAATTGGAAAGTGATCTCACTTATGAGGAAAAACCCATCAAGATTCTTGAGGCTGCAGAAAGAGTTACTCGGACTAAGACCATCAAATTCTGCAAAGTTCAATGGAACCATCATTCCGAAGAAGAAGCAACATGGGAAAGAGAAGATGATCTTCGGAAAGACCACCCTCACCTATTTTCTAGCCAATCCGAATCTCGAGGGCGAGATTCACCTTAAGGGGGTTAGATTGGTAACATCCCTAAAATCATGTTTTCAAAGCCTTGCATATCATCCATGCATTCATGATCATTTAGGGTTCAATTTCAAAGTCATTCACAAAAACAGAAGCATTTGGGTGCTTGTTATTTTATGTAAACAAGCATTGATTCAATGCCACTCTCTAGTGAGGGAATATTTGTTTTAAAACCATTGTTGTGAGTTCACAGGATTGGTTGGTTGAGTTCCAAGCTTGGACAAAATTTTCCAAAACAAAATTTGGTATTAAAACCATTTTCAAATCTTTATCAAATCATGTTCTAAGGCACTGTTATTTTGAAATTTTCAAAAGGACCAAGCAAGTCTAATGAGACAGCATGGTTTTATATTCAACAGTATACAGGTTTCACTTTGTACAACTCCAGAAAGATTTTGAATGCAAATGCTTTTGAATTTTTTTGAAAAGGATTCCTGAAAATTAATTTAGAAAAAGAAAAGAGATAAGAAAACAGAATTGGGCAAGCGCCAGCTTTTCAGCCCAACAGCCAAAGCAGCCCACCCGGGTTTTCCCCTCTCTCTCTGTTTCTCACCACGCTCGCGCACACCCACTCGCTGACGCCTCGGACCCACTGCCACGCAAGTTTGTCGTCAATCTCGCGCCGAAGACCTGATCGCCGCGGCCATTTCCTCCCCGAAGCAAATGTGCTTAATTGGCATTGATTGCTCGTGAGATTCTCGCCCCTTCTCTGGCTACTTAACCCCCACCCCTCTGCGACCATTTACCCTCACTCAGCACCCCCACTCTGCCACCAGGCTGCCCACAATCTCACTTGCACTGCCGTAGTACTAAGCCACTCCGGCGTGCGATTCCGGTAAGCATCGTCCGCCCCCTGTCTCTGATTCATACAAGCGTGAACAGTGTGTACTTGCGCATCTTCTCATGCCTTTATTTTGCTCTGTATCATCCTAGAGCGTCGTCATCGTCCACCTCTGAAAGCAACCGAAGCTCAGCGCACCTCCGGCGATCCCTCCTAGTAGTTCCCGACCACCCCTTCCTCTCTTCTGGATACTCACTTGTTCGCCTGGCTTGTGTGTGTCTAACAGCATCTCTAGTTTGTCTTAGCGCGCACCACAACCTCGCCCCCGACGACGCCAGATCTTGCCCGACGACAGGCTACACTCCGACGAGCAATAGCAGCCGAATCCGAGCGCCCATGTCCCTCCCTCGACCACCTTGAGCTTCACTCCAGTCCCGCGAACACGGTAAACACCTCCACTCCTCCCCGCGCGATCTGAATCGCCGGCAACATCTCTGATAGAGCTATGCCACCGCATCGCCGCCGCTGGCGCCGCCCATCTGTGATCGTTTGATCCGTGGTCGTAGGATCTAGATCCAGCGATTAGAAACAGATCTGAAGCGAAGTGGTACGAGCAGATCTGGGCATGCGTGTTAAGTTAGATCTAACAGCCCGCAAGTATGATCCGGTGCGAAATAGTATCAGCCAATCAGAGAGCGCCGCGTGGCTAGTTCTTTGTTTTAAAAACAGAATTTAGATCTATTAGTGATTCAAACTTGTAAAATTCATAACTTTTGATCCCCACGTTCAAATTTTTCAAATTTTATATCATTGGAATCAGGAGAGAAAATCCTATCTGTTTATGCAATGTGTTTAATTCTTTGCCTCTGTTAAAAGGTTGTTTTGCAGAAACTTGTGTAGGCTTATTTTGGATATAGAAATGATTTGAAAAATGTTGTAAAGATCAAATAACGATTATTTTGGGTATCTTGAACTTGTTTATGTTTGAGCACTGTTTACTTGTCTTGTTTGGTGTAGAAAAATCATCACATGGCATTTGCATGCATTCATATATTTTTGTTTGTATATTTGATATGTGATTTTGGTGCCATTATTTTATGTGTAGATTTCAGTGCAAATAGTGATTGTGATTGTGAAGATTGTTGCTACTCCCCAAACTACCTAGGCAAGTGGTGCTTCATGATGTTATTCCTATATTTTCACCTATGCACTAGAAATATTTTGTATAGAATTTGCATGAATATTTTGATAAGTATCTATATGCTATGCTTGGGAAATCCTAGTAGTTGTAGAATTGTAAGGAATTTATCTAAGTTAAGATGATTACCATTGCCATGCTTAGCCTAGCTAGTAGCAACCAAGGGTGGTTTTATATTCATGCTATATGAAATATTTCTAAGTCTGTTGACTTGTGTTTTTGCTTAATAAAACAACTAAGTGAATGAAACACCTGGGTGGAATGGAAAGAATGGTTTGTGTTGAGTCGTTAAACAAGGCCCATTTCTATGGTTTACTGTCACATCCCAAGATTTTCCAAATCTTGTTATGTGAAAAATAAATGAATAAAATAAAACTTTGTTGATTTTCAGGGTGAGAAGAAACTTTTTGAATCCAATTGGGAACTTTCAAAACCTATTTTGGATCAAATAAAATCCTAAAGGAGTTTATAAAGATAAATAATCAATAAAAAAATATTTAAAATTACTATTTTCGATCTTTTAATAAAGGATTTGGTTTTCAAAAGAAAAGGTGGATTTATAAATAAAGATTATTTTATAATCCAAATTAAAACTTGGCCAAGCTTTTGAAATATTTCTATTTGATAAAAATAGTAAAGGTTTATTTAAATAAAATAATTCCATTGCAAAGTGTGGTGGATGTTTGAATTGTTTGTTTGTTGAATTGATTGTTGAATTTCAAAACAGAAAAAGAATTGGAAAAAGGAAAAGATTCAGAACAGGAAAAAAATAAGAAAAGGACCAGCCCAACAAGCTGGCCCAACAAGACCCAGTCCAGCCCACCTACTCTTTCCCACGGCGAAACGTTTTTCACCGTAGACAGAACCCGCAGAGCAACTGACTTATGGACCCCACCTCCACTCCCTTTCTTTCGCTGACGAGCAGACCCCACCGCCAGCTCACATGTCTTCAACCACGCGACCAGTTCCTGCTCCCCCTCTCTCCCGTTTCTGCGTTGAATTCGCGAGCTTAATTCTTGATTAATGGCGCAATAATCCCGCCCTGCGACCACGAACGATAAAGCGTCTCCCCATCCTCTCTCGTTCCCCTCTGTCGCCCCACCTCAACGCGCCCCCAGGCTGTCGTATTTTGCTCAACACCACCCTCTGCTCCGACGAGGTCCGGTGCCAATTCCGGCGACCCAACGCCGCCCCTTGCCTCATCGACCACGCACACATACTCCACACATCCTGGCGCATCTCCCCGTGCCACTCGTTCGCCCGCGAGTGCATTGTAGCCTCGGCTTCGTCGACACCGAGCGTGCGCCGCCGTCTGCCATTACTCCGTTGAGCACCCTAGGTGAACTCCGACCGCCCTAAGCACTCTCGGTGATGCACACATCTTCCCCAGATCATCCTGCATCTAACCATGCCTCCACTTTTTCTTAGAACGTTCCTAAACGACGCCAGCAATGACACCTGAGCACAACCGACGCCGCTGCACACTCCGGCGAGAGATTGCCGCCGTACCTGAGCGCCCCTTCGACAGAGACGACCACGTTGAGCACCAGCATTCCACGGTGATTCTGGTGAGCATCTCCCCTACTCCTCTCGCTTCCTGTTCTCGTCGTTACGCCATAGCCAGAGCACCGCCGCCGCGCGCCACCGTCGTCGCGCCGCCAGTTCTTGGCAAGGCATTTAGCAGCCGTCCGATCCAGATCAGAGGCACGCGTTTGATTGACTTATCGAAGGGGTAAGATCGATCATGTGCCGCACGATTCACTTTAAATCCTGCGGTCCACGTTGCTGATCCGAACGAACCGGTATGACCCAATGGAAATCAGACACGTGGCTCTGAATGTGAGTTAAGATAGAAACATTTCTATTAGTGGTTTGAATTTGTAAATTGCACAACTTTTGATCCACATGTCCAAATTTTGCAAACTTTATATCAATGGAATCAGTGGAACAAGCCCTAGCCAATAATGCCATTTGTTTAGTAAAAAGTTTTTATTAAATTGTTTGTTTTTGCAGAAACATTTGTATGCTTGTTTAGATTATAAAAATTATTCAAAAATGATTTTGGGGATAAAATCTTTGGAAAATGGTGTGATTTGAACCTACTGACCATAGGAAACACTTTGTGGTTTCAAAAATATATTTGGTGATGCAAAAGAATGATTCTTTGATTTAAAACCATTTCTAGTCAAATAGAAATATAGTTTATTTATTAAAAATGGTTTTGGAGGAAAACCTTTGGGAAATGTTTTGTTTTAAACTCTCTGACCCTAAACACAAAGTTTTATGGATTGAAAACATATTTGGTGAACCCTATAGATTAATGCCTTAGTAAAAATATTTCTACACCACATAAAATGATACTTTGTTTTGAAAATGGTTTATAAAGTGAAACCTTTTGCAAATGACTTTGCCACTTTAAAAAATGACCAACAGGTGTTTTAAAATGTTTATGACCCATTAGGAATCACTTGTCCAAATAAAACAATCCTTGGCATGCTTGCATGCATTATCTTGGTTCTATGATTTTATGTGATGTTTTGCTTGATTGGTAGATTGAGATTGTGCCTTGCTTGATTGATTTGTAGTGACTTGAAGAAGTGTTATTGTTGCAAGGACAAGGAGTGAACTTATACTCTACCAAAAAGGCAAGTGATGCTTCATACTCTTGTCCCATTACTTTCACTATGCATTAGTGATTTTTTTTCTAAGTAAAACTTGCATGGAACTTTTGCTAAGTATAAACCTTTCTTTAGGAAAACCTAGTAGATGAAACCTTAGTAGAAATCTTCCTAAGTTAAGATTCCTATTACTATCAAGCTTAGCCTAGCTAATAGAAAACAAGGGTGGAATATATATTCACACTATGGGAAAATTTCTAAGTCTGAGGACTTGTGTTTTGTTTAATAAAACAACTAAGTTAATGAATCACCTGGGTGGAATGGTAATTGCTTGGTGGATTTTGGTTGAGTGGTTCACAAGTCCCATGTTTATGGTTTACCTTGTGTATCTCACTTGTGGATGGCCACCTAGGAACAAAGAGATTTGAGATGTCAAATGTTGAGAAGCTTCAAGTGCAACCACTTGGCATTATGGGCTCTGCCTGGATCATATAGGTTGCAAGAACTTAGCCATATGGACAGTTGGTGGTAGAGTTTGATAGGTTGGAACGCGTCCATTTTGGTCTAAGGGAAGGCTTCTGAAAGATCTTGTCTTGGGAAACCAAGTCTTGTGGGGAAAGTGCACCACCTCTGCAGAGTGTAAAACCTAAGTACTTAGCCATGTCCCTGGTAAAGGACAATTTGAGCATCAAGACATGGAAGCAATCAAGAATCTCATCATTCAAATTTCTAAGTTAAAAACTTGTGGTTGAACAAGGGTTAAAGGATCTTCATCTTTGATTGGGAGAAATGTTTTTGTCAAGCAAAAACTTAGTGTTTTCAAAATGATAAGGAAAATCTATTTTGAGCAATGCAAGCCTCAACTCCACTTAGCCAAATGCATATAGATGATAGACTCCACCATACTACCCTAGTATCACTTTCCAATACAATTCAAATGTATTGACCCTTTGTGGCTGTAACTTGTATGTTGCAGGTTTGATTGATGTTAGTAAAGTTTGATGATTAGGATTACAAAGTCTACAACCAACATGTCTTCCTGTGGCACTTTGAAGATGAAGGACCCCTTGCTTATAGATATTCTGCTGCAATGTAATGTAATAGCCAAATGAGCTATGTAAGATGTAATAAATTATGTAATTCCTGGTTATAAAGTTGTATTATGACCTTTGTTTCTTGATATTACATCTTAACTGTGTATGCTAGCTATTGATCCAGGGACTAGCATTGTAAACACAGGGATCTCTACCTTATTAAAGGTTGGGACCCTTACAGATGGTATCAGAGCATTGTGTTGCCTGTAGGATTTGTAAACCTAGGATTGGACAAAAACCCTTAGAAAAATAGGAGTTGTATTTGTTCCAAAAAATATTTACAAAGCAATCTTGTAAACTCTTTCCTCAACCATTTTGGTTTCAACTCTACATCTCTTCTACTTCAACTTGATGGAAAAACCTACCCCATGGCCAAAGATTTTACCATGTGCCAAGGACTTCTTCAACTCTAATGACTTCAACATCTTCAGCATATTCACCAAGGACTTCAATCTTGGATATCACTAAAGAAAAGTGAGACAAGGAATCTTTATCAAGATTTGGAGACTAAGGAAACACAAGTTATAAAGAGCCCACATCATTTGGAGTTTTTGTGACCAAGAATTTTCCTAAGGAAACCATGATCTCATGCAAGAAGAATCAACCAAGAAGGATGGAAATATCTCAAGTGAACCATATAGATGGACCACCATATTTAGTTAAGTCAAACACACCAACTTATGAGGTGTAACAAAATATTTTTGGTTGCCTAAGAATGTGCTTGAACTTGGTTGGTTGAGTGAAATGTTTGGCTTGTGATTGCTTGCACATTGCTTGAGTGAATTGTGATGTGTGTGATTAGAATTATTCCCTTAGAAATATTTTTGCCTATTCTAAATCCCAATCCAACCCCAAATAGATGACTACTCCAGGAAACTCCAACATCAAGGTTGATGACAACAAAAACAACCAAGAGGACAACATGAGAGAACTCATAGCAACCCAAAACCAATTGAACCAAGAGACAACTCGGCTTTTAGCCAACAACAATGGATTAGACCCAGCCATACAAAGGATTTTGAAACTTCAATCCCAATTGGTGCAAGGATTGGTTACTCAAATGATCAACATGAGAGAAAGCTTTTCCCAAAGAGCTAATGACAACAAGGATGACAAAGATGTTATTCTAGAAGGAACCCAAGCATGCAATATTGGTGGAGACAAGGATCATGCATCCAAGGAACATGAAGATCAATGCCCCAATGATGAAGAAGAAATTCATATCTCTACTAACTGCCCCAAGAAGAGAGAAAGATTTCCCACCTTTGAGGAGCATGAACTAAAAGAACTCCTAGCTTTGGAGAGACCCAAAAAGAAGAAGAAGGACATAAGCCAGATACAATGTTACAATTGCAAAGAGATGGGAAACTATGCCAGTGAATTCCCAGAAAAGAAGAAGAACCAAAGAAACAAACAGGAGGCAATGATACCAAAGGAAGAGAAAGATATCAGCCAAGTGATGTGTTTCAAATGCAAGGAGCTAGGCCACTATGCAAACTTCTGTCCAGGAAAGTTACACCAAGACCCCAAGAAGGCCAATATGTAATTTAGTTGGAAATTTTTTAAGGGTGGTAGTACCCTAGATGCTTTTGAGCCAATTTGTAACCCTAGCCTCCCCAAATTTCGGGACGAGATTTATTTTAAGGGTGGTAGCCTGTCACATCCCAAGATTTTCCAAATCTTGTTATGTGAAAAATAAATGAATAAAATAAAACTTTGTTGATTTTCAGGGTGAGAAGAAACGTTTTGAATCCAATTGGGAACTTTCAAAACCTATTTTGGATCAAATAAAATCCTAAAGGAATTTATAAAGATAAATAATCAATAAAAAAAATATTTAAAATTAATATTTTGGATCTTTTAATAAAGGATTTGGTTTTCAAAAGAAAAGGTGGATTTATAAATAAAGATTATTTTATAAGCCAAATTAAAACTTGGCCAAGCTTTTGAAATATTTCTATTTGATAATAATAGTAAAGGTTTATTTAAATAAAATAATAAGGATTTAATATCCAATTTTATTTTAGTAAAGGCTTTTCCCATTTTAAATAAACTCTAAAACTTATTTATTTATTTTAAATAAGTTTTCCAAGTATTTTATAATAAAACCTACTGAGGTGTTTTGGTTTTATTTTAGATTTCAAAATAAAGTTTTTAATAAAACAAATCCTGTTTGATTTAATGACTAAGGTCCATTTTATTATTAATGGACCCTAAAATAAAATGTTATTTTATTTTAAACAAGTTTTCCAAGTATCTTCTATTTTTCAAATAAAACCTACTGATTTGGTTTTGAAAATAATTAGATTTCAAAATGGAGTTTTTAAATAAATTAAAACCCATTTGATTTATTAAATAGTGTCCATTTTATTTAATTATAAATGGACTCTAAAATAAAATAGTATTTTATTTTGGGAATTGGTTTATGTTGTTAAACAGAACCAAATTCCATTGCAAAGTGTGGTGGATGTTTGAATTGTTTGTTTGTTGAATTGATTGTTGAATTTCAAAACAGAAAAAGAATTGGAAAAAGGAAAAGATTCAGAACAGGAAAAAAAATAAGAAAAGGACCAGCCCAACAAACTGGCCCAACAAGACCCAGTCCAGCCCACCTACTCTTTCCCACGACGAAATGTTTTTCACCGTAGACAGAACCCGCAGAGCAACTGACTTGTGGACCCCACCTCCACTCCCTTTCTTTCGCTGATGAGCAGACCCCACCTCCAGCTCACGTGTCTTCAACCACGCGACCAGTTCCTCATCCCCCTCTCTCTCATTTCTGCGTTGAATTCGCGAGCTTAATTCTCGATTAATGGCGCAATAATCCCGCCCTGCGACCACGCACGATAAAGCGTCTCCCCCTCCTCTCTCGTTCCCCTCTGTCGCCCCACCTCAACGCGCCCCCAGGCTATCGTATTTCGCTCAACACCACCCTCTGCTCCGACGAGGTCCGGTGCCAATTCCGGCGACCCAGCGCCGCCCCTTGCCTCATCGACCACGCACACATACTCCACACATCCTGGCGCATCTCCCCATGCCACTGGTTCGCCCGCGAGTGCACTGTAGCCTCGGCTTCGTCGACACCGAGCGTGCGCCGTCGTCTGCCATTACTCCGTCGAGCACCCCAGGTGAACTCCGACCGCCCTAAGCTCTCTCAGTGATGCACACATCTTCCCCAGATCATCCTGCGTCTAACCATGCCTCCACTTTGTCTTAGCACGGTCCTAAACGACGCCAGCAACGACACCTGAGCACAACCGGCGCCGTTGCACACTTCGGCGAGAGATTGCCGCCGTACCTGAGCGCCCCTTCGACAGAGACGACCACGTTGAGCACCAGCATTCCACGGCGATTCTGGTGAGCATCTCCCCTACTCCTCTTGCTTCCTGTTCTCTCTGTTACGCCGTAGCCAGAGCACCGCCGCCGCGCGCCACCGTCGTTGCGCCGCCAGTTCTTGGCAAGGCATTAGCAGCCGTCCGATCCAGATCAGAGGCATGCGATTGATTGACTTATCGAAGGGGTAAGATCGATCCTGTGCCGCACGATTTACTTTAAATCCTGCAGTCCACATTGCTGATCCGAACGAACCGATATGACCCAATGGAAATCAGACACGTGGCTCTGAGTGTGAGTTAAGACAGAAACATTTCTATTAGTGGTTCGAATTTGTAAATTGCACAACTTTTGATCCACACGTCCAAATTTTGCAAACTTTATATCAATGGAATCAGTGGAACAAGTCCTAGCCAACCATGCCATTTGTTTAGTAAAAAGTTTCTGTTAAATGGTTTGTTTTTGCAGAAACATTTGTATGCTTGTTTAGATTATAAATTATTCAAAAATGATTTTGGGGATAAAATTTTTGGCAAATGGTGTGATTTGAACCTACTGACCATAGGAAACACTTTGTGGTTTCAAAAATATATTTGGTGATGCAAAAGAATGATTCTTTGATTTAAAACCATTTCTAGTCAAATAGAAATATAGTTTATTTATTAAAAATGGTTTTGGAGGAAAACCTTTGGGAAATGTTTTGTTTTAAACTCTCTGACCCTAAACACAAAGTTTTATGGTTTGAAAACATATTTGGTGAACCATATAGATTAATGCCTTAGTAAAAATATTTCTACACCACATAAAATGATACTTTGTTTTGAAAATGGTTTATAAAGTGAAACCTTTTGCAAATGACTTTGCCACTTTACAAAATGACCAACAGGTGTTTTCAAATGTTTATGACCCATTAGGAATCACTTGTCCAAATAAAAAAATCCTTGGCATGCTTGCATGCATTATCTTGGTTCTATGATTTTATGTGATGTTTTGCTTGATTGGTAGATTGAGATTGTGCCTTGCTTGATTGATTTTTAGTGACTTGAAGAAGTGTGATTGTTGCAAGGACAAGGAGTGAACTTATACTCTACCAAAAAGGCAAGTGATGCTTCATACTTTTGTCCCATTACTTTCACTATGCATTAGTGATTTTTTTTCTAAGTAAAACTTGCATGGAACTTTTGCTAAGTATAAACCTTGCTTTAGGAAAACCTAGTAGATGAAACCTTAGTGGAAATCTTCCTAAGTTAAGATTCCTATTACTATCAATCTTAGCCTAGCTAATAGAAAACAAGGGTGGAATATATATTCACACTATGGAAAAATTTCTAAGTCTGAGGACTTGTGTTTTGTTTAATAAAACAACTAAGTTAATGAATCACCTGGGTGGAATGGTAATTGCTTGGTGGATTTTGGTTGAGTGGTTCACAAGGCCCATGTTTATGGTTTACCTTGTGTATCTCACTTGTGGATGGCCACCCAGGAACAAACAGATTTGAGATGTCAAATGTTGAGAAGCTTCAAGTGCAACCACTTGGCATTATGGGCTCTGCCTGGATCATATAGGTTGCAAGAACTTAGCCATATGGACAGTTGGTGGTAGAGTTTGATAGGTTGGAACGCGTCCATTTTGGTCCAAGGGAAGGCTTCTGAAAGATCTTGTCTTGGGAAACCAAGTCTTGTGGGGAAAGTGCACCACCTCTGCAGAGTGTAAAACCTAAGTACTTAGCCATGTCCCTGGTAAAGGACAATTTGAGCATCAAGACATGGAAGCAATCAAGAATCTCATCATTCAAATTTCTAAGTTAAAAACTTGTGGTTGAACAAGGGTTAAAGGATCTTCAATCTTTGATTGGGAGAAATGTTTTTGTCAAGCAAAAACTTAGTGTTTTCAAAATGATAAGGAAAATCTATTTTGAGCAATGCAAGCCTCAACTCCACTTAGCCAAATGCATATAGATGATATACTCCACCATACTACCCTAGTATCACTTTCCAATACAATTCAAATGTATTGACCCTTTGTGGCTGTAACTTGTATGTTGCAGGTTTGGTTGATGTTAGTAAAGTTTGATGATTAGGATTACAAAGTCTACAACCAACATGTCTGCATGTGGCACTTTGAAGATGAAGGACCCCCTGCTTATAGATATTATGCTGCAATGTAATGTAATAGCCAAATGAGCTATGTAAGATGTAATAAATTATGTTATCCTGGTTATAAAGTTGTATTATGACCTTTGTTTCTTGATATTACATCTTAACTGTGGATGCTAGCTATTGATCCAGGGACTAGCATTGTAAACACAGGGATCTCTACCTTATTAAAGGTTGGGACCCTTACATTTACCTTGTGTATCTCACTTGTGGAAAGCCACCCAGGAACAAAGGGGTTTGAGATGCCAAATGTTAAGAAGCTTCTAGTGCAGCCACATGGCATTATGGGCTCTGCCTGGATCATATAGGTTGCAATCACTTAGCCACTTGGACAGTTGGTGGTAGTGGGATGAAAGGTTTGGAACGCGTCCATTTAGTCTAAGGGAAGGCTTCTGAAAGGTCCTGTCTTGGTGAAAATCAAGTCTTGTGGGGAAAGTGCACAACCTCTGCAGATGGAAGAATCTAAGTACTTAGCCATGTCCCTGGTATTGGAAAACTTGAGCATCAAGACATGGAAGCTATCAAGAATCTCCACATCCCAATTTCTAAGTTAAAACTTGTGGTTTTACAAGGGTGAAGGTTCACCAATGTATATTGGTGATTCCTTGGGAAAGTTTTGTCAATGAAAAACTTAGTGTTTTCAACTAATAGGTAAAACCTATTTTGAGCAAAGCAAGCCTAAGCTACACTTAGCCAAATACATGTAGTATCTAGATTGTTAATATTCTACTAAGGTATCACTTGCCAATACTATTCCAAAAGTATTGACCCACTATGGCTGTAACTTGTGATGTTGCAGGTTATTCTGATGATGATTAGGGGTTATGAGTCTACACTCAACATGCTTTCCTGTGGCACATGAAGATGAAGACTTATTTATCTTATTTAATATTTGAACTCTTGTATTAGGCCTGTGGCCATGGAGTTGTAAAAGACTATGTTTGTCTCTAGAATGATATGTAATAATGACCTTTGTTTCTGTGTACTTCATCTTAAACTGTGGATGCTAGCATTGATCTAGGGACTAGCATTGCAATCACAGGGATCTTTACCTTTATAAAGGTGGGATCTTACATGCATAAACCTTTTCAACTATATAGGGGCCTTCCCACTTTGATCTGAGCTTTCCTGGAAATAACTTAAGATGAGAGTTATAGAGCAGAACTTTATCTCCACTTTGAAAAATCTTAACCTCTATTTTTCTATCATGCCATCTTTTTACTTTTTCCTTAAACAGTCTAGCATTTTCATAAGCCTCACTCCTAAACTCGTCTAAAGCATGTATGTTTAATAAATGTTTTTCTCCTGCTGCTTTAAGATTATAGTTTAAGTTTTTGATTGCCCAAAAGTCTCTATGTTCCAATTTTAAAGGTAGATGGCATGCCTTACCGTATACCATCTTATATGGTGTCATACCCATTGGATTTTTAAATGCAGTCCGGTATGCCCAAAGAGTGTCATTTAGCTTGTATGACCAATCTTTTATTGATTTATCCATTGTCTTCTCGAGTATGGTCTTAAGTTCTCTATTAGAGAGTTCCACTTGACCACTCGTTTGGGGATGATATGGTGAAGCAACACAGTGAGTTACCTCATATTTACCAAGGATTTTCCTGAATGTTCCTTTTATAAAATGAGAACCACCATCAGTAATTAAAAATCTAGGAACTCCAAACCTGGTAAATATGACATCCTTGATCATCTTCACGGAAGCGGCTGCATCTGCATGGTTAGTTGGGATAGCTTCAACTCATTTAGTAACATAATCGACAGCAACAAGAATATCAGTGTAACCATTTGATTCTATAAAGGGTCCCATGTAATCCATTCCCCATACATCAAATGGTTCAATTATAAGACTATAATTCATCGCCATCTCTTGTCTTCTGCCTATATTACCTCTTCTCTATCAAGCATCACAATATTCCACATACCTTTGTGCATCTTTGAACAAGGTGGGCCAATAGAATTCTGATTGAAGTACCATTTCCGCAGTTCGCCTGCCCGCATGATGTCCTCCATAGGGGCTGCCATGACAGGCTTGCAAAATTTCATTCATTTCATGGTTAGGAACACACTTTCGAATCATTCCATCAGGTCCATGATGATAAAGAAATGGTTCATCCCAAAAGTAATGTCTAAGATCATTAAAGAATTTCATTATTTTGTTTCTTGTCATACTAGGAGGTACAAATTTTACTGCTAGATAATTAGCATAATCTGCATACCACGGATCAACTACTTCAATTTTTGCTAAGTACTCTCCCACAAATGACTCATTTATAGGCATGGGGTCGGTAATTATTCCCTCCATCCTAGATAGATGATCTACTACTGGATTATCTTTACCCCTCCTATCTACTATTTGTAAATCATATTCTTGCAGTAATAATACCCACCTAATCAACCTGGGTTTTGCATCCTTTTTCACAAGAAGGTGGCACAAAGCTTGGTGATCTGTATGAACTGTTACTCTAGAATTAATAATATAAGATCTAAATTTGTCACAGGCAAAAATTATAGCAAGGAACTCTTTCTCAATAGTAGCATAATTTCTCTGAATATTATTAAGAGACCTACTAGCGTAATAAATAACATTTAAATTCTTCATGTCTCGTTGTCCTAATACAGCTCCTAATCATAATCAGTAGCATCACACATGATTCAAATGGTTCATCCCACTTTGGAGGTTGCATGATAGGTGCTGAAACTAATTTGTTTTTAAGATTTTCAAAAGATGCAATACAGTCATGGTCTATATAGAACGGAGTTTCTTTGTCAAGAAGGTTATTAAGAGGCATAGCTATTTTAGCAAAATCTTGTATAAAACACTTGTAAAAACCTGCATGTCCCAAAAACATTTTTAAGTTTTTAATGTCTTGAGGTATAGGAAGGTTTTCTATAGCATTTATATTGGTCTTATCTATTTCTATACCTTTTTCTGAAACCTTATGTCCAAAAACTTTACCTTCTCTTTCCATGAATCGACATTGCTCCCAATTCAAAACTAAGTTCGATTGCTTGCATCTCTACAAAACCTTGTCTAGATTATAGAGACAATTATCAAATGTTGTTCCATAAACAACGAAATCATTTGTTAGAAATTCCATAGTCTTTTCAACAAGATCATCAAAGATTTTTAAAACACATTCTTGAAAGGTTGCAGTTGCATTGCATAAGCCAAATGGGATCAATATATAAGCATAAGTATCGTAAGGACATGTGAAAGTTGTTTTCTCTTGATCTTCAGGCTGTATAGCAATTTGAGAATAACCGGAATAACCATCAAGAAAACAAAAATAAGAATTATTGCTTAGTATTTCTAAAATTCTATCCATGAATGGTATAGGTTTATGATTTTTCTCTGTCTCACGGTTTACTTTTCTAAAATCGATGGACATGCGATATCCAAAAATAGGTCTTATAGGGTTTAGTTCACCATCCTCATTCATAGCAGCATCAAGACCCCCATGTCTTGGTATGCAATGAGCTGGGCTAACCCATTTACTATCAGAAATAGGATATATTATGCCGGCATCTAGTAAGCGTATAACTTCTTTTCTCACTACTTCTTTCATTTTAGGATTAAGCCTTCTGTTTGTGTCAACTATAGGTAAACATCTTCAAGCATGGTAATCTTATGTGTCACAATGGGTTTATTCCTTTAATGTCACTTGGAGTATACCCAGATGCTTCACGATGCTTCATCAAAACTGAAATAAGTTTATTTATTTCATTTTCTAATAAATTTTTACTACTAATAATAGGAAATTTGTTTTCATTATCTAAATATTCATACCTCAAATTGTCTGGAAGTCGTTTCAATTCAATTGGAGGAGGTTCTTCGTCACCTTTTCTTACTAGTTCTTCATAATCATGTGGTTTTTGTGCTTCCGGGGTGGAGTCAAGGTAGTCATCTATGTCTTCTCTTTCCTCATCATCTTGTGCCTCTTCCAAATTAACTAAGCTTCTTTCTAATTCATCTTGGGGAGTGCTGAAATGAATCAAGGCCAGGTCGGCAATTGTTTTCTCTTCCTTGATATCTTTTATTTCATATGGCCTCTTTTTAGGTTAGAAAAGTGGAATGCCATTTCCTCTTCTCCAAACATCTTGTAAATAGTCTCCTCCTTATTATCAATTCGAGCTTTTCTTATGGAGACAAAAGGCCTGCCTAAAAGAATAGGAAAAAAAGTATCTCGAGGCATATCAACGATATGAAAATCAACAGGGTACACGAGTGGTCTGACAAACACATAGATATTTCAAATAACACCTTACGGTTTATATTAGTTCTATTAAATAGTTTAATAGTAGTGTCTACCAATTCCACATCTGGATTATTTAAATTGTAGCGAAGTTCCTCGTAAAGTGATGAAGGCATAACATTTATATTAGACATTGGATCACAAATTCCATATAGGGAAGTTTCTCCACAATATATAGGAGTGATGGGTTTAGAAGTTTCTTTACCTTGTATCCTACCTATAATGAAGTCTGAAGTTTCAGAATCTAGCATAACTACTTCATTTTCCATGATTCTTGCTTCCGTAAGATCTTTGAATATAACAATATTTGCATTGGTAGCATCGGGTTCTTTTCTGCTTTCTTTGGTCTTCTCTTTGTGCGTTCTTCCTCCATGCACTTCTTCTTAATATTTGCTTGAATAGATTCAGAGGAAAATTCTATAAATGATGCATCCTCTCTTTCTTGCTTCTTTTCTTCGAGGGGTTTTTGAAGTCCCCATTCTGAAGGTACCTGTAGATGCCATGCATAATTCTCAACAATTTTCTTTACCAAATAAGAATCAATGCCGAGGGTTTTAATCATCGCACAATTCCTTTCATCTGCAATAAAGTCATTAGCACAAGCATATTCAGAAGAATCTTTCATATTGCTCTCCTCATTTTTAAGGCTTTCTGTTGTTTCTTTCATTTTCATTATTAATTTCCAAGCTTCTTCATAAGTATAAGATAGGAAATTACCATTAGAAGCGGTATCTAGGCTTGCTCTATTTTTATTGTTAATCCCTCCATATAAAGTATGGGTAATTAACCAATCAGGCAAACGGTGATGGGGGAAATTGTCTACATAGCTTTTATACCTTAGATAGCCTTCATATAAACTCTCATCGGGATTATTTTTGAAACTAATAATAATACCTCTCATCCTGTGAGCTTTGCTTTCTGAATAAAATTTTGACAAGAATTTGGTTGTCAAATCCGTCCATGTCCTTGGTGCTTCTGCACAAAAGGATCTATACCAGTTGCAAACATTATTAGAGATAGTATGTCTAAACAACTGGATTTTAACCTTATCAAGGTCACGGTCATCAAATATATAGGAACCAAAAACATCTTCGAAGAATTGTAAGTGTCCATATGGACTCTCTTCATGGGTTCCTGCAAACTTTTTAAAGTTAAGTAACTCAAATAATAAAAGATGGATCTCAATACCATCGGGGTTTATGCTTCTATTGACAGTTATAAAAGCGTCCATGGGCGAACCCATATTCCTTACTGCCTCAAGCTGCATCAAATGCTGAGTGTTGTCCATTTTTATGGTCCTGCAACTCAAATTAAAATTAGTACAACGAAAGTAAATAACTAAAAGTAAAGTGACTTATAGCGCTAAGCTCATCAGCAATGGTGCCAGAAAATAGCTTGATGACTGCAAGTGCATAGATTGGATGTAGCTAGTTTTGAAATAAAGATATCGATCCCACAAGGAGCAGTGGCGAAAGACTAAAATGTTTTTAACTAAAACTAAATGAAGTACTTGATGAATAATTCTAAGTTGCAATAAAAGTAGAATTAAAGTGAAGTAAAACTTAATGCAGAAAATAGTAATCGCGTGCGTAAGAAAGATTGAAACTGCAATAGGGGAAAGACGTTCTTAGGGAGTAGTGGATACACTGCTAGCAATTTAGACCAAGTGATCAATATTATTATAACGAATATTTTCATGATATGCATGTATGTGGGAGGAGCTCCATATATGGATAATGACACAGCAACCACTGCTCACACCATCCTTCACAACCACAGATGACAGATAAACGAAATCAATTGTATTACCCCGTTATTAAGGGATCTCTCCTATGGCATGGACATGGCTTAATGAGTTCTCCTTGATTACCCAAGTTAGTACGTAAAGAATGGCAATGAATTTACAGTAAGTGCTACCATCCCTCCGTATACCAACAAGTAATCCCCTTCATAGAGTCCCCATAAGAGGCAAATATTAAGGAGGTGCACAACTCCCAACATCAAGATGAGACAATTAACACATACATATGATGATGTATAACATAATAATATCTATCTCATCTCAATCATATACTAAGGTTTCTCCATCTCCCCAAGAACTAATGATCTACTCGGACATGGAGGCAATCAGCATCATGACAATGGTAATGGAAATGATTATCAAAGACTAGTACTTGTATAAATCCACAACTAGTGAAAGAGTTACAATAAGATCTAGATGGGATGGATGGATATGATGGTGGTGATGGAATGCAGCGGTTGATGAAGATGGAGATCGATGCCTTGGCCTCCCGGATCTACTGTAACATCCCTAAAATCATGTTAGAAACTCTGCATATCATCCATGCATCCATGATCATTTAGGGTTCCTTTTCAAAGCCATTTCAAAAACAGGAGCATCTGATGCTCATTATTTTATGTAAGCAAGCTATGGTCTTATTGCCACCTTCTAATAAGAAAGATACTATTTTGATCAGTAATGATGAGCTTGAGCTTGAGTGATGCTTCTAAGGTTTGGTCAAGGTTTCAAAAACAAATTATGATTTAAAAACCATTTCTTCACTATTTATAAGTATTTAACTAAGGCTTGTTTAAATTCTTTTCCAAACCCTTTTTGATTTTCCCTCTAGTATGAATAGTTGTGTTACACCTCCTAGGAGACAAGAATCAGCAAACTTTTGTTTGGAGAAAGTTTCATTTGAAACAGATTTGATTTGAGCTTTCAAATTCAAACCAGAAATCAAATCAGAAAAAGAAAAAGGAATAAAGGAGAAAAAATATAGCAGACCAACCAATCTGGCCCAACCCAGCCACTTAGCCCATTTAGCCCAGCAGCCCTCTCCCGCGAGGAAAATGTTTTGCACCCAGAAACCCACTCCCTCAGTCGCTGACTGCCTAGACCCACTCCCCCTCTCTCTCTCGCTGGCAACCGTGCCCCACTTGTCAGTCGTCTCTTCAACCCGCGCAATCAACTCCGGCCGTTTCCTCCCCCAGTCACTGCCGATGAATTCACGAGTTAATTCCATTGATTCATCGAGTAACTCCCCTGGCCAGCCTCGGCTACTTAACCCCCTCCCCTCTCCGCTTGTTTCCCCTCACTCGGTGCACCATTTCCGCCACCAGGCTGCCCACAATCTTGCTTGCACCGTCGCTGTACTGAGCCACTCCGGCGGGCGATTCCGGTAAGCTCCGTCCACCCCACTCTGTCTCGTTCATGCTAGCATGCTTCCCTTGACCACGCGGCTCGCGTCATGCGTTTGCTTTGTCTGCCCGTGACCTAGATCGACGGATTCGACAACCACCGCAAGTGCCCGACGCCTTCCTCATCTCCGGTGAGAAATCACGGTATGAATCGAGCGCCCCTCGTCTTCTCCTTGAAACTATCTTGCTCCCCGTGACCTTGCGCATCCCCTGATACATCCTGTTCGTGCTAGGACGACCCAGAACCTCGGCAACATCGATGTCTGCAACCACCCGACGCCGCGCACAACTCCGATGAGCTCCAGCGACATCCACGGTGCACCCCTTCGCCAACGAAGCCTACCTTGAGCATCAGCAGCACACAGCAAACTCGGTAAGCCACCTCTCCCTCTCCCGCGCGACCTAGATCGTCGGCAACGTCTCTAACAGAGCCGCCGCCGCCACTCGCCACCGCTAGCGCCGCCAGGCTTTGGTCACTTGATCGCGAACCATTGGATCTAGATCCAACGTTTTAGATAGATCACTTAAACGAAGGGGTACGAAACAGATCTGGCCGTGCGATTTAAGTTAGATCTAGAGGTCCACGTTAGTCGATCCGCGCAAATTGGTACCAACCAATCAGAGAGCTTCGCGTGGCCAGTCCTTTGTTTTAAAAACAGAATTTAGATCTATTAGATGTTTAAACTTGAAAAATTCATAATTTTTGATCCACACGTTCAAATTTGACAAATTTTATATCATTGGAATCGGGAGAGAAAATACTTTCCATTTATGCAATGTGCTTAATGTTTTGCCTCTGTAAAAAGGTTTTTTTACAGAAACATTTGTAGGCATGATTTGTGTATAGTAATTATTTGAAAAATGTTTTGTTGTTCAAATAAAGTTTATTTGGCATGTTTTGGACTTGTTTATGATTCAGTACTGTGTAATTGTCTTGTTTGGTGTAGAAAATCATCACATGGCATTTTGCATGCATTCATGTATTTTTGTTTGTATTTTTTGTGTAAGTGATTTTGTGCCATTATTTTATGTGTAGATTTTGGTGCAAATAGTGATTGTGATTGTGAAGATTGTTGTTACTCCCCAAACTACCAAGTCAAGTGGTGCTTCATGATTTTATTCCTATGTTTTCTCAACTATGCACTAGAAATATTTTGTATAGGACTGCATGAATATTTTGATCTATATGTTGTTGGAATTATGCCCTAGAGGCAATAATAAAGATGTTATTATTATAATTCTTGTTCATGATAAAGTTTATATTCCATGCTAGAATTGTATTAAGCGGAAACTTTAATACTTGTGTGGTTTGTGAACAACACCGTGTCCCTAGTACGCCTCTATGGACTAGCTCATTGATCAATGATGGTTAAGGTTTCCTAACCATAGACATGAGTTGTAAATTGATAATGAGATCATAACATTGGAGAATGATATGATGGACAGCAATTAGATCGTATCATCGTGTTCATCTTTGCAAAGCTTTTCCTATGTCAAATATTGTATTCCTTAGACCATGAGATAATACAACTCCCTGGTATCGGAAGAAAGCTTTGAGGTCATCAAATGTCATCCTATGAGAGGGTGATCATAAAGGTGTCTCTCAGGTGATCGGAAAGTATCTGTTGGGTTGTATGTATCGAGATGGAATTTATCCCTCCCAAGTCGGAGAGATATACTTCGGGCCCACTCGGTAATCGATATCAACACCGCTTGCAAGCATGTGGTTAAGGAGTTAATCACAAAGTGATATCGGATTATGGAACGAGTAAAGTACTTGCTATGAACGAGATTGAACTAGGTATGACGGTACCGACGATCGAATCTCGGGCAAGTAAAATATCGCGAGACAAAGGGAATATATATATGGGATTGTTTGAATCCTGGCATCGTGGTTCATCCGATATGATCATCGATGAATGTGTGGGAGTCAATATGGGTTCCCATACCCCGCTGTTGATTATTGATAGAAGATCATGTCTGCATATTCTCGAACCCGCAGGGTCACACACTTAACGTGTCTTGACGCTAGGATAGATTGGATAATTGGTTTATGAATTTTTGTTCGGAGTCTCGGATGGGATCCGGGACATCACGAGAGGTTCCGGAGTGGTCCGGAGAATAAGATTCATATAAGGCAGTGCAGTTTTTGGAGTTCGGAATTGTTCCGGGTTAATCGGAATTGTACCGGAAGCTTCTAGAACCTTCCGGAAGGGGACCAACGTGGCCCCACCTTCCGGGAGGGGGCATGGGCCTATGAGGGAGTGTCCTGGCCGCATTGGTCCAGGGTCACAAGGCCCCATAGGGCCCAGCCGATCCTAGAGAGTTTAAATCGTTTAAACTAGAGATAGGGTTTCTAGAAGAGGGGAGAGTCCATGCCCCCCACTCCTTATCCTTTGGGATTGGGGGAGGGGCTAGGGCTGCGCCCCCCTCCCCTCTATATAAAGAGGGGTGGGGGCGCACCAACCCCCCACACCTCTCCTCCAAACCCTAGCCGCCTTGCTAGCTTTCCTCTCTCCCTCCCGACTGTTTGTAGGCGAAGCCCTGCAGCAGAAATTCTCCACCATATACACCACGCCGTCGTGTTGTAGATCCAATATATCTCTCCACCATACTTGCTGGTCCGAGGAAGGAGGAGACGTCGAGGTGCTGCACGTGTGCATCTCACGGAGGCACCGCCACTTGTGGTGCTAGATCGGATCGGATCGCGAGGAGGAGAAGCGAGTACGACTACATCACCCACGTTCCGACGAACGTTCCGCTGTGCGAATCTTCAAGGGTATGAAGATCTAATCCAATCTCTCTCGTTGTTTGCATCTCCTAGATTAGATCTTGGCTTTCCCTCTGTTCGCTCCGTAGAAAATTTTGATTTACTATGCCGCGAAACCCTTCAGTGGTATCAGAGCTAGATCTATGCGTAGATGTGTTTCACGAGTAGAACGCAACATGGTTGTTGCGGGTGTTGATGTTTTCTATTGCAAGCCTCTTGTTTGTGTTCTTCTTATGACGCGGGATAGTGAGATTGAAGCGGTCCAGGCCAACCTTACGCGACGTCGTTCGCGAGACCGGCTCTGCACTTGACGTGTGGCTTGTACCACATATGCGGCTGGTGGATGTCAGTTTCTCTCACTATAGTTGTCATGGGATTAACACCGGAGTTTGGCAACCATAATATCACCGTTGTGGCTTTCCGTAGGTAAGAATCGTTCTTAGCATCTACTCCCATAAGCCACGTAAAACATGTGTAACACCCTCAGAATCGGCCCTATGCAAGTTTTAGCGAAACCCGCCAAACCCGCATAGAAACGATTCAAAGGTGCCCACCAGGCACTTTCGTGCGGGTGGAAAACGAAGTAATAACATTACACAACAGTCCTCGATGGGACCCACAGAACAGATATATATAACAGCGACTCAAAGAGTCAAGAATACAGATATAATATACAAAGATCCAAATCACCTTGAAAATGGTATAGCGTCCGACTACGGACAAGATGCAAATGGGGCTAAGAGCCCTGAAGAATAACCAATGGCGTCCATAACCCTGCCCAGGCCAAGCCGGAAGGGTAACCCTGCTAACGACGTCGATCTCAGAACCTGCTTAAACAAAAGGGGTGCCGACAAAGGGCAAAGGAAAAAGAGGAGCGTCAGTACTGAGGCCAGTACACGGCGAGACTAGAATTCGGCGGTCCTCGCCTACATAGGTACGGTGGACTGAGCGGCAGCGACAGCATTCACTAAACAACCTATAGAGACTCGATACAACTGGCGGCAATCAGAGAGGGGTAAGAAGGACCTATCCGGAACCAACCTGATACTATCATCAAACAAACCCATCCTGGCGTTTCCCCCTCGACACCGATCGAGGAAGTCAACCGAGGAACTCACACAGTTGGCAGTTTTATTTATTCGGTTATCGTTGCAGCAATTACTAGTCAGGTATAGATAATTGTCCTGATAAAATAAGCAGTGGGCACTTTTAGTTAACCATTCCGTGATAGTTACAACACTTACTAATCAGATTCAGACGGCATGAGATAACCCAAAAACCCAGCAGTTGTTGGTACTTTTATTCAGTCATTCCGTTGTAGTTGCCATACTTACTAGTCAGGTACAATGGTCGCAAGCGACACTCCAAACAAGCAATTGTGGGCAGTATTAATTAGCCATTCCATTATAGTGAAGCTGATTACTAGTCATTATAAAGTCAAATTTATAACAGTAAACTTTAGTTATGCTTGTATATGGTCGAGATACTGTGCTCCAAGTCGTCCATAACCGCGGACACGGCTTTCAGAAAGTTTTAACCCGGCCGGGGTGCACAAATAGCAACACACACACGATCAACCTCGGAAAAACCAAATCAAAACCCAACGAGGTCTTCACGACAGAGCAATCACAAGATTCAGAAATATTTCAGGGGGCCACCCCATTGAGTAGAACCGCAACGAAGTAAGCAAGCTCCAAGACGGACTCAAGGTTTGCGACAATGGCTGTAAACGACTGGGAACCCGAAAGTGTGGCTGGGATTGTCGATACCGCGAAAACACTCCGCTTACCTAAACAGTACAGTGTGCTCCTCGCACAATTTAAATAAAGCAGTAGCATGGCATAAGTACAGGATCGTAAATAAAACCTCAAACTAGTTTGTGGCCCCAAGAAATAAGACGGAATCAAGCTCTGGCTAAGGGGGGCCCATACTCCCCATATGTGGATAGCGCGATAAATCAAGGAACAGGTATCAAGTACTCGGGGTCCTACGGGACACAAGTGGGCGTTCGGAAACCAAATATTTTCTATCACCCACCGATGCCTCTGCTTATTTCAATTTTAGTTGTTAAACAGGAATTAAAGTGAGCGATAAGTAAAACTATGATCATCTCCAACATCAACATGCGGCAATACATCAACAATTGTGGCACTTGACGACACGCAGCGGCACTTGAGCAAGCGACTACGACGCTCAAGTCCAGCTATCTACCAAACAACAGGTAATAGGAGGTGGCCAAGGCAATATATGGCTGCAAGGGATATCACGGGTACGAAAACTAGAGCATCGCAACACAGATAGCAAAGATCAACAGGAGGGAATAAATACTATAAAAGTAAGATAGGTAGAAAGGGGGAGATGCTCGCCTGAAAAACATTGCCGAAGGTTCAACCGAAGATCGGGGCAAAGCTCACATCAACTCAACGGCCTTATCCGCGAAGAAGCAAAACTCTAGAAGAAACATCGGATGCGATATTTAATGCTACGGCAAAAGATCGGCATGCTTATGATATGATGCATGACATGGCAAAGATGCGGTGCAATTAAGTCATATTAAGCGGAACCGGGGTCCCGACAGATAATTAAATGGTGCAAGTTATTTATCTACCCCGCAAATTAAATGTTGTATTAACATGGCAAGATATGGTACCGGTTCGCTACACAAATTTAGATGAGGCCAATATAAGGCTAGATTTGCCCGCATATGGACCCCATATTTAATTATTAGGTGAATCGGCATAAGGCCCCCAAACCACATGATATGCATGCGAGATGAATGATTTGATATGCAACATTTGTATTATAAAAAAAAATAGGGTTTCGGGGAGGGGTTCACACATTAGGGGTCTCGACGAACTTGGGGTTCCGGGGGTCCGGGGTCGGCCTCGGGGTACAGGGTTCGACGGAAGCGTTCTCGGACTCCGGGATTTAGGGTCTTGACGCATCCGTGGTCTTCGGGGCATGTTGTCGGCCTTGTCGTCTCTTGCAGGGACCTTGGCGTTCCGGAAGGGCGTTCTTGGTCTGGCGTCGGGGCATCGGACTCGCCCTGGCCGGTGTCGAACTGGTCGGGTCCTCGTGTCGGGTCGGTCTTGGCATTCGGGGTGAAGTTCTTGGCGTTCCTTGTCTAGTTGAAGGCCTTGTGGCTCTACGGCGAAGAACTTAGCGTCATCGGGTCCGAGAAGGAGATCTTGGCGAGGCACCGGGTACGGGATCGGGCTTCGGGTTCGGGGGTCTCGGCGTCCGTGAAGTAGATCTTGACGGGGTGTTGTCGGTCTCCGGGTCGGCCTTGCATTTGCATCCGCACCCGTATACGCTGGAGAACACGCGCAAGCACATAGACATACACGCATGTCCAAAACAACACACACGGGTACTTGACGACAACGCGCTGTCGGCCAGAGAGGCTTGTAGACGTGCCCGCAGCAGGAGGCAGGTCTTGGCGGCCCGATTCCCTGGCGACGGCGTGGTTTTCCCAGAACGGCGAGGACGGGGCCGGGGACGACGAGCGGCGGGCGCTTCGGGAGGCCGACACAGCGCAGGCGACCAGCGGGGGGACGGTGAGGACGGCTAGGGCCGGCATGGCCGCGGGCCAGAGCGTCGGCGGGCTCGCTGGCGGGAAGACGGCGAGGGGGCGGCGCTCGGCCGGAGCTACGAGCGGCTGGGCCCTGCGAGCTGGCGGGCTTGCAGACGACGAGGGTGGGGCGGCAGGACGCAGGCGGCGGCGCTCGGGGTCCCTGGCGGCGCGCGCTCGCGGGAGGAGAAGCGGCCGTCAGCGCCGGTGGGCGGCTCCGGCGACGCTCGCGGAGGGGAAGGAGCGTGGAGGGCCGTGGCGGCGGGTCGGGGCCGGGTCCGGCGGCGTCGGAGGCGGGCTGCTCGGGGAGGGCGCGCTGGCGCGAGGTCGGAGAAGGGGCGGTGGCCGGAGGGGAGGCGCGCCGGCGGCGTCGGCGTCGGAGGAGGCCGACGGTACCGGGGCGGCGGGAGCGGCAGCGGCTAAGGGCGGCGGAGGTGCGGGCTCCCGGAGGCGGTCTGGCGAGGTGGGGGAGGCGCGGTGGAGGTCGGAGGGAAGAGGGGTCGCCGGCGCGCGAGAGAGAGGCCGGGGGAGGGACTGCGGGCGAACGGCGGGGAGGAGGGGTCGTGGGTGAGGGAGAGCGTGCGGGCGAGCGCGGGGAGGCGAGCGACGGAGGACGGAGGGAGGCTGTGGGCGGACGCGTGCGGGAAGAGGAGAGCTAAGGAAGAGGAAAGGAGAAGCGGGCGCGGCTGGTGGGGAAGATGAACAGGGCAGCAGGTGGGGCTCGGTGGGGACAGGTGGGTCCCAGGGGCGACAGGGGAGGCAGGGGTGAGTGCCGTCGGTTCCTGTGTGCGTGTGTGGTGTGTGTTTGGTGAGTGCTGTGTGGTGGGGAGAGAGAGAGGAGGGGTGAGATGGCAGATTTTGATAGGCTAGGGGGAGGGGAGAGCGTGAGGTGGCACAAGGGGGTTGGTTGGGGTGATGTGGAGGGGAGGGCTGGGTAGGAAGATTGGTAGATGTAGGATTTAGAAGGGCGGGTGTAGGTGGACCGTTTTAAAATCCTGGGGGTGGTCGTCCGGGTCAATCGGCCCGTTCGACTGCCCCCACAAAAATAATATAATTAAAAGTTTTATTTGTTTTTAAACGGGCCGTATGCAAACCGATAGCGGCCAAAATAATTAATCCGGAAAACCGGGCTTTGCGTTTGAATAAAGATGGGGCGTTTTAGAAAACAAAACGGGCTTGCGAAAATAGTTTTATGCGAACAATGCATGATGATGACGATGCAATGCACAAATTCAACGCGATTTTCTAGTAGTGGTTTTGCGGGATGCCACAATTCGACACCACTAACAATGGATCTCGCCCACGAGATCCGCCTCATGGTACCGGAAGGAAGGTCGGCGATCTGCGTCTTCTCGCATCGTGTAGATCCTCGCGACACCACTAACAAGAGGTCGTTGTCCGTGATCGTCGGGAGAACACTCCGGGAACAAAAGGTCAAAGGTAGAGGTATCCCAAATTAAGCCATCTCTAGCTTCCGTGGACGGAGTAAAATCGTTGGATCCACTGATTCGATGTACAAGAGCGAATGATAAGAGTAGTCGGATGGTGATCAGTCCATCGCGCACCCAAACCATTACTCTGCACACGAATAGGCGGATTATGCAACCAACTCTCGGACTTAGACTGAAGATCTCGACAAGCGAGGCTCGGAACAAAGGAGTGATGCAGACTCTGCATTGGATCTGGCGTAGGTGATTTCGTCGCGTTGGAAAACACCGGAAAGCACAAACAAGGAACAAAGAATGGTACCACAGTAGACGGGTTCCTCAGGCAGCTTGAACACCGGATGGTAGAACACCGTTACCAAAGGAGGAAGCGAGACCCTGAAGGTACGACGGAACCCAACCACGAGAATTCCTGGACTCGAAGAAAGAGACGAGAGCGGATTCAAAACACGTCGAGATAAGAGGGGAATAGCAGAGGGGTAAGAAGTAAAATCAGACCTAGCCAGAACTATCCAACCGGTTTTTTTTTTCAAAATAGTTTTGACACTCTACTTCGGCCGTTAGCTAGGTTATCCTACAGGCTGGACTTGTGGGGTATCGCAACTGCTGAGCTCTGATACCACTCTGTAACACCCTCAGAATCGGCCCTATGCAAGTTTTAGCGAAACCCGCCAAACCCGCATAGAAACGATTCAAAGGTGCCCACCAGGCACTTTCGTGCGGGTGGAAAACGAAGTAATAACATTACACAACAGTCCTCGATGGGACCCACAGAACAGATATATATATAACAGCGACTCAAAGAGTCAAGAATACAGATATAATATACAAAGATCCAAATCACCTTGAAAATGGTATAGCGTCCGACTACGGACAAGATGCAAATGGGGCTAAGAGCCCTGAAGAATAACCAATGGCGTCCATAACCCTGCCCAGGCCAAGCCGGAAGGGTAACCCTGCTAACGACGTCGATCTCAGAACCTGCTTAAACAAAAGGGGTGCCGACAAAGGGCAAAGGAAAAAGAGGAGCGTCAGTACTGAGGCCAGTACACGGCGAGACTAGAATTCGACGGTCCTCGCCTACATAGGTACGGTGGACTGAGCGGCAGCGACAGCATTCACTAAACAACCTATAGAGACTCGATACAACTAGCGGCAATCAGAGAGGGGTAAGAAGGACCTATCCGGAACCAACCTGATACTATCATCAAACAAACCCATCCTGGCGTTTCCCCCTCGACACCGATCGAGGAAGTCAACCGAGGAACTCACACAGTTGGCAGTTTTATTTATTCGGTTATCGTTGCAGCAATTACTAGTCAGGTATAGATAATTGTCCTGATAAAATAAGCAGTGGGCACTTTTAGTTAACCATTCTGTGATAGTTACAACACTTACTAATCAGATTCAGACGGCATGAGATAACCCAAAAACCCAGCAGTTGTTGGTACTTTTATTCAGCCATTCCGTTGTAGTTGCCATACTTACTAGTCAGGTACAATGGTCGCAAGCGACACTCCAAACAAGCAATTGTGGGCAGTATTAATTAGCCATTCCATTATAGTGAAGCTGATTACTAGTCATTATAAAGTCAAATTTATAACAGTAAACTTTAGTTATGCTTGTCTATGGTCGAGATACTGTGCTCCAAGTCGTCCATAACCGCGGACACGGCTTTCAGAAAGTTTTAACCCGGCCGGGGTGCACAAATAGCAACACACACACGATCAACCTCGGAAAAACCAAATCAAAACCCAACGAGGTCTTCACGACAGAGCAATCACAAGATTCAGAAATATTTCAGGGGGCCACCCCATTGAGTAGAACCGCAACGAAGTAAGCAAGCTCCGAGACGGACTCAAGGTTTGCGACAATGGCTGTAAACGACTGGGAACCCGAAAGTGTGGCTGGGCTTGTCGATACCGCGAAAACACTCCGCTTACCTAAAAAGTACAGTGTGCTCCTCGCACAATTTAAAAGCAGTAGCATGGCATAAGTACAGGATCGTAAATAAAACCTCAAACTAGTTTGTGGCCCCAAGAAATAAGACGGAATCAAGCTCTGGCTAAGGGGGGGCCATACTCCCCATATGTGGATAGCGCGATAAATCAAGGAACAGGTATCAAGTACTCGGGGTCCTACGGGACACAAGTGGGCGTTCGGAAACCAAATATTTTCTATCACCCACCGATGCCTCTACTTATTTCAATTTTAGTTGTTAAACAGGAATTAAAGTGAGCGATAAGTAAAACTATGATCATCTCCAACATCAACATGCGGCAATACATCAACAATTGTGGCACTTGACGACACGCAGCGGCACTTGAGCAAGCGACTACGACGCTCAAGTCCAGCTATCTACCAAACAACAGGTAATAGGAGGTGGCCAAGGCAATATATGGCTGCAAGGGATATCACGGGTACGAAAACTAGAGCATCGCAACACAGATAGCAAAGATCAACAGGAGGGAATAAATACTATAAAAGTAAGATAGGTAGAAAGGGGGAGATGCTCGCCTGAAAACATTGCCGAAGGTTCAACCGAAGATCGGGGCGAAGCTCACATCAACTCAACGGCCTTATCCGCGAAGAAGCAAAACTCTAGAAGAAACACCGGATGCGATATTTAATGCTACGGCAAAAGATCGGCATGCTTATGATATGATGCATGACATGGCAAAGATGCGGTGCAATTAAGTCATATTAAGCGGAACCGGGGTCCCGACAGATAATTAAATGGTGCAAGTTATTTATCTACCCCGCAAATTAAATGTTGTATTAACATGGCAAGATATGGTACCGGTTCGCTACACAAATTTAGATGAGGCCAATATAAGGCTAGATTTGCCCGCATATGGACCCCATATTTAATTATTAGGTGAATCGGCATAAGGCCCACAAACCACATGATATGCATGCGAGATGAATGATTTGATATGCAACAATTGTATTATAAAAAAATAGGGTTTCGGGGAGGGGTTCACACATTAGGGGTCTCGACGAACTTGGGGTTCCGGGGGTTCGGGGTCCGGGGTCGGCCGCGGGGTACAGGGTTCGACGAAAGCGTTCTCGGACTCCGGGATTTAGGGTCTTGACGCATCCGTGGTCTTCGGGGCATGTTGTCGGCCTTGTCGTCTCTTGCAGGGACCTTGGCGTTCCGGAAGGGCGTTCTTGGTCTGGCATCGGGGCATCGGACTCGCCCTGGCCGGTGTCGAACTGGTCGGGTCCTCGTGTCGGGTCGGTCTTGGCATTCGGGGTGAAGTTCTTGGCGTTCCTTGTCTAGTTGAAGGCCTTGTGGCTCTACGGCGAAGAACTTAGCGTCATCGGGTCCGAGAAGGAGATCTTGGCGAGGCACCGGGTACGGGATCGGGCTTCGGGTTCGGGGGTCTCGGCGTCCGTGAAGTAGATCTTGACGGGGTGTTGTCGGTCTCCGGGTCGGCCTTGCATTTGCATCCGCACCCGTATACGCTGGAGAACACGCGCAAGCACATAGACATACACGCATGTCCAAAACAACACACACGGGTACTTGACGACAACGCGCTGTCGGCCAGAGAGGCTTGTAGACGTGCCCGCAGCAGGAGGCAGGTCTTGGCGGCCCGATTCCCTGGTGACGGCGTGGTTTTCCCAGAACGGCGAGGACGGGGCCGGGGACGACGAGCGGCGGGCTCTTCGGGAGGCCGACACGGCGCAGGCGACCAGCGGGGGGGACGGTGAGGACGGCTAGGGCCGGCATGGCCGCGGGCCAGAGCGTCGGCGGGCTCGCTGGCGGGAAGACGGCGAGGGGGCGGCGCTCGGCCGGAGATGCGAGCGGCTGGGCCCTGCGAGCTGGCGGGCTTGCAGACGACGAGGGTGGGGCGGCAGGACGCAGGCGGCGGCGCTCGGGGTCCCTGGCGGCGCGCGCTCGCGGGAGGAGAAGCGGCCGTCAGCGCCGGTGGGCAGCTCCGGCGACGCTCGCGGAGGGGAAGGAGCGTGGAGGGCCGTGGCGGCGGGTCGGGGCCGGGTCCGGCGGCGTCGGAGGCGGGCTGCTCGGGGCGGGCGCGCTGGCGCGAGGTCGGAGAAGGGGCGGTGGTCGGAGGGGAGGCGCGCCGGCGGCGTCGGCGTCGGAGGAGGCCGACGGTACCGGGGCGGTGGGAGCGGCAGCGGCTAAGGGCGGCGGAGGTGCGGGCTCCCGGAGGCGGTCTGGCGAGGTGGGGGAGGCGCGGTGGAGGTCGGAGGGAAGAGGGGTCGCCGGCGCGCGAGAGAGAGGCCGGGGGAGGGACTGCGGGCGAACGGCGGGGAGGAGGGGTCGTGGGTGAGGGAGAGCGTGCGGGCGAGCGCGGGGAGGCGAGCGACGGAGGACGGAGGGAGGCTGTGGGCGGACGCGTGCGGGAAGAGGAGAGCTAAGGAAGAGGAAAGGAGAAGCGGGCGCGGCTGGTGGGGAAGATGAACAGGGCAGCAGGTGGGGCTCGGTGGGGACAGGTGGGTCCCAGGGGCGACAGGGGAGGCAGGGGTGAGTGCCGTTGGTTCCTGTGTGCGTGTGTGGTGTGTGTTTGGTGAGTGCTGTGTGGTGGGGAGAGAGAGAGGAGGGGTGAGATGGCAGATTTTGATAGGCTAGGGGGAGGGGAGAGGGTGAGGTGGCACAAGGGGGTTGGTTGGGGTGATGTGGAGGGGAGGGCTGGGTAGGAAGATTGGTAGATGTAGGATTTAGAAGGGCGGGTGTAGGTGGACCGTTTTAAAATCCTGGGGGTGGTCGTCCGGGTCAATCGGCCCGTTCGACTGCCCCCACAAAAATAATATAATTAAAAGTTTTATTTGTTTTTAAACGGGCCGTATGCAAACCGATAGCGGCCAAAATAATTAATCCGGAAAACCGGGCTTTGCGTTTGAATAAAGATGGGGCGTTTTAGAAAACAAAACGGGCTTGCGAAAATAGTTTTATGCGAACAATGCATGATGATGACGATGCAATGCACAAATTCAACGCGATTTTCTAGTAGTGGTTTTGCGGGATGCCACAACATGCAACAACAAAGTAGAGGCGTCTAACTTGTTTTTGCAGGGAGTGTTTCCTGTGATATGGTATGGCCCAAGATATGATGTGTATATTGTATGCGATGATCATGTTTTGTAATGTTTCACGACTTGCATGTCGATGAGTACACAACCGGCAGGAGCCATATGGTTGTCTTTATAATTGTGTATGACCTGCGAGTCAACTTCTTATACGCCATGTAATAGCTTTACTTTATCGCTAAGTAGTTAGGAATAGTTGTAGTTGCTATTCGTGGTGGAGGCAATCATGGTGGAGTGATGGAGATCATGCCGGAACGCACAAGATGGAGATCATTGCGCGAAGATTGGCTATACCATGTCACATAAAGTTATATGCATGTGATGTTTATCCCTTTATGTATCTTATTATGCTTAGATCGCGACGGTAGCATTATAAGATGATTCCTCACTTAAAGATCAAGATAAAAACTGTGTTCTCCCCAAGTATGCACCGTTGCGAAAGTTCGTCGTTTCCAAGCATCACGTGATGATCGGGTGCTATAGACTCTACGCTCACATACAACGGGTGCAAGCCAGTTTTGCACACGCGGAAATACTTGGGTCTAACTTGACGAGCCTATCATGTACAGACATGGCCTCGGAACACAAGAACCGAAAGGTTAAACATGAGTCATATGAATGATATGATCGACACTTCGTTGTCCACCATTGAAACCACATCTCTTCTCGTGATGATCGGATTAGGTGTGGTGAATTTGGATCATGTTCACTAAACAACTTGAGGGATGTTGAATTTAGTGGGAGTTCATCTAGTAATTTGATTAAGTTGAACTATTTATCATCAACATAGTCTAAATTGTACTTGCTAATACTGTAGATCACATGGCCAAATCCAACTTCAACTTCAACGTTTTTGCTGAGAAGGAAAAGCTTAGAAACAATGGGTCTAACTTCACCAATTGGTTCCGCAATCTAAGAATCATTCTGTCTGGCGGACAAAAGGACTATTTCCTTGGGAAAGCGTTAGGTGACCCCCCTGCTGCAACTGCGCCGGCTGATGAGAAAGCTGTATATCAGTCGCGCAAAGATGATTATGGTGTGATTAAGAGCACCATGTTGTTTGCTATGGAACCGGAACTTCAAAATCGTTTTGAAACCTATCCCGGGCCCTTTGAGATTCTCGAGGAGCTGAAAACCATGTTTCAGACTCAAGCCCGTTCTGAGAGATATGAGATCTCTGAGAAGTTCTTTAACTGCAAGATGGAGGAAGGGAATTCCGTTAGTGAGCACGCCATAAAGATGTCGGGCTACACTCAATGCCTTGAGCAACTGGAATGCACGATTCTAGAGGAGCTCAAGATTGACAGGGTTCTGCAATCACTCCCTCCCAGCTACAAAAGTTTTGTAGTGACTCACAATCAGATTGGCTCCACTGATACGATCACCGAGCTCTTTGCAAAGCTGAAGGCTGCGGAGGTGGACATCAAGAAAGATAATCATGTGTTGATGGTCAACAAGCCCTCCTTTAAGAAAGGCAAGGGAGCAAAGAAGCCCTTCAAGAAGGGCGGCGGCAAGCGCACTGCCCCTGCTGAGAAGAAGCTCAAGTCTGGTCCTAAGCCGGACACTAAGTGCTTCTATTGCAAGGACAAGGGTCACTGGAAACGCAACTGTCCGAAGTACTTAGCGGACAAGAATGCTGGCACCATCAAAGGTATATTTGATATACATGTTATTGATGTTTTTCCTTACTAGCCCTCGTTGTAGTGCCTGGGTATTTGATACCGGTTCAGTTGCTAATATTTGTAACTCGAAACAGGAGCTACGGAATAGACGGCGGCTTGCGAGGGATGAGATGACGATGCGCGTTGGCAACGGATCAAGAGTTGATGTGATGGCCATCGGCACGCTCTCCTTAGTTTTACCTTCGGGATTAGTTTTAAACCTTAATAAATGTTATTATGTGCCTGCGTTGAGCATGAACATTATTTTTGGATCGTGTTTATTGCAAGACGGTTATTCATTTAAATCGGATAGTAATGGTTGTTCTATTTATATGAGTAACATCTTTTATGGTCATGCACCTCTAGTGAATGGTCTATTTCTTCTAAATCTCGAAAGGGATGAAACACACATCCATAACATTGAGGCTAAGAGATGCAAAGTAGATAGTGATAATACTACTTATTTGTGGCACTGTCGTCTAGGTCATATTGGTGTAAAGCGCATGAAGAAACTCCATTCTGATGGACTTTTGGAGTCTCTTGTTTTTGAATCATTTGACACATGCGAACCATGCCTCATGGGCAAGATGATCAAAACCCCGTTCTCCGGTATGATGGAGCGAGCAACGGACTTGTTGGAAATCATACATACCGATGTATGCGGACCGATGAGTGTTTCGACGCGCGGTGGATATCGCTATTTCCTCACTTTTACCGATAACTTAAGTAGATATGGGTATATCTATTTAATGAAACATAAATCTGAAACATTTGAAAAGTTCAAGGAATTTCAGAATGAAGTGGAGAACCATCATAACAGAAAGATTAAGTTTCTACGATCCGATCATGGAGGTGAATATTTGAGTTATGATTTTCTCGCGCATCTTAAAGCAAGTGGAATCGTTTCACAACTCACGCCACCCGGAACACCACAGTGCAATGGTGTGTCTGAACGCCGGAATCGAACCCTATTAGATATGGTCCGATCGATGATGTCTCTTACTGATTTGCCGTTATCATTTTGGGGTTATGCATTAGAAACCTCTGCATTCACTTTAAATAGGGCTCCATCTAAATCCGTTGAGACGACACCGTATGAACTGTGGTTTGGTGCTAAACCTAAGTTGTCGTTTCTTAAAGTTTGGGGATGCGAAGCTTACGTCAAGAAGTTGATGCTAGACAAGCTCGAACCCAAAGCGGAGAAATGCGTCTTCATAGGATACCCTAAGGAAACTATTGGGTATACCTTCTATCACAGAACCGAAGGCAAAGTGTTTATCGCAAAGAACGGTTCCTTTCTTGAGAAGGAGTTTCTCTCGAAAGAAGTGAGTGGGAGGAAAGTAGAGCTTGACGAGGTTATTGAACCTTCTCTTGAATTGGAGAGTAGCGCAGCACCTGAAATTGTTCCAGTGTCGCCTGCACCAACAATAGAGGAAGCTAATGACAAGGATCATGAAGCTTCGGACGATGCTGCTACTGAACGTCGCAGGTCGACAAGGTCGCGTGCCCCTCCTGAGTGGTACGGCAACCCTGTCTTGACTGTCTTGTTAGTAGAAGACAGTGAACCTACGAACTATGAGGAAGCGATGATGAGCCCAGACTCTGAGAAATGGCTGGAAGCCATGAAATCCGAATTGGGATCCATGAGCGAAAACCAAGTATGGACTTTGGTGGATCCTCCTAGCGACCGAAAGGCCGTTGAGTGCAAATGGATCTTCAAGAAGAAAACGGACGCGGATGGTAATGTTACCGTCTATAAAGCACGGCTTGTCGCAAAAGGTTTTCGACAAGTTCAAGGTGTTGACTACGATGAGACTTTCTCTCCCGTAGCGATGTTTAAGTCTATTCGGATTTTGTTAGAAATTGCTGCGTTTCATGATTATGAAATATGGCAGATGGATGTCAAGACTGCGTTCCTCAATGGCAACATTGATGAAGAGTTGTATATGATGCAACCCGAAGGTTTTGTCGATCCTAAGGATGCTAGTAAAGTATGCAAACTTCAGCGTTCCATTTATGGACTGAAGCAAGCATCTCGGAGTTGGAACCTTCGTTTTGATCAAGTGATCAAGAGTTTTGGATTTGTTCCAAATTGCTACGAAGCTTGTATCTACAAGAAAGTGAGTGGGAGCTCGGTGATGTTTCTGGTACTGTATGTGGATGACATATTGATTATTGGAAATAACATCAACATGCTTAAAGATGTGAAGAGTTATTTGAACAAGTGTTTTTCAATGAAAGACCTAGGTGAAGCTGCTTATATATTGGGCATCAAAATCTATAGAGATAGACAAAGACGCCTGATAGCTTTAAGCCAGAGTACATACCTAGACAAAGTTCTGAAAAGGTTCAGAATGGATAAGGCAAAGAAAGGTTCAGTGCCTATGTTGTCAGGTAAGATATTGAGCAAGGCTCAGTGTCCAGCTACGGTAAATGATAGGGAAGCTATGAGCAAAGTGCCTTATGCCTCGGCCATAGGTTCCATCATGTATGCCATGCTGTGTACTAGACCGGATGTGTCCAATGCTCTTAGTTTGACGAGCAGATATCAAAGTGATCCAGGAGTGGAACACTGGACAGCCGTGAAGAACATCCTAAAGTACCTAAACAGGACTAAAGAAATATTCTTAGTCTATGGGGGTGATGAACAGCTTGTCGTAAAAGGTTACGTCGACGCTAGTTTTGACACCGACAAGGATGATTCCAAATCTCAGACACGATACGTTTATATTTTGAATGGAGGAGCTGTGATCTAGAGAAGCTGCAAGCAAAGCGTGATCGCGGGATCTACAGTGGAAGCAGAATACATGGCTGCTGCAGAAGCGTCAAGTGAAGGAGTTTGGATCAGAAACTTCATCACTGAGCTTGGCGTGGTTCCAAGTGCATTGGACCCACTGGAGATATTGTGTGACAACACTGGCGCCATAGCACTTGCTAAGGAACCAAGATATCATCCAAAGACCAAGCATAACAACTGCAAGTTTCATATAATCCGAGATTATATTGCAGATGGAGATCTGAAGATTAGCAAAGTACATACAGATCTGAATGTCGCAGATCCATTGACTAAACCTCTTCCACGTGTAAAACATGATCAGCACCTCAGTGCCATGGGTGTGAGATTGTTGAAAAATGTAAACTAGATTATTGACTCTAGTGCAAGTGGGAGACTGTTGGAATTATTCCCTAGAGGCAATAATAAAGATGTTATTATTATAATTCTTATTCATGATAAAGTTTATATTCCATGCTAGAATTGTATTAAGCGGAAACTTTAATACTTGTGTGGTTTGTGAACAACATCGTGTCCCTAGTACGCCTCTATGGACTAGCTCATTGATCAATGATGGTTAAGGTTTCCTAACCATAGACATGAGTTGTCAATTGATAATGAGATCATAACATTGGAGAATGATATGATGGACAGACCCAAACTAAGTGAAGCAATTAGATCGTATCATCGTGTTCATCTTTGCGAAGCTTTTCCTATGTCAAATATTGTATTCCTTAGACCATGAGATAATACAACTCCCTGGTATCGGAAGAAAGCTTTGAGGTCATCAAACGTCATCCTATGAGAGGGTGATCATAAAGGTGTCTCTCAGGTGATCGGAAAGTATCTGTTGGGTTGTATGTATCGAGATGGAATTTTTCCCTCCCAAGTCGGAGAGATATACTTCGGGCCCACTCGGTAATCGATATCAACACCGCTTGCAAGCATGTGGTTAAGGAGTTAATCACAAAGTGATATCGTTTTACGGAACGAGTAAAGTACTTGCTGTGAACGAGATTGAACTAGGTATGACGGTACCGACGATCGAATCTCGGGCAAGTAAAATATCGCGAGACGAAGGGAATATATATATGGGATTGTTTGAATCCTGGCATCGTGGTTCATCCGATATGATCATCGATGAATGTGTGGGAGTCAATATGGGTGCCCAGACCCCGTTGTTGATTATTGATAGAAGATCATGTCTGCATATTCTCGAACCCGCAGGGTCACACACTTAACGTGTCTCGACGCTAGGATAGATTGGATAATTGGTTTATGAATTTTTGTTCGGAGTCTCGGATGGGATCCGAGACATCACGAGAGGTTCCGGAGTGGTCCGGAGAATAAGATTCATATAAGGCAGTGCAGTTTTTGGAGTTCGGAATTGTTCCGGGTTAATCGGTATTGTACCGGAAGCTTCTAGAACCTTCCGAAAGGGGACCAACGTGGCCCCACCTTCCGGGAGGGGGCATGGGCCTATGAGGGAGTGTCCTGGCCGCATTGGTCCAGGGGCACAAGGCCCCATAGGGCCCAGCCGATCCTAGAGAGTTTAAATCGTTTAAACTAGAGATAGGGTTTCTAGAAGAGGGGAGAGTCCATGCCCCCCACTCCTTATCCTTTGGGATTGGGGGAGGGGCTAGGGCTGCCCCCCCCCCTCTATATAAAGAGGGGTGGGGGCGCACCAACCCCCCACACCTCTCCTCCAAACCCTAGCCGCCTTGCTAGCTTTCCTCTCTCCCTCCCGACTGTTTGTAGGCGAAGCCCTGCAGCAGAAATTCTCCACCATATACACCACGCCGTCGTGTTGTAGATCCAATCTATCTCTCCACCATACTTGCTGGTCCGAGGAAGGAGGAGACGTCGAGGTGCTGCACGTGTGCATCTCACGGAGGCACCGCCACTTGTGGTGCTAGATCGGATCGGATCGCGAGGAGGAGAAGCGAGTACGACTACATCACCCACGTTCCGACGAACGTTCCGCTGTGCGAATCTTCAAGGGTATGAAGATCTAATCCAATATCTCTCGTTGTTTGCATCTCCTAGATTAGATCTTGGCTTTCCCTCTGTTCGCTCCGCAGAAAATTTTGATTTACTATGCCGCGAAACCCTTCATATGTTATACTTGGGAAATCCTAGTAGTTGTAGAATTGCTAGAAATTTCTAAGTTAAGATACTTATCAATGCCATGCTTAGCCTAGCTAGTAGCACCCAAGGGTGGTTATATATTCATGCTATGAGAAAATATTGCTAAGTATTTGGACTTGTGTTTTTACTTAATAAAACAACTAAGTGAATGAAACACCTGGGTGGAATGGAAAGAATGGTTTGTGTTAAGTGGTTACACAAGGCCCATGTCTATGGTTTACCTTGTGTATCTCACTTGTGGAAAGCCACCCAGGAACAAAGGTATTTGATATGCCATATGTTAAGAAGCTTCTAGTGCAGCCACATGGCAATATGGGCTCTGCCTGGATCACATAGGTTGCAATAACTTAGCCATTTGGACAGTTGGTGGTAGTGGGATTGATAGGTTGGAACGCGTCCATTTGGTCTAAGGGAAGGCTTCTGAAAGGTCCTGTCTTGGTGAAAATCAAGTCTTGTGGGGAAAGTGCACAACCTCTACAGATGGAAGAATCTAAGTACTTAGCCATGTCCTTGGTATAGGACAACTTGAGCATCAAGACATGGAAGCTATCAAGAATCTCCTCATCCCAATTTCTAAGTAAAAACTTGTGGTTGAACAAGGGTGAAGTTTCACCAATTTCTATTGGTGTTTCCTTGGGAAAGTTTTATCAAAGAAAAACTTAGTGTTTTCAACTAATAGGCAAAACCTATTTTGAGCAAAGCTACACTTAGCCAAATGCATATAGTAGCTAGATGCCAATATTATTCTAAGGTATCACTTGCCAATACTATTCCAATGTATTGACCCTCTGTGGTTGTAACTTGTGATGTTGCATGTTATTCTGATAGTGATTAGGGGTTATGAGTCTACACTCAACATGCTTGCCTATGGAACAGGAAGATGAAGACTTATTTATCTTATTATATATGTGAATCCTTGTACTAGGCCTGTGGCCATGGAGTTTGTAAAAGACTATGTTTGTCTCTAGAATGATATGTAATAATGACCTTTGTTTCTGTGTACTTCATATTAAAATGTGGATGCTAGCATTGATCCAGGGACTAGAATTGCAATCACAGGGACCTTTTCCTTTATAAAGGAGGGATCTTACATCTACTTAGGGCGGAGATGCATCCCTAGGGAAATTTCCCCCTCTAGATGCCTTCTGGAGGTGAGGTTTTTGCGATTTCTGGGTGTTCTGTATGTCGTCTCTTCGAACCAGTTGCACGGGGTGAAACTATTTGAGGAGGCGAAGGCGGCGCAACCTATACTGCCGGAACTATATGGCGGCGGGTCGTATAGTTGGTCGTCAACTCCTCTTCCTCTGTTTCTCGCTTCGGGTTTTCTTCTAGTATTATTAATATTTCCCCAATAAGCGATTTACGTAGTTTTTGGTTCCTTTTCTCTCCAATACAACTATTTCTAGAATTGTGTCCATTGGATCCATCATCTGATCTGATCCTGGTGAAAATAAACATAAAAAGTGCGCGCGAACGCCATAAAATACCAAGATCCTACATCTACAATGCAAAATAATAAGCTAAAACATGATGAAAATATGCACTCATCAACTTCCCCAAGCTTAGACTCTTGCTCGTCCCGAGCAAATTTAGCTTAATGGATGTGATCCTCATATTCATGAAGTTGATTCCATAAAATAAATGAGGCAGTTGCAGCATGTGTTTACCATAAAGGATACATATAAATAAGTTCATGAATAACACCTTACTCGAACCATCTGAATAATATTAGCAGGATTCCACACGTTAGCAATTAATTGTTCATAAAAGATTATTCTCAACATGATGTATAAGTGTTTGGTTAAACCGAATGAGTTAGTGAGGTAGTCCCAAGTGTTTGTAGGATTAACATATTTACTTGGGATTTAAAATCTCAAACGTCTCTTTGCCTTACTACAATATAGTGGTATATGGCTATTTGCTCTTTACACATTCGCTCTTTTTCTTCATCTTTGTTTTTCTTATTTTTCTATATATATTTGTGCTCACACTTTTGTTTAAGTATTGTGCAAAGGAGCTAGCCATATAATCCACTTCATGTAGGAATTTCAAAGTTTAACGATCTCAATTACCAAATTCCAAATATATATATGAAGCAATCTTTATAACTTGAGTATTCTACCTCAACTTGTTCTCACTCTATTTGATAGCACTTATAATTTCTCCTTTGTTCAAGGTTTTATTTTTCATCTTAATTAATTAGATCATCTCTCATTTTTGTAAATCAAAACATTAACCTACAACATACTGATCAAGTTATCTTTTAAATGTTCCGTTAATACCAATGGTGTGGAAGACTCCTATTGCTATCATCAAGTGCAAGTAAAATCATACTCAAGCCATTCATATATCCAATAGGGAAAACTCAAACTCAATAATGCTCCATATATTATAATAAACTCAGAATTTCATAGATGGGATCAACTATTCCTAAAGGGAATCCTAATGATGCAATCTTTATTTATGAGCTTGAACTAATGAAAAACTAGAATAGAAATAAAAATTATAAGATTGATTACAAGGTTTTAGAGATATCCTCAAGCTTGGAATCAAGACATGCGAGATCAAATAACTCCTTGCTAGTACCTATTCCTCCTCCTGTGTAGGAAGAGCATTGCCTTCCTCTCCTTTATCCACGCTTGCTAGGCAGATGCTGAGCTTAACCATGTCGTATTGAAGTTTCAAGATTTTCCTATTTAGGAATTTATTTTCATCTGTGAACTGAAAACAGTTTTAATCAAGAAACCAACCCTACCGTCGATTTCATTGACCTTTTTCTCAAGGTCTTTGCTCATCATCCAGTAGGAGTCAATCCCTTCTCCAATAGTTTCAACACATGGCTTTGAAGCTTTTTCCAATTGATAGATCTTATGATGAATCTCATCCTGCCGCACCTCCTTGGGTTAGAGAGGTGGCGGACTAAGAGGAGTTTTATAATAAGATCCTATGTTGTGACGGTAAGGGTTAGGGAGATACTCATCCTTGCTCCTTCTCTGATCTGATTGACGCATCATCTCCATCCTTTGTGGGATGGCATTAAGTATTGGGAATATGCCCTACAGGCAATCATGTATGATGATGTTTCCCATTGTATTCTTAAAGATATAAAGTTATCCTTGTATAAACATCTGATGTGTATCATTGAATATGTGATTCGGTTGTGGAACTATGCATTCATGTTGTTTGTACTAAATATCCTTGGTCATTGAGGTTGTGCTGGACACACAACTTAGACCAATGTGAAAGTTGGCTTGATGACTCGGTTCCACTTACCATGGGCATGGAGATGCTATTCCAACTTACACAGATTCGGCTAAAGAGTTTAGCGAGTCGGATTGACCCAAATTGAGGTACAACGAACAAGTTGTCATTTGTATATCTCAATCAATGTAATCCTTAGACCTGAGGTTATTGCATAGTCCAAGTTGAGGATCACCGACTTAGGTTCTGTCAAACGCTGATCCGTAACTGGGCAGTTATAAAGGCAGAGTTCGGGTCGACTGAGAATCAAGCTGCGTGATATGAATAACCAAGATGGGATTTTGCCCCTCCACTCGGAGAGATATTCTTTGGGCCCTCTCGTGAGATATGATTCGGAAAGCATGGCCATGCACAACTCGGTTAAGTGTTAACCGAGGCGATCGACTAAGAGTTAGTTGGGTGAATCACTTATCTCGGATCGAGAAGAGAGTTGGACTATTTAAGGGATGACAATTATTCGCCTATAGTCTGACAAGGTATATCGTGAGGCAAAAGGGACTCAGACGCAAGTCACATTGGAAAGGCAAGTCGTCATGACTCTTTGGTACTTGGGATTCGGCACGTTCTGCTAGGAGCCGCTACCGACTGATAGATTGAGAGTCGGACTCCAGTCGTGTCCAAGTAGCCATGAGCCTGCGGGGTCGCACACTTAAGAGCGGGAGCAAGTTCGGATTTGATCTGAACCGGTAATCTGGTTGGGTTGGACCTAAGCCGGATTAGGACTGAGTCAGTGAGTCGGACTCACGGTGACTAGTGTTGTATGGGCTTTAGTGAATGGGTCGTGCGAGCAGCGCCCATGTTCACTCCCTATATATAGTGGAGCACCGTAACCCAGAAAGGTTAATCGTTGATCGGTTAGGTCATTCCATGTGTTGGAAACCCTAGCTCCACAACAGTCCTGTCGTCGTACCGAACCTAGCAGTTCACCGCCGGTGCTCCTCCTTGCACGTGTGGATACCAGCAGAGGTGTTGTACGATCAGCGACGATCGGATCGCAAAGGACTGCACTGCATCAACTTACGCGCTTCATCAGTAATCCGCAACTGCGCGTCTAGTGGTAAACCTCATGGCCTTCCACCTCAGCTAGATCTTGGGATCACCACGTTAGAGGAAAAAGTTTTGTTTTATCTCTACGTGGCCCAACATTAAGCTTATCGAACGTATATGGATCTATGAAGAGATAGACGTGGATGTTCACATCCATAGAATCTCGACTTGTCAAAAAGGAGTTTGCGACAAATTTCAAAGAGTTGACTACGATAATATTGAATCTTCCATAGTGATGCTTAAGTCTATTGGGATTATTCTAGTAACCACTACATATTCACATGATATGGTAGTTGAATAACAAAACAAAGTTCCTTTCAAGGAGTATTAACCTAGGACGTGTATTAACACGTCCCAAGGGTTTTGTTATTTCAAAGGATCCTAGAAATGGGTGCAAAATTCATTGGTTGAAGTTGGCATCACAGAGTTGGAATCTTCACTTTGATGAAACTGAAAGATTTGGTTTCATATGTGAAAGAGCATGTGGGCACCCATGTGTGCTTTTGGTAATTAATGACAGTCTTTATGGACTAATGTGTGTATTAAGTTGCACTTGTAGGAATTGTCCATTGGCATCGCTTGGAGCATGTGTTGGCTTCAAGGTCGATGAAATGAAGAAGAAGATGTGTTTTGCAAGCTCAAATGCGCTATCTCTAGAAGATCTCATGTTTGTGGCTTGCTATCCTCGGTGGTCATGGATCGATGAAGAGCAATCAAGGAAGGCGTTCCATCTTGAGAACGGTAGGATCATCTACTTCGAGCTCAAGTGGAATGCTCAAGGCAAAGGTATAATATTGATAGGTTTTCCCTTTTGCCGGTCTCATTTGTTAGTTGGAAGACCGGGTTTAGGATAGATAGCCGTACTATTAAGAGGGGATCTCAAATGAGTAACTCGATCATATCGTTCGGAGAGAGCTCAAACCTTTGCATACTTGCATCATCATAGTTGGTTTTGTTTGGTATTATCCATGTGAGGATTTGGAGCTTATGGTAATCTCCATAACAAGCTCTTGTTCATCAAAATCGGATCTCCCTTTTATATCTTGTTGAGATTTTGATCTTTGCGGCTTTCCGGTTTCTCACCAAGTGAGGTATCTCACATTATTATACTTGATACATTCTCACTTGGTGATAACCAATATTTTCACTTTTTATAGGGTTTCTCACCAAGTGAGGTATCTCACTTTTCATGTCGTTCTCTTTCCAACGCAATTAAAATCAGGTCAATCAGAGTAACCAATCAAAAGTTATTGCAGTTTGAATTTGCCTCTTATATGGTTTGAAAAAGAAAAAGAAAAAGAAAAAAGGTTTTTCTGGACGGACTGGTACTACCGGGCCCCAGGTCTAGACCAGTCTGCAACGCGCATCCCGCCCACTGCTTCGTCCGGCTTCGGTGCCCGGCACTATCTTCCTGGCCCGGTAGTACCGCCCGGGTGGTCCGGTACTACTGGCCGGCCTAGGTAGTCCTCCCAGCCAGCCTAGTGCGTGCCCCATTTGCTCCCTACTGCCGCTGCCAGCCTACTTCGCCCGCTCTTCCCACACGCACGCCCGCATTGCTTGCGTCGCTAGCTGCGGCTCCCACTCGCGCGCTCGCCCCTGCGGACCCACTCGCGATCCAGCGCGCTCGGCTACTTCTATCGCACGCGCGCATTGCCGCTGCCTTGCTGGGTCCCGCCCATTCGCTTGCCTTCTCGCGTACCGCCCAAATCCTTGTGCTGCCTCGCTCGCCTGGCCCACGCGTGCTCCCGCCAGCGTCATTTCACTAGCTCCTGCCTGCGTCGTTTCACCCGCCCATTGAGTGGGTCAAACCCCCAAGTCACTGGGCTGGCCCCATGCTGGCCTAGTACCCTGTCTCTCTTCTTCTCTCTCGCGCACGACTCGAGCTCCTCATCGTTGGCGGTGTGGTGCCTCCGTCGTCGCGCGCGATTCTGGCTTTCCGACCACCGTCGTGGTGCAGGATAAGATAGTCGACGATGCTCTGTCGACTAGTCTAGCTTGATTTGTTGCTCGAGCTTTCAATCGACCGCGTCACCACCTCATAGGTGCTTAGGGTTTCTACCCTAGATCCAGTGTGGTACTCAGGCGATGTGGTCGGTGCTACTTTGGTGATGTGGCACCTTCATGGTGTTGCCGGTGCTATGTGTGCCTCCATGACCGCCGAGTCTGCGGCTTGGCGCGGGTTAACGCCTTCTGGTGCTCCCTGTGCCGCCGTGGACCTTGTCGTCGGCCACCCTACTTCCTCTTCTATAACCTAGCGAGGACCTATGGTAAGTTTAACTTCTCCCCTTTCTTATTCTCTTAGTCTCTCTCACTGCCTTTTGTGTGCTTTTAGTGAGGAATCCCTAATTAGGGTTCATTCTTGGTGTTAGGGTTCTTCCTCTTTTACCGTGGTTATCAAAGCTAATGGATGATTGCTTCATGGATAACCTTTGGTGACTAGATTATGTAGAACTATTGTCTATTGATGGACTTGGAATTGATAACATTGGCTTTGTCAGATGAATTCTTATCTGATATTTACTTGTTGTCACTTGTAAGTTTGATGATGTTGTGGCTCTGACCTAGATTGAGATCTAGTTATTTGTTGGGGGATGACCCCAGGTAGGGTCAAGCTAAGGTAAAAGGGTAAATACCACCGAGGTATTGACCGGGTAAAGGCATGGCCCGGCCGAGGTATATGGCAGTCGGCCGAATAAGGGCTGGATTACCCTAAACTAAGCAACTATGGCATGACTCGGCCGACATATAAGGTATGTTGGCACGAAGTCTAGCACCTTTTCTATCTGCAGGTACGAGCTTGGCCGATTCATATTGTATGAGGGAGAGTCAGGAGATGGCTTGCTCTATAAGGAGAGATCGATCCCCAAGGTCAACAATGTCCACTGTCTCCCCGTCAGGAATCCTAGCAGTGACAAGCGCTACAGACAAGGACCAGAGGGGCAGAGGGACAGAGGAGATGTCACAGAGGTGACAGTTCCAGGGTCCAACATTCACATGTCGTGGGCTCTGGGTCATTATCGTTGATAAAAGGGAGACATGGGAAAGACACCCACCGAGTTACCCTTTGGGGAATAGCATATGTTAGGGATATGTTGTCCAGCTCAGCCCTAAATGTAACCTGGCCACCCCTTTGTAAGGTGAGCCAGGTCCTCCTAGAGGGGAGATCGATTCATTTGACACTAAGAGAAACCCTAGAGTGTGAGAGGAGAGAAGTATCATCTTCTTACTCTCTCTGATATAGCTCAAGGAGAAAGTGTAAACCATTATTGATCTAGAGAAAGATCGTGAGAGCATTATTCGTGTGTGTAGATCCACTACACTATCCCTCCCTGAATCCCACTAGTGCTCATTGGCCCCATCTTTATCCTACCCATGGCATCTGTCGTGCCACAACCACGATAGTTAGCGCCCACCGTGGGGCCACCAGTGGTGCTAGCTAGATTCAAGATCTAAACGAGAAACTTAGTCTCCACCGAAGAGCGCATCGTCTCCGGGCTGGTCCAGCAATTCGACTCGCAGGGCTACGTCAAGGACAATGCGCGCGGCTTCAACAAGAACTGATGACTGCAAGTGCATAAATCATTTGTAGCTAGTTTCTAAATAAAGATATCAATCCCACGGGGTGCAAGAGTTTGAAGTCTAAATAACTCTTGAACTAAATACTAAAATAGTAATGTTAAATAACGTTCTAAGTAACAAGATAAAATGCGAGTTTTGTGTAAAAGATATTTTTGGATTTTCAAATAAGAGAACAATAAGTAAACTAAAGTTGTAAGTAATCAAGAGCATGCGAGTATGATTACGAAAGTCTGCAAGATGATGGAAAGAGTTCTCAAGGAGTAGTGGATCCACCGCTAGTAATTAGAAAGAGACATCAAAATTATTATAATGAATAAGACCATTTATGATATGTGTGGGAGGAGCTCCATATATGGACGAATATGCAGCAACCACTTCTCACATCATCCGTCATAACCATAGTAGACAGCAATCGACATCAATCAAATTACTGCGCTATTAAGGGACTTTACCCCGTAGAATGTATCCCATGGCATGGACAATGTTCTATGAGTTCTCCTTGGTTCCCAAGTTGATACGTAAGAAATGACAACAACTTTATAGTCACAGTAAGTGTTATCATCCCTCCGTCTACCAACAAGTAGTTCCCTCCATCTAGTCCTCATTGAGGCAAATATTGAGTGGTGTGCTTCACCCAACATCAAGATGAAGGAAATCTAACACAGACACATAATGAACAATATCACGTAATAATATTTATCTCAATTCAATCACATACTAGGGTTTCTCCATCTCCCAAAGAACAAAGGAAACTACTCATACATGAAGGCAATCAACATCATGGATAGAATATGGATGAAGTATAATGATACAATTGAGGACAAGTGCAAATCCAAGATTCAATCTAGAATTACAACAAGTAACCAAAGTGGATCGGTGATGGAGACGTTGTTGATGAAGATGACGATGTAGATCGATATGGAGGCCTTCAAGACCCTAGTCCCTTCTCCTCTTGTGTGATGGTGATGGTGTAGATCTGATTGGAGGAGGCTATGGTGGTGGCACGATGGCAGGGCTTCGCCGTGGTGGAGAATATGGATTGGTGGCTCTCTCTTGGCTCCTCCCTCCTTTATATAGGCCTTGGGGGTGCCCTAGGGTTCCCCCAATACTGTCATATGACTTAGCGAAGGTTCTGGAGCTTCTGGGAGGAGAACTCCCGTCATTTCCGACCTTTTTAGCAACTATACAGCGGGAACTATACGGCCGGGAAAAGGCTTCCCGCCGTATAGTTGCTCGCCAAACCTTCGGGCTCCGCAGTGTTTTGGCCGACATTTCTTCATACGGATTCCATTTTGGGTGTTCTTGGGCTTGTTGGATTCGTCTCGACGAGGGATACAACCTAGTGGTCTTGGATATTTATTTTGAGAACTTAGAAAATTTCGCTTTTTCCAACACCACAAATGGTTAAGTCTAATCCCTGCAGCTCCTCCATACTATGCTCTCTTTGTTCCTTTTGCCTCTGCTTTATCCATAATCATCATCAACACCTACACACATGTCAAAGACAAGGAAAGTGATAAATTTTACCTAAACTACTAAATGTGAAAAGCCCATATGAAAATGAATGAAAACAGAAACTATGCATATTTGGCATAACTACAACTAGATAAAGCATGAGATGGGTGGTTAATATGCATAAAATACTTCTATAAAAGTGTATATCAATTCCACTCATCAAGCACCCTCATCCGTGCAATGGTGTCTTCATCAACCTTGGCACGCACAAGGTCTACATTGGAGTGGACGTCTCTTGCGTATACCCACAACGAGTCATTCTCGTGGGAGAGCCTCCCCTCTGTGCTGCTCTCGGTCCACGTATCACTCACCCGGCAGGCCGCGTCGAGGTGTTGATGACCGCGCTCGCGCCAGCAGCAGGCGCTGGAGCCGGCACTAGCAAATATCCGGCAGCGACAAACCCGACAACAGTAAACCCAACAGATGCGGGTAATGTGACTCCTAGAATACTGTAACATCCTAGGAATAGCACCTAGAAATAAAGAGGACACAGGGTTGTGCATTGTATTCATGCATAAGAAAATCCGGAGAATTTTCGTGCAAAAGTAAAGAAGCTGTAGAGGGATCGAGATCTCTCTTATTCTGATGGAAACACCAGGACAGGTGCGATGGATTTCGACATGACCTCTATGGTATCTTTGTGTTTGAGGGGAAGGAAATTCAAATTTGAGTATTCAATTGGAGAATTTGAATTCTAAAAGAATTTGAACTGGAATAATAATTGTAAAGTAAATTGTAAAAATAAATAAAAGGTGAACTCTTATTTATGATTAAGATACAGTATTTACAATTATATAAGTATACAAGATAATTGAAATTCAAACAAAAAAGGAAAAGGATTTACAAATAAGAACTGAGTTCATAATTATAATAAGATATGAATATTACAATAACTTAGATTACAAATAGAAAGAAGAATTAAGCTTTATTAAGATTATATAGTATTACATTGTCTTTACAAACGAAATATATAAAACAAATAACTTTATTAAATTAGACACAACCATACAATGTCTTTACATTATCTAAACAAAAAAGAAATTACAATAATAATTAAAAAGAAAGAAAAGAAAGCAAAGAAAGAAAACCTAAACTAAAGATAATATCTTATCATCCTCTTTTATATCTGCAAAACAAAACTCGTAGTAAATAAAAAAGGGGTTAGTTTGGTTAGTATTGCTCTTAGGTACATAGTGTGATGCACTGTGAGGTTCATCACTGAGTAGTAATTGGGGCCAAAGTAGCATCTGTTTCTATCAGTAAATTTGGCCTCAGACTGTGTGCATCACTGGCCTGAGAGAGGGGCAAGTTTCACCAAATAAAATAGGATCTGCTTTTATTAAATTTTAGCTTCAACCTTGAGCATCATTAGTATAGAGTCAAAAATTACACTTGGAAACTCAAAATTAAGATCAGGATCAGATAATACCAAACCAACCAAGCAAAGCCATGGTAAAGATATTCCAAATATACAACCTGGACAGGGGGAGGCTCCCTAAACCAACAACACACATGCAGGCAGCTAACACATCTGCATGATGTTGGGTTGTCAACACAGCAGCAAACCCAGGAAGTAGACAAGAAGGAGGCAACTCTTGTGTACAAAGGGGAGTGAACCAGCCGTAGCTAGCACATCATTATCATCTTCCCAGTGACACCACATCACATATAACTCTAGCTTTGGATCTCAGCTAAACAAAGCAACCACACCACTAGCCAGATTTCATCTCCATAACCCAACTCTGGTTGCTCCCTAAAAGCCATCCAAGAGCTAGGACAAGAAGAAAATCAGGACAGGATAATAAGCTAGCTCAAGAGGAGGAGGAGCAGGCCAGTAGCTAGGAAGAAGGAAGGATCCACAACATACCAAGGTGGAGCAGTTCAAGCCCAAGAGCAAGAAGATCTAGTTGATCAAGAGTAGACAAAATCCCAGCACAAATCATTTGTTGACTCTACAGTAGTAGGTAAAAATCATCAGAAATATCCATTCCTATGATCAATCATAGCATCTGTTCTTATATGAAAAGATTTTTAAAAGGGGGGAAGCTCTCAGTCTTGCATAGAAATGCTATGCAAGGCTCATCATAGAGCTTTGGAGCACTCAAGCATCTGTTCTTATTTACATCTTGTGCCTCAGCCTTTGCATCATAGGCTGGAACTGGTTACACACATAAATCATCAAGAACAAATGACCTTTGATCAGTTACATTAGTCAAAGTAGTAGCAAATCATATTCATTATGGTCATGCTATTGTGCACCCATTAATAAGGTTCCACAGTAGCAATCTCATAACTAATAAGGCCACTATAATTAACTAAATCATCTTATCCTCAAAAGACAGATTTTAAGCTTATCTGCCAGCAAGTACAAATATCACATAAATCATCTTCCTAGACAAATAGTTTAGGAATCATTGATAAGGCCACCTTATTTACATAGGATCACATGTGCTTACAGCCTCAGTCTATGCATCTTTGGCCTGGGAAATATTCCAGTCAGCTGTAACACAACAGTAAGACATGCTACCCAGCTGCTGCTGTGCACACTCCAGGTAGAGGCAGCACAACAACAACCAGTGCATTAGATGTTACTAGAGCCAAACACTATACCCATTTTATTATGCAGCAGAGATCAATTAAATGAATCTAATCATCTTCCTAGCCACCAATCTAGAAATCATTTCATCTCTACAATCATTTTACCCAGCTTATGATCAGCTAAGGATAACCATCTTAGTATGTGTTTGAATCAAGATAAAACCTCAGCCTTTGCACAATTTGCTAGCCAAGTATGTGAGCAAGATAAGTTTTTGATCAATTTATGAGAGTAGGGTTGCCGTAGTAATACACATTTGATAGACAACAATTAAATTCATCCAGAATCTATTTGTAAATCACACCAGTACATCACAGCCAATAGAAAATCATTAATAAAACATATACACCAACCTGGACCATAGCCCATGTATTTAGGTGATCAAGTGATTTGCAATAAACATCCATGCCAAGAATAAATAAACCTTCCTCCAACTGAAGCTCATTGCAGCACATAGCCACAGATTCTCTACTATGTTAACAAGTGATCCATACCACTGGTTTTGAACAACATTCAACAGGTGATACTAAGCAGAGAGAGATAAACAAAGGGAAAAGTAGTGTAAGGGTCCCAACCTTTATTAAGGTAGAGTCCCCTGTGTTTACAATGCTAGTCCCTAGATCAATAGCTAGCATCCACAGTTAAGATGTAATATCAAGAAACAAAGGTCATAATACAACTTTATAACCAGGAATAACATAATTTTATTACATCTTACATAGCTCATTTGGCTATTACATTACATTGCAGCAGAATGTCTATAAGCATGGGGTCCTTCATCTTCAAAGTGCCATAGGCAGACATGTTGGTTGTAGACTTTGTAATCCTAATCAACACACTTCACTAAATCAATCAAACCTGCAACATACAAGTTACAGCCACAAAGGGTCAATACATTTGAATTGTATTGGCAAGTGATACTATGGTAGTATGGTGGAGTCTATCATCTATATGCATTTGGCTAAGTGGAGTTGAGGCTTGCATTACTCAAAATAGATTTTTCCTTAACATTTGAAAACACTAAGTTTTTGCTTGACAAAAATCATTTTTCTCAATCAAAGATTGAAGATCCTTTAACCCTTGTTCAAACCACAAGTTTTTATCTTAGAAATTTGAATGATGAGATTCTTGATTGCTTCCATGTCTTGATGCTCAAATTGTCCTTTACCAGGTACATGGCTAAGTACTTAGATTTTACACTCTGCAGAGGTGGTGCACTTTCCCCACAAGACTTGGTTTCCCAAGACAAGATCTTTCAGAAGCTTTCCCTTAGACCAAAATGGACGCACTCCAACCTATCAAACTCTACCACCCACTGTCCATATGGCTAAGTTCTTGCAACCTATATGATCCAGGCAGAGCCCATAATGCCAAGTGGCTGCACTTGAAGCTTCTCAACATTTGACATCTCAAATCTCTTTGTTCCTGGGTGGCCATCCACAAGTGAGATACACAAGGTAAACCATAGACATGGGCCTTGTGAACCACTCAACCAAAATCCACCAAGCAATTACCATTCCACCCAGGTGATTCATTAACTTAGTTGTTTTATTAAACAAAAACACAAGTCCTCAGACTTAGAAATTTTCCATAGTGTGAATATATTTCCACCCTTGTTTTCTATTAGATAGATAAGCAATGATAGTAGTAGGTATCTTGACTTAGGAATTTCTACTAAGGTTTCATCTACTAGGATTTCCTATAGCAAGGTTTATACTTAGCAAAATTCCATGCAAGTTTTACTTAGCAAAATCACTAATGCATAGTGAAAGTAATGGGACAAAAAGTATGAAGAATCACTTGCCTTTTTGGTAGTGGGTATAGGTTCACTCCTTGTCCTTGCAACAATCACACTCTTCAAGTCACTACAATACAATCAAGCAAGGCACAAACTCAATCTACCAATCAAGCAAAACAACACATAAAATAACAAAGTCAAAGTAATGCATGCAAGCATGCCAAGCTTTGTTTTGTTTGGAAAAAGTGGTTCCTAATGGGTCATAAACATTTGAAAACACCTAATGGTCATTTTGTAAAGTGGCAAAGTCACTTGCAAAAGGTTTCACTTCAAAAAAAAACATTTTCAAAACAAAGTATCATTTTATGTGGTGTAGAAATATTTTACTAAGGCATTAATCTATAGGGTTCACCAAATATGTTTTTAAACCATAAAACTTTGTGTTTGGGATCAGAGAGTTTAAAACAAAACATTTCCCAAAAGTTTTCCTTCAAAACCATTTTTAATAAATAAACCATATTTCTATTTGACTAGAAATGGTTTTAAATCAAAGAATCATTATTTTGTTTCACCAAATACATTTTTGAATCCATAAAGTGTTTCCTATGGTCGGTAGGTTCAAAATACACCAATTGCCAAAGATTTTATCCCCAAAATCATTTTTGAACAATTTTTATAATCTAAACAAGCATACAAAAGTTTCTGCAAAAACAACCATTTTTTCCCGAAGCATTTTACTAAACAAATGACATGGTTGGCTAGGGCTTGTTCCAATGATTCCATTGATATAAAATTTGAAATTTTTGGACGTGTGGTTTAAAAGTTGTGCGATTTACAAAATTGGAAATCTAATAGATCAAATCTGTCTTTTAAATCAACTACAGACCACGTGGTTGTTTCTTATTGGGCGGTACCGATTCGTGTGGATCGAGCGATACAGACCACAGGATTAAAAGGGGCATGTGCGGCTCAGATCATCGCATACCCTTACGTTTAAGTGAAACTATCCTATCGCTCCGATCTGGATCTAACGGCTCTCAGTGCCTCGACCAGAAACTGGCGGCGCCGGCGGCGACGACTGGCGGCGCACACTCTGTCTGAGGTGGTCTGGCCGTTCTAGGAAGCGAGAGAAGAGAAGGAGAGGCTCACCGTGATCGTAGGGTCATGGGGAAGCTCAAGGTGGCACTGGCTGGCGAAAGGGCGCACGTGACTGTCCTTAATTGCTCGCCGGAGATGAGCTGGGCCTCGGGCGGCTCTGGAGGTCGTCGAGGGCGAGGATGGGGGCACCCTAGGACAAAAGGGAGACACTGTTAGGTTCGCAAGAGCATGGCGATCATCATCATGTCCACGGGGAAGAGAGGGGAGGTCTGGTTTACCGGGGAGACATCGCCGCGGTTGAAGACAGACGGCGGCGCTGGCTCGGGGTGACGCTGTCGAGCTTGCAGAGCTCGCGCGGGTGAGATGGCGATGCGAAAAGGTGCGCCAGGGCTTGGGGAGTATGCGAGTGTGGTCAAGGAGGAGAGGGGTGGCAGGACACGGTCGGAATCGAGGAAAAAGCTCGTCGGTGGCAGTGAGGTTCGGAGAAGAATCAGGACGGCCTGGGGGCGTGCTAATGCGGGGTGACAGAGGGGAAATGGAGAGGAGAGGTACGCGTTTAAGCTTGCGTGATCAAAGCGAGTAAATGTGGCCGCGTTAAGGCGAATTGAAGCCGCGGAATCACTGCCAGAAACGGGGATGAACTGGTCGCTGCGGGTGAGGACGATGAACAGGAGGGGTGGGTCCTGGCTGTCTGCGAGAGAGAGAGCGCGAGTGTGGGGTCCAGTCGTCAGCGACTTAGCGGTTAAGTTCCTGAGTGAGAAAAATAACTTTTCGCTGGGAAGGGAGGTGGGCTGCTGGGCTGGGATGGGCTTTAGCTGGGCTGGGTCGTTTTGCTCTATTTTTTTCTGCCTGAAACCCTTTTATTTTTCCAAATCAATTTCTGTTTTGAATTTCAATCAACTATTCAAACATTCAAACAATTCAAACACTCACCACACTTGTAATGATTTTTGGTTCTGTTTAACAACACAAAACCAAAGTCAAATAAAATAATAATATTTTTTTATTTTAGGATCTATTATTAATTAAATAAATAGACCTTGTTTATTAAATAAAAATAGAATTTGATTATTAGAAACTCCTTTTTGAAATCTAAATATTTTCAAAATCAAATCAATAGGTTTTATTTGAAAATAAAGAATACTTGGAAACTTGTTTAAAATAAAATAACCTTTTATTTTAGGGTCCATTAATAGTTGAATAAAATGGACCTTAGTTATTAAATCAAATAGGATTTGTTTTATTAAAATATTTATTTTGCAATCTAAAATAAAACCAAAACACTTTAGTAGGTTTTAATTGAGAATATAAAATACTTGGAAAACTTATTTACAAAAATAAAATAATAAGTTTTAGTGTTTATTTAAATGGGAAAAGCCTTTATTTTAAATAAAACTGGATATTAAATCCTTATTATTTTATTTAAATAAACGTTTACCATTTTTATCAAAACAAAACATTTTATTTCAAAATCTTGGCCAAGGTTTAATTTGGCTCTATAAAATAATCTTTATTCATAAATCCACCTTTTCTTTTGAAAACCAAATCCTTTTTATTAAAGGATCCAAAATAGAAATTTTAAATATTTTGAAGTTTATTGTTTATTTAACTTTTTAAATCACTTTATGATTTTATTTGATCCAAATAGGTTTTGAAAGTTCCCAATTGGATTCAAAAAGTTTCTTCTCACTCTGAAAATCAACAAAGTTTTTTATTTTATTCATTTATTTTTCACATTACAAGATTTGGAAAATCTTGGGATGTGACAAGTAGATGTGAGACAGAGGGAGTGTACCTGGCGCCCGAGAAGCATTCACCACGGCGTGGCGGGGCAGTGCCCGTGCGGCCAGAGTGATACTTACCCGAGGAAGACTTCAAACCCCATCAACACCACCACGACCACCGTAGTTCCGATGCTGGGGTTGCACCTACTGCCGTCCCACCGGCATCGGACTAGAAGAGAATAAACCCAAATTCACCACCATCATATCACCACCAACACCGCACCAAACCACCCCGAATCACCATCAGAACATCACAAAAATACAGTAAAGTAAGGCACTAGAACACTAGACGCACACAAGATGGATGGGGCGAGCTCGAGGGGGCTTTAAGAACAAATCCAATTGGAGAGCCAGGTCGGCCTGAGGGAGGAGAAGCCCCGGCGACCATCAGCGGCAACCACAACGGCCTACCTCGCCGGAATTGGGTGGGCGACGGCGTCGGCGTCGCCAGCAGCCAGAAGGGGAAGTGAGTGCGTGAGGTGTAAGAGGGGGTGGATGGGGAGACAAGCCGGGTGGGTTGACCCTGTGCCAGATGGGCCAGATTGGGTCCAAATGGGTCCATTGGTAAACCTGGCCCAATTCCAAAGAAAAAATAAATAAGAAAATAAAATATTTATCAAATCACTAAATGACCAAACTACCCCTCAACATAAATTATACCCTAGAAAAATATAGAAAAATCCTAAATATATATTTAATGCATTAAAATTATCACAAAAATAATATCCACCTAAGAAAAATATAACTTTACTTAAGTTAATAAAATGCAAATAAAGATTAAACACTATTAAATATTAAGTAAAAAATCATAAAATAAGAAAAACTCCTAAAATTTAATAAAAATCATTTTTGTGTATAAAAATAACTTTACTATTTTATAAAAATACTAACTTAGAGTTTTTACAAATAGAATATAAATCAAATAATTAAAGACACTTAATTCTTTGATGAATTTTATAAAAATAAAGATAATACTTAAAAATAAATAAAATTCATTTTTAAGATCTTGAATAAATATATTACACTATAAAAATATTAAATATACTATTAGGAAAGTCTTTAATATTTTAAATAATAAATCCTTACGTAATACCTATTTTGTGAATTCTTTAAAACAATTCTTAAGTAAGAAATAATTACAATTCTTATAAAACCTTGAGTAATTAGTGTCTTGGTACTAATTCTAAATCCATCACTTGAATTCATAATCAAACTTAAGTATAACTTTTAACTTTAAATATCCTTTTAAAAGTCTTATTAAGAATCCTTTTAAATAAACATTGGATATCACCCATTTATATAATATGGTGAATAATCATTATATCTTAACCACTACTAACATAACTTTAAATTCTAACAAAGTACTAAGACCATCTAATTATGATTCCATTAAATAAATACATATTCCTTTCATAATAGCCAAACAAATTTAATCCAATCATTCACTTAAATAAAAAATGAATAACTCCACACTTTAATTATACCTATCATAAATCTAAAACTTGGGAAGAATTAAAATATACTACATTTTAATTTTACTTAACCTTTTAAAGTTAAATTTAGTCTCAAAAGCTTATAAACATACAGTCTAATAAACTACTTATGTTTTTATAGTTAACTTTGGTCTATTTCAATCAAGACATAATGCATCTCAAGTCCAGACTATTCAAGCAAGCATAAACAACATCAATCACATTCTATCCATCATATTCTAAAAGCTATCAGGGTTGTTCAAACCTTGAGAAGGAAATCTTTTCTTCAAATGTTATTCTTTTTGCCACTTCAAACAATAATCCCATAATAAATTCTTCAACTCTTAACAATTAAAACCAAGGACTTTTATCTTAGTCACCAAATAACAATTAATCATAATCACATTACTTTATACTTTATCTGTATATTTAAAATTGTTATCACTTAAGTTCCTTATATATGACACTACTTATAAAGTAAAATTTGAAGATAAACCAACTCTTAAAGGAATCACCTAGATTCACTTCACTCAAAACATTGGGGATTCACTTTGGGAGTTTTACAAAATGCATATCATTACTTATGCATAACTGCATCTTGCTTCTTTAAACATTAGTCCTTACCGGACCAATGATGTTGATTTCAGATATTGGATCTTATATTTTTCTGAAGACCGTGAATGCATAATCTTGCAATCACAAAAGGCAAGTTCACACTTGCTCATGTCCTTTGATTATTTTCTGCAAAGTATTTTACAAATCCAGTGTTGTCATCACCTGCATTTGAAAAAGGTCAGAAAACACTATTTTCATAATAATGTGATTATAGGTTATTTACCATGAGGTAATAACCTACTATAAGAGTTCCGGTGGTAAAGTAACATATTACCTAGGAGTTAACAACCAATGTCGCCAGTGATTCTTGCGCCGTATATTACGTGTTGACCATGAGATTTGGAATGAGACGGAGAAGTCAGCTGTATCTTTTTCCCTCTCGCATGGAGCTGGATGTGCGGGTCGTGGCTGTTATTACTCATAGCGTGCATATTATCTATGGTAATTCGTAGAGGATATGTATCATATGGGTGGGAGCCCTCAACGTCCCACGATAGTTCCGGCATCTGAACGGTCTGTACAAACCATTGTCGTAATTCAATAGGTGGGCATGGTGTACACCAAGGAGACATGCGGGGTCGCGGAGAAGGCAGTGATTGGCTTGGATCTTAGGTTGGGCCTCAAACCAAGGAAGTTTGAACGGGGACATACTCCTGGCCGTGCAACAAAACCTAAGGTCTCTTATGGTTAAAGTGACGCACCTCTGCAGAGTGTAAGAACTGTAACTTGTTAATCCCTGTTTCGGAAAGGAGCCGCGAACAAACATAGATTTTCGGAATAAAAGCAACCTTTGAAGAAATATTTACAAAAACTTGCATTGCCTACGATCTACGGTCTGTGGTTGTAGCTATAGTGCATCAAACACTCCTTTTCTAGTGAACTTGCTAAGTACGCTCGTACTCAACGTATCTTCTTAACCCTTGCTAGGTTCTAAAGCCAATATAGACGATGTCTACATCAAGTTATGCTCCAGGAATCATCATTAAAAGCTAAAGCTATTCACTGGAGTCAAGGAAGCCAACATATACATCAACTCAAGTGAAGACTAAGTTGCTGATTAGATAAAAATAGAATTTCTAACCATAGATCCTACTTCTGTAGAGTATTGCAATAGCAGCAATACAAGCCAGTAGTTGAGCTATTAGTTTTATAAATATGGTAGTTATGAGTTATTTATTCTTGATTCTTCTTCGTAAGAAGTTTATTTCTCTCTCTTTAACCTAGAGTGTTCTCTGGATTTTGTGTAAAGAGTTGAGTTGTAACCTATAGTCATGTCTTGGACCTGCTGTGTTTCTATTGTACTACTCTGAGGGATGTAATACTAGTGAATGGTGTTTCATTGGTGTTATATCAACGACTATAGTGTACTACATCATGAAGTGGTATGCTGGGTCACCGCAAATACCTCGTACGAGGGGCCCTCTATTAGAGAGGCTTGAGAATATCCCGCAGGAAGAAATAGGCAGCTTAACTAGTCCTGTAGCTCCCATCGTAGATCCGGCTCAGAGAAAAATAAATAGTTTGAGAATATCCTACAGGAGGAAATATACAACTTAACTCATAGCAAGACGCCTTTCATTGTTTCCAATCGCGACCAATACAGAGAAAAATAAAAGATGCGTTCAATATAAGAACCATGGAAATGAGATGAGCAGAATACTTTAGAGAATTCACCATACAACCCGTGTGGTTGACGCGGAGAACGTCTTCCTTATATCTATAGCTCGCGCCAATACGAACCCGGGCTAGCACCGGCGCCATTCCTCTTCCCATGGTGGATGACGCTCTGATGATGATGACAAAAGACGACCTAGCATAGACTAGGACGATAGATAAGAGCGACTGATAGAACGACGACATAAAAATATGTATAAGCAATAAAATGATGAGATCGAATCTATCATGCCATAATCCTAACCTTGCGGTGCTACGCGTCTTTCAAGACAAACCGAGAACACGTTGATACGTCATAAACGTATCTTTAATTTTTGATGTTCCATGCTCGTTTAGTATCAACCTTGCTATGCTTTGTCTATACTTTGAGGTATTTTTATACATTTTCTAGGACTAACCTATTAACAAGATGCCGCAGTGCAAGTTGCCTAATTTCTGTTGTTTTTTGTTTCAGAAAATCTAGTAAGGAAATATTCTCGGAATTGGACGAGACAAAAGCCGAAGTCAATATTTTACTAAAGGAAACACAAAGACCGAAGGGCAGACGAAGTGGGGCCACGAGGCCGCCACACCCTATGGTGGCGCGACCCCCCTAGGGTGTGCCGCCACCTGGTGTGGGCCCCCTGGCTGCCCTCCTGTCTCGCCTCTTCGCCTATAAAAGCCCCCCGATGCAGAAACCCTAAACACCCAATCAGATCTCCACGAAACAGTCTGTAGCCGCCGCCACCATTGTACCTAGATCGGGGGTCTGAAGCTCTTCCCGGCACCCTGCCGGAGGGGAGAGATCATCTCGAGGCCTTCTTCGTCACCATACCAGCCTCTAGTATGATGCGTGAGTAGTTTACCCTTGGACTACGGGTCCATACAGTAGCTAGATGGTTGTTTCTCCTCCTTTGTGCTATCATGTTTAGATCTTATGAGCTCCGTTCATGATCAAGATTTTCTATTTCTAATCATACATGTCGTGTTTGCGGGGATCCGATGGATATTGAGATACTATGTCAGATTGATTATTGATTCTATCATGTCTTATTGATTATTGGTTCTATCATGTCTGTGTTGTTTGTGATCTTGTATGCTCTCGGTTGCTAGTAGCTATCTTGGCTAAGTAGATGCTAGTGACTCCAAGAGGTTGTATTTATGCTCGATAGTAGGTTTATGCCTCTATTGATTCTAGGGAAGTGACAGAAATCTCTATGGTTTTAGATGTGTTGTTGCTACTAGGGAGAAAACAACAATCTTTTGTTCATAAAACAATTGTATTGTTTACTTTACACACATTGCTTAACGTAATTATCCTTTGCTTGCAACTTAATACTGGAAGGGGTTCGGATGATAACCTGAAGGTGGATTATTAGTCATAGATGTAGTTCGATGGCGGTCTATGTACACTGTTGTAATACCCAATCTAATCTCATAGGAATCATGATGTCTAGTATTTGCATTGTTATGCCTTGCTCAGTCCTGTCAATTGCCCCACTGTAATTTGTTCACCCAGCATGTTATTTATCTTAAGAAGAACACCTCTAGTGAACTGTGGACCCCGGTCTAATCTTTACCATTATTACATCATCTACTATTACCGTTCACTTTATACAAGAAACCATTACCTTCCACACTATACGTTTAATCTTTTGTTTTTAGCAAACCAGTAAGATTGACAACCTCACTGTAAGTTGGGGAAAAGTCTTGAGTTGGGGCAAACCAGTAAGATTCCAAGTTGCTAGCAACACCTTGGAGTTGTTTTCTTACTCCTACTGGTTCGATAACCTTGGTTTCATAACTGAGGAAAACCTACTGCTGTGCTCATCATTCCTACCTCTTGGGGTTTCCTAACGAAGCTCTATAGTGATCTGAGCCCATCACATGCGCGTAATAATAACATGGCGTGTATCCAAATATTTACGTACAGATAAGGATCCGACACAAGATCTTGCCATGATAAACCATGCGTGTGCACAACGTGGAGGTGCCAGAGCAGTCCTAGACTGACTCCACCAGCTCAAGGGCGAGAATTTGCGCTACCAGCTGGATTATCGAATGCGAGAATAGCAAACATTTCAGATGCCATGTCCACCGGCTATCGCTGGTGAATCCGTGCATACGTGGAGAGAAAACGCTGCCATCTCAGCCGGTGGCCGCGAGACCCCGTGGTGGTCTATAGCCTACGTTTCTAGATAGGCGGTAGGCCGGCTGCGAGAACACGCGAAAGTCTATAGCTTACGCTGCCAGGTCGACCCTCTGCCGCGAGAATAAGCGTCCGCCCATGATCTACGATGCAACCTACACTGCAAGCTTAGCCCTCTGCCACGATAACCCCAGCGCACGTCCATGTTGTACGTCGCCATGTCAAATCCCGACGGGCCTCGCCACCCCGGCGGGTGCGGAGTGCTGTCCCGCCTACAACTCCTCCCACTAAGCACGGTACAACCCGTAGACATTGACGGTGGACCCACCGTCTAGTGATGTGGGGTACAATGGGGCGCGCGACACCCTTCCGCGACATGGAATCTTGCGCCCTGGCCCGCAGCGGGCCCCATCTCCTAGAAGAGTAGGGCTCCGTTACTAGCGTGTCGCGTGTGCTCTTCGGCGTCCATCCCATGGCCAAAAAGAATTGGGACAACGTGGATAGCAGTTTCGGGCCAAACAATCTAGTGTTATTATTTACTCTGATTTTTAGCTCATGGCGCACCATGGAAAACCTATAAACCTCCACTCATTCGAGTTTTGGCCTTTCTTCCGCACCCTAGCATTAATATGGCTGGAACTGAAATTTATAACCTCCACCTCATACTCAGGCGACTAGAACAAACATAGTCCACCACCTAGTCCCTCACTATTCATCGCAAAACAACACCAAAGCCAAGTCGGCTTTGGAGAAACTCAACTCTTTTCGTGCTAATCTTAGTCTCCATGATAAAGACCAGTACATGAACTTCTTGCTTCACAATATTATGAAGCTCTTGAACAGCCTCGGGGTTCCCATGCCCCCGACAGTTCCAGCAATACAACTCATTGGGATGGAAAGGGCTGATTCACAACCTCTACTGAATTTGTTGAGTTGCTGAGAGCCTTCCTTTTCTTATTGGATTCAGTTTCATTAGTGCCCTCCTTTCCAGTGACCTAAAGCACTGCGAATAGTACCATCTCTTATTTTCGTTTGTGTCTGTCCCTACAATACCCTACAGAACACCCACTCGTCGGTACTCGTGTTTTTGTTGCTCCCCTTTCCTCTTCCTCGTCTCCTTCATTTTTTATGGGGAATTAACCTTAACCCCATACTTTGCGGCTTCAATATTGCTCAAGGATATGGATTCTCTCTTGCTCCCCACAAACTGATACCAAGACGAACGACCCAAATTTCTTTCGTTCATATGGTTCCCTCAAGCTAGCCTCATACGAGATTAGATTTCCTTCCATATCTCTAGACACATATGAAGGGTTTTGCAGCATAGTAAATCAAAAAAATTCTACGGATGCGAACGGGGAAGCCAAGATCTAATCTAGGAGATGCAAATAACGAGGGGGGATAGATGAGATCTTCATATCCTTGAAGAAATCGCACAGCGGAACGTTCAACGGAACGTGGTTGGTGTAGTCGTACTAGCCTTCTCCTCCTCGCGATCCGATCCGATCCAACACCGCAAGTGGCGACGCCTCCGAGAGATGCACACGTACGGCACCTCGACGTCTCCTCCTTCCTCGGTCCAGCAAGTGGGGTGGAGAGATAGATTGGATCTACAACACGACGGCGTGGTGCAAAGGTGGATAGTTTCTGCGGCAGGGCTTCGCCTACGCGCAGTCGGGAGAGAGAGAGGAGGGCATCAACTAGGCGGCTAGGGTTTGAGGAGGTGTGGGGGGAGGGTGCGCCCCTGCCCTCTTTATATAGAGGGCTGTCCGGCTGCCCCTTGCCCCTCCTTCAAACCCTAGGCCGGCGGCCACATGGGTGGAGTGGGGGGCAAGTTCCCCCTTCTAGAAGCTTTCCCTAGGGTTTCCCCTAGGGCTTGGCCGGCTGGGCCTATGGGGCCTTGTGCCCCTGGCCCAATGCGGCAAGGGCACTTCCTCGTAGGCCCACGCCCCCTCTTGACAAGTGGGGCCACGTTGGTCCCACTCCGGAAGCTTCTAGAACCTTCCGGTACAATACCGAACAATCCGAAATAATTCCGAAAACCAAAAAATGCTTTCCCTTATATGAATCTTATTCTCTGGACCATTACAGAACCTCTCATGATGTCCTGGATCTCATCCGAGACTCCGAACAAAAACTCATAAACCAATTATCTATTCTATCCTAGTGTCGAGACACGTTAAGTGTATGACCCTACGGGTTCGAGAACATGCAGACATGATCTTCTATCAATAATCAACAGCGGGGTCTGGAAACCCATATTGACTCCCACACATTCATCGATGATCATATCGGATGAACCACGATGCCAAGATTCAATTAATCCCATATATACATTCCCTTCGTCACGCGATATTTTACTTGCCCGAGATTCGATCGTTGGCATCGGCATACCTAGTTCAATCTCGTTCACAGCAAGTACTTTACTCGTTCCTTAATTCGATATCACTTTGTGATTAACTCCTTAACCACGTGCTTGCAAGCGGTGTTGATATCGATTACCGAGTGGGACCGAAGTATATCTCTCCGACTTGGGAGGGACAAATCCCATCTCGATACATACAACCCAACAAGTACTTTCCGATCACCTGAGAGACACCTTTATGATCACCCTCTCATAGGATGACGTTTGATGACCTCAAAGCTTTCTTCCGATACCAGGGAGTTGCATTATCTCATGGTCTAAGGAATACAATATTTGACATAAGAAAAGCTTCGCAAAGATGAACACGATGACACGATCTAATTGCTCTGCTTGATTTGGGTATGTCCATCATATCATTCTCCCAATGACATGATCTCATTATTAATTGACAACTCATGTCTATGGTTAGGAAACCTTAACCATCATTAATCAATGAGTTAGTCCATAGAGACGTACTAGGGACACGGTGTTGTTCATAAACCACACAAGTATTAAAGTTTCCGCTTAATACAATTCTAGCATGGAATATAAACTTTATCATGAACAATAATTATAATAATAACATCTTTATTATTGCCTCTAGGGCATAATTCCAACAACATGTGCCGTACAAAACAAAGAGCGACCCAAAAAACCGCACGAGAAACAAAAGTGAGGGATTTATTCATACTGAAATTCATAACAGTTCCTACCATTCCTCGCCTTCGAGTCGACCAGAATGCCTCTTTTCAAAGGCTTCGATATATCAATTGTAACTCTTGCCCTCAAGAATCCACCAACAAGATCAAAGGCCATTTGCGTCGCATTCTTGTCGATCTCCTTATAAATTGCCTCCCATAGGCTGGGCTTCTCAGATCAAATGGCAGGTTCAAAACCCTTACCGAAGTTGTAGCTTGTCGAACTTGAGTTCAGAGGGCTGCATCAACTCAACAAGTTCTTCCAAGATCACCACATTCTTGCTAACATTCCACGATGACCCATTTACGTGATCACGATCTCGCTGAGACTAAAATTCTGCAACAAATGAATTTACGCCCGTCGGGTAGAATTCCAAACCTCTAGGGTTTCCCATGCTTGATGGAGAGCGCTAGCAATGGTCTGTATGTGAAAGACATCGCGGAAGAGGACCTTCCCCGCTAGCATCCACTTCACCTTCTCTCTTTCTTCCACATCATTGAGCACAAGAGGAGTCTTTGCCTTCACTTCCGTCAGACCTAGTTTCCGCATCGCCTCCTCCAAACGGGAGCGATCCACCCTCTATGAACCAACGTCTTCCTTCTGCTTCCGGCGATCTGCCGAGAAGCTCATCCCTCAAGCCTTGCGGCACACCCCGCTGATGATTCGACGTGCGCCGCTACAATCCCCGAAAACCCTAGTCGCCACCGCGAGGGCTCATAGTTTTTGGGGATTTTTTTATTGAACTTCGTGAATGGAAAATTGTTGATTCGCTCCCGAAAAGATAAGGAGTAATACGTATAGAAAACAGTGAAAGCGTATTTGTTACAAGGACCCACATGTCAGCGTTAGCATCCACGGTTCCCCACGGCCCGGTACAATTATACAAACGATCCCAAACCCCTCCTGTTGGCCTCTCCCTGCCCTTGCCCCCCGCACACCACACGCGCCCGCACATCCTCTTCTCCCCTCGTCTCCTCGCCTCGCTCCGCCGCGACCCAAACCCTAGGACCGCAGGCGGAGGCGATACACCCGAATCCACAATTTTTCCCGCAGAATCCCCTGATAAACTAGCCTCCCACCCCTCCTCCCTCCTCTCTCCTCTCTCCTCTCCTTCCGGCGGTGCCATCCTCTGTTCTATTTTTTCCGAGATTTTACTTTGGAATTTCTTTGGTGTTTTTCTTTGTTTATTTCAGGAGCAAGCAGCCCCGGAGGAATTACGCGGCTGGTGCGTCAAATCAGCTCTCTCTTCTTCGCGTATCTACGATTTTGGTAGGATTTTTAGGGCTCGATCTGAAATCTGTGTGTTTCCAGGGCTAGGGTTTTGCAGTCTCCGTGAAGGGTGTTCCGTTCTGTGTTCCAGCGTGAGGGCTGTTAGGTGAGCCCTACTCGGATGCACTTCATTACTCTTTGTGGCTAGATTGAATCTCTTCTGTTTGTGTTTGCTCGTTTCCCCCGAGAGTCCATTATTTCCGTTCGTCAGTTTTTTCGGTTTGAGCATGATGTAGATTGCAGCTATTACCATATTATTGCATTTTATTAATCTAGCCATCTTGCGAACTTCATAGATTTCAATCGATGAATTAGGCTACTTGTCAATATAGGGCAACTTAGTCCATGAAAAAAATCTCCTGAGATCTGATGATGGAGACTTTAGTTCTTATTGATTTCTTCTGTTCACAGTTACCATGTCGTCATTCCCTGTGCTAAAGAACCGACCTATCGATCAATGGAAAGTTACTGAGTTGAAGGATGAACTCCGAAAGAGGAAGCTCCCTATTAAGGGTCTGAAAGAAGAATTGGTGAGGCGTCTCTTTGACTCTATTAAGAGTGAAGAGGCATCGGATGAATCTGCTGAAGATGTCGGAGCCAATGAATCAGCTGATGAAGGCGCTATAGATGTTGAAGCCAATGCACCAGCTGATGAAGATGCTAAAGGCGTGGGAGTGAATGAACCAGTTGACCAGGCACCTGAAGAACATACTGTTAGCCAGAAAGTTACAGTTTCTGTGACAGAAGTTCATGCAACTCAGGAAATTACACTTCCTCTCTCAGAAGACTCCCCCAGGGATAATCAGGTGGCAACCCACGAATCTCTGTCAACTGAAGCCCAAACAGAAAAAGGAGATGAGCCAGAATCAGTTGATGGAGAAAATTCTACAGTGCAAGAAGGGCACCCACATACAAAGCTAGTTGCTGAGGAGTCTCCAAAGATTGGTACCAATGAGACAATTGTTGCCGGTGATGTGACCAGTGCTGATGTCAAATCCGACTTAATTTCCTCTGAAGTCAAGTCAGATGCCACTAGAGCCAGCAATGCTGATAAACAGGACAAAGTACCGTCACCTGTGGATGCCCAAATACCAGATACCGATCCTATGAATACTGATGTTGCAGCTGCATCAGTGAACAATGATGCAGAGCCTGAGAATGATTTGGGCAACAATAGTTTGGCCAATAATGAAGAATGCAAATATCTCATGAATGAGGATTGCAAGCCCATTGTATCTAAATCGAGTAATCAGGTACCTGAGATTAGCCCAGATTTAGGGTCTCCAATTAAGTGTGAGTCAATTTCTAGTGATGATATATCAAATAACAAAAAAAATATAAAGGATAACTTGAATGCTAATAATTTTGATTTAGAACTAGAGATTAAGCCAGAGATGGTCAAACCATCGTCCGGCATTACTTCCTTAGGTGGGGATTTGCAGCCAGTGGATGGTGACAAAGAGCTGGTCAAGAACCAGTTGTCTTTGGAAGACATAGATTCCACAGCTAATGTGGATGAAGTTGGCTCTCCAGAGAAATTAAATTTGGACAGGAGTTCAGGTGATGAGTCGATGGAGGAGGATGTTATGGAGATTAAGCAAGTTGAGTCCAATGTTAAATCTGATGATCTCAGAGGAAGGACTGAGCTTAACTCAGAACATGTGAAAGAGGTGACCCTCCCTGATTCTGTTGCTGAGGTTTCCTCTGTTGATACAAAGGAAGTTATAGCTGAAGACAAGCCACCAGCTTCAACTGAAAAGAGGAAACTTCAAGGTTTACACCTCTCCCCTGCCCCCTCTTTCTAGTTTTGTTAATGCCAACAATATCTGCAGGTTTTTATTGTGCCATTTCTTTATTTGCAAGTGTGTTATAGCTGTGCCTGTAATGTATCCCATCTTGAATGACGTGTCAGATTATCCTTATAGTTCTGATTGCTTGCAAATATTGCACTGAAGAAACTCCCCTTTCCTAGTTTCTTAATCACAGCAATGCATGCAGGTTTTTGTTCCCCCTCTGCATGTATTTCTTCATGTGCAAGTCTATCATAGCTGTGCCTAGAATAGGGTACCATCTTGAATGATGGGTCAGATTAAACTTGGTAGTTCTGATTGGTTGTTGCACCAGAGAAATTAAAAAGTTTTGCTCCATTTGTGGTGCTTTTAAGAAAAGAAAATGTGTATTCAGATGCTATCAATAGTTTGTTTAGGCACATTCTTTTTCTTGCATATAAATTTGTGGTTACTGTATATTTGATATGTGATGATTCACAAAGAAATCGTTATCCTGAAGCTTATTTGTGTTACCATGTTTGGTTTTCTATAAACAGAATTTTGGTAGTACTTGAGAATGTGCAATTTAGTTTACTCTGGGAAGCCACATGTGAGTATTAGTGTTAAATGCTAAGCATGAACTGGAACCCTTTGATGTTAGATATACCTGTGATGTTGTATTGCTTCACCGGATTGTTTGGTAATTCCGTATTAACTCCCTGTTGATCACACAGCTGAAGAACCTGTTACAAACACTGAGCCAATCAAACGTCAACGTCGATGGGCTGCAGACAGTGGCAAAATCCCAGAAAGACAACCATTGAGTCAAAGCGGTTCTGATGCTCCTAAAGAAATTTTCCAGCCTGCTCTAAAACGTTCTTTTGGCAGGTCTGATTCAACAGCAAGTGGAGATTCTCCAAAGGAGCGAATTGGTGAGTCCTTATTTTTACTGGTTCTTTCATTACCAAGTCTTTATATTGAGTTGGTTCATCGAATATTGTAAACTAATTGCTTCTCTTTGTTTTGGTCTTACAGTGCCACCATCTCAGAAACCTGCTACAACTTCCTTGAGAATCGACCGATTTGTACGGCCATTTACCTTGAGAGCTGTGCAAGAGCTTCTTAGTAAAACTGGATCTGTTTCTAGCTTCTGGATGGATCATATCAAGACCCACTGCTATGTTACAGTATGTTTCTTCGTTATTCACAGCTTCATACTATTCTCACCTATCTTCATTTTACTAAGGATTGCTCTTTGTAAGTTTATGGATTTCAATACAACGAACCTGCAGTTATATATGTTCTTGTAGGCCAGTATTTTCAAAATGTGTTCATGCTTTTAGTGAATCATTTTGACATTCTGTATTTCTCAAGCCAATTTTGTTTTACTCTACAAAAGACAGTCTGGAAGCATTTATTGAGATGGTGCTTTTCTGAACTGTTCTGTATACCTTCCCAATATTGTTCTGCTGACGTTGTGTCTGTCCTGTCTCTTATTTGCAGTTCTCGTCGGTTGAGGAGGCTACGGCTACTCGTGATGCTGTTTACAACCTGCAGTGGCCTCCAAACAATGGCAATCATTTGTTAGCTGAATTTGTTGATCCCCAGGAAGTGAAATTGAAGCTTGAACCCCCTCCCCCAGCAGCAGCCGCAGCAGTGGTGGCACCAACCGTTCCTATTAGCCCAGCTACTACACCAAGGGAGCCTCCTTCTCAACAAGCTCAGGCTAATCAAAATGTTCCTCGCCAAGCTGCTACACCAAGGGAGCAATTGCCGCCTCCACCACCTCTTATGAAGCCTCCTACATCTGATCCAGGATCTGCAAGGGACAAGCTCCCGCCCACTCCAAAGAAGCCAGAACCTCCTGTTGTGACACTTGATGATCTCTTCAGGAAGACACAATCCTCTCCAAGGATTTATTATCTGCCATTATCAGAAGAGGAGGTGTCAGCCAAGCTTGCTGCACAGGGCAAAGCAAAATAGTGTGCTTGCCTATCGGCTTCATGTTCTTTTTTCGTGGTATGTAGAAGCAGCAACATGTATTTTTCTGCAAAGACTTATTTTACCTCTTCTAGATTGTATGCCTGCCTGACTCAAAGTTGCTTTGGACCGCTGAGATACTGGTTTTAGTTTGAACATCCAGGAACTTTTGATATCCTGGTCTTTGTGAATAAACATTCTGGAGAATGCTTATTCGTGTTACATTTATATTTTCTTGGGACTTTCGGTGTGTGCTTAGTCGTGCTGTTTTAATTGCTCATGATGATGCCTAGATGCTGCTGTCATGTGGGTTATAATGATACGCCGATGATATAAGCTTGCCTTATCTGTTTGACGTTTGCCAAGTACAATCAACAGTTATGCTGGATACCTCTGCTAGATAAGGTATCTGTAAATACGTGGCCTCGGCATAATTGACGGTCTAGCAAAATGGCCTGATTTGTGCTAGCAACAGATCATCAATGATCCATTTTTTGGAAGTGTCTTTTTAATCCTTGGTTGATGATAATCTGCACGAGTTGCTCAATTGCTTTGCCTAAGACAAATATGTAACTTTTGAAAAAGACAAATCATATGGGTAGCTAGTGCAGGATATGGACTTTCAAGAGAATAAAATATCACTGACGCATTTGGGTCTTAAGTGTGGAGATTTAGAACATTCTATTTGCCAGTTTCAAGTGGCAATGGACGGGAAAAAGGTCACACGAGATTGCTTTGCGTATCAGGATCATGTCAAGCCAAGTGCAAAAAGACAATTTAGAGTATAGTACTAAATTAAAAGAGAGACCACGGCAGAGTGGTGACGATCTAAGCGCATCTTCACCGCGTTGATTCAACCCGTCTGGACACGGACCCTGTGACGGGTGGCGGTATTTTAGCGGCGCGACTCATCCGGATGGACGCGTCTGGTTTGACTCATCGATGTATCAAAGCAGGACAACGGTTGCATCGGTCGGACGCCCAGGGTTTGTCATATCCGCGCATGCCACTGACCCACGCGTCAGCCACCGCTTAGCGCGACACTGATTTAGACGCGGACAACGCTACCAATTCAGATGTAACCACGACAGTGATTCAAATGTGTGGCCAGGAAGGCTGACCGACGGCAGACTGCGCCATCAATGGCGACGAGACGATACACTGACTGATTGGACGCCGCCTGTGTTCCCACACCGGCATTGATGGCGAAGGAGCGGGAACCCGCGCTCGTTCGCTGGCGAAGGGGTATTTAACCCTGCGCCCGTCGGTGTCGCACTCCTCACCTCTCGCCCACAACCCTAGCAGCCGCCACCGCCGCCAACGATGAAGACGCCGTCATGGCTGAAGAGGAGCAAGAACGACCACGAGGCGCCCGACTCTAGCAGCTAGCAGTCCCGGCTGCCGGCCTTCCTCCGCGGCACATCCTTGCCGCCTTCGCCGTGGCCCGAGGAATTCAGGAGCCGCCCTATGGGGGACAACCCGCCACCGCGGGAGCGCCGTAGCCGGCGGTACTTTCGTGTCGTGGAGTGCGACCGCCGATGAAGGGAGGGCCGGGGCATCAAGCACAAGGATGTCTCTCTTCCCACCGGCTGACACCTCAACCGGGACCGTGTCCTGGTGCCGCCCGTGGCCAAAAAGGGCAAAGGGCTGGAGGAGGAGATCCGCCGCCGGATCAGCAACCTCCCGCAGGCCATACGGTGGGAGAGGGGCTACCACAACAAGGACTACTAGATAGAGTTCCTCGAGTGGGAGCACAAGGCGCGGCGCACGACAACCATCCGCGGCGACCTGCAGCCGAGGCAGGTCTACTCCGTCCCCACCATCGACTCGGATGACGAGGAGGCCTTCAACCACTCCGACGCCGAGCTTGGCAGCGACGACGGCGAGGAGGAGGATGCCGACGATGTCACCGTCAAGCAGGAGGCGGTGGACATCGTCGCGAATCTGCCCCCGGAGTACCGCGAGGTGCTAGCGTGGGGCTACGACGAGGACGGCTTTACGGAGCCGTCCAGCGCGCGGGACGAGTACACCCTGTGGGGCGGCTACCAAGAAGCCATCCAGCTCACCGGCATGGTGGCACAGGCGAACACCATGCTGCCTCCACCGCCTCTGTTGCCGGAGCATATCGACCTCGACCCGTAGATGGACATGACGGCGTCGAAACGCGAAGATCGGTAGCTAGGGTTAGGGCTAGTTTAATTTCACTTAAATTATGAATATAAATTGCATATGAAATATGAACTTTGATAGTTTTAACCATGTTTGAATTTGGAAAAAAATGACCTCGTCCTGGACGGACAAATGGATCACGCCGTTGAATACGGCTGGCCGAACAGACCAGACCACGACCAAAAACAACCGCGACTCTACCTAAACCGACACAAAGCGAACCATTTAGATCTATCGGTGATCAGCCCGATAAAAATGTCCTAACACTGCCCTTCCTCTTAGTCTTAGCGGCGGACCCATACATGTGGGTTTCATGGAATCAGCAGTCGCTGCCACGCCATGTAGCCCGCATCAAGGGGGATCCGCCTGCTCGGGTCTGTGATTTCATCGACCAGACCTCAGCCACGTGGACATTGCGAAATCGGAGGAATTCTTTCTTCTGATGGACGTAGAGATCATCCGCCAGATACTACCGTGCAGCAGGAGGCAGAGGGATTTTTTCTTTTTGGGCATGACACTAGGAGCGTACCGGAGTTTTCACCGTTCTAACTGGCAAATGTAAATACACATCACCTGTCCGTTTGTGGCCTAAATGCACCTAAAAAATAGGTCCAACAACGCGAAGCAAAGGACCATGAGGCCATGCACCGACGTATTTGCGATCCAAATATAAGTCTGGTTTGCGGGTTTGACTATGTCCGCGCGAGTCCTATTATCGTAGCGTGATTTGTCTATGCACCGACGCATTTGCGGCCCAAATATGAGTCTGGTTTGCGGTTTGTCCATGTCCGCGCGAGTCCTCTTGTCCGCGACCCCTACTGTCGTCGGTCCCGGCCATTTCATCCTTTCACTTACCTCGAGTTTCACTCTTATCACAGCGTCGGCGTCTGCCATCGCCTGCGTCGTTGGACACTTTCTAGACACCCGCTTCGTTCGCCTCTAGCCGCAGGTGTTCATCCCTCCCATCGTTGTTGTTTGAACATCGGTTTTGCTATTTCTCAGGCGCCTGAGAAATAGTTATTTCTCAGTCGCCTCTTTCACCGTTTGATTTACCTCGTGATTCGTGCTATACATGAGTTGCAACTCGGGTGTAACTGAGAATTTAATGAGTTGCAACTAGGTTGTAACTGAGAACTAGTACAAATCTTAGGAGTTGCAACTAGGTTGCAACTGAGAATTAGCACAAATATTAGGATGACATCAGCGACTTAGACATAACTAATTCTCAGGCGCCTGAGATCTAGGCACTTCCTTTGAACATCGTAGTTGGTAGGACCCTTAAAGCAAACTCCGGTGTCATAGGAGAAGGTCCCGTGTCTTCGTCCCACTTGCCGCCGTTGTTCCAACACCGCCAGTGCCGGAGGAGGTTCCGTGCATGCGACCGCACTTCCGGATCGGCCAGAACAACATGATCTCTTGGCTTGGGCGACCATGAATTTCGTCGTCCACGACCCGTTCCACCAATTGCCCTGACCAGCTAATTATGGAATTTTCTTCAATTAGATATTTGAGCAATGTTCTAGGGATGTATATGTGACCATTGTTTCTACATTTTTTGTATAGGTCGTGCTGGATAGATTGGATGAGTTTTTCTATACCAATGTCATCAACACACCTGACTACTACTCTGATGATGATTCTGATTTCCTCGTGGAAACGGTTTTGCTCATCTTTGAGCACAATAAGAACGAGCTTCCACAATTCAGGGGCTCGATCGGTGAAGTGACGTGCGTCGATGTTGGATTGAAAGAGATAGGCCGGTCATGTCCAACTCTACAGCGACTATTTTCATCACCGTACACTCCAGTCCAATTTTGGCGCCGATTCCGAATGAGAAAGCCTATGTTCACGCGTCTACTGCATGGTGGCTTCACTTCTGGTCAACTTCACAATGATTTGGTTGAGTATATGTGGGCTTATATAGGAACCACTAGTCCTTTTATTTTATTTGTCTTTGTATTTGTCTTGAACTATTCTATGATTTGAAATATGTGCTATGCAGATATGAATTATGTATGAAAATGTTTAAATTTTTAATTATAATTATTTTGTCTAAATTTGTTTGATCGTAAAATATGCCAAATGACCAAGACGGACGAAAGAGCGGTGCCAATGGAGTGCCCGCTTGGTGGCGCACACGGACAAGACATGATATTTATCCGTTTTTGTCTTCCTCGCTCCTCAAGCAGACCAAAATGGATCGTTTTGGTGTTCGAAATAGGGAGATGCTCTACGAGAGAGTCGAAATGGCGGACGAGCGACATGTAGAACTTAATCGTGGTCGTTGAGTTTGGTTTCAAGATCCGTCCCGGGCGGGGCTGCATGCGTATAACGCCAGTATATGTGGACATGAATAGTTGCCCGTATCTGTTTAGAACAAGTGAGCCGTGTAGTGTCGAGCAGGTCTGTCTGTTTAGGGCCCAAGCTAAATTGGTCCGAACCTATACCTGGAACTTAGGCCTATCCCGAGTTAAATGACCCATGTACCTGTCTGCTGCCTAAACACTATGCACTGGTGTCGTGGTATTGCCGACGAGTACGCCATGAAGGGGTCCTCACAGTGCGTGTTTAGAGACGTGGGGTAAGGCGACGGTTGATGGGTACGAGGTAACACAGCTTACCCAGGTTCAGATCCCACAACGGTGGCGGAATCCTACTCCTGCTATAAATCACTATAATGACAATACACCGAGTTACAGAGATCAGGTTCGCTGTGCGAGGTGACTAGAGAGTCTAAGTTATCGTCTGAGATTGTGCCCTAAAGGCTCCCATAGGCCCGAATTATATAGTCGCCAGGTCCTAGGGTTACAGGGAAAAGTCCTAGCCGGACAGGTTACATAGTTCTACACCGTCTATTATTAGTCTTGTGTATCTTGCACTCCAAGCCTCCGGGTACGCTGGTGACTCTACCGTAGCCTTCCTTTATCCGGCATGGGCCTCCCTTCTGGATCCACCTAACTAGGCCGCCCAGCAGGCCATAGGCCATGCTGCCGACTATGGGCCACCCGGGTTAGTCGGATAAGAGACATGCTATGAGGATACCCATATAGCATATCCCCAACAGTAGCCCCCGGAGGACTTCGAGATCTTGCGTCGTCTTTCCTCTTCCCGTGGAATGCTCCGTCTAGATGGATGTCGGCAAATCGTCAAGCAATATCTTGTAGTCCTCCCAAAGAACCCTGCAAAGGTTTCTCCGTCTTCTATGAGTAAGTCGGAGAAATGCTGAATCTTCCATCGTACGCTCCCGTAGTCGGATTAAATCCGTCCATGCCGGAATCTTCGATGGGACGGCTCATCTACCATGTCAGTTATAACGACGTAGGCTATAGGTCAGCGACGCCTCGTAACTCACACATGCAGAGAACATAATTATATCCGATTTTCCCGCGCGAGCGATACGAACCGTTGGCGGCGACGGTTGGAGACATGGCGAAATTACCGCGCACGTTCACGGACACGTCGCCTACGCGGCAACCGTCCGATTAGCTGCACGAATCTTGACGCAGAGTAAGATAAATAGTAACCGTGGGACACTTGCCACTTTTTCACCCCATTCTCTCGCGTCATCGTCTTCTTCCTCAAGCCGCGCGCCTCCTCGAGCTCTCCGCGAAAACCTCGAGAAACCCTAGCCTCGCTCTCTGCACCAGTCGCGTTCTCTCCATCCTCCATGGCTAGCAGCAGCTCATCCCCATCAATGGAGGCGTCGAGCGAAGCCACGACGAAGCCGGTGAGCTCCGTCGTCGTGCTCCCAGAGGGCCTGGTCATCCCCGCATCGGCGGTGATTGAAACCACCGGCGGCGACCAAAATCTGGCGGCGCTGGAGCCCCTGGAAGAGGAGCCAGACTCGCATAAAGGCGACTGGCGCGGCTCGTACATCACCGGCCGCGACATCCAAGAGATGGTCGCTGAGGGTTACCTCCCTGCGACGGAGGGGCTCGCCTGGCGGGCGGCGCCGGCCGGCGAGGTGACCCCTTCTCCCCAAGCCGGAGAGAAAGTATACCTCAAGGCGCAATTGGTACGCGGCATTTCCCCGCCCATCTCTCACTTCTTTTTGTCCGTCTTGAATCACTTCAAGGTCCAACCCCACAACCTCTCCCCCAATAGTATCTTAGTGCTTAGTAACTTCGCGGCACTTTGTGAGGGTTACCTAGGGATTAGGCCTAGGTTATACTTGTTTGTATACTTCTTCACCGTCAAACGTGAAGCCGGACACAGTAGGGAGGATCTTAGGAACTGCGGCACCATAAGCTTCAAGATCCGTCCTGGCCGGCGGTTCCCCGACATCGTCGGCCATGAATCCTGCAAGAATTGGCAGCGGACGTACTTCTACGGCCCCGACATTCCTTTGGCGGGCCGAGAAGTAACGTACCCGGACTTCATGGATGGAGCCGCCGCCGAAGTCTCCACATGGTGGTCCCATGCGTCCCTTCCCTCCGACCACGACGCTTCTCGCGCAATAAGGCGGATCGAGTGGTTCGTAGAGACGGGTCTGACCGGCTTGGACCTAGCTATGTGCTGGTTCATCAGGCGGATCCAACCTCTGCAGCACCGCACGAAGTATATGCACGAGTACACCGGCGACCGAAGGGATACCCTCCGGATCTCCGAGGACAACTTCTCGAGCGACTCCATCAAGTTCCGCCTTAAGGACATCGTCAAGGTGAAGGATAATAAGCGTGGCTTCACCCTCACCTACGACATGTTCGTAGACGGAAAGTGCCCAAAGGTAGACATTTATTTTCCGTATATGACATTGCTCCAGTTTTTCCGTCTTGCCAATACCATCTTGTCTAACACGATGATTTTTCACTTAACAGCTTAGCGATCTAGAGGAGGACAACCTGGCTGCCCAAATCTATGATCCAAAGATGAAGGAAGTCACGGTCGTGTCTGACGACGATGCCCCGTTGGCGCGAAAGCGGAAGAGATCCACCTCTGATGCTGCCGACGGAGGCAAGAAGAAGAAGACAGAGGGTGGAGCCTCCAAAAAGAGTACTGCCGCCCTGGAGGTGGAAAATAAGAAAGCCACCGGGATGTTTGCCAAAGCGCCCCCTCTAGTGTAAGCTTCTTATTCTCTGACATTGTCTTATTTTATCTGTCTTATTCCTGTACTTATGCATTTTGCACGTTTCAGGAAGAAAGCCACAACCAGCCTCAAGAAGTCCTCCAAGACTCTTGGGGCTTCTAGAACTATTAAAGATATGCTGCATCGCGACTCCTCCCCCGCCATCGCCCCTACTACTCCTGCCGTCAAGTCCTCCTTTGCTCCGACAAGCTCCCAAGTCCAGGAGGCACCAGGCCCTTCCGCCATGGAAGTGACTCTGGCGCCTCAACCGAGCTTGCTGTTGTCGGCGAGCAGGCGACGCAGGAGAGTGCTGCTCTTCAAATGGCTGAAGCTCCGGCTAAGGATGCCATCGGTAGCGGCAAGGCGGTGATGGGAGCTGGTACTTCTGCCGAAGGCGGCGCCTCTGCTCCCAGAAACCCTTCGAGTTGTCGAAGATTATTTATCCGGTGCTTACGCCGGGTAACACAACTATGGTTCCTGGAGGAGTGCCGTCATCTCCGACGTGCGGTCTGGAGGAGATACTCCGTCAAGCAGACATCTTGCGAGGAAATAGCGTTTCCTTTGCCAAGCTGCTGGCCGAGAGATCTACAAACCTTAAGATCATCGCACTTGTAAGTTTTATTTTACCTTTTGCATTTCATATGAGTATCCCACTGTAGCCCCCGAGGATGTAGACGGAAAACCATAGGTTTTGCATCTATATTCTCTAAGAGTGACTAAGTTAGAAAAAACTCTCACTGTAGCCCCCAAGCATTTAGATGGAATGAATTATTCCGACTAGATGCTTTAAGAGTAGCATACACAGTGTTCATAATTTTAAGTGTTGTAGCCCCCAAGCCTCTAGTTGTAACTGAATTAGTTCCGACTAGATGCTTAAAGAAAAGCTAAGCGTTTTCTGAGTTAAAACTTTATACTGTAGCCCCCAAGCCTCTAGTTGAGAACTCAATTAGCTCCGACTAGATGCTTAAAGAAAAGCTAAGCATGTTGCTAAGTTAAAATCTCTCGCTGTAGCCCCCGAGCGCCTAGATGGAAAATCTCCGACTAGGGGCTCCAAGTAGACTAAACAACGACTAAACTTTGTATTTGATTCCAAAGAACGAGAATGCTCGGAGGGGCATGGCCAACGACAAGTACCAGAAGATGCGCGCAGATCTTGAAGCCGAAAAGGGTAAAACTGCCATCTTGAAGGAACAGATCATCAAAAACAAGAGTCTGTTTTCTTTTTGCGCATTTCCGTCTTACTTTTGTGCCTTCCATCTTCGAGTACTCACTGTGTACTTTGTTTTCTCCGACTTGCAGAGCATGTTGCCAAGGCCAAGGATATTGTCGAGTAGTCCAAGCATATTCAGCAGCTGGACAGCGAGAACAAAATCCTTAAGAAGGAGAGGGAAGAAATGCTGAAGATGCACGAGGATGCCGTGAAATCCATGTAGGACTCTGCCTCCGCAGAGATCAATCGCTTGAAGGAGGAGCTTGCGATCCTAAAGGATCAAAAGCAAGCTGCCGATGAGCAAAACCTTCGCCATAGCGAGGCGTTTAAGCTCCTCCAACAAGAGAAGGAATCCTTGGCGGACGTCGTCTGGCAGGCTAAGGCCAACATCTTCAGTAAGTGTCCTCCACCTTGTAGTTTTGTAGTCTCGATACTTAGAATTTATTGAACTCATGCAATGCTTGTCGGAATTTTCAGCGCCTATTGGTTTAACCCGCTCGCTTCCTTCGGACAAGGAATGCATGATTCTTGCCGGCAACTTCATCAACACCGCCATCGCCCAAGCCAAGGAGATTGCCAAGCCCCTCCAGATCTATATCAAGGCCTCGGACTCCGTGGTGAAGTACTCGGAGATTCTGCGCCGAGCCCCCGAGCGTGGTCTTGAATTTTTCCGATCTTTGCCGGCAAACTCCGAAGAGAGATCCGACATCGAACCTTCCGCAAACGTGTCCTGCCCGTAGGCGGTCCGTGCGGGTCTTGATGATCCTCCGACTCCCAGGGAACTAGTGCCCGAGTCGGTTTCGCCGATGAAGAGGTGGATGTCTCCGATAGGAGCGAACCAACACCGCGTAGGGTTCGTCTTCACCGGGATCCAGAACTCGTCGGGGGGACAATCGGAACATTGCCGGAGAAGAGAACGCAACCGATGGCTACGGGCTCGCCGATTCCCGTGAAGATCTTGGTCCTCGCCCGCTGAAGAGCCTGAAGCGCCTCTTGCCCCACGGTGGGTGCCAACTTTCGTGGTATTGCCGACGAGTACGCCATGGAGGGGTCCTCACAGTGCGTGTTTAGAGACGTGGGGTAAGGCGAACGGTTGACGGGTACGAGGTAACACAGCTTACCCAGGTTTAGATCCCACAACGGTGGCGGAATCATACTCCTGCTATAAATCACTATAATGGCAATACGCCGAGTTACAGAGATCAGGTTCGCTGTGCGAGGTGACTAGAGAGTCTAAGTTATCGTCTGAGATTGTGCCCTAAAGGCTCCCATAGGCCCGAATTATATAGTCGCCAGGTCCTAGGGTTACAGGGAAAAGTCCTAGCCGGACAGGTTACAGAGTTCTATACCGTCTATTACTAGTCTTGTGTATCTTGCACTCCAAGGCTCCGGGTACGCTGGTGACTCCACCGTAGCCTTCCTTTATCCGGCATGGGCCTCCCTTCTGGATCCACCTAACTGGGCCGCCCAGCAGGCCATAGGCCATGCTACCGACTATGGGCCACCCGGGTTAGTCGGATAAGAGACATGCTATGAGTATACCCATATAGCATATCCCCAACAACTGGTCTTCTTCCTCCCCTGTTCGGACTACTATTTCACGTAGCTGCAAAAGGCAGTGCAAAGATTGAACAAATCAAAGTGCTCCCTCGTACCCACAAGATCTCGTTTGAATCCAGTGGCTATGCTGGAGCACGGCGAGTGCAGGTCAGCACTCCGTTTTCTTTCTGCACAGATCTGGATATATGATATCTATCCGCCATGGGAGGATATACTACTGACAAGTTGTTTGTGTTCCTTCGATGCAGCATCATTACAGGGGATGCGTTCTCTGTGGAGCGTGAATCGGTGCAAGGAGCTGGTCAGGATTCAAGAGAAGGGATCGCTGGGTTAAGATTAGCCGCAGGATGCGACTCTATGTGCGGAGGCGGTCCGCTGGATGTGAATTCAGAGGCGACGTTTGGCTGGACAAGGAGGTGTGTAACTTCTGGATTCATTACAGATGAATGTTGACATGTTGTTTTACACCTTAATGGGCATAGGACAGATTGGCTCTTGTGGATAATTCGGGTGATATGTTTCCAATTATCAGACAGTGCGCCATGTGCCATTGATGGCCAGGAGAGAGATTGCTTTTATCAAATGACAAATATTAATAGGGGCAGGTATTACGGACGAGATTCCTCTCCGCCAGCCGCTTTGCTGCACCGGGCACCATTATGCCGCTCTGCCGCTCCTCTCCGCCGGCGATGAGTGGCTCTCCTCTCCGCGGTTCCACTACTCTGCCGCTCCCCTCTCCGCTACTCTCCTCTTCGCTGCTCCTCCTCTCGCCTCCTTCTGTTTCGCTTGGTTTGAAGGCCGATCTCGCTTTGGAGGTGCTCGTTTTTCGAACAAGATTGGATTCGACATGGCTACTTCGGATTTTACGGGAGGTAACTCTGACTGTTCATTGAATTCGTGTTTCCCTAGATCGATTGCCGATTTATTTCCTATGCGCCACGAGATTCCCGTGGCTCCGCGTGTGATTTCCTTGGATTGTGATGTGGCACCTGACAATCGAAATATGAATCGTGATTTTGGTTCGAGATCTCCATTTTCTGGGCCAAATCGCTGGAGATTGTTTGCGATGAATGATTCCTAGAGGGATGGTATCCTCGGTTTGTGTCCTACGGCTACTGTAGAGACTCCGTCTATCTCTATTAATTTTTCTGTCAATTCGCCAGACTGCCTTGTTCCAAACACGTGTCATGATCCCGGGGAGGACGGGATAGATGTGCGGTGGATCCTGGTGGTCTTGCTGGAAACCCTAGATCGGGTGATATTAATAGTGCTGCAATATCCGCCCCTGGTCCGATCTAGAATTCCTCTTTGGTCATTTTTGGTCAGCTTCCTCTGCTTCCTCGAGTCGAGTAGGTGGTGAATCCTTTGGTCGGTGGAAGGGAAAAGTTGCTGGTGATCCGCGATCCTTTGCCCAAGTTGCTGCTTCCTCTGCTATGAGAGATGGTGGCGGCAGATTTGGGGGTCGGGGGAATTTTGTCCCCAATCAGGGTCGGGGACGCCTGGTGTGGAATCGTGAGGATGCGCAGGCCTCCTCGAGTGCTGGCCCTCATGGATCAGGTTCAGGGGATCGCTGGGAAATGGCTGCTCGTGAATCTGAGCAACGACGTCAAGAGGCTGCCTCTCTGGTGGATGTTTCTGGGAAGAACAACTCCTCTGGCTCTCCTGCAGTTGTAAGTGATTCCATCTACTCCAACTGAAAAATTAAGGGTCATCTAGCTGTGTTGTGCCCTACGGCTAGATGCGAGCGCTGTAAGAAGCTTAGTCATGTTAGCCATATATGCCAGGCTGTACTTCCTTGGGAGTGTATTCCACAGATGTGTGCTTTCCAGTCACCTAGAATGGGCTTCTTTTATATTCCTGATTCCAGTACTTCCAAGCAAAACAAAGAGAGATCTAGCAGTGTTGTCATTTCTGTTATTGATGGCAGTGCTACAACTAGGGAATTAGAGATGGAGTTCAATATTGTGCTTGGAGATAGTTGGAGGTGCACAGCCAGACCAATTGGGCCTAATCAGTACATCATGCGCTTCCCTAATCCTAGAGAGGTTGAAAGGGCTGTGTACTATGGGGCTTCTATGAGACTCAAATCTGTTGATGCTACTGTTAGATTGTCTACTTGGACAGCTTCTGTGGGGGCTAAGGCAGTTCTTCAGAAAGCTTGGGTGAGGATAAGTAACATCCCCTTGGACAAGAGGACCGAGTCTATTGTTTTCTATGTGGGATCATTGGTGGGGGTTTCACTGGATCTAGATGCATCTACTCTGCATAAGCCTGAATTTGTGAGAGTACTCATTGGGTGCAGAGATGTTGACCTTCTTCCTGCTAAAGCTGAGGGTTGTCTGGGGGACAATTTTTATGATTTTTTCTTTGAGATTGACAAGGTGGTGGTTGCTGGTCCTCCAAAGCAATCAAGTAAACTTCCTGCTGGAGGTAACATTGCACCTTCCCCCAAAAGAGATAGAATGGACCAAAGTCTAACTGCAACAGCCACTGCCACTGATTATTCTTCTGAAGAGCAAGTTTTTGACAGTCAGACTGGCTTTGTTAGGCAACATGGAACTCAGGAGGTTGAAGAACCAGACCTAGATAAAGAACAGGGTTTTGATGATGACAGTACTATGGTGGGAAATAAATTTCTCATTGCATCCATGGTTAGAGAGCATGAAGCTTCAATTCCCGTTGAGGTGCCTGTTGAATCAAACAAATGGCTGGTCCCATGTTCCTTACCTTATCAGTCTCATGATGCTCTAGAAAGTTCTTTGTCTACAACTGAGGGCCCTCTCTCCCTGTCATCACTGATGTCTCTATTGATTTGTATACTCCTTCTAAAGAGCTCCCTTCTTACACTATGCAATCTCGTGACTCTACTGCCATGGAGGAGGTAGTGGTGATTGAGGAGGTGTGGATTTCTAGGCCTGGTCTCTTGAAAAGTCAGGTCTTTATTCTGTGAAAACAGGGTATCATTCTCTGGTGAATCGCAGTGAGCAGTGTGCTCTAGATGAAGGGATTATTACCGAAACTTCAACTACAGAAAAACAGATGTGGAAATCTATTTGGAAGCTGAATGTGATGCCAAAGGTCTAGGTATTCTGGTGGAGGGTGCTGCGTGGCATCCTTCCCGTCGAAAGTGTCCTGAAGCACCGACATATTGCTCCTCTAAAGCAGATGCAAAACCCGCCTCTCCTCTGATGAGGATCTTATGCATGCTTTGGTTACGTGAATGCATGCAAGACGTTGAAAGGATACAGATTTCGCCTAGAGGGGGGGGGGGTGAATAGGCGATTAAAACTTTTCCTAGAGTGGCTCAACAAAGGCGGAATAAAACTAGTGTTTACTTTGTTAAGAACAACCTAGAACAACTAAGATTCACCTATGTGCACCAACAACTTATGCTAAGCAATACAAGCAACAAAGTGATAGCAAGATATATATTACTTCAAGCACGAAGGCTATCACAATGTAAGGTGCATAAGTAAAGAGCTCGGGTATAGAGATAACCGAGGCACGCGGGGACACCGATATTTTACCGAGTTCCTCCCAACATGGAGTACGTCTCGTTTGGAGAGGGGGTGGTACCAAACCACCAACGCCACAAAAGGCCCCCCTTATTGTCCGGTGAATCTCACCCCAATGGGATCAATCCACGCTTCCACTATCGGTGCACTTGTCGGTGACAACTGGAACCTCTCACAAGGTTGGGGCACTTCTCCATAACTTAATTAGAGGCTCCCAACAAACGCCACCAAGGCCACAATGCCACCAAGGCCACAAACCGTCTAGGGTTCCAAGAACCCAAGAGGGACAAGCTCCAATGAGTAACTCAAACCAAATCCTCCGAGGAGAACACAAACCGATGCACCAAATGCAAATGGCAAGAACACCATAAAGGTGCTCCAATCCCTCACTCTCAAGTTCCAACAAAGCTACTAAAGCTATTGGAGGAACAAGAGAGGAGGAATCAAAGAGGGACACAAAATCCCCCAAAATCTAGATCCCCAAAGATACACTCACAAAGAGATGAACCCGTTAGGTCAAAACGTGGATCTAGATCTCCTCTCTCTTCCACTCAAAATTGGGCAAGAATCATCGGAGGGGAAGAGATTAGTCAAGATTCAAAATCTAGAGCAAGTGTGAACAAAGCTTAGGCTAATAGATAAGAGAGAAGCAAACTAAACTGAAAATGGGCAAAGAGTATATACAGTGGCCCAGAAAAATTAGCCGTTTGAGATATTTTTCAGAATGGTCCGGTAGGTACTACCGGACCCAAACGCACCAGCACAGCAGCATGCGAGCCAGGGAAAAAAATCAGCAGCAGCAGGGAATCGTACGGGCGCGCGCAGCGAGGCGGTCAGCGACGGCGCGGGCTCAGCAGGAGGCAGCAGCGCGCGTGGGACTAGCAGATGCAGCAGATGGCAGCTAGCGCGCGCGGGGATGGGGCAGGGCGGCTGCGCGCGTGGGGCAGCGGGGCCAGCAGCCAAGCACGCAAGTTGCAGCGAGCGCGCGTGTAGCGAGCGAGGCAGGGCAGCAGCGCGGGTCAACGCGGCCGAAGCGAGCGAGCGAGCGTGAAGCGAGGCGGTGGCGAGCGGGGCCACTCGGCTCAGACATGATTTTTCCTTTTTTTCTTTTCCAGAATAAAATCGGCAAATATTCAAACGCTCGTAACTTTTGATTGGTGACTCTGATTGACCCGATTCCAATTGCGTTGGATAGAGGACAACAAGGGCTTCCCAATAAAAAGTGTAAATATTGGTTATCACCAAGTGAGAATATATCAAGTAATATAATGTGATATACCTCACTTGGTGAGACACCGGAAAACCACCAAGATCAAAATCAGAACAAGATATATGCGGGAGATCCGATTTTGATGAACAAGAGCTTGTTATGGAGATTACCACAAACTCTATATCCTCACGTGGATAAGACCAAATAACAACCAAATATTATGATGCAAGTATGCAAAGATATGAGCTCTCTTCGAACGATGTGATCGAGTTACTTATTCGAGAGATCCTCTTGATAGTATGGTTATCTATCCTAAACCCGGTCTCCCACACATAACATGAGACCGGCAAAAGGGAAAACCTATCAAGATTATACCTTTGCCTTGAGCATCCCACTTGAGCTTGATGTAGACGAACTTGACCTTCTCAAGATGTAACGCCTTTCTTGATTCCTCATCATCGATCCATGATCACCGATGATGGCAAGCATCAATTATGAGATCTTCTGTAGATGATGCATATTGAGCTTGCAAAGCGTATCTTCTTCGCATTTCATCGTCCTTGAAGCCAACACATGCTCCAAGCGATGTCAATGGACAATTCCTACAAGTATAACTTAATACACACATTAGTCCATTAAGATTGTCATTAATTACCAAAAGCACACATGGGGGCCCACATGTTCTTTCAGACGTTTTTGGGAAGAAGCTCAGTCCTGGTTAAACTTCACTCTGCCGAGACTGCACCCAGGTATGTGGGAAAAAGATATCCTTTGTGATTCCATGTTCTCTAAGTTGGACAGACCAACAATTATCACTACTATGTGGGCAATCTTGTCGTCAAGGAATAGTTGGACACATGATCATGGCTTCTTTGATCCGGTCCAAGCTCTGAAGATGGTGAAAGAGGCACTTGCTGTCCTAGTTCTGCCGAAAAAACTGGCAGTTGTGCTGCCAGTCCACGGGTGGCGTTCACCAGAGGGTGCAGTGGTGAAGATCAATACTGATGGTGGCTTGGTGTTGGATGCTCGGAAGGGTTGTGCTGGAGGCGTGGCAAGAACAAGCTCTAGATTTATTGGAGCATGGATCAAACCCTATCCCAGAGTAACTGAGCCTCTCATTGCCGAGACCTTAGCTTTGCGTGACGGAGTGATTTTGCCCGTTTGCGAGGGTTCTCTGAGGTGGTAATGGAGGTGTACTGCTGGAACAATCGTCATGATTCACGTGTGAATGTGATACGTCGGAAACGTATATATAATTTTTGATGCTCCATGCTTGTTTTGTATCATTTGTCTTATGTTTTGTCTATACTTTCAGGTGTTTTTATATCTTTTCTAGAACTAATCTATTAACAAGTTGCCATAGTGCCAGTTGCCTGTTTTCTGCTGTTTTTGGTTCCAGAAAGGCAGAAAATCAATATTCTCAGAATTGGACGGGACAAAAGCAAAAGTCATTATTTTCCCGGAGCAACACGGAACCACGAAGCAGAGCCGGAGGGGGGCCACAGGGTGGCCGCACCCCTAGGCGCGGGAAAGCCCTGGAGGCACCTACAGGGGGTGTGAGCCCCCTGGACCCCCACCGGCCTTGATTCTTGCGCCTATAAGAAGCCTCCGACCCAAAAACCCTAGGGCATCCAAAATAAATCCACGAAAACCTCTGTAGCATCACCGCCACCGAAGGGGAGATTCGGGGGACAAAAAGTCTCTGTTCCGGCACCCTGCCGGGACGGGGAAGTGCCCTCGGAGCCATCTCCATCGATCTCCACCACCATCTCCATCTCCGTTGCTGATTCCCATGATGAGGAGGGAGTAGTTCTTCCTCGAGGCTAAGGGCTCTACCGATAGCTATGTGTTCATCTCTCTCTATCGTGGTGGTGGCACGGCAGATGCCATGGGTAGGCTAAAGTATGGGGCCAATGGATGCTAGTGGGATCTGGGGAGGGAAGATGTAGTGATTTCTACACACAACTGACTAGAACATAGATCTTTATTTCTCCTCAATCGAGTTACAAGTGCTCCTAGATCTGTATCAGAGAGAGGAGGAAGAAGACTACTACGCGAGCCCTTCAGTGTTAAATGAATCGATCCCACCTCCAGGAGCCCGCGCCCCTCCTTATAAAGGGGTCCCTTGGCCCCTCTTAGGGCTGACGTGGCAAGCATATTCTTGGAATATGCTTGTCCCAAAGTGGTAACTTGGCAGACTCCTTTCCATGTCTCCATTCTATCGGTGGCAAAGACCCAGAAACCCCCACATGTAAGCCTTGGGCTTGCCCACTGTCACGTCCGTGAATCCTGTCTTCCCCTCTGCGGCTCTACTCTTTGTCCTTAGCGCTTGGCCCTGTGTAGATTCCACCTAGCCAGTAGCTAGGGTTTGACTCTAGGATCCTTCTTCTTCTTCTCCTGCAAGCTTCCCATTACTCGGCCTCGTGTCACATAATTCGGCTCGGCCTTCACCTGCATGTGAGCCGATCAACCTTACTCAGCCGACTTAGCCTATACGTCGGCCGAGCGAGATATTGATCGCCCGATTTGGCTAAACCATACCTTATTCGGCCGAGCCTTGCATAACTCGGCCGAATTAGTTTATAACTCGGCATATGGTAAGAAAGGTTCCTTCCTACTTTCCACTATCTTGACCCTACCCAGGGTCATCCCCCCAACATTAGTCCCCGAAGCTGGTGCGTTCGTGCCGGAGACTTCGGCCAGGCCTCATCAGTTTCCAGACATTGACTCCTTATTTTTGTCCGAGGTATTTCTTAGCCGATGCTCCTTTTCAGCTAATCTTCTTTCGTTTATTCTCTCTTACTGAGGTATGAGTTGTATTCCGAGTCATTCTCGTTCCTCCGGGGTATCCGCTTGGCTTCTTGAGTACGCCTCATCCTACGTGTACCAATCATTACTACCATCTAGTTTTTTGTACCGCTACAGTGTCCGCTGACACGCTACAGTGATTGCTGCGCCCGTCGCGTCGGCTCAGTGACGCTTCAACTTACGCAACAGTCACACTGCCTGATCTCCTCCTGCATCGTGTGGCCCTAGCTATGGCTCCATTCTTTGTTCGCGGATGGACGATACACGCGTCCGTGCGGTTATCGCGGAACATGCACGATCCCACTACCGCTCTCCCTATGCGGTTATAAGTAGGGGAGTGGGGCTGGGTTGATTCACTTTCCCCCTCCCCACTCCCTTCGTCCTCCTCCCAACTCTACCGCAGCCATCTTCGCTCCTGCGACCGCGATACCGTAGTTCCTCCTTGACAGCGACGCCGCGGCTCCTCTGCCCTTTCGAGCTCGCCGCCGCACCCCCACTTTCGGCTCCCCACCGGTGTGCTTCTCCGCAACGTTTCATGGTGCCGCTGCTAGGTATTTTCCCTAGGGTCTCTTCCTGTTTACCTCAATCTCCTGCGATGGTTCTTTCCCTGCTCCCCCGCCGCGTTCGTCGCCGTCGTGATGGGCCCTATACTTCTAGGCCTCATCCCGCCGCCAGTTATTCTTCCGTCGATTCCTCCGACGAGCTCATGTCTAGCTCTGTCAGCGGCGCCCTCGTCGGGGAGGAGGAGCTTACGGCGGGTCCAGAACGGGGCTCCTGGCAAGGCTCCACTGTTACTCGCCGAGAGGTCGAGTGGCTACGCAAGACTCGCCGAATCCCAGCCGAGGTAAACTCTCGCTTACCCGATAAAGAATCTTCCCTGTACTAAATGACGGTGAATACGTAGTCTTCATGTCTCACTTTGCCTGAGGATTCGACCTCCCTCTTAGTGATTTCGCTAGGAGTTTCTTAGATTACTTTGGCCTTCAGCCGCATCATCTGCCGGCTAATTCCTTAGCTTCTCTCTCGGCCTTTATCTCGGCTTCGGAGGGATACTTCGGCCTTTGGCCATCAGTAGACGTATGGTCTAAATTTTTCCAAATCCGAGCTAACGTAGTGCCGGATAAATCTCTCCATCCTTCCGAGAAATCTTTAACCCAATGTGGGGCCGCCTCCATTACTCCTCGGAAAAAATTCGTGTTTCCCCGTGCTGCGGGTCTTGAGTCTTGTAAGAAATGGCATAGATCATTTTTCTATGTCAAGAATACCGGAGCAGAAGACAATATTCGGCTCCCTGCTTTCTCCATTGGTCCTCCTTCGAAGAATAACTGGCTTTATAACCCGAAGAAGTCCCACGCTCTTGCCGAGGCATTCGAGCTTCGACTTAAGGAATTAACTCGGGCCGGGCTTCGGGGTGAAGATCTGATGACCGCGTTCATCAGTAGCCGAATCTGCCCCTTCCAACTCCGTTCTCACAAGCTTTGCTACATGAGTGGTCCTTTGGATCCCAACCGAGTTTCTACGATTGAGCTTGATGACTAACAGATTTACAAGCGTGTCCGGGCTATATTCAAGACCGAGATGCCCGAGGAATGGAAGTGGGGAATGAAGCCATTCTATCGCAAGAATCCTCCTCCTCAGGTAAGTTGGACATAGGTGGTTTCATCCAAATTATTCTTTCATTATTCTTTCGCTAACTCTTGTCCACTTTTCTCGCAGAGGTTTCCGGAGCAAACCATAGAAGACGCCGAGGTTTTTGCTCTTCCTTGGGCTGCTGACCGCAATACCCCGGACAACGGAGAACCTGTCCGGAGGAGTTCATTCCTAAGACGGAAGTTGCTCCTGTTCGCGCCTAGAGCAATACCTCGGCCCGTGCTGATGAAGGTGATTCGGACGACGTCCAAATTCTCGAGGTAGTTGCCGCGGTGCCTATCTCTTACGCATTTCCGGCTCCTTATTTCCCAGCTAATCAGGCTGGTTAGGTGCACGAGGTTGAACCTCTCACTTCCGAAGCTCCTGCTGCTTCCAAGAAGTGCACTGCCTCGACGGATCCTTCCGATGCTGCCCCCAGGAAGCGAACCAAGAAATCTTCTCAGCACATTTCGAGGCGTAAGTCTATGCCTGGAGTTACTGGGTAAGTTTCCCTTCATGTTTTCATTTGTATTTCTTGTTTCTCTGTTTCTATCTCTGAATCAACTTTTACTTCCTTGCAGAGCTCCACTTTCCGCTAATCCTAGAGGTCCGAGTATGCCATCTCATACTACTTGGCAGCCTTCACCCTCGCCTCCGGAAGATGTTCGGGTTCCTACTACTCCTTGTGATGACTCTTCTCCAGGGCCGACTAACATATCTCCTCGACGAGACGAGCCCATTGCTCCCCCTGCTGTCTCCGAAGATAACCCAATGCCGGATCACCCGGCCGACTCAGCTGTCCTCCTCAAGACTCCCGAGGCTTCCCCCATTGACCCTTCGACTACCGCAGTTCCAACTTCTTCTCAAACTTCCACCTAGGTTACCACTAACTCGGCCCCCTTGGAGACTGTTTTTCCTCCTGCTGCAAAGGATGTGGCCCCCAGTTCTGAGGTCGTTGCTCCTGCCAAAGTTCCCGCCAAGAGAAATAAAGTTGTTGCCGCCAAACCCTTGCCATCTCAGAAGGGGCCAAAAAGCTCTTCTAAGCCCAACATTGCTGATATGCTTCATAAGGGGGCTTCTACCGCTAAGCCTGGTGTTGCCCTTGCCGCCGACGCACAACTAGTTCTCCATAAGAGTCAGGCGGCAGCAGTTACGCAACAGGCCCGAGGTAAAGTGTTGACATGCACTGAGAGCAGGAATAGCCACGGCTCATTGGTGGAGTATGCCAATAATTGGAATGCCGCCGATCAACTTGAAGGCAATTCGAGTAGCCAACCATTCCAGCTTTCCGACATCAGCAGTCGCTTGCATATGGCTTCTAAGATTGTCCTCGAAAGTGATAAGATGAACGAGGTAAGCGCCTCAACTTATACTTCGTCTATTATCCATATGATACTATATACACACTAGTCCCCGAAGCTTGCAACCGAATGACTTGTTATTCATTTGGAAGCTTTGCTTGTTTCAAATATAACTACTTGTCGAGTCAAATTTCTTCGTGATCCGGATCTACTGCAGTTTTGAATATCCAGCCATCTAGATCCGAGTCAAGTTTTACTTGATTCAGATCTATTTTACTTTCGCATATCCAGTCATCTAGATCCGAGTCAAGTTTTACTTGATTCAGATCTGTTTTACTTTCGCATATCCAGTCATCTAGATCCGAGTCAAGTTTTACTTGATTCGGATCTGTTTTACTTTCGCATATCCAACCATCTAGATCCGCGTCAAGTTTTACTTGATTCGGATCTGTTTTACTTTCGCATATCCAGCCATCTATATCCGAGTCAAGTTTTACTTGATTCGGATATGTTTTACTTTCGCATATCCAACCATCTAGATCCGAGTCAAGTTTTACTTGATTGGATCTGTTTGACTTTCGTGTAACTTGTTGTTATTTCCAGCTTTCTCATGATCGGAGGACGGCAGAATTTCAAAGGTTGCTCTTTGCGCACAAGAAACTTCAAGATAAATTTGAGAAAATGGTCCCTGTTGTGAAGAAAACTGGTAAACTACTCGGTTCTTAGTGTCTTTTATCCTTGTAAAAAGTTCCATTTTTGTACCAATTTCTAATGTGTTGTTGTGCAGTTAATGTCAACAACCTGAATACCCGTCTTTCAAAGAAGGTTGGCGCTCTTGAAGGTTAGTTACCCCTTTTTACTTTTTATTTATCTACTTTTGTTCGAGGTAAATCTTGGGTATCTTACGACCTCCTGGCTTTGGTATAGCCGAGTTACAAACACTTGCAGCGTCGCATCAAGAATGCATACCTATGCCTGATATGATGATGCATTTTTAAGCTGCCGCTCACTCGGCACAACCTAAGGAAAAGGATGACGAGATAGCCCGGTTACACGCCGAGGTCGAATCTCTTAAACTTGCCCAGAAGTCCGAGTTAGAAAAAGTTGATCAGGAGTTCTTTGAGGAGAACAATCGACTAAGTTTACTACTTCAGAAGGACAAGGAACTTCTTGACGCTGCCGAGCTGAAGAACCAGGCGATGACCGAAGAAATCGCTGGTTTTGAAAATAATAGGGCGAACTGGACTACAAATCTTCAGAAAATGCTGCGATATATCCATCGTGAGTTTTCTGTTATTGGCCGAGTTATTCTTTTCTCCTTGCTTTTCTCGACTTATCTGACTTCCTTTCCTGTAGATCATTTTCCAGAAGCTAAGTCTGTGAGCTCCAAGGCTGTGATTTCTGCTCGTGAGCGCCGAGGTGTTCCCCTTGCTCCAAATCAAGAATATTCCATGGAAGATTTCTTGATTGCCGTTGTCGCTGCTATTGGACCAACGAAAACTATGGGAAAATACTTGGTGCGAGCAGCTATTCGATCCTACCATGTCCTCTGGCCGAATGAGCCGGAGATTGACGAACTGGAAGTGCTTGTGGCGCGGTTGATGGAGTCCCAAACTCGACTGAATCTTTGGAGGGAATCTGCTGGACGAGCTGGAGCTGATATGGCGCTTACAGTTGTTTTGTCATGGTACGATGATATCTCCCTCGATATTCTGATGAACTTGCGCACTAGGTCTCCTTGGATTGAAAATCCGGATTTTGTTGCTCGTTGCCAAGCCCGTGCCTTCCAGCTTATTTAATATGTTGATGTGCATCACTGAATCGAGGGGCCAAGTTTTCTTCCTAACCAGGCCGAGGATGATGTCGAGGCTGTGGATGAGATGAATCTGGTGGCGATTCTGGTGATGAAGAAGGATCGAACGAAGGTTCCGATAATGCCGGTGATTCCAACGATAGCTCAGGTGAGGATGCAGAGGCTCGATCCTCCTCCAAAGGAACTGAGGCTTCTCAAGCCTAAGGCATAGTCTCTCAGCAGCCAGAGCCTACCCAAGATGTTACTGCGACCTCTGTTGATTTCGAGGTAACCTCTACAGAGGCCCAAACAACCTCGGAGACCCCTGTTCCTAAAGATACTCCTTATAGCGAGGCCGAGGTAGTCCCGACTGCGTCCGAGATACCAATGTCAGAAACTCCTGCCATCGCTATTGTTCCTCCCATAGGTGATTCGGCAATCGCCGATGTTTAGGCTCAACAACTCTTATTTGTTTAGTTCCCCGGTATGCCGGGTGTACGTTGTCCTAAAACAATTATCCGCCTTTTGGTACAATGTGAACTGTTTTATTTTTGGCATCACATGCTGTAGTAACCTTGTTACTCTATCTAATTGAGTTTGTATGATTTACATCTTTGTTTGCCAAAATTTTAACTTTGTAGATCCGAATCATGTTTCCACATGTCTGATTCTCGTCTGGCGTCCATCTTGTGTCTTTCGTCTATTTTTAGTTGCAAAAAACTCTTGGATTTACAATTTTGTCTTCAAGGACTATGAGTCCTAAGTCCATATATCTTTCAAACTGAAGGACCGACTACCTTCCCGAGTTATCTGTCAGTAAAATATAAATAGGGTACTTTCCTTGTTATATCCCGAATTGCTGATGTTATTATTCGTGTGATTATTTTAGTACAGATTTTTGGTCGTCTCCTCCGGATCATTTCTCGGGTTGCCAAAGCAATTATTTATATTACATCTGTGACCGATGTCGGACTAGTCGGGGCCGTCTCCGAGTCATTTCTCGGGCTACCGAGGTTTCATAGATACCCAAGTCGACAAACCGTATGGGGGTAGTCCCCGAGTTACTGTTTGAGTTATCAAAGTTTCCTATATACTTCCAATATGATAAATAATGTGGGGCATTCCCCGAGTTACTGCTCGGGTTGCCGAAGTTTCATACATAATTAAAAACGACAAATAATATGAGGCAGTCCCCGGGTTACTGCTCGGGCTGCCGAATTTTCATACATAGTTAAAAACAACAAATAACATGGGGCAGTCCCCGGGTTACTGCTCGGGCTGCCGAATTTTCATACATAGTTAAAAATGACAAATAACATGGGGCAGTCCCCGGGTTACTGCTCGGGCTGCCGAATTTTCATACATAGTTAAAAACGACAAATAATATGGGGCAGTCACCGGGTTACTGCTGATACATGTCTGATACATCAATTTGATACATCATATTGCTGGATACAATATACCTCCTCTAAGTGTAAAATGGACGAAGTAAAGCCACATTCCACGGTCTTTTTGATTCATCTCCGGACTTGCTTGCCTTATTCTTCTCAGGTGTCTGAGCGTCGATTAAGTAGTATGCGTCATTGTGTAATGCTTTACTCACAATAAATGGGCTCTCCCATGGGGTGAGAGCTTATGCATGCCGGCAGTGCGTTGCACTAGGCGAAGAACTAGATCTCCTTCCTTAAAAACTCTTGGACTCACTTTCTTGCTATGATATCGTTTGAGTTCTTGCTGATAAATAGCTGATCTTGAGAGTGCTAATTCTCTTGCTTCTTTTAGCAAGTCCACATCATCTTGCCGTGATATTTCGTTTACTTCGACACTTGTGTATTGTTCCACTCTTGGTGAGTCATGCATTATGTCGGCTGGAAGTACAACTTCTTCCCCATAAACGAGAAATAAAGGGGTGTACCCCGTCGATCTATTCGGGGTGGTCCCGAGGCTCCATAGCACTGCTGGGAGTTCCTGAATCCAGCATCCTGCCGACCTCTGCAGCGGTTCAATCAGCCGAGGTTTTATCCCTGACAATACCAGTCCATTTGATCTTTCTACTTGCCCATTCGATGCCGGGTGAGCCACCGAGGCAACATCGAGTCTTATGTGCTATTCTTGGCAGAATCTAGCAAAGTCTCCCTCTGTGAAGTTTGTGCCATTATCTGTGATGATACTGTGTGGGTATTCATATCTTAAGATAATATCTTTGAGGAATTTCACCGTCGTGGGCCTGTCACATTTTCTTATGGGCTTCACCTCTATCCATTTTGTGAATTTTTCCACCATAACCAGAATATGAGTCATTCCGCCGCGAGCCGGCTTAAATGGACCTACCATATCTAGACACCACATGGAAAATGGCCAAGTGATTGGTATTGTCTTTAGCTCAGATGAAGGCAGATGTATTTTGCTATCATATCTCTGGCAGCCATTACACTTTGTTACCAATTCTTTTGCTTCTTTTAGTGCAGTTGGCCAATAAAATCCATGCCTAAATTCTTTGGCCACTAGGGCTCTGGATGAGGCATGATGTCCACATTCTCCTTGATGTATATCTAAAAGGATTTCCTGTCCTTCTGCCGAGTCAACACATCGTTGTAGTACATTTGTCACACTTCTCTTATAAAGCTCATTATTTATGATTATGTAGGCCTTTTTTTCTTCTCACTATCTGCCTGACCATAACCTCATCATTCGGCAATATCTATCCTTTGAGGAATGAGAATATGGGTTGTGCCCATGTCGGCGTGACTTTTTCCGGGAAAATTATGTTGTCAATCTTTATTATTTCCGTCGACATTACATATGTGGGCCTTTCCCAATCCATCTGTGGGCCAACCAAATCAATTCCTAAGTATTTCGGATCATGTTCTTTGTCAACTTCTATTGGGACACACCCTTTTGTCTGTTCTGCCAAGATACGAATTGACTCGGATTCTGGCAAAGGTGTAATTGATGGCTTTCTCAGGTGTTCCAGAGATATACCAGGGGGGTTGATTGCCTGGTTGATCCGATCTTCGATAGTGTATCCGCAGCATCATTTTCTGCCGGAGGTATGTGATGGAATTCACACCCATCAAAGTAACCACTGATTTTCTGCACATGAAACCTATACAGGGCCATATTCGCATCTAGTGCTTCCCAATTACCGATACTTGCTGTACTACGAGGTCTGAATCCCCGTAACACAGAATCCGACGTATGCCGATCTCTTTTGCCATTTTTAGGCCATGGATGAGCGCTTCATATTCGGCTACATTGTTTGATGCAGCGAAATGTATTTGCAGTACATATTTCAGCTGATCTTTTTTCGGTGAGGTTAACACTAATCCTGCTCCTAGCCCATTTCTTAACTTGGACCCGTCAAAGTACATCATCCAATACTTCGGATCTGGCAATGGGGGCTCATATTGTACCTCGGCCTAGTCTACGAAAAAGTCGGCCACTTCCTGAGACTTAATTGCATCTCGCCTATCAAACTGCGGAGCATAAGGCGATAATTCAATTGCCCATTTTGCTATTCGGCCACTCGCATCTTTGTTGCTTAGTATCTTGGCTATGGTGCCTCACAAATCACCTTTATTGGGTGTTCTTCGAAATAATGTTCGAGTTTCTTCGCCGACATGTATACTCCGTAAGCCATTTTCTGGTAGTGTGGGTAGTTTTGCTTGGATACCGATAATACCTCACTTAGGTAATATACCGGCCTATATACCGACTTACCCTCTTCATTCCGTTCCACAACAACTACTGCACTTACCACCCTGTTTGTGGCTGCCACATAGAGTAGCATAGGCTCTTTTGACAATGGGGAAGCTAAGATTGGTGCCGTGACCAACATCTTTTTTAACTCATGAAGGGCACTATTGGCCTGAGGTGTCCAGGTGAACTTGTCGGATTTTTTCAACAATTGATACAAAGGTAATGCTTTTTCCCCTAGCCGACTCACGAACCGACTCAGGGAGGCAAGACATCCTATAAACTTTTGTACATCATTTAGGCATTTCGGCAGTTCCATTCTTTCAACTGCACGGATCTTAGTCGGATTTTCCTCTATTCCTCGGCTAGATACGAGGAACCCGAGTAATTTTCCAGCCGGCACACCAAAGGTACATTTTTCCGGGTTAAGTTTCATTCAGAACTTTCTTAAGTTCGTGAATGTCTGCCGAATATCTTCAAGGAGCGTGTTTCTCTCTTTGGTCTTTATAACCACATCATCAACATATACTTGCACATTTTTCCCAATTTGGTCATGCTGACATTTTTGCATGCATCTCTGGTACGTGTCTCTTACATTACGCAGCCAAATGGCATGGTGCGATAATAAGACCCATAAGGGGTGATAAACGCAGTCTTTATTTGATCAGCCGGGTTTAACGGTATCTAGTGGAAACCAGAATACGCGTCTACAAACGATAACAGCTCACAGCTTTCGGTCGAATCAATGACTTGGTCTATCCTAGGTAAAGGAAAATGATCTCTGGGACACGCCTTGTTAAGGTTCGTGTAATCGATGCACATTCGCCATACGATGGCTACATTTTGGTCATCCTTTTTCTTTTCTACCAACACCGAATTTGATAGCCAATCCGGATGAAGTACTTCCATGATAAACCCGGCTGCAAGTAGCCGAGCTATCTCATTCCTATTATCTTTCTCCTGTCTTCGGTGAAGCGGCAGAGAGGTTGCTTCACCGGCCTTTCTCCTAGTCTTACGTGCAAAGAGTGCCCATCCAACTCCCTCGGTACTCCTTGCAGGTCCTGTGTTGACCATGCAAAGATATCCCGATTCTCACGGAGGAAGTTGGTGAGTGAGCTCGCTTTCCTATTTGTCGTCCAGGCCAGCACCAATTGTGATGGTGCGCTCTGGGAATTCATCATCGATCTGGATCTTTTTTGAATCCTTAGTCGGATGGAACGATACACTTCCGTGTGGGTTGGCCAGTACCGGCATATTAAGCTGTGTCGACTGAGCCAGAGCTACCACCTCCTGAATTATTATTTTCTACCTTGCAGTTACCAATGATTCGGTCAGGTTTGACCCGGCTGAAGCACATTCTATTGATTTTCTATAATATCCAGCTACTGTTATCACCCCCTGAGGTCCTGGCATCTTCATTTTCAAGTAACTGATGTGACAACTGCTTCCAACATCTATGGCACGTATCTTACAGCCCATCTTAAATTTTGCCCGGCTATTTTTACGGTCGTGGCATAATCAATTTGCCAATCTTGCGGCTTCGTACTCCCATTGTACGTTTTCATTCCTCTTGACAACTGGAAGTTCGGCACGGGTTCTTCGCCCATAATCCGAGGTCCAAAACATGCTGGGCCAGGTGGACCCTATTCTTCCAACAGCTCAGACCGATACTGTCTGTCCAGCTTCAATCTTGCGTCAGTTGACGACAAGTTTCTATAGATAATTCTCTCCTGTACTCCATAATGGTTTTGCCCACCATGCTCTGCATTTTCCATCTCCGAATAACCATCATTGTATCTGTCATTTGCCTGATTATGTGGAGCTTGTCTTGCTTCTCGCTCTTGCCGAGGTTCATGCCTCGGCTGATGATCCTGCAGAGGGTACCTCCTTCCTTCCGCCGGGTTATTGTTCTCATGATTTCACCTTCCGAGGTTCCCGTGCTCTATGTTTGCATGGTCGGGGTTTCTATCCCCGCTGTTACCTCGACTTCCATTGCCTCTATTTTCATTGATCTCCCCATCCACCGCCGGGTCATACGGGACAATTTGCTTGTTTCTCTTTCCCGAGGTTACTGCTTTGTCTTTTCGCGCATTGTTTCTAGGTGAGGATGTCATTGCCGCAGATAATGCGGGGGCAGCTCCTGTCGAATGAACCATGCGAGAAGCTCCTGGCTTCTCCGGGTTATCCCTAAGCATTTATTAATTCTGCTGGTTCGCAATGCATACCAGCTCATTTACTCTTTCTTGCTGCTTTTGCCGGGCTTCCCCGCTTAATCCCTCCAATTCCAAGGCTACTGCATTTGCCGCCCTGAGGTTCTTTGCCGAAGTACTATACCTCGGCAAACCTGGGTCAACCGAATCATCTGGTCGAGCTTCATGCTCTTTGTTGATATCATTCATGAGGTTCTTTCCTCTTAATCTCAGCTCATCTACTCGGTCTGGGGCCGTATCTAGCTTGTTTTCCCTAGCATATTCTCGCAAGGTCCTGTTAAAGGACTCCTGCAAGGCCGACACTTTTTTTGCCTCCTCTAACACTTTCAGTATAGTTTCTTCTAATTCCGCCTGTGCGTTTGCCGGGTCAACTATCGGCGCTACAGGTGTAGTCAAGTTATCTATAGTTGCCTGGAGGATATTATACGACCTCTCCAGAGGTGGCCACCTTACCCTTGCCGCTTTTGGAGTTACCTCCTGCACCTCGGCCGCCCTGGTCACCGGAGGATCTGCTGCGGTTGGATTTGGAGCTGCTTGCTTCGTAGCTACCTGTCTTCCTGCCGCTGGGTCCTTGCTTGCTGGCGCCTTCTCCTGCTGCTGGTGCTAGAGCCGTCATCATCACCTCGACACTGCCTGCGGGGCGAACGCCACGCTGACCGCTGGCAGCACTGAGGGGAGGATCTCCTGCATTGATGACTTGGCGCGGGTAGACACATGAGGCGTCGATGCCTACGTAGATCTTGTGAGCGCCCAGGTTGATGAAGATGCCGTTGCGCGGGGGAGCCCTGCTCCTGAAACTGCCAGCGTTATCGCTGACGTAGTCCCAGATATCAAATCTCCGGACTAAGCCACAAACTACCCGCTCGCCGGTGTGGATGAAGTTTCCCGTCCGGATCTTGACTCCATCTAGCACCGCTGCTGGCCTCACGATGGGCGCCAACTGTCGTGGTGGTGGCACGGCAGATGCCATGGGTAGGCTAAAGTATGGGGCCAATGGATGCTAGTGGGATCTGGGGAGGGAAGATGTAGTGATTTCTACACACAACTGACTAGAATATAGATCTTTATTATCCTCAATCGAGTTACAAGTGCTCCTAGAGCTGTATCAGAGAGAGGAGGAAGAAGACTACTACGTGAGCCCTTCAGTGTTAAATGAATCGATCCCGCCTCCAGGAGCCCGCGCCCCTCCTTATAAAGGGGTCCCTTGGTTCCTCTTAGGGCTGATGTGGCAAGCATATTCTTGGAATATGCTTGTCCCAAAGTGGTAACTTGGCAGACTCCTTTCCGTGTCTCCCTTCTATCGGCGGCAAAGACCCAGAAACCCCCACATGTGAGCCTCGGGCTTGCCCACTGTCACCTCCGTGACGCCTGTATGCCCCTCTACGGCTCTGCTATTTGTCCTTAGCGCTTGGCCCTGTGTAGATTCCACCTATCTAGTAGCTAGGGTTTGACTCTAGGATCCTTATTCTTCTCCTGCAAGCTTCTCATTACTCATCCTCGTGTCACATAATTCGGCTCGGACTTCACCTGCGTGTGACCCGATCAACCTTACTCGTCCGAGTTAGCCTATACGTCGGCCGAGAGAGATATTGATCGCCCGATTTGGCTAAACCATACCTTATCCGGCCGAGCCTTGCATAACTCGGCTGAATTAGTTTATAACTCGACATATGGTAAGAAAGGTTCCTTCCTACTTTCCACTATCTTGACCCTACCCAGGGTCATCCCCCAACACTCTCTCTATGCATGATATTATGGTCATGAGCTTTGTAATCAAGTAGATCTACCTTGCTACTCAAGTGCTTCATTAGATCTCTGCTCTCCCCATGTGTGTGAAAGTGATAGCATGCACGCCATGGTGGTACTTAGGTTTGAGTCTACATAAATACACTTTGTGCTTTAATAGATCTATGCTTTTCCCCACGTGTGTGAAAGTGATAGCATGCATACCATGTGTGGCACTTTGGCTAGATTGAATATTTGTTATGAGTTATATTTGGAGTTGGATGTCTCTATGAAATTGTGGTGTTTGTTGGAACCATCTAGCGCTCAAGGTGACAGTGTGGAGTTATCTAGATTGGGAATGGCGGACTTTGAGGAGTGTTGCTATAGCCCTACCGATGATTAGAGTGTCCAACCAAAGAGTAGTTAAGAGTAGTATCATGAAGAGATGATATTTATATGAGAGAGTGTTCACTAGTGAAAGTATGATCCCTAGGCCTTGTTTCTAAACATTGAAACACCGTTTGCATCTAGATCTGTTGCATGTTTGCTTCCTTTAGTCTTTAGCTCACCGTCAAGCTATTTTCTGTCACCGTTACCATTTGTATTTCACTATCTCTTCGCCGAACTAGTGCACCTATACACCTAACAAGTGTATTGGTTATGGTGGGGACACAAGAGACTTCTTGTATCTTGATTGCAGGATTGCTTGAGAGGGAATACCTTTGACCACTTCCTCACTGAGCTCGATAAACCTTGGGTAATCCACTTAAGGGAAACTTGCTGCTGTTCTAAAAACCTCTGCACTTGGAGGCCCAACAACTGTCTATAAGAATAGAAGTGCGTAGACATCAAGCTCTTTTCTGGTGCCATTGCCGGGGAGGAAAGGTAAAAGGCACTCACACAAGTTACCCCACGGCAACAGCAAGCCAGAAAGCTATTTTCCGGTGCCATTGCCGGGGAGTTAAGGTAAAAGGTACTCACATCCTCCGGTGTGAGTGCTCGAAGTTATTTCCTTTAGATTCTGCTGTTTTGTCTTTTTGTTTCTTTTTTTCACTAGTTAGGCTTAATGGAAAACAACAAAAAATTTAGAGATCTCTATAGCATTTATCTTGAGTTAGGACATGAAGTGTTTGAAGAGAAAATTAAAAAACCTATGTAGCTTTATTTGCATGCTAATAGCAATGTTATTAGTAGGAATTCTTTGGACACCATTGTTGCTAATGCTATGGAAAAGTCTAAGCTTGGGGAAGCTAGTTTTTATGAAAATGATCTTTTTAGTTCCCCAGCTTTGGAAGATAGCTATTGTATTGCTTATGTTGATACCAAACCTCCAATATATGATGATTATAATGATGAGTATGGTATTTTCAGTCCACCTACTATTGAGGAGAAAATCAATTGTGATTACAATATGCCTCCTATATTTGATGATTATGGTGATGAGAATAATAGTGATAGCTATTTTTTTGAATTTTCTCCCACTATAATTAATAAGATTGCCTTTGCTTATGTGGAGAGTAATAATCATTTTATGCATGTGGATCATGATAAGAATGTTTTATGTGATAGTTATATTGTTAATTTTATTCATGATGCTACTGGAAGTTATTATGAGAGAGGGAAACATGGTTTTATGCATCTCAAAAATATTAAGTTTTCTCTCTTTATGTTGAAAGTCTTGAAGTTGCACTTGTTTTGCTTTCCTATGCTTGTTGCTTTGAGCTTTAATAACTTGTTTCTTTACAAGATTCCTATGCATAGGAAGTGGGTTAGACTTAAATGTGTTTTGAATTTTCTTCTTGATGCTCTATTTTACTTCAATTCATATTTCTTATGTGAGCATCTTCTCAAACTATCAAGCCTAACTTAAAGACGGTAGAGAAAAGTACTTGTTGGGAGATAACCCAAGAGTTTTCTTGAGTCTTGGAAGTTATTACTTCTGTAATAACCTCTCCTTATCCTTTTTGTTTGCTTTTTGTGCCAAGAATGACCTCTAATGAGAGGGAAGTAAGATTTGGGGAGTTGCTGTCCTGAAACAGATTTCTGTCCTCCACCATAAAAATTCGTGAGGAGTCTCTGTAAGTTGGATTGATCTGAACATTTATGAATAAATCCCTAGTATGTTAGCTAAATTTTGTCAGTGCAACAATTTTTGATTTGAGCAATAGAAAGTCTTCGAAAAAATCGGTTTCTACCTACTGGTCTCTTTTGACAGATTTCTGCCATTATTTGCATTTGCTTTTATTGATTCTTTTTTGGGTTCTTTTTGGGAAATTGAGATTTTTGAAGGATTTTCTACAGTAGCTTGTGTTTTTAGTGAAAAGTTTTGCTGTTCCAAAGCTAAACCCAAAGGTCTATTATCTTTTGAATACACTAATGTTGCTAATGAAGATTGTGTGATGTTTTGTATGAATGAAAATTTTAGGTGTAGAGAGAGAATGATGTAATGAGATGAAGAATGGACAAAATCTCAAGCTTGGGGATGCCACCCCGTGTCACCCCAAGAAATATTCAAGAGGTAAAAGCGTCAAAGCTTGGGGATGCCCAAGGCATCCCCTTCTTCATCAATAAAAATCTCAGGTCTTTCTAGACACTTCGTTTTTATTGTTTAATGCACTGTTGTGTTGCTCTTGGAGCGTCTTAGTTTTGTTTTTTGGTTTTCATTTGCTTAGTTTGCTTGAGTAAGTTGGTTGGTTACACCACACTTATTTTGGAGAGAGACACACTCTGTTTCCATTGCCTAGAACACTCTAGTTTTCACTCTTATTATTTTGTGAGTGTTCACTTTTACTAGCACTGCGTTCAGCCTTAGTTTTCTTGTGCTTTCAGCTTACAACTTTTTAGTTCTTCTTTGTGGATTTGTGATACAAGCTCACTGATCTTTATTGATTATTATCTTTGTGACTTGTTTCAAATAAGTTGCTTGGTGTTGGAAATGAGTAGGAAGTTCTTGCTTGATAAGTGCAAGAGGATCTTGCATTGACTGTGACTTAGACTTTAGCATGACATTCTAGGTGTTGTTTTAACCTTATGCTTAGTGATTATTGCTGTAGCATGTCTTGTTCCAAACAATTGGGATTGCTTAGTGTTCCTTGAAGAAATTATGCGTTGTTTTAGCATGCAAAAGCATAGTATTGTGGTATTCTCCTTTGATGCTTTGTTTGGGTTGACGTGGCACATGCTCACACCATGTTATGACTATGAACAAGTCACCATAGCCTCTATGATCATTTAGTCCTTGACTTGTAGTACCACTCTATGGTTTGATTAGTAATGCTTTGTTGCTCTGCATGATTATGGCCATTATGCTCTCTTAGTTGGTTGCTCCCAGTCTTTTGCTAGCCTCCACTTGTATGAGTAAGCTCTACTCATGCTTCCAACTCCCAAGAAACCAAGTTATTCCAAAGTGTCCACTATAAACTCCTATGCATGGTGTGTTACACCACTCCAAGTATATTCTTTTTTTCAGCTATCTTTCAATTAAAAACTATTTTTATGTGAAAACTTAGTGATTAAAGCCCTCACAAACTTGATGCCACACTTTATATTCTTTGCCCCTAATAAACTTGAACCATTGTGTCATCTATGTTGTATATGCTTGCACTTATAGGTTGGAATTAGCAGAACCGTGCTATCATGGGGAACGTTTTCAACATTGCACTTGTACTTTGTACTAAGTGGATATCATGCTCTTTTGTCTATGGATGTCACTAGTGTGAAATAAAGAGGGAACTTGTAAGTCCATGGAGTTTGTATCCCGTGTTAGAGAAACGCCTAGGCCGCTAGCCTAAGCCATGCCTAATCATGGTGGAAACTTGCAGCATCACCATAGTGACATCTATGAATCATTCTTCTTATAAAAAAAGAGACACATTGAGAAAAGAGGAAAGAGAGAAAAAAGCACCATATTCCCATGGTAAATAAGAAGATCGCTGAGATTCTCATTGTTTGCTTGCCTTGTCATTTTGGTTATGGGATATCTCCTGTACCATGTGCAAGGGGTACCCCGTTGGCGGTTCTCAATGATATGCAAATACTTACAATGATAAGAACTTACAGGTGACTAAATTTGAGTAGCATGAGGTGTGGCCCTAGTATTCAAGAGAATTGAGATTGCAACTTATACTTCGTCAAGCATATACTCCATCTTTGTTCACTTTAACCTTAATCACTTAAAGATGCTTATGATAGGGGCAATGAGGGCTGAAAGCTAACAAGTACCATAATTTTTGGAAGCTATTTTTGAAACTTGAAATCCCTGCTTCCCTTTGTGAAGGGCCTTTCTTTCACTATTATGTTGAGTCTCCACCTTCTACCTTTAGTCACCATTAAGAGAGCATAGTTTCCATTCTATGTGTAGTGTCCCAAAACTTATTGATTGATGCATATTGTGATATTACTTGTTCTTGTGCTACTTGTTTCTAGTCACGCTTGTGAACTTTGAAGGTGTCATATGCATCTATTTGCTACTCTATGAGGGACAAGCAGAATGCCACTATGCCATGTTTTCTGTATGTGAAACAAACAAATGTTTTTCAATGCATGTTATTCATGATATTTGTTTGTAGCCTTTAATGTTGCATGCATAGTTACTATGTCTTATTGCTAGAACTCCATCTTTCATGCTCATGTTTAGAGTTCTTTGATCCCAGCTTTTAATGCTTACAAATGGTTTGATCTTGGTTTTGATGGTGCATGTCACCTCAAAAAATATCCTTTTTGTCACTTACCTACTCGAGAACAAGCAGGAGTTAAGCTTGGGGATGCTTGATATGTTGGAAACGTATCTATAATTTTTGATGCTCCATGCTTGTTTGGTATCACTTGTCTTATGTTTTGTCTATACTTTGAGGTGTTTTTATATATTTTCTGGAACTAACCTATTAACAAGTTACCACAGTGCCAGTTGCCTGTTTTCTTCTGTTTTTGGTTCCAGAAAGGCAGAAAATCAATATTCTCGGAATTGGATGGGACAAAAGCCAAAGTCATTATTTTCCCGGAGCAACACGGAACCACGAAGCAGAGCCGGAGGGGGGCCACATGGTGGCCGCACCCCCTAGGCGCGGGCAAACCCTAGATGCGCCTACAGGGGGTGTGGGCCCCCTGGACCCCTACCGACCTTGATTCCTACGCCTATAAGAAGCCTCCGACCCAAAAACCCTAGGGCATCCAGAAGAAATCCACGAAAACCTCTATAGCACCGCCGCCACCGAAGGGGAGATTCGGGGAACAGAAAGTCTCTGTTCCAGCACCCTGCCGAGATGGGGAAGTGCCCCCAGAGCCATCCCCATCGATCTCTACCACCATCTCCATCACCGTTGCTGATTCCCTTGATGAGGAGGGAGTAGTTCTTTATCGAGGCTAAGGGCTCTACCGGTAGCTATGTGTTCATCTCTCTCTATGCATGATCTTGTGGTCATGAGCTTTGTAATCAAGTAGATCTACCTTGCTACTCAAGTGCTTCATTAGATCTCTGCTCTCCCCATGTGTGTGAAAGTGACAGCGTGCACGCCATGGTGGCACTTAGGTTTGAGTCTACATAAATACTCTTTGTGCTTTAATAGATCTATGCTTTTCCCCACGTGTGTGAAAGTGACAGCGTGCAGACCAAGTGTGTCACTTTGGCTTGATTGAATATTTTTTATGAGTTATATTTGGAGTTGGATGTCTCTATGAAATTGTGGTGTTTGTTGGAACCATCTAGCGCTCAAGGTGACAGTGTGGGGTTATCTAGATTGGGAAAGGCAAACTTTGAGGAGTGTTGTTATAGCCCTACCGATGATTATAGTGTCCAACTGGAGAGTAGTTAAGAGTAGTATCATGAAGAGAGGATATTTATATGACAGAGTGTTCACTAGTGAAAGTATGATCCCTAGGCCTTGTTTTTAAACATTGAAACACCATTTGCATCTAGATCTGTTGCATGTTTGCTTGCTTTAGTCTTTACCTCACCATCAAGCTATTTTCTGGCATCGTTACCATTTGTATTTCACTATATCTTCGCCGAACTAGTGCATCTATACACCTGACAAGTGTATTGGGTGTGTTGGGGACACAAGAGACTTCTTGTATCTTGATTGCAGGATTGCTTGAGAGGGAATACCTTTGACCACTTCCTCCCTGAGTTCGATAAACCTTGGGTAATCCACTTAAGGGAAACTTGTTGCTATTCTACAAACCTCTGCACTTGGGGGCCCAACAACTGTCTACAAGAATAGAAGTGCGTAGACAACAGAATGTGGAACCAATTCTTCAAGAAGTTGGAGAGCTATCTCTTATTTTTAATTCTTTTTGTATTCAGTATACTGTTAGATCGGGCAACCACTCGGCTCATCTTTGTGCAAAGTTTGCTTGCACACTCACGGTGACGAGTAGTTGGCTAGATGTTGTACCGGATTTCCTAGTTAACAGTCTTTAAGCTGATGAAGCTGGTATCGCATGTGTTGAATAAAGCTCTCGAACTTCGCTTTTTCTTAGTGCACACCCGCATGGAAACCAGAAGTTGGGGAAAACACATGGAAGGCTAGGATACTCGCGAACGGTTCTTAGTCGGGGGCCCCGATCGTCCTTCCAAAATTTTTGTCCTTGCTTTGTAAAAAAAGAACCGTAGAAGCCCGCGTAGAACCCGTACGGCCCGTTCACTAGCGCGTATTATACACGTATGCACGTGGGTGCCGAACCGTCAGCTTGGGTGCCAAACCGTCGTCTTCCTTAAGTAGCATAGTCAGTGGTTGCTGTGCGTTCCAACCACTTCGAAAAGTTCCCCAAATCGGAAGCAAACCCTAGCTAGCCGTCTTTCCACAAATCCTTGATCGCGGCGGCCGTCCATGGAGAAGGGGAAGAAGGTGGCAGCGCCCACTGACAACACGAAGAAGGGGAAGCAGGTGGTAGCGGGCGCTGAGCACACAGAGAAGGGGAACCAGGTCAGGATGCAGAGGGTGGCAAAGGGAGCTCCGGCTTCGGTGGGCGCGTCTACACCGGTGTGCATCCAATGAAGCGGAAGTATGAGATGGAGGCACAGATCAGGCGGAATAAGAAGAAGAACCTGAAGAACAAGCTGCGCAAGGAGAGGAAGGAGAGGGGGAGAAGATCTACTCGCCTGCCGACGTCCAGACCTTCCGCGAGTCCGACAACGATGACTCCGATGAGGTAAGTCCAGATCTCGCTCCTACTGTTCTTGCCGCCGAGGTCTACCTCGTCCTCTTCTTGCTAGTGTTTGTGGTGCTAGTAGGGTCAGATGCTCGTTTGTGCCAGGTCAGATGCGACGTAGATTAGCTTTTGATTTCCCCATGACCCCTTTGGCAAAGTTGTGATGGATGTAGGATCGAGTAGGCTTCTGTTTAGGAATGCTTGGTAGTCGAGTGGTTACTCTTACTTAGTTCATGCTATGACATATGTAATCTGTGCCAGGTTTACATGCGCCTAGATGCTATAGCTTATGTTTGGCCTTTGTGCCTGGGTTTTTTTTGTCTTGAACGATCTGCCAAGTTACAACCGGGCATTTCGTTTGCAATGAAAATGGAATGGGGCTGCTGCCTATTGATCTTCACATATTAGCTACTGATGTGTTCTCCCTTGGTGCCAGTAATATAATTGATTTATCAATTTAGGTAATGTGACCATGCATAGTTCAAGTTCATATTGGGTGTTACTTGTGAAAAAATATTACATAGTATAGCAAATATTAGTTTGTGAATTTGACTGTAATAGTTAAGTAAAAGAGACATGGGAATCTGTATCAGGTGCTTGTCAATATACTGTTCTGTAGATTGTATGTTGTGCCATTTACTTTTCTTTTGAATTTAGTTCATTAGATCATCTGGTTACTTTATACTGAGCTTAATATACATAGTCTATGTACACATAAACAGAGTGTCTACCTTGGTAATTTGCTAGTCTTTTGAAATACTTGTGTCACATAGAACATATGGTTCTAGCACATTCATGATAGTTGTTAAATTCAATAATGTTTTGTATTTGTAAAATATTTGTAACATATCAAGCATTTATGTAGTTGTAGTTCTGGAGTTGAAAGCTTATGTGTTCTGTTACAGATGCATAAATTCCTGGTTGTAGTACTATTAGTAACATTTGCTGTTATCTTGCTTCATTGGTTTATTATTTTTGTTGCACTACTACTTTCAGCAGCTGTTTCCTTATGCTCCACACATGAGTTGGCAGTTAGTGCTGATGTGATATAGCTTAATATTATTACGTGTGATACAACATTCTGCTTCATAGGATTATAGTTTTTATTGCACTACTTCTTTCATCACATGGGATGTTCTTCTGCAAACTTAAGTTGTTATTTAATGCTCCAGTGATACAACTTAAGATTAATAAGTGTGATAGATCAATCTGCCTCTAAGGCATAATCTTTGTTGCACTAATGCTTCCAGCAGATGTTTTGTTTTGCTGCACACATTAGATTTGTACATAATGCTGCTCTGATCTAACTTCATATGTGTGACATATAAACTATTTTGTTATGAATTTTAAATTTTCAAATAAAAAACAATTGTCCAAGTTTCCCGTTATTTAATATGTGGCACATATAGTCGTATTTCACAGATTTATTATTGTAAGCCTTATTTCATTTCACAAATTTGCGCAGGAGTCAGACGATGTCAGGAATGACGAGGAGGACAAGGGCCACAAGAGCCGTGCTGTGCTAAAGAAGTTCAAGTATGGCGAGATCCAGTACCTTTAGGGCCCAGGGGAGTACAAGTCCCCGTGGTGCTTTCAGAAGGAAATGCCAAAGGACTACCTGGGCATGCTGCAGCATGCTACCTACTATGGAGCTGGCAGCCAGAAGCATCAGTCGCACCTTAAGGCCAAACACGCCGCTTATGGCGTGTTCCTGCTGAAGCACCTCCCCCGGGCATAGCTTCTGTCATGCCTGTCTCTGCTAATCTAGTACTTGTGTTTGAACTTTAATTATGTATGTTGTGTTGAACCTGATCTCGTCGGTTACTGTGGTGAATTACTGTGTGAACAATATAATGTTCGTTCTTATGAAGGTTCTTTCATGTTTAACCTTGTTTGTGTTGGAGATATGCCCAAGAGGCAATAATAAAGTGGGTTATTATCATATCTTCATACTTATGATAAATGTTTACATACCATGCTATAATTGTATTAACCGGAAACATTAATACTTGTGTGATTTGTAAACTAAAATAAGAGTCCCTAGTAAAGCCTCTTGTTAAACTAGCTTGTTGGTTAATATATGATCATGGTTTCCTGATCATGAACATAGAGATGTTATTAACAACAGGATCATATCATTAGGAGAATGATGTGATGGACATACTCCTATAGATAAGCGTAGCATAAAGATCAAGTCATTTCAATAGTTTAATTGCTATATGCTTTCTGATACATAGTAACCTAATTCCTTCGACCATGAGATCATGCATATCACCTTTGCCGGATGGATGCTTTGATGACATCAAACACCACACCGTAACTGGGTGGCTATAAAGGTGGCATTGAGTGTTCGGAAAGTATTGGTTGAAACACATGGATCAAGAGTGGGATTTGTCTATCCATATGACGGATAGATATACTCTGGGCCCTCTCGGTGTAATGTCATCCAATTAGCTTGCAAGCATGTGACTGGCTCACAAGGGATCACATATCACGGGAACGAGAAAAGAGTACTTATCGATAACGAGGTTGAACTAGGTATGCAGAGATACCGACGATCAAAACCTCGGATAAGTAAACTATCGTGAGACAAAGGGAAATTGGTATCGTATGTAAGTGGTTCATTCGATCGCAAAGTAATCGTAGAAATATGTGGGAGCCATATGAATTTCCAGATTCCTCTATTGGTTATTGTTCGGAGAAGTGTCTCGATCATGTCCGCATAATTCACGAACCGTAGGGAGACACACTTAAGGATTCGACGTTGTTTGAGTAGTTATGGTATTATGAGAAAGAGACCGAATGTTGTTTGGAGTCTCGGATGGGATCCGGGATATCACGAGGTGATCCGGAATGGTCCGGAGAATAAGATTCATATAAGGAAAGTCCCGTTTCGGAGTTCGGAAATGATTCCGGTGTTTTCATCGGGAATGTTCTAGAAGGTTCCGGAATGTCCGGCACTCCGGGGGGGGGGGGAGGGGTACATGAATGTGTCATTACATATTGGAATGATTGCATCATGTACTAAGTGTTCTTGCTGTTCCAAATAAAGGATTAAATTGAATCCTAAAACAGAAAAGTCAAATGTCCAGTTTGAAAGTCAAACGGCTAAAACAAGAAACTGTGGGAAACAAGCAAGAGGTGGTTGGAACCGACTTGGGGGAGGAGTCTCCTCTCCAAGCCGGCGCGCCAACCAAGGCCGACTTGGGGAGGGACTCCCCTCCCCTTGGCCGCACCTCCCACCTATAAAAGGAGGGGCTTGTTTGTTTGTATGCGATAGAATTTTTTTGTTTTCCATGCTACGAACCCCTACAGTGGTATCAGAGCCGTGTCTATATGTAGATCTGTTGCACGAGTAGAACACAATGGTCATTGTGGGCATTGATGCTTTTATTGTCGATTGCTTCTTGTGTACTTTGCATCTTGCGGTATATTGGGATGAAGCGGCCCGGGCTAACCTTACATGACATCGTTCATGAGACTTTCTCCACGCTTGACATGCAACTTGTATTGCATAAGTGGCTTTGCGGGTGCCTGTTTCTCCTAGCATAGTTAAGATCCAATTTACAACGGGTGATTAACAATACTAGTATCAATGTTGTGGTTCTTGTTCGTAAGTTAGAACGACACTTATTGAAAGCCCCAAACCACGTAAAATATGCAAAGAAAGTAGAGGCGTCTAACTTTGTTTTGCAGGGGTGTGCAGTGATGTGATATGGCCATGATTGTGATTATATATGATGTATGCAATGTTCCTTATTGTAAGTCGGCAACCGGCAGGAGCCATATGGTTGTCTTTAATTTCTGTTAAGACCCACGTGTCTATTCAAAGTAGTTGTAATAGTTGAAGACGGTGGACGACAACCATGGAGCAGCGTCATTGACCTTGATGCAATGCCAGTGATGATGGAGATCATGTTCGTGCTAGAAGATGGAGATCGGAAGCACAAAGAAGAAAGGCCATATCATATCACATATTATGAATTGCATGTGATGTTAATCCTTTATGCATCTTGTATTGCTTAGTAGACGACGGTAGCATTATAAGATGATCCCTCATGCACATGAATTTCAAGTCATAAAGTGTTCACCCTTAGTTAGCACCGTTGCTAAACCTTGTTGTTTCGAAGCACCACGTGATGATCGGGTGTGTTAGATTCTGCAAGTGTATACAACGTGAGCAAGCCAGATTTGCTCATGCGGAAACTAAGGTTTGATCTTGACGAGCCTAGCATGTACAGACATGGCCTCAGGAACACGGATTACCGAAAGGTAGAGCATGAGTCATATAGTAGATATGATGAACATGTTGATTGTTCGCCATTGAAGCTATATCAACTCTCGTGATGATCGGTTTTGATGTGGTGGATTTGGTTCGTGTGATCACTAAAACAATGTGAGGGATATTGTTTTGAGTGGGAGTTCACCTAGATTAATTTAATTATTAATTAGAACTCAATTTATCATAAACTAAATCAAAGTGAATTTGCATAGTTGTTGTAGTAATTGGCATCCGTTTACCACCTTACGCTTAGTTATAATTGAGATGATAGAACTATAGAATTCTGGTTAGTTACTTTACGAACTGGTATCGTATTGTTTTGAAGTGTTAATCTAAAGTTTAAAAGTCCCATTGCAAACTTTCAGTAAGTTCCGGTTACTCCATGAAGTTTAATAATTGGTATTAAAACAAGAGTGACAATTCCAAGTGTTAGTGTATAAGTATCATGTTTGTCTCCATGATTCTTGATATTGAAAGGATTGTCTCAATATCAAGGTTATCTAGGATCTGAAAGAGTTGTTTCAGAAACCATGATGTGTGGAAGATATTGTGATATCTGAAACGAAGTTTTGGTTACAACATGATAGAGTATAATATGGCAAAAGTCATGTTCTCATATTTGATGAGAATTTGCAAAAGGTTGGAGACACTAGTTGTCCTAATCCACCAAAAGGTTTTGGATAGCAACTTTATACTCACGATTCATCTTTATAAGCTAAAAGTAGCTTGATCATGGATAATTCCATGATAAGGGTGAATATTTGATGTAGGTAAAATATTTACTACACCAAGAGATTACTAAAGAAAGGAATTTGGAAGAACACCAAACATTTGATGATGGTGATCTACTTCAAAGTGCAAATCCAAAGACATTGGTATTTAATTATACACGTCTTTGGATTATGTGTCATATATATGACTCCACTATTGATGTTGATAGATTCTTTAAAACAGAAAAGGAAATACTGAAAGAGAATCTCATAAATATATGGCAGAAAAGAAAAGACTAGAATTGATCAGTTTAAGTATATAGATGATATACATGTTATGGCTATATTCTTTGCTTATTAAACAATGTGGTTCTTGAGTATTTGATACTGAATTTGTTGGTATGAATCGTCATACAAAACAACAGAATTCATGAACTACAGTGGCCTAAGTAATTAGCAAAAGAATATGTGATGATGTTCATCGAGAACAAATAAAGGGTTATCGTGTTACTCGTTAAACATCAAAGCTTGCCTTCAAGATTTGTTTTATCAGGTATTATGAGAACAAAAGGGTTGTTCAAATAATTGCCGTAATCCATAAAAGATGGATGATTCACAAATCTTGTTGGAAAAATCACATCCATAAAACTAATGCTAAAGATGTCGAAAGACAAATTGATTGAAAGATCACTTAGGAAGTGACATCGCCGTTTAAATTATATTGGAAAGAAAACATGAAGAAACTCCATATGTATGGAATTTTGGAGTCTTTTGATTTTGATCAAATGACGCTTGTGAAACTTTCCTAGAGATAATTAATACTTCGTTCATAGGCCAAAAGGGAACGAAAGACTAGCTTATTGGAATTTGTACATATTGTTGTACGAAGTCCATTATGTGTAGTCAAGAGCGATGGATTTCAACTTCATATGCTTTCTCCGAAAATTTGAGTGAATATATGAATATTTACTTAATAAGGATGAAGTGTGAAATATTTGAAAAAGTTCAAAGACTTTCAACATGAAGTGCAAAATCATTGTAACAAGAATATAAATAGTTTATGATAAGATCATAAAGGAAGATATTTGAGTTACAAGTTTAGCATAATACCTAAGATTTAAGGAATCGATCCGTGGATTTGCATTTTCCCGAAACACCATAAGAGTATGGAGCGTTCGAGATATGTAATTAAACCTTGTTTGACATGGTAAGATCAAAAGGTATAATTCATAAAACTGCCATTATATTTTAAAGATTAAAAGCTTTAGAGATTACCGTTTTTCCACTGAAAAGAGCTTCATCATAATCCGTTGAAATGACACCATATAAAGTTATGGTTTGGGATAAAACCCAAGTAGTCCTTTCTTAAACATTGGTATGCTATACATAAGAAAGATGTTTGCAACCAAAGTCGGATGAACCTGTCTTTGTATGTTATTTCGAATAACTGTTAAGTATTCCTCCATAACACCAGAGACAAAAGTGTTTGTCACTTAGAACGTCAAGTTTCTTTGGGAAGGAATTTTTCGTGAAAAGTTAAGTGGGAGGACAATAGAACTTTGATAAGGTTAAAGGAACCTTAGCTATATGATCAAAGTTGCGCAGCGCCGAAAAGTGTTCCGGAGGCAGCAACAATGCTCATGGCTTACGTGCCTCAAAGGTTGTGGTTACAATAGTCAAAGTTTCTATTGAAACAAGTAGGTCGAGTAAACAATCAAATACCAAGATTTGAGGGTTGAATCATTATTTGAGAATAATGAACCGACTACATGCAAAGAAGCGATGATGGGACCTGACTCCGTCTAATGGCTTGAAGCCATAAAATCCGTGATAGTTCCATACACGAAAAATCAAGTTTTGAACTTGAAGGACCCTCGAGAAAGGTGTAAGACTTTACAGTCGTGTTTGGATCTATAAAGAAATAGACATGGATGTTTCGCATCTATGAAATGGTCGACATGTTGGGAAAGAGTTCACAACAATGTTCAAAGGTTGACTATGACAGGATTGGATCTTTCATAGCGATATTTAGTCTAGACGGATTAATGTAGCAACCACTACATATAATTTTGTTATATGGTAGTTGAATAAACAAAACAAGTTCTTCTAATAGAATTGTTACCTAGGACATGTGAGTAACATGGTTCCATAGGGGTTTTTTAATTCAAAGGATGCTAAAAGCATATGCAAACTTCAATGGTTGAAGTAAGCATCGCGGAGTTGGAATCTTCACTATGATGAAACTGTTAAAAGAGTTTAATTTCATCAGAGACAATGAAGATGCTTGCATTTGCAAGAAATTAAGTGGGAGCGCTAAGACATGTTTCTAATACATTATGTGGAAGACATATTGTTGATTGGAAATAATGTATCATTTATTAACACATATTAAGAATTTCATCCCGATGAAAGACTTAGGAAAAACCCAAATATTTGGCATCAATAGACGCTAATATGGTTGTGCCAGAAGTACATAGACGAGATATTGAATGAGTTCAATATAGAAACTACAAGAAAGTTTCTTGTCGCACAGAAAGGATTGAATGAGTTCAGTATTGATGATATATTCAAATGTATTGACATTTGGTAAGTGAAACAAGATTCAAGTATAGATTGATACTTGATCACAAAGAGTATTTATATCAATCATACTGTGATATGTACAAATCCAGATATGTCCTATGCTCTAAATGTTGTGAGCATATACCAGAATGATTCATAAGATGATCATTGGACAATAGTAAGAATATTCTTATGATCTTTTGGAAGAACTAAGAGTATATTATTTGTAGAAGTGACAAATAGATGGTTAGTTCATTGTAAAAGTACTACATTGATACTAGTTTTGTCACAAAGTACAAATTAAGTTTATCTCAATCTAAACTAAGGGTGGCACAATATAATGGAAAGTAAGTTCCATAATGGATTTGAATGAGTTCCAAAGTTAAGACATTGTGACAGATACTACAACAAAAGGCTAAGTATATGACTGCTATTATAGCAGCTAAAGAGGGCATTTGGGTCAAGTAGTTTGTTATCAAACTAGGTGTAGTTCATAGAGGGATAATACTATGAAGATATATTGTACGACAATATAATCAACATGTTTTAACCCCAAAGAACTAAAGGTCTCACCAAAGTACCAAATTTATACAAAGCCATCTCATTAGAGAATGAGTGATGCGTAGAGACGCAAAGACATGCAATTACACACGGACCTGGAAGTGTCAGATCCGGAGATCAGTTGACCACTAGCAATCGTGTACATACGACACCAGAAAGCCATAGGTGTTGAATACACAAAGGTTTGAAACTAGATTATTGACTCTAGTGCAAGTGGGAGACTGTTGGAGATATGCCCAAGAGGCAATAATAAAGTGGGTTATTATCATATCTTCATACTTATGATAAATGTTTACATACCATGCTATAATTGTATTAACCGGAAACATTAATACTTGTGTGATTTGTAAACTAAAATAAGAGTCCCTAGTAAAGCCTCTTGTTAAACTAGCTTGTTGGTTAATATATGATCATGGTTTCCTGATCATGAACATAGAGATGTTATTAACAACAGGATCATATCATTAGGAGAATGATGTGATGGACATACTCCTATAGATAAGCGTAGCATAAAGATCAAGTCATTTCAATAGTTCAATTGCTATATGCTTTCTGATACATAGTAACCTAATTCCTTCGACCATGAGATCATGCATATCACCTTTGCCGGATGGATGCTTTGATGACATCAAACACCACACCGTAACTGGGTGGCTATAAAGGTGGCATTGAGTGTTCGGAAAGTATTGGTTGAAACACATGGATCAAGAGTGGGATTTGTCCATCCATATGACGGATAGATATACTCTGGGCCCTCTCGGTGTAATGTCATCCAATTAGCTTGCAAGCATGTGACTGGATCACAAGGGATCACATAATACGGGAACGAGAAAAGAGTACTTATCGATAACGAGGTTGAACTAGGTATGCAGAGATACCGACGATCAAAACCTCAGATAAGTAAACTATCGTGAGACAAAGGGAAATTGGTATCGTATGTAAGTGGTTCATTCGATCGCAAAGTAATCGTAGAAATATGTGGGAGCCATATGAATTTCCAGATTCCTCTATTGGTTATTGTTCGGAGAAGTGTCTCGATCATGTCCGCATAATTCACGAACCGTAGGGAGACACACTTAAGGATTCGACGTTGTTTGAGTAGTTATGGTATTATGAGAAAGAGACCGAATGTTGTTCGGAGTCTCGGATGGGATCCGGGATATCACGAGGTGATCCAGAATGGTCCGGAGAATAAGATTCATATAAGGAAAGTCCCGTTTCGGAGTTCGGAAATGATTCCGGTGTTTTCATCGGGAATGTTCTAGAAGGTTCCGGAATGTCCGGCACTCCGGGGGGGGGGGGGGGGGAGGGGTACATGAATGTGTCATTACATATTGGAATGATTGCATCATGTACTAAGTGTTCTTGCTGTTCCAAATAAAGGATTAAATTGAATCCTAAAACAGAAAAGTCAAATGTCCAGTTTGAAAGTCAAACGGCTAAAACAAGAAACTATGGGAAACAAGCAAGAGGTGGTTGGAACCGACTTGGGGGAGGAGTCTCCTCTCCAAGCCGGCGCGCCAACCAAGGCCGACTTGGGGAGGGACTCCCCTCCCCTTGGCCGCACCTCCCACCTATAAAAGGAGGGGCAGGGCCTCCTCCTCTAGACACACAAGTTCCTATCCTCTAATATCCGGTTTAGAGCCGTTTTGGTTTAGAGCTTCTAATTGCCCTAGCCTTCGGTTTAGAGCCTTCTAATTGGTGTGTCTAAACTCTAGACCACTAATAGTTCTCTCTCATACTCCACCATACTCACTCCGGCTTAAGGCGAAGCCCTGCGGGATCTCCCCTCTACTTCCGGTACCACGCCGTTGTGCTGCCGGAATCGCGAGGAGAGTGCTACAACCTCCGCTGCCTGCTGGAACAAGGGAGAGGAAGGTCTTCGTCGAGTACCGAACGTGTGACCGACTATGGGAGCGCTGCCGGAATGCAGCGCCGGAAGGATCGTCTACGCGATCTTGAGATCGGAAAGAGTACGACTACATCACCCACGAGAATCTGCTCTCGTTAACCGCTTTGGAATCTTCGAGGGTAAGTTATTCCATCGACTCGTTGCTACAATCTAGTAGATAGATCTTGGCTTGTTTGTTTGTATGCGATAGAAAATTTTTGTTTTCCATGCTACGAACCCCTACAGTTTGTTCCTGGTAATTTTTAATCCTATGCATATGTACTGTGGTCGTGTATTTGCGGGAAATGGTAGCATAGAGGGATAACTAGGAAATCTGGGAATGTATATGTGTTAGAGTTTCTTGAGGTAGTTCATAATGGGTTAAAATAAATGTTTAGCTGCATTACATTGAATAAATTTCATGTACTTACAAATGGCTCTTTTAGTGTGGAATGTACGATGCATTTTTATTCAAAGTCTTATGCGAGACTCTAGATGATAGTAAGATTAGCTGGCAGTGGTAGCCCTGGTTTATGGAAATGTATGTCACTGCAGGGATAACATTTGGGTTTTATAAGAGGAATAAAACTATGAAGGATGGCCAAATAAGACATCCAGGTAACGCGGGCTGGCTATTTATAAGAGAAACAGAAACCCTAACTTCCTCTCACCGCCTTCCCTATGGCGCTGCCGCCGATATCCATCTGCCGTCAGAGTTGTTGCCCTGGTCGGGATCCTTAGTAGCCGCCATGTCTGTTTCAAGGTCGTCTCGCACGTCGCATAATCGGCACCCTCCAACCTACATTCCCCTGGTTCCCTGCTCCGACTGCGGCGTCGTCGTCAGTAGGCACGTCTCCGACATCGATGACCATGATGGCTGGGTCTTTTACAAGTGCAAAACTCATGGGGTAAGCATTTATTTGATATGGTCCGATTTTCATGCAGTCAATGGCACACGTAGATACAATATGAGCAGTGTTGATTGATACGTCGGAAACGTATCTATAATTTTTGATGCTCCAAGCTTATTTAGTATCTACTTTGCTTTGCTTTGTCTACACTTTAAGGTGCTTTTTAAATTCTGGTACTAACCTATTAACAAGTTGCCACAGTGCCAGTTGCCTGTTTTCTGCTGTTTTTGGTTCCAGAAAAGTTAGTAAAGAAATATTCTCGGAATTGGACGGGACAAACGTCAAAGTCAATTACTTTCCGTGGGGAACAAGAAGTCTAGAGGGGAGCCGGAGAGGCAGGCCAGGGCGCCCAGACCCCCCTATGCACGGGTGGGCCCTGCCCCGCGCCTAGGCAGGGTGTGGGGCCCCTGGCCACCGCCTCTGCCTCCCCCTTCGCCTATAAGAAACCACCGATGCATAAACCCTAAGTACCCGATCAAATCTCCACGAAACCCTCTATAGCCGCCACCACCGTCGTCCCTAGATCGAGGTGATCTAAAGTTCTTCCCGGCACCCTGCCGGAGGGGATATCATCCTAGAGGCCTTCTCTCTGGTATGATGCGTGAGTAGTTCCACCTTGGACTATGGGTCCATGTAGTAGATAGATGGTTGTATCTCCTCCTTTGTGCTTTCATGTATAAATCTTGTGAGCTCCGTTCATGATCAAGATCTAATATATTTGTAATCATGCATGTTGTGTTTGCGGGGATTCGATGGATATTGAGATTATTATGTTGGTTTGATTAATGGTTTTGTCTTTATGATTCTATCATGTCTGTGTTGTTTGTGATCTTGCATGCTCTACGTTGTTAGTAGCTATCTTTGCCAAGTAGTTGCTAGTGACTCCAAGATGGGTATTTATGCTCGATAGTGGGTTCATGTCTAGTTTCCAATGGAAGTGATAATAATCTCTTCGGTTGTAGATGTGTTGTTGCTACTAGGGAGAAAAAATGGTCTCTTGTTCATGGAACATGGAACGGTCTCTTGGGGCAAAGTCTTAAGTTTGTGTTGTGCAGGTTTCCGCGTTGCTTGCAACACCCGTGTGACATTTCCTTCCTCCTTCTGGTTCGATAACCTCGGTCTCTACTGATGGAAGACTTGCTGCTGTGCTCATCACACCTTGATCTTGGGGTTTCCAACGAAGTGCTCTATGTCATGCACCATCATTCATATAAAATTCAGTGTTGTGATATTTAGTGTTCCTAATTTTACAGACTGAATGCAATTTTTGGTGGTGGGAGTTGAAGTACGTGGAGTACTTATGTTAGAACGGTTTTTCTGATTGGTGATGCAGCAATAGATGCTTATGGATGGGCAGAGGAGAGGAGGGAAACTCTGTAGCTAAGGAAAAAAGAAAGAGCAGTATTAAAGCCTATGAATGAGGAACTGGTACTGATGAAGTTGGTATCTATGGTTGATCTGCTTAAAGAAGCAGTGCTTCTTCTAAAATTTGTAATAGGGTTGTTAGTTGTCCTTTGTCTGTTGCTTATTTAGCTGAAATGAAGATCCATGTGCCTTGCTGACGTAATCGTATATACTCTATGTGTCTTAGTTGTATCCGTGTGCTGAACAATTCTTATAGCAAGTGAATGAACCTCTTTTCTGTCTTTGTTGTATCTATTTGCTGATGTAATGGTATATCCTCTTGCTTGGGCATGCCTTGTTTTACAAACAACATGGTGCTTGGCCATGCACTTCCCACACCGGCCAACTTCGGTCTAGGGTAGTAGGGTGTAACGCGTCTATACCAGTCGGGATAGTGGCAAGACAACTGAGGGACATCTTCAAACTTGGCACAATGGCTCACAACGACACACCACACACTTATATCACCTCAATGAGCAATGACGGCATGCTTGGGCATGCCTTCAGCTCGGTAGATGGCTAAAATCTAGGGTTTTAGGCGGTTTTGGATAGGTACGGACGAATCGTCAGGCCAAGTGTTCAAGGAGTGTGCTATACTTTTGCACATTGCTCCACCATGCCCCAAGAAACACCCACATGCCTTTTTTTACAAACAACATGGTGCTTGTCCATGCACTTCCCACACTGGCCAGCTTCGGTCTAGGGTAGTAGGGTGTAACGCGTCTACCCGTCGGGATAGCGGCGGGACAACTGAGGGATGGCTTCAAACTTGTCACAATGGCTCACAATGACACACAACACACTTATATCACCTCAACTAGCAATGATGGCATGCTTCGGCATGCCTTCGGCTCGGTAGACGGCTAAAATCTAGGGTTTTAGGGCGGTTTTGGACAGGTACGGACGAATCGTCAGGCCAAGTGTTCAAGGAGTGTGCTATACTTTTTCATATTGCTCCACCATGCCCCAACAAACACCCACATGCCTTGTTTTACAAACAACATGGTGCTTGGCCATGCACTTCCCACACTGGCTAGCTTCGGTCTAGGGTAGTAGGGTGTAACGCGTCTACCCGTCGGGGTAGCGGCAGGACAACTGAGGGATGTCTTCAAACTTGTCACAATGTCTCAAAATGACACACCATACACTTATATCACCTCAATGAGCAATGATGGCATGCTTGGGCATGCCTTCGGCTCGGTAGACGGCTAAAATCTAGGGTTTTAGGGCGGTTTTGGACACGTACGGACGAATCATCAGGCCAAGTATTCAAGGAGTGTGCTATACTTTTGCACATTTCTCCACCATGCCCAACAAACACCCACATGCCATGTTTTACAAACAACATGGTATTTGGCCATGCACTTCCCACACTGGCCAGCTTCGGTCTAGGGTAGTAGGGTGTAACGCGTCTACCCGTCGGGGTAGCGGCAGGACAACTGAGGGATGGCTTCAAACTTGGCACAATGGCTCACAATGACACACCACACACTTATATCACCTCAATGAGCAATGATTGCATGATTGGGCATGCCTTCGGCTCGTTAGACGGCTAAAATCTAGGATTTTAGGGCGGTTTTGGACAGGTACAGACGAATTGTCAGGCCAAGTGTTCAAGGAGCGTGCTATACTTTTGCACATTTCTCCAACATGCCCCAACATACACACACATGCCTTGTTTTACAAACAACATGGTGCTTGGCCATGCACTTCCCACACTGGCCAGCTTCGGTCTAGGGTAGTAGGCTGTAACGCGTCTACCCGTCGGGGTAGCGGCGGGACAACTGAGGGATGCATTCAAACTTGGCACAATGGCTCACAATAACACACCACACATTTATATCACCTCAATTAGTAATTATGGCATGCTTGGGAATGCCTTTGGCTCGGTAGACGGCTAAAATCTAGGGTTTTAGGGCGGTTTTGGACAGGTACGGAAAAATTGTCAGGACAAGTGTTCAAGGAGTGTGCTATACTTTTGGACATTTATCCACCATGCCCCAACATACACCCACATGCCTTGTTTTACAAACAACATGGTGCTTGGCCATGCACTTCCCACACTGGCCTGCTTCGGTCTAGGGTAAGTAGGCTGTAACGCGTCTACCCGTCGGGGTAGTGGCAGGACAACTGAGGGATGCCTTCAAACTTGTCACAATGGCTCACAATGACACACCACACACTTATATCACCTCAATGAGCAATGATGGCATGCTTGAGCATGCCTTCGGCTCGGTAGACGGCTAAAATCTAGGGTTTTAGGGTTGTTTTGGACAGGTACAGACGAATCGTCAGGCCAAGTGTTCAAGGAGTGTGCTATACTTTTTCTTATTGCTCCACCATGCCCCAATAATACCCACATGCCTTGTTTTATAAACAACATGGTGCTTGTCCATGCACTTCCCACACTGGCCAGCTTCGGTCTAGGGTAGTAGGGTGTAACACTTCTACCCGTCGGGGTAGCGATGGGACAACTGATGTATGCCTTCAAACTTGTCACAATGTCTCACAATGACACACCACACACATATATCACCTCAGTGAGCATTGATGGCATGCTTGGGCATGCCTTCGGCTCGGTAGACGGCTAAAATCTAGGGTTTTAGGGCGGTTTTGGACAGGTACGGACGAATCGTCATGCCAATTGTTCAAAGAGTGTGCTATACTTTTGCACATTGCTCCACCATGCCCCAACATACACCCACATGCCTTGTTTTACAAACAACATGGTGCTTGGCCATGCACTTCCCACACTGGCCAGCTTCTGTCTAGGGTAGTAGGGTGTAACGCGTCTACCTTTCGGGGTAGCGGCAGGACAACTGAGGGTTTCCTTCAAACTTGGCACAATGGCTCACAATGACACACCACACACTTATATCACCTCAATGAGCAACGATGTCATGCTTGGGCATGCCTTCAGCTCGGTAGACGGCTAAAATCTAGGTTTTAGGGCGGTTTTGGACAGGTACGGACGAATCGTGAGGCCAAGTGTTCAAGGAGTGTGCTTACTTTTTCACATTGCTCCACCATGCCCCAACATACACCCACATGCCTTGTTTTACAAACAATATAGTGCTTGGCCATGCACTTCCCACACTGGCCAGCTTCGGTCTAGGGTAGTAGGGTGTAACGCGTCTACCCGCCGGGGTAGCGGCATGACAACTGAGGGATGACTTAAAACATGGCACAATGTCTCACAATGACACACCACACACTTATATCACCTCAATGAGCAATGATGGCATGCTTGGGCATGCCTTCGGCTAAGTAGACGGCTAAAATCTAGGGTTTTAAGATGGTTTTGGATAGGTACAGACGAATCGTCAGGACAAGTGTTCAAGGAGTGTGCTATACTTTTACACATTGCTACACCATGCCCCAACATACACCCACATGCCTTGTTTTACAAACAGCATGGTGCTTGGCCATGCACTTCCCACACTGGCCAGCTTCGGTCTAAGGTAGTAGGGTGTAACGCGTCTACCTGTCGGGGTAGCGGCGAGACAATTGAGGGATGCCTTCAAACTTGGCACAATGGCTCACAATGACACACCACACACTTATATCACCTCAATGCGCAATGATGGCATGCTTGGGCATGCCTTCGGCTCGGTAGAAGACTAAAATCTAGGGTTTTAGGGCGGTTTTGGAGAGGTACGGACGAATCATCAAGCCAAGTGTTCAAGGAGTGTGCTACACTTTTCCACATTGCTCCACCATGCCCCAACATACACCCACATGCCTTGTTTTACAAACATCATGGTGCTTGGCGATGCACTTCCCACACTGGCCGGCTTCGGTCTAGGGTAGTAGGGTTTAACGCGTCTACCCGTCAGGGTAGCGGCGGGACAACTGAGGTATGGCTTCAAATTTGCCACAATGGCTCACAATGACACACCACACAGTTATATCACCTCAATGAGCAATGATGGCATTCTATGGGCATGCCTTCGGCTCGGTAGACGGCTAAAATCTAGGGTTTTAGGGCGGCTTTGGACAGGTACGAACGAATCGTCAGGCCAAGTGTTCAAGGAGTGTGCTATACTTTTGCACATTGCTTTACCATGCCCCAACATACACCCATATGCCTTGTTTTACAAACAACATGGTTCTTGGCCATGCACTACCCACACTGGCCAGCTTCGGTCTAGGGTAGCAGGGTGTAACACGTTTACCCGTCGATGTAGCGGCGGGACAACTGAGTGATGGCTTCAAACTTGGCACAATGACACACCACACACTTATATCACCTCAATGAGCAATGATGTCATGCTTGGGCATGCCTTTGGCTCGGTAGATGGCTAAAATCTAGGGTTTTAGGGCGGTTTTGGACAGGTACGGACGAATCGTCAGACCAAGTGTTCAAGGAGTGTGCTATACTTTTACACATTGCTACACCATGCCCCAACATACACCCACATGCCTTGTTTTACAAACAGCATGGTGCTTGGCCATGCACTTCCCACACTGGCCAGCTTCGGTCTAAGGTAGTAGGGTGTAACGCGTCTACCCGTCGGGGTAGCGGCGGGACAATTGAGGGATGCCTTCAAACTTGGCACAATGGCTCACAATGACACACCACACACTTATATCACCTCAATGCGCAATGATGGCATGCTTGGGCATGCCTTCGGCTCGGTAGACGACTAAAATCTAGGGTTTTAGGGCGGTTTTGGAGAGGTACGGACGAATCATCAAGCCAAGTGTTCAAGGAGTGTGCTACACTTTTCCACATTGCTCCACCATGCCCCAACATACACCCACATGCCTTGTTTTACAAACATCATGGTACTTGGCGATGCACTTCCCACACTGGCCGGCTTCGGTCTAGGGTAGTAGGGTTTAACGCGTCTACCCGTTAGGGTAGCGGCGGGACAACTGAGGTATGGCTTCAAATTTGCCACAATGGCTCACAATGACACACCACACAGTTATATCACCTCAATGAGCAATGATGGCATTCTATGGGCATGCCTTCGGCTCGGTAGACGGCTAAAATCTAGGGTTTTAGGGCGGCTTTGGACAGGTACGAACGAATCGTCAGGCCAAGTGTTCAAGGAGTGTGCTATACTTTTGCACATTGCTTTACCATGCCCCAACATACACCCATATGCCTTGTTTTACAAACAACATGGTTCTTGGCCATGCACTACCCACACTGGCCAGCTTCGGTCTAGGGTAGCAGGGTGTAACACGTCTACCCGTCGATGTAGCGGCGGGACAACTGAGTGATGGCTTCAAACTTGGCACAATGACACACCACACACTTATATCACCTCAATGAGAAATGATGTCATGCTTGGGCATGCCTTTGGCTCGGTAGATGGCTAAAATCTAGGGTTTGAGGGCGGTTTTGGACAGGTACGGACGAATCGTCAGACCAAGTGTTCAAGAAGTGTGCTATACTTTTGCACGTTGCTCCATCATGCCCCAACAAACACCCACAACAAAATTGAGTCAAATTTAGAAATATTGAAAAAATCACATGTCTACAAATAGACCGCTTATGCCTACCCGAGAGAGCCATTTGTAATAAGTCATGGTTTTCAATTTTTTTTTAATATTCTAAAAAATACTCTAAGATGTCTGTATTATTAGAAACAGAACCATATTTTTTTGTCATTTTCAAACAAATGGTTATATAATTCATATTTAAATTCAAAATTTAATATATTAGTTTGGACCGGCCCACTAGGAGGATCCTAAGGTAAACTCGGCCATTAGGGTAACTACCTTATTAAACCAAGACTATTTACCTCCCGCACATCGCTTACTCTTATCTCTTCACATCGCTTCCTCTCATCTGAAACTGGACGGGAGAGAGCTTTGTCAACGACGGTCGCTAGGAGGTAATTTCGGAGATCCTCGATCGCCATGGCGCAGGTACGTAAAATCGAAGCCCTGTCAACGATCTATATTTAGGTTGAGGCGATTTAGGTTAACTTACTGTCCATGGAGAGAACAGACACACGATAGATCTAAGAGAATGTATATCTAATCCTCACAATATTTGTTTCGTCGTAAAAAATTCATATTTATAATTAACTGAATTGTTCGAAAATACAGATCTAAATGTGTTCATCGTATATCTAGTCTGAGCTATTCATGCTTGTGCGTTTTAGCGTCGGCGCATCTCCTTTTACACGTAGGCTAATGGCCGGTGTTATCGCATGCGGACTGTGCCCTAGGGAACGGAAATCAATTATCGTATGCGGACTGTGCCCTAGCGTCTGCGCTGTTCATGCTGGTGGTAGTTTTGATTTTTAGTTCATACTGTTAGTATCTCTTAGTGCGCATGTAAACGTTCATCATTATTCATGCTGTAATATGACATGTGATTTTAATTATTCTTTTATATTTTATCAGGTTCCATTAACCAAAAGGAAGAAAAAGACTGTTTTTGTCGGGGTAAGCATTTTATGGCAATTTTATTTTATAAGTCATATATTAGAGGTTGCTAATGTGTGCAAAAATTACACTAAGGTTCTGGAATAAATAGCGAGCACGATTTTGAAGCTTTCCTTGAGTTTGGCAATCGCGTGAAAATGACCGATGAAGAATTTGATAAACTTGAGCGATTAGTCGAGGCTCACATGCCAAAAGACCCCTTTTATATATGCACCATCAAGAAATCCAACACGGTGAAAAATAAAGCTAAAATGGTAAACTATTCCATATATACGAACTCTTCATATTTATTTGTTTGCGTAAATGTGAAATAATTTATATAACTGGTTATCAAATCTATGTGCAGTACTTTTTAAGGAGCTTCACCATAAGCATATTGTTACAAACGTTCAATTTCTAGCAGTTATAAAAGCCCATTTTAGAGATGGAAAGGTTGCACATGTTAAGTTGGTGATGAACAACTCAATGGTTAATGGAGTTCCTAAAGGAGGTGCCATGATTACAACAAACTGGATGGACATTGTGAGGCAGAATGGTATGAGAGTTAACCAAAAATTCTGTTCTGGTTTCGTCGTGCGGATGATGGTACTATGAAGCTACTGGTTGACCAAGTGTGAAATCGACCTCAATTTCGTGTTCTAGTTCTATATTATGCTTATGTACTCTCATGTTTGTGCAACACTTATGTAACGACTATGTCTTACTTAGTTCGGTCTACATGAAATTATTAAGTAATCGTAATTTCATGTTATGTTTTGAATTGTTGATGCTTCATTTTTTGTTTCTCGCCGTCAACACATGTTTTGGTTTTGCATCTGGGTTTATCCAAACCTTTCTTTATGTTGGTGATCCTTCGGTGGATTCGTGTGCGCCATACACATCCTTTGCATTGTACGTACTAAAATTTCTCCAAAGACAGGGGCAACACTCCCATCGTATGAAGTTGATACTGTGTAAATTTAATTAAAGTTCGTGTTGTGCATATCAAATTTGGAAGAACCCTAAATATGATAAGACATTAAACAGTACAATAAAACAATTAAAAATATGTAAAGACGCATAAAAAATAGGAAAAACAAGACATTAAAAAGTAATAACCCTATAAGCCAAATTAACTACCCAAAACGAGGCCCAACGCCATGCAGTTAATCACGGAGGGCGTAGATATCGGCACGTTGATCGTCCCACAACACATGACTCAACCTAGGCAGGCCGCCAATCTCCGCTGCCTCCATTATGAACCGCCCTCGCCGTCCCACATTGCCGCCTCCCTTCTCCACCCCCTCTCATGTGTCCTCCAGGGATCGACACCGCCTCTCACCACTTCATCCTCGCAGGACTCCATTTCACCATCTCTCATTGGTGCCACCCTTTGCCGCCTCTTCTCATCTATCGCCCAGGTACTGATTCCTTGTATCATCGATTGTTTGTCGTGCATACAAGATGCTCATATAGGTTTTTGGGAAACACCTATAGATTTAGATGGCGAAACATTAACACATTCTCTAAATGATTCGTGCAGCATGGACAATTTAGATGGGGAGATATTTTGTAACTACATAAGATGAGCAGATTTGGTAGCCGGCTTTACAAGCGCGCAACGTGCGAGATTTACTAGCACTACTTTGCGGGCGATGTTGGACGCGCCATGAATCACGATACGGGGAAACTTAATCAGATTCATCATTGAGTTGTTCAATCCATCGTCAGGCACCATCGTCATAAAAGAAGGATCAGGAGAAATAATAGGAACTTGTGAGGACGTAGAACATATTTATGATTTACGTAACCAAGGTTATTCTGGATTTCAAATTATGAAGGAAGATGGTCAGACTAATATGCATAACATACATCCATGTTTTCTCAGCAAGTCTACTGGTAATATAGTGATAAAAGATTTGATTAATGACATAAAAACTGAGAAGGCGTCCGATGACAACTTCGTCCGCAAATCGGTGCTTGTGCTAATTGGTCTTGTCATAGCCACATCGAGCAACGTAACTGTATCGAAGAGATTCTACTATTTTATTGGAAGACGTTCCTCGTATTTTTCAGATTAACTGAAATTACTTCACACTGAAGTTTCTCATAGATAGTTTGAAGGATAGCTTTGTAGGATCTACTATGAGAGCATGACCCAAAGGAAATCTATGTCTAACATAGGTATATATGTTAAGTCAAACAAACATCACTTCTTATGTTCAGCTCTTGATGTAAAACTAAAATTATTTGTTGTAGAATTTATTTGCAGTTTCTTTACTAGGAGAAGTTGGTCATCGTTGATGATCCTACTTATATTCCCACTGTTTCCATTCAGCCACTAATGAGAAAATGGACAGAAGACGAAACACAAAGGAGATGTTGCTATGATTATAAGAATGGCCGAGGCCTCGAAAACAACGCTAAAGTGATGGTAGTCAGTTTAATCATTCTTTTGATATTTCACCATAAATAGCTCGAGTTTGTATTTGTAAGTTGTATAATTTGTTCATTTTTGAAAAATGCAGATCCGGCATAATATTGGGGATCAATATAAGAAAAAGAATGTGCAAAAACCATCAATGAATGGTGAACAGTCAAGTTCAAACAAACGAGTCAGTAGCATGGATATCCATTTCGAACGTATGCCGACAGAATTGAAAAATCACATGGACATGCAGATGGAACTTATACCCCAGAAATGTGTCGAGGTGATACGGTCTATATTTTATGTGTTATTTCGTGTTGAAGATAACTATACTACACTATGAATGGAAACTCAGTACTTAATATTTTATGTTATACAAGAGATTCTAAAATTGTTAAATACAAATGATGTCATGTACAAACCAACTAAAGAATCACGGTCAGACAAAGGAGGAGATGATGATGATGTAAAATCTGTTCCCAGTGAATCACAATCAGACAAACAATTTATGTATAAACAAGGTAATAAAGAAGCCAAGCTTGATGATATACTGAGAAAAACGACGGCTAATTCTGAAGCATCCCAGGCGGATGATCCATTTGGTGGTGAAAGTTATGTCACACCCTTGAAGGAAAAAATGTATGCCGACAACTGCTGATGACATGTCAATGAATAACACACCAGAACACCTACGGAAGATGGATGGTACACAGGAGCATCCATGGGACGTAAATGAAAATACCAAGCCTGCGTCGTCATCGGAGGTACCGTCATACATTTTGGGTACTCAGAAGGATACACCAAATGGTGCACAGAGTAGTATCGTTCAGAACGATGCACGCAATGATATGACTTCTACCGCGGGTAAGGAAGATGCAACAAAGTGTGCTAATTCTATTGGTAGCGGCAAAAAAAAATTGACAATGGTCTAGGCAAAAGGAAACACGTACCCAAGGGTAATAGTAAGTATGGTTCCCATTATTTGAGCGACAGAAACAACCGAAACATAAATCAAAAAATATGAAAGGTATAATGTTTTATAGATTTCATTACTTATTTTTATTAAGCAAACAAAATGGTTCAGTGTGGTAACTTGTGTGTTTTCATAAATTTTATGCAGCTATATTATTTGAACAACATGATATTGGGAAATGTTACACTATGTTAACACCAGATGAAATAGAAGGTGCTGTTAAATATGTTTCAACTTTGGTGAAGATCCCCAAAGAAGCTGTAAAAAGGGTGTACAAAAACTCAGATGAGGTCATCTTGTCTTCAAAAGATCTTAGCGTTGTTCTTATAAAAAAACTTAGTACTGCTGTAAGTAATTCACTAACCCTATTATTGTTATTTTACAACGAAGAAGCATGAACATGCAATCATTGTACAATTATCATTTTTATATACTTGATGCCTACATTCTAGAGCTGGCTCCCCGTCTTGACTATGATCGGCACATATGTGGACCATTGATGTTAAGCTATCTTATCAAAGAAGCCATTAAAATATACAAAACAAAAAAAACTTGAAAATTTTTGACGTACAAGAAGTGCCAAGACCAGGAGCTGTAGGAAGGGTTATGAATGGATATTTTGCGCGTGACAAGGTAAAGAGTGTTTTTTATAAAATTGATGTTATTGTTAACTATTTGAAATCCTACATAGTACATGCTAGTAATCTTATTTTGTAGTCATATTTCCCTCTGAATATACACGAAGAACATTATGTGACAGTTGTAATGCATAACGTCAAGCAGGAGTTCCAAGTCCTTGACCCTAAGTACAGTTTGACCTATTCGCATGCAGTTGTGGATGACTTAGTATTATCTACCTTTCTCATCAAAACCTTGTTATCTTTTGGCATTTCAGTAACTCTAAATCTTTTGCAGAAAGGATAAATTGCACAAGACATATGGTGGACAAACAAAACTACACACAAACAATTTCCTGACGTTGATACTTGGCCTATTAAAAATATGAAATTGGAAAACAAGATGATGTGTAAGTACTTGTGAATCATATCACTTTCTCACTACTGATATCGTAAATGAATTTTGTTTCATCGTACGGCAGCAACTCATGCGGATTATAGGTATTGCAATGTCTATATCACTAAGACGGAGATCGTATGACTAAGAACATTGATCAGGTCTGTACACTATTCCTTTGTATAGTCATAAAAATCAATATAATTACAATTTAATTTATAAACTCTTCTATATGGTACTGCAGACAATAATTGAAGAATCAAGAGGACCTACCGTTGCAACGATTCTTCTGTTTAGAAGAAATAAGCTAGAGGCTGTGAAAAGAAAGTCAGATCAGTGATTAATAACAATATACCTTGAGAATTTACTAGTGCCCCTGTAGGTTTCAATACCTGCTAAATTCATATGAAATTTGTAAAACAGTTTATTATTTCTATTTACGACAACAGTCCGTATCCTGTTATGTCGAGTCAACTCAAAACTATAAAATTGTTTGGATGTTTAACTTGTTCGTTTCTTTCAACCAAGCATGCTCTCACGGTCGCTAGGACTTTTTTTTATCTGCTCAAAGTTATTTGATTATCCCTCACGGTGCACACACTAGGTTTAGAGCAGCTCCGCCATTGTACATGCCCTCACGCGCGTCGTATTGGTCAGTTGCGTGCGCATGCAAGCATCCATCGTCTGAAACGAAAGCATGCTGCATCCATGGTCTAAAACGAGCGCTGCATTCTACGTCGATCGACGTGTCCGCTCAGCTGCGCGCGCATGCATGCATTCACGGGTGAGGACAGGGCCTAATCAGTAATCTCACGGCCAAACGGTCCAACCACAGCTCCGTTTCGACGTGTACGCTCAGCTGGGCCTTTACCATGCATGCGCCCTGCAACCTAGCTAGCCTGTCAACGTTTCGTCGCAGTGTCACGTATTAAAGTTGCGCTGTCATCATGCACACCTTTTTCTTACACTGCGAATTCAAACGGGCCTGTCACTCGGTCGGTCACGTGCCAAACAATTTCACACGGGTGCAGCTTTCCCGTCACGTGCCCGCGGAAACCAGTCAGAGGCTCCTCGATACCGTGCGCCCGCGCCTCCTCGAAAGAGTGCGCCTTAAACTCGAGGGGAGAACGAAGTGACCACGACGCGCCCATTTATATGCCCTTCGACCCTCCCTCTCTCACTCGTTCGCACCCATCCGAGCCCCGCCACCACTCAAGCAACCGCTAGCTGCCGAGCCCCGCACCAATCAGGCAACCGCTTGCCGCCGCTCGCCACCCCCAACCCCCCTTCCCCGACACGATGCAGTTCAACGGCCCGACGTACCACTGCCCCGCCACCGTGTCAGAGAGGGAGTGGCTGCACGACCGGGTTGTGGAGAACCGCCTCCACATCTGGGCCATCTCGAGGTGGAGGGGGCCGATGGAGCTGTCCTGCTTCTTCCTTTCCGCCGGCTACCGCCACCTTCCTGCCGGCACTCCACCCATGTTCCGGATCGAACAGCAGTACGACGGCGCCAATGGCAACAACAACTTCGTCATAGGCCTCTACGTCACCTTTGTCAACCACTACGACGCCTACCACCTCCTCGGCCAAGTGTTCTAGCGTGGATGCGAGTTCATCGCGTTCACGACCTACAGTATCTTCACCGACTTCCACGCCATCTTCTCCATCAGCAGCAGGGCCCACTCTCTCCCGTACATCATGGCGGAGGATGATGAGGGGTATGATGCCTAAGGAGCGGTCAGGAGGAGCAAGGGAGCAGCCGGGCCGAAGGAAGAAGAAGGTGTCGTGTCTTGTCTGTTTGTGTCGTGTCTTGTCTGCTACTATGGTGTCTGTGGACTTTCTTTGCTACTATGTAAGGTTGCTAATTGTTTTATTAATATATGTGCTTATAGTTCGTGAAAAAGCACTCTTGTTCATACTACTCCCTCCGTTCACGACTTCGCATTCTAGCTTTTTCTAGTTTGCGTTCTAGACGTTTTTCTAGTTGTTTTCCTAATTAACCCCCGTGGTAGTCTCCCGTTGCATTAAATCTATTCCACAAATTCCTCGTCTCCCTGCACCTGCTCCTCGACATCTTCTTCGCATGGACTAGGCGCAAGTACAATAGATCCTAGTTGGAAGGGAGAGAAGAGAGGAGAGAGGGTGAAGCCGACACTTCATCAGTCGCCGACGGCAGCACAAATATCAAGTACTTGCCGTTATGCATGCAGCCTGGTGCTAGCTCTTGGACTGGCTCCATGCATTAAATACAAGTTGGTTGAGTCTTGCATGCAAGGTAGTAATTTATTTAAAAAATTAATATACCTAACCTAGTAGCCAGACTATTGTACAAGTAGTATTTATTTATGGTGGCTCTAGATGACATGTGGGCTGTACTTTTTGATTCCTGTGCTGTAGTCGGGATATATGTGAAGCACCTGCTCTCTTCTCTCTCCACACTACTCTCTTCTTATAGCCTAACTGAGTCAGCTCTATTGTACTTGGTCTCATGCCACGGGTACACACATCAGAAGACTATGAATATACATCAGAAGACTATAGATGTACATCAAAAATACATATTTTCATAATAACTGCCTCAAAATTAATTTCCATGTATGATACTTGAAAAATGACTACCCTTGCTGCTGTAGGACATTCCTACACAATATGAGATAATATAGTGTAATAAAAATACATGCAGAAATATCAAGCTAATTTTCAAAACCGTACATGGGATGATATATGCATTTTGGGTTCTTCTTGTTATGTCCCTTCTGTTGGCAAGCGCTACACAGCCGCTTCTTACGCTCTTTGTATCCTAGTGGTCGGCCGTTTTTGGTCATGGGAGATTGTTTCTCAACTAGAATTTTCTTGTTTTGCTTAGGCGCACTCTTGGTGGACACTTTTTTATGATCATCAATATCAAACTGGCTTGCTTGACTTGCATCTGCATTTTTATTAACTGAACTACTAGGGCCATATGCTTTGCATTTATCATACCCCTGTCTTCTAGAAATAATTCCATCGACAGTACTCTTCAGAAGATCGTACTCCACTGTTTCATTGCATGCAATATGCATAGCTTGTAAGACCAACCCATTTATACTGCTGTATTTTTTCCGCTCCTCTGGCCCAGACCAAACCCAACCAAACATATCACTCGTGCGTCTAGCAGGAAACCCAAACCTGCCGTTTTTAGTCAAACGCCGCAGAGCACAGCAGTCTGGTATTGCAGTAAATTTTAAGTGATTGAGCATGCATACTATGTGCTTGCAAGGGATCCCTTTGCAAATCATCCTTCGGCAGCTACACCTTATAATTTCTGACGAGTTGGATGTGTATTTCACATAAAACTTGCTGTCAAGATTATTTTTCCATGCGACGACAAAGGTGTGCGAGTCAGATCCTCTCTTTCTTTCTAAAATCTACATGCCGCCAATCTTCGAAATGTCATCTTGTAAAATATAGAACACAGCTGGAGTGAAGACTGTTGCAGCAGCTACCTCTAGTTCTCTGAAATCAGTAACTGGCACCAGAAATGTCTGTGAAGCCGTGCAGTCATCTTTGGCCTCCTTCTCACGGAGACGTGCGATGACATTCTCGTAGTGACTAACCATGTCCACCAAGTTCATTTCCCCATCAAGGTGAAGGTGAAGAGACGAGTTTAAACTTTCACTCCTCTGGTTGCTTTTCATACCTATCTAGAACCCTTCTGAAAGATACGCGACGGCCCATAATCTCTTCTTCATGTACATTCTCTTTAGCCAATTTATAGTTTTGGATGATGTCCACTTCCTAACAAAAGTAAGTACTTCATCCACAGCGGAGATCATCGCGGCATCCGCATCCGTGATTACTGCCTGTGGCTTCTGCTGGCACATTGCTTTCAAGAAAGTCCGAAGCAGCCAGGCATATGTTTCTTCGGTCTCGTTTGATAGGATGGCATAGCCAAATACCTTTGTTTTACGGTGATTGTTCAAGCCGACAAAAGGGAACAGAAGGCATTCTATCTTATTCATCTTGTATGTGCTGTCAAACACAACGACGTCGCCGTAGTCCTGGTAGTCCCGACGTGATTGAGAATCGCACCAGAACAAATATTGCAGACGACCTTCATGTAGCATGTAATCATAAAAAAACTCAGGGCCCCTCTTCTTTCTCTCCGCCATGATGCCCAAGGTTGTGTTAGCATCACCCTAATAAAGCAGCTTTCTTTTCTCCCTTGAGCACATGTTGTACAAATCCTTCCTTGTAAATCCCACACCGGCAAATGAACCACCAGAGTTGCTAATCATTGATAGCATGATGATATGCTTCCTAACCTCCATGTTACACTGTGATAATATCTTAGCTCTTTGGGAGTCGTTGATCTTCCTATGAGACCAAAGAAAAGGGACTTCATCCGTTCTCGCTAACACATGATCGTGAGTGTCATCAAAACTCTGAACGATTCAAAGACCGGTTTTTCTATCAAACTTTACCACCATACGTGCCTTACGGTTGCACCTAGTTTCACCTCTGGGCCTATATTTGCGGCCTTCCATTGTCAGTAACTTAGTGTTACGTTTCCCTTGCTTGCAATACACAAAGCGCGTTAGACGAACAACTCCATCATCAAACCGCGTCACATGGTGCTTCCTAATGCCGAAGCCATGATCTTTGGCATATCTGTCGTAGAAAGAATAGGCTGCTGCTTCACTATCAAATGTCATTTCCATTATCTTGCAGTACAGTTCTCTCTTATCATCAGGATATCCAGTGTCATTGCTACATTTATTTGAACTCTCAGTCTGATTACATGGTGTCTGCTATAAATCAAAACCTATCCGTTATAACTATAGTAGTATGCATGTCGGTTCGTTGATTGCTAGAAAACAGCCTATAAATAGTACCTCACTCGTGTCAACGAACATATCAAAATTTTGTGCATCTTCACAATCATCATAATTACCCATCTCCAAGTCTGATTCACCTAAATAGTCATACTCCACACCAGAGACATTTTGTACCTGAATTTTTTTAGCAATATTTAGTACACAATTGCATCATCCGGTGCATGATATATAAAATTTTACACCAGTACACATACCTCACTATTGACAAACATGTCTGTTTATTCATGGTTGTTCAGGCCATTGTGGAAATCGTCGTCATAGACAATCTAAATAAATCAAGTCATGAGATATCATATATTATTTAATATAACATTTAAATATGAAAGAAGAAGCTAATGTGTCCTCACATCAAACTCTTCTTCGCTCCGGCCGTCTTCGGGATGCGTATTGGCGGAAATGGAATCATCACCGACATACCGGTTTGATCCTCTTTCATACTAGATATAGACTCCTCCATCTCATCTATGAGTGATTGCACCACATTGTTAGAATTAGCAATGCTACATGTGTCTAACAATTACTATAGACGAAGCATGATCATGGGATTAACTTACAAGATCGGAAGATGAAGCCGACGATTTGGATTAGAAACCCTAGTGACGAAGTCGTCGAGCCGCTGGCGTGCCTTCTACTTTCGACGATCTGTGGCGGCGGACACGAGGATCTGTAGAGGCAAACGCGAGGATCTGCGGCGGCGCACGCGGGGTAGATCGGAGGTGCCGAGGGGAATCAGATCCGCGGGCACGAGCGACCGAGTTTTACCAGGCGGCGGAGAAGAGAAAGCTTCGGTTACGCCCAATAATGGTGCATGCATGGACGTGGGAGCTAATCGCAGTGATTAAGTTTAGGTGGGCCCCACGTGGGGTCGTGCCATACGGCGTCGTCTGTATACAGATACGAGACTATACTGTGTTTGGATATGGGTTCCGCCAGGGCAAAAAAAAACTAAGCCAACAAAACGTGCTAGACTAAAATGCCCCTAACAGTTTGGACCTCCTCTTCAATAAGGGTGTGCACTGAAGCACACCTCCTCGAACTTTCGCCGCAAAAAAAGCTAACTGGGAGATATGAGTGGAAATAATTGTCCCGAACTGTTAACCATCCTTTCTGAATTGTCCCGACTGTTATCCATCCTTTCTGGATTGCCTTTCCTTTGGGGATGACCAAGATAAATGTTGACGCTGCTGCTGTAGAAAAAATTGAGAACGTTGGGGCGATTGCAACGGCGAGTATGCAGGGGCCTCGTCTGTTGTTTTGCAGGGAGTTACGGATCCAACAATACTCCAAGCTTTGGCTTGTCGAGAGGGACTTGCAGGAAGTTTTGACTCCTAGGCCAGTTCGTCTAGAAAGAGGTTGGTATGGTATGTCTATCCGATCGGTGTCGCGGAGTAATAAAGTTGTCTGATACTCCATCCGTTCCAATTTATGTTACATATAAGGTTTTACCAAAGTTAAATTTAAAAATATTTAACTAAGTAGTGTGTTACAAGTATAAATCTATACAATGCCAAATTAATAGAATTGGCTTAAATATATTATATTTATTTTGTATCATACATATTTATAGTATTGTATATTTTTGATCAAACTATGCAAAATTTGATTTACATACAAAATTATGCATAACATATTATTATGGGACGGAGGGAGTATGCTAATGAGAAATTTATGCCAAGCTCTTGACAGGAGTGCAAAGTGCAAACTGATCCCCGGGGGGATGCGATGACCGACGTCTATGGACATGATGTAACGATAAAATGTTTAATTATTTTTGGCGTTGCATTCTGTTTTTGCTCAGTTGACCGTTGACGCTCATCAGCTATGGGTCCAAGAATTTCTCTAGCCCTAGGCCTGGCACCCCTTAACGAAAGAAGATTATCCAATTGCTGTACGGGTGTAAACTGTAACGCCCGTCATTAAATACAAGTGTAACATCCATTAATAAATGCAAGTGTCAAATCAATAATTATCCTCAAAAAACAACCATGTACTGTTTGGAAATAAATCTTATGAGACCGGGTCTATTTCTAGACCCTCTTCTATGCCTACCGCATGTCTGTCTTTTCAGTTTTCTAGAATTTTTTTCGTATGTTAATTAACTTTTTTTTAAACATCACGCATGAAGATGGGTCTATCCTTTGAAAATATAGACCGGATCTCATAAAACCTCTTTCCGTCCCATAGTGAGACCCATTTCCAGCCCACAGTGAGACCCATTTCCAGGTTCCAGTGCATGCGTGCATTGTTAGGCTCGCTGCCTAGCTTTTTTAAAAAAGAACTCAGGGCTTTATTGATCAATTGACATCAATACAAAGTTTGTCGCAGATGCAATTCAAGACATAATCTCTAAAATAAACGCTGTCAGATAGTTTTGCTCTACGAGCTAACACATACGCTGAATTATTACACAAAAGATTGACATGACAAAAGGTCACCAGACCTAGGGAACGAACGAGGTTTTTATATCCTCAATCACCACACCGATCAGCGATCTGTCTCTCCCTTGGAGCATTAATCCGCCGAATAACCGATAAACAATACATGTCCAAACCTTCATCATGTGCAAGGGAGACTACACATCTGATAGCATGTGCTTCAGCAAATTCAGGCGCCATGATTTCATCGAGTAACTAGTTGTGCACAGCCAGAAATTCTCCATTGTGGTATCTAATCACGACGCCAACCCCCATCTGTGAAGAAGCCTCGAACAACACATTAACAACAACCATATCTTCTGGTGCCAGGGACCAAACTGGACCGAGAATAGTGGTCTCACGGTTATGGTTGATATGGTGCTCCAGGAGATGCGAATGGATCATATGAATATAAGCAATAATTTGTTTCGTAAGGCTATGAGGGTGTGTGATAGGATCATCATGGCACACTACATTTCATGCACTCCAAATATGCCACACCATCACAGCCAGAGTGGCCAAAGAGATGTCATCTTCTCTCTCCAGAAAATCGAACACCCAAGCTTTAGTCGCCATAAAGAATAAAGAAGCGTCGACGAAGGTGCAACGGAAATTTAGCTTTGACAGCTCTTCATACCTCCCGAGCATAATGGCGGTAGCACCCCGGGTAAAACCACTACTATAAAATCGCTCATGTTTATGCATCATTATGATATCATGCTCATGTCATCATGCCACATTGCATTTGAGCATCATATTAAAATTGTAGCATTGTTGTTTGGATTGCATTGCACTTGTTCTTGTTCAATTATATCTTGCTTGTGTTGTTGCTATCACAAATACGCTCTCCCTCTTTGTATCTATATTTTGTTTTATACAAACATGGACCATTGCTAAGGTCCAATAATTTCAAGGGGGCTTTTGTTCTTTTACTAAAACTTTGATCTTGTAAATGCCCAATTTGGCACGTGCACTTGTATGCATGTGGACATCTCTTCTCTCAACTTGCTATTTCCCCTTTGCCCTTGTTTACCCCAAAACACATCTTCAAGTATCCCTGAAAATATTCAAAAGAGTTTGATTTAAACATTTGTTTGAATTTGTAACAAACAACAAGCAAAACAAAGAAAAGAAATAAAAAGAGAATATAAGAGAGGGAGGGAGCAAACCAGCCCAGCGGACTAGAAGCCGATCCACAACAGCTCACCCTGGCTCTTCCCTTCCTCTGTCTAGCCCATCTTGTGAGCTCCCAGCTCTTACCCCTTCGCTGGAAAGCCCGACGCCGTATTCCCTGTTCTTCTTCCCCGTCCGTTACCTCTCTGTGTAGCTTAACGAAAGTGGGCAGGTTGCCATCCGCTCCGTCGTCCTTGTTACGCGCAGGGGAGCCGCCCCTCCTTATCTTCTCCCAACACCGCACCTGTAAACCCTAGCATCTTCCCTCCCTCGCGCCGCCATCCACCCACCTTCTCCATCGTTTCCTTCCATCTCACAGAGAAAGGAAAACCATTCCCGTGAGAACCACCGCATCAGGATGATCAAGCCATTGCCATGATCTTCACCAAGCCAAGGTGACCCTGGGAACGGTGCCACAACGTCTCCCTGCGCCCTCCTCGACGAGCGGTGCTTGCTAAAACGGCTCGGGTTGAAGGGAATTCGCAGCAGCTCGTCGACAACAATTCGCCGCCTCGGGTCCTCCTCCGACCTCTCCTAGCATGCCAGAGACACCCAGGGTGAGAACTGCATCTATTCCATCCCCTTTACGCATCTCCTCCGTCGCCGTTCTTGTACAGTCGATCGCTGTGATGCCATGTCCGTCCACCACGCGTTCTCTGCAGTTCGATAGCAGCAGCCACACGCTCTCTGTTCCTCTAATTTTTCTGGTGTATTTAGACTTCTTCCGGAGGATCTCTGTACGCCATGTTTAAGAGTGCATTCCCATCTTTGCGTTGAATAAAACCACACTCAAAACGCTTAATTACATCTCTAGCAATCTTCTGATGAACACACGTCCTTTTCACTGCAATATACTGCAGCTCGTCCGTCAGTTTCGACCCAGGTGCAGCACCTCGGTTCTTCTCAACTTTCCCATCATCTCTAGGTCATCTCCGACAAATATATTCATGTCATATTGTTCAAACTAGAATCCTCTTTCCTATACAACCAGTTTTTCTCAAAACGGAGCACCGAATCGTTCGTAAACATCCGGCGAAGTCATGTAGTTTTCACTGTCTTGACTGACCGAGTTCAGATAAACTGCAGCACGTGTGGACCTGGATTTTGCCTCTCTGTTACGGACAAGCTGATATCCTATACCATGTTCTTCCAGCGCATAGCTTCACGGAATGATAATCTGGGATGAACCATCTTTCAAACGCCGCAAATCTCGTTCAAAATGGATCATCAACGCGATCGCAATCTACCAGAGAAGATCGGCCCAGCTAGCCTTCTTCGGCTGATCAAAATTCAGTTCGATTGAGTTCTTTCTGTCCTGTCCTTGTAAGTTTTTTAAAATCAGACGTTGAAAAGTGTCAAAACTATTTTTCAAAATCGGTTGGATAGATCTAATTACGTATGCTTTTGCTTCTTACCCCTCCGCTATTCTCCTCTTACCTTCTCGTGTTTTGAATCTGCTCTCTTATCTTTTCTACGAGTCCAGGATTTCTCGTGGTTGGGTTTTCATCGTACCTTTATGGTTTCGCTTCCTTCCTCTTGTAACGGTACATTGACATTCGGTCTTCTTGCTATCCGATGAATTTTTTATTTGTTGTACCTTTTAGTGGACCAAAATTCACTAAATGGCAAAATAGCAGTGTGTGTTCCACTCGCTCTTCGTGACCGCAAAAGAAACTAGAACCCGAGACAGGCACCGGGCGATGGAGGAGTTGATGGCTGCTAGGAAAACAGTCAAGCGCGAACCTCCCGAGCGCAATATTCATTTTGCCCAGCGCTTTGGATTTCCACAGTTTCTTCCAAAGTGCAAATTCTTCAGTAAGATCAGAAGGGAGTCCACCTGACTGACTACGCTTCTAATAGAACAATTGCATCCTGGCCAGATAGTATGCCGACAGAACCATATACGCACCAAACCGAGCATGAGGTCAAGAAATAAAATCCTCCCGAACCATGTGGGCTCAAGGGAATAGCCAGGATTTTTGCAGAAGTATGATCATCAAAGAAAATAACTCCTTATCACATCCTGATTCCAGGACCCCGTGTCCTCATCAATCAACGTATTCACTGTTGCATCATCCAAGCCGCCTTCGGCCTGCCCTCTCTGCTGTCTTTTCTCCCTATACCCTTTGTCGTGGCTTCATTGTGTTGTAGAGCTCTCTGTGACCTCTCCAAACACCCACCTTCTTCTCGGCCTTACAATTTCCCCCGAAACAAGCTGAACCTGCGGATAAGCAACTGGTGTGCATGCCCCTATGGCCTATGACGGTCACAGTTCTTACCACACACATAATATTAAAAAAAATACTAAGAGAACATATGAAGTTCAACACTCAGATATCATATATACTTATCCACCAAATAACAATTATTAATAACTATTATGACACTAAAGGATATTGCAACAAGATCGATCGAAGATTAATAAAAATGAAACTAGGTGGGGACCATAAGGCCATATTTAAGTATAAAGTGGTAAATTATGAATCAAATAAAAAAGGTAGCATGGTCTATTTGTTTCATAGAAAATAATGAAAGCAAAAAAAAAAAATACTCCTTACGTAGGGAGGAGAGAAATGGACAAAAGATAGGATCCCGAAGACAATGATATAACCCGAGGATGAAAGAAGGCTGGAGGAAGAGGATATGCTCTATAGAAAAATTACCCAAGGCGGAAAATGAAAAAGAACATACTAGTTCTCTAAAGAATAGAGAAAAAATAGAGAAAATAAAAGGAGCGCATGTATGTAGGATGGGGTAACATCGGCTCAGCACTTCTCCATCGGTGGGACTACGGATGGGGAAGAGGTTTGTGAAACTTGATGCTCACAATAGTACCAAACCAATATTTAAAGCCCGGTAAACCTCCAAAGGCCTGAGTCGGTTTTCCGTTCAGGCTTAAGACCTCGGTCTCAAAGAACCCACCACCCTAAGTCGGTTTTCCTTTTCGTCTCTAAGACGGCCTCAAAGTGAATTACACTAGAAACGTGTGTTGTGCTCGGCCGTCTCTAATAATTTTTTAGCCTAAGATGATTAATATTTATAACCGTCTCGAGGACATTGACAACTTGAGGCGGACATTATATTTGCCCATCTGGAATTACCTGTTACTTTAAGGCGGCTCAGAAAAGAGGTCTTCTCGAGTAGTTATTTCATATTTTAAATAATATACAACAAGGTAATTCAAAATTAGTAAGAACAAATATTTCAAATATAGTACATGATTCCTCCTCAAAACAGGCATACACCCAGCTTTGTAAATAAAGCAACATACATACAACATCCAGTACAAGCGAGCAACAAAGACCGACAACAACAGTCCAAACGCAATGGCACGTTGCCAAGCACCCGAAGTCCACACAAATAACACAACACACTCAGATACAAAACACGCCCATGAGAAATGCTCAAAGGCCGGGAGGACAAGCAAGTTGGCACGTAGGCACAATCAGGTCCTCAATCATCTCGTCCAGCCGCACCCTGTCCCGCTGCCTACTTAACAGGTACCACTGCTGCAAAAAAACAGAAATTTAAAGGTCGAGTCAGAGGCACAACAAAGAAAGACATGCTCAATGACCATCTTGTTACAGATGTTCCATAGAGTCCAGGTCATTGCCGCAAAACAAAACCGGAAGAGGCGTCTCCTCCTGTCGGTATGGTTTGCATTGGCTTCCAGGAATTCCCCCAGGTATGAAGCCTGCCACGACGTCCCTAGTGCCTCCCGGGTGAAGTTCCAAAGTAAGCGAGCTGCGTGACATGAGAAGAAAATGTGGTACCCCATTTCCGGGACCGCACAAAGGGGGCAAAGCCCATCCCCAAGGCCATGCCGCTTGGCCACCTCCACGCCTGAGGGAAACCGGTCGTGTAGCAACTGCCAGAGGAAGATTTTGATCTTCAAAGGAAGGGGAGCCTTCCAAAGGGGGGAGGTCCAAGGAATGGAAGGCGCACCAGACATGGCCCGATAGGCAGACCCCACGAAGAAAGAGCCTAAGGGAATAAGGTACCAAGACATACTATCTGGGGATTGGGACAGCGGGAGACTGTCCCGAAGCTCCTCCCAAGTAGCAAGCTCGGCGGCCCCGAGGTTCCGACAAAGCGCAACTTGCCAGACCCCGTCTTGGCAGGCGTCAGCCACCAGGAGCAGAGGGTCCGTGCAGATCGCGAACAACTCAGGAACCTCATGACGTAGGGAGCGCCCACCAACCCATGGGCCAATCCAAAAGAGGGTGTTTCTCCCATTTCCGATGGAAATAGAGCGCCCCTTCCGGATCGCCGGCTTGGTTGAAGGGAATATGCCCGAGAGACAATAATAAAGTGGTTATTACCGTATTCCTTATTTATGATAAATGTTTATTTTGAATGCTATAATTGTATTAATACGGAAACGTTAATACATGTGTGTTTAATAAACAAAAAGGAAGTTCCTAATTATGCCTCTCTTATAAACTAGCTCGTTGATTAACAAGATGATCAAAAGTTTCCTTATCATGGACATTGGATGTTGTTAATAACGAGGTCACAACATTGTTGGAATGATGTGATAAACATTCATCCGAAGTATAGCATTACGATCAAGGTCATTGTGTTTATATTGCTATAACATCATATGAAGTAATCTTAGTCCTTAGACCATGAGATCATGTCAATCACTAACACCGGAAGAGTATCTTGATAACATCAAATGTCACACCGTAACAGGGTGACTATAAAGATGGGTTCAGTGCTACGAAGGTATTATGTTGAGGCTCATGGATCGAGTGGAATTTGTCCATCCCGATGACAGAGATATATACTCTAGGCCCTCTCAGTGATATCACATTAGTTAGCTTGCAAGCAAGTGATTTGATCACTAGAATATTATATCGCGGGAACGAGAAAAGAGTACATGTCGGTAACGAGATCAAACTAGGTATGGAGATATCGATGATCTAATCTCGGACATGTAATATATCGCGAGACAAAGGGATTGAGTTACATGCGTATAAGGTTCACATGATCACAGAAGTCATCGTTGAATGTGTGGGAGTCAATACGGATCTCTAGGTCCCGCTGCTGATTATTGATCGGAGAGGGGTCTCGATCATGTCTACATTATTCGCGAACTGTAAGGTGACACACTTAAGGAATACCGACACCATTTGGAGCAAATAAGATGCCAGAGAAAGAAAAAGAAAGCGCAGGAACTTATTTCACTAGACACCGGAACTATTTCAGTTGAAATTGCTGAAACTAGTTCTGCATGTGAAATTGAATACTAGCAAGGGGTTTTATGTGAATTTTTTTTAACTAAAGTAATTAACAAAATTCTGAATAAATAAATAAATAAAAGAGTTTTATTTAATGAGAGATTGCATTAAATTTGGTGAAAATTTAATGGGATTTGAGTGGGATTTTGAGTGGAGGAAATGGAGGAGCATTTATGTGAGTGGGAGCTCCACTCACATGAATGGAGGAAGAGGTGGGGGCACCACCTTGGCCGCCGTCCATGGCTAGTGGGCCGCCCCTCTCCTTCTATAAAAGGAGCCCCTCCTCTGACTTCTCACTCACACCTCCTCGTTAAGGATCTCTCTATCCCCTTTAGAATTTCCCCATGGTCTCGGATCAGCGAGATACATGATCCCGGTGGCTTTTTCTGGAAGGATTTGTTGCTTTCGCTTCTTCGCTAGAGGGAGGGCGTGGAGGTTGTCGGGGTACCCGGACGTGTGTGCGATCACGGATGCTTCACTGCTTTGCGGTGCTGGACTGGATGGTGCTGAACCTGCTGGACCGGATGGACTTTTTCTCGATCTTGACATCGACAAGCGTTTGACTACATCATCCACGAGTACAACCTCGTTAACACTATTCGGTCTTCGAGGGTATGTATTCTATGGATGTATATCCACCAATTGCTTGTATCTCGTAGATAGATCTTGGTACATATTTGTTCCCATCGTAGGATTTTTTTGTTTTCTATGCTGTGAACCCTTCAGTTGTATCAGAGCCGGATCTATGCGTAGATGCTTTGCACGGGTAGTACACATATGTATATGTGGGCGTGTTGCGTGTTGTTGACGTGGGGCGCTTCGTCGGGAAAACCCAAGAGCAAGGTATGATGCAGCACAGTAACAAGTTTTCCCTCAATAAGAAACCGAGGTTATCGAACCAGTAGGAGGAAGGAAACGTCTCACAGGTGTTGCAAGCAACGTGGAAACCTGCACAACACAAACTCAAGACTTTGTCCCAACTAACAGTGAGGTTGTCAATCTCACCGGTTGCTGTAACAAAGGATTAACTGTATGGTGTGGAAGGTGATGATGGTTTGCAACAAGTAAACAGTAACAGTGGAAGATGTATCAATGGTAAAGATTGGAACAGGGTCCATAGTTCACTGGAGGTGTTATCCTGAGATAAACAAACATGGCATGCTGGGTAAACAAATTACAGCAGGGAAATTGACAGGACTGAGCAAGGCATAACAATGCAATACTAGACATAAAGATCCTATGAGATTCGATTGGGCAATACAACAAGATACATAGACCGCCATCCAACTGCATCTATGACTAGAATTCCACCTTTGGGTTATCATCCGAACCCCCTCCAGTATTAAGTTGCAAGCAACAGACAACTGCTTTAAGCAAAATGTGTAAGGTAAACAATCCGCTCGTTTCATGAACAAGAGACCGTTGTTTTCCCCCTAGTGGCAACATCACATCTACAACCTTAGAGATTTATATCACTTCCCTTCATTAAATATAGGCATGAACCCACTATCGAGCATAAATACCCCCTCTTGGAGTCACTAGCAACTACTTGGACAAGATAGCTACTAACAATGGAGAGCATGCAAGATCACAAACAACACAGGCATGATAGAATCAATAAGACAAAACCATTAATCAATCTAACATAGTAATCTCAATATCTATCGGATCCAACACAACATGCATAATTACAAATAGATGAGATCGTGATCATGAACGGAGCTCACAAGATTTAGACATGAAATCACAAGGAGGAGATACAACCATCTAGCTGCTACATGGACCCGTATTCCAAGGCGGAACTACTCACGCTTCATACCGAAGGATGGCATGAAGAAGAAGGCCTCTGGTATGATATCCCCTCCGGCAGGGTGCCGAGAAGAGCTTCAGATCCCCCTATCTAGGGACGATGGTGGCGGCGGCTATAGAAGGTTTCGTGGAATATTGATCGGGTGCTTAGGGTTTAGGCATCAGAGGCTTGTTATAGGCGAAGATGCAAGGCTGGGAGGCGACCAGGGGCCCACACCCTTCCCAGGCGCGACCCAGGGCGGGCCCGTGCCTAGGAGGGTGCGGCCGCCCTGTGGCCCCCCTCCGTCTCTCCTCTGGACTCTGTGTTCTCCTCGATAAAATATTGACTTTGTCTTTTGTCCCATCCAATTCCGAGAATATTTCCTTACTAGCTTTTCTGGAACCAAAAACATCAGAAAACATGCAGCTGGCACTGTGGCAACTAATTAATAGGTTAGTACCAGAAAACATATGAAAAACACCTCAAAGTGTGGACAAAGCAAAGCAAAGTAGATACTAAACAAGCATGGAACATCAAAAATTATAGATACGTTTCCGACGTATCAGGGTGATGATGATCATGTTATTACTTCTTAGTTGTACTTTGGATATTGGTGGCATAGTCGGATGAAGCGGCCCGGACAAACTTTACATGCCCTCGCACATGAGACCTGTTCCACGCTTGACATGCAACTAGTTTTGCATAAGTGGCTGGCGGGTGTCTGTCTCTCCTACTATAGTCAATATCTAATTTGCAACGAGTTATCAATAATTTGGTTATCCTTGTTGTGGTTCATGTTCGTAGGTAAGAACGGTTCTATCTTCGAAAGCACTAAGCCACGTAAAACTTGCAATGGATAAATTAGAAGCGTCTAGTTTAGATTGTTGCTGGGCTAGTGTCATGATATGGTGATGTTGTAAGTAAAAGTATAAGTCGATACTCTTACAATACACATAACGTGTAAGTTCCATATACCTTTGTAGGGGTCTCAACCTAATAAGGTAGATTCCTCCTGTGTTTTACAATGCTAGTCCCTGGATCAATAGCTAGCATCCACAGTTGAGATGTAATATCAAGAAACAAAGGTCATATTATAACTTTATAACCAGGAATAACATAAGTTTATTACATCAAAACATAGCTCATATGGCTATTACATTACATTGCAGCGGAATAACTATAAGCATGGGGTCCTTCATCTTCAAGGTGCCACAGGCAGATGTTGGGTGTAGACTTTGTAATCCTAAACAATTAATCTTCTCTAAAACATTCAAACCTGCAACATACAAGTTACAGCCACAAGGGTCAATACATTTGAAATTGTATTGGCAAGTGATACTATGATGGTATAGTGAAGTCTATCATCTATATGCATTTGGCTAAGTGGAGTTGAGGCTTGCATTGCTCAAAATAGATTTTTCTTATCATTTTGAAAATACTAAGTTTTTGCTTGACAAAATCATTTTCCTCAATCAAAGATTTCAAGATCCTTGTACCAAGCCATCTCTCCATCAATGATTGAAGAATTCAAACAACCCTTGTTCAAACCACAACTTTTAACTTTAAAAATTTGAATGATGAGATTCTTGATTGCTTCCATGTCTTGATGCTCAAATTGTCCTTTACCAGGGACATGGCTAAGTACTTAGATTTTACACTCTGCAGAGGTGGTGCACTTTCCCCACAAGACTTGGTTTCCCAAGACAAGATCTTTCATAAGCTTTCCCTTAGACCAAAATGGACGCGCTCCAACCTATCAAACACTACCACCCACTGTCCATATGGTTAAGTTCTTGCAACCTATATGATCATGGCAGAGCCCATATTGCCAAGTGGTTGCACTTGAAGCTTCTCAACATTTGACATCTCAAATCTCTTTGTTTCCTGGGTGGCATTCCACAAGTGAGATACACAACCTAAGTCCATGGCCTTGTGTAACCACTCAACATATCCCAATCCTTCCATTCCACCCAGGAGGTTCATTAACTTAGTTGTTTTATTAGACAAAATCACAAGTCCTCAGACTTAGAATATTTTTCCATAGTGTGAATATATATTCCACCCATGTTTTCTATTAGCTAGGCTAAGCTTGATTATAATAGGAATCTTAACTTAGGAGAATCCTACTAAGGATTCATCTACTAGGTTTTCCTATAGCAAGGTTCATACTTAGCAAAATCCATGCAAGTTTTACTTAGCAAAATCACTAATGCATAGAAAAAGTAATGGGACAAAAAGTATGAAGCATCACTTGCCTTTTGGAAGGGAATGGTAGTTCACTCCTTGATCTTGCTAGTCTCTCACTTCACTACAAGTCAATCAAGAAAACACCAATTCAATTTACATTCCGACCAATAATCACTCAAACAAATTCACACACACAAGACAAAGAAAACCAATTCATGCATGGGAGCATGCACAAGATAGTTTTATTTTGTAAAGGGGTCTCTATGGGGTTTCTAAACTTTGTAAGATCCAAATTGGTCATTTTACCAAAGTGGCAAAGTCATTAGCAAGAGGGTTTTGTCCAAAACTATTTTTAAATCCATTTATCATTTCATGTGGTGAAAAATGTTTTTATCAAGGCAAAACTCTTAAGTTGTTCACCAAATGAGTTGCTAATTTGCAAAACTTGGTGTTTGTAGGTCAGTAGGTTTGGTCCAAAATATTTCCTTAAAGTTTTCTTTCCATAAACATTTTTATAACAAAAACCATTCTTTTTATTTGGCTAGAAAATGACTAAGTCAAGTAATCCAACCTAAATCTTACAAAAATCATTTTTAACACCAAGGGTTGATTCCTAGGGTCAGTAAGGTCACAACAATCCAATTTTCAAAGGTTTTATCCTTAAATTCAATTTTAAACAATTTTTATACTCTAAACAAGCATACAAATGAATCTGCAAAAATGAGCAAACAAATAGATACTATTTGCTAAACTAATTCCACAGTTGGCTAGGGCTTGCTCTCCTGAATCCAACGACATAAAATTTGTAATTTTTGGACGTGTGGTTTGAAAGTTACAAAGGTTTGAAGTTTGCAAATAAATCTGTTTTCAATTTCTTTTAAACAGATCTAGTGCCACGCGTCGTGTTCCTATTGGTCCATACCGGTTCGGTTGGATCGTGGTTGTGGGGCGTTGGATCTAGTTAGATCGAGTGGTCCAGAGGACATACCCGTTCGTGTTTAAGTAATCTATCCGATTCGTTCGATCCAGATCTAACGGCTACTACTGCCTGGTCACAGATGGGCGGCGCTGCGCGGCGGCAGACGGCGGCGGCGCTCTGGCGGTGGATTTCCGGCTAACACAGGAAGTGAGAGAGAGGGAGGAGTGGCTCACAGTGATCGCCGAGGCACGGGGATGCTCAACCTGCTCGCTTCGGTCGAAGGGGCGCACGGGGCTGTCCTAGATTGCTCGCCGGAGTTAGGGCTGGCGTCGGACGGCTCTGTCCACGGTCGAAGGCGAGGCTGCGATTCGTGCCGAAGCAAAATAAGTACACTGTTAGACGCGGGATGATCTGGGGGTGATGTGAGCATCAATAGGAGGTGTTGGGGCGGTCGGAGTTCACCTGGAAAGTTCGCCGGAGAAACGGCAGACGGCGGTGTGATGTTGTGGTAGTCGTTGTCGAGGCTCTGGAGTGCCCGCGGGTGAATCAATTCCACAGAAAGATGCGCTAGGATGCGGTGAGCGAGATCGTGTGTTCGGGGAGGCAGGAGGCGGTGTGACTTGGTCGGAATCGGTACTGGACCTCGTCGGAGCAGAGGGTGCTCGGGAAGAAATTGGAGGCGGTCTGGGGCGTGCGAGCACGAGGTGTCAGAGGGGAAATATAGAGGATGCCCTGGCGTTTCCATCTGCGTGATCAAGGCTGGTAACGTCGGTCGCGTTAAAGCGAATTAAGCTGGAGAAATCAACGGCAGAACGGGAAAGAAGAACTGGTCGCTGCGGGATGGGTGAAGGAGACGATGAACAGTGATAGCGGGCCTACCAGTCAGTGGGAAAAGGAGAGTGGAGGAGGTCCACTGGTCAGTGTCTCTGTGGGCTGATTCGGCGGTGAGGAAAAACGGTTCGGGGAAAAATTAAGAGGAGGTGGGGTCTGTTGTCAGCGAGTGAGTGAGAGGGAGAAGTGGGCCCCGTTTGTCTGTGACTGAGTGGGTAAGAAAGTTGGTGCCAATTGTTTTATTCGAGGAAAGAAGCTGGGCTGTTGCTGGGCCTATTGGGCTGCCTGGGTTGGGTCGGCCATGTCTTATTTTTTTTCTCTTTTCTTAATCCTTTTCTATTTCTATTTTCTGAATTCTGTTTTGAAATTCCCAAACATTCAAACATCAATCAAACAATTCAAACAACACCAAACTTTGTAATATTGAATTTAGTTCTGTTCAGTAACATGGACAAAAGCCCAAAATAAAATAAAATAAAATAATAATTTTATTGATCCATTCTTTAATTAAATAAAATGGACCTTTATTTATTTAACATGATTTGATTTATTCAATAAAATCCTCATTTGAATTCCAAAAACTTTCAAATCCAAATTAGTAGGTTTTATTTGAAATTATAAGATACTTGAAATACTTGTTTAAAATAACATGGGCCTTAGTTATTAAATCAAGTAGAGTTTGATTTTATTAATAAAATCTTTATTTGAAACCTAAATATTTTCAAAACCAAAACAGTAGGTTTTATTTGGGGAAATATAGAATACTTGGAAATTTGTTTTAAAACAAAATAACATTTTATTTTAGAGTCCATTATTAATTACATTTAATAGATTTTCATTATTAAATCAAATAGGATTTGTTTTATTGAGATATTTATTTTGAAATCTAAAATAAGGTCAAAACACTTTAGTAGGTTTTATTAGAGAATATAAAATACCTGGAAAACCTATTTAAAATAATTTAATAAGTTTTGATGTTTTAATTAAAATGGTAAAACCTTTTACTAAATAAAGTTGGATATTAAATCCTTATTATTTTATTTGAACAATCCTTTATTATTTTTAAATAAACCTTTATTATTTTGTTTAAAATAAAATATTTTAATTTCCAAAGATTGTCCAATGTTTAATTTGGCTTTATAAAATATTCTTTATTTATAAACTTCTATTTCATTTGAAAACAAATCTTTTCATTTAATTGTTTCAAAATAATATTTCCAAATGTTTTTATTTTTCCTTTTATTAAATGTTTATCTTTTTAAATCCCTTTAGGTTTATTTTAATTCAAATGGGTTTGAAGTTCCAATTGAATTCGAAAAGTTTCTTCTGGCTCTGAAAATCAAACAAAGTTTTATTTTGTTCATTTATTTTCACATTACAAGATTTGGAAAATCTTGGGATGTGACAACCTTGGCCTTACACATAAAGGAATGATGGAGATCATACCACGATGCACATGATAACGATCAAGTGCACGGACCATATCATTTCATTTTTGACATGTGGGATATTTGTTGCATATTATATTGCCTGTTTGGCGTTTTATTAGCATAATAAGATGATCTCTCATTTAGATATCAAGGTAAAAATGTGTTCTTCCTTAAGTATGCACCGACAATGTTTCGCCGCTTCAAGACATCATGTGGTGATCGGGTGTACTTGAATCCACGAACATATCTCGGGTGTAAGATAGTTTTACACACGTGAATACTAAGGTTCTTACTTGGAGATCCTAGCATGTGCAGACATGGCCTAAGAACATGGACCAAAAGGTTAAGCATGAGTCATATGTTTTGATATGATGACCATATGGATTCTCGCCTTTGAAGCTACATGATACGTTGGAAACGTATCTATAATTTTTGATGCTCCATGCTTGTTTTGTATCTACTTTTCTTTTCTTTGTCTGTACTTTGAGATGTTTTTATATCTTTTCTGGAACTAACCTATTAACAAGTTGCCACAGTGCCATTTGCCTGTTTTCTTCTATTTTTGGTTCCAGAAAGGCAGAAAATCAATATTCTCGGAATTGGACGGGACAAAAGCCAAAGTCATTATTTTCCCGCAGCAACACAGAACCACGAAGCAGATCCGGAGTGGGACCACAGGGTGGCCGCACCCCCCTAGGCATGGGCAAGCCCTGGAGGTGCCCATAGGGGATGTGGGCCCCCTGGACCCCCACCGACCTTGATTCCTGCGCCTATAAGAAGCCTCCGACCCAAAAATCCTAGGGCATCCAGAAGAAATCCACGAAAACCTCTATAGTGCCGCCGTGACCAAAGGGGAGATTCGGGGGACAGAAAGTCTCTATTCCGGCACCCTGCCAGGACAGGGAAGTGCCCCCAGATCCATCTCCATCAATCTCCACTACCATCTCCATCACCATTGCTGATTCCCATGATGAGGAGGGAGTAGTTCTCTCTCGAGGCTAAGGGCTCTACCGGTAGCTATGTGTTCATCTCTCTCTCTATGCATGATCTTGTTGTGGTCATGAGCTTTGTAATCAAGTAGATCTACCTTGCTACTCAAGTGCTTCATTAGATCTCTACTCTCCCCATGTGGGTGAAAGTGACAACATGCACACCATGGTGGCACTTAGGTTTGAGTCTACATAAATACTCTTTGTGCTTTAATAGATCTATGCTTTTCCCCACGTGTGTGAAAGTGACAGCATGCATACCGTGTGTGGGACTTTGGCTAATTTGAATATTTGTTATGAGTTATATTTGGAGTTGGATGTCTCTATGAAATTGTGGTGTTTGTTGGAACCATCTAGCACAAAAGGTGACAGTGTGGGGCTATTTAGATTGGGAAAGGCAGACTTTAAGGAGTGTTGTTATAGCGCTACCGATGATTAGAGTGTCCAACCGGAGAGTAGTTAAGAGTAGTATCATGAAGAGAGGATATTTATATGAGAGGGTGTTCACTAGTGAAAGTATGATCCCTAGGCCTTGTTTCTAAACATTGAAACACCATTTGCATCTAGATCTGTTGCATGTTTGCTTACTTTAGTCTTTACCTCACCGTCAAGCTATTTTCTGGCACCGTTACCACTTGTATTTCACTATCTCTTCGCCGAACTAGTGCACCTATACACCTGACAAGTGTATTGGGTGTGTTGGGCACACAAGAGACTTCTTGTATCTTTATTGTAGAGTTGCTTGAGAGGGAATACTTTTGACCACTACCTCCCTGAGTTCGATAAACCTTGGGTAATCCACTTAAGGGAAACTTGCTGCTGTTCTACAAACCTCTGCACTTGGAGGCCCAACAACTGTCTACAATAATAGAAGTGCTTAGACATCAAGCTCTTTTCTGGCGCCATTGCCGGGAAGGTAAGGTAAAAGGTACTCACATCCTCCGGTGTGAGTGCTCGAAGTTATTTCCTTTAGATTCTGCAGTTTTGTCTTTTTGTTTATTGTTTTCACTAGTTAGGCTTAATGGAAAAGAACAACAAAATTAGAGAGCTTTTTAGTATTTTTCTAAGTTAGAATTTGAGTGGCTTGAAAAGAAAATTAAAAAACCTATGGAACTTTTTTTGCATGCTAATAGCAATGTTATTAGTATGAATTTTTTGAACACCATTGTTACAATGGTATGGAAACGCCTAAGCTTGGGGAAGCTAGTTTTTATGAGAAATATCTTTTTAGTTCCCCAACTTTAGGGAAGAAAATTTGCTCTGATGATACTTTATATCCCATATGTGGTAATTCTAAAGATACTTGTGATATTTTAAATCCACATATAGAAAGTGTCCCTTTTAAAATACCTATCTAAATTGTTGAATGTGTTATGAATAACTGCTATTTTGAAGATGTAACTATCCATCATAGTGATCATTTACTCTTTATACATGAATTATGCGAGTTGTTCAAGTGTGCAGGTATTTCAATGGACCAAGTTAAGAGGAAGCTGTTCCCTTTCTCACTTAGGGACAAAGCAAGGGAGTGGTATGAGCTACTAGATGATCCTCATCATTTGGAGTGGAAGGAACTTGAATATCTCTTTTATTCTAAATTTTATCATCCTCATGAAATTCATAAAGATAGGAATTATATTTATAATTTTCATCCTCATGAGGGAGAAAGTATTTCCCAAGATTGAGGGAGATTGAAGTAACTAATGCTCAAATGTCCCATTCATGAGCTCCCCATTCTGGATACCTGTTTGGAGAGATCCTTCACAAGTAAGGAGGTCAAGGCTAAGTGGGATCTTCTTGAAACAATTCAAAGCAATACCGAAGGTTGGGATAACGACAAAGGTAAAAAAACTAGGTATAAACTATGAGTATGATTGCATTAAGTCTTTCACTGAAACTGCTAATTTTCAAGAGCTTAGTGCTAGATATGGTATTGATCCTCAAATTCTTGTTAAATATTATAGAGACTTTGCTTCCCATATTAATGCTCCTAAAGAAAAATGGAACATGTATCATGAACCTTTTAAAGACACTTGCCTGGAAAATGAAAATGTTATTAATGATTGCAATTAACATGCTCAAACTTCTGAAAGTATTATTTCTTATAAGCATGTTAATTTTTGTGGTATGCATAGACCTTGTGAGAAGAATAAAATATAAGAAGAATATTTTATCACACACTGGAATGAAAAAACCAGAACGTGGTATAAGGCTCTAAATGATCTTGGTAAAAAAAATTGTGCCCTCTATCCTTTTATTTGTGAACTATGCTATGAGGTGTGTCATTTCAATTTTCAATGCTCATGCCATACCAATGACCTTTATAATCCAATGAGTACTGCAAGCTTGTATTGTGATAACGCAATCACTTATAATCAACATGATGAACTTACATTGTTTTTGGGATGTGAAGAGTTATCAAGAAAAACTTCTTTGGTAGACATGAGTGCTTTTGGTATGAATTGCGTCCTGCATGGGTGTCATCTTTATTGTGTTGATAATTGCCACGCGAATACTTACATACAAAATCTTATAAAAGATGATATTTTACCAAAATATGATAGGACTGATATGAGTTTTGTTCTTATTAATGAAAAGGAGGAATCCTCCAAAGTTTCTTCTATTGTCTCTAACAATAAACCAGGGTATGTGGAGAAGCTTCATTTCAAGCCTCTCCCTCCTAAAGAGGAGAAGAAGAAGAGAAGTAGAAGGAGAGAGGAAACGTTATCTTCCCCTAAGCATGTTGCTCCTATCATATTTTTTGCTGACGAGTCTGAACTAGATGATGTTCCTATTACTGTTACCTATATTAGTGATCATGATTGGGAAAAGCACACTACTTTTGATATTGAAAATCTCTTTGGCACCAATTCTGAAAATGATAATATTAATAATTGTTTTGCTATTAGTGATATCCATGTTCCTTCCAATGATGATATGTTTCCAAATGAACACACTTGGGAAGATAGCTATTTTGTTGAATTTTCTCCCACTACAATTAATAAGAATGGCTATTCTTATGTGGAGAGTAATAATCATTTTATGCATGTGGCTCATGATAAGAATGTTTTATGTGATAGATATATTGTTAATTTTATGCATGTTGCTACTGAAATTTATTATGAGAGAGGGAAACATGGTCTTATGCATCTCAAAAATATCACGTTTCCCCTCTTTATGTTGAAAGTCTTGAAGTTGCACTTGTTTTGCTTTCCTATGCTTGTTGCTTTGTGTTTTCATGACATGTTTCTTTACAAAATTCCTATGCATAGGAAGTGGGTTAGGCTTAAACGTGTTTTGAATTTGCTTCTTGATGCTCTCTTTTACTTCAATTTCATATTTCTTTTGTGAGAATCTTCTCAAGCTATCAAGCCTAACTTAAAGACGTTACAGAAAAGTACTTGTTGGGAGATAACCCAAGAGTTTCCTTGAGTCTTGGAAGTTATTACTTCAGTAATGACCTCTCCTTATCCTTTTTTGTTTGCTTTTTGTGCCAAGAATGACCTCTAATGGGAGAGAAGTAAGATTTGAGGAGTTACTGTCCTGAAATAGATTTCTGTCCTCCACCAAAAAAATTCGTGAGGAGTCTCTGTAACTCGGTTTGAGCTAAAAATTTACGAATAAATCCCCAGTATGTTAGATAACTTTCGTTAGTTCAACACTTTTTCATTTCATCAACAGAAGGTCTTCGAAAATATTGGTTTCTACCCACTGGTCTGTTTTGACAGATTTCTGCCATTATTTGCATTTGCTTCTTATTGATTCCTTTTTGAGTTCTCTTTTGGGGAATTGATATTTTTGAAGGAGTTACTACTGTAGATTGTGTTTTTAGTGAAATGTCTTGCTGTTCCAAAGCTTTACCTAAGGGTCTATTATCTTTTGAATACACTAATGTTGCTAATGAAGATTGTGAGAAGTGTTGTATGAAGGAAAAATTTCAGGTGTAGAGAAAGAATGATGTAATGAGATGAAGAATGGACAAAATCTCAAGCTTGGGGATGCCACCCCTTGTCACCCCAAGAAATATCCAAGAGGTACAAGCTTCAAAGCTTGGGGATTCCCAAGGCATCCCCTTCTTCATCAATAAAAATCTCAGGTCTTTCTAGACACTTCGTTTTTATTGTTTCATGCATTGTTGTATTGTTCTTGGAGTGTCTTAGTTTTTTTTTGGTTTTCGTTTGCTTAGTTTTCTAGAGTAAGTTGGTTTGTTATACCACACTTCTTTTGGAGAGAGACACACACTATTTCCATTGCCTAGAACACTCTAGTTTTCACTCTTATTGTTTTGTGAGTGTTCACTTTTGCTAGCACTGTGTGTTCAGCCTTAGTTTTCCCGTGCTTTCAGCTTAGAAGTTTTTAGTTATTCTTTGTGGATTTGTGAGACAAGCTCACTGATCTTTATTGATTATTATCTTTGTGAGTTGTATCAAATAAGTTGCTTGGTGTTGGAAAGGAGTAGAAAGTTCTTGCTTGATAAGTGCAAGAGGAGCTTGCATTGACTGTGACTTAGACTTTAGCATGAAATTCTAGGTGTTGTTTTGACCTTATGCTTAGTGATTATTGTTGTAGCTTGTCTTGTTCCAAACAATTGGGATTGCTTAGTCTGCCTTGAAGAAATTATGCGTTGTTTTAGCATGCAAAAGCATAGTATTGTGGTATTCTCCTTTGATGATTTGTTTGGGTTGACTTGCCACATGCTCACACCATATTATGACTATGAACAAGTCACCATAGCCTCTATGATCATTTAGTCCTTGACTTATATTACCACTCAATGATTTCATTAGTAATGCTTTGTTCCACTGTATGATTATGGCCATTATTGCTCTCTTAGTTGGTTGCTCCCAGTCTTTTGCTAGCCTCCACTTGTATTAGTAATCTCTACTCATGCTTCCAACTCCCAAGAAACCAAGATTTCCAAAGTGTCCACTATAAACTCCTATGCATGGTGTGTTACACCATTCCAAGTATATTTTTGTTTTCAGCTATCTTCCAATTAAAAACTATTTTGTTATGTGCAAACTTAGTAATTAAAGCCCTCACAAACTTGATGGAACACTTTATATTCTTTCCCCTAATAAACTTGAACCATTGTGTCATCTATGTTGTATATGCTTGCACTTATACGTTGGAATTAGCAGAACCGTGCTGTCACGGGGAACGTTTTCAACATTGCACTTGTACTTTGTACTCAGTTGATATCATGCTCTTTTTTCTATGGATGTCACCGGTGTGAAATAAAAAGGGAACTTGTAAGTCCATGGAGTTTGTATCCTGTGTTAGAGAAACGCTTGGGCCGCTAGCCTAAGCCATGCCTAATCATGGTGGAAACTTGCTGCATCACCATAGTGACATCTATGAAGCATTATTCTTATAAAAAAAGAGACACATTGAGAAAAGAGGAAAGAGAGAAAAAGCACCATATTCCCATGGTAAATAAGAAGATTGCTGAGATGCTCATTTTCTGCTTGCCTTATCATTTTGGTTATGGGATAGCTCCTGTACCATGTGAAAAGGGTACCTCATTGGCGGTTCTCTGTGATATGCAAATACTTACAATGACAAGAACTTACAGGTGGTTGAAGTTGAGTAGCATGAGGTGTGGCCCTCGTATTCAAGGGACTTGAGATTGCCAAATTATACTTCGGCAAGCATATACTCCATCTTTGTTCACTTTAACCTTAATCACTTCAATATGCTTATGATAGGGGCAATGAGGGCTGAAAGCTAACAAGTACCATAATTTTTGGAAGCTCGTTTTGAAACTTTAAATCCCTGCTTCCCTTTGTGAAGGGCTTTTCTTTCACTATTATGTTGAGTCTCCACCTTCTACCTTTAGGCACCATTAAGAGAGCATAGTTGTCATTCTGTGTGCAGTGTTCCAAAGCTTATTGATTGATGCATATTGTGATATTACTTGTTCTTGTGCTATTTGTTTCTAGTCACCCTTGTGAACTTTGAAGGTGTCCTATGCATCTATTTGCTACTCTACGAGGGACAAGCTAATTGCCACTATGCCATGTTTTCTGTATGTGAAACAAACAAACGCTTTTCAATGCATGTTATTCATGATATTTGTTTGTAGCCTTTATATTGCATGCATAGTTACTATGTCCTATTCTTAGAACTCCATCTTTCATGCACATGTTTAGAGTTCTTTGATCCCAGCTTTCAATGCTTCCAAATGGTTTGATCTTGGTTTTGATGGTGCATGTCACCTCAAAAATTATTCTTTTTATCACTTACCTACTCGAGGACGAGCAGGAGTTAAGCTTGGGGATGCTTAATACGTCGGAAACGTATCTATAATTTTTGATGCTCCATGCTTGTTTTGTATCTACTTTGCTTTGCTTTGTCTATACTTTGAGGTGTTTTTATATCTTTTCTGGAACTAACCTATTAACAAGTTGCCACAGTGCTAGTTGCCTGTTTTCTTCTGTTTTTGGTTCCAGAAAGGAAGAAAATCAATATTCTCGGAATTGTACGGGACAAAAGCCAAAGTCATTATTTTTCCCGGAGCAACACGGAACCACGAAGCAGAGCCAGAGGGGGGACACAGGGTGGCCGCACCCCCTAGGCGCGGGCAAGCCCTGGAGGCGCCCATAGGGGTGTGGGCCCCCTGGACCCCCACCGACCTTGATTACCGCGCCTATAAGAAGCCTCCGACCCAAAAACCCTAGGGTATCTAGAAGAAATCCATGAAAACCTCTGTAGCGCTGCCGCGACCGAAGGGGAAATTCGGGGGACAGAAAGTCTATATTCCGGCACCCTGCTAGGACAGGGAAGTTCCCCCGGAGCCATCTCCATCGATCTCCACCACCATATCCATCACCGTTGCTGATTCCCATGATGAGGAGGGAGTAGTTCTCTCTCGAGGCTAAGGGCTCTACCGATAGCTATGTGTTCATCTCTCTCTCAATGCATGATCTTATTGTTGTCATGAGCTTTGTAATCAAGTAGATATACCTTTCTACTCAAGTGCTTCATTAGATCTCCGCTCTCCCCATTGTTGTGAAAGTGACAACGTGCACACCATGGTGGCACTTAGGTTTGAGTCTACATAAATACTCTTTGTGCTTTAATAGATCTATGCTATTCCCCACGTTTGTGAAAGTGACAACATGCATACCGTGTGTGGCACTTTGGCTAGATTGAATATTTGTTATGAATTATATTTGGAGTTGGATGTCTCTATGAAATTGTGGTCTTTGTTGGAACCATCTAGCGCTCAAGGTGACAGTGTGGGGCTATCTAGATTGGGGAAGGCGGACTTTAAGGAGTGCTGTTATAGCCCTACCGATGATTAGAGTGTACAACCGGAGAATAGTTAAGAGTAGTATCATGAAGTGAGGATATTTATATGAGAGAGTGTTCACTAGTGAAAGTATGATCCCTAGGCCTTGTTTCTAAACATTAAAACACCGTTTGCATCTAGATATGTTGCATGTTTGCTTGCTTTAGTCTTTACCTCACCGTCAAGTTATTTTCTGGCACCGTTACCACTTGTATTTCCCTATATCTTCACCGAACTAGCGCACCTATACTGTAACACCCTCAGAATCGACCCTATGCAAGTTTCAGCGATTCCGGCCAAACCCGCATAGAAACGATTCAAAGGTGCCCACCAGGCACTTTCGTGCGGGTGGAAAACGAAGTAATAACATCACACAACAGTCCTCGATGGGACCCGCAGAACAGATATATATACAACAGCGACTCAATGAGTCAAGAATACAGATATAATATACAAAGATCCAAATCACCTTGAAAATGATAGAGCGTCCGACTACGGACAAGATGCAAATCAGGCTGAGAGCCTCAAAGAATAACCAATGGCGTCCATAACCCTGCCCAGGCCAAGCCGGAAGGGTAACCCTGCTAACGACGTCGATCTCAAAACCTGCTTAAACAAAAGGGGTGCCGACAAAGGGCAAAGGGGAAAAGAGAGAGCGGTCAGTACTGAGGCCATTACACGGCGAGGCTAGAATTCGGCGGTCCTCGCCTACATAGGTATGGTGGACTGAAGCGGCAGCGCAGCATGCACTTAACAACCTATAGAGACTCAATACAACTGGCGGCTATCAGATAGGGATAGGAAAGACCTATTCGGAACCAACCTGATGCTACCACCAAAAATACCCATCCTGGTATTTCCCCCTCGAGACCAAACGAGGAAGTCAATCGAGGAACTCACACAGTTGGTAGTTTTATTTATTCAGTTATCGTTGCAGCAATTACTAGTCAGGTATAGATAGTCATCCTGATATATTAAGCAGTGGGCACTTTTAGTTAACCATTCCGTTCTAGTTGCAACACTTACTAGTCAGATACAATTAGCATGAGATATCCCAAAACCCAGCAGTTGTTGATACTTTTATTTAGCCATTCCGTTATAGTTGCAATACTTACTATTCAGATACAACGGTAGCAAGCGTCAACCCAAACAAGCAATTGTTGGCAATTTTATTTAGCCATTCCATTATAGTGAAGCTGATTAATAGTCATTATAAAGTCAAATTTATAGCACTACTTTAGTTATAGTTGTCTATGATCGAGATACTGTGTTCCAAGTCGTCCATAACCGCGGACACGGCTTTCAGAAAGTTTTACCCTGCAGGGGTGCACAAATAGCAACACACACTCGATCAACCTCGGAAAAACCAAATCAAAACCCAACGAGGCTTTCACGACAAAGCAATCACCATATTCAGAAATATTTCAGGGGGCCACCCCATTAAGTATACCCGCAACGAAGTTAGCTGACTCCGAGACGGACTCAAGGTTTGCACCAGTGGCTGTAAACGACTGGGAACACAAAATCTGGGCTTGTCGATACCGCGAAAACACTCCGCTTCCCTAAACAATACAGTGTGCAGTACCTCACACAATTTAAATAAAGCAGTAAAGCATGGCATAAGTACAGGATAGTAAATAGAACCTCAAACTAGTTTGTGGCCCCAAGAAATAAGAATGAATCAAGCTCTGGCTCAGGGGGGTCCCATAATCCTCCCGGATGTGGATAGCGCGAATATTCAAGGAACAGGTATCAAGTACTCGGGGTCCTACGGGACACAAGTGGACGGTTAACAACCAAATAACATCTATTGCCCACCTGTGCCTCTGCATTTACCTACTTCAATTTTAGTTGTTTAACAGTAATTAAAGTCTTGATCATCTCCAACAATAAACACACGGCAATACTCCAACAACTATGGAACTTGACGACACGCAACATCACTTGAGCAAGCGACTACGACGCGTAGGTCCAGCTATCTACCAAACAACAGGTAATAGGAGGTGTCCAAGGCAATATAAGGCTGCAAGGGATATCACGGGTACGAAAACTAGAGCATCGCAACACAGATAGCAATAGATCAACAGGAGGGAATAAATACTATAAAAGTAAGATAGGTAGAAAGGGGGATATGCTCGCCTGAAAAACATTGCCGAAGGTCATCCGAAGGTCGGATCGACACTCGCATCAACTCAACGACCTTATCCGCGAAGAACCAAAACACTAGAAGAAACACCGGATGCGCTATTTAATACTATGACAGAAGATCGGGCATGATGCATGTATGATGTATGACATGGCAAGGTGCGATGCAATTAGGCAATATTAAACGAAACCGGAGTCCCGACAATTAATTATTAGGTTCATGTTGTTTAGATACCCCGCAATTTAAATGTTATCTTAACATGGCAAAATATATCACTGGTTCACTACACAATTTTAGATGGGGCCAATATTAGACTAGAAATGTCCGCATATGGGCCCCATATTTAATTATGAGGTGAATCGGCATAATGCCCCCAAACCACACAAATATGCATGCGAGATGAATGATTTAATGCAACAAGTTATATTATTTATAAAATATAGGTCACAAAAAAGAGGTCACACTTTGGGGTTCGGCGAACTTGGGCTCCGGGGGTTCAGGGTCGGGTCTCAGGGTACGGATCTGGGGTTCGGTCTCGGCGGGATCGGTATTGACAGACGGGAAGAAGAACTTGGCGTCCGAGAGACGATCTTGTTGCATCCGCGGTCGTCGGGTTGTGACATCGGTCTTGTCGTTTCACGGCGGAGATCTTGGTGTCCCGGGTCTTGGCGTCTTCGTGTCCGGGAGGAAGAACTTGGCGTGTCGGGTTCGGTCTTCGAATCCATGTAGTAGACCTGGTCAGTTCCATGTTTACGACCTTGGGGTTCGGGGGCTTCGGCTCCGTGAGGCGACCTTGGCGCTCCGCGGCCTTCAGACGCCGGGATGGAGAACTTGGTGGTTCCGTGAAGAAGACCGGCTTCGATTATCGGATTCGTGAGGGAGTCCTTGAAGTACACGATGAAGATATTGCTGCGGTTCTCGTCTTTGAGATCGATGGTGAACTTGCGACGATATCCTCGGAGCACTGCAATGGTACTACAGGTTTGGACTTCTCAAGGCATTGATCTTGGCAGGAATCGGAGTGGGCATCAACAACTGAATAAACACACAAGAAAGTTCATATACGACCACACACAGGAACTTGTCGAGGACACGCTGCAAGCCAGGGTAGCAGGTAGGCGTGCGGCGTGCCTATAGAAAGAGGCAGACGTACGTGATGCAGAGACACCACAGGGTCTCCTTGGCAGCGCTGCAACAAGAGAGGTCGCGGCAGCGGGCATGTACGGTGCCGACAAAGAGAAGAGGCGAGGAGGTCGTCGCCCTGGTGGCTGTCAAGCAGGAAGGGGGAAAACGGGATAAGGACGTGCAAGTGGGCCACCGGAGATAAGGCTGGGGTTGAGGCCGAGAGACGCCTCGGCGAGAGGGGAGGGCGCGACGGTGCGCGAGAAGATAGGGCGCCGTGGTGTTCGGCACATAGAGGACCGCTAGCGGCAGGCGCGGCCTGAGGGAAGCGCAGCGGCGAGGCGAAAGAAGGGGCCAGAGGGGAGCTTGCAGAGGAGGACGCGGGAGGAGCTTGAGGAAGGGCAGCGGCTCGAGTCGGTGAAGGAGGGAGGAGCCTGGCGGCAGGGACGAGAGGTGGAGAGGCCTTGCCGGCGGGGACGCGACCGAGGCCGGCGCCGGTGGTTGGAGATGGAAGCTTGCAGAGGAAGGCGACGGGGAGGGCTCGGGCAGGTGGTCCGCAGGTGCGGCAGCAGGGCTCGCGGCCACGGGAGAGGCCGGGCATGGCGGAGGAGCTCACCAAGGAAGGCGACAGCCGGCGGCGCCGGAGGCTAACGGAGAGGCAGGCCGGAGGTGGTGCAGAGATCGATGGGGAGGGGCCGGGTGCGGGCAGCAAGGCTGCTGTCCAGGGCGGCGGGGTGAGCGGCGCCGAGCGCGGCCGGAGGAGGTCGCAGAGGAGGGCCGGAGGCGGCGCTGCGGGTGGAAGGGAGGAAGGCTGCTGGTGGCGGAGGAGGTGAGGTCGAGAGGAGCGGGCGCGATGGGGATTGGGCCAGAGGGAGTGGTGGCGTGCGGGGCCGGGAGTGGTTCCAGGGCAGGTGGGGTGGGTCCGCAGGGGAAGTGGGTAGGCGCGGAAAACGATGCGGGGGGTGGGGCCGGGGGAGTGGGGGCTGGCTGTGTGGTGTGCGTGTCGTGTGTGCTGTGTGTGTTGCGGCAGGTGGGGAGAGGGAGGGAGTTGGGGGTGAGGAGGTGAGGTGGCGACAGGGGATTGGAGGGAGGAGAGGGAAAGGTGTGGTGGCAACCGGTGATTGGCTGGGGTGAGGTGGCCGAAGAGTGGGTAGAATAGGATTGGGTAGAAAAGGATTTTGGGTAGGCTGATTTTGTACTGGGGGTGGCCGACTGGGTCGGATCGGCCCGGTACGACTGCCCCCTAAAATAAAATAAATATTATATTTATTAAAAACGAGGCGTTTGCAAACCGTGGTAGACAAAGCGAAATATTCCGGAGACCCGAGTTTTTAATTTGAAATAAAGATGGGGTGTTTAGAAAACAAAACCAGGCTTTTCGAAAATAGTTTTATGCAAACAAATGCAAGATGACATGACGATGCTCAAATGCAATGTGGCATGATGACATGAGCATTCATGATGATGCAATGCACAAAATCAACGCGATTTTCTAGTAGTGGTTTTGCGGGATGCCACAATTCGACACCACTAACAATGGATCTCGCCCTCGAGATCCGCCTCATGGTTCCGGGAAGAAGGGCGGCAATCTGAATCTTCTCGCATCGTGTAGATCCTCGCGACACCACTAACAAGAGGTCGTTGTCCGTGATCGTCGAGAGAACACTCCGGGAACAAAAGGTTGGAGGTAGAGGTATCAACAAATAAAGCCACCTCTAGCTTCCGTGGACGGAGTAAAATTGCTGGATCCACTGATTCGATGTACAAGAGCGAATGATAAGAGTAGTCGGATGGTGATCAGTCCATCGCGCACCCAAACCATTACTCTGCACACGAATAGGCGAATTATGCAACCAACTCTCGGAATTAGACTGAAGATCTCGACAAACGAGGGTCGGAACAAAGGAGTGATGCATGCCCTGCACCGGATCTGGTGTAGGTGATGTCGTCGCGTCGGAAAACACCGGAAGGCACGAGAAGGAACAAAGAGAAGTCCACCAGTCGAAGGATTCCTCAGATAGCTTGAAGACCAGATGTAGCAACACCGTTACCAAAGGAGGAAGCGAAACCCTGAAGGTACGATGGAACCCAACCACGAGAGATCCTGGACTCGAAGAGAGAGAAGAGAGCGGATTCAAAACACGCAGAGGTGAGAGGAGAGCAGCAGAGGGGTAAGGAGTAAAATCAGACCTAATCAGAACTATCCAACCGATTTTTCAAAATAGTTTTGACACTCTACTTCGGCCGTTAGCTAGGTTATCCTACAGGCTGGACTTGTGGGGTATCGTAACTGCTGAGCTCTGATACCACTCTGTAACACCCTCAGAATCGACCCTATGCAAGTTTCAGCGATTCCCGCCAAACCCGCATAGAAACGATTCAAAGGTGCCCACCAGGCACTTTCGTGCGGGTGGAAAACGAAGTAATAACATCACACAACAGTCCTCGATGGGACCCACAGAACAGATATATATACAACAGCGACTCAATGAGTCAAGAATACAGATATAATATACAAAGATCCAAATCACCTTGAAAATGATAGAGCGTCCGACTACGGACAAGATGCAAATGGGGCTAAGAGCCCCGAAGAATAACCAATGGCGTCCATAACCCTGCCCAGGCCAAGCCGGAAGGGTAACCCTGCTAACGACGTCGATCTCAAAACCTGCTTAAACAAAAGGGGTGTCGACAAAGGGCAAAGGGGAAAAGAGAGAGCGGTCAGTACTGAGGCCAGTACACGGCGAGGCTAGAATTCGGCGGTCCTCGCCTACATAGGTATGGTGGACTGAAGCGGCAGCGCAGCATGCACTTAACAACCTATAGAGACTCAATACAACTGGCGGCTATCAGATAGGGATAGGAAAGACCTATTCGGAACCAACCTGATGCTACCACCAAACATACCCATCCTGGTATTTCCCCCTCGAGACCAAACGAGGAAGTCAGCCGAGGAACTCACACAGTTGGCAGTTTTATTTATTCAGTTATCGTTGCAGCAATTACTAGTCAGGTATAGATAGTCATCCTGATATATTAAGCAGTGGGCACTTTTAGTTAACCATTCCGTTGTAGTTGCAACACTTACTAGTCAGATACAATTAGCATGAGATATCCCAAAACCCAGCAGTTATTGATACTTTTATTTAGCCATTCCGTTATAGTTGCAATACTTACTAGTCAGATACAACGGTAGCAAGCGTCAACCCAAACAAGCAATTGTTGGCAATTTTATTTAGCCATTCCATTATAGTGAAGCTGATTACTAGTCATTATAAAGTCAAATTTATAGCACTATTTTAGTTATAGTTGTCTATGATCGAGATACTGTGTTCCAAGTCGTCCATAACCGCGGACACGGCTTTCAGAAAGTTTTACCCTGCAGGGGTGCACAAATAGCAACACACACTCGATCAACCTCAGAAAAACCAAATCAAAACCCAACGAGGCTTTCACGACAAAGCAATCACCAGATTCAGAAATATTTCAGGGGGCCACCCCATTAAGTATACCCGCAACGAAGTTAGCTGACTCTGAGACGGACTCAAGGTTTGCACCAGTGGCTGTAAACGACTGGGAACCCAAAATCTGGGCTTGTCGATACCGCGAAAACACTCCGCTTCCCTAAACAGTACAGTGTGCAGTACCTCGCACAATTTAAATAAAGCAGTAAAGCATGGCATAAGTACAGGATAGTAAATAGAACCTCAAACTAGTTTGTGGCCCCAAGAAATAAGAATGAATCAAGCTCTGGCTCAGGGGGGTCCCATAATCCTCCCGGATGTGGATAGCGCGAATATTCAAGGAACAGGTATCAAGTACTCGGGGTCCTACGAGACACAAGTGGACGGTTAACAACCAAATAACATCTATTGCCCACCTGTGCCTCTGCATTTACCTACTTCAATTTTAGTTGTTTAACAGTAATTAAAGTCTTGATCATCTCCAACAATAAACACACGGCAATACTCCAACAACTGTGGAACTTGACGACACACAACAGCACTTGAGCAAACGACTACGACGCGCAGGTCCAGCTATCTACCAAACAACAGGTAATAGGAGGTGTCCAAGGCAATATAAGGCTGCAAGGGATATCACGGGTACGAAAACTAGAGCATCGCAACACAGATAGCAATAGATCAACAGGAGGGAATAAATACTATAAAAGTAAGATAGGTAGAAAGGGGGAGATGCTCGCCTGAAAAACATTGCCGAAGGTCATCCGAAGGTCGGATCGACACTCGCATCAACTCAAAGGCCTTATCTGCGAAGAACCAAAACACTAGAAGAAACACCGGATGCGCTATTTAATACTATGACAGAAGATCGGGCATGATGCATGTATGATGTATGACATGGCAAGGTGCGATGCAATTAGGCAATATTAAACGAAATCGGAGTCCCGACAATTAATTATTAGGTTCATGTTGTTTAGATACCCCGCAATTTAAATGTTATCTTAACATGGCAAAATATATCACTGGTTCACTACACAATTTTAGATGGGGCCAATATTAGACTAGAAATGTCCGCATATGGGCCCCATATTTAATTATGAGGTGAATCGGCATAATGCCCCCAAACCACACAAATATGCATGCGAGATGAATGATTTAATGCAACAAGTTATATTATTTATAAAATATAGGTCACAAAAAAGAGGTCACACTTTGGGGTTCGGCGAACTTGGGCTCCGGGGGTTCAGGGTCGGGTCTCAGGGTACGGATCTGGGGTTCGGTCTCGGCGGGATCGGTATTGACAGACGGGAAGAAGAACTTGGCGTCCGAGAGACGATCTTGTTGCATCCGCGGTCGTCGGGTCGTGACGTCGGTCTTGTCGTTTCACGGCGGAGATCTTGGTGTCCCGGGTCTCGGCGTATTCGGGTCCGGGAGGAAGAACTTGGCGTGTCGGGTTCGGTCTTCGAATCCATGTAGTAGACCTGGTCAGTTCCATGTCGACGACCTTGGGGTTCGGGGGCTTCGGCTCCGTGAGGCGACCTTGGCGCTCCGCGGCCTTCAGACGCCGGGATGGAGAACTTGGTGGTTCCGTGAAGAAGACCGGCTTCGATTATCGGATTCGTGAGGGAGTCCTTGAAGTACGCGATGAAGATATTGCTGCGGTTCTCGTCTTTGAGATCGATGGTGAACTTGCGACGATATCCTCGGAGCACTGCAATGGTACTACAGGTTCGGACTTCTCAAGGCATTGATCTTGGCAGGAATCGGAGTGGGCATCAGCAACTGAATAAACACACAAGAAAGTTCATATACGACCACACACAGGAACTTGTCGAGGACACGCTGCAGGCCAGGGTAGCAGGTAGGCGTGCGGCGTGCCTATAGAAAGAGGCAGACGTACGTGATGCAGAGACACCACAGGGTCTCCTTGGCAACGCTGCAACAAGAGAGGTCGCGACAGCGGGCATGTACGGTGCCGACAAAGAGAAGAGGCGAGGAGGTCGTCGCCCTGGCGGCTGTCAAGCAGGAAGGGGGAAAACGGGATAAGGACGTGCAAGTGGGCCATCGGAGATAATGCTGGGGTTGAGGCCGAGAGACGCCTCGGCGAGAGGGGAGGGCGCGACAGTGCGCGAGAAGATAGGGCGCCGCGGTGTTCGGCACATAGAGGACCGCTGGCGGCAGGCGCGGCCTGAGGGAAGTGCAGCAGCGAGGTGAAATAAGGGGCCAGAGGGGAGCTTGCAGAGGAGGACGCGGGAGGAGCTTGAGGAAGGGCAGCGGCTCGAGTCGGTGAAGGAGGGAGGAGCCTGGCGGCAGGGACGAGAGGTGGAGAGGCCTTGCCGGCGGGGACGCGACCGAGGCCGGCGCCGGTGGTTGGAGATGGAAGCTTGCAGAGGAAGGCGACGGGGAGGGCTCGGGCAGGTGGTCCGCAGTGCGGCAGCAGGGCTCGCGGCCGCGGGAGAGGCCGGGGATGGCGGAGGAGCTCGCCAAGGAAGGAGACAGCCGGCGGCGCCGGAGGACAACGGAGAGGCAGGCCGGAGGCGGTGCAGAGCTCGACGGGGAGGGGCCGGGTGCGGGCAGCGAGGCTGCTGTCCAGGGCGGTGGGGTGAGCGGCGCCGAGCGCGGCCGGAGGAGGTCGCAGAGGAGGGCCGGAGGCGGCGCTGCGGGTGGAAGGGAGGAATGCTGCTGGTGGCGGCGGAGGTGAGGTCGAGAGTAGCGGGCGCGATGGGGATTGGGCCAGAGGGAGTGGTGGCGTGCGGGGCTGGGAGTGGTTCCAGGGCAGGCGGGGTGGGTCCGCAGGGGAAGTGGGCAGGCGCGGAAAACGATGCGGGGGGTGGGGCCGGGGGAGTGGGGGCTGGCTGTGTGGTGTGCGTGTCGTGTGTGCTGTGTGTGTTGCGGCAGGTGGGGAGAGGGAGGGAGTTGGGGGTGAGGAGGTGAGGTGGCGACAGGGGATTGGAGGGAGGAGAGGGAAAGGTGTGGTGGCAACCGGTGATTGGCTGGGGTGAGGTGGCTGAAGGGTGGGTAGAATAGGATTGGGTAGAAAAGGATTTTGGGTAGGCTGAGTTTGTACTGGGGGTGGCCGACTGGGTCGGATCGGCCCGGTACGGCTGCCCCCTAAAATAAAATAAATATTATATTTATTAAAAACGAGGCGTTTGCAAACCGTGGTAGACAAAACGAAATATTCCGGAGACCCGAGTTTTTAGTTTGAAATAAAGATGGGGTGTTTAGAAAACAAAACCAGGCTTTTCGAAAATAGTTTTATGCAAACAAATGCAAGATGACATGAAGATGCTCAAATGCAATGTGGCATGATGACATGAGCATGCGGTCATGATGATGCAATGCACAAAATCAACGCGATTTTCTAGTAGTGGTTTTGCGGGATGCCACATATACACCTGACAAGTGTATTGGGTGTGTTGGGGACACAAGAGACTCATTGTATCTTGATTGCAGGGTTGCTTGAGAGGGCATACAAATTACCACTTCCTCCCTGAGTTCGATAAACCTTGGGTAATCCACTTAAGGAAAACTTGCTGCTGTTCTACAAACCTCTGCACTTGGAGGCCCAACAACTGTCTACAAGAATAGAAGTGCGTAGACATCACTACACCGACTCACGTGATTATCGGACTTGGTGTAGTGTATTTGGTTCATGTAATCACCAAAAAGACACGGGGGATGTCGTTTTTGAGTGGGAGTTCATTTCTAATTTGGATTAGTAGAACTCAATTTATCATAAATTAAATAAAAGTGAATTTGCATAATTTGTTGTAGTCATTGGCATTCGTTCACCACCTTATGCTTAGTTGTAATTGGCATAATAGAACTATATAATGCTGGATATATACTTTACGAACTGGTATCGTATTGTGTTGAGTGTCAATCTAAAGTTTAAAGTCCTATTGCAAACTTTCAACAAACTCCGTTGACTCCGTGAAGTTTAATAATTAGTATTAAATCGATAGTGACAATTCTAGTGTTAGTATCTAAAGTATCATGCTTGCCTCCATGATTCTTGATCTAAATATCGAGATTATCTAGGAGCTGAAAGAATTGTTTCAGAAACCATCATGTGTGGCAGATATAACGATATATGAAACAATGTTTTGGTTGCAATATGATAGAGTATAATATATGTTCTCATATTGGATGAGAATTTGCAAAGGTTGGAGATGATAGACATCCTAATCATCCAAAAGGGTTTTGGAAAGTAATGTTATACTCATCCTTTATAGGCTGCATTAGCTTGATCATGAAAGTCATCATGATAAGGCTGAATAGAAGATGTATGTAAAGTGTTTACTACACTAAAAGATTACTAAAGAATGGATTTTGAAAGAACGCCATTCATTTGATGATGGTGATCTACTACAAAGTACAAGTCCAAAGGTATTAGTATTTAAATATACACGCTTTGGACCATGTGTCATGTATATGGCGCCGCTTTTGATGTTGATAGATTCTTTTAAAAGGAAAAGAAAATGCTGAAAGAGAATCTATAAAATATATTTCGCAGAAAAGAAAAGATTGGAAATATCCAGTTTAGGTATATAGATGATATACATGTTATGGTTGTATTTTTTGCTTGTTAAACAATGTGGTTCTTGGGTATTGAATACCGAATTGGTTGGTATGAAATTTCATACAGAACGACGCAATTCATGAACCACAATGGCGTAAGTAACTAGCAAGAGAATATGTGATGATGTTCATCGAAAACAAATAAACCGTTGTTTGTATTTCTCGTTGACATCAAAGATTGCCTTCAAGATTTGTTTTAATAATAGTTATTTAAATCAGGTATTATGAGAACAAAGATTGTTCAAATAATTACCGTATTCTATATAAAATGGATGATTTACAAATCTAGTTGGAAAAATCACATCCATAAAACTAATGCTAAAATGTCGCAAGACAAATGATTGGAAGATCACTTACAAAGTGACATCGCCGTTTAAATTATATTGGAAAGAAAACATGAAGAAACTCCATTTTCATGGATTTTTGGAGTCTTTGATTTGATCAAATGATGCTTGTGAGACTTTCCTTGGGATAATTAAAACTTCGTTCAAAGGCCAAAGAAGAACGAACTACTAAAATATTTGAATTTATACATATCGATGTATGTAGTCCGTTATGTGTAGTCATGAGCGATGGATGAAAACTTCATATGCTTTCTCTAGAAATTTGAGTGAATATTCACTTAATGAGAAAGAAGTATGAAATATTTGAAAACGTTCAAAGACTTTCAAGATGAAGTGGAAAATCATTGTAACAAGAAAATAAATAATTTATGATTTTATAATAAAAGGATTTATTTGAATTGCAAGTTTAGCAAAACACCTAGATTTGCATCTTCCGAAACACCATAGGAATATGGAGTGTTTGAGATTTGTAATGAATCCTTGTTTGACATGGTTGGATCAAAGGTGTTATTTATAAAACTGCCATTATGTTTTAAAAGATTAAAGCTTTAGAGACTACAGCTTTTACACTGAAAAGAGCTCCATCTTGATCTGTTGAAATGACACCATGTAAGTTATGGTTTGGGGTAAAACCCAAGTTGTCCTTTTTTAAATTTTGGTATGCTAAGCATAAGTAAGATGATTACAACCATAGTCGGATGAGCATGTCTTTGTAGGTTATTTCAAATAACAATTGGGTATTCCTCCATAACACCGAGGACAAAAGGGTTTATCGCTAGAAACGTGAAGTTTCTTGAAAAAGGAATTTTCGCAAAAGTTAAGTGGGAGGACAATAGAACTTTGATAAGGTTAATGAACGTTAGCTATATGTGCTGAGTTGCGCAGCGCCGGAAAATGTTCCGGAGGCAGCCAGAATGCCCATGGCTCATGTGCCTCTAAGGTTGTGGTCACGGAGGTCTAAGTTCCTATTGAACCAAGTAGGTCGGATAAACAATCAAATGCTGAGATTTGAGAATAAATCATTATTGTTTAACAATGATGAACCGACTACATGCAAATAAGCAATGATGGACCCTGACTCCGTCAAATGGCTTGAAGCCATAAAATCCGTGATAGTTCCATACACGAGAAATCAAGTTTTTTGAACTTGGATGACCCTCTGGAAAGGTGTAAAAACCTATCAGTCGTATTTGGATCTATAAAGAAACAAACCTGGATGTTTCACATCTATGAAATAGTTGACATGTCGATAAAGTTGTTACAACAATGTTCAAGGAGTTGACTATGACAAGATTTGATCTTTCATAGCGATATTTAGTCTGGACGGATTAATGTAGCAACCACTACATATAATTTTGGTATATGGTAGATGAATAAACAAAACAAAGTTCTTCTAATAGAATGATTACCTAGGACGTGTACAAGACATGGTCCAAAGGGTTTTGTTAATTCAAAGGATGCTAAAAAGGGCATGGAAACTTCAATGGTTGAAGCAAGCATCGCGAAGTTATCTTCATCGTGATGAAACTGTTAAATGATATTTCATCAGGAGACGATGAAGATGCTTGCATTTGCAAGAAATTAAGTGTGAGCGCTGAGACATATTTCTAATACATTATGTGGAGGACATCTTGTTGATTGGAAATGATGTATCTTTTATTGACAAAGGTTAAGAATTTCATTTTGATGAAAGACTTAGGCAAAACCTGAATATTTAGCATGAATGTCTACATGGATAGATTGTGATGCTAATATGGTTGTGCCAAATGTACATAAATGAGATATTGAAGGAATTAAATATAGAAACAACAAGAAAAGGGTCTTGTCGCATGGAAAAGAATTGAATCAAGATTCAAGTGTTTCGTTACTTGATAAGTGAAACAAGATTCAAGTTCTTTGACACTTGATGAGTGAAATCACAAGAATGTTTTGATCAATGATACCATGATATGTACACATCTAGATATGTCCTATGCTCTAAGTGTTATGAGCATATACTAGAATGAATCATAAAATGATCATTGGACGATAGTAAGGATATTCTTATAATCTTTTGGAAGAATTAAGAATATATTCTATTTGTATAAGAGACAAATAGTTCATTGAAAAATGGTACTAGTTTTGTCACAAGATACAAATTAAGTTTATCTCAATTTAAACTATGGGTGGCACAATGAAATGGAAATAAGTTTCCATGACGGATTTGGATGGATTCCAAAGTTAAGACATTGTGACGGATACTACAAGAAAAGGCTAAGTATATGACTGCTATAGTAGCAACATAGGAGGGCATTTGTATCAAGTAGTTTGTTATCAAACTAAGGTGTGGTTTGCAACGGGCTAACACTAAAGATATATTGTACGACACTAGTATCGACATGATTTAACCCCAAGGAACTAAAGGTCTCACCAAAAGACCATATTTATACAATGCCATCTCATTGGAGAATGAGTGATGCGTGAAGACGCAAAGACATGCAAATATATACGGACCTGAAGCGTCAGATCCATAGATTATGTTAACCTCTTGCAATCGCATATATGGAACACCAGAAAGCCATAGGTGTTCAATACGCAAAGTTTCTAAACTAGATTATTGTCTCTAGTGCAAGTGGGAGACTGAAGGGAATATGCCCAAGAGGCAATAATAAAGTTGTTATTATCGTATTCCTTATTTATGATAAATATTTATTTTGCATGCTATAACAGTATTAATACGGAAACATTAATACATGTGTGTTTAATAAAAAAAGGAAGTTCCTTGTTATGACTCTCTTATAAACTAGCTCGTTGATTAACAAGGTGATCAAAGTTTTCCTAATCATGGACATTGGATGTTGTTAATAACGAGGTCACAACATTGTTGGAATGATGTGATGAACATTCATCCAGAGTATAGCATTATGATCAAGGTCATTGTGTTTATATTGCTATAACATCATACGAAGTAATCTTAGTCCTTAGACCATGAGATCATGTCAATCACTAACACCGGAAGAGTATCTTGATAACATCAAACGTCACACCGTAACATGATGAATATAAAGATGGGTTCAGTGCTACGAAGATATTATGTTGAGGCTCATGGATCAAGAGTGGAATTTGTCCATCCCGATGACAGAGATATATACTCTAGGCCTTCTCGGTGATATCACATTAGTTAGCTTGCAAGCAAGTGATTTGATCACTAGAATGTTATATCACGGGAACAAGAAAAGAGTACATGTCGGTAACAAGATAAAACTAGGTATGTACATATTGATGATTGAATCTCGGATATGTAATATATCGAAAGACAAAGGGATTGAGTTACATGCGTATAAGGTTTGCACGATCACAGAAGTCATCATTGAATATGTGGGAGTCAGTACGAATCTCCAGGTGTCGCTGCTGATTATTGATCGGAGAGGGGTTTCGATCATGTCTACATTATTCACTAACCGTAGGGTGACACACTTAAGGGATACCGACACCATTTGGAGCAAATAAGATGCCAGAGAAAGAAAAATAAAGCGCAGGAATTTATTTCACTAGACATCAGAACAGTTTCGGTTGAAATTCCTGAAACTGGTTCTGCATGTGAAATTGAATACTAGCAAGGTTTTTTTTGTGAATGTTTGTTAATTAAAGTAATTAAAAAATTATGAATAAATAAATAAAAGAGTTTTAATTAATGATATATTGCATTAAATTTGGTGGAAATTTAATGGGATTTGAGTGGAGGAAATGGAGGGGCATTTGTGTGAGTGGGAGCTCCACTCACATGAATGGAGGAAGAGGTGGGGGCACCACCTTGGACGCCGTCCATGGCTAGTGGGCTACCCCCTCCTCCTATAAAAGGAGCCCCTACTCTTACTTCTCACTCACACCTCCTCGTGAAGGATCTCTCTCCCCCCTTTAGAATTTCCCCATGGTCTCGGATCAGCGAGATACATGTTCCAGGTGGCTTTTTCTGGAAGGATTTGTTGCTTCCGCTACTTCGCTGGAGCGAGGGCGCGGAGGTTGTTGGGGTACCTGGACGTGTGTGTGATCACGGATGCACCACTGCTTTGCGGTGCTGGACTGGATGGTGCTGGACCTGTTGGACCAGATGGACTTCTTCTCGATCTTGAGATTGGCAAGAGTTCGACTACATCATCCATGAGTACAACCTCGTTAACTCTATTCGGTCTTTGAGGGTATGTATTCTATGGATGTATATCCACTCGTTGCTTGTATCTAGTAGATATATCTTAGTACATAGTTGTTCCCATCGTAGGAAATTTTTTGTTTTCTATGCCACGAACCCTACATTGATGTCTTGGATAGATCTCCAAAACTGAGATCCCTCCCGACGTTCACAAGCCAAAAGTGGGTGCCCCCAAAGATATTTCACTTTTATTAGTTGTAACCAAAGGCCACCAGCATCGGTCAGGATACGCCACACCCAACGAAGCATCAGGGCCACATTCATATGGCGAGAGGAGATGATCCCTATGTCCCCAAGATCTTTGGGGCGCAAATGTCTGCCAACTTGAACATATGGTAGTTTTGGTGACCATCATTCGCCATCCAAAAGAACCGAGAAAGCTCCTTGTCAAAGTTGGCGTGGACACCTTCCTGCAGGATGTACAACCCCATGATATACATGGGGAGGCTGGAGAGGCAAGAGTCGATGAGGATGGTATTACTCCCTTTTGAGGTAAACCTGCCTTGCCATGGCTCGGATTTCGCCTTAACCCGACCCATAAAGGGCTCCAGATCCCTAGTCAGGATCCTGGTGTCCCTGACTGGCATCCCTAGGTAATTCAGGGGAAGGCTGCCAGCCAGCAATTCAGGTTATCAACAATCCTATGCTGATCGTCCAAGGAACAACCAAGCCCCATCACTTCACTCTTGTCAAAGTTGATTTTGAGGCCCGACATGGCCTCAAAGCAGAGGAGCAGGAATTTCAGGTTGATGATGTCCTAATCCGACCCCTCCACCATAATCATAGTGTCATCCGCATATTGGAGGTGGGTAAGTCCACCTCCAGGGATAAGGTGCCCCACCACACCTTAAATGTGGCCGGAAATCTTGGCTTTCTCCATGATTTCTGCAAGGGCATCCACCACGGCATTAAACAATATTGGAGAGATCGGATCCCCTTGTCTGACCCCACACGTGGGTTTGAAGTAGGGTCCTACCTCCCCATTTATGTTTATCGCCATGTTCCCGCTCATGAAGATCTGCATGATCCACCCTATCATGCGATCATCAAGGCCCCGACGCTGGAGGACTTGGCAAAGAAAGTCCCAATCTAGCCTATCATAGGCCTTCTGAAGTCTAGCTTTAGGAAGATGCCCCGCTAGCGCCTAACCTTCACTTCATGAATAATCTCATGGAGCGCCAGGATCCCATCATGGATATATCTGCCTAAGGAAGGAAAATTGGTATGGGTGCGTTAGGCGCTCCATGATAGGAGCCAACCTGCGTGCACATACCTTGGACATAATCCATTGGATTATGTTAATTACCGTGATCGTCCTAAACTACTGTATATCCGTGGACCCTACCACCTTGGGGACCTGGGTAATCACACCAAAGTTTAAGCGCGACATCACGAGGGTCCCGATGAAAAGCTCCTAAAACATGGACATAACAGCCCCCTGTATTCTCTCCCAGAACTTATGGAAGAAAATAACCCGGAGGCCATCAGGGCCCGGATCTGAGTTAGCCTTCATTTCCATGATGGCCTGCTCCACCTCAGCTGGCAAGAACGGCAGCGTGAGCTCCACATTCTCCGCGTCGGAAACCCTGGCCCCCTCTGTCCAAAAGTCCCCGGCTAATGCGACCCCGGAACGGGGGCTAGCAAAGAACAACTCCTTATAGAAGGAGTAAATATGGGAGGTGACATCCTTGGCCTCCTCCAAGATACGTTCACCATCCCAGAGGCAGGGGATTGAGCACTTCCTACGTCTACCATTAGAAATGGCATGGAAGTAGGCGGTGTTCGCATCCCCTTTGTGGAGCTAGTTTTGGCGGCTTCACTATCGCCAGAACGACTCTTCCCTCCCAAAAAATCTCCATGAGGGAATCCTCCAGTGTGTACCGCTGGAGCCATTCCTTTGTAGAGAGGCCTGCCATGTCTGCGACCCTATCTAAGTCCTGGATGGCCGTGAGGAGGTCCCCTTTATTGCGCCGCAACTCGGCACCAAGGTTAGCCCCCCACCCACGCATGAACTGGCGGGCCATCAGAGCATAGAAGTGCCAGACATCCACCACAGTGCGTACCCTTGGAACTGACATAGCCGCGGCGCTCCACTTGTCCTGAACCATCTCCACAAACCCCGGCTGCTAGAGCCAGAAGTTCTCGAAGTGGAAACGGTTGAGCTTCGGCGGAGAGCCTCCACGGGTAGAGAGAAGGAGCGGGCAGTGGTCTGACCCGACCCTCTTAACCGCCCAAAGGGAGCACAAGGGGTAAGCCAGTTCCCACTCCACCAATACCAGGACCTTATCCAGCACACTATAGACCGGGTCCGCCCGGTTATTTGACCAGGTGTATCGGCCTCCAACCCGGGTGATCTCTCGCAGGGCGAGATTGTCAATGCAGTCATTGAACACACGCATCCTATGGAGGTTGATATGTCGGAAACGTATCTATAATTTTTGATGCTCCATGATTGTTTTGTATCATTTGTCTTATGTTTTGTCTACACTTTGAGGTGTTTTTATATATTTTCTAGAACTAACCTATTAACAAGTTGCCATAGTGCCAGTTGCCTGTTTTCTTCTGTTTTTGGTTCCAGAATGACAGAAAATCAATATTCTCCGAATTGGACGGGACAAAAGCCAAAGTTATTATTTTTCCCGGAGCAACACGGAACCACGAAGCAGAGCCGGAGGGGGGCCACAGGGTGGCCAAACCCCCTAGGCGCAGGCAAGCCCTATAGGTGCCTGGAGGGGGTGTGGGCCCCCTGGACCCCCACCGACCTTGATTCCTGCGCCTATAAGAAGCCTCCGATGGGAAAACCCTAAATAATCTAGAAGAAATCCATGAAAACCTCTGTAGCGCCGCCGCCACCGAAGGGGAGATTCGGGGGACAGAAAGTCTCTGTTCCGGCACCCTGCTGGGACGGGGAAGTGCCCCCGGAGCCATCTCCATCGATCTCCATCGCCATCTTCATCACCATTGCTGATTCCCAGGATGAAGAGGGAGTAGTTCTTCCTCAGGGCTAAGGGCTCTACCGGTAGCTATGTGTTCATCTCTCTCTCTCTCTCTATGCATGATCTTGGGGTCATGAGCTTTGTAATCAAGTAGATCTACCTTGCTACTCAAGTGCTTCATTAGATATCTTCTCTCCCCATGTGTGTGAAAGTGACAGCGTGCACACCATGGTGGAACTTAGGCTTGAGTCTACATAAATACTCTTTGTGCTTTAATAGATCTATGCTTTTCCCCACGTGTGTGAAAGTGACAGTGTGCATACCGTGTGTGGCACTTTGGCTAGATTGAATACTTGTTATGAGTTATATTTGGAGTTGGATGTCTCTATGAAATTGTGGTATTTGTTGGAACCATCTAGTGCTCATGGTGACAGTGTGGGGTTATCTAGATTGGGGAAGGCGTACTTTGAGGTGTGCTGTTATAGCCCTACAATGGATTAGAGTGTCCAACCAGAGAGTAGTTAAGAGTACTATCATGAAGAGAGGATATTTATATGAGAGAGTGTTCACTAGTGAAAGTATGATGCCTAGGCCTTGTTTCTAAGCATTGAAACACCGTTTGCTACTAGATCTGTTGCATGTTTTCTTGCTTCCATCTTTGTTCCGTTTGCCGGGGAGGTTTTGGGATTTTACCTTTCCTCCACGCCATCAGCTCTTTTCTGGCACCATTACCCCACGTCAACAACAAGTCAGGAGATATTTTCTGGCACCGTTACGACTTGTATTTCACTATCTCTTCGCCGAACTAGTGCACCTATACACCTGACAAGTGTATTAGGTGTGTTGGGGACACAAGAGACTTCTTGTATCTTGATTGCAGGGTTGCTTGAGAGGGAATAACTTTGACCACTTCCTCCCTGAGTTCAATAAACCTTGGGTGATCCACTTAAGGGAAACTTGCTGCTTTCCTACAAACCTCTAGACTTGGAGGCCCAACAATTGTCTACAAGAATAGAAGTGCATAGACATCAAGCTCTTTTCTGGCGCCATTGCCGGGGAGGTATGGTAAAAAGTACTCACATCCTCCGGTGTGAGTGCTCGAAGTTATTTCCTTTAGATTCTGCAGTTTTTGTCTTTTTGTTTCTTGTTTTCACTAGTTAGGCCTAATGGAGAACAACAAAAAAATTAGAGATCTCTATAGTATCTATCTTGAGTTAGGACATGAAGTGTTTGAAGAGAAAATTAAAAAACCTATGGAGCTTTATTTGCATGCTAATAGAAATGTTATTAGTATGAATTTTTTGAACACCATTGTTGCTAATGCTATGGAAAAGTCTAAGCTTGGGGAAGCTAGTTTTGATGAAAATGATCTTTTTAGTCCCCCAGCTTTGGAAGATAGCTATTCTATTTCTTATGATGATACCAAACCTCCAATATATGATGATCACAATGATGAATATGATATTTTCAGTCCACCTACTATTGATGAGGAAATTAATTGTGATTACAATATGCCTCCTATATTTGATGATTATGGTGATGAGAATAATAGTGATAGCTATTTTTTTTGAATTTTCTCCCACTACAATTAATAAGAATGACTATGCTTATGTGGAGAGTAATAATTATTATATGCATGTGGCTCATGATAAGAATGTTTTATGTGATAGCTATATTGTTAATTTTATTCATGATGCTACTGAAAGTTATTATGAGAGAGGGAAACATGGTCTTATGTATCTCAACAATATTAAGTTTCCCCTCTTTATGTTGAAAATTTTGAAGTTGCACTTGTTTTGCTTTACTATGCTTGTTGATTTGTGCTTTCATGACTTGTTTCTTTACAAGCTTCCTATGCATAGGAAGTGGGTTAGACTTAAATGTGTTTTGAATTTGCTTCTTGATGCTCTCTTTTAAATCAATTCATATTTCTTATGTGAGCATCTTCTCAAACTATCAAGCCTAACTTAAAGGCGTTAAAGAAAAGTACTTGTTGCGAGATAACCCAAGAGTTTTCTTGAGTCTTGGAAGTTATTACTTCTGTAGTGACCTCTCCTTATCCTTTTTGTTTTCTTTTTGTGCCAAGAATGACCTCTAATGAGAGGGAAGTAAGATTTGGGGAGTTGCTGTCCCAAAACAGATTTTTGTCCTCCACCATAAAAAATCGCGAGGAGTCACTATAAGTCGGATTGAGCTGAACATTTACGAATAAATCCCCCAGTATTTTAGATAACTTTCGTTAGTTCAACACTTTTTGATTTGAGCAACAGAAGGTCTTTGAAAAAACCGGTTTCTACCTGATGGTCTGTTTTGACAGATTTCTGCCATTATTTGCATTTGCTTCTTATTGATTCCTTTTTGGGTTCTTTTTGGGAAATTGAGATTTTTGAAGGAGTTGCTATAGTAGCATGTGTTTTTATTAAAAAGCCTTGCTGTTCCAAAGCTTTGCGAGAGGTCTAATATCTTTTGAATACACTAATGTTGCTAATGAATATTGTGTGAAGTTTTGTATGAAGGAAAATTTGCAGGTGCAGAGAAAGAATGATGTAATGAGATGAAGAATGGACAAAAGCTCAAGATTGGGGATGACACCCCGTGTCACCCCAAGAATTATTCAAGAGTTACAAGCGTCAAAGCTTGGGGATGCGAAGGCATCCCCTTCTTCATCAATAAAAAGCTCAGGTCTTTCTAGACACTTTGTTTTTATTGTTTCATGCATTGTTGTGTTGTTCTTGGAGCGTCTTAGTTTTCGTTTGCTTAGTTTTCTTGATTAAGTTGGTTGGTCACAACACACTCTTTTGGAGAGAGTCACACTCCGTTATTCATTGCCTAGAACTCCAGTTTTCACTCTTATTGTCTTGTGAGTGTTCACTTTTGCTAGCACTGTGTTTAGCCTTAGTTTTCTTGTGCTTTTAGCTTAGAACTTTTTAGTTCTTCTTTGTGGATTTGTGAGACAAGCTCACTGATCTTTATTGATTATTATATTTGTGAGTTGTTTCAAATAAAGTTGTTTGGTGTTGGAAAGAGTAGATAGCTTCATGCTTAAGTGGTACAAAAGGGAGCTTGTTTTGACTATGGCTTAGACTTTAGCATGACATGCTAGGTGTTGTTTTGACCTTATGCTTAGTTATTATTGTTGTAGAATGTCTTGTTCCAAACATATGGAATTGCTTAGTGTGCCTTGAAAGAATTATGCGTTGTTTTAGCATGTAGAAGCATAGTATTGTGGTATTCTCCTTTGATGCTTTGTTTGGGTTGACATGGCACATGCTCACACCATGTTATGACTATGGACAAGTCACCATAGCCTCTATGATCATTTAGTCCTTGACTTGTAGTACCACTCTATGCTTTGATTAGTAATGCTTTGTTGCATTGCATGATTATGGCCATTATGCTCTCTTAGTTGGTTGCTCCTAGTCCTTTGCTAGCCTCCACTTGTATGAGTAAGTTCTACTCATGCCTCCATCTCCCAAGAAACCAAGTTATTCCAGAAGTGTCCACTATAAACTCCTATGCATGTTGTGTTACACCATTCCAAGTATATTCTTGTTTTCAACTATCTTCCAATTAAAAACTATTTTGTTATGTGAAAACTTAGTGATTAAATCCCTCACAAACTTGATGGCACACTTTATTCATTTCCTCTAATAAACTTGAACCATTGTTACAAATTTGTTGTATATGCTTGCACTTATAAGTTGGAATTAGCAGAACCGGGCTGTCACAGGGAACGTTTTCAACATTGCACTTGTACCTTGTTATACTCAGTTGATATCATGTTCTTTTGTCTATGGATGTCACCGGTGTGAAATAAAGAGGGAACTTGTAAGTCCATGGAGTTTGTATCCTGTGTTAGAGAAACGCCTAGGCCGCTAGCCTAAGCCATGCCTAATCATGGTGGAAACTTGCAGCATCACCATAGTGCGCTATCTATGAAGCATCCTCAATAAAAATCTATGCATATGGTAAATAAAAAGATTGATGAGATGCTCATTGTCTGCTTGCTTTGTCATTTTGGTTATGGGGAAGCTCCTGTACCATGTTCAAGGGGTACCCCATTGGCGGTTCTCAATGATATGCAAATACTTACAATGACAAGAACTTACCTGGACCCAAAGTTGAGTATGCATGAGGTGTGGCCCTCATATTCAAGGGACTTGAGATTGCCAACTTATACTTCGTCAAGCATATACTCTAGCTTTGCCACTTTAACCTTAACCACTTCAAGATGCTTATGATAGGGGCAATGAGGGCTGAAAGCTAACAAGTACCATAATTTTTGGAAGCTCTTTTTGAAACATGAAATCCCTGCTTCCTTTACAAAAGGCCTGTCTTCCTCTATTATTTGAGTCTCCACCTTCTACTTTTAGGCACTATTAAGAGAGCATAGTTGTCATTCTGTGTGCAGTGTGTTGGGGATATGCTATATGGGTATCCCTATAGCATGTCTCTTATCCGGCTAACCCTGGTATCCCACAGTTGGTAGCATGGCCTAGGGCCTGCTGGGCGGCCCAGTTAGATGGATCCAGAAGGGAGGCCCATGCCGGATAAAGGAAGGCTACGGTTGGAGTCATCGACGTACCCGGATCCTTGGAGTGCAAGATACACAAGACTAGTAATAGACAGTGTAGGACTCTGTAACCTGTCCGGCTAGGACTTTTCCCTGTAACCCTAAGACCTGGCGACTATATAAGTCGGGCCTATGGGAGCCTTTAGGGCATAATCTCACACGATCATAGACAACTTCACACAACCTCGCACAGCGAACCAATCCCTGTAACTCGGCGTATTGCCCTTATAGTGATTTATAGCAGGAGTAGGATTCCACCACCGTCGTGGGATCTGAACCTGGGTAAACTGTGTTACCTCGTACCCGTCAACCATCCGCCTTCCCCCACGTCTCTAAACACGCACTGTGAGGACCCCTCCATGGCGTACTCGTCGGCAATACCATGACAGTTGGCGCCCACCGTGGGGCAAGAGGCGCTTCAGGATCTTCAGCGGGCGAGGACCAAGATCTTCACAGGAATCGGCAAAACCGTAGCCATCGGTCGCGTTCTCTTCTCTGGCAATGTTCCGATCGTCCCTCCCGACGAGTTCTGGATCCCTGCGAAGACGAACCCTACGCGGTGTTCGATCGTTCCTATTAGAGACATCCACCTCTTCATCGGCGAAATCGACTCGGGCACTAGTTCCCTGGGAGTCGGAGGAGCATCAAGACCCGCACGGACCGCCTACGGGCAGGATACGTTCGCGGAAGGATCAATGTCGGATCTCTCTTCAGAGTTTGCCGGCAAAGATCGGAAAAATTCAAGGCCCACCCAAACCGCCCATGTGTAGGATATAAAGGTTGAAGATCACTGCAAATCCACCGACTTCGCCCGTGCGTCTGGAAACCAGAGATCCAAGTTCGTCGGCGTGGTCACCATCTTCGATCTGGCATGCTGTGTTCAGAGAGAAGGCGAACACCCCCGCGATTACCTGGCCAGGTGGCTCCATATACGAGCCGATATGGCCCACTACCCCGATGATAACGCTCTGTATCACTTCGTGGAAGGACTAGACCGTGGCACGCTTCTCCGACACTCTTTAAGACGGCAGCAGGCAACAGGACGCCTCACCCTCGAACATATGGTGAGCACCGTCAACAACTACGCGGAGGCTGACGCGGAAGCCCAGAAAGCACTCGCACTCATCAATGGAGAACCGGCCCGAGCAACAACAACACCGCAAACGTGCCGCCTCCAGCATCCACGTCTGCAGCAGCCCAAGTTACTCCAGCTGATAGAGTGATGTACGACAATCTCCTCATCGAGCCACTGATCGTTGCTCATATCCGGAACATGACCCAGCTTGACGAGAAGCGTCAGCAGCTGCTGGAGGAAGCACAGGCCATCGCGGAGCAAGGCGCCAAGCTAGATCAAGATCTAGTCAACGCGCAGAAATCTATAGAGAAAGCTAGAGCAATGGAGGCCAAGTACAAGATTTTGCTGCAGCAGCAGAAGGCTAAGAAAGCTCTAGCTCGCGTCATCAACGATCCTGGTGTATGGTGCAACCTAGGATGGGCCCCCTCGAAGCCGGCACAAGCCAAGCCATACATTGACAGTGAAGGCAAGCAGGTGATGCCCACCCCACTCCTTAACCTCGCCGTCGCCAAGACCCTTCTGGAGCAGGATAGATCGCCCGAGGCAGTGGAACAGGTTTACGACCTAGTGGCCGAGGCAGTGAAGCAGCAGGAAAATGCCACCTCTCAGAGGCTCGAGTCCAATCTAGCGCTTTGCCGGTCTAGTCAGTACAAACCGCCAAGGGAGAGATCTCCTCTTGATGTCGGGTCCCAGACAGGTTCATCAGAACGAAGACGGAGGGACGCGCGCAACAAGAAGGATGCCATCCCCATATCCTCCAACCACGGAGAAAAGGCCCGACCTTGTCGCCCGTCGCCACCGCCCCGATCTCCCCGACATCGTGATGATTACAAAGCTCACCATCGTACGGATATTCCCCCACCAAAGCAGTGTGGCATCATCATCCGCGACAACGCGGAGCAGACCCGTCATGACGGAGAGCGCAACCAAGGGCACAGGAGCAGATCGCACCATGACCCTCCATGTCCGACAAGCAACCGTGACAGGCGTGAGAAGTCGCAGGAGGGTAACAGCAAGAAAGCTAACCCACCACCACCTCCGCCTCCGTCACCACCAAGCAGTCACCATGGCGGAAGAGGCCCGCGTCATTCACGTAGCCCATCCCCTGTCGACAAGAAAAAGAAGAGCCCGGAGCCATACGATGCACGTTTAAGGATCGATAAGATCCACGAGGCCCGGGAAGGACCATACCTGGGACCACGTTGCTTTGGACCTACAATACAATCCGCAACTTACCCCAAAGGTTTCCGGATTGACAAGACCATAAAGCCCTATGACGGCACTGCCAAGCCAGCCACATGGTTGTAGGACTACGACAACGCGGTGGAGATTGCTGGTGGCAACCCCAACGTCACCGTCAAGTACCTCCCGTTAATGTTGGCGGGCACGGCCCGTCAATGGATCGACGACTTGCCGGATAAATCTATCTACAACTGGTTGGACATGCAAGAAGCGTTCACCAAGAACTTTGAGGGTACATACAAGCGTCCCTGTACTGTGTGCGATCTACTGTGGTGAGTGCAAGAGAAATACGAGACATCTCATGCCTACCTCTCTCGCTAGCTGGACATGAAGAATTCCTACGCAGGAGTGCATGCTCAGACCGCCATGGCCGCCTTCATCGACGGATTGGAAAGAGGCACGTTGCTCCGGCATAAGCTGAAGCGCTTGCAGGACAATCACCAGCTTGACTTGAACCAGATGATTCAGTTGACTAGTGAGTTCACAGCTGCCGACGATGATGCTCGCGGCTCCTTGCCGGCAACAGCCGTTCCAACTCAAGCTCGGAGGAACAGCAGTACAAAGCGGAAAACCGCCCCAGAAGAAAAGAAATCTATCGACATGGTCGCTATGAGTTTTGCAGGACAAGGCGAAGGCGGACAACGTGGCCGAGGAAGAGGAGCTGGTCGTGGGCAGCAACGAGGAAATGAAACCAGCTCGACGCCACTCCGCGTTCCCCAAACCTACGAGGAGTACCGCGATATGCCGTGCCTCATACACCTCGATGCCAATGGTAAAGCCACCCATACCAATCGACACTGCAAGTTCGTCAACGACCTTACGGAAGACCCGGAGTCCGGCTACAAGCAAAGTCGGAAGAACAGACCGCGAGGCAAGGGCAAGGGGAAGAAGAAGGAGGAGGAGTCCAAGGATTCAAGTGACATAGATGAAGACGTTGACCCCAAGCACGCCGCCAAGAGCGACGACAAGATCAAGAAACCCTTTGCGAAAAAAGGCTCCAGTCTACCACACTTTCCTTGGCACCCCACCGTCCGACAACAGAAGACCTCTTTGAGGATCCTGATGGCCACTCTTCCCCTAGTTCCCCAGTACCTGCGCTGGTCGGAGGTTCCAATAACTTGGGATAGGAAGGACCACCAAGACCTTATACCTACGGAGAACCAGTACGCCATGGTAATCAACCCTTTGATTGACGGCTTGGAGTTCACTAAGTGTATGGTGGATAGTGGAAGAAGCATCAACATCATGTACCTGGATACACTGCAGAAGTTGAACTTAACGGAGGAAAACCTAAGGCGGACCAACACCATCTTCCACGGCGTAGTCCCTAGTCGGGAGGCTCGATCCCTTGGGTGCATTACACTTCAGGTTGCCTTTGGCAATGTTAACAATTACCGCCAAGAGCGCATGACCTTCGAGGTAGTCCCCTTCAAGAGCGTGTACCACGTCATATTTGGCCGCGACATATTACACACGTTCATGGCCAAGCCATGCTTCGTCTACAACAAACTCAAGATACCCGGACCAAATGGTGTCATCACCGTATCCGGAAGCTTTACCAAGGCAAGGGACTGCGAGATTAATGAAGCAGCCGTTGCAGAAGCTGTCCTCTATAGCGAAGAATTCAAGGAGATCCATAGCAAGGTCGATGACTCAGAGATACCCACGTCGAAGAAGCAGATCTCCGACTCCGCTCATGCGTTCAAGGCCGCCATCGATACCAAGCCGGTGGAACTTGTGGTAGGCGATGCCTCCAAGACCATCGCCATTGGGACGAACCTGGATCCCAAATAGGAAAGCGTGCTCGTCGAGTTCCTCCGTGAGAATAGGGACATATTTGCCTGGCAACCTACCGACATAAAAGGTGTACCTAGGGAACTTGCCGAGCACAGCTTAAACATCGATCCAAAATGCAAACAAGTGAAACAAGCTCTACGACTCTTCGGAGATGAGAAGAGACGCGCCATTGGCAAAGAGATAGCTAGGTTACTTAAAGCTGGGTTTATCCGAGAAGTCCTTCACACCCAATGGGTGACCAATCCTGTACTTGTCCCCAAAAAGGGAACCAATGAATTAAGAATGTGCGTTGATTACACCGGCTTGAGCAAAGCATGTCCCAAAGATCCGTTTGCTTTGCCTCGCATTGACCAAGTCATTAACTCGACGGCTGGCTCGGAGCTTTTTTGTTTTCTCGATGCATACTCAGGATACCACCAGATCAAGATGAGGAAGTCAGACCAATTGACCACTTCGTTCACTACACCATATGGCACGTTTTGCTATGTTACGATGCCCTTTGGGCTAAAAAACGCAGGTGCTACGTACCAGCGGACAATGCAACGATGTCTCCACGACCAAATTGGTCGGAACGTTCACGCCTATGTGGACGATATCGCGGTGATGTCGAAAAAAAATCAAATGACTTAATCTCCGACTTAAAAGAAACATTTGATAATCTCCGGAAATACAACATGATGCTTAACCCTAAGAAGTGCGTCTTCGGGGTTCCAGCCGGCAAATTGTTGGGTTTCATCGTTTCCCAACGTGGAATCAAGGTCAACCCGGAGAAAATCAAGGCCATCTTAAACATAAACCGTCCGACATGCCTAAAGGACATTCAACGACTAACATGTTGCGTTGCAGCAGTTAGTCGGTTCGTCAGCCGACTTGGAGAGAAGGCTCTGCCGCTATACAAGTTGCTGAAGAAGGTGAACAAATTCACATGGACAGACGAATCAGATGCAGCATTGAAGCAGCTCAAGGAGATTCTTTCCTCAGCGCCCATCCTTGCAGCACCCGAGCCTGGAGAGCCCCTATTAATCTACATGGCGGCAACCAACCAGGTAATCAGCATTGTCGTCGCAGTAGAGCGGAAGGAAACAGGCTATGAGCACGAAGTTCAACGACTAGTTTTCTATGTAAGCGAGGTCTTGACGGAGTCCAAGCAGCGTTACCCGCACTACCAGAAGATAGCTTATGGAGTATTCCTTGCTTCACTGAAGCTGATGCATTACTCTCAGGAGCACCCAATCACAGTGGTGAGCAAGACTCCGCTGTCCGACATTATCAACAATAGCGACGCTATCAAATCACAGGCCTTGGCGGATTTTGTTGCAGATTGGACGGAGATGCCAGATGCTACTCCGTTGCCGGAACCAGAATAATGGGTGATGCACTTTGACGGATCAAAGCTGCTCAACGGCTCGGGGGCTGGTGTATTGCTATAGTCACCAACATGATACAAGGTACACTACATTCTGCAGATCCACTTCGAGGCTACAAACAACATGGCGGACTATGAAGCACTCGTTCACGGACTACGTGTAGCCAAGGATATTGGCATCAAGCACATAGTTTGCTGTGGAGATTCCGACTTGGTTGCCCAGCAGGTGGGTGGCACCTGGAATGCGCGGAACCCTATGATGGCGGCATATCAAGACGAAGTGGACGAGATAGACAAGAGCTTCTTGGGCTACGAAGTCAAGTATGTACCTAGGGAGCAAAACGAGGCGGATGATCTGCTATCTAAGCTTGGATCAGGGCGCAAGAAAATTCCGCCAGGAGTTTTCCTAGAGCATCTGCGCACACCATCTGTGAAGGGAGCCGACATCGACAACCTGGATAGAGCTGACTCTTTCGTCAACATGGTGACTAAGGTCCCTCCGACTTGGACAAAACCGTTCATGGAATATCTTGAACATGGAACATTGCCCGACGACGAAGTTGAAAGATGGCAAATAGTATGACGAGCAAAGGGTTATACCATAATCAATGGGAAACTCTACAAAAGGAGCACTACTAGTGTATACCTAAAGTGTGTTTCCCTGCTAGAAGGTATGGAAATCCTACGTGAAATCCACCTCGGAGATTGCGGGCATCACGCCGCTCCTCGATCGTTGGTCGCGAAAGCCTTCCGGCAAGGATTCTACTGGCTGACCGCGAAGGCGGACACCGACAAGCTAGTTGAGACATGCATGGGATGCCAGTATTACACCCGACAACCACATGTTCCTACTGAAGAACTGCGAACAATACCAATAACTTGGCCGTTTGCAGTCTGGGGGCTAGACATGGTGGGACCGTTACAGACGGTACCTTGTGGGTTTACACATCTGCTTGTAGCAGTTGATAAATTCACTAAATGGATAGAAGCTAAACCCATTAGAAAGCTTGACGGGGCAACTGCCCTCAGGTTTGTTTGGGATCTAGTGGTGAGATTTGGTCTCCCACACAACATTATCACCGACAATGGCAGCAATTTATCACTCGGAGAAGTGGAGGCTTATTGTTGGGAGAAAGGCATCCGACTTGATCTTGCATCTGTGGCACACCCACAATCCAATGGTCAGGTTGAGTGTAACACCCTCAGAATCAGACCTATGCAAGTTTCAGCGATTCCCGCCAAACCCGCATAGAAACGATTCAAAGGTGCCCACCAGGCACTTTCGTGCGGGTGGAAAACGAAGTAATAACATTACACAACAGTCCTCGATGGGACCCACAGAACAGATATATATACAACAGCGACTCAATGAGTCAAGAATACAGATATAATATACAAAGACCCAAATCACCTTGAAAATGATAGAGCGTCCGACTACGGACAAGATGCAAATGGGGCTAAGAGCCCTGAAGAATAACCAATGGCGTCCATAACCCTGCCCAGGCCAAGCCGGAAGGGTAACCCTGCTAACGACGTCGATCTCAAAACCTGCTTAAACAAAAGGGGTGCCGACAAAGGGCAAAGGAAAAAAGAGGAGCGTCAGTACTGAGGCCAGTACACGGCGAGGCTAGAATTCGGCGGTCCTCGCCTACATAGGTATGGTGGACTGAGCGGCAGCGGCAGCATGCACTAAACAGCCTATAGAGACTCGACACAATTGGCGGCAATCAGAGAGGGGTAAGAAAGACCTATCCTGGGCCAACCTGATACTAACACCAAACAAACCCATCCTGATGTTTCCCCCTCGAGACCAAACGAGGAAGTCAACCGAGGAACTCACACAGTTGGCAGTTTTACTTATTCAGTTATCGTTGCAGCAATTACTAGTCAAGTATAGATCATCATCCTGATATAATAATAAGCAGTGGGCAATTTTAGTTAACCATTCCGTTATAGTTGCAACACTTACTAATCAGATACAGATAGCATGAGATTACCCAAAACCCAACAGTTGTTGATACTTTTATTTAGCCATTCCGTTGTAGTTGCAATACTTACTAGTCATATATAGTTGTCGCAAGCGACAAACCAAACAAGAAATTGTGGGCAGTTTTAGTTAGCCATTCCATTATGGTGAAGCTGATTACTAGTCATTATAAAGTCAAATTTATAGCACTACTTTAGTTATGCTTGTCTATGATCGAGATACTGTGCTCCAAGTCGTCCATAACCGCGGACACGGCTTTCAGAAAGTTTTAACCCGGCCGGGGTGCACAAATAGCAACACACACACGATCGACCTCGGAAAAACCAAATCAAAACCCAACGAGGCTTTCACGACAAAGCAATCACAGGATTCATAAATATTTCAGGGGGCCACCCCATTGAGTAGACCCGCAACGAAGCTAGCTGACTCCGAGACGGACTCAAGGTTTGCGACAATGGCTGTAAACGACTGGGAACCCAAAACTGGGATTGTCGATACCGCGAAAACATTCCGCTTACCTAAACAGTACAGCGTACTCCTCGCACAATCGTAAATAAAGCAGTAAAGCATGGCATAAGTACAGGATCGTAAATAAAACCTCAAACTAGTTTGTGGCCCCAAGAAATAAGACTGAATCAAGCTCTGGCTAAGGGGGGCCCATAATTCCCCGTATATGGATAGCGCGATAAATCAAGGAACAGGTATCAAGTACTCGGGGTCTTACGGGACACAAGTGGGCGGTCGGAAACCAAATATTATCTATCACCCACCGATGCCTCTGCTTACTTACTTCAATTTTAGTTGTTAAACATTAATTAAAGTGAACGATAAATAAAGCCATGATCATCTCCGACATCAACATGCGGCAATACTCCAACAACTGGGGTAACTGACGACACGCAACAGCACTTGAGCAAGCGACTACGACGCGCAAGTCCAACTATCTACCAAACAACAGGTAATAGGAGGTGGCCATGGCAATATGGGGCTGCAAGGGATATCACGGGTACGAAAACTAGAGCTACGCAACACAGATAGCAATAGATCAACAGGAGGGAGTAAATACTATAAAATTAAGATAGGTAGAAAGGGGGAGATGCTCGCCTGAAAACATTGTCGAAGGTTCATCCGGAGATCGGGTCGGCACTCGCATCAACTCAACGGCCTTATCCGCGAAGAACCAAAACACTAGAATAAACACCGGATGCACTATTAATACTACGACAAAAGATCGGGCATGATGCATGCATGATGTATGGCATGGTAATATGCGGTGCAATGCAATTAGGTCATATTAAGCGGAACCGGGGTCCCGACAATATTTAGGTGGTTCATGTTGTTTAGATACCCCTCAATTAAATGTTGTTTAAACAAGGCAAAACGATGACACCGGTTCGCTACACAAATTTAAATGAGGCCAATATGAGACTAGATTTGCCCGCATATGGGCCCCATATTTAATTATGATGTGAATCGGCATAAGGCCCCCAAACCACATGATATGCATGCGAGATGAACAATTAAATATGCAGCAATTGGTTATTACATTTATAAAATAGGGCTCGGGAAAGGGTTCACACATTAGAGGGTCTCGACGAACTTGGGGTTCCGGGATTCGGGGTTCGGTCTCAGGTCCAGGGTTCGACGGGTTCGGTCTCGACGGAAGCGTTCTCGGATTTACTGGGGTATATCTTGTCGCATCCGCGGTGGTCGGGCCATGTTGTCGGTTTTGTCGTCTCACGTGGAGATCTTGGCGTTCCGGGAGGTAGTGCTTGGTCTGGCGTCGGGGCTTCGGACTCGCCCTGGTTGCTGTCGTTCTTGTCGGGCCCGCACATCAGGTCGGTCTTGGCGTCCGGGTTCTCGACTTCGCATCCGGGACGAAGGTCTTGTCGCATGTGTGATCTTCAGGTCCGTGGCCTCAGGTTCGCGGAACGGTCTCGCGATCTGAGCGGGAGTACTTGTCGGTCCTAGGTCTCAGGTCGGCATCCTCGGTGTCTCGCGGTGAAGTGCTTGCCGTGATTGTGGCGAGCTTGGCGGTCATCGGGTTTGGTCGGGTCGGTTGGATCTTGAGTGTGGCACCCGAATTGCATCGACACCTCCACGCAATGCTCCGCGGGTGGCCATCCGCAAAGGGGCCAACACCGGAACGCTGCACGGAGGATGTCCCACCTGGTCATCACCACAAACGCCCTTTGGCCAAAACCGAAGCTGCCAAGATGGCCAGCGGCGCGGACGAGGCGGGTCAGAGCAGGCCCACTGGGTGGGGTCCGCGGTGGCGCTCGGGGTTCGCTGCAGGGGAGCAGAGGGGTGAGGCCGAGGAGGCGGAGAGGAGGGTCGCCGGCGCGGGACTGCACGGTTGAGGAGGAGGACGCGGGCGCTGGCTGGTCCGAAGGAAGAAGGGCGGCTCGGGCCGGCGACGAAGGCGAGTGGAGGGAGGCGCGGCCGGTGGCGCTCGGGGCCGGCGGCGGAAGGAGGAGGCCCTGGGCGGCGCGGCAAGGCGGGCCCGCGCGGGGTCCGGTCGGCGGCGGACACGGAGAAGGTCGCCGGAGGGAGGTTGCGGGGGTCGGGGCGCGCTGGACCGGGCTCGACGGGGACGCGGCGGTGGCGGGGCTCGCGGTCGCTGCGGAGGGGAGGATGGTCGCGGTGGCGGCCTGGACGTGGAGGAGCCCGCGACGGAAGGCGCCGCGGGGCGGAACTCGGCCGGCGGGGTGGAGGCGGCCGCTGGAGGGGGCACATCGGCGACGGAGGCGGCGCTAGCGCGGTCGGGGACGGAGGGGCCGAAGCGGTGCCGGGGCGGGGAGGACGGACGGCGACACCGGAGGGAGGAGCTCGCGGTGGGAGAAGAGGAGCGAGGCGACGGGGCGGCGGGTGGAGACCGTCAGCGGGGCGCCGGCGAGGCGGGGGTGACCGGAGGCGGGGCGAGCGCGGAACCGGCGAGGTGCAGATGCGGGGTGCGGTGAGGAGAGGGCGAGGACGGTGCGGGGCGAGCGGGGGGGGGGGGGGAGGATGGGGACGACGGGGAGGTGGTCGCCGGCTGCGAGTGGGAGATAACGGGGGACGGCGAGCGCGGCAGAGAGAGGGAGGCTGCGGGGGAGACACGGAGAGGGAGGGGGTGGCGCGCCGGAGCTGAGAGAGGAGGGGAGCTGAGAGAGCAACAGGGGAGCGGGGGTGGAAGAAGGGGAGGTAGGAGAGACGTGGGGCGCGGGGCTGGTGGGGGGCGAGTCCCGCGGGGCCAGGGGTGGGTCCAGGGCTATCGGTACCGGGGCAGGGGGAGGCTGCAGCGTGCGTGTGTGCGCCGTGTGTTGCGTGCGTGTGGGGTGTGCTGGGTGGCAGGGTGAGAGAGGAGGGAGAGAGAGTTGGGGGGTGAGGTGGCATGGTTTGATAGGCTAGGGGGGAGGAGAGAGGTGACGTGGCGTTCAGGGATTGGAGGGGGTGAGGTGGAGGAGGGGTGGGTAGAATAGGTTGGGGTAGAAAAGGGTCTAGGTTGGACCGTTTTAATTTCTGGGGGTGGTCGTTCGGGTCGAATCGGCCCGTTCGACTGCCCCCACTAAAATAATTTAATATTTTATTTATGTTAAACGGACCGTTTGCAAAACGTAGTTAGTCAAAACAAAATATTCCGGAGACCCGGTTTTGGTTTTGAATTAAAGACGGGGCGTTTAGAAAACAAATTAGGTTTTTCCGCAAATAGTTTTATGCAAGCAAATGCAATATGATGACGATGCTCAAATGCAATGTGGCATGATGACATGAGCATGCTGTTATGATGATGCAATGCACAAAAACAACGCTATTTTCTAGTGGTGGTTTTGCGGGATGCCACAATTCGACACCACTAATAATGGATCTCGCCCTCGAGATCCGCCTCATGGTACCGGAAGGAGGTCGGCGATCTGCGTCTTCTCGCTTCGTGTAGATCCTCGCGACACCTCTAACAAGAGGTCGTTGTCCCTGATCGTCGAGGGAACACTCCGGGAGCAAAAGGTTAAAGGTAGAGGTATCAACAAATAAAGCCACCTCTAGCTTCGATGGAAAGAGGGAACCGATGCATTCTCATCCACTTCAATGTACAAAAGCGAATAGAAGGGGTAGTCGGCATGGGGGCCAATCTATCACGCACCCAAACTATTACTCTGCACAATCAGTAGAAAAGCGTGCAACCATTCTCGGAATCAGACTGAAGATCTCGAGAAGCGAGGTTCGGAAACAAATGAGTGATGCAGACTCTGCATCGGATCTGGCATAGATGATGTCGTCGCGTCGGAAAACACCGGAAGGCACAAACAAGGAACAAAGAATGGTACCACAGTAGACGGATTCCTCAGACAGCATGAACACCGGATGGTAGAGCACCGTTATCAAAGGAGGAAGCGAAACCCTGAAGGTACGACGGAACCCAACCACGAGAAACCCTGGACTCGAAGAAAGAGACGAGAGCGGATTCAAAACACGTAGAGGTAAGAGGAGAATAGCAGAGGGGTAAGGAGTAAAATCAGACCTAATCAGAACTATCCAACCGATTTTGCAAAAATAGTTTTGACACTCTACTTCGGCCGTTAGCTAGGTTATCCTACAGGCTGGACTTGTGGGGTATCGCAACTGCTGAGCTCTGATACCACTCTGTAACACCCTCAGAATCGGACCTATGCAAGTTTCAGCGATTCCCGCCAAACCCGCATAGAAACGATTCAAAGGTGCCCACCAGGCACTTTCGTGCGGGTGGAAAACGAAGTAATAACATTACACAACAGTCCTCGATGGGACCCACAGAACAGATATATCTACAACAGCGACTCAATGAGTCAAGAATACAGATATAATATACAAAGACCCAAATCACCTTGAAAATGATAGAGCGTCCGACTACGGACAAGATGCAAATGGGGCTAAGAGCCCTGAAGAATAACCAATGGCGTCCATAACCCTGCCCAGGCCAAGCCGGAAGGGTAACCCTGCTAACGACGTCGATCTCAAAACCTGCTTAAACAAAAGGGGTGCCGACAAAGGGCAAAGGAAAAAAGAGGAGCGTCAGTACTGAGGCCAGTACACGGCGAGGCTAGAATTCGGCGGTCCTCGCCTACATAGGTATGGTGGACTGAGCGGCAGCGGTAGCATGCACTAAACAGCCTATAGAGACTCGACACAACTGGCGGCAATCAGAGAGGGGTAAGAAAGACCTATCCGGGGCCAACCTGATACTAACACCAAACAAACCCATCCTGGCGTTTCCCCCTCGAGACCAAACGAGGAAGTCAACCGAGGAACTCACACAGTTGGCAGTTTTACTTATTCAGTTATCGTTGCAGCAATTACTAGTCAAGTATAGATAATCATCCTGATATAATAATAAGCAGTGGGCAATTTTAGTTAACCATTCCGTTATAGTTGCAACACTTACTAATCAGATACAGATAGCATGAGATTACCCAAAACCCAACAGTTGTTGATACTTTTATTTAGCCATTCCGTTGTAGTTGCAATACTTACTAGTCAGATACAGTTGTCGCAAGCGACAAACCAAACAAGCAATTGTGGGCAGTTTTAGTTAGCCATTCCATTATGGTGAAGCTGATTACTAGTCATTATAAAGTCAAATTTATAGCACTACTTTAGTTATGCTTGTCTATGATCGAGATACTGTGCTCCAAGTCGTCCATAACCGCGGACACGGCTTTCAGAAAGTTTTAACCCGGCCGGGGTGCACAAATAGCAACACACACACGATCAACCTCGGAAAAACCAAATCAAAACCCAACGAGGCTTTCACGACAAAGCAATCGCAGGATTCAGAAATATTTCAGGGGGCCACCCCATTGAGTAGACCCGCAACGAAGCTAGCTGACTCCGAGACGGACTCAAGGTTTGCGACAATGGCTGTAAACGACTGGGAACCCAAAACTGGGATTGTCGATACCGCGAAAACATTCCGCTTACCTAAACAGTACAGCGTGCTCCTCGCACAATCGTAAATAAAGCAGTAAAGCATGGCATAAGTACAGGATCGTAAATAAAACCTCAAACTAGTTTGTGGCCCCAAGAAATAAGACTGAATCAAGATCTGGCTAAGGGGGGCCATAATTCCCCGTATGTGGATAGCGCGATAAATCAAGGAACAGGTATCAAGTACTCGGGGTCTTACGGGACACAAGTGGGCGGTCGGAAACCAAATATTATCTATCACCCACCGATGCCTCTGCTTACTTACTTCAATTTTAGTTGGTAAACAGGAATTAAAGTGAACGATAAATAAAGCCATGATCATCTCCGACATCAACATGCGGCAATACTCCAACAACTGGGGTAACTGACGACACACAACAGCACTTGAGCAAGCGACTACGACGCGCAAGTCCAACTATCTACCAAACAATAGGTAATAGGAGGGGCCATGGCAATATGGGGCTGCAAGGGATATGACGGGTACGAAAACTAGAGCTACGCAACACAGATAGCAATAGATCAACAGGAGGGAGTAAATACTATAAAATTAAGATAGGTAGAAAGGGGGAGATGCTCGACTGAAAACATTGTCGAAGGTTCATCCGGAGATCGGGTCGGCACTCGCATCAACTCAACGGCCTTATCCGCGAAGAACCAAAACACTAGAATAAACACCGGATGCACTATTAATACTACGACAAAAGATCGGGCATGATGCATGCATGATGTATGGCATGGTAATATGCGGTGCAATGCAATTAGGTCATATTAAGCGGAACCGGGGTCCCGACAATATTTAGGTGGTTCATGTTGTTTAGATACCCCTCAATTAAATGTTGTTTAAACAAGGCAAAACGATGACACCGGTTCGCTACACAAATTTAAATGAGGCCAATATGAGACTAGATTTGCCCGCATATGGGCCCCATATTTAATTATGATGTGAATCGGCATAAGGCCCCCAAACCACATGATATGCATGCGAGATGAACAATTAAATATGCAGCAATTGGTTATTACATTTATAAAATAGGGCTCGGGAAAGGGTTCACACATTAGAGGGTCTCGACGAACTTGGGGTTCCGGGATTCGGGGTTCGGTCTCAGGTCCAGGGTTCGACGGGTTCGGTCTCGACGGAAGCGTTCTCGGATTTACTGGGGTATATCTTGTCGCATCCGCGGTGGTCGGGCCATGTTGTCGGTTTTGTCGTCTCACGTGGAGATCTTGGCGTTCCGGGAGGTAGTGCTTGGTCTGGCGTCGGGGCTTCGGACTCGCCCTGGTTGCTGTCGTTCTTGTCGGGCCCGCACATCAGGTCGGTCTTGGCGTCCGGGTTCTCGACTTCGCATCCGGGACGAAGGTCTTGTCGCATGTGTGATCTTCAGGTCCGTGGCCTCAGGTTCGCGGAACGGTCTCGCGATCTGAGCGGGAGTACTTGTCGGTCCTAGGTCTCAGGTCGGCATCCTCGGTGTCTCGCGGTGAAGTGCTTGCCGTGATTGTGGCAAGCTTGGCGGTCATCGGGTTTGGTCGGGTCGGTTGGATCTTGAGTGTGGCGCTCGAATTGTATCGACACCTCCACGCAATGCTCCGCGGGTGGCCATCCGCAAAAGGGCCAACACCGGAACGCTGCACGGAGGATGTCCCACCTGGTCATCACCACAAACGCCCTTTGGCCAAAACCGAAGCTGCCAAGATGGCCAGCGGCGCGGATGAGGCGGGTCAGAGCAGGCCCACTGGGTGGGGTCCGCGGTGGCGCTCGGGGCTCGCTGCAGGGGAGCAGAGGGGCGAGGCCAAGGAGGCGGAGAGGAGGGTCGCCGGCGCGGGACTGCACGGTTGAGGAGGAGGACGCGGGCGCTGGCTGGTCCGGAGGAAGAAGGGCGGCTCGGGCCGGCGACGAAGGCGAGCGGAGGGAGGCGTGGCCGGTGGCGCTCGGGGCCGGCGGCGGAAGGAGGAGGCCCTGGGCGGCGCGGGAAGGCGGTCCCGCGCGGGGTCCGGTCGGCGGCGGACACGGAGAAGGTCGCCGGAGGGAGGTTGCGGGGGTCGGGGTGCGCTGGACCGGGCTCGACGGGGACGCGGCGGCGGCGGGGCTCGCGGTCGCTGCGGAGGGGAGGATGGTCGCGGTGGTGGCCTGGACGCGGAGGAGCCCGCGACGGAAGGCGCCGGGCGGGGCGGAACTCGGCCGGCGGGGTGGAGGCGGCCGCTGGAGGGGGCACATCAGCGACGGAGGCGGCGCTGGCGCGGTCGGGGACGGAGGGGCCAAAGCGGTGCCGGGGCGGGGAGGACGGACAGCGACGCCAGAGGGAGGAGCTCGCGGTGGGAGAAGAGGAGCGGGGCGACGGGGCGGCGGGTGGAGACCGTCGGCGGGGCGCCGGCGAGGCGGGGGTGACCGGAGGCGGGGCGAGCGCGGAACCGGCGAGGTGCAGAGGCGGGGTGCGGTGAGGAGAGGGCGAGGACGGTGCGGGGAGAGCGGGGGGGGGGGGGGGGGGGGAGGGAGGATGGGGACGACGGGGAGGTGGTCGCCGGCTGCGAGGGGGAGAGAACGGGGGACGGCGAGCGCGGCAGAGAGAGGGAGGCTGCGGGGGGAGACGCGGAGAGGGAGGGGGTGGCGCGCCGGAGCTGAGAGAGGAGGGGAGCTGAGAGAGCAACAGGGGAGCGGGGGTGGAAGAAGGGGAGGTAGGAGAGACGTGGGGCGCGGGGCTGGTGGGGGGCGAGTCCCGCGGGGCCAGGGGTGGGTCCAGGGCTATCAGTACCGGGGCAGGAGGAGGCTGCAGCGTGCGTGTGTGCGCCGTGTGTTGCGTGCGTGTGGGGTGTGCTGGGTGGCAGGGTGAGAGAGGAGGGAGAGAGAGTTGGGGGGTGAGGTGGCATGGTTTGATAGGCTAGGGGGGAGGAGAGAGGTGACGTGGCGTTCAGGGATTGGAGGGGGTGAGGTGGAGGAGGGGTCGGTAGAATAGGTTGGGGTAGAAAAGGGTCTAGGTTGGACCGTTTTAATTTCTGGGGGTGGTCGTTCGGGTCGAATCGGCCCGTTCGACTGCCCCCACTAAAATAATTTAATATTTTATTTATGTTAAACGGACCGTTTGCAAAACGTAGTTAGTCAAAACAAAATATTCCGGAGACCCGGTTTTGGTTTTGAATTAAAGACGGGGCGTATAGAAAACAAATTAGGTTTTTTCGCAAATAGTTTTATGCAAGCAAATGCAATATGATGACGATGCTCAAATGCAATGTGGCATGATGACATGAGCATGCTGTTATGATGATGCAATGCACAAAAACAACGCGATTTTCTAGTAGTGGTTTTGCGGGATGCCACATTGAGCAAGCCAATGGATTAATTCTACAGGGAATCAAGCCACGTCTTGAGGCACCTCTACATAGAGAAGCTGGAGCCTGGGAGGAAGAATTTCCATCTGTGTTGTGGAGTTTACGAACTACACCCAACAGATCCACCGGCTACACCCCTTACTTCATGGTATATGGAGCATAAGCCATCCTACCTTCCGACATACTTCACGATGCGCCAAGAGTTGCCGCCTACGACGAAGATGACGGTGAAGAATCCAGACGCCTAGATGTGGACCTTCTCGAGTAGGAGCGCGTTTTGTCATGCCAAAGATCCGCCATCTACCAGCAGAAGCTACGCAGCTACCATAGTCGCCGCGTCCGGCATCGCTCATTTAAAGAGGGGGATTTGGTGCTCCGACTAAAGCAGAAGAAGTCACACAAGTTATCCCCCCATGCGAAGGACCGTTCATCATAAGCAAGGTGCTACTCAATGGGTCTTACTACCTCGTTGACAATCGTGAACTGAAGGATAGACCCAACGAGGATCATAAGTGTAAGCGACATGACCCATATGATGACTACCCGGAGCTTGATCGGCCATGGTACATAGCACAGCTACATCCTTTTTACACTTAGCATTTTTTATCTAATTGTGTACCTCTTATATGATCAATGAAATAAAGCTCTCTGGTTCACTCACATTTCTGAGTCTTTTACCTCCTTTAGTGTTCATTTTTGGATCATGTAAAAACTATATGCACAAGTTTTGTGATTGCACTTGTGAAAATTCCGCCCAAGGGCGTTAGCTTAAATTTTCTGGTCTACACGTTCTTTGTTGTTTTTATGTGGATTCTGGAGTAGTGAATTTCGGCACTTATTGTCGGCGATTTTGTGCTTAGGTTATTCTCGGTGCCATTGGGCATCATCACCTGGGCGCATGGTTCCGACAACGAGTCTTTCGACTCACGAAAGGTCAAGCATAAGAACCAAAGTAATGGATAAGCCAGCACTTGCTTAAAAAATATATATACATGCTGGAAACTGATTATTAAGTAGCAGGACATGCAACATTGTTTTACGCCTTAAGTTACATCAATAAGTTTTTTCCGCATACGCACCAAAGGTGAAACAAATATTACAAAGTTGTCTTTCATTCCTTTGGCGCATGCGACTTGGAAGCAGCGTCATCACCAGCAGGAGAACCACCCTCGAAGTCGGCGATATGAAGATACTCGGAGGAGCTTTGGTTGCCGCCATCAATGGTGTTCATCGGCACGAATACGTCGACGTCCACCAACTCGGAAACTCTGGTGTCATAACCCGCGAGCGATGACAAGATGGCTTCATGATTAATATCTTTGCCATCATCGTCTGCGTCGGGAATGCCAGAGGTAACCGTGTCGATGTCGGCATCTTCATAGTGTGCCTTCACCATCGACAGCGCCATCCTTGCGCCAGCCCGTGCACAAGAATCTTTCAATCTCGTGATATGCTCGGGGGCTCGGTGCAGAATATCCGAGTACTTCACCGTAGAGTCTGATGCCTTGATGTTTATCTGGATGGGCTTGGCGATCTCCTTGGCTTGCGTGATGGAGGTGTTGATAAAGTGCCGGCAAGAACCATGCATTCCTTGGCCGGAGGAGGTGAACGGGTCAAACCCAGAGGAGCTGAAAATTCCGACAAGGAGTGCATGAGTTCAACAATTCAAAGTATCCGGACTACAGAAATCCAAGACGGAGAAAACTTACTGAAGATGCTGGCTTCAGCTTTCCAGAGGATGTACGCCAAGGATTCTTTCTCTTGTTGGAGGAGCTTATACGCCTCGCTATGGCGTTGATTTTTCTCATCGGCAGCTTGCTTCTGATCTCTTAAGATCGCAAGCTCCTCCTTCAAGCGATTGATTCCGCGGTGGCGGAGTCCTGCAAGGCCTTCATTGAATCCTCATTCATTTTCAGCATGTCTTTCCTCTCCTCCTTAAGGATCTTGTTCTCGCTGTCTAGCTACTGGATATGCTTGGACTGCTCGACAATGTCCTTGGCCTTGGCAACATGTTCTGCAAAGACGGAGAAAACAAAGTACACAGTGAGTACTCGGAGAATGTAGGAACATAAACAAGACAGAATGCGCAAAAAGAAAACAGACTCTTGTTTTTGATGATCTGTTCCTTCAAGAAGGCAGTTTTACCCTTTTCGGCTTCAAGATCTGCACGCATCTTCTGGTACTTATCATTGGCCATGCCCCTCCGATCATTCTCGTTCTGTGGAAAAAAGGACAAAGTTAAAACGTTGCTTAGTCTGCTTGGAGCATCTAGCCGGAAATCCTCCACCTAGACGCTCGGGGGCTACAGTGAGAGTTTTAACATAGCAACATGCTTAGCTTTTCTTTGAGCATCTAGTCAGAACTAATTTAGTTTTCGATTAGAGGCTTGGGGGCTACAGTATAAAGTTTTTAACTCAGCTATATGTTTAGTTTTATTTAAGCATCTAGTCGGAACTAACTCAGTTACAACTAGAAGCTTGGGGGCTACAGTGCTGAAATTTATAAACACTGCGTATGCTACTCTTAAAGCATATAGTCGGAACATTTCATTCCATCTAAATTCTTGGGGGCTACAGTGAGAAGTTTTCTAGCTTAGTCACTCTTAGAGCATCTAGACGCAAAAGCTTATGGTTTTCCGTCTACATCCTCAGGGGCTATAGTGGGATACTCATATGAAATGCAAAAAGGCAAATAAAAACTTACCAGTGCAACGATCTTGAGATTGGTAGCACTCTCGGCTAGCAGCTTGCCAAAGGAGATAATGTTTCCTCGCAAGATGTCTGCTTGTCGGAGGAGCTCCTCAAGACCGCACGTCGGAGATGTCGGCGCTGCTCCAGGAACCACAGATGTGCTACTCAGCGTAAGCGTCGGGTAGACTATCTTTGGGAACTCAAAGGGTTTCTGGGGAGCAAGGGCGCCGCCTTCGGCAGAAGTACCAGCTTCGACCACCGCCTTACCGCCACCGATGGCATCCTTAGCCGGAGCTTCAGCCATTTGATGGGCGGTACTCTCCTGCGTCACCTGCTCGCCGACAACAGCAAGCTTAGTAGAGGCGCCGGAGTCCACTTCCATGGCGGAAGGGCCTAATGCCTCCTTAGCCTGAGAGCTTGTCGGGGCAGACGAGGGCTTGACGACAGGAGTGGCAGGGGCGATGGTGGGAGAGGCGTCGCGATGCAGCATGTCCTTGATATTTCGAGAAGCCCCCGATGTTTTGGAGGTCTTCTTGAGGCTGGTCGTGGCTTTCTTCCTGAAACATGCAAAATGCATAAGTACAGGATCAAGACGAATAAATAGACAATGTCGGAAGAAAAGAAGCTTACACAAGTGGGGGTGCTTTAGAAAAAGGGATCCCGATGGCTTTTCTTTTTTCCGCCTCCAGGGCGGCGGTAGTCTTTTTGGAGGCTCCACCCTCCGTCTTCTTCTTCTTGCCTCCGTAGGCAGCGTCAGAGGTGGATCTCTTCCTCTTTCGCGCCACCGGAGCTTCGTCGTCAGACACGACCATGACTTCCTTAATCTTTGGATCATAGATTTGGGCAGCCAGATTGCCCTCCTCTAGATCGCTAAGCTGTTAAGTGAGAAATCACCGTGTTAGATAAAATGACATTTGCAAGACGGAAGAACTGGAGTATATGTCATACACGGAAAATAAATACCTACCATTGGGCACTTGTCGTCTATGTACATGTCGTAGGTGATGGTGAAGCCACGCTTCTTATCCTTCACCTTGACGATGTCCTTAAGGCGGAGCTTGACGGAGTCGCTCGAGAAGTTGTCCACGGATATGCGGAGACTATCCCTTCTGTCGATGGTATACTCGTGCATGAACTTCGCGTGGTGCTGCAGAGGTTGGATTCACCTGATGAACCAGCACATGGCTAGGTCCAAGCCGGTCAAACCCGTCTCTACAAACCATTCGATCCGCCTTATAGCACGAGAAGCGTCGAGGTCGGAGGGAAGGGAGGCTTGGGATCTCCATGTGGAAACTTCAGCGGCGGCTCCGTCCATGAAGTCCGGGTACGTTACTTCTCGGCCAACCAGAGGAATGTCTAGGCCGTAAAAGTACGTCCGCTACGAATTTTTGTAGGACTCATGGCCGACGATGTCGGGAACCACAGGCCAGGTCGAATCTTGAAGCTTATGGTGCTGCAGTTCCTAAGCTCTTCCTTGCTATGTCCGGCTTCACGTTTGACGGTGAAGATGTACACAAAGAGGTCTAACCTAGGCCTTATCCCTAAGTATCCCTCATAGAGCGCCGCGTAGTTGCTAAGCACTAAGATACTATTGGGGGAAAGGTTCTGGGGATGGACCCTATAGTGATTCATGACGGAGAGGAAGAAGTTAGAGATAGGTAGAGAGACGCCGCGTACTAGCTGAGCTTTGAGGTACACCTTTTCTCCGGCTTTGGGAGAAGGTGTCACCTCGCCATCCGGCACCGCCCGCCAGACGAGCCCCTCCGTCGCAGGAAGGTAGCCTTCGGTGATCATCTCTTGGATATCACGATCAGTGATATCCGAGCCGCGCCAGTCGCCCTTGTGCAAGTCTGGTTCCTCCTCCAACGGCTCCATCGCCGCCAGATTAAGGTTGCCGCCGGTGGACTCGGTAACCGCCGATGCGGGAATGACTAGGCCCTCTGGAGGCACGATGATGGAGCTCGCCGGCTTTGCTGTGGCTTCACTAGACGCCGCCATGGAAGGAGAAGCGCTGCTGCTGGCCATGGAGTGAAGTTGGGCGCAACTGGTGCAGATTGGAAGCTAGGGTTTTTTCGCGAGTCAGGCGCGGAGAGCTCGAAGGGGCGTGCGTTGGAGGAAGAAGATGACGCGAGGGGAATGAGGTAAAAAGTGGAAAATTCCACCACGGTTACTATTTATCATCTCCAGCGTCAAGATTCGTGTAGCTTAATAGGACGGTTGCCGCGTAGACGACGTGTTCGCAAACGTGCGCGGAAATTTCGCCATGTCTCCAGCCGTCGCCGCCAACGGTTCGTATTACTCGCGCGGGAAAATCGGACATGATTATGTTCTCTGCATGTGTGAGTTACGAGGCGTTGCTGACCTAATCCTACGTCGTCCTAGCTGACATAGGCAGATGAGCCATCACATCAAAGATTCCGACATGGACGGATCTGATCCGACTTACAAGTTGAAGACGGAGAAATCTTTGCAGGGTTCTTTGGGAGGACTACAAGATATTGCTTGACGATTGGCCGACATCCATCTAGACGGAGCATTCCACATGAGAAGGCAAGACGACGCAAGATCTCGGAGTTCTCTAGGGGCTACTGTTGGGGATATGCTATATGGGTATCCCTATAGCATGTATCTTATCCAGCTAACCCGGGTGGCCCACAGTTGGTAGAATGGCCTATGGCCTGCTAGGCGGCCCAGTTAAATGGATCCAGAAGGGAGGCCCATGCCGGATAAAGGAAGGCTACGGTTGGAGTCCTCAACGTACCCGGAACCTTGGAGTGCAAGATACACAGGACTAGTAATAGATAGTGTAGGGCTCTGTAACCTGTCCGGCTAGGACTTTTCCCTGTAACCCTAGGACCTGGCGACTATATAAGTCGGGCCTATGGGATCCTTTAGGGAATAATCTCAGACGATCATAGACAACTTCACACAACCTCACACAGCGAACCAATCCCTGTAACTCGGCGTATTGCCCTTATAGTGATTTATAGCAGGAGTAGGATTCCGCCACCGTCGTGGGATCTGAACCTAGGTAGACTGTGTTACCTCGTACCCGTCAACTGCCCGCCTTCCCCCACGTCTCTAAACACGCACTGTGAGGACCCCTCCATGGTGTACTCGTCGGCAATACAACGACACATTGTCCCAAAGCTTATTGATTGATGCATATTGTGATATTACTTGTTCTTGTGCTATTTGTTTCTAGTCATCCTTGTGAACTTTGAAGGTATCCTATGCATCTATTTGCTACTCTATGAGGGACAAGCTGATTGCCACTATGCTATGTTTTCTGTATGTGAAACAAACAAAGGTTTTTCAATGCATGTTATTCATGATCTTTGTTTGTAGCCTTTCATGTTGCATGCATAGTTACTATGTCCTATTGTTAGAGCTCCATCTTTCATGCACATGTTTAGAGTTCTTTGATCCCAGCTTTCAATGCTTGCAAATGGTTTGATCTTGGTTGTGATGGTGCATGTCACCTCAAAAATTATTCTTTTTATCACTTACCTACTCGAGGACGAGCAGGAGTTAAGCTTGGGGATGCTTGATACGTGAGAAACGTATTTTTTAATTTTTGATGCTCCATGCTTGTTTTGTATAATTTGTCTTATGTTTTATCTACACTTTGAGGTGTTTTTATATATTTTCTGGAACTAACCTATTAACAAGTTGCCACAGTGCCAGTTGCTTGTTTTCTTTTGTTTTTGGTTCCAGAAAGGCATAAAATCATTATTCTCGGAATTGGACGGGACACAAGCCAAAGTTATTATTTTTCCCGGAGCAATACGGAACCACGAAGCAGAGCCAGAGGGGGGCAGATGGTGGCCAAACCCCTGGACCCCCACCGATCTTGATTCCTGCGCCTATAAGAAGCCTCCAATGGGAAAACCCTAAATAATCCAGAAGAAATCCACGAAAACCTCTGTAGCGCCGCCGCCACCGAAGGGGAGATTCGGGGGGACAGAAAGTCTCTGTTCCGGCACCCTGCCGAGACGAGGAAGTGCCCCCAGAGCCATCTCCATCGATCTCCATCGCCATCTTCATCACCATTGCTGATTCCTATGATGAGGAGGGAGTAGTTCTTCCTCAGGGCTAAGGGCTCTGCCGGTAGCTATGCGTTGATCTCTCTCTATATGCATGATCTTGTGGTCATGAGCTTTGTAATCAAGTAGATCTACCTTGCTACTCAAGTGCTTCATTAGATCTCTGCTCTCCCCATGTGTGTGAAACTGACAGCGTGCACACCATGGTGGCACTTAGGCTTGAGTCTACATAAATACTCTTTGTGCTTTAATAGATCTATGCTTTTCCCCACGTGTGTGAAAGTGACAGTATGCATACCGTGTGTGGCACTTTGGCTAGATTGAATATTTGTTATGAGTTATATTTGGAGTTGGATGTCTCTATGAAATTGTGGTGTTTGTTGGAACCATCTAGTGCTCAAGGTGACAATGTGGGGTTATCTAGATTGGGGAATGCATACTTTGAGGTGTGCTGTTATAGCCCTACCGTGGATTAGAGTGTCCAAGCGGAGAGTAGTATCATGAAGAGAAGATATTTATATGAGAGAGTGTTCACTAGTGAAAGTATGATCCCTAGGCCTTGTTTCTAAGCATTGAAACACCGTTTGCTACTAGATCTGTTGCATGTTTGCTTGCTTCCATCTTTGTTCCATTTGCCGGAGAGGTTTTGGGCTTTTAACTTTCCTCCATGCCATCAGCTCTTTTCTGGCACCGTTACCCCACGTCAACAACATGTCAGGAGCTATTTTCTAGCACTGTTACCACTTGTACTTCACTATCTCTTCGCCGAACTATTGCACCTATACACCTGAGAAGTGTATTGGGTGTGTTGGGGACACAAGAGACTTCTTATATCTTGATTGCAGGGTTGCTTGAGAGGGAATACCTTTGACCACTTCCTCCCTGAGTTCGATAAACCTTGGGTGATCCACTTAAGGGAAACTTGCTGCTGTTCTACAAACCTCTGCACTTGGAGGCCCAACAACTGTCTACAAGAATAGAAGTGCGTAGACATCAGAGGTCCACATTATCCGAGTTCTTATCTTCTGGGGAATGAATAAGATTAAAGTCCCCTGCCACCACAACCTGACTGGTGCATCTCCCCACCTTGGCTGAAAGCTCAGCCAAGAAATCAGGGGAGCGACGATTGTCCGCAGGGCCATAAACGATAATCACCTCCCAGCTGAGGTTCAATCGCCTATGGGTGAGTGCCATACTCACAAAGAATTCCCCACGGTCCATGTACTCAACATCAAAGGTATCCTCTTTTACACCTAAGAGGATTCCTCCCGAGTGGACATTAGCCGGCAACCAGTGCCAGATAAACCTGTGGCGGCTCAATCCCTGCAGCTCAGGGATCGAGAAGTCTTGCCTAATCGTCTCCTGCAGGCCCACAATGTCAACATCTTCCTGCCTCAAGTAATCCCTCAGCTGTAGTCTACGGCCATCATTCCCAAATCCCCGGATGTTCCAATTGAAGAGGAATATCGGGCGACTCATTGGGAAACACTATCAAGGGGGATCCCCTTATGGGGGACATATTGGGCCCTATCGACTATCAAGGGACTGGACATGAGTTTGGGAGGCCTCCATCTCTTCCCCCCACCTGGGGGGTCGTGAGAGAGGTCTCCTCAACCAACGGGCGAGGTGGGATGCCCCCTAGTCACCAGGCCCTGCAGCCTAGTGCTACTGGTGTCTCGGAATCTACACAACCTATCCTGCTCCGCCTGAGCGTGAGAGGCCTCCAACACTCCATGATATACCTCCTTTGCCTTTAGTGCAGGCATCTGCTCTAAGCGGGGGCCGCATTCCCCTCTGAACACGATCCCACTGTCCCTAGCCACAATATCTAACCGCTCCTCTAGGACATCTGCCAAAACCGAAAACCTGGACCCGGAAGGGGGGGGGGGGGGTAAATGCCATTAGGTCAGGATCAAGGGGGACAATTCGTACCTGGGTCAAGGTTGCGGGATGCCACCAGCGCCTCCACCTGCTTGAGGACGACTGGCTCCCTCCCCTCTCCGCCAGACCTGACTCTCGCAGTGGCGATCCTCGCACTAGCGCGCGAAGGAGGTGGAGGAGAAAGCCTGGGGCAACGAGAGGGGTGGGACTTGGAAGTCGCCTCGGGAGTGTCAGGGAAGACCGAGAGAGACTCACATGCCGGGGGTGCCGGCGTTGCCGGGACCACGGCTGGCGACCTCCTGGGCGAGGCGGGAGAAGAGCCTGGTGAGAGGGTGTACCACACAGCCCGGGGGAACGAGGCGAGGATGGCGGAGCCACCACCATCCCCTCTCTAGAAGAGGCCCTACTCTCCTTGGGACTGTAGCCCGGAGCGGTCTTCGACGCTGCCCACCCACAGAGACCCAGGTACTCCAGCCCCACGCCCAGGTTCGACCGTAGGGGGCTAGGCCCATCTCCTCCGAGACTAGAGGGTCAAGACGAAGGCACCTAGGTATTAGATGAAGTACTAATTTGCATGTAGACATGTATATTATAAGAATTCATTCATAGATTATAAGAACTAATAAGCCATATATACTTGGTTCTACAACATAGCCATATATATTTGGTTCCACAACTTAGCCATATTACTAAATGCAGTCCATATATACTAAGTAGTCCAACTAACATCCTGGAACAGGTTCAATCAAAACATGGAGCTCTCCATCTTTTGTTTCATGAAATCAAAACATGGAAATTCTATTCTCCTTTTGAAGGGAATATGCCCGAGAGGCAATAATAAAGTTGTTATTATCATATTCCAAGTATATGATAGATATTTATTTTGCATGCTATAATTTTGTTAATTGGAAACATTAATATATGTGTGTTTAATAAAAAAGTAAAGGGTTCCTAGCTATGCCTCTCATATAAACTAACTCGTTTATTAACAAGATGATCAAGGTTTCCCGTTCATGGACATTGGATGTTGTTAATAACGAGGTCACAACATTGGTGAGATGATGTGATGAACATTCATCCAAAGTATAGTAATACGATCAAAGTCATTATGTTTCAATTACTATAACACCATTACAAAGTGACTTTAATCCTTAGACCATGAGATCATGTCAATCACTAACACCTGAAGAGTAGCTTGATAACATCAAACATCACACCATAACAGGGTGACTATAAATGTGGGTTCAGATACTCCGATAGTGTTATATAGAGGCTCATGGATCAACAGTGGAATTTTTCCATATCGATGACAAAGAGATATAATTTGGTCCCTCTCAATGATATCACATTGATATAGCTTGCAAGCAAGTGATGCAATCACTAGAATGTTATATCATGAGAACGAGAAAAGAGTACATGTCAGTAACAAGATCAAACTAGGTTTGGAGATACCAATGATTGAATCTCAGATATGCAATATATAGCGAGACACAGGGATTTAATTACAGCGTTGAAGGTTCACACGATCACAAGAGTCATTGTTGAATGTGTGGAGTCAGTACGGATCTCCAGGTCCCGCTGCTGATTATTGAACGGAGAGGAGTATCGATCATGTCTGCATTATTCACGAACCATAGGGTGACACACTTAAGGGATACTGACACTATTTGGAGCAAATAAGATACCAGAGAAAGAATATCAAAGTGCTCGAATTATTTCAATAGACACCGGAATTTTTTCGGGTGAAATTGCAGAAATTGGTTTTGCATGTGAAATTGAAATGTCACAAGGGGTTTTATGTGAATGTTTATTAATTAAAGTAATTAACAAAATTCTGAATAAAATAAATAAAAGAGTTTTACTAAATGAGAGATTGCATTAAATTTGGTGGAAATTTAATGGAGGTGAGTGGAATTTTGAGTGGAGGCATGTTTATGTGAGTGGGAGCTCCACTCACATGAATGATGGAAGAGGTGGGGGAACCTCCGTGGCTGTCGGCCATGGGAGGGGGATGCCCCTATCCCTATGAAAGTCACCCTCTCCTCCTCTCATCTCACACCTCCTCGCAAAAGGAACTTTCCCCCTCTAGAACTTTCCCCTATGAACTTTTCTGGAGAAAGGATTTTTTGTTTCCTCTCCATCGATGGAGCGAGAACGTGGGGGTTGTCTAAGGACCGAACGTATGTGCGACATCGATGTGCCACTAAGTTGCGGTGCTGGACTTCTTCTCGATCTTGAGATCGGAAAGCGAAATACTACATCATCCACGAGTCCAACCTCGTAACGCTTTGTCACTCTTCAATGATATGTTATCTATGGATATATATTCACCTGATGATTGTATCTAGGTAGATAGATCTTGGTGTTTAGTTGTTCCTATCGTAGGAATTTTTTGTTTTCTATGCTGCGAACCCAACAATGGTATTAGAGCTGAATCTATGCGTAGATGCTTTGCACAGGTAGAACACATATGGTTATGTGGGTGCTGATGGTCATGTTATTTCTTCTTATGTGTATTTTGGATATTGGTGGCATAGTGGGATGAAGTGGCCCATGCTAACTTTACATGTCCTCGCACATGAGACCTGTTACATAGTTGACATGCAACTAGTTTTGCATAAGTGGATTGCGGGTGTTTGTCTCTCCTACTATAGTCAATATATGATTTACAACGAGTTGCCAATAATTTTATTATCATCATTGTGGTTCCATGTTCGTAGGTATGAATGGTTCTATCTCCGAAATCCCTCAGCCACTTAAAAACATGCAAAAAATAAATTAGAGGCGTCTAGTTTTTTGGTTTTTCTGGGCAAGTACTATGATATGGTAGTATTATAATTTGTAGTATGAGTTGATACTATTGGAAATTATAATATGCAAAAGTGTAAGTTCCGTAGACCTTAGCCTTACACATATAGGAATGATAAAGATCATACCACGATGCACAAGATAGTGATTAAGTGCAAGAACCATATCATATCACTTTTAGCATATGATGTTTGTTTGCATCGTATATTGCATGTCTGGCACTTTAGTAGCATTATAAGATGATCCCTCATTTAAATATCAAGATAAAATGTGTTCTTCCTTTAGTATGCATCATTAAGAAAGTTCACCATTTTGAGACACCATGTGATGATCGGGTGTGATAGACTCAAAGTTCGCATACAACGGGTGTAAGACAGTTTTACACACGCGGATACTAAGGTTATTACTTGGCGAGCCTAGCATATACAGACATGGCCTCAAAACATGAACCGAAAGGTAAAGCATGATTCATATGGTTGATATGATGACCATATAGATTCTCGCCTTTGAAGATACACCAATTCACATGATGATCGGCCTTGTTGTAGTGGATCTGGTTCATGTAATCACCAAAAAGACACAAGAGATGTTGTTTTTGAGTGGGAGTTCATTTGTAATTTGGATTAGTTGAACTCATTCTATCATAAACTTAATCTAAATAAAACTTTGCAAATTCTGTTGTAGATGGCACCACCTGCTTTTAATTTCAATGTGTTCATGGAGAAAGAGAAACTTTCAACGAATGGTAGCAACTTTATCAACTGGGCCATGAACTTGAGGATTCTCCTCACTACTGCACAAAAGCAATATGTGCTGCATGGTCCGCTAGGTGATGCTCCTACAAATACTGCATCTCAGGATGAGTGCAATGTATATGACACAAAGCATGATGATTACACTCTTGTGCGATGTGCGATCCTTTAGTCGATGGAGCCTGAATTCTGAAAACACTTTGAACTTAGAAATGTTGATGCCATGGCGAAGTAATTCAAAACAATGTTTGAGAGCCAAATCTGTGCTGAGAGATATATGATCTCTGGCAAGTTCTTTAGTGAAAATATGAAGGAACACAACTCTGTGAACGATCACATCATGGTGATGACGGGATATGTTCAACGTCTTAAGGTACTGGGATGTGACATCCCAGCTGATCTTATGATGGATAGAGTTTTGTAGTCACTCCCACCCAATTACAATGAGTTTGTGCTGAATTACAAGATAAGTGGTGTGATTAGATCGCTCACTAAACTTGCTGCCATGTTGATGGTTGCCGAAGTAGACATAAAGAAAAGACACCGGGAGTTGATGGATGATACAATCGCCAACTCTGAAGAAAAGGGAAAGCCCAAAGGTAACTTCAAGAAGGATGACAAATCTATTGCTGTGCCTGAGAAGAAGACCAAAGGGGGCCCTAAGCCTGATACTGAATGCTTTTACTGCAAATACACTGGTCACTGGAAGCGGAACTGCCCCAAATATTTAGATGACAAGAAGGCCTGCAAGATGAACAAAGGTATATATGATATACATGTTATTGATGTGTACTTGACTAGTACTCGCAGTAGTACCTGGGTATTTGATACTGGATCGATTGCTAATATATGTAACTCGAATAAAGGGCTACAAAATAGGTGACCGCTAGCAAGGGATGAGATCACGATGCGTGTCGGCAATGGATCAAGAGTTGATGTGATCGCTATTGGAATGCTGCATCTCCATCTACCATCTGGATTAGTTTTAAACCTAAATAATTGTTATTTGGTGCCTGCGTTGAGCATGAACATTGTATCCGAATTGTATTTATTGCTAGATAGTTATTCCTTTAAATCCGAAGACAATGGTTGTTCGATTTATATGAATAATATTTTTTATGTTCATGCACCTATGATGAATGGTTTATTTATTTTGAATCTCGATAGTATTAATACACATATTCATAATATGGATGCTAAAAGGATTAAACTCGATGATGATATATCTGCATATATGTGGCACTGTCGTCTAGGTCATATTGGCATAAAACGCATGACGAAACTCCATTCTGATGGACTTTCGGAATCACTTGATTTTGAATCACTTGATACATGTGAGTCATGCCTTATGGGCAACATGACTAGAACCCCGTTTTCCGGTACAATGGAGCGGGCAACATATTTATTGGAAATTATACATACCGATGTATGTCGTATAATGAGTGTGTCGACATGAGGTGTATATCAATATTTTATTACTTCCACAGATGATTTGAGTACATATGGGTATATCTATTTGATGAAACACAAGTCTAAAACTTTTGAAAAGTTCAGGGAATTTCAGAGTGAAGTGGAAAATCATTGTAATAGAAATATTAAATTTCTTTGATCTGATCATGTGGGTGAATATCTAAGTTATGAGTTCGGCCCACACATGAGAGAGTGTGGAATAGTTTCACAACTCACGCCTACCAGAACACCATAGCGTAATGGTGTATCAAAGCGTCGTAATCGTACCTTATTAGATATGGTCCGATCTATGATGTCTCTGACTGACTTGCCACTTTCATTTTGGGGTTATGCACTAGAAAACACTGCATTCACTTACAATATGGCACCGTCTAAATCCGTTGAAATGACATCATATGAATTGTGGTTTGGAAACAAGCCTAAGATGTCATTTCTTAAAGTTTAGGGATGCGTTGTTTATGTGGAGAAACTTCAGCCAGATAAACTCGAACCCAAAGTAGAAAAATGCGTCTTCATAGGATACCCTAAAGAAACAATTGGGTATTCCTTCTATCACAGATCCGAGGGCAAGGTTTTTGTTGCCAAGAATGGATCCTTTCTACAGAAGGAGTTTCTCGCGAAAGGTGTGAGTAATCGGAAGGTAGAACTCGAAGAGGTTATTGAACCTTCTCGTCATGAAACGGCAAGTGGCACAGCACCGGAAGTTGTTCCGGAGTTTACTTCACCGAATGAAGAGGGAACTAATGATAAATATCACGAAACTCCAAAACAGGACACTACCGAACCTCGCAGGTCAAGCAGGACACGTTGATACGTCGGAAACGTGTCTATAATTTTTGATGCTCCATTCTTGTTTAGTATCTAGTTTGATTTGCTTTGTCTACACTTTGAGGTGTTTTTATATCTTTTCTGGAACTAACCTATTAACAAGTTGCCACAGTGCCAGTTGCCCATTTTCTTCTGTTTTTTGGTCCCAGAAAGGCAGAAAATAAATATTCTCGGAATTGGAAGGGAAAAACGCCAAAATCAATATTTTACCGTGGGAGACACAAAGCCAGAAGACGAGACAGAGGGGCGCCACAGGGCGTCCAGGCCCCCTAGGCGCGTGTGGGCCCACCCTACGCCTGGGTATGGTGTGGCCCCCCTGGTGGCCCTCCTGGCTCGCCCCATCGCCTATATGAAGCCCCCGATGCAGAAACCCTAGGCAACCCGAAAAAAATCTCCACAAAACCTTCTGTAGCCGCCGCCACCATCGTCCCTAGATTGGGGGGATCTGAAGTTCTTCCCGACACCCTGCGGGAGGGGATATCATCCCATAGGCCTTCTTCTCCAGTATGAAGCATGAGTAGTTCCACCTTGGACTATGGGTCCATGTAGTAGCTAGATGGTTGTATCTCCTCCTTGTGCTTTCATGTATAGATGTTGTGAGCTCCATTCATGATCAAGATCTAATCTATTTGTAATCATGCATGTTGTGTTTGCGGGGATCCGATGGATATTGAGATTACTATGTTAGATTGATTAATGGTTTTGTCTATTTAATTCTATCATGTCTGTGTTGTTTGTGATCTTTCATGTTCTCCGTTGTTAGTAGCTATCTTGGCCAAGTAGTTGCTAGTGACTCTAAGAGGGGGTATTTATGCTCGATAGTGGGTTCATGCCACTAGTTTCCAAGGGAAGTGACAGAAATCTCTTCGATTGTAGATGTGTTGTTGCCACTAGGGAGAAAACAACGGTCTCTTGTTCATGGAACAAGTGGATTTTTTACCTTACACACTTTGCTTAAAGCAGTTGTCTGTTGCTTGCAACTTAATACTGGAGGGGGTTCGGATGATAACCTGAAGGTGGACTTCTAGTCATAGAGGAAGTTGGATGGCGTTCTATTTATATTGTTGTATTGCCCAATCGAATCTCATAGGATATTTTTGTCTAGTATTGCATTATTATGCCATGCTCAGTTCCTGTCAATTGCCCTGCTGTAACTTGTTTACCCTTCATGCCATGTTGTTTATCTAAGGAGAGAACCTCTAGTAAACTATGGACCCCGGTCCAATCTTTACCATTGATACATCTTCCACTGTTACCTGTTTACTTGCTGCAAACCATCACCTTCCACACCATAGGTTTAATCCTTTGTTACAGCAAACCGGTGAGCTTGACAATCTCACTGATTAGTTGGGGCAAAGTCTTGAGTTTGTGTTGTTCAGGTTTCCATGTTGCTTGCAACACCTTTGAGACGTTTCCTTCCTCCTACTGGTTCGATAACCTCGGTTTCTTACTGAGGGAAAACTTGCTGCTATGCTCATCATAACTTTCTCTTGGGGTTTCCAACGAAGCGTCCCACGACAGTGTTGGGCACCATCAAGCTCTTTCTGGCGCTGTTGCCGAGGAGGCTAAGGACGTCTTCACAAGGGGAGTCCTCCTCAACCTTTCTCTTTACTTTGTTTTTAGTTTGCTTAGTTTCTTTTGCTTGGTTTTGTTTGCCTCTTTTTATCAAAAACTCAAAAAAATTAGTTTAGTTTCTTTTGCCTTTTCTTATCAAAGACACAAAAAAATTAGTTCCTACTCTGCTATTGCTGTTTTTGGCTTGCCCCGCTTTTGCCAAAATGAACTCTGCTGGGAACACCAAGTTGTGTGACTTCACTAGCACAAACAACAATGATTTCCTTAGCACTCCTATTGCTCCACCTACTCCCGATGCTACCTTTTATGAAATTAAGCCTGCTTTGTTGAATCTTGTGATGAGAGAGCAATTTTCTGGTGCTAGTTCTGATGATGCTGTTGCCCATCTCAATAACTTTGTTGAACTTTGTGAGATGCAAAAGTATAAGGATGTAGATGGAGATATTATTAAGATTAAGCTGTTTCCTTTCTCCTTGAGAGGGAAAGCTAAAGAATGGTTGCTATCCTTGCCTAGAAATAGTATTGATTCTTGGAATAAGTGCAAAGATGCTTTTATTGGAAAGTACTATCCTCCTGCTAAGATTATATATATGAGAAGTGATATTATGAAATTTAATCAACTTGATAATGAACATGTTGCTCAAGCTTGGAAAATAATAAAATATTTCGTTAAGAATTGTCCCACTCATGGACTCACTGCTTGGATGATTATCCAGACTTTTTATGCAGGTTTGAACTTCTCTTCAAGAAACTTGTTGGATTCAGCTGCTGGAGGTACCTTTATGGGAATCACTTTGGGTTCTGCAACAAAACTCCTTGATAACATGATGGTTAACTACTCTGAATGGCACACTGAGAGAGCTCCACATGGTAAGAAGGTAAATTCTGTTGAAGAAACCTCCTCTTTGAGTGATAAGATTGATGTTATTATGGCTATGCTTGTTAATGGGAAAGCTCCTTTAGATCCAAACAATGTTCCCTTAGCCTCTTTGGTTGCTCAAGAATAGCAAGTTGATGTGAACTTCATTAGAAACAACAATTTCAACAATAATGCCTATAGGAATAATTTTGGTGGTAACAACAATTATAGGCCTTATCCTCCTAATAATGGCAATACCTATGGAAACTCCTACAATAATTCTAGAAGTGCCCCTTCTGAACTTGAAGTCATTCTCAAATACTTCATTAGTAAACAAACCGCTTTCAACAAGAGCGTGGAGGAAAAGCTTTTAACTGTTGAGAAAAATATTGCCTCTTTGTCTGAAGCACAGTCCTCTTTGATTAATAAAATGGCTGCTAAAACTGAAACCATGGAAAGTACTTTTGCTGCTACTCATGCCATACAAGTTACTATTGATGAAAATGTTAGACTGTTAGCCCAACTTCATGCTAAGTGGGAAAGGGAAGCTAAAATGGATAGAAACAATAGTGTGTGCACCATCACTAGAATGGATACCACTAAACCACAAGAAGTCCCTATTTCCCCTCCTACAATGCCTAAGCCTAATGAGTATACTACTATTAATGCTAAGTTTGATTTTGATATAGATGGTTGCAATATTTCTGAAGTTATTCTGTTCTTGCAAAAACTTGCTAGAAGTCCCGATGCTAGTGATATGCATGTTGCTTTCACCAAACACATTACATATGCTCTTGTTAAGATTAAGGAAGAGAAGTTAAAACACAAATCTTCTATTCCTAGGAAAGTAGAAGATAGTTGGGAACCCATTATTAATATGCAAGTGAATGACTTTGATCTCAAAGCTTCAAGTGATGTTGGTTCTAGTGTCTCTATTATGCCTAGGAAGATTTATGAAATGCTTGATTTGCCACCATTGGAAGATTGTTATTTTGATGTTCCACTTGATGATAATGCTAAGAAGAAACTAATGAGGAGTATTAATGATGTTCTCATCATGGTTAACAATGCTTATGTCCCTGTTGATTTCTAGGTTTTGGATGTTGAATACAATGCTTCTTGTCCTATTACTTTGGGAAGACCTTTTCTTAGAACTGTTGGTGCCATCATTGATATGAAAGAAGGAACCATTAAATATCAATTTCCATTCAAGAAAGGTATTGAACACTTCCCTATGAGGAGATAGAAGTTGCTTTTTGCTCCTCCTTTGAAAGCAATGTTTGAAGTTAACAATTCCTCATTTGAAAATACGATTTCTTGCTTCTTGTGCCTAACTTAAAGGCGTTAAAGAAAAGTACTTGTTGGGAGATAACCCAAGAGTTTCCTTGAGTCTTGGAAGTTATTACTTCAGTAATGACCTCTCCTTATCCTTTTTGTTTGATTTTTGTGCCAAGAATGACCTCTATGAGAGGGAAGTAAGATTTGGGGAGTTGCTGTCCTGAATCAGATTTCTTTCCTCCACCATAAAATTCATGAGGGGTCTCTATAAGTAGGATTGAGCTGAAAATTTACGAATAAATCACCCAGTATGTTAGATAACTTTCGTTAGTTCAACACGTTTTGATTTGAGCAACAGAAGAGTTTCGAAGAAATCGGTTTCTACCTTTTTTTCCATACAATCCTCCAGAATGAGGGATCGGGTTCCATTATCATCAGACAACGGAACAACAACCACAAACACATAAACGTAGTACTGACCCACCTAGGGGGTCAAAAAGACTCAAGAGGTCCATATTACAAACCAAGCAAACTAAACAGACAAAAGGAAGAAGGCTAGAGACGCAAGAACACCGCCCTCAGGCTAGTGGAGAACAGTATTATCAAACACAATCGAGGAGCTATCAGACCAAGCGAAGGAAGCCACGTGAGATGCCAACACAATCTTCTCGCAAACCAGTTCTTTCAGGTTCTCCTTCTTTTCTCCCGCCCCCTTTCTAGTTCCGGAGCTTCATGAGTACGGTCTCCAGGGATTGCTAGCAGTCCTAGAAAAGGAACAGGAGCCACATCCATAGCTGCCGCATCAGCCAACGCATTCTGTTGCAAAGCATCAGCTCCAGCTTGCAACACCGCCCGGTCATCCTCCCCATGCAGCCCTGCCCAATAACGAATGAACACACAAGCATATATAACAAAATCAACATGCGAGTTAATAAGTTTTTTTTTTCAAAACAAGCCCTATTCCTGAGCTTCCAAATAGCCCAGCAAATTGCCGCCACCAGCGTAATCTGCACATTCCTGCTAACACCCACATACTGTGAAGCCCACCAAAAGTATTGAGAAAAGGACCCAGGCCTATTCGCGGCAACAATAGCTCTGGCAACCACCCCCCAAACGTATCTAGCTGCCACACAAGAAAAGAACAAGTGCCCAATGTTCTCATCCTCACTACAAAACCTACAAGTAAAATCTCCTACCCAATTGTTCCTCCTCATGTTGTCTTTGGTGAGAATAGCATTGTGCCAGATAAGCCACAACCAAATTTTAATCTTTAGGGGAATTTTAGCTTTCCACAGATGTTTGAAACTTCTATCAATCCCTACATTCGACAGATGTGTGTACATCGACTTAACAGAAAACTTGCCAGATTTATTCCACATCCACACTGGCCTATCTTTTTCCTGATTCAAACTCACCCCAGATAACATCTTTCTCATTTGTTCCTGAGGATTCAACCCATCAATATCCAACCATCTTCTAAAAGAGCATCTCCACCTCTTTCTTGCCATATCAGCCACAGTGATCGTTTGATTCTGGCAAATATCAAACAAATCAGGGAACTTATCCTTCAAAGGAATATCCAGACACCAAGCATCATGCCAGAAATCAGTCAACTCCCCATTACCAATCCTCATTCTCCTACCAGCCAAATAAAGATCCCTAATCTTAATCAAATCATTCCAACATGGAGAATCATTATGTCTGTGTTTCATAGTACTGATCCCACCTTTTTTCAAATACTTATTTCTCACAAAAACTTGCCATGGACCTTCCTCAGCTTCAAGGCGCCACCACCACTTACAAAGCAAGCAAATGTTAAAAAGTCTAATATTTTTAATCCCCAGTCCACCTTTTTTCCTGGGTCTACACACATATTTCCATTTAACCAGATGATATTTTCTTTTCCCGACCTTCCCATACCAAAAGAAAGCTCTAGTCTGTTTCTCAATTTCTTCCACATTTGATTTATGTAGAAAAAACATAGTCATGGGATAAACAGCCACACTGGAAACACAAGCAGTGATTTTAACATGCCTCCCTCCCAGAGATAAAGCACCCCCCATCCAACCATCTAACTTTTTGTTCAACCTGTCACCAATAAAGCTCATCTCAGCCACTGTGTATCTCCTGCTACAACCCGGCAACCCCAAATATTTGATTGGCCAACTACCCTTCTGACAGTTGAACATTTGAGCATAATTGGAAAGTTTCTCCTCATCATCCAACACCATCATCACCTCAATCTTCTCAAGTTAATCTTGAGACCAGACATGGATTCAAACAAATACAGCAACAATTTCAAGTTTCTAGCCCCGTCAGGATCATCTTTAATAAACAGGATAGTATCATCAGCATATTGCAGAATAGCAATCCCTTTATCAAACAAATTATCAACCAAACCTGTAAACAACCCACCAGCCTGTGCATTAAGCACCATTTTAGCCAAACATTCCCCAGCCAAATTGAACAAAAATGGAGAAAAAGGATCTCCTTGTCTAACCCCTTTATAACTGCCAAAGTAAGGACCAGTTTCCCCATTCACCTTAACACTGAGAGTACCCTGAGTCACAACACTTTTTAACCAAATCATCCAATCTTCACTGAAACCTTTCTGCCTACAACAGTAAAACAAAAAATCCCAATTGACCTTGTCATAAGCTTTCTCAAAGTCAATTTTCAACACCACACCCTGCTGCTTCTGACTATTCGATTCTTTCAAGATCTCATGTAACAAAGTCACCCCATCTTAAATAAACCTCCCTTTAATAAAAGCAGTCTGACACGTGTCAATTAATTTCCCCATTACAGGCTCAGTTCTAACCGTCAGAGTCTTAGTAAAAATCTAAACAGTACCTGGAACAGACAAATAGGTCTATACTTCTGGATTCTATCAGCATCATCACCTTTGGGCAACAGAGTAATCACCCCATAGTTAATGCTCCTCAAATCAATCTTATGAGCAAAAAAATCATCAAACACAGCCATAACATCAATTTTTATAATCATCCAACAATGTTGATAGAATTCAATAGGAATCCCATCAGGACCAGCAGCTTTATTTTTCTCCATCTGATCAATAACCTCTTTAACCTCTTTCTCAGTAAAAGGCACCCCCATCTTTTCCCTATCCTCATCATTAAGCTTCTCCCAATCTTGCCAATTGTCATCTGCAAGCCTAATAGAGAACCCACCAGCAGGACCAAACAAGGTTTTATAATAATTAGTGGCATGCTGCAGGAGATCATGAGTCCCCTGAATCTCATTCTCCCCATCTTTCATCGAAAAGACCATTTTCTTTCTCCTCACCCCATTAGCAATCCTGTGAAAATATTCAGTGTTATTATCACCTCTTAGCAACCAATTATCCCTCGATCTTTGATGCCAAAATCTCTCCTCATTCTCATACACCTCTAGCAACTCTTTCTGAATAATTTCTTTTCTTTTAAGTTGTTCAGCAGTAAGCAAAATCAACTCCTCAATACTTTCCAATTCCTGAAGCTCCTCCACCAATCTCTTCTTCTTTTTTTATCCTCACCCCTTATATGAGAACCCCATCCTTTCAAATCATTCCTGACATTCTTAAGTTTCTTCTGAAGCCTATCAAGACTATTCTTACCATTCACACATTTTTTCCAAACTTTCTCCACCCTAGTCAAAAAATCATCACACTGTAACCAACTTTTTTCAAATCTGAATTCCCTGCCACCCTTTTCCTGCCCTTCCATAGTATCCAGAATCAAAGGACTATGATCAGAAACTTCTCTAGACAACTTGTGCACTGTAGTAAGAGGAAACAACTTCTCCCATTCTTTACAAACTAAAATTCTATCCAACTTCTCCAAAGTCGGATTTTTCTGGTTGTTGGACCATGTAAACTGCCCTCCAGACATGAGGATCTCCCTTAAGCCATATGCATTAATAATCGAATTAAACATGTGCCCCCACATATTCAAAGAGTGACCCTTGTTTTTCTCATAAGCACATATGATCACATTAAAATCGCCACCCACCAACAAAGGAATAGATTGATCCTGACAAACATCAGCTAACTCTAATAAAAACTCCTCTTTATTCTCCTCTTGAGCAGCCCCATATACTAATACCAAATGCCACTGAATTTGTTTCAAAACATCAAAGACCTTCATCTTAACATGGAATTTGCCCACAGACACATCGAGCTGATTCAGTTTAGAGGAACGTAGGCCCCCCAAAATGCCCCCAGATCTTCCCACAGAAGGCAGCCAACTCCAAGAGAATTGATTCATAGGATCAATTCTCCTGAAAAAAGCATCAGAATAATCTTTCTTAATAGTTTCTTGCAAACCAATAAAATCCACTCTCTCTTGTCTCAACAAATTATTCAAATAAGCACTTACACCCTTCTTCCCCACACCTCTAATATTCAAAATAACACCTATCATAATACATATTTTCTCTCTCTTGTTCCAGTCGCAACACCACTCATAGGGTGATAGTTGTGAACCTTCACAGCAGCAGCTTTTAACTTTCTCTCCTTCATAACAAAACTAGCTCTCAACTTTTTCTTTTGTTTCCTAGAAACCACAGGAGTAAATTCCTCCTCATCATTACTATCACCCTTCTAGTCCAGAAACAAGACCTTCTCATTCAAATCAACCTCAACTTCATTCTCTACCTGTCTCCTATCCTGTAAACTATGCCTAGCAATTTCTAATTCTTTCAGAGAATTAATATGATCCAAAGATATAGAAGAAGCATCTACCCCCATATCCAAAGCTCTATGCATAATAATATCATCATCCAAAGCAGCAAAAGAATTATGTAAAGTTAAATTTGTACCTGATAAATCTCTAGGAGGTTGTTGAGTCAAATGCCTTTCAACCATGTTTCTAGCACCACCTTGATCAGCCACCCTTCAACTCATTCTTATAACTTGTTCCTCTACACCAGCCACATGTTCAGACTGAGAACCCACACTTTCCTGAGTAGAACCATCAGGTTGAGACAGGTCAACAGCCACCACTTCGTGGTCTTGATTGACAACCTCCATATCTTGAGCTCCCTCCATCACAGACCCCCCATCAATCCCTTTTTTTCCACTATCAGAGGAAGACCCAAAGGATGCATCAGTAGATACACTGTCATCTTTTGCCTGGGCACCCTCATCCTTTTCTTCCCCCTCTTCCAGAAAATGACCATAATGCTTCTTAAGCTCATAATTTTTGTCACTGCTCCTATCCTTCAACAAACCCCTGATAAAGTCATCAAACCTCTGAGGGCCAGCAACAACCTCAGCACTGGAATCTTTAACCAAAGTAGATGATAAATTCTAGATGACTTCCATGTGAACATCACCCAACCCAGCACTATCAGACACATCTTCCTGAGCGCCAACTTGCAGTCCCACATCAGCTGTTCTGGTTTGAGTAACTGTCCCACCACCACCACCATTGTCACCTTCTACATTTTCTCTGATAACAATCCCTCTTGAACGACCATCACCTCCAGAGCGAGCCCAAATGTTAGCCATTTTGGTCCCAAAAGAAACCCCCCCAGAGTCCTCCTGCTCCACCACAACCTGTTTACCCTTGTCCAACCCAGCTTCACTAGCATCATTACCACCATGTTGACGACCACCAGCAACCCCACCACTACCTGCACCAGGTCCAGTCCTTTGCCCACTATTTCCATCAGGCCTCCTATGCTCAGCTTCCTCCTCAGTCCCCTTATCCAGCACATTATCACCATCCTGTCCATCAATCCCATAGAAGAAGGCAAGGTGGTCACAGCATCAGGAGCAAAAATCTCCCTAGTGTATTTGAATTCATAAATTCCCCCTGCATCTCCCCCCTTCCGGTGACAGATTTCTACCTACTGGTCTGTTTTGACAGATTTCTGCCATTATTTGCATTTGCTTCTTATTGATTCCTTTTTGAGTTCTCTTTTGGGGAATTGAGCTTTTTGAAGGAGTTACTATAGTAGCTTGTGTTTTTAGTGAAAAGTTTTTCTGTTCCAAAGCTAAACCCAAAGTTCTATTATCTTTTGAATGCACTAATGTTGCTAATGAAGATTGTGTGAAGTTTTGTATGAAGGAAAATTTTCAGGTGTAGAGAGAGAATGATGTAATGAGATGAAGAATGGACAAAATCTCAACCTTGGGGATGCCACCCCGGTGTCACCCCAAGAAATATCCAAGAGGTACAACCGTCAAAGCTTGGGGATGCCCAAGGCATCCCCTTCTTCATCAATAAAAAGCTCAGGTCTGTCTAGACACTTCGTTTTTGTTGTTTCATCCACTGTTGTGTTGTTTGGAGCATCTTAGTTTTCATTTTCTTTGCTTAATTTGTTTATTTTCCTTGAATAAAGTAGTTTGTACCCCCGTTCTTGCTGTGTTATTTCAAATAAGTTGCTTGGTGTTGGAAAAGAGTAGAAAGTTCCTGCTTGATAAGTGCAAGAGGAGCTTGCACTGTGACTTAGACTTTAGCATGACATGCTAGGTGTTGTTTTAACCTTATGCTTAGTGATTATTGCTGTAGCATGTCTTGTTCCAAACAATTGGGATTTCTTAGTGTGCCTTGAAAGAATCATGCGTTGTTTTAGCATGCAAAAGCATAGTATTGTGGTGTTCTCCTTTGATGCTTTGTTTGGGTTGACTTGGTACATGATCACACCATGTTATGACTATGAACAAGTCACCATAGCCTCTATGATCATTTAGTCCTTGACTTGTAGTACCACTCTATGCTTTGATTAGTAATGTTTTATTGCTCTACATGATTATGGCCATTATTGCTCTCTTAGTTGGTTGCTCCCAGTCTTTTGCTAGCCTCCACTTGTATGAGTAAGCTCTACTCATGCTTCCAATTCCCAAGAAACCAAGTTATTCCAAAGTTTCCACTATAAATTCCTTTGCATGGTGTGTTACACCATTCCAAGTATATTCTTGTTTTCAGCTATCTTCCAATTTAAAAAGTATTTTGTTATGTGAAAACTTAGTGATTAAAGCTCTCACAAACTTGATGGCACACTTTATATTCTTTGCCCCTAATAAACTTGAACCATTGTGTCATCTATGTTGTATATGCTTGCACTTATACGTTGGAATTAGCAGAACCGTGCTGTCACGGGGAACGTTTTCAACGTTGCACTTGTACTTTGTACACAGTTGATATCATGCTCTTTTGTCTATGGATTCACCGGTGTGAAATAAAGAAGGAGCTCGTAAGTCCATGGAGTTATGTATTTTGTGTTAGAGTAATGCCTAGGCCGCTAGCCTAAGCCATGCCTAATCATGGTGGAAACTTGCAGCATCACCATAATGAGCATTCTGTGAAGCATCCTCAATAAAAATCTATGCACATAGTAAATAAAAAGATCGCTGACACTACTAGAAAAATGGCCTTTAGTGGCGCACCATGAAACATCATCTGTGGCGCACTAGCAGTGCGCCACGTGCCTTGCGCTACAGAAGTTTAAACTTCTGTGGCGCACTGCCTAGTGCGCCACAGAAGTTTAGAGACAGGCGTGGCGCACATGCTAGTGCGCCACAGAAGTTTGGGCAGGTGCGCCACGCGTATGAAACGATAACCGTGGCGCACTAGGTGCTGTGCGCCACGGATGTAAATTTCAAAATTCAAAAAAAAAAAGCAGCAGATCTGGATCTCGTCGTCAGTGCGGCCGCGCGTTGGTGCAGGTCGCCATCGCCGTCAGTGCGGTCGCGCGTCGGTGTCGTCGTCGGAACTGCAAGGTGGAGGAAGAGGAGAATAGGAGGAAGAGGAGGAGAAGAAGAAGATGAGGCAGAGGAGGAGAAGAGGAGGAGGAGGAGGAGGAGAAGAGGAGGAAGAGGAGGAGAAGAAGAAGAAGAGGAGGCAGAGGAGGAAGAGGAGGAGAAGAACAGGAGGCAGAGGAGGAAGAGGAGGAGAAGGAGGCCGCCGTTGCACCGCCGTCGCGAGGAGGAGGAGAAGGAGGCCGCCGTTGCACCGTCGTCTCCCGTTGTCACTGCGAGGAGGAGGAGAAGGAGGTCGACGTCATGCCATCGCTGCAAGAAGAGGAGAAGGGGAAGGAGGAGAAGGGAGAAGGAAGAAGGAAGAAGGAAGAAGGAAGAAGGAAGAAGGAAGAAGGAAGAAGGAGAAGGGAAAGGGAGAGGAAGAGGGAAAAGGGGAAGGGAAAAGTGGAAAGGGAAAGGGAGGAGGAGGGCGGGGTGGGGATTCAAATTTGAATCCCGCCCAAGCTTATCCGTGGCGCACTAGGTGTAGGTGCTCTACGGATAAGTCGCCCTGTATTTTTTTTTCTGCAGGAAAAAATGGTTTTTTGACCGTAACTTTTTACTCTTTTCGAATTTTGAAATGCGAGCAGATGCGAAATCTCGTTCTCGTCATTTTGGTATATTATACGATTTTTTTCGATATCGTATGCAAAAGTTACGGCCTTTTTACCGTGGCATAACTTTTTTTTGCAAATAAAGTCGAAACTCGTTTTTGTTAATTTTACTAGAAGCTATACCACATTACCTACCTAAATATGAAAGGATTTAATTTTTTGAAGTGTTTATCATTTTCTTTTATTTTTTGCAAACCCTAAAAAGGCGATCCACGGGGGGGGGGGGGTGGGGTTGGTGCATGCCACTACATCTGTGGCGCACATGCCATAGTGCGCCACAGAGAGTACAAACTTCTGTGGCGCACTATGCCATGTGCGCCACAGATGCTTGTGGATGGTTCACAGCAGAGAGGGGCGTGCGCTTAGGCGTAGCGCACCCCCCCATGTGCGCCACAGATGACACTAACAACCGTGGCGCACATGACTATAGTGCGCTACAGATGTTTGGCGTGCGGCCAACAGGGCCCTGGCCCACACACATCTGTGGCGCACTATAGTCATGTGCGCCACGGTTGTTCTAGTTACTAGTAGGGCACTGCCCACAGGTGAGCCACGCCTGTTTTAGCCGTGGGGCACTTCAACCATGTGAGCCACGGATGTGCTGATTACCTATAGCTGTTTTCCTAGTAGTGTGAGATGCTCATTGTCTGCTTGCCTTGTCATTTTGGTTATGGGTACCCCGTTGGAGGTTATCTATGATACACATGTACTTACTATGACAAGAACTTACACGTGACTGAAGTTGAGTAGCATGAGGTGTGGCCCTCGTATTCAAGGGACTTGAGATTTCCAACTTATACTTTGTCAACCATATACTCCATATTTTTTCACTTTAACCTTAATCACTTAAAGATGCTTACGATAGGGGCAATGAGGGCTGAAAGCTAACAAGTACCATAATTTTTGGAAGATCTTTTTGAAACTTGAAATCTCTGCTTCCCTTTATGAAGGGCCTTTCTTCCACCATTATTTGAGTCTCCACCTTCTACCTTTAGGCACCATTAAGAGAGCATAGTTGCCATTCTGTGTGTAGTGTCTCAAAACTCATTGATTGATGCATATTGTTGATATTGCTTGTTCTTGTGCTATTTGTATCTAGTCACTCTTATGAACTTTGAAGGTGTCCTATGCATTTATTTGCTACTCTATGAGGGACAAGCTGAATGCCACTATGCCATGTTTTCTGTATGTGAAACAAATAAACGTTTTTCAATGCATGTTATTCATGATCTTTGTCTGTAGCCTTTCATGTTGCATGCATAGTTACTTTGTCTTATTATTAGAACTCCATCTTTCATGCACATGTTTAGAGTTCTTTGATAAGCTTTCAATGCTTGCAAATGGTTTGATCTTGGTTTTGACGGTGCATGTCACCTCAAAAATTATTCTTTTATCACTTACCTACTCGAGGACGAGCAGGAGTTAATCTTGGCGATGCTTGATACGTCGGAAACGTATCTATAATTTTTGATGCTCCATGCTTGTTTAGTATCTACTTTGCTTTGCTTTGTCTACACTTTGAGGTGTTTTTATATATTTTCTGGAACTAACCTATTAACAAGTTGCCACAGTGTCAGTTGCCTGTTTACTTCTGTTTTAATCCTTTGTTACAGCAAACCGGTGGGCTTGACAACCTCACTGATTCGTTTGGGAAAGTCTTGAGTTTATGTTGTGCAGGTTTCCACGTTGCTTGCAACACCTTTGAGACGTTTCCTTCCTCCTACTAGTTCTATAACCTCGGTTTCTTACTGAGGGAAAACTTGCTGCTGTGCTCATCATACCTTTCTCTTGGGGTTTGCAACGAAGCGTCCCATGACAGTGCTGGGCGCCATCACACGTGCAGCTCCTGAACTGTACGAAAATTCTGTCAGAAATTTCATGGTTGATGGATATGATGACCCCGTGACATATGAAAAAGTGATGATGAGCTCAGGTTCCAACAAATGGCTAGAAGCCATGCAATCCGAGATGGAATCCATGTATGAAAACCAGGTTTAGACCTTGGCGGACTTACCCCACGACCGAAAGGCCATTGAGAATAAATGGATTTTCAAGAAAAAACTAATGCTGATGGTAATGTGGCCATCTATACAGCTCAACTTGTCGCAAAGGGGTTTTGAAAAATTCAAGGAGTTGACTACAATGAGACTTCTCTCCTGTAGCGATGATAAAGTCGGTTAGGATTATGTTAGCAATTGCTGTATTTTTTGATTATGAAATTTGGCAGATGGAATTCAAAACCGCATTCCTCAATGGTAATATTGAAGAAGAGTTGTATATGGTACAACCAAAGGGTTTTGTCGATCCTAAGGATGCTGACAAGGTATGCAAGCTTTAGCGATCCATCTTTGGACTAAAGCAAGCATCCCGGAGTTGGAATCTCCGCTTTGATGAGGTGATCAAAGGGTTTGGATTTGTGAAAACTTACGTAGAAGCTTGTATTTACAAGAAAGTGAGTGGGAGCTCTGTGGCATTTCTAATATTATATGTGGATGGCATATTATTGATTGTAAATGATATAGATCTTTTAAATGATGTTAAAATTTATCTAAATAGCAAATTTTTGATGAAGGACCTTGGTGAAGCATCATACATATTAGGAATCAAGATCTATAGAGATAGATGAAGACGTCTAGTTGGGCTATCACAAAGTACATACATTGATAAGATTTTAAAGAAGTTTAAATGGACAAAATTAAGAAAGGATTCTTACCTATGTTGCAAGGCAAGGCATTGAGTAAGACTCGGAACAAAGAGAGATAATGGATAAGATCCCCTATGGCTCAGCCATAGGCTCTATAATATATTACATGTTATGTACAAGACAGGATGTGGCACATACTATTAGTTTGACTAGCAGGTACCAATATGATCCAGGTTCCGAACACTAGATAACGTTCAAGAATATCCTTAAGTACTTAAGAATGACTAAGGATATGTTTCTCGTGTACGGAGGTGAAGAAGGGGTCGTCGCTAAGTGTTATGTCGATGCTAGCTTCAACACTGATCCGAATGACTCTAAGTGTCAATCCGGGTACGTGTTTCTCATGAATGGAGCAACAATTAGTTGGAGGAGCTCCAAATAATCTGTGGTGGCGGGATCAACAACGTAGGTGGAATATGTTGCTGCTTCAGAAGCGGCGCAGGAGCAGTTTGGATGAAGAAGTTCATAACGGAACTGGTTGTGGTTCCTAGTGCATTAGACCCAATGATGATATATTGTGACAAAAAGGGAGCCATAGCCAACGCCAAGGAACCAAGGTATCACAAGAATTCCAAGCATATCAAGGTCCAGTTTCACTCCATCCACGAGCATGTCAAGGATGGAGATATACATATTTGTAAAGTACATACGGATCTGAATATGGCAAATCTGTTGACTAAAACTCTCCCTAGGGCAAAACATAATCAACACCATAACTTCATGGGTGTTAGATTCATCACTATATAAACTAGATTATTTTCTCTAGTGCAAGTGGGAGACTGAAGGGAATATGCCCGAGAGGCAAAAATAAAGTTGTTATCACTACTAGGAAAACGGCTATAGGTAATCAGCACATCCGTGGCTCACATGGTTGAAGTGCCCCACGGCTAAAACAGGCGTGGCTCACCTGTGGGCAGTGCCCTACTAATAACTAGAACAACCGTGGCGCACATGACTATAGTGCGCCACAGATGTGTGTGGGCCAGGGCCCTGTTGGCCACACGCCAAACATCTGTAGCGCACTATAGTCATGTGCGCCACGGTTGTTAGGGTCATCTGTGGCGCACGTGTTCCTGGTGCGCTACGCCTAAGCGCATGCCCACCTCTGCTCTGAAACGGCCACAAACTTCTGTGGCGCACTCCGCCTAGTGCGCCACAGGGACTAGGAGCATCTGTGGCGCACTCGGCCTAGTGCGCCACAGAAGTTTGTACTCCCTGTGGCGCACTGGGTCCGTGTGCGCCACGGATGTGTCGATTCTTTTAGGACAGCACTTTATGTGCACATGTGTGCCCACACATCCACCACCCACAATTCACTTTCCCCTTCTTCTTCCTCCTTAGATCTAGTCGGGATCTTCTCCTTCCCACCTCAATTTCTCCATACATTCACCATTTTTAGCATGTAAAACTTGCTTTGGATGTTACATAAGTAATAGAGGAGGTCTCCGGTCTCTCATCTATCCGTCTCCGGTCGACGCGCGCACCTCTCCTTTCCATCTTTCTCGCGATCGGTCTCTCATCTCGGTAAGTTGTCCATGTAAGGATGTGTTCATGTGTATATGGATGATGCATGTGCTCATATGTATGTAGATGATCGATGCTCATGATGTGTGTATGTGTGGAGAGGATCGATGGTCATATGTGTGTGTATATGGAGAGTATCGATGATGCTCATGCATGTGTGTATGGAGAGGATAATGATATGTTCATGTGTGTATGGATCGGTCTCTCTCTCTCTCTCTTGTGTTTGTATGTGAACAAGTTGCCATTTGTTTTGCCAAAATGTTGATTCATTTCCATTTTGGCAAGACTTTGGCATTTCGCAAAGATCCTAATTTTAGGATAGGTCATGCCGAAATTTTCTATCGACCATTGCATGCATGCATTCATTATGTGGTTCTAATAGACTTCAAAATTGTATCGTGTACATCGTGCAGGAAAAAATGGTCCGCATAATGAGCGAAGGCATTGTGGCTAGATTTTTGAAATGTGCGACGGCCGACATGATACGAAATAACAAGACAGATATAAGATGTCCGTGCAGAAGATGCAAACTCAACTGGGTGATCGACCCAGATTCCGGGAATCTGCAGGCGCATCTGCTCCGCCATGGTTTCATGGATGGATACACTCGTTGGATAAGTGATGGCTTAGATGATGGAGACGGTGAAGAAGGTGGCCAACATGACGATGATCATCATCACGGCGAGAACGGGCGAGATGATGAAGAGGCTCCTGGAGATGGTGAAGGTGCGGAAGCAGACCGGGATGATGATGATCTAGATGCCGGAGGAGCAGACGACGATGGAACAACGTCAGGCTGGGTGCGGGACCCTTATGTGCAAGAGTTGCTTCTCAAGCAGACGAGTAACGCCAGGGCTGCCGCTAGAGAGAAAGCCAAGCTTGCGCAACTTGAGAAAGACGCGGTTACTCCATTGTATGAAGGATGCAGGCCCGATGATACCCGGTTGAATGTAACGCTCAAGGCTATGGAGACGAAGGCAAAGCACAAATTGAGCGACGCAAGCTTCGACGATATGATGGCATTCTGGCACGATCGTCTCCCGGAGGGGAACACATGTCCAACTAGTATCGAGGATGCCAAGAAAATCGTCTGTCCTCTCGATCTACCGCACGTTAGATATCACGTATGCATCAACGATTGCATCATTTATCGGGGCGAGGACGCGGAGAAAACCACATGTCCGGTGTGCGGCGTGAGTCGATACAAGAAAGGGAAGAAAGCACCTCGAAAAGTGGTATGGTACTTTCCTATCACCCCTCGTCTGCAGCGCTATTTCGCGGACCCTAAGGAAACGAAGCTCATGCGATGGCATGCGGAAAGGAAGAAGCCAGGAGATGATGATGACCCCGAAAAGGATGAGCTGCTGATGCACCCTTCAGATGCTAGCCAGTGGAAAGCATTGGACCTCGAATTCCCAGAATTTGGTGGAGATTCGAGGAACATCAGGCTTGGTGCGAGCACCGATGGACTCAATCCGTTCGGTAGCCAGAGCAGCACGCACAGCACTTGGCCCGTGTTTGTATGGATGTACAACCTCCCTCCATGGTTGTGCATGAAGAAGAAGTACATACAAATGAGTATGCTAATTCAAGGGCCGAAACAACCTAGTACCGACATCAATCTGTATCTCGGGCTGTTGAAAGAGGAGCTAGCCACGTTATGGGAATCTGGAGCCAATACTTACGACGCCGTCGCACAAGATTATTTCACTATGAGAGCCGCGTTGGTCACTACGGTGTAAGACTATCCAGGTTGCGGGTATATCTTGGGGCAGGTTATCCAAGGATTCTGCGCATGCGTTAGGTGCATGGATAACACAAGCTATCTCCAACTAGAGAAAGATCCAGGGTCATCGAAAGCCGTGTTCATGGCGCACCGGAGGTGGCTCGGCAAGAATGATCCATGGAGAAAACGTGGAGACCTGTTCGATGGCAAATCAGAGACCCGAGGAATCCCAGAGCGTAGGAGCAGCGAAGAAGTGGAAGAGTTGCTGAAAAACTGGAAAGATTGTCCTAAGCCTGGAAAGAAGCGAAAGAGGCAGCAACAAGACAAGCCGCTAATGAAGGTATGGAAAACAAGGTCTGTTTTCTGGGAGTTGCCATACTGGAAGTTTCTCCGCACGCCTCATAGCCTCGACATCATGCATATCACGAAAAACGTGTGCGAGAGTCTGGTCGCCACCATAATCAACATGCCAGATAGGACGAAAGATGGTCCGAAAGCAAGGCACGACCTGATATGCTTGGGTATCCGGAAGGAGCTTCACGGAGGACACACTACTCCTGATGATCAGGAAGATGACGATGATCATGAGTCGGAGACGACACAAGGTCGTCGGAAGGGTAAAAAGTTCAAGAAGAACGAATATTACTGCCCTCCTTCTTGCTTCACTCTAAGCCAGGATGAGATCAAACAGTTTTTCAAGTGCCTTCTAGGAGTCAAATTTCCTTACGGCTACGCGGGCAAGACAAGCAGATACCTAGACGAGGCGAAGCAGAGGTTCAGTGGCATGAAGTCTCACGACTGTGCCGTGCTAATGACGCAGGTACTTCCGGTCGCACTAAGAGGGATAATGGACGAGCACGTCCGTGAAACGTTATTTGGCCTATGCAAGTTTTTCGACGTCATCTCTAGGAAGTCGATTGGCTTGAATCAGCTCGGAAGGCTACAGGAGGAGATCGTGGTGATACTATGTGAGCTTGAGGTCTACTTCCCACCCGCATTCTTCGACATTATGGTGCATCTGCTGGTCCATGTCGTGGAGGACATCGTACAACTCGGGCCGATGTTTCTCTGCAGCATGATGGCGTTCGAAAGGATGAACGGACACATCAAAGGATACGTTCGCAACAGGTCCCGTCCAGATGGAAGCATAGCCAAGGGCTTTCTGGCCGAAGAGTGCATCTCTTTCTGCACGAATTATCTAGACATCGAGAACCCTGTCGGTCTTCCCGTCAACAGACACCTTGGAAAGCTCGACGGATCTGGTCACCGAGAGGGTCGTCGCATACTGCATGCAGACTTCGATTTTTGACGCGCAGACTTTGATCGAGCAAACCTCGTCGCGCTACAGCATTTAGAACTGGTCGATCCTTGGGTACAGAAGCACAAAAGGTTAATCGAGAAGAAGTACAGTGACCGGGGCATACAGAGGACGCAGGGAGAAATAATCAAAGAGCACAACTCAGATTTCACGCGTTGGTTTAGGCAGACGCTCCTTGATAATCCCCCGCGCTCGCATTCTTCTGACACGGAAAAGATCATATTCACCTTGTCGCAGGGACCGATGCAAAACGTCGTGACCTATCAGGCGTATGATATCAACGGCTACACATTCTACACGGAGGAAAAGGACAACAAGTGTGATTATCAGAACTCAGGCGTAACGTCGGAATTCTACACCGATGACAACGTGAAGGACAGATTCTACGGAAGAATCGAGGAGATCTGGGAGCTCGACTACTGTGGAGAAAAGGTGCCAATGTTCCGTGTCAGATGGGCAAAGAGCGTCGAAAGAGAAGACCGGTATTTCACAACCATGGTTATACCCGAAGCAGCCAAATCCAAGGCCGCCGGTGCAAACGTGGCCGCGAAAAATGAACCGTGGGTACTGGCTACCAAAGTGGACCAATGTTTTATCATTACCGACCCGAGAAAGCCTAGCCGTGTTGTCGTGAGGAGAGGAAAAAGAAACATCATCGGAATGGATGGAGTCGCCAACGAGCAAGACTTCGACCAGTACGGCGATCCAAAGATTGAAGATGACGACGACTACGATGCAGCAACATACATCACAAGAAGAAAAAGGACAACCCTACCCAAAAAAGGTAGCCCGTTCGAAAGAAGAAACATTAAAGTGCCGGGGCTAAATTATTCAACCGCGACAAAGAAGGGAAAAAAGATTGTAAAACGCTAGCTCAAAAAATATTGTAAACGCGTGGTCAAAAAAGATTGTAATATTCATGAACAAAGTATTATGAAATTTAGTTATACTTTAAATCATATTTTTGGGCATTTTTGGAATATTATTACTTTTGGGCATTTTTGGAATATTTAAAAGTATTTTAAAATCAAAATAAAACTTCTATGGCATATATCACCACTTTTGGGCATTTTTTGGAATATTTAAAAGTGTTTTTAAAATCAAAACAAAAAATTGGGGCACCAGGATTCGAACCTGGGTGCTCTCAGGTTTAGAATAGAGTAGTGGGCAGAACCAGTGGGATAGGCTAGTATAATTGTTAGCTAGTGGGTCTGTAGTTCTCTTATCCAGTAGTTAGAAGCCGATAGGCGTAGCGCACTAGCCCGTAGTGCGCTACAGATATCCGTAGCGCACTATGCCCAAGTGCGCTATGCCTAACTGGCTTTATCCACTCGATCGAGCCGCCTCTCTCATCCCCATCGCTCCATCTCAGCCCGAGCCCCCTCTCTCATCCCCATCGACGCGCCGCCGCCGCATCCCATCTGCATCAACGCGCGCCCGCCAGGAGGAGGTGGAGGAGGAGCGTCGCCCGCGCGCCAGCCAGCTGCAGGACGAGGAGCGCCGCCCACGTGCCAGCCAGGAGGAGCGTTGCCCGCGCACACGCCAGGAGGAGGTGGAGGTGGAGCGTCGCCAGCCAGGAGGAGGTGGAGGAGGAGCGTCGCCCGCTCGCTCGCCTCGCTAGTGGACTCGACCGTCTACAACCCTGCCTCGCCAGCCACCTCACCCGCAGGCTCGTCCTCGTCCTCGTCTCAGAGAGGTGAGTCTTCTCCCCTCTCTCCATCTCCCCCCTCTCTCCATCTCACCCGCGGGCATTGATTTAGAATTAGATTTAGGTTTAGGTTGACAGTGAGGTTTAGGTTGATTTAGGATTAGGTTGACAGTGAGGTTTAGGTTGATTTAGGATTAGATTTAGGTTTAGGTTTAGGTTTAGGTAGTAGCAGTAGCTTGATTTAGGTTGATTTAGCAGTAGATTTAGTGCTGAAATGATGCAAGCTGTTAATCTGAAATGGTTTACCATTTCGATCTGAATTCGATATTTTTTTCTCATAGTGATCTGAATTCGACTTTAATGTTTGTAGTATAAACAGTTTTGGCTTGAAATGGGCTAGTTAAACCAGTGCAGTAGTTTTTTAAGCAATAAATGGATACTTTTCTAACCTCTCCATGTTCTGTTAATAAATCAGTCAATCATGTCACTAGATGGTTTTCCTGTAGCTTCTATGTTTGTCCCTTCCCTCTTACTGTTCCAATCAATTCTAGTGCTCACCACAGTTACCAGTACAACCTATGCCAGTGCAACCTATGCCAGTGCTCACCTCAGTTACCTGCATCACTTCTCACTCTTCTCATGCAATGCAGCAGTAGATTAATATAGGACTAGATATGTGCAGTAGATGGCCAATGTCCTTATCATGGTGATAATAGTCATGAATTTTTTTAACCCAAGCACTAGATTAATATAGCACTAGATATGTGCAGTAGATTAATATAGCACTAGATTAATATGGCATTGATGTCCTTATCATGGTGATAACAGATATGTGCAGTAGATTAATATAGCACTAGATGGTCATATATTCTTTAACCCAAGCATGAAATAAAACATCACTCATGCATCAAGTCCAGTAACTTCTTGCAAGTCCAGTAGATGAATATAGCAGTAAGATGGTCATATTTTATCAAGTCCAGTAATAATAGACAGAGAGCCTGAGCCATTGGTTGATCAGATTAGGAAAAACTTGTGGACTATGTAAGTGTTGAATGCATCTGCCGGTGGACTGTGTAAGTGTTGATCAGATCAGACAGAGAGCCTTTGTAACCTGTGGACTGTGTTGCTGTCAAGTTAGATGTAGTTGCTGTCAAGTTAGATGTCTGCATTGCACCTGTAGTTGCTGTCAAGTTGCTGTCAAGTTAGATGTCTGCATTGCACCTGTAGTTGCTGTCAAGTTAGATGTAGTTGATGTCAAGTTAGATGCCTGCATTGCACCTGTAGTTGCTGTCAAATTAAAACAAGTCTGCATTGCACCTGTAGTTGTTGTCAAGTTAGATGTCGAGCTTGTGCTTGCCAAGGTGAACTGAATTGAACTGTGTATACTTGTCATTTGCTATTATTTGCTGTCATTTGTTCACAGAACTAAAAATTATGTTGCCGTCATTTTCTTGCTAAACTTGTGCTTGTTATGGTGTATGCTGTATTCTCATTTTCTTATTGCAAGCAAATGACAGCAAGGATTGTTGTTATTGTTGTAGCACTTGAAATTATTCTTGTGCTTGTATGAAGCACTTTATTATGTCCCGTATGCAGGTTCTTGTATGAAATGAGTCCTGATTTTTGCCAAAATGTTGATTAACTTCCGTTTCGGCAGAAATCGGGCACTCCTAGTTTAAGAAAATTAGCAAAGGTCATGCCGGATTTTTCCGTGCATTTAACCAATTATTTGTTTTTTATTAGTGCAAAGATGTGTGACAACGACGAGGCTGGATGTTCTAAGCGCATCAGCGCTGAAGGAGAACTCAGACCTCCGAATAAACAATTGACATTCTGGGAGGCGGCCCAGCGTCTAGAAGACGATGAAGAATACCATCCTTCGGAGAGCGAGGATGATGAGATGGAAGACGCGGAGGAAGAAGCCTAAGGAACAGCGGACGATGAAACCACTGATGGCGGCGAGGGCACAGGGAGTGGTAGCAACCCTCCTAAGAAGAAGAAGAAGCCGAAGGACCGGCGCCCGAACACGGTCGGCACGGTCAGGGAGGAAATTACCGAAGTGAGCCCATCAGGGGTTCCTTTGGAGCCCGCCCTTGTCGTCAAAGGGTACGGTGGGCAAGTGGCGGCGATCACCCGGACAACCATCTCGATCAACACCGAGAATCTCCGGCATAAAGATAATGGCCACTTGCGCACACTCCTCTTCGAGAAGCTGCACGCAAGATACAAGTTCCCCGCTAAGTATCAGAACACAAATTATCATGGGAACGAAGTAAACAAATCCGCCCTCACAAAGATGAGCACCGCCCTGGCCAGCTGGAGAACCCGGATAAAGAAGAAGATCTATAAAGAAGGGCAAAAGTCTCGAGGAGATCGAGAAGATTGACCCGCAGATCACCGAAGATCAGTTGCGGGAGTTCAAGGAGAGGTGTGAATCCGAAAGAGCCCTGGCCAATAGTAATCGGGGAAAGGTGCTGCAGGCGATGAATATAGGTCATCACCATCTCGGATCTGGTGGATACAGAACCGCGGAGGCCAAATGGAATAAGGAGGACGAAGAGTATAGATCCAAGGGGATAGAAAACCCCTTTGCTAAATTCGAACCCGGGCAGGTTCGAAACTTCATCAGGGCCCGTTACCATGTGGACCCAAAAACCAAACAACTCACCGCGGATCCTGCGGTGAAGGAATTCGAGGAAATTGTGGTAAGTATAATCTAATTACCGCGGATCAACACGATTGCAATCTAATCGATGATCTAAATGATTCACTGTTACTTCTTCTGGAGGAGGAGGAAATTGTTGCTAGTCATGGATCCCAGGGTTCCTCATCCCAGGGGTCGACGGCGGCCACCCGGTGGGATAACCCTTTTAACAGGGCGATGAACCGGGCCAAGAAAATAGAGCCGGTTACGAAGAAGCCGTCGTCGGCTGGCCGTCTGGCCGGCCTCGGGGGTAAGAATTGGGTGGATCATTTTGGTCCACCGCCGAGGACGCATGTGGCGCCGTCGGGAAGGAGCGAGGAGGAAAACAGAGAGGTTCAAGAACTTAAGGCACAAGTGGCGCGGATCCCGCAGATCGTCCAAGACAACCTGGCAATCACCCTTATGTCCTTCCTGCCTACCTTGGTGGAGTCAATAGCGAACTGGAGTGCGGGTGGTCGAGTAGGGCCGTGCCCGATAACAAGCATGGTCAGCATCCACTCGAACAACGCGGCGCCGACGAATCAGGCGAACTACGTGTTCGTGACTCCGCCCGCTAGCACCGCGGAGCCGCAAGTGTTGGTGACTCCCCCTGCCATCACCGCGGCGCCGGAGTACATGTTGGTGCCCCCCTGCCATCGTCGCGGCGGCACCGGAGCTCCAAGCACCCGTCGGTAGGGAGAATACACCGGCGGCCAGCACCGCGCCATCAAGCAGCCCTTCCGTCTCTTGCACGCCCGTCGCCGTATGCGGTGCGTCGACATTAGCCGATCTCGACGCCATCACGGTAAACAAATTGCTTTAATTACCGCCTTTCATGCCATCTATATATTACTCTTGTGGCATCTCGCTCTGACGACGCCGTACATGTTTTCTACAGACGGATGTTCCTTGCACTCTCTTATGCTACGTGAACAACGAGCTGAGGGATGTTGCCAAGGGTACCATCGTTCAACCCTTGCAGCGCACGTTCCACTCAAAACCGATGCCAGATAGCGTGCACAGGGTTAAAATTAGTCGGGTGCTAAGGGGATGCGACGACCTGGAACCTCCCATTCAACCCCCAGGAGCGGATGAAGAAGAGTCGTCTGTCCTCAGAAGTTGCTTCGGCTTGTTCATGCTATGGCCAAAGAGCATGATCCGTTTGGGGACGGCGGGGGCCATCACGCCACAGACAACAGCACCGCCTGTCGTGCCAGCGACAAGCGGTGGCAAGGCCCCCTTACCGCCCTCGCCGTCACCTCCACTCGGTGGGTCGGATGATCATGTTGATGATATGCACATGGCGCAGGATCCGGCCGAGGACTTCGAAGACTGGAATGATCACTTCTTCAGCACTCAGTTTGGCAACGAAGAAGACCTAGCTGGTGGCCCCACAGAGAAAGCCACTATCACCAAGCGTTTGTTTGGTTCTCAGGAGACGCCTCCAGCTTGTGCCTTTACAGAGCCAGCTGATACAACCAACCGGCCCTTTATTCTAAGCCCTGACACACTACATAGGGCGGCCGGTGCTCAGATTGCGGTGCCTGCCCGCTCTCCAAAAGGAAAAAAGGGCAGGAAAAGAAAATCTAGCAGCTCGAGCCAGCCGGTGGCGTCAACAACTGCGAATCCGATCAGGTTTCGGGACGGGCCACCAAGACCCGAGGGTATTATGTGGAGGATTCATGTGGCGGGTGAGCCCATGCTACCTAAGAATTTGCGGAAGCTCGCCAGTTCGGAATTGCAGAGTGTGCATGACGGCGTGCTGACGATAGAGAGATGCCTTCTATCGGAGAAAGATCCCTCGCACCCAGTATTCGTGGTTAAGGTGCCACCAGGCTTGGGCTTCGTCGACACTGCCCCCGCGGATCTGTTCTTCCTGCGGTTCGTGGACATCTTCAATATGTTCCACCTATACCCGCTGCACTATACCATGGTCCGTCTCTTTTCTCTCAGCCTGGCCACGCAGATCATTAGAGAGAACACACCGGGCATCGCTATAGTGGACCCCTATTACATGCGTGACGGCTGCTTGGGTTCCCCCGCCGAACGACGTATCGTGGCCTCGTACCTAAAAAGAATCCTCGTGGCGAACAAGACAAAGGAATACATTCTCGTGCCTTACTTTCCCGAGTAAGTCGTTATTCAGTCGCCACTGTCGATTGTCTTTATTAGATCATCATCATTCTTTTTTCAACACATTCCATTTGAATTTTTTGCGTAGAGATGAACACTGCACGCTCATCTCCTTATCGCCGAAGCATTCCCACGCCACGTATTTCGACTCGGGGAGTCTAGAAAATAAGAAAAACTACGACAAGATCAAGGAAGTTCTGGATGATCCTCTCACTGGCTTTGCCTCGACGGAAGGCACCAGCTTCGTGCGTAAGAAGGTCAAGTTCGGCAGGCACGTCTTCAACCACGTAACAGAGTTCCCCTGCGTGAAGCAGCTGGAAAATAGTAAGAAGGAAGCCTGCTACGCACTCCATCACATGAGGGTGTTCCTACTTGACCAGCAGAATTCTACGCTGCCAGATCATCTCAAACAGTGGGCCGAAGCAAAGGCCAAGATCAATGATTCGGATATTAGACAAGAGATGTATCGCATCCAGCAGCAGTTTGGGGCAATCATCTTTCGTGATGTCATGACTTCGGGGGGGATCTTCTACGGAGGAAATATCCCGAATAACCGTGACATAGAAGATCGCCTAGAGATGCAGGGTGACTATAGGAAGTTCATGACGAGGCAGGGCGTCCTCCCGTTCCCTAAGCCGAGCCAGAAGGCTTGATGTTGGCCTAGTTGTAGTTGCAAACTATAGATGACCTTTGTGTGTGTGTGGACGACAAGTGTACTTATCTTATTAGGTTTATGAATCACCGCTTACTTATTTTGCTTATTATTATTATATATCAATCAATGCTTGGTTTTTTTGCTTACTCTTTGGTTTTTTTGCTTACTCTTTGGTTCTCGAACGACAAGTGTGAGTTATTTTTGTCTTTTTCGAGAATATGCCGATGATTGAAATGTCGTGGCACAATATATATGTGAATGTGCTATGACGGGATTGTTAGCCTTGTGATATGCACAAGTCCAGGAATTGTGCATCCTACTTGGCTAACAGTCCCGTCATAAGCATATTCCTGTGTCCAACAACCTAGCTAGTTATATATGAGGCATTCTTTTCGAGTTATTTTTGTCTTTTTCGAGAATATGCCGATGATTGAAATGTCGTGGCACAATATATATGTGAATGTGCTATGACGGGATTGTTAGCCTTGTGATATGCACAAGTCCAGGAATTGTGCATCCTACTTGGCTAACAGTCCCATCATAAGCATATTCCTGTGTCCAACGACCTAGCTAGTTATATATGAGGCATTCTTTTCGAGTTATTTTTGTCTTTTTCGAGAATATGCCGATGATTGAAATGTCGTGGCACAATATATATGTGAATGTGCTATGACGGGATTGTTAGCCTTGTGATATGCACAAGTCCAGGAATTGTGCATCCTACTTGGCTAACAGTCCCATCATAAGCATATTCCTGTGTCCAACGACCTAGCTAGTTATATATGAGGCATTCTTTTTGAGTTTGCTCTTTTTGATTTAAGAGTACTTTCTATAAGTGTATCTTCATATGCGACTTTAATTATACATGTTTTTTCAATCACCGGTTAGTTATTATTGTCAACTTGTAGATGACGTGGTACGTCGTGTACAAGGGACGGGTTCCCGGAGTCTACGATGATTGGGAAGACTGCCGGAGACAGGTGCACCGTTTCAGCGGCAATAGCTACAAAGGGTACAACACTATGGCGGAGGCGGAAGATAGATACACGCGCTATCTAGCGGGAGTTAGGACAAGGAACCGGATGAAGACCTACACCTTCGTCGCGGCGGTGATCATGCTTATCTTCTTTGGTTATTTATCCTGCGTTTGTGTCTAGCTAGCTAGTTTAGATGTCTAGGCGAGCTTCCGAGCTCTAACTTGTTCGATCGACACATGTATTCGCATGTCACCAACTACTACTTTGTAACATGATCAAAACAATGTAACTTGGACTATGTATTCATGTATGAGACATATCTATATGTATTTGTTTCAATCTTGTTTTTCATATTGAGTATTTATATATATAATTGTATATCTTGTATCTGTGTGTGTATATCTGCTGTAATATTGTATATAATCTGTATTGCATATAATCTGGCTTGGAAATTAAAAAAAAAGTAAAAAATACATCTGTGGCCAACAGGGTCTACCTTCTGTGGCGCACTACACCTAAAGCGCACCATGGATGTTTAGTGGCGCACTAGGTAGTGCGCCACAGAAGATCCAAGGGGTAGCGCACCACGCCAAACTTCTGTAGCGCACTAGGAGGTGCGCTACGCCTATCTCTACACAACCGTGGCGCACTAGGCAGTGCGCCACGGCTGAGAGATAGCCGTAGCGCAAGGCCCGTGGCGCACTACAGGTGCGCCACGGATGGGCCTTTCAGGTGCGCCACAGACGACCATTTTCCTAGTAGTGTATTATCATATTCCAAGTATATGATAGATGTTTATTGTGCATGATATAATTGTGTTAATTGGAAACGTTAATACATGTGTGTTTAATAAACAAATAAAGGGTTCCTAGTTATTCCTCTTATATAAACTAGCTCATTGATTAACAAGATGATCAAGGTTTCCTAATCATGGACATTGGATGTTGTTAATAATGAGGTCACAACATTGGTGGAATAATGTGATGAACATTCATCCTAAGTATAGTAATACGATCAAAGTCATTATGTTTAAATTACTGTAACATCATTACAAAGTGACTTTAGTCCTTAGACCATGAGATCATGTCAATCACTAACACCGGAAGAGTATCTTGGTAACATCAAATGTCACACCATAACGGAGTGACTATAAAGGTGGGTTCAAATACTCTGATAGTGTTATGTAGAGGCTCATGGATAAAGAGTGGGATTTGTCCATCCTGATGACAGAGAGATATACTGTGGGTCATCTCGGTGATATCACATTGATATATCTTGCAAGAAAGTGATGAGATCACTAGAATGTTATATCACGGGAACAAGAAAAGAGTACATGGCGGTAACAAGATCAAACTAGGTATGGAGATACCGATGATCGAATCTCGGACATGTAATATATCACAAGACAAAGGGATTTAGTTACAGCGTTGAAGGTTCACATGATCACAAGAGTCATCGCTGAATGTGTGGGAGTCAGTACGGATCTGCAGGTCCTGTTGATGATTATTTATCGGAGAGGGCTCTCGATCATGTTTGCCTTATTTGCAAACCATAGGGTGACACACTTAAGGGATATGGACATCATTTGGATCAAATAAGATACCAGAGAAAGAATATCAAAGCGCTAGAATTATTTCAATGGACACCGGAACTGTTTTGGGTGAAATTGCTGAAATTGGTTCAGCATGTGAAATTGAAATGTTACAAGATATTTTATGTGAATGTTTGTTAATTAAAATAATTAACAAAATTCCAAATAAAATAAATAAAAGAATTTACTAAATGAGAGGTTGCATTAAATTTGGTGGGAATTTAATAGAGGTGAGTGGAATTTTGAGTGAAGGCATGTTTATGTGAGTGGGAGATCCACTCACATGAATGATGGAAGAGGTGGGGAACCTCCATGGCCGCCGGCTATGGGAGGGGGCTAACCCTCTCCCTATAAAAGGCCCCCTCTCCTCCGCTCATCTCACACCTCCTCGCGAAGGATCTCTCCCCCTCTAAAACTTCACCATGGTCTCGACTTAGAGAGATACATGTTCCCGGTGGCTTTCTCTGGAGCAAGGATTTGTCGCTTTCGCTGCATCGTTGGAGCGTGGACGTGGGGGTTGTCGAAGGACCGAACGTGTCTGCGATCACGGATGTGCCGCTAAGTTGCGGTGCTGGACTTCTTCTCGATCTATTCCAACCTTGTAACGCTTTGTCACTCTTCAAGGGTATGTTCTTTATGGATGTATATCCACCCATTGATTGTATCTAGGTAGATATATCTTGGTGCTTAGTTATTCCCGTCGTAGGAATTTTTTTGTTTTCTATGTTGCGAATCCAACACGTTTATCTTGAACCTCTTGACAAGCTTGTCCCATCCAATGGTCAAGATAGCATTGTTTGACCTAGCTGCCATATTCATGGTAAGAATCTTTGACTTCAGACTGATCATGCGTCAAACATGGACATCAATAGGTTCATCAAGGAGATTCTTGAGGTACGTCTTTGTGACCTCAGCTCCAAATGTCTGTGGAAGTACAAAGAAATAAAATTTAGCATGCTTGTAATTATTTAAGTAATTACAGATCATATGCTTGTTCATGTTCAAATATCATCTAAATTCCTCAACCTGGTTAGCTCCTTCCTCGTCTTATTCCTCATCATCTTGTGTTATTAGTGTAAAGGACGCAACATCATGGATATCAATATTGTGAGACATCAAGAAGGAAGTCCACATGGTCAGAAAGCTCGAACCGGTGGCAATTGGCTACACAATGTAGCCATTTATCAGCAAATTTGTTAAGACTTTCCTTGAAGTGACAAGGAATAGAATGAGAATAAAAAACAAACAAATATGATACAAATCAATACACATACAGTTACTTATGAAAGTACCACAATCTATTTTAAAAACAAAATTAGAAATGAAGTCTTAATACAATTTATTGATTGAGAGCTTTCCACTAATATCCTAATATATTAATAAAATTTACCAATAAGATGCCTAGCTATTTATATTTCTAACTTGCTCGAACGGAAAAACTTTCACATATATATGCATGCTAACTAAGACTTGAATAATATTACATACTCTGTCACATACTCTGTTACACAAGCAATAAGAATACAAATAGATCATTACTTATGAAAGTAGCACAATCTATTTTAAAAAATAGAAATTACTCACCAGAAATTTGTCACGACATAATATATCACTACCTCTGAAAAAGAATACATAATTAATCATATATTACTTATGAAAAACAGAAATCTGTCGCATACTTTCGCAGTAATCTATCATAGTGTCTTAGTATATCACACAAGCAATAATCTTAATATTTAGTTCACATATATGCAAACAAATTACTTTGCTGAATGAGGCTAAAAATTACTCACCACATGATTCCGACAGATTGTCTAGTTCAAGACGATGCTGAACGACACTGAGCTCCTGTTTGGACGGCGACGGTTCTCCCGTGGCTGGGTGCAGACACGACAGATCTCCATCGCAGCCCTTGATATAAGAAGAAGAAAATATACAATAACAAGAACCGGGGAAGAAGAAGTAGAGGAATCCAAAGAAGAAGAAGCAGAGAAATCAAAAAAGAAAACCGCACCCTGCTACAGTAGAAAAATGGGGGAAAATGCAGAGGGACAAAATCCGACCTTCTATCGTGGAAACGAAATGGAGAAGCACACTGCCCTATTGCGTACGTATAGTATGAAGAATCGAAGAATAAACCAGAGGAAGAAATCAAATGGAGAGAAGAGAAGGAGGGGGGGGGATGCTACAGCGGTGAGCAGTTTCGTACTATTGCTGCTCGAACTGCCCGTTGGGTCTCTCTTGATTTTTCCACCTCTTTTTTCAAGGAGACGGTGAAAAAAAATAATCGCCTAAAAAATAACCGCCACGCATAGGTGAATTGAAAGTATTAGGCACACTCTTAGAGATGACTGTTGAACACCTCCTACCGGCTGGCCGGTCCCGGGGCTGTTCCACACCCGAGAGAGAAGACTAGAGTCGAAGGCACATAGATTACACAAGAAAATGGCACAGGGAACAAAGGAAAACTTTATTGATCTTTCTCTCGGTAAACTCCCGTACAATGATTGCTCCTCTATTTATAGACTAAGGGGATAGGATACCCACATGGGCCTAACCCTAGCCTGGTAGAGGCCACACCGAATGGGCCTCTCGGCCCAGTTTCCCAATACTCCCCCTGGGTATCTTATCTGTATAACCATGGCTTAAAACTCCGAAAAACCCAGTGGGAAAAGGAGAAATGCACACGGTATACTTCTGCTATGTTGCACGAATTGCCTCATTAAAAACCTCATGTGAGAAACTTCATAAAAACTCACTAAGGGAAAAAGAGTACAATTCACTTAACTATAAAGTTAAGCACTCAATCATCGGGATCAAGATTTCAGCGATGAGTTTGTGAAGATTCTCCCCCTGAACCTTGCATCTCCCTAAGTCTCATCATGCCGATCCCACGGACACATCTCTCGAAAGAAGATGCCGGCAATGATTTAGTGAACAAATCAGCGAGATTTTCACACGACTTAGTATGCAAGACTTTCACTTCGTTCATCTTTTGCAGTTCATGTGCATAGAAGAACTTGGGGTTTATATGCTTTGTGAGATTGCTCTTCACATAACCCGTCTGGACTTGTGCAACACAACCGGCATTATCTTCATAGATAATTGTTGGGGTTTGTACGGTGTTCAGTCCACATGACATCTGGATGTGGCTGACTACTCGTCGAAGCCATACACATTCTCGTGATGCTTCATATAATGCTATGATTTCCGAGTGGTTCGTCGAAGTTGACACAAGAGTTTGCTTAGACGATTTCCAGGAAATCGATGTTCCACCACAAAGGAAAACATATCCAGTCTGCGACTTGGATGTGTGCGGGTCCGAAAGGTACCCAACATCTGCATAGCCTACAACAGATAGGTCTTAGTTCTTTTGGTAAAACAAGCCAAGGTCCTTTGTCCCTTGTATGTACCTAAAGATGTCCTTAACGCCTTTCCAATGCCTCTTGGTAGGCTCAGAACTATACCTTGCAAGCAAATTAACGGCGAATGCAATATCCGGTCGTGTATAATTTGCGAGGTACATAAGTGCGCCAACTGCACTTAAGTAGGGGAATTCCGGTCCCAGAATTTCCTCCCCCTCTTCTTTAGGCCTGAACGGGTCCTTGTCTTACTGCAAAGATCTTCCGACCATCGGGGTCTTAGAAGGATATGCCTTTTCAAACCCAAATCGTTCCAACACCTTTTGGTTGTAGGCCGAATGGTGAACTAGAATCCCAGCAGGGGAATGTTCAAGTTGCAGACCCAGGCAGAACTTGGTTTTGCCTAAGTCTTTCATCTCGAATTCTGACATCAGGTAGGAACTCGCTTCCTCAATATCGTCAGGTGTACCGATTATATTCAAATCGTCCACGTACACCGAGATAATACAGAAACCATCCTGGGATCTCCGTATAAAAACACATGGGCAATCTTCATTGCTCGCGTAGCCCTTCTGATGAAGGAAATCGCTTAAATGATTATACCACATCCTACTTGACTGTTTTAGTCCATACAATGATTTCTTAAGATGAACACTGTATAAGCTCTTGTTTGCTCTATCCTGGTTCGGGACAGGGATACCTTCTGGTACTTTCATGTATATGTCCGAATCCAAGTTACCATATAGGTAAGCGGTGACAACATCCATTAGTTTCATTTTTAAGTCCATGTTTACTGCCATTGAGATCAAGTATCTAAAGGTAATTCCATCCATGACTGGGGAGTAAGTTTCCTCAAAGTCGACACCTGGTCGCTGAGTGAAACCTTGAGCAATGAGTCTTGCTTTGTACCTTACTACTTCATTATTCTCGTTTCTTTTTCGAACAAAAACCCACTTATGGCCAACGGGGCGAATGTGGGGAGGAGTTAGACAAACAGGTCCAAATACCTCTCTTTTGTTTAACGATAATAATTCAGCAGTAATTGCCTTCTGCCAATCTTTCCAATCCAACATTTTCTTGCAATTAGCGAGCGTGTTAGGCTCAGGGTCAAGATCTATGATTGAGGCAATTTTCTTGGCAAAATTAATGTCAACATTTTCCATGGCTCGGTTGTATGACTTGCCCGAATTAACATAGTTAATGGCCATTTCGTCATGGAGTGCATCAGGCATATCCTCTTGCTCCACTGGATTTCCCAATCCAGGAGCTAGGTCCTTTAGCTTTCCCGCTCCGATGTGTGCGCACACAACTTCGCTGGGTATTTCCGATATAGGAAAGTTTAAGTCCGGAATTTCGTGCACTGAAGTATCCATACTTGTGCCAGGTCTCAACTGGCTCCCCTCAGTAGGGGCAGACTGTAATAAATCTCTCTTATCCTTTTTATTCGGGCGTCCCCGGGTACTTGGGATTTGAGAAACCGGATTCCGCGTCCTCTTAGGCCTTGGAGCAGGAGCGGGTATACCATCATTTTTCTTTGGTATTTAAACCCTTTTCGGTGCATTGCGTGCATGCACATGCGACTTTGTCACAGTCTTTAAATCACTAAAATGATCGGGCAGTTGATTCGCTAGGGAGTGCAAATCTAGTATCTTTTGGACTTCTCTATTAGTCTCAACAGTGCGCGGGTCATGAGCGTGGATCCCCGTGGCTTTCCACGTGATTTCTCGACTTTTGTCATCTAGGGGTTGATTACCTCCCCCCAAAGTCGGAAAAAGATCCTCGTCAAAAATGTAGTCAGCAAAATGGGTCGTGTGACAGTCACCTGTCAAGGGGTCCAAGAACCTGATTATGGACACAGTCTCATAACCAACGTATATCCCCGACTTACGGAGCGGTCCCATTGCTGATCGCTGGGGTGGTGGTATAGGTACATATACTTGGCAGCCGTACCTACGTAGGTGGGAAATCTTCGGTGCCGACCCTTGCGCAAGTTTGATAGGAGAGTGGATGTTGTAGGCCGATGGTCGAAAGTTTATGAGATTAGTGGCGTGTAACACCGCGTGCCCCAACATGTAGTTGGTAAATTACAACCCTGAAGGAGTGGTCTGACAATGAATTTAATCCTTTTAATCAGTGCCTCCGCAAGTCCATTTTGAGTGTGGACATGCGGTACAGAGTGCTCAAGTTTGATTCCAGTTTCCATGCAATAATCATAGAATGCCTTTGAAGTAAATTCTCCGGCATTGTCCATTCGAATAGACTTTAAACGATAATCAGGGAATTTATTCCTTATTTGTATGATCTAAGAGATCAACTTTGCAAAAGCATGGTTCCTTGTTGACAACAGGCAAACATTGGACCATTTAGAGGAAGCATCGATGAGCACCATGAAGTACCGAAACGGCCCTGAGAGGGGCTGAATTGGACCACATATATCCCCTTGAATACGTTCCAAGAACGCGGGGAGTTCGTCCTTCACCTTTAGGGGGGACGGTCTAATGATCAATTTCTCCGTAGCGCATGCGGAGAACACGAAATCATCGGGATTCGGGAAATTTTTTCACATTAACATTATGACCATTCGAGTTGTTAATTATATTTCTCATCATCCTAAGACCGGGGTGGCCTAACCTATCATGCCAAAGGCAGAATAGTTTGGGGCTTCTAAAGACAGTCTTAAGGGTAGTGTAAATAGGTGGTGCTACTATCTTAGTGTAGTACAACCCAGTAGCTAATGAAGGGAGTCTTTCGACAACATGTTTACCATTTTCGTCGCGCTTGGTAATGAGTAGTAACTCCTTTCCATTCTCATCGTCATCGGTTTCTACATGGAAACCATTTGTGCGGATGTCTCTAAAACTCAAGAGAGTACGAGTCGACTCCAGATACAACAATGCTTCTTCAATGATCAGAGTTGTTCCATTTGGGAGTATGATAGTTGCTCTTCCGGAGCCAACTACATTCGGACCGCAGCCGGCGATCGTCATTATGTTACCAGGGTTTTTGGTAATAGACTCAAAATACTTTGTTTCTCTCAAGATGGTATTTGTGGTGCCGCTATCAGCAAGGCACGTTTCCTCCATTTGGGCGCCACACGCGTTCTAAAATATAGTGCTTAATTAATATAATGGAGCGAGGAAGATGCTACATCAAGTAAGTAAAACACATAAACATTTCAGAACATCACACAACCAAATTATGGAATAAATGAATGAAACAAATGTCATCCAATCGCCGAAAACAAATAAATGTTATGCTCTCATAGAGCTTACAACCATATCGAAAAATTGTATCAGATTATTTGCGGAAAAGAAATCATCACAACAAAAGGAGCTCAGGTGGATTCTGCAAATAAACCATCAATCTCAGCCTGTATCTCAAGATCATTGAGCTTCTCTTCGTTGGCTATCATCATCGAGGCAGCAGAGATGTCTAGCTGAGGCGGGGGGGGGGGGGGCACGACGTGCTCAACCTCCATGGACACAGCGGCGTTCGTGGCAACTGCCGAAGGTGCTGCCACTTGTGCTACGTCCTGCGCCACTACGGGCGCGACGTTCTGCACAGGCGCCGCTCCGGGCGCCAGTGGTGCGTCAACCTAGACATGGTGCGCCTCGCGCGCCTTCTTGTTGGCCTTGAACGCGTCCACGACGTGCTTAAGGGCCAAGCACTGCCTGGAGAAGTGAGTCTTGGAGCCACAGCGGAAGCAGTCCTGGGGCCTCGCCTCCCCCTTGCCCGCCTTGCGTTGCTTGGCCGGGTTGGAGGAGTTGGGGCCCTTGTTGCCCTTCTTGCCTCTCTTCTTGTGGATGGGCTTGCGCACCTTGTAGGCACCGGCATTAGCCTCATGACTTGGGCCCCCCGCGAAGGGTTGTGCGGAGAATTTCTTTTTCAGAACATTATCCTGCGCCTCGGCCACCTGGAGAGCATTAATAAGCGCTGCATATTCCGTGCATCCTTCCTGGCGAAAGTTTCGCGAGGACTGGATGTTGTCCGGATGGAATGTGGAGAGAGTTTTGTCTATCTTCTGATGATCGATGGTACTGGTCCCACACAGCTGAAGAATGGTACGAATCCGGTGCAACCTGGAGTTGTACTCTCCCACTGTCTTGAAGTCCGCAAACCTCAGACGAATCCAATCTGCCTCCGCCTATGGCTGAATGATGTACTTCAGCCTAGAGAACTGCTTGTTGAGGGCGGTCCAAAGGGCAGAAGCACTCCGTTCTGCCATGTACTCGTTCTTGAGAGTCTCACACATGTGATGGCCGAGGAAGTGCAGGGCTTTGGCGTTGTCCGCCGGGATGGTTTTGCTGGGGGGCGTCGGGGTCCCCGTAATCAACGCATCCTTGATGCATCGGCCCTCGAGGACGATCTCAATGTCCGAGGCCCAAGTCAGGTAGTTAAGCCCATCCTGGGTCAACTCCGGGAACTCGCGGCTGACGATTCCAGTCATCTGCAATTTATGCAATGTGTGTAAGATTACAACAGGTAATCGGTTGCATAAATGCGATAATCGATACAATAATTCAAATATAACGGCGTTTCAAAATTTAATGAAAAAAAGGTACAAGCTAACTATGAGATACAAAGTATTAAAAACATGTGTTAATTAATAACTGTAGTAAAACATAGTACAAAAGCTTGTGCAAAATCGGATCGAAAATAGAGCCAAAAACGGTCCAACAGCCCAGTAAACGCGTGCTCCCACGCCCCACTGTTTTTTTCCGGGGGGTATTTTTCTATGGGACAAAAACGGCCCAAAACACTCGGTATCCCGTGGGCCGGCCCACCCCACATTGTCCCTGCCCGAGAAACGGGGAGACAGAGCACAGGCGTGCTCTCGATTGGGGCGGCGACGACAGCAGGCTGCTCTGGCGACGGGGCGAGGGCGGGTGGAGGTCGGGCGGCAGTTGTTGTGCGTGCGCGGCCAGCGGCGACCAGGCGGCGAGCACGCGGGGCGACGGCGGCCAGCACGCGGTGGCCAGCTCGGTGTGGCGCGAGGCTCGCGGCGACGTGGCCGGCCAGCGTGGCGAGGGCGTGGGCCGGCAGCCGTACGTGCGGGCGCGCGTGGCAGAGCGTGCAGGTGGCGCGGGCGCGGCCGGCAGAGCGCGCAGGCGGCGCGCTGCGTCGGCCCGGTCAGCAGGCACGCGGCACGGCGAGCAGCAGCACGCAGCGGCGCGGCCGGAGGCCAGCAGCCGGCGGCGTGCATGGCGCGGCGGCGGCCCGGCCAACAGGGCCAGGGTGTGCGGCGGCGGCCCGGCCAGCGGGCGCGCGGCGCAGCCAGTGTGTGGCGCGGTGAGCAGCAGCGCGCAGCGGCGCGGCCAGGGGCCAGCAGCCAGCGGCGGCAGCCAGCGGGGCACGCGGCTGCCGGCGCGGTTGTGCGGCGGCAAGCGGGGCCTGCTCGTCGCATGTGCGATGCTGTGCGGCGCGAGCAGGCAGCCAGGCTGCTCAGTAGCCATGCGCTATAGCAAGAACGTGTACAAAAGTTCATAAAAAAAATTTGTAGATCGATCCGATCTACTTAAAAAAACGTCCCAGATCAGTCCGATCTACTAAATAAAACTTAGATCGGCACAACAGGTGCACTGGTACAGTCAACAAGTTCCTGATCCGAGAGTGATTAAATCGACATTGGTCGGCGACAGCAGGTCAGCTCGACTCCCGGAAAGGAAAATCCGTACCTCATATGGGATCTGATCTAAGATCTCAACGCAAATCTTGAAAGGAAATCGAGAGACGAATTCATTTTTGTGGTCAGATTCAGGTTACCTTCAGCGAAAGCCTGCGTGATGCAGGCTCGACGGTGGCTTGACGGAGGCTCGACAGAGAGACACGTGCTGATAACGTGTTGAACACCCCCTGTCGGTTGGCCGGTCCCGAGGCTGTTCCACACCCGAGGAAGAAGACTAGAGTCGAAGGCACACATATTACACAAGAAAATGACACAGGGAACAAAGGAAAACTTTATTGATCTTTCTCTCGGTAAGCTCCCGTACAATGATTGCTCCTATATTTATAGACTAAGGGGATAGGATACCCACATGGGCCAACCCTAGCCTGGTAGAGGCCACACCGAATGGGCCTCTACCAGCCCAGTTTCCCAACAACGACAATAAATAAAATTCGTCTAAGGACATGTTGCTGGAACGGCACGATTGTCGCTTAGAGGATGTGCAACTGTCATGTAAACGGCCAAACATCATGGCCGCCTCTAAATTATAAATCTGAGCGATGGTTATAATTAATAACCGTCTATTAGAGACGATGTTTTTTGTTGTTTGTTTGTAATTGTTGAGTAACATATTGTACTAGGTATAGGTCCTCGTGTTTTGTCAGGGTTGTACCTGTAATTGTACATGTGTCCGTCTATATATACATGAGCATCCGGCCCAATTGGTGATGTACAATCTCCAATTCCCTTCTACATGGTATCAGAGACCCTCTGGTCCCTGACCTAGCCTCCGCCCCCTCCCTACCCTAGGGCGCCGCCGGCCCCTCCCTCTAGTCGCCGCCCCTCCCTTCCCTAGGGCGCCGCCGCCCACTCCCTACCCTAGGGAGCCGCCGGCTCCTCCTCCCCCAAACCCTAGCCGCCGCCCACCACCACCGCCGCTTCCGCCATGGCCGGTTTCTCCTCCTCCGCCCCCTCCGATCCCTTCAACTCCTCCCGCTCCGGTAGCAGCAACCCCTTCGCCGGCCCCTCCGTCGCCATCATCCGTGACATCCCTATCGCCGAGCGCGTGCCGGTGAATCTCTCCACCACCGCTGCCAACTTCTTCCCGTGGAAGACGTACTTCGGGCTGCTCTTCCGCGAGTATGATCTCCTCGACCACGTCGACGACACCATCGACCTCCCTGCCATGCCGCACGACATCGAGTGGCTCGCGATCGACGCCACCATCATCCGCTGGTTTTACCAGACCGTCTCCAACGACATCTTCCGCACCGTCGTCCGGGACGGCGACATCGCGCACACGGTGTGGGAGAAAATCACCGGCCTCTTCACCGACAACAAGATCCAGCGGGTCACCTTCCTCCAGCAGGAGTTCTTCGGCCCCCACCAGAACGACCACTCTCTCTATTGGAGATATGCCCAAGAGGCAATAATAAAGTGGTTATTATCATATCTTCAGACTTATGATAAATGTTTACATACCATGCTATAATTGTATTAACAGGAAACATTAATACTTGTGTGATTTGTAAACATAAAAGAGTCCCTAGTAAAGCCTCTTGTTAAAATAGCTTGTTGGTTAATATATGATCATGGTTTCCTGATCATGAACATAGAGATGTTATTAACAACAGGGTCATATCATTAGGAGAATGATGTGATGGACATACTCCTATAGTTAAGCGTAGCATAAAGATCAAGTCATTTAATATAGTTCATTTGCTATAAGCTTTCTGATACATAGTAACCTAATTCCTTCGACCATGAGATCATGTTAATCACCATCACCGGAAGGATGCTTTGATGACATCAAACACCACACCGTAACTGGGTGGCTATAAAGGTGGCATTGAGTGTTTGGAAAGTATGGGTTGAGGCACATGGATCAAGAGTGGGATTTGTCCATCCATATGACGGATAGATATACTCTGGGCCCTATCGGTGGAATGTCATCCAATTACCTTGCAAGCATGTGACTGGCTCACAAGGGATCACATATCACGGGAATGAGAAAAGAGTACTTATCGGTAACGAGGTTGAACTAGGTATGCAGAGATACCGACGATCATAACCTCAGATAAGTAAACTATCATGAGAGAAAGGGAAATTGGTATCGTATGTAAGTGGTTCATTCGATCACAAAGTAATCGTAGGAATATGTGGGAGCCATATGAATTTCTAGATTCCTCTATTGGTTATTGATCGAAGAAGTGTCTCGATCATGTATAATTCACGAACCGTAGGGAGACACACTTAAGGATTCGATGTTGTTGAGTAGTTATGGAATGATGAGTAAGAGACCGAATGTTGTTCGAAGTCTCTGATGGGATCTGGGATATCACGAGGAGATCCGGAATGGTCCGGAGAATAAGATTCATATAAGGAAAGTCTTGTTTCGGGGTTGGAGAATGGTTCCGGTGTTTTCATCGGGAATGTTCTAGAAGGTTCCGGAATGTCCGGCACTCCAGAGGGGAAGTGTACATGAATGTGTCATACCAAGTTGTATTGATTGCATCATGTACTAGGTGTCATCGCTGAACAAAATAAAGGGTTTAATCAAATCCTAGTTTGAAAAGTCAAACGCCAATTTGAAAAGTCAAATGGCTATTTTGGAAGGTGGAGGGGAAGTAGGAAACCTACTTGGGGAGGAGTTCCTCCCCTCCACCGCCGGCCCACTTGGGATCCGAGTTGGGAGGGGACTCCCCTCCCCTGGCGCGCCTCCCTCCACCTATATAAGGAGGGGCAGGTCTGCCCCTCCAAGTACACAACACCTCTCTCCTCTAAACCTAAACCCTAGCCACCGGCCTCCACCATTGTCGCTGCCGCCTCCTAGGGTTTGCCAAGTCGCCGAGTTGGGGCAATCCCCTTGCCCTAGCCGCCGGCCTAGCTCCCTCTCCTTGATGCGTCTAAACCCTAGATCACCGAGGCTCTCTCATAGTCCACCATACTCGCTCCGGCTTAAGGAGAAGCCCTGCGAGATCTCCCCTCTACTTCTGGTACCACGTCGTCGTGCTGCCGGAATCGCGAGGAGAGTGCTACAACCTCCGCTGCCTACTGGAACAAGGGAGAGGATGGTCTTCATCAAGTACCGAATGTGTGACCGACTGCGGAAGCGCTGCCGGAACGCAGCCGGAAGGATCGTCTACGCGATCTTGAGATCGGAAGTGTACGACTACATCATCCACGAGAATCTGCTCTCGTTAACCGCTTTGGATCTTCGAGGGTTAGTATTCTATCGATTCGTTGCTACAATCTAGTAGATAGATCTTGTCTTGATCATAGATTAGATCTTGATTGTGTGTTCATGCGGTAGAATTTTTTTTGTTTTCCATGCTACGAACCCCTAGAGTGGTATCAGGGTCGGGTCTATATGTAGATCTGTTGCACGAGTAGAACACAATGGTCATTGTGGGCGTTGATGCTTTTGTTGTCGATTGCTTCTTGTGTACTTTGCATCTTGTGGGATGGTGGGATGAAGCGGCCCGGGCTAACCTTACATGACATCGTTCATGAGACTTGCTCCACGCTTGACATGCAACTTGTATTGCATAAGTGGCTTTGCGGGTGCCTGTTTCTCCCAACATAGTTAAGATTCAATTTACAACGGGTGATTGACAATACTAGTATCAATGTTGTGGTTTTTGTTCGTAAGTTAGAACGACACTTATTGAAAGCCCCAAACCACGTAAAACATGCAAAGAAAATTAGAGGCGTCTAACTTTGTTTTGCAGGGGTGTGCTGTGATGTGATATGGCCATGATTGTGATTATATATGATGTATGCAATGTTCCTTATTGTAAGTTGGCAACCGACAGGAGCCATATGGTTGTCTTTAAATTCTGTTAAGACCCGTGTGTCTATTCAAAGTAGTTGTAACAGTTGATGCTGGTGGAAGACAACCATGAAGCGGCGCCATTGACCTTGACGCCACACCGGTGATGATGGAGATCATGTTCGTGCTTGAAGATGGAGATCGGAAGCACAAGAAGAAAGGCCATATCATATCACATATTATGAATTGCATGTGATGTTAATCCTTTTATGCATCTTGTATTGCTTAGTTCACGACGGTAGCATTATAAGATGATCCCTCAAGCACACAATTTCAAGTTTTAAAGTGTTCATCCTTAGTAAGCACCGTTGCTAAAGCTCGTTGTTTCGAAGCACCACGTGATGATCGGATGTGTTAGATTCTGCGAGTGTATACAACATGAGCAAGCCAGATTTGCCCATGCGGAAGCTAAGGTTTAATCTTGACGAGCCTAGCATGTACAGACATGGTCTCGGAACACGGATCACCGAAAGGTAAAGCATGAGTCATATAGTAGATATGATGAACATGATGATTGTTCGCCATTGAAGCTACATCAACTCTCCTGGTGATCGGTTTTGATGTGGTGGATTTGGTTCGTGTGATTACTAAAACAATGTGAGGGATATTGTTTTGAGTGGGAGTTCAACGGCAATATGATTAAAATACTAGTGGAAAGATTGATAAGGGTCAGTTACTTGTACATTTGATTAGTATGAGCCACTAACTTCGTTTTTAAGGATAGGTGGGAGTAGGAAAGTTGAACACTATTTATCATAAATTAAATCAAAGTGAATTTGCATAGTTGTTGTAGTCATTGGCATCCGTTTACCACCTTGCGCTTAGTTATAATTGAGATGATAGAACTATAGAATTCTGGTTAGTTACTTTACGAACTGGTATCGTATTGTTTTGAAGTGTTAATCTAAAAGTTTAAAAGTCCCATTGCAAACTTTCAGTAAGTTCCGGTGACTCCATTGTTGGAATTATGCCCTAGAGGCAATAATAAAGATGTTATTATTATAATTCTTGTTCATGATAAAGTTTATGTTCCATGCTAGAATTGTATTAAGCGGAAACTTTAATACTTGTGTGGTTTGTAAACAACACCGTGTCCCTAGTACGCCTCTATGGACTAGCTCATTGATCAATGATGGTTAAGGTTTCCTAACCATAGACATGAGTTGTCAATTGATAATGAGATCATATCATTGGGAGAATGATATGATGGACAGACCCAAACAAAGCAGAGCAATTAGATCGTGTCATCGTGTTCGTCTTTGCGAAGCTTTTCCTATGTCAAATATTGTATTCCTTAGACCATGAGATAATTCAACTCCCTGGTATCGGAAGAAAGCTTTGAGGTCATCAAACGTCATCCTATGAGAGGGTGATCATAAAGGTGTCTCTCAGGTGATCGGAAAGTATCTGTTGGGTTGTATGTATCGAGATGGAATTTGTCCCTCCCAAGTCGGAGAGATATACTTCGGGCCCACTCGGTAATCGATATAAACACCGCTTGCAAGCATGTGGTTAAGGAGTTAATCACAAAGTGATATCGGATTACAGAACGAGTAAAGTACTTGCTGTGAACGAGATTGAACTAGGTATGACGGTACCAACGATCGAATCTCGGGCAAGTATAATATCGCGAGACGAAGGGAATATATATATGGGATTGATTGAATCCTGGCATCGTGGTTCATCCGATATGATCATCTATGAATGTGTGGGAGTCAATATGGGTGCCCAAACCCCGCTGTTGATTATTGATAGAATATCATGTCTGTATATTCTCGAACCCGCAGGGTCACACACTTAACGTATCTCGACGCTAGGATAGATTGGATAATTGGTTTATGAATTTTTGTTCGGAGTCTCGGATGGGATCCGGGATATCACGAGAGGTTCCGGAATGGTCCGGAGAATAAGATTCATATAAGGCAGTGCAGTTTTTGGAGTTCGGAATTGTTCCGGGTTAATCGGTATTGTACCGGAAGCTTCTAGAACCTTCCGGAAGGGGACCAACGTGGCCCCACCTTCCGGGAGGGGGCATGGGCCTATGAGGGAGTGTCCTAGCCGCATTGGGCCAGGGGCACAAGGCCCCATAGGGCCCAGCCGATTCTAGAGAGATTTGACTCGTTTAAATCTCGGGATAGAATTTCTAGATAAGGGAGAGTTTAAATCGTTTAAACTAGAGATAGGATTTCTAGATAAGGGAGAGTTTAAATTGTTTAAACTAGAGATAGGCTTGGAGGAGGGGCAAGGGCTGGCCGCCCCCCCCCCTCTATATATAGAGGGGTGGTGCACCCCCTTCCCCCACACACACACCTTCCTCCAAGCCCTAGAAGCCTTGCTACCTTCCTCTCTCCCTCCCGACTGTTTGTAGGCGAAGCCCTGCAGCAGAAATTCTCCACCATATACACCACGCCGTCGTGTTGTAGATCCAATCTATCTCTCCACCATACTCGCTGGTCCGATGAAGGAGGAGACGTCGAGGTGCTGCACGTGTGCATCTCACGGAGGCACCGCCACTTGTGGTGCTAGATCGGATCGGATCGCGAGGAGGAGAAGCGAGTACGACTACATCACCCACGTTCCGACGAACGTTCCGCTGTGAGAATCTTCAAGGGTATGAAGATCTAATCCAATCTCTCTCGTTGTTTGCATCTCCTAGATTAGATCTTGGCTTTCCCTCTGTTCGCTCCGTAGAAAATTTTGATTTACTATGCCGCGAAACCCTTCAGTGGTATCAGAGCTAGATCTATGCGTAGATGTGTTTCACGAGTAGAACGCAACATGGTTGTTGCGGGCGTTGATGTTTTCTGTTGCAAGCCTCTTGTTTGTGTTCTTCTTATGACGCGGGATAGTGAGATTGAAGCGGTCCAGGCCAACCTTACGCGACGTCGTTCGCGAGACCGGCTCCGCACTTGACGTGTGGCTTGTACCACAAATGCGGCTGGTGGATGTCAGTTTCTCTCACTATAGTTGTCATGGGATTAACACCAGAGTTTGGCAACCATAATATCACCGTTGTGGCTTTCCGTAGGTAAGAATCGTTCTTAGCATCTACTCCCATAAGCCACGTAAAACATGCAACAACAAAGTAGAGGCGTCTAACTTGTTCTTGCAGGGAGTGTTTTCTGTGATATGGTATGGCCCAAGATGTGATGTGTATATTGTATGCGATGATCATGTTTTGTAATGTTTCACGACTTGCATGTCGATGAGTACACAACCGTCAGGAGCCATATGGTTGTCTTTATAATTGTGTATGACCTGCGAGTCAACTTCTTATACGCCATGTAATAGCTTTACTTTATCGCTAAGTAGTTAGCAATAGTTGTAGTTGCTATTCGTGGTGGAGGCAATCATGGTGGAGTGATGGAGATCATGCCGGAACGCACAAGATGGAGATCATTGCGCGAGGATTGGCTATACCATGTCACATAAAGTTATATGCATGTGATGTTTATCCTTTTATGTATCTTATCATGCTTAGATCGCGACGGTAGCATTATAAGATGATTCCTCACTTAAAGATCAAGATAAAAACTGTGTTCTCCCCAAGTATGCACCGTTGCGAAAGTTCGTCGTGTCCAAGCATCATGTGATGATCGGGTGCTATAGACTCTACGCTCACATACAACGGGTGCAAGCCAGTTTTTGCACACGCGGAAATACTTGGGTCTAACTTGACGAGCCTAGCATGTACAGACATGGCCTCGGAACACAAGAACCGAAAGGTTAAGCATGAGTCATATGAATGATATGATCGACACTTTGTTGTCCACCATTGAAACCACATCTCTTCTCGTGATGATCGGATTAGGTGTGGTGAATTTGGATCGTGTTCACTAAACAACTTGAGGGATGTTGAATTTAGTGGGAGTTCATCTAGTAATTTGATTAAGTTGAACTATTTATCATGAACATAGTCTAAATTGTACTTGCAAATACTGTAGATCCAATGGCCAAGTCCAACTTCAACTTCAACGTTTTTGCTGAGAAAGAAAAGCTTAGGAACAATGGGTCTAACTTCACCAATTGGTTCCGCAATCTAAGAATCATTCTGTCTGGCGGACAAAAGGACTATGTCCTTGGTAAAGCGTTAGGTGACCCCCCTGCTGCAACTGCGCCGGCTGATGAGAAAGCTATCTATCAGTCGCGCAAAGATGATTATGGTGTGATTAAGAGCACCATGTTGTTTTCTATGGAACCGGAGCTTCAAAATCGTTTTGAAACCTATCCCGGGCCCTTTGAGATTCTCGAGGAGCTGAAAACCATGTTTCAGACTCAAGCCCGTTCTGAGAGATATGAGATCTCTGAGAAGTTCTTTAACTGCAAGATGGAGGAAGGGAGTTCCGTTAGTGAGCATGCCATAAAGATGTCGGGCTACACTCAACGCCTTGAGCAACTGGAATGCACGATTCCAGAGGAGCTCAAGATTGACAGGGTTCTGCAATCACTCCCTCCCAGCTACAAAAGTTTTGTAGTGACTCATAATCAGATTGGTTCCACTGATACGATCACCGAGCTCTTCGCAAAGCTGAAGGCTGCGGAAGTGGACATCAAGAAGGATAATCATGTGTTGATGGTCAACAAGCCCTCCTTTAAGAAAGGTAAGGGAGCAAAGAAGCCCTTCAAGAAGGGCGGCGGCAAGCGCAATGCCCCTGCTGAGAAGAAGCTCAGGTCTGGTCCCAAGCCGGACACTGAGTGCTTCTATTGCAAGAACAAGGGTCACTGGAAGCGCAACTGTCCAAAGTACTTAGCGGACAAGAAGGCTGGCACCATCAAAGGTATATTTGATATACATGTTATTGATGTTTTCCTTACTAGCCCTCGTTGTAGTGCCTGGGTATTTGATACCGGTTCAGTTGCTAATATTTGTAACTCGAAACAGGAGCTACGGAATAGACGGCGGCTTGCGAGGGATGAGGTGACGATGCGCGTTGGCAACAGATCAAGAGTTGATGTGATGGCCGTCGGCACGCTCTCCTTAGTTTTACCTTCGGGATTAGTTTTAAACCTTAATAAATGTTATTATGTGCCTGCGTTGAGCATGAACATCATTTCCGGATCGTGTTTATTGCAAGACGGTTATTCATTTAAATCGGAGAATAATGGTTGTTCTATTTATATGAGTAACATCTTTTATGGTCATGCACCTCTTGTGAATGGTTTATTTCTTCTAAATCTCGAAAGGGATGAAACACACATCCATAACATTGAGGCTAAGAGATGCGAAGTAGATAGTGATAATACTACTTATTTGTGGCACTGTCGTCTAGGTCATATTGGTGTAAAGCGCATGAAGAAACTCCATTCTGATGGACTTTTGGAGTCTCTTGATTTTGAATCATTTGACACATGCGAACCATGCCTCAGGGGCAAGATGATCAAAACCCCGTTCTCCTGTATGATGGAGCGAGCAACGGACTTGTTGGAAATCATACATACCGATGTATGCGGACCGATGAGTGTTTCGACGCGCGGTGGATATCGCTATTTCCTCACTTTTACCGATGACTTAAGTAGATATGGGTATATCTATTTAATGAAACATAAATCTGAAACATTTGAAAAGTTCAAGGAATTTCAGAATGAAGTGGAGAACCATCGTAACAGAAAGATTAAGTTTCTACGATCCGATCGTGGGGGTGAATATTTGAGTTATGATTTTCTCACGCATCTTAAAGCAAGTGGAATCGTTTCACAACTCACGCCACCCTGAACACCACAGTGCAATGGTGTGTCTGAACGCCGGAATCGAACCCTATTAGATATGGTCCGATCGATGATGTCTCTTACTGATTTGCCGTTATCATTTTGGGGTTATGCATTAGAAACCGCTGCATTCACTTTAAATAGGGCTCCATCTAAATCCGTTGAGACGACACCGTATGAACTGTGGTTTGGTGCTAAACCTAAGTTGTCGTTTCTTAAAGTTTGGGGATGCGAAGCTTACGTCAAGAAGTTGATGCCGGACAAGCTCGAATCCAAAGCGGAGAAATGCGTCTTCATAGGATACCCTAAGGAAACTATTGGGTATACCTTCTATCACAGAACCGAAGGCAAAGTGTTTGTCGCAAAGAACGGTTCCTTTCTTGAGAAGGAGTTTCTCTCGAAAGAAGTGAGTGGGAGGAAAGTAGAGCTAGACGAGGTTATTGAACCTTCTCTTGAATTGGAGAGTAGCGCAGCACCTGAAATTGTTCCAGTGCCGCCTGCACCAACAATAGAGGAAGCTAATGACAAGGATCATGAAGCTTCGGACGATGCTGCTACTGAACGTCGCAGGTCGACAAGGTCGCGTGCCCCTCCTGAGTGGTACGGCAACCCTGTCTTGACTGTCTTGTTGGTAGAAGACAGTGAACCTACGAACTATGAGGAAGGGATGATGAGCCCAGACTCTGAGAAATGGCTGGAAGCCATGAAATCCGAATTGGGATCCATGAGCGAAAACCAAGTATGGAGTTTGGTGGATCCTCCTAGCGACCGAAAGGCCGTTGAGTGCAAATGGATTTTCAAGAAGAAAACGGACGCGGATGGTAATGTTACCGTCTATAAAGCACGGCTTGTCGCAAAAGGTTTTCGACAAGTTCAAGGTGTTGACTACGATGAGACTTTCTCTCCCGTAGCGATGTTTAAGTCCATTCTGATTTTATTAGCAATTGATGTGTTTCATGATTATGAAATATGGCAGATGGATGTCAAGACTGCTTTCCTCAATGGCAACATTGATGAAGAGTTGTATATGATGCAACCCGAAGGTTTTGTCGATCCTAAGGATGCTAGTAAAGTATGCAAACTTCAGCGTTCCATTTATGGGCTGAAGCAAGCATCTCGGAGTTGGAACCTTCGTTTTGATCAAGTGATCAAGAGCTTTGGATTTGTTCCAAATTGCTACGAAGCTTGTATCTACAAGAAAGTGAGTGGGAGCTCGATGACGTTTCTGGTACTATATGTGGATGACATATTGATTATCGGAAATGACATCAACATGCTTAACGATGTGAAGAGTTATTTGAACAAGTGTTTTTCAATGAAAGACCTAGGTGAAGCTGCTTATATATTGGGCATCAAGATCTATAGAGATAGACAAAGACGCCTGATAGCTTTAAGCCAGAGTACATACCTAGACAAAGTTCTGAAAAGGTTCAGAATGGATAAAGGCAAAGAAAGGTTCAGTGCCTATGTTTTCAGGTAAGATATTGAGCAAGGCTCAGTGTCCAGCTATGGTAAATGATAGGGAAGCTATGAGCAAAGTGCCTTATGCCTCGGCCATAGGTTCCATCATGTATGCCATGCTGTGTACTAGACCGGATGTGTCCAATGCTCTTAGTTTGACGAGCAGATATCAAAGTGATCCAGGAGTGGAACACTGGACAGCCGTGAAGAACATCCTAAAGTACCTAAATAGAACTAAAGAAATGTTCTTAGTCTATGGGGGTGATGAACAGCTTGTCGTAAAAGGTTACGTCGATGCTAGTTTCGACACCGACAAGGATGATTCTAAATCTCAGACAGGATACGTTTATATTTTGAATGGAGGAGCTGTGAGCTGGAGAAGCTGCAAGCAAAGCGTGATCGCGGGATCTACAGTAGAAGCGGAATACATGGCTGCTGCAGAAGCGTCAAGTGAAGGAGTTTGGATCAGAAACTTCATCACTGAGCTTGGCGTGGTTCCAAGTGCATTGGACCCACTGGAGATATTGTGTGACAACACTGGCGCCGTAGCACTCGCTAAGGAACCAAGATATCATCCAAAGACCAAGCATATCAACCGCAAGTTTCATATAATCCGAGATTATATAGCAGATGGAGATCTGAAGATTAGCAAAGTACATACAGATCTGAATGTCGCAGATCCATTGACTAAACCTCTTCCACGTGTAAAACATGATCAACACCTCAGTGCCATGGGTGTGAGATTGTTGCCAGATGTAAACTAGATTATTGACTCTAGTGCAAGTGGGAGACTGTTGGAATTATGCCCTAGAGGCAATAATAAAGATGTTATTATTATAATTCTTGTTCATGATAAAGTTTATGTTCCATGCTAGAATTGTATTAAGCGGAAACTTTAATACTTGTGTGGTTTGTAAACAACACCGTGTCCCTAGTACGCCTCTATGGACTAGCTCATTGATCAATGATGGTTAAGGTTTCCTAACCATAGACATGAGTTGTCAATTGATAATGAGATCATATCATTGGGAGAATGATATGATGGACAGACCCAAACAAAGAAGAGCAATTAGATCGTGTCATCGTGTTCGTCTTTGCGAAGCTTTTCCTATGTCAAATATTGTATTCCTTAGACCATGAGATAATGCAACTCCCTGGTATCGGAAGAAAGCTTTGAGGTCATCAAACGTCATCCTATGAGAGGGTGATCATAAAGGTGTCTCTCAGGTGATCGGAAAGTATCTGTTGGGTTGTATGTATCGAGATGGAATTTGTCCCTCCCAAGTCGGAGAGATATACTTCGGGCCCACTCGATAATCGATATCAACACCGCTTGCAAGCATGTGGTTAAGGAGTTAATCACAAAGTGATATCGGATTACGGAACGAGTAAAGTACTTGCTGTGAACGAGATTGAACTAGGTATGACGGTACCGACGATCGAATCTCGGGCAAGTAAAATATCGCGAGACGAAGGGAATATATATATGGGATTGATTGAATCCTGGCATTGTGGTTCATCCGATATGATCATCGATGAATGTGTGGGAGTCAATATGGGTGCCCAGACCCCGCTGTTGATTATTGATAGAAGATCATGTCTGCATATTCTCGAACCCGCAGGGTCACACACTTAACGTATCTCGACGCTAGGATAGATTGGATAATTGGTTTATGAATTTTTGTTCGGAGTCTCGGATGGGATCCGGGATATCACGAGATTCCGGAATGGTCCGGAGAATAAGATTCATATAAGGCAGTGCAGTTTTTGGAGTTCGGAATTGTTCTGGGTTAATCGGTATTGTACCGGAAGCTTCTAGAACCTTCCGGAAGGGGACCAACGTGGCCCCACCTTCCGGGAGGGGGCATGGGCCTATGAGGGAGTGTCCTGGCCGCATTGGGCCAGGGGCACAAGGCCCCATAGGGCCCAGCCGATTCTAGAGAGATTTGACTCGTTTAAATCTCGGGATAGAATTTCTAGATAAGGGAGAGTTTAAATCGTTTAAACTAGAGATAGGATTTCTAGATAAGGGAGAGTTTAAATTGTTTAAACTAGAGATAGGCTTGGAGGAGGGGCAAGGGCTGGCCGCCCCCTCCGCCTCTATATATAGAGGGGTGGTGCGCCCCCTTCCCCCCCACACACACCTTCCTCCAAGCCCTAGCAGCCTTGCTACCTTCCTCTCTCCCTCCCGACTGTTTGTAGGCGAAGCCCTGCAGCAGAAATTCTCCACCATATACACCACGCCGTCGTGTTGTAGATCCAATCTATCTCTCCACCATACTCGCTGGTCCGAGGAAGGAGGAGACATCGAGGTGCTGCACGTGTGCATCTCACGGAGGCACCGCCACTTGTGGTGCTAGATCGGATCGGATCGCGAGGAGGAGAAGCAAGTACGACTACATCACCCACGTTCCGACGAACGTTCCGCTGTGCGAATCTTCAAGGGTATGAAGATCTAATCCAATCTCTCTCGTTGTTTGCATCTCCTAGATTAGATCTTGGCTTTCCCTCTGTTCGCTCCGTAGAAAATTTTGATTTACTATGCCGCGAAACCCTTCATCCATGAAGTTCGATAATTGGTATTAAATCAAGAGTGACAATTCCAAGTGTTAGTGTATGAGTATCATGTTTGTCTCCATGATTCTTGATATTCAAAGGATTGTCTTAATATCAAGGTTATCTAGGATCTGAAAGAGTTGTTTCAGAAACCATGATGTGTGGAAGATATTGTGATATCTGAAACGAAGTTTTGGTTGCAACATAGAGTATAATATGGCAAAGGTCATGTTCTCATATTTGATAAGAATTTGCAAAAGGTTGGAGACACTAGTTGTCCTAATCCACCAAAAGGTTTTGGAGAGCAACATTATACTCGCGATTCATCGTTATAAGCTAAAAGTAGCTTGATCATGGATAATTCCATGATAAGGGTGAATATTTTATGTAGGTAAAATGTTTACTACACCAAGAAATTACTAAAGAAAGGAATTTGAAAGAACACCAAACATTTGATGATGGTGATCTACTTCAAAGTGAAAGTCCAAAGACATTGGTATTTAACTATACATGCTTTGGACTATGTGTCATGTATATGGCTCCACTATTGATGTTGATAGATTCTTTCACACAGAAAAGGAAATACTGAAAGAGAATCTCATAAATATATGGTAGAAAAGAAAAGACTAGAATTGTTCAGCTTAAGTATATAGATGATATACATGTTATGGCTATATTCTTTGCTTATTAAACAATGTGGTTCTTAAGTATTTGATACTGAATTTGTTGGTGTGAATCGTCATACGAAACAACACAATTCATGAACTACAATGTGTTGGAGATATGCCCAAGAGGCAATAATAAAGTGGTTATTACCATATCTTCATACTTATGATAAATGTTTACATACCATGCTATAATTGTATTAACAGGAAACATTAATACTTGTGTGATTTGTAAACATAAAAGAGTCCCTAGTAAAGCCTCTTGTTAAACTAGCTTGTTGGTTAATATATGATCATGGTTTCCTGATCATGAACATAGAGATGTTATTAACAACAGGGTCATATCATTAGGAGAATGATGTGATGGACATACTCCTATAGTTAAGCGTAGCATAAAGATCAAGTCATTTAATATAGTTCATTTGCTATAAGCTTTCTGATACATAGTAACCTAATTCCTTCGACCATGAGATCATGTTAATCACCATCACTGGAAGGATTCTTTGATGACATCAAACACCACACCGTAACTGGGTGGCTATAAAGGTGGCATTGAGTGTTCGGAAAGTGTTGAGGCACATGGATCAAGAGTGGGATTTGTCCATCCATATGACGGATAGATATACTCTGGGCCCTCTCGGTGGAATGTCATCCAATTATCTTGCAAGCATGTGACTGGCTCACAAGGGATCACATATCACGGGAACGAGAAAAGAGTACTTATCAGTAACGAGGTTGAACTAGGTATGCAGAGATACCGACGATCAAAACCTCGGTTAAGTAAACTATCGTGAGACAAAGGGAAATTGGTATCGTATGTAAGTGGTTCATTCAATCGCAAAGTAATCATAGAAATATGTGGGAGCCATATGAATTTCCAGATTCCTCTATTGGTTATTGATCGGAGAAGTGTCTCGATCATGTCCGCATAATTCACGAACCGTAGGGAGACACACTTAAGGATTCGATGTTGTTGAGTAGTTATGGAATGATGAGAAAGAGACCGAATGTTGTTCGGAGTCTCGGATGGGATCTAAGATATCACGAGGAGATCCGGAATGGTCCGGAGAATAGGATTCATATAAGGAAAGTCCTGTTTCGGGGTTGGAGAATGGTTCCGGTGTTTTCATCGGGAATGTTCTAGAAGGTTCCGGAATGTCCGGCACTCCGAAGGGGAAGGGTACATGAATGTGTTATATAAAGTTGGTATGATTGCATCATGTACTAAGTGTCATCGCTGAACAAAATAGAGGGTTTAATCAAATCCTTGTTTGAAAAGTCAAACGCCAATTTGAAAGTCAAACGGCTATTTTTGGGAAGTGGAGAGGGAGGTGGAAACCGAGTTGGGGAGGAGTCCCTCCTCCACCGCCGGCCCACTTGGCATCCGACTTGGGGAGGGATTCCCCTCCCCTTGGCCGGCGCCTCCCTCCTATAAGAGGAGGGGCAGGGCTCCCCTCCTAGTACACAAGATCCCCACCTCTAAACCCTAGCACCCGCCGCCCTCCATAGCCGCCGCCGCCCCCTAGGGTTTCTCCCCTTGCCGCCGACTTGGGCACCTCCAAGTCCTAGCCGCCGGCCCTAGCACCTCCTCCTTGGTGAGTCTAAACCCTAGATCACCGAGGAGCTCTCTCATAGTCCACCATACTCGCTCTGGCTTAAGGCGAAGCCCTGCGAGATCTCCCCTCTACTTCCGGTACCACGCCGTTGTGCTGCCGGAATCGCGAGGAGAGTGCTACAACCTCCGCTGCCTGCTGGAACAAGGGAGAGGAAGGTCTTCGTTGAGTACCGAACGTGTGACCGACTGCGGGAGTGCTGCCGGAACGCAGCGCCGGAAGGATCGTCTACGCGATCTTGAGATCGGAAGTGTACGACTACATCACCCACGAGAATCTGCTCTCGTTAACCGCTTTGGAATCTTCGAGGGTGAGTTCCTCTATCGACTCGTTGCTACAATCTAGTAGATAGATCTTGGCTTGTTTGTTTGTATGCGGTAGAAATTTTTTGTTTTCCATGCTATGAACCCCTACACAATGGCCTAAGTAACTAGCAAAAGAATATGTGATGATGTTCATCGAGAACAAATAAAGGGTTATTGTGCTACTTGTTAAACATCAAAGCTTGCCTTCAAGATTTGTTTTATTAGGTATCATGAGAACAATAGGGTTGTTCAAATAATTTCCGTAATCCATAAAAGATGGATGATTCACAAATCTCGTTGGAGAAATCACATCCATAAAACTAGTGCTAAAAATGTCGAAAGACAAATTGATTGAAAGATCACTTAGGAAGTGACATCGCCGTTTAAATTATATTGGAAAGAAAACATGAACAAACTCCATGTGAATGGAATTTTGGAGTCTTTTGATTTTTGATCAAATGACGCTTGTGAAATTTTCCTAGAGATAATTAAAACTTCGTTCATAGGCCAAAAAGGAACGAATGACTAGCTTATTGGAACTTGTACATATTGTTGTACGAAGTCCATTATCTGTAGTCAAGAGCGATGGATTTCAACTTCATATGCTTTCTCCGAAAATTTGAGTGAATATATGAATATTTACTTAATAAGGATGAAGTATGAAACATTTGAAAAGTTCAAAGACTTTCAAGATGAAGTGCAAAATCATTGTAACAAGAATATAAATAGTTTATGATAAGATCATAAAGGAAGATATTTGAGTTACAAGTTTAGCATAATACCTAAGAATTAAGGAATCGTTCCGTGGATTTGAATTTTTCCCAAAACACCATAAGAGTATGGAGCGTTCGAGATATGTAATTAAACCTTGTTTGACATGGTAAGATCGAAGGTGTAAATCATAAAACTGCCATTATATTTTAAAGATTAAAAGCTATAGAGACTACCGTTTTTCCACTGAAAAGAGCTCCATCATAATCCATTGAAATGACACCATATAAAGTTATGGTTTGGGATAAAACCCAAGTTGTCCTTTCTTAAACATTGGTATGCTATGCATAAGAAAGATGTTTGCAACCAAAGTCGGATGAACCTGTCTTTGTATGTTATTTCGAATAACTGTTAAGTAATCCTCCATAACATTGGAGACAAAAGTGTTTGTCACTAAGAACGTCAAGTTTCTTTGAGAAGGAATTTTTCATGAAAAGATAAGTGGGAGGACAATAGAACTTTGATAAAGTTAAAAGAACCTTATGTAACACCCTCGCAATCTATCGATCAAACAATTGCATACAACATAAACAATAGCACATAGAGATCAAACAAATGCAACAAATGCATGCATGACAATTTAATAAGTCACAATGGTTGTTACTTTAGTTCTCTAAACAATATTGAAGTATATGATGCATGCAAGAGACCAATTAATGCAATGGAGTACTTGTTATTAATAATTACTTGTCAATATAGGGTTTTTAATAGTTCTATTGTAACGTCTGTTCTAACTGTAGAATTAAATTTGTTTCTTAGGTTTACTGGATAGAGGACGTTAATACGAACCAGTAGGCGTTGGATTCACCCTAATCGGAGTTATAAATCTTTTTGTATGATTTAAATAGTGTTTAATAGTTTTAAATGATTCATATAGTTTCTGTTGTCTAAAAATCAAACTAAAATTATATCTGTAATCTCCACGGAATTGTGATTTCAGGGACATATTATTTGTAATTTTCTGAATAGTATTTATTTTCTTATGAATTTATTACTCTAGATAGGCCATTAAACTATTTAAATCTTCACGACAAAACCTTACAGTCAAAGGCTGAACTAATTGCATATTGAGGATCTACATGGAACCAGCTTTCCATCGGTATATCATTTATATTTTTGTGACAAGCAATTAATTTACTATGAATTTAATGATTTATAAAGCCATCAAAACTAATTAAATTGCTACGGGTTAAATAGTCCGCAAATGCTGGATCCAACCAGATATTATTAATGTACATTACATATTGTTCATATTTTTCGGAGTTACAGATAATTTCTTATGAATTTATTAACCTAAAAGACCATTAAAACTAATTAAATTACTACAGTAACCACGTACAGTAAAAGTTGGATCTATTCTGATAAGATGATTCTACATAAAATTATCTTCAATTTGGTATATTATACGCAATTTTTGGACGTGGTATGAATTTCTAATGAATTTTACAAGTTAGATCTATAATATGCAATTTTAAATTCGAACCGAATATTCCAGGAAATATTCCGCTGACTGGACAGGTTGACTTTGCATGCTGACTAGGACTAGATGTTGACCTTACGTTGACGTGGCGTTGATGAGGAAGATGACCGGGATGACGACATGGCACACACCGGTTTGATTGGATCTCGACCGTCTGGATAGAATCCGGTGGCTAGAAGAAGAGATTGACCCGATTTTGGCTCAGAATAGACAAGAAATAGATCTGTGTTAGAGAGACAAATCCGTAGGTCAAATTGAAAAACTCAGAACATGAAAGTTGTGGGGAATCATTATTCCTACCTTCTCTCCAAAGGAATTTGGATTTGAAGAAACGAGCACGAGTAGATCTTGGTTTTACACCGTAAGATCTGAAATATTGCGATACGAAATTCTCCGGCTGTGGTGGATTAAAAGAGGTGAGGTTTGTCGGGATTGAAAGATATCCCTACAACTTTTGTTTTTTGACCGAAGGCAAACGACGAAGTCTAGATGGGTTAAAAAGCGAAATAAGATTCGGGCATGTGTAGATTCGGAATTTCGAGGAAAGAAACTCGTACATCTGTGGCTCCACGAGTTTATATGGAGGTTTGAGACGGTGTAGAGATAGGCCTTGGAGTAGGGAACAAGTAGAAACAAACGGAAGTCAATTCGGAGTTGTAGATAAAAAGTTATAAGAGTTTGAGTAGAGATAGGTATAGAAAATCAGTTTTCGCACGCTTTTTAAAGCAGTGGGATCGACCCTTGTTTCACCTACTGGCTGGCTGGCTCGGTCCGGATGGGCCGGCCCAGTTAGAAAAAAAAATCTTTTTCTTTTTCTATTTACTTGTTTCCCTCATATCTTTTGCATATGAACTTCAAATGACATGATTCTTGTTTCTAAATTTTTTTAAAATCGAATAGATCATTATGGAATCAAATTTTTAATCTTTTTACTAGTTTGGAAGTAGTGGATTTACAAATCCTTGTATATTTCATTTTATTTATATCTTTATGTGTTTGTATTTATTTCATAACTTTTTCATACTAGCTCCAAATGAGCTCAATTTTGTTTCTAAAATTTTGTAATATTAATTGGATATTTTTTGCTATAATTATCAATAATTTATGTACAATAGTGGGTTTTATAAAGTCAATTTAATTACTTTAGGAACATTTGGGCAAATCAACTATAGGATTTAGATACCAGGATTTGGATTTAGTTTGTGAGATCTTTCCATGGATGTAATGAAATGTTTGTGAATGCTTCATGATTTTCATTTTGAAATCTTGCACACCAATTCTACAATCCATAATCAATCCATGCCCTTTTGCCTATATGGATACTTAGGTCATAACAAAAGAATATAAGATTTTGAATTCAAGGTTGAGAGGATTTTCTATTCAAAATTTTTCTTCTCTTTGAGAATTTTCAACAAAGTCAAACAATCAATCAATCTTATTTATTTATTTCACATTCCAAAATTAGGAGAATTTTGGGATGTGACAGACTACCACCCTTAAAAGAAATCTCTTCACGAGATTTGGGAAGGCTAGAAAGAAAGAAAGGTTCGGGATCCATTAGGATGCTACCACCCTTAAAATAAAATTGACTAGGTCATTTATTGAGGATTCACTTAGCTCAGATTGGTTCTCATTTAGATTTTTATTGGCACAATGTCTCTAGCACATTCTAAACATCATGATTGATAGTTTCCGAGAAAGCACTTCTTAAACTAGCAAAACTCTCATGGTGGTCAATTAGGGGATGTTTACTTCACGGTGCCCATTAATAATGGTTGGAATTCATCCTTACCGTATATTCCTACGCTTAGCAATGAATGATTTTATAGAGGTGGAACAATCTACCATTCTAAGGTTTAGGCTCAACGTCGGCTCTCTGCTAAGGCTGAAAGGCACTCAAGATTCGCAAAGCCCACAGAACAAGAGAGAATAATAAGAGTAGTAGGAATGGTGATCAATCCATCCTGCACCCAAATCATTACCCTGTATGAGGATAGGTGAATCATGTTTTTCTATCACTCGGGCATTCTCACTTGCCTTGAAGAATGTTTCCATGGGCACGAGCTAATGCTCTATGTATACTCCCATGTATCCAATCAACAAAGCTACTACTAAAACTAAGCTATCGATACTTCAACTTTTAGGTTGGGTAATCTACTACATAACATCATGTGCAACACTTCATACTTCCACATCCTTTTTCCATTAGGTGAAGCATTCTCTTTCCTAAATGTATTGTGTTGTCAAACCTTCCGCTTAACACATCATTATATCTCCCAGGGTTCAAGATAGGGAAGAATATATTCTATAGGAAAGAAACGACTAAGAAAATAATCCTACCCATAACTATATGAAGCAATCAATGTTACAAACAAGGAAACAATCATAGGCGATCAACACACAATCAAACACTTGTATAATAACATTACAGGGGTATAAACTTAGTAGTATATAACCACAAAATAGTTTGAAAGCATTGGGAACAATACTAGAGTAAAATAGAGTAACATATAAGCAATAAACTAAATCTGTCAAAAAGGTACAGCAGACTTCACGAATTTGTATGACCGACCTGAACTCGTCAGGAATTTTAGCCAATTTTTGTGCAAGTACTACAGGTAATTGCGCTCTAGATACTATTTTGTCAGATTTTTCTAAGTTACCAGTAAAATATGAAAAATCACGCGGTACAACAGGTCAGGCAGAAAACTACAGTAGTAATTCCATGAATTTCAATCAATTCACACCATTAAAATAATTTTAAAATCATACGAAAACTCCAGCAACTTTAGAGTTTCTAAACAACAGATCCTAAACAAGGCATCACACAATATGGTATAGTACAAACAAGCAAGCAACCTATATTGTCATACCACATAAGTTGGTAAGAACAATATGCTAACACGATAGCGATGATCTCCTAAAGAGATAGAACATGGTGGTCTAGACCTAACCAAACTTGATGAGATGTTTATTTATGTCATACTATTTGTTCTTTTACTTAGCTAACTCTCATATAAGTATCATAAGAATGGACAACTATAAATGTTTGAATTGGAGGAGGTTCTAGAAAAAGATAGATAAGAAATATAAGAACTCTAGTAAGTGGAAAATATGATAGTTCTCCTAATAGAGGTCTTCTATTACTAATCCATTTCTAAGGTCACGATCCTACAGTCAACACACAGCTCTGATACCATCTTGTAACACCCTCGCAATCTATCGATCAAACAATTGCATACAACATAAACAATAGCACATAGAGATCAAACAAATGCAATAAATGCATGCATGACAATTTAATAAGTCACAATAGTTGTTACTTTAGTTCTCTAAACAATATTGAAGTATATGATGCATGCAAGACACCAATTAATGCAATGGAGTACTTGTTATTAATAATTACTTGTCAATATAGGGTTTTTAATAGTTCAGTTGTAACGCCTGTTCTAACTGTAGAATTAAATTTGTTTCTTAGGTTTACTGGATAGAGGACGTTAATACGAACCAGTAGGCGTTGGATTCACCCTAATCGGAGTTATAAATCTTTTTGTATGATTTAAATAGTGTTTAATAGTTTTAAATGATTCATATAGTTTCTGTTGTCTAAAAATCAAACTAAAATTATATCTGTAATCTCCACGGAATTGTGATTTCAGGGACATATTATTTGTAATTTTCTAAATAGTATTTATTTTCTTATGAATTTATTACTCAAGATAGGCCATTAAAATATTTAAATCTTCACGGCAAAACCTTATAGTCAAAGGCTGAACTAATTGCATATTGATGATCTACGTGGAACCAGCTTTCCATCGGTATATCATTTATATTTTTGTGACAAGCAATTAATTTACGATGAATTTAATGATTTATAAAGCCATTAAAACTAATTAAATTGCTACGGGTTAAATAGTCCGCAAATGTTGGATCCAACAAGATATTATTAATGTACATTACATATTGTTCATATTTTTCGGAGTTACAGATAATTTCTTATGAATTTATTAACCTAAAAGATCATTAAAACTAATTAAATTACTACAGTAACCACGTACAGTAAAAGTTGGATCTATTCTGATAAAATGATTCTACGTAAAATTATGTTCAATTTGCTATATTATACGCAATTTTTGGACGTGGTATGAATTTCTAATGAATTTTACAAGTTAGATCTATAATATGAAATTTTAAATTCGAACGGAATATTCCAGGGAATATTCCGCTGACTGGACAGGTTGACTTTGCATGCTGACTGGGACTAGATGTTGACCTTACGTTGACGTGCCATTGATGAGGAAGATGACCGAGATGACGACATGGCACACACCGGTTTGATTGGATCTCGACCGTCTGGATAGGATCCGGTGACTAGAAGAAGAGATTGACCCGATTTTGGCTCAGAATAGACAAGAAATAGATCTGTGTTAGAGAGACAAATCCGTAGGTCAAATTGAAAAACTCAGAACATGAAAGTTGTGGGGAATCATTATTCCTACCTTCTCTCCAAAGGAATTTGGATTTGAAGAAACGAGCATGAGTAGATCTTGGATTTACAACGTAAGATCTGAAATATTGCGATACGAAATTCTCCGGCTGTGGTGGATTAAAAGAGGTGAGGTTTGTCGGGATTGAAAGTTTTCCCTACAACTTTCGTTTTTTGACCGAAGGCAAACGACGAAGTCTAGATGGGTTAAAAAGCGAAATATGATTCGGGCATGTGTAGATTCGGGATTTCGAGGAAAGAAACTCGTACAGCTGTGGCTCCGCGAGTTTATATGGAGGTTTGAGATTGTGTAGAGATAGGCCTTGGAGTAGGGAACAAGTAGAAACAAACGGAAGTCAATTCGGAGTTGTAGATAAAAAGTTATAAGAGTTTGAGTAGAGATAGGTATAGAAAATCAGTTTTCGCACGCTTTTTAAAGCAGTGGGATCGACCCTTGTTTCACCTACTGGCTGGCTGGCTCGGTCCGGATGGGCCGGCCCAGTTAGAAAAAAAAAATTCTTTTTCTTTTTCTATTTACTTGTTTCCCTCATATCTTTTGCATACGAACTTCAAATGACACGATTCTTGTTTCTAAATTTTTCTAAAATCGAATAGATCATTATGGAATCAAATTTTTAATCTTTTTACTAGTTTGGAAGTAGTGGATTTACAAATCCTTGTATATTTCATTTTATTTATATCTTTATGTGTTTGTATTTATTTCATAACTTTTTCATACTAGCTCCAAATGAGCTCAATTTTGTTTCTAAAATTTTGTAATGTTAATTGGATCTTTTTAGGCTATAATTATCAATAATTTATGCCTTACAATAGTGGGTTTTATAAAGTCAATTTAATTCCTTTAGGAACATTTGGGCAAATGAACTATAGGATTTAGATACCAGGATTTGGATTCAGTTTGTGAGATCTTTCCATGGATGTAATGAAATGTTTGTGAATGCTTCATGATTTTCATTTTGAAATCTTGAACACCAATTCTACAATCCATAATCAATCCATGCCCTTTTGCCTATATGGCTACTTAGGTCATAACAAAAGAATATAAGATCTTGAATTCAAGGTTGAGAGGATTTTCTATTCAAAAATTTTCTTCTCTTTGAGAATTTTCAACAAAGTCAAACAATCAATCAATCTTATTTATTTATTTCACATTCCAAAATTAGGAGAATTTTGGGATGTGACACCTTAGCTATATGTGCAAAGTTGCGCAGCGCCGAAAAGTGTTCTGGAGGCAGCAACAATGCTCATGGCTCACGTGCCTCAAAGGTTGTGGTTACGAAGGTCAAAGTTTCTATTGAACCAAGTAGGCCTAGTAAGCAATAAAATACCAAGATTTTAGGGTTGAATCATTATTTGAGAATAATGAACGTACTACATGCAAAGAATCGATGGTGGGCCCTGACTCCGTAAAATGGCTTGAAGCCATAAAATCCGTGATAGTTCCATACACGAGAAATCAAGTTTTGAACTTGAAGGACCCTCGAGAAAGGTGTAAGACCTTACAGTTGTGTTTGGATCTATAAAGAAATAGACATGGATGTTTCGCATCTATGAAATGGTCGACATGTTGGTAAAGAGTTCACAACAATGTTCAGAGGTTGACTATGACAAGATTTGATCTTTCATACCGATATTTAGTCTAGTGTCACATCCCAAGATTCTCCAAATCTTGTAATGTGAAAATAAATGAATAAAATAAAACTTTGTTTGATTTTCAGAGCCAGAAGAAACTTTTTTGAATTAAAATGGAACTTCAAACCCATTTGAATTAAATAAAATCCTAAAAGGAAAACAAAATATTTAAAAAGATAAACATTTTAAATAAAGGAAACAAAATATTTTGGATCTTTAACATAAAAGGATTTGGTTTTCAATTGAAACAAAGGTTTTATAGAAAAAGATTATTTGATAAAGCCAAATTAAACCTTGGCCAAGCTTTTAATTAAAACATTTTGTTTTTGAATAAAAATAGCAAGAGTGTATTTAAATAAATTAATAAGGATTTAATATCCAACTTTATAGAAGGTTTTACCAATTCAATTGAAACATCAAAACTTATTAAATTTATTTGAAATAAGTTTTCTAAAATATTTTTTATTCACAAATAAAACCTACTAGAGAGTTTTGACTTTATTTTATATTTCAAAATAAATATCTCATTAAGGCAAATCCTATTGGATTTAATAATGAAAGTCTATTTTATTTAATTATTAAATGGATCCTAAAATAAAATGTTAATTCATTTTAAACAAGTATTTCAAGAATCTTATATTTTCAAACAAAACCTACTGATTTGGTTTGGAAAATATTTGGAGATTTTATTAATTATATCAAACCCTATTTGATTAATAAACCATGGTCCATTTTATTTAGTTAATAAATGGAATCTAAAAAGATTTAAAAATATTATTTCAGTTTGGACTTTAGTTTATGATTGATAAACAGAACCAAAAACTTATTACAAGTGTGGTGATTGTTTGAATTATTTGAATGATTGTTTGAATTGTGAAGTAAATTTCAAATCAGTAAATAGAAATGGAAAAGGAAAATGTTTCTGTACAAAAAAAAAGAAACAACAGCAACCTAACCCAGGCGGCCCAATAGGCCCAGAACCAGCCCAGCTTTCTTTCCCGAAAGAAAACGATTCGCACGCGATATCAAACCCACAGAGAGAATGACTGGTGGACCTCCTCCTCGTTTCTTTTCCCACTGATAGGTGGACCCCACCGCTCCAGTTCGTCGTCCTCACCCGCGCGACCCCTTCTTCCCCAAACTGCGCTGCCGTTCCCTGTCATCAATCCGCACGCTTAATTCTTCATAATGGCCGCGTTAATCTCGCCTCTGACCTTGCGTACTTAAGCGCCAGCACCTTCCTCTCCTTTTTCCTCTGTCGCCACTCCCTCTTCGCCCCTAGGCTGTCGCCAATCACTCCTGCACCGCCACTGCTCCGACGAGCTTGCATCTCCAATCCCAGCCAGTACACGCCACCCCTGCCATCGAGAGCGTCCTAGCAAGCTTCCCCACTCCCAGACACACCTCCCCGTACCACCAGTTCGACCGCGGACGCCCCTGAGCCTCGCCAACGACAACTTCCAGTACCGCCGCCGTCTGCATCTTCTCCGACGACGACTCCTCGGTAAACCAGACCACCCCGACCCCTCTCGTTCACGCACACAGCATCGCCTTGCTCTTGCGCATCTGAATGTGCTCCTGTTTTGCCTTAGGGCGATCTGCAGCGACGACTCCTACCGCCACCACCGTCTGGCTTAACTCCGACGAGCATTTCTGGTATGCATCTGACCACCCCGTGCCTTCTCGATCACACTTCCATACTCGCCATACCTTTCTGCATCTGACCGCATCGTTGCTTTGCTTCGGGATGATCTACAGCGTCGCCCTAGACCGCGGACCGAACCACCCGACGCCGACCTCCACTCCGGCGAGCAATTGCCGCAGTACCCAAGCGCCCCTTATCAAGCCAACAGCACGACGAGCGTCACCACGACCCCGCGATCACGGTGAGCATCCTCCCCTCTCTTCTAGCTTCCTGTTTCACCAGCACCACCACTGCCTGACCGTCGTCGCCGCTAGCCACCGTCAGCGCCGCCCACTTTAGGTCAAATTCACCAGTACCGTTCGATCCAGATTTAGCGGCCACGATTAGATCACTTATCGTCGAAGGGGTATGTCCTCTGGGCCACTCGATCTAACTAGATCCAACACCCTACAGCCGCGATCCAACCGAAACGGTATGAACCAATAGGAACACGACGTGTGGCCAGGTTTAAAACTAAAAACAGATTTGAATCTGATTTAATTGCAAACTTCAAACCCTTGTAACTTTCAAACCACACGTCCAAAAATTGCAAATTTTATATCGTTGGATTCAGGAGAACAAGCCCTAGCCAACCATGGCCTAAGTTTCGAAAATAGTATCTGTCAGCTTGTTTGAAATTGCAGATCCTTTTGTGAGCTTGTTAGAGTATAAAAGTTGTTTAAAAATTGTTTTTAGGATTAAATCTTTTGCAAAATGGATTTGTGTGACCTTACTGACCCTAGGAACCAACCCTTGGTGTTAAAAAAATGATTTTGGTAAAATTTAGGTTGAATTATTTAACTTAGCCATTTTCTAGCCAAATAAAATTATTGATTTTACTATGGAAATGTTTTTGCAAGGAAACTTTGGGAAAATGTTTTGGACCAAACTTACTGACCCAAAACACCAAGCTTTGCCAAGAGCAACTCACTTGGTGAAAAACATAAAATTATGCTTTGATAAAAAAAAAAAATTTCACCACATAAAATGATGAATGGATTTTAAAATGGTCTTGAGATAAAACCCATTTGCAAAATGACTTTGCCATTTTTGGTAAATGACCAATTTGGACCTTACAAAGTTTATAAACCTAGTAGATACCAATCTTGCAATGGAACCAACCTTTGCATACTCATGCATGACTTAGATTTTGGATTCCATAGATTTGTGTGTATGAAATGATGTTTGATTGATTATTTGGAATGCTAGTTGATTGGTGTTTTGCTTGATTGATTGTAGTGAAATTAGCAAAGTGAGAGACTAGCAAGATCAAGGAGTGAACCATCATTCCCTTCCAAAAAGGCAAGTGACACTATCATTCAAAGACCTACTATTTTCATTATACTTAGTGGATTTTGAGAACATGCATGAAAATGCTTTATACTTATGCTATGCTAAATCCTAATAGGATTCCCTATACACTCCTTAGTGAAAATATTGAAGTTGTACATGCTTAGCCATGCTATGTTTTGAAAAGAGATACATGTTGAGATTTTACAAAGGTTGAGAAAAGGACTTGTGTTTTACATAATAAAACAAGGACTCAATGAACCATCTAGGTGGTGGACACTTTATGTTTTGGAGAAGGTGGCAACAAAAGGAACCATGTCTATGGCAATCACTTTGTGTTGTGCTCCAAATGAAAACCACCTAGGAAACTTAGAGATTGAACATGTTTCTCCAATTGTGGCTTTCGTGTGCAACCACATGCTATTATGGCTCTGGCTTAGTCAACTACAGTAGGAAGACCCATACATTGTCTTTAGTTACCGGACATGGGGATCTGGAATGCTTCGTGGGGGCTGAAGACAAGCTAGCAATGATGTATGGGAGGACCTTTTGGAAAGACTTCGTCACATTCTCAGTCTGCCAGTACTCCATCTTGGTGAGCACTAATCCAGTAGGCCACTGGTGGCAACAAGATGGGATTGTGTCATGTGGGTAAAGTGTACTCCTTCTGCAGAAGTTAATAAAATCTAAGTACTTAGACGTGTCCCCGGTTATGGACAATACTGAGCAACTAAAGTTTGAACCATGGGAGATCTCGACATTCCAACTTCTAATATAAAAACTTGATGCACTTGGGGGTACCAAGGAATTCAAAGAGATTTTGTTAAGCTTGTTGCACTTGGGGTTATCAAGGTGCTCAAGAGCATGACGTACTTGGGGTTACCAAGGAACTCATGAGATTTCATAAAACTTGTTGCACTTGGGGTTACCAAGTAGCTCAAGGGATTTTTGACAAGGACTTGAACACTTGAGTTTCTACCAAGGAGTTCAAGGATCTTGGAAAAAGGATTTGACAAAGGACCAAAACCATTTTGAAAAGATAGGATAAATATTGCTTTATGCAAATAAGCCTTAAACTCTACTTAGCCAAATATGCATGTAATGATAGGATCCACTCATAATATACAAAGTAGTGAAACTTGCCAATACAATTCAAATGTATTGACCCCTTGTGGCTGTAACTTGTATGTTGCAGGTTTGATTGATTTAGTGAAGATTGTTTGATTAGGATTACAAAGTCTACAACCAACATCTGCATGTGGCATTCTAAGGATGAAGGACTCCATGATTATTATTATTCCGCTGCAATGTAATGTAATAGCCAAATGAGCTATATATGATGTAATAAAATTTATATTATTCCTGGTTATAAAGTTATATTATGACCTTTGTTTCTTGATATTACATCTATACTGTGGGTGCTAGCTATTGATCCAGGGACTAGCATTGTAAAACACAGGAGGAATCTACCTAATAAAGGTTGGGACCTCTACAGATGGTATCAGAGCATTGTGTTGCCTGTAGGATTTGTAAACCTAGGATTGGACAAAAACCCTTAGAAAAATAGGAGTTGTTTTATTCCAAAACTTATTTACAAAACAAGCTTGTAAATTCTTTCCTCAACCACTTTGATTTCAACTCTACTTCTCTTCTACTTCAACTTGATGGAAAAACCTACCCATGGCCAAAGACTACACCATGTGCAAAGTACTTCTTCAACACCTTCAACTCTAATGACTTCAACACCTTCAACTCTAATGACTTCAACATCTTCAACTCTAATGACTTCAACATCTTCAGCATATTCACCAAGGACTTCCAACTTGGATACCATTAAGGACTACAAGTGAGACAAGGGAATCCTACTCAAGATTTAGAAACTGAGGGAATGCAAAATAAGAAGAAACCATCAACAACTTTGAAGTGTTGTGACCAAGAACTTTTCTCAAAGAAACCAGGATCCCATACAAGAAGAATCAAGAAGGATGGAAATATCACAAGTGAACCATATAGATGGACCACCAAATTTTTAGCTAAGACAAAACCACTAACTTATGTGGTGTAACAAAAATATTTTGTTGCCTAAGTAAGTGCTTGAACCTTGTTGTTTGAGTGCAAAAGTTGATTGTGAATGTTTGGTTTGTGATTGCTTGCACATTGCTTGTGTGAATTGTAATGTGTGTGTTTAGAAATATTTCCTTAGAAATATCTTGCCTATTCTAATCTCCCTTCAACCCAAACAGATGACTACTCCAAAAGACTCCAAGGTTGATGACATCAACACCAACCAAGCTGACAGCATGAAGGAGCTCATAGCAACCCAACACCAGTTGAACCAACTGACAGCTCAGTTCATAGTCAACAATAGTGATAAGGATCCAGCACTGCAAAGGTTTTTGGAAGAGCAATCCCAACTGATGCTTAAGGTGACTAATCAAATGATCGGCATGGAGGAAAACTACCCCAAAGGAGTTTATGATAACAAGGATGAAAAGAATATTGTTCTAGATGGAGCCCCAGCTTGCACTATATGTGGAGACAAGGATCATACTTCCAAGGAGCATGAAGGACAATGCCCCAATTGTGAAGAAGATCATCCTGTTGGACAATGCCCCACCTTTCAAGCTACTTGTTACCTTTGTGAAGGAAGTGATCATACTCCTGACCAATGTCCCATCTATGCCATGGTGGAACAAAGGAAACAAGAAGGATCCAAGTCTACCAAAGGAAAAGGACCACTCCTACCTCCTAACAAGACAACCCAATTCAAAGGATCAAAGAAAACCAAGAAACCCAAGCAAGACATGAGCCTTGCACAATGTCGTAAATGTAAGGAAATGGGACACTACTCCAGTGGATGCCCAGAAAACAAGAAGAATAAAGAGATTGACCAAGTGTGGTGCAACAACTGCAAAGAACCAGGCCACTATGTAGTAACTTGCCCACAAGAGCCACGTAAAGAGCTCAAGGACATTCATTGCTTCAACTGTAAGAACCCAGGACACTATGCAAGCAACTGTCCAGAAAGAATGAAGAACAAGTTGAACAAGCCTATGGAGAAACTCAATCTCGGCCCATGAGTCAAGTAAGGAAACCAAGGAAATCATGCAAATGTTTGCCATGAAGAATTTTTCCCAGGATCCCAAGAAGGACAAGATGTAATTTTTGTTTGAAAATTTTCAAGGGTGGTAGTACCCTAGTTGTTTTGAACCTGTTTGTAATCCCAGCCTTCCCAAATCTCGGGACGAGATTTATTTTAAGGGTGGTAGCCTGTCACATCCCAAGATTTTCCAAATCTTGTAATGTGAAAATAAATGAATAAAATAAAACTTTGTTTGATTTTCAGAGCCAGAAGAAACTTTTTGAATTAAAATGGAACTTCAAACCCATTTGAATTAAATAAAATCCTAAAAGGAAAACAAAATATTTAAAAAGATAAACATTTTAAATAAAGGAAACAAAATATTTTGGATCTTTAACATAAAAGGATTTGGTTTTCAATCGAAACAAAGGTTTTATAGAAAAAGATTATTTGATAAAGCCAAATTAAACCTTGGCCAAGCTTTTAATTAAAACATTTTGTTTTTGAATAAAACTAGCAAGAGTGTATTTAAATAAATTAATAAGGATTTAATATCCAACTTTATAGAAGGTTTTACCAATTCAATTGAAACATCAAAACTTATTAAAATTATTTGAAATAAGTTTTCTAAAATATTTGTTATTCACAATTAAAACCTACTAGAGAGTTTTGGCTTTATTTTAGATTTCAAAATAAATATCTCATTAAGGCAAATCCTATTGGATTTAATAATGAAAGTCTATTTTATTTAATTATTAAATGGATCCTAAAATAAAATGTTAATTCATTTTAAACAAGTATTTCAAGAATCTTATATTTTCAAACAAAACCTACTGATTTGGTTTGGAAAATATTTGGATATTTTATTAATTATATCAAACCCTATTTGATTAATAAACCATGGTCCATTTTATTTAGTTAATAAATGGAATCTAAAAAGATTTAAAAATATTATTTCAGTTTGGACTTTAGTTTATGATTGATAAACAGAACCAAAAACTTATTACAAGTGTGGTTATTGTTTGAATTATTTGAATGATTGTTTGAATTGTGAAGTAAATTTCAAATCAGCAAATAGAAATGGAAAAGGAAAATGTTTCTGTACAAAAAAAAAAGAAACAACAGCAACCTAACCCAGGCAGCCCAATAGGCCCAGAACCAGCCCAGCTTTCTTTCCCGAAAGAAAACGATTCGCACGCGATATCAAACCCATAGAGAGAATGACTGGTGGACCTCATCCTCGTTTCTTTTCCCACTGACAGGTGGACCCCACCGCTCCAGTTCGTCGTCCTCACCCGCGCGACCCCTTCTTCCCCAAACTGCGCTGCCGTTCCCTGTCATCAATCCGCACGCTTAATTCTTCATAATGGCTGCGTTAATCTCGCCTCTGACCTTGCGTACTTAAGCGCCAGCACCTTCCTCTCCTTTTCCCTCTGTCGCCACTCCCTCTTCGCCCCTAGGCTGTCGCCAATCACTCCTGCACCGCCACTTCTCCGACGAGCTTCCATCTCCAATCCCAGCCAGTACACGCCACCCCTGCCATCGAGAGCATCCTAGCAAGCTTCCCCACTCCCAGACACACCTCCCCGTACCACCAGTTCGACCGCGGAAGCCCCTGAGCCTCGCCAACGACAACTTCCAGTACCGCCGCCGTCTGCATCTTCTCCGACGACGACTCCCCGGTAAACCAGACCACCCCGACCCCTCTCGTTCACGCACACAGCATCGCCTTGCTCTTGCGCATCTGAATGTGCTCCTGTTTTGCCTTAGGGCGATCTGCAGCGACGACTCCTACCGCCACCACCGTCTGGCTTCACTCCGACGAGCATTTCTGGTATGCATCTGACCACCCCGTGCCTTCTCGATCACACTTCCATACTCGCCACACCTTTCTGCATCTGACCGCATCGTTGTTTTGCTTCGGGATGATCTACAGCGTCGCCCTCGACCGCGGACCGAACCACCCGACGCCGACCTCCACTCCGGCGAGCAATTGTCGTAGTACCCAAGCGCCCCTTGTCAAGCCAACAGCACGACGAGCGTCACCACGACCCCGCGATCACGGTGAGCATCCTCCCCTCTCTTCTAGCTTCCTGTTTCACCAGCATCGCCACTGCCTGACCGTCGCCGCCGCTAGCCACCGTCAGCGCCGCCCACTTTAGGTCAAATTCACCAGTACCGTTCGATCCAGATTTAGCGGCCACGATTAGATCACTTATCGTCGAAGGGGTATGTCCTCTGGGCCACTCGATCTAACTAGATCCAACGCCCTACAGCCGCGATCCAACCGAAACGGTATGAACCAATAGGAACACGACGCGTGGCCAGGTTTAAAACTAAAAACAGATTTGAATCTGATTTAATTGCAAACTTCAAACCCTTGTAACTTTCAAACCACACGTCCAAAAATTGCAAATTTTATGTCGTTGGATTCAGGAGAACAAGCCCTAGCCAACCATGGCCTTAGATTCGAAAATAGTATCTGTTAGCTTCTTTGAAATTGCAGATCCTTTTGTGAGCTTGTTAGAGTATAAAAGTTGTTTAAAAATTGTTTTTAGGATTAAATATTTTGCAAAATGGATTTGTGTGACCTTACTGACCCTAGGAACCAACCCTTGGTGTTAAAAAAATGATTTTGGTAAAATTTAGGTTGAATTATTTAACTTAGCCATTTTCTAGCCAAATAAAATTATTGATTTTACTATGGAAATGTTTTTGCAAGGAAACTTTGGGAAAATGTTTTGGACCAAACTTACTGACCCAAAACACCAAGCTTTTCCAAGAGCAACTCACTTGGTGAAAAACATAAAATTATGCTTTGATAAAAAAAATAATTTTCACCACATAAAATGATGAATGGATTTTAAAATGGTCTTGAGATAAAACCCATTTGCAAAATGACTTTGCCATTTTTGGTAAATGACCAATTTGGACCTTACAAAGTTTATAAACCTAGTAGATACCAATCTTGCAATGGAACCAACCTTTGCATACTCATGCATGACTTAGATTTTGGATTCCATAGATTTGTGTGTATGAAATGATGTTTGATTGATTATTTGGAATGCTAGTTGATTGGTGTTTTGCTTGATTGATTGTAGTGAAATTAGCAAAGTGAGAGACTAGCAAGATCAAGGAGTGAACCATCATTCCCTTCCAAAAAGGCAAGTGACACTATCATTCAAAGACCTACTATTTTAATTATACTTAGTGGATTTTGAGAACATGCATGAAAATGCTTTATACTTATGCTATGCTAAATCCTAATAGGATTCCCTATACACTCCTTAGTGAAAATATTGAAGTTGTACATGCTTAGCCATGCTATGTTTTGAAAAGAGATACATGTTGAGATTTTACAAAGGTTGAGAAAAGGACTTGTGTTTTACATAATAAAACAAGGACTCAATGAACCATCTAGGTGGTGGACACTTTATGTTTTGGAGAAGGTGGCAACAAAAGGAACCATGTCTATGGCAATCACTTTGTGTTGTGCTCCAAATGAAAACCACCTAGGAAACTTAGAGATTTAACATGTTTCTCCAATTGTGGCTTTCGTGTGCAACCACATGCTATTATGGCTCTGGCTTAGTCAACTACAGTAGGAAGACCCATACATTGTCTTTAGTTATCGGACATGGGGATCTGGAATGCTTCATGGGGGCTGAAGACAAGCTAGCAATGATGTATGGGAGGACCTTTTGGAAAGACTTCGTCACATTCTCAGTCTGCCAGTACTCCATCTTGGTGAGCACTAATCCAGTAGGCCACTGGTGGCAACAATATGGGATTGTGTCATGTGGGTAAAGTGTACTCCTTCTGCAGAAGTTAATAAAATCTAAGTACTTAGCCGTGTCCCCGGTTATGGACAATACTGAGCAACTAAAGTTTGAACCATGGGAGATCTCGACATTCCAACTTCTAATATAAAAACTTGATGCACTTGGGGGTACCAAGGAATTCAAAGAGATTTTGTTAAGCTTGTTGCACTTGGGGTTATCAAGGTGCTCAAGAGCATGACGTACTTGGGGTTACCAAGGAACTCATGAGATTTCATAGAACTTGTTGCACTTGGGGTTACCAAGTAGCTCAAGGGATTATTGAAAAGGACTTGAACACTTGAGTTTCTACTAAGGAGTTCAAGGATCTTGGAAAAAGGATTTGACAAAGGACCAAAACCATTTTGAAAAGATAGGATAAATATTGCTTTATGCAAATAAGCCTTAAACTCTACTTAGCCAAATATGCATGTAATGATAGGATCCACTCATAATATACAAAGTAGTGAAAATTGCCAATACAATTCAAATGTATTGACCCCTTGTGGCTGTAACTTGTATGTTGCAGGTTTGATTGATTTAGTGAAGATTGTTTGATTAGGATTACAAAGTCTACAACCAACATCTGCCTGTGGCATTCTAAGGATGAAGGACTCCATGATTATTATTATTCCGCTGCAATGTAATGTAATATCCAAATGAGCTATATATGATGTAATAAAATTTATATTATTCCTGGTTATAAAGTTATATTATGACCTCTGTTTCTTGATATTACATCTATACTGTGGGTGCTAGCTATTGATCCAGGGACTAGCATTGTAAAACACAGGAGGAATCTACCTAATAAAGGTTGGGACCTCTACATCTAGACGGATTACTGTAGCAACCACGACATATAATTTTGTTATGTGTTGGATAAACAAAACAAGTTCTTCTAATAGAAGGGTTACCTAGGACGTGTGCATGACACGGTCCAAAGGGTTTTGTTAATACAAAGGATGCTAAATGCATATGCAACCTTCAATTGTTGAAGTAAGTATTGCGGAGTTGGAATCTTCACTATGATGAAACTGTTAAAGGAGTTTAAATTCGTCGGAGACGATGAAGATGCTTGCATTTGCAAGAAATTAAGTGGGAGCGCTAAGACATGTTTCTAATACATTATGTGGAAGAAATATTGTTGATTGGAAATGATGTATCTTTTATTAACACATATTAAGAATTTCATCCCGATGAAAGACTAAGGAAAAACCCAAATATTTGGCATCAATAGACGCTAATATGGTTGTGTCGAAAGTACATAGATGATGTATTGAATGGGTTCAATATAGAAACTACAAGAAAGGTTCTTGCCACACAGAAAGGATTGAATGAGTTCAATATTGATGATATATTCAGGTGTATTGACACTGGGTAAGTGAAACAAAGATTCAAGTATAGATTGATACTTGATGTATGAAATCACAAAGAGTATTTATATCAATCATACTGTGATATGTACAAATCCAGATATGTCCTATACTCTAAATGTTATGAGCATATACCAGAATGATTCATAAGTTGATCATTGGACAATAGTAAGGATATTCTTATGATCTTTTGGAAGAACTAAGAGTATATTATTTGTAGAAGTGGCAAATAGATGGTTAGTTCATTGTAAAAGTACTACATTGATACTAGTTTTATCACAAAGTACAAATTAAGTTTATCTCAATCTAAACTAAGGTTGGCACAATATAATGGAAAGTAAGTTCCATAATGGATTTGGATGAGTTCCAAGGTTAAGACATTGTGACAGATACTACAACAAAAGGCTAAGTATATGACTGCTATAATAGCAGCTAAAGAGGGCATTTGTGTCAAGTAGTTTGTTATCAAACTAGGTGTAGTTCACAGCGGGATAATACTATGAAGATATATTGTACGACAATATTATCAACATGTTTTAACCCCAAAGAACTAAAGGTCTCACCAAAGGACCAAAATTATACAAAGCCATCTCATTAGAGAATGAGTGATGCGTAGAGACGCAAAGACATGCAATTACACACGGACCTGGAAGTATCAGATACGGAGATCAGTTGACCACTAGCAATCGTGTACATACAACACCGGAAAGCCATAGGTGTTGAATACACAAAGGTTTGAAACTAGATTATTGACTCTAGTGCAAGTGGGAGACTGTTGGAGATATGCCCAAGAGGCAATAATAAAGTGGTTATTATCATATCTTCATACTTATGATAAATGTTTACATACCATGCTATAATTGTATTAACAGGAAACATTAATACTTGTGTGATTTGTAAACATAAAAGAGTCCCTAGTAAAGCCTCTTGTTAAACTAGCTTGTTGGTTAATATATGATCATGGTTTCCTGATCATGAACATAGAGATGTTATTAACAACAGGGTCATATCATTAGGAGAATGATGTGATGGACATACTCCTATAGTTAAGCGTAGCATAAAGATCAAGTCATTTAATATAGTTCATTTGCTATAAGCTTTCTGATACATAGTAACCTAATTCCTTCGACCATAAGATCATGTTAATCACCATCACCGGAAGGATGCTTTGATGACATCAAACACCACACCGTAACTGGGTGGCTATAAAGGTGGCATTGAGTGTTTGGCAAGTATGGGTTGAGGCACATGGATCAAGAGTGGGATTTGTCCATCCATATGACGGATAGATATACTCTAGGCCCTCTCGGTGGAATGTCATCCAATTAGCTTGCAAGCATGTGACTGGCTCACAAGGGATCACATATCACGGGAACGAGAAAAGAGTACTTATCGGTAACGAGGTTGAACTAGGTATGCAGAGATACCGACGATCATAACCTCGGATAAGTAAACTATCGTGAGACAAAGGGAAATTGGTATCGTATGTAAGTGGTTCATTCGATCGCAAAGTAATCGTAGGAATATGTGGGAGCCATATGAATTTCCAGATTCCTCTATTGGTTATTGATCGGAGAAGTGTCTCGATCATGTCCGCATAATTCACGAACCGTAGGGAGACACACTTAAGGATTGATGTTGTTGAGTAGTTATAGAATGATGAGTAAGAGACCGAATGTTGTTCGGAGTCTCTGATGGGATCCGGGATATCACGAGGAGATCCGGAATGGTCTGGAGAATAAGATTCATATAAGGAAAGTCATGTTTCGGGGTTGGAGAATGGTTCCGGTGTTTTCATCGGGAATGTTCTAGAAGGTTCCGAAATGTCCGGCACTCCGGAGGGGAAGTGTACATGAATGTGTCATACCAAGTTGTATTGATTGCATCATGTACTAGGTGTCATCGCTGTAACATCCCAGATTTTATATTAGGATTTTATTAGTGTCATGCATCATCCTTGCATCATTGCATCCTACATTGAAAATTGCAATAAGAATCCTAACACCTAAACCTATTAAAAACCCTATTAATTATTTCCATAAGTGAGCACCTTTGTTGTAGTAGTTGACCCTTCAAAAAAACTATGTAAAACAGTAAACCATGGTCCTATGTTGACCACCTTAATTTTATGAAAATTTAGAAACAAGTTTCATCAATTTTGGACTTAGTTTGCAAAAGTTATTTAGGTTTTATTAAAACAGAAATTGAAAAGTGTAAAAGGAAAAAAAAGAAGAAGAGGACACCCTACCTAACTGGGCCGCAGCGCAGCCCACCAGCGCCCGCGTGGCTACCATCTTGCAGCGCCAGCCTTCGCAGCCCGCCACCGGCCCACCCGCGCCGTCGCCGCCTGCCGCTCCCACTGACGGACCTGGCCCACACGTCAGCGCCCTCGTCAGACTCCAGGACAAACACGACGACCGTCGCGCAACCGACTGGGGAAAATTGGCCGAATTCGGATCAAATCCGTGCCCCCGCCGCCAAGTAAAGAGGCCTATAAGATCCCCCGTCCCTCGCCAGCCAGAACCCTAGTTTGATTCGAGAAATCGCGACAGGCTTGTCGATCGGTTGATCTCGCTGGAGTGCCGCCGCTGAAGCTTCGGACGGTAAGCGCGCCGCCCAGAACTGAGGAGCCCCACCCTCCCGTCTCTTCTCCTTGCCTTCCTCCTTTAACACCCACGCCGCCTGCGCCTTTTTCCCCTTGTTCAGGAGCCCGCGCCGCCCGCGATTTATCGTCGGAGTCTCGCCGGGGGCCGAGACGTTCGACCGCCATCTGACGTGGCTTGAGGACGAGATAGGCGACGCCGAGGACGCGAGCGTGACCGCGAAGGCCAGCTGCACCCCATCGACCGCGCCACCACCGCGGGGAGCCACCGGAGCGCCGCCAGCCATCATCGCCGACGCCACCGCCGCCCCAAGCCGCCGTCACACCTGGTAAGTCGCCGCCACCCCTCCTGACCGTCGGATCGAGGTTGAACGCGTAAGATTAGAAGTATGCCGAAGGGGTATCGGCGAATAGCGGAGTGCCACGTGGCCACACGCGTCAGCACGCATGCGCCAGCGCTGCGTCACCTAGCTGGAGCCAATCAGGCGCTGACACTTGGCAAGTTTTTAAGTGAAGTTCAGATCTGTTTGCAGATTTAGAATTCGAACTTGCGAAAATCATATAAAATCGAATATTTGTCGAAATTTAGCTTGTAATATACCGTTGGATTCCTAATTTTATGTAGAATCCAAATCTGTAATAATATCCCAGGGTTGCAGTAATGTTTTAGGTGTAGATTTTAATCATTAGATTAGAGAGTTTAATCTATAGAAAAATAATTAGAATTCTATTTTTAATTGATTCTTGTTGCAATAACTTTGTTTCCACAATACCTACTGATCCAAATCTTTAAGCTTTGCTATAATCCTAGGATTTTCTTTAGTGACTCTATTAGATCTAAAACCTTGGGAAAAATCAATCCTAGTGACACCCTTACACTATCACAACACAAACTTGCTACATTGATCAATTTAGAAGAACCAACCTTGCATAAAATACCATGTTGCATGCATGCATGATTTTCTTTGTGATATGCTTTGAGCAAGTTGTGATCAGATCTATGTTTGTGATTCGTTAGATTGCTCAGAGTGCGCTAAGGAGTGCTATTGTGTAGAGTGTTGCTCGGATCAAGGCAAGTTACACCACTTGTTCATAATTTTGTCCTAGTTTTGATTCTATGCATGTGATCTTCAAAATTCTGTAGTATGCATGTGTAGGATGTTCTAGTAGAATTTTCCTTAGTATTATTTTGCAAGTATGCCATGAGTAGCTCTATACTTAGGATTTCCCATCCTAATAGGTTACCCCTGTTTTTGCTAAGTATTGCCTGCTATTCTATATATACAAAGTACCGTTGGGGGGTTCGAAAGACAATGAATTTTTCTAAGTATAAAGGCTCTCTTGAGCAAACTTTTCTTCTCAAATCCACTTCAAAATAAAACTAAGTTTTCTTCTGGGCGGAATGGTTGTCGGGTCAACGAGTGAGATTTTGGTGGAGGACGGCCGCCCAGGAATCAAAGAAGTCTGCCATGTTTCAGAATTCAGAAGCTTCCAGTGCAACCACAATACATTATGGGCTCTGTCTTGGCCTAGTACTTAGTGGGAAACCTCACCTGGATACCAACATTTGGAGGTTCTTGGCACGGTTGGATCCGGAAGGTAGAGGGGCTACTAAGGGAAAGCCTCGCCATGGTCCTGTCTGTAAAAGGACTTGATCGTGGATTGTGGGTAAAGTGCACAAACTCTTGAGAGTTTTGCAATCTGATCGATCAGTCGTGTTCACGGTAACAGAACAACGATGAGCGTCTGAAGGATGGAGCCTCTGAAGGATCTTCCTCTCTCTTTTCTAAAACAAAGTTTTCAAACCCCATGGCGTGCGTAATATCGCTAATGGGTGGCAATTTGGGAACTTGGTGTGTAATATCCAAGTGACGCTTGGTGCGTAATATCCAAGTGTTTGGTTGTTTGGACACTTGGTGCGTAATATCCTCGTGTGCCACTCAATCTTAATTTATCTAAGCAAATGTTTACAAAGTAGTACAATCCTCACTTCTTCTCTCTACTTAAGAAAATTAGCTTTGAGCAAATAAACTCTACAGCCTATACCAGCCTTGCATGTAGAGATAGTCTTTTCTCTCCTTGGTGCAATTTGCCAATACATTCAAAGTATTGACCCAACTTGTTGGCTGCACGTCTTATGTGCAGAATCCGAAGGTTGAAAGGTGCGTAGGGATCGCGAGTCTACACTCGACAAGCCTGGGGCGTTGATGGACTCATGCTTCTTTTATGTTTTCCGCTGTTATTTGAGCTAGCATAATGCTAAGCAATTTTTGTAATAAATTCATACTCTGGATTCTCCGTGTAATAAAGACTTTGTGTTTTACATGATATTTCATCGACTATGAGTGCTAGATATTGATCCAGGGACTAGCATGTTTATCACAGGGACTTAGGATCCTTACCGATCCGAGGTCACTACAGATGGTATCAGAGCACATCGTTGCCTGTAGGACGTGACCCTAGGATTGGAACCACCTCTAACTTTTGTGCCTTACCTGTTTTTCTACTAAGTTATTTCCTGCACTTCTAGTATCTGCCTTCCTCTACTTGTTTAAGTATCTAACCTTCATTCTTCTAACTCAAAGATGACAAGCTTCCTCTACGACACCGTCGCGGACATCGAGCCCCTTCGCTTTGGTGGATGCCTCATGGATCTACTCACACGCTTGGACCTTCCTCTCCCAACAATCCAGGGGAGCACAATGAAGAAACTCCACAAGGACGGCTGTTGGGGAGTCAAGGTCATCCAGCCAGGAAAGGAGCGAGGCAAGAACCCGGAGGAAGACATAGCAATCCACATTGTTAGCGATTCCAAGGAGAAGGCCCTTAGCATCAGCTTGCAGCAACTCATTGGTCGCCTATGTGGACGTCATCATGAAGCTCTCCAAGGACACTGCGGCGGCCTCTTTGGAAGAAGAGATGATGAAGGAATTCCCATGGAGTTAACCTTTGAGGAAAGAACTTCTACCAAGCGCCGAAGAACACAATATCAAGACTTGGAGTGCCACATCCATGACCTTGAGAAGGGTACTTTCCTCGAGATGTTGAAGAACGACGAGCTATGCGCCCTCATCAAGGAGAAGGAAGAAATGATCAAGCAGCAGGAGGAGGCAATGAAGCTCCAAGAGATAAAATTCCAGGACCAAGAGAAGAAGTTCGCTAACCAAGAGAAGAGGGTGATAAATAAAAACAAGAGAATTAGGGAACTCAAACAACAGATAGATGGAGATGAAGTGCAAATTGAAGGCCTTTGCAAGATAATCAATGATGTGCGTGCTTCCAAGAGGGACTTGGCAAAGCAACTTGAAGCCGCAAAGAAGTCAAGTTTAGTGGAGGAGCTACAAAGCGAGAAGGAGGGACTTCGGGAGCAGCTGGAAGCCACTACCAAGAAGCTACGGGATGAGATAAAGAACCTCCAGGAGAAGCTTGAAGCCACCACAAAGGAGATGGAGTTGTACAAGACAACTCTAGAGCAGGAAGGTTACTCGTTCGAGGACGAGGAAGAGGAAGGTGTGGAAGATGTGTAATAGTTGGACCACCTTTAATTCTATAGTGGAACGTTATTCGCAAATGTAATAAATACCAAGACAAGTCTGGTTTAGTTAAACTTGGTTGTTTTCTGTGTTAAGCTGTGTTGTTATGTCTTGTGTGCCTTGTGTGCTTGGTGTGTTTTCATAAGGGTAGGAGTTTACTACTTAGTCTTTCTGACTATTTCTTAACTATTCTCTTAAACCCCACAGATGCCGCCAAGACGTGCGAACCCAGAAATCCCGCCAGAAATAGCACAACTTTTGGCCACTCAGAACCAGCTGATCCAACTGCTCACTCAGAACATGCAAAACAACAACAACAACCCGCCGCCACCACCACCTCCGCCACCTCCTCAACAGGATCGCTTGACTCGGTTTTTAAGGCTGAACCCACCTACCTTCACTAGCAGCATTGAACCAATCATCGCTGATGACTGGCTGCGTACGATCAACAAGAAGCTAGACACCATGCAAGCTGTCGGAGCCAACAGGGTGCGTTATGCCGCACACCAGCTTGAAGGGCCTGCTGCAGAATGGTGGGATAATTACCAAGTCACCCACCCGGATATTGATGCTATCACTTGGGAACAGTTTGAATTAGCTTTTCGCACTCATCATGTGGCTGCTGGTGTCATGACTCTGAAAAGGCGCGAGTTTCGCGACCTACACCAGCTGCACCATTCTGTCACCGAGTATGGGGAGCTTTTCAATAAGCTAGCCCGTTATGCACCCTATGACGTTTCCACTGATGCCAAGAGACAGGAGGAGTTCTTAAGAGGGCTCAATGATGAGATATCCATTCAGCTTGTGGCTCAGAAATTTGACAACTTTCAGGAACTCCTGGACAGAGCCATTGTGGTTGATTCAAAGAGGAAGAGCATAGAAAACCGCAAGAGGAAATCTAACCCTCACAAACACTCTGTTCTGTACCAGAAGCAGCGCAATTCCTCACCACCACCTTATAACAATAATGGCCACAACTATAACGGGCATAACCATGGTGGCCACAAACACAATGGGCATAAGAACCGCAATGGGAATGGCAGCAATGGAAAGGATCTCAGTGAGGTGACATGCTTTAAGTGCAACAAGACAGGGCACTATGCAACCTCTTGCCCCGAGAGGAAGAATGGAAATGGCAATGGGAATGGAAATGGACACAACCATGGCAATGGAAACGGGAAGAAGCCAAATCCATTTGTCAAAGCCACGGTGAATCATGTTTCTATGGAGGATGCTTGTGATGCGCCAGACTCTGTGATTGGTAAGTTCAAACTCAATTCTATTCCCGCAGTTGTTCTTTTCGATACCGGTCCATCGCATTCATTCATATCAAGGGTATTGGTGGACAGAGGCAAGATACCAACGGAGACTATAAACTTTCCTCTAAGGGTAAGTTCTCCTGGGGGGGGAAATAGTGGCAAACTCCGGTTGCCGGGAATTAGAACTAAGGATTGGGACACACATTTTTCCCACCAGTCTAGTAGTTCTAGAATCACAAGGATTAGACATAATCTTGGGCATGAATTGGATAACCGAATATGAAGGAGTCATATATTGTGCCAAGAGAACTGTCATGCTCACAACACCGGAAGGGAAGAGGATTCGTATCAAGTCGAATTTCGCACTCAAAGAAGTCATGGTGAACTATCTTAAGGGGGTTAGCTTGGAGGAGGTACACATTGTAAAGGAATACCCAGATGTCTTCCCGGAAGAACTACCAGGAATGCCCCCCGACCGTGATATCGAGTTCCTCATTGACTTAATGCCAGGCACGGGGCCGATAGCTAAGAGACCATACAAGATGGATGTGGACGAGTTAAAGGAACTCAGGAAACAACTTAGGGAACAATTCGACAAGGGGTTCATTCAACCCAGCGCGTCATCTTTGGGAGCACCCGTCCTATTTGTTGAGAAGAAGGATAAAACCAAGAGGCTGGTTGTGGATTACCGCTCGTTAAACGAGGTGACGATCAAGAATAAGTATCCTCTACCCAACATCAATGACCTGTTTGACTAGTTAAAAGGAGCAAGTGTGTTCTCAAAGATCGATCTGCGATCAGGCTACTTTCAGCTAAAGATTCGAGAACAGGATGTGCCCAAAACAACGTTCACCACAAGATACGGATTGTATGAGTACACCATAATGTCGTTTGGTCTAACCAATGCCCCAGCATACTTCATGACCATGATGAACAAGGTGTTCATGGAATATTTGGACAAGTTTATCGTGGTATTTATAGATGATATACTCATATACTCTAAGGATGAGAAGGAACATGAGAAACATCTGCGCCTTATTATGGAGAAACTAAGAGAACACAAGTTGTACGCCAAATTCAGCAAGTGCGAGTTCTGGTTAAAGGAAGTGGGGTTCCTTGGTCATGTTGTGTCGGCAAAAGGAGTTGTCGTAGATCCTAGTAAGGTAGCTTCCGTGACGGAATGGGAGTCACCCAAGAATGTGGGAGATATTAGAAGTTTCTTGGGCCTCGCAGGATATTACCGGAGGTTCATTGAAAACTTTTCCAAGATACCTAAACCAATGACGGAACTATTAAAGAAGGAAAAGAAATTCCTATGGACCGAGGCATGTGAAGCAAGTTTTCAAGAGTTGAAGAAACGCCCTGTAACGGCGCCAGTTCTGTGTCTGCCTGATATCCAGAAGGATTTTCAAGTCTATTGTGACGCTTCTCGGCAAGGACTTGGAAGTGTGTTGATGCAGGATGGGAAAGTGGTATCCTATGCCTCCCGGCAACTTAAGAACCACGAACACAACTACCCCACACATGATTTGGAACTTGCGTCTGTGGTTCATGCACTCAAGGTATGGAGACACTACCTCATGGGCAAACATTGTGATGTGTTCACAGATCACAAGAGTTTGAAGTACATCTTCACCCAAAAGGAGTTGAATATGAGACAACGGAGATGGCTTGAGCTAATTAAGGATTATGACTTGGATTTACAATACCACCCCGGAAAGGCAAACGTGGTGGCTGATGCCTTAAGTCGTAAGGTGTATGTGAATGGACTTACTGCAGGGGAACTTCCAGAGGATTTATGCAAGCAATTCAGGGATCTCAGGCTAGAGATAGTCCCGAAAGGACACGTAGCGACTATGGAAATAGTGTCCACCTCCCAAGAAAGGATCCAAGAAGAACAAAAGAGGGATAAAGAGTTGGAAGAAATAAGAGTCATGATAAGTGAAGGAAAGACTAAAGAATTTCGTCTGGACGAACAAGGAACCCTCTGGTATGGGAAGCGTTTGTGCGTTCCCAATGACCCTGATATCAGGAAGATGATTTTACAAGAAGCTCATGATTCGCTATACTCAATTCATCCAGGTAACACGAAGATGTACATGGATGTGAAGGATAGATTCTGGTGGAATAACCTAAAGAGAGATATTGCAGAGTATATTTCTCTGTGTGATGTGTGCAACAGAGTTAAAGCCGAGCATCAGAAACCGGCAGGATTACTTCAACCACTACCTATACCCGACTAGAAGTGGGACAAGGTAGGCATGGATTTCATCATGGGATTGCCCCGGACTCGTTCTGGATTTGATTCTATCTGGGTAGTGGTGGACCACCTTACCAAGGTGGCTCACTTCATCCCCGTAAAGACCACATATACAAGTGCTAGGCTTGCTAAGATATACATGTCAAGAATTCTAAGTCTGCATGGTGTTCCCAAGGGAATTGTATCAGATAGAGGCACCCAGTTTACTTCAAAGTTTTGGCGTCAACTACATGAGTCTCTTGGAACCCGACTAGAATTCAGTACTGCCTTCCACCCTCAGACAGATGGCCAAACAGAAAGGGTAAATCAAATTTTGGAGGATATGTTGAGAGCTTGCGCGCTGGACTATGGGTCTAGCTGGGACGATAACCTGCCGTATGATGAGTTCTCATATAACAACAGTTACCAGACGAGTATCAAAATGGCCCCATTTGAAGTTCTATATGGCAGGAAGTGTAGGACTCCATTGCTATGGAATGGAGTTGGTGAACGCAGTCTTTTTGGACCTGACTTGATAAAGGATGCCGAAGAAAAGGTACGACAGATTCAGGATAGGCTAAAGGTATCCCAATCCCGACAGAAGAGTTACGCTGACTCCAAGCGCAGAGATGTGGCCTATGAAATAGGGGACCGTGTGTATCTCCGAGTCTCACCCCTAAGCGGAGTTAAGATGTTCGGAATCAAGGGCAAGTTAGCCCCACGATTCATAGGACCATACAAGGTTCTGGCCCATAGAGGAGAAGTTGCTTATCAGCTGGAGTTACCGGAAGGGCTGACTGTTCATGATGTGTTTCATGTGTCGCAACTAAAGAAGTGTCACCCGAAGATGGCTGAAACACCGCTAAGAGACACCATTTCCCTAGATGAGGTTCAATTGGAGAATGACCTTACCTATGAGGAAAAACCCATCAAAATACTAGAAACAGCTGAAAGGATTACCAGCACCAAGGCTATAAGGTTCTGCAAGGTACAATGGAACTACCACAACGAGGAAGAAGCTATGTGGGAGCGTGAAGAAGACTTGAAGGCAGAACACCCACACCTATTTGCTAGCCAACCCGAATCTCGAGGACGAGATTCTTCTTAAGGGGGGTAGGTTTGTAACATCCCAGATTTTATATTAGGATGTTATTAGTGTCATGCATCATCCTTGCATCATTGCATCCTACATTGAAAATTGCAATAAGAATCCTAACACCTAAACCTATTAAAAACCCTATTAATTATTTCCATAAGTGAGCACCTTTGTTGTAGTAGTTGACCCTTCAAAAAAAACTATGTAAAAACAGTAAACCATGGTCCTATGTTGACCACCTTAATTTTATGAAAATTTAGAAACAAGTTTCATAAATTTTGGACTTAGTTTGCAAAAGTTATTTAGGTTTTATTAAAACAGAAATTGAAAAGTATAAAAGGAAAAAAAAGAAGAGGACACCCTACCTAACTGGGCCGCAGCGCAACCCACCAGCGCCCGCGCGGCTACCAGCTTGCAGCGCCAGCCTCCGCAGCCCGCCACCGGCCCACCCGCGCCATCGCCGCCTGCCGCTCCCACTGACGGACCTGGCCCACACGTCAGCGCCCTCGTCAGACTCCAGGACGAACACGACGACCGTCGCGCAACCGACTGGGGAAAATCGACCGAATTCGGATCAAATCCGTGCCCCCGCCGCCAAGTAAAGAGGCCTATAAGATCCCCCGTCCCTCGCCAGCCAGAACCCTAGTTTGATTCGTGAAATCGCGGCAGGGTTGTCGATCGGTTGATCTCGCCGGAGTGCCGCCGCTGAAGCTTTGGACGGTGAGCGCGCCGCCCAGAACTGAGGAGCCCCACCCTCCCGTCTCTGCTCCTTGCCTTCCTCCTTTAACACCCGCGCCGCCTGCGCCTTTTGCCCCTTGTTCAGGAGCCCGCGCCGCCCGCGATTTATCGTCGGAGTCTCGCCGGAGGCCGAGACGGTCGACCGCCATCTGACGCGGCTTGAGGACGAGATAGGCGACGACGAGGATGCGAGCGTGACCGCGAAGGCTAGCTGCACCCCGTCGACCACGCCACCACCATGGGGAGCCACCGGAGCGCCGCCAGCCATCATCGCCGACGCCACCGCCGCCCCAAGCCGCCGTCACACCTGGTAAGTCGCCGCCACCCCTCCTGACCGTCGGATCGAGGTTGAACGCGTAAGATTAGAAGTATGCCGAAGGGGTATCGGCGAATAGCGGAGTGCCACGTGGCCGCGCGCGTCAGCACGCACGCGCCAGCGCTGCGTCACCAAGCTGGAGCCAATCAGACGCTGACACTTGGCAAGTTTTTAAGTGAAGTTCAGATCTGTTTGCAGATTTAGAATTCAAACTTGAGAAAATCATATAAAATCGAATATTTGTCCAAATTTAGCTTGTAATATACCGTTGGATTCCTAATTTTATGTAGAATCCAAATCTGTAATAATATCCCAGGGTTGCAGTAATGTTTTAGGTGTAGATTTTAATCATTAGATTAGAGAGTTTAATCTATAGAAAAATAATTAGAATTCTATTATTAATTGATTCTTGTTGCAATAACTTTGTTTCCACAATACCTACTGATCCAAATCTTTAAGCTTTGCTATAATCCTAGGATTTGCTTTAGTGACTCTATTAGATCTAAAACCTTGGGAAAACTCAATCCTAGTGACACCCTTACACTATCACAACACAAACTTGCTACATTGATCAATTTAGAAGAACCAACCTTGCATAAAATACCATGTTGCATGCATGCATGATTTTCTTTGTGATATTCTTTGAGCAAGTTGTGATCAGATCTATGTTTGTGATTCGTTAGATTGCTCGGAGTGCGCTAAGGAGTGCTTTTGTGTAGAGTGTTGCTCGGATCAAGGCAAGTTACTCCACTTGTTCATAATTTTGTCCCAGTTTTGATTCTATGCATGTGATCTCAAAATTCTGTAGTATGCATGTGTAGGTTGTTCTAGTAGAATTTTCCTTAGTATTATTTTGCAGGTGCGATGATTTTGTAGTATGCCATGAGTAGCTCTATACTTAGGATTTCCCATCCTAATAGGTTACCCCTGTTTTTGCTAAGTATTGCCTGCTATTCTATATATACAAAGTACCGTTGGGGGGTTCGAAAGACAATGAATTTTTCTAAGTATAAAGGCTCTCTTGAGCAAACTTTTCTTCTCAAATCCACTTCAAAATAAAACTAATTATTCTTCTGGGCGGAATGGTTGTCGGGTCAACGAGTGAGATTTTGGTGGAGGACGGCCGCCCAGGAATCAAAGAAGTCTGCCATGTTTCAGAATTCAGAAGCTTCCAGTGCAACCACAATACATTATGGGCTCTGTCTTGGCCTAGTACTTAGTGGGAAACCTCACCTGGATACCAACATTTGGAGGTTCTTGGCACGGTTGGATCCGGAAGGTAGAGGGGCTACTAAGGGAAAGCCTCGCCATGGTCTTGTCTGTAAAAGGACTTGATCGTGGATTGTGGGTAAAGTGCACAAACTCTTGAGAGTTTTGCAATCTGATCGATCAGCCGTGTTCACAGTAACAGAACAACAATGAGCGTCTAAAGGATGGAGCCTCTGAAGGATCTTCCTCTCTCTTTTCTAAAACAAAGTTTTGAAACCCCATGGCGTGCGTAATATCGCTAATGGGTGGGAATTTGGGAACTTGGTGTGTAATATCCAAGTGACGCTTGGTGCGTAATATCCAAGTGTTTGGTTGTTTGGACACTTGGTGCATAATATCCTCGTGTGCCACTCGACCTTAATTTATCTAAGCAAATGTTTACAAAGTAGGACAATCCTCACTTCTTCTCTCTACTTAATAAAATTAGCTTTGAGCAAATAAACTCTACAGCCTATACCAGCCTTGCATGTAGAGACAGTCTTTTCTCTCTTTGGTGTAATTTGCCAATACATTCAAAGTATTGACCCAACTTGTTGGATGCACGTCTTATGTGCAGAATCCGAAGGTTGAAAGGTGCGTAGGGATCGCGGGTCTACACTCGACAAGCCTGGGGCGTTGATGGACTCATGCTGCTTTTATGTTTTCCACTGTTATTTGAGCTAGCATAATGCTAAGCAATTTTTGTAATAATTTCATAATCTGGATTCTCCGTGTAATAAAGACTTTGTGTTTTACATGATATTTCATCGACAGTAAGTGCTAGCTATTGATCCAGGGACTAGCATGTTAATCACAGGGACTTAGGATCCTTACCGATCCGAGGTCACTACACATCGCTGAACAAAATAAAGGGTTTAATAAAATCCTAGTTTGAAAAAGTCAAATGCCAATTTGAAAAGTCAAACGGCTATTTTGGAAGGTGGAGGGGAAGTAGGAAACCTACTTGGGGAGGAGTTCCTCCCCTCCACCGCCGGCCCACTTGGGATCCGAGTTGGGGAAGGACTCCCCTCCCCTGGCGCGCCTCCCTCCACCTATATAAGGAAGGGCAGGGCTGCCCCTCCAAGTACACAACACCTCTCTCCTCTAAACCTAAACCCTAGCCGCCGGCCTCCACCATTGTCGCCGCCGCCTCCTAGGGTTTGCCAAGTCGCCGAGTTGGGGCAATCCCCTTGCCCTAGCCACCGGCCTAGCTCCCTCTCCTTGGTGCGTCTAAACCCTAGATCACCGAGGCTCTCTCATAGTCCACCGAAGCCCTGCGAGATATCCCCTCTACTTCCGGTACCACGCCGTTGTGCTGCCGGAATCGCGAGGAGAGTGCTACAACCTCCGCTGCCTGCTGGAACAAGGGAGAGGAAAGTCTTCATCGAGTACCGAATGTGTGACCGACTGCGGAAGCGCTGCCGGAACGCAGCGCCGGAAGGATCGTCTACGCGATCTTGAGATCGGAAGTGTACGACTACATCACCCACGAGAATTTGCTCTCGTTAACCGCTTTGGATCTTCGAGGGTTAGTATTCTATCGACTCGTTGCTACAATCTAGTAGATAGATCTTGGCTTGATCATAGATTAGATCTTGATTGTGTGTTCATGCGGTAGAATTTTTTTTTCCCTGCTACGAACCCCTACACTCTCGACGAGTACGTTCTCAAGCTGAAGAGCCTCTCCGACGAGCTTCGCGACTTGGAGTTTCCGATCGACGACAAGATCATGCTCTCCACCCTGTCGGCAGGTCTCGGCGAGGATCTCAGCAACGCTGCCTCCAATCTCACGCTCCTCACCACGCCCTCCTTCGAGCAGGCCGTTGCCTACCTGCGCCTTGAGGAGCGCCGCCTCAAGCATCTCCGGGCTCGGGCGGCTCACACCGCCTTCGACGCTGGTATTTCACGCGGCGACCCGGCACCCGCGCCTCGCGCCCCCGCTCCCGACTCCGTGCCTCGCCCCATGGGTCCGCCTCCGGGCTTCTACACCCAGCCACCCCGCCCCCTCCCCCCGCCACCGGCGGTGGTGGTACCGGCAGTGGTCGCCGCGGGCGTCGTCGCCGTGGCGGTGGTGGCAACGGTGGTGGCTATGGTGGCGCCAATGCCATCGCCCCCGCGCCTCGTCCACCTCAGCACACCGCCCCCACTCCGCCGTGGCTTGCGGGTCACAATCCGTGGGCCGGGGTCGTCCATGCCTACTCCATGCCCCTGCCGCGTGCTCCCTACCCGGGCATCATGGGTCCGCGTCCGGCCACCCACCAGGCCTTCTACGCGGCGCCCCAACCCGCCGTCACGCCGAGCTACGCCGCCGCCCCAGGCTACGATGCCGCGCCCTACTACAGTAATCAATGATTATTTGAGATGCGAGACAAATATAATCTGCTCAAATAGTTTTAGAAACGGTTACGGACTGTGTTAACCGACTGAGGGACACACGCGAAAGCGACTTTTTTATAACTTGGTGTAAACCGGCTATAGGCGTCGTCTACTGGTGTCAAGTTCTTGCCATGTCGCAATCTACAACCACAGTGCAACGGAGGAGAGAAGGACAATCTGTTTGGTCGGTCTACCTAGTCCCGACACTTAATGAACGCGGTTGCGCTTGTGTGACCTCTCCGAAATAGCAAATTAGCATTTTTGAAAAAAATGCATCCAAGCAATAGAGATTTATTATTAGGGATTTCTATTTTCGTGCCTCCGGTTTTTTAGTAGTACTTATTTTTTTCAGCCGCTTAACTTTTCTTCACTTTTGCCTTTCTTCTTCTCGAAAACTTATCAAAGAGCTCGAACGACAGGTGCCTTCAGGTTGACCGTTGGCTGATGTGTGAGACCGCGTGGTATGGAACCACGTGAGGCCGGTTGGTCGGGAACACGCTATGCTGACGTGTGGAGCCGTGCCATGTGGGACTGCGTCGAGCTGGTTGGTTGGAAACGCGTTACGAGGGACGTGGTGTGGGACCATGTGGGACGTGTTTGATGGTTAAATGTGCCCTATTGTCTAAATTAGAAGTTTTTTTTGCTATTTTTATGATTGATCTTTTTAAAAGCGTCTTTTCCCCTGTCTTACTAACAGTTATGTTTTTTGCCAAAAAAAGTAGCGAATCTAGAGCGGTTTCTCTCTTTATTCATTGTTTCTTTTGGCCCACATTTTCCCCCAATGTGGTAGCAAATTTAGAGCAACAAATCTAACCAGCACCATAAATACATTCAGTAAACAGAGCAGATGTAGGTAAATCAGCTAACATCGGATACATAGTATGATACTTAACGAGTTTCGATAATTAGGCTGCTCAGCAGCAGCGGACAAGTTAAACACAGAAAATACAAAAAAAGCTGCTTTACAGCAGCAGCATAAGGATCAGTGGCTCTCATGGCCTCCGCCTCCTCTCTCTGACGCTTCCTCCACTTCTTGTTGTCCTGTCCATTGACCTTGGGAGCCTTGGGCTTGATCGGGGGCATGCGACCCTCTTTGATGGCCACATTCTAGAGGCCACGGAGGTGAAAGCCGAGCGCCTTGTGCTTGGCTCTGAAGGCGTCGATGTTCATGTTCAGGCTGCAGGTTTTGATGATGTGTAGCTCACTTTAGAGCATCGTTGGGAAACCCCAAGAGGAAGGTATGATGAGCACATCAGCAAATTTTCTCTCAGTAAGAAACCAAGGTTATCAAACCAGTAGGAGGAAGGAAACAACTCAAAGGTGTTGCTAGCAACTTGGAAACCTACACAATACAAAATCAAGACTTTTCCCCAACAAACAGTAAGGTTGTCAATCTCACCGGTTTGCTAAAAACAAAGGATTAACTGTATGGTGTGGAAGGTAATGGTGGCTTATAGAAAGTAAACAATAACAGTGGAAGATTTATCAATGGTAAAGATTGGACCAGAGTCCATATTTCACTAGAGGTGTTCTCCTTAAGATAAATAACATAACATACTGGGTAAACAAATTACAGCGGGACAATTGACAGGACAAAACAATGCATAACAATGCAATACTAGACATTCATGATCCTATGAGATTTGATTGGGCATTACAACAAGATACATAGACCGCCATCCAACTGCATCTATGACTAGTAATCCACCTTGAGGTTATCATCCAAACCCCCTCCAGTATTAAGTTGCAAGCAACGGATAACTGCTTTAAGCAAGGTGTGTAAAGTAAACAATCCACTTGTTCCATGAACAAGAGATCATTGTTTTCTCCCTAGTAGCAACAGTACATCTACAACCTTAGATATTTCTGTCACTTCCCAGATTAAATAGAGGCATGAACCCACTATCGAGCATAAATACCCCCTCTTGGAGTCACTAGCATCTACTTGGCCAAGATAGCTACTAGAAACGGAGAGCATGCAAGATCTCAAATAACACAGACATGATAGAATCAATAAGATAGAATCATTAACCAATATGACATAGTAATCTCAATATCCATCGGATCTCCGCAAACACAACATGCATGATTACAAATAGATGATCTTGATCATGAACGGAGCTCACAAGATCTAAACATGGTAGCACAAAGGAGGAGAAACAACCATCTACCTACTACATGGACTCGTAGTCCAAGATGGAACTACTCACGCTTCATACCGGAGGCTGGCATGGTGATGAAGAAGGCCTCCAGGATGATCTCTCCCCTCCGGCAGGGTGCCGTGAAGAGCTTCAGACCCCTCGATCTAGGGACGATGGTGGTGGCGGCTACAAACTGTTTCGTGGAATATTGATCGGGTCCTTAGGGTTTAGGTATCGGGGGCTTCTTATAGGCGAAGAGGGAGGCCGAGGGGGTGCTCGAGGCGGCTGCACCCCCAGGCGCAGGCCAGGACGGGCCGCGCGGCCAGGGGCTGTGGCCCCCTCGAGGCCCTTCTCCGCCTCGTGTTCTGGCTCCGTGTCCCCCACGGTAAAATATTAACTTTGGCTTTTGTCCCGTCCAATTCCGAGAATATTCATTTTCTGACTTTTCTGGAACCAAAAACAGAAGAAAACAGGCAACTGGCGCCGTGGCATCTTGTTAATAGGTTAGTCCCAAAAAATATATAAAAATACCTCAAAGTGTAGACAAAGCAAAGCAAAGTAGATACTAAACAAGCATGAAACATCAAAATTTATAGATACTTTTATGACGTATTAAGCATCCCCAAGCTTAAATCCTGCTCGTCCTCGAGTAGGTAAGTGATAAAAAGAATAATTTTTGAGGTGACATGCACCATCAAAATCAAGATCAAACCATTTACAAGCATTGAAAGTTGGGATCAGAGAACTTTAAACATGAGCATGAAATAAAAAGTTCTAACAATAAGACAAAGTAACTATGCATGCAATATGAAAGGATACAAACAAATATCATGAATAACAATGCATTAAAATACGTTTGTTTGTTTCACATATAGAAAACATAGCATGGTGGCATTCAGCTTATCTCTCATGAGTAGCAATAAATGCATAGGAAACCTTCAAAGTTCATAAGAGTGACTAGATACAAATAGTTCAAGAAGAAGCAATATCAACAATATGTATTAATCAAAAAGTTTTGGGACAATGCACAAAAAGTTTTGGGACAATGCACATAGAACTAATAATGGCAACTATGCTCTCTTAATTGGTGCCTAAGGATAGAAGGTGGAGACTCAATATAATAGTGGAAGAAAGGCCCTTCATAAAGGGAAGCAGGGATTTCAAGTCTCATAAAGAGCTTCCAAAATTATGGTACTTGTTAGCTCTTAGCTCTCATTGTACCCATCATAAGCATCTTTAAGTGATTAAGGTTAAAGTGAACAAACTATGGAGTATATGATTGACAAAGTATAAGTTGACAATCTCATGTCCCTTGAGTACGAGGGCCGCTCCTCATGCTACTCAACTTTAGTCACCGGTAAGTTCTTGTCATAGTAAGTACATGTGTATCATAGAGAACCGCCAACGGGGTACCCCTTGCACATGATACATGAGCTATCCCATAATCAAAATGACAAGGTAAGCAGGCAATGAGCATGTCAGCAATCTTCTTATTTACCATGGGAAAATGGTGCTTTCTCTCTCTCTCTCTTTCCTCTTTTCAATATGTCTCTTTTTTTAAAAGAAGAAAGCTTCATAGATTGCTCACTCTGGTGATGCTGCAAGTTTCCACCATGATTAGGCATGGCTTAGGCTAGCAGCCCAGATGTTTCTCTAACACACATACATAACTCCATGGACTTATAAGATCCCCTTTTATTTCACACCGACGACATCTGCAAACAAAAGAGCATGATATCAACTTTGTACAATGTACAAGTGCAATGTTGAAAGCGTTCCCCATGACAACATGGTTCTGCTAATTCCAACGTATAAGTGCAAGCATATACAACATAGATGACACAATAGTTAAAGTTTATTAGGGGCAATAAAAATAAAGTGTTCCATCAAGTTTGTGAGAGCTTTAATCACTAAGTTTCACATGACAAGTTTAATTTGGAAGATAGATAAAACACGAATATAATTGGAATGGTGTAACACACCATGTATAGGAATTTGTAGTGCACACTTTGGAATAACTTTGTTTCTTGGGAGTTTGATGCATGAGTAGAGCTTACTCATACAAGTGGAGGTTAGCAAAAGACTGGGAGCGACCAACTAAGAGAACAATAATGGCCATAATCATGCAGAGCGACAAAACATTACTAATCAAAACATAAAGTGGTACCATAAGTCAAAAACAAAATGATCATAGAGGCTAAGGTGACTGGTTCTGTCATAACATGGTGTGAGCATGTGCCAAGTCAACCCAAACAAAGCATCAAAGGAGAATACCACAATACTATGATTTTGTATGTTAAAACAACACATGATTCTTTCAAGGAACATTAATCAGTCCTAATTGTTTGGAAAAAGTCATGATACAACAATAATCACTAAGCATAAGGTCAAAACAAAATCTAGAATGACACGATAAAGTCTAAGTCACAGTCAAAGCAAGCTTCTCTTTTACTACTCAAGCAAGAACTTTCTATTCCTCTCCAACACTAATCAACTAATTTGAAACAACACAGCGAAAACGGGGGTCCAAACTACTTTATTCAAGCAAACTAAGCAAATGAAAAACCAAGAAATAAAACTAAGACGCTCCAAGAACAACACAACTATGCATAAAACAATAAAAACGAAGTGTCTAGAAAGGCCTGAGATTTTTATTGATGAAGAAGGGAATTCCTTAGGCATCCCCAAGCTTTGAACGCTTGTACCTCTTCAATATTTCTTGGGGTGACACAGGGTGGCATCCCCAAGCTTAACCTTTTGTCCATTCTTCATCTCATTACATCATTCTTCCTTTACACCTGAAAATTTTCCTTCATACAAAACTCTACACAATCCTCATTAGCAACATTAGTGCATTCAAAAGATAATAGACCTTTGGGGTTTAGTTTTAAAACAGCAAAACCTTCACGAAATACACAAGATACTGTAGCAATTCCCTCAAAAAGCTAAATTTTCCAAAAAGGACCCAAAAAGGAATCAATAAGAAGTAAATGCAAATAATGGCAGAAATCTGTCAAAACAGACCATCAGGTAAAAACCAATTTTTTCGAAGATCTTATGTTGCTGAAATCAAAAAGTGTTGAACTAACGAAAGCTAGATAACAACCTGGGGGATTTATTCATTAAATTATAGCTCAATCTGACTTACAGAGAGTTTACACGAATTTTTATAGTGGAGCACAAAAATCTGTTTCGGGACAGCAACTCCCCAAATCTTACTTCCCTATCATTAAAGGTTACTCTTGCACAAAAATCAAATAAAAAGGATAAGGAGATATTATTAAAAAAGTAATAACTTCCAAGACTCAAGAAAACTATTGGGTTATCTCCCAATAAGTACTTTTCTTTAACGCCTTTAAGTTAGGCACAAGAAGCAAGAATCAAGTATTTTCAAATGAAGAAGCATTAACATTAAACCTTGCTTTCAAAGGAGGAGCAAAATGCAACTTTTCTCTCCTCATAGGGAAGTGTCCAATACCTTTCTTGAATGGAAATTGATATTTAATGGTGCTTCTTTCATATCAATGATGGCACAAATAATTCTAAGAAATGGTCTTCCAAAAATAATAGGACAAGAAGCATTGTATTCAACATCCAAAAAATAGAAATCAAAAGGGACATAGGCATTATTAACCATAATAAGAACATCATTAACACTCCCCATGAGTTTCTTTTTAGCATTGTCATCAAGTGGGACATCCAAATAGCAATCTTCCAAAGGTGGCAAATCAAGCATTTCATAAATCTTTATACGCATAATAGAGACACTAGAACCAAGGTCACATGAAGCCTTGAGATCAAAGTCATTCACTTGCATATTAATGATGGGTTCCCAACTATCTTCTACTTTCCTAGGAATAGAGTTGATACGTCCAATTTGCATCACCATTCTATATCATAATTTACCTCTATTCATTGATATATTTCTAATTAAGAGGTGATACTTATGTCTTTTCATCTATTTTTGCATGTTGGATGATTCTTGGAGGATGAACTGCCAGAGTCAGGATTCTGATGGAAAAAACGGTGTTTTGATGCAATTTCGTGAAGATCAGAAAATACTAGAAAAACTATAGAAAATTATATTTTCCTAGAAGACGAAGGATGCCGGAATGGGAGGCGGAGTTGGACCACAAGGGCCCCACCCCCCTAGGCGCGGGCCACCCTGGGCCGCGCCTACAGGGGGTGCGGCCACCCTGGCCCACCTATAGCTCCGACCTCTCGCCTATATCTTCTCATCGAAACCCTAAAGTCAGGAAACGACCAAAGAAAGATTCCGCCGCCTCTGCGGGGCGGAAAACATCGAGAGAGAAAGAGCTCTCCGGCAGACAGATTTCTGCCGGGGAAATTACTTCCCGGAAAGGGGAGATCGTCGCCATCAACACCATCATCAAGCTAGACTTCATCGGGATCATCATCATCCACACCATCATATTCACCAGAACCATCATCATCACTCCATCATGCTATAACTATTGTGTTGAATCTTGCATAGTTCTTAGTGGAAACTTTCCTGGTGTCGATTACTATTGTAGTTGATGCTTGTGAGTGGAACCATTGAATTATTGTTTATGTTCAGATTGTTATCCATCACCATATCATCTCTGATATTGATCCATATGATGTGTCGTGAGTAGTTCGTTTAGTTCTTGAGGACATGGGAGAAGTCATGTTGTTAGTAGTGGAATTGTGTTGAGGTATTATTCAATGGTTTAATATTTAAGTTGTGGTGCTATTCTTCTAGTGGTGTCATGTGAACGTAGACTACATGATACTTCACCATTTATGGGACTAGGGGAATTCATTGTGTATTTGGCTACTAATTTTGGGGTTGCCGGAGTGACAGAAACCCGAACCCCTGTTAGGAAACCTTTGCACAAGGGAGTGTAGGATCTCAGAGTTTAAGGTTGTGGTTAGGTTTTTATCTTAATTGCTTTCTTGTAGTTGCGGATGCTTGCAAGGGGTTTAATCACAAGTATGTATTAGTCCAAGTAAGGTCGGTACATTAGCATAGGTTCACCCACACAACACTTATAAAACCAAAGAAGATTAATCAGCTATATGAAATGAAAACACTTGACAGTATTCCCATGTGTCCTCGAGAACGTTTGGTCCTCATAAGTATTTCCTTCGGCTTGTCCTTTGCTAAGAAAGGATTGGGACACTTGCTGCAATTATTTGCTGTCTTTATTTACTTGCACTATATTTCCTTTCTTTATAAAAAAACCTAAAAATATATTTTCTAAGTATTTATAGAGATTTCCTGCTCCATACCACTAGTCAACACCTTCTGCTTCTCGTTGGGATCGACACTCATATTTATCGAAAGTACTATGATACACCCCCTATACTTGTGGGTCATCAAGACTATTTTCTGGCACCGTTGTCGGGGAGTGAAGTGCTATTGAAGAGTGGAACTGGTAAAGGATACTTCTACTGTGAGTATTGTTTTTTATTTATGTCTGTTACTTTGTTTCCAATATGGATAACCCACTTGGTTTCCTGTTTGGGAAAACTACTACCACTGTTAGGGTAGTAGATGAATCACCACCTGTTGAGATAGATCCATTTAAGATACCTACAAATATTGTTGATCGTGTTATGGATAATTATTATTTTGGGGATGGAACTATCCACACTGGTGATCACTTGGTTTTTATCCATGAATTATGCGAGTTGTGTAAGTGTACAGGTATCACAACTGAATAGGTGAAGAAGAAGTTACTCTCTATATCATTGAAAGGAAGAGCTGAAGAATGGTATAAGCTACTGAAGAATGGACAATCCATGGAATGAGAGGAAATAGTACCTCTCTTTTACTCTAAAATCTATCCTCCGAGTGATATTCATAAGGATAGGAATCTAATATATAACTTTTGGCCTCGTAATGGAGAGAGTACAACCCAAGCTTGGGGGAGATTGAAGTTACTAATGCTTAAATGTCCTATTCATGAACTCCCTAATAATATTATTATCAATAACTTTTATTTAAGGCTTTCTCTTCATGATAAAGATTTATTAGATGCTTCTTGTGCTGGATCATTCACACTATGAAGGAAGAAGCTAAATGTGATCTCCTAGACCGTATTCAAGAGAACACTGAAGCTTGGGAGAATGACAAAGGAAGAAATTCATGTATAAATTATGATTATGAATACATTAAATATTTTATGGGAACTGATGACTTTCGTGATATTAGTACTAAGTATGGTCTTTATTCTCAAAGTATTGCCAATTGTTTTAAGGCTTTTTACTCTTATATAGAAATTCCTAAAAAGAAGTGGAATAAATACCATGCACCTTATAAAGATATTGTTAATCACGTTCCTGTTAGAAGAACTAAAGTTTGTACTATTCATCCTATTTTTCCTGAACCTTATATCGAGAAAATCCCTTTTCCTTCTAAGGTAAAGGAACATTTTATCATAGCTAATGTGGTTAGCAAAAGTACAAAGAAAACTATGGAACCTGATGAGCAAATAAACATTGAACCTGTAGTAGCCTTGGTGAAAGATCTTGTCACTAAAATATAGAGGATGAGCACATTGTCTTTGGTGAAGACGCTTCTAATATTGTCTCTCATCCTAGTTAAGCTAGGAAAACTAGTGTCCCAGTGCTTTCTATTAGAATTGGTGATCATTGCTATTATGGTTTATGTGATATTCGTGCTAGTTCCAGTGCTATTCCTTATGAGCTTTACAGGGAAATTATGCATGAAATTGGTCCTTGTGAACTTGAGAAAATTGATGTGGTTATTCACCTTGATAATAGAGAGACAGTCTGTCCAATTGGCATTGTAAGAGATGTGGAGGTTCTTGATGTCTACGCACTTCTATTCTGGTAGGCATTTGTTGGGCCTCCAAGTGCAGAGGTTTGTAGAACAGCAGCAAGTTTCCCTTAAGTGGATTACCCAAGGTTTATCGAACTCAGGGAGGAAGTGGTCAAAGGAATTCCCTCTCAAGCAACCCTGCAATCAAGATACAAGAAGTCTCTTGTGTCCCCAACACACCTAATACACTTGTCAGGTGTATAGGTGCACTAGTTCAGCGAAGAGATAGTGAAATACAAGTGGTAACGGTGCCAGAAAATAGCTTCTGACTTGTTGTTGACATGGGTTAACGTGTGTGAGTGATTTAAAGACTAAAGCAAGCTAACATGCAATAGATCTAGTAGCAAATGGTGTTTCAATATTTAGAAACAAGGCCTAGGGATCATACTTTCACTAGTTAACGCTCTCTCATATAAATATCCTCTCTTCATGATACTACTCTTAACTACTCTCCGGTTGGACACTCTAATCCATGGTACGGCTATAAAAACACACCTCAAAGTCCGTCTTTCCCAATCTAGATAACCCCACACTGTCACCTTGAGCGCTAGATGGTTCCAACAAACACCACAATTTCATAGAGACATCCAACTCCAAATATAACTCATCAAAAATAAATATGTAGTCTACCTAAGTGCCACACACGGTGTGCACGCTATCACTTTCACACATGTGGGGAAAAGCATAGATCTATTAAAGCACAAAGTGTATTTATGTAGACTCAAACCTAAGTGCCACCATGGCACGCTGTCACTTTCACACACATGGGAAGAGCAAAGATCTATTAAAGCACTTGAGTAGCAAGGTAGATCTACTTGATTACAAAGATCATGATCACAATATGACCATGCATAGAGAGAGAGAGAGAGAGAGAGAGAGAGAGAGATGAACACATAGCTACCGGTAGAGCCCTTAGCCTCGAGGAAGAACTACTCCCTCTTCATCATGGGAATCAGCAATGGTGATGAAGATGACGATGGAGATTGATGGAGATGGCTCCGGGGGCACTTCCCCGTCCCGGCAGGGTGCAGGAGAAGAGACTTTCTGTCCCCCGAATCTCCCCTTCGGTGGCAGCGGCGCAACGGAACTTTTCGTGGCTTTCTGGTTGATGATTTAGGGTTTTCTCCCCGGGGATTCTTATAGGCGAAGAGGCGAGGCTGGGAGGCGGCCGGAGGATCCACACCCTACCCAGGCGCGGGGTAGGGCCCACCCGCGCGTAGGGGGGTGTGGTAGCCCTAGCTCGCCTCTCTGTCTCTCCTCTGGACTTCGTGTTGCCCACGGTAAAATATTGACTCTGGATTTTGTCCCGTCCAATTCCGATAATATTGATTTTCTGCCTTTCTGGAACCAAAAACAGGCAACTAGCACTGTGGCAACTTGTTAATAGGTTAGTTCAAGAAAAGATATAAAAATACCTCAAAGTGTAGACTAAGCAAAGCAAAGTGGATATAAAACAAGCATGGAGCATCAAAAATTATAGATATGTTTCCGACTTATCAAGCATCCCCAAGCTTAACTCCTTCTCGTCCTCGAGTAGGTAAGTGATAAAAATAATAATTTTTGAGGTGACATGCTATAAGATCCCTCCTTTATAAAGGAAAAGGATCCCTGTGATTGCAATGCTAGTCCCTGGATCAATGCTAGCATCCACGGTTTAAGATGAAGTACACAGAAACAAAGGTCATTATTACAGTCATTCCAGAGACAACATAGTCTTTACAACTCCATGGCCACAGGCCTAATACAAGAGTTTAAATAAGTAAATAGATAACAAGTCTTCATCTTCATGTGCCACAGGCAAACATGTTGAGTGTAGACTCATGACTCCTAATCCTCATCAGAATAACCTGCAACATCACAAGTTACAACCATAGTGGGTCAATACATTGGAATAGTATTGGCAAGTGATACCTTAGTATAATTTTGGTGGACTAGATACTATATGCAATTTGGCTAAGTGTATCTTAGGCTTGCTTTGCTCAAAAATAGGTTTTTCCTATTAGTTGAAAACACTAAGTTTTTCTTTGTCAAAAACTTTTCCCAAGGAACCACCAATAGACATTGGGGTCCTTCACCCTTGTTCAACCACAAGTTTTACTTAGAAATTGGGATGAGGATATTCTTGATAGCTTCCATGTCTTGATGCTCAAGTTGTGCATTACCATGGACTTGGCTAAGTACTTAGATTCTTCCATCTGCAGAGGTTGTGCACTTTCCCCACAAGCCTTGATTTTCACCAAGACAGGACATTTCAGAAGCCTTCCCTTAGACCAAATGGACGCGTTCCAACCTATCATCCCACTACCACCAACTTTCCAAATGGCTAAGTTATTGCAACCTATGTGATCCAGGCAGAGCCCATATTTCCAAGTGGCTGCACTAGAAGCTTCTTAACATTTGGCCTCTCAAATCCCTTTGTTCCTGGGTGGCTTTCCACAAGTGAGATACACAAGGTAAACCATATAAATGGGCCTTGTGTAACCACTCAACATAAACCATTCCTTCCATTCCACCCAGATGTTTCATTCACTTAATTGTTTTATTAAGTAAAAACACAAGTCCAAAGACTTAGAAATATTTTTCCATAGCATGAATAATTCACCACCCTTGTTTGCTACTAGCTAGGCTAAGCATGACATAGATAAGCATCTTAACTTAGAAATTTCTAGCAATTCTACAACTACTAGGATTTCCCAAGCATAGCATATAAGCAAAATATAACCATGCAAGACTAGCAAAATATTTCTAATGCATAGTAGAAAACATAGGGATAAAAATACCATGAAGCACCACTTGCCTTGGTAGTTTGGAGAGTAGCTACACTCCTCATAATCACAATCACTATTAGCACTAAAATATACACATAAAAACATAACAACAAATCACATACAAAATAAATACAAGCAAAAATATATGGATGCATGCAATATGATATGTGATGATTTTCTAAACTCAACAAGACAAGTGCACAGTACTGGTTCATAAACAAGTTCAAAACTTGCCAAACCACATTTATTTGAACACTAAAACATTTCTCAAATAATTAATATACACAAAATAGGCCTACACATGTTTCTGTAAATAAATCCATTTTAACAGAATCAAAACATTAAACACATTGCATATTTGGAAAGGGCTTTCTCTCCTGATTCCATTGATATAAAATTCATCAAATTTGGACGTGGGAATCAAAAGTTATGATTAAAACAAAATCAAACATCTAATAGATTCAAATTCTGATTTTAAATCTAAATCCTAGCCACGCGTCATGTTCTGATTGGTGCGTACCGGTTCGCTCTGGATCGCGTCTATGAGCCATCAGATCTAACTTAAACTGCACTGCCCAGATCTATTCGTACCCCTTCGCTTAAGTGATCTATCTAGCCCGTCAGATCTTGATCCAACGGTTCGCGAGCAAGCAACCAAACTTTGGCGGCGCTAGCGGCGGCGACTGGTGGCGGCGGCTCTGTCTACGACGGCGCGGTGGCTACAGGGGGTTCTGGGGTCGTCGTAGATGCTTACCAGACTCGTGGCGATGTAGTGAAGCTCAACGTGGCGATGGATTGACAAGGGGCGCACAGACACGGCAGCACGAGCTCGTCGGAGTTGCTGGCGGCGTCAGATGCTCTCTGTCGGAGTCGAAGGCGCTCTGGGATGCGAGGATCCAAACGAAAAGTGTCAGCAGATGCGCTAGACGCAGGAGAACAAGCTCGCGTGATTCAGAACCAGAGGGGAACACGAGACTCACCGAATTTTGTCGCCGGAGTTGGAGACGTCGTCGGGAACTTGCAGTGCTTGATGGAGTCGATGACCTGGGGTAGTATAGGATGAACCAAAGACATCAGAAGAAGCGCAAGGATGTTGCAAAGCAGTCTGCATGAACCAGAGAGGAAGGGGCTCACGGAGCTCACCGGGATTGGTCGCCGGAGTGGGCTCTGTCTGCGGCGGTGCAAGGGAGATTACGGGCAGCCTGGGGGCGCTCTGTGCTCGGGGTCTGGGGGAAAATGGAGAGGGGGCAAAGGGGGTTTAAGTAGGCGAGACGGGGGCATGAATCAATCCAGCATTCAACGGGAATTGACGACGCGAATCAAACCAGAAACGCTCGGCGTGATTTGTGGAAGAACACGTCGCCGGGGTGGAGAAGAAGACCGTTGCGCGGGCCGCGTTGTCAGTGAGAGAAACAGAGGGGAGGTGGGGTCCTTGCGTCAGCGACTCCGGGGGTGTGTCTGCGGGTAGAGGAAAACAGTTCGCGGGAGGGGTAGTTGGGCTAGGTTGGGTCGAGCTGGGATGGTTGGGCCTATTTAGCTGTTTGGCTTATTTTTTTCTCCTTATTCCCTTTTCTTTTTCTGTTTGAATTTCTAAAAGGATTTTCAAACTTGGATTCAAATATGTTTGATTTCAAATCTTCTCTGGACTTTTGTACAATGAATTTTGTACTCAAGTAAGTGTCAAACCTTTCTGTTTACAAAAACCAACTTGGGTCATTTGAAAATTAGAATAAAACCAAGCCATTATGTGATATAATATTTTGCATAATCTTGGTTTTATTTCATAATTTGTGTGGAAACTTTATTCAAGCTTTTGAAACCACTTATGTTTGAATTCAAAACACTACTGAATAGCAAGTAGCCCAAAGGCTATAGTGTTCATACATAAAATAATGAGCAACATATGCTCTTGTTTTTGAAATGATTTGAAATGAAACCCTAAATGATCATGGATGCATGGATGATATGCATGAGTTTGAAACATAATTCTTGGGATGTTACAAATCTAACCCCCTTAAGGTGAATCTCGCCCTCGAGATTCGGATTGGTTAGCAAATAGGTGAGGGTGGTCTTTCCAAAGATCATCTTCTCTTTCCCATGTTGCTTCTTCTTCGGAATGATGGTTCCACTGCACTTTGCAGAACTTGATAGTTTTAGTCCGTGTGACTCTTTCTGCAGTCTCAAGAATCTTGATAGGTTTCTCCTCATAAGTGAGATCACTCTCCAATTGGACCTCTTCCAAAGGTATAGTATCCTTCAAAGAAGTTTCTTCCATTTCTGGATGACATTTCTTAAGCTGACTCACATGAAACACATTATGAACAGCTGACAAAGACTCTGGAAATTCAATCTCATAGGCTACTTCTCCTTTGCGACTTAGAATCTTGAATGGCCCAACATATCTTGGGGCCAATTTACCTTTGACACCAAACCTCTATACTCCACGAAGTGGTGACACTCTAAGATAAGCTCTATCACCAACTTCATAGGTGACTTCTCTACGCTTAGGATCTGCATAGCTTTTCTGTCGGGACTGTGCTATCTTCAATCTGTCCTTAACCAAATTGACTTTCTCTTCAACCTCTTTGATTAGTTCTGGTCCGAACAAAATTCTTTCTCCCACACCATTCCATAGCAATGGGGTGGTACACTTTCTCCCATAGAGAAACTCAAATGGTGCCATCTCAATACTGGCTTGATAGCTGTTATTGTAAGAGAATTCTGCGTAAGGCAGACTTTCATCCCATGGCTCCATAGTCTAGAGCACATGCTCTCAACATATCTTCAAGAATCTGATTAGTCCTTTCTGTCTGTCCATCAGTCTGAGGATGAAAAGCGGTGCTGAATTCCAACCTCGTTCCCAATGACTCATGTAGTTGTATCCAAAAATGAGAAGTGAATTGAGTTCCTCTATCTGACACAATACTTTTGGGTACGCCATGTAGACACACAATTCTACTCATATAAATCTTGGCTAACTTAGCACTTGTGTAGGTTGTCTTCACGGGTATGAAATGAGCCACTTTAGTTAGGCGATCCACTACTACCCAAATAAAATCATATCCTGACCGGGTCCTTGGTAATCCGGTAATGAAGTCCATACCAATCTTGTCCCACTTCCAATCAGGAATAGGTAGTGGTTGAAGCAATCCTGCTGGTTTCTGATGGTCCTCTTTCACTCTACTACACACATCACACAAGGCAATATGTTCGGCGATGTCCTTCTTGAGATTATTCCACCAAAATCTTTCTTTCATATCCATGTACATCTTGGTGTTACCCGGATGAATGGAATACAGTGAGTTGTGTGCTTCTTGTAAAATCAGTTTCTGAAGCTCCGGATCTTGTGGAACACAGATACGTTTTCCATGCCATAAAGTACCCTGTTCGTCTTGATGGAATCCTTTGGCTTTTCCCTTACCAATCTTTTCCTTAATCTCTTCAATTTCCTTATCAGTCTTCTGGGCTTCTTTGATCTTGTCCAACAAAGTGGGTTGAACATCCAAATACATGAGATGTCCTTCAGGCACAATCTCCAATCTGAGATCTCTAAATTGAGCACACAAATCATCTGGCAGTTCTCCCTTAGTAAGGCCATTCACAAAAACCTTACGGCTTAGAGCGTCTGCTACAACATTTGCTTTACCGGGGTGGTATTGCAAACTCAAGTCATAGTCCTTGATGAGTTCTAGCCATCTTCTTTGTCTCATGTTAATTTCTTTCTAGGTGAAGATATACTTCAAACTCTGGTGATCTGTGAACACTTCACATCGCTTTCCCAAAAGATAATGTCTCCATGTTTTGAGTGCGTGGACAACAGAGGCTAACTCTAAATCATGAGTAGGATAGTTCACTTCATGAGTTTTGAGTTGTCTCGAGGCATAAGCTACAACTTTTCCTTCTTGCATAAGTACTGCACCTAAACCATGATGAGATGCATCACAATATACTTGGAAATCTTTTTCCAAATCAGGCAAACACAAGACTAGTGCTGTCACAAGTCTCTTCTTCAATTCTTGAAAGCTGTGTTCACAACCTTCAGACCAAGCAAATTTCTTGTATTTCTTTAGCAATTCTGTAATAGGTTTTGCAACCTTGGAGAAATTCTCAATGAATCTTCTATAGTAACCTGCTAAGCCAAGGAAACTACGAACTTCTTTCACTGACTTGGGAGATTCCCATTCAGTCACAGCTGAAACTTTAGCAGGGTCAACTGCTACTCCATCACCTGACACAACGTGTCCAAGAAATCCAACTTCATTCAAACAAAACTCACATTTGCTGAATTTGGCATACAACTTATGTTCTCTAAGCTTCTCAAGTATCAAACACAAATGTCCTTCATGCTATTCTTTGCTCTTGGAGTAGATCAAAATGTCATCGATGAAAACGACAACAAACTTATCGAGGAACTCCATGAACACCTTGTTCATCATATTCATGAAATATGCTGGAGCATTGGTTAAACCAAATGGCATCACGGTATACTCACACAATCCATACCTTGTGGTGAAAGCTGTCTTAGGTATGTCTTGTTCTCTTATCTTGAGTTGGAAATAACCCGACCGAAGATCAATCTTTGAGAACACACAAGCTCCTTCTAGCTGGTCAAACAAATCATTGACTCTAGGCAAAGGGTATTTGTTCTTGATAGTCACCTCATTGAGTGAACGGTAATCTATGCATAACCTTTGACTTCTATCCTTCTTTTCCACAAACAAAACTGGTGCTCCCCAAGATGAAGAACTTGGTTGAATAAATCCTTTCTGCAACTGTTCTCCAAGTTGTTTCTTGAGTTCTTTCAGTTCATCAACTGACATCTTGTATGTCCTTTTTGCTATTGGTCCAGATCCTGGTAGCAAATCAATAAGAAACTCCACATCTCTATCTGGTGGCATTCCCGGCAATTCTTCCGGAAACACATCTGGATACTCACACACAATAGGCACACTGTCCATGCTAACCCCCTTAAGAGAATTTAGCTTACTCCTTTTTGATTCAAAGTTGGTCTTGAATCTGATTCTTTTGTTTTCTGGAGTTGTGAGTGTGACAGTATGGTTGGCACAATCTAGCACTCCTTTGTGCTTGGTCATCCAGTCCATTCCCAATATGACATCCAATCCTTGGGAATTTAGGATTATCAGATTAACGGGAAACTTATACTTCCCAAACTCTATGACTAGATCATGACATCCTAAGTTCACTATCATTTCTCCGCCAGGAGAACTTACTTTTATAGGACACCCAATAGTTTCTACCGGTAGTTCATTTCTTTCAACAAATTCTGTTGATATGAATGAATGAGATGCACCAGTATCAAAGAGAACAAATGCTGGAACAGAATTGAGTTTGAACTTACCAGCAACAGCATCAGGCTCCTCATAAATTTCCTCCACATTGATGTGGTTCACTTGTCCCTTATGAAAAGGGTTGGGCTTGTTGGGTCCTTCAATTTTGTTTTCTGGGCATTCATTTGCATAATGCCCCATCTTCTTGCACTTGAAACACTCAACCTGACTGAGATCCTTCTTGACAGGCTGGCTTCCACTACCACTGTGGTGGCTCTTATGTCCACCCTTGTGGTTCTTGTACTTGTCATTGTCATGACTATGGTGATGCTTGTTGTCATGATGACGGTTGTGGTTGTGGTGCTTGTTGAATTTCCCATGCTTGTGGGATCCTGAGCTTCCACTATCATCATAATGGGAACGCTTGTGAGACGATCCCGATATGTGCTTGTCCGAGTGCTTTCTCTTCCTACTCTCAACTTGCTTCATTTTGTTCTCCAAAATAGCAGCCTTATCACAAAGAGACTGATAAGTGGGAACATAGGCCACTGATAGCTGCAGGTTTAGTTCATCATTCAACCCTTCAAGGAACTTTTCCTTCCTCTTAGCATCAGTGTCAACTTCATCCGGTGCATAGCGCGCCAGATTGTTGAACTCCTCAATATATTCGGCCACGCTGCGGTTGCGCTGCTTCAGGTTATGGAACTCTTTCTTCTTCAAACTCATCACTCCGGATGAGATGTGAGTAGTACGGAAACCATCTTCGAAGATAGCCCATGTCACATCCGCAATGGAAGTGGTGATCTGGAAGTTATCCCACCAAGTAGCTGCTGGTCCTTCCAACAAGTGAGCTGCAAATCTGACTTTCTCTTCATCAGTACAGCCAACTGTTACCAAGTCCTTGTTCACAGAGCGTAGCCAGTCATTGGCCACCATAGGATCAGTTGTTCGTGAGAACTTTGCTGGCCTTAATCTCAAGAACTTGGTAAGCATGTCAAAACCTGGTGGGTTGTTGTTGTTGTTGTTGTTGTTGTTGTTGTTGTTGTTGTTGTTGTTGTTGTTGCTGTTGTTGTTGTTATTGTTATTGTTGTTATTGTTGTTGTTGTTGTTTTTGTTGTTGTTGTTGTTCTGATTCTGTATGAACATAGTCATCATCTGCATCAGCTGAGTCTGAGCTGTCATCATTTGCTGCATCTCAGGGGTGATGTTGTTGTTGTTGGGGTTGGGATTGGCACGACGGGGAGGCATCTGTGGTTTGTTCAATAGAGATAAGAATGAGATACCCATAGATGCTAACATGCACAATACATCACATAAACAATCACCAAACATGCATCATAATAAAAATAGTTCAACAACATAAACGACAAGTTTGCAAAGTAAACACACCAATAGAAATCCATCCACATGTTGGATGGTCATTGCGACTCAATGAAAAGCATGATAAATAACTGATAAATGAGTAGTCATCACTACTCCTCGGCATCAACCTCCTCCTCAACAAAGGTAAGACCTGCATTCTCCATAGCGGTCTTGTATTCCTCGACATTGGTGGTCAAGGTCTCTACTTTGGCTTTGAGAGCCCTCTTCTGAGAACGAAGCCTCTCAATCACAGTCTGCTGATGCTCGAGCTCTAAGTCCTTGTTCTCTAGTTCTGCAGTCATGTCTCGAATCCTCTTGTTCCTATCTTGGACTCGCTTCTCTTGACTCTTGAACTTTCTGTCCTGACTCTCGAACTTGGCCTCCATCTCCTTGACTATCTCATCTTGCTCCGCGAAGAGCTTTTCCTTCTCACGAAGCTGCACCTGGAGTTCGTCATTGTTGAGCATGACGTTGGTCCTATCAGTGTCCACGTGCCTAAGGAGAACCTCTAAGTCCTGGAGGTATAGACGAATCGGCTCTGCTGTCTCCCTCGAAGTGTCCTCGAAGTCGATGGCCTCTCCATCCTCATCACGTCTACCGAAGGCGTGGAAGTGAGTACCTCTAACCTGGCTAGAGTGTCTCCCTAACAGACGTCCAATCAAGTCCTACATGACTACCTCTAGGCCTCTCTCCTTGTCATGCATGATCTTGAAGATGATGGCCTCCGTGACTGGCTCAGTCTGGCGTCCTGGCTGATTGACCTTGAAACCCCAAAGGTCTTTCCTCTCAAACTTGGTGAGGGGAAGCACCATGATGGTAGGAAGAGGAAGATTGAGCAAAGTAGTGGGCTCAATAATACGAGGGCCAAAACGAGTTCCTTGGAACTCTTCAACAGTGTCGAGGGTAACATTAGGCATCTATTTAATAAGATAGAAAAAGTTAGAATCAACACAATTTTAAGGCAAGTCACAAGACAAAGCATCACAAGCATAACTTTGGAAATCAAACACACAAGTCATGGCATACATGGATCCATTACAAATAACCAAGGTTCAACTTATTTCAAGCGACATTTGGAAAATAAGGTGATAAGTGTGGTGGTCCAACTAATGTGGTACATTACAATCCCATCTCACTTGCCAAGTTGGCTAACAGGGCATCCCTAGAGGCAATCTATTTGTCTAGATCACAAGACTCCATTGCTAAGTCTATGATGTCCTTCCTTAGGCTTTGGTTGGTAGCCTCTAACTCTTGGGCATGTTTCTTCTCTTCCTTAAGATCATTCTGAGTGTTAAGCATTCTGCACTTGATTCTATCACCAAGTACTTTGATGGCCCTCCAAGGTGCATCCCTTGCTGAATCAAAGAATGTAGTGTGCATCATTGTGTTGGTGACCATGCAGAATCCTGAGTCCTTGTGGTTGTCTTCCTTGCTACTCAACTCCTACATACATCATAGGAAAACCTTTGTACACAGCTGCACCATGTATTCCCATTGCAACCATGAGGTCCTTGAGAGCCTTGGGGAATTCTGTCTCACATTCCAAAGTCATTGTCATGAGTGGTCCCTTCCTTACGGCTTCGTTGATGGAGTTCATCTACAAATAGAGATGAGAAAGAAGATTAGAAAAGTTTACGAGAAGAATAGACAAGTGTGGAAGTTGTTGAAATTTTTTCCTTAGTGGTTTCCAATCCTAGGGTCATAATCCTACAGGCAACACAGTGCTCTGATACCATCTGTAAGATCCCTCCTTTATAAAGGAAAAGGATCTTTGTGATTGCAATGCTAGTCCCTGGATCAATGCTAGCATCCACAGTTTAAGATGAAGTACACAGAAACAAAGGTCATTATTACAGTCATTCCAGAGACAACATAGTATTTACAACTCCATGGCCACAGGCCTAATACAAGAGTTTAAATAAGTAAATAGATAACAAGTCTTCATCTTCATGTGCCACAGGCAAACATGTTGAGTGTAGACTCATGACTCCTAATCCTCATCAGAATAACCTGCAACATCACAAGTTACAGCCATAGTGGGTCAATACATTGGAATAGTATTGGCAAGTGATACCTTAGTATAATTTTGGTGGACTAGATACTATAAGCAATTTGTCTAAGTGTAGCTTAGGCTTGCTTTTCTCAAAAATAGGTTTTGCCTATTAGTTGAAAACACTAAGTTTTTCTTTGTCAAAAACTTTTCCCAAGGAACCACCAATAGACATTAGGGTCCTTCACCCTTGTTCAACCACAAGTTTTACTTAGAAATTGGGATGAGGAGATTCTTGATAGCTTCCATGTCTTGATGCTAAAGTTGTCGATTACCATGGACTTGGCTAAGTACTTAGATTCTTCCATCTGCAGAGGTTGTGCACTTTCCCCACAAGCCTTGATTTTCACCAAGAAAGGACCTTTCAGAAGCCTTCCCTTAGACCAAATGGACGCGTTCCAACCTATAATCCCACTACCACCAACTGTCCAAATGGCTAAGTTATTGCAACCTATGTGATCCAGGCAGAGCCCATATTGCCAAGTGGCTGCACTAGAAGCTTCTTAACATTTCGCCTCTCAAATCCCTTTGTTCCTGGGTGGCTTTCCACAAGTGAGATACACAAGGTAAACCATATAAATGGGCCTTGTGTAACCACTCAACATAAACCATTCCTTCCATTCCACCCAGGTGTTCCATTCACTTAGTTGTTTTATTAAGTAAAAACACAAGTCCAAAGACTTAGAAATATTTTTCCATAGCATGAATTGAAGGGAATATGCCCTGAGAGGCAATAATAAAGTGTTTATTATGTGTATTCCAAGTATATGATAGATGTTTATTTTGCATGCTATAATTGTATTAATACGGAAACGTTAATACATGTGTGTTTAATAAACAAACAGAAAGTTCCTAGTTATGCCTCTCTCATAAACTAGCTCGTTGATTAACAAGATGATCAAGGTTTCCTGATCATGGACATTGGATGTTGTTAATAACGGGATCACAACATTAGTGTAATGATGTGATGAACATTCATCCAAAGTATAGCATTACGATCAAAGTCATTGAGTTTATATTGCTATAACAACTTACGAAGTGATCATAGTCCTTAGACCATGAGATCATGTCAATCACTAACACCGGAAGAGTTTCTTGATAACATCAAACGTCACACCGTAACAGGGTGATTATAAAGATGGATTCAGAACTAACAAAGTGTTATGTTGAGGCTCATGGATCAAGAAGTGGAATTTGTTCATCCCAATGACGGATAGATATACTCTGGGCCCTCTCGGTGATATCACATTGATTAGCTTGCAAGCAAGTGATTTGATCACTAGAATGTTATATCACGGGAACGAGAAAAGAGTGCATGTCGGTAACGAGATCAAACTAGGTATGGAGATACCGATGATCAAATCTCGGACATGTAATATATCGTGAAACAAAGGGATTAAGATACTAGCGTAAAAGGTTCCGACGATCACAAGAAAGTCATCGTTGAATGTGTGGGAGTCAGTATGGGTCTCCAGATCCCGCTTCTGATTATTGATCCGAGAGGGGTCTCGATCATGTCCGCATTATTCACGAACCATAGGGTGACACACTTAAGAGACACCGACATCCAATTGGAGCAAAAGTTTCATGCCGAAAAGAAAAGGAAAGCGCAGGAATTTATTTCACTAGACACCGAAACTGTTTCGGTTGAAATTGGTGAAACTGGTTCTGCATGTGAAATGGAATACTAGCAAGGGGTTTTATGTGAATGTTTGTTAATTAAAGTAATTAACAAAATTCTGAATAAATAAATAAAAGAGTTTTATTTAAATGAGAGCTTGCATTAAATTTGGTGGAAATTTAATGCATGTGAGTGGATTTTTGAGTGGAGGCTTTTTAATGGGAGTGGAGGCTTTTCATTTTGAGTGGGAGCTCCACCCACATGAATGTGGAAGAGGTGGGGGCAGCCCCATGTCTGGGCGCCATGCCCCTTGGGTGCCCCCCCTCTCCTCCTCTCACACCACACCTCCTCGTGAAGGATCTCTCTCCCCCTCTAGAATTTATCCCCCATGGTCTCGGACTAGCGAGATACATGTTCCCGGTGGCTATTCGGCAAGAAAGAGTTGTGCTTCCGCTGCATCGCTGGAGCGAGGAGGCGGAGGTTGCTCGGTGCCTCGAACGTGTGTGCGAGCACGGATGCGCTGCTGATTTGCGGCGCTAGGACTTCCTCTAGATCTTGAGATCGGCAAGAGATCGTCTACATCAACCACGAGTTGAACTCGTTAAGATTTGTCGGTCTTCAAGGGTATGTTCTCTACGGATATACATCCGCCCGTTGTTTGTATCTAGTAGATGGATCTTGGTATATAGTTCACATCGTAGGAAAATTTTTGTTTTCTATGCTGCGAACCCTACAGTGGTATCAGAGCCGGATCTATGCGTAGATACTTTACACGGGTAGTACACATATGAGTATGTGGGCGATGATGATCATGTTGTTGCTCCTTTGTTGTAATTTTGGATATTGGTGGCATAGTGGGATGAAGCGGCCCGGACAAACTTTACATGTCCTCGCACATGAGACCTGTTCCACGCTTGACATGCAACTAGTTTGCATAAGTGGCTAGAGGGTGTCTGTCTCTCCTACTATAGTCAATATCTATTTTGCAAGCGAGTTGTCAACAATTTGATTATCCTCGTTGTGGTTCATGTTCGTAGGTAAGAACGGTTCTATCTCGAAAGCCCTAAGCCACGTAAAACTTGCAATGGATAAATTAGAGGCGTCTAGTTTAGATTGTTGCTGGGCTAGTGTTATGATATGGTAGTGTTGTAAGTAGAAGTATGAGATGATACTCTTACAACACACATAGCGTGTAAAATCCATAGACCTTGGATTTACACATATAGGTATGATAGTGATCATACCACGATGCACATGATAGAGATCATCTGCGGGAACCATATAATTTCACTAATACACATATGATGTTTGATTACATCTTATATTGCTTGTTTAGCGCTTTGTTAAGCATAATAAGATGATCCCTCATTTAAATATCAAGATAAGAATGTGTTCTTCCTTTAGTATGCACCGATTATGTTTTCGTCGCTCCAAGACATCACGTGATGATCGGGTGTTCTTGGATCCACGACCATATTTCGGGTGTAAAACAGTTACACACGCAAATACTAAGGTTCTAACTTGGCGAGCCTAGCATGTACAGACATGGCCTCGGAACACAGACCGAAAGGTTAAGCATGAGTCATATAGTTGATATGATGCCCATTTGATGCTCGCCTTTGAAGCTATACCGACTCACGTGATGATCGGACTTGGTGTAGTGGATTTGGTTCATGTAATCACCAAAAGGACACGAGGGATGTCGCTTTTGAGTGGGAGTTCATTCGTAATATAGATTAGTTGAACTCGATCTATCATACACTTAGTCTAAACTTTACAAATTCTGTTGTAGATGGCACCACCTGCTTTTAATTTCAATGCGTTCATGGAGAAAGAGAAACTAGCAACGAACGGTAGCAACTTTACTGAATGGGCCATGAATTTGAGGATTCTCCTCTCTGCTGCACAAAAGCAATATGTGCTAGAAGCGCCGTTAGGCCCCCCACCTTTTGATGATGCCCCTGACGAGGAGAAGAATGTCTATCAGACTCGTCAGGAGGACCACAACTTAGTTCATTGCGGCATATTGTATGGGCTAGAGCCGGAACTTCGAAAGCGTTTCGAAAACGGCAATTCATTTGATACAATGGGTGAGTTGAAAATGATTTTCGACACACATGCTGCTGTAGAGAGCTACAACGCTTCAGAAAAGTTCTTTAGCTGCATGATGGAAGAGCACAGCTCCGTTAGTGAGCATGTACTCAAGATGTCGGGTTACGCCGATAAGCTTGTGTCCTTGGGAATATCGATTCCCATTGACTTAGGCATCCATCGTGTTCTTGCAGTCTCTGCCACCTAGCTATAAGAGCTTTGTGATGAACTATAATATGCAAGGCATGAAGAAGTCTCTCCTCGAGGTTCTGTCAATGCTTAAAACTGCAGAAGTGGAGATCAAAAAGGAACATCAAGTGTTGATGATCAATAGGAACACTGGTTTCAAGAAAGACAAGAAGGGAAAACGGAAGGGAAGTAAGGGTGGCAAGCCGGTTGCCGCGCCTGAAAAGAAACCCCGAGTTGGACCTAAGTCTGATTCCGAGTGCTACTATTGTAAGGGGACTGGCCATTGGAAGCGCAACTGCCCCAAGTATCTGGCAGACAAGAAGGCCGGCAAGGCAAACAAAGGTATATATGATATACATGTTATTGATGTGTACTTGACTAGTGCTCGCAGTAGCACCTGGGTATTTGATACCGGTTTAGTTGCTAATATTTGTAACTCGAATCAGGGGCTGCGGAACAAGCGACCGCTAGCAAGGGGTGAGGTCAAGATGCGTGTCGGCAATGGATCAAGTGTTGATGTGATCGCCGTCGGAACGCTGCCTCTCCACTTACCGTCGGGATTAGTTATAAACTTGAATAAATGTTATCTGGTGCCTGCACTGAGCATGAACATTGTATCTGGATCGTGTTTGATGCGAAGTGGTTATTCATTTAAATCCGAGAACAATGGTTGTTCCATTTATATGAATGAAATCTTTTATGGTCATGCACCGATGATGAATGGTTTATTTCTATTAGATCTCGATGATAATGTTACACATATTCATAATGTTGATGCTAAAAGGATTAAACTTAATGATGATATATCCGCATATATGTGGCACTGCCGTTTAGGTCATATTGGCGTTAAACGCATGAAGAAGCTCCATTCGGATGGACTTTTGGAATCACTTGATTATGAATCATTTGATACATGTGAGCCATGCCTTATGGGCAAGATGACTAGAACGCCGTTTTCCGGTTCAATGGAACGGGCGACAGATTTATTGGAAATCATACATTCTGATGTATGTGGTCCAATGAGTGTGTCGGCGCGAGGTGGATATCGTTATTTTGTTACTTTCACGGATGATTTGAGTAGATAAGGTTATATCTACTTGATGAAACACAAGTCTGAAACCTTTGAAAAGTTCAAGGAATTTCAGAATGAAGTGGAAAATCATCGTAATAGAAAGATCAAATTTCTACGGTCCGACCGTGGAGGTGAGTATCTAAGTTACGAGTTTAGCACTCACATGAAAGAGTGTGGAATTGTTTCACAACTCACACCTGCCGGAACACCACAGCGAAATGGTGTGTCGGAACGTCGTAATCGTACTTTATTAGATATGGTTCGATCTATGATGTCTCTGACAGACTTGCCGTTGTCATTTTGGGGTTATGCACTAGAAACTGCTGCATTCACTTTAAATCGGGCACCATCTAAATCCGTTGAAAAGACACCGTATGAATTGTGGTTTGGAAACAAACCTAAGCTGTCATTTCTTAAAGTTTGGGGATGCGATGTTTATGTGAAGAAACTTCAACCGGATAAACTCGAACCCAAAGCGGAAAAATGCGTCTTCATAGGATACCCTAAAGAAACTATTGGGTATTCCTTCTATCACAGATCCGAGGGCAAGGTTTTTGTTGCCAAGAATGGATCCTTTCTAGAGAAAGAGTTTCTCGCGAAAGGTGTGAGTAGTCGGAAGGTAGAACTCGAAGAGGTTGTGGAACCTTCTCTTCAAAGTATGGCGAGTAGCGCAGCGCCGGAAGTTGTTCCGGAGTTGGCTCCACCTGTTGAAGAGGGAACTAATGATAATGATCATGAAACTCCAAAAGAGAGTACTACCGAACCTCGCAGGTCAAACAGGACGCGTGCAGCTCCCGAGCTGTACGGAAATCCTGTCATGAATTTCATGGTTGATGAAAATGATGACCCTGTGACGTATGAAGAAGCGATGATGAGCCCAGATTCCAACAGATGGTTAGAAGCCATGAAATCCGAGATGGAATCCATGTATGAAAATCAAGTTTGGAACTTGGTGGAATTACCTCACGACCGAAAGGCCGTGGAGAACAAATGGATTTTCAAAAGGAAAACTGATGCTGATGGTAATGTGACCATCTATAAAGCTCGACTTGTCGCAAAGGGGTTTCGACAAATTCAAGGAGTTGACTACGATGAGACTTTCTCTCCCGTAGCGATGCTAAAGTCAGTTAGGATTATGTTAGCAATTGCTGCATATTTCGATTATGAAATATGGCAGATGGATGTCAAAACCGCGTTTCTCAATGGTAATATTGAAGAAGAGTTGTATATGATACAACCAAAGGGTTTTGTCGATCCTAAGGATGCTAACAAGGTGTGCAAGCTTCAGCGATCCATCTATGGATTGAAGCAAGCATCACGAAGTTGGAATCTCCGCTTTGATGAGGTGATCAAAGAGTTTGGATTTGTCCAAACTTATGGAGAAGCTTGTATTTACAAGAAAGTGAGTGGGAGCAATGTGGCATTTCTGATATTATATGTGGATGACATATTATTGATCGGAAATGATATAGAACTTTTAAACAGTGTTAAAAGTTATCTAAACAGCAAATTTTCAATGAAGGACCTAGGTGAAGCGTCATACATATTAGGCATAAAGATCTATAGAGATAGATCTAGGCGCCTAATAGGGCTATCGCAAAGTACATACCTTGATAAGATTTTAAAGAAGTTTAAAATGGACGGAAGTAAGAAGGGGTTCTTACCTATGTTGCAAGGCAAGACATTGAGTAAGACTCAAAGTCCGGCTTCGGCGGAAGAAAGAGAGATAATGGACAAAGTCCCCTATGCTTCAGCCATAGGCTCTATAATGTACGCCATGCTATGTACAAGACCGGATGTGGCACATGCTATTAGTTTGACTAGTAGGTACCAATCGGATCCAGGTTCGGAACACTGGATAGCGGTCAAGAATATCCTTTAGTACTTACGAAGAACTAAGGATATGTTTCTTGTATACGGAGGTGAAGAAGAGCTCGTCGCTAAGTGTTATGTCGATGCTAGCTTTGACACCGATCTGGATGACTCTAAGTCTCAATCCGGATACGTATTTCTCATGAATGGCGGAGCAGTTAGTTGGAGGAGTTCCAAACAACCTGTGGTAGCGGGATCAACAACGGAGGCCGAATATGTTGCTGCTTCAGAAGCGGCTCAGGAAGCAGTTTGGATGAAGGAGTTCATATCCGAACTAGGAGTTGTGGCAAACGCGTTGGACCCAATGGTGATCTATTGTGACAACAATGGTGCCATTGCCAATGCCAAAGAGCCAAGGTCTCACAAGAATTCCAAGCATATTAAGCGCCGGTTTCACTCCATCCGCGAGCATGTCAAGGATGGAGATATAAAGATTTGTAAAGTACATACGGATCTCAATGTAGCAGATCCGTTGACTAAAACTCTCCCTAGAGCAAAACATGATCAACACCAGAACTCAATGGGTGTTAGATTTATCACTATGTAACTAGATTATTGTCTCTAGTGCAAGTGGGAGACTGAAGGGAATATGCCCTGAGAGGCAATAATAAAGTGTTTATTATGTGTATTCCAAGTATATGATAGATGTTTATTTTGCATGCTATAATTGTATTAATACGGAAACGTTAATACATGTGTGTTTAATAAACAAACAGAAAGTTCCTAGTTATGCCTCTCTCATAAACTAGCTCGTTGATTAACAAGATGATCAAGGTTTCCTGATCATGGACATTGGATGTTGTTAATAACGGGATCACAACATTAGTGTAATGATGTGATGAACATTCATCCGAAGTATAGCATTACGATCAAAGTCATTGAGTTTATATTGCTATAACAACTTACGAAGTGATCATAGTCCTTAGACCATGAGATCATGTCAATCACTAACACCGGAAGAGTTTCTTGATAACATCAAACGTCACACCGTAACAGGGTGATTATAAAGATGGATTCAGAACTAACAAAGTGTTATGTTGAGGCTCATGGATCAAGAAGTGGAATTTGTTCATCCCAATGACGGATAGATATACTCTGGGCCCTCTCGGTGATATCACATTGATTAGCTTGCAAGCAAGTGATTTGATCACTAGAATGTTATATCACGGGAACGAGAAAAGAGTGCATGTCGGTAACGAGATCAAACTAGGTATGGAGATACCGATGATCGAATCTCGGACATGTAATATATCGTGAAACAAAGGGATTAAGATACTAGCGTAAAAGGTTCCGACGATCACAAGAAAGTCATCGTTGAATGTGTGGGAGTCAGTATGGGTCTCCAGATCCCGCTTCTGATTATTGATCCGAGAGGGGTCTCGATCATGTCCGCATTATTCACGAACCGTAGGGTGACACACTTAAGAGACACCGACATCCAATTGGAGCAAAAGTTTCATGCCGAAAAGAAAAGGAAAGCGCAGGAATTTATTTCACTAGACACCGAAACTGTTTCGGTTGAAATTGCTGAAACTGGTTCTGCATGTGAAATGGAATACTAGCAAGGGGTTTTATGTGAATGTTTGTTAATTAAAGTAATTAACAAAATTCTGAATAAATAAATAAAAGAGTTTTATTTAAATGAGAGCTTGCATTAAATTTGGTGGAAATTTAATGCATGTGAGTGGATTTTTGAGTGGAGGCTTTTTAATGGGAGTGGAGGCTTTTCATTTTGAGTGGGAGCTCCACCCACATGAATGTGGAAGAGGTGGGGGCAGCCCCATGGCTGGGCGCCATGCCCCTTGGGTGCCCCCCCTCTCCCCTATAAAAGGCCCCCCTCTCCTCCTCTCACACCACACCTCCTCGTGAAGGATCTCTCTCCCCCTCTAGAATTTATCCCCCATGGTCTCGGACTAGCGAGATACATGTTCCCGGTGGCTATTCGGCAAGAAAGAGTTGTGCTTCCGCTGCATCGCTGGAGCGAGGAGGCGGAGGTTGCTCGGTGCCTCGAACGTGTGTGCGAGCACGGATGCGCTGCTGATTTGCGGCGCTAGGACTTCCTCTCGATCTTGAGATCGGCAAGAGATCGTCTACATCAACCACGAGTTGAACTCGTTAAGCTTTGTCGGTCTTCAAGGGTATGTTCTCTACGGATATACATCCGCCCGTTGTTTGTATCTAGTAGATGGATCTTGGTATATAGTTCACATCGTAGGAAAATTTTTGTTTTCTATGCTGCGAACCCTACATGAATAATTCACCACCCTTGGTTGCTACTAGCTAGGCTAAGCATGGCATAGATAAGCATCTTAACTTAGAAATTTCTAGCAATTCTACAACTACTAGGATTTCCCAAGCATAGCATATAAGCAAAATATAACCATGCAAGACTAGCAAAATATTTCTAATGCATAGTAGAAAACATAGGAATAAAAATATCATGAAGCACCACTTGCCTTGGTAGTTTGGAGAGTAGCTACACTCCTCACAATCACAATCACTATTAGAGCCAAAATCTACACATAAAAACATAACAACAAATCACATACAAAATAAATACAAGCAAAAATATATGGATGCATGCAATATGATATGTGATGATTTTCTAAACTCAACAAGACAAGTGCACAGTACTGGTTCATAAACAAGTTCAAAACTTGCCAAACCACATTTATTTGAACACTAAAACATTTCTCAAATAATTAATATACACAAAATAGGCCTACACATGTTTCTATAAATAAAACCATTTTTACAGAAGCAAAACATTAAACACATTGCATATTTGGAAAGGGCTTTCTCTCCTGATTCCATTGATATAAAATTCATCAAATTTGGACATGGGAATCAAAAGTTATGATTAAAACAAAATCAAACATCTAATAGATTCAAATTCTGATTTTAAATCTAAATCCTAGCCAGGCGTCATGTTCTGATTGGTGCGTACCGGTTCGCTCTGGATCGCGTCTATGAGCCATCAGATCTAACTTAAACTGCACTGCCCAGATCTATTCGTACCCCTTCGCTTAAGTGTTCTATCTAGCCCGTCAGATCTTGATCCAACGGTTCGCGAGCAAGCAACCAAACTCTGGCGGCGCTAGCGGCGGCGACTGGTGGCAGCGGCTCTGTCTAAAACGGCGCGGTGGCTACAGGGGGTTCTGGGGTCGTCGTAGATGCTTACCAGACTCGTGGCTAGGTACTGAAGCTCAACGTGGCGATGGCTTGACAAGGGCGCATGGACACGGCAGCACGAGCTCGTCGGAGTTGCTGGCGGCGTCAGATGCTCTCTGTCGGAGTCGAAGGCAACGCTCTGGGACGCGAGGATCCAAACGAAAAGTGTCAGCAGATGCGCTAGACGAAGGCGAACAAGCTCGCGTGATTCAGAACAGAGGGGAACACGAGGCTCACCGAATTTTGTTGCCGGAGTTGGAGACGTCGTCGGGAACTTGCAGTGCTTGATGGAGTCGACGACCTGGGGTAGTATAGGATGAACCAAAGACATCAGAAGAAGCGCAAGGATGTTGCGAAGCAGTCTGCATGAACCAGAGAGGAAGGGGCACACGGAGCTCACCGGGATTGGTCGCCGGAGTGGGCTCTGTCTGCGGCGGTGCAAGGGAGATTACGGGCAGCCTAGGGGCGCTCTGTGCTTGGGGTCTGGGGGAAAATGGAGAGGGGGCAAAGGGGGTTTAAGTAGGCGAGACGGGGGCATGAATCAATCCAGCATTCAACGGGAATTGACGACGCGAATCAAACCAGAAATGCTCGGCGTGATTTGTGGAAGAACACGTCGCCGGGGTGGAGAAGAAGACCGTTGCGCGGGCCGCGTTGTCAGTGAGAGAAACAGAGGGGAGGTGGGGTCCTTGCGTCAGCGACTCTGGGGGTGTGTCTGCGGGTAGAGGAAAACGGTTCGCGGGAGGGGTAGTTGGGCTAGGTTGGGTCGAGCTGGGATGGTTGGGCCTATTTAGCTGTTTGGCTTATTTTTTCTCCTTATTCCCTTTTCTTTTTCTGTTTGAATTTCTAAAAGGATTTTCAAACTCCAATTCAAATCTGTTTGATTTCAAATCTTGTCTGGACTTTTGTACAATGAATTTTGTACTCAAATAAGTGTCAAACCTTTCTGTTTACAAAAACCAACTTGGGTCATTTGAAAATTAGAATGAAACCAAGCCATTATGTGATATAATATTTGGCATAATCTTGGTTTTATTTCATACTTTGTGTGGAAACTTTATTCAAGCTTTTGAAACCACTTATGTTTGAATTCAAAATACTATTGAATAGCAAGTAGCCCAAAGGCTATAGTGTTCATACATAAAATAATGAGCAACATATGCTCTTGTTTTTGAAATGATTTGAAATGAAACCCTAATTGATCATGGATGCATGGATGATATGCATGAGTTTGAAACATGATTTTTGGGATGTTACACATGCACCATCACAATCAAGATCAAACCATTTGCAAGCATTGAAAGCTGGGATCAAAGAACTCTAAACATAAGCATGAAATATGGAGTTCTAACAGTAAGACAAAGTAACTATGCATGCAACATGAAAGGTTACAAACAAAGATCATGAATAACAATGCATTAAATGACTTTTGTTTGTTTCACATACAGAAAACATGGCATAGTGGCATTCAGCTTGTCCCTCATGGAGTAGCAAATAGATGCATATGACACCTTCAAAGTTCATAAGAGTGACTAGATACAAACAGCTTAAGGACAAGCAATATCACAATATGCATCAATCAATAAGTTTTGGGACACTGCACACATAATGGCAACTATGCTCTATTAATGGTGCCTAAAGGTAGAAAGTGGAGACTCGATAGTAGTGGAAGAAAGGCCCTTTGCAAAGGGAAGCAGAGATTTCAAGTTTCAAAAAGAGCTTCCAAAAATTATGGTACTTGTTAGATTTCAGCCCTCATTGCCCCTATCATAAGCATCTTGAAGTGATTAAGGTCAAAGTGAACAAACTATGAAAGTATAAGTTGGCAATCTCATGTACCTTGAATACGAGGGCCACACCTCATGCTACTCAACTTCAGTCACCTGTAAGTTCTTGTCATTGTAAGTACATGCGTATCATAGAGAACCGCCAACGGGGTACCCCTTGCACATTGTACAGGAGTTATCCCATAACCAAAATGAAAAGGCAAGCAGACAATGAGCACCTCAGCGATCTTTTTATTTACTATATGCATAGCTTTTTATTGAGGATGCTTCATAGATAGCTCACTATGGTGATGCTTCAAGTTTCCACCATGATTAGGCTTGGCTTAGGCTAGCAGCCCAAGCGTTTATCTAACACAAAATACATAACTCCATGGACTTACAAGCTTCCTCTTTATTTGACACCGGTGACATCCATAGACAAAAGAGCATGATATCAACTGTGTACAAAGTACAAGTGCAATGTTGAAAACGTTCCCTGTGACAGCACGGTTCTGCTAATTCCAACGTATAAGGGCAAGTATATACAACATAGACGACATAATGGTTCAAGTTTATTAGGGTAAAGAAAAATAAAGTGTGCCATCAAGTTTATGAGATCTTTAAAAGACTTTTTAATTTGAAGATAGATGAAAACAAGAATATACTTGGAATGGTGTCACGCCATGCATAGGAATTTATAGTGGACACTTTGGAATAACATGTTTTCTTGGGAGTTGGAAGCATGAGTAGAGCTTACTCATACAAGTGGAGTCTAGCAAAAGACTAGGAGCAACCAACTAAGAGAGCAATAATGGCCATAATCATGCAGAGCAACAAAACATTACTAATCAAATCATAGAGTGGTACTACAATTCTATGACTAGATGATAAAAGAGGCTATGGTGACTTGTTCATAGTCACAACATGGTGTGAGCATGTGCTAAGTCAACCCAAACAAAGCATCAAAGGAGGGTACCACAATACTATGCTTTTGTATGCTAAAACAACGCATGATTCTTTCAAGGCACATTAAATAATCCTAATTGTTTGGAACAAGTCATGCTACAGCAATAATCACTAAGCATAAGGTCAAAACAACACCTAGCATGTCATAATAAAGTCTAAGTCACAGTCAAAACAAGCTCCCTTTTGTACCACTTAAGCATGAATATTTCTACTCTTTTCCAACACCAATCGACTTATTTGAAACAACTCACAAAGATAATAATCAATAAATATCAGTGAGATTGTCTCAAAAATCCACAAAGAAGAACTAAAAAGTTCTAAGCTCAAATCACAAGAAAACTAAGGCTGAACGCAGTTCTAGCAAAAGTGAACGCTCACAAAACAATAAGAGTGAAAACTAGAGTGTTCTAGGCAATGAAAACAGAGTGTGTCTCTCTCCACAAGAAGTGTGTTGTGATCAACCAACTTATTCAAGCAAACTAAGCAAACGAAAACCAAAAAATAGAACTAAGACGCTCCAATAACAACACAATAGTGCATGAAACAAATAAAAACGAAGTGTCTAGAAAGACCTAAGTTTTTTATTGATGAAGAAGGGGATGCCTTGGGCATCCCCAAGCTTTGACGCTTGTACCTCTTGAATATTTCTTGGGGTGACACGGGGTGGCATCCCCAAGCTTGAGATTTTTTCCATTCTTCATCTCATTACATCATTCTTTCTCTACACTTGAAAATTTTCCTTCATACAAAACTTCACACAATCTTCATTAGCAACATTAGTGTATTCAAAAGATAATACACCCTTGGTTTTATCTTTAGAACAGCAAAACTGTCACTAAAAACACAAGCTACTGTAGAAAATCCTTCAAAAATCTCAATTTCCCAAAAAGAACTGAAAAAAGAATCAATAAAAGCAAATGCAAATAATGGCAGAAATCTGTCAAAAGAGACCAGCAGGTAGAAACAGATTTTTTCGAAGACTTTCTGTTGCTCAAATAAAAAAGTGTTGAACTAACGAATGTTAGCTAACATACTGGGGATTTAATTGTAAATGTTCAGATCAATCCGACTTACAGAGACTCCTCACGAATTTTTATGGTGGAGGACAGAAATCTGTTTCGGGACAGCTACTCCCCAAATCTTACTTCCCTCTCATTAGAGGTCATTCTTGGCACAAAAACCAAACAAAAAGGATAAGGAGAGGTTATTAAAGAAGTAATAACTTCCAAGACTCAAGAAAACTCTTGGGTTATCTCCCAACAAGTACTTTTCTTTACCGTCTTTAAGTTAGGCTTGATAGTTTGAGAAGATGCTCACATAAGAAATATGAATTGAAGTAAAAGAGAGCATCAAGAAGCAAATTAAAAACACATTTAAGTCTAACCCACTTCCTATGCATAGGAATCTTGTAAAGAAACAAGTTATTAAAGCACAAAGCAACAAGCATAGGAAAGCAAAAGAAGTGCAACTTCAAGACTTTCAACATAAAGAGAGGAAACTTAATATTTTTGAGATGCATAAAACCATGTTTCCCTCTCTCATAATAACTTCTAGTAGCATCATGAATAAAATTAACAATATAATTATCACATAAAACATTCTTATCATGAGCCACATGCATAAAATAATTATTACTCTCCACATAAGCATAGTCATTCTTATTAATTGTAGTGGGAGCAAATTCAACAAAATAGCTCTCACTATTATTCTCATCACCATAATCATCAAATATAGGAGGCATATTGTAATCAAAATTAATTTTATCCTCAATAGTAGGTGGACTAAAAATATCATAAACATCATTGCAATCATCATATATTGGAGGTTTGGTATCATCATAAGCAATAGAATAGCTATCTTCCAAAGCTGGGGGACTAAAAAGATCATATTCATAAAAACTAGCTTCCTCAAGCATAGACGTTTCCATAGCATTAGCAATAATGGTGTCCAAATAATTCATACTAATAACATTGCCATTAGCATGCAAATAAAGGTCCATAGGTTTTTTAATTTTCTCTTCAAACACTTCATGTCCTAACTCAAGATAAATACTATAGAGCTCTCTAATTTTGTTGTTCTTTTCCATTAATCCAAACTAGAGAAAACAAGAAACAAAAAGACAAAATTGCAGAATCTAAAGGAAATAACTTCGAGCACTCACACCGGAGGATGTGAGTACCTTTTACCTTACCTCCCCGACAACGGCACCAGAAAATACTTTGATGGATCTTGACATGGAGGAAAGGTAAAATCCCAAAATCTCCCCGGCAACGGAGCCATAAAATAGCTTGATGTCTACGCACTTTTATTCTTGTAGACAGTTATTGGGCCACCAAGTGCAGAGGTTTGTAGAACTGCAGCAAGTTTCCCTTAAGTGGATTACCAAAGGTTTATCGAACTCACGGAGGAAGTGTTCAAAGGTATTCCCTCTCAAGCAACCCTGCAATCAAGATAAAAGAAGTCTCTTTTTTCCCCAACACACCCAATACACTTGTCAGGTGTATAGGTGCACTAGTTCGATGAAGAGATAGGGAAATAAAAGTGGTAACGGTGCCAGAAAATAGCTTCTGACTTGTTGTTGACGTGGGGTAACGTGTGTGAGTGAGGTAAAGACTAAAGCAAGCAAACATGCAACAGATCTAGTAGCAAATGGTATTTCAATATTTATAAACAATGCCTAGGGATCATACTTTCACTAGTGAACACTCTCTCATATAAATATCCTCTCTTCATGATACTACTCTCCAGTTGGACACTCTAATCCATGGTAGGGCTATAATAGCACACCTCAAAGTACTCCTTTCCCAATCTAGATAACCCCACAGTGTCACTTGAGCGCTAGATGGTTCCAACAAACACCACAATTTCATAGAGACATCCAACTCCAAATATAACTCATAACAAATATATATATGTATTGTAGCCTAAGTGCCACACACGGTGTGCACGCTGCCACTTTCACAGACGTAGGGAAAAGCATAGATCTATTAAAGCACAAAGAGTATTTATGTAGACTCAAACCTAAGTGCCACCATGGCATGCACGTTGTCACTTTCACACACATGGGGAGAGAAGAGATCTATTAAAGCACTTGAGTAGCAAGGTAGATCTACTTGATTACAAAGCTCATGATAACAATATGACCATGCATAGAGAGAGATGAACACATAGCTACCGGTAGAGCCCTTAGCCTCGAGGAAGAACTACTCCCTCCTCATCATGGGAATCAACAACGGTGATGATGATGGCGATGGAGATCGATGGAGATGGCTCCGGGGGCACTTACCCATCCCGGAAGGGTGCCGGAACAGAGAATTTCTGTCCCCTGAACCTCCCCTTTGGTGGCGGCGGCGTAGCGGAACTTTTCATGGCTTTCTGGTCGATGATTTAGGGTTTTCTCCCCGGGGGCTTCTTATAGGCGAAGAGGCGAGGCTGGGCGGCGGCCGGAGGGCCCACACCCTACCCAGGCGCGGGGTAGGGCCACCCGCTCCTAGGGGGTGTGGTGGCCCTGGCTCGCCTCTTCATCTCTCCTCTGGACTTCGTGTCGCCAACGGTAAAATATTGACTTTGGCTTTTGTCTCGTCCAATTTCGAGAATATTGATTTTCTGCCTTTCTGGAACCAAAAACAGAAGAAAACAGGCAACTGGCACTATGGCAACTTGTTAATAGGTTAGTTCCAGAAAATATATAAAAACACCTCAAAGTGTAGACTAAGCAAAGGAAAGTGGATATAAAACAAGCATGGAGCATCAAAAATTATAGATACGTTTCCGACGTATCAGTTCTTTGTGGTAAGATTAAATATCCTTCTGATTTTCTGGTGCTTGGTTCTGAAGCTAGCAAAACTTTTCCTATCATTTTTGGTAGACCTTTCTTGAATACTTGTGGAGCTATTATTGATTGTAAGAAGGAGAAAGTTTTAACTAAGTTTGATGAAGAAGCTTATGAGTTTAACTTTTCCAAATTTGCTAAAGCTTCGTATGAAAATGAATTGCCTAATGAGGATTTCAGGATGGAACAACTTGCTTCTATTGATCTAGTTTATGACCTTAGACCTCTTTTTATGATTGTAAGTATGCTCATTCTGATGATAAAGTTGTTTCTTGTGATAGTTATATTGTCAACTTTATTCAAAGTGCTACTGAAAGTTATTATGAGAGAGGAAAACATGGTTTCATGCATCTCAATAGTATTAAGTTTCCCCGCTTTATGTTGAAAGCTTTGAAACTGCACTTGTTTTCTCTTCCTATGCTAGTTGCCTTTTGTTTCGATAATTTGTTTTCTCATGAGACTCCCTTGCATAGGAAGTGGGTTAGACTCAAATGTGTTGGATATTTTCTTCTTGATGCTCTCTTTCACTTCAAATTTATATCTCCTATGTGAGCATCTTTGAAATTATCAAGCCTAACTTCAAGGCATTAAAGAAAAGTACTTCTTGGGAGATAACCCAATAGTTTTGTTGAGTCTTGGAAGTTATTACTTGTAAAACCTATCCTTATCCTTTTTGTTTTGGTTTTTGTGTCAAGATCAACCTCTTTTGAGAAGTGGAGGAGTTGTGAAAGTGGCTCTCCTGGGATATATTTTTGTGCTGCATTGTAAAAATTCGTGAAGGAGCTCAGTACATCGGATGGAGCTGTAATTTTCTTTGCTTGTTCCCCAAGTTGTTATCCAACTTCCATTAGTTTTGCACTTTTTGATTTGAGAAATAGAAGTTTTTCAAAAAAAAATCAATCTTTACCTGCTGGTCTGGTTTTGACAGATTTCTGTCATCATTTGCATTTGCCTCTTATATTGATTCCCCTTTTCAGATTCTTTTTGGGCCCTTGAAAAGGAGTTGCTACAGTAGCTTTTGTTTTGATGGGTTTCAGTTAAGTTTGAACCTAAAGGTTTATTTTTTTGCACACACTAATGTTACCAATGAAGTTTGTGTGAGGCTTTGCATGAAAGGAATTTTTAGGTGTTGGAGAGAAGGAATATGTAGAGTCCGTCTCTGGATAGGTAAAGAGTGCTGCAAATAGAAGGTTCGTGAAAACCTTATTTTTGATATTTTTGATATTTTTATTACATATGGAAGGATACGAGACGAAACAGAGGAGGAAACGGAGCCCAAGTGGGCCACACCCACCAGTGGCGTGGGCCCCAGCTGGACACGCCACTAGGGGGTGTGAGCCCCCTAGAGTCCGTCTCCGCCTCGTTTTCGCATAGTACCTCCATTATGTCATAAAAACTTCGTAATATATAACCCCTCGGATCCCCCGAGGTTCATATATCGTGTTCTCGTTATGTTTTCATTTCAATCTGTTTCTATCAGGAAATTCTCTCAAGTTTAGAGGCACCATGGTCTCCGCCAACGACAAGGGGAAGAAGCCCGTGGAAGATGACCCTCAAAACCCCAAGGAGGAGGAGATCTTGGTTGGGGATGAAGAGGACGTGAAGGAGGACGAGCATCCGGACACCCGCGCTACCGTCGCAAGCATTGGAGTAGTGGCAAACCCTATCAAGCTTAGGAGGACAGCACAAATGTATACAGGAGGGAAAACTCCGCGTCATTGTCTTGCTCCACGGTCACTTCCTCCACGTACCAAGAATCCCTTCCATACTCTTATACATGAGCAACAATTCCAAAGGGTTCCCAAAGGGAAGTTGCCCTCCAGTTGGGATATGCCTCGTTCTAACCATGTAGGAAAGGAACACTCTAAGAAGGAAGAGTGGGGAAAGAATAACAAGGACTGGGATTCTCGGTCCGACATGAACATGAATTGCATTGAGCATAATTCGGAGTTGATTCATAATCTAACCTTTGAGATAGAGGACTTGAGGAAGCTGGTTGAAAAGCTCATCAAGGGAACACCACCACCACCGAAGGAGTAATTCGTCATCAGGTTTTGGCATCCCCTTGGCTTGTTCCAAGCTTGGGGGAGTGCCGCAGTATCACATCATTATCTTTTATCTTTTTTCCTTTTTAGTAGATTCATTATTGAGTAGAGAAGTTATCTTATAGGTTGGTTTCCATTGTGGAAGTGTCTCTCCTTTAGTTGGTTATCTATGTATCCCTTGGTGTGAGTGCCTTTATGGAATATTAATGAGAAGTTTCATCTTTTACTTTTTGCACTTCTTATTTTAGTTTGCAGACTCTATTATATGATTGATCTTGTTGATCAGTATTGGTATCACTTTGGGATCATCAAGTAGATCTAAATTGGTTTTGGCAAACTGAGCTCTGGTCAATAGCAACACTTTTTGAGATTTGAAAGGACAAGAGAAAAAACTTACAGGTATTTTGTATCATATATTTTCTTTCTTGATTGGCTCATAAGCTTAGTACTCTTTATTTAAGATCTTTTGTGTCTTCAAGGAAGGTTGCATGTTTGGCTTTATTACTTGTATGTTTGCTTGTTTCTTTCAACTCTTTTGCTTGCTACCCAGTCTTGCTAGCCAAAAACTTGTTTTGAGAAGGCATACTTCTCATGCATCTTTTGTTATGTGAAAACTAGTTAGTAAATCTCTCACGAACTTGATGGGACAACTTATTTTCTTGCCCCTAATAAACTTGAACCATTATGTCACCAAAGTTGTATATGCTTGCACCTATACATAGGGATTAGCAGAACCGTGCTGTCACGAAGAATGCTTTCAACATTGCACCTGTATATTATACACAATTGAGATCATGCTCTTTTGTTTGTGGATGTCATCGATGTGAAATAAAAGGGGAGCTTATAAGTCCATGGAGTTATGTATGTGTGTTAGAGAAATGCCTAGGCCGCTAGCCTAAGCCATGCCTAATCATGGTGGAAACTTGCAGCATCACCATAATGAGCAATCTATGAAGCTTTATTCTTATGTGTGTTAGAGAATTGTACGTCCAATTTGCATCACTATTCTATATCATAATTTACCTCTATTCATTGATATATTTCTTATTAAGAGGTGATACTTATGTCTTTTCATCTGTTTTTGCATCTTCGATGATTCTTGGAGGAAGAACTGCCGGAGTCAGGATTCTGATACAAAAATCGGTGTTTTGATGCAATTTCGTGAAGATCAGAAAATACCAGAAAACTATAGAAATTAATATTTCCCAGAAGACGAAGGATGCCAGAAGGGGAGGCGGAGTTGGGCCACAGGGGGCCCACACCCCCAGGCACGGGGCACCCTGGGTCACGCCTACAGGGGTGTGGCCACCTTGGCCCACCTCTGGCTCCGCCCTCTCGCCTATATCTTATCCTCGAAACCCTAAAGTCAGGAAGCGACCACAAAAAGATTCCACCGCCTCTGCAGGGCGGAAAACACCGAGAGAGAAAGAGCTCTCTAGCAGACAGATTTCTGCCATGGATATTCCTTCCCGGAGAGGGGAGATCGTTTCCATCAACACCATCATCAAGCTAGACTTTATCGGGATCATCATCATCATCCACACCATCATCTCCACCAGCATCATCATCACCACTCCATCCCGCTGTAACAATTGTGTTGAATCTTGCATAGTTATTTGGGGAAACTTTCTTGGTGTTGATTACTATTGTAGTTGATGCTTGTGAGTGGAACCATTGAATTATTGTTTATGTTCAGATTGTTATCCATCATTATATCATCTCGGATCTTGATCCATATGATGTCTCATGAGTAATTCTTTTAGTTATTAAGAACATGGGAGAAGTCATGTTGTTAGTAGTGGAATTGTGTTGAGGTATTATTCAATAGTTTAATATTTAAGTTGTGGTGCTATTCTTCTAGTGGTGTTATGTGAACGTCGACTACATGATACTTCACCATTTATGGGCCTAGTGGAATGCATTGTGTATTTGGCTACTAATTGTGGGGTTGCCGGAGTGACAGAAACCTGAACCCCCATTAGGAAACCTTTGCACAAGGGAGTGTAGGATCTTAGAGTTTAAGGTTGTGGTTAGGTTTTTATCTTAATTGCTTTCTGAAGGGAATATGCCCTGAGAGGCAATAATAAAGTGTTTATTATGTGTATTCCAAGTATATGATAGATGTTTATTTTGCATGCTATAATTGTATTAATACGGAAACGTTAATACATGTGTGTTTAATAAACAAACAGAAAGTTCCTAGTTATGCCTCTCTCATAAACTAGCTCGTTGATTAACAAGATGATCAAGGTTTCCTGATTATAGACATTGGATATTGTTAATAACGGGATCACAACATTAGTGTAATGGTGTGATGAACATTCATCCGAAGTATAGCATTACGATCAAAGTCATTGAGTTTATATTGTTATAACAACTTACGAAGTGATCCTAATCCTTAGACCATGAGATCATGTCAATCACTAACACCGGAAGATTTTCTTGATAACATCAAACGTCACACCGTAACAGGGTGATTATAAAGATGGGTTAAGAAAGTGTTATGTTGAGGCCCATGGATCGATAGTGGAATTTGTTCATCCTGATGACGGATAGATATACTCTGGGCCCTCTCGGTGATATCACATTGGTTAGCTTGCAAGCAAGTGATTTGATCACTAGAATGTTATATCACGGGAACGAGAAAAGAGTGGATGTCAGTAACGAGATCAAACTAGGTATGGAGATACCGATGATCGAATCTCGGACATGTAATATATCGCGAAACAAAGGGATTAAGATACGAGCATAAAAGGTTCTGACGATCACAAGAAAGTCACCGTTGAATGTGCGGGAGTCAGTATGGGTCTCCAGATCCCGCTTCTGATTATTGATCCGAGAGGGGTCTCGATCATGTCCGCATTATTAACGAACCGTAGGGTGACACACTTAAGAGACACTGACATCCAATTGGAGCAAAAGTTTCATGCCGAAAGAATAAACAAGCGCAGGAATTTATTTCACTAGATACCGAAACAGGTTTTCGGGTGAAATTGCATAAATAGGTTATGCATGTGAAATAGAATTCTAGCAAGGGATTATATGTGAATGTTTGTCATTAAAGTAATTGACAAAATTCTGAATAAATAAAAGAGTTCTATTTAATGAGAGTTTGCATTAAATTTGGTGGAAATTTAATAGCAAGTTCGAGTGGGATTTTGTGTGGAGGGATTTGAATGGATTTTTGTGAGTGGAGTGTCCACCCACATGAAGAGGGGAGGGAAAGGGGGCAGCCCCCATGCGCCGGCCACCCCCTTGGGGTCCCCCTCTCCTATAAAAGGCACCCCTCTCCTCACTTCTCACTCACACCTCCTCGTGAAGGATCTCTCTCCCCCTCTAGAATTATCCCCCATGGTCTCGGACTAGCGAGATACATGTTCCCGGTGGCTATTCGGCAAGAAAGAGTTGTGCTTCCGCTGCATCGCTGGAGACAGGAGGCGGAGGTTGCTCGGTGCCTCAGACGTGTGTGCGAGCACGGATGTGCTGCTGATTTGCGGCGCTAGGACTTCCTCTCGATCTTGAGATCGGCAAGAGATTGTCTACATCAACCACGAGTCGAACTCGTTAAGCTTTGTCGGTCTTCAAGGGTATGTTGTCTACGGATATACATCCGCCCGTTGTTTGTATCTAGTAGATATATCTTGGTACATAGTTCACATCGTAGGAATTTTTTTGTTTTCTATGCTGCGAACCCTACACTTTCTTGTAGTTGCGGATGCTTGCAAGGGGTTTAATCACAAGTATGTATTAGTCCAAGTTAGTTCGGTACATTAGCACAGGTTCACCCACACAACACTTATAACCAAAGAAGATTAATTTGCTATATGAAACGAAAACACTTGACAGTATTCTCATGTGTCCTCGAGAACGTTTGGTCCTCATAAGTATTTCCTCCGGCTTGTCCTTTGCTAAGAAAGGATTGGGACACTTTCTACAATTATTTGATTTCTTTATTTACTTGCACTTTATTTCCTTGCTTTATCAAAGAAAACCTAAAAATCCGTTTGCTAAGTATTTACAGAGATTTTCTGCTCCATACCACTAGTCAACACCTTCTGCTCCTCGTTGGGATTGACACTCCTATTTATCGAAAGTACTACGATACACCCCCTATACTTGTGGGTCATCAAGAGGCTTTATGTTTCAACTTTTCTTCCTTAATTTTAGTAAGAGCATCTATAATGTGTTTGGTGAAAGCTACATTCATATCACTAGCATTAGGACTTCTAGCAAGCTTTTGTAGGAACATAATCACTTCAGAAATATTTCAATCATCAAGATCAAAATCAAACTTAGCATCACTAGAAGTAGATTCATTGGGTTTAGGCATTGTGGTAGGAGGAATAGGCACTTCTTGTGGTTTGGTGGTATCCATATTAGTGGTGGTAATAGAGCACACTGTATTGTTTCTAGCAATTTCAGCTTCTCTTTCCCATTTACCATGTAGTTGAGATAATAGTCTAACATTTTCATCAATAGTAACTTGTATGGCATGAGTAGCATCAAAGGTACTTTCAAGGTTTCAGGTTTAGCAGCCATTTTATTAATCAAAGAGGACTATGCTTCAAACAAAGAGGAAATATTTTTCTCAACATTCAAAAGCTTTTCCTCCACGGTTTTGTTAAAAATGGTTTGTTTACTAATAAAGTCTTTAAGCATGACTTCAAGTTCAGAGGGAGCACTTCTAGTATTATTGTAGGAGTTTCCATAAGTATTGCCATTATTAGGAGGATATGGCCTAAAATTATTGTTACCACCAAAATTATTCCTATAGGCATTGTTGCTGAAATTGTTATTTCTAATGAAGTTAAAATCAACTTACTCTTCTTGAGCAACCAAAGAGTCTAGGGGAACATTATTTGGATCGATATGAGCTTTTCCATTAACAAGCATAGCCATGATAACATCAATCTTATCACTCAAAGAGGAGGTTTCTTCAACAGAATTTACCTTCTTACCATGTGGAGCTCTCTCAGTGTGCCATTCAGAATAATTGACCATCATATTATCAAGGAGCTTTGTTGCAGCACCCAAATTAATGGTCATAAAGGTACCTCCAGCAGTTGAATCCAACAGATTTCTTGAAGAGAAGTTTAAACCTGCATAAAAAGTCTGGATAATCATCTAAGTAGTCAGTCCATGAGTGGGGAAATTATTTACCAACAATTTCATTCTTTCCCAAGATTGAGCAACATGTTCATTATCAAGTTGTTTAAATTTCATTATTTCACTTCTCATAGATATAATCTTAGCAGGAGGATAGTATTTTCCAATAAAAACATCTTTGCACTTAATCCAAGAATCAATACTATTTCTAGGCAAGAATGGCAATCATTCTTTAGCTTTTTTTCTCAAGGAGAAAGGAAACAACTTGAGCTTAATAATATATCCATCTACATGCTTATATTTTTGCATCTCACAAAGTTCAACAAAGTTATTGAGGTGGGCACCATCATCATCAGAACTAGCACTAGAAAATTCCTCTTTCATCACAAGATTCAACAAAGCAGGCTTAATTTCATAAAAGGTAACATCAGGAGCAGGTGGAGCAATAGGTGTACTCAGGAAATCATTGTTGTTTGTGCTAGTGAAGTCACACAAATTGGTGTTCTCAGCAGAGTTCATTTTTGCAAAAGTGGAGCAAACCAACAGCAGCAGCAACTAGAGTAGGAACTAATTTTTGTGTGTTTTTGATAAGAGAAAGCAAACCAAACAAAACTAATTTTCTAGGAGTTTTTGATAAAAAGAGGCAAAAAAAAGGCAAAAGAAACTAAGCAAAACAAAAACAAAGTAAAGAGAAAGGTTGTGATGGACTCCCCTTGTGAAGACGTCCTTAGCCTCCCCGACAACAGCGCCAGAAATAGCTTGATGATGTGTAGCTCACTGTAGAGCTTCATTGGGAAACCCCAAGAGGAAGGTGTGATTAGCACAACAGCAATTTTTTCCCTCAGTAAGAAACCAAGGTTATCGAACCAGTAGGAGGAAGGAAACGAGTCAAAGGTGTTGCTAGCAACTTGGAAACCTCCAAAACACAAATTCAAGACTTTGCCCCAACGAACAGTGAGGTTGTCAATCTCACCGGTTTGCTGAAAACAAAGGATTAACTTTATGGTGTGGAAGGTAATGGTGGCTTGCAGAAAGTAAACAGTAACAGTGGAAGATGTATCAATGGTAAAGATTGGACCGGGGTCCATAGTTCACTAGAGGTGTTCTCCTTAAGATAAATAACATAACATGCTGGGTAAACAAATTACAGCGGGGCAATTGACAGGACAGAGCAAGGCATAAAAATGCAATACTAGACATTCATGATCCTATGAGATTTGATTGGGCATTACAACAAGATACATAGACCGCCATACAACTGCATCTATGACTAGTAATCCACCTTCAGGTTATCATCCAAACCCCCTCCAGTATTAAATGCAAGCAACAGATAACTGCTTTAAGCAAGGTGTGTAAAGTAAACAATCGACTTGTTCCATGAACAATAGATCGTTGTTTTCTCCCTATTAGCAACTATACATCTACAACCTTATATATTTCTGTCACTTCCCAGATTAAATAGAGGCATGAACCCACTATCAAGCATAAATACCCCCTCTTGGAGTCACTAGCATCTACTTGGCCAACATAGCTATTAGAAACGAAGAGCATGTGATGACCCACAAGTATAGGGGGTGTATCGTAGTACTTTCGATAAATAGGAGTGTCGATCCCAACGAGGAGCAGAAGGTGCTGAACAGTGGTATGGAGCAGGAAATCCCTGTGAATACTTAGCAAACGGATTTTTAGTGGGTTTCTGATAAGGCAACAAAACGAAGTGCAAGTAATAAAGAACAAACACAGCAAGTGGCCCAATCCTTTCTTAGCAAAGGACAAGCCGGTGGAAATACTTATAAGGACCAAACGTTCTCGAGGACACATGGGAATTCTGTCAAGTGCTTTCGCTTCAAATAGCTGAGTACTCTTCTTTGGTGGTGTGAGTGTTGTGTGGGTGAACCTGTGCTAATGTACCGACCGTACTTGGACTAATACATACTTGTGATTAAACCCCCTGCAAACATCCGTAACTACAGGAAAGTAATTAAGATATAAATCTAACCACAACCTTAAACTCTGAGATCCTACACTCCCTTGTGCAAAGGTGTGCTAACAGGAGTTCAAGTTTCTATCACTCCGGCAACCCCATAATTAGTAGCCAAATACACAATGCATTCCCCTAGGCCATAAATGGTGAAGTATCATGTATTCGACGTTCACATGACACCACTAGAAGAATAGCACCACAACTTAAATATTAAACCATTCAATAATAACTAAACACAATTCCACTAATAACAACATGACTTCTCCCATGTCCTCAAGAACTAAACGAACTACTCACAAGACATCATATGGCTCAAGATCAAATATGATATGATAATGGATAACAATTTGAACATAAACAATAATCCAATGGTTCCACTCACAAGCATCAACTACAATAGTACTTAACACTAGGAAAGTTTCCCCTAAGAACTAAAGCAATATCCAACACAATTGTTACAGCAGGACGGAGTGGTGATGATGGTGCTGGTGGAGTATTTCCATCGGCTTGTCCTTTGCAATCCCCCTGCTGCCCTTCTTCGTCCCTCCTTCTGGCTTCCTCAATCTTCTGGAAAAATAATATTTTCCCATATTTTTCTGGTATTTTTCCGATCTTCGTCAAATTGCATCAAAATGCCTTCTTTTCCATCAGAATCTAGACTCCACCAGTCCATCCTTCAAGAATCATCCAACATGCATAAACAGTGGAAAAGACATAAGCAATACCTCATAATAAGACAAATATCAATGGATAGAGGTAGATTATGATATAGAAAGGTGATGCAAATTGGGCGTATCAGCATGCAACATCTCAAAAAACATAGACATGATAAAATCAATAAGATAAAATCATTAACGAATCTGACATAGTAATCTCAATATCCATCGGATACCCGCAAACACAACATGCATGATTACAAATAGATGATCTTGATCATGAACAGAGCTCACAAGATCTAAACATGGTAGCACAAAGGAGGAGAAAGAACCATCTAGCTTCTACATGGACTCGTAGTCCAAGGTGGAACTACTCATGCTTCATACAGGAGGCTAGCATGGGGATGAAGAAGGCCTCCGGGATGATCTCTCCCCTCCAACAGGGTGCCAGGAAGAGCTTCAGACCCCCCTGATCTAGGGACGATGGTGGCGGAGGCTACGGACTGTTTCGTGGAAGATTGATCGGGTCCTTAGGGTTTAGGTATCGGAGGCTTCTTATAGGTGAAGAGGGAGGCCGAGGGGGTGCCCGAGGCAGATGCACCCCCCAGGCGCGGGCCAGGCCAGGCCGCGCGGCCAGGGCGTGTGGCCCCCTCGAGGCCCTTCTCCGTCTCGTCTTCTGGCTCCGTGTCCCCCACGGTAAAATATTTACTTTGGCTTTTGTCCCGTCCAACTCCGAGAATATTCATTTTCTGATATTTTTCTGGAACCAAAAACATAAGAAAACAGGCAACTGGCACTATGGAATCTTGTTAATAGATTATTCCCATAAAACATATAAAAATATCTCAAAGTATAGACAAAGAAAAGCAAAGTAGATACTAAACAAGCATGGAACATCAAAAATTAAAGAAACGTTTACGATGTATCATTCTTCACATTCTCGGCATGCTTCACGAGAGAGTTGAAGTCGATGGCGAGGAGCCTCCTGGTGCAGAAGGGAACCTGTAGACATCACTAACGAAGAAGTTGTCGTACTGGTCGGACATCAGCCTCCTCAGCACCTGATGAATCTTGGTGTCCTTGGACTCGTCATCGCTACAGACGTCGCTGCTATCCACATGTTGGAAAAAATAGTAGCTTGCAATAAGTACATAACTGAGATATCTTGATAATTGTGATTGATTATTTGCATAAATTAACCGAGTGGGTTAAATTCCCCAATCCCTAAATCTCTGTAAGGTTCCCAACCTTTAATAAGGTAGAGATCCCTGTGTTTACAATGCTAGTCCCTGGATCAATAGCTAGCATCCACAGTTAAGATGTAATATCAAGAAACAAAGGTCATAATACAACTTTATAACTAGGAATAAAATAATTTATTACATCTTACATAGCTCATTTGGCTATTACATTACATTGCAGCAGAATATCTATAAGCATGGGGTCCTTCATCTTCAAAGTGCCACAGGCAGACATGTTGGTTGTAGACTTGTAATCCTAATCATTAAACTTCACTAATATCAAACAGAACTGTAACATAACAAGTTACAGCCACAAGGGTCAATACATTTGAATCGTATTGGCAAGTGATACTATGGTAGTACAGTGGAGTCTATCATCTATATGCATTTGGCTAAGTGGAGCTTAGGCTTGCTTTGCTCAAAATAGATTTTCCTTATCATTTGAAAACACTAAGTTTTTGCTTGACAAAATCTTTCCCAAGGCATCTCCCAGTAGAAATTGGTGATCCTTCAACCCTTGTTCACCCACAAGTTTTTAACTTAGAAATTGGGATGAGGAGATTCTTGATAGCTTCCATGTCTTGATGCTCAAATTGTCCTTTGCCAGGGACATGGCTAAGTACTTAGATTTTACACTCTACAGAGGTGGTGCACTTTCCCCACAAGACTTGGTTTCACCAAGACAAGATCCTTTAGAAGCCTTCCCTTAGACCAAAATGGACGTGCTCCAACCTATCAAACCCCTACCACCAACTGTCCATTTGGCTAAGTTATTGCAACCTATATGATCCAGGCAGAGCCCATAATGCCAAGTGGCTGCACTTGAAGCTTCTCAACATTTGACATCTCAAATCTCTTTGTTCCTGGGTGGCCATACACAAGTGAGATACACTAGGTAAACCATAGAAATGGGCCTTATGAACCACTCAACACAAACCATTCCTTCCATTCCACCCAGGTGATTCATTCACTTAGTTGTTTTATTAAACAAAACTCAAGTCCTCAGACTTAGAAATTTTCCATAGCATGAATTTATATTCCACCCTTGTTTTCTACTAGCTAAGATAAGCATGATAGTAGTAGGAATCTTAACTTAGGAAATTTCTACTAAGGTTTCATCTACTAGGATTTCCCATAGCATAGTTTATACTTAGCAAAAATTCCATGCAAGTCCTACTTAGAAATATCACTAATGCATAGTGAAAATAATGGGACAAAGTATGAAGCATCACTTGCCTTTTTGGTAGAGAGTATGAGTTCACTCCTTGATTCTTTGCAATGTTCACTCACTTCAAATCACGACAATTCAATCAAGTAAACAATATTTCAATCTACCATTCAAGCAATCATCACATAAAATAATAAAAACAAAGAAATGCATGCAAGCATGCCAAACTTTGTTTTATTTACAAAAGTGGTTCATATTAGGTTTTGAACATTTGAAAACACCTAATGATCCATTTATAAAGTGGCAAAGTCATTTGCAAAAGATTTCACTTCATAAACCATTTTTAAACCAAGTCATTATTTTATGTGGTGAAGAAATGCTTTTAGTAAGGCAATATTCTATAGGTTTCACAAAATATTTTTCAAACCATCAAACCTTGTGTTTAGGGTCAGAGAGTTTATTTCCAAAATATTTCTCAAAGGTTTTCTACCAAAAGCATTTTTAATAAATAAACATTACTTTTGTTTGACTAGAAATGGTTTAAATCCAAAGTTTATTCTTTTGTTTCACCAAATATATTTTTGAAACCACAATTTGTTTCCAATGGTCAGTAGGTTCAAAACACACCATTTGCCAAATTTTTTATCCCCAAAATCATTTTAGAACAATTTTTATATTCTAAACATGCATACACAAGTTTCTGCAAAAACCAACAATTTAACAGAAGCATTTTACTAAACAAAGGGCATGGTTGGCTAGGGCTTGTCTTGCTGAATCCATTGATATAAAATTTGCAAAATTTGGACGTGTAGATTAAAAGTTATAGATTTTACAAAACCTAGCATCTAATAGATCAAATCTGTTTTAAATCAAACGAACAGAGCCACGTGGCGTGTTCCTACTCGCTGATACCGGTTCGTTCGGATCACGCGTTGAGCATCATTGGATCTAAGTGGGATCGCACGGCGCAGAAGCACTACTTACCCTTTCTCTCACGTTCTATCGCATCCGTCAGATCAAAATCTAGCGGCTCAGGGCATGTGACCAAAACTCAGCGGCGCTCGACGGTGGCTGGCGGCGGCGACACTCGGGTGGCGGCGCTCTGGCTATTCCAGGAAGCTAGGGGAAGGGAGGGTATGCTCACCGTGTTTGCCGGGACGTGCTGGAGCTCAACGTGCTCGTGGTTGGCGAAGGGGCGCACGGAGGTGATCGGAATCGCTCACCGGAGTCGTCGATGGCGTCGGGTACGGTCAGACGTCGACGGGGGCGAGGCTACAGCGCACGAGAAGGCAAGATAACAGTGGCGTTAGATGCGTACGGGGTCGGCGATCATGTGTGCATCAACGGGAGGAAAGGGGGTGGTCAGAGGTTACCTGGGGCACTCGCCGGAGTAGAGGCAGTGGACGGTGGCGAGAGGGCGTCGTCGTTGCCGAGGTTCTGGGGCACGCAGGGGAGAGCTGGTGCTACGGGGAGATGCGCCAGGGTCTGGGGAGCATGTGAGTGTGGTCGAGGAGGCGAGGGGCGACGAGGGGCTACCGGAATCGCTGCCGGAGAGCGTCAGAACAGAGGGCGGTGCAGGGGGAAATTGGGCAGCCTGGGGGCGAGCTAGGGTGAGGCGACGGAGGGGAAAGAGAGAGGGGAGGTAGGCGCTTTAGATAGCATGGTCGCGAGGGCGTTTAATGGTGCGGTTAATGCGAATTAAGCCAGGTTTTAATCTCCTGCAACTACCGGCGAGGGGGGAGGCGTGGTCAGCGGGGTGGGTGAAGAAGACAGTGACGCGGCTGTGGGGCCTGGCTCTCTGCGAGTGAGAGAGAGTGGGGATGGGGTCGTTCTGTCAGTGGTCGAGGGGTGCAGGTTTGAGTGATAAAGAAACAGAGAGGGTTTTCCTGCGTGGGCTGGCGTTGGGCTTAGTGGGCTAGGCTAGTTGGGTTGCTTTGTTTCTTATTTTTTTCTTCTCCTGTTATTTTTCTTTTTCCAATTTGATTTTTCTGTTTTGATTTTATTTAATCAATTCAAGCCTCCATTTGAATTCAAACCTTTACCAAAATTTGTGTAGGTTTAAATATTGATTAGTATTATATTCTAAAGTCAATTTTTGAATAAAACTTTATTCTTTTGGGGGTCTTTTAGTTATTCAAATAAGCCCTTGTTTTAAATCAAATAAGATTTAATAATATTTTCAAACACCATTTAAATCCTTTAAACTTTCCAAATCCTTTCAGTAGGTTTTTATTTGTTTATTTGGGTTCAAATAATTCATCTTGAATTATTTGGAAAGTATTTAGTTTGATTCATAAATCATTTGAATTGGGTATTTGTTTTATTCCCATGGAATTAAATTTAGTTTTATTTCCCTATATTTTATTTGGAAGATTTATTTTATTTAAATTAATTTAATTAAACAACTCTTATTCCACTTGGGTAAATTCCAAAATATTATTTTCTCATGAGTTATATAATTATCTTTATTAGAGATTTGTCTCTATTAGAATAGGGATAGAATGGTTAATGCCATTTTATTTTATTTTGGAAATTCTTTATCCTTTTATTTTATTTGGATTTGGATTATAATTCATTCCATTTTCTTAATGGGTTAGGCCAAGGTTTAATTTGGTCTTTAAATAATCTTTATTTAATATTTCAATCTTTGTCTTATAAAATCCATATCTTTTTATTTTAAAGATCCAAACTTGGTGATTCTAATTTGTGAAATCTTAGTTGATATTTATTTATCCTTTTAAATATCTTTAGGCTTATTTGCTCACCATTTGGTATGGATTTATAGATAGGTCCTTTATTAGATTTGGATATTAAATATCCTTATCTTATTAAATTCATAAGATTTTATCTATGGTTCCAAATTGAATGAAATCAATTTCTATGGTTTTATAATATTTCTATTTGTCATTCTTGATCATTTGTAAATGTTTTTTGACAAGATTTTATATGGATCCAAACCATAGGCTTGGAGATAACTTGGAAATGATTTTTATTCCATTAGGGTTTAGGGTTTGGATTTATTTTCCAAGTGTTTAAATTTCCAGATGCATTTAATGAGAAAAGCATTTCTCTTGATTTGGATTTTGTTGCATTCAAATTTTAATTAAAGTTTGTTCAAGATGGGATTTTAAGTTTCCATTCAGAAACAAAAGTTTCTTTTCACCCTGATTTTCAACAATAATTTTATTTTGTTTATTTATTTTTCACATTACAAGATTTGGAAAATCTTGGGATGTGACAATCTCAAACAAAATCAAATACTGATCCGAACTACATATTGATGCTAGTACTAACTAGGAAATCCCTTAGCTGCAACTCGGAGGACAAATAAAATAGGATTGAAATACGAACATGGGGATTCATCGAAATACGAGATCCAACACAAGAGGATTAGCTTCTATAAAAATACCTAGCATCCAATGATTGAAAATACGAACAGCTGAACCCTAATAACACACGATCTAGCATCCGACGATGGGAATGAGAGAAGAACAAGGGAAGGGGAGAAAACCCTAGTTACCTCCGACCATGTGTCGACGGTGCTAGTCTCGTAGGGGTTCACCGTCCTAATGTAGTCCTCCTCCTCGTAGGCATCTAGGCCGAGCGGGATCTGGCCGAGACCGGTGGGGGCCTCCTTGCCGGTGGCTACGGCGGAAGCGGGGACGACGGCCTGGACGAGGAAGGCGACTTCCTTTGATGCCTCTGCGAGGGAATGTACGGGGATAGGGCCCTCTTTGCCGGTGGCCTTGGAAGCGACGATGGCCACCGCACCATTCTTCACCATCGCCGGCACGGTTGGGGTTTTCTTGGGGGTTTGGAGAAGGTGTTGGACAGCGGAGACGGTTGCGTGAGTGAGCGAGCAAGTGAGGAGTGAGTGAGGAGTGAGAGTAAGGAGGCCTCTATAAAGGCGAAGAGAAGGGACGTTTCATTGAACCACCGTGCACCGCGTAACCACGTACACTACTGCACCGTGCACGGCCACATGCGTCCGCTACCGCCCTGTGTACCGTGACACGCGTACCATGCGTCATGTTATTTCCCTCATGTCTAACTCTAACGTCTTAGTTGTACTCAGTTATACCCTCGAATGTAACACTAGCAGTTTGATTGTACTCAATTTTGCCCTCTAGTACTAACACTGTCGCGTGTAATATACTCACTTTTACCCTCTGGTGGCTGGTCAACAGAGAGTTAACGAATGGGTTTTAGCTAGCTAATTGAGTCATTTTATGCACAACAAATTCAAAAAGATCAAAACATAGTGGCACCTACACAAGGAGTCTTCTTATGTGACCTGTCACCATAAGAAATATATAGAAATCAAGTTTTAACCTAAATCACCACTTCTCAAATCACCTGCTATCTGTGAAGGTTTATGTCTTTCTACTCAAGCCTCTTCCTAAAACAATCCTCCCCAAAACATAGTTTGGCTAAATGAGGCAATAATTGTCACACTCATGTATATTTGAGTTGTAAATAGTTTGATGTATGCCAAGATGTATTTTATTGTATAAAAGATGCATTTTCCATTTTTTCAATCTCTTTCAATTTTCTATTTAAATATCTTTGTTATTTTTGCCCTTGTCTTTTAAGTTTTACTCAGTTTTCCCCTCTTTCTTAGTCACAAACTCTCACACCTGTGCTCATCTTGGCTGCTACGCTCTGATTGGTCGAGACAGTAGTCACGTGGATCGTGATCACCAACCGTTGATCCTCTGTGATCTAGCGGACAAGATAGCCCCTATATTTGTCCATGAAAAATAACGAGTTTGCCACCGGTACTTTAACACCATAAATAAATGATTTTGAATATAATTTGAAGCGAAAGTGTTCCAAGGTGTATAATTTTTTTATATGCAAGTTTATGCATTATATTTCCCTCTATGAAAATGATAATCTTTCAAAAAAAAATAGCACAACATTATCACGTATTAAGTGTGATTTCAAAGAGTTCAAAGGTGTATAATTTTCATATATGCAAATTTATGCATTACATCTCACTTTATGGAAATGATAATATCTCAAGATTTTGTTAGCACATCATTATCATGTATTAAGTGCGATTTCATAGTGTTTAGATATATAATTTTCGTATACGCAAGTTTATGCGTTATATTTTACTCTATAAAAATGATAAATAATCAAGTTTTTCTTAGCACAACATTATTACGTCTTAAGTACGATTTCAAATAGTTCAAAGGTGAATAATTTTCGTATATGCAAGTTTATGCATTATATTTCACTCTATGAAAATGATAATATCTCAAGATTTTTTTAGCACATCATTATCATGTATTAAGTTTGCTTTCACAGTGTTCAACGCAAATTTATGCATTATATTTTAGTCTATAAAAATTATAAATGATCAAGATTTTGTTAGCACAACATTATCACATATTAAGTATGATTTCAAAGAGTTCAAAGGTGATAATTTTTTGTATATGCAAGTTTATGCAGTACATTTCACTCTATGAAAATGATAATCTCTTAAGATTTTGTTAGCACATCATTATGACGTATTAAATGCAATTTCACAGTGTTCAAAGGTGTATAATTTTCTTATACGCAAGTTTATGCATTATATTTTACTATATGAAAATGATAAACTCTCAAGATTTTCTTAGCACAACATTATCATGTCCTAAGTGCGATTTCACGGTGTTCAAAGGTGTATAATTTTGGTATATGCACGAGGCATAAATATTTTATTTTAGGGATCACTTTTCACGCTCTAAAAATGGTAAACTTTTAAGATTTTCTTAGGACAACATTATCATGTCCAAATTATAATTTGAAAGTGTTCAAGAGTTGTGTCAATTATAAACACTATTTTTTATTAAGAGTTGTATAATTTTTAAATTTGAAAGTGTTCAAGAGTTGTGTCATTCTCTTATTTCTTATGATTCCATCTCCATAAATCTCAAAGTTTGACTTTCATCTTATAGATGCACTTGATTGCAGCCAATATATTAACTTGATAAAAAAATTAAATCATAGGAACGGCTCCTCTATCGGCCGCATTCTCCATAGCAAGCACGCGCCCAATTGAGTTCCCGAGTTGCGCCAATTGATTGTCCACAGCAAGCGCCCATCTAATTGGAATAATTTGGTGCAAGATCTAACCTTCCCTGCGCGTTGTTGCCACTGTCATCCATCATACAGGTTAACGGGACGGCACCATACTGCGGTCAAGACGAACGGGAGGCCGAAGTGAAGCTAGACAAAGGGCCACCATCGCCGGAGGAGGGCCTCCGTTGCCGGCGAAGAAGAAGAAAGAGAGGCAATGGCACGGGCGTGGGCGCGGATCTGTCTCGGGGTCCCATCTTGCAACGCCAACCTGGGTAAGCTATGGGTCCGGCGCTCACGTGGATAAGATGTGGGTCCCATGATGATCTGAATAAGTGGAGAGAGGTGTCCACTATGGGACCCGACAAAACGCAGTCCCACTTATGAGCACGTAATGACAAGAGTCCACTATGAGACCCGACTAAACACGGTCCCACTTGTCAGCACGTAACGACAAGATTGATGGACATCGAGTTTCAGACCGTATGAGAGTTTCTGAGAAGGAGATGGACAAAAGTAAGGAAAAGTTAAGCGGCCGGAGAAAAATAAGTACAACTAACGAACGAGGGGCACGTAAATAGAAATCCCTTATTATTAATATTGGTGGATCAGTTGTTGATTTGTACTCCCTGCACTCCAGAACATAAGAAGTTTTAGCCTTTTCTACAACATATGTATCCAGATAACTTTTAATATGTAGTTTTAAACATTTTGTTCCAAACAAAAAAAGCTAAACCATATTTTAGTTTGGAACTGATGGAGTATATGCGAGATTGCAAAAGTAAAATCCAAATATAATTTGGTTCGATGAGGATGCAATTGGGCTAGAGATTTGGTGGAGTCGACGACAAGCCCCTTCTAGTTGATGTTGTCGCCAAGGTGACGATGTTAGCTGGTGCTGCCGAGATGGGTTGGGAAGGACACTAACTAGCGATGTCGCCTCCTTATCGCCGTCTTTTGTTGGGAGACAACATCTTGCCTGGAGAGGACTAGGGAGCCCAGCACACGGTCGAAAGGGGCACATGGCAGGACTGCAATGGAACAGAGAGGGGCAGTGCGCACACGACGCGATGGAGGAGTAGGGATGTAAGTGGATAGTCCGGCGGACCGTGACAGAAATCCCGCGTGATTATATGTGTAGGTGATAAGGAAATCAGTTGGATGAGACGGACGGGGTTCGATGCGTAGCGAACGCCCGTCTACATCGCTATGGAGGAGGGCTCAAGCAGGTGCATCCATCACCTCCCTTGGCTCCCATAGACGACTATGCCTGGAGATTGCTAGATAGATTTGAATTCGGTCGGGCGTAGCCATGTTTTTTGTGGCCGTTTGATTTCAGTGGAAGCGTTGCGAAGCTTTGTTATTTGTTACCATCATGTGTCATGTCTTCGGAGATCCATGGTAAAGTCAGATGCGGAGAATGTCAGGAAAGCTGGAACATCAGGGAAGCGATGCTGATTTGAGTCTTTCTGGCGATGAGGATCTGACTGCATGATCTGTGACTCGCAACAGCGACTGTTTCTAGGGGCGACAACACATAAGAAGTTTCTAGTCTTTTTTTGTAGGGTGAAAATCCAATGTCTGGTCTTAATTGGTTGTGTCTGCCAATAGCCTTGTTGAAGGCATTGTTTTGTGACTTTCTCCAGGGTGAAAATCTATGATCTCTGATTGGACGATGACGGTGCTTATGCACTGTTTTCCTCTTAAAGGACGTCGCTATTGGAACGGTTGGACTAATAGTGTTGTTTTGGTGGTGTTAGTGTCGTTCCTTCAAAAAATCGTTCTCTATAGCAAGACTTTCTTTTTGTAATTTTTTTCTTTTTTCTAAGTTGTATGTATCCGTAAGGCCGCTAGAGCATATGTGCAGTTGTAGACGCTAGGTATAATTGGTATCTCTTGATATTGCTCCCTCTTATCCAAATTAATTAATTGAATTTGTTTAGATTCGAATGCATCTAAATATATACATCTAAATTTAGATAAATCAAAGTCAATTAATTTGGATATATAGGAGAGAGTACCATGCACTTTTTTTTTAAAAAGTTTCACCTCCCTTGGATCTATTCGGTCGTTTGCGTGCGGCATATGTGTTGTTTCGTTTGGCGTATTTAGCGGAGGCATGGGAAGGAAAGAGGATCTCCGGCTCTCGGCCGTCGGATGGAGAACGAATCGGCGGTGTTGGAGTGGGCCGACGTTGAGAGGTAGTCGATCGGACGTCCGGGGTAAACAAAAGATTTCCTTATATTCGAGAACGATTGTGGCATATTAATGGGAAGTTTCCTTTGTACCGGACTAGAAAACGAACTCCGCCTACGATTCTTTTTCCAAAAAGAAACTCCCGTCGGTAGTTTAAATACGAGCGTGCGTTACCGGCTCTAGGTGCACGTTAACTTGATTCGGCTGCTATGGAAGACTACAAGTTCTACAACCTTTTTCCTCCGTCCCCGTCAATAATCTCGACCGCGGCGGCTCCGGTAGCGGATCCTGGCGCCTACTACGACTACAATTTATACCCTTCTCCTCCGTCCCCGTCAATCTTCACCACTGCCGATGATACGGTGGAAGACAGCGGATATGACTACCCGTCGTTTTACGCTCCTCCCTCGCCGCCGGCAAACTTCACGAACCAGTTTGCTCCGGCTGGCCTAGGCTACTGTGACGAAGGTTTCTACGACGGGCAGCCGCAGGCGGCGCCGAGGATCGTTTCTGCATCGCAGAGGGCAGGAGCTGCATGCTGGGGGCAGCCGACGACGCTGCAGCTATTCGAACCATGGCCGCTGGCTCCCGAGCAGTCGATCGCGGCGGACGTGATACTCTACGGCCGCGGCCCGAGGAGTCGGCCCAGGCTGCCGGTGTTCGAGGCCATCTGCCCCACGGAAAGTGTGTAATTGGTACTAGCACATTGTGCTGTGCGCCGCGCAACCATGGCACCTTCAGCCGCGCAGCATGTCTGTCACCGACAACGAGGAGGACACAGATTCGTCCAAGCATATGACGTCCCTGCGCACTAACCACGCATTGTGATTCATTGTCAATTGTAATTTTAACCTTTTTTCTGATGTTGTATTATATTAGCAGCGACCACATAGGGTTTCTCTTAGATTTTTGACCCAACAATCTGATGAAACAAAACAAACACGAATATTAATAAAGACCCACACTAGATACAAACTAGGAAAGGTTAGGGGGTGTAGATTCATCCCTTAATTTTAGGAATCATTTTGCACTTTAATGGTAACGAAAAATCTCAAGAAAGCACCTCACCTGTCCATCGCTCTCGTGCCAAAAGGTCAAAACTTACCCACAGATCTGGAGTTTATCCACACCTCCAAAGATAAAACTCGACAAGACCGAACCTTCAGAACTAACTACCCATAGATCCTGAGTTTATCCACACCTCCAAAGATGAAACTCGACAAGACCGAACCTTCAGAACTAACTAACCCGTGAACATCGCCAATGCTTCTCTCTTCTGGAGCGAGAAAATGCCCCTGCATTACTCCGCTCTGGGATGGCCTCCTCTAGCTCCTCACCTCCCTATCATTCTTCCTCGTTGCCGCCAGAGGTGACCGCTGGGAAACCAGCGCGTGGCCGCCAAGGAAGGTTGCGACGAGGATCTTGCTGCTCCGCTACTCACACAAAGAGCTTCGACATCTGGGGTAGAGGCCTCGAGAGGAGAGGGAAGTGTTGACCCGTGTAGGGGACGTGTGTCGGTGCTAGTGTCCTTCCTGCGAGGGTGCCCTGCCAGCCTTCGGTTTCAGATCTGAAGACGAAGCCTGCGTCCAGGGGTGCTCGAGGTTGGGGCTAAAGTTGGTGTTCTGGGGAAAACCTTTGACCGACGGTGCCTGTCAAGGTGGCTCCCCTTCTTGGAGGCGACGTCAAGGTACATTCCCCATCCCCTCTCCCTTGTCCCAAGTGAAAACCCAAATCCTTCAGATTGGGCGATGGCGGCATGCTGGATCCGTTTCCTTGGTGGAGGCGTCGCTTGGGATTGCGGTGTGGTCGAGTAGTGTGATGGTTAGTGGGAAGATGGCGGCATGCTGATTTGTGGTGGTGACGTTGTGTCGTAGTCAATTGGTGTCTATGCTTGTTGTATTCAGCCGAAGTGGCCTTGTTGGCTAGCGGTTCGGCATCATCGAGCCTAGGCGATAGGGGGTAGGATTCTCCTCTTATGGAGCGAGAAAATGCCCCCGCATTGCTCCGCTCTGGGGCGGCGACGAACCCTAGACTCCTCTGGATCCTCACCTCCCTATCCTTATTCCTTGCTGCCGCCAGAGGTGACCGCCGGGAAACTAGTGCATGGCCGCCAAGGAAGGTTGAGGCAGGGATCTTGCTGCTCCGCTACTCGCATGGAGAGCTTTGACATCTGGGGCAGTGGCCTCGAGAGGAGAGGTAAGTGTTGACCCGCTCAGGGGACGTGCACCAGTGCTAGTGTCCTTCTTGCGGGGGCGCCCCGTCGGTCTTCGGTTTCAGGTCTGAAGATGAAGTCTGCGTCCATGGGTGCTCAAGATTGGGGCTGGGGTTGGTGTTTCGGGGAAAACCTATGACCGGTGGTGCCTATCACGGTGGCGGCGACGCTTCGAGCACTTTTTGTGGTATCCCGCAAAACCACTACTAGAAAATCGCGTTGAATTTGTGCATTGTATCGTCATCATCATGCATTGGTTGCCTAAAACTATTTCGCAAAGCCTGGTTTTATTTTCTAAACGCCCCGCCTTTGTTCAACACGCAAAAACCGGATCGCCGGAATATTTTACTTTGTCTGCTATTAGTTTGCATAAGGCTTGTTTGAAATAAATAAAACATTTAATTGTTTTGTGGGGGCAGTCGAACGGGCCGAATCGACCCGAACGACCACCCCCATTTTTCAAAACGGCCCACCCCTTATTCCTAAACTCACCCAACCTAATCTACCCACCCCTCTCGCCACCTCATCCCAACCAACCCCCTCCTGACACCTCACCCTCTCTCCCCCTCTACCCAATCCTAAACTGCCACCTAGACTCTCTCTCCTCTCTCTCCACTAACCACTCCCACCCCACGCGCCTGCAGATCCCCACGCCAGCCCCCTGTCCCCACGCCCTGGGCCCCACCCTGGCCCCTGGCCCCGCGCCTCCCTTTCCTCTGTTCCTCTTCCTCCACCATCCCTCACCCGTCGCAGTCCCGCACGCTCCCACCTGGCCTCCTGCGCCCCCGCTTCTCTCCCTGGCCACTCCGGCGACCACCCTCCTCTCCCCTCCTCCCCCCTCCTCTCCCCGGCGCTCCTTCCGCCTCCGCCGCTCACGCGCGCCCTTCCGCCTCCGCCGCTCGCGTGCGTCGTCGCCCCCTCCGGCTAGCCCCTCGTCGCCTGCCGACCGCCGCCTCCGTGCCTCCGCGAGCGCCGCTCCTCCCCGCCTCCTCTGCGTCCCGCCTCCACCAACCTCCTCCTCCGGCCGCGTCGTCCGCCGCCCCGGCCTCGCCGCCAGGCCCTCCACCGAGCTCCTCCGGCGCCGCCCGCGCGCCCGCCCCGCTGCGCCCTCGCCCACGTCGCCGCCTCGCCGGCGTCCCTCCTGCGCCCTCTCGCCTCCCCGAGCCCCGGCGCCGCTCGCCGCCTCGGCCCGACCGCGCCCGCGACCTGCCCCTCACCGGAGCCGCGCCTCAGCCGCGTCGCGCCCCGCGACCACGCCTCTGCCCCTCCCCGTCGCCTCTTCGCCGCCGGCCGCCCTCGTCCCTGCCTTCTTCCCCCGAGCCGCCGACGAGCCTCGCCCGCCCCGTCCTCAGTCGCCGCTCCGCCTTCTGCCGCCTGCGCTCGCGCGACCGTGCTCCCCGCCCCGTCTTCCCCAACGCCGGCGCCGCCGCGGCCAAGCACCTCCCCGCGCCAGACGTCCCCCTCGTCGCCTCCCGCAGGCCGCGTCCTGCGCCACCCCGTCGACCGCCGCCGCCCGGGCCCCCTCCTCCGTGCGCCTGCCCCACCCCCGCAGGCCGCAGCAGCCCATCGCCTTCCCTGTCCGCGCGCAGCAGCCGGCCGCCTGGACCCACCTGCCCGCGGGACCCACCCCGTCGTCGCCGATGCCATCCGCCTCCACCCGTGCAGGTTCCCGGTGTAGTACCAAGTTGGTGCTAAGTTGTTGGGTGTGGAAACAAGAAGATCGACACCGGCAATCAAACCCCGAAAACCAAGTTCACCCCTCGCCAAGATCTTCATCGCAACCCGGTGGTCTCCTACATGGACCTGAGAACGAACCCGAAGGCCACCGACGGCGAACCCTGAGGCCCTCGACGCGACGATGCCTGCTTCCAAGATCTCCGGCATGGATCGAAAAGTTCCCCGAAGACCGATCCCGATGTACCGAAGACCGGACCCTCGACACGCCGGGATCTACCCTCGGACGCCAAGACCCGAACCGGGAGGACGCAAAGATCGCCACGAGAACGACAAGCACTTCACCCCGAAGCCAACACCGACCCGACTTGAGGACCCGACAAGATCTGCGCAACGACAAGATCGGCACCGACCATGGGCGGACCCGCTACGCCCCGACGCCGAACCAAGTCCTCCTTCACGGATGCGACAAGATCTACCCCTGTAATTCGAGAACGACCCCGGAGCCGAGAACGTTCCGTCGAACCCTGGACCCTGAGACCGAACCCCGAACCCCGGAAACCAAGATCTGCCGACCCCTCGATGTGTGAACCCCTTCCCGAAACCCTATTTTATAATATAATAAACTTGTCGCATATTAAATTGTCATACTTGCATGCATGTTTGTGTGGTTTGGGGGCATTATGCCGATTCACCTAATAATTAAATTTGGGGTCCATATGCGGGCAAATCTAGCCTTATATTGGCCTCATTTAAATTTGTGTAGCGAACCCGGTTCTATCTTCTGCCATGTTAAGACAACATTTAAATTGTGGGGTACCTAAATAACATGAACCACCTAATTAATTGTCGGGACCCCGGTTCCGCTTAATATTGCCCCATTGCATCGCACCTTGCCATGCCATGCATCATACATGCATCATGCCTGATCTTTTGCCGTAGTATTAAATATTGCATCCGGTGTTTATTCTAGTGTTTTGGTTCTTCGCGGATAAGGCCGTTGAGTTGATGCGAGTGTCGACCCGATCTTCGGTTGAACCTTCGACAATGTTTTCAGGCGAGCATCTCCCCCTTTCTACCTATCTTACTTTTATAGTATTTATTCCCTCCTGTTGATCTATTGCTACCTGTGTTGCGTTGCTCTAGTTTCCGTACCCGTGATACCCCTTGCAGCCATATATTGCCATGGCCACCTCCTATTGCCTGTTGTTTGGTAGATAGTTGGACTTGCGCGTCGTAGTCGCTTGCTCAAGTGTTGTCGCGAGTCATCAAGTGCCACAGTTGTTGGAGTAATTGCTGCATGTGGATGATGGAGATGATCATAGTTTTACTTATTGTTCACTTTAATTCCTGTTTAACAACTAAAATTGAAGTAAGCAGAGGCATCGGTGGGTGATAGATAATATTTGGTTTCCGAACGCCCACTTGTGTCCCGTAGGACCCCGAGTACTTGATACCTGTTCCTTGATTTATCTCGCTATCCACATATGGGGAGTATGGGCCCCCCTTAGCCAGAGCTTGATTCCGTCTTATTTCTTGGGGCCACAAACTAGTTTGAGGTTTTATTTACTATCCTGTACTTATGCCATGCTACTGCTTTATTTACGATTGTGCGAGGAGCACACTGTACTGTTTAGGTAAGCGGAATGTTTTCGCGGTATCGACAAGCCCAGTCACACTTTCGGGTTCCCAGTCGTTTACAGCCATTGACGCAAACCTTGAGTCCGTCTCGGAGCTTGCTTACTTCGTTGCGGGTCTACTCAATGGGGTGGCCCCCTGAAATATTTCTGAATCTTGTGATTGCTCTGTCGTGAAGACCTCGTTGGGTTTTGATTTGGTTTTTCCGAGGTTGATCGTGTGTGTGTTGCTATTTGTGCACCCCGGCCGGGTTAAAACTTTCTGAAAGCCGTGTCCGCGGTTATGGACGACTTGGAGCACAGTATCTCGACCATAGACAAGCATAACTAAAGTTTATTGCTATAAATTTGACTTTATAATGACTAGTAATCAGCTTCACTATAATGGAATGGCTAAATAATACTGCCCACAATTGCTTGTTTGGATTGTCGCTTGCGACCATTGTACCTGACTAGTAAGTATTACAACTACAACGAAATGGCTGAATAAAAGTACCAACAACTGCTGGGTTTTGGGGTTATCTCATGCTATTTGTATCTGACTAGTAAGTGTCGCAACTACAACGGAATGGTTAACTAAAACGGCCCACTGCTTATTTTATCAGGATGATTATCTATACTTGGCTAGTAATTACTGCAACGATAACCGAATAAATAAAACTGCCAACTGTGTGAGTTCCTCGGTTAACTTTCTCGGTTGGTATCGAGGGGGAATACCAGGATGGGCTTGTTTGGTGTTGTATTCAGGTTGGATCCGAATAGGTCTCTCTTACCCCTCTCTGATAGCCGCCAGTTGTATCGAGTCTCTATAGGTTGTTTAGTGCATGCTACCGCTGCCGCTCAGTCCACCATACCTATGTAGGCGAGGACCGCCGAATTCTAGTCTCGCCGTGTACTGGCCTCAGTACTGACGCTCCCTCTTTTTCCTTTGCCCTTTGTCGGCACCCCTTTTGTTTAAGCAGGTTTTGGGATCGACGTCGTTAGCAGGGTTACCCTTCCGGCTTGGCCTGGGCAGGGTTATGGACGCAATTGGTTATTCTTCAGGGCTCTTAGCCCCATTTGCATCTTGTCCGTAGTCGGACGCTCTGACATTTTCAAGGTGATTTGGATCTTTGTATATTATATATGTATTCTTGACTCATTGAGTCGCTGTTATATATGTCTGTTCTGTGGGTCCCATCGAGGACTGTTGTGTAATGTTATTACTTCGTTTTCCACCCGCACGAAAGTGCCTGGTGGGCACCTTTGAATCGTTTCTATGCGGGTTTTGGCGGGTTTCGCTAAAACTTGCATAGGGCCGATTCCGAGGGTGTTACAGAGTGGTATCAGAGCTCAGCAGTTGCGATACCCCACTGGTCCAGCCTGTAGGATAACCTAGCTAACGGCCGAAGTAGAGTGTCAAAACTATTTTTGCAAAATCGGTTGGATAGTTCTGATTAGGTCTAATTTTACTCCTTACCCCTCTGCTGCTCTCCTCTCACCTCTGCGTGTTTTGAATCCGCTCTCTTCTCTCTCTTCGAGTCCAGGATTTCTCGTGGTTGGGTTCCGTCGTACCTTCAGGGTTTCGCTTCCTCCTTTGATAAAGATGTTCTACCATCCGGTGTTCATGCTGTCTGAGTAATCCGTCTACTGTGGTACCATTCTTTGTTCCTTGTTTGTGCCTTCCGGTGTTTTCCGACGCGACGACATCATCTACGCCAGATCCGATGCAGAGTCTGCATCACTCCTTTATTTCCGAACCTCGCTTGTCGAGATCTTCAGTCTGATTCTGAGAATGGTTGCACTCTTTCTACTGATTGTGCAGAGTAATAGTTTGGGTGCGTGATGGATTGGCCCCCATGCCGACTACCCCTTCTATTCGCTTTTGTACATTGAAGTGGATGAGAATGCATCGGTTCTGTTTTCCCATCGAAGTTAGGGGTGGCTTTATTTGTTGATACCTCTACCTTCGACATTTTGTTTCCGGAGTGTTCCCTCGACGATCACGGACAACGACCTCTTGTTAGTGGTGTCGTGAGGATCTACACGAAGCGAGAAGACGCAGTTCGCCGACCTTCCTTCCGGTACCATGAGGCGGATCTCGAGGGCGAGATCCATTGTTAGTGGTGTCGAATTGTGGCATCCCGCAAAACCACTACTAGAAAATCGCATTGAATTTGTGCATTGCATCGTCATCATCATGCATTGGTTGCCTAAAACTATTTCGCAAAGCCTGGTTTTATTTTCTAAACGCCCCGCCTTTGTTCAACACGCAAAAACCGGATCGCCGGAATATTTTACTTTGTCTGCTATTAGTTTGCATAAGGCTTGTTTGAAATAAATAAAACATTTAATTGTTTTGTGGGGGCAGTCGAACGGGCCGAATCGACCCGAACGACCACCCCCATTTTTCAAAACGGCCCACCCCTTATTCCTAAACTCACCCAACCTAATCTACCCACCCCTCTGGCCACCTCATCCCAACCAACCCCCTCCTGACACCTCACCCTCTCTCCCCCTCTACCCAATCCTAAACTGCCACCTAGACTCTCTCTCCTCTCTCTCCACTAACCACTCCCACCCCACGCGCCTGCAGATCCCCACGCCAGCCCCCTGTCCCCACGCCCTGGGCCCCACCCTGGCCCCTGTCCCCGCGCCTCCCTTTCCTCTGTTCCTCTTCCTCCACCATCCCTCACCCGTTGCAGCCCCACACGCTCCCACCTGGCCTCCTGCGCCCCCGCTTCTCTCCCTGGCCACTCCGGCGACCACCCTCCTCTCCCCTCCTCCCCCCTCCTCTCCCCGGCGCTCCTTCCGCCTCCGCCGCTCACGCGCGCCCTTCCGCCTCCGCCGCTCGCGTGCGTCGTCGCCCCCTCCGGCTAGCCCCTCGTCGCCCGCCGACCGCCGCCTCCGTGCCTCCGCGAGCGCCGCTCCTCCCCGCCTCCTCTGCGTCTCGCCTCCACCAACCTCCTCCTCCGGCCGCGTCGTCCGCCGCCCCGGCCTCGCCGCCAGGCCCTCCACCGAGCTCCTCCGGCGCCGCCCGCGCGCCCGCCCTGCTGCGCCCTCGCCCACGTCGCCGCCTCGCCGGCGTCCCTCCTGCGCCCTCTCGCCTCCCCGAGCCCCGGCGCCGCTCGCCGCCTCGGCCCGACCGCGCCCGCGACCTGCCCCTCACCGGAGCCGCGCCTCAGCCGCGTCGCGCCCCGCGACCACGCCTCTTCCCCTCCCCGTCGCCTCTTCGCCGCCGGTCGCCCTCGTCCCTGCCTGCTTCCCCCGAGCCGCCGACGAGCCTCGCCCGCCCCGTCCTCAGTCGCCGCTCCGCCTTCTGCCGCCTGCGCTCGCGCGACCGTGCTCCCCGCTCCGTCTTCCCCAACGCCGGCGCCGCCGCGGCCAAGCACCTCCCCGCGCCAGACGTCCCCCTTGTCGCCTCCCGCAGGCCGCGTCCTGCGCCACCCCGTCGACCGCCGCCTCCCGGGCCCCCTCCTCCGTGCGCCTGCCCCACCCCCGCAGGCCGCAGCAGCCCATCGCCTTCCCTGTCCGCGCGCAGCAGCCGGCCGCCTGGACCCACCTGCCCGCGGGACCCACCCCGTCGTCGCCGATGCCATCCGCCTCCACCCGTGCAGGTTCCCGGTGTAGTACCAAGTTGGTGCTAAGTTGTTGGGTGTGGAAACAACAAGATCGACACCGGCAATCAAACCCCGAAAACCAAGTTCACCCCTCGCCAAGATCTTCATCGCAACCCGGTGGTCTCCTACATGGACCTGAGAACGAACCCGAAGGCCACCGACGGCGAACCCTGAGGCCCTCGACGCGACGATGTCTGCTTCCAAGATCTCCGGCATGGATCGAAAAGTTCCCCGAAGACCGATCCCGATGTACCAAAGACCGGACCCTCGACACGCCAGGATCTACCCTCGGACGCCAAGACCCGAACCGGGAGGACGCAAAGATCGCCACGAGAACGACAAGCACTTCACCCCGAAGCCAAGACCGACCCGACTTGAGGACCCGACAAGATCTGCGCAACGACAAGATCGGCATCGACCATGGGCGGACCAGCTACGCCCCGACGCCGAACCAAGTCCTCCTTCACGAATGCGACAAGATCTACCCCTGTAATTCGAGAACGACCCCGGAGCCGAGAATGTTCCGTCGAACCCTGGACCCTGAGACCGAACCCCGAACCCCGGAAACCAAGATCTGCCGACCCCTCGATGTGTGAACCCCTTCCCGAAACCCTATTTTATAATATAATAAACTTGTCGCATATTAAATTGTCATACTTGCATGCATGTTTGTGTGGTTTGGGGGCATTATGCCGATTCACCTAATAATTAAATATGGGGCCCATATGCGGGCAAATATAGCCTTATATTGGCCTCATTTAAATTTGTGTAGCGAACCCGGTTCTATCTTCTGCCATGTTAAGACAACATTTAAATTGTGGGGTACCTAAATAACATGAACCACCTAATTAATTGTCGGGACCCCGGTTCCGCTTAATATTTCCCCATTGCATCGCACCTTGCCATGCCATGCATCATACATGCATCATGCCCGATCTTTTGCCGTAGTATTAAATATTGCATCCGGTGTTTATTCTAGTGTTTTGGTTCTTCGCGGATAAGGCCGTTGAGTTGATGCGAGTGTCGACCCGATCTTCGGTTGAACCTTCGACAATGTTTTCAGGCGAGCATCTCCCCCTTTCTACCTATCTTACTTTTATAGTATTTATTCCCTCCTGTTGATCTATTGCTACCTGTGTTGCGTTGCTCTAGTTTCCGTAACCGTGATACCCCTTGCAGCCCTATATTGCCATGGCCACCTCCTATTGCCTGTTGTTTGGTAGATAGTTGGACTTGCGCGTCGTAGTCGCTTGCTCAAGTGTTGTCGCGAGTCATCAAGTGCCACAGTTGTTGGAGTAATTGCCGCATGTGGATGATGGAGATGATCATAGTTTTACTTATTGTTCACTTTAGTTCCTGTTTAACAACTAAAATTGAAGTAAGCAGAGGCATCGGTGGGTGATAGATAATATTTGGTTTCCGAACGCCGACTTGTGTCCCGTAGGACCCCGAGTACTTAATACCTGTTCCTTGATTTATCGCGCTATCCACATATGGGGAGTATGGGCCCCCCTTAGCCAGAGCTTGATTCCGTCTTATTTCTTGGGGCCACAAACTAGTTTGAGGTTTTATTTACTATCCTGTACTTATGCCATGCTACTACTTTATTTACGATTGTGCGAGGAGCACACTGTACTGTTTAGGTAAGCGGAATGTTTTCGCGGTATCGACAAGCCCAGTCACACTTTCGGGTTCCCAGTCGTTTACAGCCATTGACGCAAACCTTGAGTCCGTCTCGGAGCTTGCTTACTTCGTTGCGGGTCTACTCAATGGGGTGGCCCCCTGAAATATTTCTGAATCTTGTGATTGCTCTGTCGTGAAGACCTCGTTGGGTTTTGATTTGGTTTTTCCGAGGTTGGTCGTGTGTGTGTGTTGCTATTTGTGCACCCCGGCCGGGTTAAAACTTTCTGAAAGCCGTGTCCGCGGTTATGGATGACTTGGAGCACAGTATCTCGACCATAGACAAGCATAACTAAAGTTTATTGCTATAAATTTGACTTTATAATGACTAGTAATCAGCTTCACTATAATGGAATGGCTAAATAATACTGCCCACAATTGCTTGTTTGGATTGTCGCTTGCGACCATTATACCTGACTAGTAAGTATTACAACTACAACGAAATGGCTGAATAAAAGTACCAACAACTGTTGGGTTTTGGGGTTATCTCATGCTATTTGTATCTGACTAGTAAGTGTCGCAACTACAACGGAATGGTTAACTAAAACGGCCCACTGCTTATTTTATCAGGATGATTATCTATACTTGACTAGTAATTACTGCAACGATAACCGAATAAATAAAACTGCCAACTGTGTGAGTTCCTCGGTTAACTTTCTCGGTTGGTATCGAGGGGGAATACCAGGATGGGTTTGTTTGGTGTTGTATTCAGGTTGGATCCGAATAGGTCTCTCTTACCCCTCTCTGATAGCCGCCAGTTGTATCGAGTCTCTATAGGTTGTTTAGTGCATGCTGCCGCTGCCGCTCAGTCCACCATACCTATGTAGGCGAGGACCGCCGAATTCTAGTCTCGCCGTGTACTGGCCTCAGTACTGACGCTCCCTTTTTTTCTTTTGCCCTTTGTCGGCACCCCTTTTGTTTAAGCAGGTTTTGGGATCGACGTCGTTAGCAGGGTTACCCTTCCGGCTTGGCCTGGGCAGGGTTATGGACGCCATTGGTTATTCTTCAGGGCTCTTAGCCCCATTTGCATCTTGTCCGTAGTCGGACGCTCTGACATTTTCAAGGTGATTTGGATCTTTGTATATTATATCTGTATTCTTGACTCATTGAGTCGCTGTTATATATGTCTATTCTGTGGGTCCCATCGAGGACTGTTGTGTAATGTTATTACTTCGTTTTCCATCCGCACGAAAGTGCCTGGTGGGCACCTTTGAATCGTTTCTATGCGGGTTTGGCGGGTTTCGCTAAAACTTGCATAGGGCCGATTCCGAGGGTGTTACACTTTTACCCTTCTTGGAGGCGACATCAAGGTACATTCCCCATCCCCTCTCCCTTGTCTCGGGTGAAAACCCAAATCCTTCAAATTGGGCGATGCCGGCATGTTGGCTCCGTTTCCTCGGTGGTGGCGTCGCTTGGGATTGCGGTGTGGTTGAGTAGTGTGATGGTCAGTAGGAAGATGTGTTGGAGATATGCTCAAGAGGAAATAATAAAGTGGTTATTATCTTATCTTCATGCTTATGATAAATGTTTATATACCATGCTATAATTGTATTTAATGGAAACATTAATTCTTGTGTGGTTTGTAAACATAAAAGAGTCCCTAGTAAAGCCTCTTGTTAAAATAGCTTGTTGGTTAATATATGATCATGTTTCCTGATCATGAACATTGAGATGTTATTGACAACAAGGTCATATCATTAGGAGAATGATGTGATGGACATACTCCTATAGTTAAGCGTAGCATAAGATCAAGTCATTTAAAATAGTTCACTTTCTATAAGCTTTCAGATACATAGTAACCTAAATCATTCGACAATGAAATCATGTTAATCACCATCACCGAATGGATGCTTTGATGACATCAAACACCACTTCGTAACTTGGTGGTTATAAAGGTGGCATTGAGTGTTCGGAAAGTATGTGTTGAGGCACATGGATCAAGAGTGGGATTTTTCCATCCATATGACGGATATATATACTCTAGGCCCTCTCGGTGGAATATCATCCAATTAGCTTGCAAGCATGTTACTGGATCCCAAGGGATCACATATCACATGAATGAGAAAAGAGTACTTATCGGTAATGAGGTTGAACTAGGTATGTTGAGATACTGACGATCAAACCTCGGATAAGTAAAGTATCACGAGACAAAGGGAAATTGGTATGTATGTAAATGGTTCATTCGATCGCGAAGTAATCGTAGAAATATGTTGGAGCCATATGAATTTCCAGATTCCTCTATTGATTATTGATCAGAGAAGAGTCTTGGTCATGTCTGCATAATTCACGAACCGTAGGGAGACACACTTAAGGATTCGATGTTGTTTAGTAGATATGGAATGTGAATAAAGAGACCGAATGTAGTTCAGAGTCTTGGAAGGGATCCGAGATATCATGAGGAGATCCGGAATGGTCCGGAGAATAAGATTCATATAAGGAAAGTCCAATTCTGGAGTTCGGGAATGGTTCCGGTGTTTTCATCGGAATGTTCTAGAAGGGTCTAGAAGGTTCATCGATCCGAAAGGGGAAGGGTACATGGATGTGTTATGACAAAGTGGAATGGTTGCATCATGTCCGGTCACTTAGTTGGACACTTGGAAGAGAGAAATCAAACTCTAGTTTGAAAGTAAAAAAGGCTAGTTTGAAAAAGTCAAACTGGGACAATGGTTTCCAAGCGGACGAAGAGAAGGAAACTTTGAGAGAGAAGGTTTCCCTTCCCTCCTGTTGGGACACACAGAGATAAAACAAAAAATTTCCTCTAACATGGTGATCCCAAGATCCAGCTGAGGTAGAAGGCCACGAGGTTTACCACTAGACGCGCAGTTGCGGATTACTGATGAAGCGCGTCAATTGATGCAGTGCAGTCCTTTGCGATCCGATCGTCCTGGTGTTGATCGTACAACACCTCTGCTGGTATCCACACGTGCAAGGAGGACCACCGGCGGCGAACTACTAGGTTCATAACGATGGTAGGGCTGCTGTGGAGCTAGGGTTTCCAACACATGGAATGACCTAACCGAACAACGATTAACCTTTCTGGATTACGGTGCTCCACTATATATAGGGAATGAACGTGGGCTCCACTCTCGTGGCCCATTCACTAAAGCCCATATAACACTTAGTCACCGTGAGTCCAACTCACTAACTCAGTCCTAATCCTGCTTGGGTCCAACCCAACCAGATTACCGGTTCAGATCCAATCCGAACTTGCTCTCGCTCTTAAGTGTGTGACCTGCAGGCTCATGGCTACTTGGACACGATTGGAGTCTGACTCTCAATCGATCAGTCGGTAGCGGCTCCTAGCAGAACGTGCCGACTCCCAAGTACCAAAGAGTCATGACGACTTGCTTTTCCAATGTGACTTGCGTCCGAGTCCCTTTTGCCTCACGATATACCTTGTCAGGCTATAGGCGAATATATGTCATCCCTTAAATAGTCCGACTCTATTATCGATCCGAGATAAGTGATTCACCCGACTAACTCTTAGTCGATCGCCTCGGTTAACACTTAACCGAGTCGTGCATGGCCATGCTTTCGGAATCATATCTCACGAGAGGTCCCAGAGAATATTCTCCAAGTGGAGGGGCAAAATCCCATATTGGTTTTTCACATCACGCAACTTGATTCTTAGTCGACCCGAACTCTGTCTTTATAACTGCCTAGTTACGGATCAGCGTTTGACAGAACCTAAGTTGGTGATCCTCAACTCGGACTATGCAATAACCTCAAGTCTAAGGATTACATTGATTGAGATATACAAATGACAACCTGTTCGTTGTACCTCAATTTGGGTCAATCCGACTCGCTAAACTCTTTAGACGATTTTGTGTAAGTTGGAATAGCATCTCCATGCCCATGACAAGTGGAATCGAGTCATCAAGCCAACTTTCACATTGGTCTAAGTTGTGTGTCCAGCACAACCTCAATGACCAAGGATATTTAGTACAAACAACATGAATGTATAGTTCCACAACCGAATCACATATTCAATGATACACATTAGATGTTTATACAAGGACAACTTAATACTTGATGAATACAATGGGAAATATCATCATACATGATTGCCTCTAGGGCATATTCCCAATAGTCTCCCACTTGCACTAGAGTCAATCTTCCAACATCACATGTTTAAGCATCTAATGCCCATATCTCTCAGGTGCGCCTCATGCTTCGGCTGTGGTAACGGCTTTGTCAATGGATCCGCAATATTTGCATCCGTGTGTACCTTGCATAACTTGATATCACCCTGATCGACGAACTGGCGAATCAGGTGGTACCGCATGAGTATGTGCTTGTTCTTCTAGTGTTGTCTAGGTTCCTTGGCTTGAGCAATAGCACCATTGTTGTCACAATACACGTCTAACGGATTGGACGAGCCCTGAACCACACCAAGATCCATGAGGAAATTCCTCATCCAAACAGCTTCCTTTGCTGGCTCTGAGACGGCAATATACTCAGCCTCTGTTGTAGATGTAGCCACAGTCTCTTGCTTGGAACTCTTCCAGCTCACAGCACCTCCGTTTATAATAAACACGTATCCGGATTGCGAACGAGAATCATCAGAGTCGGTAAGATAACTCGCATCCGTGTAACCCTTTACACTGAGTTCATCTTCACCACCATAAACCAAAAACATATCCTTAGTCCTTCTCAAGTACTTTAGGATATTTTTAGTCGTTGTCCAGTGGATTTCTCCAGGATCAGCCTGGTATCTGCTCACAACACTGAGCATATGAAACATCCGGCCTAGTACAAATCATGGCATACATGATGGATCTGACTGCAGAAGCATGTGGAATCGCACTCATCCGACTTCGCTCATCAGTTGTTGAAGGACACTGAGTCTTGCTAAGTTTTACACCATGAGACATCGGTAAGAACCCCTTCTTAGACGATTCCATGTTGAACTTCTTCAACACTTTGTCCAAATAAGTAATCTGACTCAATCCAATGAGCCTCCTTGATCTATCTCTATAGATCTGGATTCCGAGGATATATGTTGCCTCACCCAAATCTTTCATTGAGAAACTCCTTTTCAATGATTCCTTGGTTTCTTGCAACATCTGCACATCATTTCCAATCAGTAATATGTCATCCACATATAAGATTAGAAAGTTTACTTTGCTCCCACTAAACTTCTTGTATAAACAAGAATCATGATCACTTTTGATGAAGCCAAACGATTTGACTACCTCATCAAAGCGAATATTCCAACTCCGAGATGCTTGCTTCAACCCATAAATGGATTTCTGAAGTTTGCACACCTTGTCAGCATTAGCCGGATCGACAAAACCTTCAGGCTGTATCATATACACGTCCTCGGTTAAATTTCTGTTAAGGAAAGCCATTTTGACATCCATCTACCATATCTCATAGTCGAAATAGGCTGCTATAGCTAACATGATCCGAACCGATTTAAGCATCGCTACGGGCGAGAAAGTCTCGTCGTAATCAACTCCTTAAACTTGTCGGAACCCCTTTGCGACAAGGCGTGCTTTATAGATGGAAACATTTCCATCCATATCAGTTTTCTTCTTAAAGACCCATTTGCACTCGACAGGTCTTGCACCGTCTGGCAGATCAACCAAGTTCCAAACTTGATTTTCATCCATGGACTTTAACTCGGATCTCATGGCTCCAAGCCATGACTCGGAATCATATCCCACCATCGCTTCCGAATAATTTGTCGGCTCATCACTGTCTAACAGCAACACATCACGAACACTTCGTAATCTTGCCGATCTTCGTAGTACAGGTGCTGCTGCTGGCATAGCTACCACGACCGGCTCAACCTCCAAGGTTTTTGCCGACTCACTTCTAGCCGGTTCCTCTCGAATTTCTTCGAGCTGCACCGTGCTCCCACTTACTCCCCGACTGAGAAACTCTTTCTCAAGGAAGACACCGTTTCGAGCGACAAACACTTTGCCCTCTTCTCGGTTGTAGAAGTAGTAACCCAAGGTTTCCCTCGGATACCACACAAAAATAAACTTTGGCTATAAGCTTGTCCGACTGAAGTTGCTTGACAAATGCTTCACAACCCCAAATCTTAAGAAAAGACAAACTCTGCTTTTTGCCTGTCCACATCTCATGTCGTGTCTTCTCTACCGATTTTGATGGTACTCTACTTAGTGTGGACGCCGCTTTTTCTAGACAATAGCCCCAAAATGATGAAGGCAGATCTGTCCGACTCATCATTGATCGTACCATGTCCAACAAGGTCCGATTCCGCCTTTCCGAACCACCATTCCTTTGTGGCGTTCCTGGCGGAGTAAGTTGACGAACTATTCCACAACTTCTCAGATGGTCATCAAACTCATGGCTCATGTACTCTCCTCCTCGGTCCGACCGAAGAAACTTTATTTTCTTGGCGAGTTGATTATGTGCTTCATTTTGGAATTCTTTGAACTTTTCAAAGGCTTTCGACTTATGTTTCATCAAATAGATATATCCATACCTACTCAAATCATTAGTGAAGATAATGAAGTACTCATAACCACCCCTGGCTGTCGTGCTCATTGGTCCACATACATCACTATGTACTAGTCCCAACAAGTCAGACGCCCTTTCACAACTCTTTGCAAAAGGTGTCTTGGTCATTTTGCCGAGTAGGCAAGATTTCGCATGTCTCGAATGACTCTAAGTCGAACGAAGTTAGGATTCCATCATCATGGAGCTTCTTCATGCGTTTCCAACTTATATGACCAAGCTGACAGTGCCAAAAGTAAGTCATATTCAGATCATTTGGTTTCAACCTTTTAACATTTATGTTATAAACCGACTCACTATCAAGATTCAAAATAAATAACCCGTCCTGTACGGGTGCAAAGCCATGAAACATATCATTCAAATACAAAGAACAACCATTATTTTTGATATTCGACTCATAGCCTTGCCTCATCAAACATGAAGCAGAAATAATGTTTCGACTGAGCAATGGAACATAATAACAATTATTCAGTTCTATAATGAATCTGGAAGGTAAATGAAGTTGCATCGTGCCGAATTCCAACACAGCAACTCTTGCTTTGTTGCCGACTCAAATATCAACCTCGCCTCTTGCTACGCTCCTAGTTCTTACCAGTCCCTACAACGAGTTGCAGATGTGAATAACTGACCCTGTATCATATACCCAAGAACTATTAGGTGCATCAGCAAGATATATGTCTATAACATTGCAAACAAGTGTACCTGAGTTGGAAGTCATACCTCCACTCTTGGTTTTGTCGGCCAAGTACTTGCTGCAGTTCCTCTTCCAGTGGCCATCCGCCTTGCAGTAGAAGCAAGTGGATCCGGCTGAAGGAGATGGCTTAGTCCCTGAGGAAGCGCTTGGGACCGAGTCCTGAGCCTGCTTTCCTCCTGACTTAGCCTTCTTATTAGTCCAAGAACTCTTCTTGAACTTAGCCTTATTCTGCACCATCAACACTTGACTGGCGCCCTTCTTGAGATCCGCCTCTGCCTGCTTGAGCATCCCATGCAATTCAGTGAGCTTCTTATCCATACCATGCATGTGGTAGTTCAAAATGAAATGCCCATATGCACTAGGAAGAGAGTTCAGAATTATATCCATAGCGAACTCTTCTCTTATGGGGTATCTAAGCCTCTCCAGAGACTGCACGTAACCAACCATTTTGATCACATGCGGACTCAGTGGATCACCATCCTTAAGCTTGCAACTCAGCAAAGCCTGAGAGACTTGATACCTCTCACTTCGCCTGAGCCTGGAACATACTTTTGAGGCTTTCAATCATATCGTAGGCCTCAACATTCTCGAACTGCTTTTGCAAGTCCGGTTCCATGTGAGCAAGCATAAGACAGCTAATATTTGTGGACTCATCCTTAGCCCGACGGTAGGCATTGGTGGCAGCGACAGTCGCATTCTCATTCGGCTCATCTGGAAGTGGGTTGTCTAGGACATGGTCCTCCTTTTCTTGTTTGAGAACGATTCTCAGATTTCGATACCAGTTGGTAAAATTAGTGTTGTTTAGTTTATCTTTCTCAAGGATAGTTCTCAACGCAAAATCAGATATCTGAGAGTAACTGCTACTTGGTGCCATGATCTACAATAGAAAATATGCAAAACACTTAAGACATGTATTCATAAAAGAGCAAGCATATTAAATACTTTAATATTTTATGCTCCCACTAGAACCAACACCCCTCCGATTGTTGCTTAGTGATTCAGGATCCTAAATAAGCAAGTCGGCTAGTGAGATTTAGCATCACTTCTAGCCGCCAAGTGATCTAGGTAGACAACTTCTTGTCAATCGTATCCCATACGACTCCTGTTGGACGGGTGGCATCACAAGACCCGGCTCCCATCCGACCTTTCCCCGAGCCCCACAACCGTTGTGATAGACCCGTCTAGCTTACCGAGTGTTTCTGCGGTAAGAGTCCGACTCGAACCCACCTAGTCGGAAAGAATTGGCAACACCTCAATTTTATGAACCCACTACCAAAAATGTCCGACTTGTGATGGTGCAAACACTGGCGGGAAAACCGACTAGACCTTCTTTGAGGGATTAAATTTTACCGACTATCTAACAGAGGTAAAACAGAGACATAACAATAACACATAATAAAATAATCATAATGTGAAATGGTATGGCTCTCTTCATGGCGATCTCCATCTCCACAAAGCCCATAATCCGACTCGTGCCAACTCTTGGCACTTGCCGTCTTACTCCATGTCGCCAGCATGTATATCGCCTTGCTTGCCATTTGGGCTCTCCAAACAGCTACACTAGCTTTGTAAAGTAAAATACATGGAGAGTCCGACACGCAGGTCGTTATACAATAATATTACAACACCTAGGCTCCAGCCGACTGACAAAAACCATGATTCGCAGATCACGTATGGATTACACACATACAGCACATGCACATGAACCATACCATTCACAACTTCCTGCAAAAACAAGTTATGCATAGATACGCTATCTACCGGCGTTGTGAAACTCGCAACGACATCTAAGGCGCTACGACAAGGCGAAGCCGGCGGTCCCGCTAGCCGGATAGCGGGCGGGGATCGAAGGGGAAGCGCCCCTCGCGGGTGCGGGCAGCGTCCGACGATTTTTCCGAAAACGTAGATCTCATCTATGATCCGGACATGGATTCCGACCATTGTTCCGATTCGATCAAACTTTTTGATCTTCGATCACCGCCTCTGGATTTACGTGTCACAGTTTACCCCGATGGCGGAAGCCGACCAGTAGGGGTATGTCGTTCCACGACCTCAGTAGTATGATCACGGAAATCAGATCTACCATTCCCCGAGTGCAGTTGATCTAATCAACCTCGTACAAAACTGATATATCTCATAGATCGACCACCAAACAGCATATAGATCTCATCTACAGCTAACCACATATCACATATGCGCGATCTCGAGCCTAAAACCATAAGCTATCACTCTGATACCACTGTTAGGCCACGCAGAGATAAAACAAATTTTTTCCTCTAACGTGGTGATCCCAAGATCCAGCTGAGGTAGAAGGCCACGAGGTTTACCACTAGACGCGCAGTTGCGGATTACTGATGAAGCGCGTCAGTTGATGCAGTGCAGTCCTTTGCAATCCGATCGTCCTGGTGTTTATCGTACAACACCTCTGCTGGTATCCACACGTGCAAGGAGGAGCATCGGCGGCGAACTGCTAGGTTCGTAACGACGGTAGGACTGCTGTGGAGCTAGGGTTTCCAACACATGGAATGACCTAACCGAACAACGATTAACCTTTCTGGATTACGGTGCTCCACTATATATAGGGAATGAACGTGGGCTCCACTCTTGTGGCTCATTCACTAAAGCCCATATAACACTTAGTCACCGTGAGTCTAACTCACTAACTTAGTCCTAATCCGGCTTGGGTCCAACCCAACCATATTACCGGTTCAGATCCAATCCAAACTTGCTCCCGCTCTTAAGTGTGTGACCCCGCAGGCTCATGGCTACTTGGACACGATTGGAGTCCGACTCTCAATCGATCAGTCGGTAGCGGCTCCTAGCAGAACGTGCCGACTCCCAAGTACAAAAGAGTCATGATGACGTGCCTTTCCAATGTGACTTGCGTCCGAGTCCATTTTGCCTCAAGATATACCTTGTCAGACTATAGGAGAATATATGTCATCCCTTAAATAGTCCGACTCTCTTCTCGATCCGAGATAAGTGATTCATCCGACTAACTCTTAGTCGATCGCCTCGGTTAACACTTAACCGAGTCATGCATGGCCATGCTTTCGGGATCATATCTCACGAGAGGGCCCAGAGAATATCTCTCCAAGTGGAGGGGCAAAATCCCATCTTGGTTATTCACATCACGCAGTTTGATTCTCAGTCGACCCGAACTCTGCCTTTATAACTGCCCAGTTATGGATCAGTGTTTGACAGAACCTAAGTCGGTGATCCTCAACTCGGACTATGCAATAACCTCAGGTCTAAGGATTACATTGATTGAGATATACAAATGACAACTTGTTCGTTGTACCTCAATTTGGGTCAATCCGACTCGCTAAACTATTTAGATGATTCTGCGTAAGTTGGAATAGCATATCCATGCCCATGACAAGTGGAACCGAGTCATCAAGCCAAGTTTCACATTGGTCTAAGTTGTGTGTCCAGCACAACCTCAATGACCAAGGATATTTTGTACAAACAACATGAATGTATAGTTCCACAACCGAATCACATATTCAATGATACACATCAGATGTTTATACAAGGACAACTTAATATCTTTATGAATACAATGGGAAATCTCATCATACATGATTGCCTCTAGGGCATATTCCCAACACCTCCACCAAACCTCCGGCCAGCATATGAGTTGGGGGAGGACACGCCTATCCCTAGCCGCCCCTCCCACCTATAAAATAAAGGGAGGGGCACCCCCTCTACCTACACCTTGCTCCTAGCCGGCGTCCCCTCTAAACCCTAGGCCAACCGCCCCCCTTCTAGATGTTGCTGCCCTAAATCTCCTCTAAACTGCTGTCTAGCTAAACCCTAGCTGCCGGCTACCTCTAAACCCTAGATTGCCAAGGCCCTCTCTCTACTCCACCATACTCGCACCGGCTTAGGAGAAGCCCTATGGGATCTCCCATCTACTTCCGACACCGCACCGTCGTGCTGCCGGAATCGCGAGGAGAGAGCTACAACCTCCGCTGCATGCTGCAACAAAGAGAGAAAGGTCTTCATCGAGTACCGTACATGTGACCGACCGTGGGAGCGCTGCCGAAATGCGGCACCGGAAGGATCGTTTACGCGATCTTGAGATCAGCAAGTGAACGACTACACCCACGAGAATCTGCTCTCGTTAACCGCTTTGGAATCTTTGAGGGTGAGTACTCTATCGACTCGTTGCTACAATCTAGTAGATAGATCTTGGCTTGTGTGTGTTCACGCGGTAGAAATTCTTTGTTTTCCATGCTATGAACCTCTACAGACTCTACGCACTACGGGGAGAAAATGTCGTTGCCATGTAGACACGGCTTTGCTGTGTGCCAAATGAACCGAAACACGACAAAGTTTGTCTTTGCCGTGTGTAATACACGAAAGCACACAGAAAAGTACGCGAACACGGCAAATTTCTGAAAAGGAATACGACAAAGAAATATATACGACAAAGACCCACAAGGGAACACGGTAAAGTAAATACACTCGGCAAAGTCGACAGCGGCACATGGCATAGGTGTCGTCATGGAAACGAGGTGGGACCCGTGATCCCACAGGTCCACTTAACGAGGAGAAGCTAACGGCTGCATACGGTGGCCTCTTTGTCGTGTACCCTCATCGGCCCTTTGTCGTGTGTATTCCCAGTATATATGGCGAAGGCCTATGCCGTGTGTATTGCGCAATATACGCGTCAAAGTACTTTTTTATTTTTCCCTTTTATCACATTATTCTTAGGAAAATTATAAAAAATCATTATAATTCAGAAAAATAAAAAGTAATATATCAAAATTTGCGGAAAAAATAAGATCTATCTATCTACACTCAAATATTAGATATTTATGTTGAATTAGAATCTTCATTCTCGCTGTTTTGACCATTGTTTAAAACAAGCATAAAATATTCAAAAACAATCGAAACAATGTGAATCCTTCACATGGTAACATATTATGTGACATAGTTGTAAGAAAAATATCAAACTTGGTATATTGATTATGTCTCAAAAAAACTTCACAAAATGACCTACCCTATTCGAGGTTTCCTCGCTTTCGGGTCAAATGACCAATGTTATGGCTAAAATCAAGGCATAGTTTGTGATATTGTGCCCATATTGTGCATGTATGTGTATCATGTAATGGCGAACAATGTTACAGGAGAAAGTTTTCATTTTCGTTGCACCAAAAAGCCATTTTTCATTTTCCGAGCGCAAAAAAGGGAGGTTTTGTGAAGCAAACACCAAATGGCTAATTTAAAATGCTACCGCCCCATTTAAAAAAAATTATACCACCTTACATGGACACTGTCCCAATAGGGGAATCTAAAACTTTTCTGTCCACTTCAGGTGAAAAAGACAAATTCCTGAAGAATCGGTAGGAAGTGGGTCAGATATGAACTATATGTACATGATCTGATGCTCATGATTTTTTACAAAAATAATTTTTAGCTTCACCGTATGTTATTTTATTAGAGATCCAATGCAAGTTTAGCGAGACTCATCCCCGAGCTAAGAATCTCCATACCAATTGTTCCATAAAGTTTGTCGATAGTTTAAAACAGGCATAAAAATTTCAAAAACGATCTAAACAATGTGAAACTTTGTGTGGTGTAATATTATGTCATATAGTTCGAAGTAAAAATATCAAACTTGGTATATTGATTGTGTCTCAAAAACAACCTTCACAAAATGACCTATCTCATTCGGGTTTCCTGGCTTTCGGGTCAAATGACCAATGTTATGACTAGAATCAAGGCATAGTTTGTTATAATGTGCCCATATTGTGCATGCATGTGCATCATGAAATGGGGAATAATATTGCAGGAGGAAGTTTTCCTTTTTGTTGCACCAAAAAGTCATTTTCCATTTTTCGAGCGCAAAAACAGGGGGATTTGTGAAGCAACCACCAAATGACTAATACAAAATGCTACCACCCCATTTAAAAAAAATACTAGACCACCTTACATGTATAATGTACCAACAGGGGAATCTCAAAACTTTCCATTCATCCCAAGTAAAAAAGACAAATTTCCGTCGAATCGATAGGAAATGGGTCAGATATGAAATACATGTACATGATCTGATGCTCATGATTTTTACAAAAAATATTTTTAGGTTCACAATATGATATTCCATCAGAGATACAATGCAAGTTTAGCGAGGCTCAGCCCCGAGATAAGAATCTTCTTGCCCGTCATTCGATAAATTTTGACGATAGTTTAAAACCGGCATAAAAATTCAAAAAAGATCGAAAGAATGTGAAACCTTTGCGTTTGTGTCATATTATGTGACATAGTTTTAAGAAAAAATATCAAACTTGTTATATTGATTATGTTTCAAAAACACCTTCACAAAATGACCTATCTCATTCGAGGTTTTCTAGCTTTTCGGTCAAATGACCAAAGTTATGACTAGAATCAAGGAATAGTTTGTGATAATGTGTCTATATTGTGCATCCATGCGCATCATGTGATGGAGAAAAATGTTGCAGGAGGAAGTTTTCCTATTTGTTGCACCAAAAAGCTATTTTTCATTTTTTCGAGCGCAAAAAATGAGGGGTTTTGTGAAGCAACCGCTAAATGGCTAACTCAAAATTCTACCACCCTATTTTTCAAAAATACTAGACCACCTTAAATGGATAATGTCCTAACAGGGGATCTCAAACCTTTCCGTCCACCCCAGGTAAAAAAGACAAATTCCCGTCGAATCGGAGGAAGTGAGTTAGTTATGAACTACAGGTACATGATCTGATGCTCATGATTTTTTACAAAAATCATTTTTAGGTTCACAATATGATATTTCACCAGAGATCCAATGCAAGTTTAGCAAGGCTCAGCCCCGAGCTAAGAATCTTCTTGCCCGCCGTTCGACAAAGTTTGGCGATAGTTTAAAACGGGCATAAAAAATTAAAAAACGATCGAAACAATGTGAAACCTTCGCATGGTATTGTATTATGTGACATAGTTGGAAGGAAAAATATCAAACTTGGTATATTGATTATGTCTCAAAAAACATTCACAAAATGACCTATCTTATCGGAGGTTTCCTGACTTTCAGGTCAAATGACCAATGTTATAGCTAGAATCAAGGCATAGTTTATGATAATGTGTCCATATTGTTCATGCATGTGCATCATGGGATGGAGAACAATGTTGCAAGAGGATATTTTTCTTTTTGTTGCACCAAAAAGCCATTTTCTATTTTCCGAGCGCAAAGAACGGGGGATTTTGTGACGCAACCACTAAATGGCTAATTCAAAATGCTACCACCCCATTTTTCACTAGATTATATGGATGTAATAGTTGGATTCCTCACATTTTTCTGATCGATTTAGACATTTTATTTATCGAATTCTGATTTACAGATTTAAATATATGAATTATTCCATATTAAATAGAAAAAGTCAAAAAAATCATTTTATTTTTTATTTGGATTCAAGACTATTATTACTTATTCATTGTTATCTACTTAAATAATTGTTTAAAATCTAAAACTGAGATGTGTGACATCATGGTCCAAGAGTTAATAGGATTGATATGAAAGTATTATCGATGAGGTATGATTTCTTTCTCGGAAGCTCATTCGAAATGAATGAAGAAGTTAAGCATGCTAGGGCTAAAGTAGTGTTAGGATGGGTGACAAAAGGGAAAGTTTGATTATGAGTGCAATTTGACCTAATATTAACTATACTTAGTGTTAAAATATCCTATATGAGATTAACAAGTAAAAAATATTCAAAAAAGTTTTGAAAACAATTTTTTTTTTTGAAAATGCACCCTCTTTGCCATGTACTTTTCCACGAGACACGTGATAAAGAAAGACTCTTTGCCGTATACTTTTTAAGAAGACACACGGCAAAGAATAGACACCTTCATCTTCGTGAAAATCATCATGTCACTTTACTTTGCCGTGTCTACGAGTAAGACATACGACAAAGTCTTTGTAGTGTTTTGAAAGGCCTTTACCATGTCCTTTTACCCACACGGCAAAGGGCTGGTGTGCATGCAGTAATGACGGGGTATGGGCTGTATTCAACGTGACTACATGTATTAATTTTATTTTTCAAATTCTTTGGTAGGGAATACCCAGCACCGCCATGAATATGTATACAGCATTGTCGTTCGCTAGCTATTATCTAAAAAAAAAGTGAACGCATTCCTATAACAGCTGGGATATACCTGTAGGAGAAACGCTCACGTCCTTGTCGCAGTGCGTGTGCTGCTGCTTATCGTGCTCAACCATTGAATAGTCAATTTAAAAAAAATAAACGATTAAAAGTGGAGTATGGTAGTTGGAGACCCGCTCATAGCCAAGATTCGGTACTTGTGACGCTGCTTACGATGCTCGACTGGTGAATACAACGTGCGCTCATTTGTAATATTAATTCACAAAACACGGGATATTCATGTTTACATCAACGTATACTATTCTATTCAACATGAACAATTGATATACTACTTTGCATACACACAGACTTTACTTAAAAAGGAAACATTGTTATAAGTCGGGATGAGCAACTTAGATTAATTGGGGCCAAAAACCATTATACATATACATGCTTGAATGCAGCGGCGAAGGACGAAAAAAATTTAAGGTCGGACAAACTCTAAAGCATAAAAAAAATGCAAAAAATCAAAATTGTATCGATTTTACAATGGTAATAGAATAATCAATTGACCGAAGATTCAAATTTGATTCAATAGTTCAATTGACTATAAAATTACAAATTATACCTGTCCCCTTTAGAACTGCAGGTTTCTTTCCCTTCTTGTCCATCTCTACCACAAATACGATGAGCCTAGAGGCCATTAATGGGAAGAAGCGTAACCTATACTTTGAAGGAGGATCAGAAATTATAACTAAGATGAGAAGAAGCCCTAGCTGGGTAAAACCGTGCACCATGAGACTGAGAATTGGGAATTTGAGAAAATGAGAAGGTTGGAGGAGGACCAGGGAGAGGGCGGCCGGATCGGCGGGCAGGTTTGCTGGTGGGGAGTAGATCAGTAGAAGATGGCGGCGCACCTGCATGCTCGTCGCTACGAGTCCTGGACTCGTTGACTTCGGATACTCCACACGGGCCAAGAGATGAAGGGGCACCAGCCACACACGCACACACGGATCAGGGGGCTACTGCTGCTTAGTGCGCGGCCCAGCAAAGGTCCAGTACGGCCGAATCCCCTCTTATGTAGCCATGTTCTAGTACTCCCTCCGACCCATATTATTTGACTTGGATTTGTCAAAATTTGGATGAACATATATATTAAATAGTGTCTAGATTTATTTTGAGTCAACTAATATGGGTCGGAGGAAGTAGTTTTTTTTTCAGAATTCATCGTACTTTGCAGGAAATTGTATGCATGTCGAATAGAAAAAAAAATATATAAATATATATGCGATTTTTTGCAGAAATTAAGATAGGGCAGCTGCCATACCTTGCCCAAAGGGGTCCTTCACCCCTGCTTGAATGGGAGAATACAAGGAGGACGTATACGCTCTAACAAATATTAGAACATGGATACATTCATTCTAATCTTATGAAGACATCGACCCTATCCTAATCCTACTACCGTGTTGTATGAAATGATAAAATACTATGCCTACAACAGACTCGCTCTCTTGGTTGGTTGAGCCGCCTTAGCATGGCCACCAACATAACCTAGACCTAGTGTGGATGCGAGAATTCCTACAGTAAATCGATAGCAAAAGCAGATGAGGCCATGAAAGATCTGCAAAACGTTATTAGATATAATAAATATCATAAAAAGAAGCTGCAAAACAATAAATTCAAAGAAGGGTACCTTAGGTTTGGTTGGTACCTCGACGATGATCATTGTTGTGCCCGAGGAGACCTGGGTTTCATGATGATTGTCGCTACGCCCAATGTTCCAAGGAGAAAAAGAAGTGACGCTACCTTGACACATCACACCAACACGCATCATCTAAAAATTAAAGTCCCCCAACGAGGAATTACAAGTGATGTAGACCAATAATCAATACATAATTTTTAAACTACTTTTGTACAACAATGTTTTTACATACAAGTTGCGGTGACCCGGCATACCACTACATGATGTAGTATACTATAGTCGTTGACATAATACCAATGAAACACCGTTCACTAGCATTACATCCCTCAGAATGGCACAACAGAAACACAGCGGGTCCAAATACATGGCTAAAGGTTACAACTCACTCTTTACACAAGATCCAGAGAACACTCTAGGTTAAAGAGAGAGAAAGAACTTCTTACGGAGAAGAATCAAAGATAAATAACGCAAGAACTATTATACTATTAAAACTAGTATTTTAACTAAGGGGTTGGCATTGCTGTTATTGCAATGCACTACAGAATTAGGGTCTTTGTCTAGAGATTATATTCCTATCTAATCAGTAACTTCGTCTTCACTTGAGTTGAGATATATGTTGACTTCCTTGCCTTTGTTGAAGAGCTTTAGCTTGGCATGTTAATTCCTGGAGCATAACTTGATGTGGTTGTTGTCTACTCCGGCTTCAGAATCTAGCAAGGGTTAAGAAGATACTTTGAGTATGACCGTACCCAACAAATTCACTAGAAAAGGAGTGTTTGATGCACTATCACTACAGCCACAGACCGTAGGTCGTAGGCAATGCAAGTTTTCATAAACATTTCTACAAAGGTTGCTTTTATTCTGAAAAGCTATATCTGTCAGCCTTCACGGGTTTATCAGAACTTTCATGGAGTTCCTTTCCCGCCGCGTTCGCAGCTCCTTCCCGAAACAGGGAGTAAAAAGTTACAGTTCTTACACTCTATAGAGGTGTGTTACTTTACCCATGAGAGATCAACTCTTTGTTGCACAACCGGGCAGCTTATTCCCGTCCACAATTCCATGATGTGGGGTCCAGAAGATGATCCAAGCCAATCACTGCCCCCTTCGCGACCTCGCATGCCTCCTTGGTGTACACCATGCCCACATAAATAATTACGACAATGGTTTGTACAAACCGTTAGATGTCAGAACTATCGTGGGACGTTGAGGATTCCCACCCATATGCTGCATATCCTCTACGAATTACCAATTAATATGCACGCTTCAAGGATAACAGCCACGACCTGCACATCCGGCTTCATGCGAGAGGAAGAAGATACAGTTGACTTCTCCATCCCATTCCAAATCTCATGGTCAACGCGTAATATACGGCGCAAGAATCACTGGAGACATTTGTTGTTCAGTCCTAGGTGATATAGTTCTGAGCAGTGGTATTTCAACTGTCAGATTTAATAGATTAACTGATCACCCTGGATCAGTAACAAATAGTTCACATTATTATTGAAAATAGTGTTTTCTGACCTTTTTCAAATGCAGGTGATGACAACACTGGATTTGTAAAATACTTTACAGAAAATAACCTAAGGACATGAGCAAGTGTGAACTTGCCTTTTGTGATTGCAAGATTATGCACTCAAGGTCTTCGAGTCAGTATAAGATCCAAAATCTGAAATCAGCATCATTGGTCCGGTAAGGACTAATGTTTAAAGAAGCAATATGCTTTTATGCATAAGTAATGTGATGCACGTTCTAAATGCAAATCCCGGGAATAACATTGTCATAGGGTTTGGATTCCGGAAATGGTTACTTTGGAATGTGTGGTTCTTTTAAATAGGTTTCACGTTTGTGCTTCTATTAGAGTTTATGAGTGGTTGTGAGCAACACATATGTAGTAGTAAAATATATATACTTGTGATATACTAGTCAAAATTGCTTATATAAGAGTTCTTGTTTGAAGTGGCAAAAAGAGTAACCTTCAAAGAAAAGGTTTCTCTTCTAAGGTCTAAACAAGCTTGGTGGTTAATTAGTGCTGGTTGATGTTATTTGTTTGCTCAAATGGTTTGGCTTGAGTTGCTTTATAACTTAACTACTTCAGACCAAAGTTAACTATAAAACATATAGTAATGTTTATTGTATTATATTTAGATTCTTGGAGACTAAAGTTAACTTTAAGATATAGATAGTTTTGAAAGTATAATACTTATAACATTCGTATCTTGTGTATCTGAAATGTTTTCTTTAAGTTACTTAAGAATAGTTATTCTTTCACTTGGTGTAATGGTTTCTTGATTCTGTAATGGAGTAATATCATTTATCTTTTATAGATGAGTGACTATAGTTTATAAACCAAGATATATTGTCACTTAACTACTTTTGAACCTTCTATAGTGTTGTGGTAGTTTTTGTAATTTGATGGTTAATATAGATAGAAAGGATTTGATTCATTCACAAGGTGTTCTTTAAGGTTTTTATAATAAATGGGAATCTTTTTAGAATATAATCTTCATTTAAGGTTGAAGATAATTTAATAAAAAGGTATTTATAATATTTTAAATTATTATGGCTTCATATTATTAATATTTAAGACTAATACTATTTCATACATTTAATTTACTCATTTTAGAAATATTAATAGATTTTATTTATCCTTATATGAATTATTAATGAAGTAAATACGTTTAAATTTGAGTAATTAAAGTATTTGAATTTTTATTCATCTTAAAAGTGGAATATTATATTTTTAATATGTAAATATTATTTTTGTGATCATTTTGGTATATTACATTTATTTTTATGATTTAAAAATAATAAGATATGATTTTTACAATTATTATTACTTTATAATTACTAATAAGTAATAAATATTTACTTAAGTGAAATAATAATGCATGACTATAGATTTAAATTATAATTCTTTTTTTTAAGATTTTTGGTATTTTATTTATATTTTTAATATTTACCATTATTAAAATATGAATTATCAAAGCTTTATTACTTATAAAACCTTTATTAAATAATATTTATTTAAATAATCATCATAATAATATTTGATAATAAGTTTAAGTTGTAGATTTTATTTTTTTACAAATTTTCATATATTATACATATTTTTCTGAATTGTAAATCAAAATTTATTAATTAAACAAGATTTATTCATTTATTTGGTTTTTGTAATATTAATAATGAGGTTTATAACATTTTATTTATTTCTTAAACAGGAAATACTTTTTTGAAGGGAATATGCCCGAGAGGCAATAATAAAGTGGTTATTATCGTATTCCTATTTATGACAAATGTTTATTTTACATGCTATAATTGTATTAATACGGAAACGTTAATACATGTGTGTTTAATAAACAAAAGAAAGTTCCTAGTTATGCCTCTCTTATAAACTAGCTCGTTGATTAACAAGATGATCATATGTTTCCTGATCATGGACATTGGATGTTGTTAATAACGGGATCACAACATTAGTGTAATGGTGTGATGAACATTCATCCGAAGTATAGCATTACGATCAAAGTCATTGAGTTTATATTGCTATAACAACTTACGAAGTGATCCTAATCCTTAGACCATGAGATCATGTCAATCACTAACACCGGAAGAGTTTCTTGATAACATCAAACGTCACACCGTAACAGGGTGATTATAAAGATGGATTCAGAACTACTAAAGTGTTATGTTGAGGCCCATGGATCGAGAGTGGAATTTGTTCATCCCGATGACGGATAGATATGCTCTGGGCCCTCTCGGTGATATCACATTGATTAGCTTGCAAGCAAGTGATTTGATCACTAGAATGTTATATCACGGGAACGAGAAAAGAGTACATGTCGGTAACGAGATCAAACTAGGTATGGAGATACCGATGATCGAATCTCGGACATGTAATATATCGCGAAACAAAAGGATTAAGATACTAGCGTAAAAGGTTCCGACGATCACAAGAAAGTCATCGTTGAATGTGTGGGAGTCAGTATGGGTCTCCAGATCCCGCTTCTGATTATTGATCCGAGAGGGGTCTCGATCATGTCCGCATTATTCGCGAACCGTAGGGTGACACACTTAAGAGACACCGACATCCAATTGGAGCAAAAGTTTCATGCCGAAAAGAATAACATGCGCAGGAATTTATTTCACTAGATACCGAAACGGGTTTTCGGGTGAAATTGCAGAAAGTGTTTCTGCATGTGAAATGAAATACTAGCAAGGGGTTATATGTGAATGTTTGTCATTAAAGTAATTGACAAAATTCTGAATAAATAAAAGGAGTTTTATTTAATGAGAGCTTGCATTAAATTTGGTGGAAATTTAATGGGAATTTGAGTGGGTTTTTGAGTGGAGGGAATTGAAAGGCTTTTGTGTGAGTGGAGTGTCCATGTCCACCCACATGAATGAAAGGAGGGGAGGGGGCAGCCCCATGGCTGGGCGCATGGCCCCTTGGGTGCCCCCCCTCTCCCTATAAAAGGAGCCCCCCTCCCTCTCTCTCACTCACACCTCCTCGTGAAGGATCTCTCTCCCCCTCTAGAATTTATCCCCCATGGTCTCGGACTAGTGAGATACATGTTCCCGGTGGCTATTAGGCAAGAAAGAGTTGTGCTTCCGCTGCATCGCTGGAGCGAGGAGGCGGAGGTTGCTCGGTGCCTCGAACGTGTGTGCGAGCACGGATGCGCTGCTGTTTTGCGGCGCTAGGACTTCCTCTCGATCTTGAGATCGGCAAGAGATCGTCTACATCAACCACGAGTTTGGACTCGTTAAGCTTTTTTCGGTCTTCAAGGGTATGTTCTCTACAGATATACATCCGCCCGTTGTTTGTATCTAGTAGATAGATCTTGGTACATAGTTGTTCCCATCGTAGGAAATTTTTTGTTTTCTATGCTGCGAACCCTACAGTGGTATCAGAGCCGGATCTATGCGTAGATACTTTGCACGGGTAGTACACATATGAGTATGTGGGCGATGATGATCATTTTATTGCTTCTTAGTTGTACTTTGGATATTGGTGGCATAGTGGGATGAAGCGGCCCGGACAAACTTTACATGTCCTCGCACATGAGACCTGTTCCACGCTTGACATGCAACTAGTTTTGCATAAGTGGCTAGCGGGTGTCTGTCTCTCCTACTATAGTCAATATCTAATTTGCAACGAGTTGTCAACAATTTGGTTATCCTCGTTGTGGTTCATGTTCGTAGGTAAGAACGGTTCTATCTTCGAAAGCCCTAAGCCACGTAAAATTTGCAATGGATAAATTAGAGGCATCTAGTTTAGATTGTTGCTGGGCTAGTGTTATGATATGGTGATGTTGTAAGTAGAAGTATGAGATGATACTCTTACAACATACATAACGTGTAAACTCCATAGACCTTGGATTTACACATAAAGGTATGATAGTGATCATACCATGGTGCACATGATAGAGATCATATGCGAGAACCATATCATTCCACTAATAAACATGTGATGTTTGATAGCATCTTATATTGCTTGTTTGGCGTTTTATTAGCATAATAAGATGATCCCTCATTTAGATATCAAGATAAAAATGTGTTCTTCCTTAAGTATGCACCGACAATGTTTCGTCGCTTCAAGACATCACGTGATGATCGGGTGTACTTGAATCCACGAGCATATCTCGGGTGTAAGACAGTTACACACGCGAATACTAAGGTTCTTACTTGACGAGCCTAGCATGTACAGACATGGCCTCGGAACACGGACCGAAAGGTTAAGCATGAGTCATATGTTTTGATATGATGACCATATGGATGCTCGCCTTTGAAGCTGTACCGACTCACGTGATGATCGGACTTGGTGCAGTGGATTTGGTTCATGTAATCACCAAAAAGACACGAGGGATGTCGTTTTTGAGTGGGAGTTCATTTCTAATTTGGATTAGTAGAACTCAATTTATCATAAATTAAATCAAAGTGAATTTGCATAATTTGTTGTAGTCATTGGCATTCGTTCACCACCATATGCATAGTTGTAATTGAGATAATAGAACTATAGAATTCTGGATATATACTTTACGAACTGGTATCGTATTGTGTTGAATGTCAATCTAAAGTTTAAAGTCCTATTGCAAACTTTCAGCAAAATTCTATTTACTCCGTGAAATTTAATAATTGGTATTAAATCGAGAGTAACAATTCCAGTGTTAGTATCTTAAGTATCATGTTTGCCTCCATGATTCTTGATTGTTTTAATATCAAGTTTATCTAGGAGCTGAAAGAATTGTTTCAGAAACCAACATGTGTGGCAGATATAACGATATCTGAAACAATGTTTGTTGCAATATGATAGAGTATAATATATGTTCTCATATTGGATGAGAATTTACGAAGGTTGGAGATGCTAGACATCCTAATCATCCAAAAGGGTTTTGGAAAGTAATGTTATACTCACGATTCGCCTTTATAAGCTAAAGTAGCTTGATCATGAAAGTCGTCATGATAAGGGTGAATAGAATATGTATGTAAAATGTTTACTACACTAAAATATTACTAAAGAATGGATTTTGAAAGAATACCGATCATTTTAATGATGGTGATCTACTTCAAAGTGCAAGTCCAAAGGTATTATTATTTGAATATACACGCTTTGGACTATGTGTCATGTGTATGGCGCCACTGTTGATGTTGATAGTTTCTTTTAAAAAGGAAAAGGAAATGCTGAAAGAGAATCTATAAAATATATTTGGCAGAAAAGAAAAGATTGGAAATATCCAATTTAGGTATATATATGATATACATGTTATGGTTGTATTCTTTGCTTGTTAAACAATGTGGTTCTTGGGTATTGGATACCGAATTGGTTGGTATGAAATTTCATACGGAACAACGCAATTCATGAACCACAATGGCCTAAGTAACTAGCAAGAGAATATGTGATTATGTTCATCGAAAACAAACAAACCGTTGTTTGTATTTCTCGTTGACATCAAAGCTTGACTTCAAGATTTGTTTTAATAATTGTTATTTAAATCAGGTATTATGAGAACAAAGGTTGTTCAAATAATTACCGTATTCCATATAAGATGGATGATTTACAAATCTAGTTGGAGAAATCACATCCATAAAGCCTAATGCTAAAATGTCGCAAGACAAATGATTGGAAGATCACTTACGAAGTGACATCGCCGTTTAAATTATATTAGAAAGAAAACATGAAGAAACTCCATTTTCATGGATTTTTGGAGTCTTTGATTTGATCAAGTGACGCTTGTGAGACTTTCCTTGGGATAATTAAAACTTCGTTCAAAGGCCAAAGAAGAACGAACGACTAAAATATTGGAATTTATACATATCGATGTATGTAGTCCATTATGTGTAGTCGTAAGTGATGGGTTTCAACTTCATATACTTTATCTGGAAATTTGAGTGAATATTCACTTAATGAGAAAGAAGTATGAAATATTTGAAAAACATTTTCAAAGACTTTCAAGATGAAGTGAAAATCATTGTGACAAGAAAATAAATGGTTTATGATTTTATCGTAAGGGATTTATTTGAGTTACAAGTGTAACAAGAAAATAAATAAATTATGATTTTATCATGAAGGGATTTATTTGAGTTGCAAGTTTAGCAAAACACCTAGATTTACATATCCCGAAACACCATAGGAGTATGGAATGTTTGAGATTTGTAATGAAACCTTGTGAGACATGGTTGGATCAAAGGTGTTATTTATAAAACTGCCATTATGTTTTAAAAAGATTAAAGCTTTAGAGACTACCGCTTTTACACTGAAAAGAGCTCCATATTGATCCGTTGAAATGACACCATGGAAGTTATGGTTTGGGGTAAAACCCAAGTTGTCATTTCTTAAATTTTGGTATGCTAAACATAAGTAAGATGTTTACAACCGAAGTCGGATGAGCATGTCTTTGTAGGTTATTTCGAATAACAATTGGTTATTCCTCCATAACACCAAGGACAAAGGGGTTTGTCGCTTGAAATATGAAGTTTCTTGAAGAAGGAATTTTTCGTAAAAGTTAAGTGGGAGGACAATAGAACTTTGATAAGGTTAACGAACCTTAGCTATAGGAGCTGAGTTGCGCAGCGCCGGAAATCGTTCCGAAGGCTGCCATAATGCTCATAGCTTATGTGCCTCAAAGGTTGTGGTCACGAAGATCTAAGTTCCTATTGAACCAAGAAGGTCGGTTAAACAATCAAATGCTAAGATTTGAGAGTAAATCATTATTGTTTGACAATGATGAAACGAATACATACAAAGAAGCGATGATGGGCCCTGACTCCGTCAAATGGCTTGAAGCCATAAAATCCGTGATAGTTCCATATACGAGAAATCAAGTTTTCAACTTGGAAGATCCTCCGGAAAGGTGTAAAAACCTATCGGTCGTATTTGGATCTATAAAGAAACAGACATGGATGTCTCACATCTATGAAATATTAGACATGTCGTAAAGTATTTTATGACAATGTTCAAAGAGTTGACTATGACAAGATTTGATCTTTCATAGCGATATTTAGTCTGAACGGATTAAAGTAGCAACCACTACATATAATTTGGTATATGGTAGATGAATAAACAAAACAAAGTTCTTCTAATAGAATGGTTACCTAGGACGTGTACATGACACGGTCCAAAGGGTTTTGTTAAATTCAAAGGATGCTAAAAGGGCATGCAAACTTCAATGGTTGAAGTAAGCATTGCGGAGTTGGAATCTTCAACATGATGAAAAATGAGTTTTTCATCTGGAGACGATGAAGATGCTTGCATTTGCAAGAAATCAAGTGGGAGCGCTGAGACATATTTCTAATACATTATGTGAAGGACATCTTGTTGATTAGAAATGATGTATCTTTTATTGACAAAGGTTAAGAATTTCATTTCGATGAAAGACTTAGGCAAAACCCGAATATTTAGCATGAATGTCTATAGTGGATAGACTGTAACGCTAATATGTTTATGCCAAACGTACATATATGAGATATTGAAGGAGTTCAATATAGAAACGACAAGAAACAGTTCTTGTTGCATGGAAAGGAATTGAATCAAGATTCAAGTGTATCGACACTTGATAAGTGAAACAAGATTCAAGTGCTTTGACATTTGATGAGTGCAATCACGAGAATGTTTTGATCAATCATACCATGATATGTACACATCCAGATATGTCCTATGCTCTAAGTGTTATGAGCATATACCAGAATGAATCATAAAATGATCATTGGACGATAGTGAGGATATTCTTATGATCTTTTGGAAGAACTAAGAATATATTTGTGTAGAGGTGACAAACAATTACAAATAGTTCATTGTAAAGCGTTACATTGATACTAGTTTTGTCACAAGATACAAATTAAGTTTATCTCAATTTAAACTATGGGTGGCACAATGTAATGGAAAGGAGATTCCATGATGGATTTGGAAGAGTTCCAAAGTTAAGACATTGTGACGAATACTACAACAAAAGGCTAAGTATATGACTGCTATAGTAGCAGCAAAGGAGGGAATTTGTGTCAAGTAGTTTGTTATCAAACTAAGGTGTGGTTCGCAACGGGCTAACACTAAAGATATATTGTATGACAATAGTATCGATGTGTTTTAACCCCAAGGAACTAAAGGTCTCACCAAAAGACCAAATTTATACAATGCCATCTCATTGGAGAATGAGTGATGCGTGGAGACGCAAAGACATGCAAATACACACGGACCTGGAGCGTCAGATCCGTAGATTATGTTAACCACTTGCAATTGCGTATTTGGAACACCAGAAAGCCATAGGTGTTCAATACACAAAGTTTTCAAACTAGATTATTGTCTCTAGTGCAAGTGGGAGACTGAAGGGAATATGCCCGAGAGGCAATAATAAAGTGGTTATTATCGTATTCCTATTTATGATAAATGTTTATTTTACATGCTATAATTGTATTAATACGGAAATGTTAATACATGTGTGTTTAATAAACAAAAGAAAGTTCCTAGTTATGCCTCTCTTATAAACTAGCTCGTTGATTAACAAGATGATCATATGTTTCCTGATCATGGACATTGGATGTTGTTAATAACGGGATCACAACATTAGTGTAATGGTGTGATGAACATTCATCCGAAGTATAGCATTACGATCAAAGTCATTGAGTTTATATTGCTATAACAACTTACGAAGTGATCCTAATCCTTAGACCATGAGATCATGTCAATCACTAACACCGGAAGAGTTTCTTGATAACATCAAACGTCACACCGTAACAGGGTGATTATAAAGATGGATTCAGAACTACTAAAGTGTTATGTTGAGGCCCATGGATCGAGAGTGGAATTTGTTCATCCCGATGACGGATAGATATGCTCTGGGCCCTCTCGGTGATATCACATTGATTAGCTTGCAAGCAAGTGATTTGATCACTAGAATGTTATATCACGGGAACGAGAAAAGAGTACATGTCGGTAACGAGATCAAACTAGGTATGGAGATACCGATGATTGAATCTCGGACATGTAATATATCGCGAAACAAAAGGATTAAGATACTAGCGTAAAAGGTTCCGACGATCACAAGAAAGTCATCGTTGAATGTGTGGGAGTTAGTATGGGTCTCCAGATCCCGCTTCTGATTATTGATCCGAGAGGGGTCTCGATCATGTCCGCATTATTCGCGAACCGTAGGGTGACACACTTAAGAGACACCGACATCCAATTGGAGCAAAAGTTTCATGCCGAAAAGAATAACAAGCGCAGGAATTTATTTCACTAGATACCGAAACGGGTTTTCGGGTGAAATTGCAGAAAGTGTTTCTGCATGTGAAATGAAATACTAGCAAGGGGTTATATGTGAATGTTTGTCATTAAAGTAATTGACAAAATTCTGAATAAATAAAAGGAGTTTTATTTAATGAGAGCTTGCATTAAATTTGGTGGAAATTTAATGGGAATTTGAGTGGGTTTTTGAGTGGAGGGAATTGAAAGGCTTTTGTGTGAGTGGAGTGTCCACCCACATGAATGAAAGGAGGGGAGGGGGCAGCCCCATGGCTGGGCGCATGGCCCCTTGGGTGCCCCCCTCTCCCTATAAAAGGAGCCCCCCTCCCTCTCTCTCACTCACACCTCCTCGTGAAGGATCTCTCTCCCCCTCTAGAATTTATCCCCCATGGTCTCGGACTAGCGAGATACATGTTCCCGGTGGCTATTCGGCAAGAAAGAGTTGTGCTTCCGCTGCATCGCTGGAGCGAGGAGGCGGAGGTTGCTCGGTGCCTCGAACGTGTGTGCGAGCACGGATGCGCTGCTGTTTTGCGGCGCTAGGACTTCCTCTCGATCTTGAGATCGGCAAGAGATCGTCTACATCAACCACGAGTTTGGACTCCTTAAGCTTTGTCGGTCTTCAAGGGTATGTTCTCTACAGATATACATCCGCCCATTGTTTGTATCTAGTAGATAGATCTTGGTACATAGTTGTTCCCATCGTAGGAAAATTTTTGTTTTCTATGCTGCGAACCCTACATTTTTACACCGCACCAACAGCTTGCCTCAGTCACTGACTAATGGGCCATTGTCCACCTCAGCTCTCATGTTAAAGAAATTGCATTTGTTACCGATTGGTTACCTACCCGAGTCAATGACATATGGGCCCTAGGCCATGTCACTTTCCACGTGGGACAAAGACCAGGTCAAACATGTTGACGTGGCTAAGGTGACGCGAGCATAATGTCATGCTGACATCAAGCTGGCCTCCACCACCAGAGGATGGTCGCTGGCGGCGAACCACTATGCTCTGATGGACAAGGTTGATGCTACTGGATAAAGGGAACCAAGGCGAACCTATTTGTGGTAACGCCGCTACTTAATGATCACCAGAAATACACCGGCGACGAGCTTCTGCAGCGTCCAATGGCGATGCTCAACGAAATGGGGTCTACGGTGCGAATTAGAAAACAAAACTAGGGTCCAGAGATGCGTAAGCTTACCCTAATGACGGTAGAGCGGTCGAGGAGGCTTGGGGAGGTGTGACGATGGCGAATCGACGGTAATGGCCACAACGGCCGAGGAAAAGGAATTCTCGATTTCATATGATTCCCGGCGAGCGGGCCTCCGTGCTGGGTCCTAGATGGTTCAGTCCACGACGGTGCGTCCAGCGGTGGCTACCACGAGGCGAGGGGTGGTCGGAGTTGACTGGAATGATGAACTCTGACGAGCTAGGTTTTCGGGTGAAGGAAGGAAGTGAGTCTGGAGAGCGAGATTGAGGATGAGAACGAGTAGGATTGTTGCGGTGGCCTTCTTATCCTATCCTAGCGACGGCGGCGTTGATCTTGGCGCAACGACGATGATGACGGCATCGGGCGGCGGCGAGCTCCTCCAGCGAGTTGTCTGTGTGCGTGAGGATGACGGCGATGGATATTTTGCGGATAACCCCCTGGCGATTCTATCAGCTCAACCCGAGGTCCTTTCCTGACCCCATTCGTCAGTCACAGATGGAACGATCTGGGCTCTGTATTGGGCTTTTGTGGGCTGCATATGGCGTTAGATAAGTATAGGTTTGTTGGGCCATGGCCAGGTAATGTTTTTATTTATTTTACCCTTTTTCTATTTTCTGTTTTCCTATTCATGTTTGAATTTGATTTTATATTTTGAACCTTTCTTTGTAGGATTTATTTGCTGGATCTTTGCAATAATACTAAAATATATTTGGTATCATTTGTGAACTTTTATTATATAATATTTTTATATTTATTTTATTTTCTCAATATGAACTCCTTTTTAATAATTTGAAGAAACTTTTCTTATTGTTTTTCTCTCCTCTTTTAGTTATGGATTTTTTAAATGATGTATTCTTATTTGTTTATGAGACTTAGCTCTAGTTGATTCAGAGTTTGAATATAAGTTTTTATATGTAGAAGTATCCTATATCCTTATTTGATGCATGGAATATAAAGGAAATTAATATAGTTATTACTACTCCATTAATTTGGAAAATGGCAATGTATATATTCTATTGTGATGAACAAAGTAATTTAAGGTTTTGAATTATGAATATTTACCCTAGGGTTTAGGTTTTTTTAATATACTTAGATTCCTTTATGGATATGAGTAAAGAATTAATAACTAAGCATATGGTCTTCTGTTTGTGATATTTGATGACATCACCTTTTATAATGGACAGTTATAATTATAATTTTTTTATAGAAAGGAATTGGTAAAGATATGCTTATAGGGTTTGCTATAGGAAAATATTCCTCTGAGGTAATATGGACATAAGATGATAGATCTATTATCATGAAATGGATATTCTACTTGATTTGGGATTTAGAATTAATTGTTTATCAAGAATAAATAGAAAAGTAATTTATAACATATAATTATATTTCATAATCCTGGATTTCTAATTAAGGAATTCCTATCCTAGATATAATACTTCTTCCTATCCATCATCATGGTTAGTATGATGAGCTTTACTCATTAAAATCTTATTATTTATATATCATTCTTCTAAACTCATGGATGAATCCAATGAGTTTGATATCAAAGCATTTCATAGTTTTCTTATATCCTTGCTTGATTATACCCACTATATTACTATTGAAAATATGTTGGAATTATGCCCTAGAGGCAATAATAAAGATGTTATTATTATAATTCTTGTTCATGATAAAGTTTATATTCCATGCTAGAATTGTATTAAGCGGAAACTTTGATACTTGTGTGGTTTATGAACAACACCGTGTCCCTAGTACGCCTCTATGGACTAGCTCATTGATTAATGATGGTTAAGGTTTCCTAACCATAGACATGAGTTGTCAATTGATAATGAGATCATGTCATTGGGAGAATGATATGATGGACAGACCCAAATCAAGCAGAGCAATTAGATCGTGTCATCGTGTTCATCTTTGCGAAGCTTTTTCTTATGTCAAATATTGTATTCCTTAGACCATGAGATAATGCAACTCCCTGGTATTGGAAGAAAGCTTTGAGGTCATCAAACGTCATCCTATGAGAGGGTGATCATAAAGGTGTCTCTCAGGTGATCGGAAAGTACTTGTTGGGTTGTATGTATCGAGATGGGATTTGTCCCTCCCAAGTCGGAGAGATATACTTCGGGCCCACTCGGTAATCGATATCAACACCGCTTGCAAGCTAGTGGTTAAGGAGTTAATCACAAAGTGATATCGGATTACGGAACGAGTAAAGTGCTTGCTGTGAACAAGATTGAACTAGGTATTCCGATGCCAACGATCGAATCTCGGGCAAGTAAAATATCGCGTGACGAAGGGAATATATATGGGATTAATTGAATCCTGGCATCGTGGTTCATCCGATATGATCATCGATGAATATGTGGGATTCAATATGGATTTCCAGACCCCGCTGTTGATTATTGATAGAAGATCATGTCTGCATATTCTCGAACCCGTACGGTCACACACTTAACATGTCTCGACGCTAGGATAGAATGGATAATTGGTTTATGAGTTTTTGTTCGGAGTCTCGGATGAGATCCAGGACATCATGAGAGGTTTCGGAATGGTCCGGAGAATAAGATTCATATAAGGGAAAGCAGTTTTTGGATTTCTGAATTGTTTCGGAATGTTCGGTATTATACCGAAAGCTTCTAAAACCTTCCGGAGTGGGACCAACGTGGCCCCACTTGTCGGGAGGGGGCGTGGGCCTACGAGGGAGTGCCCTGGCCGCATTGGGCCAGGGGCACAAGGCCCCATAGGCCCAGCCGGCCAAGCCCTAGGGGAAACCCTAGGGAGAACTTCTAGAAGGGGGGAAACTTGCCCCCCACTCCACCCCATGTGGCCGCCGGCCCTAGGGTTTTGAGGAGGGGCAAGGGCAGCCGGACAGCCCTCTATATAAAGAGGGCAGGGGCACACCCTCCCCCCACACCTCCTCAAACCCTAGCCGCCTAGTTGCTGCCCTCCTCTCTCTCTCTCTCCCGACTGCGCGTAGGCAAAGCCGTGCCGTCGTGTTGTAGATCCAATCTATCTCTCCACCCCACTTGCTGGACTGAGGAAGGAGGATATGTCGAGGTGCCGTACGTGTGCATATCTCGGAGGCGTCGCCACTTGCGGCATTGGATCGGATCGGATCGCGAGGAGGAGAAGTCTAGTACGACTACATCAACCACGTTTCGTTGAATGTTCCGCTGTGCGGTTTCTTCAAGGGTATGAAGATCTCATCTATCCCCCTCGTTGTTTGCATCTCCTAGATTAGATCTTGGCTTTCCCGTTCGCATCCGTAGAAATTTTTTGATTTACTATGATGCGAAACCCTTCAGTGGTATCAGAGCTAGATCTATGCGTAGATGTGTTTCACGAGTAGAACGCAACATGCTTGTTGCGGGCGTTGATGTTTTCTGTTGCAAGCCTCTTGTTGTGTACTTCTTATGATGCGGGATAGTGATATCTAAGCGGTCCAGGCCAACTTTACGCGACCTCGTTCGCGAGACCGGCTCCGCACTTGACGTGTGGCTTGTTCCACACATGCGGCTGGTGGATGCCAGTTTCTCTCACTATAGTTGTCATGGGATTTACACCGGATGTTGGCAACCATAATATCACCGTTGTGGCTTTCCGTAGGTAAGAATCGTTCTTAGCTTGTTACTCCCATAAGCCACGTAAAACATGCAACAACAAAGTAGAGGCGTCTAACTTGTTTTTACAGGGAGTGTTTCTGTGATATGGTATGGCCCAAGATGTGATGTGTATGTTGTATGCAATTATCATGTTTTAGATCTTTTGTAATATTTCACAACTTGCATGTCGATGAGTACACAACCGGCAGGAGCCATATGGTTGTCTTTATAATTGTGTATGACCTGTGTGTCAACTTCTTATACGCCATGTAATAGCTTTACTTTATCACTAAGTAGTTAGCAATAGTTGTAGTTGCTATTCGTGGTGGAGGCAATCATGGTGGAGTGATGGAGATCATGCTGGCGCGCACAAGATGGAGATCATTGCGCGGAGATTGGCTATACCATGTCACATAAAATTATATGCATGTGATGTTTATCCTTTTATGTATCTTATTATGCTTAGATCGCGACGGTAGCATTATAAGATGATTCCTCACTTAAAGATCAAGATAAAACTGTGTTCTCCCCATGTATGCACCGTTGCGAAAGTTCGTCGTGTTCAAGCACCACGTGATGATCGGGTGCTATAAACTCTACGTTCACATACAACGGGTGCAAGCCAGTTTTGCACACGCGGAAATACTTGGGTTTAACTTGACGAGCCTAGCATGTACAGACATGGCCTCGGAACACACGAACCGAAAGTTTAAGCATGAGTCATATGAATGATATGATCGACACTTTGTTGTCCACCATTGAAACCACATCTCTTCTCGTGAAGATCGGATTAGGTGTGGTGAATTTGGATCATGTTCACTAAAAAACTTGAGGGATGTTGAATTTAGTGGGAGTTCATCTAGTAATTTGATTAAGTTGAACTAGTTATCATGAACATAGTCTAAATTGTTGTTGCAAATTTTGTAGATCAAATGGCTAAGTCCAACTTCAACGTTTTTGCTGAGAAAGAAAAGCTTAAGAACAATGGGTCTAACTTCACCAACTGGTTTCGCAATCTGAGAATCATTCTCGCTGGCAGACAAAAGGACTATGTCCTTGAGAAAGCGCTAGGTGACGCCCCTGCTGTAGATGCGCCGGCTGATGAGAAAGTTGTTTATCAGTCGCGCAAGGATGATTATGGTGTGATTAAGAGCAGCATGTTGTTTGCTATGGAATCGGACCTTCAAAATCGTTTTGAGGAGTTCGCCGGGCCCTTTGAGATTCTTGAAGAACTGAAAACCATGTTTCAGAATCAGGCCCGTTCTGAGAGATATGAGATCTCTGAGAAATTCTTTAACTGCAAGATAGAGGATGGGAGTTCCGTTAGTGAGCACGCCATTAAGATGTCGGGCTACACTCAACGCCTTGAGCAACTGGACTACAAGATTCCAGAGGAGCTCAAGATTGACAGAGTTCTGCAATCACTCCCTCCTAGCTACAAAGGTTTTGTAGTTACTCACAATCAGATTGGTTCCACTGATACAATCACTGAGCTCTTCGCTAAGCTGAAAGCTGCGGAGGTGGACATCAAGAAAGATAATCATTTTTGGATGGTCAACAAGCCCCCCATCTTTAAGAAGGTAAGGGTGCAAATAAGTCCTTCAATAAAGGCAGCGGCAAGCGTGCTGCCCCTGCTGAGAAGAAGCTCAAGTCTGGACCTAAGCCAGACACTGAGTGCTTCTATTTCAAGGACAAGGGTCACTGGAAACGCAACTGTCCGAAGTACTTAGCGGACAAGAAGTCTGGCACCATCAAAGGTATATTTGATATACATGTTATTGATGTTTACCTTACTAGCGCTCGTTGTAGTGCCTGGGTATTTGATACTAGTTTAGTTGCTAATATTTGTAACTCGAAACAGGAGCTACAAAATAGATAGCGGCTAGCGAGGTATGAGGTGACGATGAGCGTTGGCAACGGATCAAGAGTTGATGTGATGGCCTTCGGCACGCTCTCCTTAGTTTTACCTTCGGGATTAGTTTTAAACCTTAATAAATGTTATTATGTTCCTGCGTTGAGCATGGACATCATATCTGGATCGTGTTTATTGCAAGACGGTTATTCATTTAAATCGAAGAATAATGGTTGTTCTATTTATATGAGTAACATCTTTTATGGTCATGCACCTGCTATGAATGGTTTATTTCTTTTGAATCTCGAAAGCAATGAAACACACATCCATAACATTGAGGCTAAGAGATGCAAGGTAGATAGTGATAATACGACTTATTTGTGGCACTGCCGTCTAGGTCATATTGGTGTAAAACGCATGAAGAAACTTCATTCTGATGGACTTTTGGAGTCTCTTGATTTTGAATCATTTGACACGTGTGAGCCATACCTCATGGGCAAGATGATCAAAACCCCGTTCTCCGGAGCAACGGACTTGTTGGAAATCATACATACCGATGTATGCGGACCAATGAGTGTTTAGACGCGCGGTGGATATCGCTATTTTCTCACTTTTACTGATGACTTAAGTAGATATGGGTATATCTATTTAATGAAACATAAATCTGAAACATTTGAAAAGTTCAAAGAATTTCAGAATGAAGTGGAAAACCATCGTAACAGGAAAATTAAATTTCTACGATCCGATCGTGGAGGTGAATATTTGAGTTATGATTTTCTCACGCATCTTAAAGCAAGCGGAATAGTTTCGCAACTCACGCCACCCGGAACACCATAGCGCAATGGTGTGTCTGAACGCCGGAGTCGAACTTTATTCGATATGGTGCGATCAATGATGTCTCTTACAGATTTGCCGTTATCATTTTGGAGTTATGAATTAGAAACCGCTGCATTCACTTTAAATAGGGCACCATCTAAATTCGTTGAGACGATACCGTTTGAACCGTGGTTTGGTGCTAAACCTAAGTTGTCGTTTCTTAAAGTTTGGGGATGCGAAGCTTACGTCAAGAAGTTGATGCCGGACAAGCTTGAACCCAAAGCGGAGAAATGCGTCTTCATAGGATACCCTAAGGAAACGATTGGGTATACCTTCTATCACAGATCCGAAGGCAAAAGTGTTTGTCGCAAAGAACGGATCCTTTCTTGAGAAGGAGTTTCTCTCGAAAGAAGTGAGTGGGAGGAAAGTAGAGCTAGACGAGGTTATTGAACCTTCTCTTGAGTTGGAGAGTAGCGCAGCACCTGAAATTGTTCTATTGCCGTCTACACCAACAATAGAGGAAGCTAATGACAAGGATCATGAAGCTTCGGATGATGCTACTACTGAATGTCGCAGGTCGACAACGTCACGTGCCCCTCCTGAGTGGTCCGGCAACCCTGTCTTAAATGTCTTGTTAGTAGACAACAGTGAACCTGCGAACTATGAGGAAGCAATGATGAGCCCAGACTCTGAGAAATGGCTAGAGGCCATGAAATCCGAATTAGGATCCATGAGCGAAAACCAAGTATGGACTTTGGTGGACCCTCCTAGCGACCGAAAGGCCATTGAGTGCAAATGGTTTTCAAGAAGAAAACGGACGTGGATGGTAATGTTACTGTCTATAAAGCACGGCTTGTCGCGAAAGGTTTTCGACAAGTTCAAGGTGTTGACTACGATGAGACTTTCTCTCCCGTAGATATGTTTAAGTCTATTCAGATTTTATTAGCAATTGCTGTGTTTCATGATTATGAAATATGGCAGATGGATGTCAAGACTGTGTTCCTCAATGGCAACATTAATGAAGAGTTGTATATGATGCAACCCGAAGGTTTTGTCGATCCTAAGGATGCTGATAAGGTGTGCAAACTTCAGCGTTCCATTTATGGACTGAAGCAAGCATCTCGGAGTTGGAACCTTCGTTTTGATCAAGTGATCAAGAGCTTTGGATTTGTTCCAAATTGCTACGAAGCTTGTATCTACAAGAAAGTGAGTGGGAGATCAGTGACATTTTTGGTACTATATGTGGATGACATATTGATTATTGGAAATGACATTGACATGCTTAACGATGTGAAGAGTTATTTGAACAAATGTTTTTCAATGAAAGACCTAGGGGAAGCTGCTTATATATTGGGCATCAAAATCTATAGAGATAGACAAAGATGCCTGATAGCTTTAAGCCAAAGTACATACCTAGACAAAGTTCTGAAAAGGTTCAGAATGGATAAGGCAAAGAAAGGTTTAGTGCCTATGTTGTCAGGTAAGATATTGAGCAAGGCTCAGTGTCCAGCTACGGTAAACGATAGAGAAGCTATGAGCAAAGTGCCTTATGCCTCGTCCATAGGTTCTATCATGTATGCCATGCTATGTACTAGACCGGATGTGTCCAATGCTCTTAGTTTGACGAGCACATACCAAAGTGATCCAGGAGTGGAACACTGGACAGCCGTGAAGAACATCCTAAAGTATTTAAATAGGACTAAAGAAATGTTCTTAGTCTATGGAGGTGATGAACATCTCGTCGTAAAAGGTTACGTCGATGCTAGTTTTGACACCGACAAGGATGATTCTAAATCTCAGACAGGATACGTTTATATTTTGAATGGAGGAGCTGTGAGCTGGAGAAGCTGCAAGCAAAGCGTGATCGCGGGATCTACAGTAGAAGCGGAATACATGGCTGCTGCAGAAGCATCAAGTGAAGGAGTTTGGATCAGGAACTTCATCATTGAGCTTGGAGTGGTTCCAAGTGCCTTGGACCCACTGGAGATATTGTGTGACAACACTGGCGCCATAGAACTGGCTAAGGAACCAAGATATCATCCAAAGACGAAGCACATCAACTGCAAGTTTCATATAATTCGAGATTATATAACAGATGGAGATCTGAAGATTAGCAAAGTACATACGGATCTGAATGTCGCAGATCTGTTGACTAAACCTCTTCCACAAGGAAAACATGATCAGCACCTTACTGACATGGGTGTTAGATTGTTTCCAGATGTAAACTAGATTATTGACTCTAGTGCAAGTGGGAGACTGTTGGAATTATGCCCTAGAGGCAATAATAAAGATGTTATTATTATAATTCTTGTTCATGATAAAGTTTATATTCCATGCTAGAATTGTATTAAGCAGAAACTTTGATACTTGTGTGGTTTATGAACAACACCGTGTCCCTAGTACGCCTCTATGGACTAGCTCATTGATTAATGATGGTTAAGGTTTCCTAACCATAGACATGAGTTGTCAATTAATAATGAGATCATGTCATTGGGATAATGATATGATGGACAGACCCAAATCAAGCAGAGCAATTAGATCGTGTCATCGTGTTCATATTTGCGAAGATTTTTCTTATGTCAAATATTGTATTCCTTAGACCATGAGGTAATGCAACTCCCTGGTATCGGAAGAAAGCTTTGAGGTCATCAAACGTCATCCTATGAGAGGGTGGTCATAAAGGTGTGTCTCAGGTGATCGGAAAGTACTTGTTGGGTTGTATGTAACGAGATGGGATTTGTCCCTCCCAAGTCGGAGAGATATACTTAGGGCCCACTCAGTAATCGATATCAACACCGCTTGCAAGCAAGTGGTTAAGGATTTAATCACAAAGTGATATCGGATTACGGAACGAGTAAAGTACTTGCTGTGAATGAGATTGAACTAGGTATTCCGATGCCAACAATCGAATCTCGGGCAAGTAAAATATCGCGTGACAAAGGGAATATATATATGGGATTAATTGAATCCTGGCATCGTGGTTCATCCGATATGATCATCGATGAATATGTGGGAGTCAATATGGGTTTCCAGACCCCGCTGTTGATTATTGATAGAAGATCATGTATGCATATTCTCGAACCCGTAGGGTCACACACTTAACGTGTCTCGACGCTAGGATAGAATGGATAATTGGTTTATAAGTTTTTGTTCGGAGTCTCGGATGAGATCCAGGACATCACGAGAGGTTCCGGAATGGTCTGGAGAATAAGATTAATATAAGGGAAAGCAGTTTTTGGATTTCGGAATGTTCGGTATTGTACCGGAAGTTTCTAGAACCTTCCGGAGTGGGACCAACGTGGCCCCACTTGTCGGTAGGGGGAGTGGGCCTATGAGGGAGTGCCCTTGCCGCATTGGGCCAGGGGCACAAGGCCCCATAGGCCCAGCCGGCCTAGCCCTAGGGGAAACCCTAGGGAGAGCTTCTAGAAGGGGGGAAACCCCGCCGGCCCTAGGGTTTGGAGGAGGGGCAAGGGCAGCCGGCCAGCCCTCTATATAAAGAGGGCAGGGGCGCACCCTCCCCCCACACCTCCTCAAACCCTAGTCTCCTAGTTGCTGCCCTCCTCTCTCTCTCTCTCTCCCGACTGCGCGTAGGCGAAGCCCTGCCGCAGAAACTCTCCACCTTTGCACCACGCCATCGTGTTGTAGATCCAATCTATCTCTCCACCCCACTTGCTGGACCGAGGAAGGAGGAGACGTCGAGGTTCCGTACGTGTGCATCTCTCGGAGGTGTCGCCACTTGCGGCGTTGGATCGGATCGGATCGCGAGGAGGATAAGGCTAGTACGACTACATCAACCACGTTCCGTTGAACGTTCCGCTATGCGATTTCTTCAAGGGTATGAAGATCTCATCTACCCCCCCTCGTTGTTTGCATCTCCTAGATTAGATCTTGGCTTTCCCGTTCGCGTTCGTAGAATTTTTTTTATTTACTATGCTGCGAAACCCTTCAAAATCTTCAATCCAACAAGTAGTTCTTTCAAACTCCACTCATAACCTTCCTTCATCCTTCATCACTAATATTTCTCTAATAGTTGTATGCATCCAACTACCTTTCTCTGAGTTGTCTATCCTTTAAGATTAATAACACTACTTCTATAACTCTATGCTATACTAGCTTTAACTGAATAATATCATCTTAGATTCACTTTACTCCAATAACTCTCACTCCAACCCTAAATCATATTTATGTGGTTTGTAATGACTACTCTAGGATAACTTATCTCTACTAGGGTTTCAATCATGTTTTATCCACCAATACCACTTATACATGACATAAGTACTCAATCTTGGTGAATAAGGCTTGATCATTATAATCTTGTGACCTTTTATGGTTTAGGTTTCTAGTTGGCTAATCAAGGCTTCTATCCATACAACATTGCAGTTGTATGATAATTATCTTATGTTTAGTTCAATTGGATTAAGAGATATAATTCATTGACTATACCTACTTGATCCAATAGGACTACTCCTGGCAACTATCTTTAGTATTCATCCTCGTAATCTCCTTTACTACCATATGATTAGATAATATAAATAGTTCTTATATTTATCCAGGAGGAATTTAACTTCATAAATTATCCTGTTAATTGGATTCTTTTCAATCTTTCCCATCCTATAGATGATTTCTAAAGCTAACATCACTATTTACCTCTTCTTAATTGTTTCTATATAGGCACTTTAATTATACACTATGATATGGTCAAGAGTTGATAGATTGAGATCTGGTGATTCAATAGTTGATTCCTCAACATTAATGAACATCAGATATTGAAATATAACTCAATATGGATGATAAGGATTGATATGGAAAGAAAGATATAGGTGCATGATCTAAACTTAGTTTCTACTTACGAAGTAGGGTTAAATATTACCATGATACTCAGGATGTATGCAGATGAGATTAAGATATAGTTGTTACATTCTTATTATTTGTGTTATATCCTTATCTTGGTACTTATGAGTGATTATAATGAATATTATAGTATGATCACCTAATGATCAAGTATAATTCACATTGTATTAAGGTTTAACTTATAGTACATTTGATCTACCCTTAGATCAAATCTCCCTTACCCAAAATAAGGTTTTAGCAAAGGTCTTATAAAACTTATCGCAGTCAACTTTATGATCTACTTCAATTCCATCAAGCTAAGAGAAGCTTCATTCAATTTGACAAGTTCTTTTTTAGAAGCGCGAAAATTATTCGGATTTTCTATGCATGAATGCAATGCACACATCTGGGTTCAGGTTAGTTTTTAAGCTCTAATGCTGGGATGTTACACAAGTGATCCATTGTTTCTTCAATGTTCCAATTGAAGTATTTTTTTGCGGGTACTGCCAATTGAACTACCTCCTCCGATCCAAATTATTGGAATTAAATTTTAGTGCTAGATATATCCGAATCTAGACAATTCTAAGACTATTAATTGGGATTTGAGAGAGTATTAACAGCTGCATAGCCACCGAAAGTAATAACGCAATGTGAAGAAGTTGAGAATGATGTAAGCACGGAGGGACGAAAAAGAAGCGGTCGAAGGAACTGATTCAGCGTCTGATCCAGGTAACTTTTTGTTTCTTGAGTGGGTAGTGATCCAGGTAACTGACTGAGAGGAGCGCTGCAGATCTTTAGACGCGCTGCCATCTTCGTGGGCCGTCTGGTGGGCTAGATGAGCATAGGATTTCGGGTTTCATATGCGGGCCTATTGATCTGGTCTGAATTATAAATTTCTATTGTTGAGCCTTTTTTGTTTGAGATCCTCTAACCTTGGACCTGGGTGGGGGTTTGGTTCGATGGTTCGTTTTCATGAAACGGAATGTGTTGGAATTTGGTTAGTTTTTGTTGGAAATAAGCAATAATCCATATGATTTAATCCGAATAATAAATTGATAGAGCATGATCATACAAACGGTACTAAAACCAATTATGCAGATCAACAAAGTAGATGAACAGATTACATCTATAGGAGATAAACCTATCACATCTACACCAAACGCTAGAACAGAGAACTCTAGCATAATCCGAAAAAGATAGTTAAGGATCACATATAGTGTTGGCTGAATAGCAGCCGCAGCGGTCGCAGCAACGTCGCCCATGTTGAGGTTGTCGAAGAGATTGGTGACATCCGGGAAGAAGTCGTCGTTCGGGAACTCGTCGTCGGACAACGTCATGGTTTCCAGTAGTCGCGCTTCAGCGCTTCCCAAAAACCTGATCGCCCCTCACCCGTACAGGTTCACGAGAGATAGGGTTCCAGAGGCCTACTGTCCCGATCTGCGGTGCACGCCGCAAGACGGGATGAGGAAGACGAAAGCGGCAGCGCAAGGTTCTGGAGGTAGGCGCGTGTGTGGATTGATTCACCGATTAGGTTTAGCGCAGACGCTTATATAGTGCAGGTTAGGGAGATCGTGGGCTCAACCCACATCCGAGTCGGTAACAGCCATGTCCATAAAAACTGGACACGGCTGTAATTAACGCGTCCGTTAATGACTCATAATCATTTTCCCAACCAGCAAAATAAAGCTCGGCTCGGCGAGATTTCGGCAATCCGCGGCGCGTGCGCGTCGTGACGAGGCGAGACAGGCGGCGTCGGAGGAGGAGTGCGCGAGGGCTACTCTTCTTGTCACACCTTGGTGAGTGGTGCAACACTCTACTATATAAGGTGGTCCAACTCCTCTTCAACTAGCAATGTGGGACTAAACTTTAGAACCACTAGCACAGCCATATGCTGCCATATACAAGTGGGCCAAAGAGAATTTCAGAATTTTTCTAATGGGTCAGCAGCCCAAAACTCATCAAATTCCAACAATCCCCCACAAAGTCTCATTGGCACATCACATCACTTTTATTCCAGAACATTGTTTTATATACCGGTGTGTAGTGGAGACTCTAAAGTTGAACTTCCACGTTAAACTTCATGCTACACTAGCTAGCAACTTGAATAGTGGACTATGCCTTGAACTACAAGTTTTCCGCGTGCTAGTTTCACACAAAATCTAGACCGGTACAGGGCTGCTGTCGGCTTCCCCGCGGTTTGGAGCTTATGCGTCATACTCGGCCTTTCATGAGTTTATTAGAGAGCACCCAACTCTCACGGACTGCGACATTTGACAGTCAGACTCATATAGGTGTGTTACTCAAGATATGTTCTGTAGGACAACATCTCCGCTTATAAAAAGCCACTTGGAACACATTAAGATAAATATCAACCTGCCATGCAGATTAAGAGAGTATTACATCTTTATGGAGATGTAAATATAATATGGGGATACTCTCCTCTCAGCAGACCAACAGCTTGTCTCCCAGCTCTAATTCACGGATCTCCGATCATATAGAGTTGGTTGCCACTAGGATCAACTCACAGCGTGGGTCTCAAACCCATCTCCCTCGATGCATTATCTATCATATTGCGTGATAAACCCTTTGTGAAGGGATCTGCCAGGTTTTTAGATGTTTGGATATAATCCAACGTAGTAACTCCAGAGTTTCTCAGTTTCCTGACAGATTTCAATCTCCTCTTCACATGCCTTGATGACTTCATATTGTCCTTAGAACTGTTTACTTTCACGATCACAGTTTGATTATCACAGTTCATCGGGATGGCGGGTATTGGTTTTTCAACCACAGGTAATTCCATCAAGAGCTCACAAAGCCACTCTGCTTCAACAGTGGCTGTGTCTAATGCTGTGAGTTCTGCTTCCATTGTTGACCTCGTTAAGATGGTCTGCTTGCAAGACTTCTAGGAAACAGCGCCACCACCAAGTGTAAACAAGTAACCACTTGTGGCCTTAATTTCATCAGCATCAGATATCCAGTTTGAATCACTATAACCCTCAAGTACCCGTGGATACCCAGTATAGTGAATACCATAACTCGCAGTGCCTTTCAAATAGCGCAAAACTCTTTCAAGAGCATGCCAATGATCATCTCCAGGATTTGACACAAGTCGACTCATTTTGCTTACAGCAAAGGAGATGTCAGGTCTAGTAGCGCTGGCTAAATACATGAGCGAGCCAATAATTTGAGAATATCTCAATTGATCTTTAGCAGTCCTTCGATTCTTTCGAAGTAGCACACTCAGATCATAAGGCGTTGGAGAAGAATTGCAGTCACTATGCCCGAAGCGACTCAATATCTTTTCCACATAGTGAGACTGAAGCAGTGTAATCCCACCATTGTCATCCTTTAGTAGCTTGATGTTTAATATTACATCAGCCACTCCCAAGTCCTTCATCTCAAAGCAGCGAGATAGGAACTCTTTGACCTCCTCGATAACAACGAGGTTGGTCCCGAATATCAATATGTCATCAACATAGAGACACATAATAACTCCCTCGCCCCCACCATGGCGATAGTACACACATTTGTCAACTTCATTTACAACAAAGCCTTCAGCAGTTAAAGTTCTTTCAAACATCTCGTGCCACTGCTTAGGAGCTTGCTTAAGACCATACAAAGACTTCACTAACTTACACACCTTTCCTTCTTGTCCATCTATTACAAATCCGTCAGGCTGATCCATATAAATTTCCTCATCTAGCTCTCCATTTAGAAAAGCTGTCTTAACGTCCATTTGATGAACGAGAAGACCATGTGAGGCACAAATAGTGGTCAATCTGGCTACAGGTGAGTAGGTATCGAAGAAGTCTTCACCTTCCTTTTGGGTATAACCCTTAGCCATAAGACGTTCCTTGTACTTTTCAATAGTACCATCAGGTCTAAGCTTTTTCTTGAACACCCATTTACATCATACAGATTTACACCCATAAGGATGATCGGTGATTTCCCAAGTACCATTAGCTAAGATAGAGTCCATCTCACTTCGGACAGCTTCCTTCCAGTAGTCAGCATCTTGAGATGCATAGGCTTCTGAAATAGAAGTGGGAGTATCATCCACAAGGTACACAATGAAATCATCACCAAACGACTTGGCAGTCCTTTATCTCTTGCTCCTTTTTGGGAGCTTCATTGTCATCCTCCACAGGATCATCAGAGTGTTCTATCGGCATAGTGGGTTCAGGAATTATAGAAAATTCCTGACTAGATGAACTAGTCATCTCCTGATTTGATGAACTGGACATACCTTTCATAGGAAAGATGTCCTCAAAGAAAGTCGCATCATTCGACTCCATAATTGTACCAACATGCATGTCGGATACCTCAGATTTTACTATCAAAAATCTATAGCCAATGCTATGAAAAGCATATCCCAGAAAAACACAATCAACGGTTTTTGGTCCAAGCTTTCGCTTCTTGGGTATTGGAATATTGACTTTCGCCAAACAACCTCAAGTTCGTAAGTAAGAGAGTTTAAGACTTTTCTTTTCCCATTCCTCAAATGGAGTCATGGTTTTATACTTTACAGGAACACGGTTTAGGACATGACACGCAGTCATTAGCGCCTCCCCCACCATTCCTTTGAAAGACCTGATGTATCTAATCTGGCGTTAACCAAATCCGTTAGAGTGCGGTTCTTCCTTTCGGCCACCCCATTTGACTGAGGTGAGTAGGGAGGCGTCCTCTCATGTATAATACTGTGTTCCATACATAATAAATCAAATTCGTTTGACAAGTACTCTCCACCACGATCCGACCTTAGCCGCTTGATTTTAAGAGCAAGTTGGTTTTCTGCCTCAGCTTTATAGATTTTAAAGTATTTCAAAGCTTCATCTTTAGATTTCAGAAGATAAACATAGCAGTATCTAGTGGACTCATCAATCAACGTCATAAAGTATCTTTTTCCACCTTTTGTCAACACACCATTCATCTCACAAAGATCTGAATGTATAAGTTCTAGCGGTGCTAAGTTTCTCGGTTCCGCAGCCGTATGAGACTTGCGGGGTTGCTTTGCTTGCACACAAACTTGGAACTTAGAATCTTTGACAGTGGTAAATTTCGGAATTAAACTCATATTGGCTAGCCGCATCATGCAACCAAAGTTAATATGACAGAGTCGTGAATGGAAAACATTGGACTCATTATCATTGCACACATGATTAATAACTTTAGTACATGAGTCTGACAAAGAAAAGCGGAACAGACCTCTGCACTCATAACCCTTTCCAACAAATTGTACATACTTAGAAATTACAACTTTATTGGACTCAAAAACCAACTTAAAGCCATCTCGACATAAAAGCGAACCGATGACGAGATTATTATTGATGGAGGGAACGTGCTGCACATTCTTCAGCTGTACGGTCTTCCCCGAAGTAAACTTCAGATCTACCGTACCAACACCATGAACAGAAGCACGTGAGCCATTTGCCATCAGCACGGAAGAGGTCCTTGAGACCTGATAAGAGGAAAACATGGAAATATCAGAACATACATGTGTATTCGCACCCGTGTCTATCCACCAATCAGGAGAATGACATACTGAAAGGATAGTAGGTAAAATACCGTACCCAGCATCCTTCATCTCAGTATCGCTAATAACAACATTAGCGGCCTTTCCGCTGTTTCCATGTTGACGCTTGTTAAAGCGATTAGGGCAGCTAGGAGCCCAATGATCAGGATCACCACAGACGTGGCAAGAGCCTTTCCTCTTATCATTTTTCTTCTTGAAGTTGGTTGAGTGCGTGGCCTTGTTCTTTCCATCAAACTTCCCCTTTCCTTCAGTTTTGTTCTTATTCTTGAACTTGTGGGATTGAAAGTTTTTCATCTGCACCAAATTGGCAGTAGAACCTCCCTCAAATCCTCGAGCAGTTTTGTCCTTTGCTCTCGCTTTCTCTTCCACATGAAGAGACCCAATGAGATTTGTAACGGAAAACTCTTGTCTCTTATGTTTCAGAGAAGTAGCAAAGTTCCTCCATGAGGGAGGAAGCTTGGCAATAATGCCACCAGCCACAAATTTGTCCGGTAAGGAACACTTGAACTTCTCAAGTTCTTTGGCAAGTGATTGTATCTCATGAGCTTGCTCAACGACGGAGCGCTCATCAACCATTTTGTAGTCATAGAATTGCTCCATGATATACAACTCAGTTCCAGCGTCCGAGACCCCAAACTTGGCCTCGAGCGCTTCCCACGCGTCCTTGCCATTATCAAATGACATACGGGTCAACAATGTTGTCCCCAAGAACACCGAACAAAGCCGCCATAAACATGGTATCGGGTTTCTTAAAGTTCGCTTCCTGCTCAGCAGAAAGATCTCCTTCAGGCTTGCCAAGAGTGGCGCTATAACAGTTTAGGTTTTCAAACCATAGAACTGCTCTCTTGCGCCATCTCTTATAGTGCATGCCATCAAAAGGAGGCGGCCTAGTAGCCGCGGCTACACCAGTGGAATTCAGTTGCCTATAATCAGGTTTTTGGATTGTTGGAAATATAAGCAATAATACATATGATTTAATACGAATAATAAATTGATAGAGCATGATCATACAAACGGTACTAAAAGCAATTATGCAGATCAACAAAGTAGATGAACAGATTACATCTATAGGAGATAAAACTATCATATCTACACCAAACGCTAGAACAGAGAACTCTTGCATAATCCAAAAAAGATAGTTAAGGATCACATACAGTGTAGGCTGAATAGCAGCCGCAGCGGTCGCAGCAGCGTCGCCCATGTTGATATTGTCGAAGAGATTGGTGATGTCCGGGAAGAAGTCGTCGTTCGGGAACTCGTCGTCAGACGACGTCGTGGTTTCCAGTAGTCGCGCTTGAGCGCTCCCCAAAAACCTGATCGCCCCTCACCCGTACAGGTTCACGAGAGATGGGGTTCCAGAGGCCTACTGTCCCGATCTGCGGTGCACGCCGCAAGCCGGGATGAGGAAGACGAAAGCGGCAGCGCAAGGTTCTGGAGGTAGGCGCGTGTGTGGATTGATTCACCGATTAGGTTTAGCGCAGACGCTTATATAGTGCAGGTTAGGGAGATCGTGGGCTCAGCCCACGTCCGAGTCGGTAACAGCCACGTCCATAAAAACTGGAAACGGCTGTAATTAACGCGTCCGTTAATGACTTATAATCATTTTTCCCAACCAGCAAAATAAAGCTCGGCTCGGAGAGATTCCCGCAACCCGCAACCCGCGGCGCACACGCGTCGTGACGAGGCGAGGCAGGCGGCGTCGGAGCTGGAGTGCGCGAGGGCTACTCTTCTTGTCACACCTTAGTGAGTGGTGCAACACTCTACTATATAAGGTGGTCCAACTCCTCTTCAACTAGCAATGTGGGACTAAACTTCAGCACCACTAGCACAACCATATGCTGCCATATACAAGTGGGCCAAAGAGAATGTCAGAATTTGTCTAATGGGCCAGCAGCCCAAAACTCATCAAATTCCAACAGTTTTGAGCTGCTGACTCATTAGGCAAATTTGAAATTCTTTTTAGCCCACTTATACATGGCAGTATATGGTTGTGCTAATGATGCTAAAGTTTAGTCTCATATTGCTAGGAGAAGAGGAATTGGACCATCTTATATAGTAAAGTGTTGCACCACTCACTAAGGCGTGAAAAAGAGAGAAGCCCTCGCGTATTTCTCCTCCGACGCCGCCCGCCTCGCCACGATACGCACACGGGGTTACGGGGATCTCACCGAGCCGAGCTTTATTTTGCTGCCACAGATCGGGACAGTAAGCCTTCGGACCCCGCCTCTCGTGAACCTGTACGGGATGAGGGACGATCAAGTTTTTGGGGAGCGCGACTACTGGCAACCACGACGTCATCCGATAACAACTTCTTTCCGGGCGTCACCAACCTCTTCGACAAGCTCAGCATGGGCGACAAAGCAGCCGCTACTATTCAGCATACACCGTATATGATTCCCAACTCTCTTTCTTAGATTATGTTAGAGTTCTTTATTCTAGCATTTGGTATAGATGTGATAGATTTATCTTCTATAGATGTAATCTGTTTATCTACTTTGTTGATCTGTATAATTAGTTTTAATACTCTTCATATAATCATGCTTTTATCAGTTTATTATTCGAATGGGGCATATTTTTGCCACTCTTTGGATGCTTTGGAAAGCTCGCAACGACTTGCGTTTTAATACTCCTGAAGCGAATGGAGTAAGATTATTACTTGGACAGTTTCACAAGTTCATTGGGCTGCACAGCACAGGCAATCCTTTCTGCAGACAGGTAATTAAATCCGAGGACCGTGCGCTACCTGACGGCAACAGGTGCTCTCTAACTGTCCTTCCAAGATCAAATCCTTTGGAGACCCCCTTTTCTGTTCCTGTTGCATTTTGCGATGCGGCATACAATCCAGCGATAGATGAAAATGCTGCAGGCCATGATCCAGCGACAAAAGTTAAACTATTCATCAGCGCGGTTGCAAATACTGTCTCTTGGGTCTTGCAGGCGGAGACGTTGGCCCTTAACCTTGCTGTCCGACTGGTTCAGATGCACTCGGACGGACAGCAAGGTTCTGGTCGAGGCGGCAATGTCATGTCAGATGATTTGCTCTCGAGGAAGGGCCACTGGTTGATCAGACCTTCCCCTCCCTTGCTGATATTCCCTCAAGGTACCTCGTGTGCCAACAATAAGACGGCACACGCGCTTGCTAAGCGCGCCTTTCGGAATTCCCGCATGCACTTTGTTCAGGTGTAAAGCAAACTTGTTGTTTCCCTCTCTTTGTTTGTCTAGGTCCAGTTTGTGCAACTTCAGGGACAAGAACGCTAGCTTACAGGCAGTTCATTGCCTTGGTTGTACTTTATGTCTGCCTTTTGCCAGGCTTCAGGCACCCTGCCGGTTGCCTGCGTGTTTAAATAAAGCTTCACCTTGCCAAAAAAGAATTAAGTTTCATTCAGTTCAATAGATGAGTGAAATGGAGCTTTTCGCAAGAAAAAAAGAAATGGAGAAGTTTCATTCAGTTCACTCGATCAGTGAAATGGAGTACATACTTTTCGCAAGAAAAAAAATGGAGATTGCAAATTAAGTTTTATTCAGTTCACTCGATCAGTGAAATGGAATACAGTATATACTTTTCGCAAGAAAAAAAAGGAAATGGAGATTGCAAATTAGGTTTCCTTCAGCTCATTAAGTTTCATACTCCAAGAAAAAAAAAAGGAAATGGAGATTGCAAATTATGTTTCAGTAGTATAAAGCAACTGTTTTATAGAGTAGTACCTACTGCATTAATTACTAAACACCAAAAGACTAAGGTTGGCATGCGTGCATATGCTATGCAGCTAGCTTCAACTTGAACGCTCCTCCAAATATTCAGCTCCGGTATAAATATTTTTTGTTGAACAGGAACTCCTACATTATGTAAACGATCAAGGATATGAAATCCATGCTGCAGGTGCACTGTTCGAACGGTAGCATCTACCATGCCTCTTTAAGTACTTCTGCAAAAAAAAAAAGAGGATAGCGCTGCCTGAAAATATTTACGGCTCATTCAACAATTAAGAGAACTGGCAGGTTGAAACTCCAGATGTCTAGCGATATTCTGCCGTTTTACGCTTCAGTGAGATAGAAGCTGTAGAATCAAGTGTTTCGCAAAAAGAAGGCTGTAGAATCAAGTGATGTAATAATATACGATGCAGGGGTGTTATCTTAAACACTATCATTACCGGATCCTTGGCGCAATGGTAGCGCGTCTGACTCCAGATCAGAAGGCTGCGTGTTCGATTCACGTAGGGTTCAAATAATCCCTGAACAAATCCGGATCTTTTGTCCACCTCGAGTTCTGAGCGTTTTTTAGTGCCGCCTAAACATTTTTGTCAGAGCCGCTCTTTCGCGTCGTGGCAATGGCAATACGCGCCATCCAAGCTGCCCGTCGTGCCATTCCGCCCGATTAAAGGATTTTCGAGCGAGGTCCCAGATAGACATGGTAATACTAACCCTACTTTTTAACAATTGCCGATCTAAAGCTTCGGCATGCAAACACGACACTATACAAACACAACGATTTGTTCAGCGGCAATAAAAGATTTATTTTCTTCCCCTTCTCGGTTCTGTTTTGGATTGTTTCGTTACATTTTCATCTCGTTTTTATTGTCTTCTCTAATCATGTGTTTCTTGATTTGTTTATGTCCGGATGGTCTCTAATGATGCCCTTCATATAAAATTAGTAATGCTTTTAGAATCCATGGCCACCGATGTCTGAAGTAAGGGGTAGTCAACTGCTATGGCATGCATGTCTTTGTCTAGGTGTGAAGAATGGATGCCGCGCAACATATGTGATTTGTTAGTACTGACTCCCTTAACCAGGTTTGCAACCAACCGAAATAAACTGAGTACAAATTTACTCTCTAAAACTTTAGTGCACAATCTCTGTTACTGGTTATTTTTTCACCCATATGTAGATGCAACAAACAACTTGTCAATTAATTTTTCTTACACTTGCATGCGTCCTTGGAAATACCAAGTTGAGAATAAATGCTGAACATAATCATCATGTTTCATGAAAAAGATGAGTAGAAAACATATATAATTTGCTCTTTTAGTCAAATTGTGGAGGACGGGAGATGCAGGACCCCTGGACAAGGAGTGTGGGATAGCACAAGATCGGTTGTGATGGACTCTAGGCTTAGAAGAAGTTCATGTGGATCATTAGCTGATTACCCCTATTTCAGACATCGGTTGTGATGGACTCATCAAGTGATGTATTTCCCAACGAGTTTTATAGTGTTCAATCACTTTTGCTTTGCGGTTTGGTAGTGCAGTGCAAAAATGCTTAGTGCCATGTATTTTCATGGCACTTTCAATCACTTGTGTACCTGCAATTAGTGGTTTGACAATGTGTCCAACGGATATATTTTAGAGAATTACACGTGCATCAGTTTCTTTCTCACTTTAATGATTCACGAATTTGTATTTAGTTTCTTTCCCATCTTTGAAGTCATCCAACATGAGAAAAAATAGAACAAAAGAACAATATTTAACAAAATTATTAGTGGTTACGTAATTAACAAATGATTCGAAGAAAATAGAACATTAAGCGATCACCACATTCTCTTTTTATCGATCGTCCATGCTATCCTTCCAATAAACCACTAATTATCATATGAAAAAAATTAGGTTCAGATGCAAATGAATTTGTCCATATAGGGATACCATTTACAAGTATCTACCGTATATTACCACAAAAAATTGGCTTGATACTTCAGAACATGTTCAAATCCAATTTCCATCAATGAGATGCCGCACAACATATGATTCGTTGGTACTGGCTCCCTTAACCAGGTTTGCAACCAATCGAAACAAACGAGTACAAACTTACTACCTAAAACTTTAGTGCACAATCTCTGGTACTAGTTATTTTTTCACCCATCTGTAGATGCAACAAACAACTTGTTCATTAATTTTTATTACACTCACATGTGTCCTTGGCATACCAAGCTGAGAATAAATACTGAACATAATCATCATGTTTCATGGAAAGATTAGTAGAAAACATATATAATTTTCTCTTTTAATCAAATTGTGGAGGACGGGAGATGCAGGACCCCCTGTCCAAGGAGCGTGCAATAGCACAAGATCGGTTGTGATGGGCTCTAGGCTTAGAAGAAGTTCACGTGGATTCTTAGTTGATTACCCTTACTTTAGACATCGGTTGTGATGGACTCATCAAGTGATGTATTTCCCGACGAGTTTTATAGTATTCAATCACTTTTGCTTTGTGGTTTGGTGGTACAGTGCAAAAATGCTTAGTTCCATGTATTCTCATGACACTTTCAATCACTTGTATACCTGCAGTTAGTGGTCTCACAATGTGTCTGACACATATATTTTACAGAGTTACACATGCATCAATTTCTTTCTCACTATAACGATTCATGAATTTGTATTTACTTTCTTTCCCATCTTTGAAGTCATCCAACATGAGAAAAATAATAACAAAATAACAATATTTCTGACATTATAATTAGTGGTTACGTAATTAACAAATGATTTGAAGAAAATAGAACATTCAGCGATCACACACATTCTCTTTTTATTGATCGTCCATGCTATCCTTCCAATAAACCACTAATTATCATATGAAAAAATTTAGGTTTAGATGCAAATGAATTTGTCCATATAGGGATACCATTTACAAGTTTCTACCATATATTACCACCAAAAATTGGCTTGATACTTCAGAACATGTTCAAATCAGATTTCCATCAATGAGATGCCGCACAACATATGATTTGTTAGTACTGGCTCCCTTAACCAGGTTTGCAACCAACCGAAACAAACGAGTACAAACTTACTACCTAAAACTTTAGTGCACAATATATGGTATTAGTTATTTTTTCACCCATGTAGATGCAACAAACAACTTGTTGAATAATTTTTCTTACACTCACATGTGTCCTTGGCATACCAAGCTGAGAATAAATACTGAACATAATCATCATGTTTCATGGAAAAGATTAGTATAAAACATATATAATTTTCTCTTTTAATCAAATTGTGGAGGACGGGAGATGCAGGACCCCTGGCCAAGGAGTGTGCAATAGCACAAGATCGGTTGTGATGGGCTCTAGGCTTAGAAGAAGTTTGTGTGGATCCTTAGTTGATTACCCCTACTTTAGACATCGGTTGTGATGGACTCATCAAGTGATGTATTTCCCAACGAGTTTTATAGTAATCAATCACTTTTGCTTTGTAGTTTGGTGGTACAGTGCAAAAATGCTTAGTTCCATGTATTCTCATGGAATTTTCAATCACTTGTATACATGCAATTAGTGGTCTCACAATGTGTCCAAAACATATATTTTATAGAATTACACATGCATCAATTTCTTTCTCACTATAACGATTCATGAATTTGTATTTACTTTCTTTCCCATCTTTGAATTCATCCAACATGAGAAAAAATAACAAAAGAACAATATTTCTAACAATAAAATTAGTGGTTGCGTAATTAACAAATGATTTGAAGAAAATAGAACATTCAGCGATCACAGACAATCTCTTTTTATCGATCGTCCATGCTATCCTTCCAATAAACCACTAATTATCATATGACAAATTTTAGGTTCAGATGCAAATGAATTTTTCCATATAGGGATACCATTTACAAGTATCTACCATATATTACCATAAAAAATTGGCTTGATACTTCAAAACATGTTCATATCCAATTTCCATCATTCAGTTAAAAAAACAAATGCCTACATGATTTTTTGAAAAGAGTATATATTAATATTACAGAGATACCAATTACATCCAGCCTCTGCAAGAATGCATGCCCTAATGGCCTTACAGATGCATGCAACCAAGAAAAAGGAAGAAGATTTACAAAAAAGAAAAGACCCGCTATAGAGAACTATTCCTCAAAAAAATGACACTGACACCACCAGAACAACACCAGTAGTCCAACCACTCCAATAGCAACGTCATCAAGAAGGAAAGACTGCACAAGCGTCGTCATCGCCTGATCAAATATCATAGGTTTTCACTCTGAAAAAAGTCCTCGCTCACAAAATAATGCCTTCAACAAAGCCATTGCCAAGAACAACCAATTAAGGCCAGACCTTGGATTTTCATCCTGCCAGGTAAGGCCAACTCCTCATGTGTTGTCTCCCCCAGAGAGAATTGCTTTTTCGAGTCACAAATCCCTCAGCCAGTTTCTCGTTGCCACAAAAACTCAAATCACCATCACTTCCCTCATGTTCCTTCTTTCCTGACATTCTCCGTATTTGACTTTACCATGGCCAGCTGAACATGACACATGGTGGTAACAAACAACAAAGCTTCACAAATGATGCATGTAAAATGCATACATGAACTTTGTAGTTTGTTAACATGTTTTCCCACATATTTACATCATATAAAATGTTATATCCATGTTTTATATTGATTTTTGGGGATTTACCAATGATTTCCTTTATTTTGGCTATAACCCTCTAGGGCAGAAAACCCCATTTTCAATGTTTTTGATGTTTCGGGACCTATACGAAGTCGAATGGACCTGTATTTTTGGAAATGCTAATATTTATCCACGGGAAGCATCTGGAGCATAAGAATCCCACCTGGAGGGCTATGAGAACGCAAATATCCATCCAATTCTCCGAGAGTTTGATATAAACCCTCGAGGCACCCACTACTAGGAAAATGCCTGTTTGTGGCGCACATGAAATGGCCATCCGTGGCGCACTAGAAGTGCGCCACTAGCCTCGCGTTGTGGCTATCTCCTAGCTGTGGCACACTGTCTGGTGCGCCACGGTTGTGTCGAGATAGGCGTAGCACACCTTCTGGTGCGCCACGACTAGGTGGGTGTAACACCCTCAGAATCGGCCCTATGCAAGTTTTAGCGAAACCCGCCAAACCCGCATAAAAACGATTCAAAGGTGCCCACCAGGCACTTTCGTGCGGGTGGAAAACGAAGTAATAACATTACACAACAGTCCTCGATGGGACCCACAGAACAGATATATATACAACACGACTCCATGAGTCAAGAATACAGATATACAGAACAAAGATCCAAATCACCTTGAAAACGATAGAGCGTCCAGCTACGGACAAGATGCAAATGGGGCTAAGAGCCCTGAAGAATAACCAATGGCGTCCATAACCCTGCCCAGGCCAAGCCGGAAGGGTAACCCTGCTAACGACGTCGATCTCAAAACCTGCTTAAACAAAAGGGGTGCCGACAAAGGGCAAAGGAAAAAGAGGAGCGTCAGTACTGAGGCCAGTACACGGCGAGGATAGAATTCGGCGGTCCTCGCCTACATATGTATGGTGGACTGAAGCGGCAGCGCAGCATGCACTAAACAACCTATAGAGACTCGATATAACTGTCGGCTATCAGAGAGGGGAAAGAAAGACCTATCCGGAACCAACCTGATACTACCACCAAACATACCCGTCCTGGTGTTTCCCCCTCGAGACCAAACGAGGAAGTCAACCGAGGAACTCACACAGTTGGCAGTTTTATTTATTCAGTTATCGTTGCAGCAATTACTAGTCAGGTATATATAGTCATCCTGATAAAATAAGCAGTGGGCACTTTTATTTAACCATTCCATTGTAGTTGCAACACTTACTAGTCAGATACAATTAGCATAAGATATCCCAAAACCCAGCAGTTGTAGGTACTTTTATTTAGCCATTCCGTTATAGTTGCACTACTTACTAGTCAGATACAATGGTAGCAAGCGACAACCCAAACAAGCAGTTGTAGGCAGTTTTATTTAGCCATTCCATTATAGTGAAGCTGATTACTAGTCATTATACAGTCAAATTTATAGCACTACTTTAGTTATAGTTGTCTATGATCGAGATACTGTGCTCCAAGTCGTCCATAACCGCAGACACGGCTTTCAGAAAGTTTTACCCTGCAGGGGTGCACAAATAGCAACACACACTCGATCAACCTCGGAAAAACCAAATCAAAACCCAACGAGGCCTTCACGACAAAGCAATCACAAGATTCAGAAATATTTCAGGGGGCCACCCCATTAAGCTACCCGCAACGAAGTTAGCTGACTCCGAGATGGACTCAAGGTTTGCGTCAGTGGCTGTAAACGAATGGGAACCCGAAAATGTGACTGGGCTTGTCGATACCGCGAAAACACTCCGCTGACCTAAACAGTACAGGTGCTCCTCGCACAATCATAAATAAAGCAGTAAAGCATGGCATAAGTACAGGATCGTAAATAAAACCTCAAACTAGTTTGTGGCCCCAAGAAATAAGAATGAATCAAGCTCTGGCTCAGGGGGGTCCCATAATCCTCCCGGATGTGGATAGCGCGAATATTCAAGGAACAGGTATCAAGTACTCGGGGTCCTACGGGACACAAGTGGACGGTTAACAACCAAATAACATCTATTGCCCACCTGTGCCTCTGCATTTACCTACTTCAATTTTAGTTGTTAAACAGTAATTAAAGTCTTGATCATCTCCAGCAATAAACACACGGCAATACTCCATCAACTGTGGTACTTGACGACACGCAACAGCACTTGAGCAAGCGACTACGACGCGCAGGTCCAACTATCTACCAAACAACAGGTAATAGGAGGTGTCCAAGGCAATATAAGGCTGCAAGGGATATCACGGATACGAAAACTAGAGCATCGCAACACAGATAGCAATAGATCAACAGGAGGGAATAAATACTATAAAAGTAAGATAGGTAGAAAGGGGGAGATGCTCGCCTGAAAAAAATTGCCGAAGGTCCAACCGAAGATCGGGTCGACACTCGCATCAACTCAACGGCCTTATCCGCGAAGAACCAAAACACTAGAATAAACACCGGATGCAATATTTAATACTACGGCAAAAGATCGGGCATGATGCATTTATGATGTATGACATGGCAAAGATGCGATGCATTAAGGCAATATTAAGCGGAACCGGGGGTCCCGACAATTAAATATATGGTTCTAGTTGTTTAGCCACCCGCAATTTAAATGTTGTCTTAACAAGGCAAAATTATATCACCGGTTTGCTACACAAATTTAAATGAGGCCAATATAAGACTAGATTTGCCCGCATATGGGCCCCATATTTAATTATATGGTGAATCGGCATAAGGCCCCCAAACCACATAACAATATGTATGCGACATGAATGATTTAATGCAACAAGTTTATGTATAACATTTATAAAAATAGGGGCTCGGGAAAAGGTTCACACATCTGGGGTCGAAGGGCTTGGGGGTTCGGAGGGGTTCCGGGGTTCGGTCTCAGGGTTCGACGGGGAACAGGTGTGGATCAGGGCTACTGGGTCCGAGATGAAGGGCTTGGCGTTCGGCGTCCTTCGGTTTCATGTCGACGTGCTCGGCGTCCACGATGGAGAACTCGGTGTATCCGTGTCGTGGTTCTTGTCGGGGTTCTCGGCTTTGGGCATCGGGATCGGGCTTCGGATTCCGGGACCGGTGCAAGGTCTCGGTCATCAGATCCTTGGAGGAGGTCATGGCGGTTCCATTCAACCCATGAAGGAGATCTTGTCGCTTGGTAACCGTGTCGGAGAACTCGAGGTCGATGGCGAACTTGTTCGGTACCAGGGTTTTTCGGAGATCTTGGCGCGGCACCGGGTACGGGATCGGTCTTCGGGTTCGGGGGTCTCGGCGTCCGTAGTAGGTCTTGGTCTTCGGGGAGGTGGAACTTGATAGCGAAGTGTGCACAGGAACATGAGACCTTGTTGGCATCGCAACATCTTTTTTGGTCACCAACGCCTCCACAAAACACACTGTAAGATAACAGTTGTAGCCGAACCACGGGTTCCAGAATCTGAACAACGCATCAAAGAGCGCGCATCGCTTCCCGGGCTGGGCTTGAACCGACCCCAGGAAGGCGCAAGGCCCCGGGGGAGTGGAGCAGAGGACCACCGGGGTTGCAGGCAGCGGCGCGCTCATGCGGAGAGGGCAGCGCATGCGGCGGTGCCTAGAGAGGACGGCGCCCGCATCGATGCTGGGAGGCCGCGGGAGAGGATAAGGGCGGCGGCAGCTATGGGGCTCGACGGCGGCGTTGACGGGGAGGGGCGGCGGCCGGCCGGAGGAGAGGAGGTCCAGGGGCGGCTCGAGCGAGGCAGGGCTCAGGAGCACGCCGGCGGGAGGAGAGGAGGCGGATGCGGCGGCTCCCGCGCAGAGAGAGGAAGGCGGCGGAGCGGACGGCGTCCTCCTGGTGGCGGTCCAGAGGCGGAGGAGGACGCGGCCGATGGCGCGGCTCGGAGGAGCAGAGCTCGGGGCCGGAGGAAGGAGCGAGCAGAGCTTGGGGCGGCGGGGTCACGACGGAGTGGCGCGGCCGACGAGGTTCGCTGGCGGCATGGGGAAGATGAGGGGAGCCAGGGCAGCTGGAGGTGGTACCAGGGGGAAGGGGAAGGTCGTGGCTCGCTGGAGAGGGCGGCGGGGAGGGGGAGCATAGGAGGAGGGCGGCGCTCGCGGGAGGATGCGAGGGAGGCCGAGCGGGGTGGTGGGGATCGAGTCGGGGTGGGAGTGGATTGGTGGGCGGTGGGGCCGGGTCCAGGGGGTGGACTCGGTCTGGGTCGGGGTGGGTGAGTGCATGCAGGGCGGTGGGGTCACGTGGGGTGGGTCCGGGCTGGCAGGGAGCGGCCAGGGGAGCGAGGTGGTTGGGCGTGTGTGCTTGTGTGTGTGGCGTGTGTGAGAGGGGTGGGGTGAGAGAGGTGGCTGGGTGACGTGGCGCGCCGCGGTTGGCTGCAGGATTGGCCAGGGTGAGGTGGCGACTCGTGATAGGAGGGGGTGATGTGGCTGGTTGGTGGTTAGAATAGGATTGGGTAAAATAGGACTGGGTTTAGTTTAGGTGGACCGGATTGTAGGTAGTCTGGACCGATTGGGCCTCTGGCCTGACCGGTCGGACTGCCTCTCCGGACAAATTATTTTATTGTTTTAATTTTATTTGTAAAACATTTTTGTAAATACTTTTAGACAAATAAAAGATCTGATCAGACCGATGTTTTAATTTGAAATAAAGACGGGGGTTATTTAGAAAACAAAACTAGGCGTTTCGAAATAGTTTCAGACAAACAATGCATGATGATGACGATGTAATGCAAAAAAACAACGCGATTTTCTAGTATTGGTTTTTGCGGGGCGCCACAATTCGACACCACTAACAATGGATCTCGCCCTCGAGATCCGCCTCATGGTACCGGAAGGAAGGTCGGCGATCTGCGTCTTCTCCCTTCGTGTAGATCCTCGCGACACCACTAACAAGGATTGTTCCCCATTCGTTGAGAGAACACTCCGGAGAAACAAAGATGAAGGTAAAGGTCTCAAAAGGTTAAGGCCACCTCTAACTTCCGCGGAAGGAGTGTAACTGCAATGATTCACCATTCAATGTGCAAGAGCGAATGATAAGAGTAGTCGGATGGTGATCAGTCCATCGCGCACCCAAAGCATTACTCTGCACATGAATAGGAAATTATGCAACCAACTCTCAGAATTCAAACTAAAGATCTCGACAAAGAAGGTTCGAAAACAAAGGAGGGATGGACATTCTCATCAGATCTAATGTAGATGACTTCCTCGCGTCGGAAAACAACGGAAGGCACGAGAAGGAACAAAGAGAAGTCCACCAGACGAAGGATTCCTCGGATAGCATGAACACCAGAAGTAGCAACACCGTTACCGAAAGAGGAATCGAAACCCTGAAGGTACGACGGAACCCAACCACGAGAAATCCTGGACTCGAAGAGAGAGAAGAGAGCGGATTCAAAACATGCAGAGGTGAGAGGAGAGCAGCAGAGGGGTAAGGAGTAAAATCAGACCTAATCAGAACTATCCAACCGATTTTGCAAAAATAGTTTTGACACTCTACTTCGGCCGTTAGCTAGGTTATCCTACAGGCTGGACTTGTGGGGTATCGCAACTGCTGAGCTCTGATACCACTCTGTAACACCCTCAGAATCGGCCCTATGCAAGTTTTAGCGAAACCCGCAAAACCCGCATAGAAACGATTCAAAGGTGCCCACCAGGCACTTTCGTGCGGGTGGAAAACGAAGTAATAACATTACACAACAGTCCTCGATGGGACCCACAGAACAGATATATATATACAACACGACTCCATGAGTCAAGAATATAGATATACAGAACAAAGATCCAAATCACCTTGAAAACGATAGAGCGTCCAGCTATGGACAAGATGCAAATGGGGCTAAGAGCCCTGAAGAATAACCAATGGCGTCCATAACCCTGCCCAGGCCAAGCCGGAAGGGTAACCCTGCTAACGACGTCGATCTCAAAACCTGCTTAAACAAAAGGGGTGCCGACAAAGGGCAAAGGAAAAAGAGGAGCGTCAGTACTGAGGCCAGTACACGGCGAGGCTAGAATTCGGCGGCCTCGCCTACATAGGTATGGTGGACTGAAGCGGCAGCACAGCATGCACTAAACAACCTATAGAGACTTGATATAACTGTCGGCTATCAGAGAGGGGAAAGAAAGACCTATCCGGAACCAACCTGATACTACCACCAAACATACCCGTCCTGGTGTTTCCCCCTCGAGACCAAACGAGGAAGTCAACCGAGGAACTCACACAGTTGGAAGTTTTATTTATTCAGTTATCGTTGCAGCAATTACTAGTCAGGTATATATAGTCATCCTGATAAAATAAGCAGTGGGCACTTTTATTTAACCATTCCATTGTAGTTGCAACACTTACTAATCAGATACAATTAGCATAAGATATCCCAAAACCCAGCAGTTGTAGGTACTTTTATTTAGCCATTCCGTTATAGTTGCACTACTTACTAGTCAGATACAATGGTAGCAAGCGACAACCCAAACAAGCAGTTGTTGGCAGTTTTATTTAGCCATTCCATTATAGTGAAGCTGATTACTAGTATTATATAGTCAAATTTATAGCACTACTTTAGTTATAGTTGTCTATGATCGAGATAATGTGCTCCAAGTCGTCCATAATCGCGGACACGGCTTTCAGAAAGTTTTACCCTGCAGGGGTGCACAAATAGCAACACACACTCGATCAACCTCGGAAAAACCAAATCAAAACCCAACGAGGCCTTCACGACAAAGCAATCACAAGATTCAGAAATATTTCAGGGGGCCACCCCATTAAGCTACCCGCAACGAAGTTAGCTGACTCCGAGACGGACTCAAGGTTTGCGTCAGTGGCTGTAAACGACTGGGAACCCGAAAATGTGACTGGGCTTGTCGATACCGCGAAAACACTCCGCTGACCTAAACAGTACAGGTGCTCCTCGCACAATCATAAATAAAGCAGTAAAGCATGGCATAAGTACAGGATCGTAAATAAAACCTCAAACTAGTTTGTGGCCCCAAGAAATAAGAATGAATCAAGCTCTGGCTCAGGGGGGTCCCATAATCCTCCCGGATGTGGATAGCGCGAATATTCAAGGAACAGGTATCAAGTACTCGGGGTCCTACGGGACACAAGTGGACGGTTAACAACCAAATAACATCTATTGCCCACCTGTGCCTCTGCATTTACCTACTTCAATTTTAGTTGTTAAACAGTAATTAAAGTCTTGATCATCTCCAGCAATAAACACACGGCAATACTCCAACAACTGTGGTACTTGACGACACGCAACAGCACTTGAGCAAGCGACTACGACGCGCAGGTCCAACTATCTACCAAACAACAGGTAATAGGAGGTGTCCAAGGCAATATAAGGCTGCAAGGGATATCACGGATACGAAAACTAGAGCATCGCAACACAGATAGCAATAGATCAACAGGAGGGAATAAATACTATAAAAGTAAGATAGGTAGAAAGGGGGAGATGCTCGCCTGAAAAACATTGCCGAAGGTCCAACCGAAGATCGGGTCGACACTCGCATCAACTCAACGGCCTTATCCGCGAAGAACCAAAACACTAGAATAAACACCGGATGCAATATTTAATACTACGGCAAAAGATCGGGCATGATGCATGTATGATGTATGACATGGCAAAGATGCGATGCATTAAGGCAATATTAAGCGGAACCGGGGGTCCCGACAATTAAATATATGGTTCTAGTTGTTTAGCCACCCGCAATTTAAATGTTGTCTTAACAAGGCAAAATTATATCACCGGTTTGCTACACAAATTTAAATGAGGCCAATATAAGACTAGATTTGCCCGCATATGGGCCCCATATTTAATTATATGGTGAATCGGCATAAGGCCCCCAAACCACATAACAATATGTATGCGACATGAATGATTTAATGCAACAAGTTTATGTATAACATTTATAAAAATAGGGGCTCGGGAAAAGGTTCACACATCTGGGGTCGAAGGGCTTGGGGGTTCGGAGGGGTTCCGGGGTTCGGTCTCAGGGTTCGACGGGGAACAGGTGTGGATCAAGGCTACTGGGTCCGAGATGAAGGGCTTGGCGTTCGGCGTCCTTAGGTTTCATGTCGACGTGCTCGGCGTCCACGATGGCGAACTCGGTGTATCCGTGTCATGGTTCTTGTCGGGGTTCTCGGCTTCGGGCGTCGGGATCGGGCTTCGGATTCCGGGACCGGTGCGAGGTCTCGGTCATCAGATCCTTGGAGGAGGTCATGGCGGTTCCATTCAACCCATGAAGGATATCTTGTCGCTTGGTAACCGTGTCGGAGAACTCGAGGTCGATGGCGAACTTGTTCGGTACCGGGGTTTTTCGGAGATCTTGTCGCGGCACCGGGTACGGGATCGGTCTTCGGGTTCGGGGGTCTCGGCGTCCGTAGTAGGTCTTGGTCTTCGGGGAGGTGGATCTTGATAGCGAAGTGTGCACAGGAACGTGAGACCTTGTTGGCATCGCAACATCTTTGTTTGGTCACCAACGCCTCCACAAAACACACTGCAAGATAACAGTTGTAGCCGAACCACGGGTTCCAGAATCTGAACAAGGCATCAACGAGCGCGCATCGCGTCCCGGGCTGGGCTTGAACCGACCCCAGGAAGGCGCAAGGCCCCGGGGGAGTGGAGCAGAGGACCACCGGGGTCGCAGGCAGCGGCGCACTCATGCGGAGAGGGCAGCGCATGCGGCGGTGCCTAGAGAGGACGGCGCCCGCATCGATGCTGGGAGGCCGCGGGAGAGGATAAGGGCGGCGACAGCTATGGGGCTCGATGGAGGCGTTGACGGGGAGGGGCGGCGGCCGTCCGGAGGAGAGGAGGTCCAGGGGCGGCTCGAGCGAGGCAGGGCTCAGGAGCACGCCGGCGGGAGGAGAGGAGGCGGATGCGGCGGCTCCCGCGCAGAGAGAGGAAGGCGGCGGAGCGGACGGCGGTCTCCTGGTGGCGGTCCAGAGGCGGAGGAGGACGCGGCCTACGGCGCGGCTCGGAGGAGCATAGCTCGGGGCCGGAGGAAGGAGCGAGCAGAGCTTGGGGCGGCGGGGTCACGACAGAGAGGTGCGGCCGGCGAGGTTCGCTGACGGCATAGGGAAGACGAGGTGAGCCAGGGCGGCTGGAGGTGGTACCAGGGGGAAGGGGAAGGTCGTGGCTCGCTGGAGAGGGCGGCGGCGAGGGGGAGCATAGGAGGAGGTCGGCGCTCGCGGGAGGATGCGAGGGAGGCCGAGCGGGGTGGTGGGGATCGAGTCGGGGTGGGAGTGGGTTGGTGGGCGGTGGGGCCGGGTCCAGGGGGTGGACTTGGTCTGGGTGGGTGAGTGCGTGCAGGGCGGTGGGGTCGCGTGGGGTGGGTTCGGGCTGGCAGGGAGCGGCCAGGGGAGCGAGGTGGTTGGGCGTGTGTGCTTGTGTGTGTGGCGTGTGTGAGAGGGGTGGGGTGAGAGAGGTGGCTGGGTGACGTGGCACGCCGCGGTTGACTGCAGGATTGGCCAGGGTGAGGTGGCGACTCGTGATAGGAGGGGGTGATGTGGCTGGTTGGTGGTTAGAATAGGATTGGGTAAAATAGGACTGGGTTTAGTTTAGGTGGACCGGATTGTAGGTAGTCTGGACCGATTGGGCCTCTGGCCTGACCGGTCGGACTGCCTCTCCGGACAAATTATTTTATTGTTTTAATTTTATTTGTAAAACATTTTTGTAAATACTTTTAGACAAATAAAAGATCTGATCAGACCGATGTTTTAATTTGAAATAAAGACGGGGGTTATTTAGAAAACAAAACTAGGCATTTCGAAATAGTTTCAGACAAGCAATGCATGATGATGACGATGTAATGCACAAAAACAACGCGATTTTCTAGTATTGGTTTTTGCGGGGCGCCACAGTGGGCAGGTGCGCTACGCGTTGGATCTTCTGTGGCGCACATTGTAGTGCGCTACTAAGCTGCGCAGGTGCGCTTTAACTGTAGTGCGCCACAAAAGCTATGTCATGTGCGCCACGAGATTTTTTTGTTTTTTTAATTTCAGAGCCAGATGATATACAATACAGATTATATAAAATATTACAGGCAGATATACACACACAGATACAAGATATACAATTATATATATATAAATACACAATTTGCAAAACAAGATTGAAACAAATACATATAGATAAGTCTCATACATGAATACATAGTATAAGTTACATTGTTTCGATCAAGTTACAAAGTAGTTGGTGACATGCGAATACATGTGTCTCGAACAAGTTAGAGCTCGGAAGCTCGCCTAGACATCTAAAATAGCTAGACACAAATGCGAGATAAACAACCAAAGACGATAAGCATGATCACCGCGACGAAGGTGTAGATCTTCATCCGGTTCCTTGTCCTAACTCCCGCTAGATAGCGCGTGTATCTAGATTCCGCCTCCGCCATAGTGTTGTACCCTTTGTAGCTATTGCCGCTGAAACGGTGCACCTGTCTCCGACAGTCTTCCCAATCATCGTAGACTCCGGGAACCCGTCCCTTGTACACGACGTACCACGTCATCTATAAGTTGACAATAATAATTAACCGGTGATTGAAAAAAACATGTATAATTAAAGTCACATATGAAGATACACTTATAGAAAGTACTCCTAAATCAAAAAGACCAAACTCAAAAAGCATGCCTCATATATAACTAGGTTGTTCGACACATGAATATGCTACGATGGAACTGTTCGCCAAGTAGGATGCACAACACCTAGACCTGTGCATAACACAAGGCGGACAATCCCATCTCATCATATTCACATATATAGTGTGCCACGACATTTCAATCATCGACATTCTCGAAAAAGACCAAAGTAACTCAAAAAGCATGCCTCATATATAACTAGGTCGTTGGACACAGGAATATGTTACGACAGAACGGTCAGCCAAGTAGGATGCACAACACCTGGACCTGTGCATATCACAAGGCTAACTATCCTGTCGTAGCACATTCACATATATAGTGTGCCACGACATTTTAATCATCGGCATTATTCTTGAAAAAGACCAAAGTAACTCAAAAAGAATGCCTCATATATAACTAGCTAGGTCATTGGACACAAGAATATGCTATGATGGAACCGTCAGCCAAGTAGGATGCACAACATCTGGACTTGTGCATAACATAAGGCTTACAATCCCATCACAGTACAAACACATATATTAGTGTGCCACGACATTTCAATCATCGGCATTATTCTCGAAAAAGACCAAAGTAACTCGAAAAGAATGCCTCATATATATATACATAGGTCGTTGGACACATGAATATGCTACGATGGAACTGTGAGCCAAGTAGGATGCACAACACCTGGACTTGTGCATATCACAAGGCTCACAATCCCGTCGTAGCACATTCACATATATATTATGCCACGACATTTCAATCATTCACATTATTCTCAAAAAGGACCAAAGTAAATCAAAAAGAATGCCTCATATATATACATAGGTCGTTGGACACAGGAATATGCTACGACGGAACCATGAGTCAAGTAGGATGCACAAGACCTGGACTTGTGCATATCACAAGGCTCACAATCCTGTCGTAGCACATTCACATATATAGTGTGCCACAACATTTCAATCATCGGCATTATTCTCGAAAAAAGACTAATAAAGTAAGGAAAAAAGAAGGACCAAAGTAAGCAAAGGACCAAAGAGTAAGCAAAAAAACCAAGCATTGATTGATATATAATAATAATAAGCAAAAGAAGTAAGCGATGATTCATAAACCTAATAAGATAAGTAGTAACATGTACACTTGTCCACACACACACAAAGGTCATCTATAGTTTGGAACTACAACTAGGCCAACATCAAGCCTTCTGGCTCGGCTTAGGGAACCAGAGGACGCCTTGTCTCGTCATGAACTTCCTATAGTCACCCTGCATCTCTAGGCGATCTTCTATGCATGGTTATTCGGGATATTTCCTCCGTAGAAGATCCTCCCGAAGTCATGACATCACAAAAGATGATTGCCCCAAACTGCTGCTGGATGCGATACATCTCTTGTCTAATATCTGAATCAGTGATCTTGGCCTTTGCTTCGGCCCACTGTTTGAGATGATCTGGCAGCGTAGAATTCTACTGGTCTAGTAGGAACGCCCTCATGTGATGGAGTGCGTAGTAGGCTTCCTTCTTACTGCTTTCCGGCTGCTTCATGTAGGGGAACTCCGTTACGTGGTTGAAGACGTGCCTGCCGAACTTGACCTTCGTACGCACGAAGGCGGTGCCTTCCGTCGAGGCATAGCCAGTGAGAGCATCATCCAGAACTTCCTTGATCTTGTCGTAGTTTTTCTTCTTTTCTAGACTCCCCGAGTCAAAATACTGTGGCGTGCAAATGCTTCGGCGATAAGGAGATGAGCGTGCAGTGTTCATCTCTGCGCAAAAAATTCAAATGGAATGTGTTGGAAAAAGAATTATGATAATCTAATAAAGCCAATCAACGGTGGCGAGTGAATAACGACTTACTCGGGAAAGTAAGGCACGAGAATATATTCCTTTGTCTTGTTCGCCACGAAGATTCTTTTTAAGTACGAGGCCACGATACGTCGTTCGGCGGGGGAACCCAAGCAACCGTCACGCATGTAGTAGGGGTCCACTATAGTGATGCCCAGTGTGTTCTCTCTAATGATCTGCAAGGCCAGGATGAGAGAAAACAGGCGGACCATGGTATAGTGCAACGGGTATAGGTGGAACATATTGAAGATGTCGTCAAACCGCAGGAAGAACAGATCCACATGGGCATTATCGATGAAGCCCAAGCCTGGTGGCACCTTAACCACGAATACGGGATGCGAGGGATCTTTCTCCGCCAGAAGGCGTCTCTCTATCATCAGCACGCCGTCATGCGCACTCTGCAGTTCCGAACTGGCGAGCCTCCGCAAATTCTTAGGTAGCATGGGCTCACCGCCACATGAATCCTCCACATAATACCCTCGGGTCTTGGTGGCCCGTCCCGAAACCTGATCGGATTCGCAGTTGACGCCACCGGCTAGCTCGAGCTGCTAGATTTTATTTTCCTGCCCTTTTTTCCTTTTGGAGAGCGGGCAGGAACCGCAATCTGAGCACCGGCCGCCCTATGTAGTGTGTCAGGGCTTAGAATAAAGGGCCATTTGGTTGTATCAGCTGGCTCTGTAAAGACGCAAGTTGGAGGCGTCTCCTGAGAACCAAACAGACGCTTGGTGATAGTGGGTTTCTCTGTGGGGCCACCAACTAGGTCTTCGTTGCTAAAATGAGTGTTGAAGAAGTGATCATTCTAGTCTTCGTCGTCCTCACCCGAATCCTGCGCCATGTGCATATCATCAACATGATCATCCGACCCACCGCGTGGAGGTGACGGCGAGGGCGGTAAGGGGGCCTTGCCACCGCTTGTCGCTAGCATGACATGCGGTGCTGTTGTCTGTGGCGTGATGGGCCCCGTCGTCCCCAAACGGATCATGCTCTTTGTCCATTGCAAGAATAAGCCGAAGCAAATTCTAAGGACAACCGACTCTTCTTCATCCTCTCCTGGGGGTTGAATGGGAGGTTCTAGGTCGTCGCAGCCCCTTAGCACCCGACAAATTTTAACCATATGCACGCTATATGGCATCGGCCTTGAGTGGAACGTGCACTGCAAGGGTTGAACGATGGTACCCTTGGCAACATCCCTCAGCTTGTTGTTCAAGTAGCATTAGAGAGTGCAAGGAACATCCATTTGCGGAAAACATATACGGTGTCATCAGAGATGCCATAAGAGTAAAAGATGGCGTGAAAGGCGGTAAAGCAATTTGTTTACCGTGATGGCGTCGAGATCGGCTAATGTCGAGGCACCGCATACGACGATGGGCGTGCAAGAGACGGAGGGGCTGCTTGATGGCGCGGTGCTGGCCGCCGGTGTATTCTCCCTACCGGGTGCTTGGAGATCCGGTGCCGCCGCGACGATGGCAGGGGGCCAACAACATGTCCGGCGCCGCGGTGATGGCAGGGGGAGTCACCAAAACTTGCGGCACCGCGGTGCTAGCAGGCGGAGTCACGAACACATAGTTCGCCTAATTCGTCGGTGCCGTGTTGTTCGAGTGGCTTCTGACCATGCTTGGAATCGAGCACGGCCCTACTCGACTACCCGCACTCCAGTTTGCTATTGACTCCACCAAGGTAGGCAGGAAGGACGTGAGGGTGATTGCCAGGTTGTCTTGGACGATCTGCGGGATCCGCGCCACTTGTTCCTTAAGTTCTTGAACCTCGCGGTTTTCCTCCTCGCTCCTTCCCGACGGCGCCACACGCGTCCTTGGCGGTGGACCAAAATGATCCACCCAATTCTTACCCCCGAGGTCGGCCAAACGGCCAGCTGACGACGACTTCTTCGTAATCGGCTCTATTTTCTTGGCCCAGTTCATCGCCATGTTAAAAGGGTTATCCCACCGGGTGGCCGCCGTCGACCCCTGGGATGAGGAACCCTAGGATCCATGACTAGCAACAATTTCCTCCTCCTGCAGAAGAAGTAAGAGTTAACCATTTAGAAACTAGACTTCATTGATTAGAATGCAATCTAGTTGATCCACGGTAATTAGATTACTTACCACAATTTCCTCGAATTCCCTCACTGCAGGATCCGTGGTGAGTTGTTTGGTTTTTGGGTCCACATGGTAACGGGCCCTGATGAAGTTTCGAACCTGCCCGGGTTCGAATTTCGCAAAGGGGTTTTCTATCCCCTTAGATCTATACTCTTCGTCCTCCTTATTCCATTTGGCCTGCGATGTTCTGTATCCACCAGATCCGAGATGGTGATGACCTATATTCATCGCCTGTAGCACCTTTCCCCTATTACTATTGGACAGGGTTCTTTCAGATTCACACCTCTCCTTGAACTCCAGGAACTGATCTTTGGTGATATGCGGGTCAATCTTCTGGATCTCCTCAAGACTTTTGCCTTCTTTATAGATATTCTTCTTTATCTGGGTTCTCCAGCTGGCCAGAGTGGTGCTCATCTTTGTGAGGGAGGATTTGTTTACTTCGTTCCCATGATAATTTGTGTTTCGATACTCAACGGGGAACTTGTATCTTGCGTGCAGCTTCTCGAAGAGGAGTGTGCGCAAGTGGCCATTATCTTTATTCCGGAGATGCTCGGTGTTGATCGAGATGGTTGTCCGGGTGATCGCCGCCACTTGCCCACAGTACCCTCTGACGACAAGGTCAGGCTCCAAAGGAACCCCTGTTGGGCTCACTTCGGTAATTTCCTTCCTGACGGTGCCGACCGTGTTCGGGCGCCACTCCTTCGGCTTCTTCTTCTTAGGAGGATTGCTACCACTCCATGTGCCCTCGCCGCCATCAGTGGTTTCATCACCCGCCGTTCCTTCGGCTTCTTCCTCCATGTCTTCCATCTCATCATCCTCGCTCTCCGAAGGATGGTATTCTTCATCGTCTTCTACCCACTGGGCCGCCTCCCAGAATGTCAATTGTTTATTCGGAGGTCTGAGTTATCCTTCAGCGCTGATGCGCTTAGAACATCCAGCCTCGTCGTTGTCACACATCTTTGCACTAATAAAAAACAAATAATTGGTTAAATGCACGGAAAAATCTGGCATGACCTTTGCTAATTTTCTTAAACTAGGAGTGCCCGATTTTTGCCGAAACAAAAGTTAATCAACATTCCGGCAAAAATCAGGACTCATTTTGTAACATCCCAAAAATATAAAACAAGGATCATCAAACTCTAATCACTAAAATTAGGGTTAACAAAAACTTTGATTAATTAAAATCATATGAAAGCATGTGTGAATGAGATGATTTGATAAATACATGAATGAACTTGTGTGATTAACCTAAATAGCAAGAAATGGTTTAAAGATGAATATAACATCATTTAAAACATTTCCATGCAGAAACAAAACAAGAAAAATTCAAAAACAAATAAAATAAAGCAAATGGTCATTTTTGCCAATCTTGCTCACTAGGTCACTTTGAGTGTTTCTAGCCAAGATTTCAAACATAAACTTTCCCAATTCTTTTCACCCCTTAATATAACAAGTAAAAGTGAATCAAGGCCCACCTTTGAAACTTGCAGAAACATATGGCAACCTCATTCAAATCACAATTCAAAATTGAATGTTATTCATATGTGAAGATCATCCATTTTCAAAACCCAACCAAACCAATGCCCCTTAACTAATCCAACTAACAAGATACTCCCTAGCATGTGCCTAGCAAACCCACAAAGTTTGAATCCAAAATTCAAATTTAAAGTTCTTGCGGCCATTTCATCAAACACCTTGCAGATACAAACCAAACAAACATCTAACACTATTTGCAGCAGTAAAATTGGCCTAACTTGTTCCCTCTCTGGTTGCAACAAGCCCTTAGTAGATCATCTAGCCTCTTTAACAATATTTAGCACCACTATGAGCAAGACTAGCCATTAATGTCAAGCATGTCGAGAGCACCATTGCCACCCCATTGTCACCAGTGAGCTAGAGGCCGCACTAGCCTCGCCAACCTTGTATGGGACATGCAACACCGTCCACCGCCACTCACTGTCCCAGCCCCGAGCAATGCCAGCCCCTGGACCACACGACACGCCCATGCCAAACTCCTTTGCGACCATGCCGAGAGCACGCCCGTGCGCCACGCTCGACCAGCACCCACAGACCGTGTGCGCCGTCCTCACCGCTTGCAGGGATGAGCACCAGCACCCTAGCACCCCGCCAGACATGCCCGTTCGCCGCCGCGCGGACCACGCGTGCTGTGCGACATTAAAACTGCCGTCGGTCCCGCTCAGAGCACCGCGACATTCCGACCGATCAGCACCGCCCCATGCTGCAAGACCATGCCGTTGAGGTTCGCCAGGGAGCACATCACCGCCCCTACCGTCGCCCATGCCATAAGCTGCCTGTGTAGTCGACCACGACGAGCTCAGCCCACGCCCGTCGGTCCCCTTCCGCCACTATAAATAGAGGCCTCCACCGCTCGTTTTCACCACACCTGTTCACTCCCCTATCACTCAGAACCACCCCACCTCACTCCCGGAGCAAGGCGAGCAGCGCATCGCTGGAATTTGGCCGGAGTCCGCCGCTGCTGGAGAAGAAGGGAGCCATCGATTGGAGCCGCCCCAGGAGGAGCTGCCAGTACCAAGAGAACCGTCGTCGTCGACTTCGTCGTTCGCCCCCGTAGCCGACCCTCGCCTCAGCCTCGGTGAGCCTCCCACGACCCCCACCTGCCGCTTTAGGGTTCTGTATCGCCTGCGCTGCTCGACGTGGACGATGAACCAGAGCCGTTAGATTAGAACTAGATCCCACCGTCCATGTTGCCCCGTACCGCTTTGCCCCTCCCCGTCTCACTGACGCATGGGGACAGCCACTTAACCAGCCCGTGTAAGCGCTGTTAGTGGGCCGGCCCAGTTAAACATCCCGCGCGATCCAACAATTCAAATTAAGCTTTATTCATTTAATTTCAAACACAGTTCTGTACCTATATTCAAAAATCAACCCAACTCGATTCACGAAACCAAAATGCATGAAACCAATTTTTTTAGAAAGGTACTGAAATTCTTAATCCAAGCCCATTGGATTCAAATCATTTGGATTTGTAGATCAACCAAGGTAAAAATAACAAGGACGAAGCTTTTCTGCATTCAAACATTTTTCAAAATTCAACCATAAGAGCTTTTGAGTTGATTCCAACTCTCAAAAATCACATTTAACTATACCTTTCAGAATATATATATATATAGGTTTACTTACAGAGATAATGATCAAGTAATAAAAGAATGCTACATAGGCATTTCTAGTCACTCTATTTAATTAAAATAAAAAGGTTAAACCTTATTAAATTGTGACACCACTTTAAATCACATTCTCATGTACTAAAATATGTGGTGGTGACATGTGTCAACATGATCCCATGTTTGAGTTGAAGAATATTAAATCTTAAGTAGTTTTTAATGAGTAGAAATTACTTTTCTAAAAATAAAATAAATAAGCCAAATGCTTTAATCTTGTAATATTAGTGATGATGCTAGATCATCTAGTGTGAACCATTGTGTGATGATTGAAAATATTTAAGTATTGTTTGGTGATTGTGTACCTCGTATTTATTTATAGACGCTAGTACCGACCAATGATACGAGGAGGAAGGAGGATACTACGAGGAAGAAGCCGAGGAGAACTTCAACGACTACTCTGCACAAGGCAAGCCTTACTACACAAGTTGACCTATGCAATCCAATACTTGAAACCTTGCAAGCTAACCCTTACAACTTATGCAAGCTAATACTTGCTTGTTACCATGATAACTATATGCCTTAAGCATATGTGATCATTACCCCCTTGATATCCCAATCCTAGTTTTACTTGCAAGCTTTATACTTTAATTTCTTTATCAAAGCTTTCTCTTAGAGTTTACATGGTGACTTGTAGATTCTAGAAAGATAACCAAAGGTAGCATAAAGAGCATAATATTTGGCCTAAGTTAGATAATCTTGATGTCATCCTAAGCCATGATATTGAATTTAGCAAATCCCCACTTGTTTACACCCCTCATTAGTATTTACCCCCACTTGTAGATGCTAGTGCTAAGTATAAAACTTGATCAACCTTAGATGGGAATACTTGGTGAAAATGGTTATGAAAACCTTAGAATGATGAGTCATTCTACTGAAATGTTTTGACATGTGTTTCCGAACACCAGATGATTTTGATGATGAAAATGTTGAGGCATGAGCCTTAGCCCTTTATAAAACTGATGGTGGTCTGGATGCGATACCATTCCAATTTTACCGTACAACCACAATACCCAAAATTGGGTAGGGCTTGACTGGAAATTTATATACCTTAGTATGGGTTCCCTCGCGGCCAAGGTCTGAGCTGAGGCTACCTTGTGAAGATTGTCCACCTTTGCTGTACCCAAGATGACATTTGGTCATGGTTAGGAGGCCAAACTCACAGGAGAGGTGCCTATACTAGGGCGTGTAATTGAAAGGTTAGGATTGATTATCCGCATACTGAGTATGGTGAATTCAGGATTGTTCCTGACGGATGTATCGAATTTTGTGGTGAAAGTGTACAATCTCTGTAGAGTGCCAAACTATTCGAATAGCCGCGTCCGCGGTTATGGACAGTTGGAGTGGCCATATTGTTCCCCCGTCAGATGTTTTCAAAATGACTTGTGAAATGAATTATGACTTTGACTTGACCACAACAGGGTTGTGATATGATATTCAAATTTCCCCTTAGGTGTTACAAAACTTTCAACTAGTTTTTCTTTGCCTCTGAACTGAGTAGAGGTAAATCTGGCTTTTTGCAAAACAACCTTAGAGCCTAGTGTCCTACTACAAAAACCCCCTTAACTTGTTAGTATTAGTTTGCGAGTACTTAAAGAGTACTCATGGCTTTGTCCCTGGCTATTCCCGTGGCCAGACTATGAAGAGGAGTATCAGGATGACGGACCACAGGAAGGTTACGACAACTAGGATCATCTCCCATCGTCAGCATTGCCTGTGACCCTAAAGATGGAGCTTCGCCTACGCTATCGTTACTATTACGTTATTCCGCTATTTGAGTTGTATTAAGAACTGGATCATGAGATCCTTATTTGTGTAAGACCTTATGTATGGTTTGTAATGGATGATGTACTGTGATATCCAAATCTGTTATGTCTCACAAAAATTGTAATACTGGGATTGCGATGTATGGCATAATAGGCATCTGGGATTAAAAATCCGGGTGTTGACAAGTTGGTATCAGAGCCATCCTGACCATAGGAGACCCTAGTTAGAATGGACGTTTGAATCAAAAACTTAGTTTCAAAACCAAAGGAAGTGAGTATTTACAAAAACTTATTCCCATTCTTATCACTTTGATTCTTTCATGAAAATTCATGTTCCTCCAAAATTCTTGCAAAACACATAAAATTTGACACACTTGATCACTCTACTAACTTACTCATCCTATATTCTTATAGATGAAGGTGAAGTACAACAAGTTTTATTAGTTGGGGAATGGAGGAGACCTCATCTTTGAGCGTGACTTGGACCAGCTTTCGGAACTTCTGGAGCGTCCCCACCCCGAGTTCTTCGGAGCTCATCTCAATGATCAGGAAGGAGAAGATCTGCAGTGGCTAGTTGTTGCAAGTCTTTGAGGAAAGATTGAACCTCCCACCGCAGAGGGACTTCAGTTCACCTTAAGAGAAAACAACTGGCTCGATGGACTGGCCAGGGCAATGCAGGAAGCTCTTGCTAGTCTGTGTGGGCAGAGTATCAATTAGATCAAGGGTGCCCGCTTTGAGTTCTACCCAAGGCGTGATGTTATGGGACAGCCACTGGAGGCCCCATACCACCTCGAGCTGAAGACTCAGTTGGAACACCTCAACTTCATGATGTATGACCATCAGAAGGAGTTGGACAATGCTCGTGCCTACGCCAACCACAAGTACGCCATCGCCAAGAAGAAGGAGCAGACCCTCGCCATGCTAGTGAAGGATCGCAAGTCTCGTCGATGTCAGCTCGACAAGAAGGAGCGCATCATTGCCCGTCTTCTCCATCGGATCACGAATTTGGAGGAGACCATCCACGAGAGAGACATGCAGTTGGAGGAGAGGGAGAATGCCGGAGAATACCTTCATGGAGACCCCTACTCCTATCTCAGCGATGATGATGACTTTCTGGAGGATCAGGCCATGGACTTCTTCACCGATGAGGATGACTTCGCCTTCATCGATGATGATGATGAGGATGATGAGGACACTGACTCCAAGGAGTAGTAGCACTTGAGCACTAGCGTTAGTGAATCGTATTCGGTCCCACTATATCGTAGTTTCCAGAATGTTTCTTAAAACCATCTTTTTTCCTTTGTTGTGGTGTGTGTTGTATCGTGTGCTATGAATGAATGAATGAAAAGCAAGTTGCTAGAAAATCTGAATCAACACTTGAGAACCTTAAAAAAATTTCACAACACTAAACCTTAGAAATTTCCCTCTGTTCTCATGATCTATCTCAATCTTCAGATGCCACGTGGAGGAAGTGGTTCATCCCTGGACCCGATGTTGCAGATCCTACAAATTTTGGTTTCTGACCGTGAAGCTGAAACACTACAAGAAATGTGTCAACTTATGACGTTTTGGTAGTGACCATCTACAAAATCGTCTTAGATTTATGAAGATTCTGCTCAAGGTGCTTGGGAGGGTCAAAGCCTTAGTAAACTATGACGATTTTGGTTAAAAACGTCGTAATTCCTTTAAATGAAATCGTCATAATATCTAGGGAGATCTAAATATAGAGGATAGCAACATGGACCGTTGGATCCAAACAAGATGGACGGACAGGATGCTGATATGTGGAAACTTTGACATGGATCGATGACATGGCACTAACCATCGCGCGCAGGCACCAAATATTTTTCACATCACGCGCGTGCCGACCGAACCAAAACCGCCACATCCCCACCCTCTCCCAGCGAACGCATCTCTCGAACCCTAAACCTACCGCCGCCGCTCCAGTGAGATCCGCGCCGCCTCTCCAGCAAGATCCACGCCGCCGTTGAACCCATCGTCTCCAGCGAGATCCCCAGCCGCCGCTCTTCCTTCTCCAGCGAGATCCGCGCGCCGCCGCTCTTCCCGCTTGCTCCAGCCGCTCCCCTCCTTCTCTAGCAAGATCTCGCAACCACCCTATCCTCCTCTCCTCACCTCACCACAGTCGCAGCGGCGGACAGGAACAACGCCCTCATCATCAGCATCCCGCGCCCCTCGTCCTCCCTCCACAACGCTCGTCTCCCAGCAGAGACGACGCGAAAAGTAATAGGCGACAGAGGGGAGGAAAGGATCAGATGCTAGAGGGGAGGATTCGACGGAGGAGTGGATCCGGAGGAGGTCTAGCACGTGGTGGATGGCTCCAGGTGGAGGCGTCGATTCTCCATGTCGAGGCCCCTCCCTGACCACGAGCGTGGCGGCTGCCTAGGAAGCAAGGTGAGCATACTCCTAAACTCCCTCTCTTGGTGTGCTCCATTTCTCCCTCCTCCTCATCTCCTTACTGTTTTCCTCTCTTCTAGGGTTTCTGGCAGCAGCGCCGTCACGAGAAGGGGGCCGCATCCTCCATACCATGGAGGAGTGGAGTGCACTAGGTGGCTGGACTTTTAGCAGCCGTTGGAAAGTGGGTGGAGGGATACGCTGCTCCGGGTGTGTCCAGGAGGGTCTCGCAGACAAGGAGAACGACGCCTCTCGGGTAAGGTTTCCATCTCTCCCTCCCTTTCTTCTGCAATTTTAAGCCAGATTTTGTTTTGGGCTCGATCTCCTCCGGGATTTAGCGCGAGGAACTGCAACTTGGAGTTGGATTCGTGGTTGGATTGTTGGATTAGGAGTGCCTCTGGCTGGTTTATGATGATGTTCATGCACGCTAGCTACTTGGCACTTTGATTTTTTTGTGGTTGTGTTGCAGGCTGCAGATGATTCGAAATGTTTGGCAAGAAACTCCTACTCATTCGAAATGCAAAAGCTTGTTCTAGCCCTGCTTCTATGGAGAGTTTTGTTCCACTTATCTTAGAAAACTAGTGGCTAGAGATGGTATATAATTGCATTCGACTCATTTGATGTAGAGGCCTGTTTGCTGGGATATACTTCTATTTGCATAACCAACGTTTGCTTATTTTAGCTTTTATTTACCAATTCTTTTCATTTCCGAGGCACTTTGTCTACAAAAGATTGTAAAATAAATTATGCTCAATATTTTCGATACTAGTTTAATTGGTCACTTACAGCAAATCTAGACTGCGCATTAAATCTGTTTATTACAATAGCCACCTGATATTAAGTACTATGGACACCTGATGGTAAGTACAATAGCCACCAGATGTGCACTAGAGTGGGCAGCAAATCTGTTTATCATTTCATTCCCTTTGAAAAAAGAGTCATTTGCAGATCTTTACTAAAACATTGCCTAGTTATACGTCATGATACCTTTAAGCTCCTTGAGAAAAGATACCTGATATGTTCTCAATTACATCTTTCAAATGGAGAAAGGGAATTAATTAGGAACTGCATATTTCCATATCAGCAATTGAACTTTGATTTCCCATGATTTTGGATTCCTTTTTCTGGTTCAAGTAACTTATAAATATCATTTGAGCAGGCACTAGTATCTCCAATGCTGATTTGCTACATAAAGATTTTAGTCATGGGTGTATAATATACTAACTTTAGAAAGTACTGATGAAATAATATATTACATCCAAACCAGAATTGATGAACCTCTTTCCACATATATGCATGCACTAATACTTGGGGCACTGCAACATATAACTTAGAGAGTGCCAAAATCGCCACCCTACTAATTTTTTATGTTTGACATTCATATATTGGTATTTTTTAACATGAACGTACTCTCCTATATTTTGTATAGCTATCACATGAAGAACTATTGATGTTTGCAGATTGCGAAGCGTAGACCTCTACAAGCTACAAGTGTCCCTGGACTCCTTGGTACGTTTCAGAATGTAAGTGATTGTTATGATTAAGTTTTGTATGATGTTCATTAAGTCTGATGAGTGCTACTAGTATTAGTTGTGTCTGATATTCATTATGTTTATACAATACATAACAGTAGGTGGGCTAGTTGTGTCTGATGTATGCCCATCTCTGAAAATAAAGAAACACTTGTGTACATGAAACATATCTGATGTGTTAAATTTTGTTAAGATTGTGTCTGCATCCCACTTTATTTAGTTTTGACATGATGGCCATACATTGTATATATATGGGGTTGTTGAGGAGTTGAGCATCTCATACATGATGAAAAAACAGTAGCAGTAGCAGTAAACTAGCAAATGACCTCTACCTTGGTAAGGAGCAATGTAGTTTGTAGTTTGCAATGACCTGTACCAAATGTTTAGATGTTCTTCTTGTTTATGTTTACTAGGTATTTCTTCTATTTGCACAGTGGTGATTACTGCAGTTGTTTTTTACTTCTGTGATCATACTCTATTTTCACTAGCACACTGTGTTATATGGTGATGACTGCAGTGTGTTATATGTCGACATGGACTATGTCGACGTCGTCTACTGCCACCGTCCCGACACCACCACGCCCATCGAGGAGACCGCCAGGGCCATGTACTGGGTCATCGACAAGGGTTGGGCCTTCTACTGGGGCACCTCCGAGTGGACCGCGCAGCAGATCAGCGAGGCAAGGGGCGTCACCAACCGGCTCGATCTCGTCGGGCCCATCACCGAGCAACCTGAGTACAACTTCTCCTGCCGCCACAAGGTACCTCCACCAAATTATATCTCTTCTACTAGTAGTACTTGCGCAGGTCTCGATTAATTTCATCTCTAATTTGTCCGTAGTATAGGTGGTGTTGTACTTATCCATAGTATAGATCGGTGTAGAAATTATATCTGAGATATATGGCCTCAAGTTAGATATATCGTATATGATCGAGACCTCAAGTAAATGGTTTAAATGAATTCAACTATAAATGGCATCTCATTTTTTTGCTACTGTATTCGAATAGCCTGAATATTGTTTTTCTTTGTTATCTCAAATCCAGTAACAATGATACTTGTGTACTGTTTATAGTTGTTAGTTCATTCAATTTTTATCTCATAGATACCCTTTTGGTTGCATGATACAAGTTATACCATACTGAAGCATTTTTCATGCATTTGAATACCTAATGCTCTATTAGTTCTCCTTGTCTGCTAATTAGTTGTGTGTGTGATGTGGTGTCTGGCTTTTAATTGTAGTGGCACTCATATTGCACTTACAGGATGCATTGGATATTGTAAGGATGTTCATTCCTGCTAAGGATGTTCTTGTTTTTTACAGGAGCTAGTGGTGTCAAGAATGGTAGCACCATTTTGGTAGGATACGATCATGCATGTGCACTTGGTGATCCTGGAGCTAGTGGTGTTGAGAATGGTAGCACCATCTTGGTAGGAGATAATCCTAGAGCATATGGTTGTCTTCTATAGCATTGCTATTGTAGAAAGATGTTTCTTACATCTTGTAGAAATTTATGGAAGTAATTAGAAAATAGTTGCTATTAGTCCACATATTTTTGCATCTGCCTTGTTATTTATTTGTGCAATTTGCTCCTGCAGTTTTAGAGATATGTAGCTTGATATCATTGTATGGAAAATGCAGCGAGAATGGTTCGGTTCGAGTTTGTTCCTATTTGGTGTGTTGCCTTTTCTTAGGTTCATTCTGTATAACACTAATTGATCGATTGCCATTTTTAAAGTCTTGAAAGTTTTTGCCTTCCTATTGCTTGCTTGGTTATGTATACTTACTGGTACATATATGCTACACATGTTTGCTGCAATAGTTTCTCAGAACTGCTCCCCAATTGGATAAGCAACCATTCTTGGGGAGCATGGATAATATTATGTTAATGATATGGCTACACATCTTCAGTATGTTTCTTGTTTTTAATTTCTTGTATTTCTGATGTTATGTGCAAATACAGCGCAACAGGAACATCCTCTGGATGCTGGAGGGCTGAGGGTTCTGCTGCTGGAGGAACTCGTGGTCGCGGGCGAAGGAACTCGTGGGGCTCGAGACGCGCTGGCCAGCTGCTGCTGGAGTCTTCCAGAGATCGTGCTTTGGCCGTGTTTGTTTAACTTCCGGAGGTGGGTTGATTACTGCCGTGTGGCGTCACTAATTTGGATTCAGGCTTGCAGGTGCTGCCATCCAGGGCTAGTTGTTGGGCTTACTGTAAACACTAGGAAAACTGATTGCTGCTAGTTTCATGTTTTTTGTGTTGGGTATCAATTTGTTTTTGCTGTGAATGTCCCTAGGAGATAGTTGGCACATGTTATGGTAGCTAAAATTATGGATATGTGTCCATAATTTGATGTTTTCTGGCACATGTTATGGCATGATAGATCTATAATCTATGCATGCTATGCTAGCTAGTGATTCTTGTACGATTATATATTCCTTGATAACTTATGTGTTTTTTGTTCTATAGATTAACTAGGTGCCTACTAATGGTTGTTATAGTTAATATATGCTTTTGTGTCTCGGATATTGTTGGGATTGCTCTTGTGCTGATGGTATTCATTGATATGCCTAAACATTTGCTTACTACTTTTCTGTTTCAGTTGCAGGAGAAGGCTCCCTATTCTTCACAACACTGAGGCTGAGAAGATCAAGGCTAGAGTACATCGACGAGAAGATCAAGTCCACAAGCTGAAGGGCCTAAAGAAGTTCCAGAGTATCAAGTTTTGTTTATAGATTAGGGGTGTCCAAGATTTGTTATTTGAACTGGTACGGATGTGAACTAGAGTGGAGTTTCATGTGTTCAATCTGTTTGACTGTCATATTGTTGTAATGAATTGATTTTGGCTTTTATTTAAATATTGTCAATTTTTTTATATCTCATGTTAGATGCTATATCAGCTATTAATTAATTAGCAATTAAGAATCTAACAACCAAGGCCCACTTTCTACAAGAATCTGACAGTTGGAACTCATTTGATAAAAGGCCAAAAGTAGAAAATAATTGGATTATAAAAAGGCTGAGGCCTAGAAAATAAATCAGGCTGAAATGATTGGGCTTGGCCCATTTAGCTGACAAGAATTTCAACAGAAAAAACACAAAAATGCTAGAATTGCTGGGCTGAGCCCATATAAGCGACCAAACTGGATTGGGCCGATTTTGATTTAAGACGATTTAATTTCGTCATAGTTTTGCCACGTAGGATCAGCCACGTAGGATATGACTTGGCCAGGATAGATCGTCCATGACGATATTGGATCGTCACAACGTCTATGACGATCCAATATCGTCATAGATGGTTATGACGATTTTACCAAAATCGTCGTTATAGTTCATTTGCGACGCTCAGCTTTTGACGATCTCAAAATCGTCATAGAATTGTCATAAACAAACTACTATGACGATTCTGTGACGAAAATGGAGGGTCATAGAATCCCATATTCCTTGTAGTGAAGGAGCCGAATGTCAAGCCAACTTAGCCACCCTTCAACAGATATCTCAGATGGCCAACAACAATCAAGGCCACAGAAATCAGGACAACCATGGATCTAAGCTCAAGAATTTCCAGAACACCAATCCACCCGTTTTCACTAAGTCAGAAGAACCCCTAGATGGAGATGATTGTCTGCAAACCATGGAGAACAATCTAGAAGTAACAGGAGTGGAAGATAACGAGAAAGTTCTGTTCGCCACCCACTATCTAGCCGGAGATGCAAGAGCATGGTGGAACAACGTTCGTGCAATGACCGAAGGACAAATGATGACTTGGGATGAATTCAAGGTCAAGTTCGCCACCGGGGTTAATCAAGAGGATGAGGGATGAATTCAGAGAACTGAAGCAAGGAAGAATGACAGTAGTGGAATACCGTGACAAATTCTTGTCACTAGCTAGGTATGCCCCGGATGAGATCGACACTGAAGCCAAGAACAAAGAAAGATTCCTAAATGGTCTGCACGATGAGATGCAGACGGTGTTAGTCAATATCCCCTTTGCTGATATTGAAGCCCTAGTCGACTCTGCCATTCAGATGGAAGGAAAGGTCAACCAAGCCAATGAGAACCGCAAGCGCCGCATGATGCATCAACCAGGAACCCACCATACACCAAAGTATCGCCCCAACCCATCTCCAAGATTTGCCCCGAGAACCAACAGACTCCCGATGAACCGCCCGACCTATCCCAACCGTGGAAACCCAAGGCCCGGAGGAAACCACAACAACCCCGGCAACTCCAGCAATTTCAGCCGTGCACCACCCAAGTTCAACAACAACAATGCCGCCACCAACACTGCCCCAAGGACCGGAAGCAATGCTGTGCATGTTACAGCGAAGGACAAGTCGCAAGTGACTTGTTATGAATGTGGAACCAAGGGTCACTACTCCAATGAGTGCCCCAAGAAGAATGCCGCAGCCCCCAATGCAAATGCCCCAGCTCAGCAACAGCGTCGTGTTCAGCCCGGAAGAAGGTTTGCCCCAAAGAATTCGCTCAACCGCAACGGCCGTCTTTTTCTCATGCATGCTGAAGAAGCCCAGGAAGAGCCAGACGTCGTGCTGGGTATGTTTTCTGTTAACTCAGTATTTGCAAGAGTGTTGTTTGATTCTGGAGCATCGCACTCATTTGTCACTGAAGAATTTGCATGCATTAGTAAGATTCAACCAACCAAATTGAAGCATTTTATGATTGCTCAAATACCCGGTTCAACCACCAAAGCTAGGCAAATTTGAAAAGCCGCCCCTATCCGAATCCATGGCATAGATTTTTATGCTAATCTAATAGTACTCGGAACTAAAGGTTTGGAAGTAGTACTAGGAATGGATTGGATGTCCAAACACAAAGGATTAATTGACTATGCCAAGAAAGCCATAACCATGACCAGTATAGCCAGAATATCAGTCGAGCATGTATCTGAAACCTTACCTCGTCAATTCAAGTGCAACAAGAGTATAGCCCAACCTACCAGTGACCAAGTCCGGATAGTCTGTGAATACCCCGATGTATTTCCAGATGTTTTGCTCGGTATGCCCCCAGATCGGGATATCAAGTTTATCATTGAACTAATCCCTGGAACCAGACCCATAGCCCAGAGACCATATAGTATGAACCCGTCTGAACTAGCAGAACTGAAGAAGCAATTGGATGCCATGCTGGAAATTGGATTGATTCAACCAAGTGCGTCACCATGGAGATCACCTGTTTTGTTCGTGGACAAGAAAGATGGAGGTAACCGTTTGTGTACGGATTATCGGAAGTTGAATGATGTCACTATCAAAAACAAGTACCCTTGCCGAAGATAGAAGACCTGTTTGACCAGTTGACTGGTGCCAAAGTGTTTTCCAAGATTGATCTTAGAACTGGCTATCATCAACTCAAGATTGAAGAAGAGGATATTCCAAAGACTGCCTTTACCACGAGATATGGATTATACGAGTATATTGTCATGTCTTTTGGATTAACCAATGCCCCCGCTTATTTCATGAACGTCATGAATAAGTTCTTTATGGACTTCCTGGATAAGTTTGTCGTTGTTTTCATCGATAACATTCTGATTGATTCCAAATCAGAAGAAGAACATTAGCTACACCTAAGGACCATTCTTGGAACCCTTAGAGAACATCAGTTGTATGCCAAGTTTAGCAAATGTGAATTATGGTTACATGAGGTAGGATTCCTCGGACATATCGTATCAGCCGGAGGAATTGCCGTTGACCCTACGAAGGTGAAAGATGTCGATGATGTGCAAGCCCCAACCACTCAAACCCAAGTTCTTGCATTTCTCGTATTAGCGGGATACTACCACAAGTTCGTAGAAGGATTCTCGAGTATCGCCAGACCCATGACCCAATTGCTGAAGAAGGACAAGAAGTTTGAATGGATGGACAAATGTGAAGCGAGTTTTCAGGAACTCAAGAGGATATTGATTTCAGCCCCCATCTTGATCATGACGGATATCACAAAGCCCTTTGACATGTATTGTGACACATCCAAGATCGGCCTAGGATGTGTGCTAATGCAAGAAGGCAAATTTATATCTTATCTATCCCGACAACTGAAGCAGCATGAACAGAACTACCCAACCCATGACCTCGAACTCGCAGCCGTAGTTCTAGCCCTGAAGACATGGAGGCATTACCTGATGGGAAACCGTTGTGAGATTTATTCGGATCACAAGAGCCTGAAGTATATATTCACTCAAAAGGAGCTGGATATGAGGCAGATAAGATGGATTGAGCTAATCAAGGATTACGATCTATACATTCACTATCACCCTGGTAAAGCCAATGTGGTAGCAGATGCCCTTAGCAGATTGCCGTGCCGCTTGAACTCCATGATTTTGAAGGAGTAACCAAGTTTGCACAAAGATATGGAAGATTTTTGGATGGAATTAGTAAGTGAAGGATTTTTGGCTAGCATAGAACTTCAACCCACTTTGATCAGCCATATCAAGGAGGCGCATAAAGGAAATGCTAGTATCAACGGAATCAAGCGTCGTATCGGTACAGGCAAAGTACCCGGATTCACGGAAGATGAAGGAGTTCTGTGATACAAAGGACGCCTTTGTGTACCAGCAGATTCGGAATTGAAGGAAGTGATTTTGAAAGAGGCCCATGATACTCTTTATTCTATCCACCCCGGAGGAACGGAGATGTATCAGGATTTGAAGGAACAATTTTGGTGGCATAAGATGAAGAGAGAAATCGAAAGCTATATCGCCAAGTGTGATATATGTCAGAGAGTCAAGGCGAGACATCAAAGACCCGCAGGACTGTTGCAACCTCTACAGATTCCGGAATGGAAATGGGATTCAGTTGGAATGGACTTTATCACCGGATTGCCTACTTCTAGTATGGGAAATGACTCTATCTGGGTCATAGTTGACAGATTGTCCAAAGTAGCCCATTTCTTACCAGTCAAGACCACATACCAAAGTTCGAAGCTAGCGGAGTTATACATCGCTAGAATCGTCAGTTTGCACGGAGTCCCCAAGAACATCGTATCAGATCGAGGAACTCAGTTTACCTCGAGATTCTAGAAGAAAGTCCAAGAAGGTTTAGGAACCCGACTAGATTTCAGCACAGCGTATCACCCTCAGACTGATGGACAAACGGAACGAGTAAATCAAATACTCGAAGATATGTTGAGAGCATGTGTGCTAGAGTATGGATCTAAATGGGAGGATAGTCTGCCTTTCGCAGAATTTTCATACAACAACAGTTATCAAGCTAGTCTGCAAATGGCCCCATTTGAATTCATGTATGGAAGGAAGTGCCGCACCCCTTTGAACTGGTCGGAAGTAGGAGAGAGTCAGATTTTTGGACCCGACATCCTACGAGAAGCAGAAGAGAAAGTTCACAAGATTCGTGAGCACCTCAAGACCGCCCAGTCAAGACAGAAGAGTTACGCCGACAAGAGACGTCGAGACCTCGCTTTCAATATCGGAGATTTCGTGTATCTTAAAGTGTCACCATAGAAAGGAATGCAACGTTTCCAGCTGAAAGGAAAGTTAGCCCCCAGATATATCGGACCCTTCAAGATTCTGAATCATCGAGGAGAAGTATCATATCCATTGGAACTTCTAAAAGAAATGTCAGCAGTACACAATGTGTTCCATATATCGTTACTTCGCAAATGCCTTGAAGTCCCGGAGAAGACTGAAGTTTTCAAGAACATTGATCATCGGAATAATAGAGATCAACAATGACCTGACCTATCCCTAAGTACCCATCCGTATTTTGGAAGAAGCTTTCAGAACCACCAGAACCCGAAGCATCAAGTTTCTCAAGATTCAGTGGAGCAACCACACTGAAGAAGAAGCTACCTGGGAGCGCGAGGATCACATCAGGACGGAGTTTCCCGATCTCTTTAAATCCTAGGTAATATTTTTCTTCCTTTTTCAAATCTCGGGACGATATTTCATTTAAGGGGGCAAGGTTTGTAACATCCCAAAAATATAAAACAAGGATCATCAAACTCTAATCACTAAAAGTAGGGTTAACAAAAACTTTGATTAATTAAAATCATATGAATGCATGTGTGAATGAGATGATTTGATAAATGCATGAATGAACTTGTGTGATTAACCTAAATAGCAAGAAATGGTTTAAAGATGAATATAACATCATATAAAACATTTCCATGCAGAAACAAAACAAGAGAAATTCAAAAACAAATAAAATAAAGCAAATGGTCATTTTTGCCAATCTTGCTCACTAGGTCACTTTGAGTGTTTCTAGTCTAAGATTTCAAACAGAGACTTTCCCAATTCTTTTCACCCCTTGATAGAACAAGTAAAAGTGAATCAAGGCCCAGCTTTCAAACTTGCAGAAACATTTGGCAACCTCATTCAAATCACAATTCAAAATTGAATGCTATTCATATGTGAAGATCATCCATTTTCAAAACCCAACCAAACCAATGCCCCTTGACTAATCCAACTAACCAGATACTCCCTATCATGTGCCTAGAAAACCCACAAAGTTTGAATCCAAAATTCAAATTTAAAGTTCTTGCGGCCATTTCATCAAACACCTTGCAGATACAAACCAAACAAACATCTAACACTATTTGCAGCAGCAAAATTGGCCTAACTTGTTCCCTCTCTGGTTGCAACCAGCCCTTAGTAGATCATCTAGCCTCTTTAACAATCTTTAGCACCACTATGAGCAAGCCTATCCATTAATGTCAAGCATGCCGAGAGCACCATTGCCACCCCATTGTCACCAGCGAGCTAGAGGCCGCACTAGCCTCGCCAACCTTGTCTGGGACATGCAACACCGTCCACCGCCACCCACTGTCCCAGCCCCGAGCAATGCCAGCCCCTGGACCACACGACATTCCCATGCCAAACTCCTCTGCGACCATGCTGAGAGCTCTCCCGTGCGCCACGCTCGACCAGCACCCACAGACCGCGCGCCGTCCTCGACTCTTGCAGGGATGAGCACCAGCACCTCAGCACCCGGCCAGACATGACCATTCACTGCCACGCGGACCATGCACGCTGTGCGACATTAAAACCGCCGTCGGACCCGCTCAGAGCACCGCGACGTTCCGACCGATCAGCACTACCCCACGCTGCAAGACCACGTCGTTGCGCTTCGCTAGGGAGCACAGCACCGCCCCTACCGTCGCCCATGCCATTAGCTGCATGTGCCATCGACCACGACGAGCTCAGCCCGCGCCTGTCGGTCCCCTTCTGCCACTATAAATAGAGGCCGCCACCGCTCATTTTCACCACACCATTTCACTCCCCTCTCACTTAGAACCACCCCACCTCACTCCCGGAGCAAGGCGAGCAGCGCATCGCCGGAACTTGGCTGGAGTCTGCCGCTGCTGGAGAAGAAGGGAGCCATTGATTGGAGCCGCCCCAGGAGGAGCTGCCGGTACCAGGAGAACCGCCATCGTCGACTTCATCGTTTGCCCCCGTCGCCGACCCTCGCCTGAGCCCCGGTGAACCTCCCACGACCCCCACCTGTCGCGTTAGGGTTCTGTCTCGCCGGCGCTGCTCGACATGGACGATGAACCAGAGCCGTTAGATTAGAACTAGATCTCACGGTCCATGTTACCCCGTACCGCTTCGCCCCTCCCCATCTCACTTATGCATGGGGACAGCCACTTAACCAGCCCGCGTACACGCTGTGTGTAGTGGGCCGGCCGAGTTAAACTTCCCGCATAACCCAACAATTCAAATTATGCTTTATTCATTTAATTTCAAACACAGTTCTGTACCTATATTCAAAAATCAACCTAGCTCGATTAACTGAACCAAAATGCATGAAACCAATTTTTTTAGAAAGGTACTGAAATGCTTAATCCAAGCCCGTTGGATTCAAATCATTTGGAGTTGTGGATCAACCATGGTAAAAATAACAAGGCAGAAGCTTTTCTGCATTCAAAATTTTTTCAAAATTCAACCATAAGAGCATTTGAGTTGATTACAACTCTCAAAAATCACATTTAACTATACCTTTCAGAATATATACAAATATATAGGTTTACTTACAAAGATAATGTTCAAGTAATAAAAGAATGCTACATAGGCATTTCTAGTCACTCTATTTAATTAAAATAAAAGGTTAAACCTTATTAAATTGTGACACTACTTTAAATCACATTCTCATGTACTGAAATATGTGGTGATGATATGTGTCAACATGATCCCATGTTTGAGTTGGAGAATATTAAATCTTAATTAGTTTTTCAATGGGTAGAAATTACTTTTCTAAAAATAAAATAAATAAGCCAAATGCTTTAATCTTGTAATATTAGTGATGATGCTAGATCATCCAGTGTGAACCACTGTGTGATGATTGGAAATAGTTAAGTATTGTTTGGTGAATGTGTACCTCATAATTATTTATAGACGCTAGTACCGACCAAGGATATGAGGAGTAAATAGGATACTACGAGGAAGAAGCCGAGGAGAACTTCAACCACTGCTCTGCACAAGGCAAGGATGAAGGAGTTTACATGGTGACTTGTAGATTCTAGAAAGATAACCAAAGGTAGCATAAAGAGCATAAAATTTGGCCTAAGTTAGATAATCTTGATGTCATCCTAAGCCATGAGATTGAACTTAGCAAATCCCCACTTGTTTACCACCCTCATTAGTATTTACCCCCTCTTGTAGATGCTAGTGCTAAGTATAAAACTTGATCAACCTTAGATGGTAATACTTGGTGAAAATGGTTATGAAAACCTTAGTATGATGAGTCATTCTACTGAAATGTTTTGACATGTGTTTCCGAACACCAAATGATTTTGATGATGAAAATGTTGAGGCATGAGCCTTAGCCCTTTATAAAACTGATGGTGGTTTGGATGCGATACCATTCCAATTTTACCGTACAACCACAATACCCGAAAATTAGGTAGGGCTTGACTGGAAATTTATATACCTTAGTATGGGTTCCCTCGCGGCCAAGGTCTGAGTTGAGGCTACCTTGTGAAGATTGTCCACCTGTGCAGTACCCAAGATGACAGTTGGTCATGGTTGGGAGGCCAAACTCACAGGAGAGGTGCCTATACTAGGGCGTGTAATTGAAAGGTTAGGATTGATTATCCGCATACTGAGTATGGTGAATTCAGGATTGTTCCTGACGGATGTATCAAATTTTGTGGTGAAAGTGTACAATCTCTGCAGAGTGTCAAACTATTCGAATAGCCGCGTCTGCGGTTATGGACAGTTGGAGTGGCCATACTGTTCCCCCGTCAGGTGTTTCCAAAATGACTTGTGAAATGAATTATGACTTTGACTTGACCACAACAGGGTTGTGATATGAAATTCAAATTTCCCCTTAGGTGTTATAAAACTTTAAACTAGTTTTTCTTTGCCTCTGAACTGAGTAGAGGTAAATCTGGGTTTTTGCAAAACAACCTTAGAGCCTAGTGTCCTACTACAAAAACCCCCTTAACTTGTTAGTATTAGTTTGCGAGTACTTAAAGAGTACTCATGGCTTTGTCCCTGGCTATTCCCGTGGCTATGAAGAGGAGTATCAGGATGACGGACCGGAGGAAGGTTACGACAACTAGGATCATCTCCCATCGTCAGCATTGCCTGTGACCCTGAAGATGGAGCTTCGCCTACGCTATCGTTACTATTACGTTATTCCGCTGTTTGAGTTGTATTAAGAACTGGATCATGAGATCCTTTTTTGTGTAAGACCTTATGTATGGTTTGTAATGGATGATGTACTGTGATATCCAAATCTGTTATGTCTCGCAAAAATAGTAATCCTGGGATTGCGATGTGTGGCATAACAGGCATCTGGGATTAAAAATCCGGGTGTTGACACATTTCATACAAGAACCTGCATACACGATATAATAAAGTGCTTCATACAAGAACAAGCATAATTAGCAAAGAATAAGCACCTGTCATTATATGACATCAAGCAAATATGACAGCAAGTATGGTCATTATATGACAACAAGCAAATAAGCACCTGTCATTATATAATATATATGCAGATTATAGCATTTAACACCAGGAGCATTTCATCACTAGGAGCATTCAACACCAGGAGCATTTCATCACCAGGAGCAAATAACACCAGGAGCATTTCATCACCAGGAGCAAATAAGCAAGTTTTAACCATGTATTTTCATCCCCAGGAGCATTTCATCACTCCTCTTCGAGAAGTTTTGTAGTATTTCATCACCAGGGTTATTATCTACCTGACCTTATCATTTTAAGTAAAGTTTTGGAGTAAAGGCCAACAATGTATCTATTCTTATCTTAGAAGGATTTGGCCCCAACCTTTGCATCAGAAGCCAAACCAAGAAATCCAGCAGTCAACATCTGAGATGTTTAGCCCTGTGCACACTCCTAGGGGAGGCACCGCAATGGTAAATTTAACAGTTTTATCCAACCCAACTAGCTTCAGCTTTTTGCATAATGAGCTAGATTTCTATTTTTTGGACACCAACATCAACTACCTCACTATTGCTACAACCACAAGTCATGCTACCTGGGCACAACAGTAGCAGCCCAAGCCAACAGAAGCCATCATACAAATTATTCTTCATTAGCTAGCCTCAAGTTATTCAAACAAAATAACTTCTATTATTTTCCTAAAGGATAATCCAGGAATCAAATATGCATAACAGTTCATTTTCCTAGCATATTATTACACTGTTAGATTTAACACTGTCAGATTTAACAGAGAACAAATCATTTTCTAGGAATCCTCCTAGCATAAACTCTAGGAATCACAACTACATATTATTACACTGTCAGATTTAACAGAGAACAAAACATTTTCCTAGATATATTCCTACACCACAAACAGTACTTGTGAACAATTCCTAGCCAACACTCTAGGGGTCATATATAATTTTACTATCATTTGTTAGATAAAATTCAGTAAGACATATTCCTGCACCACAAAAGTAACCCAGGAAACATTTATTTTAAACTTGTGATTTTGGCACTGTCTATTTTACTAGCAGTGAAGTTCATTCTGGTTGCTTAGAGAATTATTTTATACTGCTTTTGGATTTACTGCTTACATGCCTAAGATAGTTGCTGCTGATTTTATTTATGATCTATTGATCTTGTCATAGTTTGTTGTTGCTACTACTATCATCAGGTTTTGTTCTTGTTCTATTGTACTACCAGTTGCTCCGTATTTTCTATTATGTACACTATCTTCTTGCTGGCAACTTTGAAAACATTTAAATTTCCTATGAAGCTCAAACTGTGAGGTTTAGGACAAGTTCTTGGGCTTCTATTTAGATTCTACATTAAATGGATTCATCCCTAATGGATATAACATTTTAATCAAAATAAAATCGTCCTATAAACAACTTTGTATTCATTTTATTATGAATAAAGATCATTTTATGAGATTCTACTAATTCAGTTTGCATTTATTACAACAGCAGTATGGAACAGTCATTAGGGACTTGCTACAATTCAGTAAACTGAACTAGTAAGTCACAGTTCAAACAAAGTACATTTGCCGAAACGTTTCATGTAGCAAAATCCTATAACGAATATGGAAACTCTGTCTGCAGGTCACCGTTCCCCCCACCCCCCACCCAAGATAGAGAGACGAGCGAGGAGGAGCAGCCTAGAGGAGAGAGAGGGGAGAGGTACCTTGCCAGCCGCCGCAACCGTGTGTGGTCGATCCGCCGCCGTGTGTGGTCTAGCCCACGCCGCGCCGCGCCCTGTCCCGAACGATTCACGCAGCCGAGTCCTCCTCCTCCTCATCCTGGCGTGGCCAACTCCTCCTGGCGTGGCAGCCTCTTCCTCCTCCTGGGATGTGGCGAACTGCTCCTCCTCCTCCTGGGATGTGGCGAACTGCTCCTCCTCCTAGGATGCGTGGTGGCGTGGCATGGCGGCGGCGGCGCGTCGATGGGGATGATGGGGACTTAATGCAATCTGTGTCTGAGGATGGGAGGGCGTGGCTCACGGTTGACTAGTCCTACCCACTTAGGCGTAGCGCAACCTGGCAAGTGCGCGACGGTTATCCGTAGCGCACTTGGCCAGGGTGCGCTACGCCTAAGTGGGTAGGACTAGTCAGATAAGAGGGCTGCCACCCCTCTAGTTAACACTAGCACTTCCTTATCCCACTGGTTCCGCCCACTGCTCTACTCTAAACCTGTGAGCACCCAGGTTTGAATCCTGGTGCCCACATTTTTTATTTTTATTTTAAAAATACTTTTAAATGTTCCAAAAAATGCCCAAAAGTGGTGATATATGCCATAAAAGTTTTGTTTTGCTTTTAAAATACTTTTAAATAGTCCAAAAATTCCCAAAAGTGATAATATATGTCATAAAAGTGGTACAAATTAAATATGATTCAAATATGTCATAATAATTTGTCCATGATACAAATATGTCATAATAATTTGTCCATGAATATTACAATCTTTTTCAACCAACGTTTTACAATATTTTTTGAGCTAGCGTTTTACAATCTTTTTTCCCTTCTTTGTCGCGGTTGAATAATTTAGCCTCGGCACTTTAATGTTTCTTCTTTCGAACGGGCTACCTTTTTTGGGTAGGGTTGTCCTTTTTCTTCTTGTGATGTATGTTGCTGCATCGTAGTCGTCGTCATCTTCGATCTTTGGATCGCCGTACTGGTCGAAGTCTTGCTCGTTGGCGACTCCATCCATTCCGATGATTTTTCTTTTTCCTCTCCTCACGACAACACGGCTAGGCTTTGTCGGGTCGGTAATGAAAAAACATTGGTCCACTTTGGTATCCAGTACCAACGGTTCAAATTTCGTGGCCACGTTCGCACCGGCGGCCTTGGATTTGGCTGCTTCGGGTATAACCATGGTTGTGAAATACCGGTCTTCTCTTTCGACGCTCTTTGCCCATCTGACACGGAACATCGGCACCTTTTCTCCATAGTAGTCGAGCTCCCAGATCTCCTCGATCCTTCCGTAGAATCTTTCCTTCACGTTGTCATTGGTGTAGAATTCGGACGTTATGCCTGAGTTCTGATAATCACACTTGTTGTCCTTTTCCTCCGTATAGAATGTGTAGCCCTTGATATCATACGCCTGATAGGTCACCAGGTTTTGCATCGGTCCTTGCAACAAGGTGAATATGATATTTTCCGTGTCAGAAGAATGCGATCGCAGGGGATTATCAAGGAGCGTCTGCCTAAACCAATGCGTGAAATCTGAGTTGTGCTCTTTGATTATTTCTCCGTGCATCCTCTGTATGCCCCGGTCATTGTACTTCTTCTCGATTAATATTTTGAGCTTCTGTACCCAAGGATCGACTAGTTCTAAATGCTGTAGGACAACGAGGTTTGCTTGATCAAAGTCCGCGCGTCGAAAACCGAAGTCTGCATGCAGTATGCGACGACCCTCTCGGTGACCAGATTCGTCAAGCTTGCCAAGGTGCCTGTTGACAGGAAGACCGACAGGGTTCTCGATGTCTAGATAATTCATGTAGAAAGAGATACACTCTTCGGCCAGAAATCCCTTGGCTATGCTTCCATCTGGACGGGACCTATTGTGAACGTATCCTTTGATGTGTCCGTTCATCCTTTCGAACGCCATCATGCTGCAGAGGAACATCGACCCGAGTTGGACGATGTCCTCCACGACATGGACCAGCAGATGCACCATAATGTCGAAGAATGCGGGTGGGAAGTAGGCCTCAAGATCGCATAGTATCACCACGATCTCGTCCTGTAGCCTCCCGAGCTGATTCACGCCAATCGACTTCCTAGAGATGACGTCGCAAAACTTGCAAAGGCCAAATAACGTTTCACGGACGTGCTTGTCCATTATCCCTCTTAGTGCAACCGGAAGTACCTGCGTCATTAGCACGGCACAGTCGTGAGACTTCATGCCACTGAACCTCTTCTTCGCCTCGTCTAGGTATCTGCTTATCTTGCCCGCGTAGCCGTAAGGAAATTTGACTCCTAGAAGGCACTTGAAAAACTATTTGACCTCATCCTGGCTTAGAGTGAAGCAAGAAGGAGGGAAGTAATATTTGTTCTTCTTGAACTTTTTACCCTTCCGATGACCTTGTGTCGTCTCCGACTCATGATCATCGTCATCTTCCTGATCATCAGGAGTAGTGCGTCCTCCGTGAAGCTCTTTCCGGATACCCATGAATACCAGGTCGTGCCTTGCTTTCGGACCATCTTTCGTCCTATCTGGCATGTTGATTATGGTGGCGACCAGACTCTCGCACACTTTTTTCGTGATATGCATGATGTCGAGGCTATGAGGCGTGCGGAGAAACTTCCAGTATGGCAACTCCTAGAAAACAGACCTCGTTTTCCATACCTTCATCAACGGCTTGTCTTGCTGCCTCTTTCGTTTCTTTCCAGGCTTAGGACAATCTTTCTAGTTTTCAGCAAGTCTTCCACTTCTTCGCTGCTCCTTCGCTCTGGGATTCCTCGGGTCTCAGATTTGCCATCGAACAGGTCTCCACGTTTTCTCCATGGATCATTCTTGCCGAGCCACCTCCGGTGCGCCATGAACACGGTTTTCGAAGACCCTGGATCTTTCTCTAGTTGGAGATAGCTTGTGTTATCCATGCACCTAATGCATGTGCAGAATCCTTGGATAACCTGCCCCGAGATATACCCGCAACCTAGATAGTCTTGCACCGTAGTGACCAACGCGGCTCTCATAGTGAAATAATCTTGTGCGACGGCGTCATAAGTATTGGCTCCAGATTCCCATAACATGGCTAGCTCCTCTTTCAACAGCCCGAGATACAGATTGATGTAGGTACCAGGTTGTTTCGGCCCTTGAATTAGAATACTCATTTGTATGTACTTGTTCTTCATGCACAACCATGGAGGGAGGTTGTACATCCATACAAACATGGTCCAAGTGCTATGCGTGCTGCTCTGGCTACCGAACGGATTTAGTCCATCGGTGCTCGCACCAAGCCTGAAGTTCCTCGAATCTCCACCGAATTCTAGGAATTCGAGGTCCAATGCTTTCCACTAGCTAGGATTTGAAGGGTGCGTCAGCAGCTCATCCTTTTCAGGGTCATCGTCATCTCCTGTCTTCTTCCTTTCCGCATGCCATCGCATGAGCTTCGCTTCCTTAGGGTCCGCAAAATAGCGCTCCAGACGAGGAGTGATAGGAAAGTACCATACCACTTTTCGAGGTGCTTTCTTCCCTTTCTTGTATCGACTCACGCCGCACACCGAACATGTGGTTTTCTTCGTGTCCTCACCCCAATAAATGATGCAATCATTGATGCATACGTGATATCTAACATGCGGTAGATCGAGAGGACAGACGATTTTCTTGGCGTGCTCGATACTACTTGGACACGTGTTCCCCTCCGGGAGACGATCGTGCAAGAATGTCATCATATCTTCGAAGCTTGCGTCGCTCAATTTGTGTTTTGCCTTCATCTCCATAGCCTTGAGCGTTACATTCAACCGGGTATCATTGGGCCTGCATCCTTCATACAATGGAGTAACCGTGTCTTTCTCAAGTTGCGCAAGCTTGGCTTTCTCTCTAGCGGCAGCCCTGGTGCTACTCGTCTACTTGAGAAGCAGCTCTTGCACATAAGGGTCCCGCACCCAGCCTGGCGTTGTTCCATCGTCGTCTTCTCCTCCGGCATCTAGATCATCATCATCCCGGTCTGCTTCCGCACCTTCACCATCTCCAGGAGACTCTTTATCATCTCGCCCGTTCTCACCGTGATGATCATCGTCATGTTGCCCACCTTCACCGTCTCCATCATCTTTGTCATCGCTTATACAACGAGTATATCCATCCATGAAACCATGGCGGAGCAAGTGCGCCTGCAGATTGCCGGGATCTGGATCGATCACCCAGTTGAGTTTGCATCTTCTGCACGGACATCTTATCTCCATCTTGTTATTTCGTATCATGTCGGTCGTCGCACATTTCAAATCTAACCACAATGCCTTCGCTCATTATGAGCACCATTTTTGCCTGCACGGTGTACACGGTACAATTAGAAGTGTATTAGAACCACATAATCAATGCATGCATGCAATGGTCGATAGAAAATTTCGGCATGACCTATCCTAAAATAAGGACCTTTGTGAAATGCCAAAGTCTTTCCAAAATAGAAATGAATCAACATTTTGGCAAAACAAATGGCAACTTGTTCACACACAAACACAAGAGAGAGAGACCGATACATATACACATGAACATATCATTATCCTCTCCATACACACATGCATGAGCATCATCGATACTCTCCATATACACACACATGACCATCGATCCTCTCCATACACACATCATGAGCATCAATCATCTACATACATATGAGCATATCATCCATATACTCATGAACACATCCTTACATGGATAACTTACCGAGATGAGAGACCGATCGCGAGAATATGGAAAGGAGAGGTGCGCGCGAGACCAGAGAAGGAGATGAGAGACTGGAGAGCTTCCTCTATTACGTATGTAATATCCAAGGCAAGTTCTAATGCTAAAAATGGTGAATGAGTGGAGAAATTGAGGTGGGAAGGAGAAGGATCCTGACTAGATCTAAGGAGGAAGAAGAAGGGGAAAGTGAAGTGTGGGGTGGTGGATGATCACGCATGTGCACAAAGTGGAGCTGCCAAAAAAATACAGGTCGACATATCCGTGGCGCACATGGCCCTAGTGCGCCACAGGGAATTATCACAACCGTGGTGCACATGCCAGAGTGCGCCACAGATGTTTCTGCCCATTTACAGAACATAGGGGCATTCACTTAGGCGTAGCGCACGACCTGCATGTGCGCCACGGTTAACCATAACAACCGTACCGCACCTCCCCATGTGCGCTACGGGTATGCGGAATGCGGCCAGCAGGGCCCTGGCCGACACATATCTGTGGCGCACTATGACCATGTGTGCCACGGTTGTTCTAGTTACTAGTAGGGCACTGCCCACAGGTGAGCCACGCCTGTTTTAGCCGTGGGGAACTTCAACCATGTGAGCCACGGATGTGATGATTACCTATAGCCATTTTCCTAGTAGTGACCCTTGTGGGGAAAAGAAGCTTGCTACAACACTCTGCTCTTGGAATCCCAATAAAAAGTGACAACCTTTGTTGCCATCAAGACCATTTTCTGGTTCCATTGCCGTGGAAATGGTGGAGACATATCATAGTGATTGACGTGTAATGAAACTCCCACGTCAAGTGCTAGACCATTTTGTGGCACCGTCATCTTCATCAACTTGTGTAAAGACCCAAGCTTGGGGAGGTTGCACCACTGTGAGATTTTTCTTCTCCTTTCCGATTTTTAAAGTATTTTAGTTTGTCTTTTTAAGTTTTCCTTAAAACACAAAAACACATAAAAATTAACACCAACCTTTTGCTAAAAACATGACTAGGAAAAATAAAAATTAAGTTGGGAACAAATCTATTCGCGAACAAGTTTGATTGCAACATTGATCTTGAGGTGGTAGGTTCTATAGTCTGTAATCTTTTTTCTAATGGGAATACATCAACTTCTCATTGGCATATTAAAATCTTTGAAGATTCATGCAAAAATTTAGGGCCCCTAGACATTGATCCTGAAATAATGAAAGTAAAATTATTCTTGCACTACTTAAAAGGAATAGCTAAAATATGGTATAATGATGCACCGAAAAGAGATTTACAAATATGGTACAATATGAAAATATCCCCTTTTAGAAAAAATTGGTAAAAATACCCTTCATTGCAAAAAAAGATATGTGATTTCAAGCAATAAGAAAATGAACCTCTAACTAGTGATTGGGTAAGATTTAAACAAATCACACATAAAGTGGAACATGGGATAAATGATTGGTTGCTTGTAGGAAGTTTTTATGAGGGCCTTACACATGAATCTAAGCAATCCCTAGATAACGGAATCGAAAAATCTTTTTTATATCTAAATCCCCATGAAGCATTTACATTGTTAGATGGAATTTTGGTAGAAACTAGTATCAACAAGTTATTAAGCTAACTTAACCCCAATTTTGCCCAAAGGAGAATTGGTGGTGAAAATGAAGTAAAAGTGGAACTCTTAGAAGATTCAGGCATATTCTTTGGGTACAAAAATTTAGGATCATTAAAAATAAAAATAGAAGAAACTACTATGTGAAAGTGAAAAAGGACCAACAAATGACAAACAAGTAGAAGAAGTCAAAATGCTAAGTGAAACAAAATAACATCTACTTGATATTGATAAATATAGCTTGCATGAACTCATTAACTTGTTGCAAAAAATTCTAATGATCCATCTTTTAATGGTCATCAAGCAGGATTTGGTTCTTACCTAGCAAATTATGTTATATAAGAAAAAGATTGAAAGATATAATAGAGAATTTATGATACCACCTAAGCTTGGGGATGTATGGATCCCCAAGATATTAATTACTATTGGAAAATAGACACATCATGATATTCTAGATTTAGGATCTAGTGTCTCAGTTTTATCTAAAGATCTATATGATTTACTTGATTTGAAATCTATGGCAAAATGATCTGTAGATCTTTTACTTGTCGATGATTCAACTAAACATGCTTTAGGAAAAGTTTAAGATATTATGGTTGAATTACATATGATATTTGTACCTATTGATTTTATTGTCATGTACATGGGGACCAATACCTCAAGTCCTATAATACTTGGTAGACCTTTTTTGAGAACCACAAGTGCAGTCATTGATACAAAAGAAGGAAATACGAAATTTCAATTTCCTCACAAGAAGTGTATGGAACACTTTCCCAGGAAGAAGGAGGTATCAAACAAGCACAAGCTGCTACATGAATTCTATATCACCTAAACCAAGTAAGTAAAGCCTAGTTATATGGCTATAAAGAAAGCGCTTTGCGGGAGTCAACCCCGTTATTTTCTTTTGGATTTTTGTTTTGAACTCTTGTTGTAGCAAGAGAGTTTTGTTTTGGTTTTCTTTATGTACTTTTTAATAAAGTACCAAGTGGAACCCATTTTGGATGTTTTAAAAGTTGCTAAACATATGGAGCAGCAAATTTCTACAGAACAGTTTTCAGTGAAAGAACTTTATAATTTTTTTGTAACTCCGATTATTCTCAATTTTATTCAGAATTTACAACTTTTAATCCTATGTATGCACAAAAATTGGCTAAAATTCCTCACATGTCTAAGTGGGCTAAAATAATTCATTTTGCTACTGCTGAAAATTTGGACAGATTCTGCCATGCTTTGTTTTAACCATTCACAAGTGTCCTAAAATGATTTGTATGAGTTATATTATATGCTAGGGATATGTAGGAACATTATATGCTTGCTGGGAAATTTAGAAACAATTTTGTCTTTGATATATATGCAACAACTATTATACTATTGTGCCACTAATGTCACCTCTTAGAAAAGAGATGGGAGAAAAAGTTTTGTGTTGATTTTTTTGACAGGGAATAGAGGAACATCACACTGATACGTCCAAAATGTATCTACTTTTTCGAACACTTTTGCTATTGTTTCTCCTCTAAACTTGCGTGATTTGGATACAACAAACATGGACTCACGTTGTTTTCAGCAAAACTACTTTGGTATCTTGTTTTTGTGCAGAAAATCAACTATCAGGAAAAATTCCGGAAAATATGCCAAAATTATATTTCACCAGAAAATCCACGGAGCCAGAAGACGAGACGGAGAAGGGGCCTGGGGGCCCACACCCTTGCCAGGCGCGGGCCCACCACTGGTCGGGCCTAGGGGTGCAGCTACCCCAGGCACCCCCTCAGCCTCCCTCTGTGCCTATAAGTTGCCTCTCAACCTAAAAACCAAGGGGGGTTCGATAGTTTTGAAGAAAGAGTTCCGCTCCACTGCCGCCACCAGAAACCAAGATTCGGATCGAGAAACTCCATTCTGGCACCCTGCCGGTACGGAGAATTTGAAGAGGATCATCACCATCATCATCACCAACGCATCTCCATCAACCACCAATGTTTCCCTCATCTATGAGTGAGTAATCCCCTGCTGTAGGCTTGGGGATGGTAGGGATTGGATGAGTTCTATCATGTAATCGAATAAGATCTGTTAGGGCATAGTGCCTAGTATCTCTATTAGTGCTATTTGACTTTGTTGCAACCTTTTGTGCTTAATGCTTGTCACTAGGGCCCGAGTGCCATGATCTCAGATCTGAACTTATTATTGAATCATTATGATAGTATTGTTTGTGATCTTATTTGCAAGTTGTGTACACATATCATTGTCCGGACCCAAAGGCCCCAAAGTGACAATAATTGGGACAACCGGAGGGTATGGTTGTGGTGTGAGGACCACACGTGTTCACAGAGTGTTAATGCTTTGCTCCGGTGCTCTACTAAAAGGAGCGCCTTAATTGCCAGTAGTTCCCTAGAGGCCCCGCTGCCATGGGCTGGCTGGACAGAAGATGTTATGCAAGTTCTTATTGCGAGCACGTATGACTATATTTGGAGCACATGCCTAGGATTGTTTAGTACATGGATGCTTGTTATTATTTATATGCAATACCCTAGATCTTGAAGTTACATGTTTAGACTTGTCCATGCAATGCCCGTCCATCTATCCCTATGCCTACCGCACTCGAATCCTACTGTTACCGATACTGTTACTATTTCTCCTGTTTTACACCTGCTGTTTCTTTGCTACTACAAACTATTTCTACTGATAAACTTCTGCGAGAAAGAACTATTTCTAGGTGCAACTGAATTGACAACTTAGTTGTTAAGTCTTGCAAGTATTTTTTGGCTCCCCTTGTGTCGAATCAATAAATTGGGTAATACTACCCGCAAAGACTGTTGCGATCCCCTACACTTGTGGGTCATCAAGACTATTTTCTGGCGCCGTTGCCGGGGAGCATAGATTTATTTGTAAGTTTACTTGGATCTACTATTGTTCACCGCTACTCCTTTCATCATGGGGAAGTCTCGTGATGGAAAGTGACATGGTTATACCCTACGGGTACACGACATTGGCATACCTGGTCCAGCCCAAGGAAGGCCCACAAGAATATATGCGGCCCATGGAGATTATCGGGTGGCCCAAGCCCATGACATCTTCGGATTCTTCGAGAATAAGACTAGAACGGATAGAATATTCAAAGGGCTAAACCCTAAACTTGTAACCGACTCGATCTGTGCCCGAGACCTGCCTAACTCTATATAAAGGCTAGGAGGGCACGACGAGGAGGGCCAATCCCTTCCACCGCATACACACCTTCATGCCAGATTGCATCTGCATACCCCTGTACTTTTTGGTTCCGCCGTAATCAAGAGCATACAAGCAGGAGTAGGGTTTTCCCTCGGGGGGCCTGAACCTGGGTAAATCTCGTGTCCCCTGGTTGCTTGTATTTTAACTGTTCCGCCATCTCCAGCACTCACTACAAGGAATCTGCTGATACATGACCCTCTATTTTCGTCACCAAATCGTCATTGTCTACAATATGTGACGATCTTATGACGAAAAACATATCATCAAAATCTGAGCGTCAGTAATTGCATACAACGACGTTTTTTGTGAAATCGTCAAAACCGTCTATGACGATATTGGATCGTCATAACTATTACGACGATCCAATATCGTCACGGGGCATCTGGCCAGGCCAGGTCAGATCCTACGTGGCCAAGCCGACGTGGCAAAATTGTGACGAAATAAGATCGTCGTAGTGCAAATTCACCACGATCCAATGCGGTCGCTTATTTGGGCTGATCCCAATAACTGTGGCCTTTTTTTCTTGGTTCAGGCATTTTATATTACATTTCATTTTGGGCCTTGGCCTATTTACGATCCGGTTCTTCGGGCCTTGGCGTTCAAAGTCCAATTATTTTAGCCCTGCTATCAGCCTTTTACCATTTACAATCAGATGCTTTGTTCCACAATTAGTCATTGGCCTGGCCTTTTTAAAGCCCAACAGAATTCAGATTATATTCATTTAGGCTGTATGCAAGCAACATTTGAAGCCCAGAAATATCTGGATAAATAATGAACCAATTTTCATTGCAAAATGATACATACCGAATTTCAAAATGAACTAACCAAATTTTCAAATAAACATACTAGAAATTCAAATGACCAAACAATCACTCCTCGTACATTACATCAAAACAAAAAATTTATGCATACAATCAACAAGCCCACTGCCCAACACCTCCAGGTCGCCAATGATCCCTCGCATCGCCCAACACCTCCACGCGAGCCAGCCAGCACCTCACTGACTTCCTGCACTCCACTTGGGGTGTCACTGCTAGCCCAACAACTCACCCAGGTGCCCACGTGCGATCTACAACAGCAGCAGGAACTAACGAATGATCAGTGATATGAGAAATCGCAGGAGGGCAAGAAATCACAGGAAAGCAGCCGCAGCAGGTTGGCTTCAATGTCCGACCATCACAGGAAAGCAGCATAGCAGGTTGGCTTAAAAAGAGTATACTGAAGACTTATCAAATCCATCAGAGGAGAGGAGCAGCAGCAGCAGGTTGGCTTCAACATCGCGGTGGTAGCGCATCTGGATGAACATATCATCCTTCTGATGCACCTCCGACCATCATCGGACACAGGCTTTCATGTGGCATGCTTCAATAACCTGTATAATGACATGAGCAACTTCTTTACTAATTTTTTGTCACACAACCAACATATCTGAGCATAACAAGGAGCTAAAAAGTTGCACAAATAAGCAATTGATAAAATCTAATAAGTTAAGATGTTATTATTCAATTTCTCCATCAACTAGACCAAATCACAAACTATACTACTATGCTACTTTTTTCAATCACAGGGAGATAATGTTCGCATTTCAAGATAACCAAATGCAAGGAGACACAAATGGCACATGTAATATACAACATGATTTCAGAACTGAACCAAATTCTAGACTTTCAGGTGCGCTTCATCTACGGCACAACCCTATTTTGCATACAGAGTCATATAGATGAACCACACACATAATATAACCTACACAAAAATTATTGAGGCACCTAGACCTAGTGCTAATACAATCAGATCATGGCATTGTTTACTTGGAGATTGCAACACAATGGCATGCGCGATACATTGAGGCATCTAGTGTTAATATAAACTAAGCTACATAATACATTTATTAAGCTGCAGAGCAGCAGGAGATGGATATTCAGATAAAGCTGTTGCAAAATCTACTGACTAGCAAGCTGTTGCAACCAAGATTAAAAACAACTACAAGACATATCCATGCAAAGAACTTAAGAACATCTATTTTCATCTAGTTATCTCAAGAACAGGGTTACACCCTACCTCCTGCAATTATAAGACAAGTATGGAATGACTCGATCATGTGACAATTCCCCAAAAAATTGTCACAGGTTATAAATATGTCCAGTTATCAAATTGTAAAATAATATGAATGATTACTTGATAGATCTTCACTCGTTGAATATGATAATGTCCTACACTAAACTCTTGACACAACCAGGCAACCAAATCAAACAAGGGCTCCAAAACCAGTAACCTTGCTAGGCTACATCATTCTACTCTTCCTTGCATAGCCATAGAAAACTTTCAGAGCTCAAAGAGAACAACTATTGCATCACCAGATATATAAGAGTTGACAAAAAAATACATCAGCACTATGTTTTCCATGTAGTAAACAATTCTTTAGATCAACAAGATATAATAAGTGCACCCATTTAAACAATACTAAATTACTAATATGTCAGGTCGCATTGCAAAATTCTTATGGTAAAGCAGTTCTGATGTTCTACAAGATACAAAATGTTCTGAACCCAACAATATCCATCTGATTATATTGATGAAGACAGGGGAGGGCTTAGTTGTGGTGGTTGTGGCTCTTGAGGAGGAGCGGAGGCGGAGGCCGGCCCGCTCGAAATCGAGGGCCTCGAGCATGGCGTCCTCCTTGCGGGCGTACCTGCTGGTGGCGTAGACCCTCTTGTCACGTCCGGGTGTGGCCTGCTGCTCCTCGGCCCTGTGGATGCAGTCCTCTAGGTCCACCTCCCCGCATTGGAACGGCTTCACCCGCTTGCACTGCTCCAAGTTGCACCATTCGCTACTCACGTGTGTAGGCAGGGCAGAGGCAGAGTCAGACCACCGGAGCACTCGATAGAGGAGGGAGGGAGGGAGGGAGGAGGGCATACGTACATGAAGACGATGCCGTCGTGGCGGCCGAGGAGAAGGATGGGGGTCGCGGGCGACCTGACCGGTGGAGGGAAGCTGTTAGGGATTTCGTGCGGCGACACCACCCGGCCCGGCCACCACGACCCGTTCGGGTGGCGCACCCACACCAGTGTCCCCACCGCCGAGGAGCAGGATGGGGCTCGCGGGCGGTGCAACGAGGATGAGGGGGGAACGCCAGTGGGAGCCATCATGCTCCAACCAACTAGTAACCTCCAGCTCTTGTCCCGCGTGGTGGCTCGCCGTGGCATCACGGTTCCTAGGGCGGCGGCCGCATCTGTCGAGCGAGTGGCTAGGGTTTTCGGGGAGGTGGAGTTTGGCGAAAGAGGAGAAGTGGCGGCGGGGTATGAGAATGGGATTAGGGTTTGGCGGTCTGTTCGATCTGGATGGGTGGAGTGGAGTTTATGGAAATACCCCTGACCTCTTCTGGTAAGTGCGTTGTAGCTGCAGGATGTTTTAGTCATTTCAGGTGCAAAGTGTGGAGGGGACGGGAGGCGAACTTTCCTTCGTTGGATAGATTGTATATGGAAGGTTGAGATCTTATTAAGTGGGTTGATCCATGGGGACTCTATTTTTCTATTCTGATTGGGTGGCTATATTATGCAAATAAAGACGTTTTGAACATAGTTTGAAACGAGCATAAAAAAATCAAAGATAGTGCAAACTATGTGAAACCTTCACGTGGCATCATCTTATGTGACATATTTCAAAGGAAAAATATCAAAATTGGTAAATTTATTGCGTCTCGAAAAAACCTTCTTATAAATGACCTACCATGTCTGAGGTTTCATGGCTTTCGGGCCAAACAACCAGTGTTATGGCTAGAATCATGGAATATTTTTGTGATAATATGTCCATATTGTGCACCCATATGTATCATGGGATGGTGAACAATGTTGCAGGAGGAAGTTTTCCTTTTTGTCGCACAAAAAAACCATTTTCCATTTTCTGAGCGCAAAAAATGGGTCGTTTTGTGAAGTAGCCACCAAATAAAAGTTTCAAAATGCTAACATCCCATTTTTCAAAAATAATAGGCCACCTTAAATGGACAATGTCCCAACTGGGGTATCTCAAACCTTTCCGTCCACCCCTGGCGAAAAAGACAAATTCATGCCGAATCTGTAGGAAGTGGGTCCGGTTTGAACTACAGGTACATGATCCGATGCTCATGATTTTTGGAAAAATTCATTTTTAGACTCACAATATGCTATTTCTTCAGAGATCCAATGCAAGTTTAGGGAGGCTCATCCCCTAGCTAAGAACCTTCATGTCCGCTGTTTTGACCATAGTTTGAAACGGGCATAAAAAATTAAAAAACGGTCCGATCAATGCAAATCCTTCGCGTGGTATCTTATTATGTGCATAGTTGCAAGGAAAAAATACCAACCTTGTTATATTGCAAGTGTCTCGAAAAAACCTTCTCAGAAATGACCTATCATGTCCGTGGTTTCATGGCTTTCGGACCAAACGACCAATGTTATGGCTAGAATCATGGCATAGTTTGTGATAATGTGCCCATATTGTGCACCCATATGTATCATGGGATGGAGAACAATGTTGCAGGAGAAAGTTTTCCTTTTCGACGCACGGAAAATCCATTTTCCATTTTCCGAGCGCAAAAAGGGTCATTTTGTGAAGCAACCACCAAATGACAGTTTTAGGATGGTGCCACCACATTTTGTAAAAATATTAGACCACTTTACATGGAAAATGTCCCAACCGGGGCATCTCAAACCTTTCCGTCCACCCCTGGCGAAAAAGACAAATTCCTGCTGAATCGGTAGGAAGGGGGTCCAATTTGAACTACATGTACATAATCTATTGCTCGAGATTTTTTGAAAAATTCATTTTTAGACTCACAATATGATATTACTTTAGAGATCCATTAATATTTTTCCAAGACTAAAGTCCAAATTTTTTGAATTTAAAACACTAGTCTCAAAATCATATTTTTAGTTATGATATTATCCCTACCATGGACTAATGTGGGATTAATAAATAGACTATTTTAACATAATAAAAAGATTGATAATTAACACTCTAAGAGGATCTACTGAATTTTATATGAATTTAGAGCCAAAAATCAAGTCATTTGGAATTCTTATGAAAAAGATACAAAAGAATTAAGAAACAAAAAAAGAAAAAAAATCCTACATGGACCGGCCGACCTGGCCTGGATCCTATATACGGGATCTAAGGCCCAGGACACCAAGAAAAAAAAGGAAAGAATGAGGACTCATCCGCCAAGGCCCAGGCGGCCTAGAAAAAAAGGAAAGGAGGAGGACCGTTTGCAAGGCCCAGGCCCAACAAAATGTACATGTTTTTAAAGACATGGCGCGGTATTGAGAAAAAACTCAAGCATTGGTATGATGGTTAGAGTCGCTGGTTGCCAGTAGAGAGACAACGGTTCGACCCCCGGTTCCATTGAGTTTTTGCACCATTTATTCGCGGGTTTCGGCAGAGCTTAACGAACTTATGCGACGTTAATTAAAATTGTTGCCAGAATAATAACAAAAACAATGGTGTGTTGCGGTGGTTAGTATCACATCAGAGTCAGTCCGGTCGTGGGTTCGATCCCCATGTTCCCATAAACCGGCAATTTTTTGTGTCTGGTCTGATCTTCGGTGGTGGGTCCGTTCTATTAGTCTAGTAGTCTCAGTAGACATATATTGACACATGGACATACACGTATACATATAGTAGAAATATATTGACACATGGACATACACGTGTACATATAGAGATGCCACGTAGATATAATTACTGTTGTGGCAGACCAGTCAATTTATATGACGATTTGAATTAGTCATAACCGGTTAAAAATAAGGACATGTGCTGCATTAGGTAGTTTATCACAATTCCATGTGATGAAATTACGACGATCTGGATAAAAACGTCGTAATTCGGCATGGTTTTAGCCTCTCCAAACGGTCCATGACCATCTTGTGCGAAATTGTCATATATCTATGACGATTTCATCCCCGTCACAATCAGAAGGTCACAAATCAACACATTTCATGTAGTGACCCCCATCTTCTCCAAAACCCAAGATCATAACAATGGGCATTGACGAGATCAAACCTTGTCAATTGGCGCCGTCTGTGAGAACTGGGGGCGCTGATTGTGCGATCATGACGGTCCCGACCAAAGCGATCTACAATTCCTCGGCCACGGAGAGCCATCTCCTCTTTGGCACTTTCGACTTCACCACCCACTCGCCAGCCATCATGAAGGAATTTGAGCCCATAGGCGACAGGCTCGAGATCCTGTTCAGGAGCTTCTGCCTCCAGGTGGGGCAGACTGGCACTCTCCGCCTCCCAGAGCGGGTGCCACTGCCATCAATCAGGCCCGCCTCGTGGGCCCCGCATCCCAGCGTGCTACGCCCGTCAACGTCGACACACGAGTCATACGACAGCAGCAACCGCAACTCAGATTTGTGCGATCCCCCGTCGGATTTAAGGGACCTACGGTTCCGGATCCGAAAGCTACGGCAACAGCGATCCATTCCGCGGACGCTACCAATGCGTCATGGTCATCCAAATTGACGTAGAGCAACAACCACCAGGTTCGGGTGCCCACGTACCACCACCCAACCCACAGGGTAGAAACGGCGAAAACAGGAGGCAACCATCCCACCCGCCCAACGAGGATGACCCCGATGCCAATCGAATAATCCACCTCAGCGAGGAAGGATAGAACTAGGCACGCAAAGCCGTGGCGGGCAACAAGATCATGCCTATGGGTGCCTCACGGGACCTACTGATGGCATACCATCTGCTCCTCATCGAAGAGCACAAAAAGCAGGTGAAGATGCAAGAGGTACTCGACAAACGCAAGCAAGCGGCCTCGGAGTCTAGTGCGCGGCGAGCTGCGCTCTCCGCCGTTGGCGGCTCCAGCTTGCACGGCAATCAATCCAACAAGCATCGCTCTCGCACGAATAACATGGATCCCGCTGCACGTCGCGAGGTGACTCAAACCCTCAACACGTCCTTCATGGAGATGGACGCCAACGGCAACGTCATCTCGAAGATGCCACAAGCTGCGATCATGGAAGCCACCACATATCTCGCGTCCCATCCACCTCCGGTGGGGAACCCAAAGAGAGATATGCACAAGTCCGCACTAGCCAGACTCGGACTCGTTGGAGCTGCGCTCCACGAGGAAGCTCCTGTGGAGCCGAAAAAGAAAGCCGCGATCAGATTCAACCGCAGGCCCACACCCTCATCCGACGAGGACGAGCACGACCTACCTCGACGATGCAAGATCCCACAGCGTCGCAGCCGCGACTACGATGCTCAAAGCGACCTCGGCGCAAGGTCGACAAGGCACGCGCCAAACACGTGTGCTCATCTGAATTCGAAGAGGGTGATGACGAAGGAGAACTCTACGGAGCTCGATGCTTTAGAAGATCTGTTCGACAGACATGGATGCCGAGAAACTTCAAGCTCCTTCAGACACTCCGAAGTTCGACGACACACATGGCCCTAAGGCGTGGCTCAGAGACCACCTGTCGTCCGTCAAGCTACACGGCGGAAACAAAAACACTGCTCTGTCATGCCTTCAGCTACAGCTGACAGGCGCAGCCTGGATCTAGCTCAGCAGCCTGTCCTCGGGTTCCATCCGAAGCTGGGAAGAACTGGCCTACAGTTTCATCCGATACTTTAAGGGTACCAACAAGAGGCCAGCCTCGATCGAAGAGCTGCGAGCCTGCACTCAACAAACGGGCGAATCCATTCGCTCCTACATACTACGCTGGTCCAACATCAAGAACTCCGCGGCACACATCTCCGAGGATAGAACGATCGACGCTTTCAAAGATGGCGCCAAGCGCCAGGACTTCAAGGAAGAACTTGGGCGCGTCAAGCCCAAGACACTCGACCACCTCATGGACATCGCCAACAGGTGGGCAGATGAGGACTCCGTCCACCGAGCACACTCGGATGAGGAAGATGACTACGGCCGCCGATGCAAATACCATAGCAAACAAATATCGCGCGTCTACGACGATTGCGACGGACCCAACATGGTCGCGGCTGGCTACGACGACCTCCGCAACGAAACCAACCGCAGCAGCGGCGGATACCGTGGAAACAACTTCCGCGATGGAGGACGCCCAACGCAAACATGGCAATGCCGCGGCCGCGATGACGAACCCTCGGAATACGACAAGTTGTCGGGCCCATGCACCATCCACTTCTACATCGACAAGCAAGATGGCAAAATAAGGCCACCCATATGCTCAAGGACTGCCGCGAGTTCCAGAAACTCAGAGAGGGCTTGGCCCAGATGAGACAGCAGATCCCGAACCCTGGGTTCGGACACGCACCTGCACCAGACGACATTGCCCATGGAGCTCCTCCACCACCACCCGTGGGACCTTCGAATCACCCGATCGCACCCATACAGAACAACGGCGTAAACGGGTACCCCGCGCCGAAAGGGTCATTGATGATCCAAAAGGGCGCCCAACAAATAGGGTGCAAAAGAAGATCACCCGCCAGGTCAGCTTGGCTGTGACCGCTCCACCCGCAATACCTGAGTACCTCAGCGGTTTGGAGTCCTACATCACATTTAGTCGTTCGGATCACCCCCCGCCAGATCCCTCGCCCAAGTCATGCTACCCTGGTGCTCGAGGCGTAGATCAGAGGGTGCGAGATGAGCCGCGTCTTCATGGATGGCGGCAGCGGCATCAACCTAATGTTTGCTAGCACCCTAGTAGCAATGCGGATCCCGCTGTGCAGCCTGCAACAATCCGACACAATGTTCCACGGCATAGTCCCAGGGAAGGGAATATTCCCCTGGGAAAGATATGGCTTGATGTCATCTTTGGCAAACCCGACAACTTTCGGTGTGAGCGGCTCGAGTTCGAAGTGGTGGACTGGCCATCACAATACCACGCCATCCTCGGGCGCGTGGAATTCGCAAGGTTCCTGGCAGTACCGCACTATGTGTACCTTATACTCAAGATGCCAGGATCTAGGGGTGTCATCACGGTCCAGGGCAGCTTCACCCGATCCGACCACTACGACAGGGACTTCAACAGAATCTCCCAATCGTTCGGCATGCAGGAGGAGCTCACAAGGCTTTGAGAGGTGACAGATAACGGGGCACCCCCGGTCTCTAGGAAAAATGCACCCGACATGTCATTAGACTCCACAGTCAACACAAAAAAGGTGCAGGTCCACCCGACAGACGCCTCCAAGATAGTGTTGATCGCCAATGACCTTAGCCCCGCATAGGAAAGCGCACTCGTCGAAGTCCTCCGTGAGCACTGGGAAATCTTCGCCTGGTGTCCTGCGGACATGCTAGGAGTTCCTAGGGAATTCGCCGAGCATGCACTCAATGTGTTTCCAGATGCCAAGCCCGTCAAGCAATCCATCCGATGATTGTCCGAGCCACAGGCTGAAGCTATCGGAGTCAAAGTCAACAGACTACTCGACATTGATTTCATCAGGGAGATCAAGGAAAGAGAGTGGCTGGCCAACACTGTGCTGGTCCCTAAAAATGACATGGACATCCTACGGATGTGCGTGGACTTCACATCGCTCAACAAGCACTTCCCGAAAGATCACTTCCCTCTCCCTCGGATCGATCAGATCATCGATTCGACTGCAGTATGAGAGAAACTCTCCTTCCTTGATCCCTACTCAGGCTACAACTAGATTCGGCTGAAGGTCGAAGACCAGAAAAAAACGACGTTCATCACACCGTTCGGAGTATTCTGCTACAACACAATGCCCTTCAGGATGAAGAACGCAGGTGCCACGTACCAGCGGTGCATGCAGGCATGCCTGAAGAGCCAGATCGGCCGCAATATATAGGTTTACGTCGATGACATAGTGGTCAAGACAAGGGAGGCCAAGACATTGATCGACGATCTCCGCGAGACGTTCGACAACCTTGATCACTTCAAGATCAAGCTGAACCCAGAAAAGTGTTCCTTCGGCGTCCCATCTGGCTATCTACTTGGCTACTTCATCTCCTAGCGAAGAATTGAGGCAAACCCGAAGAAAATCCGGGCCATACTGGCCATGGAGAAACCGAAGAACCTCAAAGGTGTCCAGAAGCTTGCTGGGCGCATCGCGGCGTTGAGCAGATTCATCATCCGCATGGGTGAGAAGGCTCTGCCTTTCTACCAGCTTCTACGCAAAGCAGAAAAATTCGAGTGGACACCTAAAGCAGACGATGCATTTGAAGATTTGAAGCGGCTGCTCTCCACCTCGCCCGTCCTGGTCACGCCAAAGGAACGCGAGCCTCTACTGCTATACATAGCAGCCACGCATCTGGTGGTAAGGATCGTGCTCATGGTCGAATGACCTGAAGATGGCAAGACCCACGGGGTCCAACGCCCAATCTACTACCTTAGCGAGGTATTGACGCCAACAAAACAGAGGTACCCTCACTACCAGAAACTCGCCTATGGCGTGTTCATGACGGCTCGTCGGCTGAGCCACTACTTCCAGGAGCATCAAGTGATGGTCGTCAACGAGGCACCTCTAAACAGCATCCTGAACAACCCAGAAGCCACAGGACACATGGCCCTATGGGGCATCGAGCTGTCCCCTCTAGACATAGTCTACGAGAAGTGCCATGCAATCAAGTCTCAGGTCCTATCGGAGTTCCTCGTCCACTAGATGGAGCTACAACTGCCGGACACCCCGGATATGACACATTCATGGACGATGCACTTTGATGGCTCCAAGCACGAGGCTGGAGCAGGAGCCGGGGTCATACTGACATCCCCGCAAGGCGACAAGATGAAGTACGTCCTCTGGATGAAATTTCGAGCCTCCAACAACAAAGCCGAATACGAGGCCCTCTTCCAGGGCATGAAAATGGCCAAGATCTGCGGCGCGACATGCCTGGTCATTTACGGTGACTCGAACCTTGTCGTCCAGCAGATGATGAACGAGTGCGACGCACACACCGCTAACATGATCGCGTACCGCGCGCTCTATAACTCACTCGAAGGAGACTTTGATGGCTGCGAGCTTCGGCACGTTGGAAGGGAAAGCAATGAGGAAGCCGATAGACTCGCCAACATCGGCTCCACCTGCGCATGGGTGCCACCAGGTGTGTTCCTCGAACAAATCTACGTGCCCTCCATCAAAAGGAAATTCTCGAAGGGATCACCCGAAGAAGCAGAGCACTCGGGGGCTGCGCTACCCAAAGGGCAGGAAGGACCCGAAAAACTCGACATAGAGGTCGCGTTGGTCAACCTAATGTAGGTCATGGAAATCGAGGAAACATGGACGCAACCGTACCTTCGGTACCTAATAAACAGGGAACTGGCCGATGACCCGACAGATGCCCGGTGCATATCTCGTCGGTCCAAGGCCTTCACCATCATCAATGGCGAGCTGTACAAGCAGCATTTCGGGTGTACTCCAAAGGTGCGTCACCATCGGTGACGGCAAAACCATCCTCCAAGACATCCACGAGGGCATCTGCGGACATCACGCGGGCAGCCGCGCCCTCGTCGCCAAAGCTCCACGAGCTGGGTTCTACTAGCCAGCGGCCATGAATGACACAAAGGACATCGTCCGAAGGTGTAACGGATGCCAGAGGTTTGCAGATAAACCGCACGCACCAGGATCAGAGCTCAGGCCCATACCCCTGGCCTGGACCTTCACCCAATGGGGCCTTGACATGATCGGCAAACTGCCCAAGTCCTCAAAAGGAGGCCACGTCTACTTCCTGGTCGCAGTCGACAAGTTCACCATGTGGATCGAAGCCATGCCCGTTACCAACCAAAAGGGTAAAATGGCCGTGAAGTTCTTCGAATCCATAGTCTATAGGTTCAGCGTGCCTCACAGCATCATCACGGTCAACATGTCAAACTTCATCTCCAAAGAATTCCAGGACTTCTGCGAAGGCCTCGGGATCAACATATCATATGCCTCTGTGGAACATCCGCAAACCAACGGGCAGGTCAAAAAGGCCAACGGCCTCATAGGAGGCGGCATCAAGAAACGCTACTGAGCCCACTCGAACGGCTTGTGGGAGCCTGGGCAAAAGAGCCACCCTCTATCCTCTGGAGCTTGCGCACAACGCCAAACAGCTCAACTGGCTACACGCCCTTCTTCATGGTGCATGGAGCCAAAGCCGTGTTACCCGTGGAGGTACGCCATAAGGCCCCATGGGTCGTCACCTATAGCGAAGCCTAATCAACGACCGCACTCGAAGACTCCATCGACACACTCGACGAGGCACGCGACATCGCCGCGGCTCGCTCAGCGGTCTACCAGCAGAGCCTCCGCAACTATCACAGACGTTGGCTGCGCCCAAGATCTTCGTCGAAGGAGACCTCGTCTTATGACTCAAGCAAGGGCGGCCAAAAAAGCTCGAGTCACCCTGGGAAGGACCCTATGTCATCACCGAAGTCATCCTAGGTGGCGCCTACCGCCTCAAGCACGTGGAGTCTGGAGTCGCATACTCCAACCCATGGAACGTCGCACAATTGCGACGCTTCTACCCCTAGATATCCTTTTTTACTTTCAATAAGGATACTCAGCCAAGGCTACTCAGCCGAACAATGTACCTCTCCATTACGATATGAAAAAAGATAAGTGTCTCGCCCAAAATTTATCTTTCCCTCAAATTACTTTATGTTACAACACACTCGGGGGCTACGCCTCACCTCGCGACTTCGTCGACTGAGGATAATGCATGTACACCTGAGTAGCTGATCACGTCAGGCTAAGAAAAAGGACATGCATACAATCAAGCACCACGTGCTCATACAAATAATTTTTACAACAAAGGGCATCACACGCCCACTCAAAGTATATACAAGTTTTACATCTATCTTTTTTACAGGGCCTACCTATTCTGAAGGATCACATGCGTCCGCTGCTCAAAAAGATCTACAATATCTTTGGCATACTGCCTAATAACCGCGTAATGCGGGCTCATATCCGATAGGCCACCATCCGGTCGAGGGGGCGGTCCAGCGGCCACCGCCGCAAGATCAACATCTAGATGACACAGACGAACAAGCGACAGGGCGGCCTTCACTGCTGCAACCAACTGGTGCTGCACCAGCTCCTTGACGTGTACCATGTCCCAAAACTTCGCCAGCAAACCCCATAGAGTCGAAGGCGCCTCATCAAGGGGGAACATGGCGTGCATAATTCACGCCAGGGAAATCTTCACCTAACGCAGCACCCGTGACACCTGGTGAGCGCGGTCCTGCACAGTCGCAAGAACCGTAGCCCGATCACGGTCCATCCAGAAAAAAACCTCTGGCTTCCATATCCTGCTGGGTCAAACAGTTGATCCGAACTGCAACGCGCTCCTTCTCCTCCCTTGGAACAAGATTGGCACCTGTAGCAAGTACGGAGTAAGATGACTCACAAACCAGGCACATCCGAAAATGAGCAGCAGCTCGAAGAAACTTACACTATAGCTGCTCGGCCAACCGCCGCAGCTCCCCCATCAGATATTCCTCCCTGGTGGCAGCCCGCTCCGCCTTCGATTTCCACACATCCGCATGGCCCCGGATGCCAAGTATCTCCTTCTCATGACTGCGAACTCAGTCACGAAGGAAAACAAGGTGCTACGCATCATCCAAAGATAGTCGCGCCTGCAGAGTAGGCGAAGTATCAACGGGATCCTCACCCGAAAGTTCCTAAAGGAAAAAAGGAAAGAGTATGAACAACGCATGACTGAGCAACAGCTCGAAGGATCATTTATATAGAAAAAAGGCCACTACGTGGCACAGGGAAACTGTTCGTCAAATATTACAACAAAAGAAGAAGACAACTATGGATGATGCGTAGCCAGAAGAAGACAACTCTGGCCTCGGAGCCAGAGTGCCTGCTCTTGGCCTCCTCCTGCTGCTTCGCCGCATACTCCGCCAGAAGGTCAATAAGCTTAGGCCCATAGCGCTTACAGTGAGAAGCGTAGAGAGAAAAGGCTTCATCGGAACCGTCGGGAGCAGTTGGCATCTGGGAGGTGACCTGATGAAGATCTAGCTTCGCCCCGGACGCCATGGCCATAGCCAGCCCCATGAAGGCGCCGATGCCCTTCTGCTTGCGCTTGTAGGCCACAGGCGTATCTGCTGATAGCGCATCCGCCAAAGAATCGACATCCTCAAGGGCAGCACCCTTGGGAACGATATCCTTTTAGTAGCGCCCGAGGATCTCCTTGGCCTTGACAAGGGAGTCAGCAGCAGTACCGCAGCGGTCTTCGATCGCCGCGGCGGCATCGTCCAGAGCGCTCCTGTGCTCCAAGGCACCACGATTGAACTCAATGCATGAGGCATCTGGAGCAAAAGAAAGACAAAATGAATCGAATAAGGACATGGAGGCAGATCAGCCGAAAAAGTCAAAGACAGGCAAAGCACTCACCGGAGACGGCCTTGGCAGCAGCCATCAGTTTCTCGGCCACCTCCTTCTCGCGCGCAGCCGCAACAATTGCGAGCTGCTCCTCGCGATCCGAAGCCTCTCGCTGCAGGCGCTCCTTGGCCGCTATGGCATGAGCCAGCTCCTGCTGCAGGCAGTCCTTCGCCCCAACGGCATCCTCGGCCTTCTTATCGTCTTGCCCAAGGCTCTTTTTGAGAGCCAAGCTCGCGGAGGGCAGTATTATTCTCATCTGCAAAAGCAACAAGAACATACATGACCTACACAAGCTAGCTATAAGGGTCCCAACCTTTAAATAAGGTAGAGTCCCCTGTGTTTACAATGCTAGTCCCTGGATCAATAGCTAGCATCCACAGTTAAGATGTAATATCAAGAAACAAAGGTCATATTATAACTTTATAACCAGGAATAACATAGTTTTATTACATCTTACATAGCTCATTTGGCTATTACATTACATTGCAGCGGAATAACTATAAGCATGGGGTCCTTCATCTTCAAAGTGCCACAGGCAACATGCTGGTTGTAGACTTTGTAATCCTAATCAATCAATCATCACTAAATTCAATCAAACCTGCAACATTACAAGTTACAGCCACAAGGGTCAATACAATTGAATTGTATTGGCAAGTTTCACTACTATGTAGAATATAAGTGGATCCTATCATTACATGCATTTTTGGCTAAGTAGGGTTTTAAGGCTCATTTGCAGAAAGCAATACTTTATCCTATCTTTTCAAAATGGTTTTGTTCCTTTGTCAAATATTTTATGAACTCCTTGGAATCCACCAAGTGTCTTTGTCAAAATCTCTTGAGATCCTTGGTACCCCCAAGTACTTCAAGTTTTATCAAATCTCTTGAGCTCCTTGGTAACCCCAAGTGCTTCAAGACTTTTGTTATCACTTAAAAATTTTCTTTTAGAAATTGGAATGTCGAGATTTCCCATAGCTTCAAGCTTTAGTTGCTCAGTATTGTCCATAACCGGGGACACGGCTAAGTACTTAGATTTTTATTATCTTCTGCAGAAGTTGCACACTTTACCCACATGTCACAGTCTCATCTTGTTGCCACCAGTGGCCACTGGATTGGTGCTCACCAAGATGGAGTACCGGCAGATTGAGAATGTGACGAAGTCTTTCCAGAGGGTCCTCCGATACACCATTGCTATCTTGTCTTCAGTACCCATGTAGGATTCCAGGTCCTCATGTCCAGTAACCTGAAGACAATGCATGGGTCTTCCCAATGTAGTTGACTAAGCCAGAGCCATAAATAGCATGTGGTTGCACACGAAAGCCACAATTGGAGAAACATGTTCAATCTCTAAGTTTCCTGGGTGGTTTCCTTTGGAGCACAACACAAAGAGATTGCCATAGACATGGTTCCTTTTGTTGCCACCTTCTCCAAAACTCAAAGTATCCTTGTCCACCCAGGTGGTTCATTGAGTCCTTGTTTTATTATTACACAAGTCCTTTTCTCAACTTCACAAAATCTCAACTTGTATCTCTTTTCCAAATATAGCATGGCTAAGCATGTAGCAACTACACTGTTTTCACTAAGGAATGTATAGGGTATCCTATTAGGATTTAGCATAGCATAAATATAGAAATTCTTTTCATGCATGTTTCAAAATCCACTAAGTATAATGAAAATAGTAGGACTTTAGATGATAGTGACACTTGCCTTTCTTTTGGTAGGGAATGTTGTTTCACTCCTTGATCTTGCTAGTCTCACACTTTTCTAACTTCTCTATAATCAATCAAGCAAACACAATATCAACTAGCATTCCAAACAAATAATCAATCAAACAATTCACACACATAAAACAATGGCATCTAAGTCATGCATGCAAGCATGCAAGAGGTAGTTTTATTTGCAAAGATGGTTTCTACTAGACTCTAAACTTTGTAAGTTCCAAAGTGGTCATTTTTCCAAAGTGGCAAAGTCATTTGAAAAAGGGTTTTATTCATAAACCATTTTTTTAAATCCATTCATTATTTTATGTGGTGAAAAATATTTTTATCAAAGCAACAACTTTATGTTGCTGACCAAATAAGTTGTTGTTTCTCAAAACTTGGTGTTTAGGGTCAGTAGGTTTGGTCCAAATTATTTTCCCAAAGTTTTTACTCCAAAAACAATTTCATAGCAAAACAATATTTTTATTTGGCTAGAAATGGGCTAAACCAATTAATCCATCCTAAACTTCACCAAATCCATTTTTAAAACCATGGGTTGGTTCCTAGGGTCAGTAAGTTCACCACAAACTAATTTGCCAAAATTTCAACCTCAAAAACATTTTTGAACAATTTTTCTAATCTAAACAAGCATACAAATGTTTCTACAAAAACAAAAAATCTAACAGATACTATTTACTAAACAAATTGCATGGTTGACTAGGGCTTATTCCACTGATTCCATTGATATAAAATTTGTAATTTTTGGACGTGTGGATAAAAAGTTACAAGGATTTCAAATCTGCATCTAAATCTGTTTTTCAAATTCTGTTTTAAACAAAGACTGGCCACGCGTCACGTTTTGATTGGGCGGTACCGGTTCGCACGGATCGACTGATGCAAACCGTAGGATCTAACTTAGATCGAGCGGCATAGAGGCATACGATACCTCTTCGTTTATATTCTATCACAGCCACACGATTTTGATCTAACGGACATAATCAACAGGCCACTAACTGGCGGCGCTGCGCGGCGGTAGACGGCGGCGACGGTCGGGCGGTGGGCTAGCGGCGGTTCTAGTAAGCAAAGAAGATAGGAGGGTGCTCACCGTGTTTGCGAGGTCGAGGTGGTGCTCGACGTGTGGTCGGCGTGGCAAGGGGTGCTCAGGGACAGCAGTAATTCCTCGTCGGAGTCGTCGTCGGCGTCAGATGGTCCTGTTCGTGGTCGGGGTCGACGCTACAGATCACAAGGGGGCAAACCGAGAGCATGGTTAGATGCGCATGGTGGAGGCGATGACGCGTGCGTGAAAGAGCAGGAGAGGGGCGGTCGGATACTACCTGGGGAACTCGCCGGAGTTGCTTGCAGACACGGCGGTGCTCAGTTGAAGACGGAGCCGACGTTCTGGATCGCCCGTGGTTGAATGGGAGGTAAAGGGAGAAGCGTCTGGGAGTGGGGAGTGTGCTCGTGTGCTCGGGGAGTAAAGGGGTGGCGAGGTTGGGCTGGAATCGACTGGGGACTATGGTCGGAGCAGTAGTGCTGCGAGCTCGATTCAGGGCAGCCTGGTGGCGTTCAGGGCGTGGAGTCTGAGGGGAAAGGAAGAGGAGATGCATGCGGTTAAATGGGCATGGTCGCGGGGTGGATTAATGCGGCCATTTACGCGAATTGATCACCGGCGTTACCTGCTGCAACGGCCGGGCGTCGTCTGCGCGAGGAAGAAGATGAGCTGGAGGGGTGGGGTCGGTTGGTCAGCGAGAGAGAGGAGAGGGGAGTTGGGTCCACTGGTCAGCGTCTCTGTGGGTCAGTGAGCGAGTGCGAAACGTTTTCTGCGGGAGTGAGGAACTGGGCTGTTTGCTGGGCTGTTGGGCTTGGCCAGTTGGGCTGAGTCCAGATTCTATTTTTTTCTTCTTGATTGTTTTATCTTTTTCCAATTCTAATTCCTGTTTTGAAAATCAAACAACAAATCAACATTCAAATCAATTCAAACATTCATCACACTTTTCATTTGAATTTGGTTCTGTTTAACAAGATAAGCCAATTCTCAAAATAAAATAATATTTTTATTTTAGGGTCCATTATTAATTAAATAAATAGACCTTGTTTAATAAATCAAAATAGAATTTGTTTTATTTAAAATCTCCATTTGAAAACTAATTATTTCCAAAACCAAAATAGTAGGTTTTATTTGAGAATATAAGATATTTGGAAAACTTGTTTAAAACAAACAAATAAGTTTTTGATGTTTTACTTAAAATAGTAAAACCTTTTATTTTTAATAAACTTGGATATTAAATCCTTATTATTTTATTTGAGTAAACCTTTACTATTTTTATCAAGTAGAAATATTTTATTTTAGAGGCTTGGCCAAGTTTTTAATTTGGCTCTTTAAAATAATACTTATTTTATTTCTATCCATTTCTTTTGAAAACAAATCTTTTTATTCAAAGATTCAAATAGTAATTCCAAATATTTTTATTTTCCCCTTTATTAAATGTTTATCTTTATAAATTCCTTTAGGATTTATTTGATCCAAATAGGTTTGAAGGTTCCCATTTTAATTTAAAAATTTTCTTCCAACCCTGAAAATCAACAAAGTTTTGTTTTATTCATTTATTTTTCACATTACAAGATTTGGAAAATCTTGGGATGTGACAGGCTACCACCCTTAAAATAAATCTCGTCCCGAGATTTGGGAAGGATAGGGTTACAAGTAGGCTCAAAACATCTAGGGTACTACCACCCTTAAAATAAAATTTCAAACAAAATTACATATTGGCCTTCTTGGGATCTTGAGGAACCTTCTCTGGGAAAACATCTGCTCAGGGTCCTTTGTTTCCACACTTGACTCATGGGCCAAGGTTGAGATTCTCCATAGGCTTGTTCAATTTGTTCTTCATCTTTTCTGGACAGTTGCTTGCATAATGTCCTGGGTTTTTGCAATTGAAACAGTTGATATCTTTGAGTTCTTTACGTGTCTCTTGTGGACAAGTTGCTACATAATGGCCTAGCTCTTTGCAGTTGTTGCACATCACTTGGCCAATCTCCTTATTCTTCTGGTTCTCTGGGCATTCACTGGAATAGTGTCCCATTTCTTTACATTTATGACATTGCACATGGCTTTTGTCCTTCTTTTGCTTTTTGGGTTTCTCCAAAGCAAGGAGTGCATCTAGTTCATGTTGTTCATATGTTATCTGGTAGGTAGGAATGTCTACATGTTTCCTGGGCCTTCTATTGCTCTTCACATGCCCTTTCTTTGGTCCTTTGAATTGGGTTGTTTTGTTTGGAGGTATAAGTGGACCTTTTCCTTTGTCATCAACCTTCTTGGTAGACTTGGATCCTTCTTGATGGTTTGCAATCATTTGTTGCACTCCACCTTGTTTCCTTTGTTCAACAATGGAAAAGATGGGGCATTGGATAGGGACATGATTGTTTCCTTCACATAGGTAGCAAGTAGCTTGAGAAGTGGGACATTGTCCAACAGGATGCTTCTCTTCACAGTTGGGGCATTGATCACCATGCTCCTTGGAAGTATGATCCTTGTCTCCACAAATAATGCAAGCTGGGGCTCCATCTAGAATAACATTTCTGTCATCCTTATTGTCACAAATTCTTTTGGAATAGTTTTCTTCCATATTGATCATTTGATCAGTCACCTTAAGCATCAGTTGGCCTTGAGTTTCCAAAAATCCTTGCAGGGTTGGATCTTCTCTACTAGTGTTGGCTATGAATTGAGCTGTCACTTGGTTCAACTGGTGTTGGGTTGCTATGAGCTCTTTCATGCTGTCCTCTTGGTTGGTGTTGGTGTCATCAACCTTGATGTTGGAGTCTCTTAGAGTAGTCATCTATTTGGGTTGAATGGAGATTAGAATAGACAAAATATTTCTAAGGAAATAATCCTATTCACACACATCACTATTCACACAAACAATGTGCAAGCATTTACAAACAACTTTTCCCTCAAACAACAAAGTTCAAGCACATACTTAGGCAACAAAATATTTTTGTTTCACCACATAAGTTGGTGAGCTTATCTTGACTAAAATATGGTGGTCCATCTATATGGTACACTTGTGATCTTTCCATCCTTCCTGGTTGATTCCTTCTTGCATGAGATCATGGTTTCCTTGAGAAAAACTCTTGGTCACAAAACTTCAAGTGAAGTGAACTCCTTCTAGTTTTGCATTTCCTCAGTCTCCACATCTTGAGCAAGATTTCCCTGTCTCACTTGTAGTCCTTAGTGGTATCCAAGTTGAAAGTCCTTGGTGAATATGCTGAAGATGTTGAAGTCATTAGAGTTGAAGAAGTTGAAGTCATTAGAGTTGAAGAAGTTGAAGAAGTCCTTTGCACATGGTGTAGTCTTTGGCCATGGGTAGGTTTTTCCATCAAGTTGTAAGTAGATGAGATGTAGAATCAAAAATCAAAGTGGTTGAGGAAAGAGTTTACAAGTTTGTTTTGTAAATAAGTTTTGGAACAATAACAACTCCTATTTTCTAAGGGTTTTTGTCCAATCCTAGGTTTACAAATCCTACAGTCAACAAAATGCTCTGATACCATCTATAAGGGTCCCAGCGTTTAAATAAGGTAGAGTCCCCTGTGTTTACAATGCTAGTCCCTGGATCAATAGCTAGCATCCACAGTTAAGATGTAATATCAAGAAACAAAGGTCATATTATAACTTTATAACCAGGAATAACATAGTTTTATTACATCTTACATATCTCATTTGGCTATTACATTACATTGCAGCGAAATAACTATAAGCATGGGGTCCTTCATCTTCAAAGTGCCACAGGCAACATACTGGTTGTAGACTTTGTAATCCTAATCAATCAATCTTCACTAAATTCAATCAAACCTGCAACATTACAAGTTACAGCCACAAGGGTCAATACAATTGAATTGTATTGGCAAGTTTCACTACTATGTAGAATATAAGTGGATCCTATCATTACATGCATTTTTGGCTAAGTAGGGTTTTAAGGCTCATTTGCAGAAAGCAATACTTTATCCTATCTTTTCAAAATGGTTTTGTTCCTTTGTCAAATATTTTCTGATCTCCTTGGAATCCACCAAGTGTCTTTGTCAAAATCTCTTGAGATCCTTGGTACCCCCAAGTACTTCAAGTTTTATCAAATCTCTTGAGATCCTTGGTAACCCCAAGTGCTTCAAGACTTTTGTTATCACTTAAAAATTTTCTTTTAGAAATTGGAATGTCGAGATTTCCCATAGCTTCAAGCTTTAGTTGCTCAGTATTGTCCATAACCGGGGACACGACTAAGTACTTAGATTTTTATTATCTTCTACAGAAGTTGCACACTTTACCCACATGTCACAGTCTCATCTTGTTGCCACCAGTGGCCACTGGATTGGTGCTCACCAAGATGTAGTACCGACAGATTGAGAATGTGACGAAGTCTTTCCAGAGGGTCCTCCCATACACCATTGCTAGCTTGTCTTCAGTACCCATGTAGGATTCCAGGTCCTCATGTCCAGTAACCTGAAGACAATGCATGGGTCTTCCCAATGTAGTTGACTAAGCCAGAGCCATAAATAGCATGTGGTTGCACACGAAAGCCACAATTGGAGAAACATGTTCAATCTCTAAGTTTCCTGGGTGGTTTCCTTTGGAGCACAAAACAAATAGATTGCCATAGACATGGTTCCTTTTGTTGCCACCTTCTCCAAAACTCAAAGTATCCTTGTCCACCCAGGTGGTTCATTGAGTCCTTGTTTTATTATTACACAAGTCCTTTTCTCAACTTCACAAAATCTCAACATGTATCTCTTTTCAAAATATAGCATGGCTAAGCATGTAGCAACTACACTATTTTCACTAAGGAATTTATAGGGTATCCTATTAGGATTTAGCATAGCATAAGTATAGAAATTCTTTTCATGCATGTTTCAAAATCCACTAAGTATAATGAAAATAGTAGGACTTTAGATGATAGTGACACTTGCCTTTCTTTTGGTAGGGAATGTTGGTTCACTCCTTGATCTTGCTAGTCTCATACTTTTCTAACTTCTCTATAATCAATCAAGCAAACACAATATCAACTAGCATTCCAAACCAATAATCAATCAAACAATTCACACACATAAAACAATGGGATCTAAGTTATGCATGCAAGCATGCAAGAGGTAGTTTTATTTGCAAAGATGGTTTCTACTAGGCTCTAAACTTTGTAAGGTCCAAAGTGGTCATTTTTCCAAAGTGGCAAAGTCATTTGAAAAAGGGTTTTATTCATAAACCATTTTTTTAAATCCATTCATTATTTTATGTGGTGAAAAATATTTTTATCAAAGCAACAACTTTATGTTGTTCACCAAATAAGTTGTTGTTTCTAAAAACTTGGTGTTTAGGGTCAGTAGGTTTGGTCCAAATTATTTTCTCAAAGTTTTTACTCCAAAAACAATTTCATAGCAAAACAATATTTTATTTGGCTAGAAATGGGCTAAACCAATTAATCCATCCTAAACTTCACCAAATCCATTTTTAAAACCATGGGTTGGTTCCTAGGGTCAGTAAGTTCACCACAAACTAATTTTCCAAGATTTCAACCTCAAAAACATTTTTGAACAATTTTTCTAATCTAAACAAGCATACAAATGTTTCTGCAAAAACAAACAATCTAACAGATACTATTTACTAAACAAATTACATTTTTGACTAGGGCTTGTTCCACTGATTCCATTTATATAAAATTTGTAATTTTTGGACGTGTGGATCAAAAGTTACAAGGATTTCAAATCTGCATCTAAATCTGTTTTTCTAATTCTGTTTTAAACAAAGACTGGCCACGCATCACGTTTTGATTGGGCGGTACCGGTTCGCACGGATCGACTGATGCAAACCGTAGGATCTAACTTAGATCGAGCGGCACGGAGGAATACGATACCTCTTCGTTTATATTCTATCACAGCCACACGATTTTGATCTAACAGACATAATCAACATGCCACTAACTGGCGGCGCTGCGCGGCGGTAGACGGCGGCGACGGTCGGGCGGTGGGCTAGCGGCGGTTCTAGGAAGCAAAGAAGACAGGGGGGTGCTCACCGTGTTCGCGAGGTCGAGGTGGTGCTCGACGTGTGGTCGGCGTGGCAAGGGGTGCTCAGGGACAGCAGCAATTCCTCGCCAGAGTCGTCGTCAGCGTCAGATGGTCCTGTTCATGGTCGGGGTCGACGCTACAGATCACAAGGGGGCAAACCGAGAGCATGGTTAGATGCGCATGGTCGAGGTGATGACGCATGCGTGAAAGAGAAGGAGAGGGGCGGTCAGATACTACCTGGGGAACTCGCCGGAGTTGCTTGCAGACGCGGCGGTGCTCAGTTGAAGACGGAGCCGACGTTCTGGAGCGCCCGCGGTTGAATGGGAGGTACAGGGAGAAGCGTCTGGGGGGAGTGTGCTCGTGTGCTCGGGGAGTCAAGGGGTGGCGAGGTTGGGTCGGAATCGACTGGGGACGATGGTCGGAGCAGTAGTGCTGCGAGCTCGATTCAGGGCAGCCTGGTGGCGTTCAGGGCGTGGAGTCTGAAGGCAAAGGAAGAGGAGACACAGAAAGTTAAATTGGCGTGGATTAATGCGGCCATTTACGCGAATTTATCGCCGGCGTTACCTGCTGCAACGGCCGGGCGTCGTCTGCGCGAGGAAGAAGATGAGTTGGAGGGGTGGGGTCGGTTGGTCAGCGAGAGAGGAGAGGGGAGTTGGGTCCACTGGTCAGCGTCTCTGTGGGTCAGTGAGCGAGTGCGAAACGTTTTCTGCGGGAGTGAGGAACTAGGCTGTTTGCTGGGCTGTTGGGTTTGGCCAGTTGGGCTGAGTCCAGATTCTATTTTTTTCTTCCTAATTGTTTTATCTTTTTCCAATTCTAATTCCTGTTTTGAAAATTAAACAACAAATCAATTCAAACATTCATCACACTTTTCATTTGAATTTGGTTCTGTTTAACAACATAAGCCAATTCTCAAAATAAAATAATATTTTTATTTTAGGGTCCATTATTAATTAAATAAATAGACCTTGTTTAATAAATCAAAATAGAATTTGTTTTATTTAAAAATCTCCATTTGAAAACTAATTATTTCCAAAACCAAAATAGTAGGTTTTATTTGAGAATATAAGATATTTGGAAAACTTGTTTAAAACAAATAAATAAGTTTTTGATGTTTTACTTAAAATAGTAAAACCTTTTATTTTTAATAAACTTGGATATTAAATCCTTATTATTTTATTTGAGTAAACCTTTACTATTTTTATCAAGTAGAAATATTTTATTTTAAAGGCTTGGCCAAGTTTTAATTTGGATCTTTAAAATAATACTTATTTTATTTCTATCCTTTTCTTTTGAAAACAAATCTTTTTATTAAAAGATTCAAATAGTAATTCCAAATATTTTTATTTTCCCCTTTATTAAATGTTTATCTTTATAAATTCCTTTAGGATTTATTTGATCCAAATAGGTTTGAATGTTCCCATTTGAATTTAAAAAGTTTCTTCTCACCCTGAAAATCAAAAAGTTTTGTTTTATTCATTTATTTTTAACATTACAAGATTTGGAAAATCTTGGGATGTGACACTAGCAGGCAGACAACAAAGAATAGGATCAATTCAGCATGTACCTCGAAGCTGCCGCATGCTAGCCTCCAACGCTAGGTGCTGCTGCACAAGCAGGTTCGCACCATGCACAAAGGGCTGCGAGAAAAAACAAAATGTCACAAATGGGCTCGGGGGCTACGCCCAAGAAACGAGCAGGACATCAAACACACGAAAAATGATCGGGGCTCCCCCCGAGGCACGCAGAAAGAAAGCAAAATCAGTAGATCATCCGAAAATAAGGCCTGGGGGCTCCCCCTATAACAAGACAGAAAAAAACCTTACATGCTCAGACGGAGACTCTGAAGGTCCCGGTGTAGTCTTCTGAAAGAGGATCACTCGAGCCTCCTGCGGAGAAGGCTTCGGAGCATCACCCCAGAGGTGGCCACCATCTGAGAAGGAGGAGGCGTTAGTTTCGACCCTCCTACTACCTCCTGAGTGGCCTCACTAAAAGAGCCCTCAGAGGAGTGGTTGCAAAGAAAAACACCAATCAAAAGCAAGAAGATAAGAAGACAAGAAAGTAGCGAATAGCATACGAGGATACTTACGAGTCCATGTCGCTCAAGTCAAAAATAGGCAGCGCCCTCTTCCCTTTCTTCTCTCCCTTCTTCCTCTTGGCCGGCGGTTGCGGTGCTACAGCCCGCACAGGCACGGCCAGGATAGGCGAGGAAGAAGCACCGTAACCTCCACTATGGTGGACAAGGAAAGGCGGATCTCTAGGCGTCGGCGGAGTCAAGGCATCCGAAGATTCGCTCGAGCTCCGTGCTCGCTTTCGGGTCTGCCCCTCGCTCTCCTTGGGGGCTTCACCAGTCGGCGACTGCGCCGGCAGAAGCTCAGACTCGGAGTCCACAACCTCATTGTCCGGCGCATCCGGGAACCTTTCGGGTAGTGGAGGCACCATGCCAGCCACCTTGAGGTCCTGCACAATGAAGACATAAAATTTCAGTACAAGCAATCACAGGGAAAAGCACTCGAAAAAAGGCACTACGTGCACGTCGCAAATCTACACATGCGGCACTGGTCTCGGGCACTAAACGGAGGCGTTAGTGACTTCCCCAGAAGGTCCTCGTCGGCTTTGTACTTCAGAGTGGCCGAAGAACCTTGTCGAGGTCCCCCCTGGAGCGCTCTTCAGCCGACACTCTCGTCGGGTTGTGGCGGCCAGAATAAAGGAACATCGGATGCGCCTAGCCTGGAGCGGCTACACCCGACGTTTGAGGAAGGTGCGGATGATATCCACACTGTTCACCTCCTTCTTTGGAACCACCTGGAGGGCCTCCACCCGATGGTAGAGCTCCTCTATTTCCTCCACCTCGTCCTCCAGGATATGATTCTTCTAGGATCTCTTCTTCAAGATCTCCTGGGTAGAGTCGAAAGGGTCAAGGCCGAAGTCTTGCCCGTCCACTCTGGAGTCGCGGATATAAAACCACTTCCTCCGCCAGTTTTGGACGGACTTAGACATAGAGAAAGAGAAGAAAAGAACACTAGATCGAAGAGAAATGATGCAGCCACTGATTAGATAAACTCCGTCGGAGTCGGACTGCCTCTTCATGGAATAGAGCTTCCGAAAGAGGCCAAAGTGTGGCTCGATGCCGAGCCAGCACTCGCAAAAAGCAATGAAGCAGGCGATATGGAGAAGAGAATTGGGCGAAAGATGGTGGAGTTCGATTCCATAGAAGAACAACAATCCACGAAGAAAATCGTGGACTGGGAGCGAGAGGCCATGAAGGACAAAAGCAACAAACATCACCTGAAACCCTGCGGGTGGACGGGGAGTTACCTCATCGCTGAGGACCCTGACGGCGTCCTTGTCCTGCGGGATCAAACCCACCTCATGCAACTTGCGTAGGTCTCCCTCGCGTGTCTCCGAGCGCCGCCACCCACCTTCGATGACACGAGCGGTGGTGGTGCCCTTCTTGCCGCGGAGGCAGCACTGGTTCCCGCTTCAGTGGAGGCCTTCTTCGATTTCCCCATCGCGGCGCGTCGACGGCGGCGGTGTGCGCGTAAGAATAAAGAAGGGAATGATCTGAGAATGTCCAGCGCGCAAAGGAAAAATCTCAAGAAACTGGAGGCAGTGAAAAGCAAATGGCTAAGGTGAAAACAAACTACAGTTTTTCCCCACAGTTATAAGGACGAAGACGATGAACAGGGACCGTTCATCTGGAAGCCCTAATGCCAGGATCAGATCCTACCGTCCACGTGTCAACACGGCAGCGAACTGTCGCTCGCACGCCTTCTACTATGCACGGAAACCGAGGAGACGCCGTAATTCTCGCCACGTCGCGCATGACCAGTCAACTCCAAGTCAGAAAGTGGGACCCACGTTCATCTGGTCACGTCACCTCTGGCGCCGTAGACGGTTGAGGTCACCGATTGTCAGCACTGACGTCATCAAACCACACTAGCAACGGTTAGAAATCTTCGGCTAACGGCTAAAAGTACTCACTCGAATCTACAATTCGAGCAACTACTCGGGGGCTACTCCTATCAGGAGCGCTGGCCGCGCACCTGAGGCATGATCAAGGTACTACGCCAACATTGATTCTTCGAGTCCTACGTCGAGTCTACAACTCCACTACGGACTCGGGGGCTACTCCCATAGGGAGGATTGATTCAAGCATCCGAAAAAATTGTGTCCTACGGACCTGAAGATAACAACGGCTGAATTAAAGTCTCTGATAGAGTCTACGACTCAAATAGACACTCGGGGGCTACTCCCATAGGGAGCGCTGGTCGCGCACCCTATGAATTCTTCGACTACGATCCTTCGGATCAAAATGCAAATTTTTTTTGGCAACTTTGCCCCAACCAACACTAAGTGAGTAACATCCTCCTTGGCAACCCGAAACACCTCCGCGTTGATAAAATTTCGGATTTTGTGTCTGCGACGCAAAGATAAGACCTACGGATACCATCTGATGGCCTAGTAACGCACCCGACTGTGCTCTGCTAGTAAAAATCCGTCGGAACAGGCGCGATGAAAATCCCGACGGACGCGTTGGGTACATCATTCTAAAACTACTAGGATTCGACCCCTGTAAGACCTCAACGGCCTGAGTCGAATTACTCCAGCATTTGTTCCGGGTTCAAGTCTAGGGACTCGAATCTGAAGAAGATCGTGTTGTTTTGTCCTAAGACAGTTAACTAACCCTGATCCGTCAGGAGAGTCAGGCACACACATCAATAGTCCCTACACACTAAAATCATTCTTTTTCTCTAATGAACAGAAACAGCTGCACCCAAAAGATTGGACAGTCCTCAGCCGAATCTACGATTCGAATGAACACTCGGGGGCTACTGGCATGGTTATACCCTACGGGTACACGACATTAGCATACCTGGTCCATCCCAAGGAAGGCCCACAAGAATATATGTGGCCCATGGAGATTATCGGGTGGCCCAAGCCCATGACATCTTTGGATCCTTGGAGAACAAGACTAGAGCAGATAGCATATTCAAAGGGGTAAATCCTAAACTTGTAACCGACTCGATCTGTGCCCGAGACCTGCCTAACTCTATATAAAGGCTAGGAGGTCACGGCGAGGAGGGCCAATCCCTTCCACCGCATACACACCTTCATGCCAGATTGCATCTGCGCACCCCTGTACTTTTCGGTTCTGCTGTAATCAAGAGAAAACAAGCAAGAGTAGGGTTTTCCCTCCGGGGGCCTGAACATGGGTAAATCTCATGTCCCCTGGTTGCTTGTCTGTTAACCGTTCCGCGATCTCTAGCACCTCCATCTTCTCCAAAACCCAAGCTCATAACAATGGGCATTGACGAGATCAAACCTCCTTAGAAAGTTTCCTATTTTACCATACACTACAATAAGAGGTACAGTCCTAAACACCTCTATTGCTCTTGATTCACCGTCTGTTATAAGTAAGCTTGTCACACCACCACCACATACTCATGCTACACACACTGCTACTACTGCTGAATCTGAAACTGCTTTTGATGCTCATGATGTTACTTCTACTATGCTTGATGCGAGTGGTTCATTAGGTCCTTTTCTAGATGCTACTATGGCTAGTCTAGGAAATACCAAAACTCCTAGTGAAGACACTGTTACACCTGTTAGCTCACCTGAGTCTAGTGAGAGTTATGATATTAATGATGGTTACATTGAGTTCACTGATCAATTTGTTGAAGAGTGCCAAAACACACATGTTACTAGTGCTATTAAGAGTCTCCTTGCTAGACGCACCATTATGCCTAAACTGTCCTCTGATCCTAAGTTTGCCACCTCTCCCATAGATATTAAAGATAAAGATTATGATTTCTCTCTTGATTTGTCCTACTTGGATATTGTTGAGAAAGAACCTTTCTATGGGACTGAAAATGAGAGTGCTGTGGCTCATATAAATGAGCTCTCTACTATGAGTGCTATGTTCTCTGATGATTTTAAGATGCGCAAGTATTTTGTTACTAAGATCTTCCCTTTTTCACATTTAATAGATTACCTCCTGGTTCCATTGATAGCCCTAATCGCTTGATTGCTTCTTTCTTCCAAAAATATTTTCCTCCCAATGCTAGACATGCTGCTTTGCGGAGACTTTTTGATTTTAAACAGGGAGAAGAAGAGAAATTGCCCGAGTCAAGGAAAAGGTTCTGTGCCTTGATTCATGCACATCCTGGATGTCCATTACCTAAGAATGAGCTTCTTGATATTTATTATAATGGACCAACTAATGATTCTAGGACCTACCTAGATAGCTTTGCTGATTGTGTTTTCAGGAAAAGAACTCCTATAGATGCTAAAGAATTAATGGCTAAGATAAGAAAGAATTATGATGATTGGACTTCAACTAAGCTAAATACATCTGAGCCTATTACTCCTGAACCAGTTCCAACACCAACACCAAAGAAGAGGGGAGTTATTGCATTAAATGATGAAGTGATGAAGGAAGCTAAGAAGTGTCTAAAGGAGAAAGGTATTAGAGCTGAAGATGTGAAGAATCTACCTCCTATAGAAGAATTATGTAATCCAATTCCCCACTCATCTACTATTGAGGTACAATCTCTCCAACACTTTGATGAAGGTGATATTCCTTATGGTAATCCTCCTGGTCAATGTTTAGAGGAACTTGACATTTTATTGTTAAGCAAAGGTAATTTTAATAAACAAGTTCAGCATCATTTATTGGAAAACTCTAGAGCTATCCATGAGTTGAAACATATTGTGGAAAGAACTTCTAATGATATTAAAATGCTTTGTAATCACTTTGAAATGGTTCAAACCCAACTTGATCAACTTGCTAAGGTACAAAAGGATATGCTAGTTAATGCCTCAGGAAATAAACATGCTTATGGAATTAGCCCTAAGAGTGTTATATCTACTCAAGATCCTTTATATCCTAAAGGACACCCTAAAATAATTGAGCAGGACTCTCAACAAGGTGAGAATAATAGTAGTCCTTGTAAGAGAAAGAAAAAGAAACATAAGATAGTTGAGGAACCACTTGAACCTGTTGTAGATCCTAATAGTATATATGTCTCTGATGCTGAAACTGAGAGTGGTAATGGTAATAATGATGCTCCTGATAAGGAGGAAGTTGAGGAAGAACCTGAGAAGCATACTAAGAACACTAGGTACACAAAGGAAGATTTTATTGCTAATAAACATGGTAAAGAGAGAGAACCTTGGGTGCAGAAACCTATGCCTTTTCCAGGTAAGAAACACAAGTCAAAGGAGGAAGAACACTACAACAAGTTTTGTGAGTGGATGAAACCTTTATTTTTGTAAATCCCTTTGACTGATGCTATTAAGTTGCTTCCTTATTCAAAGTATATGAAGGATATTGTCTCTAATAAAAGGAAGATTCCTAATGAGGAGATTTCTACTTTGCTTGCTAATTACTCCTTCAATGGTAAGGTTCCAAAGAAACTTGTGATCCAGGTATACCAACTATTACTTGCTCTATTAAGAACAATTATGTTAGAACTGCTTTATGTGATTTGGGAGTTGGAGTTAGTGTTATGCCTTTTTCTCTCTACAAGAGACTCCAGCTAGAAAATTTGATACCAACTGATATATCTTTGCAAATGGCTGATAAGTCAACTACTATTCCTGTTGGTATATGTGAGGATATTCCTATTCAAGTGGCTCATAATTTCTTGGTTTTAACTGATTTTGTGGTGCTTGAAATGCCTGAAGATGATAATATGTCTATTATTCTTGAGAGACCTTTTATTAATACTGCAGGTGCCGTCATTAATTGTAATCAAGGAAAAGTAACATTCAATATTGATGACAAAGAGCATACTGTTTATTTTCCCAAGAAGGTTGTTAAGAGCTATTTCCTGAATTCCATTGAAAATATTGAGAGCATCAAGGTTGGAGAAATATATTGTCCCATTCCACAAGAAAATTTCGAAACTATTATGATTGGGACCATTACTATCAAGTATGAGGTAACATAATCACCTTGTGGAATGCAAAGTTTTGTTTCATATAAGATTGTTTTGGTAATAAGACTTGATCAACCTTGTTAACAAAAGGATTTTAACGAACAAAATAATGTTTCCATTGTGGTTATACTTGCTTTCTTTTACTTTTCTCCTTCCTGATCTTTGCCTTTCTTTTGCTAGCTTTGGTTTTGTTAGTTGTTTGATTGTTAGTTTGTCTTATAGCTTCTATAGTTTGGCTTTTTGTTTGCTTTTGCTTCTTCTGAAAAAAGTATTTCTGCGAGAAAATCATTTTTCATACCCTGAAAATTGGCCAAAAATAAAGTTTTCCGAAAAATCCCAGAAAATTCAAAATAAATTTTTCCTCGAAAAAAGGGGCAGAGAGACACCTGAAGAGACCCAGGGGGCCACCCAAGGCCACCACACCCATGTTATGCACGGCCTACCTGTGGGTGGCACCTCGGGGGTCTGGCCCACATGTTCCCCTTCAAGGTGCCCCCTCACATCCATCTTCTTTCTCTCTCCCGAAAAACACCGGAAAACTTGCTCAAGATCAAGTTCTTGTTATTCTTGCTCGCGATTTTCGATCTCCTTGCTCAGCCCATCTTTGCTGCATATTTTGGAGGGATTGCTCCTTGGTATGTGCCTCCTCCACTTGTCCAATTAGATTTGTGATTGGTAGATTGTATCTTAAGTATTTTTCTGCTATAGGTGATAGGTTGTTTGAGCTTGCATGCTTGTTCTATGCTTAGAAACTTTATTTTGATGCATGTGTAGCCCTCTAACAAGTTCCTATAGTAGTTGCTCATCATTTATCAACATGGAAATCACTTGGTTTGATGTTTGTCTAAAAATTTCAGAAAACAGTGGTCATGGACAACCACACATTTGGAGAGATATTTGAGGGTGATGCAACTAGAAGGGCAAGGCTTCCTAGATCATCCACCAGTGTCAGGCCCTCATAAAATGAGGATCTCATCACTCCGCGATTTCGTGACGAGGGATATGAGGGGGATGCGCATCCCTCCGCCTTTCCTTGCCAAACCTTCTTGCAGGCTGCTAGGATTCTTGATGATTTTATGACATTGGTTCGGAGGGCTGGTCTCATAAGTCTTATGCAGGATGAGAGCGTGCAATATGCTATGCTCACTAAAACATTTGTGGAGAGCTTCTCCTTCACTAACAGCTCGTTCCATCCAGATGTTTCTTTCAAAGTTTATGGGAGGTCTTACCATATGACATTGAAGAAATTTTGTGAAGCTCTAGGACTTGGTATAGCTGGGTCAGCAAAGAAGATTCCAACTCAACCCGCTGATTTGTTGGAGCTTTACCGCGGGATAACCAATGATGATAACCGTAGAGCTCAACGGGGAAAGATAAGAAACATTCAGCTTCCAGCCATCAGGTACTTCACTTACTATCTTGCCACTAGTGTTCTTGGTAGGGAGAACACTAGTAATGTTTCTAGCTATCATTTGGCCTTCTTAGCTGATGCGCTCAACAATGATACCAAGTACAATCTTGGTTCTCTCATTTCTCGTCGTTTAACTTCTAAGGGACCCATTTATGGGGGAATTATTGCTACGCGTGTTGCTGCTGCCTTGGATATTGCTGTTGATCCAAATGATACAGTTTTGGCTCGTTAGAGGCTTGATCTTGTTGCCATGAAGGCGCACCACTTTGTCACTAATGGCTCTACCCTTGAGAACTTGGTCTATAAAATGCTATTTATTGATGGGGAAGAGAGAGAGATCCCTCTCCCCCAAACCACCTTGTTCAGTATTTCTCAGGGACTTTTGTCATGCTCCAAGGAGGAGATGGATGAGTTGTTGCTCTCTCTTACCTTCCATGGGCACTATCAGGAGGAAGCGCCCTCATATGACACCACTATACACTATACATGGGAGTCCTCGAGCTCGTACCAGGACGAGGGAGCCTCCTCATCATACTACAGAGGTGCATCTACTTGGGCACCATGGGATTGAGCCCCACTTAGGCCAAAAGCCTAAGCTTGGGGAGAGGTATACCAACATCACACTCATATATATATATATTTATATATATATATATATATATTATGCTCGGTCGGTTCTTTTTATATCCGTCGTTTGGCTTTCTTTTTGGTTCTTGTTGCTTCTTTCTCAGAAAAACACAAAAATACCAAAACTATTTTCGTTGTTTCTCTTGGTTTGTTTCTTTTCTTTGGTTTGCCTTAAAATAAAAATCCAAAAAGATTTTGCTTTGTTTGGTTTGCTTTGTTTTTGTTTGGTTTTTTCTTTGTTGGCTTGTTTATAAAAAATCGAAAACACCAAAAATATTTGTTGTTCTTCTTTGGTTTTGTGAGTTCTTTGCAGGGTTCAGTCGTCCTTACTGGATTTTGGTTTCTTGTTAGTATTCAATGCACACAAGTGAAGGGCAATAATGAAGATTAAGACAACTCGAGGTGTGGTAAGAGGCTGGTAACGAACTCTATTTGTTTCATTTTTGTACATATACTCATCATTGTGAGCATGCTTAGCCTGTTTGTATAAGGTGTATGCCATTATGGATGCTTAGTAGTTCTTGCTTGTCTATGATTAGCTCCAGCTTGCTAATAGTTTGTAGCATGTCATATGAATGTTTGCTTGCATTGTTTTATTCATATTTTGGTATGATATTGCGGTATCCTCCTCTGACTGTTCATGTGAATCGACTTGGCACATGCTCACGCATGCATATGACTAATCAATAGTCAGTAAGCCTCGATGATTTATTTTTCCTCGGAGTTCTTTTATCATTTTCATGCCATAATTAGTCCCTTTTTGTTGCAAGCATGATTATGACAATTATTGCTCTCTCGTTTGTTGCTCCCTCTCTTTTGCTAGCTTTCACTTGCACTGAGTATGAGCTCTACCTGTTCTTCCAACTCCCCAAAACCAATATTGCCAGCTGTGTCCACCATACCTACCTATTAGCATCATTTGCTATTTCAGTGCATATTCAATATTCTTTGTTTTCTTCCAAATAAAATGTTTGTCCGTTTTGAGAAAGTTAGTTAGTAAAGCTCTCACGAACTTGATGGCATACTTTATTCCTTGCAGTTAATAATCCTGAACCATTGTGACTTGTCCATGAAATTTATATGCTTGAAAATTATATGCTGGGACTCAACAGAACCGTGCTGACACAAGGAACGCTTTCAACACTCTTTGGATATCCTATCTAGCTAATACTTTGCTCTTTTGTTTACGTATGTCGACGATGTGAAATAAAAGGGGAGCTTGGAATCTATACATTGTGTTAGAGAAACGCCTGGGCCGCTAGCCTAAGCCATGCCTAATCATGGTGGAAACTTGCAGCATCACTATAATGGGCATTTATGAAGCATCCTCAATAAAAAGCTATGCACATAGTAAATAAAAATATCGCTGAGATGCTCATTGTCTGCTTGTCTTGTCATTTTGATCACGGGATAGCTCCTATATCATGTGCAAGGGGTACCCCGTTGGCAGTTCTCTATGATATGCGTGTATTTACAATGACAAGAACCTACAGGTAACCAAACTTGAGTAGCATGCGGAGCGGCCCTCGTACTCAAGGGACTTGGGATTTTCAGCCTATGGTCTGTCAAGCATATAACTCAGATTGGACCTCACTTTCACCTTAACCACATGAATATGCCTATGATAGGGGCAATGAGAGCTCAAAGCTAATGAGTACCTTCCTTTCATCATCGGTAAGCCTTTCAATCTTTTCAAAAACCTTTTTCATAACCTTGTTGAGTCACCACGTATTCTATGAGCACCTTCTTGAGAGCATAATTGTCATTCTTGTGTTTGTTCCAAAACTTGATTAATTATGTCATGACTTTGATGCTTGTATATCTGATATCTTTACCTCTAGTCTTCACTTGAACTTCAGAGGTGCCTTGGCATTTATATTGTGCTCTACAAACAAAGGCAAGCGAGATACCACTCTATCAAACCTTACTATGAGCATTGCAATGTTGCTTATGTGCATGTTCCATGCTACTTATTATTATTGAATTGGTTTCTCTTCATAGCTTGCAATGATTATTGAGTAGACTTAGTTTCATACTTCTTATTATGAATGGTTTAAGCATCTAATCCTGTGCTGAGAATATATACATGATGACCCACAAGTATAGGGGGTGTATCGTAGTACTTCTAATAAATAGGAGTGTCGATCCCAATGAGGAGCAGAAGGTGTTAAACAGTGGTATGGAGCAGGAAATCCCTGTGAATACTTAGCAAACGGATTTTTAGTGGTTTTCTGACAAGGCAACAAACACAAGGAGCAAGTAACAGAAGTAACGAACAAACGAAGCAAGTCGCCCAATCCTTTCTTAGCAAAGGATAAGCCGATGGAAATACTTATAAGGACCAAACATTCTCGAGGACATATGGGAATTCTGTCAAGTGCTTTCGCTTCAAATAGCTGAGTACTCTTCTTTGGTGTTTGTAAGTGTTGTGTGGGTGAACCTGTGCTAACATACCGCCCTTCCTAGGACTAATACATACTTGTGATTAAACCCCCTGCAAACATCCGTAACTACAGGAAAGTAATTAAGATATAAATCTAACCACAACCTTAAACTTTGAGATCCTACGCTCCCTTGTGCAAAGGTGTCCTAACGGGGGTTCAGGTTTCTGTCACTCTGGCAACCCCACGATTAGTATCCAAATACACAATGCATTCCCCTAGGCCCATAAATGGTGAAATGTTATGTAGTCGACGTTCACATGACACCACTAGAAGAATAGCACCACAACTTAAATACTAAACCATTGAATAATAACTCATCATAGATTCACTACTAACAACATGACTTCTCCCATGTCCTCAAGAACTAAACAGACTACTCACAAGACATTATATGGATCAAGATCAAAGATGATATGATAATGGATAACAATCTGAACATAAACAATAATCCAATGGTTCCACTCACAAGCATCAACTACAATAGTAATCAACACCGGGAAAGTTTCCCCTAAGAACTAAAGCAATATCCATCACAACTGTTACAGCGGGACGGAGTGATGGTGATCGTGCTAGTGGAGATGATGGTGTGGATAATGATGATGATGATCCCGATGAAACCTATCTTGATGACGGTGTTGATGGTGACGGTCTCCCCTCTCCGGGGAGGAATTCCCCCAGCAGAAATCTGTCTGCAGGAGAGATATTTCTCTCTCGGTGTTTTCCTCCCCCAGAGGCGGCGGAAATCTATCTGTGGTCACTCCCCGAGCCTTAGGGTTCTGAAGGGAAGATATAGGTGAAGGGGCGGAGTCAGAGGCCGGGCAAGTGGGCCACACCTTCCCTAGGCGCGGGGTCAGGTGGGCTCGCGCCTAGGGGGTGTGGGCCCTGTGAGGCCCATCTCCGTCCCTCCTTCTGGCTTCCTTCGTCTTCTGGTAAAATAATATGTTTCCATATTTTTATGGTATTTTTCTGATCTTCGCGAAATTGCACCTAAACGCCTTCTTTTCCATCAGGATCCAGACTCCCGTAGTCCATCCTCCAGGAATCATCCAACATGCATAAACAGATGGAAAGTCCATAAGTAATACCTCATAATAAGACAAATATCAATGAATACAGGTAAATTACGATATAGAAAGGTGATGAAATTGGGCGTATCAACTCCCCCCAAGCTTAGACTTCGCTTATCCCCAAGCGAAAAACTGAGCTCATTAAACATGTCCACAGGTTTATGGAGTGAAGTGTCGATAAAAGAATACGAACAAGAAGCATCACACTTACCATTGCACAACTCATAGAAGAAAGCAACTTAGCTTGCAACCAAGTACAGCAGTCACAATAGAGATGCATAAAGATAAATCATAATTGGAATTAGCAAACTTGTTATTGGTCAGAGAACATCTGGCAAACAGTTTCACAAAATCTTTTTGTAAAATTTTCAAAACAGGAACACTCTTTGCTCAAAAAGGTTTTTCACAAGCGAAGGCTTTCAAAGTAATACTCAATAGATAAGAGTTTTGTGCAAACAAGGAAGATAAAGAACATGATTGAATAAATCACCATATGAATGCTTGAAACACAACAACTCAAATGCTTGCTGGAGAAAGAGAGGAAGTAGGTTTACTTACTCAACTTGGAACTAGGAGAAATGTCCCTTCTTAGAGGGTAGCAGGGATTACAAGTCATAAAGAGCTTCCAAAATATTATGGTACTTACTAGCTTTGAGCCCTCATTGCCCCTATCATAAGCATCTTGAGATGATTAAGGTTAAAGTGAACAAAGATGGAGTATATGCTTGACGAAATATAAGTTGGTAATCTCATGTCCCTTTAATATGAGGGACACTCCTCATGCATACTCAACTTTGGGTCCAGGTAAGTTCTTAACATTGTAAGTATTTGCATATCATTGAGAACCGCCAACGGGGTACCCCTTGCACATGGTACATGAGCTTTCCCATAACCAAAATGACAAGGCAAGCAGACAATGAGCATCTTAGCAATCTTTTTATTTACCATGTGTATAGCTTTTTATTGAGGATGCTTCATAGATGACTCACTATGGTGATGCTGCAGGTTTCCACCATGATTAAGCATGGCTTAGGCTAGCGGCCTAGGCGTTTCTCTAACACAGAATACAAACTCCATGGACTTACAAGTTCCCTCTTTATTTCGGACCGTTGACATCCATAGACAAAAGAGCACGATATCAACTGTGTACAGAGTACAAGTGCAATGTTGAAAACGTTCCTCGTGACAGTACGGTTCTGCTAATTCCAACGTATAGATGCAAGCATATACAACTTCGATGTTCTCAATGGTTCAAGTTTATTAGGGGCAAGTAATAAAGTGTGCCATCAAGTTCATGAGAGCTTTACTAACTAGTTTTCACATAACAAAATACTTTTTAATTCAAAAGGAATATGAAGCTTGAGAATTTGCTAGGAATAGCAAAAGCTACTAGGTAGATATGGTGGACACAAGTGGCAAAAGTTTTGGGTTCAAAGGATTTTCGAAACATGATAAGTATGCCTTCTTAAAACAGGTTTTTGGCTACCAAGGCTGGGTAGCAAGCAAGAGAGTTGAAAGAAACAAGCAAACATACAAGTAATAAATCCAAAAATGCAATCTTCCTTGAAGACACAAAAGAATCTTAAATAAAGAATACTAAGCTTATGAGCCAACAAGAAAGAAAACAAATGATACCAAATACATGTAAGCTTTTTCTTTCTTTATTTTTCTTTCAAACTAAATCCACTAACCAGAACTTGGTTTGCCTAAACCAATTTAGATCCACTTAATGATCCCAAAGTGGTGCCAATAATGATCAACAAGATCCATCATATAATAGAGATTGCAAACTAAAATAAGAAGTGCAAAAAGTAAAAGATGAGACTTCTCATTAATATTCCAATAAAGGCACTCACACCAAGGTATACATAGATAATCCACTAAAGGAGAGATACTTCGACATGCAAACCAAACTATAAGATAACCTCTCTACCACCGATATGAATCCACTAACAAAGGTAAAAGATAAAAGATAATGGTGGTGATACCGCGACACTCCCCCAAGCTTGGAAAAAGCCAAGGGGATGCCAAACCTGATGACGAATTACTCCTTCGGTGGTGGTGGTGTTCTCTTGATAAGGTCTTCAACAAGTTTCTTCAAGTCCTGCATATCGAAGGTTATAGTACGAATTAACTCTGAATTATGCTCAATGCAACCCATGATCAACTTGGACCGAGGATCCCAGTCCTTGTTATTCTTTCGCCATTCTTCCAAATTAGAGCGTTTCTTCCATGCACGGTTAGAACAAGGGGTACTAGGAGGAAGTGTGCGCGAAGCAAGGATATGACGCGGAGTTCTCCCTCCTGTAGACATTCGTGCTGTCCTTCTAAGCTGGGTAAGTTGTAACACCAAACCAATGCTTGCGACGGTAGCGTGGGTGTCCGGTTGCTTTTCCTCCTCCATGTCACCTTCGTATCCTTCCGGGATCTCCACATCCTTGGGGACTTGAGGTTCTTCTTCCTCGGGCTTCTTGCCTTTATCATTGGCGGAGGCCATCGTGCTCTAAACTTGAGAAGATTTCCTGACAAAAATAGATCGAAACAAAAACACGACGAGAACACAATGCGCGAACCTCGGGGGATCCGAGGGTTATATATTACGAAGTATCAATACATAAGGAAGGTTTTAACACGGAAACGAAGAGGAGACGGAGTCTAAGGTGGGGAAACCACTGTAAGGTTACCAACCTTTAATAAGGTAGAGATCCCTGTGTTTACAATGCTAGTCCCTGGATCAATAGCTAGCATCCACAGTTATGATGTAATATCAAGAAACAAGGGTCATAATACAACTTTATAACCAGGAATAAAATAATTTATTACATCTTACATAGCTCATTTGGCTATCTCATTACAATGCAGCAGAATATAACAATAGCATGGGGTCCTTCATCTTCAAATTGCCACAGGCAGACATGTTGGTTGAAGACTTGTAATCCTACTTCACTAATATCAAATAAACCTGCAACATAACAAGTTACAGCCACAAGGGTCAATACATTTGAATTGTATTGGCAAGTGATACTATGGTAGTATAGTGGAGTCTATCATCTATATGCATTTGGATAAGTGGAGCTTAGGCTTGCTTTGCTCAAAATAGATTTTCCTTATCACTTGAAAACACTAAGTTTTTGTTTGACAAAATCTTTCCCAAGGCATCTCCCAATAGAAATTGGTGATCCTTCAACCCTTTTTCACCCACAAGTTTTTAACTTAGAAATTGGGATGAGGAGATTCTTGATAGCTTCCATGTCTTGATGCTCAAATTGTCCTTTGCCAGGGACATGGTTAAGTAGTTAGATTTTACACTCTGCGGAGGTGGTGCACTTTCCCCACAAGACTTGGTTTCACCAAGACAAGATATTTCAGAAGCCTTCCCTTAGACCAAAATGGACGCGCTCCAACCTATCATTCCCCTACCACCAACTATCCATTTGGCTAAGTTATTGCAACCTATATGATCCAGGCAGAGCCCATAATGCCAAGTGGCTGCACTTGAAGCTTCTCAACATTTGACATCTCAAATCTCTTTATTCCTGGGTGGCCATCCACAAATGAGATACACAAGGTTCACCAGTCCCCTGGCCTTGTGTAACCACTCAACACAAACCATTCCTTCCATTCCACCCAGGTGATTCATTCACTTAGTTGTTTTATTAAACAAAACAAAAGTCCTCAGACTTAGAATTTTTTCCAGAGTATGAATATATATTCCACCCTTGTTTTCTATTAGCTAAGCTAAGCATGATAGTAGTAGGAATCTTAACTTAGGAAATTCTACTAAGGTTTCATCTACTAGGATTTCCCATGGCATAGTTTATACTTAGCAAAATTCCATGCAAGTCCTACTTAGAAATATCACTAATGCATAGTGAAAATAATGGGACAAAGTATGAAGCATCACTTGCCTTTTTGGTAGAGAGTATAAGTTCACTCCTTGATCTTTGCCATGTTTACTCACTTCAAATCACTACAATTCAATCAAGCAAACAACATTTCAATCTACCCTTCAAGCAATTCAACATATAAAATAATAATAACAAAACAATGCATGCAAGCATGCTAAAGATTGTTTTATTTGAAGAAGTGGTTTCTAATGGGTTATAAACATTTGAAAACACCTAATGATCATTTTATAAAGTGGCAAATCATTTGCAAAAGATTTCACTTCATAAACCATTTTTAAATCAAGTCATTATTTTATGTGGTTGAAAATGCCTTTAGCAAAGCAATAATTTTATAGGGTTCACCAAATATATTTTCAAATCATAAAACTTGGTGTTTGGGGTCAGAGAGTTTATTCCAAAACATTTCCCAAAGATTTTCTACTAAAAGCATTTTTTTAATTAAATATATAAACATTACTTTTGTTTGACTAGAAATGGTTTAAATCCAAAGTTTATTCTTTTGTTTCACCAAATACATTTTTGAAACCACAATTTGTTTCCTACGGTCAGTAGGTTCAAGACACACCATTTGCCAAAGATTTTATCCTCAAAATCATTTTGGAACAAATTTTATATCCTAAACATGCATACACAAGTTTCTGTAAAAACAAACAATTTAACAGAAGCTTTCTACTAAACAAAGTGCATGGTTGGCTAGGGCTTGTGTTGCTGAATCCATTGATATAAAATTTGCAAAATTTGGACGTGTGGTTTGAAAGTTATGGATTTTTCAATTGATCATCTAATAGACATGTTTCTGTTTTTAAAACAGATCTCAAGCCACGTGTCTTATTCCTATTCGCCCATACCGGTTCTTCTGGATCACGTTCTCTGGTGCATTGGATCTAAGTTAGATCAAGCGGTGCAGATCAAGCGTAACGGTTCAGTTTAAGTGATCTATCGCATCCCTACGATCTTCATCTAACGGCTATCAACACAACGACCAGGAACTGGCGATGCTGAGCGACGGTGAGCGGCGGCGATGCTCGGCTAGCGGCGGAGCCGGCGAAATAGGAAGCAAGAGGACAAGGGGGATGGCTTACCAGAATCTCCTTGACACACTGATGCTCAACGTGGCCTTCGACAGTCAAGGGGCGCATGAAGTGGTCGACAATTGCTCGTCAGAGATGCTCCTGGCGTCGGGTGCAGTCAGACGTCGACGGGGGCGAGGCTACAGAGCGTGCTAGGACGAGTGGAGAACACATTCAGATGCGCAAGGACGTGGCGATGATGCGTTCGTGAAGGAGAAAGAGAGGGGCGGTCAGGTTCTTACCAGAGGAGTCGCCGAAGAAGAAACAGACGGTGGCGGCGGTGGTCGTTGTCGTTGCCGACGCTGTGGTGCTCGCGCGGATGAGCGGGAGGTACAGTGAGGTGCGCCAGAGGCTTGGGAGCAGGTGAGCGTGGTCGAGGAGGCAAGGGGCGGCAGGGTTCGGCCGGAATCGCTCGCGGAGCTCGCCGGAGACAGCGGCAGTGCAGAGCAAAATGGAGCCAGCCTGGTGGCTCTCTGGCAGCGGGGTTTGAGGGGAAATGAAGAGGAGAGGGAGGGGATTTATCGGGCGTGATCACGGGATTAATTCGTCGAGTCATTGCAGCATATTTACTCTGAGAAATTAACAGCCGGAACGGCCGGGAGGAGGGCGTGGTCAGCGGGGTGGGTGAAGACGATGACGACGTGGCGATGGGGTCCATTGTCAGCGAGTGAAAGAGAGTGGGGGTGGGGTCCATCCGTCGGTGCCTCTGCGGGTTCGTTTGCGAGTGAATAACGGTTCGCTCGGTGAGAGGGAGAGGTGGGCTTCTGATGGGCTTAATGGGCTAGGTTAGTTGGGTTGGGTCTTTTACATTTTTTTTGTTCTGTTTGTTTTTCCTTTTCCCATTTCTTTAATTGTTTTGATTTTGAATAAACAATTCAAACATTCATTTGAATTCAATCCTTTGCCAAAATTTGTGTAGGTTTAAATACTGATTAGTAATATATTCTGATGTCAATTTTTGAAATAAAACTTTATTCTTTTCAGGGTCTTTTTATTTATTTAATTAGGCCCTTGTTTTAATTCAAGTAGGATTTAATAATAATTCAAACACCATTTAAATTCTTTAAACTTTCCAAATCTTTTCAGTAGGTTTTTATTTGTTTATTTGGGAATTATTTGGAAAGTATTTAATATGATTCATAAATCATTTGAATTGGGTATTTGTTTTAATTCCAATGGAATTAAATATAGCTTTAATTCCCTAAAGTTTATTTGGAAGATTTCTTTAATCTTAATTAAGTTGAATTAAACAACATTTATTTCACTTGGGTAAATTCCAAAAAACTATTTTCTCATGAATTATATAATTATTCTTATTAGAGATTTGTCTTTATTAAAAATAGGGATAGAATGGTTATTGCCATTTTATTTTAGTTTATTTTGGAAATTCTTTATCTTTTTATTTTATTTGGATTTGGATTATATTTATTCCATTAGGGTTTAGGGTTTGGATTTATTTTCCAAGTGTTTAAATTTCCAGATGCATTTTATGAGGAATGCATTTTATTTGATTTGAATTTTAATTGGATTCAAACACTAACCAAAGTTTGTTCAAGATGGGATTTTAAGTTTCCATTTAGAAACAAAAGTTTCTTTTCACCCTAAAATTCAACAATAATTTATTTTGTTTATTTATTTATTTTCACTTACAAGATTTGGAAAATCTTGGGATGTGACAACCACCCTCAGGCGCGGCCAGGCTGGGCCTGCGCCTAGGGTGGGTCTGTCCACCCCGGGCTCCGTTTCCCCTTTAGTTTCATCTCGTAACTTCCCTTATGTATTAAAAACATCGAAAATATAAAAAGATTGGAGTTTTACGAACCTTCTGTTTTCACCACTTTTACCTATTCAAAGGCGAACTCTGTAGATTCCTTCTATCTTTCTCCTGAAAATTTCCTTCATACAAAACTTTTGCACAAACTCAAAGACAACATTAGTGTAAGAAAAAACAATAAACCTTTGGTGCACACTTCAACTGAAAATCCATCAAACAAAAGCTTCTATAAGAGGAAAATGCAAATGACGGAAGAAATCTGTCAAAACAGACCAACAGGTAAAGATTGATTTTTTCAGACCTTCTGTTGCTCAAATAAAAAACTGCAGAACTGATGAACGTTGGGTAAGAACTTGAGAGCAAGATCAGAAAAATGCAGCTCTATTCGAATTACTGACCTTCCTCACGAATTTTTATAATGTAGCACAAAAAATCTGTCCCAGGACAGCCACTTTTCATAACTCCTCTACTTCACAAAAGTAGTTGAACTTGACACAAAACCAAAACAAAAAGGATAAGGAGCGGTTATTACAAAGGTAATAACTTCCAAGACACGACCAAACTCTTGGGTTATCTCCCAACAAATACTTTTCTTTAATGCCTTTAAGTTAGGCTTGAAACTTCTAAAGATACTCACATAGGATATATATATATATATATGGAGTGAAAGAGAGCATCAAGAAGCAAATAACCAACACACTTGAGTCTAACCCACTTCCTATGCATAGGGGTATCATGAGAAAATGAATTGTTGAAACAAAAAGCCACCAACATGGGAAGACAAAACATATGCAACTTTAAAGCTTTCAACATAAAACGGGGAAACTTAACATCATTGAGATGCATAAAAACATGTTTCCCTCTCTCAAAAATAACTTTCAGTAGCACTTTGAATAAAGTTGACAATATAATTGTCAGTGGCAACAACTTGTCAACACCCGGATTTTTAATCCCAGATGCCTGTTATGCCATACATCGCAATCCCAGGATTACCATTTTTGCGAGACATAACAGAATTGGATACCATAGTACATTATCCATTACAAACCATACATAAGGTCTTACACAAATAAGGATCTCATGATCCAGTTCTTAATACAACTCAAGCAGCGGAAATACGTAATAATAACGGTAGCGTAGGCGAAGCTCCATCTTCGGGGTCATAGGCAATGCTGACGATGGGAGATGATCCTAGTTGTCGTAATCTTCCTGGGCTCCATCATCCTGGTACTCCTCTTCATAGTCTGGCCACGGGAATATCCAGGGACAAAGCCATGAGTACTCTTTAAGTACTCGCAAACTAATACTAAAAAGTTAAAGGGGTTTTTGTAGTAGGACACTAAGCTCTAGAGTTGTTTTGCAAAAATCCAGATTTACCTCTACAAAGTTCTGGAGCAAAGAATGCTAGTTGAAGATTTTATATCACCTAAGTGGGAACTTGCATTTCATATCACAACTCTATTGTGGTCAAGTCAAAATCTCAATTCATTTCACAAGTCGTTTTGAAAACTTCTGATGGGGGAACAGTATGGCCACTCCAACTGTCCATAACCGCGGACGCGGCTATTCGAATAGTTTGCCACTCTGCAGAGATTTTACGCTTTCACCACAACATTCGATACATCTGTCAGGAACAAATCCTGAATTCACCATACTCAGTATGCGGATAATCAATCCTAACCTTTCAATTACACGCCCTAGTATAGGCACCTCTCATGTGAGTTTGGCCTCCCAACCATGACCAATTGTCATGTTGGGTACTTCATAGGTGGACAATCTTCACAAGGTAGCCTCAGCTCAGACCTTAACCGTGAGGGAACCCATACTAAGGTATATAAGATTCCAGTCAAGTCCTACCCAAATTTCGGGTATTGTGGTTGTACGGTAAAATTGGAATGGTATCGCATCCAGACAACCATCAGTTTTAAAAAAGGCTAAGGCTCATGCCTTAACATTTTCATCATCCAAATCATCTGGTGTTCGGAAACACATGTCAAAACATCTCAGTAGAATGACTCATCATTCTAAGGTTTTCATAACCATTTTCCACCAAGTATTCCCATCTAAAGTTGATCAAGTTTTATGCTTAGCACTAGAATCTACAAGTGGGGGTGAGTACTAATGAGGGGTGGTAAACAAGTGGAGTTTTAACTAAGTACCATCCCATGCCTTGGGATGACATCAAGATTATCTAGCTTAGGCCAAATTTAATGCTCTTTATGCAACCTTCGGTTGTCCTTCTAGAACTTACAAATCACTTAAGTAAACTCTAAGAAAATCTTTGATAAAGAAATAAAGTACAAAGCTTGCAAGTAAAGCTAGGATTGGGTTACCAAGTGGGTATGATCACATATGCTTAAGGCATATGGTTAGCATGGTAACAAGCAAGTATTAGCTTGCATAAGTAAGGTATCTTGCAAGTGTTAGCTTGCTCAATCAACTAGTAGTATTAGGCTTGCCTTGTGCAGAGCAGTGGTTGAAGTTCTCCTCGGCTTCTTCTTCGTAGTATCCTCCTTCCTCCTCGTATCCTTGGTCGGTACTAGCGTCTATGAATAAATACGAGGTACACAATCACCAAACAATACTTAACTACTTTCAATCATCACTTAAAAGGTTACTATAGATGATCTAGCATCATCACTAACATTACAAGATTAAAGCATTTGTCTTATTTATTTCTTTTTAGAAAAGTAATTTCTACTCATTGAAAAACTACTTAAGATTTAATATTCTCCAACTCAAACATGGGATCATGTTGACACATGTCATCACCACATGTTCCAGTACATGGGAATGTGATTTAAAGTGGTGTCACAATTTAATAAGGTTTAAGCTTTTTATTTTAAATAAAATAAGTGACTAGAAATGCCTATGTGGCATTCTTTTATTACTTGGACATTATTTATGTAAGTAAACTCATATGTTTTTATATATTCTGAAAGGTATGATCAAATGTGATTTTTGAGAGTTGGAATCAACTCAAAAGCTATTATGGTTTAAATTTGAAAAATGTTTGAATGTAGAAAAGCTTCTGACTTGATATTTTTACCGAGGTTGATCTACAAATCCAAATGATTTGAATCCAACGGGCTTGGATTAAGCATTTCAATATCTTTCTAACAAAATTGGTTTCATGAAATTTGGTTCACTGAATCAAGCTGGGTTGATTTTTGAAACTAGATACAGAACTGAGTTTGAATTAAAATAAAAAAAGCTAAATTCAAACGAGTGGGCTATGCGGGAAGGTTTAATGGGCCGTCCCAGTGTCACTCCGCAGCGCGGGGCGCAAATGACAGGGGGGTCTACTGTTTAGTGGCTCTGTAAACGCGAAGCGGTACGGGGCGATGTGGTACGTTGGATTAGAATGAAGATCGACGGCTGAGGGTCGTCGTCGACGATGAACAGGTCACCGGCGATCTCGAACCCTAGAGGCTCGGTGGGGGTGCATAGGGGGCATACCGGGGCTCTAGTGACGATGACAAGGCGGGCAAACGACGAAGTCGACGATGTCGAACTCAGGGGTGGTCGTGGCAGCTCCGGGGGTGGACGAAATCAACGGCTCCTCTTCTCCTCTGCAGCAGCGAGCACCGGCCAAATTACGGTGATGCGCTGCTCGCCTTGCTCCGGCTAAGGGGTGGAACGATCAGTGACGTGAGGGGAGTGAGATGGTGTGCTTCAAATGGCTTGGGGTGGCCTCCTTTTATAGGCTCGACAGCGAGACCGAACGGGATGGGCAGGCGACGGTGGCGACACGGCTACGGGCAGCTAGAGGCATGGCCGAGGTTGGCGTTCGACGGGTGGTCTCCTGGCGATTCTCTAGAGCTTTATTGCGCATGTAGGGGCGGTGGCAAACGGTCGGAAATCTGCGGTGCTTTGCGCGGCAGAGGCAGCGTCTTCGACGGCGAGCGGTGGCTGTGAGGCATGGGGCGGCGAACGGGGATGTCTGGTGTGCTCCCTGGGTCATAGCGAAGCGGTGGGCACAGGCTGCGGTCGAGGGGCGGCATGTGCACACGTGCCAGGTGCGGTGCTCTGGCGCATGCTCGGCATGTCAAAGTGGCACTAGGCACGCGACGTTCTCAGTGGTCCATGGATTTCCATTGCTCGGGGAGGGGACAGTCGGTGGCGGTGGAGTGCTGGCTACCTCCCAGACATGGCTAGAGAGGGGGAGATGGTCTGCTGCGGCGGCGACCAGGTTTGGCCGGCGAGGTGGCTCGGATTGCTCACCATTGATGACAATGGCCAGCTTAAAGTGAGGCTAGGGGTTGCCAATTAGGCTAGATGATCTACTAAATGGGTGCTGTTAGCTAGAGATGGAACCAGTTAGGCCCAAAACACTATTAAAACAGTGAATTTGATTTGGTTTAAATTTGCATGCCAAGTGTTCGACGAAATGGCCGCAAGAACTTAAGTTTTGAATTTTGAAAAGATTTTTGGTGGGTGTGCTAGGAAAGTTTTGGGGATTCTGTGGGTACTTGGGTTTTGAAAATTGAGCTGGTTTGAGTGGTTTTTGAAAAAGTGGGATCTTCCCATATGAAATAGATTCAATTTTAAACTGTCATTTAAACTAAGCATTTAAATGTTTTTGGATGATCACAAAGTGGGCCTTGGTACCTTTTTATGAGTACTATGAAGGGGTGCAAAGATCCATACAAATTTCTATTAAGTTCTGAATGTTAGAGATAGCCAAAGTAGGCATGGGAGTTAATTTGGCCAAAGTGACCATTCACTTAATTTGTTTGTTTTGATTTGCTTGTCTTTGGGAAAATTTTGGGGATTGTTTAGATGATGTGTATTTCACTTAAGAATCATTTTACAAGCAAAGAAACACAGAACCAAGGCAATTCAAAAAGAATCCAAATTTTAATACACACACATTTGAACGTCTTTATGTTTTTAATTGGAAAAGTTTTTGTTAACCCTAATTTTGATGATTAGAGTTTGATGATCCAAGTTTAATATTTTTGGGATGTTACAAACCTTCCCTCTTAAACAAAATCTCGTCCCGAGATTTGAAAAAGGACAAAAAAGATTACCTAGGATTTGAAGAGATCGGGAAACTCCGTCCTGATGTGATCTTCGTGCTCCCAGGTAGCTTCCTCTTCTGTGTGGTTGCTCCACTGAATCTTGAGAAACTTGATGCTTCGGGTTTTGGTATTTCTGAAAGCTTCCTCCAAAATACGGATGGGCACTTCGGGATAGGTCAGGTCATCGTTGATCTCTATGGTCCGATGATCGATACTCTTGAAAACTTCAGTCTTCTCCGGAACTTCGAGGCACTTGCGAAGTAATGAGATATGGAACACATTGTGCACGGCTGACATCTCTTCGGGTAGTTCCAATTGATACGACACTTCTCCTCGATGGTTCAGAATCTTAAAGGGTCTGATATATCTGGGGGCTAACTTTCCTTTCAGTTGGAAACGCTGCATTCCTTTCAATGGCGACACTTTCAGATACACAAAATCTCCTATGTTCAAGGCGAGGTCTCGACGTATTTTGTCGGCGTAACTCTTCTGTATGGACTGGGCTATCTTAAGGTGCTCACGAATCTTGTGAACCTTCTCTTCTGCTTCTCGTAGGATGTCGGGTCCGAAAATCTGACTCTCTCCTACTTCCGACCAGTTCAATGGGGTGCGGCACTTCCTTCCATACATGAATTCAAATGGGGCCATTTGCAAACTAGCTTGATAACTGTTTTTGTATGAAAATTCTGCAAACGGCAGACAGTCTTCCCACTTAGATCCATATTCTAACACACATGTTCTTAGCATATCTTCGAGTATTTGATTTACTCGCTCCGTTTGTCCATCGGTCTGAGGGTGATAAGCTATGCTGAAATCAAGGCGGGTTCCTAAACCTTTTTGGACTTTCTTCCATAATCTCGAGGTAAACTGAGTTCCTCGATCCGATACGATGTTCTTGGGGACTCCATGCAAACTAACGATTCTAGCGATGTATAACTCCGCTAGCTTCGAACTCTGATATGTGGTTTTGACGGGTAAGAAATGGGCGACTTTGGAAAACCTGTCCATATGACCTAGATAGAGTCATTTCCCCCACTAGAAGTAGGCAATCCGGTGATAAAATCCATTCCAACGGAATCCCATTTCCATTCCGGAATCTGCAATGGTTGCAACAATCCAGCGGGTCTTTGATGTCCCGTCTTGACTCGTTGACATATATCACCTGGCGATATAGCTTCCGACTTCTCTCTTCATCTCATGCCACCAAAATTGCTCTTTCAAGTCTTGATACATCTTGGTTCCTCCGGGGTGGGTAGAATAAAGAGTATCATGATCTTCCTTCAGAATAACTTCTTTCAACTCAGAATCTGCGGGTACACAAAGGCGTCCTTTGTACCACATAACTCCTTTTTCGTCTTTGGCGAATCCGGGTACTTTGCCTATACCGATACGACGCTTGATTCCATCGATACTAGCATTTCCTTTCTGCGCCTCCTTGATCTGGCTGATCAAAGTGGGTTGAAGTTCTATGCTAGCCAAAAATCCTTCACTTACTAATTCCATTCAAAAATCTTCCATCTCTTTGTGCAAGCTTGGTTGCTCCTTCAAAATCATGGAGTTCAAGCGACACGACAATCTGCTAAGGGCATCTGCTACCACATTGGCTTTACCAGGGTGATAGTGAATGTCCAGATCGTAATCCTTGATTATCTCAATCCATCTTCTCTGTCTCATATTGAGCTCCTTCTGAGTGAATATATACTTCAGGCTCTTGTGATCTGAATAAATCTCACAACGGCTTCCCATCAGGTAATGCCTACATGTCTTCGGGGCTAGAACTACGGCTGCGAGTTTGAGGTCATGGGTTGGGTAATTTTGCTCATGTTGTTTCAGTTGTCGGGATAGATAAGATATGACTTTGCCTTCTTGCATTAGCACACATCTGAGACCGATCTTGGATGCATCACAATACACGTCGAAGGGTTTCGTGATATCCGGCATGATTCAGATTGGGGCTGAAATCAATCTTCTCTTGAGTTCTTGAAAACTCGCTTCACATTTGTCTGTCCATTCAAACTTCTTGTCCTTCTTCAGCAACTGGGTCATGGGTCTGGCGATACTCGAGAATCCTTCTACGAACTTGCAGTAGTATCCCGCCAATCCGAGAAATACACACAAACTTGGGTTTGAGTGGTTGGGGCTTGCCAATCTTCGACATCTTTCACTTTTTTAGGGTCAACGGCAATTCCTCCGGCTGATACAATGTGGCCGAGGAATCCTACCTCCTGTAACCAGAATTCACATTTGCTAAACTTGGCATACAATTGATGCTCTCTAAGGGTTCCAAGAATGGTCCTTAGGTGTAGCTCATGTTCTTCTTATGATTTGGAATAAATAAGAATGTTATCGATGAAAACAACGACAAACTTATCTAGGAAGTCCATAAAAATCTTATTCATGAGATTCATGAAATAAGTGGGGGCATTGGTTAATCCAAAAGACATGACAGTATACTCGTATAATCCATATCGGGTGGTAAAGGCAGTCTTGGGGATATCCTCTGCGTGAATATTGAGTTGATGATAGCCAATTCTAAGATCAATCTTACAAAACACTTTGGCACCGGTCAACTGATCAAACAAATCTTCTATCTTGGGTAATGGGTACTTGTTCTTGATGGTGACATCATTCAACTTCCGGTAATCCGTACACAAACGGTTTCCTCCATCCTTATTGTCCACGAACAAGACAGGTGATCTCCATGGTGACGCACTTGGTTGAATCAATCCAATTTCTAGCATGGCATCCAGTTGCTTCTTCAGTTCTGCTAGTTCAGACGGGTTCATACTATAGGGTCTCTAAGCTATGGGTCATGTTCCGGGGATTAGTTCAATGATAAACTCGATATCCGGATCTGGGGGCATAACGGGCAAAACATCTGGAAATACATCGGGGTATTCACAGACTATCAGGACTTGGTCAATGGTAGGTTGGGCTATACTCTTGTTGCACTTGAATTGGCGCGGTAAGGTTTCAGATATATGCTCGACTGATATTCTAGCGGTACTGGTCATGGTTATGGCTTTCTTGGCACAGTCAATCAATCCTTTATGTTTGGACATCCAATCCATTCCTAGTACTACTTCCAAAACTTTAGTTCCCAGTACTATCAGATTAGCATAAAAATCTATGCCATGGATTCGGATAGGGACGACTTTGCAAATTTTCCTAGCTTTGGTGGTTGAACCAGGGATTTGAACAATCATAACATGCTTCAGTTTGGTTGGTTGAATCTTACTAGTGCATGCAAATTCTTCGGTGACAAATGAGTGCAATGCACCAGAATCAAACAACACTCTAGCAAGTACTGAATTAACAGAAAACATACCCAACACGACATCTGGCGCTTCCTGGGCTTCTTCAGCATGCATGAGAAAAAGACGGCCGTTGCGGTTGAGTGAATTCCCTGGGGCAAACCTTCTTCCGGGCTGAACACGACGCTGCTGCTGAGCTGGGGCATTGGCATTGGGGGCTGCGGCATTCTTCTTGGGGCACTCATTGGAGTAGTGACCCTTATTTCCACAGTCATAACAAGTCACTTGCGACTTGTCCTTTGCTGCAACAGGCACATCATGTTGGGAATATGCCCTAGAGGCAATCATGTATGATGTTATTTCCCATTGTATTCATAAAGATATTAAGTAGTCCTTGTATAAGCATCTGATGTGTATCATTGAATATGTGATTCGGTTGTGGAACTATGCATTCATGTTGTTTGTACTAAATATCCTTGGTCATCGAAGTTGCGCTGGACACACAACTTAGACCAATGTGAAAGTTGGCTTGATGACTCGGTTCCACTTGTCATGAGCATGGAGATGCTATTCCAACTTACACAGATTCGGCTAAAGAGTTTAGCGAGTCGGATTGACCCATATTGAGGTACAACGAACAAGTTGTCATTTGTATATCTCAATCAATGTAATCCTTAGACCTAAGGTTATTGCATAGTCCGAGTTGAGGACCACCGACTTAGGTTCTGTCAAACGCTGATCCGTAACTGGGCAGTTATAAAGGCAGGGTTCGGGTCGACTGAGAATCAAGCTGCGTGATGTGAATAACCAAGATGGGATTTTGCCCCTCCACTTGGAGAGATATTCTCTGGGCCCTCTCGTGAGATATGATTCGGAAAGCATGGACATGCACGACTTGGTTAAGTGTTAACCGAGGCGATCGACTAAGAGTTAGTCAGGTGAATCACTTATCTCGGATCGAGAAGAGAGTCAGACTATTTAAGGGATGAAAATTATTCGCCTATAGTCTGACAAGGTATATCGTGAGGCAAAAGGGACTCAGACGTAAGTCGCATTGGAAAGGCAAGTCGTCATGAATCTTTGGTACTTGGGAGTCGGCACGTTCTGCTAGGAGCCACTACCGACTGATCGATTGAGAGTCGGACTCCAATCGTGTCCAAATAGCCATGAGCCTGCGGGGTCACACAGTTAAGAGCGGGAGCATGTTCAGATTGGATCTGAACCTGTAATCTGGTTGGGTTGGACCTAAACCGGATTAGGACTGAGTTAGTGAGTTGGACTCATGGTGACTAGTGTTATATGGGCTTTAGTGAATGGGTCGCGCGAGCAGAGCCCACGTTCACTCCCTATATATAGTGGAGCACCGTAACCCAGAAAGGTTAATCGTTGTTCGGTTAGCTCATTCCATGTGTTGGAAACCCTAGCTCCACAGCAGTCCTACCGTCGATACGAACCTAGCAGTTCGTCGCCGGTGCTCCTCCTTGTACGTGGGGATACCAGCAGAGGTGTTGTGCGAGCAGCATCAGGACGATCGGATCGTCAAGAATGCACTGCATCAACTGACGCGCTTCATCAGTAATCCTCAACTGCGCGGCTAGTGGTAAACCTCGTGGCCTTCTACCTCAGCTAGATCTTGGGATCACCACGTTAGAGGAAAAAGTTTTGTTTTATCTCTGCGTGGCCCAACACATCATTGCTTCCAGTCCTCGGGGCAGTGTTGGTGTTGGTGGCATCATTGTTGTTGTTGAACTTGGGTAGGGCACGGTTGAAATTGCCAGAGTTGTAGGGGTTGTTGTGATTTCCTCCGGGTCTTGGGTTTCCATGGTTGGGGTAGGTCGGATGGTTCATTGGGGGTTTGTTGGTTCTCGGGGCAAATCCTGGAGATGGGTTAGGGCGATACTTTGGGGTCTGATGGGTTCCTGGCTGATGCATCATGCGACGCTTGCGGTTCTCATTGGCTTGGTTGATCTTTCCTTCCATCTGGATAGCAGAGTCGACAAGGGGTTCAACATCTTCAAAGGGGATATTGACAAACACTGTCTGCATCTCATTGTGCATACCATTCAGGAATCTCTCTTTCTTCTTGGCTTCAGTGTCGATCTCATTCGGGGCATACCTAGCTAATGACAACAATTTGTCTCGGTGTTCCACTACGGTCATCCGTCCTTGCTTCAGTTCTCTGAACTCATCTCTCATTCTCTTGATCAAGCCCGGTGGCACATGGGTTCTGCTGAACTTGACCTTGAATTCCTCCCAAGACATCATCTGTCCTCCGGTCATTGCACGAACAATGTTCCACCATGCTCTTGCATCTCCGGCTAGATAGTGGGTGGTGAACAAAACTTTCTCGTTAGCTTCCACTCCGGCGACTTCCAGGTTGTTCTCCATGGTTTGCAGGTAATCGTCTGCATCGAGGGGCTCTTTCGACTTAGTGAAAACAGGTGGGTTAGTGTTCTGGAAATTCTTGAGCTTAGATCCATGGTTGTCCTGATTTCCTTGGCCTTGATTGTTGTTGGCCATCTGAGATATGTGCTGAAGGGTGGCTAAGTTGGCTTGACGTTCGGCTCTTTCAGCTTCGCGGTAAGAAACCAACATTTGCAGGATCTGCAACATCGGGTCCGGGGATGAACCACTTCCTCCGCGTGGCATCTGAAGATTGAGATAGATCATGAGAAAAGAGGGAAATTTCTAAGGTTCCAGGACATCGAAAAGTTTTTAAAGTTTGACTCGGATTTTTCTAGCAACTTGCTTTTCATTCATTCATAGAACACGATACAAACACACACCACAACAAGGTAAACAGATGGTTTTAAGAACCATTCTGGAAACTATGATACAATGGGACCGAATACAACTCACTACGCTAGTGCACAAGTGCTACTACTCCTCGGAGTCGGTGTAGTCGTCATCCTCATCGTCATCATCGTCATTGATGAAGGCGAAGTCATCCTCATCGGTGAAGAAGTCCATAGCCTGATCCTCCAGAAAATCATCATCATCACTGAGATAAGAGTAGGGGTCTCCACGAAGATCTTCTCCGGCATTCTCCCTTTCTTCCAACTGCATGTCTCTCTCGTGGATGGTCTCCTCCAAATCCGAGATATGGTGGCGAAGATGGGCAATGATGCGCTCCTTCTTGTCGAGTAGACGGCGGCGAGACTTGCGATCCTTTGCTATCATGGCGATGGTCTGATCCTGCTGACTTGTGGTTGGAGTAGTCACGGCAATTGTCCAATTCCTGCTGACGATCGTACATCATGAAGCTAAGGTGGTCCAACTGGGTCTTCATCTCGGGGTGGTATGGGGCTTCTAGTGGCTGTCCCATAGCATCACGCCTTGGACAAAACTCAAAGCGGGTTCCCTTGATCTGTTTGATACTCTTCCCACACAGACAGGCAAGAGCTTCCTGCATGGCCCTGGCAAGTCCATCGAGCCAGTTGTTCTCTCTTAAGATGAATTGGATTCCCTCGGCAGTGGGAGGTTCAATCTTTCCTCGGAGACTTGCAACAATTAGCCACTGTAGATCTTCTCCTCCTTAATCATTGAGCTGAGCTCCGAAGAACTCGGGGTGCCGACGCTCCAGAAGTTCTGAAAGCTGGTCCAAATCCCTCTCAAAGATAAGGTCTCCTCCATTCCCTAACTGATAAAACTTGTTGTACTTCACGTCCATCTATAAGAATATAGGATGAGTAAGTTAGTAGAGTGATCAAGTGTGTCAAATTTTATGTATTTTGCAAGAGTTTTTGAGGAACATGAATTTTCATGAAAGAATCAAAGTGATAAGAATGGGAATAAGTTTTTGTACATATTTGCTTCCTTTGGTTTTGAAACTAAGTTTTTGATTCAAACGTCCAGTCTAACTAGGGTCTCCTATGGTCAGGATGGCTCTGATACCAACTTGTCAACACCCGTATTTTTAATCCCAGATGCCTGTTATGCCATACATCACAATCCCAGGATTACCATTTTTGCGAGACATAACAGATTGGATATCACAGTACATCATCTATTAAAAACCATACATAAGGTCTTACACAAATAAGGATCTCATGATCCAGTTCTTAATACAACTCAAGCAGCGGAAATACGTAATAATAATGGTAGCGTAGGCGAAGCTCCATCTTCGGGGTCATAGGCAATGCTGACGATGGGAGATGATCCTAGTTGTCGTAATCTTCCTGGGCTCCATCATCCTGGTACTCCTCTTCATAGTCTGGCCACGGGAATATCCAGGGACAAAGCCATGAGTACTCTTTAAGTACTCGCAAACTAATACTAACAAGTTAAAGGGGTTTTTGTAGTAGGACACTAAGCTCTAGAGTTGTTTTGCAAAAAGCTAGATTTACCTCTACTAAGTTCTGGAGCAAAGAATGCTAGTTGAAGATTTTATATCACCTAAGTGGGAACTTACATTTCATATCACAACTCTATTGTGGTCAAGTCAAAATCTCAATTCATTTCACAAGTCGTTTTGAAAACTTCTGATGGGGGAACAGTATGGCCACTCCAACTGTCCATAACCGCGGACGCGGCTATTCGAATAGTTTGACACTCTGCAGAGATTTTACGCTTTCACCACAACATTCGATACATCTGTCAGGAACAAATCCTGAATTCACCATACTCAGTATGCGGATAATCAATCCTAACCTTTCAATTACACGCCCTAGTATAGGCACCTCTCATGTGAGTTTGGCCTCCCAACCATGACCAATTGTCATGTTGGGTACTTCATAGGTGGACAATCTTCACAAGGTAGCCTCAGCTCAGACCTTAACCGTGAGGGAACCCATACTAAGGTATATAAGATTCCAGTCAAGTCCTACCCAAATTTCGGGAATTGTGGTTGTACGGTAAAATTGGAATGGTATCGCATCCAGACAACCATCAGTTTTAAAAAGGGCTAAGGCTCATGCCTTAACATTTTCATCATCCAAATCATCTGGTGTTCGGAAACACATGTCAAAAAATCTCAGTAGAATGACTCATCATTCTAAGGTTTTCATAACCATTTTCCACCAAGTATTCCCATCTAAAGTTGATCAAGTTTTATGCTTAGCACTAGCATCTACAAGTGGGGGTGAGTACTAATGAGGGGTGGTAAACAAGTGGAGTTTTAACTAAGTACCATCCCATGCCTTGGGATGACATCAAGATTATCTAGCTTAGGCCAAATTTAATGCTCTTTATGCAACCTTCGGTTGTCCTTCTAGAACTTACAAATCACTTAAGTAAACTCTAAGAAAATCTTTGATAAAGAAATAAAGTACAAAGCTTGCAAGTAAAGCTAGGATTGGGTTATCAAGTGGGTATGATCACATATGCTTAAGGCAGATGGTTAGCATGGTAACAAGCAAGTATTAGCTTGCATAAGTAAGGTATCTTGCAAGTGTTAGCTTGCTCAATCAACTAGTAGTATTAGGCTTGCCTTGTGCAGAGCAGTGGTTGAAGTTCTCCTCGGCTTCTTCTTCGTAGTATCCTCCTTCCTCCTCGTATCCTTGGTCGGTACTAGCGTCTATGAATAAATACGAGGTACACAATCACCAAACAATACTTAACTACTTTCAATCATCACTTAAAAGGTTACTATAGATGATCTAGCATCATCACTAACATTACAAGATTAAATCATTTGTATTATTTATTTCTTTTTAGAAAAGTAATTTCTACTCATTGAAAAACTACTTAAGATTTAATATTCTCTAACTCAAACATGGGATCATGTTGACACATGTCATCACCACTTGTTTCAGTACATGGGAATGTGATTTAAAGTGGTGTCACAATTTAATAAGGTTTAAGCCTTTTATTTTAAATAAAATAAGTGACTAGAAATGCCTATGTGGCATTCTTTTATTACTTGGACATTATTTCTGTAAGTAAACCCATATGTTTTTATATATTCTGAAAGTTATGATCAAATGTGATTTTTGAGAGTTGGAATCAACTCAAAAGCTATTATGGTTTAAATTTGAAAAATGTTTGAATGCAGAAAAGTTTCTTACTTGATATTTTTGCCAAGGTTGATCTATAGATCCAAATGATTTGAATCCAACGGGCTTGGATTAAGCATTTCAATATATTTCTAACAAAATTGGTTTCATGAAATTTGGTTCACTGAATCGAGCTGGGTTGATTTTTGAAACTAGGTACAGAAATGAGTTCAAATTAAAATAGAAAAAGCTAAATTCAAACGAGTGGGCTGCGTGGGAAGGTTTAATGGGCCGGCCCAGTGTCACTCTGCAGCACGGGGCGCAACTGACAGGGGGGTCTACTGGTCAGTGGCTCTTTAAACGTGAAGCGGTACGGGGCGATGTGGTGCGTTGGATTAGAATGAAGATCGACGGTTGAGGGTCGTTGTCGACGATGAACAGGTCATCGGCGAGCTCGAACCCTAGCGGCTCGGTGGGGGTGCATAGGGGGCATACCGGGGCTCCAGTGATGATGGCGAGGCGGGAAAACGACGAAGTCGACGACAGCGAACTCAGGGGTGGTCACAGCAGCTCCGGGGGTGGATGAAATCAACGGCTTCTCTTTTCCTCTGCAGCAGCGAGCTCCGGCCAAATTCCGGCGATGCGCTGCTCACCTTTCTCCGGCTAAGGGATGGAACGATCAGTGAGGTGAGGGGAGTGATATGGTGTGCTTCAAATGGCTTGGTGTGGCCTCCTTTTATAGACTCGACGGCTAGACCGAACGGGATGGGCAGGCGACGGTGGAGACACGGCTATGGGCAGCTAAAGGCATGGCCGAGGTTGGCGTTCGACGGGTGGTCTCCTGGCGATGCTCTAGAGCTTTATTGCGCATGTAGGGGCGGTGGCAAACAATTGGGAACGTGCGGTGCTCTTCGCGGCACAAGCGGCGTCTTCGACGATGAGCGGTGGCTGTGAGGCATGGGGCGGTGAACGGGGATGTCTGGCGTGCTCCCTGGGTCATGGCTAAGCGGTGGGCACGGGCTGCGGTCGAGGGGCGGCGTGTGCACGCGTGCCGGGTGCGGTGCTCTGGCGCATGCTCGGCATGTCGCAGTGGCACTGGGCGCGCGGCGTGCTCGGTGGTCCATGGCTTTCCTTTGCTCGGGGAGGGAACAGTGGGTGGCGGTGGAGTGCTAGCTACCTCCCAGACATGGCTAGAGAGGGGGAGATGGTCTGCTGCGGCGGCGACCATGTTTGGCTGGCGAGGTGGCTCGGATTGCTCACCATTCATGACAATGGCCAGCTTACAGTGAGGCTAGGGGTTGCCAATTAGGCTAGATGATCTACTAAATGGGTGCTGTTAGCTAGAGAGGGAACCAGTTAGACCCAAAACACTATTAAAAAAGTGAATTTGATTTGGTTTAAATTTGCATGCCAAGTGTTTGATGAAATGGCCGCAAGAACTTAAGTTTTGAATTTTGAAAAGATTTTTGGTGGGTGTGCTAGGAAAGTGTTGGGGATTCTGTGGGTACTTGGGTTTTGAAAATTGAGCTGGTTTGAGTGGTTTTTGAGAAAGTGGGATCTTCCCATATGAAATAGATTCAATTTTAAACTATCATTTAAACTAAGCATTTAAATGTTTTTGGATGATCACAAAGTGGGCCTTGGTAACTTGTTATGAGTACTATAAAGGGGTGCAAAGATCCATACAAGTTTCTGTTAAGTTCTGAAAGTTAGAGATAGCCAAAGTAGGCATGGGAGTTAATTTGGCCAAAGTGACCATTCACTTAATTTGTTTGTTTTCATTTGCTTATCTTTGGGAAAAGTGTGGGGATTGTTTAGATGATGTTTATTTCACTTAAGAATCATTTTACAAGCAAAGAAACACAGAACCAAGGCAATTCAAAAAGAATCCAAATTTTAATACACACATATGAATGTCTTTATGTTTTTAATTGGAAAAGTTTTTGTTAATCCTAATTTTGATGATTAGAGTTTGATGATCCAAGTTTAATATTTTTGGGATGTTACACAACTTTATCATCAAAATAAGCATACTTATAGTCACCAAAAAGAGGACCAAGGTCATAGACTGGATCAATAGAAGCAAGTTGTTCCATCGTGAAGTCTTTATTAGGCAAGCAATTTTCACAAGGAGCTTTAGCAAATTTAGAAAAGTTAAACTCATAAGAATCTCCATCTAACTTAGTTAAAACTGTTTCCTTCTTACAGTAAATAATGGCTCCACAAGTGTTCAAGAAAGGTCTACCAAAAATGATAGGACAAGTTTTGCTAGCTGCTGAATTAAGCACTAGAAAATCAGCAGGATACTTAATCTTACCACAAAGAACCTCCACATCTCTTACAATGCCAATGGGGCAAATGTGTTGAAATTATGCCTTAGAGGCAATAATAATGATGTTATTATTATAATTCTTGTTCATGATAAAGTTTATATTCCATGCTAGAATTGTATTAAGCGGAAACTTTGATACTTGTGTGGTTTATGAACAACGCTGTGTCCCTAGTATGCCTCTATGGACTAGCTCATTGATTAATGATGGTTAAGGTTTCCTAACCATAGACATGAGTTGTCGATTAATAATGATATCATATCATTGGGAGAATGATATGATGGACAGACCCAAATCAAGCAGAGCAATTAGATTGTGTCATCGTGTTCATCTTTGCGAAGCTTTTTCTTATGTAAAATATTGTATTCCTTAGACCATGAGATAATGTAACTCCATGGTATCGGAATAAAGCTTTGAGGTCATCAAACGTCATTCTATGAAAGGGTGATCATAAAGGTGTTACTCAGGTGATCGGAAAGTACTTGTTGGGTTGTATGTATCGAGATGGGATTTGTCCCTCCCAAGTCGAAGAGATATACTTCGGGCCCTCTCGGTAATCGATATCAACACCGCTTGCAAGCACGTGGTTAAGGAGTTAATCACAAAGTGATATCGGATTACAGAACGAGTAAAGTACTTGCTGTGAACGAGATTGAATGTCGATACCGACAATCGAATCTCGGGCAAGTAAAATATCGCGTGACGAAGGGTATATATATGGGATTAACTGAATCCTGGCATCGTGGTTCATCCGATATGATCATCGATGAGTATGTGGGAGTCAATATGGGTTTCCAGACCCCGCTGTTGATTATTGATAGAAGATCATGTGTGCATATTCTCGAACCCGTAGTGTCACACACTTAACGTGTCTCGACGCTAGGATAGAATGTATAGTTGGTTTATGAGTTTTTGTTCGGAGTCTCAGATGAGATCCAGGACATCACGAGAGGTTACAGAATGGTCCGGAGAATAAGATTCATATAAGGGAAAGCAGTTATTGGATATCGGAATTGTTTCGGATTGTTCGGTATTATACCGGAAGCTTCTAGAACCTTCCGGAGTGGGACCAACGTGGCCCCACTTGTCGGGAGGGGGCATGGGCCTACGAGGGAGTGCCCTGGACGCATTGGGCCAGGGGCACAAGGCCCCATAGTCCCAGCCGGCCAAACCCTATGGGAAACCCTAGGGAAACCTTCTAGAAGGAGGGGGAAAACTTGCCCCCCACTCCAACCCTTGGGGCCGCCGCCCTAGGTCTTGGAGGAGGGGCCAAGGGGGGCGGCCAGCCCCCTATATATAGAGGGTAGGGCGCAGCCCTCACCCCACTCCTTCAACCCTAGCCGCCATACTGCTGCCCTCCAGATCTCTCTCTCTCCCGACTGCGCGTAGGCAAAGCCCTGCCGCAGAAACTCTCCACCTTTGCACCACGCCGTCGTGTTGTAGATCCAATCTATCTCTCCACCCCACTTGCTGGACCGAGTAAGGAGGAGACGTCGAGGTGCCGTACGTGTGCATCTCTCGGAGGCATCGCCACTTGCGGTGTTGGATCGGATCGGATCGGATCGCGAGGAGGAGAAGCTAGTACGACTACATCAGCCACGTTCCGTTGAACGTTCCGGTGTGCGAATCTTCAAGGGTATGAAGATCTCATCTATTCCCCCTCGTTTTTTCCATCTCCTAGATTAGATCTTGGCTTTCCCGTTCGCATCCGTAGAATTTTTTTGATTTACTATGCTGCGAAACCCTTCAGTGGTATCAGAGCTAGATCTATGCGTAGATGTGTTTCACGAGTAGAACGCAACATGCTTGTTATGGGCGTTGATGTTTTCTGTTGCAAGCCTCTTGTTTGTGAAGCGGTCTAGGCCAACTTTATGCGACCTCGTTCGCGAGACCGGCTCCGCACTTGACGTGTGGCTTGTTCCACACATGCGGCTGGTGGATGCCAGTTTCTCTCACTATAGTTGTCATGGGATTTACACCGGATGTTGGCAACCATAATATCACCGTTGTGGCTTTTCGTAGGTAAGAATCGTTCTTAGCCTATTACTCTCATAAGCCACGTAAAACATGCAACAACAAAGTAGAGGCGTCTAACTTGTTTTTGCAAGGAGTGTTTCTGTGATATGGTATGGCCCAAGATGTGATGTGTATGTTGTATGCAATGATCATGTTTTGTAATGTTTCACGACTTGCATGTCGATGAGTACACAACCGGCAGGAGCCATATGGTTGTCTTTAGAATTGTGTATGACCTGTGTGTCAACTTCTTATACGCCATGTAATAGCTTTACTTTATCGCTAAGTAGTTAGCAATAGTTGTAGTTGCTATTCGTGGTGGAGGCAATCATGGTAGAGTGATGGAGATCATGCTGGCACGCACAAGATGGAGATCATTGTGCGGAGATAGGCTATACCATGTCACATGAAATTATATGCATGTGATGTTTATCCTTTTATGTATCTTATTATGCTTAGATCACGACGGTAGCGTTATAAGATGATTCCTCACTTAAAGATCAAGATAAAACTGTGTTCTCCCCATTTATGCACCGTTGCGAAAGTTCGTCGTGTTCAAGCATCACGTGATGATTGGGTGCTATAAACTCTACGTTCACATACAACGGGTGCAAGCCAGTTTCGCACACGCGGAAATACTTGGGTTTGACTTGACGAGCCTAGCATGTACAGACATGGCCTCGGAACACACGAACCGAAAGGTTAAGCATGAGTCATATGAATGATATGATCGACACTTTGTTGTCCACCATTGAAACCACATCTCTTCTCGTGAAGATCGGATTAGGTGTGGTGAATTTGGATCATGTTCACTAAACAACTTGAGGGATGTTGAATTTAGTGGGAGTTCATCTAGTAATTTGATTAAGTTGAACTAGTTATCATGAACATAGTCTAAATTGTACATGCAAACTTTGTAGATCAAATGGCTAAGTCCAACTTCAACTTCAACGTTTTTGCTGAGAAAGAAAAGCTTAAGAACAATGGGTCTAACTTCACCAACTGGTTCCGCAATCTGAGAATCATTCTCTCTGGCGGACAAAAGGACTATGTCCTTGAGAAAGCGCTAGGTGACGCCCCTGCTGTAGATGCGCCAGCTGATGAGAAAGCTCTTTATCAGTCACGCAAGGATGATTATGGTGTGATTAAGAGCACCATGTTGTTTGCTATGGAATCGGACCTTCAAAATCGTTTTGAGGAGTTCCCCGGGCCCTTTGAGATTCTTGAGGAACTGAAAACTATGTTTCAGACTCAGGCCCGTTCTAAGAGATATGAGATCTCTGAGAAATTATTTAAATGAAAGATGGAGGAAGGGAGTTCCATTAGTGAGCACGCCATTAAGATGTCGGGCTACACTCAACGCCTTGAGCAATTGGACTGCAAGATTTCAGAGGAGCTCAAGATTGACAGAATTCTGCAATCACTCCCTCCTAGCTACAAAGGTTTTGTAGTTACTCATAATCAGATTGGTTCCACTGATACGATCACTGAGCTCTTCGCTAAGCTGAAAGCTGTGGAGGTGGACATCAAGAAAGATAATCATGTGTTGATGGTCAACAAGCCCCCCAGCTTTAAGAAAGGTAAGGGTGCAAAGAAGTCCTTCAAGAAGGGCAGCGGCAAGCGCGTTGCCCCTGCTGAGAAGAAGCTCAAGTCTGGACCTAAGCCGGACACTGAGTGCTTCTATTGCAAGGACAAGGGTCACTGGAAGCGCAACTATCCGAAGTACTTAGCGGACAAGAAGGCTGGCACCATCAAAGGTATATTTGATATACATGTTATTGATGTTTTCCTTATTAGCCCTCGTTGTAGTGCCTGGGTATTTGATACTGGTTCAGTTGCTAATATTTGTAACTCGAAACAGGAGCTACGGAATAGACGGTGACTAGAGAGGGATGAGGTGACGATGCGCGTTGGCAACAGATCAAGAGTTGATGTGATGGCCGTCGGCACGCTCTCCTTAGTTTTACCTTCGGGATTAGTTTTAAACCTCAATAAATGTTATTATGTGCATGCGTTAAGCATGAACATCATATCTGGATCGTGTTTATTGCAAGATGGTTATTCATTTAAATCGGAGAATAATGGTTGTTCTATTTATATGAGTAACATCTTTTATGGTCATGCACCTGCTATGAATGGTTTATTTCTTCTGAATCTCGAAAGCAATGAAACACACATCCATAACATTGAGGATAAGAGATGCAAGGTAGATAGTGATAATACGACTTATTTGTGGCACTGCCGTCTAGGTCATATTGGTGTAAAACGCATGAAGAAACTCCATTCTGATGGACTTTTGGAGTCTCTTGATTTTGAATAATTTGACAAGTGCGAGCCATGCCTCATGGGCAAGATGATCAAAACCCCGTTCTCCGGAATAATGGAGCGAGCAACGGACTTGTTGGAAATCATACATACCGATGTATGCGGACCAATGAGTGTTTCGACGCGCGGTGGTTATCACTATTTTCTCACTTTTACTGATGACTTAAGTAGATATGGGTATATCTATTTAATGAAACATAAATTTGAAAAATTTGAGAAGTTCAAAGAATTTCAGAACGAAGTGGAAAACCATCGTAACGGGAAAATTAAATTTCTACGATCCGATCATGGAGGTGAATATTTGAGTTATGATTTTCCCATGCATCTTAAAGCAAGCGGAATCGTTTCGCAACTCACGCCACCCGAAAAACCACAGCGCAATGGTGTGTCTGAATGCCGGAATCGAACTCTATTAGATATGGTGCGATCAATGATGTCTCTTACAGATTTGCCGTTATCATTTTGGGGTTATGCATTAGAAACCGCTGCATTCACTTTAAATAGGGCACCATCTAAATCCGTTGAGACGACACCGTATGAACTGTGGTTTGGTGCTAAACCTAAGTTGTCGTTTCTTAAATTTTGGGGATGCGAAGCTTATGTCAAGAAGTTGATGTCGGACAAGCTCGAACCCAAAGCGGAGAAATGTGTCTTCATAGGATACCCTAAGGAAACGATTGGGTATACCTTCTATCATAGATCTGAAGGCAAAGTGTTTTTCGCAAAGAACGGGTCCTTTCTTGAGAAGGAGTTTCTCTCGAAAGAAGTGAGTGGGAGGAAAGTGGAGCTAGACGAGGTTATTGAACCTTCTCTTGAGTTGGAGAGTAGCGCAGCACCTGAAATTGTTCCAGTGCCGTCTGCACCAACAATAGAGGAAGCTAATGACAAGGATCATGAAGCTTCGGACGATGCTACTACTAAACATCACAGGTAGACAAGGTCGCGTACCCCTCCTGAGTGGTACGGCAACCCTGTCTTAACTGTCTTCTTAGTAGACAACAGTGAACCTGCGAACTATGAGGAAGCAATGATGATCCCAGACTCTGAGAAATGGCTAGAGGCCATGAAATCCGAATTGGGATCCATGAGCAAAAACCAAGTATGGACTTTGGTGGACCCTCCTAGCGACCGAAAGGCCGTTGAGTGCAAATGGATTTTCAAGAAGAAGACGGACGCGGATGGTAATGTTACTGTCTATAAAGCACGACTTGTCGCGAAAGGTTTTCGACAAGTTCAAGGTGTTGACTACGATGAGACTTTCTCTCCCGTAGCGATGTTTAAGTCCATTCGGATTTTATTAGCAATTGTTGCGTTTCATGATTTGAAATATGGCAGATGGATGCCAAGACTGCGTTCCTCAATGGCAACATTGATGAAGAGTTGTATATGATGCAACCCGAAGGTTTTGTCGATCCTAAGGATGCTGATAAGGTGTGCAAACTTCATCGTTCCATTTATGGACTGAAGCAAGCATCTCGGAGTTGGAACCTTCATTTTGATCAAGTGATCAAGAGCTTTGGATTTGTTCCAAATTTCTATGAAGCTTGTATCTACAAGAAAGTGAGTGGGAGCTCAGTGACATTTTTGGTACTATATGTGGATGACATATTGATTATCGGAAATGACATTGACATGCTTAACGATGTGAAGAGTTATTTGAACAAATGTTTTTCAATGAAAGACCTAGGGGAAGCTGCTTATATATTGGGCATCAAAATCTATAGAGATAGACAAAGACGCCTGATAGCTTTAAGCCAAAGTACATACCTAGACAAAGTTCTGAAAAGGTTCAGAATGGATAAGGCAAAGAAAGGTTCAGTGCCTATGTTGTCAGGTAAGATATTGAGCAGGGCTCAGTGTAAGATCCCTCCTTTATAAAGGAAAAGGATCCCCGTGATTGCAATGCTAGTCCCTGGATCAATGCTAGCATCCACAATTTAATATGAAGTACATAGAAACAAAGGTCATTATTACAGTCATTCCAGAGACAAACATAGTCTTTTACAACTCCATGGCCACAGGCCTAGTACAAGAGTTTAAATAAGTAATAAGATAAATAAGTCTTCATCTACATGTGCCACAGGCAAGCATGTTGAGGGTAGACTCATGACTCCTAATCATCATCAGAATAACCTGCAACATCACAAGTTACAGCCACAGTGGGTCAATACATTGGAATAGTATTGGCAAGTGATACCTTAGTAGAACATTGGTGGACTAGATACTATATGCAATTTGGCTAAGTGTCGCTTAGGCTTGCTTTGCTCAAAATATGTTTTGCCTATCAGTTGAAAACACTAAGTTTTTCTTTGTCAAAAATTTTCCCAAGGAACCACCAATAGACATTGGGGTCCTCCACCCTTGTTCAACCACAAGTTTTACTTAGAAATTGGGATGAGGAGATTCTTAATAGCTTCCATGTCTTGATGCTCAAGTTGTCCAATACCAGGGACATGGCTAAGTACTTAGATTCTTCCATCTGCAGAGGTTGTGCACTTTTCCCACAAGACTTGATTTTCACCAAGACAGGACCTTTCAGAAGCCTTCCCTTAGACCAAATGGACGTGTTCCAACCTATCATCCCACTACCACCAACTGTCCAAATGGCTAAGTTATTGCAACCTATGTGATCCAGGCAGATCCCATATTTCCAAGTGGCTGCACTAGAAGTTCTTAACATTTGGCCTCACAAATCCCTTTGTTCCTAGGTGGCTTTCTACAAGCGAGATACACAAGGTAAACCATAGAAATGGGCCTTGTGTAACCACTCAACATAAACCATTCCTTCCATTCCACCCAGGTGTTTCATTCACTTAGTTGTTTTATTAAGCAAAACACAAGTCCAACGACTTAGAAATATTTTAACATAGCATGAATATTTCACCACCCTTGGTTGCTACTAGCTAGGCTAAGCATGGCATATCTTAACTTAGAAACTTCTAGCAATTCTACAACTACTAGGATTTCCCAAGCATTGCATATGAAGACCAAAATTTATCCATCCAAGTCTAGCAAAATATTTCTAATGCATAATTGAAAAACATAGGTATAAAATCATGAAGTACCACTTTCCTTGGTAGTTTGGAGAGTAGCTACAATCCTCACAATCACAATCACTATATGCACCAAAATCTACACAAAAAATGGTAACACCAAATCACAAATAAAATATATACAAGCAAAAATATATGGATGCATGCAATATGATATGTGATGATTTTCTATACCAAACATAACAAGTGCACAGTACTAGTTCATAAACAAGTTCAAAACTTGCCAAACCATCTTTATTTGAACACTAATACACTTCTCAAATAATTAATATAAACAAAATAGGCCTACACATGTTTCTGTAAAAAAAACATTTTAACAGAAACAAAACATTAAACACATTGCATATATGGAAAGGGCTTTCTCTCCTGATTTCATTGATATAAAATTCATCAAATTTGGATGTGGGAATCAAAAGTTATGATTAAAACAAAATCAAACATATAATAGATCTAATTTCAAATTTTAAAACGAAACCTGTGCCACGCGGCGCTATCTTACTGGCTGGTACCGCTTCGCGCTGGATCACGCTTCTGAGCCGTTGTATCTAACTTAATCGCGCGACTCTTATTGAAACTTACCGCTTCACCTACGATCTATCGTGACCACTAGACCTAAATCTAACGACGCTCAGCTTTTGACCAACAAGTGGCGGCGCTGGCGGCGGTGACAGGCGGCGGCGCACTCTGACAGTGGTAGTGCCGGAGAACTAGGTTGCCCGGCGAGGTGGGAGGATGCTCACCAGAACCGCAGTGATGAGGAGAAGCTCGACGTGTCCTTGGTTGGCGAAGGGGCGCTCGGAGTCGTCGCGGATTGTTCGTCGGAGTAGTCTCTGGCGGCTGTGGCTTCTGTTCGTCGACGTTGGCGATGTTTTGGGCCGCGCTAAGACACGGGGAGGGTCCCGTTATATGCGTAGGACGCTGGGGATCTTACATGTATCAAATAGAGGGCGAGGGGAGGCTGGAACTTATGGGGAAAAGGTCGCCGGAGTTCGAGCAGAAGCGGCGAAGCTCAGTCGTTGACGTTGCCGAGGCTATAGGCCATGCGCGAGCAAACGAAAAGTGTCAGTAGATGCACACGGAGATGTAAAGAAAGCCAGTATGAACCATAGACAAAGGGGCGCGCAGTGCTCACCGGAATTCGACGATGAACTCGTCGGAGCAGTGGGTGGTTCTGAGCAGCCTAGGGGCAGAGAGAGGGGGAAAACTGGGGGAAAGGAGAGGGGGTCACAGGCGATTAAGTACGCAAGGTCGGGGGAGGAAATTACTCGTGCAATCAATCGAATTGAAGCGAGGTTTAATCACCGGAAACAGCCGGCGTAATTTGGGGAAGAAGCGGTCATAGGGTGGAGACGACGAAAGTCGAGTGGGCCGCGGTTGTCAGTGAGAGAAACAGAGGGGAGGTGGGGACAGGCGGTCAGTCACTCGGTGGGTTCGTTTGCGAGTAAAGAAAAACGGTTCGCGGGAGGGTTGCTGGGCTAGCTGGGCCTGGTTGGGCCAGATTAGGCTGTTTGCTTTTTTTTTCTCTTTATTCCATTTCTTTTTCTGTTTGATTTTCTAAAATGATTTTCAAACCTCATTTCAAATCAGTTTGATTTCAAACTTTCTCTGGTCTTTTGTACAGTGAACTTTGTACCCAAATATGTGTCAAACACATCTGTTCACTCAAACCTACTTGGGTCATTTGAAAAATAAAATAAAATAAAGCCTTTGGAAGATATAATAAAAGGCATAAACTTTGGTTTTATTTCATGCTTGTTTTGAAACTTGGCTCAAGCCTTTGAAATCACTTAAGTTAGGATTTTAAACAATACTGAGTGAATATTAGTACCTTTTTCAATAGCAAGTAGCATAAAGGCTAGAGCATTCATACATAAAATAATGAGCACATATGCTCTTGTTTTAAAATGAATTTGAAATGAAATCCTATATGATCATGGATGCATGGATGATATGCATGAGTTTTTGAAACATGATTTTAGGGATGTTACAAATCTAACCCCCTTAAGGTGAATCTCGCCCTCGAGATTCGGATTGGCTAGCAAATAGGTGAGGGTGTTCTTTCTGAAGATCATCTTCTCTTTCCCATGTTGCTTCTTCTTCGGAATGGTGGTTCCATTGAACTTTGCTGAATTTGATAGTCTTAGTCCGTGTAACTCTTTCTGTAGTCTCAAGAATCTTGATTGGTTTCTCCTCATAGGTGAGATCACTCTCCAATTGAACCTCTTCCAAAGGTATAGTATCTTTCAAAGAAGTCTCTTCCATTTCTGGATGACATTTCTTAAGCTGACTCACATGAAACACATTATGAACAGCTGACAAAGACTCTGGAAATTCAATCTCATAAGCAACTTCTCCTTTACGACTTAGAATCTTGAATGGTCCAACATATCTTGGGGCCAACTTTCCTTTGACTCCAAACCTCTTCACTCCACGAAGTGGTGACACTCTAAGATAAGCTCTATCACCTACTTCATAGGTGACCTCTCTACGCTTTGGATCTGCATAGCTCTTTTGTCGGGACTGTGCTGTCTTCAATCTGTCCTTAACCAGCTTGACTTTCTCTTCAACCTCTTTGATGAGTTCTGGTCCAAAAAAACTTCTTTCTCCCACACCATTCCATAGCAATGGGGTGGTACACTTTCTCCCATAGAGAAACTCAAATGGTGCCATCTCAATACTGGCTTGATAGCTGTTGTTGTAAGAAAATTCTGCGTAAGTAAGACTTTCATCCCAACTGGCTCCATAGTCTAGAGCACACGCTCTCAACATATCTTCAAGAATATGATTAGTCCTTTCTGTTTGTCCATCAGTTTGAGGATGAAATGCAGTGCTGAATTCCAACCTCGTTCCAAATGACTCATGTAATTGCCTCCAAAAATGAGAAGTGAATTGAGTTCCCCTATCAGACACAATACTCTTGGGAACTCCATGTAGACATACAATTCTTCTCATATAGATCTTGGCTAACTTAGCACTTGTATAAGTTGTCTTTACGGGTATGAAATGAGCCACTTTAGTTAGGCGATCCACTACTACCCAAATAGAATCATATCATGACCGGGTCCTTGGCAATCCGGTAATGAAATCCATACCAATCTTATCCCACTTCCAATCAGGAATTGGTAGTGGTTGAAGCAATCCTGCTGGTTTATGATGTTCCGCTTTCACTCTACTACACACATCACACAAAGCAATATGTTCGGCGATGTCCTTCTTGATATTATTCCACCAAAATCTTTCCTTCATATCCATGTAAATTTTGGTGTTACCCGGATGAATGGAATACGGTGAGTTGTGTGCTTCTTGTAAAATCAGTTTCCGAAGCTCCGGATCTTGTGGAACACATATACGTTTTCCATGCCATAAAGTACCATGTTCGTCTTCAAGGAATCCTTTGGCTTTTACCTTGCCAATCTTTTCCTTAATCTCTTCAATTTCCTTATCAGTCTTCTAGGCTTCTTTGATCTTGTCCAACAAAGTGGGTTGAACATCCAAAGACATGAGATGTCCTTCAGGCACAATCTCCAATCTAAGATCTCTAAATTGGGCACACAGATCATCTAGCAATTCTCCTTTAGTAAGGCCATTCACAAAAACTTTACGGCTTAGAGCATCCTCTACAACATTTGCTTTACCGGGGTGGTATTGCAAACTCAAGTCATAGTCCTTGATGAGTTCTAGCCATCTTCTTTGTCTCATGTTAATTTCTTTCTGGGTGAAGATATACTTCAAACTCTTGTGATCTGTGAACACTTCACATCGCTTTCCCAAAAGATAATGTCTCCATGTTTTGAGTGCATGGACAATAGAGGATAACTCCAAATCATGAGTAGGATAGTTTACCTTATGAGTTTTGAGTTGTCTCGAGGCATACGCCACAACTTTTCCTTCTTGCATAAGTACTACACCTAATCCATGATGAGATGCATCACAATACACTTGGAAATCCTTCTCCAAATCTGGCAAACACAAGACTGGTGTTGTCACAAGTCTCTTCTTCAATTCTTGAAAGCTGAGTTCACAACCTTCAGACCAAGAAAATTTCTTGTCTTTCTTTAGTAATTCTGTCATAGGCTTAGCTACCTTAGAGAAATTCTCAATGAACCTTCTGCAGTAACCTGCTAAGCCAAGGAAACTACGAACCTCTTTCACTGACTTGGGAGATTCCCATTCAGTTACAGCTGAAACTTTAGCAGGATCAACTGCTACACCATCTCCTGACACAACGTGTCCAAGAAAACCAACTTCATTTAACCAAAATTCACACTTGCTGAATTTGGCATACAGCTTATGCTCTCTAAGCTTCTCAAGTATCCAACGCAAATGTCCTTCATGCTCCTATTTGCTCTTGGAGTAGATTAGAATGTCATCGATGAATACAACGACAAACTTGTCGAGAAACTCCATGAACACTTTGTTCATCATATTCATGAAGTATGCTGGTGCATTGGTCAAACCAAATGGCATCACGGTATACTCATACAATCCATACCTTGTGGTGAAAGCTGTCTTAGGTATGTCTTGTTCTCTTATCTTGAGCTAGAAATAACCTGGCCGGAGATCAATCTTTGAGAACACACAAGCTCCTTCTAACTGATCAAACAAGTCATTGATTCTAGGCAAAGGGTATTTGTTCTTGATAGTCACCTCATTCAGTGAACGGTAATCTATGTATAACCTTTGACTTCTATCTTTATTTTCCACAAACAAAACTGGTGCTCCCCAAGATGAAGAACTTGGTTGGATAAAACTATTTTGCAACTGTTCTCCAAGTTGTTTCTTGAATTCTTTCAACTCATCAACTGACATCTTGTACGGTCTCTTTGCTATTGGTCCAGATCCTAGTAGCAAGTCAATAAGAAACTCCACATCTCTATCTGGTGGCATTCCCGGCAATTCTTCCGGAAACACATCCGGATATTCACTCACAATTTGCACACTGTCTATCCTAACCCCCTTAAGAGAATTTAGCTTACTCCCTTTTGCTTCAAAGTTGGTCTTGAATCTGATCCTTTTGTTTTCTGGAGTTGTGAGTGAGACAATATGGTTTGCACAATCTATCACTCCCTTGTGCTTAGTCATCCAGTCCATTCCCAAATAACATCCAATCCTTGGGAGTTTAGGATTATCAAGTTAACGGGAAACTTATATCTCCCAAACTATATGACCAGATCATGACATCCTGAATTCACTATCATTTCTCCTCCAGGAGAACTTACTTTTATAGGACACCCAATAGTTTCTACCGGTAGTTCATTTCTTTCAACAAATGCTCTTGATATGAATGAATGAGATGCACCAGTATCAAAGAGAACAAATGCTGGAATAGAATTGAGTTTGAACTTACCAGCAACAGCAGCAGGTTCCTCATATATTTCCTCCACATTGATGTGGTTCACTTGTCCCTTTTGAAAAGGGTTGGGCTTGTTGGGTCCTTCAACTTTCATTTCTGGGCATTCATTTGCATAATGCCCCATCTTCTTGCACTTGAAACACTCAACCTGACTAATATCCTTCTTGACAGGTTGGCTTCCACTGCCACTTCCACTGTGGTGGCTCTTATATCCACCCTTGTGATTTTTGTACTTGTCATTGTCATGACCACGGTGACTCTTGTTGTCATGATGACGGTTGTGGTTGTGGTGCTTGTTGAATTTTCCATGCTTGTGGGATCCAGAACTCCCACTGTCATCATAATGGGAACAGTTGTGAGACGATCCCGAGCTGTGCTTGTCAGAGTGCTTTCTCTTCCTGCTTTCCACTTGATTCATTTTGCTCTCCCAAATAGCAGCCTTGTCACAAAGAGACTGGTATGTGGGAACATATGCCACAGCTAACTGCAGGTTCAGTTCATCATTCAACCCTTCAATGAACTTTTCCTTCCTCTTAGCATCAGTGTCAACTTCATCCGGTGCATATCGCGCAAGATTATTGAACTCCTCAATATATCCAGCCACGCTCCGGTGGCACTGCTTCAGGTTATGGAACTCTTTCTTCTTCAAACTCATCACTCCGGATGAGATGTGAGCAGTACGGAAACCATCTTCAAAGATAGACCATGTCACATCCTCAATGGGAGTGGTGATTTGGAAGTTATCCCACCAAGTGGCTTCTTGTCCTTCCAACAAGTGAGCTGCAAATCTGACTTTCTTCTCATCAGTACAGCCAACTATTACCAAGTCCTTGTTCACTGAGCGTAGCCAATCATTGGCCACCATAGGATCAGTTGTTCCTGAGAACTTTGCTGGCCTCAATCTCAAGAACCTGGTAAGCATGTCAAAACCCGGTGGCTTGTTCTGATTGTTGTTGTTGTTGTTATTATTGTTATTGTTGTTCTTGTTGTTTTGATTCTGGATGAAAATGGTCATCATCTGCATCAACTGAGTCTGAGCTGTCATCATTTGCTGCATCTCAGGGGTGATGTTGTTGTTGTTGTTGTTGGGGTTGGGATTGGCACGACGGGGAGGCATCTGTGGTTTATTCAATAGAGATAAGAATGAGATACCCATAGATGCTATCATGCACAATACATCACATAAACAATCACCAATCATGCATCATAATAATAATAGTTCAACAACATAAACGACAAGTTTGCAAAGTAAACACACCAATAGCAAGCCATCCACATGTTGGATGGTCATTGTGACTCAATAAAAAGCATGATAAATAAATGATAAATGATTATTCATCACTACTCCTCGGCATCAACCTCCTCCACAACAAAGGTAAGACCTGCATTCTCCATAGCGGTCTTGTATTCCTCGACATTGGTGGTCAAGGTCTCTACTTTGGTTTTGAGAGCCCTCTTCTGAGAACGAAGCCTCTCAATCATAGTCTGCTGATGCTCGAGCTCGAAGTCCTTGGCCTCCAGTTCTGCAGTCATGTCTCGAATCCTCTTGTTCCTATCTTGGACTCGCTTCTCTTGACTCTTGAACTTTCTGTCCTGACTCTCGAACTTGGCCTCCATCTCCTTGACTATCTCATCTTGCTCCGCGAAGAGCTTGTTCTTCTCACGAAGCTGCACCTGGAGTTCGTCATTGCTGAGCATGATGTTGGTCCTATCAGTGTCCACGTGCCTAAGAAGAACCTCTAAGTCCTGGAGGTATAGACGAATCGGCTCTGCTGTCTCCCTCGAAGTCAATGGCCTCACCATCCTCATCACATCTACCGAAGGTGTGCTAGTGAGTACCTCTAAGTTGTCGAGAGTGTCTCCCTAACAGACGTCCAATCAAGTCCTGCATGACTACCTCTAGGCCTCTCTCCTTGTCATCGTGCATGAGCTTGAAGATGATTGCCTCCGTGGTAGGCTCAGTCTGGCGTCCGGGCTGATTGACCTTGAAGCGCCAAAGGTCTTTCCTCTCAAACTTGGTGAGGGGAAGCACCATGATGGTAGGAAGAGGGAGATTGAGCAAACTAGTGAGCTCAATAATACGAGGGCCAAAACGAGTTCCCTGGAACTCTTCAACAGTGCTGATGGTAACATTAGGCATTTATTTAATAAGATAGGAAAAGTTAGAATCAACACAATTTAAGACAAGTCACAAGACAAGACATCACATGCATAACTTTGGAAATCAAAACACACAAGTCATGGCATACATGGATTCATTACAACAACCAAGGTTCTACTTATTTTAAACAGCATTTGAAAAATGATAAGTGTGGTGGTCCAACTAACAAAGTACGTTATAATCCCATCTCACTTGCCAAGTTGGCCAACAGGATATTCCTAGAAGCAATCTGTCTATCTAGAGCACATGACTCCATTACTAAGTCTATAATGTCTCCTCTTAAGGTTTGGTTGGTAGCCTCCAACTCTTGGGTATGTTTCTTTTCTTCCTTTAGGTCATTCTGAGTGTTGAGCATTCTGCACTTGATTCTATCACCAAGTTCTTTGATGGCCCTCCAAGCTGCATCCCTTGCTGAATCAAAGAATGTGGTGTGCATCATTGTGTTGGTGACCATGCAGAATCCTGAGTCCTTGTGGTTGTCTTCCTTGTTTTTATACAAGTGAAGTTGCACCCACCAGTACTCAACTCCTTCATCCATCACAGGAAAACCTTTGTACACAGCTGCACCATGTATTCCCATGGAAACCATGAGGTCCTTGAGAGCCTTGGGGAACTCTGTCTCACATTCCAAAGTCATAGTCATGAGTGGTCCCTTCTTCACGGCTTCGTTGATGGAGTTCATCTACAAATAGAGATGAGAAAGAAGATTAGAAAAGTTTACGAGAAGAAAATACAAGTGTGCAAGTTGTTGAAAAAATTTCCTTAGTGGTTTCCAATCCTAGGGTCATAATCCTACAGGAAACACAGTGCTCTGATCCATCTGTAAGATCCCTCCTTTATAAAGGAAAAGTATCCTTGTGATTGCAATGCTAGTCCCTGGATCAATGCTAGCATCCACAGTTTAAGATGAAGTACACAGAAACAAAGGTCATTATTACAGTCATTCCAGAGACAAACATAGTCTTTTACAACTCCATGGCCACAGGCCTAGTACAAGAGTTTAAATAAGCAATAAGATAAATAAGTCTTCATCTTCATGTGCCACAGGCAAGCATGTTGAGTGTAGACTCATGTAAGATCCCTCCTTTATAAAGGAAAAGGATCCCTGTGATTGCAATGCTAGTCCCTGGATCAATGCTAGCATCCACAGTTTAAGATGAAGTACACAGAAACAAAGGTCATTATTACAGTCATTCCAGAGACAAACATAGTCTTTACAACTCCATGGCCACAGGCCTAGTACAAGAGTTTAAATAAGTAAATAGATAACAAGTCTTCATCTTCATGTGCCACAGGCAAACATGTTGAGTGTAGACTCATGACTCCTAATCCTCATCAGAGTAACCTGCAACATCACAAGTTACAGCCATAGTGGGTCAATACATTGGAATAGTATTGGCAAGTGATACCTTAGTATAATTTTGGTGGACTAGATACTATATGCAATTTGGCTAAGTGTAGCTTACGCTTTCTTTGCTCAAAATAGGTTTTGTCTATTAGTTGAAAAACACTAAGTTTTTCTTTGTCAAAACTTTTCCCAAGGAACCACTAATAGACATTGGGCTCCTTCACCCTTATTCACCCACAAGTTTTTACTTAGAAATATGGATGAGGAGATTCTTGATAGCTTCCATGTCTTGATGCTAAAGTTGTCGATTACCATGGACTTGGCTAGGTACTTAGATTCTTCCATCTGCAGAGGTTGTGCACTTTCCCCACAAGCCTTGATTTTCACCAAGAAAGGACCTTTCAGAAGCCTTCCCTTAGACCAAATGGACACGTTTCAACCTATCACCCCACTACCACCAACTGTCCAAATGGCTAAGTTCTAGCAACCTATGTGATCCAGGAAGAGCCCATATTGCCAAGTGGCTGCACTACAAGCTTCTTAACACTTGGCTTCTAAAATCTCTTTGTTCCTGGGTGGCTTTCCACAAGTGAGATACACAAGGTAAACCATAGAAATGGGCCTTGTGTAACCACTCAACATAAACAATTCCTTCCATTCCACCCAGGTGTTTCATTCACTTAGTTGTTTTATTAGGCAAGACACAAGTCCAAACACTTAGAAATATTTTCATCATAGCATGTATATTTCACCACCCTTGGTTGCTACTAGCTAGGCTAAGCATGGCATAGATAAGCATCTTAACTTAGAGATTTCCTAGCAATTCTACACTACTAGGATTTCCCAACATGGCATATAAGCAAAATATAACATGCAAGACTAGCAAAATATTTCTAATGCTTAGTGGAAAACATAGGGATAAAAATATCATGAAGCACCACTTGCCTTGGTAGTTTGGAGAGTAGCTACACTCCTCACAATCACAATCACTATTGGCACCAAAATCTACACATAGAATCATAGCAACAAATCACATACAAAATAAATATAAGCAAAAATATATGGATGCATGCAACATGATATGTGATGATTTTCTAAACTCAACAAGACAATAATACTGTTCTGGTTCATAAAAAAGTTCAAAATTTGCCAAACAACATTTATTTAAACCTTAAAACATTTCTCAAATAATTTATATACACAAAATAGGCCTACACATGTTTCTGTAAATAAAACCATTTTAAGAGAAACAAAACATTAAACACATTGCATATTTAGAAAGGGCTTGTTCTCCTGATTCCATTGATATAAAATTCATCAAATTTGAACGTGGGAAACAAAAGTTATGGCTAAAACAAAATCAAACAACCAATAGATTCAAATTCTGTTTTTAAATCTAATCCCTAGCCACGCGTCACGCTCTGATTGGTGCGTACCGGTTCGCTCAGGATCGCATCTGTGAGCCGTCAGATCTAACTTGAACGCTCGGCCCAGATCTAATCTTACTGTTTCGTTAAGTGGTCTAATTACACGCGCAGGATCTAGATCCAACGGTCATCAACCAAGCGACCACAGATGGGCGGCGCTGGCGGTGGCAACTGGCGGCGGCGGCTCTGTCTATGGCGACGCGGCGTCTACAGGAGGTTCTAGGGTCGTCAGGGGTGCTTACCGGGCTCGTAGCGATGCATTGATGCGCAACCTGGCGACGGCTTGGCAAGGGGCGCACGAACACGGCTGCACGGGCTCGTCGGAGTTGCTAACAGTGTCGGGCTCGGGTGGACGACGACGTTGGCGATGCTCCTGGTCACCCTAGCATGAACAAAAGGCATCAGGAGATGCACAAGGCTACGGCGAGCACGTTCGTGTGAACCAGAGGCGAAGGGGAACAAGGGGCTCACCGAATTTAGTCGCCGGAGTTGGAGACGTCGTCGGGGACTTGCTGCGCTTGATGGAGACAATGACCAGGGGCAGTATAGGATGAACCAAATACATCAGGAGAAGCGCAAAGAGGTTGTGAAGCTGTTCACATGAACCAGAGGGGAAGGGGCGCACGAGGCTCACCGGGATTGGTCGCCGGAGTGAGCTCTGTCTGCGGCGGTGCAAGGGCGATTACGGCAGCCTGGGGGCGCTCTTTGCTCGAAATCTGGGGGGAAATGGAGAGGGGCGGAGGGGGTTTAAGTAGGCGAGACGGGGGCGTGATTTACTCCTGCAATCAACGCGAATTGACGATGCGAATCAAACCAGGAAACGCACGACGTGAATTGGGGAAGAACGCGTCGCCGGGGTGGAGACGATGACGCCGTGTGGGCCGCGGCTGTCTGCGAGAGAAACAGAGGGGAAGTGGGTCCTGTCTGTCAGCGACCTAGCGGGTGCGGGTGAGAGTGAAGAAAACGTTTCGCGCGGGGGGGTTGCTGGACTAGTTGGGCTAGTTGGGCCAGATAGGTTGTTTGGATTTTTTTCTCTTTTAACCTTTTTATTTTTCTGTTGGATTTTTCTGAAATGATTTTCAACTCCAAATCAAATGAGTTTGAATTCAAATCTTCTCTAGGTTTTTATACTGCAAACCTTGCACTCAAATGTGTGTCAAACACTACTGTTTACTCAAAACACTTTGATCAATTGGAAAATAAAAATAAAACCAAGCCTTTATGTGATATATACTATAGGCATAATATTGGTTTTATTTACTCTTTTTGTTTTGAAAACTTTGCTCAAACTTTGGAAAGTGCCTAAGTTTGAATTCAAACCTTACTGATCAAAACAAGTACTCTTCTCATTTTAAAATAGCACTAAGGCTAGAGCAAACTTACATGAAATAATAAGCATATATGCTTCTGTTTTGAAATGATTTGTTTGAAATTAAATTTATATGATCATGGATGCATGGATGATATGCATGAGTTTGAAACATGATTTTAGGGATGTTACAAATCTAACCCTCTTAAGGTGAATCTCGCCCTCGAGATTCGGAGTGGCTAGCAAATAGGTGAGGGTGGTCTTTCCGAAGATCATCTTCTCTTTCCCATGTTGCTTCTTCTTCTGAATGATGGTTCCATTGAACTTTGCAGAATTTGATAGTCTTAGTCCGAGTAGCTCTTTCTGCAGTCTCAAGAATCTTGATAGGTTTCTCTTCATAAGTGAGATCACTTTCCAATTGAACCTCTCCCAAAGGTATAGTATCCTTCAAAGAAGTTTCTTCCATTTCTGGATGACATTTCTTAAGCTGACTCACATGAAACACATTATGAACAGCTGACAAAGACTCTGGCAATTCAATTTCATAAGCAACTTCTCCTTTGCGACTCAGAATCTTGAATGGTCCAACATATCTTGGGGCCAACTTCCCTTTGACTCCAAACCTCTTCACTCCATGAAGTGGTGACACTCTAAGATAAGCTCTATCACCAACTTCATAGATGACTTCTCTACGCTTAGGATCTGCGTAGCTTTTCTGTCGGGACTGTGCTATCTTTAATCTGTCCTTAACCAGCTTGACTTTCTCTTCAGCTTCTTTGATAAGTTCTGGTCCGAACAAACTTCTTTCCCCCACACCATTCTATAACAATGGGGTGGTACATCTTCTCCCATAGAGAAACTCAAATGGTGCCATCTCAATGCTGGCTTGATGGCTGTTGTTATAAGAAAAATCTGCGTAAGGTAGACTTTCATCCCAACTGGCTCCATAGTCTAGGGCACATGCCCTCAACATGTCTTCAAAAATCTGATTAGTCCTTTCTGTCTGTCCATCAGATTGAGGATGAAAAGCAGTGCTGAATTCCAACCTCGTTCCCAATGACTCATGTAATTGCCTCCAAATGAGAAGTAAATTGGGTTCCTCTATCAGACACAATACTCTTGGGTACTCCATGTAGACATACAATTCTACTCATGTAGATCTTGGCCAACTTAGCACTTGTATAGGTTGTCTTCACGGGTATGAAATGAGCCACTTTCGTTAGGCGATCCACTACTACCCAAATAGAATCATATCCTGACCGGGTCCTTGGTAATCCGGTAATGTAATCCATACCAATCTTATCCCACTTCCAATCAGGAATAGGTAGTGGTTGAAGCAAACCTGCTGGTTTCTGATGTTCCGCTTTCACTCTACTACACACATCACACAAAGCAATATGTTCGGCAATGTCCTTCTTGAGATTATTCCACCAAAATCTTTCCTTCATATCCATGTACATTTTGGTGTTACCCGGATGAATGGAATATGGTGAGTTGTGTGCTTCTTGCAAAATCAGTTTCCGAAGCTCCAGATCTTGTGGAACACATATACGTTTTCCATGGCATAAAGTACCATGTTCGTCTTCATGTAATCCTTTGGCTTTTCCTTTACCGATCTTTTCCTTGATCTCTTCAATTTCCTTATCAGTCTTCTGGGCTTCCTTGATTTTGTCCAACAAAATAGGTTGAACATCCAAAGACATGAGATGTCCTTCGGGCACAATTTCCAATCTGAGGTCTCTAAATTGGGCACACAGATCATCTGGCAGTTCTCCCTTAGTGAGGCCATTCACAAAAACCTTACGGCTTAGAGCATCAGCTACAACATTTGCTTTACCGGGGTGGTATTGCAAACTCAAGTCATAGTCCTTGATGAGTTCTAGCCATCTTCTTTGTCTCATGTTAATTTCCTTCTGGGTGAAGATATACTTCAAACTCTTGTGATCTGTGAACACTTCACATCGCTTTCCCAAAAGATAGTGTCTCCATGTTTTGTGTGCTTGGACAACAGAGGCTAACTCCAAATCATGAGTAGGACAGTTCACTTCATGAGTTTTGAGTTGTCTCGAGGCATAAGCCACAACTTTCCCTTCTTGCATAAGTACTGCACCCAAACCATGATGAGATGCATCACAATACACTTGGAAATCCTTCTCCTAATCTGGCAGACATAAGACTGGTGCTGTCACTAGTCTCTTCTTCAATTCTTGGAAACTGAGTTCACAACCTTCAGACCAAGCAAATTTCTTGTCTTTCTTTAGAAATTCCGTCATAGGCTTAGCTACCTTGGAGAAATTCTCAATGAACCTTCTCTAGTAACCTGCTAAGCCAAGGAAACTACGAACTTCTTTCACTGACTTGGGAGATTCCCATTCAGTTACAGCTGAAACTTTAGCAGGATCAACTGGTACACCATCTCCTGACACAACGTGTCCAAGAAATCCAACTTCATTCAACCAAAACTCACGTTTACTGAATTTGGCATACATTTTATGCTCCCTGAGCTTCTCAAGTATCAAACACAAATGTCCTTCATGCTCTTCTTTGCTCTTGGAATAGATCAAAATGTCATCGATGAAAACGACAACAAACTTATCAAGAAATTCCATGAATACCTTGTTCATCATATTCATGAAGTATGTTGGTGCATTGGTCAAACCAAATGGCATCACGGTATACTCATACAATCCATACCTTGTGGTGAAAGCTGTTTTAGGTATGTCTTGTTCTCTTATCTTGAGTTGAAAATAACCTGACCGGAGATAAATCTTTGAGAACACACAAGCTCCTTCTAGCTGATCAAACAAGTCATTGATTCTTGGCAAAGGGTATTTGTTCTTTATAGTCACCTCATTGAGTGAACGGTAATCTATGCATAACCTTTGACTTCAATCTTTCTTTTCTACAAACAAGACTGGGGCTCCCCAAGATGAAGAACTCGGTTGAATAAATCCTTTCTGCACCTGTTCTCCAAGTTGTTTCTTGAGTTCTTTCAGTTCATCAACTGACATTTTGTACGGTCTCTTTGCTATTGGTCCAGATCCTGGTAGCAAATCAATAAGGAACTCCACATCTCTATCTGGTGGCATTCCCGGTAATTCTTCCGGAAACACATCCGGATATTCACTCACAATTGGCACACTGTCCATGCTAACCCCCTTAAGAGAATTTAGCTTACTCCTTTTTGCTTCAAAATTGGTCTTGAATTTGATCCTTTTATTTTCTGGAGTTGTGAGTGAGACAGTATGGTTCGCACAATCTATCACTCCCTTGTGTTTAGTCATCCAGTCCTTCCCAAAATGACATCCAATCCTTGGGAGTTTAGGATTATTAAGTTAACGGGAAATTTATACTTCCCAAACTCTATGACTTGATCATGACACCCTGAATTCACTATCATTTCTCCGCCAGGAGAACTTACTTTTATGGGACACCCAATAGTTTCTACCGATAGTTCATTTCTTTCAACAAATGCTCTTGATATGAATGAATGAGATGCACCAGTATCAAAGAGAACAAATGCTGGAATAGAATTGAGTTTGAACTTACCAGCAACAGCATCAAGCTCCTCATAAATTTCCTCCACATTGATGTGGTTCACTTGTCCCTTCTGAAAAGGGTTAGGCTTGTTGGGTCCTTCAACTTTCTTTTCCGGGCATTCATTTGCATAATGCCCCATATTCTTGCACTTGAAACACTCAACCTGACTAATATCCTTCTTGACAGGCTGGCTTCCACTACCACTTCCACTACCACTGTGGTGGCTCTTATATCCACCCTTGTGGTTCTTGTACTTGTCATTGTCATGACTACGATGATGCTTGTTGTCATGATGACAGTTGTGGTTGTGGTGCTTGTTGAATTTCCCATGCTTGTGGGATCTTGAGCTTCCACTATCATCATAATGGGAACGTTTGTGAGACGATCCCGAGCTGTGCTTGTCCGAGTGCTTTCTCTTTCTACTCTCAACTTGCTTCATTTTGTTCTCCAAAATAGCAGCCTTATCACAAAGAGACTAGTATGTGGGAACATAGGCCACTGATAGCTGCAGGTTCAGTTCATCATTCAGCCCTTCAAGGAACTTTTCCTTCCTCTTAGCATCAGTGTCAACTTCATCCGGTGCATAACGCGCCAGATTGTTGAACTCCTCAATATATTCAGCCACGCTACGGTGGCGCTGCTTTAGATTATGGAACTCTTTCTTCTTCAAACTCATCACTCCGGATGAGATGTGAGCAGTACGAAAGCCATCTTCAAAGATAGCCCATGTCACATATGCAATGGGAGTGGTGATCTAGAAGTTATCCCACCAAGTGGCTGCTGGCCCTTCCAACAAGTGAGCTGCAAATCTGACTTTCTCTTCATCAGTACAGCCAACTGTTACCAAGTCCTTGTTCATGGAGCGTAGCCAATCATTGGCCACCATAGGATCAGTTGTTCCTGACAACTTTGATGGCCTCAATCTCAAGAACCTGGTAAGCATGTCAAAACCCGGTGGGTTGTTGTTGTTGTTATTGTTGTTATTGTTGTTGTTGTTGTTGTTGTTTTGGTTCTGGATGAACGTAGTCATCATTTGCATCAGCTCAGTCTGAGCTGTCATCACTTGCTGCATCTCAGGAGTGATGTTGTTGTTGTTGGGGTTGGGATTGGCACGACGGGGAGGCATCTGTGGTTTGTTCAATAGAGATAAGAATGAGATACCCAGAAATGCTATCATGCAAAATACATCACATAAACAATCATCAAGCATGCATCATAATAATAATAGTTCAACAACAAAAACGACAAGTTTGCAAAGTAAACACACCAATAACAAGCCATCCACATGTTGGATGGTCACTGTGACTCAAATAAAGTATGATAAATAAATGATAAATGAGTAGTCATCACTACTCCTCGGCATCAACCTCCTCCTCAACAAAGGTAAGACCTGCATTCTCCATAACGGTATTGTATTCCTCGACACTGGTGGTCAAGGTCTCTACTTTGGCTTTGAGAGCCCTCTTCTGAGAACGAAGCCTCTCAATCACAGTATGCTGATGCTCGAGCTCGAAATCCTTGGCCTGCAGTTCTTCAGTCATGTCCTGAATCCTCTTGTTCCTATCTTGGACTCGCTTCTCTGACTCTTGAACTTTCTGTCCTGGCTCTCGAACTTAGCCTCCATCTCCTTGACTATCTCATCTTGCTCCGCGAAGAGCTTGTCCTTCTCACGAAGCTGCACCTGGAGTTCGTCATTGCTAAGCATGACATTGGTCCTATCAGTGTCCACGTGCCCAAGAAGAACCTCTAAGTCCTTGAGGTATAGGAGAACCGGCTCAGATGTATCCCTCGAAGTGTCCTCGAAGTCGATGGCCTCTTCATCCTCATCACGTCTACTGAAGACGTGGAAGTGAGTACCTCTAACCTGCCGAGAGTGTCGCCCTAACAGACGTCCAATCAAGTCCTGCATGACTACCTCTAGGCCTCACTACTAGGAAAACGGCTATAGGTAATCAGCACATCCGTGGCTCACATGGTTGAAGTGCCCCACGGCTAAAACAGGCGTGGCTCACGTGTGGGCAGTGCCCTACTAATAACTAGAACAACCGTGGCGCACATGACTATAGTGCGCCACAGATGTGTGTGGGCCAGGGCCCTGTTGGCCACACGCCAAACATCTGTAGCGCACTATAGTCATGTGCGCCACGGTTGTTAGGGTCATCTGTGGCGCACGTGTGCCTGGTGCGCTACGGCTAAGCGCATGCCCCCCTCTGCTCTGAAACGGCCACAAACTTCTGTGGCGCACTCCGCCTAGTGCGCCACAGGGACTAGGAGCATCTGTGGCGCACTCGGCCTAGTGCACCACAGAAGTTTGTACTCCCTGTGGCGCACTAGGGCCGTGTGCGCCACGGATGTGTCGATTCTTTTAGGACAGCACTTTATGTGCACATGTGTGCCCACACATCCACCACCCACACTTCACTTTCCCCTTCTTCTTCCTCCTTAGATCTAGTCGGGATCTTCTCCTTCCCACCTCAATTTCTCCATACATTCACCATTTTTAGCATGTAAAACTTGCTTTGGATGTTACATAAGTAATAGAGGAGGTCTCCGGTCTCTCATCTATCCGTCTCCAGTCGACGCGCGCACCTCTCCTTTCCATCTTTCTCGCGATCGGTCTCTCATCTTGGTAAGTTGTCCATGTAAGGATGTGTTCATGTGTATATGGATGATGCATGTGCTCATATGTATGTAGATGATCGATGCTCATGATGTGTGTATGTGTGGAGAGGATCGATGGTCATATGTGTGTGTATATGGAGAGTATCGATGATGCTCATGCATGTGTGTATGGAGAGGATAATGATATGTTCATGTGTGTATGGATCGGTCTCTCTCTCTTGTGTTTGTATGTGAACAAGTTGCCATTTGTTTTGCCAAAATGTTGATTCATTTCCATTTTGGCAAGACTTTGGCATTTCGCAAAGGTCCTAATTTTAGGATAGGTCATGCCGAAATTTTCTATCGACCATTGCATGCATGCATTCATTATGTGGTTCTAATAGACTTCAAAATTGTACCGTGTACATCGTGTAGGCAAAAATGGTCCGCATAATGAGCGAAGGCATTGTGGCTAGATTTTTGAAATGTGCGACGGCCGACATGATACGAAATAACAAGACAGATATAAGATGTCCGTGCAGAAGATGCAAACTCAACTGGGTGATCGACCCAGATTCCGGGAATCTGCAGGCGCACCTGCTCCGCCATGGTTTCATGGATGGATACACTCGTTGGATAAGCGATGGCGTAGATGATGGAGACGGTGAAGAAGGTGGCCAACATGACGATGATCATCATCACGGCGAGAACGGGCGAGATGATGAAGAGGCTCCTGGAGATGGTGAAGGTGCGGAAGCAGACCGGGATGATGATGATCTAGATGCCGGAGGAGCAGACGACGATGGAACAACGTCAGGCTGGGTGCGGGACCCTTATGTGCAAGAGCTGCTTCTCAAGCAGACGAGTAACGCCAGGGCTGCCGCTAGAGAGAAAGCCAAGCTTGCGCAACTTGAGAAAGACGCGGTTACTCCATTGTATGAAGGATGCAGGCCCGATGATACCCGGTTGAATGTAACGCTCAAGGCTATGGAGATGAAGGCAAAGCACAAATTGAGCGACGCAAGCTTCGACGATATGATGGCATTCTGGCACGATCGTCTCCCGGAGGGGAACACATGTCCAACTAGTATCGAGGATGCCAAGAAAATCGTCTGTCCTCTCGATCTACTGCACGTTAGATATCACGTATGCATCAACGATTGCATCATTTATCGGGGAGAGGACGCGGAGAAAACCACATGTCCGGTGTGCGGCGTGAGTCGATACAAGAAAGGGAAGAAAGCACCTCGAAAAGTGGTATGGTACTTTCCTATCACCCCTCGTCTGCAGCGCTATTTCGCGGACCCTAAGGAAGCGAAGCTCATGCGATGGCATGCGGAAAGGAAGAAGCCAGGAGATGATGATGACCCCGAAAAGGATGAGCTGCTGACGCACCCTTCAGATGCTAGCCAGTGGAAAGCATTGGACCTCGAATTCCCAGAATTCGGTGGAGATTCGAGGAACATCAGGCTTGGTGCGAGCACCGATGGACTCAATCCGTTCGGTAGCCAGAGCAGCACGCACAGCACTTGGCCCGTGTTTGTATGGATGTACAACCTCCCTCCATGGTTGTGCATGAAGAAGAAGTACATACAAATGAGTATGCTAATTCAAGGGCCGAAACAACCTGGTACCGACATCAATCTGTATCTCGGGCTGTTGAAAGAGGAGCTAGCCACGTTATGGGAATCTGGAGCCAATACTTACGACGCCGTCGCACAAGATTATTTCACTATGAGAGCCGCGTTGGTCACTACGGTGCAAGACTATCCAGGTTGCGGGTATATCTCGGGGCAGTTTATCCAAGGATTCTGCGCATGCGTTAGGTGCATGGATAACACAAGCTATCTCCAACTAGATAAAGATCCAGGGTCATCGAAAACCGTGTTCATGGCGCACCGGAGGTGGCTCGGCAAGAATGATCCATGGAGAAAACGTGGAGACCTGTTCGATGGCAAATCAGAGACCCGAGGAATCCCAGAGCGTAGGAGCAGCGAAGAAGTGGAAGAGTTGCTGAAAAACTGGAAAGATTGTCCTAAGCCTGGAAAGAAGCGAAAGAGGCAGCAACAAGACAAGCCGCTGATGAAGGTATGGAAAACAAGGTCTGTTTTCTGGGAGTTGCCATACTGGAAGTTTCTTCGCACGCCTCATAGCCTCGACATCATGCATATCACGAAAAACGTGTGCGAGAGTCTGGTCGCCACCATAATCAACATGCCAGATAGGACGAAAGATGGTCCGAAAGCAAGGCACGACCTGATATGCTTGGGTATCCGGAAGGAGCTTCATAGAGGATGCACTACTCCTGATGATCAGGAAGATGACGATGATCATGAGTCGGAGACGACACAAGGTCGTCGGAAGGGTAAAAAGTTCAAGAAGAACGAATATTACTGCCCTCCTTCTTGCTTCACTCTAAGCCAGGATGAGATCAAACAGTTTTTCAAGTGCCTTCTAGGAGTCAAATTTCCTTACGGCTACGCGGGCAAGATAAGCAGATACCTAGACGAGGCGAAGCAGAGGTTCAGTGGCATGAAGTCTCACGACTATGCCGTGCTAATGACGCAGGTACTTCCGGTCGCACTAAGAGGGATAATGGACGAGCACGTCCGTGAAACATTATTTGGCCTATGCAAGTTTTTCGACGTCATCTCTAGGAAGTCGATTGGCTTGAATCAGCTCGGAAGGCTATAGGAGGAGATCGTGGTGATACTATGTGAGCTTGAGGTCTACTTCCCACCCGCATTCTTCGACATTATGGTGCATCTGCTGGTCCATGTCGTGGAGGACATCGTACAACTCGGGCCGATGTTTCTCCGCAGCATTATGGCGTTCGAAAGGATGAACGGACACATCAAAGGATACGTTCGCAACAGGTCTCGTCCAGATGGAAGCATAGCCAAGGGCTTTCTGGCCAAAGAGTGCATCTCTTTCTGCACGAATTATCTAGACATCGAGAACCCTGTCGGTCTTCCCGTCAACAGACACCTTGGCAAGCTCGACGGATCTGGTCACCGAGAGGGTCGTCGCATACTGCATGCAGACTTCGATTTTCGACGCGCAGACTTTGATCGAGCAAACCTTGTCGCGCTACAGCATTTAGAACTGGTCGATCCTTGGGTACAGAAGCACAAAAGGTTAATCGAGAAGAAGTACAGTGACCGGGGCATACAGAGGACGCAGGGAGAAATAATCAAAGAGCACAACTCAGATTTCACGCGTTGGTTTAGGCAGACGCTCCTTGATAATCCCCCGCGCTCGCATTCTTCTGACACGGAAAAGATCATATTCACCTTGTCGCAAGGACCGATGCAAAACCTGGTGACCTATCAAGCGTATGATATCAACGGCTACACATTCTACACGGAGGAAAAGGACAACAAGTGTGATTATCAGAACTCAGGCGTAACGTCGGAATTCTACACCGATGACAACGTGAAGGAAAGATTCTATGGAAGAATCGAGGAGATCTGGGAGCTCGACTACTGTGGAGAAAAGGTGTCGATGTTCCGTGTCAGATGGGCAAAGAGCGTCGAAAGAGAAGACCGGTATTTCACAACCATGGTTATACCCGAAGCAGCCAAATCCAAGGCCGCCGGTGCAAACGTGGCCGCGAAAAATGACCCGTGGGTACTGGCTACCAAAGTGGACCAATGTTTTTTCATTACCGACCCGACAAAGCCTAGCCGTGTTGTCGTGAGGAGAGGAAAAAGAAACATCATCGGAATGGATGGAGTCGCCAACGAGCAAGACTTCAACCAGTACGGTGATCCAAAGATTGAAGATGACGACGACTACGATGCAGCAACATACATCACAAGAAGAAGAAGGACAACCCTACCCAAAAAAGGTAGCCCGTTCGAAAGAAGAAACATTAAAGTGCCGGGGCTAAATTATTCAACCGCGACAAAGAAGGGAAAAAAGATTATAAAACGCTAGCTCAAAAAATATTGTAAAACGCGTGGTCGAAAAAGATTGTAATATTCATGGACAAAGTATTATGAAATTTAGTTATACTTTGAATCATATTTGTAACACTTTTATGACATATATTATCACTTTTGGGCATTTTTGGAATATTTAAAAGTATTTTAAAAACAAAACAAAATTTGTATGGCATGTATCACCACTTTTGGAACATTTTAAAGTATTTTTTGGAACATTTTAAAGTATTTTTAAAGTAAAAATAAAAAAGTGGAGCACCAGGATTCGAACCTGGGTGCTCATCGTTTAGAATAGAGTTAAGGGCAGAACCAGTGGGGTAAGACAGTACTAGTGTTAACTAGTGGGACGGCCGCCCTCTTATCTGATAGTCCAACCCACACACGCGTAGCGCACCCTGGCCAAGTGCGCTACGGTTATTATATATCAATCAATGCTTGGTTTTTTTGCTTACTCTTTGGTTTTTTTGCTTACTCTTTGGTTCTCGGACGACAAGTGTGAGTTATTTTTGTCTTTTTCGAGAATATGCCGATGATTGAAATGTCGTGGCACAATATATATGTGAATGTGCTATGACGGGATTGTTAGCCTTGTGATATGCACAAGTCCAGGAATTGTGCATCCTACTTGGCTAACAGTCCCGTCATAAGCATATTCATGTGTCCAACAACCTAGTTATATATGAGGCATGCTTTTCGAGTTATTTTTGTCTTTTTCGAGAATATGCCGATGATTGAAATGTCGTGGCACAATATATATGTGAATGTGCTATGACGGGATTGTTAGCCTTGTGATATGCACAAGTCCAGGAATTGTGCATCCTACTTGGCTAATAGTCCCGTCATAAGCATATTCCTGTGTCCAACAACCTAGTTATATATGAGGCATGCTTTTCGAGTTATTTTTGTCTTTTTCGAGAATATGCCGATGATTGAAATGTCGTGGCACAATATATATGTGAATGTGCTATGACGGGATTGTTAGCCTTGTGATATGCACAAGTCCAGGAATTGTGCATCCTACTTGGCTAACAGTCCCGTCATAAGCATATTCCTGTGTCCAACAACCTAGTTATATATGAGGCATGCTTTTCGAGTTATTTTTGTCTTTTTCGAGAATATGCCGATGATTGAAATGTCGTGGCATAATATATATGTGAATGTGCTATGACGGGATTGTTAGCCTTGTGATATGCACAAGTCCAGGAATTGTGCATCCTACTTGGCTAACAGTCCCGTCATAAGCATATTCCTGTGTCCAACAACCTAGTTATATATGAGGCATGCTTTTCGAGTTATTTTTGTATTTTTCGAGAATATGCCGATGATTGAAATGTCGTGGCACAATATATATGTGAATGTGCTATGACGGGATTGTTAGCCTTGTGATATGCACAAGTCCAGGAATTGTGCATCCTACTTGGCTAACAGTCCCGTCATAAGCATATTCCTGTGTCCAACAACCTAGTTATATATGAGGCATGCTTTTCGAGTTATTTTTGTCTTTTTCGAGAATATGCCGATGATTGAAATGTCGTGGCACAATATATATGTGAATGTGCTATGACGGGATTGTTAGCCTTGTGATATGCACAAGTCCAGGAATTGTGCATCCTACTTGGCTAACAGTCCCGTCATAAGCATATTCCTGTGTCCAACAACCTAGTTATATATGAGGCATGCTTTTCGAGTTATTTTTGTCTTTTTCGAGAATATGCCGATGATTGAAATGTCGTGTCACAATATATATGTGAATGTGCTATGACGGGATTGTTAGCCTTGTGATATGCACAAGTCCAGGAATTGTGCATCCTACTTGGCTAACAGTCCCGTCATAAGCATATTCCTGTGTCCAACAACCTAGTTATATATGAGGCATGCTTTTTGAGTTTGCTCTTTTTGATTTAAGAGTACTTTCTATAAGTGTATCTTCATATGCGACTTTAATTATACATGTTTTTTCAATCACCGGTTAGTTATTATTGTCAACTTGTAGATGACGTGGTACGTCGTGTACAAGGGACGGGTTCCCGGAGTCTACGATGATTGGGAAGACTGTCGGAGACAGGTGCACCGTTTCAGCGGCAATAGCTACAAAGGGTACAACACTATGGCGGAGGCGGAAGCTAGATACACGCGCTATCTAGCGGTAGTTAGGACAAGGAACCGGATGAAGACCTACACCTTCGTCGCGGCGGTGATCATGCTTATCTTCTTTGGTTATTTATCCCGCGTTTGTGTCTAGCTAGCTAGTTTAGATGTCTAGGCGAGCTTCCGAGCTCTAACTTGTTCGATCGACACATGTATTCGCATGTCACCAACTACTACTTTGTAACATGATCAAAACAATGTAACTTGGACTATGTATTCATGTATGAGACTTATCTATATGTATTTGTTTCAATCTTGTTTTTCATATTGAGTATTTATATATATAATTGTATATCTTGTATCTGTGTGTGTATATCTGCTGTAATATTGTATATAATCTGTATTGCATATAATCTGGCTTGGAAATTAAAAAAAAACAAAAAATACATCTGTGGCGCACATGGTCTACCTTCTGTGGCGCACTACACCTAAAGCGCACCATGGATGTTTAGTGGCGCACTAGGTAGTGCGCCACAGAAGATCCAAGGGGTAGCGCACCATGCCAAACTTCTATGGCGCACTAGGAGGTGCGCTACTCCTATCTCTACACAACCGTGGCGCACTAGGCAGTGCGCCACGGCTGAGAGATAGCCGTAGCGCAAGGCCCGTGGCGCACTGCAGGTGCGCCACAGATGATGGTTTCAGGTGCGCCACTAAAGGTCGTTTTCCTAGTAGTGCCTCTCTCCTTGTCATCGTGCATGACCTTGAAGATGATAGCCTCCGTGGTAGGCTCAGTCTGGCGTCCTGGCTGATTGACCTTGAAACCCCAAAGGTCTTTCCTCTCAAACTTAGTGAGGGGAAGCACCATGATAGTAGGAAGAGGGAGATTGATCAAAGTAGTGAGCTCAATAATACGAGGGCCAAAAAGAGTTCCTTGGAACTCCTCAACAGTGCTGATGGTAACATTAGGCATCTATTTAATAAGATAGAAAAAGTTAGAATCAACACAATAAATAAATTTCAAGACAGAGCATCACAAGCATAACATTGGCAAACACACAAGTCATAGCTTACATAAAATCCATTACAAGCACCCAAGGTTCAACTTATTTAGAAAACATTTCTGGAAAATAAAATGATAAGTATGGTGGTCCAACAAATGTGGTACATCACAATCCCATCTCATTTGCCAAGTTGGCTAACAGGGCATCCCTAGAGGCAATCTGTTTGTCTAGATCACAAGACTCCATTGCTAAGTCTATGATGTCCTTCCTTAGGCTTTGGTTGGTAGCCTCTATCTCTTGGGCATGTTTCTTCTCTTCCTTAAGATCATTCTAAGTGTTAAGCATTCTGCACTTGATTCTATCACCAAGTTCATTGATGGCTCTCCAAGCTGCATCCCTTGCTGAATCAAAGAATGTAGTGTGCATCATTGTGTTGGTGACCATGCAGAATCCTGAGTCCTTGTTTTTGTCTTCCTTGTTTTTATACAAGTGAATTTGCACCCACCAGTACTCAACTCCTTCATCCATCACAGGAAAACCTTTGTACACAGCTGCACCATGTATTCCCATTGCAACCATGAGGTCCTTGAGAGCTTTGGGGAACTCTGTCTCACATTCCAAATTCATTGTCATGAGTGGTCCCTTCTTCACGGCTTCGTTGATGGAGTTCATCTACAAATAGAGATGAGAAAGAAGATTAGAAAAGTTTACGAGAAGAATAGACAAGTGTGGAAGTTGTTGAAACATTTTCCTTAGTGGCTTCCAATCCTAGGGTCATAATCCTACAGGCAACACAGTGCTCTGATACCATCTGTAAGATCCCTCCTTTATAAAGGAAAAGGATCCCTGTGATTGCAATGCTAGTCCCTGGATCAATGCTAGCATCCACAGTTTAAGATGAAGTACACAGAAACAAAGGTCATTATTACAGTCATTCCAGAGACAAACATAGTCTTTACAACTCCATGGCCACAGGCCTAGTACAAGAGTTTAAATAAGTAAATAGATAACAAGTCTTCATCTTCATGTGCCACAGGCAAACATGTTGAGTGTAGACTCATGACTCCTAATCCTCATCATAGTAACCTGCAACATCACAAGTTACAGCCACAGTGGGTCAATACATTGGAATAGTATTGGCAAGTGATACCTTAGTATAATTTTGGTGGACTAGATACTATATGCAATTTGGCTAAGTGTAGCTTAGGCTTGCTTTGCTCAAACTAGGTTTTGCCTATTAGTTGAAAAACACTAACTTTTTCTTTGTCAAAACTTTTCCCAAGGAACCACCAATAGACATTGGGGTCCTTCACCCTTGTTCACCCACAAGTTTTTACCTAGAAATTGGGATGAGGAGATTCTTGATAGCTTCCATGTCTTTATGCTCAAGTTGTCCAATACCAGGGACATGGCTAGGTACTTAGATTCTTCCATCTGCAGAGGTTGTGCACTTTCCCCACAAGACTTGATTTTCACCAAGACAGGACCTTTCAGAAGCCTTCCCTTAGACCAAATGGACGCGTTCCAACCTATCATCCCACTACCACCAACTGTCCAAATGGCTAAGTTATTGCAACCTATGTGATCCAGGCAGAGCCCATATTGCCAAGTGGATGCACTAGAAGCTTCTTAACACTTGGCCTCTAAAATCTCTTTGTTCCTGGGTGGCTTTCCACAAGTGAGATTCACAAGGTAAACCATAGAAATGGGCCTTGTGTAACCACTCAACATAAACCATTCCTTCCATTCCACCCAGGTGTTTCATTCACTTAGTTGTTTTATTAGGCAAAACACAAGTCCAAAGACTTAGAAATATTTTCATCATAGCATGTATATTTCACCACCCTTGGTTGCTACTAGCTAGTCTAAGCATGGAATAGATAAGCATCTTAACTTAGAGATTTCCTAGCAATTCTACACTACTAGGATTTCCCAACATGGCATATAAGCAAAATATAACATGCAATACTAGCAAAATATTTCTAATGCTTAGTGGAAAACATAGGGATAAAAATATCATGAAGCACCACTTGCCTTGGTAGTTTGGAGAGTAGCTACACTCCTCACAATCACAATCACTATTGGCACCAAAATCTACACATAGAATCATAGCAACAAATCACATACAAAATAAATACAAGCAAAAATATATGGATGCATGCAACATGATATGTGATGATTTTCTAAACTCAACAAGACAAGAATACTGTTCTGGTTCATAAACAAGTTCAAAATTTGCCAAACAACATTTATTTAAACCTTAAAACATTTCTCAAATAATTTATATACACAAAATAGGCCTACACATGTTTCTGTAAATAAAACCATTTTAACAGGAACAAAACATTAAACACATTGCATATTTAGAAAGGGCTTGTTCTCCTGATTACATTGATATAAAATTCATCAAATTTGAACGTGGGAAACAAAAGTTATGGCTAAAACAAAATCAAACAACTAATAGATTCAAATTCTGTTTTTAAATCTAATTCCTAGCCACGCGTCACGCTCTGATTGGTGTGTACCAGTTCGCTCAGGATCACATCTGTGAGCCGTCAGATCTAACTTGAACGCATGGCGTTCAGAACTAATCTTACCGTTTCATTAAGTGATCTAATTACACGCGCAGGATCTAGATCCAACGGTCATCAACCAAGCGACCACAGATGGGCGGCGCTGGCGGTGGCAACTGGCGGCGGCGGCTCTGTCTACAGCGGCGCGGTGGATACAGGAGGTTCTAGGGTCGTCGGGGGTGCTTACCGGGCTCGTAGAGATGCACTGATGCTCAACCTGGCGACGGCTTGGCATGGGGCGCACGGACACGGCTGCACGGGCTCGTCGGAGTTGCTGACAGTGTCGGGCTCGGGTGGACGACAACGTTGGCGACGCTCCTGGTCACCCTAGCATGAAAAAAGGCATCAGGAGATGCGCAAGGCTACGGCGAGCACGTTCGTGTGAACCAGAGGCGAAGGGGAACAAGGGGCTCACCGAATTTAGTCGCCGAAGTTGGAGACATCGTCGGGGACTTGCTGCGCTTGATGGAGACGACGACCTAGGGCAGTATAGGATGAACAAAATACATCAAGAGAAGCGCAAAGAGGTTGTGAAGCAGTTCGCATGAACCAGAGGGGAAGGGGCGCACGAGGCTCATCGGGATTGGTCGCCGGAGTGAGCTTGTCTGCGGCGGTGCAAGGGCGATTACGGCAGCCTAGGGGCGCTCTTTGCTCGAAATCTGGGGGGAAATGGAGAGGGGCGGAGGGGGTTTAAGTAGGCGAGACGGGGGCGTGATTTACTCCTGCAATCAACGCGAATTGACGACGCGAATCAAACCAGGAAACGCACGACGTGAATTGGGGAAGAACGCGTCACCGGGGTGGAGACGATGACGCCGTGTGGGCCGCGGCTGTCAGCGAGAGAAACAGAGGGGAAGTGGGTCTTGTCTGTCAGCGACCTAGCGGGTGCGGGTGAGAGTGAATAAAACGTTTCGCTAGTTGGGCCAGATAGGTTGTTTGGATTTTTTTCTCTTTTAACCTTTTTCTTTTTCTGTTTGATTTTTCTGAAATGATTTTCAACTCCAAATCAAATGAGTTTGAATTCAAATCTTCTCTAGGTTTTTATATTGCAAACCTTGCACTCAAATGTGTGTCAAACACTACTGTTTACTCAAAACACTTTGATCAATTGGACAATAAAAATAAAACCAAGCCTTTATGTGATATATACTATAGGCATAATATTGGTTTTATTTACTCTTTTTGTTTTGAAAACTTTGCTCAAACTTTGGAAAGTGCCTAAGTTTGAATTCAAAACAAGTACTCTTCTCATTGGAAAATAGCACTAAGGCTAGAGCAAACATACATGAAATAATAAGCATATATGCTTCTGTTTTGAAATGATTTGTTTGAAATTAAATTTATATGATCATGGATGCATGGATGATATGCATGAGTTTGAAACATGATTTTAGGGATGTTACAACTCATGACTCCTAATCATCATCAGAATAACCTGCAACATCACAAGTTACAGCCACATGGGTCAATACATTGGAATAGTATTGGCAAGTGATACCTTAGTAGAACATTGGTGGACTAGATACTATATGCAATTTGGCTAAGTGTAGATTAGGCTTGCTTTGCTCAAAATATGTTTTTCCTATGTCACATCCCAAGATTTTCCAAATCTTGTAATGTGAAAATAAATGAATAAAATAAAACTTTGTTTGATTTTCAGAGCCAGAAGAAACTTTTTGAAATCAATTGGAACATCAAACCCATTTGAATTAAATAAAACCTAAAGGGATTTAAAAAGATAAACATTTAATAAAAGGAAAAATAAAAAACATTTGGAAATACTATTTTGAAACAATCAAATGAAAAGATTGTTTTCAAATGAAATAGAAGTTTATAAATAAAGAATATTTTATAAAGCCAAATTAAACCTTGGCCAAGCTTTGGAATTAAAACATTTTATTTTAATAAAATTAGCAAAGGTTTATTTAAAAATAATAAAGGATTGCTTAAATAAAATAATAAGGAATTAATATCCAAATTTTATTCAAATAAAAGGTTTTACCATTTTAATTAAAACATCAAAACTTATTAAATTATTTTAAATAGGTTTTCCAAGTATTTTATATTCTCTAATAAAACCTACTAAAGTGTTTTGGCTTTATTTCAGATTTCAAAATAAATATCTCAATAAAACAAATCCTATTGGATTTAATAATGAAAGTCTATTTAATTTAATTATTAATGGACCTTAAAATAAAAGGTTATTTTGTTTTAAACAAGTTTTCCAAATATTCCTTATTTCCAAATAAAATCTACTGATTTGGTTTTGAAAGTGTTTGGATTTCAAATGAGGATTTTATTAAATAATCAAACCCTATTTGATTAAATAAATAAAGGTCCATTTTACTTATTTAAGGAATGAAAATATTATTTTAGTTTGGAGTGTTGGTTTATGTTGATGAACAGAACCAAAAACACAATGCAAAGTTTAATGAGTGTTTGAATTGTTTGAATGATTGAATAAGTTGATTGAAATTCAAAACATAAATCAGAAATAGAAAAAGAAAAGGTTACAGAATAAAAAAAATGGAATTGGATCTCACCCAACCCAGCAGCCCACTAAAGCCCAGAAGCAGCCCAGCTCCTCCCCCCGAAGAAAAACGTTTACTCACTCGAACTCATACCCACTAAGCCAATGACTGGTGGACCACTTCTCCCTCTCGTTTCTCGCTGACAGCAAGACCCCACCCCTCCAGCTCATCTTCTTCCTCCTCGCGTTTAACTTGCCACCATTGCTGCCATTGATTCTCCGGTTGAATACACCTAAATGCAGCATTAATCTCTCGCCGTGATCACGCTGTCTTAATCGCCTCGCCCTTCTCCTCCTTTCCCCTCAGAACTCATTCGACCAGTGCCACCAGGCTGCTCGGAATTTCTCTGGCACCGCCACTGCTCCGGCCACCGTCCCCAGCTAATTCCGGCCAACAGACGCTGCCCCTCACCTCCCCAACCACACGAACTTACTCCCCACTCCCAGACGCTCCTCTCTGTACCCTCCTTTCAACCGCGGGCGCCCAGAGCATCGACTTCGACAACATCTGACCACGCCGCCGCGTCTGCCTCACTGTGAGGAAGTCCCCTGGTAAACACCGACCGCCCCGTGCTCTCTCGTTCATGCTCCTACACTCGCCACACTCGACTGCGTCTAATCGTGTACTCGTTTTCCCTCGGGGCGAACCACAGCTCCACCCACGACGAGCTCCAGGACCATCTGACGCCGACCACGTCTCCGGCGAGCAATTAATCACAACTTCGCGTGCCCCTCGTCGAACCAGCAGCACGTTGAGCATCGCCGTGACCCCCTGAGCCCGGTGAGCATCTCCCCTTTCTCCCTCACCTCCTGTAGCATCGGCACCGTCGTCGACCGACAGCTCCGCCGCCAATAGCCACCGTAGCGCCGCCCATCTGCGGCTGGTGAGCCTAGCACCGTTAGATTGTAATCGTATGGCCACGATAGAACTTAACTGAAGCGGTAAGTAGCCTCTGCGCGCCGCACGATTTAACTTAAATCCAACGACTGTCGTCGCGTGATCCAGCCGAACCGGTATCGCCCAGTAATATAACGCCGCGTGTCACCTAATTGGTTTAAAAACAAATTTGAAAACAGAATTATTTGCAAACTTCAAACCCCTGTAACTTTCAAACGACACGTCCACATTTTGCAAACTTTATATCGTTCAATTCAGGAGAGCAAGACCTAGCCAACCATACCCTTGGTTTTGCAGATAGTATCTGTTAGTTTGCTTGTTTTTGCAAATTCATTTGTGAGCTTGTTTAGATTAGAAAAATTGTTTAAAATTTTTTTAGGGTTAAAACCTTTGCAAAACGGTTTATTGTGACCTTACTGACCCTAGTAACCAACCCTTGGTGTTAAAAATGATTTTGGTAAAATTTAGGTTGAATTACTTGACTTAGCCATTTTCTAGCCAAATAAAAAGAATGGTTTTTGTTATAAAAATGTTTATGGAAAGAAAACCTTAATAAAATGGTTTGATCAAACCCACTGACCCAAAACACCAAGTTTTGCAAATTAGCAAACTCATTTGGTGAACAACTTAATAGTTTTGCCTTGATAAAAACATTTTTCACCACATGAAATGATGAATGGATTTAAAAATGGTTTTTGGGCAAAACCCTCTAACTAATGACTTTGCCATTTTGTTAAATGACCAATTTGGAACTTACAAAGTCTAGAAACCTAGTGGAGACCACCTTTGCAATTAGAACCATCTTTTGCATGCTTACATGCATTTCTATGACTTTGTCATTTTATGTGTTGTTTTGCTTGATTGGTAGATTGAGTTTGTGCCTTGCTTGATTGATTTGTAGAGACTTGAAGAGTGTGATTGTTGCAAAGATCAATAAGTGAACCTATACTCTACCAAAAAGGCAAGTGATGCTTCATACCTTTTTGTCCCATTACTTTCTCTATGCATTAGTGATTTTGCTAAGTAAACTTGCATGGATTTTGCTAAGTATAGATCTTGCTATAGGAAAACCTAGTAGATGAATCCTTAGTAGGATTTCCTAAGTTAAGTTTCCTATTACTACCAAGCTTAGCCTAGCTAATAGAAAACATGGGTGGAAAATATATTCACACTATGGAAAAATATTCTAAGTCTGAGGACTTATGTTTTGTTTAATAAAACAACTAAGTTAATGAATCACCTGGGTGGAATGGAAGGATTGGGATATGTTGAGTGGTTCACAAGGCCATGGACTTGGATTGTGTATCTCACTTGTGGATGGCCACCCAGGAAACAAAGGGATTTGAGATGTCAAATGTCGAGAAGCTTCAAGTGCAACCACTTGGCAATATGGGCTCTGCCATGATCATATAGGTTGCAAGAACCTAGCCATATGGACAGTGGGTGGTAGTGTTTGATAGGTTGGAGCGCGTCCATTTTGTTCTAAGGGAAGGCTTCTGAAAGATCTTGTCTTGGGAAACCAAGTCTTGTGGGGAAAGTGCACCACCTCTGCAGAGTGTAAAATCTAAGTACTTAGCCATGTCCCTGGTAAAGGACAATTTGAGCATCAAGACATGGAAGCAATCAAGAATCTCATCATTCAAATTTCTAAAGTTAAAACTTGTGGATTGAACAAGGGTTGTTTGAATTCTTCAATCATTGATGGAGAGATGGCTTGGTACAAGGATCTTGAAATCTTTGATTCAGGAAATGATTTTGTCAAGCAAAAACTTAGTATTTTCAAAATGTTAAGGAAAATCTACTTTGAGCAATGCAAGCCTCAACTCCACTTAGCCAAATGCATATAGATATTAGACTCCATTATACTACCATAGTATCACTTGCCAATACAATTCAAATGTATTGACCTTTGTGGCTGTAACTTGTATGTTGCAGGTTTAATTGTTTAGAGTGAAGATTGTTTGATTAGGATTACAAAGTCTACAACCAACATCTGCCTGTGGCACTTTGAAGATGAAGGACCCCATGATTATTGTTATTCCGCTGCAATGTAATGTAATAGCCTAATGAGCTATGTTTGATGTAATAAAATTATGTTATTCCTGGTTATAAAGTTATATTATGACCCTTGTTTCTTGATATTACATCTAAACTGTGGATGCTAGCTATTGATCCAGGGACTAGCATTGTAAAACACAGGAGGCTCTATCTTATCTAAGATTGGGTCCTCTACAGATGGTATCAGAGCATTGTGTTGCCTGTAGGATTTGTAAACCTAGGATTGGACAAAAACCCTTAGAAAAATAGGAGTTGTATTTGTTCAAAAACTTATTTACAAAAACAATTGTAAACTCTTTACTCAACCATTTTGGTTTCAACTCTACATCTCTTCTATTTCAAACTTGATGGAAAAACCTACCCATGGCAAAAGACTACACCATATGCAAAGGACTTCTTCAACTTCTTCAACTCTAATGACTTCAACATTTTCAACTCTAATGACTTCAACATCTTCAGCATGTTCACCAAGGACTTCCAACTTGGATACCACTAAGGACTACAAGTGAAACAAGGAAATCTTACTCAAGATTTAGAGACTAAGGAATGCAAAATAAGAAGGAGCCATCGATAACTTTGAAGTATTGTTACCAAGAGTTTTTCTCAAAGAAACCATGATCTCATACAAGAAGAATCAAGAAGGAAGGAAAGACCAAAAGTGAACCATATAGATGGACCACCATAATTTAGTTAAGTCAAAACCACCAACTTATGTGGTGTAACAAAAATATTTTGTTGCCTAAGTATGTGCTTGAACTTGTTTGAGTGAAATGATTGTTGTGATTGCATGCACATTGTTTGTGTGAATTGTGATGTGTGTGATTAGAAATAATTCCTTAGAAATATCTTGCCTATTCTAATCTCCTTTCAACCCAAACAGATGACTACTCTAAGAAACTCCAACATCAAGGTTGATGACAACAACAACAACCAAGAGGACAGCATGAGAGAACTTATAGTAACTCAAAACCAGTTGAGCCAAGAGACAACTCAGCTTTTAGCCAACAACAATGGACTAGACCCAGCCATACAAAGGATTTTGAAATTTCAATCCCAATTGTTGCAAGGATTGGTGACTCAAGTGATCAACATGGGAGAAAACTTTTCCCAAGGAGCTAATGACAACAAGGATGACAAAGATGTTATTCTAGAAGGAACCCAAGCTAGCAATTTTTTTAGAGACAAGGATCATGCATCCAAGGAACATGAAGATCAATGTCCCAAGAAGAGAGAAAGATCTTCCACCTATGAAGAACATGAACTAGAAGAAATCCTAGCTTTGGAGAGACCCAAGAAGAAGAAGAAATGCCCCAACACTAGCAAGAAGGATATTACACAAGTGCAATGTTTCAAATGCAAAGAGATGGGACACTATGCCAATGAATGCCCAGAAAAGGAGAAGAGCCAAGAAAGCAAACAAAGGCTAGTGAAACCCAAGGAAAAGAAAGATATTAGCCAAGTGATGTGCAAACACTGCAAAGAGTTAGGACATTATGCAAACAACTGTCCAGAAAAGATGAAGCATAAGATAAACCAGCCTATGAGGGATCTCAGCCTTGTCACATGTTTCAAATGCAAGGAACTAGGCCACTATGCAAACAATTGTCCAGAAAGGATGGAGAACAAGTTAAACAAGTCTATGAAGGATCTCAACCTTGGCCCATGAGTCAAGTGTGGAAACCAAGGACACAATGCAAAGTTTGCTTAGAGAAGTTTTCCCAGGATCCCAAGAAGGACAAGATGTAATTTTTGTTTGAAAATTTTTAAGGGTGGTGGTACCCTAGTTGTTTTGAACTTGCTTGTAACCCCAGCCTCCCCAAATCTCGGGACGAGATTTATTTTAAGGGTGGTAGCCTGTCACATCCCAAGATTTTCCAAATCTTGTAATGTGAAAATAAATGAATAAAATAAAACTTTGTTTGATTTTCAGAGCCAGAAGAAACTTTTTGAAATCAATTGGAACATCAAAACCATTTGAATTAAATAAAACCTAAAGGGATTTAAAAAGATAAACATTTAATAAAAGGAAAAATAAAAAACATTTGGAAATACTATTTTGAAACAATCAAATGAAAAGATTGTTTTCAAATGAAATAGAAGTTTATAAATAAAGAATATTTTATAAAGCCAAATTAAACCTTGGCCAAGCTTTGGAATTAAAACATTTTATTTTAATAAAATTAGCAAAGGTTTATTTAAAAATAATAAAGGATTGCTTAAATAAAATAATAAGGAATTAATATCCAAATTTTATTCAAATAAAAGGTTTTACCATTTTAATTAAAACATCAAAACTTATTAAATTATTTTAAATAGGTTTTCCAAGTATTTTATATTCTCTAATAAAACCTACTAAAGTGTTTTGGCTTTATTTCAGATTTCAAAATAAATATCTCAATAAAACAAATCCTATTGGATTTAATAATGAAAGTCTATTTAATTTAATTATTAATGGACCTTAAAATAAAAGGTTATTTTGTTTTAAACAAGTTTTCCAAATATTCCTTATTTCCAAATAAAATCTACTGATTTGGTTTTGAAAGTGTTTGGATTTCAAATGAGGATTTTATTAAATAATCAAACCCTATTTGATTAAATAAATAAAGGTCCATTTTACTTATTTAAGGAATGAAAATATTATTTTAGTTTGGAGTGTTGGTTTATGTTGATGAACAGAACCAAAAACACAATGCAAAGTTTAATGAGTTTTTGAATTGTTTGAATGATTGAATAAGTTGATTGAAATTCAAAACAGAAATCAGAAATAGAAAAAGAAAAGGTTACAGAATAAAAAAAATGGAATTGGATCTCACCCAACCCAGCAGCCCACTAAAGCCCAGAAGCAGCCCAGCTCCTCCCCCGAAGAAAAACGTTTACTCACTCGAACTCATACCCACTAAGCCAATGACTGGTGGACCACTTCTCCCTCTCGTTTCTCGCTGACAGCAAGACCCCACCCCTCCAGCTCATCTTCTTCCTCCTCGCGATTAACTCTCCACCGTTGCTGCCATTGATTCTCCAGTTGAATACACCTAAATGCAGCATTAATCTCTCGCCGTGAGCACGCTGTCTTAATCGCCTCGCCCTTCTCCTCCTTTCCCCTCAGAACTCATTCGACCAGTGCCACCAGGCTGCTCGGAATTTCTCTGACACCGCCACTGCTCCGGCCACCGTCCCCAGCTAATTCTGGCCAACAGACGCTGCCCCTCACCTCCCCAACCACACGAACTTACTCCCCACTCCCAGACGCTCCTCTCTGTACCCTCCTTTCAACCGCGGGCGCCCAGAGCATCGACTTCGACAACATCTGACCGCGCCGCCGCGTCTGCCTCACTGCGAGGAACTCCCCTGGTAAACACCGACCGCCCCGTGCTCTCTCGTTCATGCTCCTACACTCGCCACACTCGACTGCGTCTAATTGTGTACTCATTTTCCCTCGGGGCGAACCACAGCTCCACCCACGACGAGCTCCAGGACCATCTGACGCCGACCACGTCTCCGGCGAGCAATTAATCACAACTTCGCGTGCCCCTCATCGAACCAGCAGCACGTTGAGCATCGCCGTGACCCCCTGAGCCTGGTGAGCATCTCCCCTTTCTCCCTCACCTCCTGTAGCATCGGCACCGTCGTCGACCGACAGCTCCGCCGCCAGTAGCCACCGTAGCGCCGCCCATCTGTGGCTGGTGAGCCTAGCACCGTTAGATTGTAATCGTATGGCCACGATAGAACTTAACTGAAGCGGTAAGTAGCCTCTGTGCACCGCACGATTTAACTTAAATCCAACGGCTGTCGTCGCGTGATCCAGCCGAACCGGTATCGCCCAGTAATATAACGCCGTGTGTCACCTAATTGGTTTAAAAACAAATTTGAAAACAGAATTATTTGCAAACTTCAAACCCCTGTAACTTTCAAACCACACGTCCACATTTTGCAAACTTTATATCGTTGAATTCAGGAGAGCAAGACCTAGCCAACCATACCCTTGGTTTTGCAGATAGTATCTGTTAGTTTGCTTGTTTTTGCAAATTCATTTGTGATCTTGTTTAGATTAGAAAAATTGTTTAAAATTTATTTTAGGGTTAAAACCTTTGCAAAATGGTTTATTGTGACCTTACTGACCCTAGTAACCAACCCTTGGTGTTAAAAATGATTTTGGTAAAATTTAGGTTGAATTACTTGACTTAGCCATTTTCTAGCCAAATAAAAAGAATGGGTTTTGTTATAAAAATGTTTATGGAAAGAAAACCTTAAGAAAATGGTTTGATCAAACCCACTGACCCAAAACACCAAGTTTTGCAAATTAGCAAACTCATTTGGTGAACAACTTAATAGTTTTGCCTTGATAAAAACATTTTTCACCACATGAAATGATGAATGGATTTAAAAATGGTTTTTGGGCAAAACCCTCTAACTAATGACTTTGCCATTTTGTTAAATGACCAATTTGGAACTTACAAAGTCTAGAAACCTAGTGGAGACCACCTTTGCAATTAGAACCATATTTTGCATGCTTACATGCATTTCTATGACTTTGTCATTTTATGTGTTGTTTTGCTTGATTGGTAGATTGAGTTTGTGCCTTGCTTGATTGATTTGTAGAGACTTGAAGAGTGTGATTGTTGCAAAGATCAATAAGTGAACCTATACTCTACCAAAAAGGCAAGTGATGCTTCATACCTTTTTGTCCCATTACTTTCTCTATGCATTAGTGATTTTGCTAAGTAAACTTGCATGGATTTTGCTAAGTATAGATCTTGCTATAGGAAAACCTAGTAGATGAATCCTTAGTAGGATTTCCTAAGTTAAGTTTCCTATTACTACCAAGCTTAGCCTAGCTAATAGAAAACATGGGTGGAAAATATATTCACACTATGGAAAAATATTCTAAGTCTGAGGACTTATGTTTTGTTTAATAAAACAACTAAGTTAATGAATCACCTGGGTGGAATGGAAGGATTGGGATATGTTGAGTGGTTCACAAGGCCATGGACTTGGATTGTGTATCTCACTTGTGGATGGCCACCCAGGAAACAAAGGGATTTGAGATGTCAAATGTCGAGAAGCTTCAAGTGCAACCACTTGGCAATATGGGCTCTGCCATGATCATATAGGTTGCAAGAACCTAGCCATATGGACAGTGGGTGGTAGTGTTTGATAGGTTGGAACGCGTCCATTTTGGTCTAAGGGAAGGCTTCTGAAAGATCTTGTCTTGGGAAACCAAGTCTTGTGGGGAAAGTGCACCACCTCTGCAGAGTGTAAAATCTAAGTACTTAGCCATGTCCCTAGTAAAGGACAATTTGAGCATCAAGACATGGAAGCAATCAAGAATCTCATCATTCAAATTTCTAAAGTTAAAACTTGTGGATTGAACAAGGGTTGTTTGAATTCTTCAATCATTGATGGAGAGATGGCTTGGTACAAGGATCTTGAAATCTTTGATTGAGGAAATAATTTTGTCAAGCAAAAACTTAGTATTTTCAAAATGTTAAGGAAAATCTATTTTGAGCAATGCAAGCCTCAACTCCACTTAGCCAAATGCATATAGATATTAGACTCCATTATACTACCATAGTATCACTTGCCAATACAATTCAAATGTATTGACCTTTGTGGCTGTAACTTGTATGTTGCAGGTTTAATTGTTTATAGTGAAGATTGTTTGATTAGGATTACAAAGTCTACAACCAACATCTGCCTGTGGCACTTTGAAGATGAAGGACCCCATGATTATTGTTATTCCGCTGCAATGTAATGTAATAGCCTAATGAGCTATGTTTGATGTAATAAAATTATGTTATTCCTGGTTATAAAGTTATATTATGACCCTTGTTTCTTGATATTACATCTAAATTGTGGATGCTAGCTATTGATCCAGGGACTAGCATTGTAAAACATAGGAGGCTCTATCTTATCTAAGATTGGGTCCTCTACATCCTATCAGTTGAAAACACTAAGTTTTTCTTTGTCAAAACTTTTCCCAAGGAACCACCAATAGACATTGGGGTCCTTCACCCTTGTTCAACCACAAGTTTTACTGAGAAATTGGGATGAGGAGATTCTTTATAGCTTCCATGTCTTGATGCTCAAGTTGTCCAATACCAGGGACATGGCTAGGTACTTAGATTCTTCCATCTGCAGAGGTTGTGCACTTTCCCCCACAAGACTTGATTTTCACCAAGACAGGACCTTTCAGAAGCCTTCCCTTAGACCAAATGGACGCGTTCCAACCTATCATCCCACTACCACCAACTGTCCAAATGGCTACGTTATTGCAACCTATGTGATCCAGGCAGAGCCCATATTGCCAAGTGGCTGCACTAGAAGCTTCTTAACATTTGGCCTCACAAATCCCTTTGTTCCTGGGTGGCTTTCCACAAGTGAGATACACAAGGTAAACCATAGAAATGGGCCTTGTGTAACCACTCAACATAAACCATTCCTTCCATTCCACCCAGGTGTTTCATTCACTTAGTTGTTTCATTAAGCAAAACACAAGTCCAAAGACTTAGAAATATTTTAACCTAGCATGAATATTTCACCACCCTTGGTTGCTACTAGATAGGCTAAGCATGGCATATATTAACTTAGAAACTTCTAGCATTTCTACAACTACTAGGATTTCCCAAGCATTGCATATAAAGACCAAAATTTATCCATGGAAGTCTAGCAAAATATTTCTAATGCATAATTGAAAAACATAGGTATAAAATCATGAAGCACCACTTGGCTTGGTAGTTTGGAGAGTAGCTACAATCCTCACAATCACAATCACTATTTGCACCAAAATCTACACATAAAATGGTAACACCAAATCACAAACAAAATATATACAAGCAAAAATATATGGATGTATGCAATATGATATGTGATGATTTTCTATACCAAACATGACAAGTGCACAGTACTGGTTCAAAAACAAGTTCAAAACTTGCCAAACCATCTTTATTTGAACACTAATATACTTCTCAAATAATTAATATACACAAAATAGGCCTACACATGTTTCTGTGAAAATAACCATTTTAACAGAAACAAAATATTAAACACATTGCATATATGGAAAGGGCTTTCTCTCCTGATTTCATTGATATAAAATTCATCAAATTTGGACATGGGAATCAAAAGTTATGATTAAAACAAAATCAAACAACTAATAGATCTAATTTCAAATTTTAAAACGAAACCTGTACCACGCGGCGCTATCTTACTGGCTGGTACCGCTTCGCGCTGGATCACGCTTCTGAGCCGTTGGATCTAACTTAATCGCATGGCTCTGATTGAAACTTACCGCTTCACCTACGATCTATCGTGACCACTAGATCTAAATCTAACGGCGCTCAGCGTTTGACCAACAAGTGGCGGCGCTGGCGGTGGCGACAGGCGGCGGCGCACTCTGACAGTGGCAGTGCCGGCGAACTAGGTCGCACGGCGAGGTGGGAGGATTCTCACCAGAACCGCAGTGACGAGGAGAAGCTCGACGTGTCCTTGGTTGGCGAAGGGGCTCTCAGAGTCGTCGCGGATTGCTCGTCGGAGTAGTCTCTGGCGGCTGTGGCTTCTGTTCATCGACATTGGCGACGTTCTGGGCCACGCTAAGACAAGGGGAGGGTACCGTTAGATGCGTAGGACGCTGGGGATCTTACGCGTATCAAACAGAGAGCGAGGGGAGGCTGGAACTTACGGGGAAAAGGTCGCCGGAGTTCACGCAGAAGCGGCGAAGCTCAGTCGTTGACGTTGCCGAGGCTATAGGCCATGCGCGAGCAAACGGAAAGTTTCAGTAGATGCGCATGGAGATGTAAAGCAAGCCAGTATGAACCATAGACAAAGGGGCGCGCAGTGCTCACCGGAATTCGACGATGAACTCGTCGGAGCAGTGGGTGGTTCGGGGTCGATTCTGAGCAGCCTAGGGGCAGAGAGGGGGAAAACTGGGGGAAAAGGAGAGGGGGTCGCAGGCGATTAAGTACGCAAGGTCGGGGAGGAAATTACTCAAGCAATCAATCGAATTGAAGCGTGGTTTAATCACCAGAAACAGCCGGCGTAATTTGGGGAAGAAGGGGTCGCAGGGTGGAGACGACGACAGTCGAGTGGGCCGCGGTTGTCAGTGAGAGAAACAGAGGGGAGGTGGGGACAGGCGGTCAGTCACTCGGTGGGTTCGTTTGCGAGTAAAGAAAAACGGTTCGCGGGAGGGTTGCTGGGCTAGCTGGGCCTGGTTGGGCCAGATTAGGTTGTTTGCTTTTTTTTCTCTTTATTCCATTTCTTTTTCTGTTTGATTTTCTAAAATGATTTTCAAACCTCATTTCAAATCAGTTTGATTTCAAACTTTCTCTGGTCTTTTGTACAGTGAACTTTGTACCCAAATATGTGTCAAACACATCTGTTCACTCAAACCTACTTGGGTCATTTGAAAAATAAAATAAAAGCAAGCCTTTGGAAGATATAATAAAAGGCATAAACTTTGGTTTTATTTCATGCTTGTTTTGAAACTTGGCTCAAGCCTTTGAAATCACTTAAGTTAGGATTTTAAACAATACTGAGTGAATATTAGTACCTTTCTCAATAGCAAGTAGCACAAAGGCTAGAGCATTCATACATAAAATAATGAGCACATATGCTCTTGTTTTAAAATGATTTTGAAATGAAATCCTATATGATCATGGATGCATGGATGATATGCATGAGTTTTTGAAACATGATTTTAGGGATGTTACACTCAGTGTCGAGCTACGGTAAATGATAGAGAATCTATGATCAAAGTGCCTTATGCCTCGACCATAGGATCTATCATGTATGCCATGCTATGTACTAGACCGGATGTGTCCAATGCTCTTAGTTTGACGAGAAGATACCAAAGTGATACAGGAGTGGAACACTGGACAGCCGTGAAGAACATCCTAAAGTATTTAAATAGAACTAAAGAAATGTTCTTAGTCTATGGAGGTGATGAACAGCTCGTCGTAAAAGGTTACATCGATGCTAGTTTCGACACCGACAAGGATGATTCTAAATCTCAGATAGGATACGTTTATATTTTGAATGGAGGAGCTGTGAGCTGGAGAAGCTGCAAGCAAAGCGTGATCGCGGGATCTATACTAGAAGCGGAATACATGGCTGCTGCAGAAGCGTCAAGTGAAGGATTTTGGATCAGGAACTTCATCACTGAGATTGGTGTGGTTCCAAGTGCCTTGGACCCACTAGAGATATTGTGTGACAACACTGGCGCCATAGCACTGGCTAAGGAACCAAGATATCATCTAAAGACCAAGCATATCAACCGCAAGTTTCATATAATTCGAGATTATATAACAGATGGAGATCTGAAGATTAGCAAAGTACATCCGTTGACTAAACCTCTTCCTCGAGCAAAACATGATCAACACCTTAGTGCCATGGGTGTTAGATTGTTGCCAGATGTAAACTAGATTATTGACTCTAGTACAAGTGGGAGACTGTTGGAATTATGCCCTAGAGGCAATAATAAAGATGTTATTATTATAATTCTTGTTCATGATAAAGTTTATATTCCATGCTAGAATTGTATTAAGCGGAAACTTTGATACTTGTGTGGTTTATGAACAACGCCGTGTCCCTAGTACGCCTCTATGGACTAGATCATTGATTAATGATGGTTAAGGTTTCCTAACCATAGACATGAGTTGTCAATTAATAATGAGATCATATCATTGGGAGAATGATATGATGGACAGACCCAAATCAAGCAGAGCAATTAGATCGTGTCATCGTGTTCATCTTTGCGAAGCTTTTTCTTATGTCAAATATTGTATTCCTTAGACCATGAGATAATGCAACTCCCATGTATCGTAAGAAAGCTTTGAGGTCATCAAACGTCATTCTATGAAAGGGTGATCATAAAGGTGTCACTCAGGTGATCGGAAAGTACTTGTTGGGTTGTATGTATCGAGATGGGATTTGTCCCTCCAAAGTCGGAGAGATATACTTCGGGCCCACTCGGTAATCGATATCAACACCACTTGCAAGCACGTGGTTAAGGAGTTAATCACAAAGTGATATCGTATTACGGAACGAGTAAAGTACTTGCTGTGAACGAGATTGAACTAGGTATGCCGATACCGACGATACAATCTCGGGCAAGTAAAATATCGCGTGACAAAGGGTATATATATATGGGATTAATTGAATCCTGGCATCGTGGTTCATCCGATATGATCATCGATGAGTATGTGGGAGTCAATATGGGTTTCCAGACCCCGCTGTTGATTATTCATAGAAGATCATGTCTCCATATTCTCGAACCCATAGGGTCACACACTTAACGTGTCTCGACGCTAGGATAGAATGGATAATTGGTTTATGATTTTTTGTTCGGAGTCTCAGATGAGATCTAGGACATCACGAGAGGTTCCGGAATGGTCCGGAGAATAAGATTCATATAAGGGAAAGTAGTTTTTGGATTTCGGAATTGTTTCGGATTGTTCGGTATTGTACCGGAATCTTCTAGAACCTTCCGGAGTGGGAACAACGTGGCCCCACTTGTCGGGAGGGGCATGGGCCTATGAGGGAGTGCCCTGACCGCATTGGGCCAGGGGAACAAAGCCCCATAGGCCCAGCCGGCCAAACCCTAGGGGAAACCTTCTAGAAGGAGGGGGAAAACTTGCCCCCCACTCCAACCCTTAGGGCCGCCGCCCTCGGGATTGGAGGAGGGGCCAAGGGGGCTGGCTAGCCCCCTATATATAGAGGGCAGGGGCGCAGCCCTCCCCCCACTCCTTCAACCCTATCCGCCATACTTCTGCCCTCCAGATCTCTCTCTCTCCCGACTGCGCGTAGGCGAAGCCCTGCCGCAGAAACTCTCCACCTTTGCACCACGCCGTCGTGTTGTAGATCCAATTTATCTCTCCACCCCACTTGCTGGACCGAGGAAGGAGGAGACGTCGAGGTGTCGTACGTGTGCATCTCTCGGAGGCATCGCCACTAGCGGCGTTGGATCGGATCGGATCGCGAGGAGGAGAAGCTAGTACGACTACATCAACCATGTTCCGTTGAATGTTCCGCTGTTCGAATCTTCAAGGGTATGAAGATCTCATCTATTCCCCCTCGTTGTTTGCATCTCCTAGATTAGATCTTGGCTTTCCTGTTCGCATCCGTAGAATTTTTTTGATTTACTATGTTGCAAAACCCTTCAAAATGGTCTCCTTATTAGCAAGGTGGATAACCACATCAATGTCCTCAATCTCACAAGGACCAATCTCATGCATAATTTCCCTGTAAAGCTCATAAGGAATAGCACTAGAACTAGCACCAATATCACATAAACCATAGTAGCAATGATCACCAATTTTAACAGAAAGCATAGGAACACTAGCTTTTCTAGCCTTACTAGGATGAGAGATAATATTAGAAGCGTCTTCACAGAAGACAATGTGCTCATCCTCTATATTTCTAGTGATAGTTTCTTTCACAATGGCTACCACAGGTTCATCACTCAAATGCTTACCAGGCTCCACAGTTTTCATTGTACCTTTGTTATTTGCACTAATAATCATAGAATACTCCTTTACCTTAGTTGGGAAAGGCATTTTCTCAACATGAGGTTCAGCCACAATATGATTAGTAGTACAAACTTGAGTACTTCTAACTGGAGCATGATTAATAACACCTTTATAAGGAGCATGGTACTTATTCCACTTCTTCTTGGGAATTTCAATGTAAGAGGCAAAGGCCTTAAAACAGTTGGCAATACTTTGGGAATCAAGACCAAACTCATTGCTAATATCACAGAAGTTGTCAGTCCCCATAAAAGATTTAATGCATTCATAATCATAGTTTATACCTGACTTTCTTCCTTTGTCATTCTCCTAAGCTTTAGTGTTCTCTTGAATATGGTCTAGAAGGTCCCATTTAGCTTCTTCCTTCATACTTGTGAATGATCTAGCACAAGAAGCATCTAGTAAATCTTTATCATGAAGTAAAGCCTAGCATAAAAGTTATTGAGAATAATATTGTTGGGGAGTTCATGAACAGGACATTTAAGCATTAGTAACTTCAATCTCCCCCAAGCTTGAGCTGTACTCTCCCCATAAAGAGGCCAAAAGTTATATATATAAGATTTCTATCCTTATGAATATCACTGGGAGGATAAAATTTAGAGTAAAAGAGAGATGACATCTCCTCCCATTCCATGGATTGTCCATTCTTCAGCAGCTTATACCATTCTTCAGCTCTCCCTTTCAAGGATATGGAGAGCAACTTCTTCTTCACCTGTTTAGTTGTGATACCTGCACACTTAAACAACCCGCATAATTCATGGATAAAAAGCAAGTGATCACCGGGATGGACAGTTCCATCCCCAAAATAATAATTATCCATAACACGATTAACAATACTTGTAGGTATCTTAAAAGGATCTATCTCAACAGGAGGTGGTTCATCTACTACCCTAGCAGTGGTAGTAGTTTTACCAAACAGAAAACCAAGTGGGTTATCCATATTGGAAACAAAGTAACAAGCAGTAACAAGAGAAATACTCACAGTGAAAGTTTCCCTTACCAGTTCCACTCTTCAATAGCGCTTCACTCCACGGCAACGACGCCAAAAAATAGTCTTGATGACCCACAAATATAGGGGGTGTATCGTAGTACTTTTGATAAATAGGAGTGTCGATCCCAACGAGGAGCAGAAGGTGTTGAACAGTGGTATGGAGCAGGAAATCCCTGTGAATACTTAGAAAATGGATTTTTAGTGGTTTTCTGACAAGGCAACAAAACAAGGAGCAAGTAACAGAAGTAACGAACAAATGGAGCAAGTGGCCCAATCCTTTCTTAGCAAAGGATAAGCCGGTGGAAATACTTATAAGGACCAAACGTTCTCGAGGACACATGGGAATTCTGTCAAGTGCTTTCGCTTCAAATAGCTGAGTACTCTTCTTTGGTGTTTGTAAGTGTTGTGTGGGTGAACCTGTGCTAACATACCGCTCTTACTAGGACTAATACATACTTGTGATTAAACCCCCTGCAAACATCCGTAACTACAGGAAAGTAATTAAGATATAAATCTAACCACAGCCTTAAACTCTGAGATCCTACGCTCCCTTGTGCAAAGGTGTCCTAACGGGGGTTCAGGTTTTTGTCACTCCGGCAACCCCACGATTAGTAGCCAAATAGACAATGAATTCCCCTAGGCCCATAAATCATGAAGTGTCATGTAGTCGACGTTCACATGACACCACTAGAAGAATAGCACCACAACTTAAATACTAAACCATTGAATAATAAATCATCACAGATTCACAACTAACAACATGACTTCTCCGATGTCCTCAAGAACTAAACGAACTACTCAAAAGACATCATATGGATCAAGATCAAAGATGATATGATAATGGATAACAATCTGAACATAAACAATAATCCAATGGTTCCACTTACAAGCATAAACTACAATAGCAATCAACACCGGAAAAGTTTCCCCTAAGAACTAAAGCAATATCCAACACAATTGTTACAGCGGGACGGAGTGATGGTGATGGTGCTAGTGGAGATGATGGTGTGGATAATGATGATGATGATCCCGATGAAGCCTAGCTTGATGACGGTGTTGATGGCGACGGTCTCCCCGCTCCGGGAAGGAATTCCCCCGGCAGAAATCTGTTTGCTGGAGAGATCTTTCTCTCTCAGTGTTTTCTGCCCCCCAGAGATGGTGGAAATTTATATGTGGTCGCTCCCCGAGCCTTAGGGTTCTGAAGGGAAGATATAGGCGAAGGGGCGGAGTCGGAGGCAGGGCAGGTGGGCCACACCTGCCCTAGGCGTGGGGTCAGGTGGGCCCGCGCCTAGGGGGTGTGGCCCCCCTAAGGCCCATCTCCATCCCTCCTTCTGGCTTCCTTCGTCTTCTGGAAAAAAATATGTTTCCATATTTTTCTGATCTTCGCAAAATTGCACCGAAACGCCTTCTTTTCCATCGGAATCTAGACTCTGGCAGTCCATCCTCCAGGAATCATCCAACATGTATAAACAGATGGAAAGGCCATAAGTAATACCTCAGAATAAGACAAATATCAATGAATAGAGGTAAATTATGATATAGAAAGGTGATGCAAATTGGGCGTATCAATACATCATATGAAGCAAATGTGTTCGTGAAATTTCTTTTATCGCACTCAGTTTTCAACTGAATTGCTTGAGGAAAAGCAATAAGCTAAGCTTGGGGGATTTGATACGTCCAAAACGTATCTACTTTCTCAAACACTTTTGCTATTGTTTCTCCTCTAAACTTGTGTGATTTGGATACAACTAATACGGACTGACACTGTTTTCAGCAGAACTACCTTGGTGTCTTGTTTTTGTGTAGAAAACCAACTATCGGGAAAAATCCTGGAAAATATGCCAAAAATTATATTTCACCAGAATATCCACGGAGCCAGAAGACGAGACGGAGAAGGGGCCTGGGGGGCCCACACCCCTGCCAGGCGTGGGCCCACCACTGGCCGCGCCTAGGGGGGCACCACAGGCACCCCCTCGGCCTCCCTCTGCACCTATAAGTTGCCTCTCGACCTAAAAACTGAGGGGGTTCGATAGTTTTCTAGAAAGAGTTCCGCTTCGCCGCCGCCACCAGAAACCAAGATTCGGATCCAGAAACTCTGTTCTGGCACCCTGCCGGGATGGGGAATTTGGAGAGGATCATCGACATCGTCATCACGAACGCATCTCCATCAACCACCAATGTTTTCCTCATCTATGAGTGAGTAATCCCCCGCTGTAGGCTTGGGGTGGTAGGGATTGGAGGAGTTCTATCATGTAATCGAATAAGATCTGTTAGGGCATAGTGCCTAGTATCTCTATTAGTGCTATTTGACTTTGTTGCAACTTGTTGTGCTTAATGATTGTCACTAGGGCCCGAGTGCCATGATCTCAGATCTGAACTTATTATTGAATCATTATGATAGTATTGTTTGTGATCTTATCTGCAAGTTGTGTACACATATCATTGTCCGGATCCAAAGGCCCCAAAGTGACAATAATTGGGATAACCGGAGGGGATGGCTGTGGTGTGAGGATCACATGTGTTCACAGAGTGTTAATGCTTTGCTTCGGTGCTCTATTAAAAGGAGCACCTTAATTGTCAGTAGTTCCCTAGAGGCCCCGCTGCCACAGGCTGGCTGGACAGAAGATGTTGTGCAAGTTCTCATTGCGAGCACGTATGACTATATTTGGAGCACATGCCTAGGATTGTTTAGTACTTGTATGCTTGTTATTATTTATCTGCAATGCCCTAGATCTTGACGTTACATATTTAGACTCGTCCATGCAACGCACGTCCATCCATCCCTATGCCTACCGCACTCGAATCCTACTGTTACTGATACTGTTACTATTGCTCTTGTTTTACTGTTGCTGTTGCTTTGCTACTACAAACTATTTCTACTGATAAACTTCTGTGAGCAAGAACTATTTCCAATTGCAGCTGAATTGACAACTCAGTTGTTAAGGCTTGCAAGTATTCTTTGGTTCCCCTTGTGTCGAATCAATAAATTGGGTAATACTACCCGCGAAGACTGTTGCGATCCCCTACACTTGTGGGTCATCACACACCAAGAGAAATCCAAGGATGGTGAAAACCATAATCTTGGGGATTTCCAAGGCACCCCACTGTACATACTTAACTCTCGGTTTGCAAACCTCTAAACTTTGTTTTTTAAGCAACATAGAACTATCGTAGAAACTTGGAGCGTATATTTTATCATTTTACTTTTATTTTGCATTAAAAAGACCACCACCATTATTATAAATGTTTATGATCAGCTACTGGAAAGGAAATTTACCTTAATGAGATTAAAACTTAAAAAGAAATTACATGGAATAAAAGAAAATGGGAGATAAAGATAAAAGATGAAATTCATGTTATGTCTAGTTCTTAAGCTTAAGTGCTTTATATGAAGCATGGTCTGTTTTACGCCTATTAATTTGTATCTCTTTCTTGTGTATATTTATGTTCAACATTAAGGAGAAAGGTGAGAAAATAAATATTGACATTATAAACTAGATGGCACACTCTTTAGATCTCTTTTTGCTAAGCCTTTTCCTACACAAGCTAAGACTTGTTTCAAGCCCCTTAAAACTAGACTAGGCATACCCATGTACTTGTGGAAAAAGCTACTTTCAAGTATTGTATGTATGTTAATCCTCCAAACATTCTTGAAAACACTTTTTTATATATTTTAGAGCTCATAAGAAAGTAAGGTTTGGGGTGATACCACTATGGAAATTTTTGTGCTTCACATCTTATTAGTGGTTGTTGGCTAAACCATGTTGGCATGGCACAAAACTTTCAATTTTAATGTTGAATATTAATCATGTTTAATTTATACCTATGGATTGCATAGATGTGAAATGAAGTGTGCACACTGGAGTAGGCATGTTGGTAGAAAACGCTCCTGAACCGCTAGTCAAAACCATGCATGACATGGTGGAAACTTACAACATGATGATCCTTGTTGATATGATTCATATATCTGTTTTTCTGGTTCTTCTGGAGTAGAGATACTACCCCCTCCCAGCTTAAACACAACCAAGTAAATATATTATAGCTTATGCTAAATGAATAAATGAATGAATAAGCAAATACATAAATACAAAAAAGGGGGCATATAGCAACACAGAGGCAAGAGGTACTTCAGCGATGCGGTTTCATAGACCAACATGAGTATACAATGACAATCCTAAGTTGAGTAGCATGAGGAGTGCAAGGTCAAAGACTAGGTGCATGGAACAATCAACTTGTAAGATGTTTAGCACATAAATCATATGAAGCTTTGAAAATAAAAAAGATACTTTGGATCCCATCCTTACTAGTATCGTTGATATGAACTACGTAGCTCAAAATATTATTTCACATTCTTTATGGAGGATTAACATATGTATTCAATGCTTAATTTTGGTATGGGATGCAAAAAATCTAAAGGAAGACATAAAACTAAGAAGTGAGTCTTCTAGTCAAGGGCATGAAACTAAGTAGCCCAAAAATAAAGGCATAAAAAACCAATGCCAATCATGAAAAGAGTCTCTAATTATATAGGTTCATCAAAGTGTGCTTGAAGGTTTATTTTGTTCATCATTTGTTTTATCACATCATCACTTATTGTTTAACATATTTATAGATGTGTAAAATATACAACTTGATAGTACACTTGCATCTTATGTTTCATTGAAATAAATTGATCCTATGAACTCTACATGATAATGAAGGAAGCAAAGATAACAAACTCCAAAGTCCATGTTTAGTTTTATCACCTTCATGCTCGAGGACGAGCATATGTTAATCTTGGGGATGTTGATGCATGTAAAATGCATACGTGAACTTTGTAGTTTGTTAACATGTTTCCCACATATTTTCATCATATATAATGTTATATCCATGTTTTATATTGATTTTTGGGGATTTACCAATGATCCCCTTTATTTTGGCTCTAACCCTAGAGGGCAGAAAAACCATGTTTTCAATGTTTTTGATGTTTCAGGATCTATATGAAGTCAAATGGACCTACACTTTTGGGACTGTCCATATTTATCCACGAGCAGCATCTGGAGCACAAGAACCCCACTTGGAGGGCTAGGAGGTCAAAGATAGCCCAGGTGGCGCGCATAAGCCTGGTGGGCGCACCACCCATGCTAACTTCCTCCTCGGTCGTCCGATCTTCTTGATTCTTTTCCCCACGAAGTTCTCTTGACCTAAAAATCCCTATATAAGGACCCACCCCCCCACCCCCCGGGGAGTCCTCGAGACAGATCACACCAGAGATGAAAACACCACCAAACAAAGTCAGATCCAACAAAGATTATAGGGGGGAACTCCACAGGAGCCACCTTCGAGGATATCTCCACCCTCTCCAACATATCTAGCATTATCACCATGATGAAGAGGGAGTAGTCCACCCCCGAGCTATGGGTTTGTGACAGTAGATCTCTCTATCTCTCTCTCTCTCTCTCTCTCTCTCTCTCCCTCTCTCTCTCTCTCTTGTTCTTCATAGATCTGATGTCTACGCACTTCTATTCTTGTAGATAGTTGTTCGGCCTCCAAGTGCAGAGGTTTGTAGAATAGCAGCAAGTTTCCCGTAAGTGGATTACCCAAGTTTTATCGAACTCAAGGAGGAAGTGGTCAAAGGTATTTCCTCTCAAGCAATACTGTCATCAAGATACAAGAAGTCTCTTGTGTCCCCAACACACCCAATACACTTGTCAGGTGTATAGGTGCACTAGTTCGGTGAAGAGATAGTGAAATACAAGTGGTAACGGTGCCAGAAAATAGCTTGACGGCGAGTTAAAGACTAAAGCAAGAAAACATGCAACAGATCTAAATGCAAACGGTGTTTCAATGTTTAGAAACAAGGCCTAGGGATCATACTTTCACTAGTGAACACTCTCTCATATAAATATCCTCTCTTCATGATACTACTCTTAGCTACTCTCCGGTTGGACACTCTAATCATCGGTAGGGCTATAACAGCACTCCTCAAAGTCCGCCTTCCCCAATTTAGATAACCCCACACTGTCACCTTGAGCGCTAGATGGTTCCAACAAACACCACAATTTCATAGAGACATCCAACTCCAAATATAACTCATAACAAATATTCAATCTAGCCAAAGTGCCACACACGGTATGCACGCTGTCACTTTCACACACGTGGGGACAAGCATAGATCTATTAAAGCACAAAGAATATTTATGTAGACTCAAACCTAAGTGCCACCATGGCGTGCACGCTATCACTTTCACACACATGGGGAGAGCATAGATCTATTAAAGCACTTGAGTAGCAAGGTAGATCTACTTGATTACAAAGCTCATGACCACAACAAGATCATGCATAGAGAGAGAGAGATGAACACATAGCTACCGGTAGAGCCCTTAGCCTCGAAGAAGAACTACTCCCTCCTCATCATGGGAATCAGCAACGGTGATGAAGATGGTGATGGAGATCGATGGAGATGGCTCCGGGGGCACTTCCCCGTCCCGGCAGGATGCCAGAACAGAGACTTTCTGTCCCCCGAATCTCCCCTTCGGTGGCAGCGGTGCTACGGAGGTTTTCGTGGATTTCTTCTGGATGCCCTAGGGTTTTTGGGTTGGAGGCTTCTTATAGGCACAGGAGTCAAGGTAGGTGGGGGTCTAGGGGGCCCACACCCCCTATGGGTGCCTCCAGGGCTTGCTCGCGCCTAGGGGGTGCGGCTACCCTGTGCCCCCCCCCCTCCGGCTCTGCTTCGTGGTTCCGTGTTGCTCCAGGAAAAATAATGACTTTGGCTTTTGTCCCGTCCAATTCCGATAATATTGATTTTCTGCCTTTCTGGAACCAAAAACAAAAGAAAACAGGCAACTGGCACTGTGGCATCTTGTCAATAGGTTAGTTCCAGAAAGTGTATAAAAATACATCAAAGTGTAGACAAAACATAAGACAAATAATACAAAACAAGCATGGAGCATCAAAAATTATAGATACGTTTCCGACGTATCAAGCATCCCCAAGCTTAACTCTTGATCGTCCTCGAGTAGGTAAATGATAAAAAGAATAATTTTTGAGGTGACATGCACCATCAAAACCAAGATCAACCATTTGCAAGCATTGAAAGCTAGGATCAAAGAACTCTAAACATGAGCATGAAATATGGAGTTCTAGCAATAAGACATAGTAACTATGCATGCAACATGAAAGGCTACAAACAAAGATCATGAATAACATGCATTGAAAAATGTTTGTTTGTTTCACATACAGAAAACATGGCATAGTGGCATTCAGCTTGTCCCTCATAGAGTAGCAAATAGATGCATAAGAACACGGCTGACTAGAAACAAGTAGCACAAGAACATGTAATATCACAATATGCATCAATCAATAAGTTTTGGGACACTACACACAGAATTACAACTATGCTCTCTTAATGGTGCCTAAAGGTAGAAGGTGGAGACTTAACATAATAGTGAAAGAAAGGCCCTTCACAAAGGGAAGCAGGGATTTCAAGTTTCAAAAAGAGCTTCCAAAAATTATGGTACTTGTTAGCTTTCAGCCCTCATTGACCCTATCATAAGCATCTTGAAGTGATTAAGGTTAAAGTGAACAAAGATGGAGTATATGCTTGATGAAGTATAAGTTGGCAATCTCAAGTCCCTTGAATACGAGGGCCACACCCCATGCTACTCAAATTCAGTCACCTGTAAGTTCTTATCATTGTAAGTATTTGCATATCATAGAGAACCGCCAACGGGGTACCCCTTGCACATGGTACATGAGATTTCCCATAACCAAAATGACAAGGCAAGCAGACAATGAGCATCTTAGCAATCTTCTTATTTACCAAGGGAATATGGTGCTTTTTTCTCTCTTTCCTCTTTTCTCAATGTGTCTCTCTTTTTTTATAAGAAGAATTCTTCATAGATGTCACTATGGTGATGCTACAAGTTTCCACCATGATTAGGCATGGCTTAGACTAGCGGTCCATGCGTTTCTCTAACACAGAATACAAACTCCATGGACTTACAAGTTCCCTTTTTATTTCACACCAGTGACATCCATAGACAAAAGAGCATGATATCAACTGAGTACAAAGTACAAGTGCAATGTTGAAAACGTTCCCCGTAACAGCACGGTTCTGCTAATTCCAACGTATAAGTGCAAGCATATACAACATAGATGACACAATGGTTCAAGTTTATTAGGGGCAAAGAATATAAAGTGTGCCATCAAGTTCGTGAGAGCTTTAATCACTAAGTTTTCACATAACAAAATACTTTTTAATTGGAAGATAGCTGAAAACAAGAATATACTTGGAATGTTGTAACACACCATGCATAGGAGTTTATAGTGGACACTTTGGAATAACTTGGTTTCTTGGGAGTTGGAAGCATGAGAAGAGCTTACGCATACAAGTGGAGGCTAGCAAAATACTGGGAGCAACCAACTAAGAGAGCAATAATGGCCATAACCATGCAGAGCAACAAATTATTACTAATCAAAGCATAGAGTGGTACTACAAGTCATGTAATAAATGATAATAGAGGCTATGGTGACTTGTTCAGCATGTTCCAAGTCAACCCAAACAAAGCATCAAAGGAGAATACCACAATACTATGCTTTTGTATGCTAAAACAACGTATGATTCTTTCAAGGCACACTAAGCAATCCCAATTGTTTGGAACAAGTCATGCTACAGCAATAATCACTAAGCATAAGGTCAAAACAACATCTAGCATGTCATGCTAAAGTCTGTCATAGTCAATGCAAGCTCCTCTTGCACTTATCAAGCAAGAAATTTCTACTCCTTTCCAACACCAAGCAACTTATTTGAAACAACTCACAAAGGTAATAATCAATAAAGATCAGTGAGCTTATCACAAATCCACAAATAAGAACTAAAAAGTTCTAAGATGAAAGCATGGGAAAACTAAGGCTGAACGTAGTGCTAGCAAAACTGAACACTCTCGAAACAATAAGAGTGAAAACTAGAGTGTTCTAGGCAATGGAAACAGAGTGTGTCTCTCTCCAAAAGAAGTGTGGTGTAACCAACAAACTTACTCAAGCAAACTAAGGAAACTAAAACCAAAAACAAAAACTAAGACGCTCCAAGAACAACACAACAATGCATGAAACAATAAAAACGAAGTGTCTAGAAAGACCTGAGTTTTTTATTGATGCAGAAAGGGGTGCCTTGGGAATTCCCAAGCTTTGACGCTTGTACCTCTTGAATATTTCTTGGGGTGACACGGGGTCGCATCCCCAAGCTTGATCTTTTGTCCATTCTTCATCTCATTACATCATTATTTCTCTATACCTGCAAATTTTCCTTCATACAACTTCACACAATCTTTATTAGCAACATTAGTGTATTCAAAAGATAATAGACCTTTGGGTAAGCTTTGGAAAATCAAGGCTTTTCACTAAAAACACAATCTACTTTAGTAAATCCTTCAAAAAGCTCAATTCACCTAAAGAGAACTCAAAAAGGAATCAATAAGAAGCAAACGCAAATAATGGCAGAAATCTGTCAAAACAGACCAGAAGGTAGAAACCGATTTTTTCGAAGACCTTTTGTTGCTCAAATCAAAAAGTGTTGAACTAACTAAAGTTATCTAACATACTGGGAGATTTATTCGTAAATTTTCAGCTCAATCCGAGTTACGGAGACTCCTCACGAATTTGTTTGGTGGAGGACATAAATCTGTTTGGGGGCAGCAACTCCCCAAATCTTACTTCCCTCTCATTAGAGGTCATTCTTGGCACAAAAAGCAAACAAAAAGGATAAGAAGAGGTCATTACTGAAGTAAGAACTTCCAATACTCAAGGAAACTCTTGGGTTATCTCCCAACAAGTACTTTTCTTTAACGCCTTTAAGTTAGGCTTGATAGTTTGAAAAGATGCTCACATAAGAAATATGAATTGAAGTAAAAGAGAGCATCAAGAAGCAAATTGAAAACACATTTAAGTCTAACCCACTTCCTATGCCTAGGAATCTTGTAAATAAACAAGTCATGAAAGCACAAATCAACAAGCGTAGGAAAGCAAAACAAGTGCAACTTCAAGACTTTCAACATAAAGAGGGGAAACTTAATATTATTGAGATGCATAAAACCATGTTTCCCTCTCTCATAATAAATTTCAGTAGCATCATGAATAAAATTAACAATACAACTATCACATAAAACCTTCTTATCATGAGCCACATGCATAAAATGATTATTACTATCCATAAAAGAATAGTCATTCTTATTAATTGTAGTGGGAGCAAATTCAACAAAATAGCTACCATTATTATTCTCATCACCGTAGTCATCAAATATAGGAGGCATATTGTAATCACAATTAACTTTCTCCTCAATATTAGGTGGACTAAAAATATCATATTCATCATTGTAATCATCACATATTGGAGGCAAAGTATCATCAAAGTAAATTTTCTCCTCCATGCTTAGGGGACTAAAAAGATCATTTTCACCAAAACTAGCTTCCCCAAGCTTAGACTTCTCCATAGCATTAGCAATAATGGTGTCCAAAGAATTCATACTAATAACATTGCTATTAGCATGCAAATAAAGTTTCATAGGTTTTTAAATTTTCTCTTCAAACACTTCATGTACTAACTCAATATAAATACTATAAAGCTCTCTAAATTTTTTCCCATTAAGCCTAACTAGTGAAAACAAGAAACAAAAAGACACAATGCAGAATCTAAAGGAAATAACTTCGAGCACTCACACCGGAGGATGTGAGTAACTTTTACCTTACCTCTCCGGCAACGGCGCCAGAAAATACTTTAATGGATCTTGACATGGAGGAAAGGTAAAAGCCCAAAACCTCCCTCGGAACGACGCCAGAAAAGAGCTTGATGTCTACGCACTTATATTCTTGTAGACAGTTGTTGGGCCTCCAAGTGCAGAGGTTTGTAGAATAGCAGCAAGTTTCCCTTAAGTGGATTACCCAAGATTTATCGAACTCAGGGTGGAAGTGGTCAAAGGTATTCCCTCTCAAGCAATCCTGCAATCAAGATACAAGAAGTCTCTTGTGTCCCCAACACACACAATACACTTGTCAGGTGTATAGGTGCACTAGTTCGGCGAAGAGATAGTGAAATACAAGTGGTAACGGTGCCAGAAAATAGCTTGACGGTGAGGTAAAGACTAAAGCAAGCAAACATGCAACAGATCTAGATGCAAACGGTGTTTCAATGTTTAGAAACAAGGCCTAGGGATCATACTTTCACTAGTGAACACTCTCTCATATAAATATCCTCTCTTCATGATACTACTCTTAACTACTCTCCGGTTGGACACTCTAATCATCGGTAGGGCTATAATAGCACTCCTCAAAGTCCGCCTTCCCCAATCTAGATAACCCCACACTGTCACCTTGAGCGCTAGATGGTTCCAACAAACACCACAATTTCATAGATACATCCAACTCCAAATATAACTCATAACAAATATTCAATCTAGCCAAAGTGCCACACACGGTATGCACGCTGTCACTTTCACACACGTGGGGAAAAGCATAGATCTATTAAAGCACAAAGAATATTTATGTAGACTCAAACCTAAGTTCCACCATGGCATGCACGCTGTCACTTTCACACACATGGGGAGAGCAGAGATCTATTAAAGCACTTGAGTAGCAAGGTAGATCTACTTGATTACAAAGCTCATGACCACAACAAGATCATGCATAGACAGAGAGATGAACACATAGCTACCGGTAGAGCCCTTAGCCTCGAGGAAGAAATACTCCCTCCTCATCATGGGAATCAGCAACGGTGATGAAGATGGTGATGGAGATCGATGGATATGGCTCCGGGGGCACTTCCCCGTCCCAGCAGGGTGCCGGAACAGAGACTTTCTGTCCCCCGAATCTCCCCTTCGGTGGCGGCGGTGCTACGGAGGTTTTCGTGGATTTCTTCTGGATTCCCTAGGGGTTTTGGGTCGGAGGATTCTTATAGGCGCAGGAGTCAAGGTCGGTGGGGGTCCAGGGGGCCCACACACCCTGTGGGCGCCTCCAGGGCCTGCCCGCGCTTAGGGGGTGCGGCCACCCTGTGGCCCCCCTCCGACTCTGCTTCGTGGTTCCGTGTTGCTCCGGGAAAACAATGACTTTGGCTTTTGGCCCGTCTAATTCCGAGAATATTGATTTTCTGCCTTTCTGGAACCAAAAGCAGAAGAAAACAGGCAACTGGCACTATGGCATCTTGTCAATAGGTTAGTTCCAGAAAGTGTATAAAAATACCTCAAAGTGTAGACAAAACATAAGAAAAATGATACAAAACAATCATGGAGCATCAAAAATTATATATATGTTTCCGACGTATCAAGATCTAGTACCATATGAGCTTCCCTACATGATTATGTTCATATTTATAATTCCTATGTGGTGGATCTTTGTTCTGTGACTTGATATTTGAGATTGGAATCTATTTTTTGTAAGATGTTTTAATAGATGCATATCATGAACCCTGTTCTTAATTGATTGCTTTGATCCAACTTGTATGCAAGAACTTGTATGGGTAGAAGTGTATGTTAGATGGAGTAGCATGGTGGTAGCTATTGAATTGCGACACATAATATTTAAGATCTACTTTGGTTTTTACCTTTCTTTTCCTGCCTCACTAGGGATAAAGTTAAATGATGTGATATAGTTATCTTGTGACAGTTGATAACCTTGTTAGATTAAGTTAGCATATTTGTATTTCAAACATCATATAATATTGCTTAAAGCTATACTCTGATTTGTTCTTAATTCAAGATTGCATGGAGATGTACCTGTATTGAGGAGTATAAGAGAGAGAGAGAGAGAGAGAGAGAGAGATTCTATCTCAATATTATAATGTGATGCCCATATTAATTCATTTATCAAGCACATATAGAAATTCCATGAATCTTTATCATTGATGAAAATTGTTTTGTGATCACCACAACCTATAAACAGAGTAGACAAGTGAACCCATGAATCCTGGTCCGATTTTTATCATAAGAAACACCTTTCCATTGCATATGCTATCTTTTTATTTTTCTACAATTTATTATTTCGAAAAATACAAAAATACTTTCCTACTTGCAATCACTCATAAAAACCCCAAAACAACTCCACTATCTTCCATATCACCTAGTTTGCATTACTTTATATTTCTTTACTTTATTTGCTTTATATTATACTATATTTCATATTACAATATGAAGCCTTGTGCTTGACAACCACTTGGTGGAGTTGGGGACACAAGGCAAATATTTTACTTTATAGGTTGCTTAAAGAGGAGAAGGCAAATATCCATCCCATTCCTCGAGAGTTCGATATAAACCCTCGAATCACCCTTGTAACATCCCTAAACTCATGTTTTCAAATATTTCATATCATCCATGCATGCATAATAATTTAGGGGTCATTTTCAAAGTCATTTCAAAGAAACAAAAACATTGAGTGCTATTATTTCATGTAGACAAGATTTGATCCAATGCTACTCTCTAGTGAGAGAATATTTGTTTTAAACCAATGTTGTGTGTTCATAGGATTGTTTGTTGAGTTCCAAAGCTTGAACAAAAATTTCCAAAACAAAATATGGTTTTAAAACCCTTTTCACATCTTTATTAAATCTTGTGCTAAGGCACTGTTTATAGTGAATTTTCAAAAGGACCAAGAAAGTCTAGCAAGACAGCATGGTTTTATGCTCAAAATTATGCAGGTTTCACTTTATAAAAGTCCAGAAAGATTTGGAATTCAAATGCTTTTGAATTTATTTGAAAAGGTTTCCTGAAAATGGAATTAGAAAAAGAAAAAAAAGGATTAGAAAACAGAACTAGGCCTAGCGTCACTCATTCAGCCCAGCAGACAAAGCAGCCCACCCGGGTTTTCCTCTCTCCCTCTATTTCTCACCTGACCCACGCACACCCCCTCACTAATAGGCCTACCCCACCCTGCCCCGTCAGCGTCGTCCCCAAACCCTGCCCACGACCTGGCCTCGCCATTTCCTCCTCTCCTTCGCTGCCGCGATTTAATTCGGTTAATTGCCGTTGATTGCGAGCGTGATTCTCTCCTCCTCTCCGGCTACTTAATCCCCTCCCCCTCGCGGCCATTTCCCCCAGCAGAGCTAGCCAGAAGCGCCACCAGGATGCCCTTATTTGCTCTCCCACCGCCGCTGTACTGACAAGCTCCGGCGACGAAATTCCGGTGAGCCAGACCACCCCTTCCCTTCTTATTCAAACGAGCGTGTTCCTTGCAACCTTGTGCACCTCCTGACCCCTCTCGTTTGGCCGCGTTTAACCCAGGCAGCCGTTTCCTTCCATCCGTGCAAGCAATTGAGTCGCCGATCAACTCCGACGAGGAATACCGGTAATGTCCGAGCACCCCTTACTTACTCTCTGACCCTGTCTTGTTCGCCGCGACTTTGTGCATCCTCTGACACCACTGGTTCGTGCTAGGGCGGTCTACATCGTCGGCAACTACTCAATCCGCAAGCACCCGACGCCGCCAGCAACTCCAACGAGGTCCTACCGTTGAACCCGTGCGCCCCTGTCTCTTCTTCGACCACCTCGAGCATCGCAGTGACCACGCGAATCCAGTAAGCATCTCCACTCCTCCCCGCGCGACCTAAATCGCCGGCAACTTCTCTGACAAAGCCGCCGCCGCCACTCGCTGCCGCTGGCGCCGCCAGACTTTGGTCGTTTGATCCGTAGCCGTTAGATCCAGATCCAAAGTGTACGATAGATGACTTAAACGAAGCGGTATGATTAGATATGGGCCATTCGCAGTCACTTTAATCCAACGGCCCTCATCGATCGATCCGTGGGAATTGGTATCAGCGAATCAGAAGCTGTCGCGTGGCTAGGGTTTAGATTTAAAAACAGAATTTAGATCTATTAGTGATTCAAACTTGTAAGATTCATAACTTTTGATCCCCACGTTCAAATTTTGCAAATTTTATATCATTGGAATTAGGAGAGAAAATCATATCTGTTTATGCAATGTGTTTAATGTTTTGCTTCTGTAAAAATGGTTGTTTTTGCAGAAACGTTTGTAGGCTTATTTTGGATATAGAAATGATTTGAAAAATGTTTTAAAGATCAATGAAAGTCTATTTTGGGTATCTTAGTCTTGTTTATGTTCCATTACTATACACTTGTCTTGTTTGGTGTAGAAAAACCATCACATGGCATTTTCATGCATTCATATATTTTTGTTTGTATATTTTTGTTATGTGATTTTGGTGCCATTATTTTATGTGTAGATTTTGGTGCTAATAGTGATTGCGGTTGTGAAGATTGTTGCTACTCCCCAAACTACCAAAGCAAGTGGTTCTTCATATTTCTATCCCTATGTTTTTCACCTATGCACTAGAAATATTTTGTATAGGACTTGCATCAATATTTTGATAAGTATCTATATGCTATGCTTGGGAAATCCTAGTAGTTGTAGAATTGTTAGAAATTTCTCTAAGTTAAGATGCTTACCATTGCCATGCTTAGCCTAGCTAGTAGCAACCAAGGGTGGTTACATATTCATGCTATGTGAAATATTTCTAAGTCTTTGACTTGTTTTTTTGCTTAATAAAACAACTAAGTGAATGAAACACCTGGGTGGAATGGAAAGAATGGTTTGTGTTGAGTGGTTAAATAAGGCCCATTTCTACGGTTTACCTTGTGTATATCACTTGTGGAAAGCCACCCAGGAACAAAGGGATTTGAGATGCCAAATGTTAAGAAGCTTCTAGTGCAGCCACATGGCATTATGGGCTCTATCTGGATCATATAGGTTGCAATAACTTAGTCATTTGGACAGTTGGTGGTAGTGGGATGATAGGTTTGGAGCGCGTCCATTTGGTCTAAGGGAAGGCTTCTGAAAGGTCCTGTCTTGGTGAAAATCAAGTATTGTGGGGAAAGTGCACAACCTCTGCAGATGGAAGAATCTAAGTACTTAGCCATGTCCCTGGTATTGGACAACTTGAGCATCAAGACATGGAAGCTATCAAGAATCTCCTCATCCCAATTTCTAAGTTAAAACTTGTGGTTGAACAAGGGTGAAGGTTCACCAATTTGTATTGGTGATTCCTTGGAAAAGTTTTGTCAAAAGAAAAATTTAGTGTTTTCAACTGATAGGTAAAAACCTATTTTGAGCAAAGCAAGCCTAAGCTACACTTATCCAAATGCATGTAGTATCTAGATGTTGATGTTCTACTAAAGTATCACTTGTCAATACTATTCCAAATGTATTGACCCACTGTGTCTGTAACTTGTGATGTTGTAGGTTATTCTGATGATGATTAGGGGTTATGAGTCTACACTCAACATGCTTGCCTGTGGCACATGAAGATGAAGACTTATTTATATTATTCTATATTTGAACTCTTGTATTAGGCCTGTGGCCATGGAGTTGTAAAGACTATATTTGTCTCTGGAATGATATATAATAATGACCTTTGTATCTATGTACTTCATCTTAAACTGTGGATGCTAGCATTGATCCAGGGACTGGCATTGCAATCACAGCGATCTTTACCTTTATAAAGGTGGGATCTTACAACCCTTGTAGAGAAAAGAAGCTTTCTACAACACTCTGCACTTGGAGTCCCAACGAAAAGTGGTAGCCTTTGTTGCCATCAGCAACACTCCCGCTGAAACCAAACGGCTGGAAAAAACATGGGTATGCACGATCGAATACCTTCCGACCCACCAATCTCTAGGCCTGATGTGTAGGGATTCGTAGCATGGAAAACAAAAATTTTCTATCGCATACAAACAAACAAGCCAAGATCTATCTACTAGATTGTAGCAACGAGTCGATGGAATAACTTACCCTCGAAGATTCCAAAGTGTTTAACGAGAGCGATTCTCGTGGGTGATGTAGTCGTACTCTTTCCGGTCTCAAGATCGCGTAGACGATCCTTCCGGAGCTGCGTTCCGGCAGCTCTCCCGCAGTCGGTCACACGTTCGGTACTCGACGAAGACCTTCCTCTCCCTTGTTCCAGCAGGCAGCGGAGGTTGTAGCACTCTCCTCGCGATTCCGGCAGCACAACGGCGTGGTACCGGAAGTAGAGGGGAGATCCCGCAGGGCTTCGCCTTAAGCCGGAGCGAGTATGGTGGAGTATGAGAGAGTACTATTAGTGGTCTAGGGTTTAGACACACCAATTAGAAGGCTCTAAAGCGAAGGCTAGGGCAATTAGAAGCTCTAAACCAAAACGGCTCTAAACCGGAGATTAGAGGATAGGAACTTGTGTTTCTAGAGGAGGAGGCCCTGCCCCTCCTTTTATGGGTGGAGGGTGCGGCCAAGGGGAGGGGAGTCCCTCCCCAAGTCGGCCTTGGGTGGCGCGCCGGCTTGGGGAGGAGACTCCTCCCTCAAGTCGGTTCCCAACTCCTCTTGCTTGTTTCCCACAGTTTCTTGTTTTAGCCGTTTGACTTTCAAACTGGACATTTGACTTTTCTGTTTTAGGATTCAATTTAATCCTTTATTTGGGACAGCAAGAACACTTAGTACATGATGCAATCATTCCAATATGTAATGACACATTCATGTACCCTCCCCCCCCCCCCCCGGAGTGCCGGACAATCCGGAACCTTCTAGAACATTCCCGATGAAAACACCGGAATCATTCCCGAACTCCGAAACGGGTCTTTCCTTATATGAATCTTATTCTCCGGACTATTCCGGATCACCTCGTGATATCCCGGATCCCATCCGAGACTCCGAACAACATTCGGTCTCTTTCTCATAATACCATAACTACTCAAACAACGTTGAATCTTTAAGTGTGTCTCCCTACGGTTCGTGAATTATGCGGACATGATCGAGACACTTCTCCGAACAATAACCAATAGAGGAATCTGGAAATTCATATGGCTCCCACGTATTTCTACGATTACTTTGCGATCGAATGAACCACTTACATACGATACCAATTTCCCTTTGTCTCACGATATGTTACTTATCCGAGGTTATGATCGTCGGTATCTCTGCATACCTAGTTCAACCTCGTTACTGATAAGTACTCTTTTCTCGTTCTCGTGATATGTGATCCCTTGTGAGCCAGTCACATGCTTGCAAGCTAATTGGATGACATTCCACCGAGAGGGCCCAGAGTATATCTATCCGTCATATGGATGGACAAATCCCACTCTTGATCCATGTGTCTCAACCAATACTTTCCGAACACTCAATGCCACCTTTATAACCACCCAGTTACGGTGTGGTGTTTTATGTCATCAAAGCATCCATCCGGTAAAGGTGATATGCATGATCTCATGGTCGAAGGAATTAGGTTACTATGTATCAGAAAGCATATAGCAATTGAACTATTGAAATGACTTGATCTTTATGCTACGCTTATCTATAGGAGTATGTCCACCATATCATTCTCCTAACGATATGATCTTGTTGTTGATAACATCTCTATGTTCATGATAGGGAAACCACAATCATCTATCAACCAACAAGCTAGTGAAGTATAGAGGCTATACTATGGACTTCAAATTAAGTTTACAAATCACACAAGTATCAATGTTTCCTTGTTAATACTATTATAGCATGAATGTAAACATTTATCATAAACACAAAGATATAATAATAACTACATTTATTATTGCCTCTAGGGCATATCTCCAACAGTCTCCCACTTGCACTAGAGTGATCTAATCTAGATTACATGGTAATATACCGAACACCCATGGCAGTTTGGTGTTGGTCATGTTTTGCCCTCGGGAGAGGTTTAGTCAACGGATCCGCCACATTCAGATTTGTGTGTACTTTGCAAATCTTTATATCCCCATCCTGGATATGTTCTCGAATAGCGTGAAAACGTAGCTTGATGTGCTTCAGCTTCTTGTGTGACCTTGGTTCTTGCGCATTGGCTATGGCGCCCATGTTATCACAGTAGATAGACATTGGGTCCAGCGCACTAGGAACCACACCCAGCTCTGTAATGAACTCTTTCATCCATATCGCTTCTTGTGAAGCCTCCGAAGCAGCCATGTATTCCGATTCAGTTGAAGATCTCGCCACAACGCTTTGCTTTGCACTCCTCCAGCTAACTGCTGCACCATTCAAAATAAATACGTATCCGGATTGTGATTTAGAATCATCCGGATCGGTGTTCCAACTAGCATCGGTGTAACCATTAACAACGAGCTGTTCATCACCTCCATAAGAAAGAACCATATCCTTAGTTCTTCTCAAGTACTTAAGGATGTTTTTTACCGCTGTCCAATGATCCACTCCTGGATCACTTTGATATCTGCTAGTTAAACTAACAGCATATGCAATGTCGGGTCTAGTACATAGCATGGCATACATTAGAGATCATATGGCTGAGGCATAGGGAGTCTTACTCATCCTTTCTCTATCTTCTGCCGATGTCGGACTTTGAGTTTTACTCAAGGTCGTATTGGGCAACATGGGCAAGAACCCTTTCTTGCTATCTTCCATTCCAAACCTCTTTAGAACTTTGTCCAAATATGTACTCTGTGACAATGATATTAGACGTTTCGATCTATCTCTATAAATCTTTATGCCTAATATGTAAGCTGCTTCGCCAAGATCCTTCATTGAAAAACTATTATTCAAATATTCCTTGACACTATTAAGAAGGTCTACATCATTCCCAATCAACAATATGTCATCCACATATAGTATTAAGAATGCTACAGAGCTCCCACTCACTTTCTTGTAAATACAAGCTTCTCCATAAGTTTGTATAAAACCAAAACTTTTGATTACCTTATCAAAACGTTGATTCCAACTTCGGGATGCTTGCTTCAATCCATAGATGGACCGTTGAAGTTTGCATACCTTGTTAGCATCTTTAGGATCGACAAAACCTTTGGGTTGCATCATATACAACTCTTCATCAATGTCTCCATTGAGGAATGCTGTTTTGACATCCATCTGCCATATCTCATAATCATAATATGCAGCGATTGCTAACATAATCCTTACAGACTTTAGCTTCGCTACTGGTGAGAAAGTCTCATCGTAGTCAACTCCTTGAATTTGTCGAAACCCTTTTGCGACAAGTCGAGCTTTATAGACAGTAACATTACCATCAGCATCTGTTTTCTTCTTGAAAATCCATTTGTTCTCGACAGCCTTCCGGCCATCCGGTAAGTCCACCAAAGTCCATACTTGGTTTTCGTACATGGATCCAATCTCGGATTTCATGGTTTCTTGCCATTTATTGGAATCTGGGCTCATCATCGCTTCCTCATATGTCTCGGGGTCATCGGTGTTGTCCACCAACATGACATTCATAACGGAATCATACCAATCTGGAGTGGTACGAGTTCTCGTTGACCTTCGAGGCTCTGTAGCAACTTCAACCGAAGTTTCATGATCACCATCACTAACTTTCTCTCTTATTGGTGCAGGCACCACAGGAACTTCTTCCGGTGCTGCGCTACTCGCAATTTCGAGAGAAGGTTCGACAACCTCGTCGAGTTCTACTTCCCTTCCAGTCACTTCTTTCGAGAGAAATTCCTTCTCTAGAAAGGATCCATTCTTGGCAACGAAGATTTTGCCTTTGGATCTATGATAGAAGGTATACCCAATAGTTTCCTTCGGGTATCCTATGAAGACGCATTTTTCTGCTTTGGGTTCAAGCTTGTCCGGCTGTAACTTCTTTACATAGGCTTCGCATCCCCAAACTTTAAGGAACGACAATTTAGGTTTCTTCCCAAACCATAATTCATACGGTGTCGTTTCAACGGATTTAGATGGTGCCCTATTTAAAGTGAATGCGGCTGTTTCTAATGCATAACCCCAAAATGATAGCGGTAGATCTGTAAGTGACATCATAGAACGAACCATATCTAAGAGAGTTCGATTACGACGTTCGGACACACCATTACGTTGTGGTGTTCCCGGCGGTGTCAATTGTGAAAGTATTCCGCATTTCTTTAAATGCTCGCCAAACTCGTAACTTAGATATTCACCTCCACGATCAGAACGTACAAATTTAATATTCTTGTTACGTTGATTCTCTACCTCACTTTGAAACTCCTTAAACTTCTCAAAAGTTTCGGACTTATGTTTCATGAAATAGATATACCCATATCTACTCAAGTCATCCGTGAAGGTAAGAAAATAACGATAACCACCGCGCGATGCTACACTCATTGGACCACACACATCGGTATGTATGATTTCCAATAAGTCCGTAGCTCGCTCCATCATACCAGAAAATGGAGTCTTAGTCATTTTACCCATCAGACATGCTTCGCATCTTTCAAGTGATTCAAAATCAAGTGATTCAAGAAGTCCATCGGAATGGAGTTTCTTCATACGTTTCACTCCAATGTGACCAAGACGACAGTGCCACATATAGGTCGAATTATCGCTTGATTTCAAACGTTTAGCCTCAATGTTGTTGATATGTGTATTTCCACTATCGAGATTCAATAAGAATAGACCATCTATCAAAGGTGCATGTGCATAAAAAATATTACTCATATAAATCGAACAACCATTATTCTCGGACTTAAACAAGTAACCTTCTCGCAATAAACAAGATCCCGATATAATGTTCATGGTCAACGCAGGCACCAAATAACAATTATTTAAGTATAAAACTAATCCCGATGGTAGATGAAGGGGTAGCGTGCCGACCGCGATCACATCAACCTTTGATCCATTTCCCACGCGCATCGTCACCTCGTTCTTCGCTAGCTTCCGTTTATTCTGCAGCACCTGTTTCGAGTTACAAATATGAGCAACCGAACCAGTATCAAATACCCAGGCACTACTACGAGTACTAGTGAGATACACATCAATAACATGTATATCAGATATACCTTTCTTCTTGATGTTGCCGTTCTTCAAATCCGCCAAGTACTTTGGGCAATTCTGCTTCCAGTGACCTTCTCCCTTGCAGTAAAAGCACTCAGTATCAGGCTTAGGTCCAGCCTTGGTCTTCTTCGTCAGCGTGGTAACTTTCTTACCACCCTTCTTGAAGTGTCCCTTTTGCTTAGACTTGCCTTTCTTGAATTTGGTGGTCTTATTGACCAACAACACTTGGTGCTCTTTCTTGATCTCCACTTCTGCAGATTTTAACATGGCAAAGAGTTCTGGCAACGTCTTATTCATGTTCTGCATGTTGTAGTTCATCACAAAGTTCTTGTAACTTGGTGGTAGTGATTGGAGGACACGATAAATCCCCAAAGCATTAGGAATCACTATACCCAAGCTTTGAAGTTTGTTCGCGTGCCCAGACATCTTAAGCACATGCTCACTGACGGAGCTGCCCTCTTCCATCTTGCAGTTAAAGAACTTTTCAGAAGCCTCATAGCTTTCAATTGCCGCATGAGTCTCAAAAATCAATTTGAGATCCTCGACAATATCATATGGGTCTGAATCCTCAAACCTTTTCTGAAGCTCCGATTCCAAACCATACAAGATAGCACACTGAACTATGGAGTACTGATTATTCCGAGCGAGGTAAACATTCTTTACTTCATCGGGAGCATCAGCTGCAGGTGGGTCACCCAGCGGTGCATCCAGCACATAGGTCAAATTACCAGCTGTGAGGATAATCCTCAAATTGCGGAACCAATCCGCGAAGTTGCTTCCATTGTTTTTCAACTTTTCTTTCTCTAGGAACGCATTAAAATTGATGGTAGGGGCTGCCATTGATCTACAACATATTTGCAATAGTTTAGACTAAGTTTATGACAAATTGAGTTCAAATTAATTAATAAAGTTAATCTAGGTGAACTCCCACTCAAAACAATATCCCTCACATTGTTTTAGTGATCACACGAACCAAATCCACTACATCAACACCGATCATCACGAGAGTTGATATAGTTTCAATGGCGAACAATCATCATGTTCATCATATCTACTATATGATTCATGCTTTACCTTTCGGTGATCCGTGTTCCGAGACCATGTCTGTACATGCTAGGCTCGTCAAGATCAAACCTTAGTTTCCGCATGAGCAAATCTGGCTTGCTCACGTTGTATACACTTGCGGAATCTAACACACCCGATCATCACGTGGTGCTTCGAAACAACAAGCTTTAGCAACGGTGCTAACTAAGGGTGAACACTTTATGACTTGAAATTCATGTGCATGAGGGATCATCTTATAATGCTACCGTCGTCTACTAAGCAATACAAGATGCATAAAGGATTAACATCACATGCAATTCAATATATATGTGATATGATATGGCCTTTCTTCTTTGTGCTTCCGATCTCCATCTTCAAGCACGAACATGATCTCCATCATCACCGGCATTGCATCAAGGTCAATGACGCCTCTCCATGGTTGTCGTCCACCGGCTTCAACTATTACAACTACTTTGAATAGACACGCGGGTCTTAACATAAATTAAAGACAACCATATGGCTCCTGCCGGTTGCCAACTTACAATAAGGAATATTGCATACATCAAATATAATCACAATCATGGCCATATCACATCACTGCACACCCCTGCAAAACAAAGTTAGACGCCTCTACTTTCTTTGCATATTTTACGTGGTTTGGGGCTTTCAATAAGTGTCGTTCTAACTTACGAACAAGAACCACAACATTGATACTAGTATTGTTAATCACCCGTTGTAAATTGGATCTTAACTATGCTAGGAGAAACAGGCACCCGCAAAGCCACTTATGCAATACAAGTTGCATGTCAAGCGTGGAGCAAGTCTCATGAACGATGTCATGTAAGGTTAGCCCGGGCCGCTTCATCCCAACATACCGCAAGATGCAAAGTACACAAGAAGCAATCGACAATAAAAGCATCAACGCCCACAATGACCATTGTGTTCTACTCGTGCAACAGATCTACATATAGACACGGCTCTGATACCACTGTAGGGATTTGTAGCATGGAAAACAAAAAATTTCTATCGCATACAAACAAACAAGCCAAGATCTATCTACTAGATTGTAGCAACGAGTCGATGGAATAACTTACCCTCGAAGATTCCAAAGTGTTTAACGAGAGCGATTCTCGTGGGTGATGTAGTCGTACTCTTTCCGATCTCAAGATCGCGTAGACGATCCTTCCGGCGCTGCGTTCCGGCAGCGCTCCCGCAGTCGGTCACACGTTCGGTACTCGACGAAGACCTTCCTCTCCCTTGTTCTAGCAGGCAGCGGAGGTTGTAGCACTCTCCTCGCGATTCCGGCAGCACAACGGCGTGGTACCGGAAGTAGAGGGGAGATCCCGCAGGGCTTCGCCTTAAGCCGGAGTGAGTATGGTGGAGTATGAGAGCGTACTATTAGTGGTCTAGGGTTTAGACACACCAATTAGAAGGCTCTAAACTGAAGGCTAGGGCAATTAGAAGCTCTAAACCAAAACGGCTCTAAACCGGAGATTAGAGGATAGGAACTTGTGTGTCTAGAGGAGGAGGCCCTGCCCCTCCTTTTATGGGTAGAGGGTGCGGCCAAGGGGAGGGGAGTCCCTCCCCAAGTCGGCCTTGGGTGGCGCGCCGGCTTGGGGAGGAGACTCCTCCCTCAAGTCGGTTCCCAACTCCTCTTTCTTGTTTCCCACAGTTTCTTGTTTTAGCCGTTTGACTTTCAAACTGGACATTTGACTTTTCTGTTTTAGGATTCAATTTAATCCTTTATTTGGGACAGCAAGAACACTTAGTACATGATGCAATCATTCCAATATGTAATGACACATTCATGTACCCCTCCCCCCCCGGAGTGCCGGACAATCCGGAACCTTCTAAAACATTCCCGATGAAAACACCGGAATCATTCCCGAACTCCGAAACGGGTCTTTCCTTATATGAATCTTATTCTCCGGACCATTCCGGATCACCTCGTGATATCCCGGATCCCATCCGAGACTCCGAACAACATTTGGTCTCTTTCTCATAATACCATAACTACTCAAACAACGTCGAATCCTTAAGTGTGTCTCCCTACGGTTCGTGAATTATGCGGACATGATCGAGACACTTCTCCGAACAATAACCAATAGAGGAATCTGGAAATTCATATGGCTCCCACATATTTCTACGATTACTTTGCTATCGAATGAACCACTTACATACGATACCAATTTCCCTTTGTCTCACGATATGTTACTTATCCGAGGTTATGATCGTCGGTATCTCTGCATACCTAGTTCAACCTCGTTACTGATAAGTACTCTTTTCTCGTTCCCGTGATATGTGATCCCTTGTGAGACAGTCACATACTTGCAAGCTAATTGGATGACATTCCACCGAGAGGGCCCAGAGTATATCTATCCGTCATATGGATGGACAAATCCCACTCTTGATCCATGTGTCTCAACCAATACTTTCCGAACACTCAATGCCACCTTTATAACCACCCAGTTACGGTGTGGTGTTTTATGTCATCAAAGCATCCATCCGGTAAAGGTGATATGCATGATCTCATGGTCGAAGGAATTAGGTTACTATCTATCAGAAAGCATATAGCAATTGAACTATTCAAATGACTTGATCTTTATGCTACGCTTATCTATAGGAGTATGTCCACCATATCATTCTCCTAACGATATGATCTTGTTGTTGATAACATCTCTATGTTCATGATAGGGAAACCACAATCATCTATCAACCAACAAGCTAGTGAAGTATAGAGGCTATACTATGGACTTCAAATTAAGTTTACAAATCACACAAGTATCAATGTTTCCTTGTTAATACTATTATAGCATGAATGTAAACATTTATCATAAACACAAAGATATAATAATAACTACATTTATTATTGCCTCTAGGGCATATCTCCAACATGATGCGCCCATGGGAGTTCGCCAGCGGAGCCTTCCGGAACTCGACATTCTGGCCAGATCAACGAGGGAAAGCATCAAGAAGATCTTCGTCTTCACGTGGGAGGAACCCTAGGACTGCCTCCATTATTCAAACACACCAGCAGGCCCCACGTCACTAATTAGAACAGTGAAGGAGAAGGCAAGGCAACGCCCGAGACAAGTACCAGATCGAACAAAGAGGTCCAGATCGAACCCATCTCTCATCGCGCCGGCGACCTAACTTTCTCGCTCTGGCTCGCTCCCACCATGGCCAGAAGGACCATGACCTCGCCTAGATCCCACCGTAAATCAGGGTTAGAGGGCAGATGTAGGTCTTCCAAAGGGATCCCCAACTCCAGCGCCTAAAAAAAACTCCAGCGCCTCCTCCACCTGATCGCCACCATGGGGAACCACTGCCGCCACCCCTCCATAGGGACGTCGCCCATGTCGCAGCGCCTCGGCCTCCGCTGCCGCCACCCTAGCAGCTTCGGCGATCGCCTCCGTCACACCACCATCCCAGCCACCTTTAACAACTATGCCCGGGGGGAGGGGGCTCCAGCGGCACGTAGATCGCCACCAGTGCCACCCTACGGTGCGACACAGGGGGAAGGGTAAACGATCTGCCTAGTCAGTCGGGCCCATCTAGAGCCTACCATCCGAAGACCATGCCTACATGATCTAGTGTGCATCATAATTAATAGTGATATCGCTGTCAGATGCTCGGCCAACTAAGGGGGCATCTTCACCAGAACAACCAAACTCGTCCGAACGCGTCCGTGCAGACGTGCGGGACGTCCGTGGCCTCTCCAGCGGCACGACCCATCTAGACTGACGCGTCCGGCCTGACCCATCTAATAGCGTGCAGAACGCGCGGGTTTCCGAAAGTCGGCCGCTCGAGCCCATATGTAAGTGAAACTTTAGTACTAAAACTTGTTTTCTATTATATTTGGCCCTCAACATTACAAAAAGGCACATTTAAACAAAATAAAAAGAGGACTATTAGTACTGCTGGAGGAGGTCGTCTCTAGCCACCGTTGCCGCTGTCGCTTGCCCCGTCGATCGCCACCCTCGCCGCTCAGATGGTGTTGTTGCTGGAGGTGTTTGCAGCGACGGTCGCGTGCTCGGCCATGCATGATCCGCCACCTTGCTCGCCGCCTCCCGGTTGGTCAGGGCCCTCTCCATCTCGGCCGCCCAGTGGTCCCTCGCCTCCTGGTCGGCCCAAGACGCCTCCAGCTCCGTCGCCCCCCTCGCAGCTGCGGCCTCCGCCCGACGGGCGCGTTCTACCTCCCTGCCCTGCTACCTCTCCGTCAGGGAACCCTCGTCGGAGCCCCGTTGGGGCCGACCCCCAGTGCCTACACAATCTGTAGGGGGGCGGCGATCGTCTCCTCCTCCTCCACCGCCTCCGCCTCCTCCTCCTCGTCCGTCCTCCTCCACCTCCATCTCGTCCCCGTCGATGAGAGCCCACGCGGCTACCACGTCGGCGGCCATGTCCACGCGCTCCTCCGCCACCGTCGACGCGGCGTGCTCACACTGCGTCGTTTCTGATGCCCTGCGCACGGCAGCGGCGTGGTGAAGGTTGCGCGCGGCGGGGGCGACCTTGGCGGCCTCCCTGGCCACCTCCTCTAGCGTGGTCATGGCCGCCTCATGGTGGATCTCGCGGAGGGCCATTGACGCAGCCACCCTAGCCACCGCCTCCTTGGTGGCGACGTGGTGAATCTCGCGCACCGCCCATTGGACGGCCACCTTTGAAGACGCCTCCACCACCTGCTCCAGCGCCTCCTCGACCACACATTATTTGTCCTCGAAGGCGTCCACCGCCTCCTCGGCCATGCACTGGGCCAGCAATGTGGCCTGAAGCTCGACGGCGTCGTCGGAGTCCTGCGACCGCGGCACACTCCTTGATCTTGGTCCAGTTGGGGAACGGATATGGGGAATGTGGGAAACGGCCGGCCAGGTGCAAAAAGTTTTTTGGCCGTAGGCGGGAAGACGCGCGCGGGAAACAGAGCGCAACGATTGCGGGAAGCCGCCGACGCTGATAGCCGTCGCCATTAACGTCTCATCGCTAAGGGTATCAAGCGGTGACAGCGGGAGAGACGGACAAGATGTGTCGGGCCACTGTGTGCGGTTGGCAGAACAGGCCGGTCCACGATCCAAATCCGTCACGACCCGAAGTGTGTTTCGGGCCCATGGAGATGCCCTAACAACTCCGTCCACGCTATTCAACGCCGAAACTAGGTTGCTGCTGCTACCTAAGATAAGTTGATCAGTACCACTCCCTCTGTTTCAAAATATAAAATGTTTTAGCTTTGTAAAGCAAATGTATCTAGACTTATTTTAGTGTCTAGATTCACTCCAAAGAACCTATATACTAAAACAAATCTAGATACATTCTTTTCACAAATCTAAAACATCTTATATTTTAAAACGGAGGGAGTATACATGAAGTCGCGATTAATTTAGCTGCTTTCACGTTTCGATGCCACAATTGGCAAACGTACCTGTCCTAGTACCATTACAATTGGCAAACGTACCTGTCCTAGTACCATTTTTTCTTTAATGCGGAGAAGTCGCTAAAAAAGGTACAATTACAACGCCTATGATTGATACACAATGCATCATCCGTGACATCCGATCTAATTATCCCTATGCAGGTGTCCTAGCTCCGTTACTGCGCACACTAGTCCACACTATGTCAGTCCTCCGTGCATTATTCTTTTGGCAGCTTAAAAAATAAGCTGCCTTCTTCCAGCTTCTTTCATAAGCCACATGGTTTATTAGTCGAAGCTTTTTAATTAGTTATGAGGTAATTATTTTGGAAGCCCTAACTAATAAGGCGAGCGGCCTTATGAGAGAAGCTGGGAAGGGGAGCTTATTTTTTAAGCTGCCAAAAGAACTGGACCTAACTAGCCAGGCAGACCTTTCGATCGGGTCGCACCCCCTGTTCCTGTTCCCACTCAGCCACTCACATATCCTGAGCGACGGGTGCCGTTGCCCATCTCCCTCTCGCCTTTTAAACACGCCCGACTTGCGTATGCATGTGTTGGCCGGCCAGCTTTGACGATATATAAGTATATCTTCCCATAATATCCATCCACAATCTACCCAACCAAATCCAACCAGCGCGTGTTTCCCGTCGCCACATAAATGCACGCGCCAGTTCCACTAGTACTATGTGCAGGTTGCGTCATTGATGTTGGTCGCCAAACGGGGGGCACTAGCTAGCGGTCGACCGCTGGAACATACCAGCGCGGTCACGTTCAGACCGAAAAAAGTTTCTATTTGAATACTGCAGTCTATTTCCTTTTTGGAAAACAACGATTCTCCCCCTGCTCCACACGAATTCCTGCTTCACGTAGTTTGTTTGTTTGAGTTAACTTTTTCCACTGGCAATCAATTCCCTTTACTTACAATTCCCTTTTCTCAAGCCTTACTCGTTTATCACTTAAAAGTGATATGTACAATTCCCTTTTTGGGACAGTGATATTTTAGGGTAAAATAACAGGGAGGGGAATATGAATACCACTTTCAAAAGGATTGATCTGCCACTTTCAAACAATATACTTTTGTACAATTCCCCTCTTCCCCTTATTGCAAAATAATACTCCCGCAGACCGTTGATTCAAATTTGTCTAGATACGAGTGTATCTAGCACTAAAACTTGACTAGATAAATTCATATCTAGATGAATCTAAGACAACTAACATGGCTTATTAATCTAAGACAACTAATGTAGATAAATCCAAGTCAATTATTTTAGATTGGAGTAGTTATCGGTGCAACAGATTTACTATTTATATGCACTTAGTGTGCCGATTTTCCTGTAATGAGAGACCTGGCAGCTTTAGTACATAGTTTCTTTTGCAAAAAGCAATGTTTTTGTACCATCAGACAGATTAACAAACTAAGATATTTATAACCTCAGAGTAATATTAAAATAGAGAGTTCTGTACGAGTACTTGATAAATATAATCAAAACGCAAAGAGGAAAAGTATCTGAAAAAACAAACATCTTTGTTTCTCTCTAAAATAAGCAAATAAGAACATCCTGCCTCTGCATTTGGAAAAGATAGTTCACCATTGATCATGGAGGAAATGAAAAATAATACAAGATGCACTTGTGAAATTACTTCCCAGGATATATCTAAATCCTCTAGCTAAAAACTATAGAATACATTGACCATTTTCGATATGCTGTAGAAAGATTGCTGAAGCTCAGACGATACTGAAATCATTGGCCTATTTAGAAAAGGAGAATTTATAAATAATTAGGCAGGCATATTCTCACTTAGGTCATCAGCAAAAAAATACTGGATTTCATTTAAACTAACCATTGAAAAAGTTTACCCCTGGTTTTAATATTGTCTGTTTGAGAACTAGAACCATATCAGAACAAAACCATTCTCTCGATAGGATCAATTGGATCTGAAATACCAAAAAATAAAGTAAAACAATAAATAACAAAAATAATCAACAAGATAATGCAGATAATCAGTAACTGAATATTATTAATTTGTTCCTTCACCATTCATCAATGGTGAAGGTTGCCTTTCCTGGATGAATTCCACATCCATTAATTATCTATAGGGCATCTGGAACACCGTTTTATGCAAGACAGTTGCCCTTTTTAAAAAATTAAAAAAATGAGAAAGAACATTTTTTCAGAGTTCGAAATTAAGAAATATTTCAAATTTCACGTACTTTTTTTTATTGTGGTGATGTTTTAAGTGTGGACTCCATGATGATAGGTTTCGTTGAACTGCATTTTATGCTACTTTTCTAGTGGGACTCGTTTATATATATATATATATATATATATATATATATATATATATATATATATATATAGTTGAAGGTTTCTTGTTGTCGCAGCCTTCAATGGTGAATGTTGCGTCCTCCGGATGCGCACATTTCAACCAACGTCCCATTCTTTAGCATGGTAACCTGAAACATCAGCTACTAGACTGGATCGTCGATTTGTTCTTACCATTTCTCTAGAAAAATTTATGGATTATTGTTCATGAATTGTTTGCTTATCCCGCGTTCTATATATTTGATAACTAGGATCAATGTCAAGTGCCTACAATTATACCGTGCCATGAAGATTTTTCACTACCAGGAACCAAAAATATAGAACGCAGAACGACAAATACCTAAGGGCATATATGGCAAGTCATCAACCATGTCATGTAAAACACTATCAAGGCATTTATGAATAAGTTATCAAGACACTAGAAAAGGCCACCAACATGTTAATTAGCAAGTTATCAACTAGTCATGGCGAAAACTATCAAGGCATTTGTAAGGAAGTTATCAAGACAACAAAAGAAGTTACGAAACATGTTAATTAGCAAGTTATGAACCATGTCATGGAAAATTATCAAGGCATTTTATGAAGAAAGTATCACGTCAACAAAACTTATCAAACCCAAAGAAAAAACTAAAAAGATAGGTACAAAATACCTAGGGTATATATAGAAAGTTATCAACCATGCCATGATAAAACTATCAATGAATGTATGGAGAAGTTATCAAGTCAACGAAAACAAACATGTTAGCTGGGAAAATTATCAACCATGTCATGACAAAACTATTAAGGCATTTTTATGATGAAGTTATCAAGCCAATAAAAGAAGCTACGGAACATCTTAATTAGTATGTTACCAATGTGATGTGGAGCAACTTATCAAAACAAAAAAATAACTAAATAAATCTAGATAAAAATACATAGGGGCATATATAGAAATTTATCCACCATGTCATGGTAAACCTATCAAGGCGTTTATGAAGAAGTTATTGAGACAACGAAAAAAGGCTACCAATAATTGGGACCGTGCTTTTTTGTATACTATATCTTTTAAATGGTAGCTCCGATTTAAGATTTTCTTTCACCAATAAATCGGCCTCGACAAGATCTACAAAACTAGATCCTATGTTGGGCTAAAAGTTACCAATCATCTATAAGTGTGTTATCAAAGGTAAAGGTAAAAAAGTTATGAACTTCAAAAGTTTAATTTTGTTTTGAAATATTGGCGCCTTTTTTGCTCACAATCTATTGGCCCAGTAATATATGAGTTATTGTATTGTTCATGCCATTGTGACCGAATTCTTAGTTCGCTTGGGTATATTTGTGATATTTTAAAATTTTATAAGTTACTGAACTAATGCATACGAGGTATTGGGTTTGCTTCATATCAACACCTTCATAACTATATCAACACCGCGTGTTGACTAGTTACTGAATACCGTGACAACTTGATATTAACAAAAGGTGTATGGTACAACACCATACTATCTACATCAAAAAATCACCATGATCTTTTCATTCAATGGCTTGGTAATTATATCTCCTCATACTGTTAACTATTCACTCAGTACTCCCTCCTCAAATTAGGATGCCTATTAGTTCTGGTCAAAGTTAATTTTTATAAAATTTGATCAACTACATATAAATATATATTAACTTCTGTAATACAAAATGCATATAATATGAAGATATATTTCATGATGGTTCTAATAACATTGATTGTATGTTGTGGATGTTAATATTATTTCATATATATTTGGACAAAGTTTATGAACTTTGACTTTGAAAAAATCTAATATGCATCCTAATTTGGAAAGGAGGGAGTAGAAGATAACTACATCATCACCATGTTGATAACTACATAATCAACACCCTTGGTAAATACATCAACATTGTTGGCGAATAGTTCCTAAAATCCTTAGTAAGTATATCAACACTATGTTGATGACTAGTTACTAAACACCTTGGTAACTATATAAGCACCGTGTTGGTGACAAGTTACTGAACACCTTGATAAATACATCATCACTATGTTGGTGACTTGTTACTGAACTCCTTGATAACTACATTAGCACCATGTTGATGATTAGTCACTGAACATCGTGGTAACTACATAAGCATTATGTTAGTAACAAAATCAAAACTGGAACCTCTTGATACAACAATTCATTTCATGTCCATACATATATAGGAAAAAATTACTTAGAAAGAAAAATTATGAAATTTAAATGAACTACCCATTGAAAGTCATAGATCATTTTAGTTGAAAGTGGTAGTTTATTCATGTTGAAAGTGCTTTTTCCCACCCGTTCATTTTCCCCTACAAAAAAGCATTAGAAAAGAAAGTTGACCCAATAAACATGAATTTTGATAGTAAAATAGATGATCAATTATATAATAAAGGAAATTATAATTAATTGATAAAGGGAAAAGACTTTTTTTATCACATAATGAAATAACGATGAGAAAAAGGGAACTGACAAATGTTTATGTAATTTGCGAGTTCAAAAATGTTCAAGGGTTAAAAATAAGTACTCCCTCCATCCAGGAATAACTGACTTAGGTTTGTCTAGATTTAAATGTGTCTATACAATACGTCTAGATATATTCGAATATAGACAAACTTACGTCAGTTATTTCTGGACAGAATGATATTCATTTATTAGGAAGGAACAAGAAGAAACAAAAATACACACAGAAAAAGAAAAATAGAAGCTAGAGTCAAGAAACCGAGTGAGGAAAATTAGCGAGGATAACCACGCCCACGATCAGAGCCTTCGTGTGCATGGTAGAGAATAAATAAAATGAAAAGAGAATGAGTGTAGCGGGTCTCACTATGTATGTGCATGTGAAGAGAGAAAATAAACAAAAAGAGAAAAGCCACGGCACCAGAACTATCGAACCGAAGAGTAACTCGCGCGTTGACCACCACCGGTTTGTCGTATCTACATGCGCGCAAGGAAAACGAATTGATTCGTGCGAACGCGAGCGTTGCCGACGCCAGCGTGACCGCAACGCGCGGTCGACCATGGAAGAGAGAATCCGGTCCCTACATGGACTGGCATTTCATGAAGAAAGTCTAGCCATGCTTGACACGTGCATAATATGCACCACTCGATCTGACTACACTTTATTTATTCGGTTTTGCTAGTATTTCTTACGGTTACTCCTCGGATCGATTATAGTACTCTCACAATCTAGATATCGCAGGTTTTTTTTGTCAAAATTTAGATAACTAGCATGGTCGTCCTCGCAAATGCAAAGGCATCACTTTACTCTATCGAAATAAAAAAAAATTATGCTTTGATGGATATTCATTTTTAAGAAATACTAATATTGTTCCGCCACAACCACTGTAACTTTAATGCTAAGTAATATATCACATGTTTATGAACAGAATTTAGTCATTTTTCATGATTTTGTTAGTGAAGATGATTATGCCTATTGTATGCTACTCTAAGGTACCCAATATATTTTATGTGATGTTAAGTAGTACCAATTAATTGTATGTGGATCCCTCGCATTATAAGTTCATTTATCAAAATCTATATGTCATGGTCCAAGTAATGGTTAGGATCCACCCGTGCTATTGCCGGGTCAAGTTTATATGCTCTCTTTGGAATCGGTAGCAAGACCATTAATTTAGATCCGTAGAGACGTAGAGTTAATGAAAAGAGAATCTATCATTTTTAAAAGGCAACTGAAATAATTCTATTTGGTTCTCTGGACCTTTTTTCTTCTCATTTAATCCATTTGATCTAATGTACATGATGTTCTCTCACTTTTCGAAAATACATGATATTTTTGACATGGTTCCAAGATGCACCTTTGACCATTAAACATAAAATATGTTTTAGCACTAATTAAAAGATACGATTTTCATTTGGCCTATTTTAATATACTTTTATATACCTATAATCATACCTAGAGAAGTCTGAGTGAAATTGTTTTTAGACTGTCAATTGTTTTGAATTGGAGTTTGGATAATATTTATGCATTTACTTCAACTCTCATGATTTTTTATATATAATTATGAAGATATATCGGCTATGATTCACCTATAAAAGGGGTCCACCAGATTAATCGGCATGTTTTTCTTGTTAGAAATTTGTGTTTTCTTTGTTTTTAGACTGTCATTTGTTTTGAATAGGAGGTTGGATAATATTTATGCATTTAATTGAACTCTCGTGGTTTTTTAGATATAATTATGAAGATATATTGGTTATGATTCACCCATAAAAAATGGGTCCACCATATTAATCGGCTTGGTTTTTCTTACTCCCTCCGACCCATATTAGTTGACTCTAATTTGGATGTATCTAGACAAGTTTTTGTGATAGATACATCCATTCTGAAGTCAACTAATATGGGTCGGAGTGAGTATTAGAAATTCGTGTTTTCATTATTTATCTTGCTTCACTAATTGCAGGGAATATATTTTTCATTGCCTTTTTTTCTTAAATTCAAAATTAGTTGGAGCTAATTTTGTTAACGTGGGACAGTTTCATTGTATATAGGGCAATAAATTATAACCTCACCATCTCTCTAAGAAAAATCCAAATATTGAGGAGATAAACTAAATTGTTGAGAGTAGAGAAAATTAAGGGTATTAACACAATGGTAATGATGTGAATTAGCCAATACTTTGTAAAATATTATAATACCTAGTATTTTTTTCCATTAGAAATCTCACGTCATTATTACATTTGAACTATCAAAAGTTATTTCACTAAATGACTCCTATCAAGGATTCTTTCAGGCACATTACTACAACCCCTGCATCAATTTCTATTTTGTATATTTGATAGCTAATGAATTCTCAAAATTCTATGCAAGAAAAAGTATCCAGTATATTATTTAGTCGCACTCACCATTTAGCTGCAGCGTTCCATCATCTTGTATACGTTGGCTCACATTGTCTATCGATTGTACCGTAAATTTTATCTCTTTAAGGATATCTGCATTGTACAGAACAACATTAATATAATTTAATGACCAAACAAATTATAGACTCCTTGTTATCTCAAAGTTAGATGCTCATATACTATATACTCCCTCGTTTAGAAATATAAGACATTTTAGCTTAGTGAAATAAATGTATCTAGACGCCTTTTAGTGTATAGGTTTACTCTGAACCTCTACGAACCTATACACTAAAAGACGTATAAATACATTCAATTCATAAAACTAAAACGTCTTATATTTCTGAACGCAGGGAGTATATACTATGATTACCTTGCATGTATTTGATGAACTATTAACAGACTATACCATTCTGGAGGCAAAGGATTTACAGTCCAAAGGTAGTAATCAGGGAGACTGGAGCTCTTTTTTCTCCCAATTATTACGGATATTAGGCACTCAATCGATTTGCAGTGCCCGGTCCATCTTGATGATTGCGGTAGAGTCTCGTCTACTTTTGCTTCAAGCAAATAAGCTCCACGGCCTTGCAATACAAGAGAAAAAATATGTGCAAGTGTCACCGCGTCAGTAAGCAGTACCCAGCGCCATTGAAATATTACAAAGAACTACTCCCTCTGTTTCAAAATATAAGATGTTTTAGATTTATGAAGAAAATTAATATGGACTCAACTTTGGAATGAATCTACATAATAAAAGAAGTCTAGATTCATCTTCTTCACAAACCTAAAACATCTTATATTTTGAAACGGAGGGACTAGAGTAATAACTACTCCCTCCGTTTGGAAATATAAGATGTTTTAGGTTTGTAAAGGAGATGTATCTAGACATCTTTTAGTGTATAGGTTCAAATGAATCTAAACATTAAAAGATGTCTAGATATATCTCATTCACAAACCTAAAACATCTTATATTTTCAAACGGAGGGAGTAATAGGTTGGATAGAAACCTTAATCAACCACTGATTGATGACTAATAAGAAAAGAGTGCGTTCAATTTTCAGGCGACTAAGAATTAGTCTTGTCACTCGTATTGCCATCCATGTTTCTGCCTTCCCTTGTTGGTAGTACGAAGCCACCGCACTCTCAAAACAAATCGATCAGGCCATCTTGCTTGCGTATCTAGCCAGCCTTTATAGGTCGTAAGCATCACCCATCAAGGAACAAAATCAATTAGCCTTGCAAAACCAATCAGCTTCTCATAGCAGATCGTTTGAGCCCTTGTCTAGCTCGTGCTACATAGCTATGGACATGATCGGACGCCAATCCCATGATTCTCCTTTTACCATTATCTTCCTTTAATCTTCGCCTCTGAAGACATTGCAGGCACTCTAATCGACCACATGATCCATGTTTGTGCCATGCCCTAGATTGCCGCTGAGGACCTATCTAATAACGCAAATGGGGCTTTTACCTAGCCAATCGTCTAGAGAGCAAACGATCGCGACATGACATGTTTAGGCCCCCATAACACATATTGTCGTCTGATGCTAGCAGCACAGACTGCTGGCTGAAGATGGAATCCGGAACGCCTCTCTCCAAGCCAATATTGTTGCCGGCGGCGCTTCACCAGGTTTTTGTTGCGATCGTGACTGATGACATGTGAGGCTTTTGTTGCGTCGAGGGAGACGCCGCCAAGTTTTTTTTATTTTTGGGGCAACGAATCTTAACGGGGACCATAAGAGATTTATCGCGACCACGAAAAAATATATAATACCGGCTATATCAAACAGGTTTCCTGATCATATATCTGATTGTGTGAAAGGGGTTCCAACACCGATCGTGTCAAACAGGTTATCAAACTGAATTACGTGGTTACATAACTATTAAACTTTTGATAAATCCTAACCATAAAAAATAGATCTAACTATCAAAATTAATTCAGATGATGTGGCTTAACGTGGAGGCTCTATTAGACATCCGTATATTACTTTTAATATATAATATATCTAGAAACTTTTTAGTATATAGATTCTTATTACAGGGAGATAGTGAGGAAAAGAAGTATAGACCGGCTAAATAGAGTATGACCAAAGTATGCTTGTCGACCCAAAGAACAGGGTGAGTTGGGTATTCATGATCTGGAGATTAAGAATATAACCCTACTTAGTATGTGGCTTTTCAAGTTATTAATTGAAGAAAAGATATGGCAAACTCTATTTAAAAGAAAATACGTTGGTATAAAAGCATTGTTCCAAATGGTTTGGAAACCTGATGACTCTTATTTTTGGGCTGGTTTGATGGCAACGAAGAAAATTTTCTTTTGGTTCAAATTTTTTCTATTAAGGACGGAACTTATATACGGTTTTAGGAAGATAAGTGACTTGGTACTGCTACACTTCGCGAACAATATCCCGCGTTATATTCTATCGTCCATTATAAGGAGGAAACGATCGCCACCGTATTGGAACCGTTCCCTCCCAACTTGACTTTCAGGAGAGATTTGATTGGCACCAGACTTGGATCGCATTGCTACATCGGTTAGCAAATGTTCAACTGTCAACTAGGTCTGATGAATTTCGATGGAAATTAAGTAAAAACGGTTTATTATCCGTTAGTTCCTTATGCAATGCACTAGTCTAGCCACTCATACCAGCTTTAGATAATAGGATGATCTGAAAGATGAAGATACCTCTAACAAACAAAATCTTTGTTTGATATCTTCGTCGAGGGGTCATCCTCACTAAATATAACCTTATTCGGCAGAATTGGCATGGGAATCCTATGTGCGTATGTTTTGTCATCATAATGAGACGACCAAACACCTATTTTTCTATTGCAACTTTGCTAGGTCTATATGGTCAGTTACCCAAGCATCTTCAGACTTATATCCACCACATAGTATTGCCAACATATTTGAGAATTGGTTATATGGTATAGATCACAAGTATAAGTTATTTCTTTGGATTGGAGAGTTTGACATTACATGTTGAAGCGATTGCCATTATATGATCGCCATGGCTATGTAGAAATGATAAAGTTTTTAATGATAGAAACTATTCTCTCTTGCAGGTTATGTACCAATGTACCAACATCCTGCGTTCTTGCTCGATCCTACATCGTGCGGAGTATCGCGACCTTTTTTGCGGAGGTATGTATGCGGCTCGAGGATACCGGGCGAGATTTTTTTACCCAACATGGTTGGTAGCATAATCTACGGATCGTCCCTCCTTCGGCATCCTAGTCGTTTTATAATTTCACATTTTGATATATAATCTGGCTTTTATTTCTCTGTTAGGATATGTGGACTGTGTCAGCTGTGTGCATCCTAGCTATGTAAAGATCGAGTGTAATACTTAAAACTTTTAAGTAATATAAAGCATCCCTTATGGAAGAAAATATAGACTCATCCAAAAAATTTAAAAAACTTGTGAGAGAGTACTAGGATTTACTAGAAAGGGACGGACAATTTGAATCGACAGCTGCTGCCCCTCAGAACCAATCCAGCCGTAGCCATTCATTTGTTTACTCTAATATTTATTTTCTTTTGAGCAACCACTTTCTTTTTTTATTAGGGAGAAACCTCATGTTGAAAGGTACACACCCAGGGAAGCTAGGCTAAATATCTTGCCTACCTCCACATAAGCAGATTCTTGTAGTATTACGCTTCTTCCACGCGTACATGTAGCATTATACTGGTACTACTATATACATGTATATACATGGAGTGTGCTCTCAGAGTATATGAAACCAGATAGAACCGAAAATAGGACCTAAGGTTTCCCGACACACATAGGGAGGAAACCGAAGGATAGCCACGACGCCCTCTAGGAAGGAATTGTGCTACCCGAAGGCCGTACCGTTTTGGTGTCGGGTTTGCCGACAAAGATTTCTCATGAAAAAACCTTATCCACTACACCCGGACGATCTGTTTATCAGGAGCCCCGTGAGGTCAAAGGCTCAACCATCGAACTCCCCGCCCACCAGCATGTGACACTACGGTCACGGAGCCGCCATCGTCGTCTCACCGAAGCTATCAACACGAAGCCAACATGACGGAGGTGAAAGGTAGCATGAACCGGGGTCGGTATTACCGCAGCCACACGGGAGGGAACTGTCTCCACCACTGAATGAGACAATCGACCGAATGCGACAGCAGGACACACCAGTCCTAGTAGGGTCGGGTTAGATCCAGAAGATCCGTAAAGCCCTCGCAGAGACACACCAGTCCCAAATAGGATCCGACTAGGCCCAAATCAGGCCCATAAATTAAAGTTTGCCGGCACGCTGCAACAGGTCGGCCGCTGTCGCCACCACCCCCAATATCGAGCTATCGTCACCACCATCACCTTGAGAAGGCGTCTTCATGGGAAGGACTGCATGCCGTCGGCCCAAATGGGCCTTGCAGGGCCCCAGATCTTAGGTGGCCGGCCGCCGCCCAGCCATGCTCCGCGCCTTCCCTCCGTTCTCCATGTCGCCCCGCTGTGAGATACTACGAGAGCTCGCAGGCAATATGAGATAGAGCTGACTAACCCAGCACCACCGTGCTTGCTCCTCGGCTGGAACCGCGTCAGAAATTCCCGAGCCGCACCACCCGACGGGAGCCGCCCAACACACGCCCATAGAACAAGGGAGGAGTAGATGAAGGGCTGCCGCCACTGGCACCTGGCGACGACAGAGGGGAAGGGAAGAGGGGCAGGGAGGCGGCATGGCTGAGGGCTCCTTCTCGCCCACGGGGGGGGGGAGAGGAGCTGAGCTGGTTTTTCAAGTCTAGTGTTTAATTTACCAATTTTTTCAACAATAATCTTGTGATGAGTATATATGTATCCTTAATATTCAGTATACATATGTTGTTAGATGTATCTGATCAATGCACGCGCGGGCCAGTTCTGCAACTGTACTAGTCCAGCTAACTAGCCAGTGCAAGTTTTATATACCACGTGCAGCTTGCGTGATAAATTTTGGTCGCCAGTTTCCCCCTAAACCCGTGCATTGACTAGGTCTTGCGTCAGGATCGCGGCTCAATCTTCTGACACAACGCGGCTCAATCTTATGCAGACGCAGTTCATGTAGTCATGTTTTGGTCTCACCTCGGGCCCGGCCGGCTATGGAGGTGCACGAGATACGTATATGTTGACTTGTGTGTATCTCTATCGCCGGCTGGCTGGTGATTCAGAGTCGGTACGCATGGTACACCTGCTCCCTTCTCAACTTCCCAATTCATTTCAGCAAGAAAAAGTCTTAAGCATGCATGCACGTGAAGATGTAGTAGCAACCCCACTCCTCATTCTTTCTCGTTTGTTTATCTAGCAAAATTAAGAACATTAGTCTGGACGTAGGAGGTATGAGGAATCTCCGTCAGATTTCGGGATTTAGAAACACATATGCGAAAAGGATAAAAGGAAAGATTGACCTTACTTCCCTAAAAAAGATAAGATTGCTTGAGAATGGAGCCGCAGCCACTCCCTTGCTTAATTTCTCTTTCAAACAATCCACAAGTTCGCCAATTTTTCGCTAAGGAGAATAGAAGTGATCAAGGTTTAAAGTTTCAGTAATAGAAAAGTTTTGTACCTCACCAAAATACGGTGTTTTATTTGGAGTCTTTGAATTTCTTTCAGATCATTCGACATAAAAAGTTACCGACTTTTTATGTACTTTATATTTTGTTTGAAATTAGTTCCAATATGGCCCAAAATTTCGAGGTTACACTTACTTGTAATATATGCTCCTTTCACACATTTGTGATATATTGGTAGTACTATATCTATGGAGTATATATATACTCGAAGTATATAGTACCAGAGACAAGTGCAACAAAGTACATTTAGTTCACCAACGAAAAGCAAAAAAGAAAGTTTTCCTTGAAAAGGGAAAACCAGCAACAATATTGTTGTGACGAGTCTAAGCTAGATGTATGTATTCTTGAATCTTCACTATACATATATGTACCGGATGAATAATTAACATGGATAGAACATAAATACGGTACGATCTAGACAGACACGTGATTAGCTAAAACTTGCCTATGTATGCATAACTGGTGGAAACAATAATGCATGCCTAGTTACGAACGAATGAGAGGCGAAGACCGGGGTCTATGTAGTGTATGAATGACGAGTTTTTTTTTTTTTTGGAACGGGAATAATGACGAGTTTAGGAGGGACTAGAATATGATGGTGTCGCCTTCGACGTCGTTGAGCCATCCGTATTTGTCCATGTAGGGGTTAGCGGTGGTCTCCGGCGGGTAGTCGTCGATGCAGTCCGCCCACGCGCCCTTGTCGGCCATGTCGCCCTTCACCTCCCACATGCAGCTGTTGCACTTGAAACCGGAGCCGAAGGTCACCATGAGCACCCTGTCACCTTTTCTTAGGCTCCGCTTCGCCTCCATGTACGAGAGCACGTACCACAGGCTGCTCGCCGACGTGTTTCCCCACCGGTGCAGCGTCATCCGCGCCGCCTCCACGTCGCTGTCGTCCAGGCCCAGGCTCCGCTTCACCGCCTCGATCACCGCCGTTCCGCCTGGGTGGAGACAGAAGTGGTCCACGCCCGTCTTGAAGTTGATCTTTGGGCCCTCGCTACTACTACTACTCTTGCTCTGCTTGCCGCGTGGCAGGAGCTTCTTCCACATGAGTTGGACGGAGAACCGCGCGAGCTCGGCCACGGGGAGGATGAGCGGCGCGAGGGTCCGGAGGTTCACGGAGAAGGCCCGGACGGCGGCCTTGGGCAGGTTCTTGCTCAGGGTGATCCCGACGCGTCCTTCGTCGTCCTCTCGCTGCAGCGCGCATAGGTGTGCGTCGTCGTTGGCTGCGATGTTGGAGCGGACCAGGCAGCTGAGCTCCATCTTGGCGCGGTCCCGGAGCGCCGGGTCGTTGGTCAGCAGCACGGCCGAGCCACCGCAGCGGAACAGGCAGTTTGCCAGCATCATGGACTTGTCGATGCCGGAGTACCAGTTGGGCGCGATGGACTCCGTCGAGACCACCAGCGCCGTCGCGTTTCGCCGCGTCCGCAGCGCGTTGCGCGCGAGGTCCAGCGAGACCAGGCCGGCGCTGCACCCCATCCCCGACAGGTTGTACGCGGCCACGTCCTCGCGCATGCCGTAGCGGTGCACGATCCGAGCGGCGATCGACGGTGCCGGGGCGAACATGGATACGTTGACGACGAGCACGTCGACGTCACGGGGCTCGAAGCCGCTCTTGGCGAAGAGGCCGGCGATAGTGGCGTCGATGAAGGCGTCCATCTCGTCGACCGCGTCCTGGTGGGTGGGCGCGTCCTCCCGGTGGTCGAGGATGTTAAGCGGGCAGTAGGTATCCTCGCCGATGCCGGAGCGGGTGATGACGCGGAGGAGGAAGCGGTACTCGGACAGGCCCAGCCGCGAGTTTCGCTGGATCAATTCGCCGGCGATCTCCGTGGTCACCTTGCGGTCGTCCGACGGCTTGTGGCAGGCGTAGTCCAGGAGGTAGCACCGCGACTGCCGGCGACGGGCCAAGGAGGTCCAAGCCAGGTACGCCAGCGCGTGCGCAAGGAGGAGCAGAGTGAGCACTAGCAGCAGCTCCATGTTGATCTCCTGGCAACCGATCAGAGCTAGCAGGTTAGCTAGTTGTATGTTTCTGTCCCGAGATGTGTGTGTGTGGATCCGTAGCGCAGTGGCAGTGCGTATATATAGGCGGCAGCGCGCGCCCATGGTCAAGTGGAACGCGCCTACCTTGTGGTACTCCCTCGGTCAGCAAATAAATGTATTTTTAGACTTGTTCCTTTGGTCCCGTTTATTAGGCTTTAATTTTGATTAATAAAATATGCAATATATGTTCTAAAAAATATACCATTGGAAACTATTTTTAAAGATGAATCAGTGGCCAGGATTATGCAATATAATTTTTGTGATATATTATATAAAATTTGTTGACCAAAATTATTGGATAAAGTTCTTTTTAAACTACGTGCATGCCCAATAAACTGGTCCAGAGGAGGAAGTAAGTTAAATTTAGTAAAGTTTGACTAATCTTATAGAAAAAAGTAGCATTATTTATGACTCTAAATTGGTACCAATAGATATGTTTTCAAATTTAGTTTTATAATAATGTCAATTTGATATTAATTTCTATATTTAGCTGTAAAGTTAGCCAAATTTAATAAATTCTGACTTAGTCAAAGCTAGAAGTATACTTATTTACGGACGGAGAAAGTACTCCAAAAATAGAGGTGGAAGTACCACTTAAGGGCATATTCGGTTCAGCTCGGATCGAAGTGGATTGAAAAAAAAAACGAGAAAGATTAAATCCCAAGTAAGTCAAAATTCCTACAATTCTACTCCAATCCACTATAATCCTCTTGGGCAGGGCATTAATCGAACATGGCCTAAATCTCAGCATCCAAGTAAAGGTTTAGTTTTCGTCTTCTCCTCTTGGTCATCTGGTTGCAGATTGGATCGTGTGCATCAATCTCACGACATAACTGCGGGAAAGAAGCGTTCACGTCTCCTTAGGCGGCGGCGCTCAACCCATCTCCCTTCCCAGATCTCAGCCGGCGATCGGACTGGTTCCCTCTCCCTCCGCTTGCCGCTTCAGCGGCTGGAGGGAGGGGGAACTTTGTTCCTCTGTCTAGTAGTTAGGGTTAGGATATTTTTGTCGTGGTGCACCGTTGGGGTGGTGGGAGCGGCACCCGGAAGAATAAACCTGTCTCATCTCTACTCTCACATCAGCGTTGATCTTCATGGTTGTGCCTCGGAGGTGATGGCAACGTTTGATGTTTGGTATTTTAGATCGGCAGCTTGGTCTTCTCGTCGTTCTTTAGATCTGGCGATATCTGTTTCTCGATGTGTCGTTAGCGCTCGTCGTTATCCGCGATGGCGCTGGCGGCCGGGACGAGGTGGTTTCTCTAAAGCAAGGATGTTGGTCCGGATGTGGTGGATGTGCCTTTATCCTTCGACTTCGTCGATGGGAGACGGCGGATCTTGGTCCAAGACAGCACGGGGATGTCCCCTGGTCAATATGCCACGGCGACATGTGCCTCGCTGCGTGCAGCGGGTCTGTTCATCGACTCACAAAACCTCGTTGGCGATGGTGCTTTTTTAGATCTTGCAATGGTGGAGGCTCGACGTCTCTTTCGGCGTTCGTCTCGGCGGTGCTGGAGTTTGGCGGAGGCTCTGAATTCGGTGGTTGCAGTAAAATATAAGGGTCGTTTTGTATTTTTCGATCTCTTAGTCTTTTATCTGTAGTGTTTTTAGGATAATCATTTTATCCCGGTCTGTCTTTTAGTGTCCACATATGTTGCTTCATATAACTTGATTTTCAATTAAAGAAATATGTGGTTGCTCAAAAAACTGCAAGAAAGAAAATAAAAAAGGTGGCGAGCGAAAACCATTACTGTATGTACTTTTTTTTACTTCATTTTACTGTATGTACTACTTGTGGACTGTGCTCGATGAACCTGGACGATTTAACCTTGGAGAGACGGTGTGTGTGTGCCATGAAAGACAATTTTTGTTGGGTCCAACATGCATGTTGGCAGGACAGTTCTAGTCTGCACCAGTCTAGCCATTGTATTTCCCATCCAACTTGTTCTTTGTGTGCGTGGACGTGTGCGCTGGGTGCGTGTGTGTCCCACAAGACAAATTAATTGGGTCAAATTCACGTTGACGACTAAAATTTTGCACTACTCTAGGATTTTCTTAAATTTAGAAGGAGACGTGTCTTGTTCTACTTTGTTTTTTATTTTTCTTCTATACTGCATCCCATGTCTTCTTCTAGTCTAACTTTTCTTTCATGGTTTTGCTAACTAAGAATTAATATAGAGCTCACTCAACTTTATAGCGGTCAATTTTCATCATAATTCATGCATTTTATAAGTTGGATGTTATTATCATAGTGCATGTTCTCGTTTTATGATGCTGATGGAGAAAATCATGGAGACCGGGATCTGAGGACTGACAATGGTAGTTCGAGTCTGGATGGTGATGAGGAATTGGCTTGGTGACTCATGACTTGGAGCAGTGGCATGCAAGTGGGAATGACTGCACATGAGAGATTTATGGTCCTACCTTTTAGGGTGAAAACCCAGGGTTTGCTTAATTGGTTGTGCCTGGTTATCAAGCTGCTTTATTTCATTTGATCACTCATGCTTATTCAAAAGCTTTATTGTTCTTGGGATCCGGATCAATTATTCATTCAATGGAACCTCTTGTTGGATATTCATCAGATAAAAGTCAGAACATGGTTCTTATGGGCGGTTTAAGAAAATATATTCCAATTACAAGATCCGCTTTTTTGTGGGGTACACTTTCTCTTTATGGTATTCCGCCTCTTGCTTGCTTTTGGTCCAAAGATGAGATCCTTAGTAATAGTTGGTTATATTCGCCCTTTTTGGAATAATAGCTTCCTTTACTGCAGGATTAACTGTCTTTTATATGTTTCGGATATATTTACTTACATTTGATGGGTATTTGCGCGTACCCCTGGGAAGCCAGCATTCTGAGCGAGCTACTTGTGAAAGAGCGAGGGAAAATGCGCAGTCGATACATCTAGACCGCTTAAGTAAAGTGAGCGGTCGTAATGGATCGAGAGTCGGAGAGATGCCTCATCTCGAAGCGTGGCCTTGCTGAAGATATTGTTTTAAGAACGTGGACTTTTTCAGGGTAAAAAACTAGATATTTGATCAGACAATGACGGTATTTGTGCACGGTTCTCTTCTTGGAGGCGTCGTTTTTGGAGAAGCTAGACTTCTGGTGTTGTCTTGGTGGTGCTAGTTCTGTTGTTTTAATGAATGAGACACTTTAGTGGAATTTTTCTTTTTTATAATTCTTCTTTCTTTTTGGTTGTGTCCATCTGTATGGTCGTTAGGGAAATGCGTTGTTGCAGAGGTTGGATGTAATTGATATCCTTTGATATTAATATATGCTCCTTTCCAAAAAAAAAGCGGGGCTGCAATTATTTTTTAGTTTTAAATGGGGTTGCAACTGAGGTTTTTTCGGCTACAAGTAAGCTCCTAGTAAGATCTTTTTAGTTACAACTATATAAGAACCTATATTTTTTAGTTGCAAGTGAGATGCAACTAAGGTCTTTTTAGTTACAACTAGATGAGAGCCGAGATTTTTCAGTTGCAAGTAGGGTTGTAGCTAGGGCTGAAATTATAACTCGAAACTTGCGAGCTAAATGAGTAACTCGTGGTATAGCTCGACTCGGCTCGAACTCGGTGTCTAACGAGTCGAGCCAAGTTTTTGATTTGAACTTGTTTGTTCACCCAAGCTAAATGAGCTACTTGCGAGCTACTCAATTAGCTCATTAAACTCGTTCAAATATAGAGTTTGAAATTTTCATAGATAAGTGTCATATACTATAAATGTTCCTTGAAGCTGTAATGGCGTAGAGTTACTATATATTTTTATTGATCTTCCTTCGTGCTATTATGGAAGTACTATTATTGTTCTAGTTTCAAATTAGTAGAATAATTACTAGTTTTTCTTATATGTGCTCATATTCATAACTTATAACAATCTAAACGAGCTACTCGTGAGTTTACCGAGTCGAGCGGAGTTTCAAATATGAGCTCGTTCTGTAAACGAGCCGAGTCAAGCTAACTCGTTAGTTGAACGAGCTTTAGCGAGTCGATCCGAGTTGGCTCGGCTCGGCTCGAATTCCAGCCCTAGTTGTAGCTGAGATTTTTCAGTTACCAGTGAGATGCAACCGAGATTTTTAAGTTGCGAGTAAGGATGGCAATAGGCAGGGTATGGGCAGGATAGAGCAATACCATACCCATACCCGTGTAGCCAATGGGTACAAAAGCTTACCCATACCCATACCCACAGGTATAAATTACCCATACCCATACCCGGCGGTTACCCGTATCCATTGGGTACCTGGCGGTATATACAATAGTATACAAGTTATTCAAAATTTTACTTTCATCAATAGCATATTTGAAAAAATACAATAATATCTACTTACTAATAGTAGACGAGTACATGAAAGTATCAAATTAAAGTTTAGAAGTCGCAATCTCATACTCGTTCCAAGACTTCTCAGCCACATAGGTCAAACTCTATAGGTAAGTTTGACATGTTAGTTTAAACGGATAGGGTATGGGTATACTCATGGGTATAAGTCTATACACGTGACGTACCCGTGACTTAACAGGTAGGGTATGTGTATTACCCATGGGTATAAAATTATGTCCATACCCTACCCATGCGGGTACGATACCCGTGGGTACCCGTACCCATGGTTAAAATTGCCATCCTTAGTTGCAAGTAAGGTTGCAACTAAAAAATCTCACACATACAAAAAAATGTGTCTTACTTCGGATTTTCAAAATCTACAAGGAGATACATCTTATTTAACTTTTTTCTTTTACTGAATTTGTTTTCTTGGTCTGATCTAATTTTTTCCTATAATTTTGCTAATTCCGAGCCACTGAGAATTAAGTTATAACTCATCCAGCTCCAAAGCTATCAAATTCGTATTGTGATTCCTTTGCCCTATAAGTTGCAAGTGGGGGTTGTAATTAGGATATTTTAGATTTTCCATCTTCAAGCGGATTTGCAACTGAAGTTTAATTACAAGTGGGTTGCAACCGAGATGTTTAAGTTTAAGTTGCAAGTGATATTGCAAAAGAGAATAAATGATTCACAGGATACAAAAATATCCACATAATAAAAAATTGTATCATATAGTACAAAATCATAAAGATGACATCACTTTATTGAGAATTAAGATAATTAGCCACGCCCTTAATTTTTATACCATTCTTCCATAATATTAGATATATATTATATTAGATATATATCAAGGTAGATTTTCTGTCTTTGGTGGCTGCGGCGCATACGCTACACTGTTATTTTTGGTGTACTTGCTCTCTTGACACACATGCTGGTCATGGCCATGATGTGTAATTAACGGAGTTGACTCTCAAGTCATCGATGGCTATTAGTCTGTTTAGCTAGCCGTTGACCGTGTGCAATCTTCACCTATTTGTACTTCAACAAGTAAACTCACAATCACGGTGCATCCAATATCGGTGTCGGCGCGTGAACATGAACAACGGGTATAATAAATGTCGTTGCGGGCATAAATCTCACACTGAGAACTTTGCGCGCACACAACCCATCCACGAACCTGCTTAGCTACTACCTCTATTCTCGTTTGTTCATATAAATCTGCCGAAAAAAACCAAGCGATAAAGCCATGGCGGAAGCTGATTTAGGCGACAGGTTTGAGGCAAACAAAAATTACCTTTTTGATGCAGCCCGTCCTATGACCGCTACTACATCTACTACCACGAGCTCCTCAAGTGGACCCATGACTCGCGCCCGAGCCAAACTCCTTCAAGCTAAGGTGAACTCGCTCCTCTCCTTGTGTGACTTCGACACACCCTTCGATGGCTTGCTACTTTATAAGCATACACTATGCATCATCAGGTACGAAGAGAATGACCCAAGGAACGGAAGGGAAGCAACCAGTCGCTGCCAGACACAAGCGGTACTACCGGTTGAGACGACCGGTACTACCGCTCCAAGCGGTCCTACCGCCCCCAGCTACCGGACGCTCCAGGAAGCACCGCTCCACGCTCCAGACGCAAGCGGTACTACCGGTCCCGCAACCGGTACTACCGGACAGCGGTACTATCGCTCCCTCCTACCGCTCGCCATTGGCGCCTCCGACAGAAGCTCCAGGCCCTCAAGCGGTACTACCGCTCCCGGAGCGGTACTACCGGTTACGACCGGTACTACCGGTTGCCGGACCGGTACTACCGGTCCTGATGGCTCCTGAACGCCTGAGTTCGGCCCTGTGCCTTGTAACCCTTTCCTATAATTTACCTTTTGTTCCAAAACTACCCCTGTTTTGTGGCTGGACTATATATAGCCCCAACCCTCTATTGTAAACCCTAGACTTGTATAATAATAGATATTAAGGAAACCCTTTGAGGAACTTATATCTATTGGTCTCATGCTCCTACCAAGGAGCACCGGATTATCCACCCCCCTCTTGGATCTTGCCTAGTGCGTTCAAGTTGTACAAGGCCTTGGGTTCTCAGTTTCTCGCCCCCAAGTCGTCAAGATCTCACCAAGCACCTCATCCCCCGTGGTTGGCGTGGAGAGCGAGCTTCGCCCAACACCGATCCTAGGGATTATGTTGGACCGGTTGCCACCGGCGTGAGGAGTAGGCGTGTATCGTGTTTTGGCGTGCGTGTGTTCGCGGATTTCATCTCATTCCTCGATTTCATCCTCCGACCACCGCTTTCCCCTCGTTTCTCGTGGAATTTGTGAAAGATCGGGCCAACCCCAGGGTTACCCCCTAACATATTGGTATCAAGAGCACGGTTGATCACGAATTTCCCCCCAATTTTTCTTTTTCCACCTTAAAATCGAAAATCCCACCAAAAAGAGCCCCAATTTGCCTTCGGATCGATCTCTGGATTTGGTGAGTTTTTCGTGGTTTTGGTCCATAGATCTGTTGCTTTGGGAGTCGATCTATAGCCCCTGTTGTTTCTAGCCCAACCTTTCGGTCAGATTTCCCACGAATTTGAGGTTTTTGGCAAGATCATCTCGTTCCAGTTTGGTGCCAAGCGGTACTACCGGCCGTGCAAGCGGTACTACCGCAAGTAACCGGTACTACCGGTAGTACAAGCGGTACTACCGCTCACCGGTACTACCGGTTGTTGCAAGCGGTACTACCGCTCGCCTCTGACCGTTCTTCCTCGCCCGTTGACGCCTCAATTTTGTTGGCTGACTTTTCCACCTCGCTTGTTCGTGTTTCGCGTGTTTGTCGCCATTGTCACAACAGCTTCCGCATCAAGGTCACCACGCGCTCAACGACACCGCGACACTCGAACATCATCCCCCACCAACGGTTGCAAGTCGTCAACAATACCAAAGGTATAACTTGCACCACCTTGACAGCCCCATATCTTCCTTTGTGTGTACCTATCCTATGAGAGCAACTCATTTTGTGTTTGTCTAAGCATTGTGCACTTACCTTCGGAAAGTGAGAGTGTGAGGCCAAATACAAAAGCTAACATAGTAGTATAGAGAGGGAGAAAAAGATAAAAGAATCAAAAAAAAGAGGAAAAGAAAAAGATAAAAAGAGAAAAAGATACATAGTCTCCCAATACAAAGAGAATACCAAGCTTGTAAGCCAAGAAAGAGAGAAGAAAGAGCGCACCGAGGCAAGTGCACAAATCTATTGCTTATCCTCTTTTGGCAAACGAGTTGTGGTCTCTCCTTGTGTTGGCACGACAACCGAGCGTAGTCTTCGTTAGGACCTTTTGTGCTCATTTTCATAGTCGTGCTAACCCCGTTTTTCTCCACATGTGTGTTTCCGTGTTTTTGTAGATCGTATCCTTTTTGCTTTTGATCTTTGGTTCTTTACCACGTAGGACAATAACCTTTTGCTTGGATCGTTTCGTTTGGTTTTCCACAACCCTAACCTTCCACCAAAAGCTTTTGTGAGTTGTAGCATCTTTGTGTGTGAGTTTCTTGCCCATTTCACTTTGCACGCTTTTCGATCATTTGTGTGACAATTGGTTTGATATAATCTCCAAGGTGAGGTAAAAGGCTAACTCTCCACACCCTTATTCTCCATATACAACCCTTGTTGGCTTCTCATCATGGACAGGCATGGAGAGCCATCCCAACCACCACAACCTCCGGAGGATGACACACAATTCATGACAAGATGGGACCATTGGAAGGTCCGAGGAGAATTCAACTATCGTTGTGAAGCTCTCGAGCGGCGCCAAGATGAACAATTTAGCGAGGCCCGTGTGGAATTCAAGAACATCGACAACCGCTTCGAAGAAGTCCGTGGCCAACTGCATGTCATGCAACACAACCTCGGTCATCAAAATGAAGCTCTTGGTCGTGCACTCGCCTCAACGGATGAGAAGCTACAACGCCTCGTTGATGGACTCGCAAGGCCACGCTCGCGCGAATCAAGCTCATCTCGGCACTCCTCAAGTGAATCAAGTGCACCCCGCCGTCACGCTTCAAGGCATCGGGATGGACCCGTTCTTCAATCCATGAGCTCTTCGCAAGCGGTACCATCTCCGCGTCACGCCGCAACGTCAAGCTATGATGGTGACCTCTCTGCAAGACCTCCAAGACGCGAAGCGACCCGGCCACAACCAAGGGCACTTGTGATTCAACAAGAGCAACCTCGCATGGACCACCAAGGCCATCGACGTCGACATTCCCCTTCAACAACAAGTGAAGCATCCGAAGAGGACGAACAAGATCAACGTCGACGTGAAGCACTCGAAGATCCTCCAAGGCGTCATCATCGACATGAGCGTCCATGTCGGCAACACGATGGTCATGACGTGCCTCCTCTACACCAAGAAGAAGAAGAGCAGCCCATTGCGCATGCGGCTCGACGTCCTCCTCGCCACAGGGCGCACGACAATGCTCCTCGGCATCAACCACGACAAGAACAAGAGCAAGCTCCCCAAGCTCGTCGTGAGGACCATCAACCTCCTCCTCGTCCTCAAACGCGTCAACAAAACGAGCAAGCTCCCCAAGCTCGTCGTCAACAACAAGTTCCACCACCAAACGCGGCACCTCAACAACCGCAAGAGCAACGCAACAATCACCAAGCAAGACATGAGAGCTCGGATGATGGTGATGACCGCCCAAATCATGGCAACCGACGCAACCGGAACCGCAATGGAGAAGAAACTTTCGGCAAGCTCAAGTTCACCATGCCAAAGTTCACCGGTTCCAATGAGCCCGAGGAATATCTCTCTTGGGAGCTCAAGGTCGACAAGATCTTCCGCATGCACAACTATAGCAATGAGAAGATGATGGCCATGGCATCCCTCGAGTTTGATGAGTATGCCAACCTTTGGTGGGAACAAGTCCAACTTGCTCGCGAAGCAAAACAAGAGCCTCCAATCGCAACTTGGCAAGATATGAAGGCTCATATGAGATCCCGCTTTGTTCCTTCACACTACACGCGTGACCTCTTCAACAAGCTTCAAAAGCTTAGTCAAGGAACAAAGAACGTGGAAGAGCACTTCAAGCAAATGGAGCTCAACATGATCCGTGCCAACATTGAAGAGCGAGATGAACAAACAATGGAACGTTTCCTCAATGGCTTGAACCATCCCATCAAGCGCATCACCGAGTTCCAAAAGTACAACAACATGGTTGAGCTTGTGCACATCGCATCCAAGGCCGAGCGCCAAGTGCAAGAGGACATCAAGTACAACAAGCCAAAGATGTACTTCACCTACAAGCAAGCATCAACCACTGCTCCAACAACACCAAGTGGAATCTCCTCAAGTACCACCAAGCTTCCCTTCAAGCCAACTCCCCCTCAAGGAAAACAGCCCCCAAGTGGCAAACACACAAGGGATGATCAACCATTCACCGCTGAATGCTACAAGTGTGGAGGAAAAGGGCACAAGTCGAATGCATGTGGGAACAAGAAAGTTTTGTTCATTCATGACAAGGGCGATGAAGAATACTTGAGTGAAGAAGAGTTTGATGCAAGAGTCAAGGAAGCCATGGCAAGGCAACATTTGGAAGAGGACCAAGAACTTCTTGTTTGTGAGCATGACGCAAGTCCATCGCTTGTGGTCACAAGGGTCTTGACTACCCAAGTCAACGAGAATGAAGACCAATGCTCGAACATCTTCCAAACTCGTGCCGGCATCAATGGGAAGTCCATCAAAGTTGTCATCGATGGAGGGAGTTGCCACAACCTTGCAAGCACGGAATTGTGTGAGAAACTCAACCTCACCCTTCATCCGCATAGACACCCCTACCATATCCAATGGCTAAGTGACCAAGGATCCGTCAAGATCAAGCACACCGTCTCGGTGACGTTCTCCATTGGGCACTACAAGGACACGGTGGAATGTTACGTGGTCCCAATGACGGTTTGTCACATGTTGCTCGGAAGACCGTGGCAATATGACAAGCGTGTTTTGCATAATGGTCACTCAAACACTTACACCTTCAAATGGCTTGACAAAACTTGTGTGTTGCAACCAATGACTCCTAGCCAAATAATTGCGGATAATGCAAAGGCTTTAGCGAGGGCGCAATACACAAAAAAACCTTGTGAGAAGAGTGGTGAGCGAGAGAACCACACCATAGTGAGTGAGAGCTACAAGCCAAACTCGAGTGGAAAAACTAAGAGTGTTCTTCTTGCCACCAAAAGTGAGATGAGAGAAGTGCGGAACAACCCATCCATCTTGCACTATGTCCTTGTATGCAAGGGACTAGCGCAAGGAACTAACGACTTGACAAATGTTCCTCCTTCTTTGATGACTATTTTGCAGGAATTCCAAGACGTTTTTCCCGAAGAGCTTCCTCATGGCCTTCCTCCTCTTCGTGGAATCGAGCACCGCATCGACCTCATACCCGGCGCACCACTTCCAAACCGCGCCGCGTATCGCACGAACCCGGAAGAGACGAAGGAGATCGAACGTCAAATCAACCAACTCGTCTCCAAAGGTTTGATCCAAGTAAGCACTAGCCCAAGCGCGGTCCCCGTGATTCTAGTCCCAAAAACGGATGATACATTGCGGTTATGCATGGACTGCCGTCCAATCAATGCTATCACCGTGCGTTATCGACATCCTATACCGCGTCTTGATGACATGCTTGATGAGTTATGTGGAGCCACTATATTTTCGAAAATTTATCTTCGTAGTGTTTACCATCAAATTCGCATGGCTGAAGGTGATGAGTGGAAAACCGCCTTCAAGACCAAGCTTGGTCTCTATGAATGGTTGGTTATGCCTTTTGGCTTATCTAACGCCCCATCTACCTTCATGCGCCTCATGAACCATATTTTGAGATCTCTAATTGGGAAGAGTGTAGTTGTTTACTTTGATGGCATTATTGTCTATAGCAAGTCACTAGAGGAGCATGTTACTCATGTTAAGGAGGTCCTTCAAATCCTTCGTCATGAAAAGCTTTATGCTAATCTCCCAAAGTGCACTTTTGCAAGAGACAAGCTGATTTTCCTTGGTTTTGTTGTGTCTTCTAATGGCATAGAAGTGGATGTCTCAGAAGTCAAGGACATACGAGATTGGCCCATCCCAACAAATGTTAGTGAACTTCGTAGTTTTCATGGGTTGGCTGGCTTTTACCGTCGCTTTGTGAAAGATTTTTCTACAATTGCTTGCCCCCTCAACGAATTGACCAAGAAAAATGTCACGTTCGTTTGGGGAAAAGCACAACAAAAGGCTTTTGATGAGCTCAAAAAGAGGCTCACCGAAGCACCACTTCTTGCATTGCCGGATTTCACAAAAACCTTTGAGATTAAATGTGACGCTAGTGGTATTGGCATTGGTGGCGTCCTTATGCAAAATGGGCGTCCTATTGCTTACCACAGTGAGAAACTTGATGGCGCACGCCTCAATTATCCCATTTATGACAAAGAACTTTTTGCCTTGGTTCGAGTTCTTCATGTGTGGCAACACTATCTTTGGCCCAAAGAATTTATCATCCATTCCGACCATGAGTCGTTGAAGTATCTTAAGGGCCAAGCCAACTTGAGTAAAAGGCACGCAAAATGGGTTGAGTTTATGGAGTCTTTTCCTTACATTGTCAAATACAATAAGGGCAAAGAAAATGTGGTAGCGGACGCCTCGTCTCGCAAAAACACAAGCCTTCTTACACGACTCTAAGTCAATGTCTTGGGTCTTGATGACATCAAATCTTTGTACGCGTCCGACTCTTTATTTGGACCAATATTGGAACAATGTTCAATAGACAAAGGGATTGATGATTTCTATTTGCATAAGGGTTTTCTTTTCAAACAAAACAAGCTTTGCATTCCGAAATCGTCTCTCCAACTTTTGCTTCTTCAAGAGTCCCATGGTGGAGGCCTTATGGGTCACTTTGGTCGTGACAAGACATATGACATGCTCTCCACTCACTACTTTTGGCCAAAGATGAAGCGCGACGTGGAGTGCCACGTTCAACGATGCACTACATGTATCCAAGCTGAGTCTAAGTCCAACCCCTTTGGTCTTTATATGCCATTGCCTATTCCTCATGCACCTTGGTCGGACATTAGCATGGACTTTGTGTTAGGCTTGCCTAGATCTAAACATGGTCATGATTCCATATTTGTAGTAGTGGATCGCTTTTCCAAAATGGCACATTTCATTCCGTGCCATAAGACCGATGATGCTTCACATGTAGCAAATTTGTTTTTCAGGGAAATAATTCGGCTACACGGTGTGCTAAGAACAATCGTCTCCGACCGCGACATAAAATTCATGAGCTACTTCTGGAAGAACCTCATGGCCAAGCTCGGCATCAAGCTCCTCTTCTCGTCTGCCTCGCATCCTGAAACCGATGGACAAACCGAGGTCGTCAATCGAAGTCTCGGCACACTCCTCCGGGTGTTGATAAAGAAGAACCTTAAAGACTGGGAGGAATGCATTCCACATGCCGAGTTCGCCTACAACCGCGCCAAGCACTCCACCACCATGAGTAGCCCGTTCATGATCGTCTATGGCTTCGAGCCTCTCACCGCGCTCGATATCCTTCCACTTCCACTTCATGAACATGCCAATATGGACGTTGTCAAGCGTGCCCAAACAATGATGAAACTCCATGAAGACACACGAGCTACTATCGAGCAACAAGTCCTTCGCCAAGCATCAAGGCTAAACAAGACCAAGAAAGAGATGATCTTTGATGAGGCGACCTTGTGTGGATACACTTGAGTAAAGACCGCTTCCCCAAGGAACGCGACTCCAAGCTAAAGCCAAGAGGCGATGGACCATTCAAGGTGCTAAAGAGGATCAACAACAACGCCTATATCATCGATATACCAACATCGAAGTATCTTGTGAGCTCGACATTCAATGTCAAGGACCTCTCACCCTACCATGGCGAAGAGGAAGTTGTGACGGTTGAAGAGTCGAGGACGACTCTTTCCCAAGGGAGGGGAGCTGATGCAGCCCGTCCTACGACCGCTACTACATCTACTCCCACGAGCTCCCCAAGTGGACCCATGGCTCGCGCCCGAGCCAAACTCCTTCAAGCTAAGGTTAACTCGCTCCTCTCCTTGTGTGACTTCGACACACCCTTGGATGGCTTGCTACTTTATACGCATACACTGTGCATCATCAGGTACGAAGAGAATGACCCAAGGAACAGAGGGGAAGCAACCAGTCGCTGCCAGACGCAAGCGGTACTACTGGTTGAGACGACCGGTACTACCGCTCCAAGCGGTCCTACCGCCCCCAGCTACCGGACGCTCCAGGAAGCACTGCTCCACGCTCCAGACGCAAGCGGTACTACCGGTCCCGCAACCGGTACTATCGGACAGCGGTACTACCGCTCCCTCCTACCACTCGCCACTGGCGCCTCCGACGGAAGCTCTAGGCCCTCAAGCTGTACTACCGGTTGCCGGACCGGTACTACCGGTCCTGACGGCTCCTGAACGCCTGAGTTCGGCCCTGTGCCTTGTAACCCTTTCCTATAATTTACCTTTTATTCCGAAACTACCCCTGTTTTGTGGCTGGACTTTATATAGCCCCCACCCTCTATTGTAAACCCTAGACTTGGATAATAATATATATTAAGGAAACCCTTTGAGGAACTTATATCTATTGGTCTCATGCTCCTACCAAGGAGCACCGGATTATCCACCCCCCTCTTGGATCTTGCCTAGTGCGTTCAAGTTGTACAAGGCCTTGGGTTCTCGGTTTCTCGCCCCCAAGTCGTCAAGATCTCACCAAGCACCTCATCCCCCGTGGTTGGCGTGGAGAGCGAGCTTTGCCCAACACCGATCCTAGGGATTATGTTGGACCGGTTGCCACCGGCGTGAGGAGTAGGCGTGTATCGTGTTTTGGTGTGCGTGTGTTCGCGGATTTCATCTCCTTCCTCGATTTCATCCTCCGACCACCGCTTTCCCCTCGTTTCTCGTGGAATTCGTGAAAGATCGGGCCAACCCCAGGGTTACCCCCTAACACTTTTCCTTGGCTTTATTTCCTTCGTTGAATAATTAACAATAAAAATGTTCAACATTCAGTTGGAGATGGATTCCTGCATACTTCTTCAATGCTAGTAGCAAGGATAAGCGGTTTGAGCATAGCCGAAGAGTAGCATATGCACACGGGTGAGAGAAGAGTATCATGAACGCGGGTGAGAGAATTTACCATCTTCTTCACGTAAGTCAAGGGACAAAAAATGTAAACTATCTGTCACCATGTGAAAGCAACAAATATATGTGGTAATACTAGCTCGCTGATGGCCACAGGCTAAATGCATGCATGTGCACAGCAGCAGTCGAGCTACCATGGTGCACGCATGTGTTTTGCAACCGCTGTGCTTTCGACCTGAACTTTGTTATACTCCCTGACCAACTATGTCGTTTGTTCTCTTGACATCGTTTGCTCTATTTATCTGTTTCGACGGTGGTTAGCCCATTCACTGTGGCCACCATGTACAACCCACTACTTTGCATAAAGTCAAACATTCAGAATTTTTTCTGTCAATATTTCATTTATATACAAGCTGGATTAGGTACTTGACATGCATGTCTAGAAGAATGTAATTTCATAGCATGCGATTTGATTGGTTTATTTCTATAATGTCATAGAAATTTATGGCCAAAGTTGTGCTATGAAGACGGGGATGACGTAGAAATAAGGATTTTCTTTGAAACAATCATCTGGTTTCGTTTTGGAGCATGTTAATTAGTAGATCTTTGCAAGTTGCTCTCCAATTTAACATTTTAAAATATGAACTGCTCTTAAGGTACAATTATATGGATTCAAACCTTTTACTTTTATGTTTTTATTTTAGTTTACATTTAGTTCTATTTTCTAGATTTTTTTACTCAATCAATTTATTTTATTTTGCTAGTTGCACTTTCAATCAACATTATTGCACTTATAAAATGTTCATGTACCCTTTCATAGCGTGCAACTATATTCTTTTACTTGTATGCTGCAAATAGGATGTTTTTTTTAGTTTGGTCGACTTATGAGATGTCGAGCGTACAAAAATAAGACTCTTAGGTGACACCCTTGAGTAATTTTTTAGTACCTTGTTTATGGTTTGTAGTATGGTCTTGTGTGGTACGATATACATGTTGCCTCTATGTAAAAGGTAAGATGTCAATTAACCTCTTACAGAAGAGATACCTTAATCGTTTAATTTACAAAACTAGTTTGTCCTCTCCCCTTCCCCTGATACTTCGAAGACGTATCTATAATTTTTGATGTTCCATGCTTGTTGTAACACCCTCAGAATCGGACCTATGCAAGCTTTAGCGAAACTCGCCAAACCCGCATAGAAACGATTCAAAGGTGCCCACCAGGCACTTTCGTGCGGGTGGAAAACGAAGTAATAACATTACACAACAGTCCTCGATGGGACCCACAGAACAGATATATATATAACAGCGACTCAATGAGTCAAGAATACAGATATGTTATACAAAGATCCAAATCACCTCGAAAATGATAGAGCGTCCGACTACGAACAAGATGCAAATGGGGCTAAGAGCCCTGAAGAATAACCATTGGCGTCCATAACCCTGCCCAGGCCAAGCCGGAAGGGTAACCCTGCTAACGACGTCGATCTCAAAACCTGCTTAAACAAAAGGGGTGCCGACAAAGGGCAAAGGAAAAGAAGGAGCGTCAGTACTGATGCCAGTACACGGCGAGACTAGAATTCGGCGGTCCTCGCCTACATAGGTATGGTGGGCTGAGCGGCAGCGGCAGCATGCACTAAACATTCTATAGAGACTCGATACAACTGGCGGCTATCAGAGAGGGGTAAGAAGGACCTATTCGGAACCAACCTAATGCTACCATCAAACGAACCCATCCTGGTGTTTCCCCCCTCGAGACCAAACGAGGAAGTCAACCGAGGAACACACACCGTTGGCAGTTTTATTTATTCAGTTATCGTTGCAGTAATTACTATTCAGGTATAGATAATCATCCTGATAAAATAAGCAGTGGGCCATTTTAGTTAACCATTCCGTTGTAGTTGCAACACTTACTAGGCAGATACAAATAGCATGAGATAACCCAAAAACCCAGCAGTTATTGGTACTTTTATTCAGCCATTCCGTTGTAGTTGCAATATTTACTAGTCATATACAATGGTCGCATACGACAACCCAAGCAAGCAATTGTTGGCAGTTTTATTTAGCCATTCCGTTGTAGTTGAAGCTGATTACTAGTCATATTAGATACAAGTCAATTTTTAACAGTAAACTTTAGTTATAGTTGTCTATGATCGAGATACTGTGCTCCAAGTCGTCCATAACCGCGGACACGGCTTTCAGAAAATTTTAACCCGGCCGGGGTGCACAAATAGCAACACACACACGATCGACCTCGGAAAAATCAAATCAAAACCCAACGAGGCTTTCACGACAAAGCAATCACAGGATTCATAAATATTTCAGGGGGCCACCCCATTGAGTAGACCCGCAACGAAGCTAGCTGACTCCGAGACGGACTCAAGGTTTGCGTCAATGGCTGTAAACGACTGGGAACCCGAAAGTGTGACTGGGCTTGTCGATACCGCGAAAACATTCCGCTTACCTAAACAGTACAGTGTACTCCTCGCACAATCGTAAATAAAGCAGTAGCATGGCATAAGTACATGATCGTAAATAAAACCTCAAACTAGTTTGTGGCCCCAAGAAATAAGAATGAATCAAGCTCTGGCTGAGGGGGGTCCCATAATTCCCCGTATGTGGATAGCGTGATAAATCAAGGAACATGTATCAAGCACTCGGGGTCCTACGGGACACAAGTGGGCGGTCGGAAACCAAATATTATCTATCACCCACCGATGCCTCTGCTTACTTACTTCAATTTTAGTTGTTAAGCAGGAATTAAAGTGAACGATAAATAAAGCCGAGATCATCTCCAACACCAAACATGTGGCAATACTCCAACAACTGTGGTACATGGCGACACGCAACAGCACTTGAGCAAGCGACTACGATGCGCAAGTCCAACTATCTACCAAACAACAGGTAATAGGAGGTGGCCATGGCAATATAGGGCTGCAAGGGATATCACGGGTACGAAAACTAGAGCAACGCAACACAGATAGCAATAGATCAACAGGAGGGAATAAATACTATAAAAGTAAGATAGGTAGAAGGGGAAGATGCTCGCCTGAAAACATTTCCGAAGGTTCAACCGAAGATCGGGTCGACACTCGCATCAACTCAACGGCCTTATCCGCGAAGAAGCAAAACACTAGAAGAAACACCGGATGCACTATTTAATACTACGGCAAAAGATCGGGCATGATGCATGCATGATGTATGACATGGCAAGGGTGCAATGCGATTAGATCATATTAAGTGGAACCGGGGTCCCGACAATTAATTGAACGGTTCAAGTTATTTAGCTACCCCGCAATTTAAATGTTGTTTTAACATGGCCACAAGATAGTATCGGTTCGCTACACAAATTTAAATGAGGCCAATATGAGACTAGATTTGCCCGCATATGGGCCCCATATTTAATTAGAGGTGAATCGGCATAAGGCCCCCAACCACAGACAAGTATGCATGCATGATCAATTAATAAGTGACAAGTTGTATTATATTATAAAATAGGGTTTTGGGAAGGGGTTCACACATTAGAGGGCCTCGACGAGCTTGGGGTTCCGGGGTCCGGGGTCGGTCTTAGGGTTCGGATCTGGGGTTCGGGGTTCGACGGGATCGGTCTCGACGGGAACATTCTCGAACAACGGGGCAGATCTTGTCGCATTCGGTTCTCGGCGAACTGGTCGGTTCCCTGTCGGAGGTCTTGGCGCTTCGGATCGGTCTTCGGTTCGGGGCCTCAGGGTCTTGGGGTTCGCGTCCGTGTGGCGGTCTTGTTGTTCCGTGCAGGCGTTCTCGAGGTCGATGGCGAACTTGTCCGGTACCGGGGTTCGGGTCCGGGAAGGAGTACTTGTCGCACGTGTGGTCTTCGGGTTCGAGAGGGAGATCTTGGCGTCCGAGGGTTCGGTCCAATCTCGACCATCTGGGTCCATGACGAAGATCTTGGGATAGGGCGCCGCTTGGGTTCGGTGTCGAGCTTGGCGGTCACTTGTACACGTGGCCGTTCTTATTGAGGGGTGGTCTTGAACGCGCGGCGGAGGGGGTCCCGCGGCCACGCACGACGACGGCGCAGGACGGCCGGCTTCGGAGGGACAGGGCACAGGAGGCGGGTCGACGAAGAACCGCCCGCGGGAGAAGGAGATGGTGGAGGGCCCGCTGGCGGCGGTAGCTGCGTTCGACGGGGCCGCGCGGGGGCGGCGCTCGCGGAAGCCGGCGAGGCGAGGGGGTCGGCCCGCGGGGAGGCGCACGGGGAGCCGGGGATGGCGCGGCCGAGAGGGCGGAGGCGACGGCGCGGGAGCGGAGGAGGAGGAGGCGACGGGGAGGCGCGCCGCGGAGGTGCTGAGCCGAGGGTGGTGGCGGCGACGGAGGGAGCAGCCGGGGTCGGCGAGGTCGGCCGCGCGGAGGTGGCCGGCGGCGCGAGCGCCAGGGACTGGCGGCGGCGGCAACACCTCGGGAGCGGGATAGAGGCGGGGGAGACGCGGCCGGACGCGGGGCGAGGAGGAGGGCGCGCGCGGGCGGGGAGGGAGACTGGCGGCAGGCGGAGCGGCCGCGGCGGCGGAAGGTCGGGGCCGGCGCCGGGCGGGTGGAGAGGAGAGCGGGAGGGGGGCGCGGCAGCGGCCGGCGAGCTCGCTGTGGCGGGCGGAGCAGAGAGGGAAAGGGAGGAGGAGCGGCGGCCTGGCGCCGGAGGGGAGGGCGGCGGGATCGGCACCGAGCGAGGAAGGGGATGAGCACGGGGAGAGAGGAGAAGGGGACGCGGACGCGTGAGAGCAGGTGGGCCAGAGGGGTGGGCCCAGGGCGGGGCCGGCGTGGGGTGGGGTTGGTTCCAGGGTGGCTGTCGGCAGGGGGTTGTGGTGTGGGGTTGGCTGTGAGGGTGTGGGGGAGTGGGGTGGGTTGAGGTGGCAGATGGGGATTGGGTCAGGGAGAGAGTTGGGCTGAGGTGGCGAGCCGCGAGTGGCTGGGGTGAGGTGGAGGGGGTGTGGGTAGATTAGGTTGGGTAGTTTTAGGATTATGGGTGGACCGTTTTGAACATGGGGGTGGTCGACTGGGTCGAATCGGCCCGTTCGACTGCCCCCACTAAAATAATTAAATAATTTTATTTGCTTCAAACCGAATTTTGCAAAACGATAGCAAACAAAACAAAAATAATCCGGCGACCCGGGTTTTGTGTTTGAACAAAGACGGGGCGTTTAGAAAAAACGAACAGGTTTTCCCGCAAATAGTTTTATGCAAGCAAATGCAAGATGATGCCGATGCTAAAATGCAATGTGGCATGATGACATGAGCATGCGGTCATGCTGATGCAATGCACAAAAACAACGCGATTTTCTAGTAGTGGTTTTGCGGGATGCCACACTTGTTTAATATCTACTTTGCTTTGTCTACACTTTGAGATATACTTTTATATTTTCTGAAACTAACCTATTAACAAGTTGCCACAGTGCTAGTTTCCTGTTTTCTTCTGTTTTTGGTTCCAAAAAGGCAGAAAATCAATATTCTCGAAACTGGACGGGACAAAAGCCAAAGTCAATATTTTACCGTGGGCGACACGGGGTGGCCACCCCCCCAGGCGTGGCCAAGCCTGGCCCGTGCCTGGGCAGGATGTGGCCCCCCGGGCACCCCCTGCATCGCCTCCTCGCCTATAAGAAGCCCCTAATGCAGAAACCCTAGGAACCCGATCAAAACTCCACGAACCCGTCTGTAGCCTCCGCCACCATCATCCCTAGATCAGGGGGGATCTAAAGTTCTTCCCGGCACCCTGTCGAAGGGGAGATCATCCCGGAGGCCTTCTTCTCCGGTATGATGCGTGAGTAGTTCCACCTTGGACTACGGGTCCATGTAGTAGCTAGTTGGTTGTATCTCCTCCTTGTGCTTTCATATATAGTTCATGATCAATATCTTATCTATTTGTAATCATGCATGTTGTGTTTGCGGGGATCCAATGGATATTGAGATTACTATGTCAGATTGATTAATGGTTTTGTCTTTATGATTCTATCATGTCTGTGTTGTTTGTGATCTTGCATGCTCTCCGTTGTTAGTAGCTATCTTGGCCGAGTAGTTGATAGTGACTCCAAGAGGGGGTATTTATGCTCGATAGTGGGTTCATGCCTCTAGTTTCCAAGGGAAGTGACAGAAATCTCTTCGGTTGTAGATGTGCTATTGCTAATAGGGATAAAACAACGGTCTCTTGTTCATGGAACAAGTGGATTGTTTACCTTACACACTTTGCTTAAAAGCAGTTGTCTATTGCTTGCAAATTAATACTGGAGGGGGTTCGAATGATAACCCAAAGGTGGACTACTAGTCATAGATGAAGTTGGATGGTGGTCTATGTTTATTGTTGTATTGCCCAATCGAATCTCATAGGATCCTTTTGTCTGGTATTGCATTGTTATGCCTTGCTCAGTTCCTGTAAATTGCCCTGCTGTAATTTTTTTACCCTTCATGCCATGTTGTTTATCTAAGGAGAGCACCTCTAGTGAACTATGGACCCTGGTCCAATCTTTACCATTGATACATCTTCCACTGTTACTGTTTACTTGCTGCAAACCACCATCACTTTGCACACCATATGTTTAATTCTTTGTTACAGCAAACCGGTGAGCTTGACAACCTTACTGATTCGTTGGGGCAAAGTCTAAAGTTCATGTTGTGCAGGTCTCCGTGTTGCTTGCAACACCTGTGTGATGTTTCGTTCCTCCTACTGGTTCGATAACCTCGGTTTCTTATTGAGGGAAAACTTGCTGTTGTGCTGCTTTACACCTTGCTCTTGGGGTTCCCAACAGGCTTCACGTTAGCCATCAAGCTTTTTCTGGCGCCGTTGCCGGGGAGGCTAAGGACGTCTTCACAAGGGGAGTCCTCCACTTTCTTTCTCTTTAATTTGTTTTTAGTTTGCTTGGTTTTGTTTTCCTCTTGTTTTCAAAAACTTCAAAAAAATTAGTTTAGTTTGGTTTGCTTTCTTTATTCAGAAACACAAAAAAATTAGTTCCTGATCTAGCTGCTGATGCTGTTTTTGGCTTGCCCACGTTTGCCAAAATGAACTCTGCTGAGAACACCAAGTTGTGTGACTTCACTAGCACCAACAACAATGATTTCCTTAGCACTCCTATTGCTCCACCTGCTCCTGATGCTACCTTTTTTGAAATTAATCCTGCTTTGTTGAATCTTGTGATGAGAGAGCAATTTTCTGGTGCTAGTTCTGATGATGCTGCTGCCCATCTCATTAACTTTGTTGAACTTTGTGAGATGCAAAAGTATAAGGATGGAGATGGAGATATTACTAAGCTCAAGCTGTTTCCTTTCTCCTTGAGAGGAAAAGCTAAAGAATGGTTGTTATCCTTTCCTAGAAATAGCATTGATTCTTAGACTAAGTGCAAAGATGCTTTTATTGGAAAGTACTACCCTCCTACTAAGATTATATCTATGAGAAGTGATATTATGAAATTTAAAAAACTTGATAATGAACATGTTGCTCAAGCTTGGGAAATACTGCTTGGATGATTCTCCAGACTTTTTATGCAGGTTTGAACTTCTCCTCAAGAAATCTGTTAGATTCAGCTGCTGGAGGTACCTTTATGGGCCTCACTATGGGTGTTGAAACAAAGCTCCTTGATAATATGATGGTTAACTACTGTGAATGGCACATTGAGAGGGATCCACATGGTAAGAAGGTAAATTCTGTTGAAGAAACCTCCTCTGTGAGTGATAAGATTGATGTTATTATGGCTATGCTTGTTAATGGGGAAGCTCATCTAGATCCTAATAGTTTTCCCTTAGCCTCTTTGGTTGCTCAAGAAGAGCAAGTTGATGTAAACTTCATTAGAAACAACAATTTCAACAACAATGCCTATAGAAATAATTTTGGTGGTAGCAACAATTATAGGCCTTATCCTCCTAATAATGGCAATTCCTATGGAAACTCCTACAACAATGTTAGAAGTGCTCCCTCTGAACTTGAAGTCATGCTCAAAGACTTTATTAGTAAACAAACCAATTTCAATAAGACTATAGAGGAAAAGCTTTTAAATGTTGAGAAAAATATATCCTCTTTGTCTGAAGCATAGTCCTCCTTGATTAATAAAATGGCTACTAAACCTGAAACCATGGAAAGCACCTTTGCTGCTACTCATGCCATACAAGTTACTATTGATGAAAATGTTAGACTGTTAGCTCAACTTCATGCTAAATGGGAAAGGGAAGCTGAAATTGATAGAAACAATAGTGTGTATACCATCACCACTAAACCACAAGAAGTCTCTATTCTTCCTCATACAATGCCTAAGCCTATTGAGCCTACTACTAGTGATGCTAAATTTGATTTTGATATAGATGGTTGTAATATTTCTGAAGTGATCATGTTCTTGCAAAAGCTTGCTAGAAGTCCTGATGCTAGTGATATGCATGTTGCTTTCACCAAACACATTGTAGATGCTCTTCTGAAAATTAAGGAAGAGAAGTTAAAACACAAAGCTTCTATTCCTAGGAAAGTAGAAGATAGTTGGGAACCCATTATTAATATGCAAGTGAATGGTTTTGATCTCAAAGCTTCATGTGATCTTGGTTCTACTGTCTCTATTATGCCTAGGAAGATTTATGAAATGCTTGATTTTCCACCTTTGGAAGATTGTTATTTGGATGTCCCACTTAATGATAATGATAAAAAGAAACTCATGGGGAGTATTAATGATGTTCTCATTATGGTTAACAATGCTTATGTCCCTGCTGATTTCTATGTTTTGGATGTTGAATACAATGCTTCTTGTCCTATTTATGGTGCTCAAGGAAGAGGTTGAAGTAGAGTCCCCAGCAATGGCGTCAGCAATACTTGATGCTAGCTGGTGCCTCATTGGTAACCCCAAGCATAGGGTGTGAAGATCAAGCAGAAAGTTTTCCCTTAGTTGAGACCGAGGTTATCGAACCAGAAGGAGGAAGGAAACATCACACAGGTGTTGCAAACAACGTGGAGACCTGCACAACACAAACTCAAGACTTTGCCCCAACGAATCAGTGAGGTTGTCAAGCTCACCGGTTTGCTATAACAAAGGATTAAATGTATGGTGTGGGAGGTAATGGTTTGCAGCAAGTAAACAAGTAGTGGTGGAAGATTTATCAATGGTAAAGATTGGACGAGGGTCCATAGTTCACTAGAGGTGCTCTCCTTAGATAAACAACATGGCATGAAGGGTAAACAAATTACAGCGGGCCAATTGATAGGAACTGAGGAAGACATAACAATGCAATTACTAGCCAGAAAGATCCTATGAGGTTGATTGGTCAATACAACAATATACATAGACCGTAATCCAACTGCATCTATGACTAGAAGTCCACCTTCAGGTTATCATCCGAACCCCCTCCAGTATTAAGTTGCAAGCAATAGACAACTGCTTTAAGCAAAGTGTGTAAGATAAACAGTCCACATGTTCCATGAACAAGAGACCGTTGTTTTCTCCCTATTAGCAATAGCACATGTACAACCGAAGAGAATATTGTCACTTCCCTTGGAAACTAGAGGCATGAACCGACTATCGAGCATAAATACTCCCTCTTGGAGTCACTAGCAACTACTTGGCCAAGATAACCACTAGCAACGGAGAGCATGCAAGATCACAAACAACACAGACATGATAGAATCATAAAGATAAAACCATTAATCAAACCAACATAATAATCTCAATATCCATCGGATCCCCGCAAACACAACATGCATGATTACAAATAGATTAGATCTTGATCATGAACGGAGCTCACAAGATCTATACATGAAAGCACAAAGGAGGAGATACAACCATCTAGCTACTACATGGACCCATAGTCCAAGGTGGAACTACTCACGAATCATACCGGAGAGAAGGCCTTCGGGATGATCTCCCCTCCGGCAGGGTGCCCAGAAGAGCTTTAGATCCCCCCGGTCTAGGAACGATGGTGGCGGCGGCTACAGACGGTTTCATGGAATATTGATCGGGTCCTGAGAGTTTCCGCATCAGAGGCTTCTTATATGCGAAGGAGGAGACCGAGGCGACCGCCAGGGCGGCCAAACCCTAGCTAGGCGCGGCCTAGGGCCCACCCGTGCCGGGGGGGGGGGGTCTGGCCCCTCTGGCCGGCCCCTCGGGCTCTCCTTTGGACTTCTTGTTCCCCATGGAAAGTTATTGACTTTGTCCTTCGTCCCATCCAATTCCGAGAATATTTCTTTACTAACTTTTCTGAAACCAAAAACAGCAGAAAACAAGCACTGGCACTATTGCAACTTGTTAATATGTTAGTACCAGAAAACATGTAAAAACCACCTCAAAGTGTAGACACGTAAAGCAAAGTAGATACTAAACAAGCATGGAGCATCAAAAATTATAGATATGTTTCCAACGTATCAGCATCCCCAAGCTTAACTCATGCTCGTCCTCGAGTAGGTAAGTGATAAAAAAGAATAATTTTTGAGGTGACATGCACCCTCACAATAAAGATCCAACCATTTGCAAGCATTGAAAGCTGGGATCAAAGAACTCTAAACATGTGCATGAAAGAATGGAGTTCTAACAATAGGACATAGTAACTATGCATGCAACATGGCAAGCTACAGAAAAAGAGCATGAATAATATGCATTTGAAAAACATTTGTTTGTTTCACATACAGAAAACATAGCATAGTGGCAATCAGCTTGTCCCTCATAGAGTAGCAATATAATGCATAGGACACCTGCAAAGTTCACAAGGGCGACTAGAAACAAATGGCACAAGATCAAGTAATAACACAATATGCATCAATTAATAAGATTTGGAACAATGCATAAAGAATGACAACTATGCTCTCTTAATGGTGCCTAAAGGTAGAAGGTGGAGACTCAAATAGTGGTGGAATAAAGGCCCTTTTATAAAGGAAGTAGGGATTACAGGTTTCACAAAGAGCTTCCAAAAATTATGGTACTTATTAGCTTTCAGCCCTCATTGCCCCTATCATAAGCATCTTGAAGTGGTTAAGGTTAAAGTGGCAAATCTGGAGTATATGCTTGACAAAGTATAAGTTGGCAATCTCAAGTCCCTTGAATATGAGGGCTACACCTCATGGATACTCAACTTAGGGCCCATGCAAGTTCTTGTGACTGTTAGTATTTGCATATCATTGAGAACCGCCAATGGGGTACCCCTTGCACATGGTATATGAGCTTTCCCATAACCAAAATGACAAGGTGTAACATCCCAAAAATCATGATTCAAAACTCATGCATATCATCCATGCATCCATCATCATTTAGGGTTTTATCTCAAAATCATTTCAAAAACAGGAGCAAATGTTGCTCATTATTTGATGTATGAAAACCCTAGCCTTTGTGATACATGCTAATGAGAAAGGTGCTAGATATTTTGAATTTAAACTTAAGTGATTTCAAAAGCTTGGGCAAAGTTTCAAAACAAAATATGGAATAAAACCAAAGTTATGCATATTATATTATCTCCAAAAAGGCTTGGTTTTATTGTATTATTTTCAAATAACCCAAGTAGGTCTGAGTGAACAAGAGGTGTTTGAGACTTATTTGGTACAAGGAACACTGTACAAAAATCTAGAGAAGGTTTGAGTTCATGATTATTTGAAATAGGATTTGAAAACCATTCCTAGAAAAACAATCAGAAAAAGAAAAGGAATAAAGAAGAAAAAAAATAGATAGCCAGCCGATCTGGCCGACTCAGCCCAATACGGCCCAGCTAGTCCAGCAGCCCTTCACCCCGCGAAACGTTTTCTATCACCCGCCCCCGCACCCACCAGCTCGCTGACAGGCAGGACCCACTCCCCCTCCTCCTCTCTCGCTGACAACCGCGGCCCACACGGGTACCGTCGTATCCACCCCCACGACTGGTTCATCCCCAAATTGACGCCGGTCGTTCTTGTTGATTTGCGCAGCTTCAATTCGCGTAAATGCACGAGTAAATCTCGCTCGTATCCTAGCTACTTAAACCCCCTCTGCCCCCTCTCCATTCTCCCCCAAACCCCAAGCCCAGAGCGCTCCCAGGCTGCAGGAATTGCTCACCGCAACCCCGCTGTCTCCGACGAGCTGCAGCCACGATTCCGGCCAACTCCGGCCGACCCTCTGCTCCTGGTTCGCACAAACAGACCCCATTTGACCTCGCGCACCTCCCAGTACCACTAGCTTGCCCGCGCGTGACCCAGAACATCGGCAACTCAAGCGACTGAGCGCCACCGTCTTCGGCTTCAACTCCGTCGAGTTCTCCCGGTAAGTTCAGACCGCCCCAGGCCTTCTCCTTCATGCACGCGACTTCTCCGTGATCTCCTGCATCTGACCACACCTTTTGTTTGCCTCCTCGTGATCGACAGTGTCGCCTTCGACCTCGAACAGAGCCACCCGTCGCCAGACCATACTCCGGCGAGCAATCCACCGCAACCCTGAGCGCCCCTTGCCGAGTCGTTCGTACGTTGAGCATCACCTTGTCCTTGCGATCACGGTGAGTATCTTCCCTACCCATCTAGCTTCATGTATCACCGGCGCCGCCACCATCTGGCCGTCGCCGCCGCGCGCAGCCGTTAAGCGCCGCCAGTCAATGGCTTGCTGTCTGTGTCCATTGGATCTATATCGTAGGGCTAGGATAGATTATAATCGAAGGGGTATCGCATGCCTCTGCGCCGCTAGATCTTAGATCCTATGGTCTGCGTCTGTTGATCCAAACGAATCGGTACGCGCCAGTAATTTTGCGACACATGTCTAGGGTTAATTCAAAAACAGAATTCAAAAACAGATTTAGATCCAGATTTCAAATGGCTATAACTTGAGATTCCCACGTTAGATTTTTGCAAATTTCATACCGTTGGAATCAGTGAATCAAGACCTTTATGAATCTGCAATGTGTTTAACAAATAGTATCTGTTAAAATGACCTTGCATGCAGAAACATATTTAGGTCTATTTTGAGCATAGATTTAGTTTAGTAACTTGTATTAGTGCTAAATAAGTTTAGTTAGCAAACTTTGTGACTTGTTTTGTTTCTGCATCATGCACTTGCTTGGTAGAGTTTTCAAAATCATCATTTAGCACTTTCTTGCATGCATGCATACATAATTTTGTTTGTATATAAATTGTGTGTAATTGTGTGCTACAAATTTTATGTGTAGATTTTGCTAGTGACTGTGATTATGAAGAGTGCAACTCTCCCCATTACCAAGGCAAGTGATACTTCATGATAATTCCATTCCCTTTATTTTGAATAAGCATTAGAATTATTTTTGCTAAGTCTTGCATGCTACTTTTGCCAAATACTATGTTGGGAAATCCTATGTAGTTGTAGAATTGTAGAATTGCTAGGGATTTTCTAATTTAAGTTACTATGCCATGCTTAGCCTAGCTAGTAGGAAACAAGGGTTGGTAAGGTATGTACATGCTATGATGAAATAATTCTAAGTCCTTTGGACTCATGCTTTTCTTAATAAAACAACTAAGTCAATGAACTTCCTGGGTGGAATGGGACTTGAATGGTGGTTTTTTGTTGAGTGGTTACACAAGGCCATGGATTTGGCTTGTGTATCTCACTTGTGGTATGCCACCCAGGCACAAAGGGATTTGGAGGCCAAGTGTTGAGAAAGCTTACAGTGCAACCACTTGGCAATATGGGCTCTGCCTTGATCATATAGGTTGCTAGAACTTAGTCACTTGGACAGTTGGTGGTAGTGGGAATGATAGGTTGGAGCGCGTCCATTTGACTAAGGAAAGGCTTCTGAAAGGTCCTGTCTTGGGAAACCAAGTCTGGTGGGGAAAGTGCACAACCTCTGCAGATGGAAAATCTATGTACTTAGCCAAGTCCATGGCAATGGACAACTTGAGTATCAAGACATGGAAGGTACAAGAATCTCATCACTCCAACTTCTAAGTAAAATTTGTGGGTGAACAAGGGTGAAGGACCCCAATGTCTATTGGTGGTTTCTTGGGAAGTTTTTGATAATGAAAAAAACTTAGTGATTTCAACTAATAGGGAAAACCTATTTTCAAGCAAAGCAAGCCAAGCTACACTTAGCCAAAAAATGCATATAGTAATATAGTCCACTTAAAATTTACTAAAGTATCACTTGCCAATACTATTCCAAAGTATTGACCCACTGTGGATGTAACTTGTGATGTTGCAAGTTACTCCGATGATGAGTAGGAGTCATGAGTCTACACTCAACATGCTTGCCTGTGGCACATGATGATGAGGACTTGTGTTTATTTACTTATTCCATAAACTCTTGTATTAGGCCTTTGGCCCTGAGTTGTAAAAGACTATGTTTTATCTCTGGAATGAATGTAATAAACGACCTTTGTATCTGTGTACTTCATCTTAAACTGTGGATGCTAGCATTGATCCAGGGACTAGCATTGCAATCACAGGGATCCTTTCCTTTACAAAGCAGGGATCTTACACAAGGCAAGAAGATAATGAGCATCTCAGCAATCTTCTTATGTACCATGGGAATATGGTGCTTTTTTCTCTCTTTCCTCTTTTCTCAATGTGTCTCTTTTTTTATAAGAAGGTTGCTTCATAGATGTCACTATGGTGATGCTGCAAGTTTCCACCATGATTAGGCATGGCTTAGGCTAGCGGCCCAGGCATTTATCTAACATAGAATACAAACTCCATGGACTTAAAAGTTCCCACTTCATTTCACACCGGTAACATCCATAGACAAAAGAGCATGATATCGACGGAGTACAGAAGTACAAGTGCAATGTTGAAAACGTTCCCCGTGACAGCACAGTTCTGCTAATCCCAACTTATAAGTGCAAGCATATACAACAAAGTTTCCTCAATGGTTCAAGCTTATTAGGGGCAAAGAATAAAATGTGCCATCAAGTTCGTGAGGGCTTTAATCACTAAGTTTTCACATAACAAAATAGTTTTTAATTGGAAGATAGTTGAAAACAAGAATATACTTGGAATAGTGTAACACACCATGCATAGGAATTTATAGTGGACACTTTGGAATAACTTGGTTTCTTGGGAGTTGGAAGCATGAGTAGAACTTACTCATACAAGTGGAGGCTAGCAAAAGACTGGGAGAAACCAACTAAGAGAGCAATAATGGCCATAATCACGCATTGCAACAAAGCATACTAATCAAAGCAAAGAGTGGTACTACAAGTCAAGGACTAAATGATCATAGAGGCTAATGGTGACTTGTCATAGTCATAACATGGTGTAAGAATGTGCCAAGTCAACCCAAGCAAAACATCAAAGGAGAATACCACAATACTATGCTTTTGCATGCTAAAACAACGCATAATTTCTTCAAGGAACACTAAGCAATCCCAATTGTTTGGAACAAGACATGCTACAGCAATAATCACTAAGCATAATGCTAAAACAACATCTAGCATGTCATGCTAAAGTCTAAGTCACAGTCAATGCAAGCTCCTCTTGCACTTCAAGCAAGAACTTACTACTCCTTTCCAAACACCAAGCAAACTTATTTGAAAAACAACATAGCGGGAACGGGGGTCCAAACTAATAAAGCAAACTAAACAAACTAAGCAAAGCAAACGAAAACTAAGACGCTCCAAGAACAACACAACTGTGCATGAAACAATAAATGTGAAGTGTCTAGACAGACCTGAGCTTTTTATTGATGAAGAAGGGGATGCATTGGGCATCCCCAAGCTTTGATGCTTGTACCTCTTGGATATTTCTTGGGGTTACACCATGGTGTCATCCCCAAGCTTTAGCTTTTGTTCATTCTTCATCTCATTGCATCATTCTCTCTCTATGCCTGGAATTTTTCCTTCATATAAAACTTCACACAATCTTCATTAGCAACATTAGTTTATTTAAAAGATATTAGACCCCTGGTAAAGCTTTAGAACACAAGCTACTGAAGTAACTCCTTCAAAGAAACTCAATTTACCTGAAGAGAACTCAAAAAGGAATCAATAAGAAGCAAATGCAAATAATGGCAGAAATCTGTCAAAACAGACCAGCAGGTAGAAACGAATTTTTTCAAACATCTTCTATTGCTCAAATCAAAAAGTTTTGAACTAACGAAAGTTAGCTAACATACTGGGGAATTTATTCGTAAGTTTTGAGATCAATCCGAGTTATAGAGACTCCTCACAAATCTTTTTTTGTGGAGGACAGAAATCTGTTTCGGGACAACAACTCCCCAAATCTTACTTCCCTCTCATTTGATGTCATTCTTGGCACAAAAAGCAAACAAAAAGGATAAGGAGAGGTTATTACAGAAGTAATAACTTCCAAGACTCAAGGAAACTCTTGGGTTATCTCCCAACAAGTACTTTTCTTTAACGCCTTTAAGTTAGACATAAGAAGCAAGAAGAATCAAGTATTTTCAAATGAGGAAGCATTAACATCAAATCTTGCTTTCAAAGGAGGAGCAAAAAGCAACTTATCTCTCCTCATAGGGAAGTGTTCAATACCTTTCTTTAATGGAAATTGATATTTGATGGTGCCTTCTTTCATATCAATGATGGCACCATTAAATATCATTTTCCATTCAAGAAAGGTATTGAACACTTCCCTATAAGGAGAGAGAAGTTGCTTTTTGCTCCTCCTTTGAAAGCAAGGTTTGATGTTAATGCTTCTTCATTTGAAAATACTTGATTCTTCTTGCTTCTTGTGTCTAAATTAAAAGCGTTAAAGAAAAGTACTTGTTGGAAGATAACCCAAGAGTTTCCTTGAGATTTGGAAGTTATTACCTCAGTAATAACCGCTCCTTATACTTGTTTACTTTTTGTGCCAAGAATAACCTCTAATGAAAGGGAAGTAACATTTGGGGAGTTGCTGTCTCGAAACAGATTTCTGTCCTTCACCATAAAAATTCGTGAGGAGTCTCTATAACTCGGATTGAGCTGAAAATTTACGAATAAATCCCCCAGTATGTTAGATAACTTTAGTTAGTTCAACACTTTTTGATTTGAGTAACAAAAGATTTTCTAAAAAATAGGTTTCTACCTACTGGTCTGTTTTGACAGATTTCTGCCATTATTTGCATTTGCTTCTTATCGATTCCTTTTTGAGTTCTCTTTTGGGGAATCGAGCTTTTTAAAGGAATTGCTACAGTAGCTTGTGTTTTTATTGAAAAGTTTTGTTGTTCCAAAGCTTTGCCAGAGGTCTAATATCTTTTGAATACACTAATGTTGCTAATGAAGATTGTGTGGAGTTTTGTATGAAGGAAAAAAATTCAGTTGTAGAGAGAGAATGATGTAATGAGATGAAGAATGGACAAAAGCTCAAGCTTGGGGATGACACCATGGTGTCACCCCAGGAAATATCCAAGAGATACAAACGTCAAAGCTTGGGGATGCCCAAGGCATCCCCTTCTTCATCAATAAAAAGCTCAGGTTTGTCTAGACACTTTGTTTTTATTGTTTCATGCACAGTTGTGTTGTTTTTGGAGCGTCTTAGTTTTCATTTGCTTTGCTTAGTTTGTTTAGTTTGCTTGAATAAAGTATTTTGGACCCCCATTCTCGTTGTGTTGGTTCAAATAAGTCAATTGGTGTTGGAAAGAAGTAGGAAGTTCCTGCTTGAAAGTGCAAGAGGAGCTTGCATTGACTATGACTTAGACTTTAGCATGACATGCTAGGTGTTGTTTTGACCTTATGCTTAGTGATTATTGTTTTAGCATGTCTTGTTCCAAACAATTGGGATTGCTTAGTGTGCCTTGAAGAAATTATACGTTGTTTTAGCATACAAAAGCATAATATTGTGGTATTCTCCTTTGATGCTTTGTATGGGTTGACTTGGCACATGCTCACACCATGTTATGACTATGACAAGTCACCTTAGCCTCTATGATCATTTAGTCCTTGACTTGTAGTACCACTCTATGCTTTGATTAGTAATGTTTTGTCGCTTTTCATGATAATGGCCATTACTGCTCTCTTAGTTGGTCACTCCCAGTCTTTTTCTAACCTCCACTTGTATGAGTATGCTCTACTCATGCTTCCAACTCCGAAGAAACCCAGTTATTCCAAAGTGTCCACTATAAACTCCTATGCATGGTGTGTTACACCATTCCAAGTATATTCTTGTTTTCAGCTATCTTCCAATTAAAAAACTATTTTGTTATGTGAAAACTTGGTGATTAAAGCCCTCACAAACTTGATGGCACACTTTATATTATTTTCCCCTAATAAACTTGAACCATTGTGTCGTCTATGTTTTATATGCTTGCACTTATACGTTGGAATTAGCAGAACCATACTATCACGGCGAACGTTTTCAACATTGTACTTGTACTTTATACTCAGTTGATATCATGCTCTTTTGTCTATGGATGTCACCGGTGTGAAATAAATAGGGAACTTGTAAGTCCATGGAGTATGAATTTTGTGTTAGAGAAACGCCTGGGCCGCTGTAATATCCCAGCATTTAGGAACCAACGAAGGGTAGAATTAGGAAATTGTGCATATGCATGCATTCATCTGCAAAATGTGGGTAAATTTTTCGCCCAAATAAACTTAAAGTGACCAAAGTTTCTTTCACTCTCTAAGTGTAGGAATAGCTCTAGAGAGTGATTGTTATAAATTTTGACATGACCTTTATGAATTTATGTGTTTTGGGGAGAGTTTGAATTCAGATTTGAGAATTTGAGTTTATATTTTTAAAACTAAGAATTATGATTTAATAGTATTATTTAAGACATAACATATAATAATAGAAATTAAATAAGAAATACAATTAAGCAAATGAATATTTATTCCATATTTTTATTCCATAAACAAGTTACAAAAAAGTAATTTATTAAGACAATAAAGAATCTTTACAGAAGTGAAATTACAAAGGAGGAACATATATTTATTATTAAACCTATTACACATTTCTTACAAAAGAATAAAAATAAAAAGTACAAAGGATTTATTCCATCTAAAAGTAAACCTATTCTAATCTTGAATCTTCAAATCTTGTACCTGCAAAACAAAGAACAAACAAAAAGGAAAATAAAGGTTAAGTTATTAATTTTTACTCTCAGTAGAGAGCAGTGAGTTGCACTACTCAATTTAACATCATTGAGTAAATCTTTTAGGGGCAAGTTTCACCAATATGGAAGAATTCAATCTTTCATAACAAGTAAGCCATAAGTCAAATGATCACAATCTGTAAAAAGGGGCAAGTTTCACCAGGCAGATTAATGGTAACAAGATAAAAGGGTAGAACACCTCATTGAGCATATCCACAACTATGCAGCAAACACACACACAGCTCAGTCACCTAATTGCATGTGTGTGCTGTCGACACAGCCCAGTAGTTCAACCCAACAAAAGGAGCAAGCATAGCCGTGGGCAAGCACTAGTGCATATCTCCATTGCTCACACCACATTAGAATAAGCAGCTTAGCCAAAGCCAAGCAAAGCAGCCGACAAAACTTCACACCAGATCAACCAAACATCACCAGATGGTGACGTAAGGAGGGGGAAGAATCAAGTGGACATCAAGGCCAAGCCACAGGAGCTAGGAGGAGCAGGCTATATCAAGGCCTAGCATATGAACTAGGGTAACAAGAACAGCAACATGAGGTGAAGGACATGATCCAACCAGCAACACCAACATCACAACAAACCACTACAATCATCAGTTTTGTGGTGAGTGTCATAAACAAACACATGATTTATTCATCTTATCCACATAGAACCATGTGTTGTTTCATAAAACAACCTCTCAGTGATCACCCTGGTGGGGTGAATCTATCCTAGAGGTTTTAAATATAAAGATCAGAATTAAACTCTAGCAAAAACATCAAATTCTCAGACCAGCCTCATAGAATTGGTGATACCAAAGGCAACTTCTATATTCTATCGTTTGTTCTTACAAGATCTGGGCACATCTGCCAGAAGGAGTAGCACCTCAGATCTTATAAGTCCATTAACTTAGCCAACTAGGATCCAAGATCTAGTAAGCAACTATGATGCCTTAGCAAATTTTGAAAGTGACAGCAACAAAGGAACTCAGTTCCTAGAGCCTCAGACTAGCATCATAGGCATGAACAATAAGTGATCCTTTCAACTTATTATTAAGCATTTATCCATATCAAGTACTGTCCATAAGTAAAGCCAACAACTAGATCCACTTGTGTACCATTCTAAGATGGTTTCACAAGAAATGATCTTACAACTAAGCCAACCAGATAGTCTAGTTTTTATAAATCAACTAGCAAATCAATACATATCATTTCCCTGAGACCAGACTCAGAGATCATAGAATATATATCCATTCATTTTCAAAGAATCATCGAACTCTATTGAATGAAATTCAAACTAAGGATAAACATGCAAGCTAACAAACACTAATGCAGTGAATCATCACTGACAGGGTTACTATCAGTATCAAGATACCGACAACAGATGAACACACTAAGCCACCATAGTATCAACCAGAGGCAACACTATGAAACACTAGCATCTGATCTAGCATTAGCCTTAGACCAACAACATCACCAATTAATCAGAGTATGACAACATGCACTGAGATGCCGAGAACACAAATTCTCACTAAGCAACATTACCAGACCATAGTATCATCTTACAAGCACTAGGGATGAACCCTAACATCAGTGCAAACACAGAGTATAGATTGGCCACTAGATAAACACAGAGGGACTCGAGGTAGCTAGATGCACTAGAGTTCACAGAGGCACAACTCACCGGAGGTCCTCGCTGACAAATTAAAGAGGAAGCAGAAAAGCCGATGAGCTCGTGGAGGCACGGGGAGCACCCCATGGGGCGCTGCAACCCGCACCAGCCATGGCAGCGGCCACAACAGCGCACAAGCAGCACACACCACCATGGGGGAATCAGCAGTGGCAGTAGAAACACCATCCCCAAACCCTAGGGTTCGGGAACGGGGCTAGCATGGCCATAGGAGAGCTGCGAAGTCAAATCGAAGCGGAGGTGTAAGGGGTCCCAATCTTTAATAAGACAGTGCCCCCTGTGTTTACAATGCTAGTCCCTGGATCAATAGCTAGCATCCACAGTTAAGATGTAATATCAAGATACAAAGGTCATAACATAACTTTATAACCAGGAATAACATAATTTTATTACATCATACATGGCTCATTTGGCCATTACATTACATTGCAGCAGAATAACTATAGTCATGGGTCCTTCATCTTCAAAGTGCCACAGGCAGATGTTGGTTGTAGACTTTGTAATCCTAACCAATCAATCTTCTCAAAAATCAATCAAAACCTGCAACATTACAAGTTACAGCCACAAGGGTCAATACATTTGAATTGTATTGGCAAGTTTCACTTCTATGTGTAATATGAGTGGATCCTATCAATACATGCATATTTGTCTAAGTAGAGTTTAAGGCTTATTTGCATAAAGCAATATTTATCCTATCTTTTAAAAAAATGGTTTTGGTCCTTTGTTAAATCCCTTTTTCCAAGTTCCTTGAACTCCTTGGTAGAAACTCAAGTGTTCAAGTCCTTGTCAAAAATCCCTTGAGCTACTTGGTAACCCCAAGTGCAACAAGTTTTATGAAATCTCATGAGTTCCTTGGTAACCCCAACTACATCATGCTCTTGAGCACCTTGGTAACCCCAAGTGCATCAAGCTTAACAAAATTTCTTTGAATTCCTTGGTACCCCCAAGTGCATCAAGTTTTTATTTTAGAAGTTGGAATGTCGAGATCTCCCATGGTTCAAACTTTAGTTGCTCAGTATTGTCCATAACCGGGGACACGGCTAAGTACTTAGATTTTATCAACTTCTGCAGAAGGAGTACACTTTACCCACATGTCACAATCCCATCTTGTTGCCACCAGTGGCCTACTGGATTAGTGCTCACCAAGATGGAGTACTGGCAGATTGAGAATGTGACGAAGTCTTTCCAAAGGGTCCTCCCATACACCATTGCTAGCTTGCCTTCAGCACCCATGAAGCATTCCAGATCCTCATGTCCAGTTAACTAAAGACAGTGCATGGGTCTTCCCAATGTAGTTGACTAAGCCAGAGCCATAATAGCATGTGGTTGCACACGAAAGCCACAATTGGAGAAACATGTTCAATCTCTAAGTTTCCTAGGTGGTTTTCTTTTGGAGCACAACACAAAGTGAATCCCATAAACATGGTTCCTTTTGTTGCCACCTTCTCCAAAACTTAAAGTATCCTCCACCTAGGTGGTTCATTGAGTCCTTGTTTTATTATGTAAAACACAAGTCCTTTTCTCAACCTTTGTAAAATCTCAACATGTATCTCTTTTTCAAAATATAGCATGGCTAAGCATATATCAACTACAATATTTTCACTAAGGAGTGTATAGGGTATCCTATTAGGATTTAGCATAGCATAAGTATAAAATTGATTTCATGCATGTTTTCAAAATCCACTAAGTATAATGAAAATAGTAGGACTTATGTTATGATAGTGTAACTTGCCTTTTTGGAAGGAAATGGTGGTTCACTCCTTGATCTTGCTAGTCTCACACTTCACTAAATCCACTACAAGTCAATCAAGCAAGCACAAATGTAACATCCTCAGAATCGGACCTATGCAAGTTTTAGCGAAACCCGCCAAACCCGCATAGAAACGATTCAAAGGTGCCCACCAGGCACTTTCGTGCGGGTGGAAAACGAAGTAATAACATTACACAACAGTCCTCGATGGGACCCACAGAACAGATATATACAACAGCGACTCAAAGAGTCAAGATTACAGAGATAAAATACAAAGATCCAAATCACCTTGAAAATGATAGAGCGTCCGACTACGGACAAGATGCAAATGGGGCTAAGAGCCCTGAAGAATAACCAATGGCGTCCATAACCCTGCCCAGGCCAAGCCGGAAGGGTAACCCTGCTAACGACGTCGATCTCAAAACCTGCTTAAACAAAAGGGGTGCCGACAAAGGGCAAAGGAAAAAGAGGAGCGTCAGTACTGAGGCCTGTACACGGCGAGACTAGAATTCGGTGGTCCTCGCCTACATAGGTATGGTGGACTGAGCGACAGCGGCAGCATGCACTGAACAACCTATAGAGACTCGATACAACTGGCGGCAATCAGAGAGGGGTAAGAATGACCTATCCGGATCCAACCTGAAGCTAACACCAAACATACCCATCCTGGTGTTCCCCCTCGAGACCAAACGAGGAAGTCAACCGAGGAACTCACACAGTTGGCAGTTTTATTTATTCAGTTTTCGTTGCAGCAATTACTAGTCAGGTATAGATAATCATCCTGATAAAATAAACAGTGGGCACTTTTAGTTAACCATTCCGTTATAGTTACAACACTTACTAATCAGATACAAATAGCATGAGATAGCCCAAAACCCAGCAGTTGTTGGTACTTTTATTCAGCCATTCCGTTGTAGTTGCAATACTTACTAGTCAGATACCATTATCGCAAGCGACAAACCAAACAAGCAATTGTGGGCAGTATTATTTAGCCATTCCATTATAGTGAAGCTGATTACTAGTCATTATAAAGTCAAATTTACAACAATAAACTTTAGTTATGCTTGTCTATGGTCGAGATACTGTGCTCCAAGTCGTCCATATCCGCGGACACGACTTTCAGAAAGTTTTACCCGGCCGGGGTGCACCAATAGCAACACACACTCGATCAACCTCGGAAAAACCAAATCAAAACCCAACGAGGCCTTCACGACAAAGCAATCACAGGATTCAGAAATATTTCAGGGGGCCACCCCTTGCAGTACACCCGCAACGAAGTAAGCAAGCTCCGAGATGGACTCAAGGTTTGCGACAATGGCTGTAAACGACAGCAAATCCCCAAACGGGGACTGTCGATACCGCGAAAACATTCCGCTTCCAAAACAGTACATGTGCTATCTGTCGCACAATTTAAATAAAGCAGTAAAGCATGGCATAGGTACAGGATAGTAAATAAAACCTCAAACTAGTTGTGGCCCCAAGAAATAAGACTGAATCAAGCTCTGGCTAAGGGGGGTCCCATATACCTCCCGGATGTGGATAGCGCGATAAATCAAGGAACAGGTATCAAGTACTCGGGGTCCTACGGGACACAAGTGGGCGTTCGGAAACAAAATATTTTCTATCACCCACCGATGCCTCTGCTTACTTCAATTTTAGTTGTTAAACCGGAATTAAAGTAAACGATAAGTAAAACTATGATCATCTCCAACATCCAACATGCGGCATTACTCCAACAAATGTGGCACTTGACGACACGCAACAGCACTTGAGCAAGCGACTACGACGCGCAAGTCCAACTATCTACCAAACAACAGGTAATAGGATGTGTCCAAGGCAATATAGGGCTGCACGGTATATCACAGGTACGGAAACTAAAGCATCGCAACACAGATAGCAATAGATCAACAGGAGGGAATAAATACTATAAAAGTAAGATAGGTAGAAAGGGGGAGATGCTCGCCTGAAAACATTGCCGAAGGTTCAACCGAAGATCGGGGCGAAGCTCACATCAACTCAACGGCCTTATCCGCAAAGAAGCAAAACACTAGAAGAAACACCGGATGCAATATTTACTACTACAGCAGAAGATCGGCATGATGCATGTATGATGTATGGCATGGTAAAGATGCGATGCAATTAGGTCATATTAAGCAGAACCGGGGTCCCGACAATTGTTAAGGCGATTCATATTGTTTAGCTACCCCGCAATTTAAATGTTGTATTAACAAGGCAAGATATAGTACCGGGTTCGCTACATCAATTTAAATGAGGCCAATATGAGACTAGATTTGCCCGCATATGGGCCCCATATTTAATTATTAGGTGAATCGGCATAAGGCCCCCAAACCACAGACAAGGATGCATGCATGAACAATTAATATGCAACAATTTATATAGTTGGCAAATTATAAAATAGAGTTCTCGGGTAAGGGTCACACATTGAGGGGTCTCGACGGACTTGGGGTTCCGGGGTTCGGGGTTCGGTCTCAGGGTCCAGGGTCGGCGGATTCGGGGTTCGACGGATCGTGCTCGGATTACTGGGGTAGATCTTGTTGCATCCGGGGAGCAGGACTTGGTTCGGTGTCGGGGCGCATCGGATCTTCCGGGTCGGTGTCGTTCTTGTCGTTGCGAGGATCTTGTCGGGTCCGTGCCATCGCATCGGTCTTGGCGTTCGGGTCGCCGGTAGATCTTGGCGTTCTCGAGGAAGTACTTGGCATCGTCGGTGTTCTTACCGTCCGTGTTCTCGAGCATCGCATCCGGGAAGGAGTACTTGTCGCACGTCTGGTCTTCGGGTCCGGGGGTCTCGGCGTTCGTGACGAAGATCATGGCATCCGTGTCGAAAGCATCGGGGTTTCCGGGGCTCGGTCCCGTGAGGCAGATCTTGGGGTTCGGTCTTCGGGGTTTCGGAGTTGGGGCCTTCGGATCCTTGAGGGCGATCTTGGCGTTCCGGGCATCTGCGGTCCTCGGATCCGAGAGGGGGTACTTGTCGTATCCGCGGTTGTCGGGCTCTGTCGTTGATGACGATCTTGGTGTTAGAGGGCACGCACGGGCAGACAAGGATCTTGCGGGGTTGCGGGTCACCTCGATGCATCTCCAACATATCGGTTTCATACCATCCTCATGAGGCCCTCTCATCCATGCCAAGGGAAAAACTTGGAAACCACACGCCAGGACACCATCTCTTCGTGTCACCTGGGTACCAGCATGACATCGAAGGCGATGCGGGCGCTACAGGGTTCGCAGCGGGGACACGACGCGCGCGGGGAGAGGCAGGCCGACGGCGGCGCAGACGCGGGGACAGGACGTCTGGGACGAGCTCGAGAAGGCGGCATATGCGCGGCGGTCGGAGAGAGCTGGGGCGCGGCCGAAGCTTGCGGGCGGCACGGAGGACAGGGCCCTGCGAAGGAGGGGCCCTGGGAGGCGCGCAGGAGGCGGCGGCCGCAGGCGCGGGGTCGGCCGCACGGAGGTGCACGGGAAGCCGGAGCGGGGACGGCGGGTAGAGGCGATGGTCCAGTGGGACGACGGCCGGCTCGGGCGCGGCCGGTCGCTGGCGACGAAGAGCTCGACGGCGCGGAGGGGGGGCGGCCCGAGACGGAGGAGGCGAGGCGGCCGGCGGCGGTGGGCGCTGCGGACGAGGAGAAGGCGGAGGCGCGCGCACGAGGCAGAGGAGAGGACGTGCCGGCGGCGGGAGCGCGGTAGAGGCGGCCTGGGGCGGCGCCGGCGGCGGGGAACGGGCGCAGAGGAGGCGGCGGTGAGGCCTGCGGGGAAGAGCCGGCGAGGAGGGCCGGCGAGGGGGTGGCTCAGGGCGAGCTCGGCCGCGGGCGAGGAAGGCGGTGGCGGGAGGAGCTGCGGCGAGCGGCGGGAGAAGCGGAGCTCGCCGGGGCAGGGAGGCGCTGCCGGGAACGCGGGAGGCGGAGGTGCCTGGCGCGGAGGCGGCAGGACGCGCGCGGGGCGAGGGTGGAGAGGTTGGAGGGAGGGGCGGCGCCGGAGCTTGGAGGAGAGGGGGGGAGGAGCGGCGCTGCGCCGGCGGGGAGCGAGGCGAGGGAGAGAAACGAGAGGGAGGTCGCGTGCAGGGAAGGAGAGAAGGGAGAGAGAGAGAGCGGGGCAGGTGGGTGGAGGCGCGGGTGGGCCTGCGAGGTGGGGCCACGCGGGGCCGAGTGGAGACTGGAGAGAGGGCAGGGGAGGGTGCTGGCGGTGTGCGTGCGTGTGTGCGTTGGGGAGTGGTGTGCTGGGGTGGGGCCGGCTGGAGGGAGAGAGAGGAGAGAGAGGGGGTGGACCAGGTGGCAGGGGGCGGTTGGTGGGAATCTGGAATGGGCTGATGTGGCGTTCGATGATTGGAGGGACTGAGGTGGCTGGGGGCTGGGTAGGATTAGGATAGGTGACTTAGGAATTTAGGTGGGACTGGTTAGATATTTTAGGATTAAGGGGTGGGCCGATCTGTTTGTACGGGGGTGGTCGTTCGGGTCGGGTCGGCCAGTTCGACTGCCCCCTAAAATAATTAATTTATTTATTTATTTCAACCAGCGTTTTTGCAAACTGACAACGGACAAAACAAAATAATTCGGTGACCCGGGTTTGCGTGTTTGAATGAAGATGGGGCGTTTAGAAAACATGAACCGGTTTTTCTGCAAATAATTTTATGCAAGCAAATGCAAGATGATGACGATGCTCAAATGCAATGTGGCATGATGACATGAGCATGCGGTCATGATGATGCAATACACAAAACAACGCGATTTTCTAGTAGTGGTTTTTGCGGGATGCCACAATTCGACACCACTAACAATGGATCTCGCCCTCGAGATCCGCCTCATGGTACCGGAAGGAAGGGTCGGCGATCTGCGTCTTCTCGCTTCATGTAGATCCTCGCGACACCACCAACGAGGGTTCCTTCTTCATCTGGGAATCGACGACACCACCAACAAAGGGTCGTTGTTCCTGATCGTCGAGAGAACACTCCGGAGAAACAAAGGACGAAGGTAGAGGTACCAAACGATAAGGCCACCTCTATCTTCCATTAGAAGAGGGAAAATTTACATTGATCCACCCGTTCGATGTACAGAGCGAACAGTAAGAGTCGGGTAGGGTGATCAGTCCATCCGGTACCCACACTATCAACTCTATACATGATTAGGAGAATCGGGCAACTCAACTCTCGAGATTTAGACTGAAGATCTTCATAGGCGGTTTCCGGAACAAAGGGATGATGCCAGCAGAAATCGTATGAAAGACACAACGATTAGGTTCCGTGATGGTTCCATTGGCATGAACAACACATGCTCAAGGTATACTTCAACTTCACCACTGCTCGTCCTTCTCATATGTTTTTCAACGACACGGATATCCAGCAAGGAACACACATGGATAAAGAGCTCAAGAACAAAAGATTGGAGGAAGGGTACAACAAACAAGTTGCAGATTGATGATCGTAGCACCTCCGTTACAAAAGGAAGAAAGCGAAACCCTGAAGGTACGACGGAAACCCAACCACGAGAAATCCTGGACTCGAAGAGAGAGAAGAGAGCGGATTCAAATCACGTAAAGGTAAGGGAGAAATAGCAAAGGGGTAAGGAGTAAAATCAGACCTAATCAGAACTACCCAACCGATTTTGCAAAAATAGTTTTGACACTCTACTTCGGCCGTTAGCTAGGTTATCCTACAGGCTGGACTTGTGGGGTATCGCAACTGCTGAGCTCTGATACCACTCTGTAACACCCTCAGAATCGGACCTATGCAAGTTTTAGCGAAACCCGCCAAACCCGCATAGAAACGATTCAAAGGTGCCCACCAGGCACTTTCGTGCGGGTAGAAAACGAAGTAATAACATTACACAACAGTCCTTGATGGGACCCACAGAACAGATATATACAACAGCGACTCAAAGAGTCAAGATTACAGAGATAAAATACAAAGATCTAAATCACCTTGAAAATGATAGAGCGTCCGACTACGGACAAGATGCAAATGGGGCTAAGAGCCCTGAAGAATAACCAATGGCGTCCATAACCCTGCCCAGGCCAAGCCGGAAGGGTAACCCTGCTAACAACGTCGATCTCAAAACCTGCTTGAACAAAAGGGGTGCCGACAAAGGGCAAAGGAAAAAGAGGAGCGTCAGTACTGAGGCCAGTACACGGCGAGACTAGAATTCGGCGGTCCTCGCCTACATAGGTATGGTGGACTGAGCGGCAGCGGCAGCATGCACTGAACAACCTATAGAGACTCGATACAACTGGCGGCAATCAGAGAGGGGTAAGAATGACCTATCCGGATCCAACCTGAAGCTAACACCAAACATACCCATCCTGGTGTTCCCCCTCGAGACCAAACGAGGAAGTCAACCGAGGAACTCACACAGTTGGCAATTTTATTTATTCAGTTTTCGTTGCAGCAATTACTAGTCAGGTATAGATAATCATCCTGATAAAATAAACAGTGGGCACTTTTAGTTAACCATTCCGTTATAGTTACAACACTTACTAATCAGATACAAATAGCATGAGATAGCCCAAAACCCAGCAGTTGTTGGTACTTTTATTCAGCCATTCCGTTGTAGTTGCAATACTTACTAGTCAGATACCATTGTCGCAAGAGACAAACCAAACAAGCAATTGTGGGCAGTATTATTTAGCCATTCCATTATAGTGAAGCTGATTACTAGTCATTATAAAGTCAAATTTACAGCAATAAACTTTAGTTATGCTTGTCTATGGTCGAGATACTGTGCTCCAAGTCGTCCATATCCGCGGACACGGCTTTCAGAAAGTTTTACCCGGCCGGGGTGCACCAATAGCAACACACACTCGATCAACCTCGGAAAAACCAAATCAAAACCCAACGAGGCCTTCACGACAAAGCAATCACAGGATTCAGAAATATTTCAGGGGGCCACCCGTTGGAGTACACCCGCAACGAAGTAAGCAAGCTCCGAGACGGACTCAAGGTTTGCGACAATGGCTGTAAACGACAGCAAATCCCCAAACGGGGACTGTCGATACCACGAAAACATTCCTCTTCCAAAACAGTACACGTGCTATCTGTCGCACAATTTAAATAAAGCAGTAAAGCATGGCATAGGTACAGGATAGTAAATAAAACCTCAAACTAGTTGTGGCCCCAAGAAATAAGACTGAATCAAGCTCTGGCTAAGGGGGGTCCCATATACCTCCCGGATGTGGATAGCGCGATAAATCAAGGAACAGGTATCAAGTACTCGGGGTCCTACGGGACACAAGTGGGCGTTCGGAAACAAAATATTTTCTATCACCCACCGATGCCTCTGCTTACTTCAATTTTAGTTGTTAAACCGGAATTAAAGTAAACGATAAGTAAAACTATGATCATCTCCAACATCCAACATGCGGCATTACTCCAACAAATGTGGCACTTGACAACACGCAACAGCACTTGACTAAGCGACTACGACACGCAAGTCCAACTATCTACCAAACAACAGGTAATAGGATGTGTCCAAGGCAATATAGGGCTGCACGGTATATCACAGGTACGGAAACTAAAGCATCGCAACACAGATAGCAATAGATCAATAGGAGGGAATAAATACTATAAAAGTAAGATAGGTAGAAAGGGGGAGATGCTCGCCTGAAAACATTGCCGAAGGTTCAACCGAAGATCGGGGCGAAGCTCACATCAACTCAACGGCCTTATCCGCGAAGAAGCAAAACACTAGAAGAAACACCGGATGCAATATTTAATACTACAGCAGAAGATCGGCATGATGCATGTATGATGTATGGCATGGTAAAGATGCGATGCAATTAGGTCATATTAAGCGGAACCGGGGTCCCGACAATTGATAAGGCGATTCATGTTGTTTAGCTACCCCACAATTTAATTGTTGTATTAACAAGGCAAGATATAGTACCGGGTTCGCTACATCAATTTAAATGAGGCCAATATGAGACTAGATTTGCCCGCATATGGGCCCCATATTTAATTATTAGGTGAATCGGCATAAGGCCCCCAAACCACAGACAAGGATGCATGCATGAACAATTAATATGCAACAATTTATATAGCTGGCAAATTATAAAATAGAGTTCTCGGGTAAGGGTCACACATTGAGGGGTCTCGACGGACTTGGGGTTCCGGGGTTCGGGGTTCGGTCTCAGGGTCCAGGGTCGGAGGATTCGGGGTTCGACGGATCGTGCTCGGATTACTGGGGTATATCTTGTTGCATCCGGGGAGCAGGACTTGGTTCGGTGTCGGGGCGCATCGGATCTTCCGGTTCGGTGTCGTTCTTGTCGTTGCGAGGATCTTGTCGGGTCCGTGCCATCGCATCGGTCTTGGCGTTCGGGTCGCCGGTAGATCTTGGCGTTCTCGAGGAAGTACTTGGCGTCATCGGTGTTCTTACCGTCCGTGTTCTCGAGCATCGCATCCGGGAAGGAGTACTTATCGCACGTCTGGTCTTCGGGTCCGGGGGTCTCGGCGTCCGTGACGAAGATCATGGCATCCATGTCGAAAGCATCGGGGTTTCCAGGGCTCGGTCCCATGAGGCAGATCTTGGGGTTCGGTCTTCGGGGTTTCGGAGTTGGGGCCTTCGGATCCTTGAGGGCGATCTTGGCGTTCCGGGCATCTGCGGTCCTCGGATCCGAGAGGGGGTACTTGTCGTATCCGCGGTTGTCGGGCTCTGTCGTTGATGACGATCTTGGTGTTAGAGGGCACGCACGGGCAGACAAGGATCTTGCGGGGTTGCGGGTCACCTCGATGCATCTCCAACATATCGGTTTCATACCATCCTCATGAGGCCCTCTCATCCATGCCAAGGGAAAAACTTGGAAACCACACGCCAGGACACCATCTCTTCGCGTCACCTGGGTACCAGCATGACATCGAAGGCGATGCGGGCGCTACAGGGTTCGCAGCGGGGACACGACGCGCGCGAGGAGAGGCAGGCCGACGGCGGCGCAGACGCGGGGACAGGACGTCTGGGACGAGCTCGAGAAGGCGGCATCTGCGCGGCGGTCGGAGAGAGCCGGGGCGCGGCCGAAGCTTGCGGGCGGCACGGAGGACAGGGCCCTGCGGAGGAGGGGCCCTGGGAGGCGCGCAGGAGGCGGCGACCGCAGGCGCGGGGTCGGCCGCGCGGAGGTGCACGGGAAGCCGGAGCGGGGACGGCGGGTAGAGGCGGTGGTCCAGTGGGACGACGGCCAGCTCGGGCGCGGCCGGTCGCTGGCGACGAAGAGCTCGACGGCGCGGAGGGGGGGTGGCCCGAGACGGAGGAGGCGAGGCGGCCGGCGGCGGTGGGCGCTGTAGACGAGGAGAAGGCGGAGGCGCGCGCACGAGGCAGAGGAGAGGACGTGCCGGCGGCGGGAGCGCGGTAGAGGCGGCCTGGGGCGGCGCCGGCGGCGGGGAACGGGCGCAGAGGAGGCGGCGGTGAGGCCTGCGGGGAAGAGCCGGCGAGGAGGGCCGGCGAGGGGGTGGCTCGGGGCGAGCTCGGCCGCGGGCGAGGAAGGCGGTGGCAGGAGGAGCTGCGGCGAGCGGCGGGAGAAGCGGAGCTCGCCGGGGCAGGGAGAAGCGGAGCTCGCCGGGGCAGGGAGGCGGAGGTGCCTGGCGCGGAGGCGGCAGGACGCGCGCGGGGCGAGGGTGGAGAGGTTGGAGGGAGGGGCGGCGCCGGAGCTTGGAGGAGAGGGGGGTGGAGCGGCGCTGCGCTGGCGGGGAGCGAGGCGAGGGAGAGAAACGAGAGGGAGGTCGCGTGCGGGGAAGGAGAGAAGGGAGAGAGAGAGCGGGGCAGGTGGGTGGAGGCGCGGGTGGGCCTGCGAGGTGGGGCCACGCGGGGCCGAGTGGAGACTCGAGAGAGGGCAGAGGAGGGTGCTGGCGGTGTGCGTGCGTGTGTGCGTTGGGGAGTGGTGTGCTGGGGTGGGGCCGGCTGGAGGGAGAGAGAGTAGAGAGAGGGGGTGGACCAGGTGGCAGGGGGCGGTTGGTGGGAATCTGGAATGGGCTGATGTGGCGTTCGATGATTGGAGGGACTGAGGTGGCTGGGGGCTGGGTAGGATTAGGATAGGTGACTTAGGAATTTAGGTGGGACTGGTTAGATATTTTAGGATTAAGGGGTGGGCCGATCTGTTTGTACGGGGGTGGTCGTTCGGGTCGGGTCGGCCCGTTCGACTGCCCCCTAAAATAATTAATTTATTTATTTATTTCAACCAGCGTTTTTGCAAACTGACAACGGAAAAAACAAAATAATCCGGTGACCCGGGTTTGCGTGTTTGAATGAAGATGGGGCGTTTAGAAAACATGAACCGGTTTTTCCGCAAATAATTTTATGCAAGCAAATGCAAGATGATGACGATGCTCAAATGCAATGTGGCATGATGACATGAGCATGCGGTCATGATGATGCAATACACAAAACAACGCGATTTTCTAGTAGTGGTTTTTGCGGGATGCCACAACAAATCAACTAACATTCCAAACCAATAATCACTCAATCAAATTCATACACACAAGACAATGGAAACTAATTTATGCATGGGAGCATGCACAAGATAGTTTTATTTTGTAAAAAGGGTCTCTATTGGATTTCTGAACTTTGTAAGATCCAAATTGGTCATTTACCAAAGTGGCAAAGTCATTAGCAAGGGGTTTTGTCTAAAAACCATTTTTTAATCCATTCATCATTTTATGTGGTGGAAAATATTTTTATCAAAACAAAACTTTTAAGTTTTTCACCAAATGAGTTGCTTTTGCAAAACTTGGTGTTTTTGGGTCAGTAGGTTTGGTCCAAACCATTTCCTCAAAGTTTTCTTTCCATAAACATTTTCATAATAAAATCAATAATTTCATTTGGCTAGAAATTGGCTAAGTCAAATAATTCAACCTAAATTTTACCAAAATCATTATAATCACCAAGGGTTGGTTCCTAGGGTTAGTAAGGTCACAACAAACCATTTTGCAAAGGTTTAATCCAAAAATTATTTTTAAACAATTTTTCTAATCCAAATAAGCACACAAATGATTCTGCAAAAACAAGCAAATTAACATATACTATTTACTGAACCAAGGGCATGGTTGGCTAGGTCTTGCTCTCCTGAATCCAACGACATAAAATTTGCAATTTTTGGACGTGTGGATCCAAAGATACAAGAGTTTGAAGTTTGTAAATAATTCTGTTTTCAAATCTGTTTTTAAACAGAATAGGTGACACGCGGCGTGATTTCATTGGACGGTACCGCTTCGCGCGGATCGCGCTCTGTAGAGCGTTGGATAAATTAGATCGTATGGTTCTGGAAGCGTACCCCTTCGGCGTTAAATGATCTATCTAGTGCGTCCGATCCAGATCCTACGGTTACTAACACGCTTGCTAAAGTCTGGCGGTGCTGGCGGTGGCTAGCGGCGGCGCACGGCCAGGCGGTGGTGCTACAGTGGTTCTAGGATGCGAGGAAGACAGAGGGGGTGCTCACTGTGATCGCGAGGACGAGGTGATGCTCAGGGCGTGGTCGTTTGGTCGAGGGGCGTCCTGGAACAGCAGGGATTGCTCGCCGGAGTTGAAGACAACGTCGGACGGCTCTGTCCGTGGTCGAAGACGAGGCTACTGGTCATGAAATGACAAACAGAGGTCATGGTTAGTTGCGCAAGACCGAGGCGAGTGAGGGAGTGTGAACGAGGAGGCTCGGGGCGGTCAGCGTTTACCGGGGGAGGTCGTCGGAGAGGTTGCAGACGCGGCGGCGTTCGGAAGCTTGTCGTAGCCGACGCTCGGGGGCGTCCGCGGTTGAACAAAAAGTACTGGGATATGTGTCTGGGAGTGGGGACGATGCTAGCGTGCTCAGTGAGGCAAGGGGCAGCAATATTTGGCCGAAATCGAGGGAGGACGGTGGTCGGAGCTGCGGCGGTGCGAGCTCAAATTGAGGCAGCCTCGGGGCGGAGAGGAAGTGGCGTGTGAGGGGAAAGGAGGAGGAGGCGCTGGCGCTTAATAGTGTGCAGTCACGGCGAGGTTTAAGGCGCGGCATTACTGCGAATTGATCGCGGCTTTGAATGGCAGCAACGGCAGCGAAGTTTGGGGAGAGGGGGTCGCGCGGGTGTGGGCGATGAGCAGTAGAGGTGGGGTCCACCGGTCAGTGGGAAAAGAAATGAGAGTGAGGTCCACTGGTCAGTCTCTGCGCGGTTAAGTTCCTGAGTGAGAAAAAACGATTCGGGCGTGGGAACAGGTGGGCTGCTGTTGGGCTGTTGGGTTGGGTCGATTTCTTTCTTATTTTTTTCTGTTTCTGATTCTTTTCCTTTTTCTATTTCTATATTCTGTTTTGAAATTCCAAACAATCAAACAACAATCAAATTGATTCAAACAATCTCCAAGTTTCACAACTTTGAACTTGGTTCTGTTTATCAACATATACCAAGTTCCAAAAATAAAATAATAATTTTTATTCTTTTTAGGATCCATTCTTTAATTAAATAAAATGGGTCTTTAGTAATTTAATAAAATAGGGTTTGATTTATTTATTTTTTTTATTCAAAATCCAAATATTTTCAAAACCAAATCGGTAGGTTTTATTTGGAAATAGTGCATACTTGGAATCTTGTTTAAAACAAAATAACCTTTTATTTAGGGGTCATTAATAATTTAATACAACAGACCTTTATTAATAAATCAACTAGGATTTATTTTATTTAAAATATTTATTTTGAAATCTAAGATAAAGCCTAAACACTTCAGTAGGTTTTATTTGAGAATATAAAACATTTGGAAAACTTATTTAAAATAACTTAATAAGTTTTTGATGTTTTAATTAAAATGGTAAAACCTTTTATTTAAATAAAATTGAATAATAAGTTCTTATTAATTTATTTAAATAAACCTTTGCTATTTTTATTCAAAACAAAATGTTTTAATTCCAAAGCTTGGCCAAGGTTTAATTTGGCTTTATAAAATAATCTTTATTTATGAATCCACCTTTTCTTTTGAAAACTAAAATCCTTTTATTAAAAGATCAAAATAGTAATTCCAAAACATTTTATTTTACTTTTATTAAATGTTTAACTCTTTAAATCCCTTTAGGATTTTATTTAATTCCAATGGGTTTGAAGTTCTAATAATTCACAAAGTTTCTTCTGGTTCTGAAAATCAACAAAGTTTTATTTTATTCATTTATTTTCACATTACAAGATTTGGAAAATCTTGGGATGTGACAGGCTACCACCCTTAAAATAAATCTCGTCCCGAGATTTGGGGAGGCTAGGGTTACAAGCAGGTTCAAAACAACTAGGGTACTACCACCCTTAAAAATTCTCAAACAAAAATTACATATTGTCCTTCTTGGGATCCTGGGAAAACTTCTCTAAGCAAACTTTGCATGTGTCCTTGGTTTCCATACTTGACTCATGGGCCAAGGTTGAGTTTCTCCATAGGCCTGTTCAACTTGTTCTTCATCTTTTCTGGACAGTTGCTTGCATAATGTCCTGGATTCTTGCAGTTGAAACAATGGATGTCCTTGAGTTCTTTGCGTGGATCTTGTGGACAAGTTGCTACATAGTGGCCTAACTCTTTGCAGTTGTTGCACCACACTTGGTTAATCTCTTTATTCTTCTTGTTCTCTGGGCACTCACTGGAATATTGTCCCATTTCCTTACATTTACGACATTGCACAAGGTTCATGTCTGGTCTTGGTTTCTTGGGTTTCTTTGATCCTTTGAATTGGGTTGTCTTGTTTGGAGGTATAAGTGGTCCTTTTCCTTTGCCATCAACATTCTTGGCATACTTGGATCCTTCTTGTTTCCTTTGTTCAACAATGGCATAGATGGGGCATTGGGTAGGAACATGATCATTTCCTTCACAAAGGTAACAAGTGGCTTGAGAGGTGGGACATTGTCCAACGGGATGATTTTCTTCATAGTTAGGGCATTGACCTTCATGCTCCTTGGAAGTATGATCCTTGTCTCCACAAATAATGCAAGCTGGTGCTCCATCTAGAATAACATTCTTGTCATCCTTGTTGTCATAAACTCTTTTGGGATAGTTTTCTTCCATGCTGATCATTTGATTAGTCACCTTAAGCATCAGTTGGGATTGTTCCTCCAAAAACTTTTGCAGTGCTGGATCTTTATCACTATTGTTGGCTATGAACTGAGCTGTCAGTTGGTTTAACTGGTTCTGGGTTGCTATGAGCTCTTTCATGCTGTCCTCTTGGTTGGTGTTGATGTCATCAACCCTGGAGTCCTTTGGGGTAGTCATCTGTTTGGGTTGAAGGGAGGTTAGAATAGGCAAGTTAATTCTAAGGAATCAATTCTAATCACACACATCACAATTCACACAAGCAATGTGTATGCAATCACAAACAACTTTTCACTCAAACAACAAAGTTCAAGTACATACTTAGGCAACAAAATATTTTTGTTCACACCTCATAAGTTGGTGGTTTTGTCTTAGCTAAAATATGGTGGTCCATCTATATGGTTCACTTGTGATCTTTCCATCCTTCTTGATTCTTCTTGCATGAGATCTTGGTTTCCTTGAGAAAAACTCTTGGTCACAATACTTCAAAGTTGTTGATGGTTCCTTCTTATTTTGCATTCCCTCAGTCTCTAAATCTTGAGTAAGATCTCCTTGTCTCACTTGTAGTCCTTAGTAGTTTCCAAGTTGAAAGTCCTTGGGGAATATGCTGAAGATGTTGAAGTCATTAGAGGTGAAGAAGTTGAAGAAGTCCTTTGCACATGGTGTAGTCTTTGGTCATGGGGTAGGCTTTTCCATCAAGTTGAAGTAGAAGAGATGTAGAGTTGAAACCCAAATGGTTAAGGAAAGAGTTTACAAGTGTTTTTGTAAATAAGTTTTGGATCAAAATATAACTCCTATTTTTCTAAGGGTTTTTGTCCAATCCTAGGGTTTACAAATCCTACAGGCAACACAATGCTCGGATACCATCTGTAAGGGGTCCCAATCTTTAATAAGACAGTGCCCCTGTGTTTACAATGCTAGTCCCTGGATCAATAGCTAGCATCCACAGTTAAGATGTAATATCAAGATACAAAGGTCATAACATAACTTTATAACCAGGAATAACATAATTTTATTACATCATACATGGCTCATTTGGCCATTACATTACATTGCAGCGGAATAACTATAGTCATGGGTCCTTCATCTTCAAAGTGCCACAGGAAGATGTTGGTTGTAGACTTTTTAATCCTAAACAATCAATCTTCTCAAAAATCAATCAAAACCTGCAACATTACAAGTTACAGCCACAAGGGTCAATACATTTCAATTGTATTGGCAAGTTTCACTTCTATGTGTAATATGAGTGGATCCTATCAATACATGCATATTTGTCTAAGTAGAGTTTAAGGCTTATTTGCATAAAGCAATATTTATCCTATCTTTTAAAAAAATGGTTTTGGTCCTTTGTTAAATCCCTTTTTCCAAGTTCCTTGAACTCCTTGGTAGAAACTCAAGTGTTCAAGTCCTTGTCAAAAATCCCTTGAGCTACTTGGTAACCCCAAGTGCAACAAGTTTTATGAAATCTCATGAGTTCCTTGGTAACCCCAAGTACATCATGCTCTTGAGCACCTTGGTAACCCCAAGTGCATCAAGCTTAACAAAATTTCTTTGAATTCCTTGGTACCCCCAAGTGCATCAAGTTTTTATTTTATAAGTTGGAATGTCGAGATCTCCCATGGTTCAAACTTTAGTTGCTCAGTATTGTCCATAACCGGGGACACGGCTAAGTACTTAGATTTTATCAACTTCTGCAGAAGGAGTACACTTTACCCACATGTCACAATCCCATCTTGTTGCCACCAGTGGCCTACTGGATTAGTGCTCACCAAGATGGAGTACTGGCAGATTGAGAATGTGACGAAGTCTTTCCAAAGGGTCCTCCCATACACCATTGCTAGCTTGCCTTCAGCACCCATGAAGCATTCCAGATCCCCATGTCCAGTTAACTGAAGACAGTGCATGGGTCTTACCAATGTAGTTGACTAAGCCAGAGCCATAATAGCATGTGGTTGCACACGAAAGCCACAATTGGAGAAACATGTTCAATCTCTAAGTTTCCTAGGTGGTTTTCTTTTGGAGCACAACACAAAGTGAATCCCATAAACATGGTTCCTTTTGTTGCCACCTTCTCCAAAACTTAAAGTATCCTCCACCTAGGTGGTTCATTGAGTCCTTGTTTTATTATGTAAAACACAAGTCCTTTTCTCAACCTTTGTAAAATCTCAACTTGTATCTCTTTTTCAAATATAGCATGGCTAAGCATATATCAACTACAATATTTTCACTAAGGAGTGTATAGGGTATCCTATTAGGATTTAGCATAGCATAAGTATAAAATTGATTTCATGCATGTTTTCAAAATCCACTAAGTATAATGAAAATAGTAGGACTTATGTATGATAGTGTAACTTGCCTTTTTGGAAGGAAATGGTGGTTCACTCCTTGATCTTTCTAGTCTCACACTTCACTAACTCCACTACAAGTAAATCAAGCAAGCACAAATCAACTAACATTCCAAACCAATAATCACTCAATCAAATTCATACACACAAGACAATGGAAACTAATTTATGCATGGGAGCATGCACAAGATAGTTTTATTTTGCAAAAAGGGTCTCTATTGGATTTCTAAACTTTGTAAGATCCAAATTGGTCATTTACCAAAGTGGCAAAGTCATTAGCAAGGGGTTTTGTCTAAAAACCATTTTTAATCCATTCATCATTTTATGTGGTGGAAAATGTTTTTATCAAAACAAAACTTTTAAGTTTTTCACCAAATGAGTTTCTTTTGCAAAACTTGGTGTTTTTGGGTCAGTAGGTTTGGTCCAAACCATTTCCTCAAAGTTTTCTTTCCATAAAAATTTTCATAATAAAATCAATAATTTCATTTGGCTAGAAATTGGCTAAGTCAAATAATTCAACCTAAATTTTACCAAAATAATTTTAATCACCAAGGGTTGGTTCCTAGGGTTAGTAAGGTCACAACAAACCATTTTGCAAAGGTTTTAATCCAAAAATTATTTTTAAACAATTTTTCTAATCCAAATAAGCACACAAATGATTCTGCAAAAACAAGAAAATTAACAGATACTATTTACTAAACCAAGGGCATGGTTGGCTAGGTCTTGCTCTCCTGAATCCAACGACATAAAATTTGCAATTTTTGGACGTGTGGATCCAAAGATACAAGAGTTTGAAGTTTGTAAATAATTCTGTTTTCAAATCTGTTTTTAAACAGAATAGGTGACACGCGGCGTGATTTCATTGGACGGTACCGCTTCGCGCGGATCGCGCTCTGTAGAGCGTTGGATAAAATTAGATCGTATGGTTCTGGAAGCGTACCCCTTCGGCGTTAAATGATCTATCTAGTGCGTCCGATCCAGATCCTACGGTTACTAACACGGTTGCCAAAGTCTGGTGGTGCTGGCGGTGGCTAGCGGCGGCGCACGGCCAAGCGGTGGTGCTATGGTGGTTCTAGGAAGCGAGGAAGACAGAGGGGGTGCTCACTGTGATCGCGAGGACGAGGTGATGCTCGAGGCGTGGTCGTTTGGTCGAGGGGCGTCCTGGAACAGCAGGGATTGCTCGCCGGAGTTGAAGACAACGTCGGACGGCTCTATCCGTGGTCGAAGACGAGGCTACTGGTCACGAAATGACAAACAGAGGTCATGGTTAGTTGCGCAAGACCGAGGCGAGTGAGGGAGTGTGAACAAGGAGGCTCGGGGCGGTCAGCGTTTACCGGGGGAGGTCGTCGGAGAGGTTGCAGACGCGGCGGCGTTCGGAAGCTTGTCGTAGCCGACGCTCGGGGGCGCCCGCGGTTGAACAAAAAGTACTGGGAGATGTGTCTGGGAGTGGGGAAGCTGCTAGCGTGCTCAGTGAGGCAAGGGGCGGCAATATTTGGCCGGAATCGAGGGAGGACGGTGGTCGGAGCTGCGGCGGTGCGAGCTCAAATTGAGGCAGCCTCGGGGCGGAGAGGAAGTGGCGTGTGAGAGGAAAGGAGGAGGAGGCGCTGGCGCTTAATAGTGTGCAGTCACGGCGAGGTTTAAGGCGCGTCATTACTGCGAATTGATCGCGGCTTTGAATGGCAGCAAGGGCAGCGAAGTTTGGGAGAGGAGGTCGCGCGGGTGTGGACGATGAGCAGTAGAGGTGGGGTCCACCGGTCAGTGGGAAAAGAAATGAGAGTGAGGTCCACTGGTCAGTCTCTGCGCGGTTAAGTTCCTGAGTGAGAAAAAACGATTCGGGCGTGGGAACAGGTGGGCTGCTGTTGGGCTGTTGGGTTGGGTCGATTTCTTTCTTATTTTTTTCTGTTTCTGATTCTTTTCCCTTTTCTATTTCTATATTCTGTTTTGAAATTCCAAACAATCAAACAACAATCAAATTGATTCAAACAATCTCCAAGTTTCACAACTTTGAACTTGGTTTTGTTTATCAACATATACCAAGTTCCAAAAATAAAATAATAATTTTTATTCTTTTTAGGATCCATTCTTTAATTAAATAAAATGGGTCTTTAGTTATTTAATAAAATATGGTTTGATTTAATTAATAAAATCTATATTAAAAATCCAAATATTTTCAAAACCAAATCGGTAGGTTTTATATGGAAATAGTGCATACTTGGAATCTTGTTTAAAACAAAATAACCTTTTATTTAGGGGTCATTAATAATTTAATACAACAGACCTTTATTAATAAATCAACTAGGATTTATTTTATTTAAAATATTTATTTTGAAATCTAAGATAAAGCCTAAACACTTTAGTAGGTTTTATTTGAGAATATAAAACATTTGGAAAACTTATTTAAAATAACTTAATCAGTTTTTGATGTTTTAATTAAAATGGTAAAACCTTTTATTTAAATAAAATTGAATAATAAGTTCTTATTAATTTGTTTAAATAAACCTTTGCTATTTTTATTCAAAACAAAATGTTTTAATTCCAAAGCTTGGCCAAGGTTTAATTTGGCTTTATAAAATAATCTTTATTTATGAATCCACCTTTTCTTTTGAAAACTAAAATCCTTTTATTAAAAGATCAAAATAGTAATTCCAAAACATTTTATTTTACTTTTATTAAATGTTTAACTCTTTAAATCCCTTTAGGATTTTATTTAATTCCAATGGGTTTGAAGTTCTAATTGAATTCACAAAGTTTCTTCTGGTTCTGAAAATCAACAAAGTTTTATTTTATTCATTTATTTTCACATTACAAGATTTGGAAAATCTTGGGATGTGACAGGAGGCGATGGACAAGCATGGTCGACAACCTCGCCCTGCACCATGACAGTGGCCAAGGAGGGCCACGGCGGCGAGCATCGCCCGACGGCGGCGCTAGCACCCCACAGGGTCGAGGAGGAGAGGAGATGAGGACGAGTAAGAGAGAGACAGAAGGGGTGGGCCAATAGGGCCAGAGCCCTTCGGGGTGTCCTTTTGTCAAAGTCATTTGGGCCAAATTGGCCCAATCAGCCTAATAGAATGAGCCCAAAAAGTTAAAAGAAGTTTTAATAATTAATAAAATACCAAAATACCCCTAGAATCAAATAAAATTCTAAAAATAAAATAGAAGGTTAAAAATTACAAATAATATATTTTTGGATTCATAATAATCCAACCTACTTAAGTAAATTAAGAAATAAATATTTATGTATATAATTGTTGGTCCAGAATTTTATAGTATATTTATTCCTTATATAATTTTATAAAATTAAAGAAAGAGGATAAAAATAAATAAAAATCACTTTTTATATATTATTATCATAGTATTTTAGAAGAATACTAAATAAATGTTTTGGGTCATCAAAAGAAATTCTTTTATTTAAATGATAATTCTTAAAAGAATTATTAAATATATAAATATAGGAATTAATATTAATTTTAATTCTAAAAAAATAAATTATTACCTTATAAAATGGCAAATATAATATTCAATAAATATTAAAGAATGAAATTGTTTATTACTTAAAGGAATTTTTAGAACTAAAATAATGCGTAAAACAAAGAAAACAAATGATAAATAATGTATTACATTACTATGCATATGCATTTTGCTTGTTTAAATATTGTCCTTACTGGGCAATAATGATGTTTTGTAGACATAGAATCTCACGGTCCAATGCAAGCATCCGACTTCACTACCTTGCAATCACAAGGCAAGTTCATCACTTGCTCATGCCCTTTGAAGAGTCCTTATCAAAGTAATTATAAATTGTGTGTTATCATCTATGTTTAAAGAAAGGAAAATATTATTTTCACAAATAAATAAATTTTAGATATCATCCTAAGTGATGATATAATGGAGCAATAGAACTTAAGGTTCTATTTGCAACAATGATGATCAACTAGGAACTTAACGACCCATGACATCAGTGATTCTAGCGCCGTATATCACGCGTTAACCATGAGATTTGGAATGGGACAGAGAAGTCAGCTATATCTTCTTCCTCTCGCATGCAGCCGGATGTGCAGGTCGTGGCTATTATCACTCATAGCATGCATATTAATTGGTAATTCATAGAGGATATGCAGCATATGGGTGGGAACCCTCATCGTCCATGATAGTTCTAGCATCTAACAGTTTGTACAAACCATTGTCGTAATTCAATGGGTGGGCATGGTGTACACCAAGGAGGCATGCGAGGTCACTAAGGGGGCAATGATTGGCGTGGATCACCTACTGGGCCCCATATCATGGAATTGTGGACGGGAAAGTACGCCCGGTTGTGCAACAAGGAGTTGATCTCTCATGGGTAAAGTAAAACACCTCTGCAGAGTGTAAAAACTGTAACTTGTGACTCCCTGTTCTGGGAAGGAGCTACGAACGTGGCAGGAAAGGAACTCCATGAATTTTCTGGTAAACCTGTGAAGGCTGATGGGCATAGATTTTAATAATAAAATAAATCTTTGAAGAAAGATTTATGAAAACTGCATAGTGCCAAGGACTTATAGTCCGAGGTGGTAGATAGAGCATCAAACTTCCCACCTTGCATATAATGAACTTGCTGGGTAACGTTGTTACTCACCTTTTCCTTTGATCCCCTGCTTAGACTCTAAGGATCCTGAAGATACTCCAATGTATGCAGCAGAATACCAAGAAGATGTCTTCTACGAGGAGCCTGACCTGTCAGGTGGTGTTGAAGGAGTGGATTACGAGATCCGATATGGAGTAGATGGCAATGAGTCAGCTTAGTTGCCTAGTTATTAGTAACCCACGAAGCCGAGCAACATGAACCTCATATAATAAGATGTTGAGCTCAACTCTTAGTTGGAGTTGTTACTTTTAACTTCTGCTGAAACACTTTATAATTTGGTTTGTAAGTTGAATCTTTTGAAGTCTTGAACTTCTGGTATTGTAATAATAATAATGTGTGTATGTTTGTAATATGGACCCGCAATGTTTCTGTTGTACCACTCTGAGGGATGTGATATTTACGGAACGGTGTTCTGTGGATGTCATGTCAACGACTATAGTGTACTACACATGCAGTGGTATGTTGGGTCACTGCAGTTGGTATCAGAGCAAATTTCTTTGACCTTAGGTTGGAAACTTAGTAAAGGGTATTACCTGTATGAGTGTTGAGGAACGATAAAGAATTCTCTAAAAAGGTATAATGGGTATTCAAATGAGAATATTCTGTTATATGTTTTAGTGCGATAATTCTTTGTTATGATGCAATATATTATCTACTACTAATCAAAATATTTTTGAATATACAGAGTTATGGCATCAAAGTTTCCAAAACAAACTTTGGTAAGGAAAGAGGAGACTCTTGATGATCACCAAGGATCATTTATGGATGAGCTTCATCAACTTTTAAAGATTTTTAGTTGTCCAACTAAAATTCCGGTAAATACCATAACCTATTATGATGGTCGAATGTTATCCAAGTATCGTGTAAGTATCCAACTTCTATATGTGCTTGGATTATATCACGATCTACCTATAGGTGAAGGTAGGATTCACTTAGCAACATATCATGTTACTGTTGTGGAAGCGATAGCTAATATCCAGGAGCATAAAGCCAAGGAGTTAGAAGGGAGCACATTTTCTGTGATTCCTCATGATTCTATAAACTCAGAGCCTATACCGGATCATCTTACTTCGGTAAAGAAGCATCCTAAGTTAGCTTCCAAGTTTATGGATCGATACCGAACACTTGTTGCGTCTTTCTATAAGACACATCAAGTTATTGTTGAAGATAAAAATGACATGTTAGAGGATCTAAATGATCCGGAAAGAAGTAAGCAGTTAGCATTCTAGTTGGAGAAGGAAGCAAGCCGTAGTACAAAACCAATCTTTAAGGATATACCCATAGATATCGAATCTTTTACACCATATCCTTATTCACCCAGACCTGAACCTATATATGATCCTACTTTAGATATGAGGTATGTTGTACCACAGGGTTCAAAGGAAGGCTCTGATTCAGAACTTCCTATCGAGAATTCTGATGGTTGGAGGATGGGATCATTTGAAGGATCCCAAGGAAATCAAATTTCCATAGATGGGACTAACAGAAATGTTGGAAAATCCAATTGGATGGGTGCAAGAACCAATCCTAGTAACAGTAGTAGGAATACCATATTCGTAGATGATCAGGATGAGGAAGAATATCCTGAGGAGAGAGTGTTTGAATCATCAACATCTTCTCGAAACCCAGAGAATATACATTATCCGGTGTTTAACTATCTTGCCCAACAGAGCACTTGGGGAGCATCAGAATCTGCGTATTCTGTTGACAAATCAAGGAATGAAGCTCAGGAGATGCAAGTGGGTGATAATGTTGAACATGTTTCTAAATATTTTTCAGCTGAGCTGGAGGGAGTCAATGCGCTCAGGTTGAGTAATGACTCAAGTCCTGACACTTCAGATACTGAGTATGTTCCTTCTGGAAGGCCATTTGTTCCACAAACTATGAGACGGACGTTACGTCCACGGTTGGACTTTAGGCATGTATGATGAGCGTCGTGGATACTAGAAGCAGGAGGCTTATTAGGAAGTATCGTGTATTGCGTATTGTAATCCGAGAGAATGATATAGATAGATAAATAAGGAAGTGTTGTTAAGTTGTTATTGTGCTTATATGGTACAAGTATAATGACTTTGTACGTTGTTATGAGGTTTGTAATGTATAATATGTGAAATGCATATTTGGATTTTATTTGGATTTTCATTGTGTGACTAGTTATGTGCGTAAAGTTGAGCTCAGAACACATGTGCATGATGTAATTATGAGTATTCTCTTTATGTTGCAGGACTAGGGGGTCATGGACACGGGTGTACAAACCGAATCTGGGCAGTAGCGAATGGAGCACGAGGCCAAGGAGAAGGCCGATGCAGATGCCGGAGATCAGAGAACATTACCACCACCACCAATGAGGCCGTTAATGCATCAGAATTTTATGTAGTATATGCAAATGATGCAAGAAAACCAAAACAAGTTCATGGAAGAGTTGTTGGGACGAGCTAGAAACCAGAGAGCACCTGAAGGTGGAGGAGTGAGTCTTTCTGACTTCCAGAATGCAAGTCCGTTACCTTTTACATCAGCTCCTGAACCAATGGATGCAGAAGATTGGCTAGCAGATACAGAGAGAAAGCTGAAGACTATAGGTTGTAATGAGGAGGAAAAGTTGAGGTATGCAACTCATCTTCTGACAGGACCTGCAGCATCATGGTGGGAAAATCAGTTAGCCATGCAACAGCCAGGAAGAGAGTATACTTGGGAAGAGTTTAAGCAGAGGTTCCGTGAATATCATGTTCCAGAGAGTGTTATGGAGTTGAAGCGGAGAGAGTTTGAGGATCTTCAGCAAGGTTATACTAGTGTCATGAAGTACATCCGGGAGTTTAGCCAACTATCTCGTTATGCCGAGGAGGAAGTGAGCATTGAAGAGAAGAGAAAGAAGTGTTTCCTGCGAGGGTTAAATCCATTTGTGAAGATGCAGTTAAGGTTCGCCAATAAGCAAACTTTTCAGCAGTTACTGGATGCAGCCATCACTTTTGAAGATGACTACAAGAATGTCCAAGAGGATAGGAGGAAGAGAGCCAAGAAGGAAACTAAGAGGATTCAAGAAAGTAAACCTAAACCCAATCTGGAGTTTAAACCCAGGAAAAAATCCTACAGTAACAATAACAATAACAAGGGCAATGGTGGAAATTAGTCTAATCCTCGGAGAAATGTTACCTGTAACAATTGTGGACTACCAGGGCATTTCCAGAGAGAATGCAAAAATCCAGTAGTTATTTGTTATGGTTGTGGCCATAAGGGCCATATCAAGCCTGACTGTCCGAGTAAACCACCGGGTGGTTGGCCTATGAAGGGTGAGGACAAGCTAGTGGAGGTAATGGGCAGCCCAATCAAGGAGGAAATAATGTCAAGAACAATAATGGCAAGAGGAATAGACCTACCGGGAAGCTGAATTGCGCAACCCTGAAGGAGGTGGATAAATCCGAGCATGTCGTAATAGGTGCGCTCAATATCCTTACCAATCCCCAAAAAGTTCTATTTGATACTGGTGCAACTACTTCATTCATTTCTGAAGAATTCCATGATAAATTCAGGATTAGAAGGGCAACGTTAGAAAACCCTATGACCGTAGTGACGGCAGGGAGAAATGTAGTTGTACGCCACATTAAACAAGATAAGGTTATCTCGATCTGTAGTTGTACCTACTTTGCAGACCTTTATGTGATTCCTTTGAAAGGAATTGCAGTAGTGCTGGGTATGGATTGGATGAATGAACATGGAGCCCAGATTAATTGTGAGGATAAAACTGTCCCAATCAAGACTCCAAGTGGAGCAAGGATAGTTTATCAAGCAGATAAACATAGTCATATCATGGTGGATCTACAGTTGAACTCAATGAAGGAGGTCAAGTTGAAAGATATTCCTATAGTAAAAGAGTTTCAAGATGTTTTTCCAGCAGAGTTACCAGGAATGCCACCAGATCGAGAAATAGAGTTCACTATTGATCTAATTCTGGGTACCGCACAAATAGCTCAAGCACCATACAAGATGGGTCCGAAAGAAATAAAAGAACTCAAAGAGAAAATTGATGAGTTAGCCAGAAAAGGATTTATTCAAGAAAGTGTATCTTCATGGGGAACACCGGTGATCTTTGTGGATAAAAGAGATGGATGAAGAAGGATGTGTGGAGACTATAGAAATCTCAATACTGTTAACATCAAAAATAAGTATCCTTTACCTAGAATACATGATCTATTTGATCAAGTTAAAGGAGCTGGAGTATTTTCCAAGATTGATCTAAGATCAGGATACCATCAGATAAAAATCAAACTGGAAGATGTTCCAAAGACCGCATTTGTCTCAAGGTATGGACATCATGAGTATTTTGTCGTACCGTTTGGTTTGACCAATGCACCAGCAATATTCATGAATCTGATGAACAAAATTTCCATGTCGTACTTGGACAAGTTTGTCATAGTCTTTATTGATGATATTCTGTTATATTCCAAGGATAAGGAAGAGTGTGCTAATCATTTGAGAATAGCATTGCAGATCCTAAGAGAACATAAGCTTTATGCTAAGTTCAGCAAGTGTGAATTCTGGCTAGATGAGGTTGAATTCCTCAGTCATGTGATCAGTAAAGATGGAATTGCTGTAAATCCATCAAAAGTTCAATCAGTATTAGGATGGATTGCACCAACCAATGTGAAACAAATTAGAGGTTTCTTGGGAATGGATGGTTACTATCGAAGGTTCATTGAAGGTTTCTCTAAAATAGCTGGACCAATGACCAAACTGTTGAGAAAGAATACACCATTCATCTGGGATGAGAAGTGTGAAGCCAGTTTTCAGGAGTTAAAGACCAGATTAACTACCGCTCCAATCTTAGCAGTTCCTGAAACAGGGAAAGACTTTACAGTATATTGTGATGCATCTAAAGAAGGCTTGGGTTGTGTGTTAATGCAATATCTAAAGGTAATTGCTTATGGATCAAGACAACTAAAACCACATGAAGTCAATTATCCAACTCATGACTTGGAACTAGCAGCAGTAGTCTTTGCTCTGAAGGGATGGAGGCATTTTCTTTATGGAGCCAGATGTGAGTTATACACTAACCACAAAAGTATCAAATATTTCTTCACTCAAAAGGAATTGAATATGAGACAGAAGCGTTGGTTAGAGCTAGTCAAAGATTATGATTTAACAATCAACTATACCCCTAGAAAAGCAAATGTTGTAGCAGATGCTTTAAGTCATAAAAGTGCGGATATTCAGCCAAGCAATAGGGAGATATCAAAAGAGTTATAAATGGATTTGGAAAGATTAGAGCTTCAATTCATAAGAATAGAGACTCTAGGAGGATTAGCTACTATGCAAGTAGTTGTAGAATAGAATAGTGATCTTAAGCAAGAAATTTTTAGGCATCAAGCAGAAGATCCTTTTATTGCTGAGGAAATTCGAAGGATATCTCAAGGACAAACATCAGTTTTTCACTTAGGAGATTATGAGTCTTGATGGTTCCAAGATAGTATTTGTGTTCCAGATGTACCAGAGATTCGTGAAGTAATACTTCGAGAGGCACATGAGACACCATATTCCATTCATCCAGGAAGTACTAAGATGTACATGGATTTGAAAGAATTATTCTGGTGGAATAACATGAAGAGAGACATTGCAAGATATGTGTCAGAATGCCATACTTGCCAAAGGGTAAATGTAACATCCCAAAAATCATGATTTCAAAGTTTGCATATCATCCATGCATTCATAATCATTTTAGGATCAATTTCAAAGTCATTAAAAAAACAGGAGCATTTGAATGTCTATTATTTTATGTAAGCAAGGCATTGGCCCAAATGTTACTCTCTATTATGAGATTATTTGTTTTAACCAAAGATATTTGATCCTATGGTTGATTGATGCTTTCCAAAGCTTGGACAAAGATTCAAAACAAAGTATAAAATTTAAAACCATTTTTTATATCTTTACTAAGCATTTGATAAAAGCATTGTTTATTTAAAATTCCAATGTGCCAATGCAAATTCAAGTGTACAACATTGTTATGTAGAAAATTATGTGAAAGTTTCACTTTATAAAAATCCAGAGAGAGTTTGAATTCAAACATATTTAAATCATTTGAAAAGGATTCCTGGAAATTCAAACAGAAAAAAAAAGAATAAAGAAAACAGAAAAGGCCTGCGCCAGCCTTTCGTCCCATCAACAGACTCAGCCCGGCAAGCCCACCCGGGCCATTTCCCTCCCCCTCTCTCTCACCCGCGTTGAACCAACCCCCCCAGACACTGACCAGTGGCCCCAACGCAACGTCGTTGTCGTCCTCCCGAGATCTCGCGCGATGAACACGTCGTCGCCGCCCGTTACCTCGCGAATTTAAACCGAATCAATTCCTTTGATTTCGCCAGTAATTCACCCAGCCCTCACCTGCTACTTAAACCCCACACCGCCGCGGTCATTTCCCCTCACTTTCCTCGCTCACTTCGCCACCAGGCTACGCGCATTCAAGCTCAAACCCTCGCGGCACCGATGACCTTCGGCGACTAATTCCGGAGAGCTTCGACCGTCCCCTTGTCTCTGGTTCAAACAAACATGACCAGCATGTTCTTGCGTGTTCCCTGATACCTTTTGTTTGATTTCTCGTGACCCAGGTCGTCGTCCCCGTTCACGCCCGCAAACGTCAGAACTGTCGCTCGACTCCGACGAGGGATTGAGGTAAAACCCGACTGCCCCTTGTCTTCTCCTTGATCCTGTAGTGTTCGTCGTAGCCTTGCGCACCTTCTGATACATCTGGTTCGTGCTAGGGTGATCCAGTGCGTCGCCAACGTCTTCGTCACCGTGCACCCGACGCTGCGCTCAACTCTGACGAGTTCCCACGGCGACATCAACTCACCCCTGTCCACGCCAGCAACATCTCGAGCTTCCTCGTGATCTTGCGAGTCTGGTAAGACACACCACACACGCCAGCCCCTCCTGTATTCGCCGGACCATCGCCGCCACCGCCGCCAGCAGCCATTTGCGCCGCCCACCTTTGGTCAGAGCATCGAGGATTGTTGGATCCAGATCTAGAGGCTAGGATTAGATTACAGGGTGAAGCGGTATGATTTGATCTGGTCCGTGCGCACTTTGTTAGATCCAACGACCAGCGATTGTGATCCAGCGCAAACCGGTACCGTCCAATCAGAACACGCCGCGTGGCCTGAGTTTAGATTTAAAATCATAATTTAGATCTATTAGATGTTTAAACTTGCAAAATTCATAACTTTTGATCCACATGTTCAAATTTTGCAAATTTTATATCATTGGAATCAGGAGAAAGAACTCTATCCAACCATGCAATTTGTTTAATGAATTGCTTCTGTAAAATTGTTTATTTTTGCAGAGACATTTATAGGCTTATTTTGAGTATAGAAATTATTTGAAAAATGATTTAAAGACTAAATAAAGTTTATTTAGTGTGTATTTGTATTGTTTGTGATTCCGTACTGTATACTTGTCTGGTTTGGTGTAGAAAAATCATCACATGGCATTTGCATGCATACATATATTTTTGCTTGTATATTTTGATATGTGAATTTGGTGCCATTATTTTATGTGTAGATTTTGGTGCTAATAGTGATTGTGGTTGTGAAGATTGTTGCTACTCCCCCAACTACCAAGGCATGTGGTTCTTCATACTTATGTCCCAATATTTTTGCCTATGCATTAGAAATATTTTTTATAGGGCTTGCATGAATATTTTGCTAAGTATTTATATGCCATGCTTGGGAAATCCTAGTAGTTGTAGAATTGTTAGTGTTCTCTCTAAGTTAAGATACTTGCTATAAAATTCTTAGCCTAGCTAGTAGCAACCAAGGGTGGAATATATATACATGCTATGGAAAATATTTCTAAGTCTTTGACTTATGGTTTTACTTAATAAAACAACTAAGTGAATGAATCCCCTGGGTGGAATGGTAATTGCTTAGTGATTTTTGGTTGAGTGGTTACACAAGGCCCATTTCTATGGTTTACCTTGTGTATCTCACTTGTGGATTGCCACCCAGGAACAAAGGGATTTGAGATGCCAAATATTAAGAAGCTTCTAGTGCAGCCACATGGCAATATGGGCTCTTCCTGGATCATATAGGTTGCAATAACTTAGCCATTTGGACAGTTGGTGGTAGTGGGATGATAGGTTGGAACGCGTCCATTTGGTCTAAGGGAAGGCTTCTAAAAGGTCCTGTGTTGGTGAAAATCGAGTCTTGTGGGGAAAGTGCACAACCTCTGCAGATGGAAGAATCTAAGTACTTAGCCATGTCCCTGATATTGGACAACTTGAGAATCAAGAAATGGAAGCTATCAAGAATCTCCCCATCCCAATTTTCTAAGTTAAAACTTGTGGTTGAACAAGGGTGAAGGTTCACCAATTTCTATTGGTGGTTCCTTGGGAAGATTTTGTCAAAGAAAAACTTAGTGTTTTCAACTGATAGGTAAAACCTATTTTGAGGAAAGCAAGCCTAAACTACACTTAGCCAAATTCATGTAGTAACTAGATGTTAATATTCTACTAAGGTATCACTTGCCAATACTATTCAAATGTATTGACCCACTGTGGCTGTAACTTCTGATGTTGCAGGTTACTCTGATGATGATTAGGGGTTATGAGTCTACACTCAACATGCTTGCCTATGGTACATGAAGATGAAGACTTCTATTTTATATTGTTAATTTATACTCTTGTACTAGCCTATGGCTATGGAGTTGTAAAAGACTATGTTATCTCTGGAATGACGTTCTAATAATGACCTTTGTTTCTGTGTACTTCATCTTAAACTATGGATGCTAGCAATTGATCCAGGGACTAGCATTGCAATCACAGGGATCCTTACCTTTATAAGGGTGGGATCTTACAGATGGTATCAGAGCACTGTGTTTCCTATAGGATTATAACCCTAGGATTGGATTAGAAAGCACCAAGGAAAAAATTTCGACAATTTCCACACTTGTCTTTTTCTTCTCGTAAACTTTTCTAATCTTCTTTCTCATCTCTATTTGTAGATGAACTCCATCAACGAAGCCGTGAGGAAGGGACCACTCATGACCATGACCTTGGAGTGTGACACAGAATTTCCCAAGGCCCTCAAGGACCTCATGTTTGCCATGGGGATACATGGTGCAGCTGTGTACAAAGGATTCCACGTGATGGATGAAGGAGTAGAGTACTGGTGGGTGCAACTTCACTTGTACAAAAACAAGGAAGACAATCACAAGGAATCAAGATTCTGCATGGTCACCAACTCAGTAATGCAAACCACATTCTTTGACTCTGCAAGAGATGCAGCTTGGAAGGCCATCAAGGAGCTTGGTGACAGACTCAAGTGCAGAATGCTTAACACCCAAAATGACCTTAGGGAAGAAAATAAGCATACCCAAGAGTTAGAGGCTACCAACCAACGTTTAAGAGAGGACATCATAGACTTAGCAATGGAGTCATGTGATCAGGATGGACAGATTGCCTCTAGGGATGCCTTGTTAGCCAACTTGGCAAGTGAGATGGGATTGTAATGTACTTCGTTAGTTGGACCACCACACTTACCGTTTTATTTCCAAAAAAATTATCTAAGTTATGTTGAACCTTGGATGCTTGTAATGGATTTATGTATGCCATAACTTGTGTGATTGCTGCCAAAGATATGCTTGTGATACTTTGTCTTGTGATTTTTTTCTCAATTGATGTTGATTCTAACTTTTCTCTATCTTATAAAATAGATGCCTAATGTTACTATCAGCACGGCTGAAGAGTTCAAGGTAACTCGTTTTGGCACTCGTCTTATTGACCTTACTAGCGTGCTCAACCTTCCGCTCCCTAGCATCATGATGCTTCCCCTCACCAAGTTTGAGAGGAAGGACCTTTGGGGCTTCAAAGTTACTCAGCCAGGACGCCAGACTGAGCCAGCCATGGAGGCTATCACCTTCAAGCTAATGCATTACGACAAGGAGAGAGGCTTAGAGGTAGTCATGCAGGATCTACTTGGGCGTCTGGTAGGGAGGCACTCTAGAGAGCTTAGAGGTCTTTACTTTCACGCCTTCGGAAGACGCGAGGAGGAGGATGAGGCTATTGAGTTCGAGGTTGCTGCTAGAGAGACGGTGGAGCCGATCCGTCTGTACCTTCAGGACCTAGAGGTTCTCATTAGGCACCTAGATACCGATAGGACCAACGTCATGCTTAGCAATGATGAGCTCCAGGTGCAGCTTCGTGAGAAGGACAAGCTCTTCGCGGAGCAAGACGAGATAGTCAAGGAAATGGAGGAAAAGTTTGAGAGCCAGGACAGGAAATTCAAGAGACAGGAAAAGAGAGTCCAAGACCGGAACAAGAAGATCCGGGAGATGAAGGAATAGCTAGAGACCAAGGATTTCGAGCTCGAGCATCAGCAGGGTGTGATTGAGAGACTTCGTTCACAGAAGAGGGCTATTAAGGCTAAGATAGAGGCCTTGCCTACCAATGTCGAGGAATACAAGACCGCTATGGAGAATGCAGGGCTTACACTTGTTGATGAGGAGGTTAATGCAGAGGAGTAGTGATGACTACTCATTTATCTTTCATTTACCATGCTTATGATTGTTGAGTCGCAATGACCATCCAACATGTGGATGGCTTGCTATGGTGTGTTTACCTTTTCAAACTTGTTGTTTATGTCGTTGAACTTTATCTTATTTTGATGTTGATTTGGTGATTTTCTATGTGATGTTTTGTGCATAATAAGCATATATGGGTATCTCATTCTTATCCTTATGAAAACCACAGATGCCTCCTCAACGTGCCAACCCCAACCCAAACAACAACAATGTCACCCCCGAGATGCAGCAGCTGATGACAGCACAGGCATAGCTGATGCAAATGATGACCACCTTCATGCAGAATCATAACAACAACAACAACAACAACAACAACAACAACAACAACAACAACAACAACAACAACAACAACAACAACAATAACAACAATAACAACAACAACAACAATCAGAACAATCCACTAGGATTTGACATTCTCACCAGATTCCTAAGACTGAGGCCTGCAAAGTTCTTAGGAACTACTGATCCCATGGTGTCCAATGATTGGCTACGTTCAGTGAACAAGGATTTGGTAACTGTCGGCTACACCGACAAGGAGAAGGTCAGGTTTGCAGCACATCTGCTGGAAGGACCAGCAGCTACTTGGTGGGATAACTTCCAGATCACCACCCCCATTGAGGATGTGACATGGGCTATCTTTGAAGATAGTTTCCGTACAACTCACATCTCATCTGGAGTGATGAGTTTGAAGGAGTTCCATAACCTGAAGCAGTGCCACCGCAGCGTGGCTGAATATATTGAGGAGTTCAACAATCTGGCGCGTTATGCACCGGATGAAGTTGACACCGATGCCAAGAGGAAGGAGAAATTCCTCGAAGGACTGAATGATGAACTGAATCTGCAGTTATCTGTGGCCTATGTCCCCACCTACCAATCCCTTTGTGACAAGGCTACCATCTTGGAGAACAAGATGAAACAGGTTGAAAGCAGAAACAGGAAGCACAACTCTGACAAGCACAGCTCGGGATCGTCTCACAAGCGTTCCCATCATGATGATAGTGGGAGTTCTGGATCCCACAAACATGGAGAGTACAACAACCACCACAGCCACAACCGCCATCATGACAACAAGAATCACCGTAGTCATGATAATGACAAGCACAAGAACCACAAGGGTGGACACAAGAGTCACCACAGTGGAGGTGGAAGTGGAAGTGGCAGTCAGCCTGGAAAGAGAGATATCAGTCAGGTTGAATGCTTCAAGTGTAAGAAGCTAGGGCATTATGCAAATGAGTGCCTAGAGAAGAAAGTTGAAGGATCCACCAAGCCCAACCCTTTCCAAAAGGGACAGGTGAACCACATCAATGTGGAAGAGATCTATGAGGAACCTGATGCTGTGGCTGGTAAGTTCAAACTCAATTCTATTCCAGCACTTGTTCTTTTTGATACTGGTGCATCACATTCATTCATATCAAGAGCATTTGTTGATAGAAATGAACTTCAAGTTGAAACTATTGGGTGTCCTATAAAAGTGTCACATCCCAAGATTTTCCAAATCTTGTAATGTGAAAAATAAATGAATAAAATAAAACTTTGTTTGATTTTCAGGGCCAGAAGAAACTTTTTGAATCCAATTGGGAAATCAAAACCTATTTGGATCAAATAAAATACTAAAGAAATTTAAAAGAGTAAATATTTGATAAAAGAAAATAAAATATTTTGGAACTACTATTTTGGATCTTTTAAGTAAAAAGATTTGGTTTTCAAAAGAAATAGAAGTTTTATGAATAAAGATTATTTCATAAAGCCAAGTTAAACCTTGGCCAAGTCTTTGAATAAAACATAATGTTTTATTTTGATAAAAATAGTAAAGGTTTATTTAAATAAAATAATAAGGATTTAATATCCAAATTTTATTTAAGTAAAGGCTTTTTCCATTTTAAATAAACACTAAAACTTATTTATTTAAATAAGTTTTCCAAATATTTTATATTCTCAAATAAAAACCTACTGAAGTGTTTTGGTTTTATTTTAGATTTTCAAAATAAAGATTTTAATAAAACAAAACCTATTTGAATTAAATGAATAAGGTCTATTCATTTAATTATTATTGGACCCTAAAACAAAATGTTATTTTAATTTAAAACAAGTTTTCCAAGTATCTTCTATTTTCAAATAAAACCTACTGATTTGGTTTTGAAAATATTTAGATTTCAAATAGAGATTTTACTAAATAAATCAAACCCTATTTGATTAATAAACCATGGTCCATTTTATTTAATTAATAAATGGAACCTAAAAAGATTTAAAAAAATATTATTTCATTTTGGACTTTGGTTTATGTTGATAAACAGAACCAAAAACTTAATACAAGTGTGGTGATTGTTTGAATTATTTGAATGTTTGTCTTGTTGTTTGAATTGTGAATTGAATTTCAAATCAGTAAATAGAAATAGAAAAGGCAAAAGTTTCTGTACAAAAAAAAAAGAGAAACAACAGCAGCCCAACAAGGCCCAGCCCAACAGCCCAGCTCCTTTTCTCCCCCGAACCGTTTTTCTTCACCGCAGAAGCGACCCTCTAAGCAACTGACTGGTGGACCTCCCCCTCGCTCCTTTTCCCACTGACGCAACGGACCCACTTCGCTAGCCATCGTCTTCACCGCGACCTATTCTTCCTCAGACAGCGCAACCGTTCTCAGTCAATCAATCCCCGATTTAATTCACTTAACTGCCGCATTGATTCCGTCCAGCAACCGTGTTGTGATAAACTCCAGCGTCTCCTCCTCCGTTCCCCTCTGTCGCCCCTCCTCGACACGCCCCAGGCTGTCGGATTTTGCTCAGACACCCCCCTGTCTCCGACGAGCTTTCTCGACCAATTTCGGCCGTGTTCTACCGCCCCTTGCCTCATCAACCCACGCACACCTACTCTCCACCTCCCGGCGCATCTGTCCATACTTTTCGTTCAACTGCGGGCGTCCCAGAACGTCGTCTTCGACAAGCTTCGAGCGCCGCCGTGTCTGGTTCTTCTCCGACGAGCCTCACAGGTAGTTTCCGACCACCCCGCGCCTCCTCCTTCACGCTCGCATCACCGCAATGACTTTGCGCGTCTAACGCACCCTCTACCTTGCTTCGGCACGCACTGCAGCCTCGCCCTCGACCACAGCCACGCGCAACTGACGCCAGTAGGAACTCCGGCGAGCAATCCACCTCGCCCCCGTGCGCCCCTCGATGAGATACTGCCACGTTGAGCTTCCCCAGGCGTCTGCGAACACGGTGATCACATTATTTTCCTCCATCGCTTCCTGTAGCATCGACCCCGCCGTCGTCTGACCGTCGCCGCCGCGCGCAGCTGTCAAGCGCCGCCAGTCCTTGGCCAGGCAGCAGCAGCCGATCGATATCGATCGGGTGGATGTGATAGAATCACTTAATAGCGAAGGGGTATGCGCTCAGTACCGCACGATCTGACTTGATCCAATGCGCCAGAGCAGTCGATCCACGCGAAACATTTTCGACGAATAGGAGTCCGACGCGTGTCACTGGTTTGAGTTAAAACAGATTTTTGAATCAGATTTAATTGCAAACTTGAAACCTTTGTAACTTTCAAACCACACGTCCAAAAATTACAAATTTTATATCAATGGATTCAGTGGAACAAACCCTAGCCAACCATGCACTTAGTTTAGCAAATAGTATCTGTTAGCTTGTTGGTTTTTGCAAAAACATTTGTATGCTTGTTAAGGATGTAAAAATTGTTTAAAAATGAATTTGGGGTTAAAATCTTTTGCAATTGGATTGATTTGAACCTACTGACCCTAGGAAACACTTTGTGGACTCAAAAATGTATTTGGTGAAATAAAATAATGATTCTTTGATTTAAAACCATTTCTAGTCAAATAGAAATGTGGTTTATTTATTAAAAATGGTTTGGAAGAAAACCTTTGGAAAATGTTTTGTTTTAAAACTCTCTGACCACAAACACCAAGTTTTATAGTTTGAAAACATATTTTGTGAACCCTATGGATAAATGCCTTAGTAAAAAATATTCCTACACCACATAAAATGATACTTTGTTTTGAAAATGGATTTTGAAGTGAAACCTTTTGCAAATGACTTTGCCACTTTAAAAAATGACCATTAGGTGTTTTCAAATGTTTATGACCCATTAGGAACCACTTTTTCAAACAAAACAAAGCTTGGCATGCTTGCATGCATTACTTTGATTCTATGATTTTATGTGTGTTGTTTTGCTTGATTGGTAGATTGAACTTGTGCCTTGCTTTATTGAATTGTAATGACTTGAAGAGTGTGATTGTTGCAAGGACAAGGAGTGAACCTATACCCTCTACCAAAAAGGAAAGTGATGCTTCATACTTTCTATCCCATTACTTTCACTATGCATTAATGATTTTTCTCTAAGTAAAACTTGCATAAATTTTGCTAAGTGTAAACCTTTCTATAGGAAAACCTAGTAGATGAAACCTTAGTAGGATTTTTCCTAAGTTAAGACTCCTACTACTATCAAGCTTAGCCTAGCTAATAGAAAACATGGGTGGAAAATATATTCACACTATGGAAAAAAATCTCTAAGTCCGAGGACTTATGTTTTTGTTTAATAAAACCACTAAGTCAATGAATCCCCTGGGTGGAATGGAAGGATTGGTTTATGTTGAGTGGTTACACAAGGTCATGGACTTGGCTTGTGTATCTCACTTGTGGTATGCCACCCAGGAACAAAGTGATTTGAGATGTCAAATGTTGAGAAGCTTCAAGTGCAACCACTTGGCAATATGGGCTCTGCCATGATCATATAGGTTGCAACAACTTAGCCATATGGACAGAGGGTGGTAGTGTTTGATAGGTTGGAACGCGTCCATTTTGGTCTAAGGGAAGGCTTCTGATAGATCTTGTCTTGGGAAACCAAGTCTTGTGGGGAAAGTGCACCACCTCTGCAGAGTGTAAAATCTAAGTACTTAGCCATGTCCCTGGTAAAGGACAATTTGAGCATCAAGACATGGAAGCAATCAAGAATCTCATCATTCAAATTTCTAAGTTAAAATTTGTGGTTTGAACAAGGGTTGTTTGAAATCTTCAATCTTTGATGGAGAGATGCCTTGAAAGGATCTTCAAATCTTTGATTGAGAAAAATGATTTTGCCAAGTAAAACTTAGTATTTTCAAATGTTAAGGAAAAATCTAATTTGAGCAATGCAAGCCTCAACTCCACTTAGCCAAATGCATATAGATGATAGACTCCACTATACTACCATAGTATCACTTGCCAATACAAATCAAATGTATTGACCCTTGTGGCTGTAACTTGTTATGTTGTAGGTTTGATTGTTTTTAGTGAGGATTGATTGATTAGGATTACAAAGTCTACAACCAACATGTCTGCCTGTGGCACTTTGAAGATGAAGGACCCCATGCTTATAGTTATTCCGCTGCAATGTAATGTAATAGCCAAATGAGCTATGAAAGATGTAATAAAATTATGTTATTCCTGGTTATAAGGTTATATTATGACCTTTGTTTCTTGATATTACATCTTAAATGTTGATGCTAGCTATTGATCTAGGGACTAGCATTGTAAACACAGGGGGCTCTATCTTATTAAAGATTGGAACCTCTACAAAAAGTAAGTTCTCCCGGTGGAGAAATGATAGTGAACTCAGGATGTCATGACCTAGTCATAGAGTTTGGGAAGTATAAGTTCCCCGTTAATTTGATAATCCTAAATTCCCAAGGATTGGATGTCATTTTGGGAATGGACTGGATGACTAAGTACAAGGGAGTGCTAGATTGTGCCAATCATACTGTTACACTCACAACCCCGGATACTAAAAGGATTAGATTCAAGAGTAACTTCGAATCAAAAGGGAGTAAGCTAAATTCTCTTAAGGGGTTGGCATAGACAGTGTGCCAATTGTGAGAGAATATCCGGATGTGTTTACGAAAGAATTGCCAGGAATTCCACCAAATAGAGATGTGGAATTTCTGATTGACTTGCTACCAGGATCAGGACCAATAGCAAAGAGACCTTACAAGATGTCAGTTGATGAGTTGAAAGAACTCAAGAAACAACTTGGAGAACAGTTGCAGAAAGGATTTATTCAACCAAGTTCTTCATCTTGGGGAGCACCAGTCTTGTTTGTGGAAAAGAAAGATAGAAGTCAAAGGTTATGCATAGATTATTGTTCACTCAATGAGGTGACTAGCAAGAACAAATATCCTTTGCCCAGAATCAATGACTTATTTGATCAGCTAGAAGGAGCCTGTTTGTTCTCAAAGATTGATCTCCGGTCAGGTTATTTTCAGCTTAAGATAAGGGAGCAAGACATACCTAATACAGCTTTCACCACTAGGTATGGATTGTATGAGTATACAGTGATGCCATTTGGTTTGACCAATGCACCAGCTTACTTCATGAATATGATGAACAAGGTGTTCATGGAGTTCCCTGACAAATTTGTTGTCGTTTTCATCGATGACATTTTGATCTACTCCAAGAGCAAAGAAGAGCATGAAGGACATTTGCGTTTGATACTTGAGAAGCTTAGAGAGTATAAGCTGTATGCTAAATTCAGCAAGTGTGAATTCTGGTTGAATGAAGTTGGATTTCTTGGACACGTTGTGTCAGGAGATGGTGTAGCACTTGATCCCGCAAAAGTGTCAGCTGTAACTGAATGGGAATCTCCTAAGTCAGTGAAGGAAGTTCGTAGTTTCCTTGGCTTGGCAGGATACTACAGAAGATTCATTGAGAATTTATCCAAGGTAGCTAAGCCAATGACGGAGTTACTAAAGAAATACAAGAAATTTTCTTGGACTGAAGGATGTGAACTCAGCTTCCAAGAATTGAAAAAGAGACTAGTGACAGCACCAGTCCTATGTCTGCCAGATTTGGAGAAGGATTTCCAAGTGTATTGTGATGCATCTCATCATGGATTAGGTGCAGTTCTAATGCAAGAAGGGAAATTTGTGGCTTATGCCTCGAGACAACTCAAAACTCATGAGATAAATTACCCTACTCATGATTTGGAGTTAGCCTGTGTTGTCCATGCACTCAAAACATGGAGACATTATCTTTTGGGAAAGCGATGTGAAGTGTTCACATATCACAAAAGTTTGAAGTATATCTTCACTCAGAAAGAAATCAACATGAGACAAAGAAGATGGCTAGAACTCATCAAGGACTATGACTTGAGTTTGCAATACCACCCCGGTAAAGCATATGTTGTAGCGGATGCACTAAGCCGTAAAGTATTTGTGAATGGCCTTACTAAGGGAGAGTTGCCAGATGATCTGTGTGCCCAATTTAGAGACCTCAGATTGGAGATTGTGCCTGAAGGACATCTCATGTCAATGGATGTTCAACCCACCTTGTTGGACAAGATCAAGGAAGCCCAAAAGACAGATGAGGAAATAGAAGATATTAAGGAAAAGATTGGTAAGGGAAAATCCAAAGGATTCCATGAAGACGAACAAGGTACTTTATGGTATGGGGAACGTATCTACGTTCCGCAAGATCCAGAGCTTCGGAAACTGATTTTACAAGAAGCACACAACTCACCATATTCCATTCATCCGGGTAACACAAAAATGTACATGGATATGAAGGAAAGATTTTGGTGGAATAATCTCAAGAAAGACATCGCCGAACATATTTCTTTGTGTGATATATGTAGTAGAGTGAAAGCGGAACATCAGAAACCGGCAGGGTTATTACAACCACTACCTATTCCTGATTGGAAGTGGGACAAGATTGGCATGGATTTCATTACCGGATTGCCAAGGACCAGGTCAGGATATGATTCTATTTGGATAGTAGTGGATCGCCTAACTAAAGTGGCTCATTTCATACCCGTGAAGACAACCTATACAAGTGCTAAGTTGGCCAAGATCTATATGAACATGATTGTATGTCTACATGGAGTACCCAAGAGTATTTTGTCTGATAGGGGAACTCAATTCACTTCTCATTTTTGGAGGCAACTACATGAGTCATTGGGAACGAGATTGGAATTCAGCACTGCTTTTCATCCTCAGACTGATGGACAGACAGAAAGGACCAACTAGATTCTAGAAGATATGTTGAGGTCATGTGCCCTAGATTATGGAGCTAGTTGGGATGAAAGTCTGCCTTACGCAGAATTCTCTTATAACAACAGCTATCAAGCCAGTATTGAGATGGCACCGTTTGAGTTTCTCTATGGGCGAAAGTGTACTACCCCATTGCTACGGAATGGTGTGGGAGAAAGAAAATTGTTTGGACCAGAACTAATCAAGGAGGCTGAACAGAAAGTCAGGCTAGTAAAGGACATATTGAAGATAGCACAGTCCCGAGAGAAGAGCTACGCAGATCCTAAGCGTAGAGAAGTCACCTATGAAGTGGGTGATAGAGCTTATCTTAGAGTGTCACCACTTCGTGGAGTGGAGAGGTTTGTAGTCAAAGGAAAATTGGCCCCAAGATATGTTGGACCATTCAAGATTCTGAGTCGTAAAGGAGAAGTAGCTTATGAGATTGAATTGCCATAATCATTGTCTGCCGTTCACAATGTGTTACATGTGAGTCAGCTAAAGAAATGCCATCCAGAGATGGAAGAGACTTCTTTGAAGGATACTATACCTTTGGAGGAGGTCCAATTGGAAAGTGATCTCACTTATGAGGAAAAACCTATCAAGATTCTTGAGACTGCAGAAAGAGTTACTCAGACAAAGATTATCAAATTCTGCAAAGTACAGTGGAACCATCATTCCGAAGAAGAAGCAACATGGGAAAGAGAAGATGACCTTCGGAAAGACCACCCTCACCTATTTGCTAGCCAATCCGAATCTCGAGGGCGAGATTCACCTTAAGGGGGTTAGATTTGTAACATCCCAAAAATCATGATTTCAAAGTTTGCATATCATCCATGCATTCATAATCATTTTAGGATCAATTTCAAAGTCATTACAAAAACAGGAGCATTTGAATGTCTATTATTTTATGTAAGCAAGGCATTGGCCCAAATGTTACTCTCTATTATGAGATTATTTGTTTTAACCAAAGATATTTGATCCTATGGTTGATTGATGCTTTCCAAAGCTTGGACAAAGATTCAAAACAAAGTATAAAATTTAAAACCATTTTTTTCATGTCTTTACTAAGCATTTGATAAAAGCATTGTTTATGTAAAATTCCAATGTGCCAATACAAATTCAAGTGTACAACATTGTTATGTAGCAAATTATATGCAAGTTTCACTTTATAAAAATCCAGAGAGAGTTTGAATTCAAACATATTTGAAATCATTTGAAAAGGATTCCTGGAAAGTCAAACAGAAAAAGAAAAAGAATAAAGAAAACAGAAAAGGCCTGCGCCAGCCTTTCGGCCCATCAGCAGACTCAGCCCAGCAAGCCCACCCGGGCCATTTCCCTCCCCATCTCTCTCTCACCCGCGTCAAACCAATCCCCCAGACACTGACCAGTGGCCCCAACGCCATGTCGTCGTCGTCCCAGATCCCGCGTGATAAACATGTCGTCGTCGCCCGTTACCTCGCGAATTTAAACCTAATCAATTCCTTTGATTTCGCCAGTAATTCGCCTAGCCCTCACCAGCTACTTAAACCCCACACCGCCGCGATCATTTCCCCTCACTTTCCTCGCTCACTCCACCACCAGGCTGCGTGCATTCGAGCTCAAACCCCCGCGGCACCGACGACCTCCGGTGATTGATTCCGGTGAGCTCCGATCGCCCCCCTATCTCTGGTTCAAACAAACGTGACCAGCATGTTCTTGCGCGTTCCCTGATGCCTTTCGTTTGCTTTCTCGTGACCCAGGTCGCCGTCCACGTTCATGCCCGCAAACGTCAGAACCGCCGCTCGACTCTGACGAGCGATTGAGGTAAAACCCGACCGCCCCTTGTCTTCTCCTTGATCATGTAGTGTTCGCCGTAGCCTTGCGCACCTTCTGATACATCTGGTTCGTGCTAGGGTGATCCAGAGCGTCGCCAACGTCTTCTTCACCATGCACCCGACGCTGCGCTCAACTCCGATAAGTTCCCATGGACACATCAACTCGCCCCTGTCCACGCCAGCATCATCTCGAGCTTCCTTGTGATCTTGCAAGTCTGGTAAGCCACACCAGACACCCCAGCCCCTCCTGTATTCGCCGGACCATCGCCGCCAGTAGCGCCGCCGCCAGCAGCCATTTGCGCCGCCCATCTTTGGTTAGAGCATCGAAGATCGTTGGATCCAGATCTAGAGGCTAGGATTAGATTAGAGGGTGAAGCGGTATGATTTGATCTGGGCCGTGCGCAGTTAGTTAGATCCAACGGCCAGCGAGTGTGATCCAGCGCGAACCGGTACCGTCCAATCAGAACACGCCGCGTGGCTTGAGTTTAGATTGAAAATCATAATTTAGATCTATTAGATGTTTAAACTTGCAAAATTCATAACTTTTGATCCACACGTTCAAATTTTGCAAATTTTATATAATTGGAATCGGGAGAAAGAACTCTATCCAACCATGCAATTTGTTTAATGAATTGCTTCTATAAAATTGGTTATTTTTGTAGAGACATTTATAGGCTTATATTGAGTATAGAAATTATTTGAAAATGATTTAAAGACTAAATAAAGCTTATTTAGTGTGTATTTGTCTTGTTTGTGATTCAGTACTGTATACTTGTCTGGTTTGGTGTAGAAAAATCATCACATGGCATTTGCGTGCATACATATATTTTTGCTTGTATATTTTGATATGTGAATTTGGTGCCATTATTTTATGTGTAGATTTTGGTGCTAATAGTGATTGTGGTTGTGAAGATTGTTTCTACTCCCCCAACTACCAAGGCATGTGGTTCTTCATACTTATGTCCCAATATTTTTGCCTATGCATTAGAAATATTTTGTATAGGGCTTGCATGAATATTTTGCTAAGTATTTATATGCCATGCTTGGGAAATCCTAGTAGTTGTAGAATTGTTAGTGTTCTCTCTAAGTTAAGATACTTGCTATAACATGCTTAGCCTATCTAGTAGCAACCAAGGGTGGAATATATATACATGCTATGGAAAATATTTCTAAGTCTTTGACTTATGGTTTTACTTAATAAAACAACTAAGTGAATGAATCCCCTGGGTGGAATGGTAATTGCTTGGTGGTTTTTGGTTGAGTGGTTACACAAGGCCCATTTCTATGGTTTACCTTGTGTATCTCACTTGTGGATTGCCACCCAGGAACAAAGGGATTTGAGATGCCAAATGTTAAGAAGCTTCTAGTGCAGCCACATGGCAATATGGGCTCTGCCTGGATCATATAGGTTGCAATAACTTAGCCATTTGGACAGTTGGTTGTAGTGGGATGATAGGTTGGAACGCGTCCATTTGGTCCTAGGGAAGGCTTCTGAAAGGTCCTGTCTTGGTGAAAATCAAGTCTTGTGGGGAAAGTGCACAACCTCTGCAGATGGAAGAATCTAAGTACTTAGCCATGTCCCTGGTATTGGACAACTTAAGCATCAAGACATGGAAGCTATCAAGAATATCCTCATCCCAATTTTCTAAGTTAAAACTTGTGGTTGAACAAGGGTGAAGGTTCACCAATTTCTATTGGTGGTTCCTTGGGAAGATTTTGTCAAAGAAAAACTTAGTGTTTCCAACTGATAGGTAAAACCTATTTTGAGCAAAGCAAGCCTAAACTATACTTAGCCAAATTCATGTAGTAACTAGATGTTAGTAAGGTATCACTTGTCAATACTATTCAAATGTATTAACCCACTATGGCTCTTGTGATGTTGTAGGTTACTTTGATGATGATTAGGGGTTATGAGTCTACACTCAACATGCTTGCCTGTGGCACATGAAGATGAAGACTTCTATTTTATATTGTTAAGTTATACTCATGTACTAGCCTATGGCCATGGAGTTGTAAAAGACTATGTTATCTCTGGAATGACGTTGTAATAATGACCTTTGTTTCTGTGTACTTCATCTTAAACTGTGGATGCTAGCAATTGATCCAGGGACTAGCATTGCAATCACAGGGATCCTTACCTTTATAAGGGTGGGATCTTATAGTAAAAGCTGAACCTAAAAGTCCAGAAGGACCACTGCAACCTTTGGAAATTCCCGAAAGGAAATGGGAGGAAATTGGTATGGACTTCATCACAAGATTGCCCATGACACCTAAACGGAAGGATATGATATGGGTAATTGTTGATAGACTCACTAAAAGTGCACATTTTATTCCGGTGAATCAGAAGGATAATGTCGAGAAGTTAGTAGAAGTTTACATCAAGGAGATAGTAAGTAAGCACGGAGTGCCCAAGAAGATCGTAACTGATAGAGGATCAGTGTTTACTTCGGCATTTTGGAAGCAACTACATGAAGCACTTGGTTCAAAGTTAGATTTTAGCACCGCTTATAATCCAGAGACAGGGGGTCAAACTGAAAGAACAAATCAAATACTGGAAGACATGCTTAGGGCTTGTGCATTAGATTTTGGAGGTTCGTGGGAAGATCATCTACCATTGGCAGAATTTTCCTACAATAACAGCTATCAGAGTAGTCTGAAGGCAGCTCCATATCAAGTACTCTATGGAAGGAAATGTAGATCCCCAATATGTTGGTATGAGCCTGGGAGTAGCAAAGAATTTGCGCCTAACTATATCAAAGAAAGGCAAGATATCATTGATATAATCAAGGATAGATTGAAGATAGCCCAAACTAGACAGAAAAGTTATGCTGACCAAAGTCGAAGATCATGGCATCCTGAAGTAGGAGACATGGTATATCTAAAAATAAGCCCAATGAAAGGAGTTAAGAGGTTCGGAGTTAAAGAAAAATAAAGTCCAAGATACATAGGACCATTCAAAATACTGAGTCAGAATAGGACAATAGCTTATGATTTAGAGCTAACCTCAAGATTGTCTCAAGTTCATAATGTTTTCCATGTGTCACAACTCCGGAAATGTCTTAAAGTTCCCGATGATGCAATCACACATCAAGAGATAGAGTTACAAGCAGACCTGACTTATGTTGAGCAACCCTATAAAATTCTGGAGGAAAACTGGAAAAGGTTAAGAAACAGGGCAATCAAGTACTGCAAGGTACAGTGGGAACATCATCCCGAGAGAGAAGCCACATGGGAGAAAAAAGATGATTTAAGAAAAGCCTATCCAGAACTATTTAGGTACACCTCAGCAAACTTCGGGACGAAGTTTAATTTAAGGGGGGGAAGTCTGAAACATCCCAGCATTTAGGAACCAACGATGGGTAGATTTAGGAAATTGTGCATATGCATGCATTCATCTGCAAAATGTGGGTAAATTTTTCGCCAAATAAAAACTTAAAGTGATCAAAGTTTCTTTCACTCTCTAAGTGTAGGAATAGCTCTGGAGAGTGATCGTTATAAATTTTGACATGACCTTTATGAATTAATGTGTTTTGGGGAGAGTTTGAATTCAAATTTGAAAATTTGAATTTATATTTTTAAAACTAAGAATTATGATTTAATAGTATTATTTAAGACATAATATATAATAATAGAAATTAAATAAGAAATACAATTAAGCAAATGAATATTTATTCCATATTTTTATTCCATAAACAAGTTACAAAAAAGTAATTTATTAATACAATAAAGAATCTTTACAGAAGTGAAATTAAAAAAAGAGGAACATATATTTATTATTAAACCTATTACACATTTCTTACAAAAGAATAAAAATAAAAAGTACAAAGGATTTATTCCATCTAAAAGTAAACCTATTCTAATCTTGAATCTTCAAATCTTGTACCTGCAAAACAAAGAAGAAACAAAAAGGAAAATAAAGGTTAAGTTATTAATTTTTACTCTCAGTAGAGAGCAGTGAGTTGCACTGCTCAATTTAAAATAATTGAGTAAATCTTTTAGGGGCAAGTTTCACCAATATGGAAGAATTCAATCTTTCATAACAAGTAAGCCATAAGTCAAATGATCCAAATCAGTAAAAAGGGGCAAGTTTCACCAGGCAGATTAATGGTAATAAGATAAAAGGGTAGAACACCTCATTGAGCATATCCACAACTATGCAGTAAACACACACACAACTCAGTCACCTAATTGCATGTGTGTGCTGTCGACACAGCCCATCAGTTCAACCCTACAAAAGTACCAAGCACAGTTGTGGGCAAGCACTAGTGCATATCTCCATTGCTCACACCACACTAGAACAAGCAGCTTAGCCAAAGCCAAGAAAAGTAGCCAACAAAACTTCACACCAGATCAACCAAACATCACCAGATGGTGACATAAGGAGGGGGAAGAATCAGGTGGACAACAAGGCCAAGCCACAGGAGCTAGGAGGAGAAGGCTAGATCAAGGCCAAGCAAAGGAACTAGGGGAACAAGAACAACATCAGGAGGTGAAGGACAGGATCCAACCAGCAACACCAACATCACAACAAACCACTACAATCATCAGTTTTGTGGTGAGTGTCATAAACAACCACATGATTTATTCATCTTATCCACACAGAACCGTGTGTTGTTTCATAAAACAACCTCTCAATGATCACCCTGGTGGGGTGAATCTATCCTAGGGGTTTTAAATATAAAGATCAAAATTAAACTCTAGCAAAAACACCAAATTCTCAGACCAGCCTCACAGAATTGGTGATACCAAAGGAAACTTCTATATTCTATCATTTTTTCTTACAAGATCTGGGCACATCTCCCAGAAGGAGTAGCAGCTCAGATCTTATAAGTTACAAACAAAACCATTAACTTAGCCAACCAGGATCCAAGATCTTGTAAGCAACTATGATGCCTTAGAAAATTTTGAAAGTGACGGCAACAAAGGAACTCATTTCCTAGAGCCTCAGACCAGCATCATAGGCATGAACAATAAGTGAACCTTTCAACTTATTATTAAGCATTTATCCATATCAAGTACTGTCCATAAGTAAAGCCAACAACCAGATCCACTTGTGTACCATTCTAAGATGGTTTCACAAGAAATGATCTTACAACTATGCCAACCAGATAGTCTAGTTTTTATAAATCAACTAGCAAATCAATACATATCATTTCCCTGAGACCAGACTCAGAGATCATAGAATATATATCCATTCATTTTCAAAGAATCATCAGATTCTATTGAATGAAATTGAGACTAAGGATAAACAGGCATGCCAACAAACACTAATGCCGTGAATCATCACTGACAGGGTTACTATCAGTATCAAGATACTGACAACAGATGAACACACTAAGCCACCATAGTATCAACCAGAGGCAACACTATGAAACACTAGCATCTGATCCAGCATTAGCCTCAGACCAACAACAGCACCACTCAATCAAAGTATGACAACAGACACTGAGGTGCCGAGAACACAAATTCTCACTAAGCAACATTACCAGACCATAGTATCATCTTACAAGCACCAGGGATGAACCCTAACATCAGTGCAAACACAGAGTATAGATTGGCCACTAGATAAACACAGAGGGACTCGAGGTAGCTAGATGCACTAGAGTTCACAGAGGCACAACTCACCGGAGGTCCTCGCTGACAAATTAAAGAGGAAGCAGAAAGGCCGATGAGCTCGTGGAGGCACGGGGAGCACCCCAGGGGCGCTGCAACCCGCACCAGCCACGGCGACGGCCACATAAGCGCACAAGCACCACACACCATCGTGGGAGAATCAGCAGCGGCATTAGCAGCACCATCCCCAAACCCTAGGGTTCGGGAACGGGGATAGCATAGCCACAGGAGAGCTCCAAAGTCAACTAGAAGCGGAGGAGATGGACAAGCATGGTCGACAACCTCGACCTGCACCACGATAGTGGCCAGGGAGGTCCACGGCGGCGCCGCCATGATGGCTAGCACGATTGACGTGGAGCTTGTTGGGAACCCCAAGAGAAAGGTGTGAAGCAGCACAACAGCAAGTCTTCCCTCAGTAAGAAATCGAGGTTATCGAACCAGTAGGAGGAAGGAAACGTCACACAGGTGTTGCTAGCAACATGGAGACCTGCACAACACAAACTCAAGACTTTGCCCCAACTAACAGTGAGGTTTTCAATCTCACCGGTTGCTGTAACAAAGGATTAAACGTGTGGTGTGGAAGGTAATGGTTCGCAGCAAGTAAACAAGTAACAGTGGAAGATGTATCAATGGTAAATATTGGACCGAGTTCCATAGTTCACTAGAGGTGCTCTCCTTAGATAAACAACATGGCATGAAGGGTAAAAAAATTACAGCTGGGCAATTGACATGAACTGAGCAAGGCATAACAAAGCAATACTAGTCAGAAAGATCCTATGAGATTCGATTGGAAAATACAACAATATACATAGACCGCCATCCAATTGCATCTATGACTAGAAGTCCACCTTCAGGTTATCATCTGAACCCCCTCTAGTATTGAGTTGCAAGCAACAGACAACTGCTTTAGGCAAAGTGTGTAAGGTAAATATTCCACATGTTCCATGAACAAGAGACCGTTGTTTTCCCCCTAGTGGCAACATCACATCTACAACCGAAGAGATTTCTATCACTTCCCTTGGAAACTAGAGGCATGAACCCACTATCGAGCATAAATACCCCCTCTTGGAGTCACTAGCAACTACTCAGCCAAGATAGCTAATAACAACAGAGAGCATGCAAGATCACAAACAACACAGACATGATAGAATCATAAATACAAAACCATTGACCAATCCAACATCATAATCTCAATATCCATCGGATCCCTGCAAACACAATAGGAATGATTACAAATAGATTAGATCTTGATCATGAACGGATCTCACAAGATCTATACATTAAAGCACAAAGGAGGAGATACAACCATCTAGCTACTACATGGACCCATATTCCAAGGTGGAACTAATCACGCATCATACCGGAGAGAAGGCCTCCGGGATGATTTCCCCTCCGGCAGGGTGCCGGGAAGAACTTCAGATCCCCCGATCTAGGGATGACGGTAGCGGCGGCTATAGAAGGTTTCGTGGAATATTGATTGAGTACTTAGGGTTTCTGCATCGGGGGCTTCTTATAGGTGAAGGGGGAGGCCGAGGAGGCGACCAGGGAGGCCACACCCTGCCTAGGAGCGGGCCCACCCCTGGCCGCACCTAGGGGGGTTTGGCCGCCCTGGCATGCTTCTCCGTCTCCCCTCTGGACTTCTTGTTCCCCACGGAAAGTTTTTGACTTTGGCTTTTGTCCCTTCCAATTCTGAGAATATTGATTTTCTGCCTTTCTGGAACCAAAAACAGAAGAAAACAGGCAACTGGCACTGTGGCAACTTGTTAATAGGTTAGTTCCAGAAAATATATAAAAACACCTCAAAAAAAGACAAAGGAAAGCAAATTAGATACTAAACAAGCATGGAACATCAAAAATTACAGATACATTTCCGACGTATCAAGCATCCCCAAGCTTAACTCATGCTCGTCCCCGAGTAGGTAAGTGATTTGAGATGACATGCACCTTCACAATGAAGATATAACCATTTGCAAACATTGAAATCTGGGATCAAAGAACTCTAAACATGTGCATGAAAGATGGAGTTCTAACAATAGGACATAGTAACTATGCATGCAACATGAAAGGCTACAAACAAAGATCATGAATAACATGTATTGAAAAATGTTTGTTTGTTTCACATACAGAAAACATAGCAAAGTGGCAATCATCTTGTCCCTCATAGAGTAGAAAATATATGCATAGGACACCTCAAAGTTCACAAGGGTGACTAGAAACAAATAGCACAAGAACAAGTAATATCACAATATGCATCAATCAATAAGCTTTGGGACACTGCACACAAGATGGCAACTATGCTCTCTTAATGGTGCATAAAGGTAGAAGGTGGAGACTCAATAATGGTGGAAGAAAGGCCTTTTATAAAGGAAGCAGGGATTTCAAGTTTCAAAAAGAGCTTCCAAAAATTATGGTACTTGTTAGCTTTCATCCCTCATTGCCCATATCATAAGCATCTTGAAGTGATTAAGGTTAAAGTGAACTAACTATGGAGTATATGCTTGACAAAGTATAAGTTGGCAATCTCAAGTCCCTTGAATACGAGGGCCACACCTCATGCTACTCAACTTCAGTCACGTCTAAGTTCTTATCATTGTAAGTATTTGCATATCATAGAGAACCGCCAATGGGGTACCCCTTGCACATGGTACAGGAGCTATCCCATAACCAAAATGACAAGGCAAGCAGACAATGAGCATCTCAGCGATCTTTTTATTTACTATATGCATAGATTTTTATTGAGGATGCTTCCTAGATAGCTCACTATGGTGATGCTGCAAGTTTCCACCATGATTAGGCATGGCTTAGGCTAGCGGCTCAGGCGTTTCTCTAACACATAATACAAACTCCATGGACTTACAAGCTCCCTCTTTATTTCACACCGATGACATCCATAGACAAAAGAGCATGATATCAACTGAGTACAAAGTACAAGTGCAATGTTGAAAACGTTCCCCATGATAGCATGGTTCTGCTAATTACAATGTATAAGTGCAAGAATATACAACATAGACGACACAAAGGTTCAAGTTTATTAGGGGCAAAGAATATAAAGTGCGCCATCAAGTTTGTGAGGGTTTTATTCACTAAGTTTTCACATAACAAAATAGTTTTAATTGGAAGATAGATGAAAAAAATAATATACTTGGAATGGCGTAACACACAATGCATAGGATTTTATAGTGGACACTTTTGGAAAAACTTGGTTTCTTGGGAGTTGGAAGCATGGGTAGAGCTTACTCATACAATTGGAGGCTAGCAAAAGACTGGGAGCAACCAACTAAGAGAGCATAATGGCCATAATCATGCAGAGCAACAAAGCATTACTAATCAAAGCATAGAGTGGTACTACAAGTCAAGGACTAAATGATCATAGAGGCTACGGTGACTTTTCATAGTCATAACTTGGTGTGAGCATGTGACAAGTCAACCCAAACAAAGCATCAAAGGAGAATACCACAATACTATGCTTTTGCATGCTAAAACAACGCATAATTTCTTCAAGGCACACTAAGCAATCCCAATTGTTTGGAACAAGACATGCTATAGCAATAATCACTAAGCATAAAGTCAAAACAACACCTAGCATGTCATGCTAAAGCCTAAGTCACAGTCAATGCAACCTCCTCTTGCACTTACAAGCAAGAACTTACTACTCCTTTCCAACACCAAGCAACTTATTTGAAAAACAACACAGCGAGAACAGGGGTCCAAACTACTTTATTCAAGCAAACTAAATAACCTAAGCAAAGCAAATAAAAACTAAGACGCTCCAAGAACAACACAATTGTGCATGAAACAATAAAAACAAAGTGTCTAGACAGACCTGAGCTTTTTATTGATGAAGAAGGCATCCCAAGCTTTGACGCTTGTATATCTTGGATATTTCTTGGGGTGACACCATGGTGGCATCCCCAAGCTTGAGCTTTTGTCCATTCTTCATCTCATTACATCATTCTCTCTCTACACCTGATTTTTTTCCTTCATACAATCTTCATTATCAACATTAGTGTATTCAAAAGATATTAGACCTCTGGCAAAGCTTTGGAACAGCAAAACTTTTCACTAAAAACACAAGCTACTGTAGTAACTCCTTCAAAAATCTCAATTCTCCAAAAGTGAACCCAATGAGGAATCAATAAGAAGCAAATGCAAATAAAGGCAGAAATCTGTGAAAACAGACCAGCAGGCAAAAAATGATTTTTTCGAAAATCTTCTATTCCTCAAATAAAAAAGTGTTGAACTAACGAAAGTTATCTAACATACTGGGGGATTTATTCGTAAATTATCAGATCAATCGGAGTTACATAGAATCCTCACGAATATTTATGGTGGATGAAAGAAATCTGTTTTGAGACAGCAACTCCCCAAATCTTACTTCCCTCTCATTAGAGGTCATTCTTGGCACAAAAAGCAAACAAAAAAAATTTAAGGAGAGGTAATTACTAAAGTAATAACTTCCAAGACTCAAGTAAACTCTTGGGTTATCTCCCAAGAAGTGCTTTTCTTTAACGCCTTTAAGTTAGGCATGATAGCTTGAGAAGATGCTCACATAAGAACTACGAGTTGAAGTAAAAGAGAGCATCAAGAAGCAAATTCAAAACACATTTAAGTCTAACCCACTTCCTATGCATAGGAATCTTGTAAGAAAATGAATCAAATAAGCACAAAGCAACAAGCATAGGAAAGCAAAACAAGTGCAACTTCAAGATTTTCAACATAAAGAGGGGAAACTTAATATTGTTGAGATACATAAGACCATGTTTCCCTCTCTCGTAATAACTTTCAGTAGCATCATGAATAAACTCAAAAATATAAGTATCACATAAAGCATGCTTTTCATGATCTACAAACACATAATTTTTATCAAGCTCAAAAATAGTGGGATTAAAACCTTCAAACCCACTTTTAGCAATTTTATAATAAGGTAACTGATCATTCAACATAGGACCATCATCTAGAGCTTTATCATAAATATTCTCTAAGCAAAACTCTTTAGTACCATGCATTTCGAGGTTAGACACAAATAAAGGATTATCATAGATAACAGGAACATAACTATTATCACAAGTTTTACTTATAGCAGATATTTCAAAAGAATCCACAGGAACATAACATTCATCCTCCTTTGGTAAACACGGGGGACAATCAAATAATGTAAGGGATGAAGAGTTACTCTCATTAGAAGGTAGGTAGGGGTAGATCCATTGTCCCTCCTTTTGTTCATCACTCTCCTCCTCTTTTTCATCTAATGAGCTTTCAGTTTCAGCAATTTCTTCTTCCATAGGCTCCTTCAAGGCATTAGTCTCTTCCATCTGTGGAAAGCATCTATTAAAATATTCAACAATATATCTATTTTCTTCCTTGTAATTATCAAAGCATAATTTAAGTATCTCATAAACCTCGCATTCATAAGGTGCATCATCAGTATTTTCAAGCAAACTGGCAAGTTCAAATGCACCCTTGAAGGAAATAAATTTTTAAATTTGTTCCACATCATCAAAGTCATAATTTCCTTTAACATAAGAGGATATGGTAACATTATCATTATACTCACATTGAAAAGGCAGGTGTTTCTACCTCCTACAGCAACAAGATTTATCAAAGCAATAAGTAACATTATAAGTGGATCACACCTCTCTAGCAATAGCATTCAACTTATCAATTTGTTCCCATAAGTGTTTCCCTTTTTATGACAAACGGTGTTCCTTATAATATATACTTTTGTTCTTCCATTAACCCACCTTGCCATTAAGAACTAGTTTCAAAGAAACCATCCATTGATAGAAAGCATGACAAAGCAAGGCAATAATAGACCAGCAACTAGAGCAGGAACTAATTTTTTGTGTTTTTGAATATATCCAGCAAACCAAGCTAGACTAATTTTTGGGGTTTTTCTGAAAAGAGGCAAACAAAACCAAGAAAAAAAACCTAAGAAAACTAAAAACAAATTAAAGAGAGAGGAAGTGTTGGACTCCCCTTGTGAAGACGTCTTTAGCCTCCCCGGCAACGGCGCCAGAAAAACGTCACACAGGTGTTGCTAGCAATGTGGAGACCCGCACAACACAAACTCAAGACTTTGCCCCAACTAACAGTGAGGTTGTCAATCTCATCGGTTGCTGTAACAAAGGATTAAACGTATGGTGTAGAAGGTAATGGTTTGCAGCAAGAAAAACAAGTAACAGTGGAATATGTATCAATGGTAAAGATTGGACCGGGGTCCATACTTCACTAGAAGTGCTCTCCTTAGATAAACAACATGGCATGAAGGGTAAACAAATTACAGCAGGGCAATTGACATGAACTAAGCAGGGCATAACAAAGCAATACTAGTCAGAAAGATCCTATGAGATTCGATTGGGCAATACAACAATATACATAGACCGCCATCCAACTACATCTATGACTAGAAGTCCACGTTCAGGTTATCATCTGAAACCCCCTCAAGTATTAAGTTGCAAGCAACAGACAACTGCTTTAGGAAAAGTGTGTAAGGTAAACAGTCCGCATGTTACATGAACAAGAGACCGATGTTTTCTCCCTAGTGGAAACAACACATCTACAACCGAAGAGATTTCTGTCACTTCCCTTGGAAACTAGAGGCATGAAACCACTATCGAGCATAAATACCCCCTCTTGGAGTCACTAGCAACTACTCGGCCAAGATAGCTACTAACAACGGAGAGCATGCAATATCACAAACAACACAAACATGATAGAATCATAAAGACAAAACCATTAACCAATCCAACATCATAATCTCAATATCTATCGGATCCCCGCAAACACAACATGCATGATTACAAATGGATTAGATCTTGATCGTGAACGAAGCTCACAAGATCTATACATGAAAGCACAAAGGAGGAGATACAACCATATAGCTACTACATGGACCCATAGTCAAAGGTGGAACTACTCACGTATCATATCAAAGAGAAGGCCTCCGGGATGATTTCCCCTCCGGCAGGGTGCCGGGAAGAACTTCAGATCCCTCCGATCTAGGGACGACGATGGTGGCGGCTACAGAAGGTTTCGTAGAATATTGACCGGGTACTTAGGGTTTCTACAGCGGGGGGTTCTTATAGGCGAAGGGGGAGGCCGAGGAGGCGATCAGGGGGGGCACACCCTTCCTAGGCGCGGCCAGGGGAGGCCGAGGAGGCGATCAGGGGGGTCACACCCTGCCTAGGCGCGGGCCCACCCCTGGCCGCGCCTAGGGAGGTTTTGGCCGCCCTGGCATGCTTCTCCGTCTCCCCTCTGGACTTCTTGTTCCCCACGGAAGGTTATTGATTTTGGCTTTTGTTCCGTCCAGTTCCGAGAATATTGTTTTTGTGCCTTTTTGGAACGAAAAACAGAAGAAAATAAGCAACTGGCATTGTGGCAACTTGTTAATAGGTTAGTTCCATAAAAGATATAAAACACCTCAAAGAAAGATAAAGCAAAGCAAAGTAGATACTAAACAAGAATGGAACATCAAAAATTATAGATACGTTTCCGACCATTGTCTGCTTGCCTTGTCATTTTGGTTATGGGATAGCTCATGTACCATGTGCAAGGGGTACCCCATTGGTGTTTCTCTATGATACGCATATACTTACAATGACAAGAACTTATAGGTGACTGAAGTTGAGTAGCATGAGGTGTGGCCCTCGTATTCAAGGGACTTGAGATTGCCAACTTATACTTTGTCAAGCATATATTCCATAGTTTGTTCACTTTAACCTTAATCACTTCAAGATGTTTATGATAGGGGCAATGAGGGATGAAAGCTAACTAGTACCATAATTTTTGGAAGCTCTTTTTGAAACTTGAAATCCCTTCTTCCCTTGATGAAGGGCCTTTCTTCCACTATATTGAGTCTCCACCTTCTACCTTTAGGCACCATTAAGAGAGCTTAGTTGTCATTCTTAATTCTATGTGCAGTGTCCTAAAACTTATTGATTGATGCATATTGTGATATTACTTGTTCTTGTGCTATTTGTTTCTAGTCACCCTTGTGAACTTTGAAGGTGTCATATGCATCTATTTGCTACTCTATGAGGGACAAGTTGATTGCCACTATGCCATGTTTTCGGTATGTGAAACAAACAAAAAAAATTCAATCCATGTTATTCATGATCTTTGTTTGTAGCCTTTCATGTTGCATGCATAGTTAAATTGTCTTATTGTTAGAACTCCATATTTCATGCACATGCTTAGAGTTCTTTGACCCCAGCTTTCAATACTTGCAAATGGTTTGATCTTGGTTTTGATGGTGCATGTCACCTCAAAAATTATTATTTTTATCACTTACCTACTCGGGACGAGCAGGAGTTAAGCTTGGGGATGCTTGATACGTCAGAAATGTATCTATAATTTTTGATGTTCCATGCTTGTTTAGTATCTACTTTGCTTTGATTTGTCTTTCTTTGAGGTGTTTTATATCTTTTTGGAACTAACCTATTGACAAGTTGCCATAGTGCCAGTTGCCTATTTTCTTCTGTTTTTTGTTTCAGAAAGGCAGAAAATCAATATTCTCGAAATTGGACGGTACAAAAGCCAAAAAGAATATTTTACCGTGGGCGACACGAATACAGAAGACGAGACGGAGGGGCGCCATGGGGTGGACACACCCCCTAGGCGCGGCCAAGCCTGGCCCGTGCCTGGGCAGGGTGTGGGCTCCCCGGGCACCCCCTTCCTCGCCTCCTCGCCTATAAGAAGCCCCCGATGTAGAAACCCTAGGCACCCTATCAAAACTCCACGAAACCGTCTTTAGCCGCCGCCACCATCGTCCCTAGATCGGGAGGATCTAAAGTTCTTCCCGGCACCCTACCGGAGGGGAGATCATCCCGGAGGCCTTCTTCTCTGATATGATGCGTGAGTAGTTCCACCTTGGACTATGGGTCCATGTAGTAGCTAGCTGGTTGTATCTCCTCCTTGTGCTTTCATGTATAGATCTTGTGAGCTCCGTTCATGAACAAGATCTAATCTATTTGTAATCATGCATGTTGTGTTTATGGGGATCCGATGGATATTGAGATTACTATGTCAGATTGATTAATCATTTTGTCTTTATGATTCTATCATGTTTGTATTGTTTGTGATCTTGCATGCTCTCTGTTGTTAGTAGCTATCTTGGCCGAGTAGTTGCTAGTGACTCCAAGAGGGGGTATTTATGCTCGATAGTGGGTTCATGCCTCTAGTTTCCAAGGGAAGTGACAGAAATCTCTTCGGCTGTAGATGTGCTGTTGCCACTAGGGAGAAAACAACGGTCTCTTGTTCATGGAACATATTAACGGTTTACCTTACACACTTTGCTTAAAGCAGTTGTCTGTTGCTTGCAACTTAATACTGGAGGGGGTTCGGATGATAACCTGAAGGTGGACTTGTAGTCATAGATGCAGTTGGATGGCGGTCTATGTATATTGTTGTATTGCCCAATCGAATCTCATAGGATCTTTTTGTATGGTATTGCATTGTTATGCCTTGCTCAGTTCCTGTCAATTGCCATGTATTAATTTGTTTACCCTTCATGCCATGTTGTTTATGTAAGGAGAGCACCTCTAGTGAACTATGGACCCCGGTCCAATCTTTACCATTGATACATCTTCCACTGTTACTGTTTACTTGCTGCAAACCACCATCAATTTCCACACCATACATTTAATCCTTTGTTACAGCAAACCAGTGAGCTTGACAACCTCGCTGATTCGTTAGGGCAAAGTCTTAAGTTTGTGTTGTGTAGGTCTTCGCGTTGCCTGCAACACCTGTGTGGCGTTTCCTTCCTCCTACCGGTTCGATAACCTCGGTTTCTTACTGAGGGAAAACTTGTTGTTGTGCTGCTTCACACCTTGCTCTTAGGGTTCCCAACATGCTTCATTTTAGCCATCACCCCCTCCCCCCAAATTATTATTTTCCAAGTATTGAAGAATTACAAGCTACATTCTCTTTTGCCATGTTTTTCAGTTGTGATAAAACGTCAAAAAATAGGGAACAAGTAGAGAGAATAGAAGACGAGAGACACCAAAGAAAAAAAAGGAGCGGCATGAGAGAAGAGAGAGGAAATAAAAATGGCAACAATACAAAGGATAAACAGAGGGAAAATAGACTACATGTAGGCCTCTAAAGAGTCAACAATATTATCAGCCATAGTGAGGGACATGGGATTCATCACGAGTAGGTGATTATTTGTTAACCAATTTGCTGTGGTAATATCAATATCCATACAATTGTTCGTATTGGGAAATGCACATTTATATCCATGCCATCCATGAGGTGGGGATATTACGCCGCGGTATAAGCATAAAATAGTACAATGATGCAAGCTAATCATCCTAGTGCCCGACATTATTGAATTGAGAAGTTCCCACATGAAATTTGAAGAGTGTGGTAAGCAAATCATATATAGGTCGTGTCATTATTGTCGGAGTAACTTGAAGGCGAGGGAGGGACAAATTGGTGTGAGTAAGAAAGACCTCATCTTGTCACCTCTTGGGAAATCAGGTCGGGAGTAGCTATTCTAGATGATCTCGAAGTCAACCGATGACTTCATCCACGGTGTCCTGGTAACATACCGGTGTACAGCCACACAAACCAATGCAGCAACAGTGGCACGCCTCGGTCAGGCACCGTCATAGTAGGCAAAGACCCCTTGGCCATACCCTCATGGCCATGGTCGCGGCTACATAAGGCTTTCTCTTCAGAGGGAGGAGGCCAAGTGATTACAGGGTAAAGAAGTCAAATACAAGCAACTCTAGAACCGAGTCATACTCAGACACAACAGAAGCCACGAGAACCACCAAAGATATACATCGACTCATACATCACTCTTAAAGTACATTCCATTATATTTTTCACCACACCACATATTGTCTCTCCATTATGAAAGGAGAGACTTAGCGGGGCGACTTTAGTCTAGCCGACCACTCCACCATTGTACTATTTTAAGAACTTCACACACTCTGTTATACAGTAAACCAGGATGCAGGGTTGTTACCGAGGATTATACCGGGGCATAAACCTATATACATTATGTGTGCCTAAGGTTCTTATCCCAAGGATCGTGATCGCAAGCCCCAACCTACATAGAATTATACGATCAGGAATCCAAAACCTCACAACAACCTATAGATCCATCACCGAACAGTCTCACATGAATAGTAATGACGGACCTAGCCACACAACTGAACCATGCACGAGAAATTTTGCCGAACAACGCATATGGATGCCTATCGTCGACACTAGTCCCATGCTGCCGAGAGTCAAGAACGCACACAATAGAGCCCATAGTACAGCCACATGGGGCACCTTGGACAAATTCCTAACCCACCTCTAGCAGAATTAGAAACACCGGATCCGGCATTGCGGAGGCCTTCACGTGCATGCTGAGAAATCCAGATCTTGCACCAAGCGTGGCACTGCCAATCACCAAAGAATGATGCCGAGAACCTCCAATATAGTCCACCAAGGAAGACAACCAACCATCGGGCGCGTCCCGCAAGTCCGAGGAAACAACTCCCATGACAACATCAACAACAATGAACCAATTGGATATCCCGACCTCACTCCAGCTTGGGAGCAGAGCCGATGGAGGAGTAGAGACTATAAAAATAAAGGAAGGCAATTGGGGTGGGGTGGGAGTTATCCTACCAACTTACCATCTTCGACTTTATAAAATGGCAGGAACGTGGTCATAGTCTTAATGTTTTATAACTTAAGAAGATATCAAGTATTTTACCAAAAATGTATCAAGTAACACAACTTCTACAACAATTCAATATGAAGAACAATTTGCAACATCGAAGCTTGAAACAAACAAATTACTAAAAAAATATAATACTACAAATTCAAGACAACCAGCAACCAACGGAAGCATCAAGCACAACTAGGCAATGCACGGCCACACGGGCCGCCCCAAAGTTCGCCAAAGTTACGACGTTCATGCTAAGAGCATCTCCACTCGGCTAGCCGATTCAGACGCCGGTCCAGTTGTGTATCCAGGGATCTGTTTTCAGTTGGATTTGGGCAAATTTTCGTCCGGACTACCCAGACGAACCCAGGTTTTGCGAGTACGCCCTGGGAACGCCGGACGCAGCGAACTCGGTGAAAAAAACGAAGCGGTGTGTGGACCCGCCGAGTCAGCATCGAAAGCCGAGTCGTTGTCATCCTGGGAACCACGCGGCGACCGTCAGACATTAACTGCCCGTCGCGTCGGCCACGCGTCGCCGAATTGCGGCGCTACCGCCGCCGCCTCGGCTCCCGCGACGGACCGGCGGTCACTAACTTCCCGCCGTTTACCCTTTTCCCGCCCTCGCCGCTACACCCATCCCGCCCTTTCCGCCCACCTCGGCCTTTATAAGCCGTACCCCTCGCCGGAGATCTTCACACTCTCACAGCTCCCCCAGCCCACCAGCCCGAACTCCGGCGAACCCTCTCCCACAGCTTCCCTTCCCAGCCATGGCCGAGCGATACCCCGGCGACGGCGCGACGGCGAACGGCTTCGGCCGGCACACCCTCCAGGCTTGGGAGGCTCGCCTTCTCTACGAGGCCGGCTACATGGTGCCGCCGGACACACGGACCCCTCCGGGGTGGAAGCTAAGCACCGGCGACATCCCTATCTTGTCGACGCCGACGCTGGCGGAGCTGCCGTATGAGATCCAGGAGTTTATCGGCACCGTGGACGACCCCTCCGATGCCAAGAGCGCCGACAACCTCCTGTACTAAGAGCAGTTCTTCGCGGACCGCCGCGAATAGGAGCTCGACCGCCACGAGGGGCCGCCGAACGAGTCGCCGCCGAAGCGCAAGAACTCGGCTGGCCGCCGGCGTTGGTGGAGCGCGCCAGGCCGGACGCTCAAGGCGGTGATGGAGCACATCAACGCCGGGAACACGCCGCATCTCGGCTTCCCGCGCACACCAACGCCGGCGGCCAGGTCAGGGCGGCGCCCTCCGGCGAACTGGATGCCGAGGAGGATGGCCAGCATGAGCTCCTCCTCCTCCGCCTCGGCCTCCCACTCCTCGGGATCCACGCTGATTCCTGCGGCGTCTAGGCCTTCGTCGGGGCTGCGCCTAGTGAAGCGCGAGGCTGTGTCGCATGTGCGCTCGCCGCCACGAACACGCTCGCGCGGCCTTGTCATCGGCGAGCCACACGCGACGGCGTCGCCCACTGGCCAGCTACGCCTTCGCCGCCCGAAGGTTGAAGGCTCAGCGCTGCCCGACGACGGCGCCTTGAGGATGGCGCTGGAGCAGTCGCTCCGCGACCCGGCGCCGCAGCCGCCGTTGTTGGAGCCCTCCTCGCCGAACATCCTGAAATGGTCCAGGAAGGACTGGGAGGAGCAGGAGCGGCAGCGCGTCCAACGTCTGCAGCAACAGGCCGAGGAGCAGGCGGCCTGGAGACGGGCGATGTTCGGGCGCGAGCTCGCCTACCAGGACGCCCCTCTCTTCGTCCACGACGACGACGAGGAGGACGACCCTTCCTACCAGCTGTTGAGGTGCGGCGACCCATGCCAGGGGAGCTCCCGCCAGCACCAGCCGCCGAGCGACGACGACGACGGCGGCGGCGAGGATGATGGCCAGGCCGATCCCGTCTACACGGCGTTCTACAGCAACTTCGGCATGTAGAACGGCGACGGCACCGACGAAGGCCACGGCGGCCTTTTTAGTTTATTATGTACTACTTTAATTTAAATTCCATATAATCCACCTATATTCGTCCATCTTAATAAAATTCGTCCATGTTTAATAAAATTTAGCCGAACGTGGGAACTCGGCCTGGATACACGAGTGAGAAACTTGCCGTATCCAGACAGAAAACTTGTTTCGTCTGGCCCAAAAAAGACCCGGTTTTTGGCCTTGGTTCGTCCAACGAGTAGAGATACTCCAAGTGCCACTTCATCCAAGTGCAACTTCATCGCCTGCATCGTACGTTGCCTTGCCTGCATAATATGCTTAATTTATTAGAGTACAGCCTGTAGACTGTAGTCGACGATCCGTGTGTATGCGTTGACAATTTAAGGTTACACAGTAGCACTACACAGCCCCACACACCGAAGCCTTTCTTGACTAGCTAGCTGGCGATCGATAAGGGACAAATTAAGCTTCGGTAGGCAGTAGGATAACGTCTCTTCAGAATTATACACAAGAATGTGATGAAAAGCTACAGCTAAAAACGAATGGAATTGAATTTGATTGACCGGCTAGCAGCTGGCGCCTGGGGCTCTCGACGGGATTCAACGGCCAGGCTCATATTATCCTCCCTGAAAAATCGATCTGTCTTTGGAGTAGGCCACGGCATCTCAATCAATCTCGACATCGACATGCGCCCAGAGAAATAAAGATATCGATCTTCCACCGGCTACGCTCCGCGGCCATTTATCTTTGGAGTAGTATACAACCTATCCACGCGTACCTGCCTCTAGATCGATTTGACTTTGAATTGAATAAAGAAAGAATGATCGATGACTAGTACGTACTGTACTCAAATGCGACTTTTGTTGACAAAAAAAAGGTGTAGGTGATGACGTGAAGTTAGCACCCGAACTGCATCATTCATGGTCATGGCGGCGTGCTGGTTAAACAGTGTATTGAGGTAACCGGTCAACGGATGGACAAAAAGTCTGCTATCTCATCCTTTCAAATTCGTTTTTCTTTTGAAGTATGCAAGAAAAGTCAGTTGACTAATCTTGCATGTGAAGTTATGAATCACTCTGGCTGTGTTTGGATGTTTGTATAATGGTATTGGGACTAAATATTGGATATTTGGGTGGTCACAGGATCGAATACCAGAATTTAGGCTGTTTGGTTAGTCAGCATGTGCATTCGGGGCGAATATTGAGCTACCGATGTTTTTCCTAGGCAGGCTATTTCTGAATGTCCTGGGTTAGAGCTCGACATTTGCACGCATTTAGCCCGAAACGTTTTCTCTTGTTTCGTCCTCGGCCAAAACCCTCAAACGGGAGAGAGAAGGTACGATGTCATCGTCCTAGCCCCCGCACCTTTCCTCCTAATCTCTAGTCCTTGATGCCCCAACGCCTTCCTCTCACCCCGTACCGCTAAGGTACGTCCTGCTGCCGCCAACGCAGCTGTGGCCGGTCCCTAGCCGGTTCATCGACCTCCAGTCCAGGAGAACCCCGCATGCCACCGTTGCCACCGGATCCCTGGCCTCCAGAAGTTGCTCCCTGACCGGATCCCCAACCTCCACCCGCTGACTGTGGCACCCCGCGTTGCCACCGCATGTCGCATGCCCGAGCTGCTGGTGACGGTCACACTCTCGGCACATCGTGGTCACGGAAGGTTTCTTTTTTAGGCGTGGTTAGGCACATCATGGCAACGAGCAGGTCTGATCTCATGATGTACCTGGAAGCACACAATGTTGATGATCTGCCGGATTGAGGTATTGGTGCTAACTGACAAAGCCAATCAAGATACTCTTCAATCACCGGTTCGTGTTAACTGACGGAGGCAATAGCTTCATTTTTCTCACCTTGAGTTATATGTATGCTCCCTTTGTATGTACTAGTGAGTCTGTGCTTGTTTGTGTCGAGAATACTACAACGTTTACATTGTTGATATTTACAAGTATATATTACAGTATAATGATTGATACCTCATAGAATTCCAATTCATCACTTTGGCCATTCAAACACCATTTTTCATTCAATCTCAATATCTAATTCTCTTCCGAATATCTAATACATCCAAACAAAATTATTGTCATTTGAGCTTAATATCAATATCCTAGATATTGGACATTCAACCCAATATAATGTATAGCCTCCCAATGCAAACATGCAGAGTTGTTGGGTCATGTCCCTCCACATGAGATGTGTTAGCAGCCCAACAACAGCTACTGAAGTCCAACATGTTTCAGCCGTTGACCAAAATTCGCATGTAACAACTGAGGTGTTCTTTGAGAGAAAAGTGAAAAGAAACCATAGCTCTCCTTGGTGGCTGAGTGAGTGTGAGAAAGCAAGCCATCAGAGCATCTCCACCTGTGTTCCCAGGACAGCGTTCCCAGGGCGTTTTTTTATCTAGACGGCGATATTTTGCCCAGTCGCATTTCCAGGATGCTGAATAGCGCCGAATTTCGCCCAACTTTTATCCGTCGTTCCCAGGCCAAACCCCAGGCGCTGGGAACCGCCTGGGAACATCGGACAAAGCAAAAACAGGGTGGGACAACCTAGTCGGCCAGACAACCCCATTTCCCACTACCACTCGCCTCTCCCGCGTCGCAGAGCTTTCCCAAGCTTCCCCTGTCGCCATGTCTTCGCCGACGAAGCTCCACCACGCCAAGCCGAAGCCACGCCTGTAGATAGGTCCGCCGCCATTGCCGCATCTTTTCCGCTCGGCCTAGGCCTCCTTTCGCCGTCCCTCCTGCAGCTCGGCTTTGCTCCAAGCTCCCGCCACTCACCCGCCAAGTGTTCGGCGTTTTTCCCGTTCAACCATGGACTCCGACGACGAGGAGATGTTCGCCCTGTTGCTGGAGGAACAGACCTCCGCAGTCACCAAAGATGCAGAGCACATGCAGATCCTCGCCTATCTGTCCCGACTGTACACGCAAAGTGCAGCGCCGAAGCGTGGAGGCTCAGCGAAGGGTCGCCAGAAGGGCAAAGCGAGGCAGTGGTTGGAGGAATACTACATGTTGTACGCCGACTACTTCGCCGACGAGCCGCTGCATAAAGAGGCCGTGTTTTGACACAGTTTTAGGATGAGCCGGAAGCTCTTCCTCGAGATTGTGCATGCCATCCGACTGTACGACCCCTATTTCGTGTGCAATAAGGACTGCACCGGCATGGTTGAGTTTTCCTCACTACAGAAGTGCATAGTGGAGATGAGGTTGCTCCGGGTGACAGTGTCGATGAATATCTCCGCATGGACGAGTCCACCGCTATCGATTGCTTGTACAGGTTCTACATGGCAGTGATTGTAGTGTTTGGGCCACATTACTTGAAAACACCCACTGTTGAAGACACTCTTCGGATCCTCACAATCAATGAAAGTAGAGGATTTCCTTGGATGCTTGGAATCATAGACTACATGCATTAGCACCGGAAGAACTGTCCATTTGCATGGCAGGGAATGTATAAAGGCCATAAAGGAGGTTGTAGTGTGATACTTGAGGCAGTTGCTACAAATGATCTTTGGATCTGGCACTCCTTCTTTGGCATGGCAGGATCGAAGAACGACATCAACGTCCTCCAGTCCTCAAATGTCTTTGCCAAGCTTGTTGAGGGTCATGCTCCCCCTGTGGACATTCAGATCAACGGGCACCACTACAACAAGGGATACTATCTTGTGAAAGTATCGACTTTGAATCGACTAGAGGGGGTGAATAGGCGACTACCAATTTTTAATTTGTTACACATTTTAGGCTTAGTAAGGAAGGAAGTTCTCTAGATATGCAACTAGGTGAACAACCTATATGCTAGAGAACTAACAACGACCACAAGAACTGTAAAGAGCAAGAAGTAAAGGTAGTGAACGAGATCACCAGAGCGGGGACACGGAGATGTAATTCCCGTAGTTCACTCCCAAGGGATCTACATCTATGTTGGAGAGGTGTCGAGGCCACACAAGGTCACCCGAGCGCCACAAAGGCCTCACCTTATTCTCCGGTGAGCTCCCCCACAAAGGAGGACTCACAATCCACTAACCGGTGACCTTGAAGGCGCCAACCAAAACCTTTACACCAAGGTTGAGGGGGAGGCTCCACAACTCAATTGGAGGCCCTCAACGACACCACAGAGCTTGATACATTGGAAACATATCTATAATTTTTTATGCTCCATGCTTGTTTAGTATCTACTTTGCTTTACTTGTCCATATTTTGAGATGCTTATTACATGTTTCCTAGTAATAACCTATTAACAAGTTGCAACAGTGCCAGATGCTTATTTTCTGCTGTTTTTGGTTTCAGAAAATTTAGTAAAGAAATATTCTCGGAATTGGACGGGACAAACGTCAAAGTCAATTACTTTCCGTGGGGAACAAGAAGTCCAGAGGAGAGCCGGAGGGGCCAGCCAGGGGGGCCAGACCCACCCCAGGGACGGGTGGGCCCAGCCCTGCGCCTGGCTAGGGTTTGGGCACCCTGGCCGCCGCCTCGGCCTCCCCCTTCGCCTATAAGAAGACCCCGACGCAGAAACCCTGAGTACCCTATCAAATATCCACGAAACCGTCTGTAGCCGCCGCCACCATCGTCCCTAGATCGGGGGGATCTGAAGTTCTTCCCAGCACCCTGCTGGAGGGGAGACCATCCCGGAGGCCTTCTCTCCGGTATGATGCGTGAGTAGTTCCACCTTGGACTATGGGTCCATGTAGTAGCTAGATGGTTGCATTTCCTCATTTGTGCTTTCATGTATAGATCTTGTGAGCTCCGTTCATGATCAAGATCTAATCTATTTGTAATCATGCATGTTGTGTTTGCGGGGATCCGACGGATATTGAGATTATTATATTGGTTTGATTAATGGTTTTGTCTTTATGATTCTATCATGTCTGTGTTGTTTGTGATCTTGCATGCTCTCTGTTGTTAGTAGCTATCTTGGCCAAGTAGTTGCTAGTGAGTCCAAGAGAGGGTATTTATTCTCGATAGTGGGTTCATGCCTCTTGTTTCCAAGGGAAGTGATAATAATCTCTTCGGTTGTAGATGTGTTGTTGCTACTAGGGAGAAAACAACGGTCTCTTGTTCATGGAACATGTGGACTGTTTACCTTACACACTTTGCTTAAAGCAGTTGTATGTTGCTTGCAACTTAATACTGGAGGGGGTTCAGATGATAACCTGAAGGTGGACTTCTAGTCATAGATGCAGTTGGATGGCGGTCTATGTATATTGTTGTATTGCCCAATCGAATCTCATAGGATCTTTCTGACTAGTAATTGCATTGTTATGCCTTGCTCAATTCCTATCAATTGCACTGCTGTAATTTTTTTTCCCTTCATGCCATGTTGTTTATCTAAGGAGAGCACCTCTAGTGAACTATGGACCCCGGTCCAATCTTTACCATTGATTCATCTTCCACTGCTACTTGTTTACTTGTTGCAAACCATTGCCTTCCACACCATACGTTTAATCCTTTGTTACAGCAAACCGGTGAGCTTGACAACCTCACTGATTCGTTGGGACAAAGTGTTGAGTTTGTGTTGTGCAGGTCTCATCGTTGCTTGCAACACATGTGTGACGATTCCTTTCTCCGACTGGTTCAATAACCTTGGTTTCTTACTGAGGGAAAACTTGCTGATGTGCTGCTTCACACCTTGCTCTTGGGGTTCCCATGAAGCACTCCTACATCAACTCAGTGCTGCATCAAGTCTTTCTGGCGTCGTTGCCAGGGAGGCTAAGGACGTCTTCACAAGGGGAGTCCTTCACTTCCTTTCTCTTTACTTTGTTTTTAGTTTGCTTTGTTTCTTTTGCTTGGTTTTCTTTGCCTCTTTTCAAAAAAACACAAAAAATTAGTTCCTGCTCTAGCTGCTGCTGTTTTTTGGCTTGCCGACCTTTGCCAAAATGAACTCCGCTGAGAACACCAAGTTGTACGACTTCACTAGCACCAACAACAATGATTTCCTAAGCACTCCTATTGCTCCACCTGCTCTTGATGCTACCTTTTATGAAATTAAGCCTGCTTTGTTGAATCTTGTGATGAGAGAGCAATTTTCTGGTGCTGGTTCTAATGATCCTGCTGCCCATCTCAATAGCTTTGTTGAACTTTGTGAGATTCAAAAGTATAAGGATGTAGATGGAGATATTATTAAGCTCAAGCTTTTTCCTTTCTCCTTGAGGGGAAAAGCTAAAGAATGGTTGCTTTCTTTGCATAAAAATAGTATTGATTCTTGGACTAAGTGCAAAGATGCGTTTATTGGAAAGTACTATCCTCTTGCTAAGATTATATCTATGAGAAGTGACATTATGAAATTTAAACAACTTGATAGTTAACATGTTGCTCCATCATGGGAAAGAATTAAATCTTTGTTTAAGAATTGCCCTACTCATGGACTCACTACTTGGATGATTATCCAGACTTTGCAGGTTTGAACTTCTCCTCAAGAAATCTGTTGGATTCAGCTGCTGGAGGTACTTTCATGGGCCTCACTTTGGGTGTGCAACAAGGCTCCTTGATAATATGATGGTTAACTACTCTGAATGGCATGTTGAAAGAGCTCCACATTGTAAGAAGGTAAATTCTATTGAGGAAACCTCCTCTTTGAGTGAAAAGATTGATGTTATTATGGCTATGCTTTTTAATGGGAAAGCTCCTCTAGATCCTAATAGTGTTCCCTTATCCTCTTTGGTTGCTCAAGAAGATCAAGTTTATGTGAACTTCATTAGAAACAAAAATTTCAACAACAATGCTATAGGAATAATTTTGGTAACAACAACAATTATAGGCCTTATCCTCCTAATAATGGCAATTCCTACGGAAGCTCTTAAAATAATGCTAGAAGTGCCCCCTCTGAACTTGAAATCATGCTCAAAGACTTTATTACTAAACAAACCACTTTAAATAAGACTATAGAGGAAAAGCTTTTAACTATTGAGAAAAATATATCCTCTTTGTCTAAAGCTCAGTCTTCCTTGATTAATAAAATGGCTGCTAAACCTGAAGCTATGGAAAACACCTTTGCTACTGCTCATGCCATACAAGCTACTATTGATGAAAATGTTAGGCTGTTAGCTCAACTTCATGCTAAGTGGGAAAGGGAAGCTGAAATTGATAGAAACAATAGTGTGTGCACTATCACCACTAAACCACAAGTAGTCCCTATTCCTACTCCTACTATGACTAAGCCTATTGAGCCTACTAATAGTGATGCCAAGTTTGATTTTGATATTGATGGTTGCAATATTTCTGAAGTGATTATGTTCTTGCAAAAGCTTGCTAGAAGTCCTGATGCTAGTGATATGCATGTTGCTTTCACTAAACATATTACAGATTCTCTTGTTAAGATTAAGGAAGATAAGCTAAAACACAAAGCTTCTATTACTACAAAAGTAGAAGATAATTGGGAACCCATTATTAATATGCAAGTGAATGACTTTGATCTTAAATCTTCTTGTGATCTTGGTTCTAATGTCTCTATTATGCCTAGGAAGATTTATGAAATGCTTGATTTGCCACCTTTGGAATATTGTTATTTAGATGTCCCACTCAATGATATTGCTAATAAGAAACTCATGAGGAGTATTAATGATGTTCTCATCATGATTAACAATGCTTATGTCCCTGTGGATTTCTATGTTTTGGATGTTGAATACAATGCTTCTTATCCTATTACTTTGGAAAGACCTTTTCTTAGAACAGTTGGTGCCATCATTGATATGAAAGAAGGCACCATTAAATATCATTTTCCATTCAAGAAAGGTATTGAAAAATTCCCTATGAGGATAGAGAAGTTGCTTTTTGCTCCTCCTTTGAAAGCAAGATTTGATGTTAATGCTTCTTCATTTGAAAATACTTGATTCTTCTTGCTTCTTGTGCCTAACTTAAAGGCGTTAAAAAAAGTACTTGTTGGGAGATAACCCAAGAGTTTCCTTGAGTCCTGGAAGTTATTACTTCAGTAATGACCTCTCCTTATCCTTTTTGTTTGCTTTTTGTGCCAAAAATGACCTCTAATGAGAGGGAAGTAAGAATTGGGGAGTTGCTGTCCCGAAACAGATTTCTGTCCTCCACCAAAAAAATTCGTGAGGAGGCTCTGTAACTCGGATTAAGCTCAAAATTTATGAATAAATCCCCCAGTATGTTATATAACTTTATTTAGTTCAACACTTTTTGATTTGAGCAACAGAAGATGTTCAAAAAAATCGGTTTCTACATGCTGGTCTGTTTTGACAAATTTCTGCTATTATTTGCATTTGCTTCTTATTGATTCCTTTTTGAGCTCTCTTTAGGTAAATTGAGCTTTTTGAAGGAGTTACTACAGTATCTTGTGTTTTTAGTGAAAAGCCTTGCTGTTCCAAAGCTTTGCCATTGTTCTAATATCTTTTGAATACACTGATGTTCCTAATGAAGATTGTGTGAAGTTTTGTATGAAGGAAAAATTTCAGGTGTAGAGAGAGAATGATGTAATGAGATGAAGAATGGACAAAATCTCAAGCTTAGGGATGCCACCATGGTGTCACCCCAAGAAATATTCAAGAGGTACAAGCGTCAAAGCTTGGGGATTCCCAAGGCATCCCCTTCTTCATCAATAAAAATCCCAGGTCTATCTAGACACTTCATTTTTATTGTTTCATGCACAGTTGTGTTGTTCTTGGAGCGTCTTAGTTTTTGTTTGCTTTGCTTAGTTTGTTTAGTTTTCTTGAGAAGTTTGGACCCCCGTTCTCGTTGTGTTGTTTTGCAAGTAAGGTAGCTTGGTGTTTGGAAAGAAGTAGTAAGTTCTTGCTTGAAGTGCAAGAGGAGCTTGCATTGACTGTGACTTAGACTTTAGCATGACATGCTAGTTTTTGCATTATGCTTAGTGATTATTGCTATAGCATGTCTTGTTCCAAACAATTGGGATTGCTTAGTGTGCCTTAAAGAAATTATGCGTTGTTTTAGCATGCAAAAGCATAGTATTGTGGTATTCTCCTTTGATGCTTTGATTGGGTTTACTTAGCACATGCTCACACCATGTTATGACTCTCACAAGTCACCATTAGCCTCTATGATCATTTAGTCCTTGCTTGTAGTACCACTCTTTGCTTTGATTAGTTTGCTTTGTTGCACTGCATGATTTTGGCCATTATTGCTCTCTTAGTTGGTTGCTCCCAGTCTTTTGCTAGCCTCCACTTGTATGAGTAAGTTCTACTCATGCCTCCAACTCCCAAGAAACCAAGTTATTCCAAAGTGTCCACTATAAACTCCTATGCATGGTGTGTTACACCATTCCAAGTATATTCTTGTTTTCAACTATCTTCCAATTAAAAACTATTTTTTATGTGAAAACTTAGTGATTAAAGACCTCACGAACTTGATGGCACACTTTATTCTTTGCCCCTAATAAACTTGAACCATTTTGTCAACTTTGTTGTATATGTTTGCACTTATAAGTTGGAGTTAGCAGAACCGTGCTGTCACGGGGAACATTTTCAACGTTGCACTTGTACCTTGTTGTACTCAGTTGATATTATGTTCTTTTGTCTATGGATGTCAGCAGTGTGAAATAAAGAGGGGACTTGTAAGTCCATGGAGTTTGTGTCCTGTGTTAGAGAAACGCTTGGGCCGCTAGCCTAAGCCATGCCTAATCATGGTGGAAACTTGCAGCATCACCATAGTGAGCTATCTATGAAGCATACTCAATAAAAAGCTATGCATATGGTAAATAAAAAGATTGCTGAGATGCTCATTGTCTGCTTGCCTTGTCATTTTGGTTATGGGAAAGCTCATGTACCATGTGCAAGGGGTACCCCATTGGCGGTTCCCAATGATATGCAAATACTTACAGTGACAAGAACTTACCTGGACCCAAAGTTGAGTATGCAGGTGTGGCCCTCGTATTCAAGGGACTTGAGATTGCCAGCTTATACTTCGTCGATCATATACTCCAGCTTTGTCACTTTAAACTTAACCACTTCAAGATGCTTATGATAGGGGCAATGAGGGCTGAAAGCTAACAAGTACCATAATTTTTGGAAGCTCTTTTTGAAACTTGTAATCCCTCCTTCCTTTACAAAAAGGCCATTGTTCCACCACTTTTGAGTCTCCACCTTCTACCTTTAGGCACCATTAAGAGAGCATAGTTGGCATTCTATGTGTAGTGTTCCAAAGCTTATTAATTGATGCATATTGTGTTATTACTTGCTCTTGTGCTATTTGTTTCTAGTCACCCTTGTGAACTTTGCAGGTATCCTATGCATTTAATTGATACTCTATGAGGGACAAGCTGATTGCCACTATGCTATGTTTTCTGCATGTGAAATAAACAAATGTTTTTTCAATGCATGTTATTCATGATCTTTGTTTGTAGCTTGTCATGTTGCATGCATAGTTACTATGTCCTATTGTTAGAACTCCATCTGTCATGCACATGTTTAGAGTTCTTTGATCCCAGCTTTCAATGATTGCAAATGGTTGGATCTTTATTGTGAGGGTGCATGTCACCTCAAAAATTATTCTATTTATCCCTTACCTACTCGAGGACGAGCAGGAGTTAAGCTTGGGGATGTTGATACATTGGAAACGTATTTATAATTTTTTATGCTCCATGCTTGTTTATTATCTACTTTGCTTTACTTGTCCACACTTTGAGGTGATTTTTACATGTTTTCTGGTACTAACCTACTAACAAGTTGCAACAGTGCCAGATGCATGTTTTCTGTTGTTTTTGGTTTCAGAAAAGTTAGTAAAGAAATATTCTCGGAATTGGACGGGACAAAGGACAAACTCAATTACTTTCCGTGGGGAACAAGAAGTCCAGAGGAGAGCCGGAGGGGCCGGCCAGAGGGGCCACACCCCCACCAGGCGCGGCCACAGGTGGACCCGCGCCTGGCTAGGGTTTGGCGCCCCTGGCCACCGCCTCGGTCTCCCCCTTCGCCTATAAGAATCCCCCGATGCAGAAACCCTGTGTACCCGATCAAATATCCATGAAACCGTTTGAGCTGCCACCACCATCGTCCCTATATCGGGGGGATCTGAAGTTCTTCCCAGCACCCTGCCGGAGGGGAGATCATCCTGGAAGTCTTCTCTCCGGTATGATGCGTGAGTAGTTCCATCTTGGACTATGGGTCTATTTAGTAGCTAGATGGTTGTATGTCCTCCTTTCTGCTTTCATGTATAGATCTTGTGAGTTCCATTCATGATCAAGATCTAATCTATTTGTAATCATGCATGTTGTGTTTATGGGGATCCGATGGATATTGAGATTACTATGTCAGATTGATTAATCATTTTGTCTTTATGATTCTATCATGTTTGTATTGTTTGTGATCTTGCATGCTCTCTGTTGTTAGTAGCTATCTTGGCCGAGTAGTTGCTAGTGACTCTAAGAGGGGGTATTTATGCTCGATAGTGGGTTCATGCCTCTAGTTTCCAAGGGAAGTGACAATAATCTCTTCGGTTGTAGGGAGAAAACAACGGTCTCTTGTTCATGGAACATGTGGACTATTTACCTTACACATTTTTCTTAAAGCAGTTGTCTGTTGCTTGCAACTTAATACTGGAGGGGGTTCGGATGATAACCTGAAGGTGGACTTATATTCATAGATGAAGTTGTATGGCGGTCTATGTATCTTGTTGTATTGCCCAATCAACCTCATAGGATCTTTCTGACTAGTAATTGCATTTTTATGCCTTGCTCAGTTACTGTCAATTGCCCTGCTGTAATTTGTTTACCCTTCATGCCATGTTGTTTATCTAAGGAGAGCACCTCTAGTGAACTATGGACCCCGGTCCAGTATTTACCATTGATACATCTTCCACTGTTACTTGTTTACTTGCTACAAACCATTCCCTTCCACACCATACGTTTAATCCTTTGTTATAGCAAACCGGTGAGCTTGACAACCTCACTGTTCATTAGGGCAAAGTCTTGAGTTTGTGTTGTGCAGGTCCCCATGTTGTTTGCAACACCTGTGTGACGTTTCCTTCCTCCTTCTAGTTCGATAACCTCGGTCTCAACTGAGGGAAAACCTGCTGCTTGCTCTTCACACCCTGCGCTTGGGGTTACCAACAAAGTGCCACGTCGAGCACCATCAATGCTACCACCAGAAGTTCCGGTCGTGACTCACCGGAAATTGCGGTGAGACCACAACCATGGAAATTCAACAAAAGGAGCCATGGATCTATATCTAACTCGCACATGTACGGATTCCCACAAGTGTATTGGACCAATCTACCTAGCAAGGTTCCCTAGGCCTACCAAGATCTCCCAACAAGTTCTAGCCAAAGAACTAGCCTAGACAAGGTGATCCCTAACTCAAGCAATGGAGAGAAAGCAAGATCTCCATTAATGGAGGGAGTTGAGGGCAAATACCATGGTCCATGGCTGGAGATCGAGGTGGGGAAGGATCCCACAAAGAAGATCTGAGGAAGGGTGGCCGGAGACGGATGGGCCGGAGCACCTCCGCAGAGTAGGCGTCGCCGGTGGCTGCTCCAAATAAGAAGTGGGTCTTGGGGAAAACTGGAAGAAGATCCCGTTTTTCCGTGGGTCCACTTTATATAGGACAAAGAGCCTCACCGGAACTTCCGATCGTTGACAGGAACTTCTGGCCAGAAGTTCCGGTCAACGACCGGAGGTTCCGGTGAACCGGAAGTTCCGAGCCAGGCGAAAGTTACCTAGGTCAGCAAGCAGTTCCGAAGAACAACATGCTGACCGGAAGTTCCGGCAAGTGTCCGAAAGTTTCGGTGACGCCAAAAACACTTTCTCAGGACAGGAAGATAACAAGGGAGAACTTGTGCAGGGAATAGATAGGGCTTGAGGAAAGGAAAGGCTTGGGATATAGAGCTCAAACTGTGAAGAACCAAAACAATAAAGGATACCAAGAAGAAACAAGAACAACCAAGCACACAAAAACAAAGAAAACCAAATAAGAAACACAAAAGGGTCGATGGCTGAGGCCACCTTATATAAGAGTAATTGGCTTGACACCGCGAATATATATCTTGGGTTCATTACCAACACTCATTATGAAGCTCAAATGGTCTCCTTTAGAGACTATAGAGTATGAAAACTTTAATGTGCGCATAATAGGGATAGTGTTCGGTCATAATAGGACCTACACTCCCCCTAAATCCATGCCTACATCCAAACAAAGATAGACATTGAGACATGGGTAGGTGTGCAAGGTACTCAAGCCACATTGCTCGAATATGATATTTAGCTCATGCCTTAACTCTCGGAACCTTGCTTCATCAAGAGGCTTTGTGAAAAGATCCGCGAGATTTGCCTTGGTGGGAACATACTCCAAAGAAATGTCTCCTCTTGCAACATGGTCCCGAATGAAATGATGATGAATCTCAATGTGCTTAGTCCGGTTGTGTTGCACAGGGTTGTGAGCAATAGCAATGGAACTCTCATTGTCATGAAGAAGGGGCACCTTGTCAAAAGAAAGTCCAAGATCCTTCAAGGTTTGCTTCATTCATAGCAATTGCGCACAACATCTTGCGGCGGAGATGTACTCAGCTTCGGCAGTGGACATAGACACATAGTTTTGCTTCTTCTAGGACTAACAAACCAAGTATCTTCCAAGAAACTGACAAGCTCTGGAGGTTGACTTCCTTCCACTTTGTCACCAGCCCAATCCGAGTCCGTGTATCCAATGAGGTCAAAGCTGGCTCCCTTGGGGTACCAAAACCCAAAGTTTGGGGTATGAACCAAATATCGTAAGATTCTCTTGACCTCCACCATGTGGCTTTCTTTTGGTGCGGCTTGGAATCTTGCACACATACCCACACTCAACATAATATCCGGTCGGGATGCACAAAGATAGAGAAAAGAACCAATCATAGAGCGATAAAGTTTTTGATCCACATCCTTACCCTTAGGATCGAGATCAAGATTAACCTTAGTTGGCATGGGAGTCTTGGCACCTTTGACTTGATCAAACTTGAACTTATTGAGCATGTCTTGAATGTATTTGGCTTGGTTGATGAAAGTCCCTTTCCTCAATTGCTTGACTTCAAGCCCGAGGAAAAACTTCAACTCTCCCATCATGGACATCTCGAAGCGATTGGTCATGAGCTTGGAAAAATCCTCATTAAAAGCTTTGTTAATATACCCAAAGATAATGTCATCAACATAAGTTTGGCATACGAACAAGTGGCCTCCAACTTTCTTAGTAAAAAGAGTGGGGTCAATGAGGCCCACTTCAAAGCCACGGTCTAACAAGAGCTCTCTAAGGCAATCATACCACGCACGTGGGGCTTGTTTGAGACCATAAAGTGCCTTATTGAGCTTGTAGACATGGTTCAGGAAAAGTGGATCCTCAAAGCCCGGAGGTTGGTTGACGTATACCAACTCTTTCAAAGGACCATTAAGGAATGCACTTTTAACATCCATTTGATTCAACTTGAAGTTATGATGAGTAGCAAAAGCAAGAAGCATACGAATGGATTCAAGGCAAGAAACGGGAGCATAAGTCTCACCGTAGTCGATGCCCTCAACTTGTGAGTATCCTTGGGCAACTAACCTTGCCTTGTTACGCAAGACTATCCCATTCGCATCACACTTGTTCTTGAAAACTCATTTGGTACCGATGACGTTTTAACAATCTTTGGGCCGCTCAACCAAGGTCCATACTTTGTTCCTCTTGAAGTTGTGAAGTTCTTCGTTCATAGCGTCAAGCCAATCATCATCTTCAAGAGCCTCGAAGACTTTCTGTGGTTCCACATTAAGATAAAAGCATGGTGAGAGCTGAAGGAGGCTAATTGCCTCCTTGTAGTGGAACCTCTATTGAAATCTCCATAAACATTATCAAGGATATGGCCATATCGAACGAGCTTGGCGAGACGAGAAGCTTGACGGCGGGCTTGTGCTTCAATACGAGATTCTTGAGTAACCACTTGGTCATTGCCACCATTTGATTTCCCGCCTTGACTATAAGCACGAACACGAGGATCATCTTCATCCATTTCCACTTTGGGAGAGTCATCATTTGGAGTAGAGCCTTGATCATCATTAGCTTGCCCTTGTTCTTGACGAGCTTGACCTTGGGAAGAGCCTTGAGAAGGATCCCCATCTTGGGGAGGTTGATGTTGTTAATTAAGAGCTTGACCTTGGGATGTGCCTTGATAAGGAGCCCCATCTTGGGGAGCTTGATGTTGATGAAGAGCTTGAGATTCGGGGCTCGGAGAGTCATGAGCATGAGGAGCTTCGGAAGAGCTTGAGGGAGCTTGTGCCCAAATAGTAGGTCCTTGTGGGGCAAGATGATCTTGTGAGAGTTAGGGCTCCACTTGAGTAAAGCTTGGTCCTTCTCCTTCGGCCACAAGGGGATCCTCAATGGGAAGGTGGAAACCCACACCCATTCTTCTTATGGCCTTAGGAAGAATTTCATCACTTGGATCACGAACACCGTCTTGCCTAACAAGGGACTCATGGTATTCATAAAACTTCACATTGCTCGTCTCTTCAACTCTTCCATTGGCTTTGTTGTAAACTCTATAAGCATGGGACTGATTTGAGTATCCAACAAAAATTCCTTCTTGTGCCTTGGATTCAAACTTAGACAAACGAACTCCTTTCTTGAGAATATAGCACTTGCAACCAAACACTCGAAAGTAGCTAACATTTGGCTTTTTCCCGGAGAGCATCTCATAAGGGGTCTTGTTCGTGCGAAGGTAGAGCCGTTGGTTGCATGACAAGCAGTGGAGATGGCCTCGGCCCAAAAGTTGTATGGCGACTTGAATTCATCTAGCATAGACTGAGCCGCATCCACCAAAGTGCGATTCTTACTTTCTGAAACACCATTTTGTTGAGGGGTATAGGGAGTGGAGTATTGATGCTTGATGCCTTCATCACTAAGAAACTCATCCAAGGTATAGTTCTTGAACTCGGTGCCATTGTCACTACGAATGGAGAGAATGGTTGCATTGTGTTTCTATTGAACTTCATTGGAAAATTCAATGACGGTTTGTTGAGTCTCACTCTTGTACTTGAATAAGAACACCCAAGTGTATCTTGAGAAATCATCCACAATAACCAAACAATACTTCTTGCCTCCAATACTATCATGAGAAGGAGGCCCAAAGAGGTCCATGTGCAAGAGCTCCAAGCATCTTTCCGTGGTGATTTGATTGAGAGCTTTGTGAGGAGTTTCATGCATCTTACCTTGAATACAATCCTTACAAACACGATCTTTGGCAAAAGAAACATCGTTAAAACCAAGGATGTGGCCCTCGGAGTGAAGTCTTTGCAAAGTTCTCATGTTAACATGGGCTAGGCGGCGATGCCACAACCAGCCCTTGTTGGCTTTAGCATAGAGACATAGAGCATGAGGAGTGGTGGTCCCCAAAAAGTCCACCACATACAAGTCATGATCTAGATACCTTACGAAAGCCACCTTGAGAGACTTTCTCCACATGAGGACCACAGAATGCACATGGAAGAAAGAAGAGAGACCCATAAGGGCAAGAGCACGAACTGAAAGTAAATTGTAACCAAGGGTTTTGACAAGCATTACGTCAACCAAGGATACATCCAGGGTTACCACCACTTTGCCAAAACCCAATACCTGAGAACTTGTTTTATCACCGTAAGAGACCATGGTGTTGGCAATATTTGGCCTTATCTCCGTCACGATAGACTCTCTTCCGGTCATATGACTTGTGGCACCACTATCAAGCACCCGTTTTGATCCACCGGAAGCATAGTCCTACAATAAAATCAAGCTTTGGTTTTAGGTACCCATTTTGCAATGGGTCCCCTTTTCTTAGTAACAAGAGTCTTTGGCACCCAAATGGCCCAATGATAATCATGCGTGTAAGAAGTTCCAACATATCTAGCATATACATGACCATCATAGGACTTGCAAAGAATATAAGAGGGATTGTTATTTCCGGCAAAGTTGTCACTTTGCAAGATGGTTGTACCATTAGAAGGTCCTTAATCCATGCCCTTGTTCTTTTTCTTCTTCTCGTTCTTCTTCTTCTTAGTCTTGGCAAGTTGATCCTTCAACGCCTTGTTCTCATCAATGAGATGCTCATGCTTGCAACAAGGGTTAGGAGTGCTAGATAAGTCTATAATTTGCACAGTGGAATACTTAACATGTTCACACGTTAGTTCAGTTTGAATTTGTTCATGGGCTTCGAAAAGATTTGAGAATTTGCTCTCCAAGGCTTTGTGTTCCTCTTTGAGTTTCTCAAGATCTTCTCGAGTCCTATCATGACCAACACCAAACTCAACTTTCTCTTTCTTAAGCACCTTAACCAACGCAAGAGCATGATCACGTTCTTTAGTGAAAGAGCACATGGTGTTGTTATGGTCATCAACAAGTTTAGACACATTTTCCTCAAGATTAATTCTCATATTTTGTTCATCCTCAAGACTTTGAGTGAGATAAGCAATTTCATCGGCGTCATCTCTTTCATTTTTACTTAACAAGTCAAGAAGTTCTTCCTTTTCATCTAAAGCATCCATAGCATTTTCAAGTTGGGCAAGCAAGGAATCAAAGCAAGTTTTAGTTTCTTCATCCAAGGTAGCAATAAACTCACACATGTCTATCATCTCTTTCTTTATCTCTAGACCAACAAGATCAAGAGAAGAAGGCTCACTAGAGATGGGTTGAGGAGTGGGTTTAGATGTTACCTCGGTGGCATTGGCCATGAGACACGTTTGGTTGGAGGAGATGACGTTCTCATCTGGTGAGTCGAAGAGGGACAATCGTGGAGTAGAGGTGGTGGCAATAGCAGCAACTTCCATAATCTCTCCGCCTTGGACTTAAACATCATCATCTTCATCCGTGCCCGAAAGGTATTCTTCATGGACCACTATAGCTCTTTCCTTGTTGGAAACATTCTTGATGGCGTAGTTCTTGTTCAAAGGATGAGGAGGCCTTGACTTGACCTTGCGAATGAGACGACCACCATTGTCTTCACGGTTCTCAAAGGGACACTTGGCCACAAAGTGACTCTTGTCGTTGCAATTGTAGCATGATCTTGCCTTGGGAGACTTGTAGGATGAGTTGAATCTTGGGTTGTCCCTTTACCTTGACTTGATCCTGGACTTGTTCCAAAAGGCCCTTGAAGCGAGTGCAAGATGTTCGTTGAAGGCACACTTGAGGTCCTCTTGAGACCACTCACTTGATGTATCATCATCATCAACTTCAATAGCCTTGGCCTTCAAAGCAAGATTCACTTTTGTTGATCCAATAGCCCTAGCACGGGCGGACTCCGCGTTCTTCTTGGCAATGGTCATGGCAATCACTTCACTCAAGACTTCTTGGGAGGTCATTAGATGAAAGTTGGTTCTTCCCTTGATGGAGTTGAGCTTTTGTTCTTCAAAAGGAAGGAGATATTGAATGAACTTCCTCTTCATGAACTTGTCATCAACATAGGTGGCACCAAGATCCCTCATAGTGTAGCAAAGGACCTTGAGCCGCCTATACATGTCTTCGGGAGTCTCATCATCTTGCATAGTGAAACCATCGCACTCGTTGTTGAATCCATCAAACTTGGAGCTTTGAATGCTTGCATTCCCAACAAATAGCTTGGTGATCTGATCCCATGCTTCCTTGGTGGTGTTGAATTGGAGAATGTGAGCAAAGTCCTTGGGAGTCAAGGCCTTTTTAATCATCCCCAAAGCCATGGCATTGAGTTGCTTGTCCACCACTTCACCTCGAGTCAACTTCTTTGGGTCATATGGAGAGAACCCATCCTCCACAATCATCATTAACTCGATAGAAGAGCTGGAAATATGTGAGCGCATTAGATATTGCCAATTGGTGAAATTTGAAGTATCTAGCATAGGTGGTGCTCCTTGAGGAATGATGTGTGGCATGGGAATGGGTGGATCCGGAGTGTACTTCGGCGATGGGAGCACCGCCGAGTAGTCCTTTCCTCCACTTTCCTCTTTGGAAGTTGAGTCTTTGGGCTCCTCGGTGTTCTAACTTGGAACCTTGGTAGATGTTTGAGCAACAAAACTAAGTCCAAAGTGAGTGGTGACGGTCGCGGGATTCACCCCGGAGGCGGTCATAGGAACGGTGGGAGTTAGCTCGGTGGTTTGGGGTATGGCAAGAGCAACCATGGGGTTTGGCTTGAGAGACTGCAAGATATTCATCATTTCCTCAAAATTGGACATCATGGATGTCTCCAATTGCTTGAGGTCATCCATGGTGGCCAAGTTCTTGGAGTTTTCATTTTCACTACCCCCTTCGTCGGTGTAACACCCTCAGAATCGACCCTATGCAAGTTTCAGTGCTTCCCGCCAAACCCGCATAGAAACGATTCAAAGGTGCCCACCAGGCACTTTCGTGCGGGTGGAAAACGAAGTAATAACATTACACAACAGTCCTCGATGGGACCCACAGAACAGATATATATACAACAGCGACTCAAAGAGTCAAGAATACATATATAATATACAAAGATCCAAATCACCTTGAAAATGATAGAGCATCCGACTACGGACAAGATGCAAACGGGGCTAAGAGCCCTGAAGAATAGCCAATGGCGTCCATAACCCTGCCCAGGCCAAGCCGGAAGGGTAACCCTGCTAACGACGTAGATCTTAAAACCTGCTTAAACAAAATGGGTGCCGACAAAGGGCAAAGGAAAAAGAGAGAGCGGTCAGTACTGAGGCCAGTACACGGCGAGGCTAGAATTCGGCGGTCCTCGCCTACATAGGTATGGTGGACTGAAGCGGCAGCGGCAGCATGCACTAAACAACCTATAGAGACTCGATACAACTGGCGGCTATCAGATAGGGATGAGAAAGACCTATTCGGAACCAACCTGAATCTACCATCAAACAAACCCATCCTGATATTTCCCCCTCGAGACCAAACGAGGAAGTCAACCGAGGAACTCACACCGTTGGCAGTTTTATTTATTCAGTTATCGTTGCAGCAATTACTAGTCAGGTATAGATAGTCATCCTGAAATAATAAGCAGTGGGCAATTTTAGTTAACCATTCCGTTGTAGTTGCGACACTTACTAGTCAGATACAATTAGCATGAGATATCCCAAAAACCCAACAGTTGTTGGTACTTTGATTTAGCCATTCCGTTATAGTTGCCATACTTACTAGTCAGATACAATGGTCGCAAGCGACAACCCAAGCAAGCAATTGTTGGCAGTTTTATTTAGCCATTCCGTTATAGTGAAGCTGATTACTAGTCATTATAAAGTCAAATTTATAGCACTACTTTAGTTATAGTTGTCTATGATCGAGATACTGTGCTCCAAGTCGTCCATAACCGCGGACACGGCTTTCAGAAAGTTTTACCCTGCAGGGGTGCACAAATAGCAACACACACTCGATCAACCTCGGAAAAACCAAATCAAAACCCAACGAGGCCTTCACGACAAAGCAATCACAAGATGCAGAAATATTTCAGGGGGCCACCCAATTAAGCTACCCGCAACGAAGTTAGCTGACTTCAAGACGGACTCAAGGTTTGCGTCAGTGGCTGTAAACGACTGGGAACCCGAAAATGTGACTAGGCTTGTCGATACCGCGAAAACACTCCGCTTACCTAAACAGTACAGGTGCTCCTCGCACAATCGTAATAAAGCAGTAAAGCATGGCATAAGTACAGGATAGTAAATAAAACCTCAAACTAGTTTGTGGCCCCAAGAAATAAGAATGAATCAAGCTCTGGCTCAGGGGGGGTCCCATAATCCTCCCGGATGTGGATAGCGCGAATATTCAAGGAACAGGTATCAAGTACTCGGGGTCCTACGGGACACAGGTGGACGGTTAACAACCAAATAACATCTATTGCCCACCTGTGCCTCTACTTACTTACTTCAATTTTAGTTGTTAAACAGTAATTAAAGTCTTGATCATCTCCAACCATAAACATGCGGCAATACTCCAACAACTGTGGTACTTGACGACACGCAACAACACTTGAACAAGCGACTACGACGCGCAAGTCCAACTATCTACCAAACAACAGGTAATAGGATGTGTCCAAAGCAATATAAGGATGCAAGGGATATCACGGGTACGAAAACTAGAGCATCGCAACACAGATAGCAATAGATCAACAGGAGGGAATAAAGACTATAAAGTAAGATAGGTAGAAAGGGGAAGGTGCCCGCCTGAAAACATTGTCGAAGGTTCAACCGAAGATCGGGGCGAAGCTCACATCAACTCAACGGCCTTATCCGCGAAGAACCAAAACACTAGAATAAACACCGGATGCAATATTTAATACTACGGCAAAAGATCGGGCATGATGCATGTATGAGGTATGACATGGCAAAGGTGCAATGCAATTAGATCATATTAAGCGGAACCAGGGTCCCGACAAATATTTAGGTGGTTCATGTTATTTAGATACCCGCAATTTAATTGTTGTCTTAACAGGACAAAACATGGCATCGGTTCGCTACACCAATTTAAATGAGGCCAATATAAGACAAGATTTGCCCGCATATGGGCCCCATATTTAATTATGAGGTGAATCGGCATAAGGCCCCCAAACCACATGACAAGTATACATGCATGAACAACAATTATTATGCAACAGGTTTTATATATAGCATTTATAAAATAGGGACTCGGGAAAAGGTTCACACATCTGGGGTAGAAGGTCTTGGTTCCGGGGTTCGGGGTCGGTCTCAGGGTCCGGGTCTGGGGTTCGGTCTCGGCGGAAGCGTTCTCGGATAACAGAGTAGATCTTGGCGCATCCGCGGTCTTCGGGTCATGTCGACGGTCATGGCGTTCGGGATGAAGTACTTGTCGCCCCGGGGTCTCGGGTCGAAGAACTTGGCGCGCCCGGGTTCGGTCTTCGAATCCGGGAAGGAGGCCTTCGGATCCTCGGGTCCGTGAAGGAGTACTTGGCGTCCGGTGGTAGATCTTGTTGGTTCCACTCCGAAGGACTTGTTGTTCTGCGGTGGAGATCATGGGGTCATCGGGGTCCGGGTTCGCCGGGATCGGTGCAGGGTCTCGGACATCGGATCCTTGAAGGAGGTCATGGCGTCCGTGTAGAATTCCTTCGGTCATCGAATCCGTGTAGGCGCACTCGGGGTCTCGACGTCAAGGTTCCGTGAAGATCTTTGCCAAACTTGTCAATGGTCCTTCTTGTGCTTCCCGTTGTCGATCTTGTCGCATGGCCTCTTTACAGCTCCGAAGCATACACCCCCTCGGCAGAGGACCAAACCACGCATCCTTGTTGTCATCGACACGGGCAGAAGGGTCGCATATACAGAGCTGAAATAGCAGAACTTGGATGCGTACGTGGCGGCTCAAGGAAGTTAGGAAGGAGCAGGGCCTGTGTCAGCGCACTCCGGGTGGACTCTCGTGTTGCTCGAGGTTGCCGAGGCCAACGGGACAGGGGAAACAGGGGGCCCGACAGCGCCAGAGGAAGCTCCACTGCGGAGGCTGACGCGGCGAGCGGCCAGGTTGGGGAGGCGCGGCCGGCGGCACAGGGACCAGAGGTAGCGGGCGTCATGGTGGCGCGGAGGATGGCCAAAGAGGGGAGGGTGATGGCGGTGGTGGGGCTTGGCAGCCCGAGTAGAGGAGAGGGGCGGGAGGAGCAGCAGCGGCAACAGCCGACGAGGCTGGTTGCGCAGGGCGGCGCGACTCGCAGGCGATAGGGCGCGGAGGCTCGCGGAGGCGCCGTCGGGCGGACGGCCAGGCGCGGTCGAGGACGGAGGGGGGCGATGGCGGCGACGGGGATGCGGCCGTTTGAGGGAGGCGAGCACCGCAGTGGTGGCGCAGGCGGCGCTGGAGGACGGCCGACGGGGAGGAGACTCGGGGTCCGGCGGGGAGGTCGACGCAGGGCGGCGGAGTGCGGGCCCGGGGCCAGGGCAAGGCGGGGAGGCAGAGGCTCCTGGCGAGCAACGGTGGCGCGAGCACGCGAGGTGGGTCCGGCGGCGTGGGGAGGAAGCGCCCGGCGGCGGGGGTAGTTGCAGAGGGGAGGAGCGGTGTCGGAGGGGCCGATGGGGTTGAGGCGCGACGGAGGCGAGGGCGCGGGACCGCGGGGCTGCGCGGCGGTGGGGAGGAAGGAGGTGGGCGGCAGGGAGAGAGAGGGCAGGCGGCGGCTCTGCGGGCGAGGGAGAAGGGCGGAGCGAGCGCGTCGGGTGGGGGAAGGCGACGGGGACCTGGCGGTGGAATCGGGAGGAAGGAGAGGCTCGCGGGGTGGGGTCGAGCGTGGACAGGTGGGGAGCGGGGTCAGGTGGGACCGGGGCCTGAGGGTGGGGATGGGGCACTGCGGGGTCGGGTGGGACCCGCCCGGGGTGGGACCAGGCGGTCGGTGAGGGAGAGAGAGGGGGGGTAGGTGGGGCTGTGTGTGGGTGTGGGGCAGAGGAGAGAGGGAGTGAGGCTGCGGGGTGGGACCGGATGCAGGAGGTGGGGCCGGGGTGTAAGGGAGAGGGGAGAAGAAGGGGATTGGTGAGGTGGCGGTCGGTGTGATGAGGTGGAGGGAAAAGTGAGGTGGAGGGAGGGGATTGGTGGGGATGATGTGGAGAGGGCTGGGTAGATTAGGACTAGGTAGAAAAGGGTCTAGGTTAAGGTGGACCGATTGGAGGCAGTCCGACCCCCTTCTTCTCCCCTCTCCCTTACACCCCGGCCCCACCTCCTGCATCCGGTCCCACCCCGCAGCCTCACTCCCTCTCTCCTCTGCCCCACACCCACACACAGCCCCACCTACCCCCTCTCTCTCCCCCTCACCGACCGCCTGGTCCCACCCCGGGCGGGTCCCACCCGACCCCGCAGTGCCCCATCCCCACCCTCAGGCCCCGGTCCCACCTGACCCCGCTCCCCACCTGTCCACGCTCGATCCCACCCCGCGAGCCTCTCCTTCCTCCCGATTCCGCCGCCAGGTCCCCGTCGCCTTCCCCCACCCGACACGCTCGCTCCGCCCTTCTCCCTCGCCCGCAGAGTCGCCGCCTGCCCTCTCTCTCCCCGCCGCCCACCTCCTTCCTCCCCGCCGCCGCGCAGCCCCGCGGTCCCGCGCCCTCGCCTCCGTCGCGCCTCAACCCCATCGGCCCCGACGCCGCTCCTCCCCTCTGCAACTACCCCCGCCGCCGGGCGCTTCCTCCCCACGCCGCCGGACCCACCTCGCGTGCTCGCGCCGCCGTTGCTCGCCAGGAGCCTCTGCCTCCCCGCCTTGCCTTGGCCCCGGGCCCGCACTCCGCCGCCCCTGCGTCGACCTCCCCGCCGGACCCCGAGTCTCCTCCCCGTCGGCCGTCCTCCGGCGCCGCTTGCGCCGCCGCTGCGGTGCTCGCCTCCCTCGAAAGGCCGCATCCCCGTCGCCGCCATCGGCCCCCTCCGTCCTCGACCGCGCCTGGCCGTCCGCCCGACGCCGCGCCTCCGCGAGCCTCCGCGCCCTATCGCCTGCGAGTCGCGCCGCCCTGCGCGACCGGCCTCGTCGGTTGTTGCCGCTGCTGCTCCTCCCGCCCCTCTCCTCTACTCGGGCTGCCAAGCCCCACCACCGCCATCACCCTCCCCTCTTTGGCCATCCTCCGCGCCACCATGACGCCCGCTACCTCTGGTCCCTGTGCTGCCGGCCGCGCCTCCCCAACCTGGCCGCTCGCCGCGTCAGCCTCCACAGCGGAGCTTCCTCTGGCGCTGTCGGGCCCCCTGTTTCCCCTGTCCCGTTGGCCTCGGCAACCTCGAGCAACACGAGAGTCCACCGGGAGTGCGCTGACACGGGCCCTGCTCCTTCCTAACTTCCTTGAGCCGCCACGTACGCATCCAAGTTCTGCTATTTCAGCTCTGTATATGCGACCCTGCTGCCCGTGTCGATGACAACAAGGATGCGTGGTTTGGTCCTCTGCCGACGGGGTGTTTGCTTCGGAGCTGTAAAGAGGCCATGCGACAAGATCGACAACGGGAAGCACAAGAAGGACCATTGACAAGTTTGGCCAAGATCTTCACGGAACCTTGACGTCGAGACCCCGAGTGCGTCTACACGGATTCGATGACCGAAGGAATTCTACACGGACGCCATGACCTCCTTCAAGGATCCGATGTCCGAGACCCTGCACCAATCCCGGCGAACCCGGACCCCGATGACCCCATGATCTCCACTGCAGAACAACAAGTCCTTCGGAGTGGAACCAACAAGATCTACCGCCGGACGCCAAGTACTCCTTCACGGACCCGAGGATCCGAAGGCCTCCTTCCCGGATCCGAAGACCGAACCTGGGCGCGCCAAGTTCTTCGACCCGAGACCCCGGGGCGACAAGTACTTCATCCCGAACGCCATGACCGTCGACATGACCCGAAGACCGCGGATGTGCCAAGATCTACTCTGTTATCCGAGAACGCTTCCGCCGAGACCGAACCCCAGACCCGGACCCTGAGACCGACCCCGAACCGCGGAACCAAGACCTTCGACCCCAGATGTGTGAACCTTTTCCCGAGTCCCTATTTTATAAATGCTATATATAAAACCTGTTGCATAATAATTGTTGTTCATGCATGTATACTTGTCATGTGGTTTGGGGGCCTTATGCCGATTCACCTCATAATTAAATATGGGGCCCATATGCGGGCAAATCTAGTCTTATATTGGCCTCATTTAAATTGGTGTAGCGAACCGATGCCATGTTTTGTCCTGTTAAGACAACAATTAAATTGCGGGTATCTAAATAACATGAACCACCTAAATATTTGTCGGGACCCTGGTTCCGCTTAATATGATCTAATTGCATTGCACATTTGCCATGTCATACCTCATACATGCATCATGCCCGATCTTTTGCCGTAGTATTAAATATTGCATCCGGTGTTTATTCTAGTGTTTTGGTTCTTCGCGGATAAGGCCGTTGAGTTGATGTGAGCTTCGCCCCGATCTTCGGTTGAACCTTCGACAATGTTTTCAGGCGAGCACCTCCCCCTTTCTACCTATCTTACTTTATAGTCTTTATTCCCTCCTGTTGATCTATTGCTATCTGTGTTGCGATGCTCTAGTTTTCGTACCCGTGATATCCCTTGCAACCTTATATTGCTTTGGACACATCCTATTACCTGTTGTTTGGTAGATAGTTGGACTTGCGCGTCGTAGTCGCTTGCTCAAGTGTTGTTGCGTGTCGTCAAGTACCACAGTTGTTGGAGTATTGCCGCATGTTTATGGTTGGAGATGATCAAGACTTTAATTACTGTTTAACAACTAAAATTGAAGTAAGTAAGCAGAGGCACATGTGGGCAATAGATGTTATTTGGTTGTTAACCGTCCACCTGTGTCCCATAGGACCCCGAGTACTTGATACCTGTTCCTTGAATATTCGCGCTATCCACATCCGGGAGGATTATGGGACCCCCCTGAGCCAGAGCTTGATTCATTCTTATTTCTTGGGGCCACAAACTAGTTTGAGGTTTTATTTACTATCCTGTACTTATGCCATGCTTTACTGCTTTATTACGATTGTGTGAGGAGCACCTGTACTGTTTAGGTAAGCGGAGTGTTTTCGCGGTATCGACAAGCCTAGTCACATTTTCGGGTTCCCAGTCGTTTACAGCCACTGACGCAAACCTTGAGTCCGTCTCGAAGTCAGCTAACTTCGTTGCGGGTAGCTTAATGGGGTGGCCCCCTGAAATATTTCTGAATCTTGTGATTTCTTTGTCGTGAAGGCCTCGTTGGGTTTTGATTTGGTTTTTCCGAGGTTGATCGAGTGTGTGTTGCTATTTGTGCACCCCTGCGGGGTAAAACTTTCTGAAAGCCGTGTCCGCGGTTATGGACGACTTGGAGCACAGTATCTCGATCATAGACAACTATAACTAAAGTAGTGCTATAAATTTGACTTTATAATGACTAGTAATCAGCTTCACTATAACGGAATGGCTAAATAAAACTGCCACCAATTGCTTGCTTGGGTTGTCGCCTGCGACCATTGTATCTGACTAGTAAGTATGGCAACTATAACGGAATGGCTAAATCAAAGTACCAACAACTGCTGGGTTTTTGGGATATCTCATGCTAATTGTATCTGACTAGTAAGTGTCGCAACTACAACGGAATGGTTAACTAAAATTGCCCACTGCTTATTATTTCAGGATGACTATCTATACCTGACTAGTAATTGCTGTAACGATAACTGAATAAATAAAACTGCCAACGGTGTGAGTTCCTCGGTTGACTTCCTCGTTTGGTCTCGAGGGGGAAATATCAGGATGGGTTTGTTTGATGGTAGATTCAGGTTGGTTCCGAATAGGTCTTTCTCATCCCTATCTGATAGCCGCCAGTTGTATCGAGTCTCTATAGGTTGTTTAGTGCATGCTGCCGCTGCCGCTTCAGTCCACCATACCTATGTAGGCGAGGACCGCCGAATTCTAGCCTCACCGTGTACTGGCCTCAGTACTGACCGTTCTCTCTTTTTCCTTTGCCCTTTGTCGGCACCCCTTTTGTTTAAGCAGGTTTTAAGATCGACGTCGTTAGCAGGGTTACCCTTCCGGCTTGGCCTGGGCAGGGTTATGGACGCCATTGGTTATTCTTCAGGGCTCTTAGCCCCGTTTGCATCTTGTCCGTAGTCGGACGCTCTATCATTTTCAAGGTGATTTGGATCTTTGTATATTATATTTGTATTCTTGACTCTTTGAGTCGCTGTTGTATATATATCTGTTCTGTGGGTCCCATCGAGGACTGTTGTGTAATGTTATTACTTCGTTTTCCACCCGCACGAAAGTGCCTGGTGGGCACCTTTGAATCGTTTCTATGCGGGTTTGGCGGGAAGCGCTGAAACTTGCATAGGGTCGATTCTGAGGGTGTTACAGTCGGCCATCGTCTCCTAGGCAGTAAATCCCGAAATAAGAGCCTTGTCTCTGATACCAATTGAAAGTACCAACTTTGAATCGACTAGAGGGGGTGAATAGGCGACTACCAATTTTTAATTTGTTACACAATTTTAGGCTTAGAAAGGAAGAAAGTTCTCTAGATATGCAACTAGGTGAACAACCTATATGCTAGAGAACTAAAAATGACCATAAGAACGGTAAAGAGAAAGAAGTAAAGGTAGGGAACGAGATAACCAGAGCGGGAACACGGAGATGTAATTCCCGTAGTTCACTCCCAAGGGAGCTACGTCTATGTTGGAGAGGTGTCGGGGCCAAACAAGGTCACCCGAGCACCACAAAGGCCTCACCTTCTTCTCCGGTGAGCTCCCCCACAAAGGAGGCCTCACAATCCACTAACCGGTGACCTTGAAGGCGCCAACCAAAACCTTTACACAAAGGTTGAGGGGGAGACTCCACGACTCAATTGGAGGCCATCAACGACACCACGGAGCTTTACAACATATGCCCTTAGATTTGAGGATGCCCTACACCGTCTAGGGTTCCAAGAAACCCAAGAGTAACAAGATCCACAAAGGATAGGTGGGGGGAATCAAATCTTCTTTGGTGGAAGTGTAGATCTAGGTCACCTCCCTCACCTCTCAAAAGATCAAGTGATTTGAGTGGCTAGGGAGAGAGATCTAGTAAGGTGAAGCTCTAGTATTAATGGAGGAGAGAGAAAATTGAAGAGTGGGGTAGGAGGAAGAAGGAGAGCGTCTTAAATACGCTCCCACCAAACTAAACCGTTGGACAGTTCACGACCTCACTAGAAGTTCCGGTGAGTGGCCGGAAGTTCTGCCCAACATAGATCCAACGGTCATCTGGACGTTAACGCACGCTCCAAAAGCCTGACCGGAAGTTCCGGTCAGAACGACCGGAAGTTCTGGTGAAACTTCCGATGCAAGTTCTGGCCCAATTTCCATCAAATAGAACACTTCCAAACAGAAGTATACTGAATCTGAGCAGAACAAGGGGCTGAACAACTGGTTCGCCAACATTGTCTGGCCGGAAGTTCCGGCGCCTGGGCGGAAGTTCCGCTCAGGATCTTACTAGACGAAGCTATGGAAATTCCTGATCGGAACTTCTGGTGCAAGTTCCGCCAAATAGGACATATCAAAACAGAAAGTTCTGGGAGCTGGCCAGAACTTCCAGCGGAAGTTGGATTGGAACTTAGTCCCAGATCCATCCCACAGAGATCCTTGAGCGGAACTTTCGGCGCTTGGCCAGAAGTTCCGATCAGACAAAAAAAGTCTCAACAGATCAGAACTTCGCTCTCTCACAGAAGAGTAGGATGGTTGTGGCAGTGCATATATGATTTGTGAAAGAGAAAGATGATTCCCCACAGCCTTCCAAGGTGGATACCCTCTTAATAGTATGGCGATCTAAAGCAATAAAATGAGAGAAACGAAGAACAAAAGACCGCCGTCTTCACGAGATCCCAAAGAGAGCATCCACTCTATAACACCCTCAGATCGGCCCTATGCAAGTTTTAGTGATTCTCGCCAAACCCGCATAGAAATGATACAAAGGTGCCCACCAGGCACTTTCGTGCGGGTGGAAAACGAAGTAATACCATCACACATTAGTCCATGATGGAACCCACATAACAGATATATACAACAACGACTCCATGAGTCAAGAATACATATATACAGTACAAAGATCCAAATCACCTTGAAAACGATACAACTTCCGAGTACGGACAAGATGCAAATGGGGCTAAGAGCCCTGAAGAATAACCAATGGCGTCCATAACCCTGCCTAGGCCAAGACGAAAGGTAACCCTGCTAACAACGTCGATCTCAAAACCTGATCAAACAAAAGGGGTGCCGACAAAGGGCAAAGGAAAAAGAGAGCGGCCAGTACTAAGGCCAGTACACGGCGAGTCTTAGAATTCGGAGGTCCTCACCTACATAGGTATGGTGGACTGGAGCGGCAGCGCAGCATGCACTAAACAACCTATAGATACTCGATTCAACTATCGGCTATCGGAGAGGGATAAGAAAGACCTATTCGGATCCATTCTAATACTAACACCAAACATACCCATCCTGGTATTCCCCTTCGAGACCAAACAAAGAAGTCAACCGAGGAACTCACACAGTTGGCAGTTTTATTCATTCCATTAAAGTTGCGGCAATTACTAGTCAGATATAGATAGCATGAGTCATCCTGATATTATAAACAGTGGGCAGTTTTAGTTAACCATTCCGTTGTAGTTGTAGTACTTACTAGTCAGATACATATAGCATGAGGCATCCCAAAACCCAGCAGTTGTTGGTACTTTTATTTAGCCATTCCGTTGTAGTAAAGCTGATTACTAGTCATTTTAAGGTCAAATTTATAGCACTACTTAAGTTATAGTTGTCTATGATCGAGATACTGTGCTCCAAGTCGTCCATAACCGCAGACATGGCTTTCAGAAAGTTTTACCCTGCAGGGGGCACAAATAGAAACACACTGAAAGGATCGTATGGGCACCTAGAGGGGGTGGGTGAATAGGTGCTACTTCAAATTTTCTTCTTTTTCAAATTAGGGTTTGACAATAAGGTAAATTCTCTAGATAATGCAACTAAGGTGAATTTACCTACATGACAAATATGCACTAGCTAACACAATACTAAGCAAGAACAAGTAATTAAAGTGCGGTAAAGGATAGAAGTAACCAAAGAGGTGGACGCGGAGACACAAGTATTTGTTTCCCGTAGTTCCTTCCTTTTGAGGGGAAGTATGTCTACGTTTGGACAGGGGGTGGTTTCAAACCACCAACGCCACGAGAGGCCTCCCTTGTTCTCCGATGAATCTCACCTCAACGGGATCGATCCACCTTCCACTATATCGGCAACCTTCAAGGTCGAAGCCGGCACCTTTACAAGTTTGGGGCACACATCCACAACTTAATTGGAGGCTCCAAAATACAGGCAAGCTGTCAAGACAATCAAAGACAAGCTTGTAAGAACCAAATCAAAGTTAGGGTTTCCAATGAAACACTAGAGCTTGGGGGCCCTCAAGTGAATGAGGGGGAAATGAAGATCTCTCTTGGTGAAGCTGTATATCAAGGCCTCCTCCTTCGATTCTCCAAAGATCAATGACTTTGGATGGTTGGATGGAGAGATCTTGTAGATTTGGTGGCTCTAATGGAGTTTGTGTTCTTGAGCAGCTCGAGCAGCTGGAGGAAGAATATAAGGGTCCCTTTTTATAGGCAGCTCCCTCACGAACTGTTTTCTGAACGTTGGAGAAAAGTCAGACCGGAGACTCCGGTCTACACCGGAGATTCCGACCAATCTCCGGACCAGCCTCCGGACCGCCCATCTGAATGACCCAGGCCATCCACGACCCAACACGACCGTAGACTCCGGTCTTCCAACACCGGCGACTCCGGACTGAGCCAACTCCGGAGACTCCGGGGTATCCTCCGGAGCGGGATCCGAACCCCCATACAAAATTTCCTAGCCCAGATACTGAAGTCACCACCGGAGACAGATCCAGAAACTCTGGACCACACCGGAAACTCCGGTCTTGGTAGACCGGAGACTCCGGTCTGGAGTTTCCAGAATTGTTTCACATGAGTAGGGAATTTTCCCAAATGTGAGGGTGCATTTCACTTATCATAATACCAACCTGGACAGTGATTATGACAATAAATGTCCTTTCAATCTCCCCCTTTTTGGTGTTCGATGACAACAAGTGATTTGCATGGAATAAAAATATATGGGGCTCCCACTAACTATGTGCAATAAGATAATTAAGTAAATCATGCAAGGTAGATAGTATCAACAATAAGACACATAAATCTCACATGAGTTACAATAGATAGTGCACACAAGGACATAGTCACACACATGAACAGCAAATAACACACATAAAGTTCAAAGTTCGAATATGGCAAATAAAAGCAGATAGTAGAAAATCCGAAGCCCCAAACCCATGCAAAACGATGAGAATGTCTTATCCCCCTTTGGCATAAACGAAACACCGAAAAAGGGAAAAGACCTAAGCTAGCGCCCCAATAACTCAGTAGTCATCGTCATCCTCGGCATCCTCATCCTCATCCTGGTCATCACCACCCTCATCATAGTCAACATCATCGTCTTCAGGGACAGTAGGCCCTTTGCCGTGAGGGCGAGAATAGGAGGTACCCTGGTACCCGAAACCGGAGGTGACATCAGCAAAGGTCTTCCAATCTACCAGGCTATCTTGTTGGGCATTCCATGCCCCAAACGAGAGGGTGTGGTCAGACTCAGTGGACTGCTGAGCACCATGCTCATTGTTGTATTCATCCTCACCTTCCTCATTATCCCCATCACCTTGTTCCTTGATCTCCTTGAGGAGCTTCTCAATGCGACGATTCCTTTGGTAGGATGCATGTTGCTGCTTACGGATATCAACGTTCATGCAACAAAGGGTCCTCTCCCAAAAGCTAGCCTTCTTGACCCGCTCATGCACATAGTCTCGAGTCATAGTAGGCATAGGGGCATTGGAGGCATTCTTCCTCCTAACTCTAGGTGGGGAGGGAGCCCTCTCAGTCTCAATCTCCTCATCATCCCCATAGAGACGCCTCGGAGCAGGCCCCATACGCCCCTTCTGCTGCAGTGAGACCATAGTGTGCTCAGTGAGGTGTGGTGGTATGCCGAGTGGAGAATCATGCTCCTGGGAGTTGATGAGCCTCATAACCAAGGGTGCATATGGAGGAGATTTCTTGTAAAGAATAGCATGGAACATCTCCTCGAAAATAAAATCCATCACATCAATAGGTGCAACATCTGCCTCTGGTCCAACATTGTAGATCCGGTGAGTGTGGTACAGAAGGTTAACAAGCCCACCCCTAATCGCATCATCATTCCCAGCACTTGGTGCAATGGTATGACGGAAAATCCTCCGCATAAGGTTGTAGAGATTCTTGAGTCCCTTGGACCCCCCATAACACCCTCATCATACAGAGGTGCCAGCTTCAACTTGTTCTCACCCAGAGCTGCAGAGTGCATACGCAGCCCAACGGGAGTGGATACGCCATGAAAGATCTCAAAGATGATGTTGGCAAAGTCATGGAATGTAGTTGTGCAGCGAGTGGTACCAGACATCCAAACCATGGTCCTGTCTTGATCAGACCCAAACACAACTGTGGCATAGAACTGTTGTACAAGGTGGACATTGTAGTCTTCACGCAGCTCCATCAAGTTATACAGTCCCAGCTTCTCACAGATCCACAAAGCATCATTGAAGTAGGGGCTGAGAGGCATTTGTTCAACACTCATGAATTTCTGAGGGCAGACAGGTGATTTGGTGAGCACACCATACACATCCTTCATGAACACAGCATGTTCCTTCCTCCAGAAACGATGGTCCTCACTTGTACGAGGCAACACATAGAAATCCGTCTTTCTCAGCTCATAGTACTCCTCTTTTGACATTTTGGCCAAGGACTGAAGGTTGTCATATTTGTCCTTCTTGGCACGGTCCTCTTGTTCAACCCTATCTTGGTCCCTCTTCAAATAAGCTGCATCACGGGCCTGCTGTTTCCGGTTGGACGGAGGCACGATAAACTGACCCTGAGCTTCATCATAGCGAGGATTGCCCCTTTGGGACTTGGCCTTGGTACGACGAGGACGACTAGAACCATCACCTGTGAACATTAGTGAGGGAGATAGCATGGGGATGAGTATATATGTCCCAACAATGCAGTACAAGAGCTTTGATGCAATTCTGGTCTGTTTTGATTCACCCACCACCGGAGTCTCCGCACCTCAGACCGGAGTCTCCGTCTCAGACCGGAGTCTCCGGTCCTAGGGACCGGAGTCTCCATCCTGGACCGGAGTCTCCATCCTGGACCGGAGTCTCCGGACCTATGTCCGGAATCTCCGGTCAGGAGGCTCAGGCATGAGCTTGGGAGATGCAGGTGGGGGTGAATCTAGTAGATCGGGCAATGCAACAAGGCTAAAGTACTAGATTGCACGCAAACAAGTGATTCCAATGGACAAATCAACACCAATCCTCAAAAACACATCTAGAGATGAACAGGACCGGAGTCTCCGGCCTGGACCGGAGTCTCCAGACTTATGTCCGGAATCTCCGGTCGGGAGGCTCAGGCATGAGCTTGGGAGATGCAGGTGGGGGTGAATCTAGTAGATCGGGCAATGCAACAAGGCTAAAGTACTAGAGTGCACGCAAACAAGTGATTCCAATGGACAAATCAACACCAATCCTCAAAAACACATCTAGAGATGAACCCTAGGAGAAAAAGTAGAGGAGAGGTACCATATCTATCCATGGGATCAATTCCTTCGGTGGGAATGACCCAATGGAGGATAAGGGAAGGTTGGCCGGCGGCACGGCGGATCCCGGGCGCTTCTTGACCTCCGGGGAGGAGTTTTGGAAGAGGAGGAGACGGGTTTGGAGGTAGGGGACGGGGTGAAGAATGAGGAACTGTTGTACCAGTTCACTCCGCCCCCTTACTTTAAGTGGCAGAAACCGTCTGGACCGGAGACTCCGGTCTACACCGGAGACTCCGGTGCATGTACACCGGAGACTCTGGTCCTCCTTGACCAAAAGCTCCAGGATGGGTGTTTGGGGACATATATGAGAGATAGATAGGTTTAAGATAGGGAAAGTCTTGGGTTGAGACATCAGACTGCGAAGAACCAACAAGAGCCATAGGAATTCGTAAAAATATTCAGAAAAACTCCAAGAGACTAAAATCAAGCGAATGACAAACATGAGTAAGCGCCAACCTCTCAAGTTTGAGAGGGCGGTGGCCTTGGCCACCCTATTTGAGTATACTCGGCTTGGCACCACGAAGATATATCTTGGGTCCATTACCGAAACTCATCATTAAGCTCACATATCACAAAATGATATTAAGAGGAATGATTTTGATTGCTTTGAGTATAATGGGGGGAGGGATGGTCCAATCAATTAGGACCGCACTCCCCCTATATCCATGCCTACACCTAAACCAAATATGGGTTGAAACATAGGTGAGAATGCAAGAAAATCAAGTTAAGCTCCTTGAATCTACGACATTTAGTTCATTCCTCAAATAGCAAAACCTTGCTTCATCAAGTGGCTTCGTGAAGATATCGGCAAGTTGATCTTTGGTTGACACATATGATAGATCAATATCACCTCGAGCAACATGATCTCTGATGAAGTGATGGTGAATCTCAATATGCTTTGTCCTTGTGTGATCCACCGGGTTGTAGGCAATCTTGATGGCACTTTAATTGTCACATAGAAGAGGCACTTTGTCACAATGGACACCGTATTCCTTTAAAGTTTTCCTCATCCATAGCAATTGGGTGCAAGCACTAGTAGATGCCACATACTCGGCTTCGGCGGTGGAGAGAGATATACAATTTTGCTTCTTAGAAGACCAACATACCAAGGACCTACCAAGGAATTGGCAAGCCCCGGATGTTGATTTTCTATCATCCTTATCACCATCCCAATCCGAATCCGTGTATCCACAAAGAGCAAATGTTGAGCCTCGAGGATACCAAATACCATAAAATAGGGTATGAACTAAATATCGAAAGATTTTCTTGACCGCCATTAAATGACTTTCTTTAGGAGCCACTTGAAATCTTGCACACACACCTACACTCAACACAACATCAGGTCTAGATGCACAAAGGTAAAGAAAAGAACCAATCATAGACCGGTATACCTTTTGATCCACATCTTTACCATTTGTATTTTGTTCTAGATGAGTCTTTGGAGCCATGGGAGTAGGAGCTCCATTTAAATCTTGCATTTTGAATCTCTTGAGCATATCTTGAGTATACTTGGCTTGATTGAAGAATGTCCCTCCTCTAACTTGCTTGATCTCAAAACTAAGAAATACTCTCAACTCCCCCATCAAGGACATCCGGAACGTACTAGACATAAGCTTTGAGAATTCATCATTAAAAACTTTGTTAGATGAGCCAAAGATAATATCATCAATATATATTTGGCATACAAAAATCTCCCCATTGACTTTCTTAGTAAAAAGAGTGGGATTGATTTCCCAACCTCAAACCCACGGTCAAACAATAACTCTCTAAGGTGCTCATACCATGTGCGTGGGGCTTGCTTGAGCCCATAGAGCGCCTTATCAAGTTTGTAGACATGGTTTGGGAAGTTGGGGTCCTCAAATCCCGGGGTTTCTTAACATATACCAACTCATTTAGCGGACCATAAAGAAATGCACTCTCTACATCCATTTTTTGCAACTTGAAGTTATGATGTGCCGCATAAGAAAGAAGGATACGGATGGACTCAAGGCGAGCCACGGGTGCATAAGTCTCTCCATAGTCAATGACTTCAATTTGAGAGTACCCTTGTGCAACCAATCTAGCCTTGTTCCTTACTATAATTCCATGCTCATCCTGCTTGTTCTTGAATATCCACTTTGTTCCAATAACATTGCGGCAATCCTTTAGCTTCTCAACTAACTTCCATACTTCTCTAAAAGTTGTTGAGCTCTTTGTGCATAGCTTCCAACCAATCCGAATCTTCAAGAGCTTCACAAACTTTCTTTGGCTCAATCATGGAGATGTGTGCTTGGTGTTCACTGAACCTCTTCAATTGTGCTCTCGTGGAAATGCCTTTCCTTAGGTCACCAACTACATTTTGTAGAGAGTGGTATCTTAACTCCAACATTGTTTCCTTTCTAGCTTCGCGACGAGCGTGGATCTCCGTGTTGTTTCTTGGGGGACCCTCTTCATCATTTTGGTCCTCATCTTGACCATCAACTTGACCTTGATCATCATTGGAATCATTCTCTTCATCTAGAGACAAATATTGACCTTCGTCTTGATCAAGTGCTATTATAGCATCAATTTGAGCTTGTCTCAAAGCAGTTTGTACGAATCTTCCTTGAGTAATTGCCTTGGCACCACTTGACATCCTGGAGAATGAATCAAGCTCCCCTTGACTATAGTTGTCACTATGATCATCATGTTGAGGGTCCACATCTTGTCTTTGGCTTGAGTCGTTGTCCTCCTCGATGGATGGAGCTTGTTGATGTTGTGAAGATGAAGGCTCCACCTGAGTGGAGCATAGTTCTTCTCGATCCGCCACAAGGGGTTCCTCAACGGGGCGGATATATCCCACACCCATTCTTCCTATGGCATCATGAGGCATTTCATCATCTGCATCACAAGCATCAACACGCCCCCTTGGGGACCATCATATTCTTCGAAGGTCACACTACAAGATTCTATGACTGCTCCGGAGAGCTTATCATATATTCTATAAGTGTGAGATTCGAGACCATAGCCAACAAAAATACCATCTAATGCTTTAGACTTGAACTTGGACAAACGAACACCTTTTATGAGATAGAAACACTTACAACCTAACACCCGGAAGTAAGATATGTTGGGCTTGTTACCGGTAAGTATTTCATATGGAGTCTTGTTGATTTCTTTGCGGAGGTAGAGCCGGTTCGAAGCATGGCAAGCGATGGAGATGGCTTCGGCCCAAAAGTTGTATGGAGATTTAAACTCCGCCAACATGGTCCTAGCCATCTCAATAAGAGTCCGGTTCTTCCTTTCGGCCACACCATTTTGTTGAGGGGTGTATGCAGCGGAATATTGATGTTTTATCCCCTCATCACTAAGGAAATCATTCAAGGTGTAGTTCTTGAACTCGATGCCGTTGTCGCTTCTTATAATCAACACAGGAACATTGTATTGCCGTTGAACCAAGTTGATGAAGTCGATGAAGGTCTTTTGGGTCTCACTCTTCAACTTGAAGAAATAAACCCAAGAGTATCTTGAAAAGTCATCAACAATCACCAAGCAATATTTCTTCCCACCAAGACTTGCATGAGATGGAGGACCAAAGAGGTCCACATGGAGGAGATACAAGTTCTTGGTTGACTTGATTCGATTCTTAGGCTTGTGATGCGCATCATGCATATTCCCTAGAACACATGCCCTGCAAACACGATCTTTGGCAAAGGAAACATTTCATTTTAGTCCAACAATATGGCTCTCCTTGTGAAGACTTTGCAAAGTTCTCATATTGACATGGGCTAGTCGGCGATGCCATAACCAACCCACATCAGCCTTTCCGAATAAGCACATCGCACTTGTAGTGGCTTGCCCCGAAAAGTCCACCACATACAAGTCATGTTCGACGTACCCAACGAAAGCGACCTTGAGGGACTTTCTCCACATGAGGACCACAATATCATTATCTATAAAGATGGCAAAGCCCATATTTCCAAGAGCATAGACTGAAAGTAAATTGTAACCAAGGGTCTCAACAAGCATGACGTTCACGAGTGTAATGTCGTGAGCAACCACTACCTTGCCAAAACCCATTACCTTAGACTTTGACTTGTTGGCATATGTAACAGATATTTGATCATCATTTGGCCTAAGATCTTGGACAATAGAAGATCTTCCGGTCATATGACTTGTGCAACCACTATCAAGCACCCACTTTGACCCTCCGGAAGCATATGTCTACAAAATATCAAGCTAATTTTTAGGTACCCATTTTTCAATGGGTCCTCTTTTGTTAGCAACAAGGGTCTTGGGAACCCAAATAGACCAAGCAATATAACCATCATATGGGCCAACATATTGTGCATACACATCACCATAATAAACACGCATTAGAACATAGTGAGGGTTATCACTTCCCGCAAAGTCATCATGAGACATAGTTTTACCACTAGTGGTCTTACTATCCACAATGGCCTTGTTGGTCTCTTGTGTGGGTTTGGCCTTCTTGTTGTTGTTGTTGTTGTTGTTGTTGTTGTTGTTGTTCTTCTTCTTCTTCTTCTTAGTTTTGGAGACAAAACCAATGCCCCCTTTATCACCACTAGGCCTTTGCTTACTCAAAAGATCATCAATGGACTTGTTGCCTTCTAGAAATGTGGCCTTGGCTAGCTCTCCCTTCAACCTAGCATTTTCTTCAAGAATAGTTGTACTACTAGATGCAATGAAGTTACTAGGTGAATGAATATTGGTCAATTGAGTTTGAAGCGTTTCATGGGACTTTGTGAGTGACAAGAGTCACTTTCCAAAGCCTTGTGAGCCTTCTTAAGCAAACTAAAGTCCTTGGCAAGTTTTTCATGAACCACACCAAACTCAATCTTGTCCTTTTAGCCCTTTTGTATTTAGCAATAGCATGATCACGCTCTTTGATGATTTTATTAACAATAATGTCATTGGCCTCATCAAGGCCTTCAAGTTTTAATTCAAGTGACATCCTAGTTTCTTATTCTTCTTCTAGAGCATTGTTTAAAGCCTCTAGCTCAATCATGTGTTCATGCCCATGTTTACATCTTACATCTAGGAGCTCTTGTGTGTGGGAAAGTTGATCTAAGATGTTACCAAAATGTATCTTAGCATACCCTTGTAGGCTAGTCATAAACTCATCGAAAGAAATTAATTCCCTTTTAACATCAAGAGACATCACATCATCAATTTCATCATTAGCTAAAGGAGTGGAGTGAGATGATGAGGATACCTCCGTTCCTCTTGCCATAAGGCAAGTGACGTTCTTGACGGGAGAATTCTCATTTGGAGAATCAAAGAGTGAGAATGTCGGAGTATAAGTAGTGGCTAGAGCCGCCACACCATTAGAAGTTTCCTCTTCCTCATCTTCATTGTCGGAGGAGTATTCTTCATGAGTGATCAAGACAATTTCTCCCGACTTCTTGTTGATGGGATTCTTCTTGATGAAGGGTTTCTTGTAAGGTGTTTTGAGAGTATTATTCAACATAAGCTTACCCCCATGATCTTCTCTCTTCTCATAGGGGCAACTTGCCACAAAGTGATAGCGGTCACCACAATTGAAGCAAGTTCTCAATCTAGTAGTATTTTCTCTTTTCCCATTTGGGTTGCTTCTTCGTTGCATTTCCATCTTGGCCTTGGCGGGATTCTTCCAAAAGTTCTTTGCATAGAATGCCATATATTGACTATGAGCAATCTTGACTTCATCGGGGAGGTCCATGGAGAGGCCTTCATCACTATCATCTTCATCCCCATGGTCCACAACTTTGGCCTTCAAAGCAACATTGACAATGTTGCTCATACCAAGGGAACGAGCACGGGCATCTTTGGCATTCTTGGCGGCAACTTTGAAAGCGGACATCTCTTGCATAACTTCATTGGAGGTCATGAGATGGTAGTTGTGTCTTCCTTGAAGGCTCTTCAAGTCGATGGGCTCAAAGGGCATGAGTGCACTCACATATTTCCTTTTTATCCATGCATCATCCACATGTGAGGCACCCATGTTTCTAAAAGTGGTGGCGGTGGTCTTGAGCCTTCGGTACATGTCCTCATGATCTTCACCTTCCATCATGTAGAATCCGTCGGCTTCATTGCTTAGAGAATCATACTGGTTCCTCCTCATACTCTCATTTCCAACAAACAATACAGTGAGGGCATCCCAAGCTTCCTTGGCAATGCTAAAGTGCTCAACGTGTGGATAATCCTTTGTACCCAATCCTTATTGAATCATATGCACGGCAGTGGCATTGAGTTGACTATTGACAACCTCTCTTCTTGTCAAGTTGTTTGGATCCCCAATAAAGAGTCCATGCTCGATGATGTTCCATAGTTCAATGCAAGAGCTGCGCATATGAGTTATCATTAGTGATTGCCATTGAGCAAAAGTAGCAGATTCTTCAAGCTTAGGTGGGTCACCTCTATTGTAAACATGAGGGTGAGGGATTGGAGGGTCGGGAGAGTACCATGAATCACGGTGCTCACCCTTCCCCCCATCATTTTGTGTGGAGGAATTAGTGTTGCCTTGTTTACCCATTACCATCATATCCTCGGGGGATACCGGAGTATTCCCTTTAGGTAAAACGGATGGAGGATCCTCTTGAGGAGAGGGGGATGATGAGCCATCTTTGTCTTTAAGAAGTTTCTCAAGCATCTTCTTGACTTCATTGACCAAGGAAGAGCTTAATCTTGTTTCCAAGTTTTTGAGATCTTCCATGGTTACCGTGGTAGGCTCACCATCACCATCCCCTTCGCGGCTACCCATATTCTCTTAGGCGGTAAAGCCCAATTAAAGAGCCAAGGCTCTGATACCAATTGAAAGGATCGTATGGGAACCTAGAGGGGGTGGGTGAATAGGTGCTACTTCAAATTTTCTTCCTTTTCAAATTAGGGTTTTACAATAAGGTAAATTCTCTAGATAATGCAACTAAGGTGAATTTACCTATATGACAAATATGCACTAGCTAACACAATACTAAGCAAGAACAAGTAAGTAAAGTGCGGTAAAGGATAGAAGTAACCAAAGAGGTGGACGCGGAGACACAAGGATTTGTTTCCCGTAGTTCCTTCCTTTTGAGGGGAAGTACGTCTACGTTTGGAGAGGGGGTGGTTTAAAACCACCAACGCCACGAGAGGCCTCCCTTGTTCTCCGATGAATCTCACCCCAACGGGATCGATCCACCTTCCACTATATCGGCAACCTTCAAGGTGGAAGCCGGCACCTTTACAAGTTTGGGGTACACATCCACAACTTAATTGGAGGCTCCCAAATACAGGCAAGCTGTCAAGACAATCAAAGACAAGCTTGTAAGAACCAAATCAAAGTTAGGGTTTCCAATGAAACACTAGAGCTTGGGGGCCCTCAAGTGAATGAGGGGGAAATGAAGATCTCTCTTGGTGAAGCTGTAGATCAAGGCCTCCTCCTTCGATTCTCTAAAGATCAATGACTTTGGATGGTTGGATGGAGAGATCTTGTAGATTTGGTGGCTCTAATGGAGTTTGTGTTCTTGAACAGCTCGAGCAGCTAGAGGAAGAAGGTAAGGGTCCCTTTTTATAGGTAGCTCCCTCCACGAACCATTTTCTGACCATTGGAGAAAAGTCAGGCCGGAGACTCTGGTCTGTAGACCAGAGACACCGGTCTACACCGGAGATTCCGGCCAATCTCCGGACCAGCCTCCGGACCGCCCATCTGAATGACCCAGGCCATCCACGACCCAACACGACCAGAGACTCCGGTCTTCTAACACCGGAGACTCCGGACTGAGCCAACTCCAGAGACTCCGGGGTATCCTCCGGAGCAGGCTCCGGACCCCCATACAGAATGTCCCAGCCCAGATCCTGAAGTCACCACCGGAGACAGATCTGGAAACTCCGGACCACACCGGAGACTCCGGTCTTGGTAGACCGGAGACTCCGGTCTGGAGTTTCCAGAATTGTGTCACATGAGTAGGGACTTTTCCCAAATGTGAGGGTGCATTTCAATTATCATAATACCATCCTGTGGACAGTGACAAACTATAAAATAATCTACTTGGTGTTAACGGACACCAAAAGTGATTATGACAATAAATGCCCTTTCACACACACACGATCAACCTCAGAAAAAACAAATAAAAACCCAACGAGGCATCACGACAAAGAAATCGCAAGATTCATATAATATTTCAGGGGGGCACCCCACCAAGCTACCCGCTACGAACTTGGCCGGCTCCGAGAAGGACCCAGAGGTTTGTGACGACGGATGTAAACGACTGGGAACCCAAAAGTGTGACTGGGTTTGTCGATACCGCAAAAACGTGGAACGGGGTTCCAAAACAGTATAGGCGCTCGACGCGCAATAGTAAATAAAAAAGTAAAGCATGGCATAATCATGGCATAAGTACATGATAGTAATAAAGTCCCAAACTACTTTGTGGCCCCAAGAAATAAGATATGACTCAAGCTCATGCTAAGGGGATTCATGGTCCCATATGCGGATAGTGCGAATACTCAAGGAACAGGTATCAAGTACTCGGGGTCCTAGGGGACACAAGTGGACGGTTAAAAACCAAATAACGTCTATTGCCCACATGTGCCTCTGCATTATTTACCTACTTCAATTTTAGTTATTAAACTATAATTAAAGCCATGATCATCTCCAACATAAAGCATGAGATATTTCTCCAACAACTATGGTACTTGACGACATCAAAATCAACACCTGAGCAAGCAACTGCGACTCGCAAGGCCGACTATCTACCAAACAACAGGTAATAGGATGTGTCCATGGTAATATACGGGTTGCAGGAAAGTATAAAGGGTATAAAATCTTTAACATCGCAACACACATATCAATAGATCAATAGGAGGAAGTAAAGACTAGAAATGTAAAATAGGTAGAAAGGGGGGGAATGCTCGCCTGAAAACATTGCCAAATGTTCATCCGAAGATCGGGTCGACACTCACATCAACTCATCGGCCTAATCCATGAAGAAGCAATGCACTAGAAAAAACACCGGATGCACTATTTAATACTACGACAGAAGATCGGGCATGATGTATGACATGGCAAGATGCAATTAGGACATATTAAGTGGAACCGGGGTCCCGACAATTACTTAGATGGTTCAAGTTGTTTATATGCCCCGCAATTTAAATGTTGTCTTATCAAGGCAAAATATTTCACCGGTTCGATGCACAAATTTAAATGGGACCAATATTAGACTAGATTCGCCCGCATATGGTCTCCATATTTAATTATGAGGTGAATCGGCATAATGCCCCGAAAACCACATAATATGTGCAAGCATGAAAATTTAAATGCAACAAGGTATATATTATATTCATCAAAAATAGGGGTCTTAAAGAAAGGGTCACACATGGAGGTATCGACGATCTTGGGGTTCGCCGAGGGTTCGGGATCGGGCTCACCGGGATCGGTCTTCGGAGTCCAAGGGAAGAAATTGGTGTCCATCTTGGAGGTCTTGAGGTTATGGCATCAATGGTCGGTGAACTTGGTTCATCTCCGATGATTCATTAGGTTCGTCGGATCTCGTGTCGACCTTGACGATCTTTTCGGTGGACTTCAAAGAGGGTTCACAAGAAGTGGCGAGGGTTCTCGGATGAAGGACACCCATATTGTTATAGTCATTAGCCGAAACAAAACAGATCAAGGTGGTATGACAGAGTGCAATGGCAAGTCACACAACCTGCAGGAACAAGGCCACATTCCATCAGGGGCATGTGGTGGATTAGGTGCACGCTCAAAACACTAAGAACATACGTACATGGCCAAAATCAACATGGAGATTTCCCTGCAAGCAAATATCGAGGCAGAGAAACCGCATCATGGGCCTGCTCACAAGCTTGAGGACAGGGAGCTGGGCGAAGGAGAGCTGGCCAAGGCGGCGAACAGATGGCGACGGGAAGCGGGCGGAGCCTCGCGGGGCCGAGGGCTCGGTCGGTAGGGGCTTGCTGGACAGAGCAGAGGAGGGCCCGGCCTCGAGGTCGGCTTTGTAGGGTAGGTGATTGCGAGCAGAGGCAGGAAGTGGCCAAAGTCGGTGGCTCGCTGGCGCCGGTGAGGTGCCTGACGGGGCGGAGTACGCGAGGGCATAGAGGTGGGGCCGCACGGTGTTGAGAGCCCGGCGGCTAAGGACGAGACAACGGTGATGGCGGACAATGATGGGCGCACGCAGACGCGACCCTGCAGGCGAGGAGGAGCGGCAAGAGGGGGCCCGCAGGGCGGCGGTGGATGGCGGCGGCAGCCTGGGGAAGGAGAGAGAGAGGAGCTCGAGACGAGGGGGCGCGAGGGAGATAGGAGCGTTGGTTGGGGTGGGGCCACGAGCGGGGACGCGTCGCGTGGGGATCAGGTCAATGGGGCGGGCCGGGTTCCAATCGGGTGGGGTTCATGTGCGGGTTCGGTTCCAGGTTGGTTGGTTCCTGGGCGTGTCGGTGTGTGTGAGGCACAGTGTGCATGCGGGACATGGGAGGTTTGCGGGCGACGCCACGCTGTGTGGTCGCGTGCTGGCACGTTGCCAGCTGCGGCGGCGGGGATAGGATTAGGTAGGGTCGGGTGAGGAGATTTAGGGTTAGGGTTTCCAAGATTAGGGTTTAGGAATAGAGGTGTGGTAGGTGGTTGCGGGCTGGGCTTTTGGGCCTGGCCTACGGCTGCCTCCCCCAAAAAATATTTTTATTTTATATATGTATGTTTTATATTAAAGACTTTTTGTAAATGATTTTTAGAAAAAACAAAATATCCGGAAAAGACCTAGATTTCAATTTTAAATAGAGGGGGGGATAATTAGAAAACAACATAGGCTTTTGGGAAATAGTTTTAGGCAAACACATGCATGATGATGTCATGATGATGCGCAACATACAAACAACCGCGATTTTCTCGTAGTGGTTTTAACAGTGGTGCTACAATTCGACACCACTAACAATGGATCTCGCCCTCGAGATCCGCCTCATGGTACGGGGAAAAGGACGACGATCAGAATCTTCTCGCTTCATGTAGATCCTTGCAACACCCCTAACAAAGATTCATTCTCCATCTTGAAATCGGCGACACCACCAACAAGGGTCGTCTCTCACATTTGTCAAGAGGACACTCCGGAGAAACAAAGACGAAGGTAAAGGTCTCAAAAGGGTAAGGCTACCTCTAACTTCCATGGAAGGAGTATAATTGCATCGATCCACCATTCAATGTACAACATCGAATGATAAGATTAGTCGGATGGTGATCAGTCCATCGCGCACCCAAAGCATTACTCTGCACATAAATAGGGGAGTTATGCAACCAACTCTCAGAATCGGACTGAAGATCTTGACAAACGATGTTTGCAAACAAAGGAGTGATCCATGCTCTTCATCGGATCTGACATAGATGAAGACGTCGTCGCCTTGGGAACACCGAAGGATACAAAGAAAAAATTTAGTGAATTGTGGTCCATTGAAAGGTACAACCGATGAAAGATTCCTCAGGTAGCGTGAAGGTCGGATGTCGAAGCACCGTTACAATAGGAGGAAGTGAAACCCTAAAGGTACGACAGAAACCCAACCATGAGAATTTCTGGACTCGAAGAAGAGATAAGGGGATAGATTCAAAACACGCGAAGGTAAGAGGAGAAGAGCAGAGGGGTAGGAAGTAAAAGTAGACCTAATCAGATCTATCCAACCGATTTTCCAAAATAGTTTTGACACTCTACATCGGCTGTTAGCTAGGTCATCTGACAGGCTGGACCAGTGGGGTATCATAACTGTTGAGCTCTGATACCACTCTGTAACACCCTCAGATCGGCCCTATGCAAGTTTTAGCGATTCCCACCAAACCCGCATAGAAACGATACAAAGGTGCCCACCAGGCACTTTAGTGCGGGTGGCAAACGAAGTAATACCGTTACACATTAGTCCACGATGGAACCCACAGAACAGATATATACAACAACGACTCCATGAGTCAAGAATACATATATACAGTACAAAGATCCAAATCACCTTGAAAACGATACAGCGTCCGAGTACGGACAAGATGCAAATGGGGCTAAGAACCCTGAAGAATAACCAATGGCGTCCATAACCCTGCCTAGGCCAAGCCGGAAGGGTAACCCTGCTAACAACGTCGATCTCAAAACCTGCTCAAACAAAAGGGGTGCCGACAAAGGGCAAAGGAAAAAGACAGTGGTCAGTACTGAGGCCAGTACACGTCGAGTCTTAGAATTCGGCGGTCCTCGCCTACATAGGTATGGTGGACTGGAGCGGCAGCGCAGCATGCACTAAACAACCTATAGAGACTCGATTCAACTATTAACTATCGGAGAGGGATAAGAAAGACCTATTCGGATCCATCCTGATACTAACATCAAACATACCCATCCTGGTATTCCCCTTCGATACTAAACGAAGAAGTCAACCGAGGAACTCACACAGTTGGCAGTTTTATTCATTCCATTATAGTTGCAGAATTACTAGTCAGATATAGATAGCATGAGTCATCCTGATATTATAAACAGTGGGCAGTTTTAGTTAACCATTCCATTGTAGTTGTATTACTTACTAGTCAGATACATATAGCATGAGGCATCCCAAAACCCAGCAGTTGTTGGTACTTTTATTTAGCCATTCCGTTGTAGTAAAGCTGATTACTACTCATTTTAAGGTCAAATTCATAGCACTACTTTAGTTATAGTTGTCTATGATCGAGATACTGTGATCCAAGTTGTCCGTAACCGCGGACACGGCTTTCAGAAAGTTTTACCCTGCAGGGGGCACAAATAGAAACATACGCACGATCAACCTCGGGAAAACCAAATAAAAACCCAACGAGGCATCACGGCAAAGAAATGACAAGATTCATATAATATTTCAGGGGCCACCCCACCAAGCTACCCGCTACGAAGTTGGCCTGCTCCGAGACGGACCTAGAGGTTTCTGACGATGGCTGTAAACGACTAGGAACCCGAAAGTGTGACTAGGCTTGTCGATACCGCAAAAACGTGGCACGGGGTTCCAAAACAGTACAGGCGCTCCACGCGCAATAGTAAATAAAACAGTAAAGCATGGCATAATCATGGCATAAGTACAGGATACTAATAAAGCCCCAAACTACTTTGTGGCCCCAAGAAATAATATAAGACTCAAGCTCATGCTAAGGGGATTCATGGTCCCACATGCGGATAGTACGAATATTCAAGGAACAGGTATCAAGTACTAGGGGTCCTACGGGACACAAGTGGACGGTTAAAAACCAAATAACGTCTATTGACCACCTGTGCCTCTGCATTATTTACCTGCTTCAATTTTAGTTATTAAACTATAATTAAATCCATGATCATCTCCAACGTAAAGCATGAGATATTTCTCCAACAACCGTGGTACTTGACGACATCAAAATCAACACCTGAGCAAGCAACTGCGACTCGCAAGGCCGACTATCTACCAAATAACAGGTAATAGGATGTGTCCATGGTAATATACGGGCTACAAGAAAGTCTAAAGGGTACAAAATCTATAGCATCGCAACACAAATAGCAATAGATCAATAGGAGGAAGTAAAGACTAGAAATGTAAAATAGGTAGAAAGGGGGAAAATTCTCGCCTGAAAACATTGCCGAAGGTTCACCCGAAGATCGGGTCGACACTCACATCAACTCATCGGCCTAATTCGTGAAGAAGCAAAGCACTAGAAGAAACACCGGATGCACTATTTAATACTACGGCAGAAGATCGGGCATGATGCATGCATGATGTATGACATGACAAGATGCAATTAGGCCATATTAAGTGGAACCGGTGTCCCGACAATTACTTAGATGGTTCAAGTTGTTTATATGCCCCGCAATTTAAATGTTGTCTTATCAAGGCAAAATATTTCACCGATTCGATGCACAAATTTAAATGGGACCAATATTAGACTAGATTCGCCCGCATATGGTCTCCATATTTAATTATGAGATGAATCGGCATAATGCCCCGAAAACCACATGATATGTGCAAGCATGACAATTTAAATGCAACAAGGTATATATTATATTCATCAAAAATAAGGGTCTTGAAGAAAGGGTCACACATGGTGGTATCGACGATCTTGAGGTTCGCCAAGGGTTCGTGATCAGGCTCACCGAGATCGGTCTTCGAAGTCCAAGGGAAGAAATTGGTGTCCATCTTGGAGGTCTTGAGGTTCCGGCATCAATGATCGATGAACTTGGTTCATCTCCGATGATTCATTAGGTTCATCGGATCCCGTGTCAACCTTGATGATCTTGTCGGTCGACTTCAAAGAGGGTTCACAAGAAGTGGCGATGGTTCTTGGCTGAAGGACACCCATATTGTTATAGCCATCAGCCGGAACAAAACAGATCAAGGTGGTATGACAAAGTGCAACAGCAAGTCACACAACCTGCAGGAACAAGGCCACATTCCATCAGGGGCATGTGGTGGATTAGGTGCACGCTCGAAATGCTAAGAACATATGTACATGGCCAAAATCAACAGGGAGATTTCCCTGCAAACAAACATCAAGGCAGAGAAACCGCATCATGGGCCCGCTCACGAGCTCGAGGACGGGGAGCCAGGCGAAGGAGAGCTGGCCAAGGCAGCGAACAGATGGTGACGGGAAGCGGGCAGAGCCTCGTGGGGCCGAGGGCTCGATCGGTGGGGGCTTGCCGGACAGAGCAGAGGAGGGCCCGGCCTCGAGGTCGGCTCTGTATGGGAGGTGATGGCGAGCAGAGACAGGAAGCGGCCAGAGTTGGTGGCTCGCTGGTTCCGGTGAGGTGCCCGGCGGAGCGGAGGACACGAGGCCACAGAGGCGGGGCCGCACGGTGTCGAGAGCCCGCGGCTGAGGACGAGAGGGCGGCGATGGCAGATGCTGATGGGCGCAGGCAAAGGTGACCCTACAGGCGAGGAGGAGCGGCAAGAGGGGGCCCGCGGGGCGGCGGTGGATGGCGGCGGCAACCTGGGGAAGGAGAGAGAGGAGCTCGAGACGAGGGGCGCGAGATAGAGAGGAGCGTCGGGTGGGGTGGGGCCGCGAGCGGGGACGCGTCGCATGGGGATTGGGTCGATGGGGCGGGCCGGGTTCCGATCGGGTGGGGTTCATGTGAGGGTTCGGTTCTAGGTTGGTTGGTTCCTCGGCGTGTCGGTGTGTGTGAGGCACAGTGTGCGTGCGGAACAAGGGAGGTTTGCGGGCGACGCCGCGCTATGAGGTCGCGTGCTGGCGCGTTGCAAGCTGCGGTGGCGGTGATAGGATTAGGTAGGGCTGGGTGAGGAGATTTAGGGTTAGGGTTTCCAAGATTAGGGTTTAGGAATAGAGGTCTGGTAGGTGGTTGCGGGCTGGGCTTTTGGGCCTGGCCTGTGGCTGCTTCCCTGAAAAATATTTTTATTTTATATTTGTATGTTTTATTTTAAAGCGTTTTTGTAAATGATTTTTAGACAAAACAAAATATCTGGAAAAGACCGATATTTCAATTTGAAATAGAGGGGGATAATTAGAAAACAACATAGGCTTTTGGGAAATAGTTTTAGGCAAACACATGCATGATGATGTCATGATAATGCGCAACATACAAACAACCGCGATTTTCTAATAGTGATTTTAACCGGGGTGCTACACACTCACTTCATAATAATCATCAAAAAGCAATTAACCGGAACCTCAAGAACACGGTTAGATCACAAGTGGGATTATCATCATCACCAAAATAGCAAGAGAAAATATAGTCCTTTCATCTTGCATATGGCATCTATCCAAGATGGCCAATATTTGTGAAGACTATCTCAAACCCGATGCTCCCCAAGCATGCTTAGTTTGCCAAGGAATAAGAAGCTTTTAGGAAGAATGTGGAGCGAGCATTTGGTATGCTCCAATAGAGGTTTGCAGTTGTCTGGTTCCCTACTATGATCCGATTGAAAGATTAGATGCGGGAAATAATGATGAAATGTTGTGTGACCTTGCACAACATGACCATTGAGGATGAGAGGAAGGACCCAATGAATTTGGTTGAGCAAATCGAGCCATACTACAGACAGAGACCTCTTGTAGAGCCTGATCACTAGGTGGCCGCCAACCTGGGCTGCCTTGATTGCCATGCGTTAGGATATCTGAGACCCGGTAATGCATCAACAGCTGTTGATCTGGTTAAGCACATATGTATACACAGGGGCAACATGTAGATGTCGAGCATGAACTAGCCGAACTAGGCCGAACTATTTTGTATTTTCAGTCTATACCAAACTATGTTTAATTTCATGCCGAACTATGTTTAAATTCATGTTGAACTATGCCGAACATTGCTATGTGATATTATGCCTAACTACACCAAAATCTGGTCGAATTTGAGCCGGATTTGGGCAGAAACTCGTCGTTTTTTGCTTCGCCTAGGAACTTGGCCTGGGAACACAGGTGGGAAATTAGGCGTTCCCAGGCCAAAAGTTACATCTGTTCGACGTTAAATAGCGCCAGATTTCGGCCTGAAAACGCCCAACGAGTGGAGGTGCTCTCATGGCAAATATTGTGAGAGGGTGAGAGAACAAAGAACGCCATAACCTAGCGAGAAAATATGAAGAGGGAGAGGTGGCTTCGATCTAGATTTCTGAGTTCTAAGTATTCTGTGTTCAAGCTTGTGCTTGAAGGATCAATCGTGCTTGGATTGAATCTAAACTAGGTGAGCTTGTTTTTTACTTTAATTACTTTGGTCTAGTTAGCTGGTTTGAGATTTAGGTCATTGTAGGAAGCGGTTTAGTTAGTTCGAACTGTTGTAGTTTCAGCACAATGCCGCTTTGGTAGGAGAACTGTTTAAACAGGAAACATTGTTAAATTTAGATGAAATTTGATATGTATGTTGGGAATATATATGTCTACTTGTCTAACAAGTTTGTTGCTAATTGGATTTGTGGTTGAAGAGCAGTGAGCTAATTACTAAAGAAGACAAACTGTGATATCTATACTTTGTTGTAATCTTGCTTCTTCTTGTTGTTGTTACCGGTTGGAAACATGCTGAGTGTCTTATATATCTCTATATGTTATAGAGAAGACTCTATCCCAAGTTTCTCATACTGGAACTTGCGTGGACCGGTTGGTTCACAATAGTGGTTTTTTCCTCCTCAAGTTGAAGAGGTTTTTCCGTGTAAATACTTGTATCACTTGTGTATGTGCTCGATATTTTATTCTAATGCATATCAGTTGATTGAAAATATCCTCAAAGTTTATTGCAAGTTGTGGGGTTGTGTATCTCCCCGAACAAAGTGGTATCTGAGCCAAATTTCAATTTGTATTTTATTTTGGAGCAAAGTTTGTTTTGGATTGAGGGCATCTGCTTATGGTGAAGGATGGAAGTGAATACAAACCGAATGATATCATTCAATGGTACACATTATCATGCTTGGAAGAGCAATATGAAGGACTTATATATATGTGAAATAATACTGGAAGTCGACATTCTCCACTGAGATACCCTATGATATGAAGCAATATCAGTGAGTACTTCATCTCCAACCTTGTGTGTTCATCCGACAATGGTTGTATGCTAATGCTTTGAACCATATCATTGATGAGACATATGAACACATCTTATAGCAAAACTTGGAGAAGTTATATGCCCACAAAAAGGTACCAACAAGATATTCTTGATCAATAAATTGATGGTTTGAGGTATAGGGAGAACACTCCAATTGCAGATCATATGAAGGAATTTCAGGGAATTATAAATTAGCTACTTTCAATGGGAATCATGTTGAAAGATGAAGTGAGAGTCTTTATTCTACTTCGGTCATTACCAGACACTTTGGATACCTTCAAAGTCACTATGTGCAATTCTGCACCTAATGGAGCTGTCGCTTGGAACCTTGTGAAGATCAAGGTACTAAATAAAGGGTCTAGAGAAACTGCTGATAAGGACAGTTCTTTGTCATATTCAGAAATGTTAGTGACCGAGTCACATGGAAGAAGCAAGAGTAGATGTCCGAGTAAGGAAGGATAAATAAGTATGAGCATTTTAAAATACGGTAACAAGTATGCTGATTATTTGTGATATAACTGCCATGACAAGGTCCACATCAAGTGGCATTATAAACAATGGAAGAAAGGCAAAAAGAAGAAGAAAAGTTTAAAAACAATAGACAGTGATAGTGGCAGTGAGGGGAACCGGATTACTGCGGTTGAGGATATTATGTTTCTCATGCATGAAAAACATGATGAAAGCGTTGGTTCCACTTTTGAGGACAATATCACTATAATTTTTTATGGTACCATTAGTATTACATATGGTGATGATATAACTTGGATTGTGGACAACTGTGGTCATACATGCTACATCTTGTAGAGAGCTCTTCATACATAGCAGTTGAATTTGGTGTTGTCAAGATGAGAAACAATGATAGAGTACAAATCATTGGAAGATGATATGTGTAGTTGGAGATGCAAAATGGTACGCCACTAGTCCTAAAATCGGCGAGGCATGTTGAGACCGTTCGGATCAACATTATCTCGTTGGAATTGCTTGATGGAGATAGGTACTTGAGCAGATTTGAAAATGCAAAGTATAAGTTCGCCAAAAAAATCTGATGGTTGCCAAAGGTAACATAGTTTCAGTTTTCTATCATGTACTGCTCCTTGTGTGAATGCTAAGTAATATTTTCCATTCTTTTGTGCAGGCCATATAGCATCACATTGTTTATTAAATTTTGCACAAGTATCAAGGTAACATGTATGTACTTGATTTATCTCATATTTTTCTAAAACTTTGAATACATTTTTTTCAAATATTAGAAAAATCAAGTCCACTTAAACCCCGGTTCCCCTGGCTATTTTTGTTGTGGGTATAAATATTTACCTCCAGTGACTTATGGTGTATTATCTTATAAAGAAAGATATAAAGCAATGTTTAAATTTTAAGACCAAAACTTTATGGTGAGATGGAATGGGGGCGGGGGAGGGTCACCTTGTAGCCTGGTGTTGTGAGAAGCAAAGGGTTGAATGTTTACCAAGTTTCTGCAAACGATTTGAGAAGGCCTTATAAGCTATTTACACCAAGTTTCTAAATATTTGTATCCAATCGTTTCTGCATTCCTTCTATAACTTATCAAATTATTGATATCTAGAGTTATGACACATCGAGTTTCAAATTTCAACATTGAATGTAAAATCGGTATTGCAAATTGCAATGCAGATTGTCACTATAGTAGATATATAGATACATGTAATGTCGAATACTACTTAGGATCAAGAGAAATACTTATTTTATTATAATTGTTGGCACCGTCAAGACATCGAGAAAGTAGGGGTATCAGCCAAAAAAAAGTATATGCATGTTTTTTTTTAGGGGTGTATCAGGGAGTGCTAGAAGGGAGCCAGCAGGCCGATAGTATATCATGGTTAACTGAAACAGGCCGGGCCTCGAAAAACCCACTGCCTTGAATCTTTCCCGTGGCATACAAGAAAGGCCCATATTTGTGGGATGCAAATTAGGAAAGCTCTGGATCATCCAAATGTAGCCCAGCGGACCGTCTGATCTTGAGATGGAAGATAGAGACGTCCCCGTAGGTCGGTCCCTCGTGTTTCGGGCAAACCCCCTGGACCTGACACGTCCCGGCGACGTGTGCCACGACTCACAACAATCGCGCGCTCTAGTAGTTCTCCTTCACGTGTCGATCCGATCATGCGCCAGAACACTTCTTTTACAGCTACTCCGTCCGTGTGCGCGTCTCGTCGTGATAGCATAGCACCGGTCTCTGTCTGAAGTTCTGAACGATATGGCGGACGACAACCACAACGGCGGCAGCCACGCAGAGGCACCGCCGGCGGCGAAGGGCAGCGCGACCATATCCCTCACCATCGTCCTCCTCGTGCTGCTCGTGGCCTCCGTTGCCGCGTTCCTGATGTCGTCGCCGCCGGGCGGCAAGACACCGGTGGAGGGACCAGGCGTGGGGCCGGGTGGCAGCCGCTCCGGCGCCGAGCCGTTGGAACACGCCGTTGGCCATGGCATCCCCGGGTTCAACAGCCGGCTGGACGCGTTCCGCGCGTGGGCGAAGCTGACGTGGATGAAGCTTCAGCGGCCGCGCTCCGACTCGGACGAGCCTCGGTATGTATGTTCAAGACTGATCGTTCGTTGGATGATGCGAGTCGAGACAGCCATTTTATACTTCGTAACTGACAAACTAGTACTCGTGTTTTTTGTGGGAAAAAGGTATGATGGCGGTGGAATCGCCGGCTCAGCAGCCGAGGCGGCCAAGAAGACCATGGAGATGGGCAAAGAGACGGCGGAGCGGGCCGGGGAGGCCGTGGCGGGTGCGGCGGAGGGTGCCGTGGGGATGGCCAAGGACACGGTGAAGGCCTGAATGAAGGGAGCGGCCGCGCCATCCTCCGATGCAGAGCTCTGAGCAGAGCGTGCTGCCGTATACTAGTCTTGTATTGTACGTCCTTCTCTTGTAGATACTCTACTGTACGCTGTGTGTACTCGTGGATAACCGCATGGTTTGGTATGTCAGTTCTTTGTTGCCCGAATACCAATATCTTAGTACAAGGATCCCTCTTCTTTCTTTTGTGGAGTACTAGTACTGCTATCTTTTAACTCGTGGATAATGTACACTTGTTCTTATACCTGGAAGATCATAAAGGTGACACAGACAGCAGGGGAAACTTTTTAGATTGAAGCAAGAGCTGGGCAAAAAAAAATCTTAATTCAATCAGTCGATCGTAAGGCTGTGAAGCTTCATCTGGCTTGGGTTTGTAAACTGAACCAAACTAGCTGCACCCGAACAAATCAAGATCCTATTCCTATATATACACAAACTAACTGACAGTGCGACGCTGTGTTTCGCAGTTACTACTTTTGTACTCCAAAGGATGCAGGCAGACGATGTTTTTCCAGAAGCCAGTGAACTGCTTGTCCCAACACCACAAACTAGCACATTTGCAGAGGAACCAGACCGAGGCAAGCGCTGATCGTGCTTGTCTAGCAAACATATACACAGCCGGAGGCACCCCAAGACGTGACTCGTGCGCCAGTTCGCTCACTTAACCAGCATTATGTATCCATCCTCACCTTTGTCTCTTCCACGGTCGTCCTGTGCAACTTTTACCTTTACCACTGCCGTGCTACCGAGCCCGAGGAGGTGGCCGCGTTTTCACGCTGGGCAGATGCTCACAAACACGGGCAGCCTTCGCGAAGGGGAGCGACGGAGGCCGTACAGGCATTGGCTGATGGCGGCGTTCTCCTCCTCTGTCGGCGGCCACGCGAACGTCGCCCGCTGCACCGACGGTGGCTTCAGTTCGGGCCGCTTTGGTGTCCATGAGAAGCCAGTCGGCGCTCTAGCAGGAGTGGCGGTGGTGGCTCTCGGTGGCGTGAAGTAAGCAGCAGCAGGTGGCCTGATGGGGGTGGTCACTGCGCCAGGAGTAGAGGTACCGGATGCCTGCAACCATGGTGGGAGCAGAGGGTGGTAGCTTCCGGGGTTCGCCTGCATGTTGGGGCCGGGGACACCCTGCACTGATCGCCGGCCCTGGAGCTCCACCTGTATTGTATGACAGGAAACAGGACAGAGATGTGTTAAGTGCGTTGCCATCTATGTCATGTAAGCATTATCACAATTTGAAACTAACCAGGAGAATAAAAAATTTCACTAATCAGGATGATAAGAAATATTCTATATAATATAAAGGCATCACCAGAACTATACTACCATTGGGTACACATAAGTCCGACAAACCAGAGAGAGGAAGGTGATACTAATAAACAGTTATGACCTTGATAGAGATGTCTGAAGTCTGAACTACATCTACACAGTTAACTAGTATATTTTTAACCTTTGCAGGCTAGAAAAATATTTGTCTAATTTCATAGCTCAAAGCGTAGGTCTTGCTCATATAGCCATGCCATACATCAGAGAATCAGAACTGCTCAGTTAACCCACTGTATGATGGTACATTCAGTTTGTATATAAAGTTGAAATGAGTTTAAAAAACAGAAGCTACAGCAATTTATAGGTTTAGAGAAATATCAATAATGAATCTAAATGTATATGTAATTCACAAAGAAAAAAACAGAACATGTTTTTAATTTTAGACACACAGTCTAACAATACAGTGGCACAATGATAAGTACTCCCTCCGTTTCAAAATATAAGATGTTTTAGGTTTGTGAAGAGAATGTATCTAGACTTATTTTAGTGTGTAGATTCATTCTAAACATGAGTGAACCTACATATTAAAAGTAGTCTAAATACATTTACTTCACAAACCTAAAACATCTTATATTTTGAAATGGAGGGAGTATACAGGGAGAAGAATGTATACGACATGTGCATTGCTGCTAAGATACACCATCTCTCTCAGTATCTCGGGCCTGTTCTTTTTTTTGCCAGTAATTAATCCTCAATTGGACAGTCTCTAGGGGCACACCTAACAGAATTACTACTTTGACAAATCGGCACTTCTCAAACCTAGTACAAATAGGTGACCCTCACATACTAGTATTAAGGTTGAATCCCGCGAAGAAAGACAAGTCCTAGTGCAATCAGGTTAAGAGGCAACACTGTTATACTATACCAACTATTCTATTCCAAGATAATAGTTAGATTATGAACATGAACTAAGCATCTATCCCTACATGGTTCAAAACAGTAGTTGCTGTCATTTTAAGAAATAGTGCCTGGCAACCATTCTCTAATTGTTTACTACTGAAAATATTTATGAGGCTTCTGTAAATTTAGAGTCTGGACAATAACTTAATATTTGCTTGACATTCCTGGAATAACAGAAGGACCTTCTCAAAGAAAGCAAAACGAAACAGCGTATGGGCATTTGGAATTTACGCAGAGCGTCTACCACAAAAAGAAGTCCGCCAAGTCCAGAATTGCAAAGATACCATGTAAGTTCAGGGTTAAATCGTGCAGGAGATCCTTCAAACTTATACCTAAATCCTGTGGTATGGGCAATATTTACCTCAGAATGTCTTGGATTCATGGCTCGCTGCACGCGAGACTCCTCCTTCCCATATGCAAACTGCAGAATCAAGGACAAAAGAGAAACAAATCATCAGATTATGCATATCCATAGGCAGCCACATCCCAGCCTCCTCAACAAATCTTTGCACAATCGGTTCCTTTACAAGCACGGTCCGATATTGCTAATTCCAGAACCCAATTTGACAAGGTGGGAAAAACTTCCCTGCCATTTTAAGCTGTCCACATGTTTCACCTCCTCTTTTTCTAAAACAGAAAAGCCCTCTCCTTCTTTTACGCTTCCAGTTGGATAAATACAGAAGCTTTTCCACGCACCATTCATAGGACGTAGGACAATATAGGTACGCAACTGCATTGCAGACTAGTAGTCTACTACTACAGTTAACTAGTCACTACCACACTTTTTCTCCAAACAAACGTAATGAGCAACTACAGAAGATGATTTCCAGTTAGAAAGTGTGGAAGCTTATCTACTGTTATTTTGTTGGCCTTTTATTGTTTGACAACATGGCAGGTACTCATATAAAGACTGTATCTACACAAGTTTTTTCTATGTTTCACATGACTTCCCAGTATTTTTACAGTAAATGATTTTTCCTGTTTTCCAGTTTTAATTGGCTCTATCCTCCCTTGGGAAGAACCAAAATTACACTCCAGTTTTTCATTTTCCTATTTGTTGTCAGATTTATTTAAAACATAGAATACAAACTGCAAATCTACCATATATAAATGATTATAACTTACTTTAAGAAATTAATTTCTTATACCTAAGAAACTATCTGGTTCACAATTGCCATTAACCAATTAAGTCATGACTTTATATCGCTTTTCAAATTCATCATATATATGTTCATTTTTGTTAACACAAGCCACCTTCCAGACCATGGAACAACAGCATAACCAGTGACATCCTACAATCTCAAGGAAACAGCATTGCTCTCCCAACACAAGTCGATAACAAGTAGGCCCCACGCCTCAGTAAAACGAGAGTCCGGGAAGTGTAGGTACATTACCTGGCGACTGGAGCTGTGGCGACCGCTGCCGCCGGAGCGTGGGGAGACGGCACTGACGAAGCCGAGGTCAGTGAAGGAGGCGTAGCGCCTGGGGCCAGATCCGGAGTCGCTGGCGACGAGCACACCATCCATCACGAGCACATCATCATCGGTGGTCCGCGGCCCCAATGGAGAGCCCTGGAAGAGAAGGCGACCCATACTGGACCTCTGGGGGAACTCGGGATAGACGCGGTGGCGGCTGTAGCAGGGGTGGGATTCATCTAGCCCGAGGTCCAGCCCTCCTGACGAAGACGAGGATGACAACCCCCAGCTCCCGCCATCGCCTTCACCAGCAACAGCGTTGAACGCCGGCATGAGACGGGTGCCCGTCGATGGGGTCGACATGCGGCGGCGCCGCCTCGCTGATGTGTCCACCGACTGGCCTCCACTCCCGCCGCTGCCGCTGCCGAGGTGGCGGAGCTCCATCGCTGCACCGGAGGAAGATGATTAGTGCTGCATATTAGTTAATCCACAAGTGGCGAAACTGAAGAGGAAATTTCTGAACCAAATTGGAGAAATGTGATGCTAAATGTCAGAAAAACTACAGGCGGAAACTGCAGAGCTCGCGATTTGAATCGGATCGCCCAAGCGATCCCGGCGAAAAATGGCTGTAGATTTTGTATTTGGTTCCGTAATCATGTAATACATACTGCTTCGATTTCACAGAACCGTCGAGGGGATCGCAAATTTGGGGGAAATTTAAACTATGAAACTGAAACCTCGAACAGTATCGCACGAACCCACCAAAAATCACCAGTAAAAATTGCAGAAATCAGTCAATTTCTAATTCAAATGATTACGTGGAAATACGAACATGAGGATTGAGTCCAGAAGTGACTGGATACGACCAAACCCTCTCAAACTAATCCCGGAAGGTATTTCCCCCAAATAAGATCCCCCAAAGCACGAGAACACAAGCACTCGAATCCGGATGTTGGGGCAGTGGAGGTGGGGAGGATCGAGCGGAGATCCTACCGGCCGTCCTGCGGGTGTAGCTTCGGAAGCTCCACTGTCGCCCGGCGCTGGCTCTCTCCGCTGGAGTGTTCGCGTTTGGGGGTGGAGGAAGGAAGAGAATACGAGCCAACGGCAGGGGGGTTGGGGACGGGGAACAGTTTTTTTCTCCGATGAAAAGGTCAAAGCCGCAGCTTAAATACGCGCGGTGCTTCTCGGCTACTTGGGTTTGAATTTCCAGGTGCAGGCCGTGGCAGGTTTCTTTCGTTCGGCCGAAACTTCGTGGGCTCTCATCGTATTTGGGTCTATCGCCAAAACTGTCAACTAGTCCCTCCGTTTTAAGAACTACCCTTACGCAACTAGGATTTCCTTACGACGTCTCCAATATCTAAAAGTATAATTAGGGAGACCCCTGGCTCTTACCACATCGATTAGGCATATTTAGCCGTCCGATTAGCTTTCAAGAGTGCATCTGGTCCATCTATCGTGGTTAGTCATTTTTACCCTCGTGCGCAGTAAAGTGTCCATTTGTTGCAAGCACTCACTCTTCCTACCACAGGCGCGCATCTCTCTGTTAGGCTGCGTTCTCTTCCCCCAGAAAATGTTCTAGGCCCACATATCGGCCTCCCTTGTAATTTTTCAACGGGCCTCTGGCGGGTGCGAGTGGTTTGCCCAGGGGCATCGATCTCCCACTGCGTGAGGTAAAAAGATGGACAAAAAGCTACTTCCGCGTTGAAATCCTAGGGCTAATTCTCATCCTTCTCGCCTAATCACCATTCCCCTCCTGAAGGAGCTGCCGCCGCACCGCCTGCGCCTTCTTCCCATCTTCGAGGACGAGCTCGTCGTCTCGCCATCCTACTGGTTCCGCGCCGCCGCCACGGTGAGTCCCGATCATTCGTTTTCTTCACGACGGTCGTTCTAAAGGGCAGCGAAAGGGTAGTGAAACCCTAGCCGCCGCTATCTCCCGTGGTACAACCCCCATCGTGACCCCCTCCGCTTCGTGCTCATCCTCCTCCTCCTCTCTTCCACAGCTGGTTGCCCTGCTGCCATCCACCCTTTTCCTCCCTGCTCGCCTCCCCGTGCTGCTGCTTGTGCAGAAGGAGGAGATCAGGTGCCGCTGCCCCACTGCCACACGCACCCTCATGGCCTTCTTCACCGAGTCTGTAGGAGAGGAGGAAGAGTAGGAAGCCTTCGGGGTCACCCGTGCTGGAGATGGGAGAGAGGTAGCATAGAGGAGTCCCAACCTCGACGCCTCTCCCGACCATGGTGGCTGCTGCCGTCCATGAGCTGCTCGACCGGGCGGAATGGCTGGCGGCTGGCAGAAGCAGCGCCACCCATCGCTAGAACCGCCGTTGTGCGCCGTCTTGTTGCTCGGAGGGGCACGAAAATACTCAACATGAGGTGAACATGATGTTGCTCGTGTTGCTGCAGCACTCCATTTCCCTTTAGCTCTGCATCGTCTCCTTAATCCCCTCTTTCTCCATCTCTTGTCCAGGAGCAGGACCGTGGAACCGTTGCTGTGGCATGACCAATAAGGATAAGAAGGGCACCAGGATGCAAATGGAGGTGTAGCATTGGGGGTCCCCTGATGTGCCACCGACCTCCGCCAGGAGTCGCCTCGCCGTCGCTCCCATTGCTAGCATTTATCAAGGTACCCTCCCAAATCCCAATCTCTCCTCTCCTCATGGTTGATTTTAGCTGGAATAGATTTATATCACTCCATTAAGATATTTGGATGATATCTACATTGGTCTGTCGGTCTGTCGGTTGTAACTTCAAATTTTATTATAATGGTTATTATAATGATGTGGTCTCGATTGTAAGTATTTATCCCAATTCAGGTTGTTAATCATGCTTTTTTTCATAATGCTTTGGCTATAACAAACATTTTTCTAGGCTCTTATCTCTTACAGATGTGTCTTTTCTAATTGCAGGGAGATGGTAGATTTTTCATCTTCAATCTAAAAATTGCTGAAATCTTTTTATGCTTGAGACATTAGTGGATGATACAATGTTTCCAACAGAGAAGTTATGTCAGTTTGTATCTTCTTTATTTGCAAAGTTTGTCCATTGTTTCGTCAGTTTCAACAACTGACGTGTACTGCTGCCCTTTCTTGCAGAAAACTCTTAGACAACTTATGACATTTCTTCTATGGTCATTTCATGGATACGTAACTGTGATAGGTTTTCTCTTTTATTTAATCAGACAAAAGTACTTTGTAACAAGGATCTCATGGAAACACATTTCAGTCCGTATAACTTGTATACCTGGTCTTATATCCAAAGCCACGGATGACTCAAAAGCATATTTTTTGGAGGTACGACTGATTTCATACTTATCTATCAAACATGGTATTTATTTTATAATTTTATCAAAATAAAAGAGTATATTCAACTGCAGGCATTTACCGATGCATTTAGAGACTCCAATGTGGAGGCAAGCTGATCTTTCCATATTTGGAGGCAGTGGAAGAAACACTGCTTCTTATAGGTGCCTTTCTTGGTTACTGAACTTAAATTCCTTCTGCACATGTTGACATGTTTAATCACCCTACAAAATAGATTTACAAGATGCACATATTCTATTTTATCAGATTGATGCATGTATTAAAAAGGTTAAGGTACTTTATAAAACAATGGAATCTCAAGTTTCAATTACCGAGTAGAGAAACACCAAACAAAATTACAGAAAAATGGTCAATAAAAAATGATGAAAAAGTCAGTGAATCATGTTGAATTTGATTATTTTACACCAGTAAAATTGGTAGATATTGCCAAATAACGTTGGCGATGGGATATTTTATATTAGCAAGCAGAGAATAATCTTAACTAAAATCAATTCAAAAGTAGTTCGATTCAGTTTTTCGTGTGCACTGCGGCACTGAATTGTACTACACACTGCCGCCTTCTCCCCGACCATTCTTTAGAAGGTAGCACCACCTAAATAAGCGCCCTACAAAGCTCTGTGTGGATCCTCTTCTTCAACCATTTGATGCTACAAAGTTCAGTTTCACCATGTTGGTCAGGAGGAGGTGCTCTTCCAATTTGAGAATGGTGGTGGTGATGACAGCTACTTCCTGAGGAGTGCCCCGATCACTGTTGCTGATTGTGGTCGCAACGTTGTTGCAACCAATATAAATCCCGGTCATGTGCAAGTCTATTTGATTTTCAACTTGTGTACTTTTATAACTAATACCTGTTTTTGCCAATTTGAAGGTGAGACCGATTGGATAGGGACCACGTTCTTCTTATTCCCTATGTTATGGACCATCTTCCTTAGAGGATTAACCAAGAGATCTTCTTGCTTGCACTACACATCGTGGCTGAGGCAGCTAGCCTATACTTCATGCCTGGTTACAATAGGTTGGGTGCTTTCGTAACCATCAGCCACCTCTAATTTCAGTATTATACTATATACTGCACCTTAGTATTTTTGGTGGAACTTTCTAGCCGTATATCAGTATATGAAACTATGTGGACAATCACATTGCTGTACTGTATTCAGCTTTACTGTTTAAATAGATTACAAATCTCTCAATGTGCATAACTAATTCTGTTTTAGCTTCTAGGATTAATAGGTGGGGAACTGATCTCAACCCCTAGCCAAATACCATAGTTCCTAGCATCAATTTAGTTTTATTCCATACGATTTAGTTTAGTTTGCCAAAAATTCATGTAGTTTCAGTTTAGGTAGAGTTCAGTTCCCAACCCGTGCCAGATTTACTTCTAATGCATGCGACACCTGCTATGTTTATATAGACTTGCCACTGCTCCATTTCTTGTTGGTTCGTCAAGAAGTTACTAATTCTCCTACGTGAAGTGAATGTTTTGTCTCATGTGCTCTCTTTATTTGAGTGGAATTTCAGCATCCTATCTCTTGACATCTTGGCCTGCTAGCAGCGCAGGGTGCAGCTGTGCAGTTCTTGGCTTTTCTTTTTTGCCTTCTGAATACATTCATGTATGATGTATCTACAATTATGTGTCATCGAAGTATATACCTTGCTATCCTAGACTATAAAATAAGTACAACATTTGAATTTGCAATGTAATTGACCGAAGAAAACTGGTCATTTCATTTTCTGGCAAATACCATTTTTGCTCTAATTACAGTAGGTAATTGCTACCTTTCGCTATGTTCTTTTGTCAAGCTAAGCATGGACTACTTTGATTGCTTATCTGAGGGTATGCATACTACAGAAATGTTCTCTCAATTGATGGTGTACTTCCTTTTTCTTAAAAGCAGGGGCTTCCCGTGTCGCTTCCTATGTTCTTCGTCCTGCCTTTGTTTTCTACTGTTATTTTATTCATGCCACTGCTATATCGTGTGGATTTATATTATTTTTGTCTCTGCACATCAGTCTTATTTCATCTATGCGTGTGTCCTTTGTACCCAGTTCTTCATGTCGTCGGATTCCAGAAGCGAGGCCTTACACACGCTCGACACAACCAGGAAGTTAAACTCTAGAATAATCACCTCTCTTGTGTACCATGCACAAAGCCTATAAAAAGAATCTCAGTTTTTAATGCTTCAAGCATAGATCCATAACCTGCAGATATATATATCTATGTTGCAGAAGCATGACACAGTAAATTAACTACCTCTATACCCCAACACAAAATGGGAAAGTAACATACGTTTGGGCAAATAATCTGAACTTGAACCATCTAGGTAAACTAAAGTATGAGGACACTAAGGTTAGTACGAAACTGATTGACTCATTTATTAGTGCTCAGATTCTGCTCCTCTAGAGGATCCTCCTGGTTTTATCTGGGTTTCTGAATTTATAGTGCATGGTCCCTACAGGAGCTTAGTGACAACTGTGTTTGTATGCAAAACTGAAAATGTTTCAAATATTTCCCTAACGAGTTTCATGAGGAGACTATTATTGATGAGAATGACTTTGCACTTTATAGCAAGGTTGACCTGTATTAAGAATGTCAAGTGGCTTAAAATAATGAGTGAGTGGTACCTTACAACATGGCCATGTTAATAGAATACCAGTATCTCATGGATGTTGTGTGGTGCAATCAAACACAGGTGGTGAACTACTTATTCAAGTATGTGACGGAAGGTCCTAATTGGGTTTGGTCTGAAAGTGTGCTGGAGCCGCGCCGTTGTGTTTGGTCTGAAGAGGTGATTACCCGCGCCGTCGTGTTTGGTCTGAAGAGGTGATTACCCGCGCGTTAATCATGTGTACTTGTGATCTCATTTCTTAAGGTTAACTTTAGTGGTGCAATAAAACACAGGTGGTGAAGTACTTATTCAAGTATGTGACAAAAAGTCCTGATTGGGCCAGGTCTGAAATTGTGCTGGAGTCTGCCTTCTTGGATTGGTTCTTAAGAGGTGATTGCCCCGTTGTTAGACATTTGTACTTGTATTTTCTGTATTAGGTTTCTCATTCTTATGGTTTACTTGGCTTGTATGTCAGCTTTGTTCATTTGTAGTTGATGATCCAAATCCTCCACCTGCACCATCTATTGCGACTATGACACCATCTATTGCGACTATGACAGATAAGAGTTAGCTTCAATCCTTACTACTGAAACAGTCTTTAATGTAGTAGGTCTGTGTGGTATGTTGTCGTGTCCTAGACTGATTGCAGTCTTGTGTAAAACATTCACTGGCGCAGGCTGCAGTTGTAGAAAGTTCAGGCACCTGCATAGTTCAAGAAGAAGAAACCTAGATCGAAAACTGGTATAATATCTAAAAGGGAGTGCATATACCTTCTTACGTGTAAAAACTTGGATATTCTTCCAACTTTTTGGTTATGTTTCTCATAGCTCATATGTTTGTTTTTCCTTCAAATTAGTCACTATCTAATTTCTACTTTGTTTTCCACTATTTCCAGCAATGTTGGCTTTTGGTTTTGGAAGGTTTAGGCTTCTCACCCTTAGTACCTTTGAAGTCTGTGGTTCGTATCGTCTATCTTTGATTTCAGCCTAATCACTACCTGATCATTGTTTTGTTTTGCAGTAGTGTTGCTGTTTGGTGACACAAGTCGTGTGTAGCTGTTTGCTTTCTGCTGTCTTCAGGCCCTGGGATTTGAAGATGGTGGTCCTTTCTTCTGTAGTTGGTGTGTACAATAATTCCACTATGCACCTTGCGCAGATGCTACCTCTATTGTACTGTGATGCTTGCTGTCTGCGTATTCTTTTGCTTCATCATGCTGCTAGCCGCTTGCTTACATACTATGTTGGACCCTATCATGTCTTCCTTAGGATAAAGGGCTGCCATAAATCCCTAGCTTGATGCCTCGCTGCACTTATTAGTATTGTACAGTAGTTTGTTTCGATCAAGCGTACCTTATTCAGGAAAAAGACGGTTATAACTTCCTGGTTCTATGCAGTTATCTACTTATTAGTCAGTTTTTGTCCGTGGTCTATAGTTATTTATTTACTGAACTGCTTTTGTCCATGCCTCGTATTGTATGATTTCTGGAACTCTGTTGGTTTGGTGTATTTTTTTCCCATTGCCCATATGAGTTCGCATGTTCTGTTAATGTAGTTGAACTTCACTTCTCTAACACTTTATGCTTCTGCTACATGCTAAAAGAAAATTGCATGAGGTATAAACATGTATGACCATCACACAACTAAATTTAATTTTGTTCAGTTTTTATTGCCATAACACAAAATATAAACATGTATGACCATCACAAGGTCATGTGCCAACTTAGCCAAACCTGATTTTGTTCTCCACTTGATTTTTGTCGCCGTAACACACAATGTAGATCAGTACGAACATCACGGGGTCGTGCGCCAAGGCGCACCACTAAATCTAGTAGAAATAAGGCATGACCAGGCGGTAGCTGCTCTCCTACTCTTCCTCCTCCCTAAAAAAAACCCTAGCCGCCGCCTCCTCCCCGCCGGTGATCGACGGGTCCTCGCCTCCTCCGCTTCCGCTCGCGCGGGCGGGAGGGGGTGGGGACCCAGGACCTACGCTCGGCGTTCAACAAGGTTCCTAAAGTTAGTGTTTTTGTGGTGTCGTGGTGGCGCAACTCAGATGGTGGTGGATGCGCTACATCGAATAAAGGTACCCCGGCTTCAACCCCATCCCGACGACGTTTGCGGCGTCGAGAAGCCTGTGGGATTTGGTCTTCGTCGGGCGTGTGCTCCGGCTTTGTGTGGTGTTGATCTTGCCGCCGATCTGGTCCTGGCGACCTTGGAGTGCGGCGGTGCGGATTGCTGCTGGTTTGTGGTAGATGGTGGAGGATCCGGCTGCTTGATAGGCGGGGTGGCGTTGGCCCTGGATCCGGCGTTGAAGATGCTTGGAGGGCTCCTCCGGCCGATGTTTCTTAGCAGCAGGCTAGATCCAGTCTTATGGGGCTGGTGGTTATTGCGGCTCTTTAAAGCCTCGTGGCTAGGGGTTTCTTTAGTGCCAAAGTGTGGACCAGCTGCTGTTGATCTTCTTATTCTCCGGCGACGGCGAAGGATTTGGGTTCTTAGTAGTTGCGGCGAGGACGGTTTGCAGTTTTCCAACCGTTTGTTTTCTCCTTGTTTTCTTTTGCTTGTATTGGTATCTTCTTTGTATTGTTACGGTTATAAATACAAGTAATGTATGCCTATGGGCGTACAAAGTCAAAAAAAAAAGAAATAAGGCATGGCCATAAGCCTCTAAGATCGACCTTAGACGATTTTAAACATTGTGAAGACGGGTCGAAAAATGCTTAAGGTCGACTATATCGGTAAGACCCGTCCACAAGGACTAGAAAACCATTTTTCGGCTTTTTTCTGACACAGCTCGTTGATGTCTCATCTGAAGGGCTGAAGGTACTCTGCGTGCGGTTGAGAGAAAATAATAAATAACTTTTTAATGGGCTCCACCTTAAGACCAGGACTGATCATAAACATTGGAGCTCTTTCGATCTGTTACATCACTGACAGCCAGTCCCAGCTTATGGTCTTCCTGCATTGACAGCCTGTCCCAGCTTATGGTCTTCCTAAGAGTTAAAACATTGGAGATGCCCTTACTCTGCCGGGGCTTTATCTAAAGCATGAGTTCCTTCACCAATTCCGGATGAATTCCCCCTAATCCTATCGATAGGGACTCGTTCGAGCTGATTACGGGAGTAGATGGTCTACCTGCTCGGCCTTGACAGCCTCCTAGAGACTAGGGTTTGGGTGTCTAGGGTTTTTAGATTGATATAAGATGGAAGTTTGTGACAGGCGATCATGGCGTTCTCTTGAAAGGGGCCGGGGAATAGCAGGAGGGTGGATGGAGATGAAGCGCTGGTGAGGGCTCTGAAGAATCTAGAGCTACGAGAAGGGGAGCTTGACGATGTCTTTATTGGAGAATCGGATATGGCTTCAATGAAAAAGCAGGCGAGATGGCTTGCGGTGGCGTAGGTAACACGAAGAAACCGTTTAGTTCTGATGCTCTATTCCACACCCTACGGTATGTGTGGGAACTTGCACGTGATCCGGAGCTATGGGAGGTAGATGATAATCTCTTCACGTTCAAATTCTTTTTTCTGGGCGATTGGAACAAAGTGATGAACCAGGGTCCATGGTTGATGATGGTTGTTATTGTTGAATACAATGTAATGGGAGATCCATCAGAAGTACCACTGGATAAGGTGGCGGTGTGGGCGCAGATTCACTCAATTTCATAGTTGTTCCGAGTTCAACTAGTGGTGGATCAACTTGCAAGGAGGATTGAAAAGTGAAAAGTGTTGAGATGAGTCACCAGAGGTGGTTTGAGGGTGATTATGTCAGGGTTAGGGCTTATATTGATGTGGGGAAGCCTCTGATCAGGTTTGTACCCCTTAATGTTGGTGAGAGGAAACTTCTGCATGTGAAGTACGGAAAAATAGGCTACTTATGTGATGTTTGTGGAGTTCTTGGCCACAATGCAGAGGAGTGTGGAGATGGTATTCATAGGCCTAAGGATATCCAATATGGTAAACAGATGATTGCCACGAGAAGATCTCAAGGTACTACTCCGTTTACTTCCCATGCACCCTCACCTGGCTGATTTGGGGGCAGGGGTCATCGAGGCAGGGAGATGTTAATAGTGGACGCAAGCGTGCGTCGGATGAGGTCTTTGAGGATGACGACCTCAAGGACACGGCAACCAGCCCACTTAAGAATGATATACGGGATGTGGTTGTAGCGAATAATCTTAGGCAGGGAAGAAATCCTAGAATTTATTGAAGAGGAGATGGGGACAGATGATATGAGCTTGGGTAACGCTGGGGTGGTACATGATGCTGATGGGGAGGAGACGGGCCTAGTTCCACCTCCTCCACCTAGTTACACTCCTCTGAGAGACAAGAAGAGATCAAACAAGGGGACGAGTAGTAGCAAGGGGAAATCAAATGATAGCAGATCGGTGGCTTCCTTCGAGGAAGACCGCCGGGAGCAATGAATACTCTCGTCTAGAACTGTCGTGGGCTGGGCGACCCTGCGACAGTTCATGACTTGCGAGACCTCGCGCGGTAGAGTGCGTCGTCGATTCTTTGTGTTGTGGAAACACATATAGCTAAGAATCGAGTGGAGGGTTTGGCGAGAATTTTGGGGTACGATCATGCATTCGGTGTTAGTAGTTCAGGGAGAAGTGGTGGTCTTTGTATTTATTGGAAGGATCCGCTACAACTAGAGGTGAGAAAATTCTCTAAGTATCATATAGACATGAAGGTTACGGAACCAGGCAAAGCTCCATGGAGGCTTACACTATGGTACATAGAAGCGAATCGTAGTCTATGCTATAAGACCTAGGATATGATGAGATATCTCAAAGCAGACTGTGAGTTGTCGTGGTTGAATATTGGAGATTTTAACGAGGTTTTGAGGAGGAAAGAGCAAATGGGGCCAAATGAATGCGAGATGGCTCAAATCAACATCTTCCATGAAGTTGTTGACGATTGTGGATTGACGGACCTAGGCTAGGTGTCAACACCCGGATTTTTAATCACATATGTCTGTTATGCCATACATCGCAATCCCATGATTACCATTTTTGCGAGACATAACATATTGGATACCACAGTACATCATCCATTACAAACCATACATAAGGTCTTACACAAATAAGGATCTCATGATCCAGTTCTTAATACAATTCAAGCAGCGGAATAATGTAAAGATAACGATAGCATGGACGAAGCTCCATCTTCATGGTCACAGGCAATGCTGACGATGTGATATGATCCTAGTTATCGTAACCTTCCTGCGGTCCGCAATCTTGATTATACTCTTCATAGTCTGGCCACGGGAATAGCCAGGGACAAAGCCATGAGTACTCTTTAAGTACTCGCAAACTAATACTAATAAGTGAAGGGGTTTTTGTAGTAGGATACTAAGCTCTAGGATTGTTTTGCAAAATGCCAGATTTACTCTACTAAGTTCAAAAGCAAAGAAAGCTAGTTGAAAATTTTATAACACCTAAGGGGAATCTTGAATTTTGTATCACAACTCTGTTGTGGTCAAGTCAAAGTCATAAATCATTTCACAAGTCATTTTGAAAACATCTGACGGAGGAACAGTATGGCCACTCCAACTGTCCATAACCGCGGACGTGGCTATTCAAATAGTTTGACACTCTGCAGAGATTGCACACTTTCACCACAATATTCGACACATCCGTCAGGAACAATCCTGAATTCATCATACTCAGTATGCGGATAATCGATCCTAACCTTTCAATTACACGCCCTAGTATATGCACTTCTCCTGTGAGTTTGGCCTCCCAACCATGACCAACTGTCATCTTGGGTACTGCAAAGGTGGACAATCTTCACAAGGTAGCCTCAGCTCAGACCTTGGCCACAAGGGAACCCATACTAAGGTATATAAATTTCCAGTCAAGCCGTACCCAATTTTCGGGTATTGTGGTTGTACAGTAAAACTGGAATGGTGTCACATACAAACAACCATCAGTTTTATAAAGGGCTAAGGCTCATTCCTTAACATTTTCATCATCAAAATCATCTGGTGTTCGATAACACATGTCAAAACATTTCAGTAGAATGACTCATCATTCTAAGGTTTTCATAACCACTTTCACCTTCTAAAGTTTTCATAACCACTTTCACCAAGTATTCCCATCTAAAGTTGATCAATTTTTATGCTTAGCACTATCATCTACAAGTGGGGGTAAATACTAATGATGGGTAATAAACAAGTGGGAGTTAGCAAGTTCAATCTCATACCTTAGGATGACATCAAGATTATCTAACATAGGCCAAGTTTTATGCTCTTTATGCTACCTTCAATTATCCTTCTAGAATCTACAAGTTACTAAGTAACTTTTGATAGAAGATTTTATTAAAGAAAATAAAATATTAAGCTTGCAAGTAAAACTAGGATATGGTGTCTAGTGGATATAATCACATATGCTTAAGGCTTATAGTTGGCATAGTAACAAGAAAGTAATATCTTGCATAAGTAGGGTATCTTGCAAGCGTTGGCTTGCAAGGTTGTAAGTATAGACTTGCTAAAATATCAGTATAAGCTTGCTAAGTTGCAAGTGTTAGCTTGCCTTGTGCAGAGCAGTGGTTGAAGTTCTCCTCGGCTTCTTCCTCGTAGTATTCTCCTTCCTCCTCGTATCCTTGGTCGGTACTAGCGTCTATGAATAAATACGAGGTCAACAATCACCAATCAATACTTAACTATTTCTAAACATCACACAAAGGTTCACACTAGATGATCTATCATCGTCACTAGCATTACAAGGATTAAAACACTTGTCTTATTTATTTTATTTAAGAAACGTAATTTCTACTCATTGAAAAACTACTTAAGATTTAATATTCTCCAACTCAAACATGGGATCATGTTGACACATGTCATCACCACATATTTCAGTACATGGTAATGTGATTTAAAGTGGTGTCACAATTTAATAAGATTTCACTTTTTTATTTTAATTAATTAAAGTGCCTAGAAATGCCTATGTGGCATTCTTTTATTACTTGATCATTCTTTCTGTAAGTAAACCTATATATTTTTATATATTATGAAAGGTATGGTTAAATGTGGTTTTTGAGAGTTGGAATCAACTCAAAAGCTCTTATGGTTGAATTTTGAAAAATGTTTGAATGCAGAAAAGCTTCTGCCTTGTTATTTTTCCCATGGGTGATCTATAAATTTAAATGGTTTGAATCCAACTGTCTTGGATTAAGCATTACAGTACCTTTCTAACAAAATTGGTTTCATGAATTTTGGTTTAGTGAATCGAGCTGGGTTGATTTTTGAATCTAGGTATAGAACTTTATTCGAAATTAAATGAATAAACTTAAGTTTGAATTGTTGGGTCATGCGGGACGTTTAACTGAGCCGGCCCACTACGCACAGCGCACGCACGGGCGGTTTAAGTGGTTGTCCCCATGTGTCAGTGAGACAGTGAGGGACGAAACGGTCCGGGGTGATCTAGGTCGCACGATCTAACTCTAATCGAACGATTCTGGTTCATCATCCACGTCGGGCAGCGCCGGCGAGACAGAACCCTAGCGCGGCTGGTGGGGGTCGTGGGAGGCTCACCGGGGCTTAGGCGATGGTCGGCGACGGGGGCGAATGACAAAGTCAATGACGGTGATTCTCCTGGTACCGGCAGCTTCTCCTGGGGAGGCTCCAATCGACGTCGCCTCTCCTCCTCTGCAGCGGCGAACTCCGGTGAAATTCCAGTCACCTTGTGCTCACCTTGCTCCGGGAGTGAGTGGGTGTGATCAGTGAGAGGTGGGGAGTGAACTGGTGTGAAGAAAACGAGCGGGGGAGGACTCCTTTTATAGTGGTTGAAGGGGACCGACGGGCGCGGGCTGAGCTCGTCGTGGTCGACGTCACAGCGGGCTAATGGCATGGGCAACGATAGGGGGCGGTGTTGTGCTCCCTGGCGAAGCTCAACGGCATGGTGGCGAGGCGTGGGGTGGTGCTGATCGGTCGGAACGCGTCGACGCACTGGGTGGGTCCGACGGTGATTTTAATGGTGCACAGCGTGCGTGGTCCGCGCGGCGGCGAACGAGGTTGTCTGGCGGGGTGCTGGAGTGTTGGTGATCACGTCTGCAAGCGGCGAGGGCGGCGCGCGGTCTGTGGACGCTGGTCGAGTGTGGCGTACTGGTGCGCTCTCGGCTCGCACGCAGAGAGACTGGGCACGCTTGGGCAGTGTGGTCCAGGGGCTGGCAGTGCTCGAGGCTTGGACAAGGGGTGGCGGTGGATGGTGGTCAGTGCTCCAGACATGCTTGCTAGGCTTGGTGCTTCTCCTAGCTCGTTGTCGACATGTGGGTGGCAAGTTAGGATCGGCATGGTCACCATTAATGGCTATGCCAAGCTCACAGTGGTGCTAAGGCTTATTAATTGGGCTAGATCATCTACTGAGAGTGTAGTGAGAGCTAGAGAGGGAACAAGGTTGGCCAAAATCACTGCTCACTATAGTGTTTGTTGTTTGTTTGTTTGCTGCAAACAAGGTGTTTGATGAAATGGCCGAAAGAGATTCAAATTTGAATTTTGGATTCAAACTTGGTGGGTTTGCTAGGCACATACTAGGGAGTCTCTGGTTAGTTGGATTAGTCAAGGGGCACTAGTTTGGTTGGGTTTTTAAAATGTGTGATCTTCACATAAGATAAAGATTTAATCTTTACTTGTGATTTGAATGAGGTTGCCAAATGTTTCTGCAAGTTTGAAATGTGGGCTTTGCTTCACTTTTACTTGGTCTAGCAAGGGGTGAAAAGAATTGGAAAAGTTTCTGTTTGAAATGTTGGACTAGAAACACTCAAAGTGACCTAGTGAGCAAGATTGGCAAAAATGACCATTTGCTTTAATTGATTTGTTTTTGATTTTCTATTTGTTTGTTTTCTGCTTGGAAATGTTTTATATGATGTTATTTTCATCTTTAAACCATTTCTTTCTATTTAGGTTAATCACACAAGTTCATTCATGCATTTATCAAATCATCACATACACACATGTATTCATATGATTTTAATTACTCAAAGTTTTTGTTAACCCTAATTTTAGTGATTAGAGTTTGATGATCTTTGTTTTATATTTTTGGGATGTTACAACCTTCCCTCCTTAAACAAAATCTCGTCCCAAGATTTGAGAAAGAAGAAAAAAGATTACCTAGGATTTAAAGAGATCGGGAAACTCCGTCCTGATGTGATCTTCTTGCTCCCAGGTAGCTTCTTCTGTAGTGTGGTTGCTCCACTGAATCTTGAGAAACTTGATGCTTCGGGTCCTGGTGGTTCTGAAAGCTTCTTCCAAAATATGGATGGGTTCTTCAGGATACGTCAGGTCATCGTTGATCTCTATGGTCCGGTGATCAATGTTCTTGAAAACTTTAGTCTTCTCCGGAACTTCAAGGCATTTGCGAAGTAACGATATATGGAACACATTGTGTACTGCTGACATCTCCTCTGGCAGTTTCAATTGATATTATACTTCTCCTCGATGATTCAGAATCTTGAAAGGTCCAATATATCTGGGGGCTAACTTTCCTTTGAGCTGGAAACACTGCATTCCCTTCAAAGGCGACACTTTGAGATACACAAAACCTCCAATATTGAAAGCGAGGTCTCAACGTCTCTTGTCAGCGTAACTCTTCTGTTTTGACTGGGCGGTCTTGAGGTGTTCACGAATCTTGTGAACTTTCTCTTCTGCTTCTCGTAGGACGTCGGGTCTGAAAATCTAATTCTCTCCCACTTCCGACCAATTCAAAGGGGTGCGACACTTCCTTCCATACATGAATTCAAATGGGGCCATTTGCAGACTAGCTTGATAACTGCTGTTGTATGAAAATTCTGCGAAAGGCAGACAGTCTTCCCATTTAGATCCATACTCTAGCACACATGCTCTCAACATATCCTCGAGTATTTGATTTACTCGCTCCGTTTGTCCATCGGTCTGAGGGTGATACGCTGTACTGAAATCTAGTCGGGTTCCTAAACCTTCTTGGACTTTCTTCCAGAATCTCGAGGTAAACTGAGTTCCTCGATCCGATACGATGTTCTTGGGGACTCCGTGCAAACTGAGGATTCTAGCGATGTATAACTATGCTAGCTTCAAACTCTGGTACGTGGTCTTGACTGGTAAGAAATGGGCTACCTTGGATAATCTATCAACTATGAACCAGATAGAGTCATTTCCCCTACTAGAAGTAGGTAATCCGGTTATAAAGTCCATTCCAACTGAATCCCATTTCCATTCCAGAATCTGCAAAGGTTGTAATAGTCCTACGAGTCTTTGATGTCCCGCCTTGACTCTCTGACAGATATCACACTTGGCGATATAGCTTCCGATTTCTCTCTTCATCTTATGCCACCAAAATTGCTCCTTCAAATCCTGATACATCTTTGTTCCTCCGGGGTGGATAGAATAAAGAGTATCATGGGCCTCTTTCAAACTAACCTCCTTCAACTCCGAATCTGCTGGTACACAAAGGCGTCCTTTGTACCATAGAAGTCCTTCGTCTTCGGTGAATCTGGGTACCTTGCCTGTACCGATACGACGTTTGATTCTCTCGATACTAGCATTTCCTCTCTGCGCCTCCTTGATCTGGATGATCAAAGTGGGTTGAAGTTCTATGCTAGCCAAAAAATCCTTCACTCACTAATTCCATTCTAAAATCTTCCATCTCTTTGTGCAAACTTGGTTGCTCCTTCAAAATCATGGAGTTCAAGCGACACGGCAATTTGCTAAGGGCATCTACTACCACATTGGCTTTACCAGGGTGATAGTGAATGTCCATATAATAGTCCTTGATTAGCTCAATCCATCTTCTCTGCCTCATATTCAGCTCCTTCTGAGTGAATATATACTTCAGGCTTTTGTGATTCAAATAAATCTCACAACGGTTTCCCATAAGATAATGCCTCCATGTCTTCAGGGCTAGAACTACGGGTGCGAGTTCAAGGTCATGGGTTGGACTATTTTGTTCATGCTGCTTCAGTTGTCGAGATAGATAAGATATAACTTTGCCTTCTTGCATTAGCACACATCTGAGACCGATCTTGGATGCGTCACAATACACATCAAAGGGCTTCGTGATATCCGGCATGATCAAGATTGGGGCTGAAATCAATCGCCTCTTGAGTTCCTAAAAACTCGCTTCACATTTGTCTGTTTATTCAAACTTCTTGTCCTTCTTCAACAATTGGGTCATGGGTCTGGAAATACTCGAGAATCCTTCTACAAACTTGCGGTAGTAGCCCGCTAATCTGAGAAATGCACGAACTTGGGTTTGAGTGGTTGGGGCTTGCCAATCTTCAACATCCTTCACCTTCGCAGGGTCAACGACAATTCCTCCGGCTGATACGATATGTCCGAGTAATCCTACCTCCTGTAACCAGAATTCACACTTGCTAAACTTAGCATATAGCTGATGCTCTCTAAGGGTTCCAAGAATGGTCCTTAGGTGTAGCTCATGTTCTTCTTCTGATTTGGAATAAATCAGAATGTCATCGATGAAAACAACAACAAACTTATCCAGGAAGTCCATAAAAATCTTATTCATGAGGTTCATGAAATAAGCGGGGGCATTGGTTAATCCAAAAGACATGACAGTATACTCGTATAATCCATATCTGGTGGTAAAGGCAGTCTTTGGAATATCCTCTGCACGAATCTTGAGTTGATGGTAGCCAGTTCTAAGATCAATCTTAGAAAACACTTTGGCACCAGTCAACTGGTCAAACAGATCTTCTATCTTTGGCAATGGGTACTTGTTCTTGAGAGTGACATCATTCAACTTCCGATAATCCGTACACAAACGGTTACCTCCATCTTTCTTGTCCACAAAAAAAATAGGTGATCTCCATGGTGACGCACTTGGTTGAATCAATCCAATTTCCAGCATAGCATCCAACTGCTTCTTGAGTTCCACTAGTTCAGACTGGTTCATACTATATGGTCTCTGGGCTATGGGTCCGGTTCCAAGGATCAGTTCAATGATAAACTCGATATCCGGATCTGGGGGCATACCGGGCAAAACAGATGGAAATACATCGGGGTATTCACAGACTATCCGGACTTGGTCAATGGTTGGTTGGGCTATACTCTTGTTGCACTTGAATTGACGGGGCAAGGTTTCAGATACATGCTCGACTGATATCCCGGCTGTACTGTTCATGGTTATGGCTTTCTTGGCACAGTCAATTAATCCTTTATGTTTGGACATCCAATCCATTCCTAGTACTACTTCCAAACCTTTAGTTCCGAGTACTATTAGATTAGCATAAAAATCTATGCCATGGATTCGTATAGGGACGTCTTTGCAAATTTTTCTAGCTTTGGTGGTTGAACCAGGTATTTGAACAATCATAACATGCTTCAATTTGGTTGGTTGAATCTTACTAGTGCATGCAAATTCTTCAGTAACAAATGAGTGCGATGCTCCAGAATCAAACACACTCTTGCAATTACTGAGTTAACAGAAAACATACCCAGCACGACATCTGGCGCTTCTTCGGCTTCTTCAGCATGCATGAGAAAGAGACGGCCGTTGCGGTTGAACGAATTCCCTAGAGCAAACCTTCTTCCGGGCTGAACACGACACTGCTGCTGAGCTGGGGCATTTGCATTGGGGGATGCGGCAATCTTCTTGGGGAACTCATTGGAATAGTGACCCTTGGTTCCACATTCATAACAAATCACTTGTGACTTGTCCTTTGTTGCAACAGGCACATCATTGCTTCCAGTCCTTGGGGCAGTGTTGGTGTTGGTGACAACATTGTTGTTGTTGAAATTGCTGGAGTTGCCAGGGTTGTTGTGGTTTCCTCTGGGCCTTGGGTTTCCACGGTTGGGATAGGTCGAACGGTTCATCGGGGGTCTGTTGTTTCTTGGGGCAAATCCTGGAGATGGGTTGGGGTGATACTTTGGTGTATGATGGGTTCCTGGATGATGCATCATGCGACGCTTGCGGTTCTCATTGGCTTGGTTGATCTTGCCTTCCATCTGAATGACAGAGTCCACTAGAGCTTCAATATCAGCAAAGGGGATATTCACTAACATTGTCTGCATTTCATTGTCCAGACCATTCAGGAATCTCTCTTTCTTCTTGGCTTCAGTGTTGATCTCATCTAGTGCATACCTAGACAATGGAAATAATTTGTCACGGTATTCCACTACTGTCATTCTCCCTTGTTTCAGTTCCCGGAATTCATCTCTCATACTCTTGATTAAACCCGGTGGCACATGGGTTCTGCTGAACTTGACTTTGAACTCTTCCCAACTCATCAGCTGACCTCCTGTCATTGCGCGAACGCTGTTCCACCATGCTCTTGCATCACCGGCTAGATAGTGGGTGGCGAACAGAACTTTCTTGTTGGCTTCCACTCCGGCAACTTCCAGATTGTTCTCCATGGTTTGCAACCAATCATCTGCATCTAGGGGCTCTCCTGACTTAGTGAAAACAGGTGGGTTGGTGTTCTGGAAATTCTTGAGCTTAGATCCATGGTTGTCTTGATTTCCATGGACTTGATTGTTGTTGGCCATCTGAGCTATCTGTTGAAGGGTGGATAAGTTGGCTTGACGTTCGGTTCTTTCAGTTTGACGGTCAGAAACCAACATTTGCAAGAGTTGCAACATTGGGTCCGGGGCTGAGTTGCTTCCTCCGTGAGGCATCTGAAGATTGAGGTAGATCATGAGAAAAGAGGGAAATTTCTAAGGTTCAGGGTTTTTTGAAAAGTTTTTAAAGTTTGACTCAGATTTTTCTAGCAACTTGCTTTTCATTAATTCATAGCACACGATACAAACACACACCATAACAAAGGAAAACAGATGGTTTTAAGATCCGTTCTGTGAAACTACGATATAGTGGGACCGAATACAACAAACTAACGCTAGTGCTCAAGTGCTACTACTCCTCAGAGTCAGTGTCCTCATTCTCATCATAATCGATGAAGGCGAAGTCATCCTCATCGGTGAAGAAGTCCATGGCCTGATCCTCCAGAAAGTCATCATCATCGCTGAGATAGGAGTAGGGGTCTCCACGAAGGTCTTCCCCTTCATTCTCCCTCTCCTCCAACTGCATGTCTCTCTCGTTGATGGTCTCCTCCAAATCCGTGATCCGGTGGAGAAGAAGGGCAACGATGCGCTCCTTCTTGTCGAGCTGACGGCGACGAGACTTGCGATCCTTCACTAGCATGGCGATGGTCTGATCCTTCTTCTTGGTGATGGCGTACTTGTGGTTGGCGTAGGAACGGGCATTGTCCAACTCCTTCTGACGGTCATACATCATGAAGCTGAGGTGGTCCAACTGAGTCTTTAGCTCATGGTGGTATGGGGCCTCCAATGGCTGTCCCATAGCATCACGCCTTGGGTAGAACTCAAAACGGGTACCCTTGATTTGATTGATACTCTGCCCACACAGACGGGCAAGAGCTTCCTGCATGGCCCTGGCAAGTCCATCGAGTCAGTTGTTCTCTCTTAAGATGAACTAAATTCCCTCTGCAGTGGGAGGTTCAATCTTTCCTCGGAGACTTGCAACAACTATCCACTCCAAATCTTCTCCTTCCTGATCATTGAGGTGAGCTCCGAAGAACTCGGGGTGTGGACGCTCCAGCATTTCTGCCAGTTGGTCCAAGTCATGCTCAAAGATGAGGTCTCCTCCATTCCCCAACTGATAAAACTTGTTGTACTTCACGTCCATCTATAAGAATATAGGATGAGTAAGTTAGTAGAGTGATCAAGTGTGTCAAATTTTATGTAAGTTGGCAAGAATTTTGGAGGAACATGAATTTTCATGAAAGAGTCTAAGTGATAAGAATAAGAATAAGTTTTTTGTAAATACTCACTTCTTTTGGTTTTGAAACTAAGTTTTTTATTCAAACGTCCATTCTAACTAGGGTCTCCTATTGTTAGGATGGCTCTGATACCAACTTGTCAGCACCCGGATTTTTAATCACAGATGCCTGTTATGCCATACATCGCAATCCCAGGATTACCATTTTTGTGAGACATAACAGATTGGATATCACAGTACATCATCCATTACAAACCATACATAAGGTCTTACACAAATAAGGATCTCATGATCCAGTTCTTAATACAATTCAAGCAGCCGAATAACGTAAATATAACGATAGCATGGGCGAAGATCCATCTTCATGGTCACAGGCAATGCTGACGATGGGAGATGATCCTAGTTTTCGTAACCTTCATGCGGCCCGTCATCCTGATACTCCTCTTCATAGTATGGCCACGGGAATAGCCAGGGACAAAGCCATGAGTACTCTTTCAGTACTCGCAACCTAATACTAATAAGTGAAGGGGGTTTTTGTAGTAGGATACTAAGCTCTAGGGTTGTTTTGCAAAAATCCAGATTTACTCTACTAAGTTTAAAAGCAAAGAAAGCTAGTTGAAAATATTATAACACCTAAGGGGAATCTTGAATTTTGTATCACAACTCTGTTGTGGTCAAGTCAAAGTCACAAATCATTTCACAAGTCCTTTGGAAAACATCTGACGGGGGAACAATATGGCCACTCCAACTGTCCATATCCATGGACGCGTCTATTCGAATAGTTTAACACTCTACAGAGATTGTACACTTTCACCACAACATTCAATACATCCGTCAGGAACAATCCTGAATTCACCATACTCAGTATGCGGATAATCGATCCTAACCTTTCAATTACACGCCCTAGTATAGGCACCTCTCCTGTGAGTTTGGCCTCCCAACCATGACCAGCTGTCATCTTGGGTACTGCATAGGTGGACAATCTTCACAAGGTAGCCTCAGCTCAGACCTTGGCCGCAAGGGAACCCATACTAAGGTATATAAATTCCAATCAAGCCCTACCCAATTTTCGGGTATTGTGGTTGTACGATAAAATTGGAATGGTATCGCATCCATACAACCATCAGTTTTATAAAGGGCAAAGGCTCATGCCTTAACATTTTCATCATCAAAATCATCTGGTGTTCGAGAACACATTTCAAAACATTTCAGTAGAATGACTAATCATTCTAAGGTTTTCATAACCACTTTCACCAAGTATTCCTATCTAAAGTTAATCAAGTTTTATGCTTAGCACTAGCATATACAAGTGGGGGTAAATACTAATGATGGGTAATAAACAGGTGGGAGTTAGCAAGTTCAATCTCATGCCTTAGGATGACATCAAGATTATCTAACTTAGGCCAAGTTTTATGCTCTTTATGCTACCTTAAATTATCCTTCTAGAATCTATAAGTTACTAAGTAACTTCTGATAGAAGCTTTTATTAAATAAAATAAAATATTAAGCTTGCAAGTAAAACTAGGATAGGGTGTCTAGTGGGTATAATCACATATGATTAAGGCTTATAGTTGGCATAGTAACAAGCAAGTAATAGCTTGCATAAGTAGGGTATCTTGCAAGCGTTGGCTTGCAAGGTTGCAAGTATAGGCTTGCTAAAATATCAGTATAAGCTTGCTAAGTTGCAAGTGTTAGCTTGCCTCGTGCAGAGCAGTGGTTGAAGTTCTCCTCGGCTTCTTCCTCGTAGTATTCTCCTTCCTCCTCGTATCCTTGGTCGGTACTAGCGTCTATGAATAAATACGAGGTCAACAATCACCAAACAATACTTAACTATTTCTAAACATCACACAAAGGTTCACACTAGATGATCTATCATCATCACTAGCATTACAAGGATTAAAACACTTGTCTTATTTATTTTATTTAAGAAAAGTAATTTCTACTCATTGAAAAACTACTTAAGATTTAATATTCTCCAACTCAAACATGGGATCATGTTGACACATGTCATCACCACATATTTCAGTACATGGGAATGTGATTTAAAGTGGTGTCACAATTTAATAAGGTTTCACATTTTTATTTTAATTAATTAAAGTGCCTAGAAATGCCTATATGGCATTATTTTATTACTTGATCATTATTTTTGTAAGTAAACCTATATATTTTTATATATTCTGAAAGGTATGGTTAAATGTGATTTTTGAGAGTTGGAATCAACTCAAAAGCTCTTATGGTTGAATTTTGAAAAATGTTTGAATGCAGAAAAGCTTCTGCCTTGTTATTTTTCCTATGGGTGATCTATAAATTTAAATGGTTTGAATCCAACGGGGTTGGATTAAGCATTCCAGTACCTTTGTAACAAAGTTGGTTTCATGCATTTTGGTTTAGTGAATCGAGTTGGGTTGATTTTTGAATCTAGGTATAGAACTTTATTTGAAATTAAATGAATAAACTTAAGTTTGAATTGTTGGGTCGTTTAACTGGGCCGGCCCACTACGCACAACGCACGCGCGGGCAGTTTAAGTGGCTGTCCCCACGTGTCAGTAAGACAGTGAGGGGCGAAGCGGTGTGTAACATCCCAAAAATATTAAACTTGGATCATCAAACTCTAATCATCAAAATTAGGGTTAACAAAAACTTTTTCAATTAAAAATATGAAAGCATTCATATGTGTGTGTATGAAAGTTTGGATTCTTTTGAATGGTCATGTTTCTGTGTTTCTTTGCTTGTAAAATGATTCTTAGGTGAAATAAACATCATCTAAACAATCCCCAAACTTTTCCCAAAGACAAACAACTCAAAATGAATAAATTAAGTGAATGGTCACTTTGGCCAAATTAACTCCCATGCCTACTTTGGCTATCCCTAACTTTCAGAACTTAACAGAAACATGTATGGATCTTTACAACCCTTGTTAGTACTCATAATAAGGTACCAAGGCCCACTTTGTGATCATCCAAAAACATTTAAATGCTTAGTTTAAATGATAGTTTAAAATTGAATCTATCTCATATGGGAAGATCCCACTATTTCAAAAACCACTCAAACAAGTTCAATTTTCAAAAGCCAATCACCATAGAATCCTCAACACATGCCTAGCACACCCATCAAAAATCTTTTCAAAATTCAAAACTCAAGTTCTTGCGGCCATTTCATTAAACACTTGGCAGGCAAATTTAAACCAAATCAAATTCACTGTTTTTAATAGTGTTTTGGGCCTAACTGGTTCCCTCTCTAGCTCGCAGCACCCATTTAGTAGATCATCTAGCCTAATTGGCAACCTCTATCCTCACTGTAAGCTGGCCATTGTCATTAATGGTGAGCAATCCGAGCCACCTCGCCGGCCAAACCTGGTCGCCGCCGCAGCAGACCATCTCCCCCTCTCTAGCCATGTCTGGGAGGTAGCCAGCACTCCACCGCCACCCACTGTCCCCTCCCCGAGCAAAGGAAAGCCATGGACCACCGAGCACGCCGCGCGCCCAGTGCCACTGCGACATGCCGATCATGCGCCAGAGCGCCGCACCCGGCACGCGTGCACACGCCGCCCCTCGACCGCAGCCCGTGCCCACCGCTTCGCCATGACCCAGGGAGCATGCTAGACACCCCCGTTCGTCGCCTCGTGCCTCACAGCCACCGCTCGCCGCGGAGTTCGCCGCCTCTGCCGCGTAGAGCACCGCACGTTCCCGACCGATTGCCACCGCCCCTACACGCGCATTCAAGTTCTAGAGCATCGCCAGGAGACCTCCCGTCGATCGCCAACCGCAGCCATGCCTCTAGTCGCCCGTAGCCATGTCGCCACCGTCGCCTGCCCATCCCTCTCGGTCTCGCGGTCGAGCCTATAAAAGGAGACGAACCCCGCTCGATTTCTTCACACCAGTTCACTCCCCTCTCACCTAGAACCACCCCACCTCACTCCCGGAGCAAGGCGAGCAGCGCATCACCGAAATTTGGCCGGAGCCTGCCGCTGCTGGAGAAGAAGGAAGCCATTGATTGGAGCCTCCCCAGGAGGAGCTGTCGGTGCCAGGAGAATCGTCGTCGTCGATTTCGTCGTTTGCCCCCATCGCCGACCCTCGCCTGAGCCCCGGTGAGCCTCCCACGACCCCCACTGAGCCGCTAGGGTTCGAGCTCGCCGGTGACATGTTCATCGTCGATGACGACCCTCAACTGTTAATCTCACTTCTAATCCAACGCACCACACCGCCCCGTACCGCTTCACGTGTTATGAGCCATTGACTGGTGGAACCCCCTGTCAGCTGATCTCCGCGCTGCGGAGTGACACTGGGCCGGTCCATTAGTATCTCCCGCGCAGCCCAACCGTTTGAATTTAGCTTTTACTATTTTAATTCAAACTCAGTTCTATACCTAGTTTCAAAAATCAACCCAGCTCGATACAATGAACCAAATTGCATGAAACCAATTTTGTTAGAAAGGTACTGAAATGCTTAATCCAAGCCCGTTGAATTCAAATCATTTGGATCTGTAGATCAACCCTGGTAAAAATAACAAGGCAGCAACTTTTCTGCATTCAAACATTTTTCAAATCTTAACCATAATATATTTTGAGTTTATTCCAACTCTCAAAAATCACATTTGATCATACCTTTCAGAATATATAAAAACATATGGGTTTACTTACAGAAATAATGTTCAAGTAATAAAAGAATGCCACATAGGCATTTCTAGTCACTTTATTTATTTAAAATAAAAGGTTAAACCTTATTAAATTGTGACACCACTTTAAATCACATTCCCATGTACTGAAATATGTGGTGATGACATGTGTCAACATGATCCCATGTTTGAGTTGTAAAATATTAAATCTTAAGTAGTTTTTCAATGAGTAGAAATTAATTTTCTCAAATTCAAATAAATAAGACAAAAGCTTTAATCTTGTAATGTTAGTGATGATGCTAGATCATCTATAGTGCCCCTTTGTGTGATGATTTAAAATAGTTAAGTATTGTTTGGTGATTGTGTACCTCGTATTTATTTATAGACGCTAGTACCGACCAAGGATACGAGGAGGAAGGAGGATACTACGAGGAAGAAGCCGAGGAGAACTTCAACCACTGCTCTGCTCAAGGCAAGCTTATACTGATACTTATGCAAGCCAATACTTTTAACTTTGCAAGCTAACACTTGCAATTATGAAAGTTAGATAACCTATGCAATGCACTAAGCATGCTTGGTTGAACACATTTGATGATACCCAATCCTAGTTTTACTTGCAAGCTTTATACTTTATTTCTTTATCAAAGCTTTCTCTTAGAGTTTACTTAAGTGACTTGTAGATACTAGAAAGATCATTGAAGGTTGCATAAAGAGCATTAAATTTGGCCTAAGCTAGAAAATCTTGATGTCATCCTAAGGCATCAGATTGAACTTAGTTAAACTCCACTTGTTTACCACTCCTCATTAGTACTTATCACCACCTGTAGATGCTAGTGCTAAGCATAAAACTTGATCAACGTTAGATGGGAATACTTGGTGAAAATGGTTATGAAAACCTTGGAATGATGAGTCATTCTACTGAAATGTTTTGACATGTGTTTCCGAACACCAGATGATTTTGATGATGAAAATGTTGAGGCATGAGCCTTAGCCCTTTATAAAACTGATGGTTGTCTGGATGCGATACCATAACAATTTTTACCGTGCAACCACAATAACCGAAAATTGGGTAGGGCTTGACTGGAAATTTATATACCTTAGTATGGGTTCCCTCACGGCCAAGGTATAAGCTGAGGCTACCTTCTGAATATTGTCCACCTGTGCAGTACCCAAGATGATAGTTGGTCATGGTTGGGAGGCCAAACTCACAGGAGAGGTGCCTATACTAGGGAGTGTAATGGAAAGGTTAGGATTGATTATCCGCATACTGAGTATGGTGAATTCAGGATTTTTTCCTGACAGATGCATCAAATGTTGTGGTGAAAGTGTACAATCTCTGCAGAGTATCAAACTATTCGAATATCCGCGTCCGCGGTTATGGACAGTTGGAGTGGCCATACAGTTTCCCCGTCAGATGTTTTCAAAATGACTTGTGAAATGAATTGAGATTTTAACTTGACCACAACAGAGTTGTGATATGAAATTCAAGTTCCCACTTAGGTGTTATAAAATTTCAACTAGCTTTTCTTGCTTCTGAACTTAGTAGAGGTAAATCTGGCTTTTGCAAAACAACCCTAGAGCTTAGTGTCCTACTACAAAACCCCCCTTAACTTGTTAGTATTAGTTTGCGAGTACTTAAAGAGTACTCATGGCTTTGTCCTTGGCTATTCCCGTGGTCAGACTATGAAGAGGAGTACCAGGATGATGGACCCTAGGAAGGTTACGACAACTAGGATCGTCTCCCATCGTCAGCATTGCCTGTGACCCTGAAGATGGAGCTTCGCCTACGCTACCTTTATTATTACGTTATTCCGCTGCTTGAGTTGTATTAAGAACTGGATCATGAGATCCTTATTTGTGTAAGACCTTATATATGGTTTGTAATGGATGATGTACTGTGGTATCTAAATCTGTTATGTCTCGCAAAAATGGTAATCCTGGGATTGCGATGTATGGCATAACAGGCATCTGGGATTAAAAATCCGGGTGTTGACATGGTGCGGGGTGATCTAGGCCGCACGATCTAACTCTAATTGAACGGCGCTGGTTCATCGTCCATGTCGGGCAGCGCCGGCGAGACAGAACCCTAGCGCGGAAGGTGGGGGTCGTGGGAGGCTCACCGGGGCTCAGGCGATATTCGGCGATGGGGGAGAATGACGAAGTCGACAACGGCGATTCTCCTTGTACCTGCAGCTTTTCTTGGGGCGGCTCCAATCGATGGCGCCTCTCCTCCTCTGCAGCAGCGAACTCAGGTGAAATTACGACCACCTGGTGCTCGCCTTGCTCTGGGAGTGAGTGGGTGTGATCAGTGAGAGGTGGGGAGTGAACTGGTGTGAAGAAAATGAGCGGGGGAGGCCTCCTTTTATAGTGGCTGAAGGGGACCGACGGGCGCGGGCTGAGCTCGTCGTGGTCGACGACACAACGGGGTAATGGCATGGGAAACGATAGGGGGCGGTGCTGTGCTCCCTGGCGAAGGTCAACGGCATGGTGGCGAGGCGTGGGGCAGTGCTAATCGGTCGGAACGCGTCGACGCACTAGGCGGGTCCGACGGTGATTTTAATGGCGCACAACGTGCATGGTCCGCGCGGCGGTGAACGAGGTTGTCTGGCGAGGTGCTGGAGTGTTGGTGATCACGTCTGCAAGCGGCGAGGGCGGCGCGCGGTCTGTGGGCGCTGGTCGAGTGTGGCGCACTAGCGCGCTCTCGGCTCGCACGCAGAGAGACTGGGCACACTTGGGCAGTGTGGTCCAGGGGCTGGCAGTGCTCGAGGCTTGGACATGGGGTGGCAGTGGACGGTGGTCAGTGCTCCAGACATGCTTGCTAGGCTTGGTGCTTCTCCTATCTCGCTATCGACATGTGGTGGAAAGTTAGGCTCGGCATGGTCACGATTAATGGCTATGCCAGGCTCACAGTGGTGCTAAGGCTTGTTAATTGGGCTAGATCATCTACTGAGAGTGTAGTGAGAGTTAGAGAGGGAACAAGGTTGGCCAAAATCACTGCTCACTATAGTGTTTGTTGTTTGTTTGTTTGTTTGTTTGCTGCAAACAAGGTGTTTGATGAAATGGCCAAAAGGGATTCAAACTTGGTGGGTTTGCTAGGCACATACTAAGGAGTCTCTGGTTAGTTGGATTAGTCAAGGGACACTGGTTTGTTTGGGTTTTGAAAATGTGTGATCTTCACATAAGATAAAGATTCAATCTTTACTTGTGATTTGAATGAGGTTGCCAAATGTTTCTGCAAGTTTGAAATGTGGGCTTTGCTTCACTTTTACTTGGTCTAGCAAGGGGTGAAAAGAATTGGAAAAGTTTCTGTTTAAAATCTTGGACTAGAAACACTCAAAGTGACCTAGTGAGCAAGATTGGCAAAAATGACCATTTGCTTTAATTGATTTGTTTTTGATTTTCTCTTTGTTTGTTTTTTGCTTGGAAATGTTTTATATGATGTTATTTTCATCTTTAAACCATTTCTTGCTATTTAGGTTAATCACACAAGTTCATTCATGCATTTATCAAATCATCACATACACACATGTATTCATATGATTTTAATTGCTCAAAGTTTTTGTTAACCCTAATTTTAGTGATTAGAGTTTGATGATCTTTGTTTTATATTTTTGGGATGTTACACTAGGCCTGGACTGGACCTTTGAAAAAAAAATCAAAATGGTGAATTCTGCCATGCTAGGCTTGACAGAGCACTTGCTTGTGCGGGCTGGAGCGAGATGTTTCCACTTGCTACTGTTAGGCACTTGACAGCAGCAAAATCTGATCATTCTCCCATTTTATTGATGAACAATATGGAGGCACAAAATAGAAGAATTGGAATTGATAGACCTTTCCGCTATGAGCTGAGGTGGGAGCGCCATGAGGAGTTCAAACCTATTCTCACGGCAGCGTGGAGCACGTCAAGAGCTAGAATAGTACATGATTTGCATGCAAAATTAAGAGAAACTACAGGGTCGATCAAGTGGTGGTGTTCGTAGTCCTTTGGTGCAGTCCGTACTAAACTTTGAAAGTTGAAGAGATGCATGAGCTTAGATTCAGACATGGTCGTGTTAGTCCGGATTACGAGGAGAGTAAAGTGAAGGGAATATGCCAAAGAGACAATAATAAAGTGGTTATAATCTTATTCCTTGTTTATGGTAAATATTTATTTCGCATGCTATAATTGTGTTAATTGGAAATGTTAATACATGTGTGGTTAATAAACAAATAAGAGTTTCTAATTATGCCTCTCAGGTAAACTAGGTCGTTAATTAACAAGATGATCAAAAATTCCCTGATCATGGACATTGGATGTTGTTAATAACGGGGTCACAACATTGGTGCAATGATGTGATGAACACTCACGCGAAGTATAGTAATACGATCAAAGTCATTATGTTTACATTGCTATAATTCCTAGGAAGTAACCCTAATCCTTAGACCATGAGATCATGTCAATCACTAACACCGGAAGAGTAACTTGATAACATCAAACTTCACACCGTAACATGGTGACAATAAAGGTGGTTTCAGATACTCCAAAAGTGTTATGTAAAGACTCATGGATCAAGAATGGGATTTGTCCATCCCGATGACGGAGACATATACTCTGGGCCATCTGGTGATATCATATTGACATAGGTTGGAAGCAAGTGGTAAGATCACTAGAATGTTATATCACAGGAACGAGAAAAGAGTACTTGTCGATAATGAGATTAAACTAGGGTATGTGAATACCGATGATCGAATCTCAACCATGTAATATATCGCGAGACAAAGGGATTTATTTACAATGTCAAAGGTTCTCATGATCACTAATTCATTGTTGAATGTTTGGGAGTAAGTATGGATCTTTAGGTCCTGCTACTGATTATTGATCGAATAGAGGTATCGGTCATGTCTGCATTATTCGTGAACCGTAGGCTGACACACTTAAGGTATACCGACACCAATTGAGTCAGATATAATACCATAGAAAGTTTTTTATAGCGCTAGAATTATTTTGATGGACACCGGAATTGTTTTGGGTGAAACTGGTTCTACATGTGATATCGAAATATTGCAAGGGTTTTATGTGAATGTTTTTTAATTAAAGTAATTAACAAAATTCTGAATAAAATAAATAAAAGTGTTTTATTTAAAGAGAAAATATATTTAATTTAGTGGACATTAAATGCAAAGTGAGTGGAGTTGAAATTGATGTGAGTGGGCTTAGTGGAAGCTCCACCCAAATGAATGAGGGATACATGGGGGCACCCACCATGGCCGGTCAGCCATGGCCATGGGGTTGCGGCCCCTCCCCTATAAAAGGATCCCCATGCTTCCTCTCCTCTCGCACCACCTCCTCGTAAAGGTTCTCTTCCCCCTCTAGTAAATTCCCAGTGGCTTTAGATCAATGAAGTACATGTTCTCGGTAGTTTCTCTAGAAAGATCTGCTAATTCCGCTGCTTTGTTGGAGCAAGGGACGGAGTTTGTTGGGGTACTAGAAGTGTGTGCTATCACGGATGCGCTACTGGTTTGCGATGTTGTACTTGGTGATGTTGGATATGCTAAACTTCGTGGACTTCATCATGATCTTGAGATCGGCAAGTGAACGACTACATCATCTACAAGAATCAATCTCATAAAGCTTTGTCTGTCTTCAAGGATAAGTTCTCTATGGATGTACATCCACCTGTTGCTTGTATCTAGATAGATAGATCTTGGTGCTTAGTTGTTTATATCATAGAATTTTTTTGTTTTCTATGCTACGAACCCAATAGTGGTATCAGAGCCGGATCTATGCGTAGATACTTGTACGAGTAGAACACACATGAGTATGTGGGCGCTGACGATCATTTTATCGCATCCTCTTATATACTTTGGATATTAGTGTCATAGTGGGATTAAGCGATTCAAACTAACTTTACATGTCCTCGCACATGAGACATGTTCCACGCTTGACATGCAACTAGTTTTGCATAAGTGGCTAGCGGGTGTCTGTCTCTCCCACTATAATTAATATCTAATTTACAACAGGTTGCTAATAATTTGATTATTATCGTTGTGGTTCCATATTTATAGGTAAGAACGATTCTATCTTTAAAATCCCTAAACCACATAAAACATGCAAATGATAAATTAGAAGCATCTAGTTTAGTTGTTGCTGGGCAAGTGTTATGATATGGTAATGTTATGATTTGAAGTGGTTTGATACTCTTGGAAATTATAACTTACCAAATTGTAAGTTCCATAGACTTTGGCCTTACACATATAGGAATGATAAAGATTATACCACAATGCATAAGACAGTGATCAAGTGCAAGAGCCATATCATATCATTTTTGCATGAGATGTTTGTTTGCATCTTATTTTGCTTGTATGGCGCTTTAGTAGCATTATAAGATGATCCCTCATTTAAAATATCAAGAAAAAATGTGTTCTTCCTTTAGTATGCACCATTAGTAGCGAGCAGATATTAGTCGGATCCTGGCGAAAGCCACTAGATAGCGGCAAATAATATCTTTAATTACTTGAGATATACTAAAGATGAGTTCCTAGTCTATGGTGGAGAGGAAGAGCTAGGTGTAAAGTGTTAGACAGATGATAGCTTTTAGACCGACCTGGATATCTCACGCTCGCATATGTTTTTATAGCGAAGGAGGTTCGGTGAGCTAAAAAGTTCCACGCAAAAATTGGTAGCCAACTCTACTATGGAAGCTGAGTATGTTGCTGCCTTAGATGTGGCAAAGAAGCAGTTTGTATTAGAAATTTTCTAATTAAACTCGGGGTTTTTCTCGGCTTGTCCAGCCTGTTAGACGCGTACTGCGACAATACTCGTGCTATTGCACAAGCTAAGGAGCCACAGGTGCACCAGAAAATAAGCACATATTCATGAAATTTCACCTGATTCGGAAGTTCGTTGAACAAGGAGAGATTAAGCTATGCAAGGTACACACTGATGCAAATGTTGCAGAGCCATTTACCTAACCGTTTTCATGGACCAAGTTTGAGGTACACGTTATAGCGATTGGCATGACATGCCTAAGTCCTGGAGATGCCTGAGTGTTCGACTCTAGTTCCAGTGGGAGACTGTTAGGAACGATGCCCTAGAGGCTAACTTTCTGCTTTGTGTTTGTAACCCGGAGTCTGGCTTAGAGCTAGTTGTGCATGTCACTACAATTGTTGCAGGTGTGGAACCATGTACTTACGTCTATCTCTAGCCAGTTTGTCCTTAGTCGTTTGAGGTTGGGAGGGAAACCCACTACCGAGACTAATTTATAAGTCAGAAGATGATAATGTTTCACGTGTCATGTGCATGGAGATGTTATTCGTATTACATTGGCTAGTCATAAGAGGTACGATAGCCGTACCGATCCAAAGGTTAGTTGGGTGTGAGCACACCGTTATTCACTCTGACTAACATAATGCAATCCTTGGACCTGAGGGATCGCACAATCCAAGTTGTGGAAGAGCTGTCTTTGATTCCATATTTGCTCACTGTAACTAGGAGTCATAAGGGTGGTTTTGGGACGACCCCGAAGCAAGTTGCGTGATGTCGATCTGCCAAGATGGAATTTCCCCTCCACCATGGAGAGATATTCTTTGGTACCACTCAGAAGCATGACCATGCGCTACTCGATCAAGTGTTGATCGAGGTAGTCTGACTTAGAGAAGTTGGAAGGAATGAGTTATCACTGCAATGAGAGAAGAGAGTTAAACTGGCACTAGGATGACGGAATTCCCCTGCAGTTTATCACCAATATCATGAGGCAAAGGGACTTAGAGAAATCGTCACATTGAGGGAACTTGCGGTTACTGGGAGTCAAAAAGTCTTGCTAGAGGCTGCTATCGATTATCATCTCTAGTCGAAAGATCACTGAGCTATAGCATTGATTGAAACACTACTGAGTTCTTTCCAGCTTTTGTAAGCCTGTGGGATCGCACACTTAAGAGAGTGTAACTAGGAAGATAATGATCCGACTATCAAGAGCCAGCAAGTTGGACTTGCTCGGACAGGGACACGTGTCAATGGGTTGGACCCATTTTGACTAGGGTTAGGGTTTAAGATCGAGGTGCCCTCACCTACTTGAAGGGTTTCGCAGCATAGTAAATCAAAATTTTCTACGGATGAAAACGGGAAAAGCCAAGATCTAATCTAGGAGATGCAAACAACGAGGGGAAATAGATGATATCTTCATACCCTTGAAGATTCGCACAGCAGAACGTTCAACGGAACGTGGTTGATGTAGTCGTACTAGCCTTCTCCTCCTCGTGATCCGATCCGATCCAAACACCACAAGTGGCAATGCCTCCGAGAGATGCACACGTACGACACCTCGACGTCTCCTCCTTCCTCGGTCCAGCAAGTGGGATGGAGAGATAGATTGGATCTACAACATGAAGGCGTGGTGCAAAGGTGGAGAGTTTCTGCGGCAGGGCTTCACCTACGCGCAGTCGGGAGAGAGAGAGAGAGGAGGGCAAAAACTAGGCATCTAGGGTTTGAGGAGGTGTGTGGAAGGGTGCGCCCCTGCCCTCTTTATATAGAGGGCTGGCCGGCTGCCCTTGCCCCTCCTCCAAACCCTAGGGCCGACGGCCACATAGGGTGGAGTGGGGGGCAAGTTTCCCCCCTTCTAGAAGCTCTCCCTAGGGTTTCCCCTAGGGCTTGGCCGGCTGGGCCTATGGGGCCTTGTGCCCCTGGCCCAATGCGGCCAGGGCACTCCCTCGTAGGCCCACGCCCCCTCCCAACAAGTGGGGCCACGTTGGTCCCACTCCGGAAGGTTCTAGAAGCTTTCGGTACAATACCAAACATTCTGAAACAATTCCGAAATCCAAAAACTGCTTTCCCTTATATGAATCTTATTCTCCGGACCATTCCGGAACCTCTCGTGATGTCCCGGATCTCATCCGAGACTCCGAACAAAAACTCATAAACCAATTATCCATTCTATCCTAGCGTCGAGACATGTTAAGTTTGTGACCCTATGGGTTCGAGAATATGCAGACATGATCTACTATCAATAATCAACAGCTGGGTCTAGAAACCCATATTGACTCCCACATATTCATCGATGATCATATCGGATGAACCACGATGCCAGGATTCAATTAATCCCATATATATATTCCCTTCGTCACGCGATATTTTACTTGCCCGAGATTCGATCGTTGGCATCGGAATACCTAGTTCAATCTCGTTCATAGCAAGTATTTTACTCGTTCCGTAATCCGATATCACTTTGTGATTAACTCCTTAGCCACGTGCTTGCAAGCAGTGTTGATATCGATTACCGAGTGGGCCCGAAGTATATCTCTCCGACTTGGGAGGGACAAATCCCATCTCGATACATACAACCCAACAAGTACTTTCCGATCACCTAAGAGACACCTTTATGATCACCCTCTCATAGGATGACGTTTGATGACCTCAAAGCTTTCATCCGATACCAGGGAGTTGCGTTATCTCATGGTCTAAGGAATACAATATTTGACATAAGAAAAAGCTTCGCAAAGATGAACACGATGACATGATCTAATTGCTCTACTTGATTTGGGTCTGTCCATCATATCATTCTCCCAATGATATGATCTCATTATTAATTGACAACTCATGTCTATGGTTAGGAAACCTTAACTATCATTAATCAATGAGCTAGTCCATAGAGGCATACTAGGGACACGGTGTTGTTCATAAACCACACAAGTATCAAAGTTTCCGCTTAATACAATTCTAGCATGGAATATAAACTTTATCATGAACAAGAATTATAATAATAACATCTTTATTATTGCCTCTAGGGCATAATTCCAATAGTCTCCCACTTGCACTAGAGTCAATAATCTAGTTTACATCTGGCAACAATCTAACACCCATGGCATTGAGGTGCTGATCATGTTTTTCTCGTGGAAGAGGTTTAGTCAACAGATCTGCGACATTCAGATCCGTATGTACTTTGCTAATTTTCAGATCTCCATCTGTTATATAATCTCGAATTATATGAAATCGGCGGTTGATGTGCTTGGTATTTGGATGATATCTTGGTTCCTTAGCCAGTGCTATGGCGCCAGTGTTGTCACACAATATCTCCAGTGGGTCCAAGGTACTTGGAACCACACCAAGCTCAGTGATGAAGTTATTGATCCAAACTCCTTCACTTGACGCTTCTGCAGCAGCCATGTATTCCGCTTCTACTATAGATCCCACGATCACGCTTTGCTTGCAGCTTCTCCAGCTCACAGCTCCTCCATTCAAAATATAAACGTATCCTGTCTGAGATTTAGAATCATCCGGGTCGGTGTCGAAACTAGCGTCGACGTAACCTTTTACGACGAGCTGCTCATCACCTCCATAGACCAAGAACATTTCTTTAGTCCTATTTACATACTTTAGGATGTTCTTTACGGCTGTCCAGTGTTCCACTCCTGGATCACTTTGGTATCTGCTCGTCAAACTAAGAGCATTGGACACATCCGGTCTAGTACACAGCATGGCATACATGATAGAACCTATGGCCGAGGAATATGACACTTTGCTCATGGTTTCTCTATCGTTTACCGTAGCTGGACACTGAGCCTTGCTCAATATCTTACCTGACAACATGGGCACTGAACCTTTCTTTGCCTTATCCATTCTGAACCTTTTCAAAACTTTGTCTAGGTATGTACTTTGGCTTAAAGCTATCAGGCGTCTTTGTCTATCTCTACAGATTTTGATGCCCAATATATAAGCAACTTACCCTAGGTCTTTCATTGAAAAACATTTTTTCAAATAACTCTTCACATCGTTAAGCATGTCAATGTCATTTCCAATAATCAATATGTCATCCACATATAGTACTAGAAATGTCACTGAGCTCCCACTCAATTTCTTGTAGATACAAGCTTCGTAGCAATTTGGAACAAATCCAAAGCTCTTGATCAAAATGAAGGCTCCAACTCCGAGATGCTTGCTTCAGTCCATAAATGGAACGCTGAAGTTTGCACACCTTATCAGCATCCTTAGGATCGACAAAACCTTCGGGCTGCATCATATACAACTCTTCATCAATGTTGCCATTGAGGAACGCAGTCTTGACATCCATCTGCCATATTTCATAATCATGAAACGCAGCAATTGCTAATAAAATCTGAATGGACTTAAACATCGCTACGGGAGAGAAAGTCTCATCGTAGTCAACACCTTGAACTTGTCGAAAACCTTTTGCGACAAGCCGTGCTTTATAGACAGTAACATTACCATCCGTGTCCGTTTTCTTCTTGAAAATCCATTTGCACTCAACGGCCTTTCGATCGCTAGGAGGGTCCACCAAAGTCCATACTTGGTTTTCGCTCATGGATCCCAATTCAGATTTCATGTCCTCTAGCCATTTCTCAGAGTCTGGGCTCATCATTGCTTCCTCATAGTTTGCAGGTTCACTGTTGTCTACTAACAAGATAGTTAAGACAGGGTTGCCGTACCACTCAGGAGGGGCACGCGACCTTGTCGACCTGCGACGTTCAGTAGTAGCATCGTCCGAAGCTTCATGATCCTTGTCATTAGCTTCCTCTACTGTTGGTGCAGACGATACTGGAACAATTTCAGGTGCTGCGCTACTCTCCAACTCAAGAGAACGTTCAATAACCTCGTCTAGCTCTACTTTCCTCCCACTCACTTCTTTCGAGAGAAACTCCTTCTCAAGAAAGGATCCGTTCTTAGTGACAAACACTTTGCCTTCGGATCTGTGATAGAAGGTATACCCAATCGTTTCCTGAGGGTATCCTATGAAGACGCATTTCTCCGCTTTGGGTTCGAGCTTGTCCGGCATCAACTTCTTGACGTAAGCTTCGCTTCCCCAAACTTTAAGAAACGACAACTTAGGTTTAGCACCAAATCACAGTTCATACAATGTCGTCTCAACGGATTTAGATGGTGCCCTATTTAAAGTGAATGCATCGGTTTTTCTAATGCATAACCCCAAAATGATAACGACAAATCTGTAAGAGACATCATTGATCGCACCATATCTAATAGAGTTCGATTTCGGCGTTCAGACACACCATTGCGCTGTGGTGTTCTGGGTGGCATGAGTTACGAAACGATTCCACTTGCTTTAAGATGCGTGAGAAAATCATAACTCAAATATTCACCTCCACGATCGGATCATAGAAATTTAATTTTCCTGTTACGATGGTTTTCCACTTCGTTCTGAAATTCTTTGAACTTTTCAAATGTTTTAGATTTATGTTTCATTAAATAGATATACCCATATCTACTTAAGTCATCAGTAAAAGTGAGAAAATAGCGATAACCACCGCGCGTCGAAACACTCATTGGTCTGCATACATCGGTATGTATGATTTCCAACAAGTCCGTTGCTCGCTCCATTATTCCGGAGAACGGGGTTTTGATCATCTTGCCCATGAGGCATGGTTCGCACGTGTCAAATGATTCAAAATCAAGAGACTCCAAAAGTCCATCAGAATGGAGCTTCTTCATGCGTTTTACACCAATATGACCTAGACGGCAGTGCCACAAATAAGTCGTATTATCACTATCTACCTTGCATCTCTTAGCCTCAATGTTATGGATGTGTGTTTCATTGCTTTCGAGATTCAGAAGAAATAAACCATTCATAGCAGGTGCATGACCATAAAAGATGTTACTCATATAAATAGAACAACCATTATTCTCCGGTTTAAATGAATAACCGTCTTGCAATAAACACGATCCAGATATGATGTTCATGCTCAACGCAGGCACATAATAACATTTATTATGGTTTAAAACTAATCCCGAAGGTAAAACTAAGGAGAGCGTGCCGACGGCCATCACATCAACTCTTGATCTGTTGCCAACGCGCATCGTCACCTCATCCCTTGCTAGCCCCCGTCTATTCCGTAGCTCCTGTTTCGAGTTACAAATATTAGCAACTGAACAGTATCAAATACCCAGGCACTACAACGAGCGCTAGTAAGGTAAACATCAATAACATGTATATCAAATATACCTTTGATGGTGCCAGCCTTCTTGTCCGCTAAGTACTTCGGACAGTTGCGCTTCCAGTGACCCTTGTCCTTGCAATAGAAGCACTCAGTGTCCGGCTTAGGTCCAGACTTGAGCTTCTTCTCAGCAGGGGCAACACGCTTGCCGCTGCCCTTCTTGAAGGACTTCTTTGTACCCTTACCTTTCTTAAAGCTGGGGGGCTTGTTGACCATCAACACATGATTATATTTATTGATGTCCACCTCCGCAGCTTTCAGCTTAGCGAAGAGCTCAGTGATCGTATCAGTGGAACCAATCTGATTATGAGTAACTACAAAAACTTTGTAGCTAGGAGGGAGTGGTTGCAGAACTCTGTCAATCTTGAGCTCCTCTGGAATCTTGCAGTCCAGTTGCTCAAGGCGTTGAGTGTAGCCCGACATCTTAATGGCGTGCTCACTAACGGAACTCCCTTCCTCCATCTTGCAGTTAAAGAATTTCTCAGAGATCTCATATCTCTCAGAACGGGCCTGAGTCTGAAACATAGTTTTCAGTTCCTCAAGAATCTCAAAGGGCCCGGGGAACTCCTCAAAACAATTTTGAAGGTCTGATTCCATAGAAAACAACATGGTGCTCTTAATCACACCATAATCATCCTTGCGCGACTGATAAACAGCTTTCTCATCAGCCGGCGCATCTACAGCAGGGCGTCACCTAGCGCTTTCTCAAGGACATAGTCCTTTTGTCCGCCAGAGAGAAAGATTCTCAGATTGCGGAACCAGTTGGTGAAGTTAGACCCATTGTTCTTAAGCTTTTCTTTCTCAGCAAAAACGTTCAACTTGAAGTTGGACTTAGCCATTTGATCTACAAAATTTGCAAGTACAATTTAGACTATGTTCATGATAACTAGTTCAACTTAATCAAATTACTAGATGAACTCCCACTAAATTCAACATCCCTCAAGTTGTTTAGTGAACATGATCCAAATTCACCACACCTAATCCGATCTTCACGAGAAGAGATGTGGTTTCAATGGTGGACAACAAAGTGTCGATCATATCATTCATATGACTCATGCTTAACCTTTCGGTTCGTGTGTTCCGAGGCCATGTCTGTACATTCTAGGCTCGTCAAGTAAAACCCAAGTATTTCCGCGTGTGCAAAACTGGCTTGCACTCGTTGTATGTGAACGTAGAGTTTATAACACCCGATCATCATGTGATGCTTGAACACGACGAACTTTCGCAACGGTGCATACATGGGGAGAATACAGTTTTAGCTTCATCTTTAAGTGAGGAATCATCTTATAATGCTACCGTCGCGATCTAAGCATAATAAGATACATAAAAGGATAAACATCACATGCATATAATTTTAATTGACATGGTATAGCCAATCTCCGCGCAATGATCTCCATCTTGTGCGTGCCAGCATGATCTCCATCACTCCACCATGATTGCCTCCACCATGAGTAGCAACTATAACTATTGCTTACTACTTAGCGATAAAGTAAAGCTATTACATGGCGTATAAGAAGTTGACACACAGGTCATACACAATTTATAAAGACAACCATATGGCTCCTGCCGGTTGTGTACTCATCGACATGCAAGTCGTGAAACATTACAAAACATGATCATTGCATACAACATACACATCACATCTTGGGCCATACCATATCACAGAAACACTCCCTGCAAAAACAAGTTAGACGCCTCTACTTTGTTGTTGCATGTTTTACGTGGCTTATGGGAGTAACAAGCTAAGAACGATTCTTACCTACGGAAATCCACAACGGTGATATTATGGTTGCCAACATCCGATGTAAATCCCATGACAACTATAGTGACAGAAACTGGCATCCACCAGCCGCATGTGTGGAACAAGCCACACGTCAAGTGTGGAGCCGGTATCGCGAACGAGGTCGCGTAAAGTTGGCATGAACCGCTTCGATCTCACTATCCCGCGTCATAAGAAGTACACAACAAGAGGTTTGCAACATAAAACATCAACGCCCGCAACAAGCATGTTGCGTTCTACTCGTGAAACACATCTACGCATAGATCTAGCTTTGATACCACTGATGGGTTTTGCAGCATAGTAAATCAAAATTTTCTACGGATGCGAACGGGAAAAGCCAAGATCTAATCTAGGAGATGCAAACAACGAGGGGAAATAGATGAGATCTTCATACCCTTGAAGATTCGCACAGCGGAACGTTCAACGGAACGTGGTTGATGTAGTCGTACTAGCCTTCTCCTCCTCGCGATCCGATCCGATCCAAACACCGCAAGTGGCGATGCCTCCGAGAGATGCACACGTACGTCACCTCGACGTCTCCTCCTTCCTCGGTCTAGCAAGTGGGGTGGAGACATAGATTGGATCTACAACACGATGGCGTGGTGCAAAGGTGGAGAGTTTCTACGACAGGGCTTCTCCTACGCGCAGTCGGGAGAGAGAGAGAGAGAGAGAGAGAGAGAGAGAGAGAGAGAGAGAGAGAGAGAGAGAGAGAGAGAGAGAGAGAGAGAGAGATAGAGAGAGAGAGAGGAGGGCAGTAACTAGGCGGCTAGGGTTTGAGGAGGTGTGTGTAAGGGTGCACCCCTGCCCTCTTTATATAGAGGTCTGGCCGGCTGCCCTTGCCCCTCCTCCAAACCCTAGGGCCGGCGGCCACATGGGGTGGAGTGGGGGGCAAGTTTCCCCCTTCTAGAAGCTCTCCCTAGGGTTTCCCCTAGGGCTTGGCCGGCTGGGCCTATGGGCCTTGTGCCCCTGGCCCAATGCGGCCAGGGCACTCCCTCGTAGGCCCACGCCCCCTCCCGACAAGTGGGGCCACGTTGGTCCCACTCCGGAAGGTTCTAGAAGCTTCCGGTACAATACCGAACATTCCGAAACAATTCCGAAATCCAAAAACTGCTTTCCCTTATATGAATCTTATTATCCGGACCATTCTGGAACCTCTCGTGATGTCCTGGATATCATCCAAGACTCCGAACAAAAACTCATAAACCAATTATCCATTCTATCCTAGCATCGAGACACGTTAAGTGTGTGACCCTATGGGTTCGAGAATATGCAGACATGATCTACTATCAATAATCAATAGCGGGGTCTGGAAACCCATATTGACTCCCACATATTCATCGATGATCATATCGGATGAACCACGATGCCAGGATTCAATTGATCCCATATATATATATATTCCCTTCGTCACGCGATATTTTACTTGCCCGAGATTCGATCGTTGGCATCGGAATACCTAGTTCAATCTCGTTCATAGCAAGTACTTTACTCGTTCCGTAATCCGATATCACTTTGTCATTAACTCCTTAGCCACGTGCTTGCAAGCGGTGTTGATATCGATTACCGAGTGGGCCCGAAGTATATCTCTTCGACTTGGGAGGGACAAATCCCATCTCGATACATACAACCCAACAAGTACTTTCCGATCACCTGAGAGACACCTTTATGGTCACCCTCTCATAGGATGACGTTTGATGACCTCAAAGCTTTCTTCCGATACTAGGGAGTTGCATTATCTCATGGTCTAAGGAATACAATATTTGACATAAGAAAAAGCTTCGCAAAGATGAACACGATGACACGATCTAATTGCTCTGCTTGATTTGGGTCTGTCCATCATATAATTCTCCCAATGATATCATCTCATTATTAATTGACAACTCATGTCTATGGTTAGGAAACCTTAACCATCATTAATCAATGAGCTAGTCCATAGAGGCATACTAGGGACACGGTGTTGTTCATAAACCACACAAGTATCAAAGTTTCCGCTTAATACAATTCTAGCATGGAATATAAACTTTATCATGAACAAGAATTATAATAATAACATCTTAATTATTGCCTCTAGGGCATAATTCCAACACTACTCGCCTATATAAAGGAAGGTAGGTGGTGACGAACATAACATCCAGTGCTTTGACCTGTGGGTTTCACTAGACTTGGCCATTCCCCCTCCATGTCCCGTGGCGGAAAAACCAAGGATAACACCTCACTTATTGTTCTTTGACCTTGTACATGTGTGAGACGGTAGAGGCACTGCACCTGCGGTGCTAGTTGGTGTTGCGCGGTAGAGTCAGAGGCGAAAGGAGGTGGATCACCAGAGCCGGCGACTCGGAGGTCCTAGAAAGACAAAGGGGAACGTATGGCACCACCGCTGAAAGAACATGTGGGCCCCATGTGTGGTTTTGGTAATTAATGACAATCTTTATGGAATAATGTGTGTATTAATTTGCACTTATAGAAATTGTCCATTGGCATTGCTTGGAGCATGTGTTGGCTTCAAGGTCGATGAAATGATAAGATGTGTTGTGCAAGCTCAAAATGCGCCATCTCTAGAAGATCACATGTGTAAGATCCCACCTTTATAGGTAAAGATACCTGTGATTGCAATGCTAGTCCCTGGATCAATGCTAGCATCCACAGTTTAAGATGAAGTACACATATACAAATGTCATTATTACATATCATTCCAGAGACAAACATAGTATTTTACAACTCCATGGCCACAGGCCTAATACAAGAGTTCAAATATAGAATAATATAATTAAGTCTTCATCTTCATGTGCCACAGGAAAGCATGTTGAGTGTAGACTCATAACCCCTAATCATCATCAGAGTAACTGGCAACATCACAAGTTACAGCCATAGTGGGTCAATACATTGGAATAGTATTGGCAAGTGATACCTTAGTAGAATATTAGCATCTAGATACTACATGAATTTGGATAAGTGTAGCTTAGGCTTGCTTTGCTCAAAATAGGTTTTACCTATCAGTTGAAAACACTAAGTTTTTCTTTGACAAAAATTTCCCAAGGAACCACCAATAGAAATTGGTTAACCTTCACCCTTGTTCAACCACAAGTTTTAACTTAGAAAATTGAGATGAGGAGATTCTTGATAGCTTCCATGTCTTGATGCTCAAGTTGTCCAATACCAGGGACATGGCTAAGTACTTAGATTCTTCCATCTGCAGAGGTTGTGCACTTTCACCACAAGACTTGATTTTCACCAAGACAGGACCTTTCAGAAGCCTTCCCATAGACCAAATGGACGTGTTCAAACCTATCATCCCACTACCACCAACTGTCCAAATGGCTAAGTTATTGCAACCTATATGATCTAGGCAGAGCCCATAATGCCATGTGGCTGCACTAGAAGCTTCTAAACATTTGGCATCTCAAATCCCTTTGTTCCTGGGTGGCTTTCCACAAGTGAGATACACAAGGTAAACCATAGAAATGGGCCTTGTGTAACCACTCAACACAAACCATTCTTTCCATTCCACCCAGGTGTTTCATTCACTTAGTTGTTTTCTTAAGCAAAAACACAAGTCAATGACTTAGAAATATTTCACATAGCATGAATATATAATCCACCCTTGGTTTCTACTAGCTAGGCTAAGCATTGCAATAGTAAGCATATTAACTTAGAGGAAATTCTAACAATTCTACAACTACTAGGATTCCCCAAGCATAGCATATAGATACTTATCAAAATAATCATGCAATGTCCTATACAAAATATTTCTAATGCATAGGTGAAAATATAGGGATAAAAATATGAAGCACCACTTGCCTTGGTAGTTTGGGGAGTAGCAACAATCTTCACAACCACAATCACTATTAGCACCAAAATCTACACATAAAATAATGGCACCAAAATCACATAACAAAGTATACAAACAAAAATATATGAATGTATGCAAATGCCATGTGATGATTTTTCTACACCAAACAAGACAAGTATACAGTACTGAAACATAAACAAGACCAAGATACTCAAAATAAACTTTATTTGATCTTTAAAACATTTTTCAAATAATTTCCATACTCAAATTAAGCCTACAAATGTCTCTGCAAAAATAACCATTTTTACAGAGGCAAAACATTAAACACATTGCATAAACAGATAGAATTCTTTCTCCTAATTCCAATGATATAAAATTTGTAAAATTTGAACGTGTGGATCAAAAGTTATGAATTTTACAAGTTTGAATCACTAATAGATCTAAATTCTGTTTTTAAAACTAAACGCAGGCCACGCGGCGTGTTCTGATTGGCCCGTACCGGTTCGTCCGGATCGACCAGTGTGGACCACACGATCTAAATGAAATCGCACGGCCAGATCTAACACATACCCCTTCGCTAAATGATTCTGTCGCGTGCGTTGGATCTAGATCTGACGGCTGCTGATCAAGCGACCATAGTGGGGCGGCGCCAGTGGCGGCGGCGCGCTCTGTCAGAGAAGTTGCCGGCAATTTAGGTCGCGCGGGGAGGAGTGGGGATGCTAATGGTGTTCGTGTGGTCGCTGCGGTGCTCGAGGTGGTCGAGGGAGAGACAGAGGCACATGGACGCAGTGGCAGGACCTCGTCGGAGTTGCTGGCGGCGTCGGGTGTTTGCGGATGGAGTCGTTGCCGACGATGTAGACCACCCTAGCACGAACCAGTGGTGTCAGAGGATGCACAAGGTTGTGGCGGACACGACAGGGTCAAAGAGGGAGCAAGGGGCGTTCGGAGGTTACCGGTATTCTTCGTCGGAGTTGAGCGACGGCTCTGTCACTTGCGGAGGTGGACGGGAACGGCGGCCTGGGTCAAGCGCGGCCAAACAAAAAGGGTCAGGAGATGCACAAGGTTGTAAGGAACATGCTCGTGTGAATTAGAAGGGCAGGGGTGGTCTGGCTCACCGGAATTTCGTCGCCGGATCTCGTTGGTACAACGGAGGTGTGAGAGCAATTGGGGGCAGCCTGGTGGCGAAGCGAGTGAGTTGAGCGAGTGGAAATGGTCGTCGAGGGGTGGGATTAAGTAGCCGAGCGAGGAGGGGGAATTACTCCACGAATCAAGCGCAATCAAAGGATTTGAATTCGGGAGGAAACGGCAGCGTCGAGCAGTTCCTGCGGCGCGTGATTGACGATGATGCTAAGGTGGCTGGTGGGGTCAGAGCGCCAGTGAGGGGGTGTGCGCGGATTGGGTGAGAAAAAGAGGGAGAGAGGGAAACCCGGGTGGGATGTTTTGGTTACTGGGCTGAAAATGTATCGCCGACCCATTTTTGTTATCCTTATTCTTTTTCTTTTTCTAATTTGATTTTCAGGAAACAAATTCAAATGAAATCAAATGTGTTTGATTTCAAACTTGTTCTGGATTTTTGTAAAATAAAACCTGCATATTTTTGAGTATAAAACCATGGTGTCTCACCATATTTGCTTGGTTCCTTTGAAATTTTAAAATAAACAGTGCCTTAGCACAAGATTTAAATAAAGATATGAAAATGGTTTTAAAACCATATTTTGTTTTGGAAATTTTTGTCCAAGCTTTGGAACTCAACCAAACCAACTCATCAACAAACAATTCTTGGTTTGAAATAAATATTCTCTCACTAGAGAGTAGCATTGGATCAATGCCTGTCTACATAAAATAATAAGCACTCAATGCTTCTGTTTTCTTTGAAATCACTTTGAAATTGATCCCTAAATGATTATGCATGTATGGATGATATGCAATCTTTGAAAACATGGTTTTAGGGATGTTACAAATCTAACCCCCTTAAGGTGAATCTCGCCCTCGAGATTCAGATTGGCTAGCAAATAGGTGAGGGTGGTCTTTCCGGAGATCATCTTCTCTTTCCCATGTTGCTTCTTCTTCAGAGTGATGGTTCCATTGAACTTTGCAGAATTTGATAGTCTTAGTCCGTGTAACTCTTTCTGCAGTCTCAGGAATCTTGATGGGTTTTTCCTCATAAGTGAGATCACTTTCCAATTGGACCTCCTCTAAGGGTATAGTATCCTTTAAAGAAGTCTCTTCCATCTCTGGATGGAATTTCTTTAACTGACTCACATGAAACACATTGTGAATGGCAGACAATGATTCTAGCAGTTCAATCTCACAAGCTACTTCTCCTTTACCACTAAGAATCTTGAATGTTCCAACATATCTTGGGGCCAATTTTCCTTTGACTCCAAACCTCTTCACTCCACGAAGTGGTGACACTCTAAGATAAGCTCTATCACCCACTTCATAGGTGACTTCTCTATGCTTAGGATCTGCGTAGCTCTTCTGTCGGGACTGTGCTATCTTCAATCTATCCTTAACTAGCTTGACTTTCTCTTTAGCCTCTTTGATTAGTTCTGGTCCGAACAAATTTCTTTCTCCCACACCATTCCATAGTAACGGGGTGGTACACTTTCTCCCATAGAGAAACTCAAATGGTGCCATCTCAATACTGGCTTGATAGCTGTTATTGTAAGAGAATTCTGCGTAAGGCAGACTTTCATCCCAACTAGCTCCATAATCTAGAGCACATGCTCTCAACATGTCTTCAAGAATCTGGTTGGTCCTTTTTGTCTGTCCATCAGTCTGAGGATGAAAAGCAGTGCTGAATTCCAACCTCGTTCCCAATGACTCATGTAGTTGCCTCCAAAAATGAGAAGTGAATTGAGTTCCCCTATCAGACACAATACTCTTGGGTACTCCATGCAGACATACAATCCTATTCATGTAGATCTTGGCCAACTTAGCACTTGTGTAGGTTGTCTTTACGGGTATGAAATGAGCCACTTTAGTTAGGCGATCCACTACTACCCAAATAGAATCATATCTTGACCTGGTCCTTGGCAATCCAGTGATGAAATCCATGCCAATCTTGTCCCACTTCCAATCAGGAAAAGGTAGTGGTTGTAGCAATCCTGCTGGTTTATGATGTTCCGCTTTCACTCTACTACATACATCACACAAAGCAATATGTTCGGCGATGTCCTTCTTGAGATTATTCCACCAAAATCTTTCCTTCATATCCATGTACATTTTGGTGTTACCCGGATGAATGGAATATGGTGAGTTGTGCGCTTCTTGTAAAATCAGTTTTCGAAGCTCCGAATCATGTGGAACACAGATACGTTTTCCATACCATAAAGTACCTTGTTCGTCTTCATGTAATCCTTTGGCTTTTCCCTTGCCAATCTTTTCCTTAATCTCTTCAATTTCCTTGTCTGTCTTTTGGGCTTCTTTGATTTTGTTCAACAAAGTGGGTTGAACATCCAATGACATGAGATGTCCTTCAGGCACAATCTCCAATCTGAGGTCTCTAAATTGGACACACAGATCATCTAGCAACTCTCCCTTAGTAAGGCCATTCACAAAAACTTTACGGCTTAGAGCATCCGCTACAACATTTGATTTACCGGGGTGGTATTGCAAACTCAAGTCATAGTCCTTGATGAGTTCTAGCCATCTTCTTTGTCTCATGTTGATTTCTTTCTGGGTGAAGATATACTTCAAACTTTTGTGATCTGTGAACACTTCACATCGCTTTCCCAAAAGATAATGTCTCCATGTTTTGAGTGCATGGACAACAGAGGCTAACTCTAAATCATGAGTAGGGTAATTTACCTCATGAGTTTTGAGTTGTCTCGAGGCATAAGCCACAACTTTCCCTTCTTGCATTAGCACTGCACCTAATCCATTATGAGACGCATCACAATACACTTGGAAATCTTTCTCCAAATCTGGCAGACATATGACTGGTGCTATCACTAGTCTCTTCTTCAATTCTTGGAAACTGAGCTCACATCCTTCAGACCAAGCAAATTTCTTGTCTTTCTTTAGCAACTCTGTCATTGGCTTAGCTACCTTGGAGAAATTATCAATACATCTTCTGTAGTATCCTGCCAAGCAAAGGAAACTACGAACCTCTTTTACTGACTTAGGAGATTCCCATTCAGTTACAGCTGACACTTTAGCGGGATCAACTGCTACACCATCTCCTGACACAACGTGTCCAAGAAATCCAACTTCATTTAAGCAAAATTCACACTTGCTGAATTTGGCATACAACTTATGCTCTCTAAGCTTCTCAAGTATCAAACGAAAATGTCCTTCATGCTCTTCTTTGCTCTTGGATTAGATCAAAATGTCATCGATGAAAACGACAACAAACTTGTCAAGGAACTCCATGAACACCTTGTTCATCATATTCATGAAATAAGCTGGTGCATTGGTCAAACCAAATGGCATTACGGTGTACTCATACAATCCATACCTAGTGGTGAAAGATGTCTTAGGTATGTCTTGTTCTCTTATCTTGAGCTGGAAATACCTGACCGAAGATCAATCTTTGAGAACACACATGCTCCTTCTAACTGATCAAACAAGTCATTGACTCTAGGCAAATGGTATTTGTTCTTGATAGTCACCTCATTGAGTGAACGGTAATCTATGCATAACCTTTGACTTCTATCTTTCTTTTCCACAAACAAAACTGGTGCTCCCCAGGATGAAGAACTTGGTTGAATAAATCCTTTCTGCAACTGTTCTCCAAGTTGTTTCTTGAGTTCTTTCAACTCATCAACTGACATCTTGTAAGGTCTCTTTGCTATTGGTCCTGATCCTGGTAGCAAATCAATCAGAAATTCCACATCTCTATCTGGTGGCATTCCCGACAATTCTTCCGGAAACACATCTGGATATTCACTCACAATTGGCACACTGTCTATGCTAACCCCCTTAAGATAATTTAGCTTACTCCCTTTTGATTCAAAGTTAGTCTTGAATCTAATCCTTTTGTTTTCTGGGGTTGTGAGTGTGACGGTATGGTTGGCACAATATAGCACTCCCTTGTGCTTAGTCATCCAGTCCATTCCCAAAATGACATCCAATACTTGGGAATTTAGGATTATCGGATTAACGAAAAACTTATACTTCCCAAACTCTATGACTAGATCATGACATCCTGAGTTCACTATCATTTATCCGCCAGGAGAACTTACTTTTATAGGACACCCAATAGTTTCTACTGGTAGTTCATTTCTTTCAACAAATGCTCTTGATATGAATGAATGCGATGCGCCAGTATCAAAGAGAACAAATGATGAACATAATTGAGTTTGAACTTACCAGCAACAATATCAGGTTCCTCATAGATCTCTTCCACATTGATGTGGTTCACCTGTCCCTTATGGAAAGGGTTGGGCTTGTTGGGTCCTTCAACTTTCTTTTCATGGAATTCATTTGCATAATGCCCCATCTTCTTGCACTTGAAGCATTCAACCTGACTGAGATCTTTCTTGACAGGCTGGCTTCCACTACCACTTCCACTTCCATTGTGGTGGCTCTTGTATCCACCCTTGTGGTTCTTGTACTTATCATTGTCATGACCACAGTGATGCTTGTTGTCATGATGACGGTTGTGGTTGTGGTGGCTGTTGTACTTTCCATGCTTGTGGGATCCAGAACTCCCACTATCATCATAATGGGAACGCTTGGGAGACGATCCCGAACTGTGCTTGTCAGAGTTGTGTTTCCTCTTCCTGCTTTCAACATGTTTCATCTTGCTCTCCAAGATGGCAGCCTTATCACAAAGAGATTGATAGGTGGGGACATAAGCCACAGATAATTGCAGGTTCAGTTCATTGTTCAGTCCTTCGAGGAACTTCTCTTTCCTCTTGGCATCGGTATCAACTTCATCCGGTGCATAATGCGCCAGATTGTTGAACTCCTCAATATATTCAGCCACGCTACGGTGGCGCTGCTTCAAGTTATGGAACTCCTTCTTCTTCAAACTCATCACTCCGGATGAGATGTGAGCTGTATGGAAACCATCTTCAAAGATAGCCCATGTCACATCCTCAATGGGAGTGGTGATCTGGAAGCTATCCCACCAAGTAGCTGCTGGTCCTTCCAACAAGTGTGCTGCAAACCTTACTTTCTCCTCGTCGATACAGCCGACAGTTACCAAATCATTTTTCTCTGAACGTAGCCAATCATTGGACACCATGGGATCACTAGTTCCTGAGAACTTTGCTGGCCTCAGTCTTAGGAATCTGGTGAGCATGTGAAAACATGGTGGATTGTTCTGATTGTTGTTGTTGTTGTTGTTGTTGTTGTTATTATTTTTGTTGTTGTTATTCTGATTCTGCATGAAAGTAGTCATCATCTACATCAGTTGTGCCTGTGCTGTCATCAGCTGCTGCATCTCGGGGGTGACATTGTTGTTGTTCGGGTTGGGGTTGGCACGTCGAGGAGGCATCTGTGGTTTTCAATAAGGATAAGAATGAGATACCCATAGATGCTTAACATGCACAATACATCACATAGACAATCACCAAACAAGCATCAAAATAACAAAAGTTCAACAACATAGACAACAAGTTTTGAAAAGCAAACACACCAATAGCAAGCCATCCACAGGTTGGATGGTCATTGCGACTCAATAATCATAAGCATGGTAAATGGTAAATCAATGAGTAGTCATCACTACTCCTCTGCATCAACCTCCTCATCAACAAGTGTAAGACCTGCATTCTCCATAGCGGTCTTGTATTCCTCGACACTGGTAGTCGAGGCCTCTACTTTGGCTTTGAGAGCCCTCTTCTGTGAACAAAGCCTCTCAATCACACCCTGTTGATGCTCGAGCTCGAAGTCCTTAGCCTCTAGTTCTGCAATCATCTCTCGAATCCTCTTGTTCCTATCTTGGACTCTTTTCTCTTGACTCTTGAACTTCCTATCCTGACTCTCAAACTTGGCCTCCATTTCCTTGACTATTTCGTCTTGCTCCGCGAAGAGCTTGTCCTTCTCACGAAGCTGCACCTGGAGCTCGTCATTTCTAAGCATGACGTTGGTCCTATCAGTATCTAGGTGCCTAAGTAGAACCTCTAGGTCCTGAAGGTATAGACGAATCGGCTCTGTCATCTCTCTAGCAGCATCCTTGAACTCAATAGCCTCACCATCCTCGTCGCGTCTACCGAAAGCGTGGAAGTGAGTACCTCTAATCTCCCGAGAGTGTCTCCCTAGCAAACGCCCAAGTAAATCATGCATGACTACCTCTAGGCCTCTTTCTTTGTCATCATGCATTAGCTTGAAAGTGATGGCCTCTGTGGCTGGCTCAGTCTGGCGTCCTGGCTGAGTAACCTTGAAGCCCCAAAGGTCCTTCCTCTCAAACTTGGTGAGGGGAAGCATCATGATGCTAGGAAGCGGAAGATTGAGCACACTAGTGATCTCAATAAGACGAGTTCCCTTGAACTCTTGACCCGTGCTGATAGTAACATTAGGCATCTATTTTATAATATAGAGAGAAGTCAGAAACAACATTAATAGAAATACACAAGTCAAGGTAACACACGTATATCATTTGCAATCAAACACAAGTCATGGCATACATAAATCCATTACAAGCATCCAAGGTTCAACATAACTTAGACAAAATTTTGGAAATAAAATGATAATTGTGGTGGTCCAACTAATGAAGTACGTTACAACTCTCACTCACTAGACAAAATGGCTATCAAAGCATCCTTAGTAGCCATCTGCCTATCTTGTTCACAAGATTCCCAAATCAAGTCTATGATGTCTTCCCTTAGTTGTTGGTTGGTAATTTCCAACTCTTGGGTATGCTTATTTTCTTCTCTAAGGTCATTTTGGGTGTTGAGCATTCTGCACTTGAGTCTATCACCAAGTTCTTTGATGGCCTTCCAAGCTGCATCCCTCGGAGAATCAAAGAATGTGGTGTGCATCACTGAGTTGGTGACCATGCAGAATACTGATTATTTGTGGTTGTCTTCCTTGTTTCTATACAAGTGAAGTTTCACCCACCAATATTCTTCTCCTTCATCCATCACAGGGAAACATTTGTACACAGCTGCACCATGTATCCCCATGGTAACCATAAGGTTCTTGAGGGCCTTTGGAAATTCAGTCTCACGCTCTAGGGTCATGGTCATGAGTGGTCCCTTCCTTACAACTTCATTGATGGAGTTCATCAACAAATAGAGATGAGAAAGAAGAATTAGAAAAGTTTACGAGAAGGAAAATACAAGTGTGGAAATTGTTGAAATTTTTTCCTTAGTGGTTTCTAATCCAATCCTAGGGTCATAATCCTACAGGCAACATAGTGCTCTGATACCATCTGTAAGATCCCACCTTTATAAAGGTAAAGATCCCTATGATTGCAATGCTAGTCCTTGGATCAATGCTAGCATCCACAATTTAAGATGAAGTACACAGATACAAAGGTCATTATTACATATCATTCCAGAGACAAACATAGTCTTTTACAACTCCATCGCCACAGGCCTAATACTAGAGTTCAAATATAGAATAATATAATTAAGTCTTCATCTTCATGTGCCACAGGGAAGCATGTTGAGTGTAGACTCATAACCCCTAATCATCATCAGAGTAACCTGCAACATCACAAGTTACAGCCATAGTGGGTCAATACATTGGAATAGTATTGGCAAGTGATACCTTAGTATAATATTAGCATCTAGATACTACATAAATTTGGCTAAGTGTAGCTTAGGCTTGCTTTGCTCAAAATAGGTTTTACCTATCAGTTGAAAACACTAAGTTTTTCTTTGAAAAAACTTTCCCAAGGAACCACCAATAGAAATTGGTTAACCTTCACCCTTGTTCAACCACAAGTTTTAAATTAGAAAATTGGGATGAGGAGATTCTTGATAGCTTCCATGTCTTGATGCTCAAGTTGTCCAATACCAGGGACATGGCTAAGTACTTAGATTCTTCCATCTGCAGAGGTTGTGCACTTTCCCCACAAGACTTGATTTTCACCAAGACAGGACCTTTCAGAAGCCTTCCCTTAGACCAAATGGACGCGTCCAACCTATCATCCCACTACCACCAACTGTCCAAATGGCTAATTTATTGCAACCTATATGATCCAGGCAGAGCCCATAATTCCATGTGGCTGCACTAGAAGCTTCTAAACATTTGGCATCTCAAATCCCTTTGTTCCTGGGTGGCTTTCCACAAGTGAGATACACAAGGTAAACCATAGAAATGGGCCTTGTGTAACCACTCAACACAAACCATTCTTTCCATTCCACCCAGGTGTTTCATTCACTTAGTTGTTTTATTAAGAAAAAACACAAGTCAATGACTTAGAAATATTTCACATAACATGAATATAATCCACCCTTGGTTGCTACTAGCTAGGCTAAGCATGGCAATAGTAAGCATCTTAACTTAGAGGAAATTCTAAAAATTCTACAACTACTAGGATTTCCCAAGCATAGCATATAGATACTTATCAAAATAATCATGCAATGTCCTATACAAAATATTTCTAATGCATAGGTGAAAATACAGGGATAAAAATATGAAGCACCACTTGCCTTGGTAGTTTGGGGAGTAGCAACAATCTCCACAACCACAATCACTATTAGCACCAAAATCTACACATAAAATAATGGCACCAAAATCACATAACAAAGTATACAAACAAAAATATATGAATGTATGCAAATGCCATGTGATGATTTTTCTACACCAAACAAGACAAGTATACAGTACTAAAACATAAACAAGACCAATATACTCAAAATAAACTTTATTTGATCTTTAAAACATTTTTCAAATAATTTCCATACTCAAATTAAACCTACAAATGTCTCTGCAAAAATAACCATTTTTACAGACGCAAAACATTAAACACATTGCATAAACAGATAGAATTCTTTCTCCTGATTCCAATGATATAAAATTTGTAAAATTTGAACGTGTGGATCAAAAGTTATGAATTTTACAAGTTTGAATCACTAATAGATATAAATTCTGTTTTTAAAACTAAAAGCAGGCCACGTGGCGTGTTCTGATTGGCCCGTACCGGTTAGTCCGGATCGACCAGTGTGGACCGCATGATCTAAATGAAATCGCACGGCCAGATCTAACACATACCCCTTCGCTAAATGATTCTATCGCGTGCGTTGGATCTAGATCTGACGGCTGCTGATCAAGCGACCATAGTGGGGCGGCGCAAGTGGCGGCGGCGCACTCTGTCAGAGAAGTTGCCGACAATATAGGTCGCGCGGGGAGGAGTTGGGATGCTTACGGTGTTCGCGTGGTCGCTGCGGTGCTCGAGGTGGTCGAGGGAGAGACAAGGGCGCACGGACGCAACGGCAGGACCTCGTCGGAGTTGCTGGCGGCGTCGGGTGTTTGCGGATGGAGTCGTTGCCGACGATGTAGACCGCCCTAGCACGAACCAGTGGTGTCAGAGGATGCACAAGGTTGTGGCGGACACGACAGGGTCAAAGAGGGAGCAAGGGGCGTTCGGAGGTTACCGTTATTCTTCGTCGGAGTTGAGCGACGGCTCTGTCACTTGCGGAGGTGGACGGGAACGACGGCCTGGGTCAAGCGCGGCCAAACAAAAAGGGTCAGGAGATGCACAAGGTTGTAAGGAACATGCTCGTGTGAATTAGAAGGGCAGGGGTGGTCTGGCTCACCGGAATTTCGTCGCCGGATCTCGTCGGTACAGCGGCGGTGTGAGAGCAATTGGGGGCAGCCTGGTGGCGAAGTGAGTGAGTTGAGCGAGGGGAAATGGTCGTCGAGGGGTGGGATTAAGTAGCCAAGCGAGGAGGGAGAATTACTCCGCGAATCAAGCGCAATCAAAGGATTTGAATTCGGGAGGAAACGGCAGCGTCGAGCAGTTCCTCCGGCGCGTGATTGACGACGATGCTGAGGTGGCTGGTGGGGTCAGAGCGTCGGTGAGGGTGTGTGCGCGGATTGGTTGAGAAACAGAGGGAGAGAGGGAAACCCGGGTGGGCTGTTTTGGTTACTGGGCTGAAAAGGTATCGCCGGCCCATTTCTGTTATCCTTATTCCTTTTCCTTTTTTCTAATTTGATTTTCAGGAAAAAAATTCAAATGAAATCAAATGTGTTTGATTTCAAACTTGTTCTGGATTTTTGTAAAATAAAGCCTGCATATTTTTGAGTATAAAACCATGCTGTCTCACCAGATTTGCTTGGTTCCTTTGAAATTTTAAAATAAATAGTGCCTTAGCACAAGATTTAATAAAGATATGAAAATGGTTTTAAAACCATATTTTGTTTTGGAAATTTTTGTCCAAGCTTTGGAACTCAACCAAACCAACTCATGAACAAGCAATTCTTGGTTTGAAACAAATATTCTCTCACTAGAGAGTAGCATTGGATCAATGCCTGTCTACATAAAATAATAAGCACTCAATGCTTCTGTTTTCTTTGAAATGACTTTGAAATTGATCCCTAAATGATTATGCATGTAAGGATGATATGCTATCTTTGAAAACATGGTTTTAGGGATGTTACAACATGTTTGATGCTTGCCATTCTCGGTGGTCACGGATCGATAAAGAGGAATCAAGAAAGGCCTTCCATATTGAGAAGGTCAAGATCGTCTACATTGCGCTCAAGTGGAATGTTGTAGCACCCTGGATAAAACCACTACTAGAATCATCTGTTGATTTTATCTTTGTGCATCATCATCATACCATCATGCATACTCTGCCTCGAACTATTTTGTAAAACCCTATATTGTTTTCTACATTACATCTCCCCTTTTATTAAAATTATATTTCTTGCTATCTCAATTATGTAAAACTATTTACAAAATGATTTTTAAAACAAAAACAAAACAAAATGTTTTAAATAAATAAAACCTAGACCTAAACCGGCCAGGCCCAAAGGTCCAGCCGGCAGATCAAACCCTAGATCCAAAAATCTCTAACCCTATTTCCCCAAAGCCAAACCCTAACCACCCCAGATCCCTCCCCTCTGCCGCCAGAGATCCACGTCGCTGCTCCTTCCCGCTCCTATGCAACCCTGTCGGCCTCCACCCCTCATAGAGCGCCACCCTCCCTCCTCCTTTCTCTCTCCCACTACCGTGCTCTGCCACCATGCCATACTCTCCGTCCCCGCCTCCTCTCCAACCCGGCGACGCCCAGAGGCTCCGACCACGACCCCACCCTGCCGCCTCTGCAACCTCCTCTGACCCCTCGGACTTCCTCCTCCCTGCGGCGTCGCAAGCCACCACAGCGCCATGCCTGTCGGCCTCCGCCTCAACTCATCCTCCCTATACCCCGAGCGCAGCGCTACTGGCCCTCCTTCTCAAGCTCACTATGGCCCTTCCCTATGCCTACCCTCCACGAGCAACTCCTCGCCTTCAGCGAGCTCCAGCACCTCATCTCTACATCGATCGCCTCCCCGTTGCCTTGCAGCGACGTCAAGGTTGTCCTCCAATGTCCCGCGCGCATGCCCTTGTTGTTGCCCTGCCACGCGCCGCGAGTCCTTGTGCCCCTGCTCCGGACGCGCATCCTCGACCTCATGTCGGTGCCATGCCGTAAAACCATGGCCACTCCAGTGCTTTGTTGTTTCCTATGTTACCAGTGCACCTGCGTGTGTTGGTCACTCATGACCTATGGCCTCTGAACCCAAAACCACCATGGCTCCCCTATGGATTTTTGTTCCAAGGCTGGCATGTGATCATGTGAATATGATGTGGTGTTGTCCTAAGAATTGTGTTGGGCTAAAGGCCACCCGAAGACCGTACCGGTGAAGATCCGAAGATCGGCATCGATCCTTGAAGCCTGAAGACCATATCGGACCGGAGACACTTCAAGAACCTTCGACAAGAACTTCTACATGGAATCGACGACAAGCTCTACTTCATGGGCGTCGAGACCCTGATCCCAGAGTCCGAGCTAAATCAGAACCCCCGAGCCCCAAGATCTTTGGACCTTAATGTGTGACCCCTTTTTGAGACCCATATTTTTATAATACATAATATATCTCTGTTTCATATAAATTGTCCATATCGCATACATATCATGTGGTTTGGGGCTTTTAGCCGTTTCACCTCATAATTAAATATGGAGACCATATGCGGGCTTTTCTAGTCTTATATTGACCCCATTTAAATTTGTGTAGCAAACCGATGATATAGTTTGCCTTGTTAATACAACATTTAAAATGCAGGGTATCTAAACAACCTGAACCCTCTAATAAATTCCCGGGACCCTAGTTCCACTTAATATTTCCTAATTGCATCGCACCTTTGCCATGTCATACATCATACATGCATCATGCCCGATCTTCTACCCTAGTATTAAATAGTGCATTCGATGTTTCTTCTAGTGCTTTGCTTCTTCACGGACTAGGCCGATGAGTTGATGCGAGTGCTGACCTGATCTTTGGATGAATCTTCGACAGTATTTTACATTTATAGTATTTACTTCCTCCTGTTGGTTTATTGCTATCTGTGTTGCGATGCTTTATATTCCATAGCCCTTTATATATCCCTGTAGCCTTTATATTGCCTTAGACACCTCCTATTGCATGTTGTACGGGTGGACAGTTAGCCTTGCGAGTCGTAGTCGCTTGCTCAGGTCCTTCTTCGCATCATCGATGTTCCACTGATGTTGGGGGTTGGCATATTCTTAATGATGGAGATGATCATGGCTTTAATTACAGTTTAATAACTAATATCGAAGGTAGGTATAATTAATGCAGAGGCATAGGTGGGTAGTAGTTGAGATCTGGTTTTTATCCCGCCCAGTTGTGTCCACCTAGGACCCGAGTTCCTGACACCTGTTCCGAAACTGAGCGCGCTAACCACATGTGGGGTGTATAAACACCCATATCGGCTTAGTACCTGATTTCAAAGTACTGTTCTGGGGGCCACTACACTAGTTTGGGTTTTATGCATTACTACTGCACTTATGCCATGTATGCCATGTATGAGATGTATATTACCTGTTGCTCGATTAGCATTTGTTATTGTTGTGTAGGTGCGACACTGTCAAGGGAATATTTTGTCTATGACCTCTGCTCCCGTGCAAGTCCACACAACCTCAGGGTCCATACGAGTAGGATTAGCTATACCTCGTATGGGTAGCTCTTTCGGGTGGCCCCTATGTGCTTGCTTTGGGTCAGGGGAAGTGTCGTGTCCTAGGCCCCGCCGACATACCTATGGAAGTATGTTAATTGATCTGGCAACAAGGGTCGAAGTGCGTGTGGAAACTTTGGTGCACCCCTGTAGGGTTAAATCTTTTTGAAAAGCTGTGTCTGCGGACGACTTGGAGCATAGTTCTCGATCATAGACAACTATAACTAAAGTTTACTGTTATAATATGACATGTATCTGATATGACTAGTAAGTTGGATAATCACCATGAAAAGAATGAATAAAATTGCCAACTGTTAGGGATATGCTATATGGGTATCCTCATAGCATGTCACTTATCCGGATAACCCGGGTGGCCCATAGTCGGTAGCATGGCCTATGGCCTGCTGGGCGGCCCAGTTAGATGGATCCAGAAGGGAGGCCCATGCCGGATAAAGGAAGGCTACGGTGGAGTCACCAACGTACCCGGAGCCTTGGAGTGCAATATACACAAGACTAGTAATAGACGGTTCCCTATAACCCTAGGACCTGGCGACTATATAAGTCGGGCCTATGGGAGCCTTTAGGGCACGATAACTTAGACTTCTAGTCACCTCGCACAGCAAACCAATCCCTATAACTCGGCATATTTCCCTTATAGTGATTTATAGCAGGAGTAGGATTCCGCCACCGTTGTGGGATCTGAACCTGGGTAAGCTGTGTTACCTCGTACCCGTCAACCGTCCGCCTTACCACACGTATCTAAACACGCACTATAAGGACCCCTCCATGGCGTACTCGTCGGCAATACCACGACAGTTGGCGCCCACCATGGGGCAAGAGGCGCTTCAGGCTCTTCAGCGGGCGAGGACCAAGATCTTTGCGGGAATCGACGAAACCATGGCCATCGGTCGTGTTCTCTTCTCCAGCAACGTTCCGATCGTCCCTCCGAACGAGTTCTGGATCCCGGCAAAGACGAACCCCACGCGGTGTTCGATCGTTCCTATCAGAGACATCCACCTCTTCATCGGCGAAACCGACTCGGGCACTAGTTCCCTGGGAGTCGGAGGAGCATCAAGACCCGCACGGACCGCCTATGGGCAGGATACGTTCGCGGAAGGATCGATGTCGGATCTCTCTTCAGAGTTTGCCGGCAAAGATTGGAAAGCATCAAGGCCCGCACGGACCGCCTACGGGTAGGATACGTTCGCGGAAGGATCAATGTCGGATCTCTCCTCGGAGTTCGCCAGCAAAGATCGGAAAAATTCAAGGCCCACCCAAACCGCCCCTGTGCAGGATATAAAGGTGGAAGATCATTGCAAATCCGCCGGCTTCGTCTGTGCGTCTGGACAGCAGAGATCCAAGTTCGTCGGTGTGGTTACCATCTTTGATCTGGCGCGCTGCGTTCAGAGAGAGGGCGAAAACACCCGGGATTACCTGGCCAGGTGGCTCCGTATACGAACCGATCTGGCCCACTACCCCAATGAGGATGCTATGTATCACTTTGTGAAAGGACTGCACCATGGCATGCTTCTCCGACATTCTCTAAGACGGCAACAGGCGTCAGGACGCCTTACCTTCAAAGGCATGGTGAACACCATCAACAACTATGCGGAGGCCGATGCGGAAGCTCAGACAACGCTTGCGCTCATTGACGGAGCCCCTCCGATTCAGCCACCGCCTCCAGCCGCCATCGTCGCAGCTGCGCCATCGCCTCTAGTCATCGTAGCTGATGTTGCACCTCCACCGCCCGACATCGAGGAAGTCCTGGCACCCTCCGACTCTGTCATTGACGCGCTTTATGCTGACTTCAGTGCATATTCAGAGGAGATAGATTTCAGTCCAGAGGAACTAGACTCCGCCATGCAGGAGATGGAGGAGGAGTACACGCGCGACGAGCAAGCCAACAATGTCGTCACGTCCTGAGAGGTGTTTGTCACCATCGGGACAGCGATGGATGAAGATCAATCTGGACGAGCTCCGCCAACAGTGCTGGAAAAGAGTAAGGGGCCACTTATTGCTGCTGACGATGATTGCGCAAAAGTCATGCCTCCTCCGCCTAACCCAGTGCTGCAGCCGCAGGAACTCGGCACCAGCCCGAGCAACAACAACACCGCGAACTTGCCGCCTCCAGCATCTATGTCTGCAGCAGCCCAAGTTACTCCAGCTGATAGAGTGATGTACGGCAATCTCCTCGTCGAGCCACTAACCGTTGCTCATATCCGTAACGTGACCCAGCTTGACGAGAAGCGCCAGCAGCTGCTGGAGGAAGCGCAGGACATCGCGGAACAAGGCGTGCAACTAGATCGAGATCTGGTCAACGCACATAAGTCCATAGAGAAAGCTAGAGCAATGGAGGCCGAGTACAAGACTTTACTGCAGCAGAAGGCTAAGAAAGCTCCATCTTGCGTCATCAATGATCCTGGTGTACGACGCAACCTAGGATGGGCTCCCTCGAAGCCGGCACAGGCCAAACCATACATTGACAGTGAAGGCAAGCAGGTGATGCCCACCCCACTCCTTAACCTCGTCGTCGCCAAGACCCTCCTGGAGCAAGATAGATCACTTGAGGAAGTGGAACAGGTCTATGAACTAGTGGCCAAGGCGGTGAAGCAACAGGAAAAGGCCACCTCTCAGAGGCTTGAGTCTGACCCAGCGCTCTACCAATCTAGCCAGTACAAGCCGCCAAGGGACAGATCTCCTCTAGATGTCGGGTCCCAGACGGGTTCATCATAACAAAGACGGAGGATGCACGCAACAGGAAGGATGCCATCCCCATATCCTCCGACCATGGAGAAAAGGCCCGACCTCGTCGCCCATCACCACCGCCCCGATCTCCCCGACATCGCGAAGATTACAAGGCTCACCATCATACGGATATGCCCCCACCAAAGCAGTGCGGCATCATCATCCGCGACAACGCAGAGCAGACCCGTCATGACGGAGAACACAACCAAGGACACAAGAGCAGGTCACGCCACGACCCTCCACGTCTGACAAGCAACCGTGACAGGCGTGAGGCGTCGCAGGAGGGTAACAGCAAGAAGGATAACCCACCGCCCCCTCCGCCGCCGTCACCACCAAGAAGTCACCATGGCGGAGGGGGGCCACGTCATTCATGCAGCCCATCCCCTGTTGACAAAAAGAAGAAGAACCCGGAGCCGTACGATGCACGTTCGCGGATCGATAAGATCCACGAGGCCCGAGAAGGACCATACCTAGGACCACGTTGCTTTGGACCTGCAATACGTTCCGCAACTTACCCCAAAGGTTTCCGGATTGACAAGACCATCAAGCCCTATGACGACACCGCCAAACCAGCCACATGGTTGCAGGACTACGGCAATGCGGTGGAGATTGACGAAGGCAACCCCAACGTCGCCATCAAGTACCTCCCATTAATGTTGGCAGGCACGGCCCGTCAATGGATCAACGACTTGCCGGAGAAATCTACCTACAACTGGCTGGACATGCAAGAAGCATTCACCAAGAACTTTGATGGTACATACAAGCGTCCCTGCACCGTGGGCGATCTACAACGTTGCGTGCAAGAGAAAGACGAGACATCTCGCGCCTACCTCTCCTGCTGGCAGGATATGAAAAATTCCTGCGCAGGAGTGCACGCTCAGACCACCATGGCCACCTTCATCGATGGGTTGGAAAGGGGCACGTTCCTCCGACATAAGCTGAAGCGCTTGCAGGACAATCACCAGCTCGACTTGAACCAGATGATTTAGTTGGCTAGCGAGTTCGCAGCTGCCGACGATGATGCTCGTGGCTCCTTGCCGGCAACGGCCGTTCCAACTCAAGATCGGAGGAACATCAGTACAAAGCGAAAAACCGCTCCAGAAGAAAAGCAATCTATCTACATGGTCGCTATGACTTTTGTAGGACGAGGAGAAGGAGGACAACGTGGCCGAGGAAGGGGAGCTGGTCGTGGGCAGCAACGAGGAAGTGAAACCACCTCGGGGCCGCTCCGCGTTCCCCAAACCTACAAGGAGTACCGCGATATGCCGTGCCTCGTACACCTCGACGCCAACGACAAGGCCACCCATACCAATCGACACTTCAAGTTCGTCAACGACCTCAAGGAAGACCCGGAGTCCGGCTACAAGCAAAGTCGGAAGAACAGATCGCGAGGCAAGGGCAAGGGGAAGAAGGAGGAGGAGGAGTCCAAGGATTGAAGTGACGTGGACGAGGACGTTGACCCCAAGCACGCTGCCAAGAGCGACGATAAGGGCAAGAACCCCTTCGCAAAGAAGGCCCCAGTCTACCACACTTTCCTTGGCACCCCCACCGTCCGACAACAGAAGACCTCTCTGAGGATCCTGATGGCCACTCTCCCCCCAGTTCCCCAGTACCTGCGCTGGTCGGAGGTTCCAATAACTTGGGACAGGACGGACCACCCAGACCTTGTGCCCACGGAGAACCAGTACGCCATGGTCATCAACCCTTTGATTGACGGCGTGAAGTTCACCAAGTGTATGGTGGATAGTGGAAGCAACATCAACATCATGTACCTGGATACACTGAAGAAGATGAACTTGACGGAGGCAAACCTAAGGCGGACCAACACCATCTTCCATGGCGTAGTTCCTGGTCGGGAGGCTCGGTCCCTTGGGTGCATTACACTTCAGGTTGCCTTTGGCGATGTTAATAATTACCGCCAAGAGTGCATGACCTTTGAGGTGGTCCCCTTCAAGAGCGTGTACCATGTCATATTCGGCCACGACATATACCACACCTTCATGGCCAAGCCATGCTTTGTCTACAACAAACTCAAGATACCCGTACCAAACGGCATCATCACCTTATCCGGAAGCTTTACCAAGGCAAGGGACTGCGAGATCAATGAAGCAGCCGTTGTAAAAGCTGTCCTCTACATCGAAGAATTCAAAGAGATCCAGAGCAAGGTCGATGACTCAGAGATTCCCGCGTCGAAGAAGCAGATCTCTGACTCTGCTCCTGCGTTCAAGGCCGCCATCGAGACCAAGCCGGTGGAACTTGTGGTAGGCGATGCCTCCAAGGTCACCGCCATTGGGACGAACCTAGATACCAAATAGGAAAGCGCGCTCGTTGAGTTCCTCCGTGAGAATATGGACATCTTTGCCTGGCAACCTGCCGACATGAAAGGTGTACCTAGGGAACTTGCCGAGCACAGCTTAAACATTGATCCAAAATGCAAACCAGTGAAACAACCTCTACGACGCTTTGGAGATGAGAAGAGACGCGCCATTGGCAAAGAGATAGGTAGGTTACTTAAGGCTAGATTTATCCGAGAAGTCCTTCACACCCAATGGGTGGCCAATCCTGTACTTGTCCCCAAAAAGGGAACCAATGAATTAAGAATGTGCGTTGATTACACCGGCTTGAACAAAGCATGTCCCAAAGATCCATTTGCTTTGCCTCGCATTGACCAAGTCATTGACTCGACGGCTGGCTTGGAACTTTTGTGTTTTCTCGATGCATACTCAGGATACCACCAGATCAAGATGAGGAAGTCGGACCAATTGGCCACTTCGTTCACTACCCCATACGGCACGTTTTGCTATGTCACGATGCCCTTTGGGCTGAAAAACGCAGGTGCTACCTACTAGCGGACAATGCAACATTGCCTCCATGACCAAATTGGTCGGAACGTTCACGCCTATGTGGACGATATCGCGGTGATGTCTAAAAAGTCAAACGACTTAATCTCCGACTTAAAAGAAACCTTTGATAATCTCCGGAAATACAACATGATGCTTAACCCTAAGAAGTGCGTCTTCGGGGTTCTAGCCGGAAAATTGTTGGGTTTCATCATTTCACAACGTGGAATCGAGGTCAACCCGGAGAAAATCATGGCCATCTTAAACATAAATCGTCCGACATGCCTAAAGGACAGTCAATGACTAACAGGTTGTGTTGCAGCAGTTAGTCGGTTTGTCAGCCGACTTGGATAGAAGGCTCTGCCGTTGTAAAAGTTTCTGAAGAAGACGGAAAAATTCAAGTGGACGAACAAAGCAGATGCAGAATTGAAGCAGCTCAAGGAGATTCTTTCCTCAGCGCCCATCCTTGCAGCACCTGAGCCTGGTGAGCCCCTGCTAATTTACACGGCGGCAACCAACCGGGTTATCAGCATCGTCGTCGTGGTAGAGTGTAACATCCCTAAAATTCATGTTTCAAAGCTCATTCATATCATCCTTGCATCCATCTTCATTTAGGGTTTTCTCAAAACAATTTAGAAAACAGAAACACATGGTATCATGATTTTATGTGGACAGACTTATTTTAAATGGCCAACACCACTTGTAAGTTTGATTGTTGTGAACCAGGAAGGTTGCCTTCTATGAGCATAGGATTTAAGTGTAGATTTAAAACCAAGTTTTTCAAATGGAAATGGGTTCCAAAAACCATCTTTCAAATTTTAAAAACCAAATGCCTAGCCTCTGATATTTTGATCTCCAGGCCTGACCAATCCTTTACAAAGCTACCCCATGGTTATATGACCATTTTTGAGACTACTACTCACTACAAAGTTCCCAGAAAAATTTGAAATCAAATTGAACTTGATTTCATTTGAAAATCTACCCAGAAAATCAAAATAGAAAAGGAAAAAGAAATAAACAAAGGAAAAGGGCCACGCGCCAGGTTTTTGGCCCAGCATCGAATCAAGCCCAACTAGCCCACCCGGGGGTTTCCTTTTCTTTTCTCACGCGCGAGCACACGCAGGCTGTCGCTGACAGACGGACCCCACCCTCACTTCGCGCACATCGCTGACGAGCGGGCCCTGCCCACGCTGTCATCGTCTTCCCCAAACTGCGCCCGCGACCACGTCGCAGCTGCAGTCACGGCCGGTAATGGCGCGGCATAAATGGGCATTAATCCGCGAGCGTTTCCTGTCGAGGCACCGGCTATAAGATCCCCACCTCCTAGCGACCATTTTCCCCCAGTCGATTCTACCTTCACGCCACCAGGCTGCCCACGACTCACACAACATCGCCGCAGACAGAGCTCACTCCGGCGAGCGATTACGGTGAGCACCGTGCGCCCTTTCCTCTCTGATCCGTTCAAGCCACTTTGCACTCTCTTTGCGCACCTCCTGACCCCACCCGTTCATCCTGCACTGCCCCAGGTCGCCGTTTCCGCTCGACGCCGCAAACATCTGACGACCACCTCAACTCCGGCGACCAAATTCCGTAAGTCCCGTGCGACCCTTTACTTCTGACTCACACTAGATTGTTCGCCACGGTCTTGCGCATATCCTAAACCCCCTGGCTTGTGTTAGGGCGACGCGGAACCTCGGCAACGACGCCGACAACAACCACCCGACACCGTGCACGACTACGACGAGCTCTCTCAGTCACATCCGAGCGCCCCTCCGCAAACCAGTACCACATCGAGCTTCAACACGCCTTTGCGGATCTGGTAAGCACCTTCCTGCTTCCTGGAGCGACGTAGAACGCCGGCGCCGCCGTAGTCAGACGCGCCGCCGCCAGTTAACGCCGCCAGCGCCGCCTGAGTATGGTTAGGTTGATTAGGAACGTTGGATCTAGATCCTGCGGCGTAGATTAGAAAGAGGACGAAGAGGTACGCGCGCATCTGAGCCGCCAGATCCCACTTAGATCGTGCGGTCCGCAGGACCCGATCCAACCGAAGCGGTACGCACCAATAGGGACGCGACGCGTGGCAAGTATTAGAAATAAAAACAGATTTAAAACCAGATTTTGATCCAAATTTCAAATGCTTATAACTTTTGATTGCCACGTTGGAATTTTGCAAACTTTATATCGTTGGATTCAGTGAAACAAGACCTTTCTGAATATCCAATGTGTTTAACAAATAGTAACAGTTAACATGACTTTATTTATAGAAACATGTTTAAGGCTATTTTAAATATAGATTTATTTTTGGTAAATTGTATTAGTGCCAAATAAGTTTAGTTGGCAAACTTGTGACTTGTTAAGTTTCTGTAAACATGTGCATGCTTGGTAGAGTTTTCAAAATCACCACTTAGTAAATTCTTGCATGCATGCATACATATTATTTTTGGTTGTATATAATTGTGTGTAATTGTATGCTATAATTTTTGTGTAGATTTTGCTAGTGATTGTGATTGTGAAGAGTGCTACTCTCCCCACTACCAAGGCAAGTGATATTTTCATGAATATTTCTATCCTATGTTTTGTACTAGCATTAGATATTTTGCTAAGTCTTGCATGCTATTTTTCCTAATGCTAAGATGGGAAATCCTAAGTAGTGTAGAATGGTAGAATTGCTAAGGAATTTTTCCTAAGTTAAGTTATCATACCATGCTTAGCCTAGCTATTTAGCAAACAAGGGTTGGTGAAAATCTATACTTACTATGATGAAAATATTTCTAAGTCATGAGACTTATGTTTTCTTAATAAAACAACTAAGTCAAATGAACCTCCTGGGTGGAATGCAAGGATTGGGTTATGTTGAGTGGTTACACAAGGCCATGGACTTGGGTTGTGTATCTCACTTGTGGTATGCCACCCAGGCACAAAGGGATTTGGAGGCCAAGTGTTGAGAAAGCTTACAGTGCAACCACTTGGCAATATGGGCTCTGCCTTGATCATATAGGTTGCTAGAACTTAGTCATTTGGACAGTTGGTGGTAGTTGGGATGATAGGTTGGAGCGCGTCCATTTGACTAAGGAAAGGCTTCTGAAAGGTCCTGTCTTGGGAAACCAAGTCTGGTGGGGAAAGTGCACAACCTCTGCAGAAGGAAAACCTAAGTACTTAGCCTAGTCCAAGGCAATGGACAATTTGAGCATCAAGACATGGAAGCTACAAGAATCTCATCACTCCAACTTCTAAGTAAAATTTGGTGGGTGAACAAGGGTGAAGGACCCCAATGTCTATTGGTGGTTTCTTGGGAATGTTTTGACAAAGAAGAACTTAGTGATTTCAACTAATAGGAAAAACCTACTTTCAAGCAAAGCAAGCCAAGCTACACTTAGCCAAAATGCATATAATAATATAGTCCACTTAAAATATACTAAGGTATCACTTGCCAATACTATTCCAAAGTATCGACCCTCTGTGGCTGTAACTTGTGATGTTGCAGGTTACTCCGATGATGAATAGGAGTCATGAGTCTACACTCAACATGCTTGCCTGTGGCACATGAAGATGAAGACTTATGTTTATTTACTTATTCCTTAAACTCTTGTATTAGGCCTATGGCCCTGAGTTGTAAAAGACTATGTTTTATCTCTGGAATGAATGTAATAAACGACCTTTGTATTTGTGTACTTCATCTTAAACTGTGGATGCTAGCATTGATCCATGGACTAGCATTGCAATCACAGGGATCCTTTCCTCTATAAAGGAGGGGTCTAACAGATGGTATCAGAGCACTGTGTTGCCTGTAGGATTATGACCCTAGGATTGGAAAACCACTAAGGAAAAGTTTTTAACTACTTCTACACTTGTCTATTCTTCTCGTAAAACTTTTCTAATCCTTTCATTCTCAACTCCATTTGTAGATGAACTCCATCAACGAAGCCGTGAAGAAAGGACCACTCATGACCATGACCTTGGAGTGTGAAACTGAGTTTCCCAATATTCTCAAGGACCTCATGGTGAAAATGGAGGCACATGGTGCAGCTGTGTACAAGGGCTTTCCAGTGATGGATGAAGGAGTGTAGTATTGGTGGGTGCAGCTTCACTTGTACAAAAACAAGGAAGACAACCACAAAGAAAGGGGATTCTACATGTACACCAACACTATAATGCACACCACATTCTTTGAGTCAGCCAGAGATGCAGCTTGGAGGACTATCAAAGAACTAAGTGCTAGAGTCAAGTGCAGAATGCTCAACCTCCAAAAAGACTTAGAGAAAGAGAAGGAACTTACCCAAGAGTTGGAAGCCACCAACCAAGAGTTAAGGGGAGATGTTATAGACTTAGTGATGGAATCAAGAGAACAAGATTGGTGGATTGCCTCTAGGAACATTGTTTTTGCTAATAGATCCAGTGAGATAGGATTGTAAGGGCACATCGTTAGTTGGACCACCACTTATCACCTTAACTTCCAAAAATGATACCTTAAATAAGTGACCTTGATTGATGTAATGGATTCATGTATGCATGACTTGTGTGATTGTGTGATTCCATGGATGTGTATGTGTTGTTGTCTTTATTTATCTTAAATTGTGTTGTTCTAACTTTTTCAATCTTATAAATAGATGCCTATTACCATCAGCACCGTTGAGGAGTTCCAGGTTACCCGTTTTGGACCCCGCATCGTTGAGCTTACCACTTTGCTCGATCTCCCTCTTCCCATCATCACGGTGTACCCACTCACCAAGTTCGAGAGGAAGGACCTCTGGGGCTTCAAGGTGAACCAGCCCGGACGCCAAACAGAGCCCACTACGGAGGCCATCGTCTTCAAGCTGATGCACGACGACAGGGAGAGAGGCATGGAGGTAGTCATGCAGGACCTGATAGGACGTCTGTTAGGCCGTCACTCCCGACAGGTTAGGGGCACCCACTTTCACGTCTTCGGAAGACATGATGTTGATGGAGAGTCCATCGACTTTGAGGACGACTCGAGGGACGCGGCAGAGCCGATACGTCTCTACCTCCAGGACTTAGAGACTCTCCTCAGGCACGTGGACACGGACAGGACAAACATCATGCTCAGCAATGACGAGCTCCAGGTGCAGCTTCGCGAGAAGGACAAGCTTTTCGCACAGCAGGATGAGATGATCAAGGAAATGGAGACGAAGTTCGAGGCCCAGGATCGCAAGTTCAAGAGTCAGGAGAAACGCGTCCAGGATAGGAACAAGAAGATCCGGGACATGACCGAGGAACTGAAGTCCAAGGACTTCGAGCTAGAGCAGCAGCAGATGGTTATTGAGAGGCTTCGCTCCCAGAAGAGGACTCTCAAGGCCAAGGTCGATTCCTTGACCACTACGATTGAGGAGAATAAGACCGCGATGGAGAACGCAAGTCTTACCTTCGTCGAGGAGGAGATTGATGCTGATGAGTAAACTTGACTACTCGTTTAACTTTCATATTCGTGCTTGTTATTGTGAACTTGTTATTGGACCATCCGACATGTCGATGGCTTGCCACCTGTGTGTTTTACTTCATGAACTTATTATGTGGATGTTGAACTTTTATTTCTATGTTGCTTACTATGTGTTTGTTTGTGATGTAATGTGCATAAAACATCTATGGGTATCTCATTCTTATCTCTATTTGAATAAACCACAGATGCCTCCCCGTCGCGCAAACCCCAACCCCAACAACATCACTCAAGAAATGCAACAGATGATGAATGCTCAAACACATCTTATGCAGATGATGACAACATTCATCCAAAACCAGAATAATAACAACAACAACCCCAACAACAACAACAACAACAACAACAACAACAACCCCAACAACAACAACAACAACAACCCTCCGGGTTTTGATATGCTCACCAGATTTCTGCGATTGAGGCCAGCTAAGTTTTCGGGGACCACTGATCCCATGGTAGCCAATGATTGGCTACGTTCTGTGAACAAGGACTTAGTGACCGTGGGCTGCACGGATGCTGAAAAGGTCAGGTTCGCAGCGCATCTGTTGTAAGGACCAGCCGCCACATGGTGGGACAACTTCCAAATCACTACTCCTTTAGATGAGGTGACTTGGGCTATCTTTGAAGATGGCTTTCGCACTGCTCATATCTCATCAGGAATGATGAGTCTGAAAAAGAAGGAATTTCACAACCTGAAACAGCGCCATTGCAGCGTGGCTGAATACATAGAAGAGTTCAACAATCTGGCGCGCTATGCACCGGATGAGGTTGATACTGATGCCAAAAGAAAGGAAAAATTTCTGGAAGGCTTGAATGATGAGCTAAACTTGCAGTTGTCTGTGGCATATGTTCCAACTTATCAGTCTCTGTGTGACAAGGCTGCTATTTTGGAAAGTAAAATGAAGCAAGTCGAGAGTAGGAAGAGGAAACACACCGACAAGCACAGCTCGGGATCGTCTCACAAACGATCTCACCATGATGACAGTGGCAGCTCGGGATCCCACAAGCATGGGAAATTCAACAAGCACCACAACCACAACCGTCATGACAACAAGCATCATAGCAGTCATGACAATGATAAGTACAAGAACCACAAGAGTGGACATAGGAACCACCACAGTGGAAGTGGAAGTGGAATCCAGCCTAAAAAGGACATCAGTCAGGTTGAGTGCTTCAAATGCAAGAAGCTGGGGCATTATGCGAACGAGTGCCCTGAGAAGAAAGTAGAAGGACCTAACAAGCCCAATCCTTTCCAAAAAGGACAGGTTAACCACATCAATGTGGAGGAGGTCTATGAGGAGCCTGATGCCATTGCTGGTAAGTTCAGACTCAATTCCATTCCAGCATTTGTACTCTTTGACACTGGTGCATCTCATTCATTCATATCAAAAGCATTTGTTGATAGAAATGGGTTTGCATCTGAAAACATTGGGTGTCCAATAAAAGTTAGTTCTACGGGTGGAGATATGATAGTAAGCCTTGGATGCCGGGATCTCGTCATAGAGTTTGGAAAGCATAAGTTTCCAGTAAGCCTGATAATCCTAGATTCCCAAGGACTAGACGTAATTTTGGGAATGGATTGGATGGCTAAGTATGGAGGAGTACTAGATTGTGCTAATCATACTGTTGCACTCACAACCCCAGAAGGAAAAAGAATAAAATTCAAGTCAAACTTTGAATCCAAAGGAATTAAGCTAAATTCTCTTAAGGGGGTTAGCATGGACAGTGTGCCAATTGTATGTGAGTATCCGGATGTGTTTCCGGAAGAGTTGCCAGGAATGCCACCAGATAGAGATGTGGAATTTCTGATAGATTTGGTACCAGGTTCTGGACCAATAGTAAAGAGACCGTACAAAATGTCAGTTGATGAACTGAAGGAACTCAAGAAGCAACTAGGAGAACAGTTGCAGAAAGGATTTATCCAACCAAGTTCTTCATCTTGGGGAGCTCCAGTTTTGTTCATAGAAAAGAAGGATAGAACACAAAGGTTATGCATTGACTACCGTTCACTCAACGAGGTAACCATCAAGAACAAATACCCTTTGCCAAGAATCAACGACTTGTTTGATCAGCTAGAAGGAGCATGTGTGTTCTCAAAGATTGATCTCCGGTCAGGTTATTTTCAACTCAAAATAAGAGAGCAAGACATACCTAAAACAACATTCACCACAAGGTATGGATTGTATGAGTACACTGTGATGCCTTTTGGTTTAACCAACGCTCCAGCATACTTCATGAATATGATGAACAAGGTATTCATGGAATTTCTCGACAAGTTTGTTGTCGTTTTCATCGATGACATCTTGTTCTACTCCAAGAGTAAGGAATAACATGAAAGACACTTACGCTTGATACTTGAGAAACTGAGGGAACATAAACTTTATGCCAAATTAAGCAAGTGTGAGTTCTGGTTAGATGAAGTTGGTTTTCTTGGTCATGTTATGACAAAGGATGGTGTGGCAGTTGATCCTGCTAAGGTTTCAGCTGTAACAGAATGGGAATCTCCCAGGAATGTGAAAGAAGTTCGTAGTTTCCTCGGCTTAGCAGGTTACTACAGAAGGTTCATTGAAAATTTCTCAAAGATTGCTAAGCCAATGACTGAATTGTTAAAGAAGGACAAGAAATTTGCATGGTCTGAAGGTTGTGAAGTCAGTTTCCAAGAATTAAAGAAGAGACTTGTGACAGCACCAGTTCTATGTCTGCCAGATTTGGAAAAGGATTTCCAAGTATATTGTGATGCGTCTCATCAAGGTTTGGGTGCCGTACTTATGCAAGACGGTAAATTTGTGGCCTATGCCTCGAGACAACTCAAAACTCATGAGGTAAACTATCCTACTCATGATTTGGAGTTAGCCTCTGTCGTCCATGCACTCAAAACATGGAGACATTACCTTTTGGGAAAGCGATGTGAAGTGTTCACCGATCATAAGAGTTTGAAGTATATCTTCACCCAGAAGGAAATCAACATGAGACAAAGAAGATGGCTAGAACTTATCAAGGATTACGACTTAAGTTTGCAATACCACCCCGGTAAAGCAAATGTAGTAGCAGATGCTCTAAGTCGTAAGGCATTCGTAAATGGCCTTACCGATGGTGAATTGCCAGACGACTTGTGTAAGCAATTCAAAGAACTCAGATTGGAGATTGTACCAGGAGGACATCTTATGACTTTGGATGTTCAATCCACTCTGTTGGATAAGATTAAACAAGCCCAGAAGACGGATAAAGAAATCGAAGAGATTAAGGAAAGGATTAGCCAAGGGAAAGCTAAAAGTTTCCATATTGACGAACAAGGTGCTTTATGGCACGGGAAACGTATTTGTGTTCCACAAGACATGGAGTTACGGAAACTGATTTTACAGGAAGCCCACAACTCTCCGTATTCTATTCACCCGGGTAACACCAAGATGTACATGGACATGAAAGAAAGATTTTGGTGGAACAATCTAAAAAGGGACATCGCCGAGCATATTGCTTTGTGTGATGTGTGTAGCAGAGTAAAAGCGGAGCATCAGAAACCAGCGGGTTCGCTTCAACCACTGCCTATTCCTGAATGGAAGTGGGAAAATATTGGCATGGATTTCATTACCGGATTACCAAGGACCAGGTCAGGGTATGATTCCATATGGGTAGTAGTGGATCGCCTAACTAAAGTGGCTCATTTTATACCCGTGAAGACAACTTATACAAGTGCCAAGTTAGCTAAAATCTACATGAGCAGAATTGTATGCCTTCATGGTGTGCCTAAGAGTATTGTGTCAGATAGAGGAACTCAGTTTACTTCTCACTTTTGGAGACAGCTCCATGAATCTTTGGGAACAAGATTGGAATTCAGCACTGCTTTTCATCCTCAAACTGATGGACAAACAGAAAGGACTAACCAAATTCTTGAAGACATGTTGCGGGCATGTGCTTTAGACTATGGAGCAAGTTGGGATGAAAGTCTGCCTTACGCAGAATTTTCTTATAACAACAGCTATCAATCTAGTATTGGGATGGCACCATTTGAGTTTCTCTACGGAAGGAAGTGTACCACCCCATTTCTATGGAATGGAGTGGGAGAAAGGAGTTTGTTTGGACCTGATCTTATCAAGGACGCCGAAGATAAAGTCAAATTGGTTAAGGACAGGTTGAAGACAGCACAGTCCCGACAGAAAAGCTACGCGGATTCTAAGCGTAGAGAAGTCACCTACTAGGTTGGGGATAAAGCTTATCTTAGAGTATCACCACTTCGTGGAGTGAAAAGATTTGGAGTCAAAGGAAAGTTGGCACCAAGATATGTTGGGCCATTCAAGATTCTAAGTCGCAAAGGAGAAGTTGCATATGAAGTTGAATTGCCAGAGTCTCTGTCAGCTGTCCATAATGTGTTTCATGTGAGCCAGCTTAAGAAATGTCACCCAGAAATGGAAGAATCATCTTTGAAAGATACCATACCCTTGGAAGAAGTCCAACTAGAAAGTGATCTTACCTATGAGGAAAAGCCTGTCAAAATTCTTGAGACCGCAGAAAGGGTCACAAGGACTAAGACAATCAAGTTTTGCAAGGTGCAATGGAATCATCATTCCGAAGAGGAAGCAACATGGGAGAGAGAAGATGATCTTCGGAAAGACCACCCTCACCTATTTGCTAGCCAATCCGAATCTCGAGGGCGAGATTCATCTTAAGGGGGTTAGATTTGTAACATCCCTAAAATTCATGTTTCAAAGCTCATTCATATCATCCTTGCATCCATCTTCATTTAGGGTTTTCTCAAAACAATTTAGAAAACAGAAACATATGGTATCATGATTTTATGTGGGCAAACTTATTTTAAATGGCCAACACCACTTGTAAGTTTGATTGTTGTGAACCAGGAAGGTTGCCTTCTATGAGCATAGGATTTAAGTGTAGATTTAAAACCAAGTTTTTCAAATGGAAATGGGTTCCAAAAACCATCTTTCAAATTTTAAAAACCAAATGCCTAGCCTCTGATATTTTGATCTCCAGGCCTGACCAATCCTTTACAAAGCTACCCCATGGTTATATGACCATTTTTGAGACTACTACTCACTACAAAGATCCCAGAAAAATTTGAATTCAAATTGAACTTGATTTCATTTGAAAATCTACCCAGAAAATCAAAATAGAAAAGGAAAAAGAAATAAACAAAGGAAAAGGGCCACGCGCCAGGTTTTAGGCCCAGCATCGAATCAAGCCCAACTAGCCCACCCGGGGGTTTCCTTTTCTTTTCTCACGCGCGAGCACACGCAGGCTGTCGCTGACAGACGGACCCCACCCTCACTTCGCGCACATTGCTGACGAGCGGGCCCTGCCCACGCTGTCATCGTCTTCCCCAAACTGCGCCCGCGACCACGTCGCAGCTGCAGTCACGGCCGGTAATGGCGCGGCATAAATGGGCATTAATCCGCGAGCGTTTCCTGTCGAGGCACCGGCTAAGATCCCCACCTCCTAGCGACCATTTTCCCCCAGTCGATTCTACCTTCACGCCACCAGGCTGCCCACGACTCACACAACATCGCCGCAGACAGAGCTCACTCCGGCGAGCGATTACGGTGAGCACCGTGCGCCCCTTCCTCTCTGATCCGTTCAAGCCACTTTGCACTGTCTTTGCGCACCTCCTGACCCCACCCGTTCATCCTGCACTGCCCCAGGTCGCCGTTTCCGCTCGACGCCGCAAACATCTGACGACCACCACTCCGGCGACCAAATTCCGTAAGTCTCGTGCGCCCCTTTACTTCTGACTCACACTAGATTGTTCGCCACGGTCTTGCGCATATCCTAAACCCCCTGGCTTGTGTTAGGGCGACGCGGAACCTCGGCAACGACGCCGACAACAACCACCCAAGACCGTGCACGACTCCGACGAGCTCTCTCAGTCACATCTGAGCGCCCCTCCGCAAACCAGTACCACGTCGAGCTTCAGCAAGCCTTTGCGGATCTGGTAAGCACCTTCCTGCTTCCTGGAGCGATGTAGAACGCCGGCGCCGCTGTAGTCAGACGCGCCGCCGCCAGTTAACGCCGCCAGCACCGCCTGAGTATGGTTAGGTTGATTAGGAACGTTGGATCTAGATCCTGCGGCGTAGATTAGAAAGAGGACGAAGAGGTACGCGCGCATCTGAGCCGCCAGATCCCACTTAGATCGTGCGGTCCGCAGGACCCGATCCAACCGAAGCGGTACGCACCAATAGGGACGCGACGCGTGGCAAGTATTAGAAATAAAAACAGATTTAAAACCAGATTTTGATCCAAATTTCAAATGCTTATAACTTTTGATTGCCACGTTGGAATTTTGCAAACTTTATATCGTTGGATTCAGTGAAACAAGACCTTTCTGAATATCCAATGTGTTTAACAAATAGTAACAGTTAACATGACTTTATTTATAGAAACATGTTTAAGGCTATTTTAAATATAGATTTATTTTTGGTAAATTGTATTAGTGCCAAATAAGTTTAGTTGGCAAACTTGTGACTTGTTAAGTTTCTGTAAACATGTGCATGCTTGGTAGAGTTTTCAAAATCACCACTTAGTAAATTCTTGCATGCATGCATACATATTATTTTTGGTTGTATATAATTGTGTGTAATTGTATGCTATAATTTTTGTGTAGATTTTGCTAGTGATTGTGATTGTGAAGAGTGCTACTCTTCCCACTACCAAGGCAAGTGATATTTTCATGAATATTTCTATCCTATGTTTTGTACTAGCATTAGATATTTTGCTAAGTCTTGCATGCTATTTTGCCTAATGCTAAGATGGGAAATCCTAAGTAGTGTAGAATGGTAGAATTGCTAAGGAATTTTTCCTAAGTTAAGTTACCATACCATGCTTAGCCTAGCTATTTAGCAAACAAGGGTTGGTGAAAATCTATACTTACTATGATGAAAATATTTCTAAGTCATGATACTTATGTTTTCTTAATAAAACAACTAAGTCAAATGAACCTCCTGGGTGGAATGGAAGGATTGGGTTATGTTGAGTGGTTACACAAGGCCATGGACTTGGGTTGTGTATCTCACTTGTGGTATGCCACCCAGGCACAAAGGGATTTGGAGGCCAAGTGTTGAGAAATCTTACAGTGCAACCACTTGGCAATACGGGCTCTGCCTTGATCATATAGGTTGCTAGAACTTAGTCATTTGGACAGTTGGTGGTAGTTAGGATGATAGGTTGGAGCGCGTCCATTTGACTAAGGAAAGGCTTCTGAAAGGTCCTGTCTTGGGAAACCAAGTCTGGTGGGGAAAGTGCACAACCTCTGCAGAAGGAAAACCTAAGTACTTAGCCTAGTCCATGGCAATGGACAATTTGAGCATCAAGACATGGAAGCTACAAGAATCTCATCACTGCAACTTCTAAGTAAAATTTGGTGGGTGAACAAGGGTGAAGGACCCCAATGTCTATTGGTGGTTTCTTGGGAATGTTTTGACAAAGAAAAACTTAGTGATTTCAACTAATAGGAAAAACCTACTTTCAAGCAAAGCAAGCCAAGCTACACTTAGCCAAAATGCATATAATAATATAGTCCACTTAAAATATACTAAGGTATCACTTGCCAATACTATTCCAAAGTATTGACCCTCTGTGGCTGTAACTTGTGATGTTGCAGGTTACTCCGATGATGAATAGGAGTCATGAGTCTACACTCAACATGCTTGCCTGTGGCACATGAAGATGAAGACTTATGTTTATTTACTTATTCCTTAAACTCTTGTATTAGGCCTATGGCCCTGAGTTGTAAAATACTATGTTTTATCTCTGGAATGAATGTAATAAACGACCTTTGTATCTGTGTACTTCATCTTAAACTGTGGATGCTAGCATTGATCCAGGGACTAGCATTGCAATCACAGCGATCCTTTCCTCTATAAAGGAGGGGTCTAACATAGAGCGGAAGGAACCAGGCTATGATTATGGAGTTCAACGACCAGTTTACTATGTGAGCGAGGTCTTGACGGAGTCCAAGAAGCGTTACCCGCACTACCAAAAGATAGCTTATGGAGTATTCCTTGCTTCCCGGAAGCTGAGGCATTACTTTCAGGAGCACCCAATCACAGTGGTGAGCAAGACTCCATTGTCCGACATTATCAATAACAGCGACGCCACAGGAAGGTTCGCGAAGTGGGGCATTGAACTTGCCGCCTTCGAGATCACCTACAAGAGACGCGACGCTATCAAGTCACAAGCCTTGGCAGATTTTGTTGCAAATTGGACGGAGATGCCAGATGCTACTCTGTTGCCAGAACCAGATTACTGGGTGATGCACTTTGACGGATCAAAGCTGCTCAATGGCTTGGGGGCTGGTGTATTGCTACAGTCACCAAAAGGAGACAAGATACACTATGTTCAACAGATCCAATTCGAGGCTACAAACAACATGGCGGAGTATGAAGCACTCATTCACGGACTACGTGTAGCCAAGGATATTGGCATCAAGCACATAGTTTGCTGTGGAGATTCCGACTTGGTTGCCCAGCGGGTGGCTGGCACCTAGAATGCGTGGAACCCTATGATGGCGGCATATCGAGACAAAGTGGACAAGATAGCCAAGAGATACTTGGGCTACGAAGTCAAGTATGTACCTAGGGAAAAAACGAGGCAGCTGATCTTCTGTCTAAGCTTGGATCAGGGCGCAAGCAAATTCCACCAGGAGTTTTCCTAGAGCACCTGCGCACACCATCCGTGAAGGGAGCCGACATCGACAACCCGGATATAGCTGACTATTTCGTCAACATGGCGACTAAGGTCCCTTTGGCTTGGACAAAACCGTTCATGGAATACCTCGAACACGGAACTTTGCCTGACGACAAAGTCGAAAGACGGCAAATAGTACGACGAGCAAAGGGTTATACCATAATCAATGGGCAACTCTACAAAAGAAGCACTACTGGTGTATACCTAAAATGTGTTTCCCAGCTAGAAGGTATGGAAATCCTATGAGAAATCCATCTCGGAGATTGCGGGCATCACGCCGCTCCTCGATCGTTGGTCGCAAAAGCCTTTCTGCAAGGATTCTACTGGCTGACCGCGAAGGTGGACGCCGACAAGCTGGTTGAGACATGCATGGGATGCCAGTATTATGCTCGACAACTACATGTTCCTGCTGAAGAACTGCGAACAATACCAATAACTTGGCCGTTTGCAGTCTGGGGGATAGACATGGTGGGACCGTTGTAGACGGCACTTTGTGGATTTATGCATCTGCTTGTAGCAGTTGACAAATTCACTAAATGGATAGAAGCTAAACCAATTAGAAAGCTTGATGGGGCAACTGCCCTCAGGTTTGTCCGAGATCTAGTGGTGAGATTTGGTCTCCCACACAGCATTATCACCGACAACAGCAACAATTTATCACTCAAAAAAGTGGAGGCTTATTGCTGGGAGAAAGGCATCCGACTTGACCTTGCATCTGTGGCACACCCATAATCCAATGGTCAGGTTGAACGAGCCAATGGATTAATTCTGCAGGGAATCAAGCCACGTCTTGAGGCACCGCTGCATAGAGTAGCTGGAGCATGGGCAGAAGAATTGCCATCTGTGCTGTGGAGTTTGCGAACTACACCCAACAGATCCACCGGCTACACCCCTTATTTCATGGTATATGGAGCAGAAGCAATCATGCCTTCCGACTTCCTTCATGATGCACCAAGAGTAGCCGCCTACGACGAAGATGACGCTGAAGAATTCAGACGCCTAGATGTGGACCTTCTCGAGGAGGAGCGCGTTTTGACATGCCAAAGATCCGCCATCTACCAGCAGAAGCTAAGCAGCTACCATAGTCGCCGCGTTCGGCATCGCTCGTTTAAAGAGGGGGATTTGGTGCTCCGACTTAAGCAGAAGAAGTCACACAAATTATCCCCGCCATGGGAAGGACCGTTCATCATAAGCAAGGTGCTGCTCAATGGGTCTTACTACCTTGTTGACAATCGTGAACTAAAGGATAGACCCAACGAGGATCATAAGCATAAGCGACGTGACCCGGATGATGACTACCCGTAGCTTGATCGGCCATGGAACATAGCGCAGCTACGTCCTTTTTACACTTAGCATTTTTTTATCTAATTGTGGATCTCTTATATGATCAATGAAATAAAGCTCTCTGGTTCACTCATATTTATGAGTCTTTTACCTCCTTTAGTGTTCATTTTTGGATCATAGAAAACCTTTATGCACAAGTCTTGCGTTTGCACTTGTGAAAATTCCGCCTACGGGCGTTAGCTTAAGTTTTCTGGTCTACACGTTCTTTGTCGTTTTTATATGGATTCTGGAGTAGTGACTTTTGGCACTTATTGTCGGCGATTTTGTGCTCAGGTTATTGAAGGTGCCATTGGGCATCATCACCTGAGCGCATGGTTCTGACAACGGGTCTTCCGACTCATGAAAAGTCAAGCATAAGAACCAAAGTAATGGATAAGCCAGCACTTGCTTAAAAAATATATACATGCTGGAAACTAGTTCTTAAGTAGGAGGAAATAACAACCATTGTTTTCCGCCTTAAGTTACATCATCAAGTTTTTTCCGCGCATACACCAAAGCTGAAACAAATATTACAAAGTTGTTTTGTATTCCTTTGGCGCGTGAGACTTGGAAGCAGCATCTTCACCAGCCATAGAATCACCCTCAACATCAGCACTGTGGTGGGACTCGGAGGAATCTTGGTTGACGCTGTCGATGGTGTTCATGGGCACGAAGACGTCGATGTCCACCAACTCGGCAACTCTAGTGTCATAGCCCGCGAGGGACGACAGGATGGCTTCATGATCAATCTATTTACCGTCATCGTCGATGTCAGGGATACCAGAGGTCACCGTGTCGATGTCGGCTCCTTCCTAGTGTGCCTTCACCATTGACAGTGCCATCCTTGCGCCAGCCCGTGCACATGAAGCTTTCCAGCTTGTGACACGCTCGGGGGCTCGGCGCAGAATCTCCGAGTACTTCGCCATGGAGTTCGAGGCCTTGATGTGTATCTGAAAGGGCTTGGCAATCTCTTTGGCTTGGGTGATGGCGGTGTTGATAAAGTTGTTGGAATTATGCCCTAGAGGCAATAATAAAGATGTTATTATTATAATTCTTGTTCATGATAAAGTTTATGTTCCATGCTAGAATTGTATTAAGCGGAAACTTTAATACTTGTGTGGTTTGTAAACAACACCGTGTCCCTAGTACGCCTCTATGGACTAGCTCATTGATCAATGATGGTTAAGGTTTCCTAACCATAGACATGAGTTGTCAATTGATAATGAGATCATATCATCGGGAGAATGATATGAAGGACAGACCCAAACTAAGCAAAGCAATTAGATCGTGTCATCGTGTTCATCTTTGCGAAGCTTTTCTTATGTCAAATATTGTATTCCTTAGACCATGAGATAATGCAACTCCCTGGTATCGGAAGAAAGCTTTGAGGTCATCAAACGTCATCCTATGAGAGGGTGATCATAAAGGTGTCTCTCAGGTGATCGGAAAGTATCTGTTGGGTTGTATGTATCGAGATGGAATTTGTCCCTCCCAAGTCGGAGAGATATACTTCGGGTCCACTCGGTAATCGATATCAACACCGCTTGCAAGCATGTGGTTAAGGAGTTAATCACAAAGTGATATCGGATTACGAAACGAGTAAAGTACTTGCTGTGAACGAGATTGAACTAGGTATGACGGTACCGACGATCGAATCTCGGGCAAGTAAAATATCGCGAGACGAAGGGAATATATATATGGGATTGATTGAATCCTGGCATCGTGGTTCATCCGATATGATCATCGATGAATGTGTGGGAGTCAATATGGGTGCCCAGACCCCGCTGTTGATTATTGATAGAAGATCATGTCTGCATATTCTCGAACCCGCAGGGTCACACACTTAACGTATCTCGATGCTAGGATAGATTAGATAATTGGTTTATGAATTTTTGTTCGGAGTCTCGGATGGGATCCGAGATATCATGAGAGGTTCCGGAATGGTCCGGAGAATAAGATTCATAGAAGGCAGTGCAGTTTTTGGAGTTCGGAATTCTTCCGGGTTAATCGGTATTGTACCGGAAGCTTCTAGAACCTTCTGGAAGGGACCAACGTGGACCCACCTTCCGGGAGGGGGCATGGGCCTATGAGGGAGTGTCCTGGCCGCATTGGGCCAGGGGCACAAGGCCCCATAGGGCCCAGCCGATCCTAGATAAGTTTAAACTCGTTTAAACTAGAGATAGGATTTCTAGATAAGGGAGAGTTTAAATCGTTTAAACTAGAGATAGGATTTCTAGATAAGGGAGAGTTTAAATTGTTTAAACTAGAGATAGGCTTGGAGGAGGGGCAAGGGCTGGCCGCCCCCCCTCTATATATAGAGGGGTGGTGCGCCCCCTCCCCCCTACACACACCTTCCTCCAAGCCCTAGCAGCCTTGCTATCTTCCTCTCTCCCTCCCGACTGTTTGTAGGCGAAGCCCTGCAGCAGAAATTCTCCACCATATACACAACGCCGTCGTGTTGTAGATCCAATCTATCTCTCCACCATACTCGCTGGTCCGAGGAAGGAGGAGACGTCGAGGTGCTGCACGTGTGCATCTCACGGAGGCACCGCCACTTGTGGTGCTAGATCGGATCGGATCGCGAGGAGGAGAAGCGAGTACGACTACATCACCCACATTCCGATGAACGTTCCGCTGTGCGAATCTTCAAGGGTATGAAGATCTAATCCAATCTCTCTCGTTGTTTGCATCCCCTAGATTAGATCTTGGCTTTCCCTCTGTTCGCTCCGTAGAAAATTTTGATTTACTATGCCGCGAAACCCTTCAGTGGTATCAGAGCTAGATCTATGCGTAGATGTGTTTCACGAGTAGAACGCAACATGGTTGTTGCGGGCGTTGATGTTTTCTGTTGCAAGCCTCTTGTTTGTGTTCTTCTTATGACGCGGGATAGTGAGATTGAAGCGGTCCAGGCCAACCTTACGCGACGTCGTTCGCGAGACCGGCTCCGCACTTGACGTGTGGCTTGTTCCACACATGCGGCTGGTGGATGTCAGTTTCTCTCACTATAGTTGTCATGGGATTAACACCGGAGTTTGGCAACCATAATATCACCGTTGTGGCTTTTCGTAGGTAAGAATCGTTCTTAGCATCTACTCCCATAAAGCCACGTAAAACATGCAACAACAAAGTAGAGGCGTCTAACTTGTTTTTGCAGGGAGTGTTTTCTGTGATATGGTATGGCCCAAGATGTGATGTGTATATTGTATGCGATGATCATGTTTTGTAATGTTTCACGACTTGCATGTCGATGAGTACACAACCGGCAGGAGCCATATGGTTGTCTTTATAATTGTGTATGACCTGCGAGTCAACTTCTTATACGCCATGTAATAGCTTTACTTTATCGCTAAGTAGTTAGCAATAGTTGTAGTTGCTATTCGTGGTGGAGGCAATCATGGTGGAGTGATGGAGATCATGCCGGAACGCACAAGATGGAGATCATTGCGCGAAGATTGGCTATACCATGTCACATAAAGTTATATGCATGTGATGTTTATCCCTTTTATGTATCTTATTATGCTTAGATCGCGACGGTAGCATTATAAGATGATTCCTCACTTAAAGATCAAGATAAAAACTGTGTTCTCCCCAAGTATGCACCGTTGCGAAAGTTCGTCGTGTCCAAGCATCACGTGATGATTGGGTGCTATAGACTCTACGCTCACATACAACGGGTGCAAGCCAGTTTTTGCACACGCGGAAATACTTGTGTCTAGCTTGACGAGCCTAGCATGTACAGACATGGCCTCGGAACACAAGAACCGAAAGGTTAAGCATGAGTCATATGAATGATATGATCGAAACTTTGTTGTCCACCATTGAAACCACATCTCTTCTCGTGATGATCGGATTAGGTGTGGTGAATTTGGATCGTGTTCACTAAACAACTTGAGGGATGTTGAATTTAGTGGGAGTTCATCTAGTAATTTGATTAAGTTGAACTATTTATCATGAACATAGTCTAAATTGTACTTGCAAACACTGTAGATCACATGGCCAAGTCCAACTTCAACTTCAACGTTTTTGCTGAGAAGGAAAAGCTTAGAAAAAATGGGTCTAACTTCACCAATTGGTTCCGCAATCTAAGAATCATTCTGTCTGGCGGACAAAAGGACTATGTCCTTGGGAAAGCGTTAGGTGACCCCCCTGCTGCAACTGCGCCGGCTGATGAGAAAGCTGTCTATCAGTCGCGCAAAGATGATTATGATGTGATTAAGAGCACCATGTTGTTTGCTATGGAACTGGAGCTTCAAAATCGTTTTGAAACCTATCCCGGGCCCTTTGAGATTCTCGAGGAGCTGAAAACCATGTTTCAGACTCAAGCCCGTTCTGAGAGATATGAGATCTCTGAGAAGTTCTTTAACTGCAAGATGGAGGAAGGGAGTTCCGTTAGTGAGCACGCCATAAAGATGTCGGGCTACACTCAACGCCTTGAGCAACTGGAATGCACGATTCCAGAGGAGCTCAAGATTGACAGGGTTCTGCAATCACTCCCTCCCAGCTACAAAAGTTTTGTAGTGACTCATAATCAGATTGGCTCCACTGATACGATCACCGAGCTCTTCGCAAAATTGAAGGCTGCAGAGGTGGACATCAAGAAGGATAATCATGTGTTGATGGTCAACAAGCCCTCCTTTAAGAAAGGTAAGGGAGCAAAGAAGCCCTTCAAGAAGGGCGGCGGCAAGCGCAATGCCCCTGCTGCGAAGAAGCTCGGGTCTGGTCCTAAGCCGGACACTGAGTGCTTCTATTGCAAGGACAGGGGTCACTGGAAGCGCAACTGTCCGAAGTACTTAGCGGACAAGAAGGCTGGCACCATCAAAGGTATATTTGATATACATGTTATTGATGTTTTCCTTACTAGCCCTCGTTGTAGTGCCTGGGTATTTGATACCGGTTCAGTTGCTAATATTTGTAACTCGAAACAGGAGCTACGGAATAGACGGAGGCTTGCGAGGGATGAGGTGACGATGCGCGTTGGCAACGGATCAAGAGTTGATGTGATGGCCGTCGGCACGCTCTCCTTAGTTTTACCTTCGGGATTAGTTTTAAACCTTAATAAGTGTTATTATGTGCCTGCGTTGAGCATGAACATTATTTCTGGATCGTGTTTATTGCAAGACGGTTATTCATTTAAATCGGAGAATAATGGTTGTTCTATTTATATGAGTAACATCTTTTATGGTCATGCACCTCTTGTGAATGGTTTATTTCTTCTAAATCTCGAAAGGGATGAAACACACATCCATAACATTGAGGCTAAGAGATGCAAAGTAGATAGTGATAATACTACTTATTTGTGGCACTGTCGTCTAGGTCATATTGGAGTAAAGCGCATGAAGAAACTCCATTCTGATGGACTTTTGGAGTCTCTTGATTTTGAATCATTTGACACATGCGAACCATGCCTCATGGGCAAGATGATCAAAACCCTGTTCTCCGGTATGATGGAGCGAGCAACGGACTTGTTGGAAATCATACATACCGATGTATGCGGACCGATGAGTGTTTCGACGCGCGGTGGATATCGCTATTTCCTCACTTTTTCCGATGACTTAAGTAGATATGGGTATATCTATTTAATGAAACATAAATCTGAAACGTTTGAAAAGTTCAAAGAATTTCAGAATGAAGTGGAGAACCATCGTAACAGAAAGATTAAGTTTCTACGATCCGATCGTGGGGGCGAATATTTGAGTTATGATTTTCTCACGCATCTTAAAGCAAGCGGAATTGTTTCGCAACTCACGCCACCCGGAACACCACAGCGCAATGGTGTGTCTGAACGCCGGAATCGATCCCTATTAGATATGGTCCGATCGATGATGTCTCTTACTGATTTGCCGTTATCATTTTGGGGTTATGCATTAGAAACCGATGCATTCACTTTAAATAGGGATCCATCTAAATCCGTTGAGACGACACCGTATGAACTGTGGTTTGGTGCTAAACCTAAGTTGTCGTTTCTTAAAGTTTGGGGATGCGAAGCTTACGTCAAGAAGTTGATGCCGGACAAGCTCGAACCCAAAGCGGAGAAATGCGTCTTCATAGGATACCCTAAGGAAACTATTGGGTATACCTTCGATCACAGAACCGAAGGCAAAGTGTTTGTCGCAAAGAACGGTTCCTTTCTTGAGAAGGAGTTTCTCTCGAAAGAAGTGAGTGGGAGGAAAGTAGAGCTAGACGAGGTTATTGAACCTTCTCTTGAATTGGAGAGTAGCACAACACCTGAAATTGTTCCAGTGCCGCCTGCACCAACAATAGAGGAAGCTAATGACAAGGATCATGAAGCTTTGGACGATGCTGCTACTGAACGTCGCAGGTCGACAAGGTCGCGTGCCCCTCCTGAGTGGTACGGCAACCCTGTCTTGACTGTCTTGTTGGTAGAAGACAGTGAACCTACGAACTATGAGGAAGCGATGATGAGCCCAGACTCTGAGAAATGGCTGGAAGCCATGAAATCCGAATTGGGATCCATGAGCGAAAACCAAGTATGGACTTTGGTGGATCCTCCTAGCGACCGAAAGGCCGTTGAGTGCAAATGGATATTCAAGAAGAAAACGGACGCGGATGGTAATGTTACCGTCTATAAAGCACGACTTGTTGCAAAAGGTTTTCGACAAGTTCAAGGTGTTGACTACGATGAGACTTTCTCTCCCGTAGCGATGTTTAAGTCCATTCAGATTTTATTAGCAATTGCTGCGTTTCATGATTATGAAATATGGCAGATAGATGTCAAGACTGCTTTCCTCAATGGCAACATTGATGAAGAGTTGTATATGATGCAACCCGAGGGTTTTGTCGATCCTAAGGATGCTAGTAAAGTATGCAAACTTCAGCGTTCCATTTATGGACTGAAGCAAGCATCTCGGAGTTGGAACCTTCGTTTTGATCAAGTGATCAAGAGCTTTGGATTTGTTCCAAATTGCTATGAAGCTTGCATCTACAAGAAAGTGAGTGGGAGCTCGGTGACGTTTCTGGTACTATATGTGGATGACATATTGATTATCGGAAATGACATCAACATGCTTAACAATGTGAAGAGTTATTTGAACAAGTGTTTTTCAATGAAAGACCTAGGTGAAGCTGCTTATATATTGGGCATCAAGATCTATAGAGATAGACAAAGACGCCTGATAGCTTTAAGCCAGAGTACATACCTAGACAAAGTTCTGAAAAGGTTCAGAATGGATAAGGCAAAGAAAGGTTCAGTGCCTATGTTGTCAGGTAAGATATTGAGCAAGGCTCAGTGTCCAACTACGGTAAATGATAGGGAAGCTATGAGCAAAGTGCCTTATGCCTCGGCCATAGGTTCCATCATGTATGCCATGCTGTGTACTAGACCGGATGTGTCCAATGCTCTTAGTTTGACGAGCAGATATCAAAGTGATCCAGGAGTGGAACACTGGACAGCCGTGAAGAACATCCTAAAGTACCTAAATAGAACTAAAGAAATGTTCTTAGTCTATGGGGGTGATGAACAGCTTGTCGTAAAAGTTTACGTCGATGCTAGTTTCGACACCGACAAGGATGATTCTAAATCTCAGACAGGATACGTTTATATTTTGAATGGAGGAGCTGTGAGCTGGAGAAGCTGCAAGCAAAGCGTGATCGCGGGATCTACAGTAGAAGCGGAATACATGGCTGCTGCAGAAGCGTCAAGTGAAGGAGTTTGGATCAGAAACTTCATCACTGAGCTTGGCGTGGTTCCAAGTGCATTGGACCCACTGGAGATATTGTGTGACAACACTGGCGCCATAGCACTCGCTAAGGAACCAAGATATCATCCAAAGACCAAGCATATCAACCGCAAGTTTCATATAATCCGAGATTATATAGCAGATGGAGATCTAAAGATTAGCAAAGTACATACGGATCTGAATGTCGCAGATCCATTGACTAAACCTCTTCCACGTGTAAAACATGATCAACACCTCAGTGCCATGGGTGTGAGATTGTTGCCAGATGTAAACTAGATTATTGACTCTAGTGCAAGTGGGAGACTGTTGGAATTATGCCCTAGAGGCAATAATAAAGATGTTATTATTATAATTCTTGTTCATGATAAAGTTTATGTTCCATGCTAGAATTGTATTAAGCGGAAACTTTAATACTTGTGTGGTTTGTAAACAACACCGTGTCCCTAGTACGCCTCTATGGACTAGCTCATTGATCAATGATGGTTAAGGTTTCCTAACCATAGACATGAGTTGTCAATTGATAATGAGATCATATCATTGGGAGAATGATATGAAGGACAGACCCAAACTAAGCAAAGCAATTAGATCGTGTCATCGTGTTCATCTTTGCGAAGCTTTTCTTATGTCAAATATTGTATTCCTTAGACCATGAGATAATGCAACTCCCTGGTATCGGAAGAAAGCTTTGAGGTCATCAAACGTCATCCTATGAGAGGGTGATCATAAAGGTGTCTCTCAGGTGATCGGAAAGTATCTGTTGGGTTGTATGTATCGAGATGGAATTTGTCCCTCCCAAGTCGGAGAGATATACTTCGGGCCCACTCGGTAATCGATATCAACACCTCTTGCAAGCATGTGGTTAAGGAGTTAATCACAAAGTGATATCGGATTACGGAACGAGTAAAGTACTTGCTGTGAACGAGATTGAACTAGGTATGACGGTACCGACGATCGAATCTCGGGCAAGTAAAATATCGCGAGACGAAGGGAATATATATATATGGGATTGATTGAATCCTGGCATCGTGGTTCATCCGATATGATTATCGATGAATGTGTGGGAGTCAATATGGGTGCCCAGACCCCGCTATTGATTATTGATAGAAGATCATGTCTGCATATTCTCGAACCCGCAGGGTCACACACTTAACGTATCTCGACGCTAGGATAGATTGGATAATTGTTTTATGAATTTTTGTTCGGAGTCTCGGATGGGATCCGGGATATCACGAGAGGTTCCGGAATGGTCCGGAGAATAAGATTCATATAAGGCAGTGCAGTTTTTGGAGTTCGGAATTGTTCCGGGTTAATCGGTATTGTACCAGAAGCTTCTAGAACCTTCCGGAAGGGGACCAACGTGGCCCCACCTTCCGGGAGGGGGCATGTAACTACCACGGTGAATTACGCTCCTAGTTACAAGCCTGGATGAGCGGTAGTGGTTGAAATAGTACGGTGGGGCCCTAAAAGCCACTCACGGGTAGACCTTTCGGCCGTCCCAACCACTTCCATCTCATCGGGACCTGTACGGGCGGCGTAATCGGCAGGCGAAGGGATCAACTACGTACACAAGTGGGTATGTATGCAAGCCACTATACAAGAGTACATCAGAGCCATACCATCTATAAAGAAAGGAAATATAGCAACGCCATACGACAAGATTCAAATGACCTAGATAGATCTAATATTTTAGGATACTTCCTCATACAGCACACATCAGAGTATCATGCGGAAGCGGCAAACAAAGTCCGAGTACGGATAAGAAGCAAATCGGCATAAGATGCCATAGAAATAAGCACATCCAAACCACAGATCTCACGGATCCCCGTTCCCGGAATCTCTACACCGAACGATCGTTGCCCACATCATCAGCCTCTTTGTAACTACCTCGGTGAACTACGCTCCTAGATACAAGCCTGGATGAGTGATAGTGGTTGAAATAGTACGGCGGGGCCCCAAAAGCCACACAGTGGTAGTCCTTTCAGACGTCCCAACCACTACCCTCTCAACGGGACCTGTACGGGCGGCGTAGTCGGCAGGCGAAGGGATCAACTACGTACACAAGTGGGTATGTACGCAAGCCACCATACAAGAGTACCTCAGAGCCATACCATCTAGAAAGAAAGGAAATATACCAACGCCATACGGCAAGATTCAAATGACCTAGATAGATCTATATTTTAGGATAACTCCTCATACAACACACATCAGAGAATCATGCGGAAGCGGCAAACAAAATCCGAGTACGGATAAGAAGCAAATCGGCATAAGATGCCAGAGGAATAAGCACATCCCAACTACAGGTCTCACGGATCCCCGATCCCGGAATCTCTACACCGAACGATCGTTGCCCACATCATCAGCTTCTTCCACCCAGTATCCGTCCTGCGGGGGTACCTGTTCATCTGAATCAAGAATTTATCGTGTGAGACCCTAAGGGTACTCAGCAAGACTTAATGCCTCTAAAGGGAACACAACCTGGGGTGACGCAATTGCAGCGAAAGATAAACCCTAGCAATTCTACAGATAAACGCTAACCATCCGCCTAACCATTGATAGACGGATGTCCGTGAATTAAGTACAACAGTTATAATGGTAATCTCATCCGATCCATCCTCCTCCCTGCTTACCAACAAGGAAGCGGACGAACAACCCCCCATCCGTTGGCAATTTTATTAACCATTCCATGAGTATTGCACTACTTACTAGTCAAGTTACTTAGTCAAGTTAAGGCGGTACTTTAGTTATGCTTGTCTATGATCGAGAAACTGTGCTCCAAGTCGTCCATATCCGCGGACACGGCTTTCAGAAAGTTTTACCCGGCCGGGGTGCACCAATAGCAACACACACTCGATCAACCTCGGAAAAACCAAAATAAAACCCAACGAGGCCTTCACGACAAAGCAATCACAAGATTCAGAAATGTTTCAGGGGGCCACCCCTTAAGTAGAACCCGCAACGGAGTAGGCAAGCTCCGAGACGGCCTCAAGGTACTGGGTAGACGGCTGTGAGCGACTGGGAACCCCAAACGGGGCTTGTCGACACCGCGTAAACGTGTCCCGATCTTAAACAGTACAGTGTGCAGTACCTCGCACAATCGTAAATAAAGCAGTAAAACATGGCATAAGTACAGGATCGTAAATAACACCTCAAACTAGTTTGTGGCCCCAAGAAATAAGACGGAATCAAGCTCTGGCTCAGGGGGGTCCCATATACCTCCCGGATGTGGATAGCGCGATAAATCAAGGAACAGGAATCAAGTACTCGGGGTCTTACGGGACACAAGTGAGCAGGAAAAACCAAATAGCAGATGTTGCTCACCGGTACCACTTCCTTTAGTTATCCCATACTACTCAGATTAAGTTGTTTAGGTACCTCATTATCCAACAGACACTCACATACCCTACACATGCTATTCTACGACTCGCATGGCTCAAACAACGCCTATAGTAGTGGCTCATAGGATGGAGGAACAAGCTTGGTGGAGTTTAAAAGTAAAGGCTATGCATACTTGGGATTCAATTTAATGCAATCGCGACTCGATGATGCAGGAATAAGGTAGAGGCAATAGGTACTGTATGTATGCAAGCATGTGGTAGTGCTTGCCTGGGATCTCAGTTGAAGCGAGGGACGGATCTGGGTAGTGCTCCTGGTTCTCTTGATACAACCCCTGCTCAGTGTCTATCCGAGAAAATCCAAACAAACAAGGCCAACATGAATATAGAGCACAAGCTTAAGATTAAGATGCGTCAAGCAAACAATCATGCCATGATGAATGATGCACAATTTACATGGCAAGTAAAGTAGCATGGCATGGGTGAGGTGTGGGGAATCAAGAATATAACATTTAGTTGGGTTTTAGAATCACATTTGCTGCCATAACAGTTGTTATTCAATATATAGTTATATGATGCATGCTGCAATTGAAGTCATGGATAGCATAAACAGAAAGGTCTCGTCGAGCTGATCAATTTAGTCTACTTATTTGCTAAATTTGGAATTACAAAACATTAGTTATGATTTTATGAAAATCCAGTGGCAATTGATGTAATTACACTAAACTTGGAATTTCACTTGTGCAAAAGTCAAATTAGATGGCATATTTGAATTCCCCTCATCTTGCTGATATCCAAACATATATTATTTGCCAAATTTGGAAATAGTATGAAAAAGTTATTAATAATCTGAATGGAATTTGAAATTTTGAATTTATTTAACAAAATTTGAATTCAAAACTGCTCTGGAACGTTTCCTACACAGCTCTGCCCAGCCTGAGTCGCAGACAGGTGGGCCAGGGGGCTTCTCTGGCCCACGCGGCAGCGCCTGGGTACAACCTGGACCGCGGGTTCATTGCTGGAAACGCCAGGAGCCTATTTGCAAAAAGTTCACAGTCACTGACAAGCGGGCTCTCAGGGACCGCGGGTTGACGTAAACAAAAGGGCCAGGGGTCATCTGCGAAACGCACACGCGGGCCAGGGGTGGACTGCGGGTTCAGTCCGAATTCTTGCGGGAACCTTTTTAGAAAAAGGCCACCGCCGCTGACAGTGGGGCCTCGAGGTCCGCAGGTTGCTAAAAGATTGGGGGAGGGGGTTTTGCGCAAAAAGGCGCCCGCGCACTGTGGATCTTCCCCCTCGCGTGCGTCTGACGCGCGCGCGGCGCGCGGCGCAGGTGGGGATCGAACCTGGGGTGTGGCGGGCGCGCGCGGACGCGGAGCCGCTGCGCTGGGTCGGGCTGGGTGCTAGGAAGAGGCTAGGCGGCTAGGTAGGGTGTGGGCGCGCACGGAAGCTTGCAGGCACTCGCTCGCCGCCGGCGCACTGAGGGCGCTCGACGAAACGAGCGGAGCAACCAGGACGCGACTGAGGACAGGGGATTGTCAGGGAGGGTCGTGGGCTCACCGCGGGCGTGCTGGCGTGCTCGAAACGGGCAGGGGTGGTAGCGATCCACGGCGAGGCTGGCGCTCCGTCGATCTAGGGTTTCCGGGCGGCGCGACAGGTTCCTGGCGTTCCTGGTCCTTCTCCTCCTCGATGCTGGCCCAGGGGACGTCGCAGCAGCCCCAGGAGCTTCCTCGACAACTTGCTGCAGCACGCCACCGGCTAGATCATCTGTGGCAGGAGGTAGCTGGCGGTGGGCGGCGAGAGGGCGTTGGGGACGATGGAGAAGGAGGGCAGAGAGGGGAGAGGCAGGGCGACGCTGGGGTGGGATCTGGGGAGGCCAGAGAGGGAGAGGGAGAGGATAAGAAGAGGAAGGCGCGGTGGTTGCGTGGGGGAGAGGCTGATCACCTTTTCGGCCTCCCTCACGTGCTGGGCGTGGCCAGGGTGACGGGGTCGAGCTGGGGAGGTGAGAGGGGCTAGCAGGTGGCCCTGGAGGGACTAGGGAGGCAGACAAGTGGGGTAGGGCGTGGGCAGGTGCTGGTAGAGAGAGAGGAAAAGAGGGGAGGAAAGAGGGAGGGGCCACTCGGGCTAGGGCTAGGAGAGAGGGGCATGGTCGTGTGGGGGTAGCTAGGAGGGGTCCTGGTCGTGTGGGGCATGTAGGGTGCTGGGGTAGGGCGCATGGTAGGTAGAGAGAGGTGAGAGAGACATGGGGCATGGGAACATGCTAGATAGGAAAGGGTGGTACTAGGGTTTGTTTAGGTAGATGTAAAATAGGGTTTAGTTTTAGGGGGATGTTGATTAGAGAGGGAAGTAGCTTAGGGTTTAGGTTTAGCTAGAGGATAGTTGGCAAGAGAGGGATTAGGGTTTGCTAAAAGAGGTAAGAAAAGATGGAGGGGGTGCTAACTTGCTCAAGCATGCTTCAAGTACAAGCTCTAAACAAGCTCAGGCAAGAAAAGGAGGGAGAGGGGGAGAAAGATGACCATATGGTGTTGGGGTATTACTATAGTTCATGCATGATCCAAAAATAATGGCCAAGCATGTTCCAAGAGAGAGGGAAGGGTTTTCTGGTTGGGCATGCCCATTAGCACATGTGGGTGCATGGGGTAGCTAGAGGGAAGGGGGCTAGGGTTGATACTCACAAAACAAGATCAAACAAAGAGGAAAGGATCCATTTAGAAAACAAGCAAAAACCCAATGCTAGGGCAAAGGTGGCTATTGCATGGCCCATGCAGAATAATTAATGCCACAATTATCCTTGTGAGAACAAGGATATTAATGTGGCACTATTCATCTCCATTCCAAAATGTGGACAAGGCCAAGCAAAGAACAAGGGTGGATCCAACCAACAACATGGGCTAGGGGTAACTCAATAAAAGGCCAAGCCCATATTATTGGATGGTGGAATTATAAGGTGGTGAAAGATAAGGTGGTGGAGTCAAAAGAGAGATGCCCCCAACTCAACTTGGGCATTTAACAATTTATTAAGAACCAAATACAATATCAAGAGGCAACTACAATTAATCATGCACATGAGATAAGAACCAAACAAGAAAAGGTTTTATATGATGCTCAAATGCAAGGGGACATGATGACATGAGCATGATGTGCTGATGATGCAACAATTGTATGTTGGACGTGGCCCTTTTATTATTATGACATGTAGCATTACAGGGGTTAGACAACTGGGATGCTACAACTCTCCCCCACTAAACAGGAATCTCGCCCCGAGATTCTAGGAAGACGAAGAAGACACAAAGAGAGAAGGATGGTTGACACGGAGTTCATCTTCACGCTCCCAAGTTGCTTCATCAACGGAATGGTGTGACCACTGCACCTTGCAAAACATGATGGACTTGTTGCGAGTCCTTCGTTCTGCGGTCTCAAGGATTTTGGTGGGGTGTTCTTGATAAGAGAGATCTTCTTGGAGGTCTATTAGCTCATGATCCACGGTTCTGCCGGGATCTTTGAAGCACTTCTTGAGCTGAGAGATGTGGAAAACATCATGGACTTTGAGTTTTTCCGGAAGCTCTAGTGCATAAGCAACTTCTCCTCTTCTACCACGTATCTTGAAAGGACCGATGTATCTAGGAGCCAACTTTCCTTTGATACCGAAGCGGTGTGTTCCTCTCATGGGAGTGACACGAAGATAGACGAGATCACCAGGGGCATATACCATATCTGTGTGCTTCCTGTCATAGTTGCTCTTCTGACGACTTTGAGCAATCTTCAGATTCTCCAGAATGATATGCACCTTCTCCTCTGCCTGAGTCACAATGTCAGGGCCAAACCAGATTCTTTCTCCTGCACCTGACCAACCAATCGGTGTTCTGCACTTGCGACCATAGAGAGCCTCGAATGGTGCCATCTTCAGACTCTTCTGGAAGCTGTTGTTGTAGGAGAATTCAGCATATGGAAGGCATTCTTCCCACTTCATGCCAAACGAGATGACGCAAGCCCGAAGCATATCCTCCAGAATCTGATTGATTCTTTCCACTTGTCCTTGAGACTGAGGGTGGTAAGCAGTGCTGAAGTTCAACTTCGTTCCCAAAGCTTTTTGGAAACTCTCCCAGAACTTTGAGGTGAAGATGCTCCCACGGTCTGAACTGATTTCAAGTGGAACCCCATACAAAGAGACAATCCTGTTGATATAGAGCTCAGCCAACTGAATTCCAGAAATTGTTTCTTTGACTGGGAAGAAGTGTGCCACTTTAGAAAGCCTGTCGATGACAACAAAGATTGCATTGTTGCCCTTCTGCGACCTCGGAAAGCCAGTGATGAAGTCCATCTCTACTTTCTCCCATTTCCATTCCGGAGGTTTCAATGGCTGTAGAAGACCAAATGGTTTCTGATGGACAGCCTTGACTCTGCGACAGACATCACATTCTGAGACATACTTGGCACAATACCTTTTCAACCCAGGCCACCAGTATTGTGTTTTCAAGTCCATGTACATCTTTGTGCTGCCAGGATGGATAGAAAGGACCGAATCATGTGCCTCCTTGAGAACTTGGTCTCTCAGACCCGGGTAGTTTGGAACAAACATCCGATGTTCAAAGAAGAGCGTGCCTTGATCATCCACGTGGAAGGACTCATACTTCGGAAGGCCAAGCTTAGAGATGAGCTTTCTGGTGTGCGGATCACCACGCTGACGAGAACGAATCTGTTCTTCCAAGAGAGGAGTAGCCAGAAGATTCAGGAGATGCCCTTGTTCCACAACTTCAAGGTTGAGCTGACGGAATTCCTCGCACAAGAGAGGCTGCTGCTCTTCTATCGTGAGGTTGTTGACATAAGCTTTACGGCTAAGCGCATCTGCCATGACGTTTGCTTTGCCTGGAGTGTAGTTGATGGTCACATCAAAGTCATTTATTGCTTCAATCCATCTCCTTTGCCGAAGATTGAGATCCGGCTGAGTGAAGATATACTTCAAACTCTTGTGGTCCGAGAAGATCTCACAACGGTTACCAAGCAAGTAGTGCCTCCAAAGCTTCAAGGCAAAGACAACTGCTGCTAGCTCAAGGTCATGTGTGGGATAGTTGACCTCATGCGTCTTCAACTGACGAGAGGCATAAGCAACCACCTGTCTCTCTTGCATAAGGACCGCACCCAATCCTTGCAAAGAGGCGTCGCAGAATATCTGGAAAGGCTTAGATGTATCCGGAGGAACCAAGACTGGTGTGGAAGTGAGCTTCTGTTTGAGTGTCTCAAAACTTTCTTGACAAGCAGGAGTCCACAGGTACTTCTTGCCCTTCTTGAGGAGATCGGTAAGAGGCTTTGCTATCTTCGAGAAGTTCTGCACAAAGCGACGGCAATAGCTAGCCAAGCCGAGAAAACTCCGCACTTCCTTTACATTAGCAGGAGGAAGCCATTCAACTATTGTCTTCACGGTTTCCGGGTTAACTGCAATGCCCTTGGCAGAGATAACATGACCCAGATATGTTACTTCAGGCAGCCAAAACTCACACTTTGAGAACTTTGCATACAAGCGGTTCTCACGAAGCTTATTCAGGACACACCGCAGGTGCTCTTCATGCTCCTCCTTGGACTTGGAATAGACCAGAATGTCATCCAGATATACCACCACAAACTTATCCAGGTACTCCATGAAAACGGAGTTCATCAGCCTCGAGAAGGTAGCAGGTGCGTTGGTGAGACCGAAAGACATGACCGTGTACTCATACAGGCCATAGCGAGTGGTGAAAGCTGTTTTGGGCACATCTTCTTTGCGAATCTTGATTTGGTGATAACCACTTCTCAAGTCTAGCTTAGAGAACACCACAGCTCCTGCCAGCTGATCAAATAGATCATTTATCCGAGGAAGAGGATATTTGTTCTTGATGGTTTTAGCATTGAGAGCCCGGTAGTCAACACAGAGTCTATCGGTTCTGTCACGCTTCTTCACAAAGATTGTTGGGCTACCCCAGGAAGAAGTACTGTGTTGAATGAAACCCAATTTCTCTTGTTCATCAAGTTGTCGTTTGAGTTCAGCCAACTCAGAAGGACCCATTTTATATGGCCGCTTGGAGATAGGAGCCGTTCCAGGTTCAAGCTCAATCACGAATTCAACCTCGCGATCCGGAGGCATACCTGGCAACTCTTCAGGAAAGACATCTGGAAACTCACAGACCACCGGTACACCCTGAATAGCTTCCATAGCATCATTATTCAGAGCAGCCAAGGAATAGAGCTGGACAGCAGGAGTCAGACTTGGAGAAAAGACTACATGGCCTTCAGGAATCTTCAGAGACACTGAGCGTTCAGCACAATCAATCACAGCTGCATTTGCTGTCAACCAATCCATGCCCAAAATGACATCAATGTCCGAGTTGCCCAGAACAATCAAAGAAGCCAAGAATGAAGAACCACCAATCTCAACTTGATTTCCATGACTGATATGCTCAGCCCTCATGTTTGAACCAGGTGATTGCACCACCAACCGCTTAGAGAGAGGAACCATGACTAACTCATTCTCTTCTGCAAACTTGTATGACACAAAGGAATGCGATGCACCAGAATCAAAGAGAACTCGTGCAGGAACTGAGTTAACTGAAAGCATACCCATGACAACTCCTGGTGCGAGCTCAGCTTGAGAGGCGTTGACGCAGTTTGCACGGACAACCGCAGACCCGGGCTTAGTGTTGATGTTGAGAGCCCGAGGCGGTGGTGCACGAACCGAAGGGGAGCTTGTTGCAGATCTTGGCGGGGGTGGAGGGAGAGTTTTGTTCTTCAACGGACAGTTCCAGTGGGGATGTCCAGGATCTCCACACGAATAACAGGCACCAGCTGGACGTGGAGCAGAGTAGCCAGGGACTCCGCCAGGCGCTCCAGGGTAGTGGTTGTTGTAGCCCCTGGGAGCCGCAGTGGTGAAGTTTGATGGCCTTGGCGCGTAACTTGCAGGTCTTGGTGGAGCCGGGAGCGACGGTGGGGTGTTAGGAACCCAGACACGCCGCTTCGAAGGAGCTGCCATAACCGAAGAGCTTGATGCATCCCTGTTATGTTTCTTGGACTCCTCAAACATCTGCCTGCTTGCCTCCTCTTGCAGTGCTGTGTGCTGTAGTTCCAGGAAGGTTGCCGGTCTTGCATGCGTAATTGCATACTTGATCGACGCATTGAGCCCTTGCCTGAACCTTTTCTGCTTCTTCTTGTCATCAGATACCTCATCACCACCATAACGAGATAGATTCATGAAGTTCCTGATGTAGGTGTTGACGTTATCATTTCCCTGCTTCAGGTTGAGAAAAGCCTCCTTCATCCTTTCCATCACAATATCTGAGAGAAACTGCTCCTTGAACGCTCCAGTGAACCTTTCCCAAGTTGGCTGAAAACCTGTGCAGCTTGCCTTCAAGTAGTTCTCCCACCAAAGAGCTGCATCTCCCTTGAGAAGGTGAGTAGCGCACTTGACCCACTCCTGTTCCGGAACATCAGCAGTCTCGAGCAACCTTGAGATCTCACGCAGCCAATCATCCGCGTCCAGAGGTCGGTCAGACACATCAAACTGACGAGGGTTGAACTTGAGGAAGCTCTTGATGTCTCCACGCCTGGGAGGTGGAGGAAGTGGAGCAAACTCGTTCCTTCTGACGCTCTCCTCAAAGCGCTGCTGGTTCTCTTGCATAGCTGCCAAAGCATTGGCAATGTTTGACAGCGCTGAGCCCAGTTCCGGAGGTATGTCCTCATCAGTCCGGCGTGGTGGAGCCATCCTGTCATTGATATAAAACTCAAGTCAGTACTATAATGGAGAATGATAATAATCCAAAATAGTACCAAGATGGAATTAACCAAGATTAAAGGATACAATTTACTGAGATGATATTAAAATATCAACAAAGTTCATAGCACCTAAAAGATATTAAGTATATCGCACACGACTGAAAAGGAGTGTGGTACACAAATATATCAAAGAAAAATTTTCCACAAATTTCGGCATTACAATACCAATAGATGCGCAAAATTTCTTAACGAATCAAGATTAGTGACTCTACCGATCCAATATACAAAAGCGAATGAGGAGAGTAGTGGTATGGTCGCGACTCCATCCCGCACTCAAATCATTACTCCGCACATGAACAAGTGGAACACATATCCTAACCCCTTCTTTACACGACGAAACCTAAAGATTGGTAACTACAGAAACGAACACCCCAAACAAGATAGCGTCGGATACAAGAGGAAGATAGATTGCGTCGGTTTGCAAAAGCCTGTCGGTATGGAATGTACCAACAGTTGATAACCAAAGGCAGATAAGATAACAACTTGGATGCAACAGATAGACAAGGGATTACACACACACACACACACACACATCCTATGGTACTACGGAAACCCCGAACACGTGAATCCTAGTTTGAACTTTGAGAAGAGGATTGAAAACGTTGCACTTCCTTACCGGAAAAAGGGTGGGTGGGAGGGTAAGAAGAAAAGTGGAAGCAGTCCTACTCTCGCGTTTTGATTTTCCCTAATATACATAACTACCAAAATATTTGCTAGACTGACAACGACCGTTTGGCTGAAACCCTGAAGGTCGGGATGGCTCTGATACCAATTGTAACTACCTCGGTGAACTACGCTCCTAGATACAAGCCTGGATGAGTGATAGTGGTTGAAATAGTACGGCGGGGCCCCAAAAGCCACACACTGGTAGTCCTTTCAGACGTCCCAACCACTACCCTCTCAACGGGACCTGTACGGGCGGCGTAGTCGGCAGGCGAAGGGATCAACTACGTACACAAGTGGGTATGTACGCAAGCCACCATACAAGAGTACCTCAGAGCCATACCATCTAGAAAGAAAGGAAATATACCAACGCCATACGGCAAGATTCAAATGACCTAGATAGATCTATATTTTAGGATAACTCCTCATACAACACACATCAGAGAATCATGCGGAAGCGGCAAACAAAATCCGAGTACGGATAAGAAGCAAATCGGCATAAGATGCCAGAGGAATAAGCACATCCCAACTACAGGTCTCACGGATCCCCGATCCCGGAATCTCTACACCGAACGATCGTTGCCCACATCATCAGCTTCTTCCACCCAGTATCCGTCCTGCGGGGGTACCTGTTCATCTGAATCAAGAATTTATCGTGTGAGACCCTAAGGGTACTCAGCAAGACTTAATGCCTCTAAAGGGAACACAACCTGGGGTGACGCAATTGCAGCGAAAGATAAACCCTAGCAATTCTACAGATAAACGCTAACCATCCGCCTAACCATTGATAGACGGATGTCCGTGAATTAAGTACAACAGTTATAATGGTAATCTCATCCGATCCATCCTCCTCCCTGCTTACCAACAAGGAAGCGGACGAACAACCCCCCATCCGTTGGCAATTTTATTAACCATTCCATGAGTATTGCACTACTTACTAGTCAAGTTACTTAGTCAAGTTAAGGCGGTACTTTAGTTATGCTTGTCTATGATCGAGAAACTGTGCTCCAAGTCGTCCATATCCGCGGACACGGCTTTCAGAAAGTTTTACCCGGCCGGGGTGCACCAATAGCAACACACACTCGATCAACCTCGGAAAAACCAAAATAAAACCCAACGAGGCCTTCACGACAAAGCAATCACAAGATTCAGAAATGTTTCAGGGGGCCACCCCTTAAGTAGAACCCGCAACGGAGTAGGCAAGCTCCGAGACGGCCTCAAGGTACTGGGTAGACGGCTGTGAGCGACTGGGAACCCCAAACGGGGCTTGTCGACACCGCGTAAACGTGTCCCGATCTTAAACAGTACAGTGTGCAGTACCTCGCACAATCGTAAATAAAGCAGTAAAACATGGCATAAGTACAGGATCGTAAATAACACCTCAAACTAGTTTGTGGCCCCAAGAAATAAGACGGAATCAAGCTCTGGCTCAGGGGGGTCCCATATACCTCCCGGATGTGGATAGCGCGATAAATCAAGGAACAGGAATCAAGTACTCGGGGTCTTACGGGACACAAGTGAGCAGGAAAAACCAAATAGCAGATGTTGCTCACCGGTACCACTTCCTTTAGTTATCCCATACTACTCAGATTAAGTTGTTTAGGTACCTCATTATCCAACAGACACTCACATACCCTACACATGCTATTCTACGACTCGCATGGCTCAAACAACGCCTATAGTAGTGGCTCATAGGATGGAGGAACAAGCTTGGTGGAGTTTAAAAGTAAAGGCTATGCATACTTGGGATTCAATTTAATGCAATCGCGACTCGATGATGCAGGAATAAGGTAGAGGCAATAGGTACTGTATGTATGCAAGCATGTGGTAGTGCTTGCCTGGGATCTCAGTTGAAGCGAGGGACGGATCTGGGTAGTGCTCCTGGTTCTCTTGATACAACCCCTGCTCAGTGTCTATCCGAGAAAATCCAAACAAACAAGGCCAACATGAATATAGAGCACAAGCTTAAGATTAAGATGCGTCAAGCAAACAATCATGCCATGATGAATGATGCACAATTTACATGGCAAGTAAAGTAGCATGGCATGGGTGAGGTGTGGGGAATCAAGAATATAACATTTAGTTGGGTTTTAGAATCACATTTGCTGCCATAACAGTTGTTATTCAATATATAGTTATATGATGCATGCTGCAATTGAAGTCATGGATAGCATAAACAGAAAGGTCTCGTCGAGCTGATCAATTTAGTCTACTTATTTGCTAAATTTGGAATTACAAAACATTAGTTATGATTTTATGAAAATCCAGTGGCAATTGATGTAATTACACTAAACTTGGAATTTCACTTGTGCAAAAGTCAAATTAGATGGCATATTTGAATTCCCCTCATCTTGCTGATATCCAAACATATATTATTTGCCAAATTTGGAAATAGTATGAAAAAGTTATTAATAATCTGAATGGAATTTGAAATTTTGAATTTATTTAACAAAATTTGAATTCAAAACTGCTCTGGAACGTTTCCTACACAGCTCTGCCCAGCCTGAGTCGCAGACAGGTGGGCCAGGGGGCTTCTCTGGCCCACGCGGCAGCGCCTGGGAACAACCTGGACCGCGGGTTCATTGCTGGAAACGCCAGGAGCCTATTTGCAAAAAGTTCACAGTCACTGACAAGCGGGCTCTCAGGGACCGCGGGTTGACGTAAACAAAAGGGCCAGGGGTCATCTGCGAAACGCACACGCGGGCCAGGGGTGGACTGCGGGTTCAGTCCGAATTCTTGCGGGAACCTTTTTAGAAAAAGGCCACCGCCGCTGACAGTGGGGCCTCGAGGTCCGCAGGTTGCTAAAAGATTGGGGAGGGGGTTTTGCGCAAAAAGGCGCCCGCGCACTGTGGATCTTCCCCCTCGCGTGCGTCTGACGCGCGCGCGGCGCGCGGCGCAGGTGGGGATCGAACCTGGGGTGTGGCGGGCGCGCGCGGACGCGGAGCCGCTGCGCTGGGTCGGGCTGGGTGCTAGGAAGAGGCTAGGCGGCTAGGTAGGGTGTGGGCGCGCACGGAAGCTTGCAGGCACTCGCTCGCCGCCGGCGCACTGAGGGCGCTCGACGAAACGAGCGGAGCAACCAGGACGCGACTGAGGACAGGGGATTGTCAGGGAGGGTCGTGGGCTCACCGCGGGCGTGCTGGCGTGCTCGAAACGGGCAGGGGTGGTAGCGATCCACGGCGAGGCTGGCGCTCCGTCGATCTAGGGTTTCCGGGCGGCACGACAGGTTCCTGGCGTTCCTGGTCCTTCTCCTCCTCGATGCTGGCCCAGGGGACGTCGCAGCAGCCCCAGGAGCTTCCTCGACAACTTGCTGCAGCACGCCACCGGCTAGATCATCTGTGGCAGGAGGTAGCTGGCGGTGGGCGGCGAGAGGGCGTTGGGGACGATGGAGAAGGAGGGCAGAGAGGGGAGAGGCAGGGCGACGCTGGGGTGGGATCTGGGGAGGCCAGAGAGGGAGAGGGAGAGGATAAGAAGAGGAAGGCGCGGTGGTTGCGTGGGGAGAGGCTGATCACCTTTTCGGCCTCCCTCACGTGCTGGGCGTGGCCAGGGTGACGGGGTCGAGCTGGGGAGGTGAGAGGGGCTAGCAGGTGGCCCTGGAGGGACTAGGGAGGCAGACAAGTGGGGTAGGGCGTGGGCAGGTGCTGGTAGAGAGAGAGGAAAAGAGGGGAGGAAAGAGGGAGGGGCCACTCGGGCTAGGGCTAGGAGAGAGGGGCATGGTCGTGTGGGGGTAGCTAGGAGGGGTCCTGGTCGTGTGGGGCATGTAGGGTGCTGGGGTAGGGCGCATGGTAGGTAGAGAGAGGTGAGAGAGACATGGGGCATGGGAACATGCTAGATAGGAAAGGGTGGTACTAGGGTTTGTTTAGGTAGATGTAAAATAGGGTTTAGTTTTAGGGGGATGTTGATTAGAGAGGGAAGTAGCTTAGGGTTTAGGTTTAGCTAGAGGATAGTTGGCAAGAGAGGGATTAGGGTTTGCTAAAAGAGGTAAGAAAAGATGGAGGGGGTGCTAACTTGCTCAAGCATGCTTCAAGTACAAGCTCTAAACAAGCTCAGGCAAGAAAAGGAGGGAGAGGGGGAGAAAGATGACCATATGGTGTTGGGGTATTACTATAGTTCATGCATGATCCAAAAATAATGGCCAAGCATGTTCCAAGAGAGAGGGAAGGGTTTTCTGGTTGGGCATGCCCATTAGCACATGTGGGTGCATGGGGTAGCTAGAGGGAAGGGGGCTAGGGTTGATACTCACAAAACAAGATCAAACAAAGAGGAAAGGATCCATTTAGAAAACAAGCAAAAACCCAATGCTAGGGCAAAGGTGGCTATTGCATGGCCCATGCAGAATAATTAATGCCACAATTATCCTTGTGAGAACAAGGATATTAATGTGGCACTATTCATCTCCATTCCAAAATGTGGACAAGGCCAAGCAAAGAACAAGGGTGGATCCAACCAACAACATGGGCTAGGGGTAACTCAATAAAAGGCCAAGCCCATATTATTGGATGGTGGAATTATAAGGTGGTGAAAGATAAGGTGGTGGAGTCAAAAGAGAGATGCCCCCAACTCAACTTGGGCATTTAACAATTTATTAAGAACCAAATACAATATCAAGAGGCAACTACAATTAATCATGCACATGAGATAAGAACCAAACAAGAAAAGGTTTTATATGATGCTCAAATGCAAGGGGACATGATGACATGAGCATGATGTGCTGATGATGCAACAATTGTATGTTGGACGTGGCCCTTTTATTATTATGACATGTAGCATTACAGGGGTTAGACAACTGGGATGCTACACTCTTCCACCCAGTATCCGCCCTGCGAGGGTACCTGTTCATCTGAACCAATAATTTATCGTGTGAGACCCTAAGGGTACTCAGCAAGTCTTAATGCCTCTAAAGGGGACACAACTTGGGGTGACGCAATTGCAGCGAAAGATAAACCCTAGCAGTTCTACAGATAAACGCTAACCATCCGCCTAACCAAGGATAGACGAATGTCCGTGAATTAAGGACAACAGTGATAACAGTAATTTCATCAGATCCATCCTCCTCCTCGCTTACCAACGAGGAAGCGGACGAACAACCCCCCATCCGTTGGCAATTTTATTAACCATTCCATGAGTATTGCACTATTTACTAGTCATTTACTTAGTCAGATTAAAGCGGTACTTTAGTTATGCTTGTCTATGATCGAGAAACTGTGCTCCAAGTCGTCCATAACCGCGGACACGGCTTTCAGAAAGTTTTACCCTGCAGGGGTGCACAAATAGCAACACACACTCGATCAACCTCGGAAAAACCAAATCAAAACCCAACGAGGCCTTCACGACAAAGCAATCACAGGATTCAGAATTATTTCAGGGGGCCACCCCATTAAGCTACCCGCCACGAAGTTAGCTGACTCCGAAAAGGACTCAAGGTTTGGGTATACGGCTGTGAACGACAGCAAATCCCCAAACGGGGACTGTCGACACCGCGGAATCGTGTCCCGATCCAAAACAGTACAGGTGCGATCTGTCGCACAATTTAATAAAGCAGTAAAGCATGGCATAAGTACAGGATAATAAATAAAACCTCAAACTAGTTTGTGGCCCCGAGAAATAAGACGGAATCAAGCTCTAGCTCAGGGGGGTCCCATATACCTCCCGGATGTGGATAGAGCGATAAATCTTGGAACAGGAATCAAGTACTCGGGGTCTCACGGGACACAAGTGAGCAGGAAAAACCAAATAGCAGATATTGCTCACCGATGCCACTTTCATTAGTTATCCCATTACTACTCAGGTTAAGTTGTTTAGGTACCTCGTTATCCAACAGACTCTCACATACCCTACACATGCTGTTCTACGACTCGCATGGCTCAAACAACTCCTGTAGTAATGGCTCATGGGATGGAGGAACAAGCTTGGTGGGGTGTAAAGTAAAGGCTATGCAATACTTGGGATTCAATTTAATGCAATCGCGACTCAATGATGCAAGAATAAGATAGAGTAGGTATTGTATGTATGCAAGCATGTGGTAGTGCTTGCCTGGCAACTCAGTTGAAGCGAGAGACGGATCTGGGTAGTGCTCCTGGTTCTCTTGATATATCCCCTGCTCAGTGTCTATCCGAGAAAAACCAAACAAACAAGGCCAACATGAATATAGAGCACAAGCATATGAATAAGATGCGTCAAACAAACAATCATGCCATGATGAATGATGCACAATTTGCATGGCATTAAAGTAGCATGGCATAGGTGAGGTGTGGAAGACAAGAATAAGATTTTAATGGGGTTTTGGATCACATTTGTTGCCATAATAGTTGTTGTACACTATATTTTTATATGATGCATGCTGCAATTGAAGTCATGGATAGCATAACAGAAAGGTCTCGTCGAGCTGATCATTTTAGACATATCATTTGTTAAATTTGGAATTATAAATCAAAAGTTATTAATTGTTTAAGTTCTAGTGGCATTTGTGGTAATTTAATTCAACTTGGAATTTAAAATGTGCAACAGGCAATTTGAATGGCATATTTGAAATCCTCACATTTTCCTGGTTCAGAAACATATAACATATGCATTATTTGAGTTTGTATTTCAAAAGTTATATTAAAACAGGATTTGAGTTTGAATTTAAATAATTTGATTAGATTTGAAATAAACAGACAAAGCAGAAACTTTTTACACCCATCTACAGCTAGCTCCAGCCGCAGACAGATGGGCCAGGGCGACAGAGGGCCCACGCGCGCAGCCAAAACTTCTGCCACCGCGGCTCTGGCTAGCCCAGGAGACAGACAGGTGGGGCCGGTGGGCTAGCAGGCCCACACGCCAGCGAGTGGACGCGAGGCGGCCACGCGGCGCAGCGGGAGGGACCGCGGGTTGCTAGATCGAAACATCGGGCACCTTTTTGCAAAACTGCACAGAGACAGATGTGTGGGGCCGAGGGAGTGCGGGTTGTGAACTAAAAAGGTTGGGGGGGTTATTGGCTAAACAGCCTCGCGCACTGTTGTTCTTCCTCTGAACCGGACACAGCATGCGAGACAGACGCTCGCGCGACGCGCGCGGCGCGGTGGGGGCTCGAACGCGGGACCGCTGGCTCGCGCAGAGGGCCGGAGCCACTGCGGTAGGCTTGGGTAGGTGACAGGAGGGCGCGCGTGGCCTAGGTAAGGCTGGCGCGGCACGGGTTAGCGGCAGACGTCGACGAGCTCTGGCGCGCGGAGGCCGCTCGACGAAAAGATCGTCGCGTCCAGGAAGCGACTAAGGTCGGGAGGATGTCTGGGAGGGCTAGGAGCTCACCGCGGGCTCGGTGGCGTGCTTGGTTCGGGCAGGGGCGGTCGCGATCGACGGTGAGGCAGACGCACTGGCGGAGCTAGGGATCGTCGGGTCACGTCGGCGTCCAGGCTCCTGGGGCTGCTCCTCCTCGCGGCTGGGTACGGGGGCGACGCAGACGTCCGTCGGAGCTTCCTCGACACCCGCAGCACCACGCCCGCCTCCTGGTATGCTGTGTTCGAGCGCGAGCCGACGGTGTGGCCGGCGTCAGCAGCTGGGGCGGTGGAAGAGAGGGAGAAGAGGGGAGGCGAGGCAGGGCATCAGGAGAGATCTGGGGAAGGCTAGCGGTGTGAGGGAGGGGATAAGAACGAGAGGGGCAGGTGGGGGCTTGCGTGGGGGAGGGGTAGACCGGCCCGGCCACCTTTTGCACCTCACATGCACGGCAGGGCCACGGCAGGGCAGGGGAGGGAGAGAGGGAGGCTGCCAGGTGGGTCTGGGGCAAGGGAAGCTCGGGGTGGGACCAAGCTGTAGCGAGAGAGAAAGGAGAGAGAGAAGGGCGGTATGGAGCTAGGGTTGGGGATAGCCTCGGTTAGGGTTTGGGTTAGGAGGAGGGGTAGATGAGGGTGGGGCCTGCACGCTAGAGGGAAGGGGAGACCGAGAGAGAGAGGCACTTAGGGTGTGGCAAGTTTAGGTGAGAGAGGGAGGGACATGTTAGCTAGGGTTTAGTTAGATTAGGTGCAACTTAGGGTTTAACCAAGATGGGACATGGGGTAAGGGGTAGGTGTTAGAGAGAACTAGGATAGAGGATTAGAGAGAGAGGGTGGATTAGGGTTTGGTCTAGAGAGGGGGAAGATAGTTGCTAGGTTTATTTTGGCAATATCAAACCATTCACCAATCAAACCCCAACAAGACCAAGACTAGAAAAAGAGGGAAAAAGGTGATGATGGTTTAGGCATGATCAAACAAGACCAAGCCTAAGGGGGGTAGAGGAAGATGATCCATTGTAAAATCCAAATAAAAACAAATGTCAAGATAAGGGGTACTTGCATGGGACATGCATAGTTAATTGATACCATATTTATCTTTGTGAAAACAAGATTAATTACCTGGCATTTTCTTATGCATTCCAAAGTGTGGAATAAGGCCCAAGCAAAAGAAAATAGAAAGAATTCCAAGTGGGGTATGAGGAGATGATCACATTGGAATATATTTGGGACTTGCTAGTGTGTATATGCCACTAGATATTTAATAAGCCCACAAAATTATCCCCACATGATGATAACCCCAACAACACCCCTGTGGAAGCTAGGGAGAAAGGGTCCCACTCACAAGGCATGCAAAGGTGGCCATGTGGCTCTCATGCATCAATAATGTGAAAACAAAATGATGCCAAGATGAGAACATGTGGAAAAGAAATGGATCCATCCCAACCCACATGAGCTAGAAGTAAACCCATAAATGCCAAGCTCATATTTAGTTGGATGGTGGAATTATAAGGTGGTGAAAAGAAAAGGTGGTGGAGTTAATAAGAGATATGCCCCCAAATCAACTTGGGCATTTAACAATATATCAAGATCCAAATACAATATCAAGAGGCAACTACAATTAATAATGCACATGAGATAAGAACCAAACAAGAAGGGGTTTTATATGATGCTCAAATGAAAGGTGGCATGATGACATGAGCATGATATGATGATGATGCAACAATTATATGTAGGAAGTGACCCTTTTATTACTAGAACAAGTAGCATTACAGGTGTTAGACAACTGGGATGCTACAACTCTCCCCCACTAAACAGGAATCTCGCCCCGAGATTCTAGGAAGAAGAAGAAGACACAAAGAGGGTAGGATGGTTGGCACGGAGTTCATCTTCACGCTCCCATGTGGCTTCATCAACAGAATGGTGTGACCACTGCACCTTGCAGAACTTGATGGACTTGTTGCGAGTCCTTCTTTCTGCGGTCTCAAGGATTTTGGTGGGGTGTTCTTGATAAGACAGGTCTTCTTGGAGATCGATTAGCTCATGATCCACGGTCCTGCCGGGATCTTTGAAGCACTTCTTGAGCTGAGAGATGTGGAAAACATCATGAACCTTGAGTTTTTCCGGGAGCTCCAGGGCATAAGCAACTTCTCCTCTCCTTCCACGAATCTTGAAAGGACCGATGTATCTAGGAGCCAACTTTCCTTTGATACCGAAGCGGTGTGTGCCTCTCATGGGAGTGACAAGAAGGTACACGAGATCACCAGGGGCATACACCATGTCCGTGTGCTTCCTGTCATAATTGCTCTTCTGACGACTTTGAGCAATCTTCAGGTTCTCAAGAATGATATGCACCTTCTCCTCTGCTTGAGTTACAATGTCAGGTCCAAACCAGATTCTTTCTCCTGCACCTGACCAACCAATCGGAGTTCTGCACTTGCGACCATAGAGAGCCTCAAATGGTGCCATCTTCAGACTCTTCTGGAAGCTGTTGTTGTAGGAGAATTCAGCATATGGAAGGCATTCCTCCCACTTCATGCCAAAAGAGATGACGCAAGCCCGAAGCATATCCTCCAGAATCTGATTGATCCTTTCCACTTGTCCTTGCGACTGAGGGTGGTAAGCAGTGCTGAAGTTCAACTTTGTTCCCAAAGCATTTTGAAAGCTTTCCCAGAACTTTGAAGTGAAGATGCTTCCGCGGTCTGAACTGGTCTCAAGCGGAACCCCATACAGAGAGACAATCCTGTTGATATAGAGCTCAGCCAACTGAATTCCAGAAATTGTTTCCTTGACGGGGAAGAAATGAGCCACTTTAGAAAGCCTGTCGATGACAACAAAGATTGCATTGTTGCCCTTCTGCGACCTTGGAAAACCAGTGATGAAGTCCATCTCTATTTTCTCCCATTTCCATTCCGGAGGTTTCAATGGCTGTAGAAGACCGAATGGTTTCTGATGGACAGCCTTCACTCTGCGGCAGACATCACATTCTGAGACATACTTGGCACAATACCGTTTCAAACCAGGCCACCAATATTGTGTTTTCATGTCCATGTACATCTTTGTGCTGCCAGGATGGATAGAAAGCACCGAATCATGCGCCTCCTTGAGAACTTGCTCTCGCAAACCCGGGTAGTTTGGAACAAACATCCGGTGTTCAATGAAAAGCGTGCCTTGATCATCAACGTGGAAGGACTCATACTTCGGAAGCTCAAGTTTAGAGATGAGATTTTTGGTGTGCGGATCACCCAGCTGACGAGAGCGAATCTTTTCTTCCAAGAGAGGAGTAGCCAGAAGGTTTAGGAGATGCCCTTGTTCCACAATTTCTAGGTTGAGCTGACGGAATTCCTCGCACAAAAGAGGCTGCTGCTCTTCTATCATGAGGTTGTTAACATAAGCTTTGCGGCTGAGAGCATCGGCCATGACATTAGCTTTGCCTGGTGTGTAGTTGATGGTCAAATCAAAATCATTGATTGCTTCAATCCATCTCCTCTGCCGAAGGTTGAGATCAGGCTGAGTGAAGATATACTTCAAACTTTTGTGGTCAGAAAAGATCTCACAACGGTTGCCAAGCAAGTAGTGCCTCCATAGCTTCAAAGCAAATACAACTGCTTCTAGCTCGAGGTCATGTGTGGGATAGTTGATCTCATGCGTCTTCAAATGTCGAGAGGCATAAGCAACAACTTGTTTCTCTTGCATAAGGACCGCACCCAATCCTTGCAAAGAGGCATCACAGAATATCTGGAAAGGCTTAGATGTATCCGGAGGGACCAAGACTGGTGTGGAAGTGAGCTTCTCTTTGAGTGTCTCAAAGCTTGCTTGACAGGCAGGAGTCCAAAGATATTTCTTGCCTTTCTTGAGGAGATCGGTAAGAGGCTTCGCTATCTTCGAGAAGTTCTGAACGAAGCGACGGCAATAACTCGCCAAACCAAGGAAACTCCTCACTTCTTTGACATTAACAGGAGGAAGCCATTCAACAATTGTCTTCACAGTTTCTGGGTTGACTGCAATGCCCTTGGCAGAGATAACGTGACCAAGATAGGTTACTTCAGGCAGCCAAAACTCACACTTTGAGAACTTTGCATACAAGCGGTTCTCGCGAAGCTTGTTTAGGACACACCGAAGGTGTTCTTCATGCTCTTCCTTAGACTTGGAATAGACCAGGATGTCATCCAAATAGACCACAACGAACTTATCAAGGTACTCCATGAAAACCGAGTTCATAAGCCTCGAGAAGGTAGCAGGTGCGTTGGTGAGACCGAAAGACATGACCGTGTACTCATACAGGCCATAGCGGGTGGTGAAAGCTGTTTTGGGCACATCTTCCTTGCGAATCTTGATTTGGTGATAACCACTCCTCAAATCCAGCTTAGAGAATACCACAGCTCCAGCTAGCTGATCGAAGAGATCATTAATCCGCGGAAGGGGATATTTGTTCTTGATGGTTTTAGCATTGAGAGCCCGATAGTCAACACAAAGTCTATCAGTCCTGTCACGCTTCTTCACAAAGATTGTTGGGCTACCCCAAGAAGAAGTACTGTGTTGAATGAAACCCAACTTCTCTTGTTCATCAAGCTGTCGTTTGAGTTCAGCCAACTCAGAAGGACCCATTTTATAAGGCCGCTAGGAGATAGGAGCCGTTCCAGGTTCAAGCTCAATTACAAACTCAACCTCACGATCCGGAGGCATACCCGGCAACTCTTCAGGAAAAACATCTGGGAACTCACAGACCACCGGTACACTCTGAATAGCTTCCATAGCATCATCATTCAGAGCCGCCAAAGAGAAAAGCTGGACAGCTGGAGTCAGACTTGGAGAAAAGACTATATGGCCTTCAGGAATCTTCAGAGAAACCGAACGTTCAGCACAATCAATCACAGCTGCATTTGCTGTTAACCAATCCATGCCCAAGATGACATCAATGTCAGAATTGCCCAGAACAATTAAAGAAGCCGATAATGAAGAGCCACCAATCTCAACTTGATTGCCATGACTGATCTTAGATGCTATCATATTTGCTCCAGGAGAAAGAACCATTAACCGCTTAATAATAGGATCCATTGCTAACTCATTTTCATTTGCAAACTTGTGAGAAACAAATGAATGCGATGCACCAGAATCGAACAAAACTCGTGCAGGGACTGAGTTAACGGAAAGCATACCCATCACGACTCCAGGTGCATGCTCAGCTTGAGCGGCGTTGACACAATTGGCACGAGCAACCATAGACCCGGGCTTGGTGTTGATGTTGAGAGCCCGAGGTGGTGGTGCACGAACCATAGGAGAGCTTGCTGCAGATCTTGGCGGGGGTGGAGGGAGAGCTTTGTTCTTCATCGGACAGTTCCAGTTGAGATGTCCAGGATCTCCACACGTGAAGCAAGCATCAAGTGGACGTCGAGCAACATAGCCAGGGACTCCGCCAGGCGCTCCAGGGTGGTGGTTGTTGTAGCCCCTGGGAGCCGCAGTGATGGAGTTTAGTGGCCTTGACGTGTAGCTTGAAGGTCTTGGTGAAGCCGGGAGCGACGGTGGGGTGTTAGGAACCCAGACACGCCGCTTAGAAGGAGCTGCCATAACTGAAGAGCTTGATGCATCCCTGTTGTGTTTCTTGGACTCCTCAAACACTTGCCGACTTGCCTCCTCTTGCAAAGCTGTGTGTTGTAGTTCCAGGAAAGATGCCGGCCTTGCATGTGTAATCGCATACTTGATCGATGCATTGAGCCCTTGCCTGAACCTCTTCTGCTTCTTCTTGTCATCAGATACCTCATCGCCACCATAACGAGAGAGATTCATGAAGTTCCTGATGTAGGTGTTGACGTTATCATTTCCTTTCTTCAGGTTGAGAAAAGCCTCCTTCATCCTTTCCATTACAATCTCGGAGAGAAACTTCTCTTTGAAAGCTGCAGTGAACCTTTCCCAAGTTGGCTGGAAACCAGTGCAGCTTGCCTTCAAGTAATTTTCCCACCAAAGAGCTGCATCTCCCTTCAGAAGGTGAGTAGCACACTTGACCCACTCCTGCTCCGGAACATCAGCAGTCTCGAGCAACCTTGACATCTCACGCAGCCAATCATCCGCGTCCAGTGGGCGATCGGAAACATCAAACTGACGAGGGTTGAATTTCAGGAAGCTCTTGATGTCTCCTCGCTTGGGAGGTGGAGGGAGTGGAGCAAACTCATTTCTCCTGACGCTTTCTTCCAAGCGCTGCTGGTTCTGCTGCATTGCTGCCAAGGCATTGGCTATGTTTGACAACGCGGCCCCAAGTTCTGGTGGTATGTCCTCATCTGAACGGCGTGGTGGAGCCATCCTGAGATTGATATAAAACACAAGTCAGTACTATAATGGAGAATGATAATAATCCAAAATAGTACCAAGATGGAATTAACCAAGATTAAAGGATACAATTTACTGAGATGATATTAAAATATCAACAAAGTTCAAAGCACCTAGAAGATATTAAGCATATCGCACACGACTGAAAAGGAGTGTGGTACACAAATATATCAAAGAAAAATTTTGCACAAATTTCGGCATTAAAATACCAATAGATGCGCAAAATTACTTAACGAATCAAGATTAGTGACTCTACCGATTCAATATACAAAAGCGAATGATAAGAGTAGTGGTATGGTCGCGACTCCATCCCGCACTCAAATCATTACTCCGCACATGAACAAGTGGAACACATATCCTAACCCCTTCTTCTCACGTTGAACCTAAGATTGGTAACTATGGAAACGAACACCCCAAACAAGATAGCGTCGGAAACAAAGAGTAAGACAGATTGCGTCAGTTTGCAAAAGCCTGTCGGTATGGAATGTACCAACAGTTGATAACCAAAGGCTGATTAGATAACAACTTGGATGCAACAGATAGACAAGGGATTACACACACACACACACACACACAACCTATGGTACTACGGAAACCCAGAACACGTGAATCCTAGTTTGAATTTTGAGAAGAGGATTGAAAACGTTGCACTTCCTTACCAGAAAAGGGTGGGTGGGTGGGTAAGAAGAAAAGTGGAAGCAGTCCTACTCTCGCGTTTGTTTTTCCCTAGTATACATAACTACCAAAATATTTGCTAGACTGACAACGACCGTTTGGCTGAGACCCTGAAGGTCGGGATGGCTCTGATACCAATTGTAACTACCTCGGTGAATTACGCTCCTAGTTACAAGCCTGGATGAGCGGTAGTGGTTGAAATAGTACGGTGGGGCCCTAAAAGCCACTCACGGGTAGACCTTTCGGCCGTCCCAACCACTTCCATCTCATCGGGACCTGTACGGGCGGCGTAATCGGCAGGCGAAGGGATCAACTACATACACAAGTGGGTATGTATGCAAGCCACCATACAAGAGTACATCAGAGCCATACCATCTAGAAAGAAAGGAAATATAGCAACGCCATACGGCAAGATTCAAATGACCTAGATAGATCTAATATTTTAGGATACTTCCTCATACAGCACACATCAGAGTATCATGCGGAAGCGGCAAACAAAGTCCGAGTACGGATAAGAAGCAAATCGGCATAAGATGCCATAGAAATAAGCACATCCCAACCACAGATCTCACGGATCCCCGTTCCCGGAATCTCTACACTGAACGATCGTTGCCCACATCATCAGCCTCTTCCACCCAGTATCCGTCCTGCGAGGGTACCTGTTCATCTGAACCAATAATTTATCGTGTGAGACCCTAAGGGTACTCAGCAAGTCTTAATGCCTCTAAAGGGGACACAACTTGGGGTGACGCAATTGCAGCGAAAGATAAACCCTAGCAGTTCTACAGATAAACGCTAACCATCCGCCTAACCAAGGATAGACGGATGTCCGTGAATTAAGGACAACAGTGATAACAGTAATTTCATCAGATCCATCCTCCTCCTCGCTTACCAACGAGGAAGCGGACGAACAACACCCCATCCGTTGGCAATTTTATTAACCATTCCATGAGTATTGCACTATTTACTAGTCATTTACTTAGTCAGATTAAAGCGGTACTTTAGTTATGCTTGTCTATGATCGAGAAACTGTGCTCCAAGTCGTCCATAACCGCGAACACGGCTTTCAGAAAGTTTTACCCTGCAGGGGTGCACAAATAGCAACACACACTCGATCAACCTCGGAAAAACCAAATCAAAACCCAACGAGGCCTTCACGACAAAGCAATCACAGGATTCAGAATTATTTCAGGGGGCCACCCCATTAAGCTACCCGCCACGAAGTTAGCTGACTCCGAAACGGACTCAAGGTTTGGGTATACGGCTGTGAACAACAGCAAATCCCCAAACGGGGACTGTCGACACCGCGGAATCGTGTCCCGATCCAAAACAGTACAGGTGCTATCTGTCGCACAATTTAATAAAGCAGTAAAGCATGGCATAAGTACAGGATAATAAATAAAACCTCAAACTAGTTTGTGGCCCCGAGAAATAAGACGAAATCAAGCTCTGGCTCAGGGGGGTCCCATATACCTCCCGGATGTGGATAGAGCGATAAATCTTGGAACAGGAATCAAGTACTCGGGGTCTCACGGGACACAAGTGAGCAGGAAAAACCAAATAGCAGATATTGCTCACCGATGCCACTTTCATTAGTTATCCCATTACTACTCAGGTTAAGTTGTTTAGGTACCTCGTTATCCAACAGACTCTCACATACCCTACACATGCTGTTCTACGACTCGCATGGCTCAAACAACTCCTGTAGTAATGGCTCATGGGATGGAGGAACAAGCTTGGTGGGGTGTAAAGTAAAGGCTATGCAATACTTGGGATTCAATTTAATGCAATCGCGACTCAATGATGCAAGAATAAGATAGAGTAGGTATTGTATGTATGCAAGCATGTGGTAGTGCTTGCCTGGCAACTCAGTTGAAGCGAGAGACGGATCTGGGTAGTGCTCCTGGTTCTCTTGATATATCCCCTGCTCAGTGTCTATCCGAGAAAAACCAAACAAACAAGGCCAACATGAATATAGAGCACAAGCATATGAATAAGATGCGTCAAACAAACAATCATGCCATGATGAATGATGCACAATTTGCATGGCATTAAAGTAGCATGGCATAGGTGAGGTGTGGAAGACAAGAATAAGATTTTAATGGGGTTTTGGATCACATTTGTTGCCATAATAGTTGCTGTACACTATATTTTTATATGATGCATGCTGCAATTGAAGTCATGGATAGCATAAACAGAAAGGTCTCGTCGAGCTGATCATTTTAGACATATCATTTGTTAAATTTGGAATTATAAATCAAAAGTTATTAATTGTTTAAGTTCTAGTGGCATTTGTGGTAATTTAATTCAACTTGGAATTTAAAATGTGCAACAGGCAATTTGAATGGCATATTTGAAATCCTCACATTTTCCTGGTTCAGAAACATATAACATATGCATTATTTGAGTTTGTATTTCAAAAGTTATATTAAAATAGGATTTGAGTTTGAATTTAAATAATTTGATTAGATTTGAAATAAACAGACAAAGCAGAAACTTTTTACACCCATCTACAGCTAGCTCCAGCCGCAGACAGATGGGCCAGGGCGACAGAGGGCCCACACGCGCAGCCAAAACTTCTGCCACCGTGGCTCTGGCTAGCCCAGGAGACAGACAGGTGGGGCCGGTGGGCTAGCAGGCCCACACGCCAGCGAGTGGACGCGAGGCGGCCACGCGGCGCAGCGGGAGGGACCGCGGGTTGCTAGATCGAAACATCGGGCACCTTTTTGCAAAACTGCACAGAGACAGACGTGTGGGGCCGAGGAAGTGCGGGTTGTGAACTAAAAAGGTTGGGGGGGTTATTGGCTAAACAGCCTCGCGCACTGTTGTTCTTCCTCTGAACCGGACAGAGCATGCGCGACAGACGCTCGCGCGACGCGCGCGGCGCGGTGGGGGCTCGAACGCGGGACCGCTGGCTCGCGCAGAGGGCCGGAGCCACTGCGGTAGGCTTGGGTAGGTGACAGGAGGGCGCGCGTGGCCTAGGTAAGGCTGGCGCGGCACGGGTTAGCGGCAGACGTCGACGAGCTCTGGCGCGCGGAGGCCGCTCGACGAAAAGATCGTCGCGTCCAGGAAGCGACTAAGGTCGGGAGGATGTCTGGGAGGGCTAGGAGCTCACCGCGGGCTCGGTGGCGTGCTTGGTTCGGGCAGGGGCGGTCGCGATCGACGGTGAGGCAGACGCACTGGCGGAGCTAGGGATCGTCGGGTCACGTCGGCGTCCAGGCTCCTGGGGCTGCTCCTCCTCGCGGCTGGGTACGGGGGCGACGCAGACGTCCGTCGGAGCTTCCTCGACACCCGCAGCACCACGCCCGCCTCCTGGTATGCTGTGTTCGAGCGCGAGCCGACGGTGTGGCCGGCGTCAGCAGCTGGGGCGGTGGAAGAGAGGGAGAAGAGGGGAGGCGAGGCAGGGCATCAGGAGAGATCTGGGGAAGGCTAGCGGTGTGAGGGAGGGGATAAGAACGAGAGGGGCAGGTGGGGGCTTGCGTGGGGGAGGGGTAGACCGGCCCGGCCACCTTTTGCACCTCACGTGCACGGCAGGGCCACGGCAGGGCAGGGGAGGGAGAGAGGGAGGCTGCCAGGTGGGTCTGGGGCAAGGGGAGCTCGGGGTGGGACCAAGCTGCAGCGAGAGAGAAAGGAGAGAGAGAAGGGCGGTATGGAGCTAGGGTTGGGGATAGCCTCGGTTAGGGTTTGGGTTAGGAGGAGGGGTAGATGAGGGTGGGGCCTGCACGCTAGAGGGAAGGGGAGACCGAGAGAGAGAGAGAGGCACTTAGGGTGTGGCAAGTTTAGGTGAGAGAGGGAGGGACATGTTAACTAGGGTTTAGTTAGATTAGGTGCAACTTAGGGTTTAACCAAGATGGGACATGGGGTAAGGGGTAGGTGTTAGAGAGAACTAGGATAGAGGATTAGAGAGAGAGGGGTGGATTAGGGTTTGGTCTAGAGAGGGGGAAGATAGTTGCTAGGTTTATTTTGGCAATATCAAACCATGCACCAATCAAACCCCAACAAGACCAAGACTAGAAAAAGAGGGAAAAAGGTGATGATGGTTTAGGCATGATCAAGCAAGACCAAGCCTAAGGGGGGTAGAGGAAGATGATCCATTGTAAAATCCAAATAAAAACAAATGTCAAGCTAAGGGGTACGTGCATGGGCCATGCATAGTTAATTGATACCATATTTATATTTGTGAAAACAAGATTAATTACCTGGCATTTTCTTATGCATTCCAAAGTGTGGAATAAGGCCCAAGCAAAAGAAAATAGAAAGAATTCCAAGTGGGGTATGAGGAGATGATCACATTGGAATATATTTGGGACTTGCTAGTGTGTATATGCCACTAGATATTTAATAAGCCCACAAAATTATCCCCACATGATGATAACCCCAACAACACCCCTGTGGAAGCTAGGGAGAAAGGGTTCCACTCACAAGGCATGCAAAGGTGGCCATGTGGCTCTCATGCATCAATAATGTGAAAACAAAATGATGCCAAGATGAGAACATGTGGAAAAGAAATGGATCCATCCCAACCCACATGAGCTAGAAGTAAACCCATAAATGCCAAGCTCATATTTAGTTGGATGGTGGAATTATAAGGTGGTGAAAAGAAAAGGTGGTGGAGTTAATAAGAGATATGCCCCCAAATCAACTTGGGCATTTAACAATATATCAAGATCCAAATACAATATCAAGAGGCAACTACAATTAATAATGCACATGAGATAAGAACCAAACAAGAAGGGGTTTTATATGATGCTCAAATGCAAGGTGGCATGATGACATGAGCATGATATGATGATGATGCAACAATTATATGTAGGAAGTGACCCTTTTATTACTAGAACAAGTAGCATTACAGGTGTTAGACAACTGGGATGCTACATGGCATGGGCCTATGAGGGAGTGTCCTGGCCGCATTGGGCCAGGGGCACAAGGCCCCATAGGGCCCAGCCGATCCTAGATAAGTTTAAACTCGTTTAAACTAGAGATAGGATTTCTAGATAAGGGAGAGTTTAAATCGTTTAAACTAGAGATAGGATTTCTAGATAAGGGAGAGTTTAAATTGTTTAAACTAGAGATAGGCTTGGAGGAGGGGCAAGGGCTGGCCGCCCCCCTCTATATATAGAGGGGTGGTGCGCCCCCTCCCCCCTACACACACCTTCCTCCAAGCCCTAGCAGCCTTGCTATCTTCCTCTCTCCCTCCCGACTGTTTGTAGGCGAAGCCCTGCAGCAGAAATTCTCCACCATATACACAACGCCGTCGTGTTGTAGATCCAATCTATCTCTCCACCATACTCGCTGGTCCGAGGAAGGAGGAGACGTCGAGGTGCTGCACGTGTGCATCTCACGGAGGCACCGCCACTTGTGGTGCTAGATCGGATTGGATCGCGAGGAGGAGAAGCGAGTACGACTACATCACCCACGTTCCGACGAACGTTCCGCTGTGCGAATCTTCAAGGGTATGAAGATCTAATCCAATCTCTCTCGTTGTTTGCATCTCCTAGATTAGATCTTGGCTTTCCCTCTGTTCGCTCCGTAGAAAATTTTGATTTACTATGCCGCGAAACCCTTCAAAAGTTGCCGGCCAGAATCATGCATTCCTTGTCCGAAGGAGGCGATCAGGTTAAACCCATAGGAGCTACAAGTTCCGACAAGGAGCACATGAGTTCAATAAATTTAAAGTATCCAGACTACAGAAATACAAGGCGAATGAAACTTACTGAAGATGCTGGCCTTAGCCTGCCAGAGGGTGTCCGCCCGGGATTCTTTCTCTTGTTGGAGGAGCTTACACGCCTCGCTGTGGAAATGGTTTTGCTCATCAGCAGCTTGCTTCTAATCTTTTAAGATCGCAAGCTCCTCCTTCAAGCGATTAATTTCTGCGGAGCCGGAGTCCTGTAGGGCCTACATGGAATCATCATGCATTTTCAGCATTTCTTTCCTCTCCTCCTTAAGGATCTTGTTCTCGCTGTCCAGCTGCTGGATATTCTTGGACTACTCGACAATGTCCTTGGCCTTGGCAACATGTTCTGCAAAGTCAGAGAAAACAAAGTACACAGTGAGTACTTGGAGAATGTAGGCACAAAACCAAGATGGAATGCGCAAAAAGAAAACAGACTCTTGTTTTTGATGATCTGTTCCTTCAAGATGGCAATTTTACCCTTTTCGGCTTCAAGATCTGCGCGCATCTTCTAGTACTTGTCGTTGACCATGCCCCTCCGAGCATTCTCATCCTGTGGAAAAAATAAAAAAGTTAAACCGTTGTTTAGTCTACTTGGAGCATCTAGTCAGAAAATTTTCCACCTAGACGCTCGGGGGCTACAGCGAGAGTTTTTTACTTAGCAATATGCTTAGCTTTTCTTTAAGCATCTAGTCGGAGCTAATTTAGTTCTCGATTAGAATCTTGGGGGATACAGTATAAAGTTTTTAACTCGGAATCTGCTTAGTTTTTCTTTAAGCATCTAGTCGGAACTAATTCAGTTACAACTAGAGGCTCAGGGGCTACAGTATTGAAAAATTATAAACACTGCGTATGCTACTCTTAAAGCATCTAGTCGGAATAGTTCATTCCATCTAAATGCTTGGGGGCTACAGTGAGAGTTTTTTCTAACTTAGTCACTCTTAGAGCATATAGATGCAAAACCTATGGTTTTCCGTCTACATCCTCGGGGGCTACAGTGGGATACTCATATGAAATGCAAAAGGCAAAGTAAACTTACAAGTGCGATGATCTTGAGGTTCGTAGCGCTCTCGGCTAGTAGCTTGCCAAAGGAAATGCTATTTCCTTGCAATATTTCTGCTTGTCGGAGGAGCTCCTCAAGACTGCATGTCGGAGATGTCGGTGCTGCTCCAGGAACCACAGATGTGCTACTCGGTGTAAGCGCCGGGTAGACTATCTTTGGGAACTCAAAGGGTTTCTAGGGATCAAGGGCGCCGCCTTCGGCAGAAGTACCAGCTTCCACCACCGCCTTACCGCCACCGATGGCATCCTTAGCCGGAGCTTCAGCCATTTGTTGAGCGGTGCTCTCCTGCGTTGTCTGCTCGCCGACAACAGCAAGTTCGTTAGAGGCGCCAGAGTCCACTTCCATGGTGGAAGGGCCTGATGCCTCCTTAGCTTGTGAGCCTATCGGGGCAGACGAGGGCTTGACGGCAGGAGTAGCAGTGGCGATGGCGGGGGAGGCGTCGCGATGCAGCATGTCTTTGATATTTCGAGAAGCCCCCGATGTTTTGGAGGTCTTCTTGAGGTTGGTCGTGGCTTTCTTCCTGAAACATGCAAAATGTATAAGTACAGGAACAGAACAGGTAAATAGACAATGTCGGAGAATGAGAAGCTTACACTAATGGGGGTGCTTTGGCAAAAATCATGGTGGTTCTTCTCTTTTCTGCCTCCAGGGCGGCGATAGTCTTTTTGGAGGCTCCACCCTCCATATTATTCTTCTTGCCTCCGTCGGCAGCGTCAGAGGTGGAGCTCTTCCGCTTTCGCGCCAACGGGACTTCATCGTCGGACACGACCGTGACTTCCTTCATCTTTGGATCGTAGATTTGGGCAGCCAGGTTGCCCTCCTCTAGATCGCTAAGCTGTTAAGTAAGAAATCACTGTGTTAGACAAAATGACATTTCCAAGACGGAAGAACTAGAGTATATGTCATACACGGAAAATAAAAACCTACCTTTGGGCACTTGCCGTCTACGAACATGTCATAGGTGATGGTGAAGCCTCGCTTCTTATCCTTCACCTTGACGATGTCCTTAAGGCGGAGCTTGACGGAGTCGCTCGAGAAGTTGTCCACGGAGATGAGGATACTATCCCTTCTGACGCTGGTATACTCGTGCATGTACTTCGCGCGGTGTTGCAGAGGTTGGATTCGCCTGATGAACCAGCACATGGATAGGTCCAAGCCGGTCAAACCCGTCTCTACAAACCATTCGATCCGCCTTATAGCGCGAGAAGCGTCGAGGTCGGAGGGAAGGGAGGCTTGGGATCTCCATGTGGAAACTTCAGCGGCGGCTCCATCCACGAAGTCTGGGTACGTTACTTCTTGGCCCGCCAAAGGAATGTCGGGGCCATAAAACTACGTCCGCTGCCAATTCTTGCAGGACTCGTGGCCGACGATGTCGGGGAACCGCCGACCAGGTCGAATCTTGAAGCTTATGGTGCCACAGTTCCTAACCTCCTCCTTACTATGTCCGGCTTCACGTTTGACGGTAAAGAAGTACACAAAAAGGTCTAACCTAGGCCTTATCCCTAGATATCCCTCGCAAAGTGCCGCGAAGTTGCTAAGCACTATGATACTATTGGGGGAAAGGTTATGGGGCTGGACCCTATAGTGGTTTAAGACGGAGAGTAAGAAGTGGGAGATAGGCAGGGAAACACCACGTACCAGCTAAGCTTTTAGGTACACCTTTTCTCCGGCTTGGGGAGAAGGTGTCACCTCGCCGGCCGGCGCTGCCCGCCAGGCAAGCCCCTCCGTCACGGGGAGGTAGCCTTCGGCGACCATCTCTTGGATATCGCGGTCGGTGATTTCCGAGCCGCGCCAGTCGCCCTTGTGCGAATCTGGCTCCTCCTCCAGTGGCTCTAGCGCCGCCAAATTTTGGTCGCCGCCGGTGGACTCGATCACCGCCGATGCGGGGATGACCAAGCCTTCCGGGGGCACGACGACAGAGCTCGCCGGCTTCGCCGCAGCTTCGCTCGACGCCGCCATTGATGGGGAGGTGCTGCTGCTAGCCATAGGGTGAAGGTTGGGTGCGACTGGTGCAGATGGGAGCTAGGATTTTTTCGAGGTTTCTCGCGGAGAGCTCGAGGAGACGCGCGGCTAGAGGAAGAAGATGATGTGAGGAGAATGAGGTAAAAAGTGGAAAATTCCCCACGGTTACTATTTATCATCCTCGGCGTCAAGATTCGTGCAGCTTGATCGGACGGTTGCCGCGTAGACAACATGTTCGCGAACATGCGCGGAAATTTCACCACGTCTCCAACCGTCGCCGCCAACGGTTCGTATCGCTCGCGCGGGAAAATCGGATATGATTGCGTTCTCTGCATGTGTGAGTTACGAGGCGTCGCTGACCTAAGCCTACGTCGTCCTAGCTGACATGGGTAGATGAGCCGTCACGTCGAAGATTCCGACATAGACAGATTCAATCCGACTATGGAACAGTACAATGGAAGATTCAGCATTTTTCCGGCTTACAAGTTGAAGACGGAGAAAACTTTGCAGGGTTCTTTGGGAGGACTACAAGATATTGCTTGACGATTTGCCGACATCCAACTAGACGGAGCATTCATCTGAAGAGGCAAGACGGCGCAAGATCTCGGAGTTCTCCGGGGGCTACTGTTGGGGATATGCTATATGGGTATCCTCATAGCATGTCACTTATCCGGATAACCCGGGTGGCCCATAGTCGGTACCATGGCCTATGGCCTGCTGGGCGGCCCAGTTAGATGGATCCAGAAGGGAGGCCCATGCCGGATTAAGGAAGGCTACGGTGGAGTCACCAACGTACCCTGAGCCTTGGAGTGCAAGATACACAAGACTAGTAATATACGGTGTAGGACTCTGTAACCTGTACAGCTAGGACTTTTCCCTGTAACCCTAGGAACTGGCGACTATATAAGTCGGGCCTATGGGAGCCTTTAGGGCACGATAACTTAGACTTTCTAGTCACCTCGCACAGCGAACCATTCCCTGTAACTCGGCGTATTGCCCTTATAGTGATTTATAGCAAGAGTAGGATTCCGCCACCGTTGTGGGATCTGAACCTGGGTAAGTTGTGTTACCTCGTACCCATCAACTGTCCGTCTTACCCCACGTCTCTAAACACGCACTGTGAGGACCCCTCCATGGCGTACTCGTCGGCAATACCACGACACCAACTATGTGAGTTTCCTCAGCATGACTTCCTCGTTTGGTCTCGAGAGGGAAATACCAGGATTGGTATGATTGGTGGTAGCATCAGGTTGGTTCCGAATAGGTCTTTCTTATCTCTCTCTCTCTGATAGACAACAGTTGTACCGAGTCTCTATAGGTTTTTTAGTGCATGTTGCGCTGCCGCTTCAGTCCACCATACCTATGTAGGCGAGAGCCGCCAAATTCTAAGCCTCGTCGTGTACTGGCCTTAGTACTGATCGCTCTCTTTTTTCCTTTGCCCTTTGCCGGCACCCTTTTGTTTAGCAGGTTTGAGATCGACATCGTTAGCAGGTTTACCCTTCTAGCTTGTCCTAGGCAGGGTTATGGACGCCATTGGTTATTCTTCAGGTCTCTTAGCCCAATTTGCATCTTGTCCGTACTCGGACGTTGTATTGTTTTAAAGGTGATTTGGATCTTTGTACTGTATATCTGTATTCTTCACTCACCGAGTCGTTATTGTATATATCTGTTCTGTGGGTTCCATCATGGACTAAGGTGTAATGGTATTACTTTGTTTTCCACTCCCACGAAAGTGCCTGGTGGGCACCTATGAATCGTTTCTATGCGGGTTTGGCAAGAATCGCTAAAACTTGCATAGGGTCGATCCGAGGGTGTTACAAATGATCAAGTCAAAGGTATAATCTTGATAGGTTTTCCCTTTTGCCAGTCTCATGTTGTTAGTGGGAGACCGGGTTTAGGATAGATAGTCGTACTATCAAGAGGGGCTCTTGTCATGGTATTTCCGACGAGTACGCCAAGGAGGGGTCCTCATAGTGCGTGTTTAGAGACGTGGGGTAAGGCGGAAGGTTAGCGGGTATGAGGTAACACAGCTTACCCAGGTTCAGATCCCACGACGGTGGCGGAATCCTACTCCTGCTATAAATCACTATAATGGCAATACTCCAAGTTATAGGGATCGGTTCGTTGTGCGCGGTATGAGTTGTGTCTTTCCCTAAAGGCTCCCATAGGCCCAACTTATATAGTCGCCAGGTCCTAGAGTTATAGGGAAAGTCCTAGCCGGACAGGTTACAGAGTCCTATACAGTATACAATCAGTCTAACGTGTCTTGCACTCCAAGGCTCCGGGTACGTCGGTGACTCCTCCGTAGCCTTCCTTTATCCGGCATGGGCCTCCCTTCTAGATCCATCTAATTGGGCCGCCCAGCAGTCCATGGGCCACGCTACCAACTGTGGGCCACCCGGGTTATCTGGATAAGAGACATGCTATGAGGATACCCATATAGCATATCCCCAATAGTAGTCCCGGAGAACTCCGAGATCTTGCGTCGTCTTGCCTCTTCAGGTTGAATGCTCCGTCTAGATGGATGACGGCAAATCGCCGAGCAATATCTTGTAGTCCTCCCAAGAACCCTGCAAGGTTTCTCCGTCTTCAAATTGTAAGTCAGAGAATTGCTGAATCTTCTATCATACTCTTCTCGTAGCCGAACTGGATCTGTCCATGCCGGAATCTTCCGATGGGATGGTTCACCTGCCCGTGTTAGCTAGAGCGACGTAGACATAGGTCAGCGGCGCCTTGTAACTCACACATGCAGAGAACACAATCATGTCCATTTTTCCCGCACGAAGGATACGAACTATTGGCGGCGGCGGTTGGGAATGTGGCGAAATTTCCACGCACACGCCCGCACACATCATTCACGCTCCGACCATCCGATCACTTTGCATGAATCTTGACGCTAGGGGTTATAAATTTCAACCACGGTGGATTTTTATCTCCCCAATCTTCCCAGTCACACCTCTCCCTTTCCAATGGCAAGCAGCAGATCCAACCCGTCCATGGCGGCAGCGGCTGATGTTGCGGCAAAGCCGACGAGCTCCGTCCTGGTGCCTCCAGAAGGTCTAGTGCTACCAAGTCCATGGTGGTGGAGTCCACCGGCGACGACCATATCCCAGCGGCGCTGGAGCCACTGGAGGAGGAGGGTGAATCCCATAAAGGGGAGTGGCGCGGCTCTGACATCACCAATAATGACATCAACGAGATGCTCGTCGAAGGCTACCTCCCTACGACGGAGGGGCTTGTCTGGCGGGCGGTGCCGGCCGGCGAGGTCACCCCTTATCCCCCATGTCGGAGAGAAGGTGTACCTGAAGGCGCAACTGGTACGCGACATCTCCCTCCCGATCTCCGACTTCTTCCTAGCTTTGCAAGGATTACCTAGGGATTAGGCTTAGATTAGATCTCTTTATTTATTTCTTCACCGTCAAGAGGGAAGCCGGAGCGAGCAAGGACGAGCTCAGGAATTGCGGAACGATTAGTTTTAAGATCCGGCCTGGCCGACGGTTCCCCGACATCGTCGGCCACGAGTAATGCAAGAACTGACAGCGGACGTACTTCTACGACCCAAATATCCCTCTGGCCGACCGAGAAGAAACGTACCCGGACTTCGTCGATGGACCCACTGCCGAAGCCTTGACATGGAGATTCCAGACCACCCTTCCCTCCGACAACGCCGCCTCCTGCGCCATAAGGCGGATAGACTGGTTCGTGGAGACGGGTCTAACCGGATTGGACCTGGCCATGTGCTGGTTCGTCAGGCGGATCCATCCTCTGCAGCATCGCTCGAAGATGATGCATGAGTACACTAAGGAGATGAAGGATAGCCTCCGCATCTCTGAGGATAATTTCTCGAGTGACTCCATCTAGCTTCGCCTCAAGGACATCGTCAAGGTGAAGGACAGGAAGAGCGGCTTCACCATCACCTACAGCATGTTCGTTGACAGCACGTGCCCAAAGGTATGTGTTTATTTTCCGTGTATGACATATACTCCAGTTCTTCCGTCTAACCATTACCATCCCATCTAACACTTTGGGATTTCACTTAATAGCTTACCAGTCTAGAGGAGGATAGCATGGTTGTCCAAATCTATGACCCCAAGATGAAGGAAGTCACTATTGTGTCCGACGACGATGTCCCGCTGGCACGTAAGCGGAAGAGCTCCACCTCTGACGCTGCCGACGGAGCCAAGAAGAAGAAGACGGAGGGTGGAGCCTCCAAGAAGTCCACTAATGTCTACCCACTCTATTCTTGTAGACAGTTGTTGGGCCTCCAAGTGCAGAGGTTTGTAGAACAGCAGCAAGTTTCCCTTAAGTGGATCACCCAAGGTTTATCGAACTCAAGGAGGAAGTGGTCAAAGGTATTCCCTCTCAAGCAACCCTGCAATCAAGATACAAGAAGTCTCTTCTGTCCCCAACACACCCAATACACTTGTCAGGTGTATAGGTATACTAGTTCGGCGAAGAGATAGTGAAATACAAGTGGTAACGGTGCCAGAAAAGAGCTTGACGGTGAGGTAAAGACTAAAGCAAGAAAACATGCAACAGATCTAGTAGCAAACGGTGTTTCAATGTTTAGAAACAAGGCCTAGGGATCATACTTTCACTAGTGAACACTCTCTTATATAAATATCCTCTCTTCATGATACTACTCTTAACTACTCTCCGGTTGGACACTCTAATCATCGGTAGGGCTATAACAGCACACCTCAAGTCCGCCTTCCCCAATCTAGATAACCCCACACTGTCACCTTGAGCGCTAGATGGTTCAAACAAACACCACAATTTCATAGAGACATCCAACTCCAAACTCATAACAAATATTCAATCTAGCCAAAGTGCCACACACGGTATGCACGCTGTCACTTTCACACACGTGGGGAAAAGCATAGATCTATTAAAGCACAAAGAGTATTTATGTAGACTCAATCCTAAGTGCCACCATGGCGTGCACACTGTCACTTTCACACACATGGGGAGAGCAGAGATCTATTGAAGCACTTGAGTAACAAGGTAGATCTACTCGATTACAAAGCTCATGACCACAAGATCATGCATAGAGAGAGAGATGAACACATAGCTACCGGTAGATCCCTTAGCCCCGAGGAAGAACTACTCCCTCCTCATCATGGGAATCACCAATGGTGATGAAGATGGCGATGGAGATTGATGGATATGGCTCCGGGGGCACTTCCCTGTCCCGGCAGGGTACCGGAACAGAGACTTTCTGGCCCCCGAATCTCCCCTTCGGTGGCGGCGGCGCTACAGAGGTTTTTGTATATTTCTTCTGGATTGTTTAGGGTTTTCCCATCGGAGGCTTCTTATAGGTGCAGGAATCAAGGTCGGTGGGGGTCCAGGGGGCCCACACCCCCTCCAGGCGCCTCCAGGTCTTGCCCGCGCCTAGGGGGTTTGGCCCCCTCCGGCTCTGCTTCGTGGTTCCGTGTTGCTCCGGGAAAAATAATAACTTTGGCTTTTGTCCCGTCCAATTCCGAGAATATTGATTTTCTGTCTTTCTGGAACCAAAAACAGAAGAAAGCAGGCAACTGGCACTGTGGCAACTTGTTAATAGGTTAGTTCCAGAAAATATATAAAAACATCTCAAAGTGTAGACAAAGCAAAGCAAAGTAGATACAAAACAAGCATGGAGCATCAAAAATTTTAAATACGTTTCTAACGTATCAAGCATCCCCAAGCTTAACTCCTGCTCTCCTCGAGTAGGTAAGTGATAAAAAGAATAATTTTTGAGGTGACATGCACCATCAAAACCAAGATCAAACCATTTGCAAGCATTGAAAGCTAGAATCAAAGAACTCTAAACATGTTCATGAAAGATGGAGTTCTAACAATAGGACATAGTAACTATGCATGCAACATGAAAGGCTACAAACAAAGATCATGAATAACATGCATTGAAAAATGTTTGTTTGTTTCACATACAGAAAACATAGCATAGTGGCATTCATCTTGTCCCTCATAGAGTAGCAAATAGATGCATAGGACACCTTCAAAGTTCACAAGGGTGACTAGAAACAAGTAGCACAAGAACAAGTAATATCACAATATGCATCAATCAATAAGATTTGGAACACTGCACACAGAATGACAACTATGCTCTCTTAATGGTGCCTAAAGGTAGAAGGTGGAGACTCAATAGTGGTGGAAGAAAGACCTTTTATAAAGGAAGCAGGGATTTGAAGTTTCAAAAAGAGCTTCCAAAAATTATGGTACTTGTTAGCTTTCAGCCCTCATTGCCCCTATCATAAGCATCTTGAAGTGATTAAGGTTAAAGTGGCAAAGCTAGAGTATATGATTGATGAAGTATAAGTTGGCAATCTCATGTCCCTTGAATACGAGGGCCACACCTCATGCATACTCAACTTTGGGTCCAGGTAAGTTCTTGTCATTGTAAGTATTTGCATATCATTGAGAACCGCCAACAGGGTACCCCTTGCACATGGTACAGGAGCTTTCCCATAACCAAAATGACAAGGCAAGCAGACAATGAGCATCTCAGCAATCTTTTTATTTACCATATGCATAGCTTTTTATTGAGGACGCTTCATAGATAGCTCATTATGGTGATGCTGCAAGTTTCCACCATGATTAGGCATGGCTTAGGCTAGCAGCACAGGCGTTTCTCTAACACATAATACAAACTCCATGGACTTACAAGTTCCCTCTTTATTTCACACCGGTGACATCCATAGACAAAAGAGCATGATATCAACTGAGTACAACAAGGTACAAGTGCAATGTTGAAAACGTTCCCCGTGACAGCATAGTTCTTCTAATTCCAACTTATTAGTGCAAGCATATACAACAAAGTTGTCACAATGGTTCAAGTTTATTAGGGAAAATAATAAAGTGTGCCATCAAGTTCGTGAGGGATTTAATCACTAAGTTTTCACATAACAAAATAGTTTTTAATTGGAGGATAGCTGAAAGCAAGAATATACTTGGAATGGTGTAACACACCATGCATAGGAGTTTATAGTGGACACTTTGGAATAACTTGGTTTCTTGGGAGTTGGAAGCATGAGTAGAACTTACTCATGCAAGTGGAGGCTAGCAAAAGACTGGGAGCAACCAACTAAGAGAGCAATAATGTCCATAATCATGCAGAGCAACCAAGAATTACTAATCAAAGCATAGAGTGGTACTACAAGTCAAGGACTAAATGATCATAGAGGCTATGGTGACTGGTTCAAAGTCATAACATGGTGTGAGCATGTGCCAAGTCAACCCAAACAAAGCATCAAAGGATAATACCATAATACTATGCTTTTCTATGCTAAAACAACGCATGATTCCTTCAAGGCACGCTAAGCAATCACAATTGTTTGGAACAAGACAAGATACAACAATATTCACTAAGCATAAGGTCAAAATAACACCTAGAATGTCATGCTAAAGTCTAAGTCACAGTCAATGCAAGATCCTCTTGCACTTATCAAGCAAGAACTTTCTACTCCTTTCCAACACCAAGCAACTTATTTGAAATAACTCACAAATATAATAATCAATAAAGATTAGTGAGCTTGTCTCACAAATCCGCAAATAAGAACTAAAAGTTCTAAGATGAAAGCACGGGAAAACTAAGGCTAAACGCAGTGCTAGCAAAAGTGAACACTCACAAAACAATAAGAGTGAAAACTAGAGTGTTCTAGGCAATGGAAACAGAGTGTGTCTCTCTCCAAAACAAGTGTGGTGTAACCAACCAACTTACTCAAGCAAACTAACCAAACGGAAACCAAAAACAAAAACTAAGACACTCCAAGAACAACACAACAATGCATGAAATAATAAAAACAAAGTGTCTAGAAAGACCTGAGATTTTTATTGATGAAGAAGGGGATGCCTTGGGCATCCCCAAGCTTTGACGCTTGTACCTCTTGGATATTTCTTGGGGTGACACAGGGTGGCATCCCCAAGCTTGAGCTTTTGTCCATTCTTCATCTCATTACATCATTCTTTCTCTACACCTGCAAATTTTCCTTCATACAAAACTTCACACAATCTTCATTAGCAACATTAGTGTATTCAAAAGATAATAGACCTTTGGGTAAAGCTTTGTAACAGCAAGAATTTTCACTAAAAACACATGCTATTGTAGCAACTCCTTCAAAAATCTCAATTCACCTAAAGAGAACTCAAAAATGAATCAATAAGAAGCAAATGCAAATAATGGCACAAATCTGTCAAAACAGACTAGCAGGTAGAAATCGATTTTTTCGAACATCTTCTGTTGCTCAAATCAAAAAGTGTTGAACTAACGAAAGTTATCTAACATACTGGGGGGTTTATTCTTAAATTTTGAGCTCAATCATACTTACAAATACTCCTCACTAATTTTTATGGTGGAGGACCTAAATCTGTTTCGGGACAGCAACTCCCCAAATCTTACTTCCCTCTCATTAGAGGTAATTCTTGGCACAAAAAGCAAACAAAAAGGATAAGGAGAGGTCATTACAGAAGTAATAACTTCCAAGACTCAAGTAAACTCTTGGGTTATCTCCCAACAAGTACTTTTCTTTAACTCCTTTAAGTTAGGCATGATAGCTTGAGAAGATGCTCACATAAGAATTATGAATTGAACTCAAAGAGAGCATCAAGAAGCAAATTCAAAACACATTTTAAGTCTAACCCACTTCCTATGCATAGGAATCTTGTAAAGAAACGAGTCATGAAAACACAAAGGAACAAGCATAGGAAAGCAAAACAAGTGTAACTTCAAGATTTTCAACATAAAGAGGGGAAACTTAATATTTTTGAGATGCATAAGACCATGTTTCCCTCTCTCATAATAACTTTCAGTAGCAACATGAACAAAATTAACAATATAACTATCACATAAAACATTCTTATTATGAGCCACATGCATAAAATGATTATTACTCTCCACATAAGCATAGTCATCCTTATTAATCATAGTGGGAGAAAATTCAACAAATAGCTATCATTATTATTCTCATCACCATAATCTTCAAATATAGGAGGCATATTGTAATCACAATTACTTTTCTCCTCAATAGTAGGTGGACTAAAAATATCATATTCATCATTGTAATCATCATATATTGGAGGTTTGGTATCATCATAAGCAATAGAATAGCTATCTTCCCAAGTGTGTTCATTTGTAAATATATCATCATTGGAAGGAACATGGATAGCACTAATAGCACAACAATTATTAATGTCATCATTTTCAGAATTGGTACCAAAGATATTTTCAATATCAAAAGTAGTGTGCTTTTCCTAATCATGATCACTAATATAGGTAACAGGCATAGGAACATCATCTAGTTCAGACTCATCAGTAAAAGTTATGATAGGAGCAATATGCTTAGGGGAAGATATCGTTTCCTCTCTCCTTTTTCTCCTCTTATTCTTCTTCTTCTTCTCTTTCTCCTCTTTAGGAGGGAGAGGCTTGAAAGGAAGCTTCTCCACATACCCTAGTTTATTGATAGAGACAATAGAAGAAACTTTGGAGGATTCCTCCTTTTCATTAATAAGATCAAAACACATATCAGTCCTGTCATAATTTGGTAAAATATCATATTTTATAAGATCTTGTATGTAAATATTTGCATGGCAGTTTTCAACACAATAAAGATGACAACCATGCAGGACGATATTCATATTAAAAGTACTGATGTCTATCAAAGAATTTTTTCTTGATAACTCTTCACACCCCAAAAATAATGTAAGTTCATCATGTTGATTATCAGTGATCACGTTATCACAATACAAACTTGCAGGATTATTATGGCCTGAGCATTGAAAATTGAAATGACCCACTTTAAAGCAAAGTTCACAAATAAAAGGATAGAGGGCAGAAACTTTTTTACCAAGATCATCTAGAGCCTTATACCACTTTCTAGTTTTTTCATTCCAGTGGGTGATACAATATTCTTCTTCTTTTTGATTCTTCTCACAAGGTCTATGCATACCACAAAAATTAACATGCTTATAAGAAATAGTACTTTCAGAAGTTTGAGCATGTTTATTGCAATCATTAATAATATTTTCATTTTCCATCCAAGTGTCTTTAAAAGGTTCATGATACATGTCCCATTTTCTTTAGGAGCATTAATATGGGAAGCAAAGGCTCTATAATATCTAACAAGAATTTGAGGATCAAGACCATATTTAGCACTAAGCTCTTGAAAATCAGCAGTTTCAGCGAAAGACTTAATGCAATCATACTCATAGTTTATACCTGGTTCTTTACCTTTGTCGTTATCCCAATCTTCAGTATTTCTTTGAATTGTTTCAAGAAGATCCCACTTAGCTTTGACCTTCTTACTTGTGAAGGATCCCTCTAAACAGGTATCTAGGTAGTCCTTGTAATGTCCTGAAAGCCTTGCATAAAAATTATTGATAATAATATTACTAGGGAGCTCATGAATGGGACATTTGAGCACTAGTAACTTCAATATCCCCCAAGCTTGGGAAATACTTTCTCCCTCATGAGGATGAAAATTATAAATATAATTCCTATCTTTATGAATTTCATGAGGAGGATAAAATTTATAATAAAAGAGAGATTCAAGTTCCTTCCACTCCAAATGATGAGGATCATCTAGTAGCTCATACCACTCCCTTTCTTTGTCCCTAAGTGAGAAAGGGAATAGCTATCTCTTAACTATGTCCATTAAAATACTTGCACACTTGAACAACTCGCATAATTCATGTATAAAGAGTAAATGATCACTAGGATGGACAGTTCCGTCTCCAAAATAGCAGTTATTCGTAACACATTCAACAATTCCAATAGGTATTTTAAAAGGGACACTTTTAGTATGTGGATTTAAAATATCACAAGTATCATTAGAATTACCACATACGGGAGACAAAGTATCATCAGAGAAAATTTTCTTCCCTAAAGCTGGGGAGCTAAAAAGATCTTTCTCATAAAAACTAGCTTCCCCAAGCTTAGACGTCTCCATACCATTAGTAACAATGGTGTTCAAATAATTCATACTAATAACATTGCTATTAGCATGCAAAGAAGGTTCCATAGGTTTTTTGATTTTATTTTCAAACCACTCAAGTTCAAACTTAGGAAAAATACTAAAAAGCTCTCTAATTTTTCTGTTGTTTTCCATTAAGCCTAACTAGTGAAAACAAGAAACAAAAAGAGAAAATTTCAAATCTAAAGGAAATAACTTCGAGCACTCACACCGGAGGATGTGAGTACCTTTTACCTTACCTCCCCGGCAACGGCGCCAGAAAAGAGCTTGATTTCTACGCACTTCTATTCTTGTAGATAGTTGTTGGGCCTCCAAGTGCAGAGGTTTGTACAACAGCAACAAGTTTCCCTTAAGTGGATCACCCAAGGTTTATTGAACTCAGGGAGGAAGTGGTCAAAGGTATTCCCTCTCAAGCAACCCTGCAATCAAGATACAAGAAGTTTCTTGTGTCTCCAACACACCCAATACACTTGTCAGGTGTATAGGTGCACTAGTTCGGCGAAGAGATAGTGAAATACAAGTGGTAACGGTGCCAGAAAAGAGCTTGACGGTGAGGTAAAGACTAAAGCAATAAAACATGCAACAGATCTAGTAGCAAACGGTGTTTCAATGTTTAGAAACAAGGCCTAGGGATCAAACTTTCACTAGTGAACACTCTCTCATATAAATATCCTCTCTTCATGATACTACTCTTAACTAATCTCCGGTTGGACACTCTAATCATCAGTAGGGCTATAACAACACACCTCAAAGTCTGCCTTCCCCAATCTAGATAACCCCACACTGTCACCTTGAGCACTAGATGGTTCCAACAAACACCACAATTTTATAGAGACATCCAACTCCAGATATAACTCATAACAAATATTCAATCTAGCTAAAGTGCCACACACGGTATGCACGCTGTCACTTTCACACACGTGGGGAAAAGCATAGATCTATTAAAGCACAAAGAGTATTTATGTAGACTCAATCCTAAGTGCCACCATGGCGTGCACACTGTCACTTTCACACACATGGGGAGAGCAGAGATCTATTGAAGCACTTGAGTAACAAGGTAGATCTACTTGATTACAAAGCTCATGACCACAAGATCATGCATAGAGAGAGAGATGAACACATAGCTACCGGTAGATCCCTTAGCCCCGAGGAAGAACTACTCCCTCCTCATCATGGGAATCACCAATGGTGATGAAGATGGCGATGGAGATTGATGGATATGGCTCCAGGGGCACTTCCCTGTCCCGGCAGGGTACCGGAACAGAGACTTTCTGGCCCCCTAATCTCCCCTTCGGTGGCGGCGGCGCTACAGAGGTTTTTGTAGATTTCTTCTGGATTGTTTAGGGTTTTCCCATCGGAGGCTTCTTATAGGTGCAGGAATCAAGGTCGGTGGGGGTCCAGGGGGCCCACACCCCCTCCAGGCACTTCCAGGGCTTGCTCGCTCCTAGGGGGTTTGGCCACCCTCTGGCCCCCCTCTGGCTCTGCTTCGTGGTTCCGTGTTGCTCCGGGAAAATAATAACTTTGGCTTTTGTCCCATCCAATTCCGAGAATATTGATTTTCTGCCTTTTGGAACCAAAAACAGAAGAAAACAGGCAACTGGCACTGTGGCAACTTGTTAATAGGTTAGTTCCAGAAAAGATATAAAAACACCTCAAAGTGTAGACAAATCAAAGCAAAGTAGATACAAAACAAGTATGGAGCATCAAATATTATAGATACGTTTCTGACGTGTCATCCACTGCCGCCCTGGAGGCAGAAAAAAGAAAGATTACCGGGATCCCTTTTACCAAAGCACCCACTGTTGTGTAAGCTTCTTTTTCTCCAACATTGTCCATTGCTCATCTTGTTCCTGTACTTGTACTTTTGCACGATTCAGGAAGAAGGCTGGTTTAAGTTTGAAGAAGACCTCCAAAACATTGGGGGCTTCTAAAAACATTAAAGATATGTTGCAGCAAGATGTGTCCACCAAGCATCTCCCGCCATCGCTCCTACCACTCCTAGCGTCCATCCTGCTGCTGCGTCGACAAGCTCTCAAGCTAAGGATGCATCGGGCCCTTCCGCCATGGAAGTGGACCCAGCTATCTCCGCGGAGCTCGTCGTTGTCGGCAAGCAGGTGACCCAAGAAAGCACCACAACCAAAATGGCTGAAGCTCCGGCTAAGGATGCCATCGGTAGCGGTAAGGCGATGGTGGCAGACAGAACGTTTGTCGAAGGCGGCGCTACTGCACCTAGGACGTCAATAGAGTTTCCAAAGATAGTCTACCCGGTACTTACGCCGAGGAGCTCAACTATGACTACTGATGCGGCTCCAACTTCTCCGACTTGCGGCCTTGAGGAGTTGCTCAAGCAAGCGGATATATTGCGAGGAAATATCCTTTCCTTCAGCAAGATATTTGCCGAGAGCACCACCAACCTCAAGATCATCGCACTTGTAAGTTTTTGCTTGCCTTTTGCATTTAATAAGTAGTATCCCACTGTAGCCCTCGAGGATTTAGACGGAAAACCATAGGTCTTTGCATCTGAATGCTCTAAGAGTGACTAAGGTAGAAAAATTCACTGTAGCCCCAAAGTATGTAGTTTGAATGAATTATTCTGACTAGATACTTTTAGAGTAGCATACGCAATGTTTGTAAATTTCAATACTATAGTCCCCAAGCTTCTAGTTGAAACTGAACTAGTTCCAACTAGATGCTTAAAGAAAGACTAAGCACAATGCTAAGTTAAAAACTCGTAATGTAGCCCCCAAGCCTCTAGTTGAAAACTGAATTAGTTCTGACTAGATGCTTAAAGAAAGACTAAGCATATTGCCGAGTTAAAAACTTCATACTGTAGCCACCAAGATTCTAGTTGAAAATTGAATTAGTTCTGACTAGATGCTTAAAGAAAGACTAAGCATATTGCTCAGTTAAAAACTTCATACTGTAGCCCCCAAGCTTCTAGTTGAAAACTGAATCAGTTCCGACTAGATGCTTAAAGAAAGACTAAGCATATTGCCGAGTTAAAAACTCTCACTGTAGTCCCCAAGCCTCTAGGTGGATATTTATCCGGCTAGATGCTCCAAGTAGACTAATTGATTTTGATCTTCTTTCCATAGAACGAGAATGCTCGGAGAGGCGTCGTCAACGAGAAGTTCCAAAAGCTGCGCGCAGAGCTGGAAGCCGAAAAGGGTAAAATTGCCTTCTTGAAGGAACAAATCACCAAGAGCAAGAGTCTGTTTTTCCTTTCGTTTTCATACTCAAGCTTGGTCTTGTGTCATCATTCTCCGACTACTCACTGTGTGTTGTTATTTCTCCGACTTGCAGAAGCTATCGCCAAGGCAAAGGATATTGTCGAGCAATCCAAGCACATTGAGTTGCTGGATAGCGAGAACAAGATACTTAAGCAGGAGAGGACTGATACCCTGAAGATGCACAAATAGTCCATGGCAGCGTTGCAGGAGTCTGCCAACACGGAGATCAACCGCTTGAAGGAGGATATATCAATGCTCAAAGAGCAGAAGAAAGCTGCCGATGAGCAGAATCAACGCAATCTTGAAGCATACAAGATCCTCCTACAAGAGCGGGATTCCATGGCGGAGACACTCCAGCAGGCTGAGGCGAGCATCTTTTGTAAGCGATCTCCGTCTTGTACTTCTCTAAGCCAGATACTCTAAACTTTTTCCTTTTATTGAAATCATGCACTCCACTTCTTGTCGGAAAATGCAGCTCCTATTGGTTTAACCAAGTCGCCTCCTCCGCGAAAGGAATGCATGGTTCTCGCCGGCAACTTAGTCAGCACCACCGTCAAGCAGGCCAAGGATATATCCAAGCCCCTCCACATCAATATCAAAGTGGTGGACTCCGTGATGAAGTACTCGGAGATCTTGCGCCAAGCCCTCGAGCGTATTTTAAGCTGGAAAGCTTCATGTACACGAGCCGGCGCAAGGATGTCGTTGGCGATGGTCAAGGCGCACTATGAAGATGTCGACATCAACACGGTATCCTCAGGTCTCCCTGACGTAGACGATGAAGGCCAAAAGGTTGACTTCAAGGCTATCTGGGCATCGCTCGCGGGGTATGACACAAGAGTTGCCAAGTTGGTCGATCAAGAGTCTTTGTGCCGCTCGAGATCATTAACAGCAACAACCAAAGCTCTTCCAAGTCCCTCAAGACCACCGACTTCGAAGAGGATGGCTCTCCTGCTGTCGATGATGCTGCTTCAAAGTCTCCTGTGCTAGAGGAATGAAAAAACAATATGTAATAATTGTTTCTTCTAGAATTTGTCTATGCGGAAAACTACTCTGTTAACTTAAGGCGGAAAAACAATAGTTGTAATTTCCTTCTACTCAAGTACTAGTTCCAGCATGGTAATATTGTTTAAGCAAGTGCTGGCTTATCCATTACTTTGGTTTTTATGCTTGACCTTTCGTGAGTCGGAAGACTCGTTGTCAGAACCATGCGCTCAGGTGATGATGCCCAATGGCACCGTCAAAAACCTAAGCACAAAATCGCCGACTTCAAGTGCCAAAAGTCACTACTCCAGAATCCACATAAAAACAACAAAGAACGTGTAGACCAGAAAACTTAAGCTAACGTCCGTAGGCAGAATTTTCACAAGTGCAAATGCAAAGCTTGTGCATAAAGGTTTTATACGATCCAAAAAATGAACACTAAAGGAGGTAAAAGACTCAAAAACATGAGTGAACCAGAGAGCTTTATTTCATTGATCATATAAGAGGTACACAATAGATAAAAAATGTAAGTGTAGAAAGGACATAGTTGTGCTATGTTCCATGGCCGATCAAGCTCCGGGTAGTCATCATCCGGGTCACGTCGCTTACGCTTATGATCCTCGTTAGGTCTATCCTCAAGTTCACGATTGTCAACGAGGTAGTAAGACCCATTGAGTAGCGCCTTGCTTATGATGAACGGTCCTTCCCATGGTGGGGATAATTTGTGTGACTTCTTCTTCTTAAGTCGGAGCACCAGATCCCCCTCTTTAAATGAGTGATGCCAAACATGGCGACTATGGTAGCTGATTAGCTTCTGCGGTAGATGGAGGATCTTTGGCATGCCAATACGCGCTCCTCCTCGAGAAGGTCCACATCTAGGCGTCTGGATTCTTCAACGTCATTGTTGGGGGGGTGACCCCGGATAGGTTAAAGACGGGGAAAGACGAAGGTACAATCCCCGTCTTGTTTCCGAGTTACAGTATAAGTCGGCCGAATCCTGTAGAAGTCGACCGACATATGGAGGCGGGAGGCCCGTATATGTATATCAAGACATTACCCGGCCGAGATATTACGTAAGTCGGCCGGGTTAGCCGGAGTGATCTTGATGCAGGTGAAGGACGATCCGAGCTATGCGAGGAAGGACCGAATGATATGAAGCTTGCAGGATAAGGAGAAGCCTGAAGTCAAACCCTAGATGCAAGCTAGGGAGAATCTGAGCAGAGCCAAGCGCTACGGACAAAGGCGCAGAGCGACAGAGAGGCAGGAGGAGGTCACGGAGGTGACAGTCCAGAAGACCGAGGCGCACAGGAGGGGCCCTCTGGAACCTTTCCGTCGTTAGAGGGGCGACAGGGAAAGGGGGGGCGCTGAACTACTATATTGGGACAAGCATATTCCTCGAATATGCTTGCCACATCAGTCCTAGAGGAACCCAGGGCTCTCCTTTATAAGGAGAGGCTTGGACTCATAGGGAGGGATCGACTGAAGTTAGAGCCGTTAGGCTGGTAAAGTTCTTCTCTTCTCCCTGTAAACAGCTCAAGGAGCATTTGTAGCCCAAGGAAGAAGAAATAAAGATCTTTGCCTTAGTCTTCTGTGTGTAGAATCAACTACATATTCCCTCCCCAGATCCCTCTAGCATCTATTGGCCCCATACTTTAGCCTACCCATGGCATCTGCCGTGATACCACCATGACAGTTGGCGCCCACCGTGGGGCCAGCAGCGGTGCTAGCTGGAGTTATGATCCGGACGGGAAACTTCATCAACACTGGCGAGCGCGTTGTTTCTGGCTTGGTCCAGAGATTTGGTCTCTATGACTATGTCAGCGACAATGCAGGGAGCTTCAGGGGGAAAACTCCCCTGCGTAAGGGTGTCTTCGTCAGCCTGGGCGGGCACAAGGTTTACATCGGCGTCGACATCTCCGGCGTTTATCCTCACCGAGTTGTTGTTGCAGGAGAGCCACCTCTTAACGCAGCAAGCCGTCCGCCCGGAGCACATCCTGCAGGCAGCGTCGAGGTGATGGTCGCTGCCGGAGTGCAAACTGGAGCAGAAGCAGCCGGGTCAAGCAGGGAACCCACCACAGGTGTACAAGGCGCACCCAGGCAGACCGCACCAGAACCCACCGAGGTAATCCCGCCAGTGACCAACCCGACCGAGGTGCAGGACACCACCCCAAAAGCACCAAGAGTAAGAGGGCCGCCTCTGGAGAAACCAGAGAACATTCTTCAGGCGACCAGAGAAAACCTGACTACGCCTGTAGCGCCGATACTTGATCCGGCAAATGCTCAGGCAGAGTTGGAGGAAACCAGGCAAAAGGTGCTGGTAGAGGCCAAAAAGGTGTCGGCCTTGCGGGAGTCCTTAAACATGACCCTGCGAGAATATGCCAAAGCTAATAAGCTGGACGTCGTACCCGAACGGGTGGACGAGTTAAGATTGAGAGGGAAAAACCTCATGGATGATATCAACAAAGAGCATGATGCTCATAAAGCAGAATCGGTGGATTTGGGTTTGCCGAGGTATAGTACCCCGGCAAAGAACCTAAGAGCGGCAAATGCCGCAGCATTAGAATTAGAGGGGTTGACCGGCGAGGCCCGACAGAAACAGTAGGAAAGAGTGAATGAGCTGGTGTGCATCGCGAACCAGCAAAACGAAGAAATGCTCAGAGCAAACCCGGCGAGGCCAGGGGCCTCACGAATGGTTCACTCGGCAGGGGCAGCACCTGCCTTATCCGTGGCAGCAGCATCTTCACCCAGAAATAATGCACGAGGGGACAAAGCAGTAACCTCAGGAAAGAGGAACAAGCAAATGGTCCCATATGATCCGGCAATAGCTGGAAAGGCAAATGAGAACAGAGGCAATGCAGGCCGAGGTAACAGTGGGGAGAGGAACCACGGCCGTGTGGAAAAAGACGGCGGAAGCCGAGGCAATGGAGAACTCGGCAGAAGAGAACCCGCAAGAGGCAATCATGAGAACAATACCCCGGTCGAAGTAAGGAGAGATCTTCCGCTCAACCCGCAACCAAGGCATGAACCCCGGCAGCAAAGAGAAACAAGGCCGGCTCGCCACGACCAAATTAATGAGAGATACAATGATGGTTATTCCGAGATGGAGTATGCGATCCATGGCGGAAACAACCATTATGGGGTACAAGATAGAATTCTGTACAGGGATTTGCCATCAAATGATGCAAGAGTAAAGCTGGATCGGCTATACCGGTCCGAACTGTTGGAAGAACAGGGTCCACCGGGGCCGACATGCTTTGGACCACGGATCATGGGCGAACCGCCTGTGCCAAATTTTCAGCTAGCAAGGGTCACGAAAACGTATAATGGGAGCACCAAACCGCAGGACTGGTTGATTGATTATGCCACTGCTGTGAAAATAGCAGGTGCAAACTTACGATGGGCAGTACGATACGTACCAAAAATGCTAGAAGGACCAGCCAGGGTGTGGCTGAATAATTTACCAGCGGGCAGTATCAACTGTTGGCTGGATTTTGAGGAAATGTTTGTCAGCAACTTTACCAGCACATACAAGAGGCCAAACAGGCCACAACAGTTAGCCATGTGCAAGCAGAGGCCGAATGAAACAGATAGAGAATTTTTAACTCGGTGGTGCAACCTGAGAAACTCATGTGAAGGGGTTATAGAATCGCAAGCAATAGCTTGGTTCGCGCAAGGATGCCGCTATGGCAGCGTATTGTGGCAACGTCTGCAAAGAGATATGCCGACCACACTGGCAGAAACTATCAGAATAGCAGACTCCTACGTATTAGGGGACCCAACGCAACCAGAATTAATGTCGGCGGATCATCGCGAGCAACAGGACCATTATGCAAGAGATTTGGCTGGGTCATCCAGGCGCAGTGATTTCAGAGGAAGAAGAAGAGAGGAAAGGCCGGATTATAGATATAATTCGGCCCAAGTGGCGGCAGTAGCACAAGATCAGCCGAGTCACGGAGCAACTCAACGGCAGAAGAATGGACCTCAGCAGTGGACACCAAAGAATGAAGGAAAAAGGCAGTGGACCCCAGAACAAAAGAAGCAGTGGCAGGAGAGGCCGAAATACACGTTCGAATCCATGTTAGATCAGCCGTGCAAATTTCACACGTCAAACCCATCCAGGCCAGCCAACCATACGACCCGCCAATGTGCATGGATGAAAAATGCAATGGGGAACCCCGCAGGAGTTCAGGCACCCCATCAAGTACATCAGCAGCATCAACCACAGTTGACTGGAGCAAATGCACAGCAACTGATGTTACCGCCCCCTCCCCCGAGGTACGATAACTCGGATCGGAGAGACGCGGTACATAGAGTGATAAACCAAGTCCAGGATGGAAGGACGAATCCGGCGAGTACCGGACGCAATGATTACAGAGAACATCATCAGTCTTATTGCGTGTTCACAACGGAACAACAAGACAAGCAGAGTGTGCAGCGCCGGCATATGGAAGTAAATACAGTTATGACGGCAGTACCGAGATATATGCCTTGGTCGGATCAAGAAGTAACTTGGAGCATAAAGGATCATCCCAAGATAATGCCGAATCCTGGGTCATATGCACTTGTATTAGACCCAACATTTGTTGGACCGAGCATCAATGTGAAATTCTCAAAAGTACTCATTGACAACGGAAGAAGTATCAACATCATGTACAAAGATACCATTCATAAACTCGGAATATCGCAGAACATGTTGCAATCCACGAGGACCACTTTCCATGGTATAGTACCAGGGCTTTCATGTGAACCCATTGGTAAAGTCCGAGTGGATGTGTTATTCGGCACAAGGGATAACTGCAGAGCAGAAAACTTAGAGTTTGAGGTGGTGGATCTAGAAAGTTGCTATCATGCTTTACTCGGACGGCCAGCATTGGCCAAATTCATGGGCAGTTGTCATGTAAGTTATCTGAAAATGAAGCTACCCGGACCACAAGGAGTAATAACAGTTGCAGGTGATTACAAGAAGTCAATGGAGTGTGCTTCAGCCGGGTCAAATTTGGTCGAATCATTGGTTATAGCAAGAGAAAAGAAAAGGATTCAAGAGGTAGCAGCCCTCGCTTAGTCGGCACAGCTGAACATGCCGGCGCTAGCCAACCCGCATGGCAGTGTCTCTTTTCAGCCGACTAAAGAAACGAAGAAATTTCAGATCGATGAGCAATTCCCGGAGCGTACTGTTACTATTGGTGCAGGCCTGGACGCTAAATAGGAAAGCGAGCTCACCAACTTCCTCCGTGAGAATCAGGACATATTTGCATGGTCAACTCAGGATCTGCAAGGTGTTCCGAGGGAGTTGGCTGAGCACTCTTTGAACGTAAGGCCAGGAGCAAGGACGGTGAAGCAACCTCTCCGCCGCTTCGCCGAAGACAGGAGAAAAATAATAGGAGATGAAATAGCTCGGCTCCTCGCGGCCGGGTTCATCATGGAGGTGCTGTATCCGGATTGGTTGTCGAATCCGGTGCTAGTAGAAAAGAAGAAAGATGATCCCAATGTAGCCATTGTATGGCGAATGTGTATCGATTACACCAACCTGAACAAGGCGTGTCCAAAAGATCCTTTTCCATTGCCTAGAATAGACCAAGTCATTGATTCGACCGCTGGTTGTGAGTTGTTGTCATTTGTAGACGCGTATTCTAGTTTCCACCAGATACCGTTAAATCCGGCCGATCAAATAAAGACCGTGTTTATTACCCCGTACGGGGCTTATTGCTATCGCACAATGCCATTCGGCCTGCGAAACGCAGGAGTAACATATCAGAGATGCATGCAAAAATGTCTACACGATCAGATAGGAAAAAATGTGCAAGTTTATGTAGATGACGTGGTCATCAAAACCAAGGAAAGCAAAACGTTACTGGAAGATATATGGCAGACTTTCGCGAACCTGAGAAGGTTCCAAATGAAGCTTAATCCAGAAAAATGCACGTTTGGCGTGCCGGCAGGAAAATTACTCGGTTTTCTTGTATCTAGCCGAGGTATAGAGGCCAACCCAACAAAGATAAAGGCAGTTGAAAGAATGGAATTGCCGAGATGTTTAAATGATGTACAAAAATTCACGGGTTGTTTGGCCTCGCTTAGCCGGTTTGTATGTCGGCTAGGAGAGAAGGCGCTACCACTCTATCAGCTGATGCAGAAATCAGATAAATTCATTTGGACTCCACAAGCGGACGTCGCATTTCATGAGTTGAAAAAGATGTTGGTCACAGCACCCATTTTGGCTTCTCCATTATCGAAAGAGCCTATGTTACTCTATGTCGCGGCTACCAACAGAGTAGTGAGTGTTGTAGTCATAGTGGAACGACTTGCAGATGGTAAGTCGGTTTAGAGGCCGGTATATTATTTAAGTGAGGTGTTATCCAATTCAAAGCAGAATTACCCACATTATCAGAAGATGGCTTATGGGGTATATATGTCGGCGAAAAAGCTTAAACATTACTTCGAAGAGCATCTCATCAAAGTAATCTGTGAGGCGCCCATAGCCGACATATTGAGCAACAAAGACGCAAGTGGCCGAATAGAAAAATGGGCAATCGAGTTGTCACCATACGCTCCGCAATTTGATAGGAGAGATGCAATCAAATCTCAGGCGGTCGCCGACTTTTTCGTAGACTGGGCCGAGGTGCAGTATGAGCCACCATTGCCAGACACAAATTATTGGACTATGCATTTTGATGGTTCCAAACTAAGGAATGGTTTGGGGGCAGGAATAGTGTTAACCTCGCCTAAAAGAGACCAACTGAAGTATGTGCTACAAATACATTTTGATGCATCCAACAACGTAGCCGAATATGAAGCACTGGTCCATGGATTGAAAGTAGCAAAAGAAATTGGCATACGCCGAATCTTGTGCTATGGCGACTCAGATCTGGTAGTACAGCAAGTCTCAGGCAGTTGGGATGCATTAGATGCTAATATGGCTTTATATAGATTTCACGTACAAAAGATCAGTGGATACTTTGAAGGATGTGAATTTCACCACATACCTCGGGCAGAAAATGATGCCGCAGACACGTTGTCAAAACTAGGATCAACCCGGCAATCAATTCCTCCGGGTATTGCCCTGGAACACCTCAGGAAACCATCAATAATCCCATCACCAGAATCCGAATCTATCTTTATCCCGACAAATTCAGCAGAAGATAACACGTCGATGGAAGTAGATCAGCAATATAACTCGAAACCCCCCAAGAGGATGACAGCCGAAGTGAGCACAATCATGGGGAAAGCCGAGATAGGTATGTCGGCAGAAAACATGGAAATAGACAGTGAGATCACACCAGAAAAAGTCACACCGCTATGGGCGCAACCCATATTCTCTTACCTAAAAGACTCGATGTTGCCGGGTAATGAGGTATTAGCTAGACAAATTGTAAGGAGAGCAAAAGCTTATACAATCATAAACAATGAGCTATATAAAAGAAGCGTCACAAGCGTGTTGCAGAAGTGTGTGAGTTCGGCAGAAGGTCAAGAGATCCTCCTAGATATACACCAAGGAGAATGTGGGCACCATGCCTCATCTCGTGCCTTGGTAGCCAAAGCATTCAGGCATGGATTTTACTGGCCGACGGCATTGAAAGAAGCAAAAGAATTAGTTGAAAAATGCAATGGGTGTCAGATACGCAACCAAAATACACATGCCATCGGCCGAGTTAAAAACAATACCCATCACTTGGCCATTTTCTGTATGGGGTTTAGATATGGTGGGACCATTTAAGCCGGCGCGAGGAGGAATGACCCACATATTGGTTATGGTGGACAAGTTCACAAAATGGATTGAAGTGAAACCAATAAAAAATGCGATGGGTCCACAGCAGTGAAATTTCTCAAAGATATTATCTTAAGATATGGGTATCCGCACAGCATTATTACAGATAATGGCACAAACTTTGCAGAAGGAGCCTTCGCCAGATTTTGCAGAGAGAAACACATAAGACTAGATATTGCCTCTGTGGCTCACCCAGCATCTAATGGGCAAGTGGAAAGGTCTAATGGACTGGTGCTATCGGGAATAAAATCACGACTTGTCGAACCGTTGCAAAGGTCGGCAGGATGTTGGATTGAGGAACTCCCAGCCGTACTATGGAGCCTCCGGACTACTCCGAATAGATCAACGGGTTATACACCATTTTTTCTGGTATACGGGGCAGAGGTCGTACTTCCAACCGACATAATATATGACTCGCCAAGAGTTACTCAGTATACAACCTCGGAGATAAACGAGATAACTCGGCAAGATACTGTAGACCTGCTAGAAGAAGCCAGAGAACTGGCACTATCACGATCAGCTATTTATCAGTAGAACCAGCGACGATATCACAGCAAGAAGGTGAATCCAAGGGTGTTCAAAGAAGGAGATTTAGTCCTCCGACTGGTGCAACGCACGGCCGGCATGCACAAGTTGTCACCTCCATGGGAGGGACCATTCATTGTGAGCAAAGCATTGCATAACGATGCCTATTATCTAATCGACGCTCAGCCCCCCGGAGGGAACAAGGCAGACAAAGCTGGCGAAGAAACGAAGCGTCCATGGAATGTAGCTTTGCTTCGACCATTTTACTCGTAGCATTGTATCTCAAGGTCAAGAACCAATGATGTATTGAACCTCGGCACCCAGAGCAGTGACTCGGGGACTGCCATATGTTATTTCAATTTCGTGTTATGTATTTGAACCTCGGCACCCAGAGCAGTGACTCGTGGACTGCCATATGTTATTTCAATTTCGTGTTATGTATTTGAACCTCGGCACCCAGAGCAGTGACTCGGGGACTGCCATATGTTATCTCAATTTCATGTTATGTATTTGAACCTCGGCGCCCAGAGCAGCGACTCGAGGACTGCCGTGTGTTATTTCAATATCATATTATATATCTGAACCTCAGCACCCAGAGCAGTGACTCGGGGACTGCCGTCTATTATTTCAATATCATATTACGTACTAAATCTCGGCACCCAGAGCAGTGACTCGGGGACTGCCATATATTATTTCCATTTCATACTTAATATTTGAACCTCGGCATCCAAAGCAGCGACTCGGGGACTGCCATATGCTGCCCCAATTTTATGTTGAGCACTACCCTGAGCAGCGCATCGGTATTGGTCTTATATTATTTCTGAAATTTGGTTTACATATTGAAATTCGGCGGGATAAACAGTGATTCAGGGATTGCCACATATTGCTCCAAGGTAGTAGTCAACCTCTGTTCAAAACAGATCAATATTATATGATATTCAGAGCTCACACCTAGACAACTCGGCTGAACCACGAAAAAACGAAGGCAAGGATACATCCTAAAATCAGGAAATTGCGGGCCATCAAAGCAAGAATTCGGACGAACACCCACTTAAACAAAATGATAACAACTACAAGCGTATATGTCACAGCAGTACACGGCAAAAGAAATTCAAGTCATACAGAGAGCGGACAAGTGTTTCGCGTACATCATACGCCCGGCATGCCAGGGATAAAAAATAACTTAAGCGTTGTTCGCTGGAGAGGCATCAATTTGGTCAGGCGCTGGGCACTCCGACGTAGGAGGAACTTCGACCAAGGTTTCCTCGCCTTCCATAGACCCAGGTGCAACTTCAGCGAAAGCCCGAGGCTGCTCAGGAGCATCAGTCTGTCCAGTGGAATGCCCAGTACCTTTGGAGGAGGACCGCGCATCACCGTTGCTGTCCGAGCTTGAACTGGAGCTGCCAGATGTGGCCGAGTCATCCTCACCCTCCCCTTGCTCAGCCGAATTGTTATCCGAGGCATCCTCAACTATGACCTCCTCATCCGGGTTTGGAAGAAAACTCGGCCCTTCATTCCAGGTATGCACGTCGGCATACTCGACGAGTTGGAAGGCGCGAGCTTGCCGAAGAGCAACAAAAGTAGGATCCTCAACCCAGCGGGAACCAGTGCGCAAGTTTCTCAGGATATCGAGAGAAATGTCTTCATACCATGACATGATAACAGTAAGGGCCATATCAGCGCCAGCGTGCCCGGCTGATTCCCTCCAGAGACTCAGCTGCCTCTCAGATGCCATCAGTCTTTTCACCAATAATTCAACCTCGTTGATATCAGGAGTCCCAGAAGTGTTCGACCAAAGAACGTGGTAAGCTCGAATAGCTGCTTGCACCAAATCCCGGCCCATAATCTTCATTGGACCAACTGCAGCACCAACAGCAACCAGGAAATCCTCCATTGAATACTCCGAGTCAGCAGCAACAGGAACACCTCGGCGCACAGGAGCTGCAAGAACCGCTTTAGAACTCACGGGCTTAGCTTCGGGGAAATGATCTGCGCAAAACACGAACGTGTCAGGCGGCAGCAGGGACAAAGACAAAAATATAATTCGGCTATGCTAAGAAGCTTACGATGAATGTAACTCATCATTATCTGAAGGTCCTTGGCCCAATCGACCTTGCTCTTCTCAAAACGAGCAATTTCCTCGCTCAATCCCTGAGTTTTCAGTTCGTTAGCCTCGAGGAGTTCTTTATTCTTCTGCAGCTCCAAAGCCAGCCGATTCTTCTCTTTGGAGAATTCCTGATCGACCTTTTCTAGTTCGGATTTCTGAGAAAGCTTAAGGGTCTCCACCTCGGCCCGTAGGCGAGCTATTTCATCGTCTTTTTCTTTTAGCTGTGCCGAATGAGTAGCGTTTTGTTCTAAAAAATGCAGCATCACGTCAGGCATGGGCGTGCAGTCTTGATGAGATACTGCGAAGGTTTGCAACTCGGCTTTACCAAAGCCAAACGAAATAAACAAGCTTAGTACACATGTTAAAGGGGAAAAGGTCTAAGATAAAAGGGAAACTAACCTTCCAAGCTCTTGACTTTCTTCTCAAGACGAATGTTGAGGTTATTAATATTACCTATTCATCACAAAAGTGAATCGGCATCTAACGGACAAATCAATAAGAACGTCGAGAATAAAGAAAAGGAACTATCAACTTACCAGCCTTTTTTACCACAGGAAGGATTTTCTCATACTTTTCCTCCAGTTTGCGGTGCGAAAAAAGCAACCTCTGAAATTCGGCAGTTCGTCGGTCGTGTGCAACCTAAACAATGGAGCAAAACGGTAAATGAATAATCAAAGCTAAACCAGATCCGAGTCAAGCGAAACTTAACTCGGATCTAGGTGGCTGGATATTCGAAGCTAAACCAGATCCGAATCAAGCGAAACTTAACTCGGATCTAGGTGGCTGGATATTCGTAGCTAAACCAGATCCGAGTCGAGAGAAACTTAACTCGTACCTAGGTGGCTGGATATTCGAAGCTAAACCAGATCCGAGTCAAGCAAAACTTAACTCGGGTCTAGGTGGCTGGATATTCGAGACTAAAGCAGATCAGAGGCAAGTGAGACTGAACCCAAATATAGGTGGCTGAATATTTCAAGATCAACTAAAACGAAAATCAAGCAAAATATAAAACAAACCTAGTCGGATATAAATTCGAACTCTAGAGATGAAGTTAGATTAAGTAAAGCATCATTAAACTTCCAAGCATATAACAAGTTATTTCCTTGCAAGTTTCGGGGACTAGAGCATATAGTAACATCTGGACAACTAATCTAAAAACTCCGCAAAACAGTAATTACCTCATTCATCTTGTTGGTATCAAGGATGAACTTGGCAGCTTGGTAGAAACGGCCGCTGATGTCGGAAAGCTGAAAGGGCTGATTGGTGGGATTACCCTCAAACTGATCAGCAGCATTCCAATTATTGGCATACTCCACCAGCGTGCCGAGGCTATTCCCACTAGTTGTCCGAGTTAAAACCTTACCCCGGACATGTTGTGTAACCACTGCTGCCGCAGGGCTCTTATGAAGAGCAAGCTGGGTGCTGGCAGCCGAGGCAATGGAGGCTTTGGTAGGCGCGGTTCCCTTGCGCAGCATGTCGGAAATACTCGGCTGAGAAGAGCCGACAAGACCTTTCTGGGAAGAGGAAGCCTTGGTGGCAACAGCTTTTCTCGCCTTAGAAGAGGCATCAGCAGGAAGCGATACCTCGGTAATGGGGACGGTGTCTTCAGGAGCAGCAGGAGTCACGGTCGCATAAGGCGCCGAGATAATGACCTCTTCGGCCGGGGCTGGAGTGGCTGTAGAAACTGCTGGGGCAGATAGAGGCTCAGTAGCGGCACTGGGACCCACAGAAGGGGCAACGGGTTCGATGAAAATCTCGGAGGGCCGATTGGAGTCAATGTCGACAAAAGGAGTTTCAGGCACGTCGCGACGAGGAGGCGACGGATTCGGAGCTGGAGGAGAGGCAGCACGAGCAGGACTGGGAATCCTAGTATCATCGACGGGCGGAGGAGACGGCTGCCGAATCGGGCGGCTGGTCATGCTAGGACCGTCGGGCTTAACATAAAGCGGAGCACTGCAAAAATAAGAAATAAAAAAGAGTGTCAGTATGAAAAACAGAAAGATAGAAACAAGAAATACGAGCAAAAGGAACTTACCCGGCGACCCCAGGCATAACCTTGCGCCTAGGAGGATTCGGAGCGGATTTCTTCATTCGTTTCTTGGGGACCGCCTCCAACGCACTAGCAGGAGCCCCGCGTTTCCCCGAGGTAACAGGGGGTCGAGAAGCAATAGGCTCGGCGTCGTGAACCTGACCGGCCGGATTAGCTGGGAAAGTAGAAGCCGGAAATGCATAAGAAATAGGCATTGCGGCAACTACCTCAAGAACTTGGACCTCGTCCGAATCACCTTCCTCCTCGTGCGCCGAAGTCTTGCCACGAGCTCGAGACGGGGCAGGATCCGACTTAGGGACGAACTCTTCTGAGTCCGGCTCACCAGTATCCGGGGTGCTCCGGTCCGTGGGCCACGAAAGCAACAAAACTTCGGCATCCTCATTCTTCTGCTCTGCGAACCTCTGCAAGACGAGGAAAAAGAAAGTTAGCGGAATCCGTTACGAAAACAATGGAATAGCAGAGCGTTATTGATTAATCTTACTTCGAGAGGCGGACGATCGCGGGTGAACGGTTTCAATCCCCAAGCCCAATCCTCAGGCATCTCCGTCTTAAAAATAGCTCGGACACGCTTATAGATAAGATAATTGCCCAGCTCCACGGTCGAGACTCGGTTAGGGTCAAGAGGACCACTCATGTAGCACAGTTTGTGAGTCCGCTTCTGGAATGGGCAGATCCGGCTACTAATAAAGGTAGCCATCAGGTCTTCGCCGCATAACCCGGCGTGGATCAGCTCTTTAAGCCAAATCTCAAAATCCTCGGCCAAGGCATGACTCTTCCTCGGATTGTAAGTCCAATTCACCTTAGAAGGCGAACCAATTGAGAAGGCCGGAAGCCGAATCTTGTCTTCTGTCCCTCTGTTCTTGACGTAAAAGAAGGATTTGTGCCACTTCTTGCACGACTCTAACCCGGTGACACGAGGAAATACGGATTTCCTCCGAGGTGTAATGGATGCTGCCCCACATTGAGTAAGCAATTTCTCGGAAGGGTGCAGAGACTTATCAGGGACTACGTTAGAACGAATCTGGAAGAACTTCGACCAGACGTGCACAGACGGCCATAGGCCGAAGTATCCCTCCGAGGCGGAGATAAAATCAGAAAGAGAAGCGATGGCATTCGCAGGAAGATGATGCGGCTGAAGGCCGAAGTAGTCGAGAAACTCTCTAGCAAAATCGCTAAGAGGGAGACCAAAGCCACGCGCGAAGTGCGACATAAAAACTACATACTCGCCCTCCCTAACATCCGGAGAGGACTCGCTGCCGGGTAAGCGACAGGAGACCTCGGCGGGAATCCTCCGAGTTCGGATAAGCCACTCAATCTCGCGGCGTGTAACAGAAGAGCCTTGCCACGAGCCTTGCTCGGGCCCAGAGCCAGCGTCATCATCCTCTACCAGAGCACCACTAAAGGAGCTAGACATGGGTTCGCCGGAAAGATCGACGGAAGAAGAGCTGGCGGCGGAGGGAAGTTTAGAGCTACGAGGCCCCGTCGTGATTTTGCACGGGAGCGGTGGCGGAGGAGCAGAGGAACCGCCGCACGAATACAAGATCGAAACGGAGAAATCTAGGATAAAACCTAGGCAATGCGGCCGGAAAGAACTCACCGGCGATGGTGCCGGAGCTGGCGAGCGTAGGCGAGGCGGACGGAACAACACGGCGGAGTCCTCACCGTCGGAAGTTCCGATGAGTGCGCGGCAGTGGAGCTGCAAGAGGGCGCGGAAGCGAGAGGAAGAAGAAGGGCACAGGCGAACGGGAAGGGGAAAAGTGAATTCCCAGACGCCGCGCCCCTCTTTATAATCGAGCCACAAACGAAGTAGTGGGATCGTGGGTGCAGCGGTTGACCGTGTAGATCATGGGTGCGGCACGAACGCACGACGTAAAGTGGAACCGCACCAACGGCCACACAGCAGCGAATAAGGTTGCGATCCCCCAGGGAAACGGCACACGAGGCGTCGCAGCGTCGGCGCAGCAGGTACAGTGTTAACTGTAGCCTGTCAGTAAATACTGTAGAGGAACAAAAAGCTAGAAGAACAATGATGGGGGTGACACGTAGGACAAGGCGTATGAGAGAAGGAACATGAGTACCTCGAACGAGAAAAAGATAACTCGGAAACAATACAGAAAAATGTGATGAAGCTGATACGACCCGGCCGAAGTTATCGGCAGGGCCACACCAGCTTCGGGGACTAATGTTGGGGGGGTGACCCCGGATAGGTTAAAGACGGGGAAAGACGAAGGTACAATCCCCGTCTTGTTTCCGAGTTACAGTATAAGTCGGCCGAATCCTGTAGAAGTCGGCCGACATATGGAGGCGGGAGGCCCGTATATGTATATCAAGACATTACCCGGCCGAGATATTACGTAAGTCGGCCGGGTTAGCCGGAGTGATCTTGATGTAGGTGAAGGACGATCCGAGCTATGCGAGGAAGGACCGAATGATATGAAGCTTGCAGGAGAAGGAGAAGCCTGAAGTCAAACCCTAGCTGCAAGCTAGGGAGAATCTGAGCACAGCCAAGCGCTACGGACAAAGGCGCAGAGCGACAGAGAGGCAGGAGGAGGTCACGGAGGTGACAGTCCAGAAGACCGAGGCGCACAGGAGGGGCCCTCTGGAACCTTGCCGTCGTTAGAGGGGCGACAGGGAAAGGGGGGCGCCGAACTACTATATTGGGACAAGCATATTCCTCGAATATGCTTGCCACGTCAGCCCTAGAGGAACCCAGGGCTCTCCTTTATAAGGAGAGGCTTGGACTCAGAGGGAGGGATCGACTGAAGTTAGAGCCGTTAGGCTGGTAAAGTTCTTCTCTTCTCCCTGTAAACAGCTCAAGGAGCATTTGTAGCCCAAGGAAGAAGAAATAAAGATCTTTGCCTTAGTCTTCTGTGTGTAGAATCAACTACATCTTCCCTCCCCAGATCCCTCTAGCATCTATTGGCCCCATACTTTAGCCTACCCATGGCATCTGCCGTGATACCACCACGACAGTCATCTTTGTCGTAGGCGGCAACTCTTGGTGAATCGTGAAGGATGTCGAAAGGCAGGATGGCTTCTGCTCCATATACCATGAAATAAGGGGTGTAGTCGGTGGATCTATTGGGTATACTTCTTAAACTCCACATCAATTGGCAATTCCTCCGCCCAGGCTCCAGCTTCTCTATGCAGCGGTGCTTCCAGATGTGGCTTGATTCCCTACAGAATTAATCAATTTGCTCACTCAACCTGACCATTGGATTGTCGATGTGCCACAGATGCAAGGTCAAGTCGGATACCCTTCTCCCAACAATAAGCTTCCACTTCTCCAAGTGACAAGTTGCTGCCATTGTCGGTGATAATGCTATGTGGGATACCAAATCTCACCACTAGATCCCGGACAAACCTAAGGGCAGTTGCCCCATCAAGCTTTCTAATGGATTTAGCTTCTATCCATTTGGTGAATTTATCAACTTCTACTAGCAGGTGCGTAAACCCACATGGTGTCGTCTGCAACGGACCAACCATGTCTAGCCCCCAGACTGCAAACGGCCAAGTTATTGGTATTGTTCGCAATTCTTTGGCTGGAACATGTGGTTGTCGGGCATAAAACTGGCATCCTAAGCACATCTCAACCATCTTGTCGGCGTCCGCCATCGCGGTCGGCCAGTAGAATCCTTGTCGGAAGGCTTTGGATACCAATGATCGAGGAGCAGCGTGATGCCCGCAATCTCTGAGATGGATCTCACGAAGGATTTCGATACCTTCTTGCTAGGAAACACACTTGAGGTATACACCAGTGGTGCTTATTTTGTAGAGCTATCCATTGATTATGGTATAGCCCTTTGCTCGGCGTACTATTTGCCGTCTTTCGACTTTGTCGTCGGGCAAAGTTCTATGTACGAGATATTCCATGAACGGTTTTGTCCAAGCCGGAGGGACCTTTGTCACTACGTGAACAAAAGATTCAACTCTATTCGGGTTCTCGGTGTCTGCTCCCTTCATGGAGGGTGTCCGTAGATGCTCCAGGAAAACGCCAGGCGGAATTTGCTTGCGCCTTGATCCAAGTTTTGACAGTAGATCAGCCGCCTCATTTTGCTCCCTTGGGACATACTTGACTTCGTAGCCCAAGAAGCTCTTGGCTATCTCGTCCACTTCGTCCCGATATGCCGTCATCATAGGGTTCCGCGTGTTCTAGGTGCCAGCCACCTGTTGGGCAATCAAGTCGGAATCTCCACAGCAAACTATGCACTTGATGCCAGTATCCTTGGCTACGCGTAGTCCGTGAATGAGTGCTTCATACTCCGCCATGTTGTTCGTAGCCTCAAAGTGGATCTGCAGAACGTAGTGTATCTTTTCCCCGGTTGGTGACTGTAACAGTACACCAGCTCCTGACCATTGAGTAGCTTTGATCCGTCAAAGTGCATCACCCAGTATCCTGGCTCTGGTATAGGGGTAGCATCTGGCATCTTCGTCCAATCTGCGATAAAATCCGCCAAAGCTTGTGACTTGATAGCGTCGCGTCTCTTGTAGGTGATCTCTAAGGCGGCAAGTTCAATGCCCCACTTCACAACCCTTCCTGTAGCGTCGCTGTTGTTGATGATGTCGGACAGTGGATCTTTGCTCACAACTGTGATAGGGTGCTCCTGGAGTAGTGCCTTAGCTTCCGAGAAGCAAGGAACACTCCATAAGCTAGCTTCTGGTAGTGCGGGTAACACTGCTTGGACTCCGTAAAGACCTCACTTACATAGTAAACTGGTCGTTGAACTCCGTACTCATGCCCTGGTTCTTTCCGCTCTACCATGACGATGATGCTGATTACCCGGTTGGTGGCCGCCATGTAAATTAACATAGGATCCATAGGCTCGGGTGCTACAAGGATAGGCGTTGAGGAAAGTATATCCTTTAGGTGCTTCAATGCTGCGTCTGCTTCGTTCGTCCACGTAAATTTGTTCGCCTTCTTCAGCAACTTGTATAGCGGCAGAGCCTTCTCTCCAAGTCGTCTGACGAACCGACTAACTGTTGCAACACAGCCTGTTAGCCGTTGTATGTCCTTCAGGCATGTCGGATGGTTTATGTTTAGGATGGACCAATTTGATCGTGTAGGCAACGCTGCATTGTCCGCTGGTACGTAGCACCTATGTTTTTCAGCCCAAAGGGCATCTTGACATAGCAAAACGTGCCATAAGGTGTGGTAAACAAAGTGGCCAATTGGTCCGACTTCCTCATCTTAATCTGGTGGTATCCTGAGTATGCATCGAGAAATCACAAAAGCTCTGAGCCAGCCGTCGAGTCAATGACTTGGTCAATGCGAGGCAAAGCAAACGGATCTTTGGGACATGCTTTGTTCAAGCCGGTGTAATCAACGCACATTCTTAATTCTTTGGTTCCCTTTTTGGTTCGCTTGTAGCCGGACTCCGGGTCCTCCTTGAAATTGTTGACGAACTTGCAATGGCGATTGGTATGAGGCTTTGCCGTTAGCATCGATGTGTACGAGGCATGGCATATCACGGTACTCCTCGTAGGTTTGGGGAACACGGAGCGCTGCAGAGGTTGTTTCACTACCTCGCTGCTACCCATGACCAGCCCCCGCCCTCGGCCACGCTATCCGCCATCACCTCGTCCTGCAAATGTCATAGAGACCATGTAAGAGGTTTGCTTTTCTTATGGTGGGATTTTCCGCTTGGTGTCGCTGTTCCTCCGAGCTTGAGTTGGAACGACCATTGCCGGCAGGGAGCCGCGAGCATCATCGTCAGAAGCCGCGAACTCACTAGCCATCTGGATCATCTGGTTGAGATCTAGCTGGTGATTGTCATGCATGGGCTTTAACTTATGTCGGAGCAACGTGCCCCTTTCCAACCCATCGTGAAGGCGGCCATGGCGGTCTGAGTGTGCACTCCTGTGTAGGAAATCTTCATATCCAGCTAGCAGGAGAGGTAGGCGCGAGATGTCTCGTATTTCTCCTGCACACACCGCTGTAGATCGCCAACAGTACATGGACGTTTATACGTACCCTCAAAGTTCTTGGTGAACGCTTCTTACATCTCCAATCAGTTGCAGATGTATTTCTCTGACACATCATCGATTGTAGAGGTCCCAACCTGATAAGGTAGAGATCCCTGTGTTTACAATGCTAGTCCCTCTATCAATAGCTAGCATCCATAGTTTAAGATGTAATATCAAGGAACAAAGGTCATATTACAACTTATAACCAGGAATAAAATAATACATTACATCTTACATATCTCATTTGGCTATCTCATTACAATGCAGCAGAAATATCTATATAGCATGGAGTCCTTAATCTTCAAAGTGCCACATGCAATCATGTTGGTTGTAGACTTGTAATCCTATTCAACACACTTCACTAACATCAAACAAACCTGCAACATAATAAGTTACAGCCACAAGGATCAATATATTTGAATTGTATTAGCAAGTGATACTATGGTAGAATAGTGGTATCTATCATCTATATGCATTTTTCTAAGTGTAGTTGAGGCTTGCTTTGCTCAAAATAAGGTTTTCCCTATTAGTTGAAACACTAAGTTTTTGTTTGTCAAATCACCCAAGGAACAACCAATAGGAATTGGTTAACCTTTACCCTTGTTAAACCACAAGCTTTTAACTTAGAAATTGGGATGAGTTGATAGCTTCCATGTCTTGATGCTCAAATTGTCCATTGTCGGGGACACGGCTAAGTACTTAGATTTTTTCTTCTCGAGAGGTGGTGCACTTTACCCACAAGACTCGACATGCATCGAGACGAGATCTTTTAGAAGCCTTCCCTTAGACCAAATGTACGCGTTCCAAACCTATCACCCCCTACAACCTTTTGTCCATCTGGCTAAGTTATTGCAACCTATATGATCCAGGCAGAGCCCATAATGCCATGTGGCTGCACTTGAAGCTTCTCAACATTTGACATCTCAAATCTCTTTGTTCCTTGGTGGCTTTCCACAAGTGAGATACACCAGGTATTGCCCCTGGGGTAACCACTCAACACAACCCATTCCTTCTATTCCACCCAGGTGATTCATTCACATAGTTGTTTTATAAGCAAAAACATAAGTCAAAAGACTTGGAAATATTTCATAGCATGAATATAATCCACCCGTGTTTTCTACTAGTTAGGATAAGCATGATAGTAGTAAGGATCTTAACTTAGGAAAAATTCTACTAAGGCATCATCTACTAGGATTTCCCAAGGGATAGCATACTTAGTAAAAATTCCATGCAAGTCCTACTTAGAAATATCACTAATGCATAGTTAAAATATTCGGACAAAATGTATGAAGCACCACTTGCCTTTTTAGTAGAGAATATAGGTTCACTCCTTGATCTTGAAATTGTCACACTCTTCAAGGTTCACTCAATTCAATCAAGCAAGGCACAAATTCAAAACTAGCATTCAAACAATTCACCTCATAAAATAAAGAAAACAAAACAATGCATGCAAGCATGCAAAAGATTGTTTTATTTGGAAGAGTGGTTTCTAAAAGGGTATAAACATTTTACAACACCTATGGGTCATTTATAAAAGTGGCAAAACCATTTAAAATCAAGTTAGTAAAAATGGGCCATTTAAATCATTTTTGTTTTGCTAGAAATGATTTTAATCAAAGGAATAATTTATAATGTTTGCAAAATATGTTTTTAAACACAAATGTTAGTGTTTATGGTCAAAGTGTTTAAAACAAATCCATTTACAAAAGGTTTCACTCAAAAATCATTTTTAAATAATAGCAACATTTTTGTTTTACTAGAAATGCTTTTAATCAAAGTAATATTTTTCTATTGTTAAAAAAATATATTTATAAACCCAAAATTTTGTGTTTCTGCTCAATAGGTTCAAAACAAATCATTTGCAAAAGATTTTACCCAAAAATCATTTTTAGAATAATTTTAATATCCAAAATAGCCTTACAAATGTTTCTGCAAAAACAACTAATTTTCCAGAAGTTAAATACTAAACTAAGGGCATGGTTGCAAAGGTTTCATTTTTCTGATTCCAATGATGTAAAATTTGCAAATTTTGGACGTGTAGATCAAAAGTTATGGATTTTACAAATTCAAACTTCTAATAGATTGAATTTTCTGTTTTAAATCAACAGGTAGGCCACGTGGAGAGTTTCTATTGGCTAGTACTGGTTCGGTAGGAACCTACATCATGTACCGCGGGATTTAAAGGGATCTGTGCGGCTCAGATTGAACATACCGTTTTGCTTAAGTGGTTCTATCCTGTCGCTTGGATCTAGATCTAACGGTCGCGGTGACTCGACCATAGGTGGGCGGCGCTGGCTCGACGGTGAGCGGTGGCAGCGCTCTGCTCGCGGCGGTCTGGCTATTCCAGGAAGCGATGGAGAGGAAGGAGAGGCTCACCATGTTCGCCATGGCGTGGGGATGCTCGAGGTGGTCGTCGTCGACGAAGGGGCGCATGGAGTTAACGATATTGCTCACCGGAGTTCCTGCTACCGTCGGGTGCACTCGGGCATCGTCGGAGGTGAGGCTACAAGGCTCGGGAAGGCAAGGCAAAGGACTCGTTAGATGCACAAGGGAATGATGATTACACGAGTGTAACCGAGGGGGAGAGGTGCGGTCGGAGTTTACCAGGGAAGCTCACCGGACATGTGCTGGTCGTCGAGCATGCACTGGTGAAGAGGAAGCTGACGTTCCGTGGCGCGCGCGGGCAAGCTGAGGCCACTAGAAGATGCGCACAGCTAAGGCGAGCACGCTCATGTGATTCAGGGGGCTAGGGGAGGTAAGGGTTGACCGGAATTGCCGCGGTGGCTCGTCGGAGCAGAGGGGTTTGAGAGCAGCAATTGGAGCAGCCTGGTGGCGTTCGTGCGCGGGCGAGTGGGGGGAAAGGGAGAGGGGAGCGAGGCGATTAAGAGGGCAAGGTCACGGGGAGGATTGCTGGCGGTAGTAATGCAAATTGAAGCAGTCTTCAACGCCAATAATGGCGAGGAGAGATTTGGGGGCGGGTTCAGCGGGTCGAAGACGACGATGACGAGGCAGTGTGGGGTTGCGAGGTCAATGGGTTGAGGGGTAGGTGCGTGAGTGAGAAAAGATCGGCCAGGGAGAGAGAGGTGTCGGGTGGGCTGGCTGGGCCAAGTTAGGCCAGGTGGGTTGGGTACGTTATCTGGGCTGTTTTCTTTTCTATTTTTTACTTATGTTTTCTTTTCTTTTTTCCTTTTCTATTTCCTGTTTGGATTTCAAACCTTTGATTTAATCTCCCATTTGAATTCAAGTTTTGACCAAACCTTTTCTAAACTTTCAGTAGGTTTTTAATCTGTTTATTAATGTGCTGAAAAGTCCTTTTTTAGAATATTTTCTTATATTCTTTTATGGTTTATTATTTAATCAAATTAGACCTTTGTCTTTATTAAATAGGATTTAAATATGGTTCCAATCCATATTATTTTATTCAAATGATTTAAACATCTGTTTAAATTCAAATGTTTCTCAAACCTTTTCAGTAAGTTTGTATTACTTAGCAATGTGTTTACAATTCTATTTTAGAATATTCAAATATTCTTTTATGGTTTAATATTTATTTAAATTAGACATTTGTTTTTATTCAAACCATTGATTCAAGCTTCCATTTAAATTCAAATTTTCATCAAACCTTTTTAGTAGGATTTATTTATTCATTAGTTTGTTTAAATAATTCACTTTGAATTATTTCAAATATTTTAATATGATTTAATATTTATTTAAATGAGGCTTTTGTCTTTATTTAAATGAATTTGAATATGGTTCCAAACCATATAATTCTATTTAATTAATCCTTTATTCTTTTTAAGTTAATTAGGTAACTTTTAATCCACTTTGGCTATTTCAATTATTTAACTCATGATTTAATTAATCATTTATATTATGGATTTTGTCTTCTTTTTAAATATAATTTGAATATGGTTTAATCCCATATACTTTTATTTGAATAATCTTTATTACTTTATTTTTATTTGGATCATCTTTATCCCATTTGCTTATGGATTTAATTGAAGTTTTAATTTGTCTTCTAAATAATTTTCTTGGGATTTATTATTTATTTAGTTTAGGCAATTTGTCTTTATTTAAATAAAATTGAATATAGTTCAATCCATATGATTTTATTTAAATAATCTTTTATTCCTTTTTATTATTCATTAAACTTTCATTCCATTTGTTTATGGATTTAGCCAAGATTTAATTTGTCTTTTAAATATTCCTTATTTATTTATTTCTTTGCCATATAAAATCCATATCTTTTTATTTATAGATCCAAAATTGGTGATTCCAATTTGTAGAATTTTATTTAATATTTGTTTATCTTTTTAAATCTCTTTAGGATTAATTTGCTCACAATTTGGTATGGATTTTAGCTAGTAGCTTTATTAGCCTTGGAAATTATTTCCTTTCATCTTATTAAATTCATAAGTTTTTGTCCATGGCTCCAAATTAAATGAAACCAATTTCTATGGTTTTATAATATATTTTTTATCATTTTTTATCATTTATAAATTTTTGTTGCTGAATTTTTATATGGATCAAATCCATAGTCTTAGAGAGATCTTGGAAATGATTTTCTTCCATTAGGGTGTTAGGGTTTTGGTTTATTTTCCCAAGTGTTTAAATTCAAGATTCTTTCCATGCATAAAATGCATTTGATCTTTGGAAGTGTTTTCTTTCATTAAGATTTGGGGTTTTGGTTTAACTTTTCCAAGTGTTTAAATTTCAAGATATATTCATTGATGAATGCATTTCACTTGTTTGAAATTTTTGTTGGATACCATTTTCATTCAAATTTTGTTCAAGAAGGGTTTTGAATATTTCCATTTAGAAGCAAAAAGTTTATTTTCACCCTAAATTTCAACAATTATTTCTTTTGTTTATTTATTTTTCACATTTCAAAATTTGGAAAATTTTGGGATGTGACGTTGATCCATTGTCGGGTCGTGCCCACCAGGATCAAAGGAAGGTACTGACGACAACGTTGGGGTTACCCCCGGCGATCTCCACCGCGTTGTTGTAATCCTGCAACCATGTAGCTGGATTGGTGGTGCCATCATAGGGCTTGATGGTCTTGTCAATCCGGAAACCCTTGGGGTAGGTTTCGATCCGTATCTCAGGTCCAAAGCAACGTGGTCCCAGGTATGGTCCCTCCTAGGCCTCATGGATCTTGTCCAGACATGAACGTGCATCGTATGGCTCCGGGCTTCTTTTCTTCTTCTTGCCATCAGGGGATGGGCTACGTGAACGACGCGGGCCTCCTCTGCCATGGTGGCTGCTAGGGGGCGACGAAGGCAGAGGTGGCGGTGGGTTAGCCTTCTTGTTGTTACCCTCCCGCGATGCCTCACGCTTGTCGCGGTTGCTTATCGGATGCGGAGGGTCGTGGCGTGACCTGCTCTTGTGTCCTTGGTTGTGCTCTCCATCATGATGGGTCTGCTCCGTGTTGTCGCGGATGATGATGCCGCTCTGCCTTGGCAGAGGCATGTCCATGCGATGGTGAGCCTTGGGGTCTTCGCGATGTCGGGGAGACCAGGGCGGTGGAGATGTGCGACGAGGGTGAGCCTTACCTATGTGGTTAGAGGATATGGGGATGGCGTCTTTCCTGTTGCGTGCATCCCTCCGTCTTCGTTCTGATGAACCCGTCTGGGAACCGACATCATGAGGAGATCGGTCCCTTGGCGGCTTAGGCTGGCTAGACTGGCAAAACGTTCGGTCAGACTCAAGCCTCTGAGAGGTGGCCTTTTCCTGTTGTTTCATCGCCTTGTCCACAAGGTCATAGACCTATTCCATAGCTACGGGTGATCTATCCTGCTCCAGAAGGGTCTTGGTTACGGCGAGGTGAACAAGAGGAGTGAGCATCACCTGCCTTCCTTCGCTGTCAATGTATGGCTTTGCTTGTGGCGGCTTCGAGGGGGGCCATCCTAGGTTTCTCCGTACACCAGGATCGTTGATGACGCGAGCCGGAGCTTTCTTAGCCTTCTGCTACTGGAGCAGAGTCTTATACTCGGCCTCCATGGCTCTAGCTTTCTCTATTGACTTCTGCGTGTTGGACAGATCTCGATCCAGCTTAGCGCATTGCTCCGCGATGGCCTGTGCTTCCTCCAGCAGCTGTTGGCGCTTCTCGTCAAGCTGGACTACGCTCTGAATATGAGCTACAGTCATGGGCTCGACGAGGAGGTTGTCGTACATCACCCTATCAGCTGGAGTAATTTGGGCAGCAGCTGACATAGATGCCAGAGGCGGCGGGTTTGTGGTGTTGTTGTTACTCGGACCGATGTTGAGTTCCTGCGACTGCTACACTAGGTTAGGCAGAGGGGGCATGATCTTTGCACGATCATTGTCGGCAGCAACAGGTGGTCCCTTCCCCTTGACCAGCGCTTAGGCGGAGCTTGTCCGGGTTGATCTTCCTCCATCATGGTCCCAATGGCGACGAACACCTCTCGGGACGTGATGGCCTTGTCGGCCGGGTCGTCGTGTTGGGAATCCTCCTCCATCTCCTGCATAGAGTCTAGATCCTCCAGGCTGAAGTCTATCTCCTCCGAGTCAGCGCTGATGTCGGTATAGAGCGTGTCAAGCATAGAGTCGGAGGGTGTCGGGATTCCTCGACGATGGGTGGTGGTGCGACAACAACGATGATGACTGGAGGTGGGGGTGCAGCTACTACGACGATGATCGGAGGCGGTGGTGCAGCTGCAGCAACGATGACCGGAAGCGGTGGTGACGGTGTATGAGGCGGAGGTGCGCCGTCTAAGAGCGCAAGCGCTGTCTGGGCTGCCTCCTCATCCTCCGTGTAGTTTTTGACGGTGTTCACCATGCCTTCGAAGGTGAGGCGTCCTGAAGCCTGCTGCCGCCTTAGCGTATGTCAGAGAAGTGTTCCTTGGTCCAGTCCTTCTACAAAGTGATACATGGCATCAACATTGGGGTAATGTGCCAGGTCGGCCCGTATACGGAGCCACCTGGCCAGATAATCACGGGGGTTTTCACCCTCTCTCTGAACGCAACGCGCCAGATCGAAGATGGTGACCACGCCGACGAACTTGGATCTCTGTTGTCCAGACGCACGGACGAAGCCGGAGGACACGCAGCGATCTTCCACCATTATATCCTACACATGAGGCGGTTTGGGTGGGCCCTGAATTTTTCCGATCTTTGCCGGCAAACTCCGAAGAGAGATCCGACATTGATCCTTCCGCGAACGTATCCTGCCCATAGGCGGTCCGTGCGGGTCTTGACGCTCCTCCGACTTCTAGGGAACTAGTGCCCGAGTCAGTTTCTCTGATGAAGAGGTGGATGTCTCTGATGGGGACGATCGAGCATCGCGTAGGGTTCGTCTTCGCCGGGATCCAGAACTCGTCGGGAGGGACGATCGGAACATTGCCGGAGAAGAGAACGCGACCGATGTCTATGGTTTCGCTGATTCCCGCGAAGATCTTGGTCCTTGCCTGTTGTAGAGCCTGAAGCGCCTCTTGCCCCACGGTGGGCGCCAACTGTCATGGTATTGCCGACGAGAACGCCATGGAGGGGTCCCCACAGTGCGTGTTTAGAGACATGGGGTAAGGCGGAAGGTTGGTGGGTACGAGGTAACACAGCTTACCCAGGTTCAGATCCCACGATGGTGGCGGAATCCCACTCCTGCTATAAATCACTATAATGGCAATACACCGAGTTATAGGGATTGGTTCGCTGCGCGAGGTATGAATTGTGTCTTGCCCTAAAGGCTCCCATAGGCCTGACTTATATAGTCGCCAGGTCCTAGGGTTACAGGGAAAGTCCTAGCCGGACAGGTTATAGAGTCCTACACAGTATACAATCAGTCTAACATGTCTTGCACTCCTAGCTGATTGTATACTGTGTAGGACTCTATAACCTGTCCGTCTAGGACTTTCCCTGTAACCCTAGGACCAGGCGACTATATAAGTCGGGCCTATGGGATCCTTTAGGGCATCGATCAACTCATACCACGCACAACGAACCAATCGTTGTAACTCGGCGTATTGTCATTGTAGTCATTTATAGCAGGAGTAGGATTCCGCCACCGTCGTGGGATCTGAACATGGGTAAGCTGTGTTACCTCATACCCACCAACCTCCTGCCTTACCCCATGTCTCTAAAGACGCACTGTGAGGACCCCTCCATGGCGTACTCGTCGGCAATACCACGACAGTTGGTGCCCACCGTGGGGCAAGAGGCGCTTCAGGCTCTACAACGGGTAAGGACCAAGATCTTCGCGAGATTCAGCGAAACCGTATCCATCGGTCGCGTTCTCTTCTCCGGCAACGTTCTGATTGTCCCTATCGACGAGTTCTGGATCTCGGTGAAGACGAACCCTACCCGATGCCTGATCGTCCCTATCGGAGACATCCACCTCTTCATCGGTGAAACCGACTAGGTAAATAGTTCCCTGGAAGTCAGAGGAGCGTCAAGACCCGCACGGACCGCCTATGGGCAGGATATGTTCACGGAAGGATCGATGTCGGATCTCTCTTCGGAGTTTGCCGGCAAAGATCGGAAAAATTCAAGGCCCACCCAAACCGCCCCTGTGCAGGATATAATGGTGGAAGATCCCAGCAAGTCTGTCGGCTTCTCCCGTGCGTCTGGACAGCAGAGATCCAAGTTCGTCGGCGTGGTGACTATCTTTGATCTGGCACGTTGCATTCAGAGAGAGGGTGAAAACCCCAGTGATTACATAGACAGGTGGCTTCGTATACGGGCCGACCTGGCGCATTACCCCAATGATGATGCCATGTATCACTTTGTGGAAGGACTGGACCACGGAACACTTCTCCGACATACGCTAAGGCGGCAGCAGGCTTCAGGACGCCTCACTTTCGAAGGCATGGTGAACACCGTCAACAACTACGCGGAGGATGAGGAGGCAGCCCAGACAGCGCTTGCGCTCTTAGACGGCGCCCCTCTGCCTCAGCCACCGCTACACCTACACCACCGCCTCCAATCGTCGTCTCTACAGTGGCACCCCCGCCTCCAGTCATCATCATGGCCGTCGCACCGCCACCGCCCATCGTCGAGGAAGCCCCGACACCCTCTGACTCCGTTATTGACGCGCTCTACGTTGACATCAGCACTGACTCGGAGGAGATAGATTTCAGCCTGGAGGAGCTAGACTCAGCTATGCAGGAGATGAAGGAAGATTTCAAATGCGACGAGCAGGCCGACAAGGCCGTCACGTCCCGAGAGGTGTTCGTCGCCATTAGGACCGTGATGGAAGAAGATCAACCCGGACAAGCTCCGCCTAAAGCGCTGGAGAAGGGGAAGGGACCACCTGTTGCTGCCGACAATGATCGCGCAAAGTTCATGCCCCCTCCTAACCTAATGCAGTATCCATGAGAACTTAACGTCGGTCCGAGTAACAACAACAACGCAAGCCCGCCGCCTCCAGCATCTACGTCTGCTGCTGCCAAAATTACTCCAAACCATAGAGTGATGTACGGCAACCTGCTCATCGAGCCCATGACTGTGGCTCATATTCGGAACGTAGTACAGCTTGACGAGAAGCGCCAGCGGCTGCTGGAAGAAGCGCAGGCCATCGCGGAGCAAGGCGCAAAGCTGGATCGAGATCTAGCCAATGCGCAGAAGTCAATAGAGAAAGCTAGATCCATGGAGGCCGAGTACAAGACTCTGCTCCAGCAGTAGAAGGCTAAGAAAGCTCCGGCTCGCGTCATCAATGATCCCGGTGTACGGCGAAATCTAGGATGGGCTCCCTCGAAGCCGCCACAAGCAAAGCCATACATTGACAGCGAAGGAAGGCAGGTGATGCCCACTCCTCTTCTTAACCTCGTCGTTTCCATGACCCTTCTGGAGCAGGATAGATCACCCGCAGTTGTGGAACAGGTCTATGACCTTGTGGCAAAGGCGGTGAAACAGCAGGAAAATGCCACCTCTTAGAGGCTTGAGTCTGACCCAACGTTTTACCAGTCTAGCATTACTAATCCGCCAAGGGACCGATCTCCTCATGATGTCGGGTCCCAGACGGGTTCATCAGAACGAAGACGGAGGGATACACACAACATGAAATACGTTATTCCCATATCCTCCAACCATGGAGGTAAGGCTCATCCTCATCGCCCATCTCCACCGCCTGGTCTCCCCGACATCGCGAAGACCCCAAGGCTCACCGTCTTACGGACATGCCTCCGCCAAGGAAGAGCGGCATCGTCATCCATGACAACACGAAGCAGACCTGTCATGATGGAGAGCGCAACCAAGGAAACATACGCAGGTCGCGCCATGACCCTCCGCGTCCGACAAGCAACCGCGACAAGCGTGAGGCGTCGCAGGAGGGTAACAGCAAGAATGCTAACCCACCACCACCTCCGCCTCCATCGCCCCCTAGCAGCCACCATGGCGAAGGAGGCCCGCGTCGTTCACGCGGCCCTTCCCCTAACGGCAAGAAGAAAAGAGCAAGCCCGGAGCCATACGACGCACGTTCACGCTTGGACAAGATTCACGAGGCCCGGGAAGGACAATACCTGGGACCACGTTGCTTTGGACCTGTAATACGGACCGCAACTTACCCCAAGTGTTTCTGGATTGACAAGACCATCAAGCCCTATGACGGCACCACCAAACCAGCTACGTGGTTGCAGGATTACAGCAATGCAGTGGAGATCGTCGGGGGTAACCCCAATGTCGCCGTCAAGTACCTCCCATTGATGCTGGCGGGCACGGCCCGACAATGGATCGATGACTTGCCAGAGAAGTCCATCTGCAACTGGTTGGACATGCAAGAAGCATTCACCAAGAACTTCGAGGGTACGTATAAGCGTCACTGCACTGTTGGTGGTCTACAGCGGTGCGTGCAGGAGAAAGACGAGTCATTTCGCGCCTACCTCTCTCGCTAGCTGGATATGAAGAATTCCTGCGCAGGAGTGCATGCTCAGACTGCCATGGCCGCCTTAATCGATGGGTTGGAGAAAGGTATGTTCCTCCGACATAAGTTGAAGCGCATGCAGGACAATCACCGGCTAGATCTCAACCAGATGATCCAGTTGGCTAGTGAGTTCGCGGTCGCCGCCGACGATGCTCGCGGCTCCTTGCCGGGAACGGCCGTTCCAACTCAAGCAAGGAGGAACAACAGAACCAAGCGGAAGATCCCGCCAGAAGAAAATCAAACCTCCGACATGGTCGCCATGAAGTTTGCAGGACGAGGTGATGGAGGACAGCGTGGCTGAGGCCGAGGGGCTGGTCGTCAGCAGCAGCGCGGTAGTGAAACTACCTTGGCAGCGCTCTGCGTTCCCCAAACGTACGAAGAGTACCGTGATATGCCGTGCCTTGTACACCTCGATGCCAACGGCAAAGCCACTCGCACCAATCGCCATTGCAAGTTCGTCAACGATCTCAAGGAGGACCCAGAGTCTGGCTATAAGAAAAGTCGGAAGAACAGACCACGAGGCAAGGGCAGGGGGAAGAACCCCTTCGAGAACAAGGCGGTCGTTTCCTTGGCACCCCCACTGTCCGACAACAGAAACCTTCTATGAGGATACTGATGGATACTCTACCCCCAGTTCCCTAGTTCTTGCGCTGGTCGGAGATTCCAATCACTTGGGACAGGAAGGATCACCCAGACCTCATCCCTACGGAGAACCAGTACGCCATGGTCATGAACCCCCTGATTGACGGCAACGAGTTCACCAAATGTATGATGAATAGTGGAAGCAGCATCAAGATCATGTACCTGGATACGCTGCACAAGATGAACTTGATGGAGGCCAACCTAAGGCGGACCAGCACCATGTTCCATGGCGTAGTTCATGGCCGGGAGACTCGGTCCCTTGGGTGCATCACACTTCAGGTCGCTTTTGGCAATGTCAACAATTACTGCCAAGAACGCATGACCTTCGAGGTGGTCCCCTTCAAGAGCGTGTACCACGTCATATTCGGACGCGACATCTTCCATGCCTTCATGGCCAAGCCATGCTTCGTCTACAACAAACTCAAGATACCCGGACCAAACAGTGTCATCATCGTATCCGGAATCTTTACCAAGTCAAGAGACTGCAAGATTGGATAAGTAGCCTTTGCAGAAGCTGTCCTCTACAGCGAAGAATTCAAGGAGATCCAGAGCAAGGTCGATGCCTCGGAGATGCTGGCTTCGAAGAAGCAGATTTCTGACTCCGCCCCAGCCTTCAAGGCCGCCATTGAAACCAAGCCGGTGGAACTTCTGGTAGGCGGTGCCTCCAAGACCATCACCATTGGGACGAACCTAGACCCTAAATAGGAAAGCACGCTCGTTGAGTTCCTCTGTGAGAATAAGGACATCTTTGCCTGGCAACTGATGGCACCCAGCACTTGTCGTGGGACACTTCGTTGGAAACCCCAAGAGCAAGGTATGAAGCACCACAGCAGCAAGTTTCCCTCAGTAAGAAACCGAGGTTATCAAACCAGTAGGAGGAAGGAAACGTCACACAGGTGTTGCTAGCAACGCGGAGACCTACACAACACAAACTCAAGACTTCGCCCCAACGAATTAGTGAGGTTGTCAAGCTCACCGGTTTGCTGTAACAAAGGATTAAAAGTATGGTGTGGAAGGTAATGGTTTGCAGCAAGTAAACAAGTAACAGTGGAAGATGTATCAATGGTAAAGATTGGACCAGGGTCCATAGTTCACTAGATGTGCTTTCCTTAGATAAACAACATGGCATGAAGGGTAAACAAATTACAGCAGGGCAATTGACAGGAACTGAGCAAGGCATAACAATGCAATTACTAATCAGAAAGATCCTATGAGATTCGATTGGGCAATACAAAAATATACATATACCGCCATCCAACTGCATCTATGACTAGAATTCCACCTTCAGGTTATCATCCGAACCCCCTCCAGTATTAAGTTGCAAGCAACAGACAACTGTTTTAAACAAAGTGTGTAAGGTAAACAGTCCACATGTTCCATGAACAAGAGACCGTTGTTTTCTCCCTAGTAGCAACAGAACATCTACAACCGAAGATATCATTGTCACTTCCGTTGGAAACTAGACGCATGAACCCACTATCGAGCATAAATACCCCCTCTTGGAGTCACTAGCAACTACTTGGCCAAGATGGCTACTAACAACGGAGAGCATGCAAGATCACAAACAACATAGACATGATAGAATCATAAAGACAAAACGATTAATCAAACCAACATAATAATCTCAATATCCATCGGATCCCCACAAACACAATATGCATGATTACAAATAGATTAGATCTTGATCACGAGCGGAGCTCACAAGATCTATACATGAAAGCACAAAGGAGGAGATACAACCATCTAGCTACTACATGGACCCATAGTCCAAGGTGGAACTACTCACACATCATACCGGAGAGAAGGCCTCCGGGATGATCTCCCCTCCGGCAGGGTGCCGGGAAGAACTTCAGATCCCCCCGATCTAGGGACGATGGTGGTGGTGGCTACAGACGGTTTCGTGGATATTTGATCGGGTGCTTAGGGTTCTGCACCGGGGGCTTCTTATAGGCGAAGGGGGAGGCCGAGGCGGCGGCCAGGGGCCCCACACCCCTCCCATGCGTGGGGCAGGGCCCACCCGTGCCTAGGGTGGGTCTGGTCGCCCTGGCCGGCCTCTCCGGCTCCCCTCTGGACTTCTTGTTCCCCACGGAAAGTAATTAACTTTGACGTTTGTCCCGTCCAATTCCGATAATATTTCTTTACTAACTTTTCTGAAACTAAAAAGAACAGAAAGCAGGCATCTGGCACTATTGCAACTTGTTAATAGGTTAGTACTAGAAAACATGTAAAAAGCACCTCAAAGTGTAGACAAGTAAAGCAAAGTAGATACTAAACAAGCATGGAGCATCAAAAAATTATAGATACGTTTCCGACGTATCAACATCCCCAAGCTTAACTCTTGCTCGTCCTCGAGTAGGTAAGTGATAAAAAGAATAATTTTTGAGGTGACATGCACCCTCGCAATAAAGATCAAACCATTTGCAAGCATTGAAAGCTGGGATCAAAGAACTCTAAACATGTGCATGAAAGATGGAGTTCTAACAATAGTACATAGTAAATATGCATGCAACATGAAAGGCTACAAACAAATATCATGAATAACATGCATTGAAAAACATTTGTTTGTTTCACATACAGAAAACATAGCATAGTGGCAATCAGCTTGTCCCTCATAGAGTAGCAATATAGATGCATAGGACACCTTCAAAGTTCACAATGGTGACTACAAACAAGTAGCACAAGAACAAGTAATATCACAATATGCATCAATCAATAAGCTTTGGAACACTGCACACAAAATGACAACTATGCTCTCTTAATGGTGCCTAAAGGTAGAAGGTGGAGACTCAATAATGGTGGAAGAAAGGCCTTTTTATAAAGGAAGCAGGGATTACAAGTTTCAAAAAGAGATTCCAAAAATTATGGTACTTGTTAGCTTTCAGCCCTCATTGCCCCTATCATAAGCATCTTGAAGTGATTAAGGTTAAAGTGGCAAAGATGGAGTATATGCTTGACGAAGTATAAGTTGGCAATCTCAAGTCCCTTGAATACGAGGGCCACACCTCATGCATACTCAACTTTGGTCCCAGGTAAGTTCTTGTCATTGTAAGTATTTGCATATCATTGAGAACCGCCAATGGGGTACCCCTTGCACATGGTACAGGAGCATTCTCATAACCAAAATGACAAGGCAAGTAGACAATGAGCATCTCAGCAATCTTTTTATTTACTATATGCATAGCTTCTTATTGAGGATGCTTCATAGATAGCTCACTATGGTGATACTGCAAGTTTCTACCATGATTAGGCATGTCTTAGGCTAGAGGCCCAGGCGTTTCTCTAACACAGAATACAAACTCCATGGACTTACAAGTTCCCTCTTTATTTCACATCGGTGACATCCATAGACAAAAGATCATGATATCAACTGAGTACAAAGTACAAGTGCAATGTTGAAAACGTTCCCCGTGACAGCACGGTTCTGCTAATTCCAACTTATAAGTGCAAGCATATACAACAAAGTTGTCAAAATGGTTCAAGTTTATTAGGGGCAAAGAATATAAAGTGTGCCATCAAGTTCGTGAGGGCTTTAATCACTAAGTTTTCACATAACAAAATAGTTTTTGATTGGAAGATAGCTGAAAACAAGAATATACTTGGAATGGTGTAAAACACCATGCATAGGAGTTTATTGTGGACACTTTGGAATAACTTGGTTTCTTGGGAGTTGAAAGCATGAGTAGAGCTTACTCATACAAGTGGAGGATAGCAAAAGACTGGGAGCAACCAACTAAGAGAGCATAATGACCATAATCATGCAGAGCAACAAAGCAATACTAATCAAAGCATAGAATGGTACTACAAGTCAATGACTAAACGATCATAGAGGCTAATGGTGACTTGTCATAGTCATAACATGGTGTAAGCATGTGCCAAGTCAACCCAAGCAAAGCATCAAAGGAGAATACTACACTACTATGCTTTTGCATGCTAAAACAACGCATAATTTCTTCAAAGCACACTAAGAAATCCCAATTGTTTGGAACAAGACATGCTACAGCAATAATCACTAAGCATAATTCCAAAATACCACCAAGCATGTCATAATAAAGTCTAAGTCACAGTCAATGCAAGCTCCTCTTGCACTACAAGCAAGAACTTACTACTCCTTTCCAACACCAAGCAACTTATTTGCAAAACAACACAACGAGAACGGGGGTCCAAACTACTTTATTCAAGCAAACTAAACAACCTAAGAAAAGCAAACAAAAACTAAGACGCTCCAAGAACAACACAACTTTGCATGAAACAATAAAAACGAAGTGTCTAGACAGACCTGAGCTTTTTATTTATGAAGAAGGGGATGCCTTGGGCATCCCCAAGCTTTAACGCTTGTACCTCTTGGATATTTCTTGGGGTGACACCATGGTGGCATCCCCAATCTTAAGCTTTTGTCCATTCTTTATCTCATTACATCATTCTCTCTCTACACCTGAAATTTTTCCTTCATACAAAACTTCACACAATCTTCATTAGCAACATTAGTGTATTTAAAAGATATTATACCTCTGACAAAGCTTTGGAGCAGCAAGACTTTTCACTAAAAACACAAGATACTGTAGCAACTCCTTCCAAAATCTCAATTCACCTAAAAGAACTCAAAAAGGAATCAATAAGAAGCAAATGCAAATAATGGCAGAAATCTGTCAAAACAAACTAGCAGGCAGAAACCGATTTTTTAGAACATCTTCTGTTGCTCAAATCAAAAAGTGTTGAACTAATGAAAGTTAGATAACATACTGGTGGATTTATTCGTCAATTTTGAGCTCAATCCGAGTTATAGAGACTCCTCACGATTGTTTTTGGTGGAGGACAGAAAGCTGTTTCGGGATAGCAACTCCCCAAATCTTACTTCCCTCTCATTAGAGGTCATTCTTGGCACAAAAAGCAAACAATAAGTATAACGAGAGGTCATTCTGAAGTAATAACTTCCAATACTCAAGGAAACTCTTGGGTTATCTCCCAACAAGTACTTTTATTTAACGCCTTTAAGTTAGGCACAATAAGCAAGAAGAATTAAGTATTTTCAAATGAAGAAACAACCTTCTTGTTCTTTCATTTCTTACCTTTCTTATTTTCCTTAGAGAAGATATGATTGCTTACCAGAGGAGCAAAATGCATGATGCCTTTTCCCACATCTATCACTGCACCAAGGTGTTTCAGTAGATATCTTCCAAGTGTGATATGTCCCTTGCCTACACATTCAATAACAAGATAATTAGTAGTCACCATTTTCCCTGAGATTTTTGTAAACACACCTTCAGCTATTCCAATGGGCAATATAGTGGCATTGTTGGTAAGAGATATTTCCTCTCCTCCTTCAATAATCCCTCAAAGACTCAAGGAATCATAAATATCTTTAGACATAGACAAAATTCAGACATGATATCACAGCGAGCATCAAAAAGTGTAGTGTTTATTGAGACTTTGATTGTGGGAAACCACTTTGAGGGCTCAGAATTTATGGGAACATAATCATGGTAAGCCCTAAGCGTGTGATAGCAACTATTCATAGCAGCAATACCAGTCTCAAGAGTGTTCAACCTAGCAAAAATATTTGTGAAAGAGGAATCAGACTTGCCAGGTGTACCATAAATCATGATCAATTTCTTTATGGCATCAAAAGCTTCATCCTCAGTACATAGCAAAAAATCTTTCTCGGCCACAACATCTAAAGCATGTCTATAACGAAGAGCAATACCGTGGTAGAAACTATCAATAACCAAGCTAAGGCTCACCTTGGGCTCAGTTTCCCTCTAGAAAGCACAGATTTTAGACCAAGCTTCTTTAAAACATTCTTCACTTTTTTGCTTAAAAGTGGAGATTTCTACCATAGGGGAAATAAAGGTTGGTCCAAAACCAGACATGGTAGCAACTAGAGCAGGAACTAATTTTTGTGTTTTTGAATAAAGCAAGCAAACCAAACTAGACTAATTTTTTGGGGTTTTTTGAAAAGAGGCAAACAAAACCAAGCACAAGAAACAAAGCAAACTAAAAACAAAGTAAAGAGATAGGAAGTGGAGGACTCCCCTTATGAAGACGTCCTTAGCCTCCCCGGCAACGGCGCCATAAAATAGCTTGATGGCGCCCAACATTTGTCGTGGGAAGCTTCGTTGCAAACCCCAAGAACAAGGTATGAAGCAGCACAGCAGCAAGTTTCCCTCAGTAAGAAACTGAGGTTATCGAACCAGTAGGAGGAAGGAAACATCACACATGTGTTGCTAGCAACACGGAGACCTGCACAACACAAACTCAAGACTTTGCCCCAACGAATCAGTGAGGTTATCAAGCTCACCGGTTTGTTGTAACAAAGGATTAAAAGTATGGTGTGTAAGGTAATGGTTTGCAGCAAGTAAACAAGTAACAGTAGAAGATGTATCAATGGTAAAGATTGGACCGGGGTCCATTGTTCACTAGAGGTGATTTCCTTAGATAAACAACATGGCATGAAGGGTAAACAAATTACAGCAGGGCAATTGACAGGAACTGAGCAAGGCATAACAATGCAATTACTAGTCAGAAAGATCCTATGAGATTCGATTGGGCAATACAAAAATATACATATACCGCCATCCAACTGCATCTATGACTAGAATTCCACCTTCAGGTTATCATCCGAACCCCCTCCAGTATTAAGTTGCAAGCAACAGACAACTGTTTTAAACAAAGTGTGTAAGGTAAACAGTCCACATGTTCCATGAACAAGAGACCGTTGTTTTCTCCCTAGTAGCAACAGAACATCTACAACCGAAGATATCATTGTCACTTCCGTTGGAAACTAGACGCATGAACCCACTATCGAGCATAAATACCCCATCTTGGAGTCACTAGCAACTACTTGGCTAAGATAGCTACTAACAACGGAGAGCATGAAAGATCACAAACAACATAGACATGATAGAATCATAAAGACAAAACCATTAATCAAACCAACATAATAATCTCAATATCCATTGGATCCCCGCAAACACAACATGCATAATTACAAATAGATTAGATCTTGATCATGAATGGAGCTCACAAGATCTATACATGAAAGCACAAAGGAGGAGATACAATCTTCTAGCTACTACATGGACCCATAGTCCAAGGTGGAACTACTCACGCATCATACCGGAGAGAAGGCCTCCGGGGTGATCTCCCCTCCGGCAGGGTGCCGGGAAGAACTTCAGATCCCCCCGATCTAGGGACGATGGTGGCGACGGCTACAGACGGTTTCATGGATATTTGATCGGGTGCTTAGGGTTTCTGCATCGGGGGCTTCTTATAGGCGAAGGGGGAGTCCGAGGCGGCGACCAGGGGCCCCACACCCCTCCCAGGCGCAGGGCAGGGCCCAACCATGCTTAGGGTGGGTCTGGCCGCCCTGGCCGGTGTAACACCCTCGGATCGGCCCTATGCAAGTTTTAGCGATTCCCGCCAAACCCGCATAGAAACGATTCAAAGGCTCCCACCAGGCACTTGCGTGCGGGTGGAAAACGAAGTAATATCATTACACAATAGTCCATGATGGACCCCACAGAACATATATATACAACAACGACTCCATGAGTCAAGAATACATATATACAATACAAAGGTCCAAATCACCTTGAAAACGATACAACGTCCGACTACGGACAAGGTGCAAATGGGGCTAAGAGCCCTGAAGAATAACCAATGGCGTCCATAACCCTGCCCAGGCCAAGCCGGAAGGGTAACCCTGCTTACAACGTCGATCTCAAAACCTGCTAAAATAGAAGGGGTGTCGGCAAATGGCAAAGGAAAAAGAGAGCGGTCAATACTAAGGCCAGTACATAGCGAGACTATAATTCGGCGGCTCTCGCCTACATAGGTATGGTGGAATGAAGCGGCAGCGCAGCATGCACTAAACAACCTATAGAGACTCGATACAACTTTCGGCTATTAGAGAGGGATAAGAAAGACCTATTCGGATCCAACCTAATACTAACACCAATCATACCCATCCTGGTGTTTCCCCCTCGATACCAATCGATGAAGTCATACCGAGGAAACTCACACAGTTGGCAATTATATCCATTCCCTTATAGTTGCGGCAATTACTAGTCAGATATAGATAGATGAGTCATCCTAATAACATAAGCAGTGGGCAGTTTTAGATAACCATTATGTTGTAGTTGCAATACTTACTAGTCAAATACATATACCATGAGACATTCAAAAACCCACCAGTTGTTGGTACTTTTATTTAGACATTTCGTTATAGTGAAGCTGATTACTAGTCATTCCAAAGGAAAATTTATAGCACTACTTTAGTTATAGTTGTCTATGATCAAGATATTGTGCTCCAAGTCGTCCATAACCGCGGACACGGCTTTCAGAAAGTTTTACCCTGCAGGGGTAAACAAATAGCAACACACGCATGATCAACCTCGAAAAAACCAAATGAAAACCCAACGAGGCATCACGACAGAACACTCGCAAGATTCATATTTGATTTCAGGGGGCCGCCCCACCAAGCTACCCGCGACGAAGTTGGTCGGCTCCGAGACGGACCCAGAGGTTTGTGTCAATGGCTGTAAACGACTGGGAACCCGAAAGTGTGACCAGGCTTGTCGATACCGCGAAAACATTCCACATTTGTTCCTAAACAGTATAGGCGCTCCACGTGCAATAGTAAATAAGACAGTAAAATATGGCATAAGTACAGAATAGTAATAAATCCCCAAACTATTTTGTGGCCCCAAGGAATTAAATATGACTCAAGCTAGGGTTAGGCGGATAGTGCGAATATTCAAAAAACAGGTATCAAGTACTCGGGGTCCTACAGGACACAAGTGGACGGTTAGAAACCAAATAACATCTATTGCCCACCTGTGCCTCTGCATTATTTACCTACTTCAATTTTAGTTATTAAAGGGTAATTAAAGCCGTGATTATCTCCAACACTAAACATGCGGCATTACTCCAACAACTATGGAAGGTCGACGACGCGACATGTCACCTACGCAAGCAACTACGACTCGCAAGGCCAACTATCTACCAAACAACAGGTAATAGTATGTGTCCATGGCAATATAAGGGTTGCAGGGAAGTATAACAGGGTACGGAATCTATAGCATCGCAACACAAATAGCAATAGATCAACATGAGGAAATAAAGACTATAAATGTAAAATAGGTAGAAAGGGGGAGAATATTCGCCTGAGAAACACTGCCGAATGTTCATCCAAAGATCTGGTCGACACTCGCATCAACTCATCGTCCTAATCCGTGAAGAAGCAAAGCACTAGAAGAAACATCAGATGCACTATTTAATACTATGGCAGAAGATCGGGCATGATGCATGTATGATGTATGGCATGGCAAGAATGCGATGCAATTAGGCAATATTAAGCGGAACCGGGGTCCCGACAAATAATTAGGTGGTTCATGTTGTTTAGATACCCCCAATTTAAATGTTGTATTAACAAGGCAAAATATATCACTGGTTCGCTACGCATATTTAAATGAAGCCAATATAAGATTAGATTTTCCCTCATATGGTCTCCATATTTATTTATTAGATGAGCCGACAAAATACCCCAAACACCCACAATATGTATGGGAGATGAATAACTAAATATGCAACAATTTATATAGTTGGCAATTTATAAAATAGGGCCTCGGGAAAGGTCGCACATCTTGGATCGAAGATCTTGGGGCTCAGAAGGGTTCAGGTTCCGTCTTCGGATTCCGGGATTGGGTCTTCAGGGTCTCTACCATCGGATCCGGGGACGGGGCTTTGTCGTGCCGAGAGTTCGGATTCCGTGAAGGCGAGCTTGAGGTTCCCACTCGTTCACCGTTTGAAAGCAACGGTCGACGCAAACAGAAGTAGATCTTGACGTCCATAGCACGGCATCGAATTGGTCTTGACAATGAGGAAAATCCTATCGAAACGGTTGTGTTCTTATGTCTCGTCAACACCGAAGCCAAGCGATCCAACCAAAGGTCCCGAACAATGGCAACAGTAGCCCACGGTTAGCACATCATCCTGAGGTTGTATCTGAGAAGCAACTCACACATATATGCCAATACTTCATCTAGACACATCCGGCAGGACCACATTGACTGAACAGAAAATGGGCACACACAGCGGGCATCACCTCCTTACCGAGAGAAACGCTGAGGAGGAGAGAGCCTACGGTGGCCGCAGAGGAAGGGGCCTTGGGCATGGTAGAGCCTACAGGCATGTGGAGGCCTGAGGCCGGCGGCGGAGTGGCTCCTACAGGCGGCGCCGACCTGCGAGTAGAGGACGGTTCAAGGAGGAAGGGCGACAGAGGTCGCTTGCAGCGGGCGGAATATGAGGTCGACGGCAGCGGCGATGAACCTAGGCCGAGGAGGCGCGACCGGCACGAGCTCTAGGAGGAAGAGGCGGGGCGTCGCTCGCTGCCAAGGTAGGCCGATGCCAGGCAGAGGCAAGATGCGGGGAAGGCAAGCAGCATCAGGGGCGCCTACACGGCCAAAGCAGAGGCAGAGGCGAGGAAGACCAGAGGTGATGGAGACGGGCTCTGGAGGCGGAAGGGGATGAGGAGGCCATGGTGACGAGGCAGGAGGGTGCCCCTGGCGGCGGCAGAGAGAAGCGAGGATAGGGACGAGTGCGGGGAAGGTGGGTTCGGGGTGGTACGTACCTGAAGGGTTTCGCGGCATAGTAAATCAAAATTTTCTACGGAGCGAACAGAGGGAAAGCCAAGATCTAATCTAGGAGATGCAAACAACGAGAGAGATTGGATTAGATCTTCATACCCTTGAAGATTCGCACAGCGGAACGTTCGTCGGAACGTGGTGATGTAGTCGTACTCGCTTCTCCTCCTCGCGATCCGATCCGATCTAGCACCACAAGTGGCGGTGCCTCCGTGAGATGCACACGTGCAGCACCTCGACGTCTCCTCCTTCCTCGGACCAGCAAGTATGGTGGAGAGATAGATTGGATCTACAACACGACGGCGTGGTGTATATGGTGGAGAATTTCTGCAGCAGGGCTTCGCCTACAAACAGTCGGGAGGGAGAGAGGAAAGCTAGCAAGGCGGCTAGGGTTTGGAGGAGAGGTGTAGGGGTTTGGTGCGCCCCCACCCCTCTTTATATAGAGGGGGGCGCAGCCCTAGCCCCTCCCCCAAGCCCAAAGGATAAGGAGTGGGGGGCATGGACTCTCCCCTCTTCTAGAAACCCTATCTCTAGTTTAAACGATTTAAACTCTCTAGGATCGGCTGGGCCCTATGGGGCCTTGTGACCCTGGCCCAATGCGGCCAGGACACTCCCTCATAGGCCCATGCCCCCTCCCGGAAGGTGGGGCCACGTTGGTCCCCTTCCGGAAGGTTCTAGAAGCTTCCGGTACAATACCGATTAACCCGGAACAATTCCGAACTCCAAAAACTGCACTGCCTTATATGAATCTTATTCTCCGGACCATTCCGGAACCTCTCGTGATGTCCCGGATCCCATACGAGACTCCAAACAAAAATTCATAAACCAATTATCCAATCTATCCTAGCATCAAGACACGTTAAGTGTGTGACCCTGCGGGTTCGAGAATATGCAGACATGATCTTCTATCAATAATCAACAGCGGGGTCTGGGCACCCATATTGACTCCCACACATTCATCGATGATCATATCGGATGAACCACGATGCCAGGATTCAATCAATCCCATATATATTCCCTTCGTCTCGCGATATTTTACTTGCCCGAGATTCGATCGTCGGTACCGTCATACCTAGTTCAATCTCGTTCACAGCAAGTACTTTACTCGTTCCGTAATCCGATATCACTTTGTGATTAACTCCTTAACCACATGCTTACAAGCGGTGTTGATATCGATTACCGAGTGGGCCCGAAGTATATCTCTCCGACTTGGGAGGGACAAATTCCATCTCGATACATACAACCCAACAGATACTTTCCGATCACCTGAGAGACACCTTTATGATCACCCTCTCATAGGATGACGTTTGATGACCTCAAAGCTTTCTTCCGATACCAGGGATTTGTATTATCTCATGGTCTAAGGAATACAATATTTGACATAAGAAAAGCTTCGCAAAGACGAACACGATGACACGATCTAATTGCTTTGCTTAGTTTGGGTCTGTCCATCATATCATTCTCCAATGAAATGATCTCATTATCAATTGACAACTCATGTCTATGGTTAGGAAACCTTAACCATCATTGATCAATGAGCTAGTCCTTAGAGGCATACCAGGGACACGGTGTTGTTCACAAACCACACAAGTATTAATGTTTCCGCTTAATACAATTCTAGCATGGAATATAAACTTTATCATGAACATGAATTATAATAATAACATCTTTATTATTGCCTCTAGGGCATAATTCCAACAGTCTCCCACTTGCACTAGAGTCAATAATCTAGTTTACATCTGGTAACAATCTCCTGTGGGTCCAATGCACTTGGAACCACGCCAAGCTCAGTGATGAAGTTTCTGACCCAAACTCCTTCACTTGACGCTTCTGCAGCAGCCATGTATTCCGCTTCTACTGTAGATCCCGCGATCACGCTTTGCTTGCAGCTTCTCCAGCTTACAGCTCCTCCATTCAAAATAAAACGTATCCTGTCTGAGATTTGGAATCATCCTTGTCGGTGTCAAAACTAGCGTCGACGTAACCTTTTACGACAAGTTGTTCATCACCCCCATAGACTAAGAACATTTCTTTAGTCCTATTTAGGTACTTTAGGATGTTCTTCACGGCTGTCCAGTGTTCCACTCCTGGATCACTTTGATATCTGCTCGTCAAACTAAGAGCATTGGACACATCCGGTCTAGTACATAGCATGGCATACATGATAGAACCTATGGCCGAGGCATAAGGCACTTTGCTCATAGCTTCCCTATCATTTACCGTAGCTGGACACTGAGCCTTGCTCAATATCTTACCTGACAACATAGGCACTGAACCTTTCTTTGCCTTATCCATTCTGAACCTTTTCAGAACTTTGTCTAGGTATGTACTCTGGCTTAAAGCTATCAGGCGTCTTTGTCTATCTCTATAGATCTTGATGCCCAATATATAAGCAGCTTCACCTAGGTCTTTCATTGAAAAACACTTGTTCAAATAACTCTTCACATCGTTAAGCATGTTGATGTCATTTCCGATAATCAATATGTCATCCACATATAGTACCAGAAACGTCACCGAGCTCCCACTCACTTTCTTGTAGATACAAGCTTCGTAGCAATTTGGAACAAATCCAAAGCTCTTGATCACTTGATCAAAACGAAGGTTCCAACTCTGAGATGCTTGCTTCAGTCCATAAATGGAACGCTGAAGTTTGCATACTTTACTAGCATCCTTAGGATCGACAAAACCTTCGGGTTGCATCATATACAACTCTTCATCAATTTTGCCATTGAGGAAAGCAGTCTTGACATCCATCTGCCATATTTCATAATCATGAAACGCAGCAATTGCTAATAAAATCCGAATGGACTTAAACATTGCTACGGGAGAGAAAGTCTCATCGTAGTCAACACCTTGAACTTGTCGAAAACCTTTCGCGACAAGCCGTGCTTTATAGACGGTAACATTACCATCCGCGTCCGTTTTCTTCTTGAAGATCCATTTGCACTCAACGGCCTTTCGGTCGCTAGGAGGGTCCACCAAAGTCCATACTTGGTTTTCGCTCATGGATCCCAATTCGGATTTCATGGCTTCTAGCCATTTCTCAGAGTCTGGGCTCATCATCGCTTCCTCATAGTTCGTAGGTTCACTGTCTTCTACTAACAAGACATTCAAGATAGGGTTGCCGTACCACTCAGGAGGGGCACGCGACCTTGTCGACCTGCGACGTTCAGTAGCAGCATCGTCTGAAGCTTCATGATCCTTGTCATTAGCTTCCTCTATTGTTGGTGCAGGCGGCACTGGAACAATTTCAGGTGCTGCGCTACTCTCCAATTCAAGAGAAGGTTCAATAACCTCGTCAAGCTCTACTTTCCTCCCACTCACTTCTTTCGAGAGAAACTCCTTCTCAAGAAAGGAACCGTTCTTTGCGACAAACACTTTTCCTTCGGTTCTGTGATAGAAGGTATACCCAATAGTTTCCTTAGGGTATCCTATGAAGACGCATTTCTCCGCTTTGGGTTCGAGCTTGTCCGGCATCAACTTCTTGACGTAAGCTTCGCATCCCCAAACTTTAAGAAATGACAACTTAGGTTTAGCACCAAACCACAGTTCATACGGTGTCGTCTCAACGGATTTAGATGGTGCCCTATTTAAAGTGAATGCAGCGGTTTCTAATGCATAACCCCAAAATGATAACGGCAAATCATTAAGAGACATCATTGATCGGACCATATCTAATAGGGTTCGATTCTGGCGTTCAGACACACCATTGCGCTGTGGTGTTCCGGGTGGTGTGAGTTGTGAAACGATTACACTTGCTTTAAGATGCGTGAGAAAATCATAACTCAAATATTCACCTCCACGATCGGATCGTAGAAACTTAATCTTTCTGTTACGATGGTTCTCCACTTCATTCTGAAATTCCTTGAACTTTTCAAATGTTTCAGATTTATGTTTCATTAAATAGATATACCCATATCTACTTAAGTCATCGTTAAAAGTAAGGAAATAGCGATATCCACCGCGCGTCGAAATACTCATCGGTCCGCATACATCGGTATGTATGATTTCCAACAAGTCCGTTGCTCGCTCCATCATTCCGGAGAACGGGGTTTTGATCATCTTGCCCATGAGGCATGGTTCGCATGTGTCAAATGATTCAAAATCAAGAGACTCCAAAAGTCCATCAGAATGGAGTTTCTTCATGCGCTTTACACCAATATGACCTAGACGACAGTGCCACAAATAAGTAGTATTATCACTATCTACTTTGCATCTCTTAGCCTCAATGTTATGGATGTGTGTTTCATCCCTTTCGAGATTTAGAAGAAATAAACCATTCATAAGAGGTGCATGACCATAAAAGATGTTACTCATATAAATAGAACAACCATTATTCTCCGATTTAAATGAATAACCGTCTTGCAATAAACACGATCCAGAAATAATGTTCATGCTCAACGCAAGCACATAATAACACTTATTAAGGTTTAAAACTAATCCCGAAGGTAAAACTAAGGAGAGCGTGCCGACGGCCATCACATCAACTCTTGATCCGTTGCCAACGCGCATCGTCACCTCATCCCTCGCAAGCCGCCGTCTATTCCGTAGCTCCTGTTTCGAGTTACAAATATTAGCAACTGAACCGGTATCAAATACCCAGGAACTACAATGAGGGCTAGTAAGGAAAACATCAATAACATGTATATCAAATATACCTTTGATGGTGCCAGCCTTCTTGTCCGCTAAGTACTTCAGACAGTTGCGCTTCCAGTGACCCTAGTCCTTGCAATAGAAGCACTCAGTGTCCGGCTTAGGACCAGACTTGAGCTTCTTCTCAGCAGGAGCATTGCGCTTGCCGCCGCCCTTCTTGAAGGGCTTCTTTGCTCCCTTACCTTTCTTAAAGGAGGGCTTGTTGACCATCAACACATGATTATCCTTTTTGATGTCCACCTCCGCAGCCTTCAGCTTTGCGAAGAGCTCGGTGATCGTATCAGTGGAGCCAATCTGATTATGAGTCACTACAAAACTTTTGTAGCTGGGAGGGAGTGATTGCAGAACCCTGTCAATCTTGAGCTCCTCTGGAATCATGCATTCTAGTTGCTCAAGGCGTTGAGTGTAGCCCGACATCTTTATGGCATGCTCACTAACGGAACTCCCTTCCTCCATCTTGTAGTTAAAGAACTTCTCAGAGATCTCATATCTCTCAGAACGGGCTTGAGTCTGAAACATGGTTTTCAGCTCCTCGAGAATCTCAAAGGGCCCGGGATAGGTTTCAAAACGATTTTGAAGTTCCGGTTCCATAGCAAACAACATGGTGCTCTTAATCACACCATAATCATCTTTGCGCGACTGATAGACAGCTTTCTCATCAGTCGGCGCAGTTGCAGCAGGAGGGTCACCTAACGCTTTCCCAAGGACATAGTCCTTTTGTCCGCCAGACAGAATGATTCTTAGATTGCGGAACCAATTGGTGAAGTTAGACCCATTGTTTCTAAGCTTTTCCTTCTCAGCAAAAACGTTGAAGTTGAAGTTGGATTTGGGATGTGATCTACAGTATTTGCAAGTACAATTTAGACTATGTTCATGATAAATAGTTCAACTTAATCAAATTACTAAATGAACTCCCACTAAATTCAACATCCCTCAAGTTGTTTAGTGAACACGATCCAAATTCACCACACCTAATCCGATCATCACGAGAAGAGATGTGGTTTCAATGGTGGACAACAAAGTGTCGATCATATCATTCATATGACTCATGCTTAACCTTTCGGTTCTTGTGTTCCGAGGCCATGTCTGTACATGCTAGGCTCGTCAAGCTAGACCCAAGTATTTCCGCGTGTGCAAAACTGGCTTGCACCCGTTGTATGTGAGCGTAGAGTCTATAGCACCCGATCATCACGTGATGCTTGGACACGACGAACTTTCGCAACGGTGCATACTTGGGGAGAACACAGTTTTTATCTTGATCTTTAAGTGAGAAATCATCTTATAATGCTACCGTCGCGATCTAAGCATAATAAGATACATAAAGGATAAACATCACATGCATATAACTTTATGTGACATGGTATAGCCAATCTTCGCGCAATGATCTCCATCTTGTGCATTCCGGCATGATCTCCATCACTCCACCATGATTGCCTTCACCACGAATAGCAACTACAACTATTGCTAACTACTTAGCGATAAAGTAAAGCTATTACATGGCGTATAAGAAGTTGACTCGCAGGTCATACACAATTATAAAGACAACCATATGGCTCCTTCCGGTTGTGTACTCATCGACATGCAAGTCGTGAAACATTACAAAACATGATCATCGCATACATTATACACATCACATCTTGGGCCATACCATATCACAGAAAACACTCCCTGCAAAAACAAGTTAGACGCCTCTACTTTGTTGTTGCATGTTTTACGTGGCTTATGGGAGTAGATGCTAAGAACGATTCTTACCTACGGAAAGCCACAACGGTGATATTATGGTTGCCAAACTCCGGTGTTAGTCCCATGATAACTATAGTGAGAGAAACTGACATCCACCAGCCGCATGTGTGGAACAAGCCACACGTCAAGTGCGGAGCCGGTCTCGCGAACGACGTCGCGTAAGGTTGGCCTGGACCGCTTCAATCTCACTATCCCGCGTCATAAGAAGAACACAAACAAGAGGCTTGCAACAGAAAACATCAACGCCCGCAACAACCATGTTGCGTTCTACTCGTGAAACACATCTATGCATAGATCTAGCTCTGATACCACTGAAGGGTTTCGCGGCATAGTAAATCAAAATTTTCTACGGAGCGAACAGAGGGAAAGCCAAGATCTAATCTAGGAGATGCAAACAACGAGAGAGATTGGATTAGATCTTCATACCCTTGAAGATTCGCACAGCGGAACGTTCGTCGGAACGTGGTGATGTAGTCGTACTCGCTTCTCCTCCTCGCGATCCGATCCGATCTAGCACCACAAGTGGCGGTGCCTCCGTGAGATGCACACGTGCAGCACCTCGACGTCTCCTCCTTCCTCGGACCAGCAAGTATGGTGGAGAGATAGATTGGATCTACAACACGACGGCGTGGTGTATATGGTGGAGAATTTCTGCAGCAGGGCTTCGCCTACAAACAGTCGGGAGGGAGAGAGGAAAGCTAGCAAGGCGGCTAGGGTTTGGAGGAGAGGTGTAGGGGTTTGGTGCGCCCCCACCCCTCTTTATATAGAGGGGGGGCGCAGCCCTAGCCCCTCCCCCAAGCCCAAAGGATAAGGAGTGGGGGCATGGACTCTCCCCTCTTCTAGAAACCCTATCTCTAGTTTAAACGATTTAAACTCTCTAGGATCGGCTGGGCCTATGGGGCCTTGTGACCCTGGCCCAATGCGGCCAGGACACTCCCTCATAGGCCCATGCCCCCTCCCGGAAGGTGGGGCCACGTTGGTCCCCTTCCGGAAGGTTCTAGAAGCTTCCGGTACAATACCGATTAACCCGGAACAATTCCGAACTCCAAAAACTGCACTGCCTTATATGAATCTTATTCTCCGGACCATTCCGGAACCTCTCGTGATGTCCCGGATCCCATACGAGACTCCAAACAAAAATTCATAAACCAATTATCCAATCTATCCTAGCATCAAGACACGTTAAGTGTGTGACCCTGCGGGTTCGAGAATATGCAGACATGATCTTCTATCAATAATCAACAGCGGGGTCTGGGCACCCATATTGACTCCCACACATTCATCGATGATCATATCGGATGAACCACGATGCCAGGATTCAATCAATTCCATATATATTCCCTTCGTCTCGCGATATTTTACTTGCCCGAGATTCGATCGTCGGTACCGTCATACCTAGTTCAATCTCGTTCACAGCAAGTACTTTACTCGTTCCGTAATCCGATATCACTTTGTGATTAACTCCTTAACCACATGCTTACAAGCGGTGTTGATATCGATTACCGAGTGGGCCCGAAGTATATCTCTCCGACTTGGGAGGGACAAATTCCATCTCGATACATACAACCCAACAGATACTTTCCGATCACCTGAGAGACACCTTTATGATCACCCTCTCATAGGATGACGTTTGATGACCTCAAAGCTTTCTTCCGATACCAGGGATTTGTATTATCTCATGGTCTAAGGAATACAATATTTGACATAAGAAAAGCTTCGCAAAGACGAACACGATGACACGATCTAATTGCTTTGCTTAGTTTGGGTCTGTCCATCATATCATTCTCCAATGAAATGATCTCATTATCAATTGACAACTCATGTCTATGGTTAGGAAACCTTAACCATCATTGATCAATGAGCTAGTCCTTAGAGGCATACCAGGGACACGGTGTTGTTCACAAACCACACAAGTATTAATGTTTCCGCTTAATACAATTCTAGCATGGAATATAAACTTTATCATGAACATGAATTATAATAATAACATCTTTATTATTGCCTCTAGGGCATAATTCCAACAGTCTCCCACTTGCACTAGAGTCAATAATCTAGTTTACATCTGGTAACAATCTCCTGTGGGTCCAATGCACTTGGAACCACGCCAAGCTCAGTGATGAAGTTTCTGACCCAAACTCCTTCACTTGACGCTTCTGCAGCAGCCATGTATTCCGCTTCTACTGTAGATCCCGCGATCACGCTTTGCTTGCAGCTTCTCCAGCTTACAGCTCCTCCATTCAAAATATAAACGTATCCTGTCTGAGATTTGGAATCATCCTTGTCGGTGTCAAAACTAGCGTCGACGTAACCTTTTACGACAAGTTGTTCATCACCCCCATAGACTAAGAACATTTCTTTAGTCCTATTTAGGTACTTTAGGATGTTCTTCACGGCTGTCCAGTGTTCCACTCCTGGATCACTTTGATATCTGCTCGTCAAACTAAGAGCATTGGACACATCCGGTCTAGTACATAGCATGGCATACATGATAGAACCTATGGCCGAGGCATAAGGCACTTTGCTCATAGCTTCCCTATCATTTACCGTAGCTGGACACTGAGCCTTGCTCAATATCTTACCTGACAACATAGGCACTGAACCTTTCTTTGCCTTATCCATTCTGAACCTTTTCAGAACTTTGTCTAGGTATGTACTCTGGCTTAAAGCTATCAGGCGTCTTTGTCTATCTCTATAGATCTTGATGCCCAATATATAAGCAGCTTCACCTAGGTCTTTCATTGAAAAACACTTGTTCAAATAACTCTTCACATCGTTAAGCATGTTGATGTCATTTCCGATAATCAATATGTCATCCACATATAGTACCAGAAACGTCACCGAGCTCCCACTCACTTTCTTGTAGATACAAGCTTCGTAGCAATTTGGAACAAATCCAAAGCTCTTGATCACTTGATCAAAACGAAGGTTCCAACTCTGAGATGCTTGCTTCAGTCCATAAATGGAACGCTGAAGTTTGCATACTTTACTAGCATCCTTAGGATCGACAAAACCTTCGGGTTGCATCATATACAACTCTTCATCAATTTTGCCATTGAGGAAAGCAGTCTTGACATCCATCTGCCATATTTCATAATCATGAAACGCAGCAATTGCTAATAAAATCCGAATGGACTTAAACATTGCTACGGGAGAGAAAGTCTCATCGTAGTCAACACCTTGAACTTGTCGAAAACCTTTCGCGACAAGCCGTGCTTTATAGACGGTAACATTACCATCCGCGTCCGTTTTCTTCTTGAAGATCCATTTGCACTCAACGGCCTTTCGGTCGCTAGGAGGGTCCACCAAAGTCCATACTTGGTTTTCGCTCATGGATCCCAATTCGGATTTCATGGCTTCTAGCCATTTCTCAGAGTCTGGGCTCATCATCGCTTCCTCATAGTTCGTAGGTTCACTGTCTTCTACTAACAAGACATTCAAGATAGGGTTGCCGTACCACTCAGGAGGGGCACGCGACCTTGTCGACCTGCGACGTTCAGTAGCAGCATCGTCTGAAGCTTCATGATCCTTGTCATTAGCTTCCTCTATTGTTGGTGCAGGCGGCACTGGAACAATTCCAGGTGCTGCGCTACTCTCCAATTCAAGAGAAGGTTCAATAACCTCGTCAAGCTCTACTTTCCTCCCACTCACTTCTTTCGAGAGAAACTCCTTCTCAAGAAAGGAACCGTTCTTTGCGACAAACACTTTTCCTTCGGTTCTGTGATAGAAGGTATACCCAATAGTTTCCTTAGGGTATCCTATGAAGACGCATTTCTCCGCTTTGGGTTCGAGCTTGTCCGGCATCAACTTCTTGACGTAAGCTTCGCATCCCCAAACTTTAAGAAACGACAACTTAGGTTTAGCACCAAACCACAGTTCATACGGTGTCGTCTCAACGGATTTAGATGGTGCCCTATTTAAAGTGAATGCAGCGGTTTCTAATGCATAACCCCAAAATGATAACGGCAAATCATTAAGAGACATCATTGATCGGACCATATCTAATAGGGTTCGATTCTGGCGTTCAGACACACCATTGCGCTGTGGTGTTCCGGGTGGTGTGAGTTGTGAAACGATTACACTTGCTTTAAGATGCGTGAGAAAATCATAACTCAAATATTCACCTCCACGATCGGATCGTAGAAACTTAATCTTTCTGTTACGATGGTTCTCCACTTCATTCTGAAATTCCTTGAACTTTTCAAATGTTTCAGATTTATGTTTCATTAAATAGATATACCCATATCTACTTAAGTCATCGTTAAAAGTAAGGAAATAGCGATATCCACCGCGCGTCGAAATACTCATCGGTCCGCATACATCGGTATGTATGATTTCCAACAAGTCCGTTGCTCGCTCCATCATTCCGGAGAACGGGGTTTTGATCATCTTGCCCATGAGGCATGGTTCGCATGTGTCAAATGATTCAAAATCAAGAGACTCCAAAAGTCCATCAGAATGGAGTTTCTTCATGCGCTTTACACCAATATGACCTAGACGACAGTGCCACAAATAAGTAGTATTATCACTATCTACTTTGCATCTCTTAGCCTCAATGTTATGGATGTGTGTTTCATCCCTTTCGAGATTTAGAAGAAATAAACCATTCATAAGAGGTGCATGACCATAAAAGATGTTACTCATATAAATAGAACAACCATTATTCTCCGATTTAAATGAATAACCGTCTTGCAATAAACACGATCCAGAAATAATGTTCATGCTCAACGCAAGCACATAATAACACTTATTAAGGTTTAAAACTAATCCCGAAGGTAAAACTAAGGAGAGCGTGCCGACGGCCATCACATCAACTCTTGATCCGTTGCCAACGCGCATCGTCACCTCATCCCTCGCAAGCCGCCGTCTATTCCGTAGCTCCTGTTTCGAGTTACAAATATTAGCAACTGAACCGGTATCAAATACCCAGGAACTACAATGAGGGCTAGTAAGGAAAACATCAATAACATGTATATCAAATATACCTTTGATGGTGCCAGCCTTCTTGTCCGCTAAGTACTTCAGACAGTTGCGCTTCCAGTGACCCTAGTCCTTGCAATAGAAGCACTCAGTGTCCGGCTTAGGACCAGACTTGAGCTTCTTCTCAGCAGGAGCATTGCGCTTGCCGCCGCCCTTCTTGAAGGGCTTCTTTGCTCCCTTACCTTTCTTAAAGGAGGGCTTGTTGACCATCAACACATGATTATCCTTTTTGATGTCCACCTCCGCAGCCTTCAGCTTTGCGAAGAGCTCGGTGATCGTATCAGTGGAGCCAATCTGATTATGAGTCACTACAAAACTTTTGTAGCTGGGAGGGAGTGATTGCAGAACCCTGTCAATCTTGAGCTCCTCTGGAATCATGCATTCTAGTTGCTCAAGGCGTTGAGTGTAGCCCGACATCTTTATGGCATGCTCACTAACGGAACTCCCTTCCTCCATCTTGTAGTTAAAGAACTTCTCAGAGATCTCATATCTCTCAGAACGGGCTTGAGTCTGAAACATGGTTTTCAGCTCCTCGAGAATCTCAAAGGGCCCGGGATAGGTTTCAAAACGATTTTGAAGTTCCGGTTCCATAGCAAACAACATGGTGCTCTTAATCACACCATAATCATCTTTGCGCGACTGATAGACAGCTTTCTCATCAGTCGGCGCAGTTGCAGCAGGAGGGTCACCTAACGCTTTCCCAAGGACATAGTCCTTTTGTCCGCCAGACAGAATGATTCTTAGATTGCGGAACCAATTGGTGAAGTTAGACCCATTGTTTCTAAGCTTTTCCTTCTCAGCAAAAACGTTGAAGTTGAAGTTGGATTTGGGATGTGATCTACAGTATTTGCAAGTACAATTTAGACTATGTTCATGATAAATAGTTCAACTTAATCAAATTACTAAATGAACTCCCACTAAATTCAACATCCCTCAAGTTGTTTAGTGAACACGATCCAAATTCACCACACCTAATCCGATCATCACGAGAAGAGATGTGGTTTCAATGGTGGACAACAAAGTGTCGATCATATCATTCATATGACTCATGCTTAACCTTTCGGTTCTTGTGTTCCGAGGCCATGTCTGTACATGCTAGGCTCGTCAAGCTAGACCCAAGTATTTCCGCGTGTGCAAAACTGGCTTGCACCCGTTGTATGTGAGCGTAGAGTCTATAGCACCCGATCATCACGTGATGCTTGGACACGACGAACTTTCGCAACGGTGCATACTTGGGGAGAACACAGTTTTTATCTTGATCTTTAAGTGAGAAATCATCTTATAATGCTACCGTCGCGATCTAAGCATAATAAGATACATAAAGGATAAACATCACATGCATATAACTTTATGTGACATGGTATAGCCAATCTTCGCGCAATGATCTCCATCTTGTGCATTCCGGCATGATCTCCATCACTCCACCATGATTGCCTTCACCACGAATAGCAGCTACAACTATTGCTAACTACTTAGCGATAAAGTAAAGCTATTACATGGCGTATAAGAAGTTGACTCGCAGGTCATACACAATTATAAAGACAACCATATGGCTCCTTCCGGTTGTGTACTCATCGACATGCAAGTCGTGAAACATTACAAAACATGATCATCGCATACATTATACACATCACATCTTGGGCCATACCATATCACAGAAAACACTCCCTGCAAAAACAAGTTAGACGCCTCTACTTTGTTGTTGCATGTTTTACGTGGCTTATGGGAGTAGATGCTAAGAACGATTCTTACCTACGGAAAGCCACAACGGTGATATTATGGTTGCCAAACTCCGGTGTTAGTCCCATGATAACTATAGTGAGAGAAACTGACATCCACCAGCCGCATGTGTGGAACAAGCCACACGTCAAGTGCGGAGCCGGTCTCGCGAACGACGTCGCGTAAGGTTGGCCTGGACCGCTTCAATCTCACTATCCCGCGTCATAAGAAGAACACAAACAAGAGGCTTGCAACAGAAAACATCAACGCCCGCAACAACCATGTTGCGTTCTACTCGTGAAACACATCTATGCATAGATCTAGCTCTGATACCACTGAAGGGTTTCGCGGCATAGTAAATCAAAATTTTCTACGGAGCGAACAGAGGGAAAGCCAAGATCTAATCTAGGAGATGCAAACAACGAGAGAGATTGGATTAGATCTTCATACCCTTGAAGATTCGCACAGCGGAACGTTCGTCGGAACGTGGTGATGTAGTCGTACTCGCTTCTCCTCCTCGCGATCCGATCCGATCTAGCACCACAAGTGGCGGTGCCTCCGTGAGATGCACACGTGCAGCACCTCGACGTCTCCTCCTTCCTCGGACCAGCAAGTATGGTGGAGAGATAGATTGGATCTACAACACGACGGCGTGGTGTATATGGTGGAGAATTTCTGCAGCAGGGCTTCGCCTACAAACAGTCGGGAGGGAGAGAGGAAAGCTAGCAAGGCGGCTAGGGTTTGGAGGAGAGGTGTAGGGGTTTGGTGCGCCCCCACCCCTCTTTATATAGAGGGGGGCGCATCCCTAGCCCCTCCCCCAAGCCCAAAGGATAAGGAGTGGGGGGCATGGACTCTCCCCTCTTCTAGAAACCCTATCTCTAGTTTAAACGATTTAAACTCTCTAGGATCGGCTGGGCCCTATGGGGCCTTGTGACCCTGGCCCAATGCGTCCAGGACACTCCCTCATAGGCCCATGCCCCCTCCCGGAAGGTGGGGCCACGTTGGTCCCCTTCCGGAAGGTTCTAGAAGCTTCCGGTACAATACCGATTAACCCGGAACAATTCCGAACTCCAAAAACTGCACTGCCTTATATGAATCTTATTCTCCGGACCATTCCGGAACCTCTCGTGATGTCCCGGATCCCATACGAGACTCCAAACAAAAATTCATAAACCAATTATCCAATCTATCCTAGCATCAAGACACGTTAAGTGTGTGACCCTGCGGGTTCGAGAATATGCAGACATGATCTTCTATCAATAATCAACAGCGGGGTCTGGGCACCCATATTGACTCCCACACATTCATCGATGATCATATCGGATGAACCACGATGCCAGGATTCAATCAATCCCATATATATTCCCTTCGTCTCGCGATATTTTACTTGCCCGAGATTCGATCGTTGGTACCGTCATACCTAGTTCAATCTCGTTCACAGCAAGTACTTTACTCGTTTCGTAATCCGATATCACTTTGTGATTAACTCCTTAACCACATGCTTGCAAGCGGTGTTGATATCGATTACCGAGTGGGCCCGAAGTATATCTCTCAGACTTGGGAGGGACAAATTCCATCTCGATACATACAACCCAACAGATACTTTCCGATCACCTGAGAGACACCTTTATGATCACCCTCTCATAGGATGACGTTTGATGACCTCAAAGCTTTCTTCCGATACCAGGGATTTGTATTATCTCATGGTCTAAGGAATACAATATTTGACATAAGAAAAGCTTCGCAAAGACGAACACGATGACACGATCTAATTGCTTTGCTTAGTTTGGGTATGTCCATCATATCATTCTCCAATGAAATGATCTCATTATCAATTGACAACTCATGTCTATGGTTAGGAAACCTTAACCATCATTGATCAATGAGCTAGTCCTTAGAGGCATACCAGGGACACGGTGTTGTTCACAAACCACACAAGTATTAATGTTTCCGCTTAATACAATTCTAGCATGGAATATAAACTTTATCATGAACATGAATTATAATAATAACATCTTTATTATTGCCTCTAGGGCATAATTCCAACAGTACCGGGGGCGCATGTGTCCAGCGGGTGGGATCGGGCTCACATGGGTGATTACGGTGTAGCCTTTTGGGGATCGGTGAGGAGTGTGTGTACGCGGCAGGTTTGGTGTGTTGCGTGCACCGAGTGCGTGCATGTGTGTCGCTGGGTGGCGGCGGTTGGAGGGAGGGATGTTAGGGTTATATGGGATTAGGGTTAGGGTTTAGGTGTGGGGGATCTAGGGTCAGGATTCAACCGGGGTCATAGGCTGTTAGTTTGTTGGGCCTTAGGCCCGGAAGGCTGACGACCTCCCCCGGTAAAAATATTTTATTATTTTTATAAAACAAAACATTTTGAAATATAGTTTTAGACAAATACAAGATCCAGAAAAGACAGAGGTTTCGCATTTGAATAAAGAGAGGGACATTTGTAGAAAATGAAATAGGGCTTTTAGTAAAATAGTTTTAGACTAATATATGCTTGATGTCATGATGATGCATGAAGATAAACACAGGCGATTTACTAGTAACGGTTTTACCGGGGTGCTACAGCCAGCCTCTCTGGCTCCCCTCTGGACTTCTTGTTCCCCACGGAAAGTAATTGACTTTGACGTTTGTCCTGTCCAATTCCGAAAATATTTCTTTACTAACTTTTCTGAAACCAAAAACAGCAGAAAACAGGCATCTGGCACAGTTGCAACTTGTTAATAGGTTAGTACCAGAAAACATGTAAAAAGCACCTCAAAGTGTAGACAAGTAAAGCAAAGTAGATACTAAACAAGCATGGAGCATCAAAAATTATAGATACGTTTCTGACATATCAGTAAGCTTCCGACATGAAAGGTGTACCTAGGGAACTTGCCGAGCACAGCTTGAATATTGAACCAAAATGCAAACCGGTGAAACAACCTATACGACGCTTCGGAGACGAGAAGAGACGCGCCATAGGCAAAGAGATAGCTAGGTTACTTAAGGCTAGTTTTATCCGAGAAGTCCTTCACACCCGATGGGTGGCCAATCCTGTACTTGTCCCTAAAAAGGGAACCAAAGAAGTAAGAATGTGCGTTGATTACACCGGCTTGAACAAAGCGTGTCCCAAAGATCTGTTTGCTTTGCCTCGCATTGACCAAGTCACGACGGCTGGCTCGGAGCTTTTTCGTTATCTCGATGCATACTCAGGATACCACCAGATTAAGATGAGGAAGTCGGACCAATTGGCCACTTCGTTCACCACACCTTACAACACGTTTTGTTATGTCACGATGCCCTTTGGGCTGAAAAACGCATGTGCTACGTACCAGCGGAATATGTATTGTTGCCTACATGATCAAATTGGTCGGAACATTCATGCCTATGTGGACGATATAGCGGTGATGTCTAAAAAGTCAAATGACTTAATCTCCGACTTAAAGGAAACCTTTGATAATCTCCGGAAATACAACATGATGCTTAACCCAAAGAAGTGCATCTTCGGGGTTCCAGCCGGCAAATTGTTGGGCTTCATCGTTTCCCAGCGAGGAATCGAGGTCAACCCAGAGAAAATCAAGGCCATCCTAAACATAAACCATCCGACATGCCTGAAGGACATACAACAGCTAACAGGCTGCGTTGCAGTGGTTAGTCGGTTCGCCGGTCGACTTGGAGAGAAGGCTCTGCCGCTGTACAAGTTGCTGAAGAAGGCGGACAAATTTACATGGACGGACGAAGTAGATACAACACTGAAGCAACTAAAGGAGATACTCTCCTCGGCGCCCATCCTTGCAGCACCCAAGCCTATGGAGCCTATGTTAATTTATATGGCGGCCACCAACCGGGTAATCATCATCGTCTTCGTGCTAGAGCAGAAAGAACCAGGGCATGCGTACGAAGTTCAACGACCAGTTTACTATGTAAGCGAGGTATTGACAGAGTCCAAGCAGCGTTACCCGCACTACCAGAAGTTATCTTATGGAGTGTTCCTTGCTTCTCGGAAGCTAAGGCACTACTTCCAGGAGCACCCTATCACAGTTGTGAGCAAAGCTCCACTGTCCGACATCATCAACAATAGCGACGGTACAGGAAGGGTCGTGAAGTGGGACACTGAGCTTGCTGCCTTCGAGATCACCTACAAGAGATGCGACGCTATCAAGTCACAGGCCTTGGCGGATTTTATCGCAGATTGGACGGAGATGCCAGATGCTACCCCTATACTGGAGCCAGAATACCGGGTGATGCACTTTGACGGATCAAAGCTACTCAATGGCTCGGGGGATGGTGTACTATTACATTCACCAACCGAGGAAAAGCTGCACTACATTCTTCAGATCCACTTAGAGGCTACGAACAACATGGCGGAGTATGAAGCACTCATTCACGGACTACGCGTAGCCAAGGATATTGGCATCAAGCGCATAGTTTGCTGTGGAGATTCCGACTTGGTTTCCCAGCAGGTGGCTGGCACCTGGAACGCGCGAAACCCTATGATGGTGGCATATCGAGACGAAATGGACGAGATAGCCAAGAGCTTCTTAGGCTACGAAGTCAAGTATGTCCCAAGGGAGCAAGATGAGGCGGCTGATCTACTGTCAAAGCTTGGATCAGGGCGCAAACAAATTCCGCCTGGCATTTTCCTGGAGCATCTACAGACACCATCCGTGAAGGGAGCGGACACCAAGAACCCGGATAGAGTTGACTCTTTCGTTCACACAGTGACAAAGGTCCCTCCGGCTTGGACAAAACCGTTCATGGAATATCTTGTACACAGAACTTTGCCCGATGACGAGGTCGAAAGACAGCAAATAGTATGTCAAGCAAAAGGCTATACCATAATCAATGGACATCTCTATAAAAGAAGCACCACTGGTGTATACCTCAAGTGTGTTTCCCAGCAAGAATGTATTGAAATCCTTCATGAGATCCATCTCAGAGATTGCGGGCATCACGCCGCTCCTCGATCTTTGGTCTCCAAAGCCTTCCGGCAAGGATTCTACTGGCTGACCGTGAAGGCGGACGCCGACCAGCTGGTTGATACATGCATGAGATGCCAGTACTATGCCCGACAACCACATGTTCCAGTTGAAGAATTGCGAACAATACCAATAACTTGGCCGTTTGCAGTCTGGGGGCTAGACATGGTTGGTCCGTTGCAGAAGGCACCATGTGGGTTTACGCACCTGCTAGTAGTAGTTGATAAATTCACCAAATGGATAGAAGCTAAAATCATTAGAAAGCTTGATGGGGCAACTGCCCTTAGGTTTGTCCGGGATCTAGTGGTGAGATTTGGTCTCCCACATAGCATTATCACCGACAACGGCAGCAACTTGTCACTCAGAGAAGTGGAAGCTTATTGTTGGGAGAAGGGAATCCAACTTAACCTAGCATCTGTGGCACATCCACAATCCAATGGTCAGGTTAAGTGAGTCAATGGATTAATTCTGCAGGGAATCAAGGCATGTCTGGAGGCACCGCTACATAGAGCAGTTGGAGCCTGGGCCGAGGAATTACCATCTGTTCTGTGGAGTTTACGAACTACACCCAATAGATCTACCGGCTACACCCCTTATTTCATGGTATATGGAGCAGAAGCAATCATGCCTTCCGACATCCTTCACGATTCACCAAGAGTTGCCGCCTACGACAAAGATGACGCTGAAGAATCCAGATGCCTAGATGTGGACCTTCTCGAGGAAGAGCGCGTATTGGCATGCCAAAGATCCGCCATTTACCAGCAGAAGCTACACAGCTACCATAGTCACCGCGTTCGGCATCGCTCGTTTAAAGAGGGGGATCTGGTGCTCTGACTTAAGCAGAAGAAGTCACACAAATTATCTCCGCCATGGGAAGGACCATTCATCATAAGCAAGGCGCTGCTCAATGGGTCTTACTACCTCGTTGACAATCGTGAACTTGAGCATAGACCCATCGATGATCATAAGCGTAAGTGACGTGACCCGGATGATGACTACCCGGAGCTTGATCGGCCATGGAACATAGCACAGCTATGTCCTTTTTACACTTAGCATATTTTTTATCTATTGTGTACCTCTTATATGATCACTGGAATAAAGCTCTATAGTTCACTCATATTCCTGAGTCTTTTACTTCCTTTAGTGTTCATTTTTGGATCGTATAAAAACTTTATGCGCAAGCTTTGGATTTGCACTGGCGAAATTCTGACTACGAGCGTTAGCTTAAGTTTTCCGGTATACACGTTCTTTGTTGTTTTTATGTGAATTCTGGAGTAGCGACTTTCGACACTTGAAGTCGGCGATTTTGTGCTTAGGTTTTTGACGGTGCCATTGGGCATCATCACCTAGGCGCATGGTTCCGACTATGAGTCTTCCGACTCACAAAAGGTCAAGCATAAAAACCAGAGTAATGGATAAGCCGACACTTGCTTAAAAAATATTTACATGCTGGAACCAGTACTTGAGTAGCAGGAAATTACAATTATTGTTTGTCCGCCTTAAGTTAACATAGTAGTTTTTCCGCATACACCAATCCAGAGGAAACAAACATTACAAAGTGTTTTTTATTCCTCTGGCTCAGGAGACTTTGAAGCAGCATCGTCGGCGGCAGGAGAGCCATCTTGTTCATCATCGAAGTCGGTGGTCTTGAGGGACTCAGAGGAGCTTTGGTGGTCGCCGTCAATGATCACGAAGACGTTGTGGTCGACCAACTCGGCAACCCTTGTGTCAAAACCCACGAGCGACGCCTATATAGCCTTGTGGTCAATCTCCTGGCCTTCGTTGTCTACGTCGGGAAGACCTAACGTTACCGTGTCAATGCCGGCGTTCTCGTAGTGGGCCTTGGCCATTGCCAGCGACATTCTTGCACCAGCCCGGGTACATGAAGCTTTCCAGCTTACGATACACTCGGGGGCTTAAAGCAAGATCTCCGAGTACTTCATCACGGAGTCCACCGCTTTGATGTTGAGTTGAGGGGCTTGGCAATATCCTTGGCTTGCTTGACGGCAGTACTAACGAAATTGCAGACGAGAACCATGCATTCTTTTGGCGGAGGAGGCAACTTGGTTAAACCAATAGGAGTTGCATTTCCGATAAACAAAGAAGCGCATGAGTTCAATAACACAAAAATTCAGAGTACTTGGCTTACAAAAGTACAAGACGGAGAATCGCTTACCAAATATGCTCGCCTCGGCTTGCTGGAGTGTCTCCACCATGGAGTCCCTCTCTTGTCGGAGGACCTTGTATGCTTCAAGGTTGCGCTGATTCTTCTCATCGACAGCTTTCTTCTGCTCCTTGAGCATCACAATCTCCTCCTTCAAGCGGTTCATCTCCGTGTCGGCGGACTCCTGCAGGGCCTTCATGGACTCCTCGTGCATCTTCAGAGTGTCAGCTCTCTCCTGCTTAAGGATCCTGTTCTCGCTATCCAGCAACTCAATGTGCTTGGATTGCTCGACAATGTCCTTGGCCTTGGCGATAGCTTCTGCATGTCGGAGAAAAGAGCACATAATGAGTAGTTGGAAAAGTGATGGCACAAGACCAAGTTTGAGTATGAAAACGAAAGGAAAAAAACAGACTCTTGATCTTGGTGATTTGCTCCTTCAAGAATGCAGTTTTACCCTTTTCAGCTTCCAGCTCCATGCGCATCTTGTCGAACTTCTCGTTGGCGATGCCCCTCCGAGCATTCTCATTCCGTGGAAAGAAATTTAGAGATTCTTAGTCTTTCTTTAAGCATCTAGTCAGAACTATCAACTAGAAGCTTGGGGGCTACAGTAAGAGTTTTTAATTCGGCAAAATGCTTAGTCTTTCTTTAAGCATCTAGTCAGAACTAATTCAGTTTCAACTAGAGGCTTGGGGGCTACGGTATTGAAATTTACAAACACTATGTATGCTACTCTAAAAGTATCTAGTCGGAATAATTCATTCAAACTACATACTTGGGGGCTATAGTGAGAAGTTTTATAGCTTAGTCACTCTTAGAGCATTCAGATGCAAAGACCTATGGTTTTCCGTCTAAATCCTTGGGGGCTACAGTGGGATACTACTTATGAAATGCAAAAGGCAAGCAAAACTTACAAGTGCGATGATCTTGAGATTGGTGGCGCTCTCGGCAAATATCTTGCTAAAGGAAAGGCTATTTCCTCGCAGGATATCCGCTTGCTTGAGAAGCTCCTCAAGGACGCAAGTCGGAGAAGTTGGAGCCGCACCAGGAGCCAGAGTATAGATACTCGGCGTGAGCGCCAGGTAGACTATCTTCGAAAGATCTGTTGACGTCCTAGGTGCAGTAGCGCCGCCTTCGGCAGACGTTCCGCCTACCACCATCGCCTTACCGCTACCGATGGCATCCTTAGCCGGAGCTTCAGCCAATTTGGTTGTGGTGCTTTATTGCGTCGCCTGTTTGCCGGCAACGACGAGCTCCGTGGAGACAGCTGGGTCCACTTCCATGGCGAAAGGGCCAGCTGCATCTTTAGTAGGAGAGCTTTTCGGGCAGCAGCAGGCTGGAGGGCTGGGAGTGGTAGGGGCGATGGCAGGAGATGCTTGGTGCAACACATCTCGGTGCAACATATCTCTAATGTTTTTAGAAGCCCCCGATGTTTTGGTGGTCTTCTTCAAACTTAAACTAGCCTTCTTCTTGAAACATGCAAAAGTATAAGTACAGGAATACGACGAGTAATGGACAATGCTGGAAGATAAGAAGCTTACACAACAGTGGGTGCCTTGGTGAAAGGGATGCCGGTAATTCTTCTTTTCTCCGCCTCCAGGGAGGCGGTGGACTTCTTGGAGGCTCCACCCTCCGTCTTCTTTTTCTTGCCTCCGTCGGCAGCGTTAGAGGTGGAGCTCTTCCACTTACGTGCCAACGAGACATCGTCGTCGGACATGACGGTGACTTCCTTCATCTTGGGGTCATAGATTTGGACATCCATGATATCCTCCTCTAGACTTTTGAGCTGTTAAGTGAAATCCCAAAGTGTTAGATGAGATGGCAAATGGCTAGACGGAAGAATTGAGTATATGTCATACACGGAAAATAAATACATACCTCTGGGCATGTACCGTCAACGAACATGTCGTAGGTGATGGTAAAGCCACGCTTCCTCTCCTTCACCTTGACGATGTCCTTGAGGCGGAGCTTGATGGAGTCACTCGAGAAGTTATCCTCGGAGATGTGGAGGCTATCATTCTTGTCCTTGGTGTACCGGTGCATCATCTTCGCGCGGTGCTACAGAGGCTGGATCCGCCTGACAAACCAGCACATGGCCAGGTCCAATCCGGTCAGACCCGTCTCTACTAACCACTCTATCCGCCTTATAGCGCGGGAAGCGTCGTTGTCGGAGGGAAGGGTGGCCTAGGATCTCCATGTCGGGGCTTCAGCGGCGACCCCATCGACGAAGTCCGGGTACGTCTATTCTCGGCCATCCAGATGGATATCTGGGTCGTAGAAGTACGTCCGCTGCCAGTTCTTGCAAGACTCGTAGCCGACGATGTCGGGGAACCGCCGGCCAGGACGGATCTTAAAACTAATCATTCCGCAATTCCTGAGCTCGTCCTTGCTCGCTCCGGCTTCCCTCTTGACGGTGAAGAAGTAGATAAACATATCTAACCTAGGCCTAATCCCTAGGTAACCCTCACAAAGCGCCGGGTAGTTGCTAAGCGCGAGGATTCTATTGGGGGACAGGTTCTGAGGTTGAACCCGGTAATGCTTGAGGACAGTAAGGAAGAAGTCGGAGATTGAAAGGGAGACACCGCGTACCAGTTGTGCTTTTAGGTACACCTTCTCTCCGGCTTGGGGAGAAGGAGTGACCTCGCCGGCCGGCGCCGCCCTCCAGATGAGCCCCTCCGTCGCGGGGAGGTATCCTTCGGCGAGCAACTCCTTGATATTGCTATCAGCGATATCGGAACCGCGCCATTCTCCCTTGTGGGAGTCGCTTTCCTCCTCCAGCGGCTCCAGCGTCGTTGGAATATTGTCGCCGCCGATGGACTCCACCACCGCGGAACGTGGCAGCACCAGACCCTCTGGAGGCACCTGGACGGAGCTCGCCGGCTTCGCCGCAGCATCGCTCGTCGCGACCATAGAAGAGGTGGAACTGCTGCTGGCCATTGGAGTGAGAGGGGAGGTGACTGGGAGGTTGGGAAAAGCTAGGGTTTTTCGCGTGCACGCGGAGTGCTCGAGGAGGTGCTCGCAGGAGGAAAACGATGATGCAGGGGGAGAATGAGGTGAAAAGATGAAATCTGCCACGGTTATAATTTATAACCCCCAGCGTCAAGATTCGTGCAAAGTGATCGAATGGTCGGCGCGTGGACGACGTGTGCGGGCGCGTGCGCGGAAATTTCGCCACGTTCCCAACCACCGCCGCCAACGGTTCGTATCCTTCGCGCGAGAAAAATGGACATGATTGCGTTCTCTACATGTGTGAGTTACGAGGCGTCGATGACCTATGGTCTACGTTGCTCTAGCTGACATGGGCAGGTGAACCATCCCATCGAAAGATTCCGGCATGGACGGATCCAGTCCGACTAAGTGAAGAGTATGATGGAAGATTCAGCATTTCTCCGACTTACAAGTTGAAGACGGAGAGCATTTGCAGGGTTCTTGGGAGGACTACAAGATATTGCTTGACGATTTGCCGACATTCACATAGACGGAGCATTCAACCTGAAGAGACAAGACGGCGCAAAATCTCAGAGTTTTCCGGGGCTACTGTTGGGGATATGCTATACCGGTAACCTCGTAGCATGTCTCTTATCCGGATAGCCTGGGTGGCCCACAGTTGGTAGCATGGCCTATGGCCTGCTGGGCGGCCTAGTTAGATGGATCCAGAAGGGAGGCCCACGCTGGATAAAGGAAGGCTACGAAGGATTCACCGACATACCCGGAGCCTTGGAGTGTAAGACACGTTTGACTGATTGTATACTGTGTAGCACTCTGTAACCTGCCCGGCTAAGACTTTCCCTGTAACCCTAGGACCCGACGACTATATAAGTCGGGCCTATGAGAGTCTTTAGGGCATCGATCAACTCATATTGCGCACAGCGAACCAATCCATGCAACTCGGCGTATTGCCATTATAGTGATTTATAGAAGGAGTAGGATTTCACCACCGTCGTAAGATCTAAACCTGGGTAAGTTGTGTTACTCGTACCCACCAACCTTCCACCTTATCCCACGTCTCTAAACACGCACTGTGCGGACCCCTCCATAGCGTACTCGTCGGCAATACCATGACACCCGTCTAATTTAATTCCGAGCTAAAATTTCTACCAAACACAATGTTGAAGTAATCATGGTCGTTCATTTGCAATACCAAACTATCAGTGGGCATTCATCAAGTCTCACCGATAGTAATCTGACGGCCATCGTGCGCTGGATTCACCTGTCCGTACACGCACTTAACCAGTCTAAAGTCCAGCCCAAGCTCAGGCGTGTGTGAACCTTCTAGGAGCTTGCTGACTTTTCTAGAGTACTGCAATCGTTGCAGACTTACAACTTGGGTGCTTCACCCAGTTTTTTTAATTCTGATCAGAACTAGGATCCAAGCTTCTAGACCTGCTACGACCAGTGAGTTCTTGCCGAGTGACCAAGAGTGTCACCTAGACGGTTCGTCTTTTCTCACTTTCATCTACAATTGCAATTTATTGTAATTTTTTAAAAGAACCATAAATCCCGTATTTCTTGTAGGGCTGAAACATACAGACTTAGGGCATCACCTATGTATATGGAAGAACTTGTCCATAAGCTGGGACCCACATACCACATCATAACTTATTGATTACATTACAATATATCTAGTTGAACTTGTCTACAAGCTGACCCCACGTGTCAGATAAAGTTGCACACATACAAGAGAGGAAAGAAGCTAAAATAATATACTATTTTGCTTATGGACAACCCACAAGCTTGTAGGTTACCCTTAAGGTTTTGAGCTTATGGATAGCTTATTGATAGCTTCCACTATGTATATGGAACTCCTTGTTGACTACTTTTTGCTTATAGATAGCCGTATTGCCAACATAGTGGATGTCCTTATAGGTGCTAAATACAATAAATACACATAATCAATACTACTCGATTAAAAAAACGATAATCAATACTACCTCTCATCTCACAAAGAACTAGCTTAATTCTTGGTAGGAGTGACATCACCCCATGTTCCACTAAGTGGACATTTTTTACTACGTGAATATTTTTTGTACTATATAAGCAGTTTTTTGACCAGGTGAATAATATTTTGTACTATATGAAAAAAATTGAGTACATGAACAACATTTTTTATCAGTCACAATCAATTTGCAACTAAAAAAAATCTTATTTACGACCCAATTGAAACTTATCAAAACGTATAAACAATTTTTTAACAAAGTGAATAATTTGTTTACCATGTGACAATTTTTGTTAGTTACAATCCATTTGGAACTGTAAAATCAGTTACACACCACTTACAACTTATAAAGGCCTGCAAATCACGAAACAAATCAAAGAGCAGTGAGTTGACCGAGCACTAAGACTCATCTCGGTCAGCGGAGAGCTAGCAAATTCGGTATTGATAATCCAACTACTTCCATATGACATGGTTATATTGAAATACTTTTTGTGTTCAAAATAAGTATCACTGATTTATCTACATTCTACACGCTAAAATGGATCTAGATACATGCATTTCTAGACACTTATTCCTAAATGAAGAGAGTGTGTTTTAATCTTTATATTTTTCTAAAATTTTATACGATCAATATTACCTCGCCTAGGGTATAAAATCAAAATTCAGTTAAAAAGTAGTAGATGTAAAACAAATCCCTAATTATTTTTGTGCTATTGATAAAAATATATACCATATTGAGTTATTCATAAAAAGATCGAGTCACTTTGGAATAAACAATACCACTGCTACGGTACAATTTAACTATTTAACAGTAATCATCTTAGTTTATAATTTTTGGAATAGTGGATGTTTTTTTTAATACACTTTTATTTGTATGCTACAACGTGCAAAACACGTGCTACTTACTAGTTCAGCTAGCGCTAGTGTTTGCAGTTATTGATAAGTGGTCTAATAATCTATTTATCCTTTTAAAAAAAATTATACTATTATTAATGATTATTAATATATCAGAAAAAATCAAGAGGCAAACACAAGAAGCAGAGTGGCCTAACCGGAAGGACACCGAAGGATCTAGAGCCTTACGGAAGCAGCCAAGCCACAGTATATTTACGTTTTTGCCCCCCGGTGCCTTCCCTTCCACTCCGCCGCTTCCCCATCCTTTATATGCGCAACATTCTTCCTCGGTTCCTCCTCCTCTCCTCAGCTAATCCCTGACCCCGGAGTCGTTCTAAACCCTAGCACCTAGATCCCCACGCAGGAGGAGAGGCAAGTCCCGCTTCCGAAATTCCGAAGAGCAAGCATGAGGTGATCCTCCACTACTACTCATACGATCCTTCTTTGCGCGCAGTCTAATTCTCGATTCATGTGCGTGGTTAATTGTTTTGGTGGTGATACTTCGAGATGGTTGCGCTGGGATCGATTACCAAGGAACTGTATTGGTTTGATTATAGGATTCTGCAAGTTCTTTGTTCTAGTTAGTTAGATCCTGGGTTTGGGAATTGGGACTGTGGACATTTCGGGTTGGTAGTTGGCCGTTGGCGTGGACGCGTCTAATTGTCTCTTAATTAGGTAGAAGTATGCTAGTTCTTGCGATTTTTTTGCGATCCTGCGTTTTTCAAGTGCTCACCCTGTTTGGCGATGCAATCTACTTTATGAGCTAGGTGCTTCTCTGGCTCAATTCTTCAAGTTCGAGACAATTATGATACTTCCTCTGTTCACTAATATAAAACGTTATCTTATATTCTTGAACGGAGGGATTACTTCTCTGGATAATCTGTAAACTGTTAAGGTTTAGCATATGATGTATTTCATCATTGGTTGTTGTATTTTGTGAACTGAGGATGTGTTGTGCGCAAAATTGTGAGAAAAAATGGGGATTGTTTTGATTGCAGTCGCCACCCGAGCACTAAGTGGGCGCAGAGGTCCGACAAGGTGTACTTGACGATTGAGCTCCCTGACGCCAAAGATGTGAAGCTCAACCTGAAGCCTGATGGACATTTCAACTTCTCAGCAAAGGGCTCTGATGACATGCAGTATGAGCTTGACCTTGAGCTCTTTGATGCTGTCAATGTTGAGGTTCGTGTAATTGCTGACAAATGCTATCTTCCTGGTGAGCTTTCTTACATGCTAATGTTATTTACTTCTGCAGGAGAGCAAGGCGGCTGTTGCCCCGAGGACTATATGCTACCTTGTCAAGAAAGCTGAGGGCAACTGGTGGCCTAGACTGCTGAAGAAGGAAGGAAAGCCACCTGTGTTCCTGAAGGTTGACTGGGACAAATGGCAAGATGAGGACGATGAAGATGCTGGATGTAAGTCCTATGGTTCAAACATGTGTTAGTTTGGGTACTATACTACTATGGGTAGTTCAGCGTGTACTGACCTCACATTACCTATGTTGCAGTTGGTGGTGACTTTGGTGATATGGACTTCTCGGTATGGGTCTGATTCAATCCTTCTTTGGTGATGAAGTACTATGGCAGGAAGGCTTCTCATCTTTCTTTGTATATGCAGAAGCTGAACATGGGAGGTGGCGATGACGACGATGATGATATTGGGGAGGAGGATGACGATGATGATGTGGTTGATAGTGCTAACAAAGGTAAATTATGATCTGTCTTCTCTGATATTTATTTGGGGTGGGTGTGTGCCCTTTTCATACTTAATAATTCAGGCCTGCTATTTGATTACTGCTTTGCTAATATTATTCAGAATGGACATCATAGTAAGGCCTTCCGGGGAAGGGTTGTGTGCTGAATATTTCTCTTAATTAACCTTTTCAGTTTAGCCTTATAGCTGACCACTCAAATTTTAGAGGTCTAGTATGAAAGTAGCATGTAGAGGTCAGTGACATTCATTTTTGTCTGATGTCCCCATATTGATGTCATGATCTGCTTTTCACACAAATGGATGTCTTCAGTGTTGATTTTTATGAAGCGTTGTACAGTCAAGTCATGGTCCTAGGTATTTAAAGTGTGGAAATCAGACCAGAGCTGTTCAATGTCCGAGTCATGCGTGTTTTGGGGTTTGTGAAGACAGTTTCAAACTGAGACTAGTTGACCATCACTTTCAAAAGGAAAAACAAAAGACTGCTGACCTTCTCCTTTGTGAACTAGTTGCTGGGCATCTATTTTGTGAATTATTGCCAAACATTTGACCTGGTCTATTTTTCTATCCCAACATGGAGCAGTCTTTTACTGTAAATAAAACAAAGACCCGAGTAACTTGTGAGTTTCGAACATACGCCTTGGATATTTAACTCGGATGGTGAATGTTAAATGGGTTCAATATGCTAAACTTATCTTGTTATTGAAAATGCAGAGGATGAAGACGACGAGGCAGAAGGGAGCAAGGGAGAGGAAGCTCCAGCAGCTGCTGTGGGTGACGCAAAGCCATGAAAAAATGCGGAGGCGGTCTCCATCCGTGCCTTCTTGTTTGTAATGATCATCAGATCTTTGGTTAGGCGTTCCGTAGAATTTTTGGGTGTAGACTCTGGAGAATGGATCACTTGCCCCTGGAGTAAGTAGATGTGATGGTAGTTTTTGGTTGAAACTTGTGGGGTAATGTCAGTATGTGACAGTACTATCTTATATTCGCTAGCTATTCTGAATACTGCTATTGTGGTTGCATATGCATCTGGTTTAGAAAACAATCGTGTCATTTCTTTTTAGTATTGTGCGGTACCAGAATCTGGGATTGTACTCTGTTTCTGGCTGCCTACAAACTCGCTAACAGTGTGATGCTTCGTGCTCCCCTGATCAAGATTAATAATTAAGCTACTTTGTGAAGTGTGACCATTTGTAGGAATCTAGCTGACATCTATAACATCAAATCAACATTAGCAGAATTATCATGAAATATGCTTTTGTATTATAAGAATTTGAAGTTTTAGATATTGATATTTCATACATACTTGTTAAATTTTACGTAAGTTCATTTTTTAATAAGACTGATATCCCTTCTACCTGAGGGACCCGGACACGACTTATATTGAGATAGAGATAGTACATCTTGCGCCTACAGGCCCAAGAAACCAGGAAATTAGATCATGTTTACATGTTTCATCAGCGGTACTCCCTCCGTCCTAAAATAGATGTCTTAAATTTATCAAAATTTTGGATGAATCTAGACACTTTTTAGTATATAGATTCATTCAAAATTTAAAAAACCTAAGACATCTATTCTTGGACGGAGGGACTATATTTTATGTCAAGAATAAAATATTGGCATTACATGTGCGAAATTGCGAATAGGAAAATAACAGCTGGCTACAAGACGATTATCCAGAAGTCATACTGTCCTAACTCCTAAGAGTGTAGCCAATCCAAAAAGTGGCTGCCAAAGCTAGGACTTGAACCTATGGGGATTGGGGCATACACACAGCATTTCTCTTGATGAAATTATCCACCTAAGGCCATGTTCGGTTAATCCCCAACCCAAGATGATTATAGTGGATTGGAGTGGAATTGCAGGGATTTTGACTTAGGATTTAATCTTCCTCGTTCCTTTCCAATCCACTTCGATGCCAGCTGAACCGAACATGCCCTAACAAAAAGAGGGAGCTCTATGTTCAGAGAAGCATGCCCTAACAAAAAGAGGGAGCTCTATGTTCAGAGAAGCATGCCCTAACAGCATCTCTCTTGATGAAAGCATCCTTCTCTCTCCAAATTTTCCAGAGAAGCACGAATGCATATAACCATGAACCATGGGCCGGTGAGAACAAGTTTTAGCCCTGAGTAAGCTCAGACAGAGTAAGTGCTATTCAGCCAGTTCACACGCACAAAGTGCCAGCACATATCTGCAAAGTACATTCAAAGAACAAGAGCGTATGAACTTGGACTACCAAAGTATGGCTCGACTTTAGTGCAATATGCTTCAACAAAGTGTAAGCTGCATACGCGCATGAGTATTCTCAGCACAAAACAAAGGTGACAAGATGATAATACAGATATGCTTGGTAGTAACATTTGACATTTCAGTTCCACCTAACCTCTGGCCAACAACTCAAATGAAACCCCCTAGTTCCTCCCAGATCAAAGGACAACAAGAACTCAGCTATGATAAATACACATGTGAAAAGCAAAAGAGAAACTGGCTATGACACTAACGAGATAATCGTCACAATGAGGCATATCCCTCTGTTAAGTTGGCATCTCTATGTATCTGCTCAGCTGTCAGGTATTCTCATATTAAGTACTTCAGGTGGTGGCCGAAGGGTGCAGACCATTTCCCTGGTTTTCCCAAAATAGACCTGCGATCACGGGGATGCATCGTTCGAGGATAAGTGCATTTACTCGTTGAAGCAGATGTCATAAATCTTGCAAGAGTTTGTTGTGAAACTGATACCTGGTCCAGAGAATTTCTCAGCTTGCCCTCCATCTCTTCTATCATTTTCCCCATATTAGCCAGATGACCATCTGCCACAGCAAGAGTCATGCTCATCTGAAAAGAGGAACATATAGGCAGGGTGAGTTTTGTTGTATCTCAACGGAATTCCTAGCCCAACCTATTCTGCAGAGAGAGAGAGACAGACAGACAGAGCGAGAGAGATGTTCATCCCCCTCTGCCTCAGGAGGCCTTGAATGTAAATTGGCTATATGAAACTCCCTTTGTTTCAAAGGTAGGGTGTATTTTGGTTGATTAAGGCAAGGTTTTGACCTGCAATTACTTCATTATGCTATTTACATAACATGGTATTGATATCATTAGATTCGTATTCGAAAGTATTACTCGTGTATCACAGGAACCACATAGCAATGGAACAATCCTTTCCTTAACCAATCAAGGGTCCCACATTTTGATTTATTTTGGTAGAACCAGAAGATGGTGTCTTCTATGGAGACCATAGAGGAGCCGCAGGGACCCATTGGGAGAGGTGCATTTAGGCTCCGAGTCTAGAGATGAGCATCATCTTTATTTCCTTCCAGATGTGGTTTGATTAATTTCCTTAAATATCAATTTGGTGGTTATGATCCCTACACATGAAGGGACAGGGCCAGATCAAGAGAGACTCCAAATACTTATCATATCCCCTCCACTCTCCTCCTTCCTTTAGCTTAGCAGAACCCACTCCAGGACATCGTGGCAGCTAGTTTTGGCCACCCATCAAGCACAGCTAAGCCTCAAATCCCCAAGTCCATATCAGTGGCAACATCAAAACCTACACTTGCGGATAGATGTAGTAGTTTACCGCTAGATTGTAATGTTGACACAAAATTGATCTACAGGAAGCGTACAGTTGATATTGATGATGGAAACTGTTCTGATAAAACACGTCAATAGTTGTGACCAGCGGAGATTCAATTTAAGAATATCTCTCACCTAACTCCTTGATTAACAAGAGTACTCACTTGATCAGAAGGACATTTAACATGAAAAGGGAGGAATGAGAATAACCTGCCGCCGAATTGAACCAGACAAGTTGAAAGTTCCAGATTGCTTGTTGTCTGTTGTCAATGACAGCATGACAGTGCTGTTCAAGCAGTAATGTGCTGATCCTTCCTCTTGAGCACCAACCTATTCACAGTAAAAGAATTTTCATTTTCAAGTAATGAACATAAAACAAAGAGCAACAAGGAGAAGCGGGCCTAATAATTGACTACTCCATGAAAAGTTTTATCTTGAGCCACCTGGATAACATGAATAGCGTCCCATGAACCTATCTGCATATAACCTCTTTTCCCTTGTCCATCTGGAACCACGAAACGAAATACATAAAAATGAAATAGGCTATCTGGTTAATCAAATAAGATGAAATCAAGCAATTATACAGACCTTTCTTTATCAAGAAGCAAGCAATGAAACTCTCATCATCATCCTCCCAAATATACACGGAGGAGATTCCACCTTCATAGTACCTAGTTATTAACAAAAGTTTGTGTTACATGCTTTACGTTAGCCCAATAAACATCAGCACTTCCATACCAAATTTTGCATTCTACTAGAAGTGATAACATTCTATCATGATAAATGTGCTTAGATTACTGTGTAAAAAGGAAATAAATATGATATGGATCTTACTGATCACGATAGACAGAGAAGACCTCATTTGCCTCGACCTCAAGATTCCTCATCTCTTCTGAGGGAACTGTCCCATCTTCTAAAGGAGGCTCGTATATGTTTGACCAAGGTGATCTGCAAGGCAACCTCACAGTAAACAAAAGAGAAGCAAATCAACTTAAGAACAGGAAATACAACTATTATGCATCTGTGGATGGACTAACTTATTGGATTTTGGGTATGCTACGCAAGGCTAGCTGTAAGCTTGATAAATTTACAGGTCATGGCCAACAAAATCTGAATAAAGCTTGATAAATCCCACTGTAAGCAAGGGTATGCCATGCTAGGTAGTGAAATAAAAGGCGGCACTTGTAGTAATGCACACTGTAAAAAAATACCAGCAACCAAATCCTATGTCCCTATAATGCATCCTTGGTCTTTCCTTTAGACACATGGATGTCTTATACAACTCATTGGCGCTAACAGTATTTTCATTCCTTCTCACGCAACCAAATCATCAAAATATTAGCTCTTGATTTGTCATCAACGCAGCATAACGTTCTTCATTCATGGCCATTGGATTCAGCAGCATAGTGCAGCCTTCTTCAGTGTCTCCTACCGTTCCAATCCCCATTAAAGTGCACCATCTTTCCTGATTCCCTCGCATACGTTGTTTTCTCTGTTATCTTTTTTCAAAGACCAATGTTACTATTTTACGAGTCTTCAACATAGCATTGTCTATATATCCCACAGCAAACACATGGCATGTCTCCTACTTTATAGAATAGATTCGCTCCACCGATGCATATGGTCATTCAGAACATAAGTAAAATAGAAACCAGAGGTATTAAGGATTTTCTGACCGATAGGAATCGGCGTCGCGGTTGTACTCGCAAAGAATGTATTCCTTGTTGTTTTCCTTATCCATGCAGACCTGCAATGTTTACACCATTCATACGAAAAAGGAATGAACCAGGAAGAAATGAGAAACAAGAAATGGAATGAAATCAATTGCTTCAATTTTACAACATTTAGAAAACATCTGCCTATAAAACCTTTAACGAGGTTGGCAAGCTCGATTTGGTTCAAGCACCTAAACGTAAAATGTAATAGCCCTTCTATTCGATTAGAATGTAAGCATGGACCTAAAGGATGTGGATTTCTGGCATAGATTCTGCTTACACAGAAAATAATCGAAGGCAGTACGCCCGCTGCAACATTCATGCCCGCGAGTCATTTCAGACAAGCGATTCCAGCCCTAGCCGAATCAACAAGCTAGGAGTGGTGGAGACGCGGAGCAGGAGACGGCGGTTCCGTACCTGGAGCGGGAGGTCGACCTGGGAGAGGAGGTCGAGGGAGTGGTCGGGGAGGAGGGAGAGCAGCGCGTTGAGCGCCGTCTCGGTGCTCCCCGGCGGCATCCGCCGCATCAGATCCATCGCCGCCTCCATGTTATCCTCCTTGGATCTCCCCCGTCTCTCTGATCCTTCCTCTTCGTCTCTTGTTCTTGTCCCAATTCTTTTGTATCCTTTTCTTTCCCCTTTGTCTGTTTGCTCCTTTTCTTTTCGTTTTCCTATTTATTATTCCTGGCTCTGCTTGTGCTGTTCGTTTTATGTGTACACCACTGACTCTTGAGTGTTTGCTGCTGATCCCAAAGCTGCAATTTTCACCACCCACCAGCTATGGTGTTGACGTCCTCTTTTTCGTATCACCAAATCCCTGTGTTAAATAATCAATGGTATTTTGGATTGCTACGGAAGTTCCAAATAAGAGAGAGGAAGATATTGCTAGCGTCAAAAATCCACATTACTAGTTGGAATCCTTGTCTGGTTTTTACTTGCTAGTTGCTATACATTTTTATTCAAAATTTACAAATCAACGCTATTAAGGTGTCAAAATTAAAAACCATCCTCCCTTTGTTCCAAAAAGTATGTCTCTTTAATTAAGGTAGATCGCGTGAGCAATGGTGTTGCTCACGGTTAGCTCAGCTAGGTAAATCCAGCCTGTCGGACGTTTTACTTGATTTAGCCCTGGACTGTGTTTAGGACTTGATCACTCTCGATTGTAAGAATACGTTGTAAAAATTTAGGGGCAACATGTTTCTTACGCACTTTTTTCCCTACCGGGGTACCGGGACTGGAGGGTTTTTAACGAGGGGGTTTGTTGCTCAATTTATGTGATCTTACTTCAAAAAAAAAAAAGTATGTCGTAGATTTTTGTTAAATTTGCATGTATCTACACATAAAACATGTCTAGATATATATCAATCTAGTTAAATCTGCGATATCTTTTTTAGGAGTAGTATGCTATGTCTCATGTTTATGCATAATCCATAACAACGGAACCTCCAATCATAACGGCCCTTCAAACTTCTTTGACACTTTGGACTTTTGAGAGTTCAATTTGAACTGCTAAAATGTTTTATATTTAGAAACAGAGGTAGTACATATTATATTTTGGAGTCACTGCCACAAATGTTAGCACCATGGGGTCAAACATGTTGCTGTTCCGATTGATCACTCAAACCTTACAATTCCACCGATCAATCAAAGTGAACCCATGAGCGAACTACTAGCTTTGATTTCTTTACAACCAAACCTTACATAGTACGTATACATGAGAAAATACTGTCATTTCAATTCAGAATTCCTTACTACCAACCAGTACCAGCAGATCGGACCTAAAAAATATGAGTACCGAGCCAGCCAACCACCACATGACACATTGACGCTGCATAGTGCAAGAGATAAAGGTCTTCCTCCTGGTACAAGCAACGCCATGGGACCAAGTGTTTTGCACTTGAGAAATCCAATGATTCTGCCTTGGAGCAACGCATTTCATAATAGGGATGTTGCTTAGATGCAACTACAAGTAACCAACCAGCTTACTGCTTGCAACATGACATGGAAGTAAGATTTAAGGTAAAATATACAGATTCTATCGAATACATGTTCGAAAAAAGGCATAGCATAGCTTTTTATAGTACAATACACATATGATCCATATTACAAGGCCTGTTTGGAGTAAGTAGAAGAGCTGTGCATAAGCATAACCAAAGCTTCAAAGATCTTGGATGATGAAACTTCTTCCTCGGTTCCCATCACCAGAAAGTATTGCAGCCCGTCCAACGACTGTACGTAGCAAGAACCAAAAGCTTAAAGTTGGGACAAGCAGATTGCAACTAAACAAACGATTTAAGTAAACCATGCGAGCAATCTTTTTAAAGTAAGGGAACACAGTTCTGAAATGGATTGGAACAGAAAAAAAATAACATGATTATTTTGGCAGATTTACCTTGATGCTGGATAAATAGAACATTCAGAAGCACCTATCTTCAATGGCTTGACCCCATGATTTCCAAACTCTTGGTGTAGTTACTACTTGCTGATAGTCAACTCAACTAAGCACTGCTGATTTTGCTTTGACTTTTGCTGTGCGCTCCTCATAAGAAGCTGAGAAATATAGGAATTTATTTTCATATGTAAGCTACAAGGTTGTTCAAAGCATTTATCTAAGGAGATCTATTGATAGTTGATGCAGAAAAGGATAATTCTGTGGAAGCTGTCACAAATAACTGTCAGAAGAGTGTGTTAGAGTCTTGACTTAAGAGACTGCTGTGTAAGATAGAACATTGGCTTCCTCGTAGGAATGCACAAAACATAAGAAACCTTTTGCGAGTTCAGAGAAATATAAAAATGACAACAAACTTACGCTCTGTTTGTCGTGATATGAGAGGAATATGATTTCTCTTCTTCTGATGAGATTCAAATGAGTTAGGCTCTGCATTGACATGTAGCTCCTTTTAGGTCACTAGCATATTACATACAATTTAGAACAGATTTATATGTATGTACCTGGAATAGATAAACAGGACAAAGCCTCATAAAATATGGCAGCTTGGAGCATATACTGATGGTATTCATCCTTGAAGTGTTCGATTAAAGCCTGGCTGGCACCTTAATGAAATCATAGTGCAGACAGAATCAACTATCCATGCACAAACTAAACTATTGCAAAAAATATAATAAAAATCCTAGATTGCTACTCCCTTCTTGCCAAAATGTAGTGCATATAAGATTTTTTTTAAGTCAAACAATGTAAAGTTTGGCCAAGTATGTAGAATAAAATATCAACATCTAGAATATCAAATCAATACCATTAGACTTATCATGATGTATATTTTTATATGATATACATTTGGTATTGCAGATATAGATAATTTTCTCAATAATCTTGGTAAAAATTGATGAAGTTTGACTTTTTAACATAATGCACTATACTACCTCCATTCCGGTTTATAAGGCAAATACGTACTTCGAGAAAATAGTTTGACCATAAATTTGGTCAACAAAATACAAACTATATTTAATAAAAATTATACCATTAGATTCATATTTCAAATACGTTTCCGATGGTATAATTTTTATGACATATGATTCATATATTGTTGACCAAATTTACGGTTAAATTATTTTCTCAAAGTACGTATTAGCCCTATAATCCGGAATGGAGGGAGTATTATGATGGCAAGGAGGGAGTACTTCAGTGTGTACTAAATACAACTGACTTCCAGAAATGACATGTTTCATTTTTCTAAGAACATGATCATAAGTTTTATGAAACAGCTACATTTCATAACTGACATTTCATTTATTTATGAAACAAACATACTTGATTGCTGTTACAGTGCCATTTAATTCTAAAGAAGAATTAGCAATAAAATGAATGCTCTAATTCACTGTAATCTAAAATCTCACTTTTTTCAGAATATAAATAAGTAAACGGAACAGCATCAAGATCATACACTCCGCTGAGCAAGAGAGAGAAAAATGAAATTAACATTTTGCTTTGAGTGCATATCTAAGTACGATGATATTTTGACACTTCAAGGCTGAAAATACTCTCAGTGTTACCAAGAGTCAACATTCTAAGAGACATACCTGATGAACACATAAAGCTGACTTTATCAAATAGGCAAGATCGTAGAATTAATGGAAGCTCTGGTGCCATTGTATACTGAGGTTTTCTTGGAGTCTTCGTAATATCCAGGAGAGAATCAACTACCTGTAGCATAATATACAACCTAGCATAGGTAAATAATCCAAATAAAATAAGCTGTGAGTATACTTCGCTGATTCACTCAATAGTAACATCTGTAAACTTGCATAAATATTTCAAACACTATCTTGGATATGGTCCTCAAACTTGCACCAATTGAGCTGAAGTGATTCAATCATGCAAGTTTAGGGACCTGAGGAAGTAAATACTGGTAGTTCATGGACCTAAGGAAATTTTTGCTCCAATTTTGAGGATATATTGTGTAATTCACTCTTTCCAAAACAGAAGAAAGCTTCAGAGGAAATCATACTCACAAATGGTGATTCAAGGCCTTGACCTATAAGAAATAGAACAGCTACCATGCAGCGAACTTGATGCCATAGAAAGGCACTACCCTTGATGGTCATGGCCCAGAGCTCATCATTGTTTGACCTTGAAGGTTCAAAGTACTTGCATCATTTAGTTCAGGCATTACAGAAACCACATATTATGACTAGAAAGATAGTAGAGTTTGACAAACAAAAATTTAACCTTTGGTCACAAGCAGAAATATCAAAATCTCTAATGTGTCGCTTGTAGTTACTCACGTTAGTGGCATCCATCTTACAGAAATTCCTGAAGTCATGTTCCCCGATGAATTTAGATGCTGCTTTCTGCATTTTCTGTTAACAATTTGAAGTCAATGGACCAGTAAAAATGGGAAATCTAGCAAAGTAGAAATGGAAGAATAACATAATTACCGATGTATCCAAGCCCCCCTTCCAAAACAGGTACTTGTATTCCCTGCCCAAGCAGGAGAATCTGCAAACAGAAATGGGAGAAGGAATAAATTTCTAATTTACATACGAACATAAAGTACAACTAGGACGATAGTCAGATAGCCTGATCAAGAAGCGAGGAAACTACTCCAGCTTAATTTAAAAACTACCAAAGAAGAAATACATAATACTTTTTGTACTAATTTGAAGAGCACCTTTTACACCCCCCACCCCGCCACCCCACCCCACCCAAAAAAAAAAAATGCAGAAGTCAAGCTAACCTTGCAAGGAAGTCTGCTGCAACAGGACACCAACCTATTACACGTATATCTCGTGGAAGGCTTTTGTTCAATACTCTCACATAATCGATCTCTGGAAGAAACAAAAGGCGCAACTTTTAGTCTGACAAAGGACAAATTGCAAGGATGGACAAGATGCAAGTGAGACATCTAACTTTCAATGAGAAAAATGAACCTGGAAAAATAACATTTACATGGGATTAATAGTAGGTCAGGGGATTTTCTTATCATCAGGGTAACAGTTTATATGTTAAACAATATACTCAATCATGTCATTGAATTATCTGCTGCTTTCACAACTGAGAAAACTACCAGGACTAGAACACAGAAGCATACCAGATCCTTCATCTAATGTATTCCCTCCTGCATCTTTCATGTTTGATCGCAAATATAAGGAAATTACCTGCATGTTGCAACAGGAGTTAACATGTTATATTTAGTTCACATACAAAGTTCTATATTCCAGACTGCACTAATTTCTGCAGTACACCAAAGTAAAACTTTCTCTCCATACCAAAGATCATATATAGTCATGGCATGCGTGCATACAACATTTCATTTTCAAAAATTATGTCTTCAGGAATTTACAGATCAGTCAGATCAAAATAGCATGACTGACCAAAAAAAGTGTTCCCATAATATTATACCGAGGTCTATTATATACCTATAAGCGTAGAGTAACCCAGTCTATGCCTGGTTTCTTTGTACACTGGTAGTTGGAGACAGTAACATCCTTGCATATTTTATTTCTGACACGTAACCTGCTCTTTGTTTAAACCATGAACACACTTACTATTTCACACTAATTCAACCTTTTTTTCAGAGTCACTGTAAGACACCCAACGTTTAGTGTAACATGTAGGGTACTCTACTGCCTAGACATAGGCCAGTCCTTCACATATTAAATTTCTACGTTTTCTGTACCAATATTATTTTATAAGAAGCGCGAGGTTGTAATTGCAGCAGGAATTATTGCCATGAAACAAGAATGGTTGTTTTTATCCACATCATTTTTTTTTACAGGATAACTGCTTCTATAATCAAGCACTCCCTCCGTTCCAAATTAATTGACACAGCTTTGTCTAGATACGTCTATCTAGACAAAGCTGCGTCAATTAATTTGGAATGGAGGTCAACTAGCAATAGCGTAGACATGATTACTGTAATAGCCTTGAAAGCTGCCACTTAAACATAAAATACATAGGCAAAGACAATTTTAGAACATATATGACCGAGTAGTACCATAATATAAGCAAACAAGAACTGAATAATCAACAATTCAAAAAAAAGAACTGAATAATCAATATTTTATCGAATTTACCAACACATATGGAGTTACCTGTCCAGTAGCAGAAACTCCTTTGTCAGTTCTTCCACACCTAGAATAGCATGATTCCTTCCTACTGCTAACCAGTAGTCTTGCTTTTTCAAGTGCTTTAAATATCTCAGACTGAGAGAGGACCAAAAGATAGAAGTCCTTAACAAAACCATAGATGCCGTTAGAAAAAGCAAAGGAAAAAAGTTCAAATAGAAAATTACCTCAACTGTTGGCTCGGTTTGGGCTTCCGAAGCAAAGCCATAGAATCTGCAGAACAAGGTAGTTACAAAAAACACAATGAAGGGTTCAAGGGGCTAGTCATAGATAAAAGTTACAGACAGATGGAGCAAAGAACACAGGTAGATGCAAGTGCCACAAGAAGGTCCGACTTGCAAATAATAACACAATACTGTGGAATGATCAATAAACATGGTAGTCCCAGTTCACATGTCATGTGCTTAATTAAATTGTACAAAGTTTACGCAAGGAAAATGAACATGTTAATGTCTTTGCTGCGATGCTTGGCCAGTGACCAAAATAGTTCCACGGATAACAAAGCTCTTGACGTACAGCTATATATTAGTTCACTTGTATTTTGCAATATAGCAGAAGAATTTTAACATAATGTTTTAGCTTCAGAATAAACTATTACATTAAGTACTAGTATTACTATTTAAGTAAACAAAATATTGCACTGAAGAGCGGGTATTGACTTTATGTTCGAAGTACAATCATACCTCTGGCCGAAGTACATGATTTTCAGAGCAATTAGTCGCTTTTGGCAGTGACTTACAGTCCCCACTAGGTGACCTGTGTAGTAATCAAAAAGTTCAGTAAGATTATACTGAATTGTTCTGACCAGGTTAATGTTTTCATATAGTGAAAGTATATTCCATTAATCTCAATAGATATATACCAACTTTGCATGAAATAAAAGGGCCCATAGTTTCTCATAATAAAATAGAGTATCCTGTGACTGATACAACTAAAATAATAAGTTCTACCTGTCCTATTAGCACGGTTTCTTCGGATTTTAGGTACATCAGTGTGTCCTCCCCCATTACCATTGCACTACAGGTCAAATGCATAAGTATGAATCAGATCAGGTAAGAAAAAGAAAGATCCATATATGATGGTTCGTTTCAGAATATGTACCACTACTTCTTTTTCAGTAGACATTGCCATGTGATCAAATGGGAGGCTCACATCATGGACTGAACTTGTACTTTCAGGTGGTTTTCCCTTATGTACTTCTTGATCACAGCCATACAAATTTGCACTAGCAACTGGAGAGGACGGAACAGTATCCTCCTATAAAAGAGGGAAGTTGAGAGAGAAATAACAGGCAATAACTTGGTGCTACATAATAACAGTTAAGGGATGCAGAACATAATTTTCGGAACCATATCGATATGAACATCTCTCAAACTGCAATATATGCAAGTATGTATGCATATTAAGTTAACAGCGGTAAAATTTAAGTTTGTGTATATGATGTACTCGTGTTAACAGCATTTATCCCCATTATACTTATGCAGTATACATGTGAAGAAACTATCGAGAACTGATTTAATTAAACTACTACTTGAAAATGAGCTCATATGGCACAGCAACAAACTTCAAATTGAAAGAATACCATTCGCATAAAATTCAGCATGTCAAATTTACTCTCTAGAAGCTCATAATTACAATAAGCAGTGTGCTCTCTCCTTGATATGTACCCTCCAGTACAACTAGTGACTGAATAGAATAGTCATAACTGGAAATCATGGTTCATTACAATGGCCAAGGTGAAATCTATCGATAACTAATGATCCAAAGCTCTCACAGACTCATATCTGTAGCTCTGTGTAACTGAATGAGACGGCTTTAAGCTTCTTGTCTCACCTTGCAGCCGCAGGTACAGGTCGAAGCAATCTGGGCCAGCCTCTGGTTCTCCCTCTGCAACTCCTGGCCACATTCAGTTCACCAGAGAAAAGATGAACAAATTTGCCCAAAGCCCAAGAATACCAATTAGTCAAAAGCAGAAAAAGTACACACGCAGAGCAAGCTCCTCACCAGTACACGCAGCCGTAGCGCGGCGACCTCCGTCCGCAGCGCCACAGTCTCGCCGTCAGCAGCCGCCGCCGCCATGGCACTATCGGAGCCCTAGCCTCGCCCGGTAAGAGGAGCCCTCGGGTGACGCACGCGCGCAGCCACTGTACCGGTTTGTTCGGAGGATCGGGTGGTTCGGTGGGGATGTTCCAAAGTCCAAACCCAGCCCGTTAAGATCTTTTTGTTTTTGACAGTCGGCCCGTTAAGATCTTTTTTGTTTTCGACAGTCGGCCCGTTAAGAGCTTACCGTGCAGGAGCCAGGCAGGGGCGCTTTGACCGGTCATCATCTGACGGTTAGGCTCAAACTGCACGGATTTAGGCGTCTGTTATCCGGTTTGAGCTGAGGATCTTTAGATGGATGTGAGTGTGACTGAGAGAGGAGTACGATCGGGCCGGAGATAGATCCTGTTGACTAGGACGGTCGTTGCTCAATCCTACTGGCTCGATTTGGGTGCTGAAAATCCATCCACCTCTATAAATAGGCAGGTATCATCATCAGCAGCAGCAGAGTGGCCATCATCTGAGTGCTAGATTGTTGCGTTAGATAAGAGACAAGAGATCGATCATGGCGACGACGTCAAGGACGCTGCTGGTGTGCCTGCTGCTGGTGGTGGTGGTGGCGTCGCTGGGAGGCGTGGAGGCGAGGAAGCAGCAGGGTAAGGGCACCCTGGGGTTCTACGAGCTGCGCAGGGGCGAGTTCTCCATGGTCGTCACCAACTGGGGCGCCACCATCCTCTCCGTCAGGCTCCCAGACAAGACCGGTACCTGCGATGTTTCCTGATCTCTGTTCTTAATTAAAGATATACTCCTAGATGCTGATACATCGATCGTTGCAGGGCACATCGACGACGTTGTTCTTGGGTACAAGGACATCGGATCCTATGTGGTGCGTATATATATTAGTACATCCGCGGGATCTTTTGTTGTTAATTTGTTTCGTAGTACAGTAGAAAACAACTGCAGCGAGGAAGAATCTGATACATAATTCGTTTTCTGTGTGAAGAATGACACGACCTACTTCGGCGCGCTGGTGGGTCGCGTGGCGAACCGGATCGCCGGCGGGCGCTTCACCATCAAGAACCGGTCGTACCACACGTACCAGAACGACGGCAACAACACGCTCCACGGCGGGCACCGCGGCTTCAACCAGGTGTTCTGGTCGGTGAGGGAGCGCGTCACCGGCGAGTTCCCCTACATCACCTTCTGCTACCGCAGCTACGACGGCGAGCAGGGGTTCCCGGGCGCCCTGGACGTGCTGGTCACCTACAAGATCGACGGCGACTACTCCTACAGCGTCACCATGTACGCGCGGCCCGTGGACAAGCCGACGCCCGTGAACCTGGCGCAGCACACGTACTGGAACCTGCGCGGGCACGGTCAGGGCACCATCCTGAACCACTCCGTCCAGATCTTCGCGTCCGCGGTCACCCCCGTCGGCGCCGACCTCATCCCCACGGGCGCCGTGACGCCCGTCGCCGGCACGCCGTTCGACTTCCGCGCACCGGCCGCGCCCGGCGCGCACATCGCGGAGGTGGAAGGAGGGTACGACATCAACTACGTGCTGGACGGCGCGGGGATCGACGGGCAGGGGGTGCGGAAGGTGGCGGTGGTGAGCGAGGCGACGTCGGGGCGGGTGATGGAGCTGTGGGGCGACCAGCCCGGCTTGCAGTTCTACACGGGCAACTTCCTCAAGGGCGACGAGGGGAAGGGCGGCGCGGTGTACGAGAAGCACGGCGGGATGTGCCTGGAGACGCAGGACTACCCCGACGCCGTGCACAACCCGAGGTTCCCCACTGAGATCTACCGCAAAGGCCAGGTGTACAAGCACTACATGCTCTACAAGTTCTCCCTCGCGCCCAACAAGTAGGATCGGGCCGGCCGGCCGGGGCTGGTATGGTGGAGATCGATCGATGTTCCTAGTTACTAGCATATCGCGCCATGAGATTAGTAGTTCGGGTGTGTAGTGTAGGCGTAGCAGCAAACACCATGGATGGATGCATGCATGTACTGCCGTGTGGTGGTTGATCCATGCATTTTAGGATGATGAAGGTCCGTTGAATGGGTCAGATCGAATTTGCCAATTAATTTGGATATACTCTATGAAGATATATATAAAATAAAACTTTGGATCATGTCGCCCAACTGAACATGCATGCATTTTTACATACATTTAATTGTGGTCTTCTTGTCCAAAACCAAATAAAAGAGAATTAATTCGCTCAAAATTCCAAATGTTTGTCTTTGGTGAACAGTACATACTATGAAGAGCACACCGGTGTATTGGATTCATTAATCAAGATTATTCAAGTCGCGGCAGCGCGCATCCTTTCTTGAAAGATCTGCACGACTACGAACCAACGAAACCTGGCTTCGCTCCACTCCGCCCGGTTCATCTGTGGCGCCGGCGGCAGCTGGTGGCGGCAGGTAGGGCAGGTGCCGTGCACCCGCAGCCACTTGTCCAGGCAGCGGCCGTGCAAGCGATGCCCGCACGGCATCCGCTTGTTGTTTTTCTCCGCTACTAGCTGGTCCAGGCAGATCGCGCACTCCGTCTCATCATCGCCGCTGCCTTCGCCGGCCACGACGTTCTCGAGCGCTTCGATCGCCTCGCTCGACGCGGGAGGCGCACCAGTACTGGTGGCTCGTATGGAGGAGCGCAGGGCACGCCCGGCCTCGAGGAGGCCTCGACACACCTCCTCCGGCGTGAGGGGAACCGCCATCGACATACGATTCTCTTTATGTGCGTACTAGGTTATCGCGCGTGCGATCTGATATGATGGATCGATTGATGTTTCGGGTGCGGTCTACTCCATGCTCATATAGGTGCCTGTTCGGCAAGAATCGATCCCTAGTCGGACTCGATGTGTCGCTCACTGCCATACCAGCGATGTTTCGGAATAGGCCGGCGGAGGTGGACGAGCATTGTACAGTGGCGCCGGTAGAAAAACCGGAGTCGTATCTGCCGCACAAGCGCGCACAGGCGCACAGCAGCTTTTGGATTCACGCTATCTGATCAATGTGGTTCCACTAATGTGGAATTTAGTCCTGTTTCAATAAACTGATACTACAAAAATTATTTTATAAATTTATTTTTTTCTCGCCACCAAAAATGATACGAGAATATGTTTCAATAAGTTGATACAAGAACTTGTAACTTGTTTCAATAAATTTCATATGTGATTCTGTTTCAAAAAAAATCAGTAAATTGGTTAAAAAAAAGTGTTTCATTATTACAGTCACGGTTATAGTCATGTTTCATATTTGTTTGTAGTAATTTTAGCCATTTTTCAAAATTATTCAGTCATGTTTCACAATTTTTGAGTCATGGTTCATAAATCTAGGTCTCATTTCTTAATTTCGCAAATTCTCAAAATTTCAATCACGTTTCACAAAATTTCAATTGTATTTCACAATACAAGTCAGTGTTTCATAAATTTCAGTGTGTTTCATAATTTCACATTTTTTAGTCATACGACATGTTTCTGTCGGGTTATAGAAATTCGTACAAGTTTCAATATGGTTTCAAAATTTCGTACCAGTTTCAATATGGTTCCATAAATTTGTAATAGTTAAACACATGTGAAACTTTCATTTTGGTTCCATAAATTTGTATTACTTTCGGTCAAGTTTTGCAATTTTAGTCACGTTTCACACATTCCGAAGCTAGCGGAGAACGACGCGTGTGTGGCGCGGCCGGAGCAGGGCGGACACGCTTCACACATTCTGGAGCTAGTGAAGGACGACGCATGTGCGGCGGGTGGCCGGAGCGGGGTGGAGGACGGCGTGTGGGCGACACAGCCAAAGCGGGGTGGAGGACGGCGTGTGGGCGACACAGCTCAATTCAAACCACCTCGCAACTATTTTATCAATAATTTGAAACCACATTGAACCTTATTGAATCTATCGAAACCAAATTGAATTTATTTGAAACCTTTGTGAATCAATTGAAACAACACAAGCATGTTTGAAACAATTAAAACCACACCAATGCTTCATGACACAATTAAAACCACAAAAAACATCTTTTAAACAATTGAAACCATCACCCAAGATTTTATGAACGATTTGGCAACCCAAGAAACTTGTTTGAAACAATTAAAAGCACAACAAGCATCTTTTAATCAATTGAAACCACCTCGCAACTATTTATCAAGATTTTGAAACCACCTCGCAACTATTTATCAAGATTTTGAAACCAAATTGAACCTTAGTGAAACCAAATTGAACCTTGTTAAAACTTCTGTGACCCAATTTAAATCACACAAGCATGTTTTAAACAATTGAAATCACAAACAAATTAAACTACAAAAAACATTTTTCAAACAATTGAAACCACCACCCAAGATTTATGAACAGTTTGGAAACCCAATAATGAACCTCTTTAAAACATTTGAAACCATGACAAAATGTTTTAATCAATTGAAACCACCTCGCGACTATTTACCAATATTTCGAACCAACATTGAACCTTATTGAAACTATTGAAACCAAATCGAACCTTTTTGAAATCTTTTTGAACCAATTGAAACCACACAAGCCTGTTTGAAATATTTGAAACTTCCACCCAATATTTTATGAACAATTTGGAAACCCAGTGAACCTCTTTGAAACATTTGAAACCACAACAAATATCTTTTAATTAATTAAAACCATCTCGCAACTATTTATCAATAATTTGAAACCACATTAAACCTTGTTGAAACTATTAAAACCAAATTAAACCTTGTTCAAACCTTTGTGAACCAATTGAAACCATACAAGCATGTTTGGAACAATTGAAATCACACATAATTGAAACCATAAAAAACATGTTTGAAACAATTAAAACCACCACTCAAGTTTTTATGAACATTTTTGGCACCCCAATGAACCTCTCTAAAACAATTGAAACCACAACAAATATCTTTTAATCAATTGAAACCACCTCGCAACTATTTATCAATAATTTAAAACCACATTGGACCTTATTGAATCTATCGAAACCAAATTGAACCGTTTTGAAACCTTTATGAATCAACTGAAACCACACTAGCATGTTTGAAACAATTGAAATCACACCAATGCTTCATGACACAATTGAAACCACAAAAAACATCTTTAAATCAATTGAAACCACCACCCAAGATTTTATAAACAATTTGGCAACCCAAGGAACATGTTTGAAAAAATTAAAAGCACAAAAAACATATTTTAATCAATTGAAACCACCTCGCAACTATTTATCAATATTTTGAATCAGCATTGAACCTTATTGAAACTATTAAAACCGAATTGGACCTTGTTAAGACTTTGCCAACCAATTGAAACCACACAATCATGTTTTAAACGATTGTAACCACTGACAATTGAAACCACGCAAGCATGTTTTTAGCCTCTCCCTACATAGCTCAGGTATGAATTCTTAGACAAGGAAGGTAAGTGCCCCGTAATTCTAGATGATAACCTCTCTCATGAAGAAATTAAGAAATTGGTAGGAGTACCTGTCAAACAGTGTGAGGCCTTTAGATATAATCTTAGTGACATTAAAGGGATAGATCCTTCCATAGTTACTAATAAAATACCTATGGCCGATGATGCTAAACCTTTTGTTGATAACCAGAAAAGACTGAATCCTAGAATGAAAGAAGTAGTAAGAAAGGAGGTCATACATATGTTAGACAATAATATCATATATCCAATTTCCGATAGCAAATGGTAAGTCCAACTCATTGTATACCCAAAGAAGGATGCATAACAATAATTAATAATGATAAAGAGTTGATCCCTGCTAGAACAATAGCAGGGTATAAAATGTGTATAGATTTTAGAAAATTAAACAAAGAAACCATAAAAGGTCATAATCAAATACCCCTCATGAATAACATCTTGGAAAGGATGTTTGGCAACTCTCAATTTTGCTTTCTAGATGGTTATTTGGGCTACTCACAAATTATCCAGCCCGAAGACAAGAGAAAACTACTTTTACTTGTACTTATGGAACTTATGCTTACAAACTAATGCCTTTTGGTTTATGTAATGCAACTACTACTTTTCAAGATTGTGTTTTGAAAATATTTGATAGTTTTGTAGAAAGCTCTGTGGAAGTTCTCATGGATAACTTTGTTGTCTACGGAACTGCTTTTGAGCAATGTCTTTACAATCTTAACAGAGTTTTGCCATGATGCAGGCAAACAAAGCTAGTCCTGAATTAAGAGCATTGCAGATTTATGGTAAGAGAAGGTATAGTTTTTGGTCATAAAGTGTCTGAAAAGGAAATTGAGGTTGATAATGCGAGCCTTATTACTTTAGATAGATTACCAATACCTCAAGATGTAAAAGGGGTTAAGCATTTTCTTGGACATGCAGGTTTCTATAAGCGCTTCATTAAGGATTTTGCTAGAATAGCTGCTCCTTTAACCTATCTCCTAGAGAAGGAGATACTTTTCACATTCGATAGGAATTGCATTGATTCCTTTGAATAGTTGAAAAAGACGCTAGTTTCTACACCAATTATTCAACCGCCAAATTGGGTTAAGCCTTTTGAGATTATGTGTGATGCTAGAGACTATGCTATTGGGGCTGTTTTAGGACAAAGGGATGGATTAAATCTAAATGTTATCCAATATTCTAGTCGAACTCTTAATGAATATCAAAGAAATTATGCAAAAACTGAAAACAAATTTTTAGCTGTAGTTTTTTGCTTGTGATAAGTTTAGGCACTACATTATCAATTCAAAGGTAATAGTTTATATCGATCATCAGGCCTTAAAACATCTCCTAGCTAAGAAGGACGTGAAACCCCCTATACTTAAATGGGTCTTGTTACTACAAGAATATGACCTACAAATAGTTGATAGGAGAGGTAAGGATAAACCTGTTGCCGACCATCTATCACGCGTGGAGGGTATTATGGAGGATCCAACTCCTATAAATGAATCTATGCCATGTTAGTATCTTGCTACTCTAGAGTCACATGATCCTTGGTTCGTCGATTATGCTAATTTTAGTAAGTTTCTACCAAAAGGAATGAATTATCATCAAAGGAATAAATTCTTTAATGATCTAAAGCATTACTTCTGGGACGATCCTTACTTATACAAGCACAAAATATATGGAATAATTATAAGATGTGTGCCTGATCACGAGATGAGAGCTATCCTTAAGGCCTGCCATGATAGTCCTTATGGGGGACGTCATGTTGGTGACCATACAGCTGCCAAAGTCCTACAATCAGGATACTAGCCAACTTTAGTTAAGGATGCTCATGATTATGTTAGGAGTTGTGATGTTTGCCAACGTATGAGTAACATTGGGAAAAGGCAAGAAATGTCTGTGAAATATAACCTCGTAATATAACCCTTTGATGTTTGGGGGATGGATTTCATGGGACCTTTCGTCCCTTCTAACGGTTATACTCATATTCTTGTTGTTGTTGATTATGTTACCAAGTGGATGGAAGCTGAAAGGACAATCCCACTTGTGATCTAACCGTGTGCTTGAGTTTCAGGTTAATTGCTTTTGATGGAATTTATGAAGTGTGTGGATGCTCTCTTTGGGTTCTCGTGAAGACGGCGGTCTTTTGTTTTTCTATTTCTCTCATTTTATTGCTTTAGATCATCGTACTATCAAGAGGGGGTCCACTTCGAAAGGATGTGGGGAATCATCTGTTTTTGCACAAACCATATATGCACCTCCATAGACATCCTACTCATATGTGAGAGAGCGTTTTTCTGATCAGTTCGTGCATTTTTTGTCTGATCGGAACTTCCGGCCAGGCGCCGGAAGTTCCGCTCAGGGCTCTCTATGGGTTGGATCTGGGACTAGTTCTGGTACAACTTCTGATGGAAGTTCCGGCCAGCTCTCAGAACTCACTGTTTTGATATGTTCTATTAGGCGGAACTTCCAGTTCCGGTCAGGAATTTCCTTTGCTTCTTCCACTGAGACCCTGAGCGGAACTTCCGCCTAGGCACCGGAACTTCCGGTCAGACAATGTTTGCGACCTAGTTGTTCCGCTCATTGTTCCGCTCCAAGTTCCGCTCAGGTTCAGTACACTTCTGTTTGCAAGTGTTCTATTTGACGGAACTTGGGCTGGAACTTGCATCGGAAGTTTCACCGGAACTTCCGGTTGTTCTGACCGGAACTTCCGGTCAGGCTTTTAGAGCATGCATCGACGGCCTTCTTACCGTTGGTGCTACACTAGGTGGAACTTTCGGCCGCTCGCCGGAACTTTCGGCGAGGTCGCGAACTGCTCAACGGTTCAGTTTGGAGGGGGGCTATTTAAGGCGCCCTCCTTCTTCCTCCTACCTATCTCTTTAATTTTCTCTCTCCTCCATTAATACTAGAGATTAACCTCACTAGATCTCTCTCCCTATCCACTCAAATCACTTGATATTTTGAGAGGTGAGGGAGGTGACCTAGATCTACACTTCCACCAAAGAAGATTTGATTTCCCCCACCTATCCTTTGTGGATCTTGTTACTCTTGGGTTTCTTGGAACCCTAGACGGTGTAGGGCATCATGGGAGCTAAGGGCATGTGTTGTAAAGCTCTGTGGTGTCGTTGAGGGGCTCCAATTGAGTTGTGGAGCTTCCCCCTCAACCTTGTTTTAAAGGTTTCGGTTGACGCCTTCAAGGTCACCGGTTAGTGGATTGTGAGGCCTCCTTTATGGGGGAGCTCACCGGAGAAGAAGGCGAGGCCTTTGTGGCGCTCGGGTGACCTTGTGTGGCCCCGACACCTCTCCAACGTAGACGTAGCTCCCTTGGGAGTGAACTGCGGGAATTACATCTCCGTGTCCCCGCTCCAGTTATCTCGTTCCCTACCTTTACTACTTGCTCTTTCCCACTCTTGTGCTTGTTGTTAGTTCTCTAGCATATAGGTTGTTCACCTAGTTGCATATCTAGAGAACCTACCTTCTTACTAAGCCTAAAATTGAGTAACAAATTAAAAAATGGTAGTCGCCTATTCACCACCCCTATAGTCGATTCAAAGTCGGTACTTTCAGAAGCTATACCCATTTATCATGCAGATGCGACTAGATCTATAAAAATGATTAAGGACATCATTTTTCCCAGGTTTGGAGTATCTCGATTTTTAGTTATTGATGGTGGAACTCATTTCATGAAGAGTACTTTCAGGAATATACTTCAAAAATATGGAGTCGACCATCGTGTAGCCTCACCATATCACCCACAAACCAATGGGCAAGTGGAGTTGTCCAACTGGAAAATTAAAGTCATACTCCGGAAGACAGTGAATAAGTTAAGGAAAGATTGGGCTATGAAGCTCAAAGATGCGTTATGGTCGTATCGTATAGGATTCAAGAATCCAATGGGAATGACACCATATAAGATGGTTTACAATAAAACTTTTCATCTCCCGTTAGAATTAGAACATAAGGCTCGTTGGGCTATTAAAACTATGAATTTTGATTTTAAAACTGCAGGAGAAAAACGCCTCCTAGATATTCATGCTTTGGATGAACTTGGAAATGAGGCTTATGAAAGTGTAAGAATATTCAAGGAAAAGTTAAAAAATGGCATGATAGAAAAATAGAGAAAAAGGAATTTAAATCTGGAGATAAGGTCTTTCTCTATAATTCTAGGCTTAAGATTTTTACAGGAAAGCTCAATTCCAAGTGGGAAGGATCTTATGAAGTGGAGGAGGCATACCCCTCGGGGGCGGTAAAGTTGAAAAACACTAATCCTTCCTCATCCTGAATTGTTAAAGGGCAAATCTTAAAACACTATAGAATTAGGGAAGTCAACACGGTGGAGCTAATTTCCTTAGTTATGGCCGATGAATACATCAAACAAAGTGAAGTAACAAGATCTTAGTCACTTTGTTTTTGAATTTCTCGAAACCTTTCCGGATCATTTGTTGAGTACTTTGCTTTCTCCTTATTTTTCTGATTCTTTTGAGATGTTTTTCGACCCGGTACGGGCGGACGCGCCCATACCAGTGGTCGTTACTGATATGTCCAAAACGTATCTACTTTCCCGAACACTTTTGCTATTGTTTCTCCTCTAATTTGTGTGATTTGGATACAACTAACACAGACTGATGTTGTTTTTAGCAGAATTGCTTTGGTGTCTAGTTTTTGTGCAGAAGATCAACTTTCAGGAAAAATCCCGGAAAATATCGCAAAACTCCTATTTTACGAGAAGACTCACGGAGCCAGAAGACGAGACGGAGAAGGGCCACGAGGGGCCCACACCCCCTGGTGGTGCGGGCCAAGCCAGGCAGTACCAGGGGGTGGTGAGGCCACCTCGGGCACCCCCTCGACCTCTCCTTCCGCCTACATAAGCCCTCTGGCCTAAAACAGAGGGGGTGGGGTTCGACATTTTTCCAGATAGAGTTCCGCTGCGCCGACACCACCAGAAACCGCGATTCGGAACCAGAAACCCTGTTCTGACGCCCTACCGGGATGGGGAATTGGAGGAGATCATCGCCATCATCATCAGCGACGCCTCTCCATCAACCATCCATGTTTCCCCCATCCATGAGTGAGTAATCCTCCGCTATAGGCTATGGGGATGGTAGGGATTGGATGAGATATATCATGTAATCGAATAAGATTGTTAGGGCATGGTGCCTAGTATCTTTGTTAGTGCTTTTTGACATTGTTGCAACTTGTTATGCTTAATGCTTGTCACTAGGGCCCAAGTGCCATGATCTTGGATCTGAACATGTTATTGATTCATGATGATAGTATTGTTTGTGATCTTATTTGCAAGTTGTTTACACATATTATTGTTCGGAACCAAAGGCCCCGAAGTGACAGAAATTGGGATAAACAAAGGGGATGGCTGTGATATGAGGATCACATGTGTTCACGGAGTGTTAATGCTTTGCTCCGGTACTCTATTAAAAGGAGTACCTTAATTACCAGTAGATTCCTTTGAGGCCCCGCTGCAACGGGCTGGCAGGATAAAAGATGTTGTGCAAGTTCTCCTTGCGAGCACGTATGACTATATACAGAACACATGCCTATGATTATTTAGTACTTGGATGCTTTATCTTATTTATCTGCAAATGCCCTAGATCTTGATATTACATGAATAGTCTTGTCCATGCGACGTCCGTCCATCCATCCCTATGCCTACCGCACTCAAATCATGTTCTCTGCTACCATTGTTACTACTACCTTTACTTTACTGCTGCTCTTACTTTGCTATTGCTACTACAAAACCGTTTCTACTGACAAACTGCTCTGACCAAGACTATTTCCAGGTGCAGCTGAATTGACAACTCAGTTGTTAAGGCTTATAAATATTCTTTGGCTCCCCTTGTGTTGAATCAATAAATTGGGTTATACTACCCTCAAAGACCGTACAAATGGGTCCCTCCCATACTGCTATCAGCGATTGACTTTAGACCCCTTTTATTTAGGTTTTCTTTTCCTTTTGATTTCACCTCCGCTTCCTTTCTTCCTTTGCCTTCACCTTTCAGATCTAGTTTTTATTTTTCTTAGCCTTTTGCTATGGCACCTCAGATCTCACTTGACCGTTCAAGAGCTATGCGGCCTTTTCATATCAAGCAGATCTAGACCAAGAAGGACAAGGTACCTGTTGCTCAAGACAAGAGAAGGGAGCTCAAAGGGGATTCTTCGTCTTCTTCAACTAGAGAATCTACTCAAGTGGTTCCACTCCCCAACTAGGAGGACTTGTTCCCACACAAGGAGGAGGCATGAAAAAAACCACTCAATCCTTATAGGTATAACCTTCGCGGATCTTCTTTCAAATCTTCTCCTAAACTCTTTTCTTAGAAAGAGGAAAAACGGGATGAGATTAGAGAAAAGATCGAGAATCTTGAAAAGATTTCCAAAGCCTGTGTTGAAACTATTGAAGGAGTTGACTCCTACTAGTTGATGGGTAAAGACCTTGAAAATAGGGTCAATGACATCGATGGTAGAGTTCAACCCTTGACCAAGATTATTACGGAGATGGCCGATGATAGGAAGAATTTAAGCAAAATAATTAAAAAACAGCATGCTAACATCATAGAATTGTCCACTCGATTTGCGTGTATTGCTCATGCTTGTAGCCTCAAAGAGAAGAGGAAGAAGAAGAAGATGATGATGATTTCTTTACCCCCAAGAAGGAGTAGGTACTTGTAAGGATTATTTGATCTCACCGTCTTGATTCCGAGCTTGGGGGAGATCTATAACACATTGTAATCTATCTTCTAGTTTTAGCATGTTTATTTTACTGCATGCATGTTAGGTTTTTAATTCAAGATTTTGCATTAGCTACATCATCTTCAAGTTCCCCTTATGTTCAAGAGAAGAATTATATCCATTGAGTTTTGAGACTTTATGATATTTGAAGTTATATTTTGATTCATGATTATTATATTAGATGATTGAACTAGGTTGAGTGTTATGATACTTGTACAACTATTATGACTTTAGGGTCTTCCACACCGATAAACGTATTGATTAAATTATTAGAAGTAAAATCTTGGTAGCATATTATAGTCACGGGTTTGGGTTACAAAAACCATAGTAATGAGCTTGATCACAAGGCTGTGCTATATTAAAAAAAGATAAGAAGGAAGAGAAGAAAGAAAAAGAGACAACAGATTTAGCTATTAAGAAAAAAATTCAAGGAAAAAGAAAGAGTACAAGCTTGAAAAGAAAAAAAAGGAGGAGAGACGAAAAGGACAAAAAGAGATGATCATGAATCTTCATTATTAAAATCAAGTGCTTAACAATCTTAACTTTATGATTATATAATATGTTCAGTCACTAGTAGCTTCTTATAATTGCATTGATACAAAAAGTTGTGGAAGCCTCTAAGTCATGTGATGTGTAAAGGTGTGATAAAGCTCCCGATGTAACTCTACATCCGATATTGTATTTCTGTTTCAATTTTTGCCTCATGTATTTTAACAACTCGTGCCTCATAAACATGATGATCTTGTTCATAAGCCACCATCTTGCTCGGGGACGAGCAAGAGTCTAGCTTGGGGGAGTTGATGAGTCCAAAATTGGAGCATTTTTACTTATTGTTTTTGCATAATAAGTAGAGTAGAGTTTTTTGTATTTTACCGCGTTTACGTCCAAATTTTGTCCTTGTTTCAACAGGATCCCAATTTACTAAGAATTTTATCAACATATCAATATAGACTATCATATTATACCATAATATGATATTTTTAAGTGATAAAAGTCATTTTATTAATTTATCTTCACACGTGGAGGAATTGCTTGCGCTAAGGAGGTTCAAACGCGCGTAACGACCACTGGTACAGGCGGATCCCACCTGTACCGTCCACCCGTACAACCATGCGTCATGACCGCCTCGTCAAATACTTCCATCTCGTGAAGACGGATCTGAGACCCAACATTCACAGACACCTCCAGCCACGAAAAACTACATCAGAAAGGGATCTGAAGGAGGAACTTTGAGAGGGGCAAATCCTTGCTACTTTACAGATCATTGGAAGACAACGTATCATCCCCTACATCATCAACCGTGTCGTGGTATTGCCGACGAGTAAGCCATGGAGGGGTCCTCATAGTGCGTGTGTTAGAGACGTGGGGTAAGGCGGACGGTTGACGGGTACGAGGTAACACAGCTTACCCAGGTTCAGATCCCACAACGGTGGTGGAATCCTACTCCTGCTATAAATCACTATAATGACAATACGTCGAGTTACAGAGATAGGTTTGCTGTGCGAGGTGTGTGTAAAACGATGCCCTAAAGGCTCCCATAGGCCCGACTTATATAGTCGCCAGGTCCTAGAGTTACATGGAAAAGTCCTAGCTGGACAGGTTACAGAGTTCTACACCATCTATTACTAGTCTTGTGTATCTTGCACTCCAAGGCTCCGGATACGCTGGTGACTCCACCGTAGTCTTCCTTTATCCGGCATGGGCCTCCCTTTGGATCCACCTAACTGGGCCGCCAGCAGGCCATAGGCCGTGCTACCGACTATGGTCCACCCGGGTTAGTCGGATAAGAGACATGCTATGAGGATACCCATATAGCATATCCCCAACAGTAGCCCCCGGAGAACTCCGAGGTATTGCCTCGTCTTGCCTCTTCTTATGGAATGCTCCGCCTAGATGGATGTCGGCAAATCGTCAAGCAACATCTTGTAGTCCTCCCAAAGAACCCTACAAAGGTTTCTCCGTCTTCTATAAGTAAGTCGGAGAAATGCTGAATCTTCCATCGTACGCCTCCGTTGTCGGATTAAATCTGTCCACGCCGGAACCTTCGATGGGACGGCTCATCTACCATGCCAGTTATGACGACGTAGGCTGTAGGTTAGCGACGCCTCGTAACTCACACATGCAGAGAACGCAATCATATTCGATTTTCCCGCGCGAGCGATACGAACCGTTGGCGGCGGCGGTTGGAGACATGGCGAAATTACCGCGCACGTTCACGAACACGTCGTCTACGCGGCAACCGTCCGATTAGCTGCACGAATCTTGACGCGGAGTAAGATAAATAGTAACCGTGGGACACTTGCCACTTTTTCACCCCATTCTCTCGCGTCATCGTCTTCTTCCTCCAGCCGCACGCCTCCTCGAGCTCTCCGCGGAAAACCTCGAGAAACCCTAGCCTCTCTCTCTGCTCCAGTCGCGTTCTCTCCCTCCTCCATGGCTAGCAACAGCTCATTCCCGTCAATGGCGGCGTCGAGCGAAGCCACGGCGAAGCCGGTGAGCTCCGTCGTCGTGCCCCAGAGGGCCTGGTCATCCCCGCATCGGCGGTGATTGAAACCACCGGCGGCGACCACAATCTGGCGGCGCTGGAGCCCCTGGAAGAGGAGCCAGACTCGCACAAAGGTGACTGGCGCGGCTCGTACATCACCGGCCGCGACATCCAAGAGATGGTTGCTGAGGGTTACCTCCCCGCGATGGAGGGGCTCGCCTGGCGGGCGGCGCCGGCCGGCGAGGTGACCCCTTCTCCCCAAGCCGGAGAGAAAGTGTACCTCAAGGCGCAATTGGTACGCGGCGTTTCTCTGCCCATCTCTCACTTCTTTCTGTCCGTATTGAATCACTTCAAGGTCCAACCCCATAACCTCTCCCCCAATAGTATCTTAGTGCTTAGCAACTTCGCGGCACTTTGTGAGGGTTACCTAGGGATTAGGCTTAGGTTAGACTTGTTTGTGTACTTCTTCACCGTCAAACGTGAAGCTGGACACAGTAGGGAGGAGCTTAGGAACCGCGGCACCATAAGCTTCAAGATCTGTCCTGGACGGCGGTTCCCCGACATCGTCGGCCACGAGTCGTGTAAAAATTGGCAGCGGACGTACTTCTACGGCCCCGACATTCCTTTGGCGGGCCGAGAAGTAACGTACCCGGACTTCGTGGATGGATCCGCCGCTGAAGTCTCCACATGGCGGTCCCATGCCTCCCTTCCCTCCGACCTCGATGCTTCTCGCGCAATAAGGCGGATCGAGTGGTTCGTAGAGACGGGTCTAACCGGCTTGGACCTAGCCATGTGCTGGTTCATCAGGCGGATCCAACCTCTGTAGCACCGCACGAAGTATATGCACGAGTACACCGGCGACCAAAGGGATACCCTCCGGATCTCCGAGGACAACTTCTCGAGCGACTCCGTCAAGTTCCGCCTTAAGGACATCGTAAAGGTGAAGGATAAGAAGCGTGGCTTCACCCTCACCTACGACATGTTCGTAGACGGCAAGTTCCCAAAGGTAGATATTTATTCTCCGTGTATGACATTGCTCCAGTTTTTCCGTCTTGCCAATACCATCTTGTTCTAACACGATGATTTCTCACTTAACAGCTTAGCGATCTAGAGGAGGGCAACCTGGCTGCCCAAATCTACAATCCCAAGATGAAGGAAGTCACGGTCGTGTCCAACGATGATGCCCCATTGGCGTGAAAGCGGAAGAGCTCCACCTCTGACGCTGCCGACAGAGGTAAGAAGAAGAAGAAGACGGAGGGTGGAGCCTCCAAAAAGAGTACTGCCGCCCTGGAGGCGGAAAAGAAGAAAGCCACCAGGATGTTTGCCAAAGAGCCCCCCCTAGTGTAAGCTTCTTATTCTCCGACATTGTCTTATTTTATCTGTCTTATTCCTGTACTTATGCATTTTGCAAGTTTCAGGAAGAAAGCCACAACCAGCCTCAAGAAATCCTCCAAGACTCTTGGGGTTTCTAGAAATATTAAAGATATGCTTCATCGCGACTCCTCCCCCCCATCGCCCCTGCTACTCCTGCCGTCAAGCCCTCCTCTGCTCCGACAAGCTCCCAAGTCTAGGAGGCACCAGGCCCTTCTGCCATGGAAGTGGACTCTGGCGCCTCTACCGAACTAGCTGTTGTCGGTGAGCAGGCGACGCAGGAGATTGCTGCTCTTCAAATGGCTGAAGCTCCGGCTAAGGATGCCATCGGTAGCGGAAAGGCGGTGGTGGGAGCTGGTACTTCTGCCGAAGGCGGCGCCTCTGCTCCCCAGAAACCCTTCGAGTTACCGAAGACTGTTTACCCGGTGCTTATGCCGAGTAACACAACAATGGTTCCTGGAGGAGTGCCGTCATCTCCGTCGTGCGGTCTTGAGGAGCTACTCCGTCAAGCAAACATCTTGCGAGGAAATAGCATTTCCTTTGGCAAGCTGCTGGCCGAGAGCGCTACAAACCTCAAGATCATCGCACTTGTAAGTTTTACTTTACCTTTTGCATTTCGTATGAGTATTCCACTGTAGCCCCCGAGGATGTAGACGGAAAACCATAGGTTTTGCATCTATATGCTCTAAGAGTGACTAAGTTAGAAAAAACTCTCACTGTAGCCCCCAAGCATTTAGATGGAAGAAATTATTCCGACTAGATGCTTTAAGAGTAGCACAAGCAGTGTTCATGATTTTCAATGCCGTAGCCCCCAAGCCTCTAGTTGTAACTAAATTAGCTCCAACTAGATGCTTTAAATAAAAGCTAAGCAGTTTCTGAGTAAAAAACTTTATACTGTAGCCCCCAAGCCTCTAGTTGAGAACTGAATCAGCTCCGACTAGATGCTTAAAGAAAAGCTAAGCATATTGCTAAGTTAAAAACTCTCGCTGTAGCCCCCGAGCATCTAGGTGGAAAATTTCCGACTAGAAGCTCCAAGCAGACTAAACAACGATTTGACTTTGTATTTGTTTCCACAGAACGAGAATGCTCGGAGGGGCATGGCCAACGACAAGTACCAGAAGATGCGCGTAGACCTTGAAGCTGAAAAGGGTAAAACTGCCATCTTGAAGGAACAGATCATCAAAAACAAGAGTCTGTTTTCTTTTTGCGCATTTCCGTCTTACTTTTGTGCCCATAATCTCCGAGTACTCAATGTGTACTTTGTTTTCTCCGACTTGCAGATCATGTCGCCAAGGCCAAGGATATTGTCGAGCAGTCCCAAGCACATCCAGCAGCTGGACAACGAGAACAAGATCCTTAAGAAGGAGAGGGAAGAAATGCTGAAGATGCACGAGGATTCCATGAAAGCCCTGCAGGACTCCGCCTCCGCGGAGATCAATCGCTTGAAGGAGGAGCTTGCGATCCTAAAGGATCAGAAGCAAGCTACCGATGAGCAAAACCTTCGCCATAGCGAGGCGTTTAAGCTCCTCCAACAAGAGAAGGAATCCTTGGCGGACGTCGTCTGGCAGGCTAAGGCCAGCATCTTCAGTAACTGTCCTCCGCCTTGTAGTTCTGTAGTCTGGATACTTAGAATTTATTGAACTCATGCAATGCTTGTCGGAATTTTCAGCGCCTATGGGTTTAACCCGCTCGCCTCCTTCGGACAAGGAATGCATGATTCTTGCCGGCAACTTCATCAACACCGCCATCGCCCAAGCCAAGGAGATTGCCAAGCCCCTCTAGATTTATATCAAGGCCTCGGACTCCGTGGTGAAGTACTCGGAGATTTTGCACCGAGCCACCGAACGTGTCGCGAGCTGGAAAGCCTCATGCGCACGGGCTGGCGCAAGGATGGCGTTGTCTATGGTGAAGGCACACTATGAAAATGCCGACATCGACACGGTGACATCTGGCATCCCCGAAATGGATGATGACGGCAAGGAGATCGATCACGAAGCCATCTTGTCATCACTCGCGGGGTATGATACCAGGGTTGCCGAGTTGGTAGATGTTGACGTATTTGTGCCTAGGAACTTTCTCGACAACGCCAACCCGGATTCCTTCGAGTCTCACCACAGCTTCGACGCTGAGGGTGATTCTCCGACTGGTGATGATGCGGCCTCCAAGTCCCCTGCACCCAAAGAGTGAAAAACACTTTGTAATTTATGCTTCACCTCTGGAGTGTGCGCGGGAAAAAACTTTGTTGATGTAATCTTTAAGGCGGAAAACAATGGTTATCTTATACTGCTACTTAAGAATTAAGTTTCAGCATGTATATTTTTTAAGCAAGTGTTGGCTTGTCCATTACTCTGGTTCTTATGCTTGACTTTTCGTGAGTCAGAAGACTCGTTGTCGGAACCATGCGCTTAGGTGATGATTCCCAATGGCACCGTCAATAACCTGAGCACAAAATCGCCGACAATAAGTGCCGAAAGTCACTACTCCAGAATCCACATAAAAACAACAAAGAATGTGTAGACCAGAAAACTTAAGCTAATGCCCGTAGGAGGAATTTTCACAAGTGCAATCGCAACGCTTGTGCATAAAGGTTTATATGATCCAAAAATGAACACAAAAGGAGGTAAAAGACTCAGTAATATGAGTGAACCAAATAGCTTTATTTCATTGATCATATAAGAGGTACACGATTATATAAAAAGTGCTAAGTGTAGAAAGGACGTAGCTGTGCTATGTTCCATGGCCGATCAAGCTCCGGTAGTCATCATCCAGGTCACGTCGCTTACGCTTATGATCCTTGTTGGGTCTATCCTTGAGTTCACGATTATCGACAAGGTAGTAAGACCCATTGAGCGGTGCCTTGCTTATGATGAACGGTCCTTCCCATGGCGGGGATAGTTTGTGTGACTTCTTCTGCTTAAGTCGGAGCACTAAATCCCCCTCTTTAAATGAGTGATGTCGAACGCGGCGACTATGGTAGCTGCGTAGCTTCTGCTGGTAGATGGAGGATCTTTGGCATGCCAAGACGCGCTCCTCCTCGAGAAGGTCCACATCTAGGCGTCTAGATTCTTCAGCGTCATCTTCGTCGTAGGCGGCAACTCTTGGTGCATCGTGGAGGATGTCGGAAGGTAGGATGGCTTCTGCTCCATATACCATGAAATAGGGGGTGTAGCCGGTGGATCTGTTGGGTGTAGTTCGTAAACTCCACAGCACAGATGGCAATTCTTCCGCCCAGGATCCAGCTGCTCTATGTAGCGGTGCCTCAAGACGTGGCTTGATTCCCTGCAGAATTAATCCATTGGCTCGCTTAACTTGACCATTGGATTGTGGGTGTGCCACAGATGCAAGGTCAAGTCGGATGCCTTTGTCCCAACAATAGGCCTCCACTTCTCCGAGTGACAAGTTGCTTCCGTTGTCGGTGATGATGCTATGTGGGAGATCAAATCTCACCACTAGATCCCGGACAAACCTAAGGGCAGTTGCCCCATCAAGCTTTCTAATGGGTTTAGCTTCTATCCATTTGGTGAATTTGTCAACTGCTACAAGCAGATGCGTAAATCCGCACGGTGCCATTTGTAACGGCCCCACCATGTCTAGCCCCCAGACTGCAAACGGCCAAGTTATTGGTATTGTTCGCAATTCTTTAGCAGGAACATGTGGTTGTCGGGCATAATACTGGCATCCTGTGCACATTTTAACCAGCTTGTCGGCGTCCACCTTCGCGGTCAGCCAGTAGAATCCTTGCCGGAAGGTTTTCGCGACCAACGATCGAGGAGCGGCGTGATGCCCGCAATCTCCGAGATGGATTTCGCGTAGGATTTCCATACCTTCTAGCTGGGAAACACACTTTAGGTATACACCAGTAGTGCTCCTCTTTTAGAGTTGCCCATTGATTATGGTATAACCCTTTGCTCGTCGGACTATTTGCCGTCGTTCGACCTCTTTGTCAGGCAAAGTTCCGTGTTCGAGATATTCCATGAACGGTTTTGTCCAAGCCGGAGGGATCTTTGTCACCATGTTGACGAAAGAGTCAGCTCTATCCGGGTTGTCGATGTCGACGCCCTTCACGGATGGTGTGCGCAGATGCTCTAGGAAAACTCCTGGCGGAATTTACTTGCGCCCTGATCCAAGCTTAGACAGTAGATCAGCCGCCTCATTTTTCTCCCTAGGCACATACTTGACTTCGTAGCCCAAGAAGCTCTTGGCTATCTCGTCCACTTCGTCGCGATATGCCGCCATCATAGGGTTCCGTGCATTCCAGGTGCCAGCCACCTGCTGGGCAACCAAGTCGGAATCTCCAGAGCAAACTATGCGCTTGATGCCAATATCCTTGGCTACACGCAGTCCGTGAATGAGTGCTTCATACTCCGCCATGTTGTTTGTAGCCTCGAAGTGGATCTGCAGAACGTAGTGCAGCTTGTCTCCTTTTGGTGAATGTAGTAGTACACCAGCCCCCGAGCCGTTGAGCAACTTTGATCCGTCAAAGTGCATCACCCAATACTCTGGTTCTGGCAGTGGAGTAGCATCCGACATCTCCGTCCAATCTGCAATAAAATCCGCCAAGGCTTGTGACTTGATAGCGTCGCGTCTCTTGTAGGTGATCTCGAAGGCGGCGAGTTCAATGCCCCACTTCGCGACCCTTCCTGTAGCGTCGCTGTTGTTGATAATGTCGGACAGTGGAGTCTTGCTCACTACTATGATTGGGTGCTCCTGAAAGTAATGCCTCAGCTTCCAAGAAGCAAGGAATACTCCATAAGCTATTTTTTGGTAGTGCGGGTAACGCTGCTTGGACTCCGTCAAGACCTCGCTTACATAGTAAACTGGTCGTTGAACTCCGTGCTCGTAGCCTGGTTCCTTCCGCTCTACCACGACGACGATGCTAATAACCCGGTTGGTTGCTGCCATGTAAATTAACATGGGCTCCCCAGGCTCGGGTGCTGCAAGGATAGGCGCTGAGGAAAGAATCTCCTTGAGCTGCTTCAATGCTGCATCTGCTTCGTCCGTCCATGTGAATTTGTCCGCCTTCTTCAGCAACTTGTACAGCGGCAGAGCCTTCTCTCCAAGTCGGCTGACGAACCGACTAACTGCTGCAACACAACATGTTAGTCGTTGGATGTCCTTTAGGCATGTCGGACGGTTTATATTTAAGATGGCCTTGATTTTCTCCGGGTTGACCTTGATTCCGTGCTGGGAAACGATGAAGCCCAACAGTTTGCCGGCTGGAACCCCGAAGACGCACTTCTTAGGGTTGAGCATCATGTTGTAATTCCGGAGATTATCAAAGGTTTCTTTTAAGTCGGAGATTAAGTCATTTGACTTTTTAGACATCACCGCGATATCTTCCACATAGGCGTGAACGTTCCGACCAATTTGGTCGTGAAGGCAACGTTGCATTGTCCGCTGGTAGGTAGCACCTGCGTTTTTCAGCCCAAAGGGCATTGTGACATAGTAAAACGTGTCGTATGGGGTAGTGAACGAAGTGGAAAATTGGTCCGACTTCCTCATCTTGATCTGCTGGTATCCTGAGTATGCATCGAGAAAACACAAAAGTTCCGAGCCAGCCGTCGAGTCAATGACTTGGTCAATGCGAGGCAAAGCAAACGGATCTTTGGGACATGCTTTGTTCAAGCCGGTGTAATCAACGCACATTCTTAATTCATTGGTTCCCTTTTTGGGGACAAGTACAGGATTGGCCACCCATCGGGTGTGAAGGACTTCTCGGATAAACCCATCCTTAAGTAACCTAGCTATCTCTTTGCCAATGGCGCGTCTCTTCTCATCTTCGAAGCGTCGTAGAGGTTGTTTCACTGGTTTACATTTTGGATCTATGTTTAAGCTGTGCTCGGCAAGTTCCCTAGGTACACCTTTCATGTCGGCAGGTTGCCAGGCAAAGAAGTCCCTATTCTCACGGAGGAACTCGACGAGCGCGCTTTCCTATTTGGGATCCAGGTTCGTCCCAATGGCGACGGTCTTGGAGGCATCGCCTACCACAAGTTCCACCGGCTTGGTCTCGATGGCGGCCTTGAACGCAGGAGCGGAGTCGGAGATCTGCTTCCTCGACGCGGGCATCTCTGAGTCATTGACCTTGCTCTAGATCTCCTTGAATTCTTCTCTGTAGAGGACAACTTCTGCAACGGCTGCTTCATTGATCTCGCAGTCCCTTGCCTTGGTAAAGCTTCCGGATACGGTGATGACACTGTTTGGTCTGGGTATCTTGAGTTTGTTGTAGACGAAGAATGGCTTGGACATGAACGTGTGGAATATGTCGCGGCCGAATATGACGTGGTACACGCTCTTGAAGGGGACCACCTCAAAAGTCATGCGCTCTTGGCGGTAATTATTGACATCGCCAAAGGCTACCTGAAGTGTGATGCACCCAAGGGACCGAGCTTCCCGGCCAGGAACTACGCCATGGAACACGGTGTTGGTCCGCCTTAGGTTTTCCTCCGTCAAGTTCATCTTCTGCAGTGTATCCAGGTACATGATGTCGATGCTGCTTCCACTATCCACCATGCACTTGGTGAACTCCACACCGTCAATCAATGGGTTGATGACCATGACGTACTGGTTCTCCGTGGGCACAAGGTCTGGGTGGTCCGTCCTGTCCCAAGTGATTGGAACCTCCGACCAGCGCAGGTACTGGGGAACTGGGGGGAGAGTGGCCATCAGGATCCTTAGAGAGGTCTTCTGTTGTCGGACGGTTGGGGTGCCAAGGAAAGTGTGGTAGACTAGGGCCTTCTTTGCGAAGGGGTTCTTGCCCTTGTCGTCGCTCTTGGAAGCGTGCTTGGGGTCAACGTCCTCGTCCATGTCACTTGAATCCTTGGACTCCTCCTCCTCCTTCTTCCCCTTGCCCTTGCCTCGCGGTCTGTTCTTCCGACTTCGCTTGTAGCCGGACTCCGGGTCTTCCTTGAGGTCGTTGACGAACTTGCAGTGTCGATTGGTATGGGTGGCCTTGCCGTTGACATCGAGGTGTACGAGGCACGGCATATCGCGGTACTCCTCGTATGTTTGGGGAACGCGGAGCGACGCCGAGTTGGTTTCACTTCCTCGCTGCTGCCCGCGGCCTGCTCCCCTTCCTCGGCCACGTTGTCCGCCTTCTCCTCGTCCTGCAAAAGTCATGGCGACCATGTCGGTAGATTGCTTTTCTTCCGGAGCGGTTTTCCGCTTTGTACTGCTATTCCTCCGAGCTTGGGTTGAAACGGCCGTTGCCGGTAAAGAGCCACGAGCATCGTCGTCGGCAGCTGCGAACTCACTGGCTAACTGAATCATCTGATTCAAGTCAAGATGATGATTGTCCTGCAAGCGCTTCAGCTTATGTCGGAGCAACGTGCCCCTTTCCAAACCATCGATGAAGGCGGCCATGGCGGTCTGGGCGTGCACTCCTGCGCAGGAATTCTTCATATCCAGCCAGCGGGAGAGGTAGGCGCGAGATGTCTCGTCTTTCTCTTGCACGCACCGCTGTAGATCGCCCACAGTGCAGGGACGCTTGTATGTACCCTCAAAGTTCTTGGTGAATGCTTCTTGCATGTCCAGCCAGTTGTACATAGATCTCTCCGGCAAGTCGTCGATCCATTGATGGGCCGTGCCCGCCAACATTAACGGGAGGTACTTGACGGCGACGTTGGGGTTGCCTCCGGCAATCTTCACCGCATTGTCGTAGTCCTGCAACCATGTGGCAGGCTTGGCGGTGCCGTCATAGTGCTTGATGGTCTTGTCAATCCGGAAACCTTTGGGGTAAGTTGCGGACCGTATTGCAGGTCCAAAGCAACGTGGTCCTAGGTATGGTCCTTCTCGGGCCTCGTGGATCTTATCGATCCGTGAACGTGCATCGTACGGCTCCGGGTTCTTCTTCTTGTTGTCAACAGGGGATGGGCTGCGTGAACGACGCGGCCCTCTTCCGCCATGGTGACTGCTTGTCGGCGACGGAGGCGGAGGTGGCGGTGGGTTAGCCTTCTTGCTGTTACCCTCCTGCGATGCCTCGCGCCTGTCATGGTTGCTTGTCGGACGCGGAGGGTCGTGGTGTGACCTGCTCTTGTGTCCTTGGTGGCGCTCTTCATCATGACGGGTCTGTGTCGCGTTTTCGCGGATGACGATGCCGCACTATTTTGGAGGGGGCATATCCGTACGATGGTGAGCCTTGTAATCTTCCTGACGTCGGGGGGATCGGGGAGGTGGCGATGGGCGGCGAGGTTGGGCTCTTTCTCCGTGGTCGGAGGATATGGGGATAGGATCCTTCCTGCTGCGCGCATCCCTCCGTCTTCGTTCTGATGAACCCGTCTGTGATCCGACATCCTGAGGAGATCTGTCCCTTGGCGGTTTGTACTGGCTAGATCGGCAAAGAGCTAGGTCAGACTCAAGCCTCTGAGAGGTGGCCTTTTTCTGCTGCTTTACCGCCTTGGCCACTAGGTCATAGACCTGTTCTACTGCCTCAGGCGATCTATCCTGTTCCGGAAGGGTCTTGGCGACGGCGAGGTTAAGGAGTGGGGTGGGCATCACATGTTTGCCTTCACTGTCAATGTATGGCTTGGCCTGTGCCGTCTTCGAGGGAGCCCATCCTAGGTTGCGCCGTACACCAGGATCGTTGATGACGCGAGCGAGAGCCTTCTTAGCCTTCTGCTGCTATAGCAGAGTCTTGTACTCGGCCTCCATTGCTCTAGCTTTTTCTATGGACTTCTGCGCGTTGACCAGATCTCGATCTAGTTTAGCGCCTTGCTCCGCGATGGCTTGCGCCTCCTCCAGCAGCTGCTGGCGCTTCTCGTCAAGCTGGGTCACGTTCCGGATATGATCAACGGTTAGTGGCTCAACGAGGAGGTTGGTGTACATCACTCTATTAGCTGGAGTAACATGGGTTGCTGCCGACGTGGACGCTGAAGGCGGCAAGTTTGCGGTGTTGTTGTTGCTCGGGCCGGTGTCGAGTTCTTGCGGCTGCTGCACCGGGTTAGGCGGACGAGGCATGAATTTTGCGCGATCATCGTCAGCAGCAATAAGTGGCCCCTTCCCCTTATCCATCGCCGTAGGCGGAGCTTGCCCAAGCTGGTTTTCATCCATCGCTGTCCCAATGGTTACGAACACCCCTCGATACATGACGGTGTTATTAGCTTGTTCGTCGCGCGAGTACTCCTCCTCCATCTCCTGGATAGCGGAGTCTAGCTCTTCTGGACTGAAGTCTATTTCCTCTGAATCTGCACTGAAATCAGCATAAAGCGCGTCAATGACATAGTCGGAGGGTGCCAGGACTTCCTCGATGACGGGCGGTGGAGGTGCAACGGCCTCGACGATGACTGGAGGTGGTGGTGCTGCTAAGACGATGGCGGCCGGAGGCGGTGGTGGTGGTGGCTGAATCGGAGGGGCTCCGTCAATGAGCGCAAGCGCTGTCTGAGCTGCCGCTTCGGCCTCCGCGTAGTTGTTGACGGTGTTCACCATGCCTTCGAAGGTAAGGCATCCTGACGCCTGTTGCCGTCTTAGAGAATGTCGGAGGAGCGTGCCATGGTCCAGTCCTTCCACAAAGTGATAGATAGCATCATCATTGAGGTAGTGGGCCAGATCGGCTCGTATACGGAGCCACGTGGCCAGGTAATTGCAGGGGTTTTCGCCCTCTCTCTGAACGCAGCGCGCCAGATCGAAGATGGTAACCACGCCGACGAACTTGGATCTCTGTTGTCCAGACGCACGGACAAAGCCGACGGATTTGCAGTGATCTTCCACCTTTATATCCTGCACATGGGCGGTTTGGGTGGGTCTTGAATTTTTCCGATCTTTGCCGGCAAACTCCGAGGAGAGATCCGACATTGATCCTTCCATGAACGTATCCTGCCCGTAGGCGGTCCGTGCGGGTCTTGACGCTCCTCCGACTCCCAGGGAACTAGTGCCCGAGTCGGTTTCGCCGATGAAGAGGTGGATGTCTTCGATAGGAACGATTGAACACCGCGTAGGGTTCGTCTTCGCCGGGATCCAGAATTTGTCGGGGGGGGGGGGGGGGGGGACGATCGGAACGTTGCCGGAGAAGAGAACGCGACCGATGGATACGGTTTTGCCGATTCCCGCGAAGATCTTGGTCCTCGCCCGCTGAAGCGCCTCTTGCCCCACGGTGGGCGCCAACTGTCGTGGTATTGCCGACAAGTACGCCATGGAGGGGTCCTCATAGTGCGTGTTTAGAGACGTGGGGTAAGGCGGACGGTTGACGAGTACGAGGTAACACATCTTACCCAGGTTCAGATCCCAAAACGGTGGCGGAATCCTACTCCTGCTACAAATCACTATAATAGCAATACGCCGAGTTACAGAGATAGGTTCGCTCTGCGAGGTGTGTGTAAAACGATGCCCTAAAGGCTCCCATAGGCCCGACTTATATAGTCGCCAGGTCCTAGGGTTACAGGGAAAAGTCCTAGCCGGACAGGTTACAGAGTTCTACACCGTCTATTACTAGTGTTGTGTATCTTGCACTCCAAGGCTCCGGGTACGCTGGTGACTCCACCGTAGCCTTCCTTTATCCGGCATGAGCCTCCCTTCTGGATCCACCTAACTGGGCCGCCCAGCAGGCCACAGGCCGTGCTACCGACTATGAGCCACCCGGGTTAGTCGGATAAGAGACATGCTATGAGAATACCCACATAGCATATCCCCAACAAACCGCTACATCGCCATCACCATCTCTACCCCCATCTTGCATTCATTAGATCTTGTTGTAATTCTAGATTTAATTGTGGTTTGGACTAGATTCATTTCAGTACCTTTATTCATCCATTTGATTATGATAATGTTGTTGGTTGCTTCCATGTGTGAGTAGTTTCCTTCGTTCTTGGGGAGATGCAGAAACCCTAGTATTATTATGAAATGAAATAAATATGATCTATTACTTGTGTCTATGATCCATCGATCTATGATGTGTGTTTGATCTTTCCCTTTAGATGGTATATTTAGTTGGCCACATATCATTTGCCTTTGGGTATAAATACGAGGGTGAAACCCTTTGGACATGTTTGGAAGCGTGCCCAAAGCTATTGTGACTAGAAGCGCGACTAGCAACCTGCACTGTCGAGGGAGAACAAAGAGAGATTCACTAAGCTAATTACGATATCCATGGGAAGACCCTTAATTGCGGTGGTCTGTATGGGTGACTGCTCTCAGACACTGCGGTGGTTATTTAGAGATGACCTTATTCTTGGCTCAACAAAATGTCTTCCTATGAACCTTGCAATGAACATCTTATTATGGAACTCTCTCCACACATGTCATGACATAATAAATAGGTTATCCTAATTATGATTAATTACAACATGCTAGTGGTGTATCCTACATCCCAGAGAATGTCTTAGCCCTATTGAATTTAACCACCATTCCAAACACTCTTGTTATTTTCTTTCTTTTTACTTGTTTTATTTACTTCTGTGCATTCAAACAAAAACTTTTCAAACACCCTTTACTTGAAATCAAAGGCAGCTTACAAGTATCCTTTGGTAGATAGTGACAAGGGGCATAAAGACCCTAACCAACTAGCTCTGTGTGGGTTTGATACTCTTATTTCGAAACTAGATACAATTTATTTGTTCACTTGTAGTCATCAAGAGGAGAGGAATCTTTAGTTGCAGTTGAGCGCAATAGCTCGCGCGACAAAGTTTTCAGAGCGTAATAACGGGATTTTTTGGCACATACGCTAAAGGAGCGCGGGAGGCTATTCATGTGCTAAACGGGCGGTTTTTATAGCGCGTTCTTGGTATAGAGCATGTGTTAGAGATGCTCTTACAGTACTCCATCCGCTGCGGTGTTTAGGTCCCAGTACCAAACATTATTTGTTTCGAATTACCACCGGAATAAGGCCTCCTGCTTCTCTAGTTAAGATCCTCTAACTAATTAATCGCTCCAGACCCTATAATTAATCGCTCCAGATCTATATGCATGCCATTCCTGTGGCATTGGATTAGCTAACAACATTTTAGCTAAAGCTAGAATTAAGGAGGGAGTAGTTAATGCCTAGTGCTAGAATTAAGGAGGGCCAAGCAATTAAGGTGATGTCGTGGAACTGTCAGCGAGAATCTGGGTGAGGTCCAGCTAAAAGTAATAAATCTATGCAAACGGCAGCACCAAACTACGTCTTCTCGAGAAAAAGAGGACACGAATCTCAGAATGACAACGGCTGGCTGATCGAACGCCTGCACATACCAGCACCGGTAGAATCACCGCTCTCTCGGCATCTCTCCCCACGTCACTAGGGTCCTGCCAAGAGCCCACGAGCAATCCATCCCGCTAGGGAGTTTTTTTTAGGGGTAAGGCTGCGAATTTATTAATCAAGCACATAGTTTACATATAGCACCAATAAAATACAATCTAGCGGACTACTAAACCAGGTCTTACACAACTTATTTAAAAATCCTTACTTTGCCAATTTGTGGGAAACTACATTAGCCATGTGATGCACGGCTCATACCTGAACCTGATCGATGTCCCACAAAGCAGCTTTGAGTTCTTCGATCAGTGGTCCAACCACTAACCTGTTTATACTTGTGTCCTTCAATTTCTTGATAGCATTGTACAATCAGACTACAACACGAATTTGCAACAACCAATCTCATTTGCTAGTTCCACTGCCTGCCAACAGGCAAGGATCTCCGTAGCTTCCGCGTCCATAGTAGCTGGGAAGAAATGGGTCGCTCCCACAATGAACACGCCATTGTGGTCACGCACTGCCACTCCACCTCCACCATGCCGATTAGAACTGGAAAAAGATCCATCTGTGTTCAATTTCAGCCATCCCTCCTCCAGTGGAGCCCATTTTCCACACATTTTAACTATCGACTCAGCTGCAAGCTTAGAATGGACTTCATGCCATTCCTCAATGAGCGCCAACATTCTGCTAACAATAGCCTATGTGTTCTCAATAGGCTCAGCATCTCTTGTATTATTCATTGCCAACCAAAGCTGGTAAAGAGCAGTGCACATCAACACCATCTCCTTCGAATTTAGCGTACTGATATGTCGTAAACGTATCTATAATTGTTTATGCTCCATGCTTGCCAACTATCTTATGTTTTGTTTACACTTTGAGGCATTTTTATACATTTTCTGGAACTAACCTATTAACAAGACGCCACGGTGCTAGTTCCTATTTTCTGCTATTTTTGGTTTCAGAAAAGCTAGTAAATAAATATTCTCAGAATTGGACGAAACCAACCCGAAGTTCCTATTTTTTCCGACACAAGACGGAGTCGAAAGTAGAGACGGAGGAGGGCACCGAGGTAGCCAAACCACCCCTAGGCACGCCCCCCTAGACTGCGCCTGGACATGTTGTGGGCCCCTCGAGCATCCACCGACCATGCCCCTTCGCCTATATAACCCCCCGAGGCAGAAACCCTAGCCACCCGATCAGAAATCAACGAAAAATTCCATAGCCGCCGCCACCATCATCCCTAGATCGGGGAGGGATCTGAAGCTCTTCCCGGCACCCTGCCGGAGAGGGGAGATCATCCCGGAGGCCTTCTTCATCACCATGCCAGCCTCCGGAGTGATGCGTGAGTAGTTCATCCTTAGACTATGGGTCCATAGCAGTAGCTAGATGGTTGTTTCTCCTCTTTGTGCTATCATGTTTAGATCTTGTGAGCTGCCTATCATGATCAAGATCATCTATTTGTAGTTCTATATGTTGTGTTTGTTGGGATCCGATGGATATTGAGTACTACGTCAAGATTGATTATTGATTCTATCATGTCTATGTTGTTTGTGATCTTGCATGCTCTCCGTTGCTAGTAGCTACTCTGGCCAAGTACTTGCTTGTAACTCCAAGAGGGAGTATTTATGCTTGATAGTAGGTTCATGCGTCTAGTAATCCGGGGGAGTGACAGAAACCTCTAAGGTTGTAGATGTGTTGTTGCTACTAGGAAGAAAACAACAATCCTTTGTCCAAGGGCAATTGTATTGTTTACTTTACACACTTTTCTTAATGCAATTATCCGTTACTTGCAACTTAATATTGGAAGGGGTTCGGATAATAACCTAAAGGTGGATTATTAGTCATAGATGCAGTTGTATTACGGTCTATGTATTATGTTGTAATGCCCAAACGAATCTCATAGCGATCATCATGACATGTACATGCATTGTTATGCATTCTCAATCTGTCAATTGTCTAACTGTAATTTGTTCACCCAACATGCTATTTATCTTATGGAGAAAACACCTCTAGTGAACTATGGACCCCGGTCCATTCTTTCCTTCTAATACTCAATCTACTGTCTACTGTTTACTTTCTGCAATTACTACAAGCAATTACTTTCTTCCACACTATACGTTTAATCTTTTGTTTTTAGCAAAACAGGTGAGCTTGACAACCTCATTGTAAGTTAGGACAAAGTATTGTGGTTGTGTTGTGCAGGTGACGAGGTTTAATCTCGTCAATGCCCATTGTTATGGACTTGGGTTTTGGAGAAGATGGGGATGCTGGAGATCGTGGCACGGTTAACAGACAAGCAACCAGGGGACACATGATTTACCCAGGTTCAGGCCCCCGGAGGGAAAACCCTACTCCTGCTTGTCTGCTCTTTGATTACGGCGGAACCGAAGGTTACAGGGTGCGCAGATTCGATCTGGCGTGGATGCGTGTGCGAAAGTATGAGTCGAGGTTGGTTTAGTTGTCCTAGGACGTGCCCTCCTGGCCTTTATATAGACTTAGGCAGGTCCCGGGCATAGTCCTAGTCGGTTACAAGTTCTAGGGCGTTTGCCCTTTTGAGTTTCCTATCTAAACTAGTCTTGTTCTCCAAGGATCCGAAGATGTCTTGGGCCTTGGTCACCCGAAAATCTTCATGGGCCAGCGTATGCCTGCAGTGGGCCTTCCTTGAGCTGGACTAGGTATGCTGAAGTTACGTACCCGTAGGGTATAACCATGTTAGTATCCCCCAAGTGATCAGTCGAATCGTAGATTCGGCTGAGGACTCTTCAATCCTTCGGGTGCAACTCTGTCTTTCAAGAGAATGTGTAGGGATTGTTGATACGTGTGCCTGACTCACCCGACGGATCAGGGTCAGTTAACTGTCTTAGGACGAAACAACACGATCTTCTTCAGGTTCGGGTCCCTTAACCCGGGCCTGGAACATATGCTGGCGTAATTCAACTCAGGCCGCGGAGGACTTACAGGAGAGGAATTCCAGTGATTTTAATTGGTGTACCCAACGCGTCCGTCAGGATTTTTCATCGTACCTGTTGGTACGGATTCATACTAGCAGAGCGCAGTCAGGTGCGTTGCCAGGCCATCAGATGATATCTGTAGGTCTTATCTTTGCGTCGCAGACGCAGCCTCCGAACATTTATCACCTTGGAGGTGCTTCGGGTGGCCAAGGAGATTGTTGCTCATTTAGCATTTTATTGGGGCAGAGTTGCCAAAAAGTTTTTGTGTGCTGATCCGAAAGATCGCAGTCGAAGACTTCATAGGGTGCGCGACCAGCGCTCCCTATGGGAGTAGCCCCCAAGTGTCTGTTCGAGTCGTAGACTCGAACGGAGACTTTTAGTTCAAGCATTGTTACAGTCCTTAGGTCCGCAGGACTCGAAAATTTTCGGATGCTTAAATCCATCCTCCCTATGGGAGTAGCCCCCGAGTCCTTAGTGGAGTCGTAGACTCGATGTAGGACTCAGAGAAGCAATTTTGTCCTCAGTTGTCTGTCGGGTGCGCGACCAGCGCTCCTGATAGGAGTAGTCCCCAAGTATTTAGTCGAATCGTAGATTCGAGTGAGTACTTTTAGCTGTGGAGCCGAAGTGGTGCTAGTATAGCTTTTGATGACGTCAGTGCTTACGATTGATGACCCAAGCGTCTGCCGCGCCAGAGATGACTTGACGGGACGAAGCGTGGGTCCCACTTGCTGACTTTGAATTGACCGGTCACGCGGGGCGTGGAGATGATTACGGTGCCTCCTCGATTTCCGCGCGTAGTGGACGGCGTGGTAACGACGGTTTGTTGTGGTGTTGACACGTGTACGGTCAGATCTATCGTTGGCGTTAGGTCTTCTCGATGGACGGCTGGCGTGCGTCGTCTTTGCTGTTATTAATCCTGGGTGAAATCGTGTTTTGTTTTTCACCGCACCAGTTCATCTGTTCACTGGCTCCTTGTTCTTGAGCGATTCTTGCTGCGCGCTTGAGCTTTCCTTCCACACTTCCTTTGTTCTTTGTCGTTGCCAACGCCACCACCGCTGCAGCGTCATGGGGAAGACAAAGAAATCCTCGTCCGCGGTTGGGACCAGCGCCGCCGTAGGCAAGAAGGGCACCGCCGCTGCTCGCGTCACCGATGGTGGCTGGCGTCGATCGGAGATGCGAGAGAGCGATCTCCGCAAACTGCGTGAGCGGAGCCTGATCCCGCAAGATGCGACGGCCGTGCGACTCCCCAGCAATGAGGTAATCCCCCGTCCCCAGCTGGGTATCGGGTTATGGTTCTTGCCTTTGTCTTGCGTGGTTTCTCGTATCCAGTCCATGACTTCCTTCGTGGACTGCTCTTCTTCTATGGGGTTCAGTTGCATCATCTGTCTCCCAACTCCCTTCTCCACATTGCGTGTTTTATCACGCTTTGCGAGTGTTGGCTTGGCGTTGAGCCGCACTTTGGCCTCTTCCGGAAGCTTTATTCCGTGAAGAGGCAATCTGGGTCGGATGGTGTGTATCCCATTGGGGGTTTCATCATCTCTCTCAGTCCCAATGTCCAATTCTTTTCCTTTTCCATGTCTGAATCTGTCCAGTACTGGCGGAGGAAATGGTTTTACATCCGTGACTCCGTACTGCCTGGGCAAGATTTTGGTCTCGTTCCTTTTGACCCCTCCCAGTTGATTGAGAAGAAAAGATCCTGGAAAAACCAAATCTTAGACGGTGAGGTGGCGGAGATTGAGGCCCTGTACCGTCGAGTGGAGGATCTCCAACTGATTCCTGAGAAGGAGGTGAACGGTGTCGACGTCATACGAACGTTTCTTGAGCATCGAGTGCAGCCTCTCCAAGCGAGGGTGCATCCGATGTTTCTTTACTCTGGGCGCCGTGATCCGACGAGGGTTTCGAGTGAGAAAATCTCCGAGGCGGAACTTGACAAGACTCTTTGCGAGCTGTTGAAGTTCAAGGCAGACGAAGAAATTCCGGGGAAGTCGCAGACTCCTCCCTTTTCTTCGACGTTGGCCGTACCGAAGGTGTAGATTTGCGCATGTAGTGCTCCCCTTTTGTTTTGTCAGCTGTGTACTTTTTCCTTTGTTTGCTTAACAAAGTTCCGTCTCCTTTTGTAGAGATTCAAAGTGCCGGGCATGGCACCACCATTGCCCGAAAGGTATCCGAATGCCCCAGATAATGAAGTCGTGGACTCCGTGTCCGAGCTACCATCAGCGCGATCTCCAGTGGAGGATGCCGACGAGTCGAGTGAGGACCATTCGCGCAAGCGATCACGGAGCTCCGGCGAGTCTTCGGATGCCTCGACTCCTCCGACTCCCAGGAATCCTCTGGGCCTTGAGCGTCAGGGTGATGTTCATGAGGGTTCTTCCTCTCCTCTTCCTGCCATTCCTGTGCGAGCTGTTGCTCCGCACCCGCCAGCAAAGCGGAAGAAGGAAGAAAAGAAGGAGGAGAAGAAGGAAGAAAAGAAGGAAGAGAAGAGGGCCCGAAGGGCTTCTCCTATCTTCGACCTGAGCGCGTTGGGCTCGTAAGTTTTCTTGTTGCCTCTGTTTTCCTTTGTTCCCTTGTTGTTTTTGCACCTGTGTTGATTGGTTCGTGTGCAGGCAATCTTCCGACGGCTCTAGTGATGGAGCGCACGAGATGATGGGGGAGTCGAACATTGCGTCGCCTCCTCCTCAGACGGTGGCGACTTCTGGTGACGCTGCGACAGTTCCTCCTGTGAAGGAGAGGCTGGTGGTTGCGCCCCAGAATTTCGGAGGCGGGCCTGCGGGTTCGCCTTCGGAGCACGTAAGTTGTTCTTCTTGAATGTTATGGGGGGAAGCCCCCGAGTGTTTTCGAGTGCTGATGTTGTTTTTGCTTATTTGTGTGGGGCGTAGCCCCCAAGTCATGTTCTTACTTATGTTGCCTTTTCCTGCAGCCTTTTGTCCAAGAGGCCAAGCGGCTGGTGGAGGAGCGCCTGACGCTGGAGGTAAAACTGCGGCAGCTGCAAGGTATTCGTCTGCCTTGTAGTACTTTTCTTGCGTATCCTGGTCCTTTTCTTTGACACTTGCTTTTTGTAAATGCAGAGGAACATAACGACTCTCTCCGCGAGGTTGATGCTCTGAAGAAGAGCCTTGGCCAATCGGAGCAGAAGGCCGAAGCTGTCGTTGGTGTGAAAGAGCGTCTTGAGCTAGAGCTGACGAAGGCAGCCGAAGCAAAAGAGCTTCTGCAGCAGGAGGCCGCGGATCGTGAAGAGCAGCTGGCCACCGTTGCGGCTGCTCGGGAAAAGGGGTGGCGGAGAAGCTCATGGCTGCTGCCAAGGCTATTTCGGGAGCTTTAGCGTTTGTACTTGCTTCTTTTCCTTCGGATCTTCTTCTATGTTGCCTTTCTTCATGTTTTCTTCTTTTTGTCGCAGATGCCGCAGGCATTGAGTTCGACCGTGATGCTCTGGAGCACGGGAGTGCTCTGGATGATGCCACTGTAGCGGTCGAAGACCGCTGCAGCACCGTCGTCAACTCCCTCGCCAAGGCGAAAGAAGTCTCTGGTTGCTTCTACCAGGAGCTCTTCCCGAAGGGTGCGTCCCTTGAAGATGTGGATGCCCTGGCGGAGGCTCTGTCGGGCGAAGCGTCTGCAGCGTACAAGCGCAAGCAGAAGGGCATCGGCGCGTCCGTCGGGCTGGCAATGGCCATGGCGGCTGGGGCGGAGCTGGACCTGCCCCAGATTACCTCTCGGATGCCGACGGCCGCGGATGGATCCGAGGTAGCCTTCGCCGCCTACTCCGCTCGCTGCCGACGATATGGGCCCAAGCTCATTGACTTGTTGTCTGAGTACGCGCTGCGGCAGCAGGGCGAGGCTAAGGCTAGGCAGTCTGGCTCTGAGGCGACTCAGTGTCCTGCGCCTTAGGCATAGTAGGCGTAGAGTAGTTTGTAGTCTGCTTCTATTGTAAATATCTTTTGTGGTACCCTCCTTGTGCCACGTAGTGGCCTTATTTTAATGAATTCCTCCGTGTTGTGCTTTTATCCTTGGCTGAATGTTTGTGTGCCTTTCTGCTGCTATAGGTTCCTTCGGGTGCTGACCCAGTTGACACTTCATCCGAAAGGCCCTTGCGAGCATCATTGGATGATTCCTCGCAGCTCGCTTTTCTTCGGGATCGCGTGCGTAGCTTGGAGAGGGATTTGCTTGGGTTACGCGGTCGTGCTGATGTTTGGAAATCCAAAGCAGACCGTGGTGCAGCCAGAGAGGAGTATTTGATGGCGGAGCTGGGTCGACTGTCCGAGCAGCTGCAATGTAAGTTGGTCCTTCTTTCGGGCTGTAGCCCAGTTCTTCGGGTGAGCCTGCTGGCCTTACTCTTGTTTTGTGCGTTTGTCGCAGGTGCCAATATTGCTCCGAGGGAAGAAAATGAGCGTATTGCTGTTCGAGTCAATTGTTTGACTCAACAGGACATGGAGGCCGGCGGCTTCTTCTGGATGGACCGTGATCGCGCCATGGTTCTGGCAACGGTGCAGGATCGAGTCTACCAGGTTTCGCGGGTGCTCCGCCAGGTGCAGACATCACTGTCTTCGGTACTGCACGTCATGTTTCCGTTGGATGCCGTGCCAACGACTCTTGCGGGTCTTCTGACGAAGTTTCGGAATGCCGGAAATGTCAAGGAGCTGGTGCGGCAGCAGCTCGTCGCAGGGGTGAATGCTGCCTTGTCTCTTGTGAGGGTGCACCGCCCTGACGTAGATTTGGCTGCTGTGGCGACCGGGCCACCTCCTCGACCAGATGGTGGCGAGTGCAACATGCGTCCGCATTACGCGTCTGTAAGGCAGCATGCCGAGCAAATTGTAGACTTGTTTGAGCAGCGTGCGCAGGTTATTCTTCAGAGTAGATAGGAACTGAAAATAAATAGATAGATGTAAAATTTGTATATTGCGGCTGGGCGTATATGTGCCCTTTGTAAAGGTTTGCTTGTTTGTGAGCACGCAGTGCTTTGATTGAGTACGTGCCCTTTTCGTTTGCCTGACGTAGTCAGCTAATCAGGTGTACATGTTTGGTCCTCAGTCGATAAAATCGTGAGGTGGGGGGAGCCCCCGAGTGCGATTGTAGCGTGTAGTAAAGTTGCAGAAAAATAGTCAACCGAAGGTTGGGGGCGAGACACTTAGATTTATTTATATCGTAATGGAGGAGGTACATGGTTCGGCTGAATAGCCTTGGCTGAAAGCCTTATTGAAAAAAAGGGGGGTAGGTTGCTACGGGTAGAATCGTCGTAGGTGCGAGACGTTCCACGGGTTGGAGTATGCGACTCCGGACTCCACGTGCTTGAGGCGATAGGTGCCACCTGGGATGACCTCGGTGATGGCGTAGGGTCCTTCCCATGGTGAATCGAGTTTGTTCGGTCGCTTTTGGTTGAGTCGCAAGACGAGGTCTCCTTCGACGAAGGACCTTGGGCGCAGCCGATGGCTATGGTAGTTGCGGAGACTTTGCTGGTATACCGCTGATCTAGCTGCTGCTATATCCCGCGCTTCGTCGAGTGTGTCGACGACATCTTCGAGCGCGGTCGTGGACTCGGCTTCGCTGTACGCTACGACTCGTGGAGCCTGATGGCGTACTTCGGCTGGTAGCACTGCCTCGGCTCCATGAACCATGAAAAACGGTGTGTAGCCGGTGGAGCTGTTTGGCATAGTACGTAAGATCCACAGGACAGACGGTAGCTCTTCCGTCCAGTTTCCAGCTTTGTGCTCGAGTGAGCTCATGAGGCGCTTCTTGATGCCAGCGCCGATTAGGACATTGGCCTTTTCCACTTGCCCGTTTGTTTGCGGGTGTGCTACTGAGGCATACGTGATATTGATCCCCAGGCCTTCGCAGAAGTCCTGGAATTCTTCGGAGATGAAGTTCGATCCGTTGTCGGTGATGATGCTGTGTGGTACGCCAAATCTGTAGACAATGGATTCGAAGAACTTGACGGCGGTTGTGCCCTTCTGGTTGGTGACTGGCATGGCTTCGATCCATTTGGTGAATTTGTCGACTGCTACCAGGAGGAAAACGTGTCCTCCCTTTGAGGATTTTGGCAGTTTGCCGATCATGTCGAGGCCCCATTGGGCAAAAGGCCAGGCTATGGGTATGGGTCGAAGTTCGGACCCAGGTGCGTGCGGTTTGTCGGCGAACCGCTGGCACCCGAGCATCTACGGACGATCTCCTTCGCATCGTTCATGGCCGTTGGCCAGTAGAATCCTGCTCGCAGAGCTTTGGCGACAAGGGAGCGGCTGCCTGCGTGGTGGCCGCATATGCCTTCATGTATATCTTGGAGTATGGCCTTGCCGTCGTCGATGGTGACGCACCGTTGTAGTACACCCGTAATGTTGCGTTTGTACAGCTCGCCGTCGATGATGGTGAAGGCTTTGGACCGACGAGATATGCGCCGAGCATCTGTCGGGCTGTCAGGCAATTCTCCGTTTGTCAGGAACTGGAGGTATGGACGTGTCCAAGTTTCTTCGACTGCCATGACCTGCATCAGGTTGACCATGGCAACTTCGGTATCCAACTTTTCAGGTCCTTCCTGACCTTCGAGTAGCGTAGCCCCCGAGTGCTCTGCTTCTTCGGGTGATCCTTTAGGGAATTCCGCTTGATGGATGGCACGCGGATCTGTTCGAGGAACACACCTGGTGGTACCTTGGCACAAGTGGAGCCGATGTTGGCGAGTCTATCGGCCTCCTCGTTGCTCTCTCTTCCAACGTGCCGAAGTTCACAGTCGTCAAATTCTCCTTCGAGTGCGTTGTATAGCGCCCGGTACGCGATCATGTTTTCGGCGTGTGCGTCGCACTCATTCATCGTTTGCTGTACGACAAGGTTGGAGTCACCGTAGATGACCAGGCGCGTTGCGCCGCATATTTTTGCCATCTTCATGCCATGGATCAGGGCTTCATATTCGGCTTCGTTGTTGGAGGCTCTGAATTTCATCCGAAGGACGTACTTCATCTTGTCACCTTGCGGGGAGGTCAGTATGACTCCTGCCCCTGCTCCGGCTTCGCGTTTGGAGCCGTCGAAATGCATTGTCTAGGACTGCGGCCTGTCTGGGGTGTCAGGCAGCTGCAGCTCCATCCAGTGCACCAAGAAGTCCGGAAGGACTTGAGATTTGATTGTGTGTCACTTCTCGTAGACGATGTCCAAGGTTGATAGTTCGATGCCCCACAGGGCCACGCGTCCTGTGGCCTCTGGGTTATTCAGGATGCTGTTCAGGGGCGCCTCATTGACGACCATCACCTGGTGCTCCTGGAAGTAGTGGCTCAGTCGTCGAGCCGTCATGAACATGCCGTAGGCTAGCTTCTGGTAGTGCGGGTACCGCTGTTTTGTTGGAGTGAGAACCTCGCTGAGGTAGTAAATTGGGCGTTGTACCCCGTGGGTCTTGCCTTCTTCGGGTCGTTCGACCACGAGTACTGTGCTGACCACCTGGTGTGTGGCTGCTATGTACAGCAACAGGGGCTCGCGCTCTTTTGGCGTGACCAAAACAGGTGAGGTAGAGAGGATCCGCTTGAGGCTTTCGAATGCGTCGTTTGCTTCTGGTGGACCATGTCAGCAGGTTCCACGTTGCTAGCAACACCTTGGGAGCTATTTCCTTTCTCCTACTGGTTCGATAACCTTGGTTTCACAACTGAGGGAAAACTTGTTGTTGTGCTCATCATACCTTGCTCTTGGGGTTTCCCAACATGCTCTATAGTAACCGATCCACATTAAGATTTTCTGGTGCCATTGCCGGGGAGTATAGGGCCTCTTCTGCAAGGGGAGTATCTCACAACCAATCTCTTTACTTTGTTTTTGTTTTGCTTAGTTTATTTTGGCTTGTTTTGTTTGCTTCTTTTTATCAAAAACACAAAAAATTAGTTCCTACCTTAGTTGCTATTTTTGTTGGCTTGCTCTACTCTTGCAAAAATGACTACTCCCGAAAACACTAAGTTGTGTGACTTCACTAGCACAAACAACAATTATTTTATTTGCACACCTATTGCTCCACATGTTCTTGAAGCTACTTTATATGCAATTAAACCTGCTTTGCTGAATCTTGTTATGAAAGAACAATTCTCTGGTGCTAGTACTGATGATGCTGCTTCTCACCTTAATAATTTTTTTGAACTTTGTGAGATGCAAAAATGTAAGGATGTAGATGGAGATACTTATTAAGCTTAAATTGTTTCATTTCTCTCTAAGAGGAAGAGCTAAAGATTGGTTGTTATCTTTGCCTAAAAATTGTATTGATTCTTGGATTAAATGCAAAGATGCTTTCATTGGATATTATCCTCCTGCTAAGATTATATCCATGAGAAGTGACATAATGAAATTTAAACAATTTGATAATGAACATGTTGCTCAAGCTTGGGAAAGAATGAAATCTTTGGTGAAGAATTATCCCACTCATGGACTGACTACTTGGATGATTATCCAAACCTTTTATGCAAGACTGAACTTTTCTTCAAGAAATCAGTTGTATTCGGCTGCTGGAGGTACCTTTATGACCATCACTTTGGGTGCTGCAATAAGGCTCCTTGATAATATGATGATAAATTATTCTGAATGGCACACTAAGAGAGCTCCATAAGGTAAGAAGGTAAATTATGTTGAATGAACCTCCTCCTTGAGTGATAAGATTGATACTAATATGTCTATGCTTGTTAGTGGAAAAGCTCATATTGATCCAAATAATGTTCCTTTAGCCTCTTTGGTTGCTCAAGAAGATCAAGTTGATGTGAACTTCATTATAAGTAAAAAATTTAGCAACAATGCTTATAGGAACAATTTTGGTAATAATAATTATAGGCCATACCCTTCTAATAATGGTAATTCTTATGGAAATTCTTACAACAACAATAGAATGCACCCTCTGAACTTGAAGTCATGCTTAAGGATTTTATCAGTAAACAAACAGCTTTCAATAAAACTATTGAGGAAAAGCTTGGAAAAATTGATGATCTTGCTTCTAAAGTTGATAGCCTTGCCCATGACATTGAACTTATTAAATTAAAGGTAATGCCTCATGATGTTAAAGAAAGCAAGACTTTGAATGCCATTCAAGTCAGAATTGATGAAAATGTTAGGATGTTAGCTGAATTGCATGCTAGGTGGGAAAGAGAAGATGAAATTGCTAGAAATAATAGTATGACTAAAATTTGTACTATTACCACCACTAGTAATGTTGATGCTAGCAAACCACCTAAAGTCCCCATTCCTTTTGCAACATTGCCTAAACCCAATGGAACCTTTTCCAATAAAAATGCTGAAATTTTTCGAAATATGGGAAGCAATAGTTCTACTACTTTGAATGATAATATTGATTTTGATCTTGATGGTTGCAATATTTCTGAAGTAATTATGTTCTTGCAAAATCTTTCTAGAATTCCTAATGCGAGTGCTATGAATATGACATTTACAAAACATATTACAAATGAAAATTAAAGAAGAAAAGTTGAAACATGAAGCTTCTATTCCTAGGAAATTAGAAGATGGTTGGGAGCCCATCATTAATATGAAAGTGAATGATTTTGATTTCAAAGCTTCATGTGATCTTTGTGCCAGTATCTCTACTATTCCTAGAAAAATTTATGAAATGCTTGATTTACCACCATTGGAAGATTGTAATTTGGATGTCCATCTTGATGATAATGCTAAAAAGAAACTTATGGGGAGAATTAATGATGTTATTATTATGGTTAACCATACCTTGGTCCCTGTTGATTTCTATGTTTTGGATGTTGAATGCAATGCTTCTTGTCTTATTATTTTGGGGAGACCTTTTCTTAGAACTGTTGGTGTCATTATTGACATGAAGGAAGACACCATTAAATATCAATTCCCACTCAAAAGGTATAGAACACTTCTGTAGAGGCCTCAACCTGGTAAGGTAGATTCCTCCTGTGTTTTACAATGCTAGTCCCTGGATCATTAGCTAGCATCCACAGTTAAGATGTAATATCAAGATACAAAGGTCATAACATAACTTTATAACCAGGAATAACATAATTTTATTACATCATACATAGCTCATTGGGCTATTACATTACATTGCAGCGGAATAACTATAGTCATGGGGTCCTTCATCTTCAAAGTGCCACAGGCAGATGTTGGTTGTAGACTTTGTAATCCTAAACAATCAAGCTTCTCAAAAATAAATCAAACCTACAACATTACATGTTACAGCCACAAGGGTCAATACATTTGAATTGTATTGGCAAGTTTCACTACTATGTGGAATATAAGTGGATCCTAACACTACATGCATATTTGGATAAGTAGAGTTTTAAGGCTTATTTGCATAAAGCAAAATTTATCCTATCTTTTCAAAATGGTTTTGGTCCTTTGTCAAATCTCTTTTCCAAGTTCCTTGAACTCCTTGGTAGAAACTCAAGTGTTCAAGTCCTTGTCAAAATCCCTTGAGCTACTTGGTAACCCCAAGTACAACAAGTTTTGTCAAATCTCATGAGTTCCTTGGTAACCCCAAGTACATCATGCTCTTGAGCACCTTGGTAACCCCAAGTTCAACAAGCTTTGTCAAATCTCTTTGAATTCCTTGGTACCCCCAAGTGCATCAAGTTTTTATATTAGAAGTTGGAATGTCGAGATCTCCCATGATTCAAACATTAGTTGCTCAGTATTGTCCATAACCGGGGACACGGCTAAGTACTTAGATTTTATTAACTTCTGCATAAGGAGTACACTTTACCCACATGACACAATCCCATCTTGTTGCCACCAGTGGCCTACTGGATTAGTGCTCACCAAGATGGAGTACTGGCAGACTGAGAGTGTGACGAAGTCTTTCCAAAAGGTCCTCCCATACATCATTGCTAGCTTGTCTTCAGCCCCCATGAAGCATTCCAGATCCCCATGTCCGGTAACTAAAGACAATGTATGGGTCTTCCTAATGTAGTTGACTAAGCCAGAGCCATAATAGCATGTGGTTGCACACGAAAGCCACAATTGGAGAAACATGTTCAATCTCTAAGTTTCCTAGGTGGTTTTCATTTGGAGCACAACACAAAGTGATTGCCATAGACATGGTTCCCTTTTGTTGCCACCTTCTACAAAACATAAAGTGTCCACCACCTAGGTGGTTCATTGAGTCCTTGTTTTATTATGCAAAAACACAAGTCGTTTTCTCAACCTTTGTAATATCTCAACATGTATCTCTTTTCAAAACATAGCATGGCTAAACATGTACAACTTAAATATTTTCACTAAGGAGTGTAGAGGGAATCCTATTAGGATTATCATAGCATAAGTATAAAACATTTTCATGCATGTATACAAAATCCACCAAGTATAATGAAAATAGTAGGTCTTTTGTATGATAGTGTAACTTGCCTTTTTGGTAGGGAATGAGGGTTTACTCCTTGATCTTGCTAGTCTCACACTTTGCTAACTCCACTATAATCATTCAAACAAGCATAGTATCAAGTAGCATTCCAAACCAATATTCAAACAATATTTCACACACACAAAGCAATGGATTCTAAGTCATGCATGGGAACATGCTTAAGATGGTTTTATTTACAAGGGAGGTATCCACTAGGCTTTTAACTTTGTAAGGTCCACATTGGTCATTTACCAAGATGGCAAAGTTATTTGCTAAAAGCTTTTAGTTCATAAACCATTTTAAAATCCAAACATTATTTCATGTGGTGAAAATATTTTTATCGAAGCAAAACTTTATGTTTTTCATCAAGTGAGTTGCCATTTTCAAAGCTTGGTGTTTTGGGTCAGTAAGTTTGGTCCAAGACATTTTCACAAAGTTTTCCTTGCAAAAACATTTCCATAGTAAAATCAATAATTTTATTTGGCTAGAAAATGGCTAAGTCAAATAATTCAATCCAATTTTTACCAAAATCATTTTTAACACTATGGGTTGGTTCCTAGGGTCAGTATGGTCACTACAAATCATTTTGCAAAGGTTTTGTCCTTAAATTCAATTTTTAAACAATTTTTATACTCTAAAAAGCTCACAAAAGAATCTGCAAAAACAAGCAAACAAATAGATACTATTTTCCAAACTAAGGCCATGGTTGTTTAGGTCTTGCTCTCCTGAATCCATTGATATAAAATTTGTAATTTTTGGACGTGTGGTTTGGAAGTTACAAAGGTTTGAAGTTTGCAATTAAATCAGATTCAAATCTGTTTTTAGTTTTAAACCTGGCCACGCGTCGTGTTCCTATTGGTCCATACCGTTTCGGTTGGATCGCGTGATATGGACCGCAGGATTTAAGTGGGATTGTGCGGTGCAGATCAAACGTAACAGTTCAGGTTAAGTGATCTATCGTGTGCATAGGATCGTGATCTAACGGCTCACATCGTATCAGCCAGGAACTGGCGGCGCTGCGGTGGCTACCGGTGGCGGAGCGGCCTGGCGGTGACGTTGCCGGCGATGCAGGAAGCGGGAGAGGAAAAAGGGATGCTCACCGAGTTCGTGAAGTGACGCTGATGCTCAACTCGCTTGCGGTTTGTCAGGGGGCGCACTGGTTCAGCCGTGATTCCTCGCCGGAGTTGAGGACGGCGTCGGGCGCGTCAGGTGGTCGTTGTGGACGGCGCTGTGGATCACCTCAAAGCGAAATGACGACACGGTTAGATGCGCAGGAACAAGACAGAGTCGGGTGCGTGAACTAGAAGGCGCGGGGCGGTCAGATACTACCTGTGGGCTTCGCCGGAGATGAAGCAGACGGTGGCGACGGTGGTCGTTGTCGAAGGCGAGGTTACAGGGTACCCGCGGTCGAGTTGGATGCACTAGCAGATGCGCCTGAGAGTGGGGAAGCTGTGAGCTTGGTCGGGGAGGAGAGGGGCGGTGAGGGGCTGCCGGAATTGGCTTGGGAAGTCGTCGGAGCGGCAGCGGTATAGAGAGAATTGGAGGCAGCCTAGGGGCAGAATGGAGGCGACGTCTGGGGGAAATGACAGAGGAGAGGGAGGCTTTTAAGGGAGCGTGGTCGCTGCGAGTTAAGGTGGCCGTGTTAAAGCGAATTGATGCCGCGAAGTTACAGCAGGAAAGGGCGACGAGGAGGGGAAGAACTGGTCACGCGGGTGGTGAAGGAGAACAGTGGAAAGGGGGTCCAGCGGTCAGTGGGAATAGAAGAGAGGAGGAGGTCCACCTGTCATACTCAGTGTGGTTCAGGATCAGGGTGCGAATCGTTTTTCTCGCGGGGTGAGGGACTAGGCTGTTTCCTGGGCTTGTTGGGCTGCCTGGGCTGGGTTGGCCAATCTTCATTTTTTTTTATTCTGTAACTTTTTCCTTTTCTTTTTCTGATTTCTGTTTTGAATTTCCAATCAATTATTCATCAAGTCAAACATTGTTTAAATCAATTCAAATAACATCCAACTTTGTGATATTGCAAATAGTTCTGTTTATTATTATGAACCAAAATCCAAAATAAAATAATAATTTTATTCTTTTTAAGAACCACTCTTTAATTTAAATAAAATGGTTCTTTAGTTATTTAATAAAATAGGGTTTGTTTTAAAAAATCTCCTTTTTAAATCCAAATATTTTCAAAACTAAATCAGTAGGTTTTATTTGGAAATAAGGAATACTTGGAAAGCTTGTTTAAAATAAAGTAACCTTTTATTTATGGTCCATTTACAATTAATTAAATGGTTCTCAGTTATTAAAAAATATAATTTGTTTTATTGAGATAATTATTTTAAACCTAAAATAAAGTCAAAACACATTAGTGGGTTTTATTTGTGAAAACCAAATAATTGGGAAAACTTATTTTAAATAATTTAACAAGTTTTGATGTTTCCATTTAAATTAGTAAAACCTTTTATTTAAATAAGGTTGGATATTAAATCCTTATTAATTTATTTAAATAAACTTTAGTTAATTTAAATAATAAAATGTTTTAATACCAAAGCTTGGCCAAGGTTTTAATTTGGTTTTATAAAACATTCTTCATTTATAAACTTCTATTTCATTAAAAAAAAATCTTTTCACTCAAGATTTTCAAAATAGTATTTCCAAATGTTTTTATTTTTCCTTTTATTACATGTTTATCTTTTAGATCCCTTTGGGTTTTATTTAATTCAAATGGGTTTGAAGTTCCAATTGAATTCAAAAAGTTTCTTCTGGCTAAGAAAATCAAACAAAGTTTTATTTTATTCATTTATTTTCACATTACAAGATTTGGAAAATCTTGGGATGTGACAACTTCCCTATAAAAAGAGAGAAGCTATTTTTTGATTCTCTTATTGGAACAAAATTTGATGTTAATGCTTCTTCATTTGAAAATATTTGATTCTTGCTTTCTGTGCCTAGTTGAAAGGCGTTAAAAAAGCACTCTTGGGAGATAACCCAATTTTTATTTCAGTAAGTTTTCCTTTTGTTGAGTCTTAGAAGTTATTGCCTCTATAATAACCTCTCCTTATCCTTTTTTTGTGGTTTTTGTGCCAAGAATAGCCTCTAATGAGAGGGAAGTAAGATTTGGGAAGTTGCTGTCCCAAAACAGATTTTTGTGCTTCACTCTAAAAAAATCATGAAAAATCCTAGTACGTCGGATTGAGCTGAAATTTTTGTGTGCGTGCCCCTGGTATTTACCCAACTTTCGTTAGTTTTGCACTTTTCGATTAGAGCAACAGAAGATTTTCAAAAAACTCGGTATTTACCTGCTGGTCTGTTTTGACAGATTTCTGCCATTATTTGCATTTTCCTCTTAATCTTTTTTTAGTTCTCTTTGATCACTTTAGCTTTTAAAAAAAGGTTCTTTAGTAGCTTATGTTTTAATGGATGATTTACTTGAGTTGAAACTGAACCCAAAGGCTTATTATCTTGAATACACTAATGTTGCTAATAAAGATTGTGTGAAGTTTTGTATGAAGGAAGTTTTCAAGTGTAGGGAGAGAATGATATGATGAGATGAAGTATGGACAAAAGATCAAGATTGGGGATGCCACCCGTGTTACCCCAAGAAATATTCAAGAGGTACAAGCATCAAATCTTGGGGATGCCCAAGGCATCCCATTCTTCATCAATAAAAATCTCAGGTTTTCTTTCAGAACAATATATCTTTTGCTTCATGCACTATTGTGTAGTTCTTGGATCGTATTTGTTTTTGCTTTTAGTTTTATTTCGTTTTTTTGCTATAATAAGTTGGTCGGACCCCAACACACCTATTTTGGAGAAGTCACACCTAGTTCTTCATTGCCTAGAACACTCTAGTTTTCACTCTTATTGTTCTATGAGTGTTCTCTTTTGCTAGCACTGCATTTAGCTTTAGTTTTCTTATGATTTTTGCTTAGAACTTTTTAGTTCTTCTTTGTAGTTAGGTGAGGCAAGCTCTCTGATCTTTATTAACAATTATCTTTGTGAGTTGTTTCAAATAAGTTGATTGGTGTTGGAAGAGAGTGGAATGCTTCATGCTTATGGTGGTACAAAAAGAAGCTTGTTTTGACTGTGACTTAGATTTTATCATGTCATGTTAGATGTTGCTTTGAGCTTATGCTTAGTGATTATTGCTTTAGCATGACTTGTTTTAGACAATTCGGATTGCTTAATGTGCTATGAAAGAATCAGCGTTGTTTTAGCATACAAAAGCATAAGATTTTGGTATTCTCCTTTGATGCTTTATTTGGGTTGACTTGGCACATGCTTACACCATGTTATTGAAGGGAATATGCCCTGACAGGCAATAATAAAATGTTTATTATGTGTATTCCAAGTATATGATAGATGTTTATTTTGCATGCTATAATTGTATTAATACGGAAACGTTAATACATGTGTGTTTAATAAACAAACAGAAAGTTCCTAGTTATGCCTCTCTCATAAACTAGTTTGTTGATTAACAAGATGATCATAGTTTCCTGATCATAGACATTGGATGTTGTTAATAACGAGATCACAACATTAGTGTAATGGTGTGATGAACATTCATCCGAAGTATAGCATTACGATCAAAGTCTTTGAGTTTATATTGCTATAAACAACTTACGAAGTAGTCCTAATCCTTAGACCATGAGATCATGCCAATCACTAACACCGGAAGAGTTTGTTGTTGACATCAAACGTCACATCGTAACTGGGTGATTATAAAGATGGCTTCAAAGCTACTAAAGTGTTATGTTGAGAATCATGGATCAATAGTGGAATTTGTTCATCCCGATGACAGATAGATATATTCTGGGCCCTCTCGGTGATATCACATTGGTTAGCTTGCAAGCAAGTGATTTGATCACTAGAATGGTATATCACGGGAACAAGAAAAGAGTGCATGTCAGTAACGAGATCAAACTAGGTATGGAGATACCGATGATCGTATCTCGTACATGTAACATATCGTGAAACAAAGGGATAAGATACAAGCATAAAAGCTTCCGACGATCACAGGAAAAGTCATCGTTGAAGGTGTGGGAGTCAGTATGGATCTCCAGGTCCCGCTACTGATTATTGATCGGAGAAGGGCCTCGATCATGTCCGCATTATTCGCGAACCGTAGGGTGACACACTTAAGGGACACTGACATCCAGTTGGAGCAAATGTTTCATGCCGAAAGAATAAACAAGCGCAGGAATTTATTTCACTAGATACCGAAACAGGTTTTTGGGTGAAATTGCATAAAGAGGTTATGCATGTGAAATTGAATTCTAGCAAGGGGTTATTTGTGAATGTTTTTCATTAAAGTAATTGACAAAATTCTGAATAAAATAAAAGAGTTTTATTTAATGAGAGTTTGCATTAAATTTGGTGGAAATTTAATGGGAATTTGAGTGGGTTTTTTGAGTGGAGAAAATTGAAGGGCCATTTTGTGAGTGGAGTGTCCACCCACATGAATGAAGGAGGGGAGGGGGCAGCCCCCATGGCCGGCGGCCACCCCCTTGGGTGCCCCCTCCTCCTATAAAAGGCACCCTCTCCTCTCTCTCACACACACACCTCCTCGTGAAGGATCTCTCTCCCCCTCTAGAATTTATCCCCCATGGTCTCGGACTAGCGAGATACATGTTCCCGGTGGCTATTCGGCAAGAAAGGGTTGTGCTTCCGCTGCATCGCTGGAGCGAGGAAGCGGAGGTTTCTCGGTGTCTTGTACGTGTGTGCGAACACGGATGCGTTGCTGTTTTGCGGCGCTAGGACTTCCTCTCAATCTTGAGATCGGCATGAGATCGTCTGCATCAACCACGAGTTGAACTCGTTAAGCTTTGTCGGTCTTCAAGGGTATGTTCTCTACAGATATACATCCGCCTGTTTTTTGTATCTAGTAGATAGATCTTGGTACATAGTTCCCATTGTAGGAAAATTTTTGTTTTCTATGCTGCGAAACCCTACAGTTATGACTATGAACCAGTCACCTTAGCCTCTATGATCATTTAGTTTTCGACTTGTGATATCACTTTATGCTTTAATTAATAATGTTTTGTCGCTCTGCATGATTATGGCCATTATTGCACTCTTAGTTGTCGCTCCCAATCTTTTGCTAGCCTCCACCTATACTGAGTATGAGCTCTACTCGTGCATCCAACTCCCAAGAAACCAAGTTATTCCAAAGAGTCCACTATAAATTCCTATGCATGGTGTGTTACACCATTCCAAGTATATTCATGTGTTTATATATCTTCCAAATTAAATTTTTGTTATGTGAAAATTAGTAATTAAAGCTCTCACGAACTTGATGTCACACTTTATTTTTTTGCACTTAATAAACTTGAACCATTGTGCCCATCTATGTTGCTTATATGCTTGCAAATTATAAGTTGGGAGTTAGCAGAACCATGTTGTCATGGGGAATGCTTTTGACATTGCACTTATTCTATTTAGTTGATATCTTGTTTTTTGTTTATGGATCCTGGCGGTGTGTGTCGTGGTATTGCCGACGAGTACGCCATGGAGGGGTCCTCACAATGCGTGTTTAGAGACGTGGGGTAAGGTGAACGGTTGACGGGTACGAGGTAACACATCTTACCCTGGTTCAGATCCCATGACGGTGGCGGAATCCTACTCCTGCTATAAATCACTATAAGGGCAATACGCCGAGTTACAGAGATAGGTTCGCTGTGCGAGGTGACTAGAGAGTCTAAGTTATTGTGCCCTAAAGGCTCCCATAGGCCCGACTTATATAGTCGCCAGGTCCTAGGGTTATAGGGAAAAGTCCTAGCCGGACAGGTTACAAAGTCCTACACCGTCTATCACTAGTCTTGTGTATCTTGTACTCCAAGGCTCCGGGTACGCTGGTTACTCCACTGTAGCCTTCCTTTATCCGGCATGGGCCTCCCTTCTAGATCCACCTAACTGGGCCGCCCAGCAGGCCACAGGCCATGCTACCGACTATGGGCCACCCGGGTTAGTCGGATAAGAGACGTGTTATAAGGATACCCATATAGAATATCCGCAACAGTAGCCCCCGGAGAACTCCGAGATCTTGCGCCGTCTTGCCTCTTCCCGTGGAATGCTCCGTCTAGATAGATATCGGCAAATCATCAAGCAATATCTTGTAGTCCTCCCAAAGAACCCTGCAAAGGTTTCTCCGTCTTCTATGAGTAATTCGGAGAAATGCTGAATCTTCCATTGTACCCTTCCGTAGTAGGATTGAATCCTTCCATGCCGGAATCTTTGATGGGAAGGCTCATATACCATGTCAGTTATGACGACGTAGGCTGTAGGTCAGCGATGCCTCGTAACTCACACATGCAGAGAACGCATTCATATCCGATTTTCCCGCGCGAGCTATACGAACCGTTGGCGGCGGCGGTTGGAGACGTGGCGAAATTACCGCGCATGTTCACGAACACGTCGTCTACACGGCAACCGTCCGATAAGCTGCACGAATCTTGACGCGGAGCAAGATAAATAGTAACCGTGGGACACTTGCCACTTTTTCATCCCATTCTCTCGCGTCATCATCTTCTTCCTCCAGCCGCACGCCTCCTCGAGCTCTCCGCGGAAAACCTCGAAGAAACCCTAGCCTATCTCTGCACCAGTCTCATCCTCCCAGTCCTCCATGGCTAGCAGCAACTCCTCCCCGTCGATGGCGGCACCGAGCCAAGCCACGACAAAGCCGGCGAGCTCCGTCGTCGTGCCCCTAGAGGGCCTGGTCATCCATGCGTTGGAGGTGATTGAAACCACCGGCGGCGACCACAATCTGGCGGCGCTAGAGCCTCTGGAAGAAGAGCCAGACTCGCACAAGGGCGACTGGTGCGGCTCGGACATCACCGACCGCGACATCCAAGAGATGGTCGCCGAAGGCTACCTCCCCGCGACGGAGGGGCTCACCTGGCGGGCGGCGCTGGCTAGCGAGGTGACACCTTCTCCCCAAGCCGGAGAAAAGGTGTACCTCAAGGCCCAGCTGGTACGTGGCGTTTCTCTGCCCATCTCCCACTTCTTTCTGTCCGTCTTGAAGCACTTCAAAGTCCAACCCCATAACCTCTCCCCCAATAGTATCTTAGTGCTTAGCAACTTCGCGGCTGTCATGGTGGTGGCACGGCAGATGCCATGGGTAGGCTAAAGTATGGGGCCAATGGATGCTAGAGGGATCTGGGGAGGGAAGATGCAGATGATTCTACACATGAAAGACAAAGGCAAAGATCTTTATTTCTCCTTCCTTGGGCTACAAGTGCTCCTTGAGCTGTGTTCAAGGAGAAAAAGAAGAACTTTACCAGCCTAACGGTACTAAATGAGCCGATCCCCCCCCTCAGGGTCCAAGCCTCCCCTTATAAAGGAGAGCCTTGGGTTCCTTTAGGGCTGATGTGGCAAGCATATTCGAGGAATATGCTTGTCCCAATATAGTAGTTCGGCGCCCCCCTTTCCATGTCGCTCCCCTAATGACTGCAAGGTTCCAGAGGGCCCCTCCTGCGCGCCTCGAGCTTCAGGACTGTCACCTCCAGGACCTCCTTCTGTCTCTCTGTCGCTCTGCGCCTTTGTCCCTAGTGCTTGGCTCCGCTCAGATTCTCCCTAGCCTGCCGCTAGAGTTTGACTTTAGGCTTCTCCTTCTCCTGCAAGATTCGTATCATTCGGCCCTGCCTCGCGTAACTCGACTTGTCCTTCACCTGTATCAAGATTACTCGGGCTAACCCGGCCGACTCACGCAGTATCTCGGCCAGGTAATGCCTTGCCATTACTATAAGGGTCCTGCCCTTTCCTATCTCGGCCGACCTCTGCAGGATTCGGCCGACTTAGACCGTAACTCTGAAACTAGACGGGGAACATCCTTTCGTCTTTTCCCGTCTTTACCCTATCCGGGGTTACCTCCCCAACATTAGTCCCCGAAGCTGGTATGGCCCCGCCGATAACCTCGGCCGGGCCATATCAGTTTCATGACACTCGTTCTGTATTGTTTCCGAGTTATCTCTTTCTCGCTCGAGGTATCTTCGTATCTTCTCGCGTACGCCTCGTCCTACGTGTTGTACCCATCATTGTTTCTCTAGTTTTTTGTTCCTCTACAGTATTTACTGACAGGCTACAGTTACTACTACGCCTGTCGCGCCGGCGCTGCGACGCCTCGTGTGCCGTTTCCGTTGGGGATCGTGACCTTCTTTGCCACCGTGTGGTCCTTGGTGCGGTTCCGCTCAACGACGCCTGGTCGTGCGGCGCACACGATCTACACGGTCAACCGCCACACCCACGATCCCACTACCTTGCAGGCGGCTCGGTTATAAAGAGGGGCGCGGCGCTAGGGGATTCACTTTCCCCTTTTTGCTCGACCGCGCCCTTCTTCTTCCTCTCGCTTCTGCGCCTGTTCGCGGCTCCGCCGCCGTGCGTTCATCTGAATCTTCGACGGCGAGGACTCCGCCGTGCTGCTCCGTCTGCCTCGTCCTTGTTCGCTTTCTCCGGCGTCGTCGCCGGTGAGTTCTTTCCGGTCCCATCGCCTAGGCTTTCCTCTAGATTCCTCTGTTTCCCTTTCGTTTTCGTGTGGTAGTTCCTTTGCTCCGCCGCCGTTTCTGCGTAGAATCACGACGGGGCCCTGTAGTTCTAAACTCTCCTCCGCCGCTAGTTCTTCCTCCGCTGATTTCTCCGGCGAGCCCATGTCTAGCTCCTTCAGCGGTGCCCTGATAGAGGATGATGATGCTGGCTTTGGGCCCGAGCGAGGCTCGTGGCAGGGCTCCTCCGTTACTCGCCGCGAGATCGAGTGGCTTATCCGGACTCGGAGGATTCCCGCCGAGGTCGCTTGTCGCTTACCCGGCAGCGAGTCCTCTCCGGATCTTAGGGAGGGCGAGTATGTAGTTTTCATGTCGCATTTCTCGCGCGGCTTTGGTCTCCCTCTTAGCGACTTTGCTAGGGAATTTCTCGACTACTTCGGCCTTCAGCCGCATCACCTTCCTGCAAATGCCAGCGCCTCTCTCTCTGCTTTTATCTCTGCCTCGGAGGGATACTTCGGCCTATGGCCATCGGTGCATGTTTGGTCGAAGTTTTTCCAGATTCGTTCTAACATTGTCCCTGACAAGTCTCTGCACCCTTCCGAGAAGCTGCTTACTCAATGTGGAGCAGCGTCCATTACACCTCGGAGGAAGTCCGTATTTCCTCGTGTTACGGGGCTAGAGTCGTGCAAGAAGTGGCACAAGTCCTTCTTCTATGTCAAGAACACGGGAACGGAGGACAAGATTCGGCTCCCTGCCTTCTCCATTGGTACGCCCGCCAAGGTGAATTGGACTTATAATCCGAGGAAAAGTCACGCCTTGGCCGAGGCTTTTGAGATTCGGCTTAAGGAGCTGATCCGCGCCAGGTTACGCGGCGAGGATTTGATGGCTACTTTTATCAGTAGCCGAATCTACCCATTCCAGCAATGGACGCACAAACGCTGCTACATGAGCGGTCCTCTTGACCCCAACCGAGTCTCGGCCGTGGAGCTGGATAACTATCTCATATTTAAGCGTGTCCGAGCTATCTTCAAGACGGAGATGCCTGAGGACTGGGCTTGGGGATTGAAGCCGTTTACCCGCGAGCGACCCCCTCCCGAAGTAAGCTTAACCACTTAACGCTTTGTTTTCCAATTGTTTTCGTAACTCTTTTCGCTAACTTTCCTCTTTCTTGTCTTACAGAGGTTTGCAGAGCAGAAGGACGAGGATGCCGAGGTTTTGTCGCTTCCGTGGCCTGCGGACCGGAATACCCCGGACATTGGGGAGCCGGACTCGGAAGAGTTCGTCCCCAAGTCGGATCTCGCTCCAGCTCGTGCTCGTGGCAAGACCTCGGCCCACGAGGAGGAAGGTGATTCGGACGAGGTCCAAGTTCTAGAGGTAGTTGCCGCAATGCCCATTTCTTATGCATTTACGGCTTCTACTTTCCCAGCTAATCCGGCCGGTCAGGTTCACGACGCCGAGCCTATTGCTTCCCGGCTCCCTGTTACCTCGGGGAAACGTGGGGCTCCTGCTGGTGCCTCAGAGGCGGCCCCTAAGAAATGAATGAAGAAATCCGCTCCGAATCCTCCCAGGCGCAAGACCATGCCTGGAGTCGCTGGGTAAGTTCCTTTTGCTCGCATTTCTTGTTTCTCTCTTTCTGCTTTTCAACCTAACGCCCTTCTCTCTTTGTTATTTTCGCAGTGCTCCACTTTCTGTTAAGCCCGGCGGTCCTAGCATGACTAGCCGTGTGACTCGGCAGCCGTCTCCTCCACCTGCTGAAGATACCAGGATTCCCAGTCCTGCTCGTGCTGCATCTCCTCCAGCTCCGAATCGGTCGCCCCCTCGCCACGATGTGCCTGAGACTCCTCTTGTTGACGTTGATTCCGTTCGGCCCTCCGAGATTTCCACCGAACCAGTTGCCTCCTCTGTGAATCCGAGCATCTCTACCGAGCCTCTTTCTACCCCCGCGGTTTCTATAGTAACTCCAGCCCCGGCCGAGGACGTTAATACCTCGGCGCCCTCTGCAACCGTGACCCCTCTGGCTCCTAAAGACACCGTTCCCATTGCCGAGGTATCAGCTCCTGCTGATGCCTCTTCTAAAGCAAGAAAAGTTGTCGCCACTAAGGCTTCCACTTCCCAGAAAGGTCTTGTCGGCTCTTCTCAGCCGAGTATCGCCGATGTGCTGCGCAAAGGAACTGCCTCCACCAAAGCCCCCGTCACTCCGGCCGCCGGTACCCAGCTTGCTCTTCATAAAAGCCCTGCGGCCGCGGTGGTTACACATCACGTCCGGGGTAAAGTCCTAACTCGCACGGCGAGTGGGAACAGCCTCGGCTCGCTGGTGGAATATGCCAATAACTGGAATGCTGCCGATCAGTTTGAGGGTATTCCAACCAGTCAGCCGTTTCAGCTTTCCGACATTAGCAGCCGCTTGCATCAAGCCGCCAAGATCGTCCTTGATAGTAACAAGATGAATGAGGTAATTGCTGTTTTACGGAGTTTTGATTAATTCTCCAGATGCTACTATATATACTCTAGTCCCTGAAACTTGCAAGCGAATAACTTGTTATTTGCTTGGAAGTTTCACGATGATCTACTTAATTCAATTTAACTTTAGGGTTCGAACCTATATCCGACTAGATCTGCCTTAAACTTTGCTTGATTTTTGTCTAACTGATCTTTGAATATCCAGCCACCTAGATCCGGGTTAAGTTTTTCTTGACTCGGATCTGTTTTGGCTTTGAATATCCAGCCACCTAGATCCGGGTTAAGTTTCGCTTGACTCAGATCTGTTTTGGCTTTGAATATCCAGCCACCTAGATCCGGGTTAAGTTTCGCTTGACTCGGATCTGTTTTGGCTTTGAATATCCAGCCACCTAGATCCGGGTTAAGTTCTGCTTGACTCAGATCTGTTTTGGCTTTGAATATGCATTCATCGTTTGCTCTATTGCTCAGGTTGCACATGATCGGCGGACTGCCGAATTTCAAAGATTGCTTTTTTCGCACCGAAAATTGGAAGAAAAATATGAGACAGTTATTCCTGTGGTGAAAAAGGCTGGTAAGTTAACAATTATTTTCGTCATCTCCGACATTCTTACTGTTTTGTATGCGAGATGCCGGCTCACTTTGTTGGTAAACAGGTAACATCAATAACCTTAACATCCATCTTGAGAAGAAAGTCAAGAACCTGGAAGGTTAGTTTCCCTTTTACTTTATACCTTCCCTCTTTAAAATGTGCGCTAAGTTTCTTTTATCTCGTTTGGCTTTGGTAAAGCCGAGTTACAAACCTTTGCAGCATCTCACCAAGATTGCACGCCCATTCCTGATGTGATGCTGCATTTTTTAGAACAAAGCGCTACTCATTCGGCGCAGCTAAAAGAAAAAGATGATGAGATAGCTCGCCTCTGCGCGGAGGTGGAGGCCCTTAAGCTCTCTCAGAAGTACGAATTAGAAAAGGTCGACCAGGAGTTCTCCGAGGAGAAAAATCGTCTAGCTCTGCAACTGCAGAAAAATAAAGAGCTCCTCGAGGCTGCCGAAGTGAAAACTCGAGGAATGAGCGAGGAGATCGCTTGCTTTGAGAAGAGCAAGATTGCCTGGGCTAAAGACCTTTAGATAATGCTGAGTTATATTCATCGTAAGCTTCTTAGCACGGCCGGATTATCTTTTTCTTTTTTTCCTACTGCCCCCTGACGCATTCGTGTTTTGCGCAGATCAATTTCCAGAAGCTAAGCCCGTGAGTTCTAAAGCGGTTCTTAGTGCTCGCGTGCGCCGAGGTGTTCCTGTTGACGCGGACCCGGAGTATTCGATGGAAGATTTCCTGGTTGCTATCGGCGCTGCAGTTGGTCCGATGAAGATTATGGGCAGGGATTTGGTGCAGGCGGCTATCCGAGCCTACCATGTTCTCTGGCCGAACACTTCTGGGACTCCTGATATCAATGAGGTCCAACTGCTGGTGGAAAGATTAATGGCATCCGAGAGGCAACTAAGTCTTTGGAGGGAATCAGCCGGACGGGATGGCGCTGACATGGCTCTTACTGTTATCATGTCATGGTATGAAGATATTTCTCTTGATATCTAGAGTAATTTGCGCACTGGTTCCCGTTGGGTTGAGGACCCAACCTTTGTCACTCTTCGGCAAGCTCGCGCCTTCCAACTCGTTGAGTATGTCGACGTGCATACCTGGAACGAAGGTCCGAGTTTCCTTCCTAACCCTGAAGAGGAGGTCGTAGTTGAGGATGCGTCGGATAACAACTCAGCTGAGCAAGGAGAAGATGGAGATGACTCGGCTACTTCTGGTGATTCCATTTCGAGCTCAGATGGCAATGGCGACGCGCGATCCTCATCCAAAGGTACTGGGCATTCTACTGCACAAACTGATGCTCCTCAGCAGCCTCGGGCTTCCTCCGAAGTCGCTCTTGGGTCTGTGGAGGGCGAGGCAACCTCGGCCGAAGTTCCACCTACCTCGGAGTGCCCAGCCCCTGACCAAGTTATTGCCTCTCCAGCTAAAAACCTCTAAGTCATTTCTTATCCCTGGTATGTCGGGCGTATGATGTACGTGGAACATTTGTCCGTCTTCTGTATGGTATGAATTTCTTTTGGCGTGTGCGGCTGAGACATATATGGCTGTAATTGTTATCACTTTGTTTAAGTAGTTTTGTTCGTCCGAATCCTTGCTTTGGCGGCCTGCAATTCCCTGATTTTGGGATATATATTTGCCTTCGTACTCCCGTGGTTTAGACCATGAATCTGGGTGTGGACTTCGAATATCATACGAGATTGAGCTGTTCTTACTTTGAGTGTCGTAGTTTGATATCTTCCTTGTATCAAAGGCTAACCACTCCTTTGAAACAATATATGGTAGTCCCCGAGTTACTCCCTATGACGCCGAAGTCTAGTATGTAAACCAAATTTTTAGAAATAATATAAGATGGTTGCCGAGTCGCTGCTCAAGGTGACGAGGTTTAGTACATAACATAAAATTGAAATTACATACGCCAGTCCCCGAGTCACTACTTCTGGATGCCAGGTTCAACACAACATAAAATTGAAATAACATATGGCAGTCCTCGAGTCACTGCTCTGGATGCCGAGGTTTAATACATAAGATGAAATTGAAATACATATGGCAGTCCCCGAGTCACTGCTCTGGATGCCGAGGTTTAATACATAAGATGAAATTTAAATAACATATGGCAGTCCCCGAGTCATTGATCTGGATGCCGAGGTTTAATACATAAGATGAAATTGAAATAACATATGGAAGTCCTCGAGTCACTGCTCTAGATGCCGAGGTTTAATACACAACCTAAAATTGAAATAACACATGGGAGTCCCCGAGTCATTGCTCTGTATGCCGAGGTTTAATACACAATTGGTGTTTGATCTTGAGATACTACTTTACATTGTGTCACTGATGACTGCTACGAGTAAAATGGAGGAAGTAAAGCTATGTTCCATGGCCTTTTCGTTTCTTCGCCGACTTTGTTTGCCCTGTTCTTTCCAGGGGATTGAGCATCGATTAGGTAATAGGCATCATTGTGCAATGCTTTGCTCACGACGAATGGTCCTTCCCATGGAGGTGACAGCTTGTGCATGCCGGCCGTGCGTTGCACCAGTCGGAGAACTAAATCCCCTTCTTTGAACACTCTAGGATTCACCTTCTTGCTGTGATATCATCGCAAGTTCTGCTGATAAATAGCTGATCTTGATAGCTCCAGCTCTCTGGCTTCTTCTAGCAGATCAACAGTATCTTGCCGAGCTACTTCATTTACTTCTGCAGTTGTATATTGAGTAACTCTTGGCGAGTCATGTATTATGTCGGCTGGAAGCACGGCTTCTGCCCCATATACCATAAAGAATGGTGTATAACCTGTTGATATGTTTGGAGTAGTCCCGAGGCTCCATAATACTGCTGGTAGTTCCTCAATCCAACATCCTGCCGACCTTTGCAACGGTTCGACGAGTCGTGGTTTTATTCCGGACAATACTAGTCCATTAGACCTTTCCACTTGCCCATTAGATGCTGGGTGAGCCACAGAGGCAACATCTAATCTTATGTGTTTCTCTTGGCAAAATCTAGCGAAGGATCCTTCTTCAAAGTTTGTGTTGTTATCTGTAATAACACTGTGCGGGTACCCATATCTTAAGATAATATCTTTGAGGAATTTCACTGCTGTGGGCCCATCGCATTTTTTTATTGGTTTCACTTCAATCCATTTTGTGAACTTGTCCACCATAACCAATATGTGGGTCATCCCCCCTCGGTCCGGCTTAAATGGTCCCACCATATCTAAGCACCGCACAGAAAACGGCCAAGTAATGGGTATCGTTTTTAACTCGGACGTTGGCATGTGTATCTTGGTTGCATATCTCTGACAACCATTGCATTTTTCAACCAGCTCTTTGGCTTCTTTCAACGTCGTTGGCCAATAAAACCCATGCCTGAATGCTTTGGCCACCAAGGCACGAGATGAGGCATGATGTCCACATTCTCCTTGATGTATATCTAGGAGGATCTCCTGGCCTTCTGCCGAACTCACACACCTTTGCAATACACTTGTGACGCTTCTTTTATATAGCTCATTATTTATGATTGTATAAGCTTTAGCTCTCCTTGCTATCTGTCTTGCTAACACCTCATTACTTGGCAAAATTGCATCATTATGGAAAGAGAATATGGGTTGCGCCCATACCGGTGTGATTTTCTCTGGTGTGGTCTCACTGTCTATTTCCATGTTTTCTGCCGACATAACAACCTCAGCTTTCTCCATAGTTATGCTTACCTCAGCTGTCTTCCTCTTGGGGAATTCCGGGTTATATTGCTGGTAAATTTCCATTGGCACATTATCTTCTGATGAATTTGTCGGAATAAAGATGGATTCGGACTCTGGTGATGGAGTTATCGATGGTTTCCTGAGGTGCTCTAGGGCGATACCTAGGGGAATTGACTGCCTGGTTGATCCTAGCTTTGACAACGTGTCTGCGGCATCATTTTCTGCCTGAGGTATGTGGTGAAATTCACACCCTTCAAAGTATCCACTGATCTTTTGCACATGAAATCTATACAAAGCCATGTTATCATCCAATGCGTCCCAATTGCCTGAGACTTGCTGTACTACTAGATCTGAGTCCCCATAGCATAAGATTCGGCGTATGCCAATCTCTTTTGCTACCTTCAATCCATGGACCAGTGCTTCATACTCGGCTACGTTGTTTGACGCGGCAAAATGTATTTGCAGCACATATTTCAGCTAATCTGTTTTGGGTGAGGTTAACACTATTCCTGCCCCCAAACCATTTCTTAGTTTGGAACCGTCAAAGTGCATCGTCCAATAATTCGGGTCTGGTAATGGTGGCTCATACTGCACCTTGGCCCAATCTACGAAGAAGTCGGCGACCACCTAAGATTTGATTGCATCTCTCCTATCGAATTGCGGAGCATACGGTGACAATTCAATTGCCCATTTTGCTATTCGGCCACTTGCATCTTTGTTTCTCAATATGTCGGCTATGGGTGCTTCACAAATCACTTTGACAGGGTGCTCTTCGAAGTAATGTTTAAGTTTCTTTGCCGACATATACACTCCATAAGCCATCTTCTGATAATGTGGGTAATTTTTCTTTGAAGCGGATAACACCTCGCTCAAATAATACACCGGCCTCTGTACCAACTTATCATTTTTGAGTCGTTCTACGACGACTACAGCACTCACTACTCTGTTGGTAGCCGCTATATAGAGTAACATAGGCTCTTTTGTTAATGGAGAATCCAAAATGGGTGTTGTGACCAACATCCTTTTCAATTCATGAAATGCACTGTCTGCTTGTGGAGTCCAAATGAATTTATCTGATTTCTTCATCAGTTGATAGAGTGGTAGTGCCTTCTCTCCCAGCCGACATACAAATCGGCTGAGCGAGGCCAAACATCCTGTGAACTTTTGTACGTCATTTAGACACCTTGGCAACTCCATTCTTTCTACTGCCTTTATCTTGGTTGGGTTGGCCTCTATACCTCGGCTAGATACGAGAAAACCGAGTAATTTTCCTGCTGGCACGCCAAATGTGCATTTTTCCGGGTTAAGCTTCATTCGGAACCTTCTCAGGTTCGCGAAAGTTTGTCGTATATCATCCAGTAGCGTTTTGCTTTCCTTGGTTTTGATGACCACGTCATCCACATATACTTGTACATTTTTTCCTATCTGGTCATGTAGACATTTTTGCATGCATATCTGATACGTTGCTCCTGCGTTGCGCAGGCCGAATGGCATTGTGCGATAGCAATAAGCCCCGTACGGGGTAATAAACGCAGTCTTTATTTGATCGGCCGGATTTAACGGTATCTAGTGAAAACCAGAATACGCGTCTACAAATGACAATAACTCACAACCAGCGGTCGAATCAATGACTTGGTCTATTCTAGGTAATGGAAAAGGATCTTTTGGACACGCCTTGTTCAGGTTCGTGTAATCGATACACATTCGCCATACAATGGCTACATTCGAATCATCTTTCTTCTTTTCTACTTGCACCGGATTTGACAACCAATCCGGATACAGCACCTCCATGATGAACCCGGCCGCGAGGAGCCGAGCTATTTCATCCCCTATTATTTTCCTCCTGTCTTCGGCGAAGCGGCGGAGAGGTTGCTTCACCGGCCTTGCTCCTGGCCTTACATTCAGAGAGTGCTCAGCCAAATCCCTCGGAACACCTTGCAAATCCTGAGTTGACCATGCAAAGATGTCCCGATTCTCACGGAGGAAGTTGGTGAGCTCGCTTTCCTATTTAGCATCTAGGCCTGCACTAATAGTAACAGTACACTCTGGGAATTGCTCATCTATCTGAAACTTCTTCATTTCTTTAGTCGGATGAAAGGAGACACTTCCATGTGGATTGGCTAGTGCCGGCATATTCAGCTGTGCCGACTGAGCGAGGGCTGCTACCTCCTGAATCCTTCTTTTTTCTCTTGCTATAACCAATGATTCGGCCAAATTTGACCCGGCTGAAGCACATTCCATTGACTTCTTGTAATCCCCTGCTACTGTTATCACTCCTTGTGGTCCGGGTAGCTTCAATTTCAGATAACTTACATGACAGCTGCCCATGAATTTGGCCAATGTGGGCCGTCCGAGTAAAGCATGATAACAACTCTCTAGATCCACCACTTCAAATTCTAAGTTTTCTGCTCTGCAGTTATCTCTTGTGCCGAATAACACATCCACTCGGACCTTACCAATGGGTTCGCATGAAAGCCCTGGTACTATCCCATGGAAAGTGGTTCTCGTGGATTGCAGCATGTTCTGCGATATTCCGAGTTTATGCATGGTATCTTTGTACATGATGTTGATACTGCTCCCATTGTCAATGAGAACCTTTGAAAATTTCACATTAATGCTTGGTCCAACAAATGTTGGATCCAACACGAGTGCATACGACCCCGGACTCGGCATTATCTTGGGGTGATCCTTTACGCTCCAAGTTACTTCTTGATCTGACCAAGGCATATATCTTGGCACTGCCGGCATAACTGCATTTACTTCCATATGCCGGCGCTGCACACTCTGCTTGTCTTGTTGTTCCGTCGTGAACACGCAATAAGACTGATGATGTTCTCTGTAATCATTTCGTCCAGTATTTCCTGGATTTGTCCTTCCATCCTGGCCTTGGTTCATCACTTGATGTACCGCATCTCTCCGGTCCGAGTTATCGTATCTCGGGGGAGGAGGCGGTAACATCAGTTGCTGTGCATTTGCTCCAGTCAACTGCGGCTGATGCTGCTGATGTACTTGAAGGGGCGCTGCCTGAATGCCTGCGGGATTTCCCATTGCATTTTCATCCAAGCACATTGGCGGGTCGTATGGTTGGCTGGCCTGGCTGGGTTTGACGTGTGAAATTTACATGGCTGATCTAACATAGATTCGAACGTGTACTTCGGCCTCTCCTTCCATTGCTTCTTTTGTTCTGGGGTCCACTGTCTTTTTCCTTCATTCCTTGGTTTCCACTGCTGAGGACCATTCTTTTGCCGTTGAGTCGTTCCGTGACTAGGCTGATCATGCGCTACCGCTGCCACTTGGGCCGAATTATATCTGTAATCCGGCCTTTCTTCTCTTCTTCTTCCTCTAAAGTCATTGCGCCTGGATGACCCGGCCAAATCTCTTGCATACCGTTCTTGTTTCTCCCGATGATCCGCCGACATTAACTCTGGTTGCGTTGGATCTCCCAATGCATAGGAGTCCGCTATTCTGATAGTTTCTGCCAATGTGGTTGACATATCTCTTTGCAGTCGTTGCCATAATACACTGGCATAACGGCATCCTTGAGCGAACCACGCTATTGCTTGCGACTCTATAACTCCTTCACACGAGTTTCTCAGGTTACACCACCGAGTTAAAAACTCTTTGTCTGTTTTATTCGGCCTCTGCTTGCACATGGCTAACTGTTGCGGCCTGTTTGGCCTCTTGTATGTGCTGGTAAAGTTGCTAACGAACATTTCTTCAAAATCCAACCAACAGTTGATACTGCCTACTAGTAGATTGTTCAGCCATACCCTAGCTGGTCCTTCCAACATTTGTGGGATATACCGTACTGCCCATCGTAAGTTCCCACCCGCTATTTTCACAGCAGTGGCATAATCAATCAACCAGTCTTGCGGTTTGGTGCTCCCATTATATGTTTTCGTGCCTCTTGCTAACTGAAAGTTCGGCACAGGCGGTTCGCCCATGATCCGTGGTCCGAAGCATGTCGGACCCGGTGGACCCTGTTCTTCCAGCAACTCGGACCGGTATAGCCGGTCTAGCTTTACTCTGGCATCATTTGATGGCAAATCTCTGTACAAAACCCTGTCCTGCATTCCATAGTGGTTATTCCCACCATGGATCGCATATTCCATCTCGGAATAGCCATTGTTGTACCTTTCATTCACTTGATTGTGGCGAGCTGGTCTTGCTTCTCTTTCCTGCCGAGGTTCATGTCTTGGCTGCAGATTGAGTGGCAGTTCTCTCCTTACCTCAACAGGGATATTGTTCTCGTGATTGCCTCTCCCGAGTTCTCTTCTGCCGAGGTCTCCATTACCTCGGCTTCCGCCGTCCTTCTCAACACGGCCGGGATTCCTTTCACCACTGTTACCTCGGCTTCCATTGCCTATGTTCTCATTTGCCTTCCCAGCTATCGCCGGATCATACGGAACGATTTGCTTGTTTCTCTTTCCTGAAGTTACCGCTTTGTCTCTTCGTGCATTGTTTCTGGGTGAGGACACTACCGCCATGGACAAGGCAGGTGCTGCTCCAGCCGAGTGAACCATTCGCGAGGCCCCAGGCCTCGCCGGGTCTGCCCTGAGCATTTCTTCGTTTTGCTGGTTCGCGATACGCACCAGCTCATTCACTCTTTCTTGCTGTTTCTGCCGAGCTTCGCCGGTCAATCCCTCTAACTCTAATGCTGCGGCATTTGTCGCTCTCAGGTTTTTTTTGGGGTACTGTACCTCGGCAAACCCAAATCAACTGATTCTGCCTTATGAGCATCATGCTCCTTGTTAATATCATCTATGAGGTTCTTCCCTCTTAATCTCAACTCGTCAACCCGTTCAGGAGCGACGTCAAGCTTATTAGCTTTGGCATATTCTCGCAGGGTCCTGTTTAAGGACTCCCGCAAGGCCGACACCTTTTTGCCTCTACCAGCACCTTTTGCCTGGTTTCTTCTAATTCTGCCTGAGCATTAGCCGGATCAAGTATCGGCGCTACAGGTGTAGTCAGGTTTTCTATGGTCGCCTGAAGAATGTTTTCTGGTCTTTCCAGAGGTGGCCCTCTCACTCTTGGTGCCTTTGGGGTAGTGTCCTGTACCTCGACCTGGTTGGTCACTGGAGGGATTACCTCGGTGGGTAGTGGTGCCGTCTGCCTGGGCGCGCCCTGCACGCCTGCGGCGGGGTCTCTGGTGGATCCGACACCTGCTACTCCTGCCTTCACTCCGGCTGCGACCATCACCTCGACGCTGCCTGACAAACGCGCTCCGCGTGGACGGCTCGCAGCGCTAAGGGGTGGCTCTCCTGCAACAACAACTTGGTGAGGATAAATGCCGGAGATGTCGACGCCGACGTAGACCCTGTGCCCGTCCAAGCTGATGAAGACACCGTTGCACGGGGGAGTTTTTCCCCTGAAGCTACCCGCATTGTCGCTGACGTAGTCACAGAGATCGAATCTCCGGACTAGGCCCGAAAAAACGCGCTCGCCAGTGTTGATGAAGTTTCCCGTCCGGATCATGACTCCAACTAGCACCGTTGCTGGCCCCACGGTGGGCGCCAACTGTCGTGGTGGTGGCACGGCCGATGCCATGGGTAGGCTAAAGTATGGGGCCAATGGATGCTAGAGGGATCTGGGGAGGGAAGATGCATATGATTCTACACACGGAAGACAAAGGCAAATATATTTATTTCTCCTTCCTTGGGCTACAAGTGCTCCTTGAGCTGTGTTCAAGGAGAAAAAGAAGAACTTTACCATCCTAACGGTACTAAATGAGCCGATCCCCCCTTAGGGTCCAAGCCTCCCCTTATAAAGGAGAGCCGTGGGTTCCTCTAGGGCTGATGTGGCAAGCATATTCGAGGAATATGCTTGTCCCAATATAGTAGTTCGGCGCCCCCCTTTCCCTGTCGCTCCCCTAATGACGGCAAGGTTCCAGAGGGCCCCTCCTGCGCGCCTCGGGCTTCAGGACGGTCACCTCCGTGACCTCCTTCTGTCTCTCTATCGCTCTGCGCCTTTGTCCCTAGTGCTTGGTTCCGCTCAGATTCTCCCTAGCCTGCCGCTAGAGTTTGACTTTAGGCTTCTCCTACTCCTACAAGCTTCGTATCATTCGGCTCTGCCTCGCGTAACTCGGCTTGTTCTTCACCTGTATCAAGATTACTCGGGATAACCCGTCCGACTCACGCAGTATCTCGGCCGGGTAATGCCTTGCCATTACTATAAGGGTCCTGCCCTTTCCTATCTCGGCCGACCTCTGCAGGATTCGGCCGACTCACACTGTAACTCGGAAACTAGACGGGGAACATCCTTTCGTCTTTCCCCGTCTTTACCCTATCCGGGGTTACCTCCCCAACAGCAGCACTTTGTGAGGGTTACCTAGGGATTAAGCCTAGGTTAGACTTGTTCGTGTACTTCTTCACCGTCAAACGTGAAGCCGGACACAGTAGGGAGGAGCTTAGGAACTGCGGCACCATAAGATTCAAGATCCAACCTGGCCGGCGGTTCCCCGACATCGTCGGCCATGAGTCGTGCAAAAACTAGCAGCGGACGTACTTCTACGGCCCGACATTCCTTTGGCGGGCCGAGAAGTGACGTACCCAGACTTCGTGGATGGAGCCGCCGCTAAAGTTTCCACATGGAGATCCCATGCCTCCCTTCTCTCCGACCTCAACGCTTCTCGCGCAATAAGGCGGATCGAGTGGTTCATAGAGACAGGTTTGACCGGCTTGGACCTAGCCATGTGCTGGTTCATCAGGCGAATCCAACCTCTGCAGCACTGCGCGAAGTTCATGCACGAGTACACGGGTGACCGAAAGGATACCCTCAGGATCCCCGTGGATAACTTCTCGAGCGACTCCGTCAAGCTCCGTCTGAAGGACGTCGTCAAGGTAAAGGATAAGAAGCGCGGCTTCACCATTACCTACAACATGTACGTAGACAGCAAGTGCCCAAAGGTAGGTATTTATTTTCCGTGTATCACATTGCTCCAGTTTCTCCGTCTTGCCAGTGCCATCTTATCTAACACGGTGACTTCTTACTTAACGGCTTAGCGATCTAGATGAGGACAACCTGGCTGCCCAAATCTACGATCCAAAGATGAAGGAAGTCACGGTCGTGTCCGACGATGATGCCCCGTTGGCGCGAAAGCAGAAGAGCTCCACCTCTGACGCTGCCGACGGAGGCAAGAAGAAGAAGACGGAGGGTGGAGCCTCCAAAAAGAGTACTGCCGCCCTGGAGGCGGAAAAGAAGAAAGCCACCGGGATGTTTGCCAAAGAGCCCCCCTAGTGTAAGCTTCTTATTCTCTGACATTGTCTTATTCCTGTACTTATGCATTTTGCACGTTTCAGGAAGAAAGCCACAATCAGCCTCAAGAAGTCCTCCAAGACTCTTGGGGTTTCTAGAAATATTAAATATATGTTGCATCGCGACTCCTCCCCCGCCATCGCCCCTGCTACTCCTGCCGTCAAGCCCTCCTCTGCTCCGACAAGCTCCCAAGTCCAGGAGGCACCAGGCCCTTCCGCCATGGAAGTGGACTCTGGCGCCTCTACCGAACTAGCTATTGTCGGTGAGCAGGCAACGCAGGAGAGTGCTGCTCTTCAAATGGCTGAAGCTCCGGCTAAGGATGCCATCTGTAGCGGAAAGGCGGTGGTGGGAGCTGGTACTTCTGCCGAAGGCGGCGCCTCTGCTCCCCAGAAACCCTTCGAGTTCCCGAAGATTGTTTACCTGGTGCTTATGCCGAGTAACACAACAATGGTTCCTGGAGGAGTGTCGTCATCTCCGTCGTGCGGTCTTGAGGAGCTACTCCGTCAAGCAAACATCTTGCAAGGAAATAGCATTTCCTTTGGCAAGCTGCTGGCCGAGAGCGCTACAAACCTCAAGATCATTGCACTTGTAAGTTTTACTTTACCTTTTGCATTTCGTATGAGTATCCCACTGTAGCCCACGAGGATGTAGACGGAAAACCATAGGTTTTGCATCTATATGCTCTAAGAGTGACTAAGTTAGAAAGAACTCTCACTGTAGCCCCCAAGCATTTAGATGGAAGAAATTATTCTAGATGCTTTAAGAGTAGCATACACAGTGTTCATAATTTTTAGTGTTGTAGCCCCCCAAGCCTCTAGTTGTAACTGAATTAGTTCCGCCTAGATGCTTAAAGAAAAGCCAAACATATTGATAAGTTAAAAACTGTCGCTGTAGCCCCCGAGGATCTAGATGGGAAATCTCCGACTAGGGGCTCTAAGTAGACCAAACAACGACTTAACTTTGTATTTGCTTCCACAGAACGAGAATGCTCGGAGGGGCATGGCCAACGACAAGTATCAGAAGATGCACGCAGATCTTGAAGCCGAAAAGGGTAAAATTGCCATCTTGAAGGAACAGATCATCAAAAACAAGAGTCTGTTTTCTTTTTGCGCATTTCCGTCTTACTTTTGTGCCTTCCTTCTTCGAGTACTCACTCTGTACTTTGTTTTCTCCGACATGCAGAGCATGTTGCCAAAGCGAAGGATATTGTCAAGCAGTCCAAGAACATCCATCAGCTGGACAGCGAGAACAAAATCCTTAAAAAGGAGAGGGAAGAAATGTTGAAGATGCACGAGGATTCCATGAAAGCCCTGCAGGATCTGCCTCCGCGGAGATCAATCGCTTGAAGGAGGAGCTTGCGATCCTAAAGGATCAGAAGCAAGCTGCTGATGAGCAAAACCTTCGCCATAGCGAGGCGTTTAAGCTCCTCCAACAAGAGAAGGAATCCTTGGCGGACACCGTCTGGCAGGCTAAGGCCAACATCTTCAGTAAGTGTCCTCCGCCTTGTAGCTCTGTAGTATGGATACTTAGAATTTATTGAACTCATGCAATCCTTGTCGGAATTTTCAGTTCCCATGGGTTTAACCCGCTCGCCTCCTTCGGACAAGGAATGCATGGTTCTTGCCGGAAAATTCATCAATACCGCCATCGCCCAAGCCAAGGATATTGCCAAGCCCCTCTAGATTTATATCAAGGCCTCGGACTCCGTGACGAAGTACTCGGAGATTTTGCGTCGAGCCCCCGAGCATGTCGCGAGCTGGAAAGCTTCATGCGCACTGGCTAGCGCAAGGATGGCGTTGTCTATGGTGAAAGCACACTATGAAGATGCCGACATCGACACGGTGACATCTGGTATCCCCGACGTGGATGATGACGGCAAGGAGATCGATCACGAAGCCATCCTGTCATCACTCGTGGGTTATGACACCAGGGTTGCCGAGTTGGTGGACGTTGACATCTTCGTGCCCAGGAACTTCATCGACAACGTCAACCAGGACTCCTCCGAGTCTCATCACAGCACCGACGTTGAGGGTGATTCTCCGGCTGGTGATGATGCGGCCTCCAAGTCTCTTGCGCCCAAAGAATGAAGAACACTTTGTAATTTTATGTTTCACCTTTGGTGTGTGCACGGGAAAAACTTGTTGATGTAATCTTAAGGCGGAAAACAATGGTTGTCGTATCCTGCTACTTAAGAATTAAGTTTCAGCATGTATATATTTTTTAAGAAAGTGCTGGCTTATCCATTACTCTAGTTCTTATGCTTGACTTTTCGTGAGTCGGAAGACTCATTGTTGGAACCATGCGCTTAGGTGATGATGCCCAATGGCACCGTCAATAACCTGAGCACAAAATCGCCGACAATAAGTGCTGAAAGTCACTACTCCAGAATCCACATAAAAACGACAAAGAATGTGTAGACCAGAAAACTTAAGCTAACGCCCGTAGGCGGAATTTTCACAAGTGCAATCGCAAGACTTGTGCATAAAGGTTTTATATGATCCAAAAATGAACACTAAAGGAGGTAAAAGACTCAGCAATATGAGTGAACCAAAGAGCTTTATTTCATTGATCATATAAGAGGTACACGATTAGATAAAAAATGCTAAGTGTAGAAAGGACGTAGCTGTGCTATGTTCCATGGCCGATCAAGATCCGGGTAGTCATCATCCGGGTCACGTCGCTTACGCTTATGATCCTCGTTGGGTCTATCCTTGAGTTCACGATTGTCGACAAGGTAGTAAGACCAATTGAGCGGTGCCTTGCTTATGATGAACGGTCCTTCCCATGGCAGGGATAATTTGTGTGACTTCTTCTGCTTAAGTCGGAGTACTAAATCCCCCTCTTTAAACGAGCGATGCCGAACGCGGTGAATATGGTAGCTGCGTAGCTTCTGCTGGTAGATGGCAGATCTTTGGCATGCCAAAACGTGCTCCTCCTCGAGAAGGTCCACATCTAGGCGTCTGGATTCTTCAGCGTCATCTTCGTCGTAGGCGGCAACTCTTGGTGCGTCGTGGAGGATGTCGGAAGGTAGGATGGCTTCTGCTCCATATACCATGAAGTAAGGGGTATAGCCGGTGGATCTGTTGGGTGTGGTTCGTAAACTCCACAGCACAGATGGCAATTCTTCCGCCCAGGCTCCAGCTGCTCTATGTAGCGGTGCCTCAAGACGTGGCTTGATTCCCTACAGAATTAATCCATTGGCTCGCTCAACCTGACCATTGGATTGTGGGTGTGCCACAGATGCAAGGTCAAGTCGGATGCCTTTGTCCCAGCAATAGGCATCCACTTATCCGAGTGATAAGTTGCTTCCGTTGTCGGTGATGATGCTATGTGGGAGACCAAATCTCACCACTAGATCTCGGACAAACCTGAGGGCAGTTGTCCCATCAAGCTTTCTAATGGGTTTAGCTTCTATCCATTTGGTGAATTTGTCAACTACTACAAGCAGATGCGTAAATCCACATGGTGCCGTCTGTAACGGTCCCACCATGTCTAGCCCCCAGACTGCAAATGGCCAAGTTATTGGTATTGTTCGCAATTCTTCAGCAGGAACATGTGGTTGTCGGGCATAATACTAGCATCCCGTGCATGTCTCAACCAGCTTGTCGGCGTCCGCCTTCGCGGTCAGCCAGTAGAATCCTTGCCGGAAGGCTTTCGCGACCAAAGATCGAGGAGCAGCGTGGTGCCCGCAATCTCTGAGATGGATTTCGCGCAGGATTTCCATACCTTCTAGCTGGGAAACGCACTTTAGGTATACACCACTAGTGCTCCTTTTATAGAGTTGCCCATTAATTATGGTATAACCCTTTGCTCGCCGTACTATTTGCCGTCTTTCGACCTCGTCGTCAGGCAAAGTTCCGTGTTCGACATACTCCATGAACGGTTTTGTCCAAGACGGAGGGATCTTTGTCACCATGTTGATGAAAGAGTCAGCTCTATCCGGGTTGTCGATGTCGGTGCCCTTCACAGATGGTGTGCGCAGATGCTCTAGGAAAACTCCTGGCGGAATTTGCTTGCGCCCTGATCCAAGCTTAGACAGTAGATCAGCCGCCTCGTTTTTCTCCCTAGGCACATACTTGACTTCGTAGCCCAAGAAGCTCTTGGCTATCTCGTCCACTTCGTCGCGATATGCCGCCATCATAGGGTTCCACGCGTTCCAGGTGCCAGCCACCTGCTGGGCAACCAAGTCGGAATCTCCACAGCAAACTATGCGCTTGATGCCAATATCCTTGGCTACACGTAGTTTGTGAATGAGTGCTTCATACTCCGCCATGTTGTTTGTAGCCTCGAAGTGGATCTGCAGAACGTAGTGCAACTTATCTCCTTTTGGTGACTGTAGCAGTACACCAGCCCCCGAGCCGTTGAGCAACTTTGATCCGTCAAAATGCATCACCCAGTACTCTGGTTCTGGCAATGGAGTAGCATCTGGCATCTCTGTCCAATCTGCAATAAAATCTGCCAAAGCTTGTGACTTGATAGCGTCGCGTCTCTTGTAGGTGATCTCGGAGGTGGCAAGTTCAATGCCCCACTTCGCGACCATTCCTGTAGCGTTGATGTTATTGATAATGTCGGACATTGGAGTCTTGCTCACTACTGTGATTGGGTGCTCCTGAAAGTAATGCCTCAGCTTCCGAGAAGCGAGGAATACTCCATAAGCTATCTTTTGGTAGTGCGGGTAATGCTGCTTACATAGTAAACTGGTCGTTGAACTCCGTGCTTGTAGCCTGGTTCCTTCCGCTCTACCACGACGACTATGCTGATAACCCGGTTGGTTGCCGCCATGTAAATTAACAGGGGCTCTCCAGGCTCGGGTGCTGCAAGGATGGGCGCTGAAGAAAGAAACTCCTTGGGTTGCTTCAATGCTGCATCTGCTTCGTCTGTCCATGTGAATTTGTCCGCCTTCTTCATGCAACTTGTACAGCGGCAAAGCCTTCTCTCCAAGTCGGCTGACGAACCGACTAACTGCTGCGACATAGCCTGTTAGTCATTGAATGTCCTTTAGGCATGTCGGACGGTTTATGTTTAAGATGGCCTTGATTTTCTCTGGGTTGACCTCGATTCCGCGCTGGGAAACGATGAAGCCCAACAATTTGCCGGTTGGAACCCCGAAGACGCACTTCTTAGGGTTGAGCATCATGTTGTATTTGGAGATTATCAAAGGTTTCTTTTAAGTCGGAGATTAAGTCGTTTGACTTTTGAGACATCACCGCGATATCTTCCACATAGGCGTGAACGTTCCGACCAATTTGGTCGTGAAGGCAACGTTGCATTGTCCGCTGGTAGGTAGCACCTGCTTTTTCAGCCCGAAGGGCATCGTGACATAGCAAAACGTGCCGTATGGGGTAGTGAACGAAGTGGCCAATTGGTCCGACTTCCTCATCTTGATCTGGTGGTATCTTGAGTATGCATCAAGAAAACACAAAAGCTCCGAGCCAGCTGTCGAGTCAATGACTTGGTCAATGGGAGGCAAGGCAAACGGATCTTTGGGACATGCTTTGTTCAAGCCGGTGTAATCAACGCACATTCTTAATTCATTGGTTCCCTTTTTAGGGACAAGTACAGGATTGGCCACCCATCGGGTGTGAAGGACTTCTCGGATAAACCCAGCCTTAAGTAACCTAGCTATCTCTTTGCCAATGGCGCATCTCTTCTCATCCTCGAAGCTATGCTCGGCAAGTTCCCTAGGTACACTTTTCATGTCGGCAGGTTGCCAGGCAAAGATGTCCCTATTCTCACAGAGGAACTCGACGAGCGCGCTTTCCTATTTGGGATCCAGGTTCGTCCCAATGGCGACGGTCTTGGAGGCATCGCCTACCACAAGTTCCACCGGCTTGGTCTCGATGGCGGCCTTGAACGCAGGAGCGGAGTCGGAGATCTGCTTCTTCGACGCGGGCATCTCTGAGTCATTGACCTTGCTCTGGATCTCCTTGAATTCTTCGTTGTAGAGGACAGCTTCTGCAACGGCTACTTCATTGATCTCGCAGTCCCTTGCCTTGGTAAAGCTTCCGGGTACGGTGATGACACCGTTTGGTCCGGGTATCTTGAGTTTGTTGTAGACGAAGCATGGCTTGGCCATGAACGTGTGGAATATGTCGCGGCCGAATATGACGTGGTACACGCTCTTGAAGGGAACCACCTCAAAGGTCATGCGCTCTTGGCGGTAATTATTAACGTCGCCAAAGGCTACCTGAAGCGTAATGCACCCAAGGGACCGAGCCTCCCGACTAGGAACTACGCCATGGAACACTGTGTTGGTCCGTCTTAGGTTTGCCTCTGTCAAGTTCATCTTTTGCAGTGTATCCAGGTACATGATGTTGATGCTGCTTCCACTATCCACCATGCACTTGGTGAACTCCACGCCGTTAATCAATGGGCTGATGACCATGCCGTACTGGTTATCCGTGGGCACAAGGTCTGGGTGGTCCGTCCTGTCCCAAGTGATTGGAACCTCCGACCAGCGCAGGTATTGGGGAACTGGGGGGAGAGTGGCCATCAGGATCCTTAGAGAGGTCTTCTGTTGTCGGACGGTGGGGGTGCCAAGGAAAGTGTGGTAGACTGGGGCCTTCTTTGCGAAGGGGTTCTTGCCCTTGTCGTCGCTCTTGGCTGCGTGCTTGGGGTCAACGTCCATGTCCATGTCACTTGAATCCTTGGACTCCTCCTCCTTCTTCTTCCCCTTGCCCTTGCCTCGCGGTCTATTCTTCCGGCTTCGCTTGTAGCTGGACTTCGGGTCTTCCTTGAGGTCGTTGACGAACTTGCAGTGTCGATTGGTATGGGTGGCCTTACCGTTGACATCGAGGTGTACGAGGCACGGCATATCGCGGAACTCCTCGTACGTTTGGGGAACGCGGAGCGACGCAGAGTTGGTTTCACTTCCTCATTGCTGCCCGCGGCCTGCTCCCCTTCCTCGGCCACGTTTTCCGCCTTCTCCTCGTCCTGCATAAGTCATAGCGACCATGTCGGTAGATTGCTTTTCTTTTGGAGCGGTTTTCCGCTTTGTACTACTGTTCCTCCAAGCTTGGGTTGGAACGACCGTTGCCGGCAAAGAGCCACGAGCATCGTCGGCGGCAGCTGTGAACTCACTAGCTAACTGAATCATCTGATTGAAGTCAAGCTGATGATTGTCCTACAAGCGCTTTAGCTTATGTCGGAGTAACGTGCCCCTTTCCAACCCATCAATGAAGGCGGCCATTGCGGTCTGAGCGTGCACTCCTGCGCAGGAATTCTTCATGTCCAGCCAGCGGGAGAGGTAGGCGCGAGATGTCTCGTCTTTCTCTTGCACGCATTGCTGTAGATTGCCCATAGTGCAGGGACGCTTGTATGTACCCTCAAAGTTCTTGGTGAATGCTTCTTGCATATCCAGCCAGTTGTAGATAGATTTCTTCGGCAAGTCGTTGATCCATTGACTGGCCGTACCCGCCAACATTAACGGGAGGTACTTAACGGCGACGTTGGGGTTGCCTCCGGCAATCTCCACCACGTTGTCGTAGTCCTGCAACCATGTGGCGGGCTTGGCGGTGCCGTCATAGGGCTTGATGGTCTTGTCAATCCAGAAACCTTTGGGGTAAGTTGCGGACCGTATTGCAGGTCCAAAGCAACGTGGTCCTAGGTATGGTCCTTCCCGGGCCTTGTGGATCTTATCGATCCGCGAACGTGCATCGTACAGCTCCGGGTTCTTCTTCTTGTTGTCAACAGGGAATGGGCAGCGTGAACGACGCGGGCCTCTTCCGCCATGGTGACTGCTTGGCGGTGACGGAGGCGGAGGTGGCGGTGGGTTAGCCTTCTTGTTGTTACCCTCCTGTGACGCCTCACGCCTGTCACGGTTGCTTGTCGGACGCGGAGGGTCATGGTGTGACCTGCTCTTGTGTCCTTGGTGGCGTTCTTCATCATGACGGGTCTGTGCCGCGTTGTCGCGGATGACGATGCCACACTGCTTTGGAGGGGGCATATCCGTACGATGATGAGTCTTGTAATCTTCCTGACGTCGGGGGGATCGGGGCGGTGGCGATGGGCGACGAGGTCGGGCTTTTTCTCCATGGTCGGAGGATATGGGGATAGCATCCTTCCTGTTGTGCGCATCCCTCCATCTTCGTTCTGATGAACCCGTCTATGATCCGACATCTTGAGGAGATCTATCCCTTGGCGGTTTGTACTGGCTAGATCGGCAGAGCGCTGGGTCAGACTCAAGCCTCTGAGAGGTGGAATTTTCCTGCTACTTTACTGCCTTGGCCACTAGGTCATAGACCTGTTCTACTGCCTCAGGCGATCTATCCTGCTCCAGAAGGGTCTTGGCGACGGCGAGGTTAAGGAGTGGGGTGGGTATCACCTGCTTGCCTTCACTATCAATGTATGGCTTGGCCTGTGCCGGCTTCGAGGGAGCCCATCCTAGGTTGCGCCGTACACCAGGATCGTTGATGACGCGAGCCGGATCCTTCTTAGCCTTCTGCTGCTGCAGCAGAGTCTTGTACTCGGCCTCCATTGCTCTAGCTTTCTCTATGGATTTCTACGCATTGACCAGATCTCGATCTAGTTTAGCGCCTTGCTCCGCGATGGCTTGCGCCTCCTCCAGCAGCTGCTGGCGCTTCTCGTCAAGCTGGGTCACGTTATGGATATGATCAATGGTTAGTGGCTCGACGAGGAGATTGCCGTACATCACTCTATCAGCTGGAGTAACATGGGCTGCTGCCGACATGGATGCTGAAGGCGGCAAGTTTGCGGTGTTGTTGTTGCTCGGACCGGTGCCTAGTTCCTGCGGCTGCTGCATTGGGTTAGGCGGAGGAGGCATGACCTTTGCGCGATCATCGTCAGTGGCAATTAGTGGCCCCTTCCCCTTTTCCAGCGCTGTAGGCGGAGCTTGCCCGGGTTGATCTTCATCCATCGCTGTCCCAATGGTGACGAACACCCCTCAAGACATGACAGTGTTATTAGCTTTCTCGTCGCGCGAGTACTCCTCCTCCATCTCCTGCATAGCGGAGTCTAGCTCTTCTGGATTGAAGTCTATTTCCTCTGAATCTACACTGAAATCAGCATAAAGCGCGTCAATGACAGAGTCAGAGGGTGCCAGGACTTCCTCGATGACGGGCGGTGGAGGTTCAACGGCCTCCACGATGACTGGAGGTGGTGGTGCTGCTACGACGATGGCGGCTGAAGGCGATGGCGGTGGTGGCCGAATCGGAGGGGCTCCGTTAATGAGCGCAAGCACTGTCTGAGCTGCCGCTTCGGCCTCCACGTAGTTGTTGACAGTGTTCACCATGCCTTCGAAGGTAAGGCGTCCTGACGCCTGTTGCCGTCTTAGAGAGTGTCGGAGAAGCGTGCCATGGTCCAGTCCTTCCACAAAGTGATAGATAGCATCATCATTGGGGTAGTGAGCCAGATCGGCTCGTATACGGAGCCACCTGGCTAGGTAATCGCGGGGGTTTTCGCCCTCTCTCTGAACGCAACGCGCTAGATTGAAGATGGTAACCGCGCCGACGAACTTGGATCTTTGCTGTCCAGACGCACGGATAAAGTCGGCGGATTTGCAGTGATCTTCCACCTTTATATCCTGCACAGGGGCGGTTTGGGTGGGTCTTGAATTTTTCCGATCTTTGCCGGCAAACTCCGAGGAGAGATCTGACATTGATCCTTCCGCGAACGTATCCTGCCCGTAGGCGGTCCGTGCGGGTCTTGATGCTTTCCGATCTTTGCATGCAAACTCCGAAGAGAGATCCGACATCGATCCTTCCGCGAACGTACCCAGCCCATAGGCGGTCCGTGCGGGTCTTGATGCTCCTCCGACTCCCAAGGAACTAGTGCCCGAGTCGTTTTCGCCGATGAAGAGGTGGATGTCTCTGATAGGAACGATCGAACACCGCGTAGGGTTCGTCTTTGCCGGGATCCAGAACTCGTCAGGGGGGACGATCGGAACGTTGCCGGAGAAGAGAACACGGCCGATGGCTACGGTTTCGCCGATTCCCGCGAAGATCTTGGTCCTCGCCCGCTGAAGAGCCTGAAGCGCCTCTTGCCCCATGGTGGGCGCCAACTGTCGTGGTATTGCCGACGAGTACGCCATGGAGGGGTCCTCACAATGCGTGTTTACAGACGTGGGGTAAGGCGGACGGTTGACGGGTATGAGGTAACATAGCTTACCCAGGTTTAGATCCCACGACGGTGGAGGAATCCTACTCCTGCTATAAATCACTATAAGGGCAATACGCCGAGTTACAGAGATAGGTTCGTTGTGCGAGGTGACTAGAGAGTCTAAGTTATCGTGCCCTAAAGGCTCCCATAGGCCCGACTTATATAGTCGCCAGGTCCTAGGGTTACAGGGAAAAGTCCTAGCCGGACAGTTTACAGAGTCCTACACTGTCTATCACTAGTCTTATGTATCTTGTACTCCAAGGCTCTGGGTACGCTGGTTACTCCACCGTAGCCTTCCTTTATCCGCATGGGCCTCCCTTCTGGATCCACCTAACTGGGCCGCCCAGCAGGCCACAGGCCATGCTACCGACTATGGGCCACCCGGGTTAGTCGGATAAGAGACATGCTATGAGGATACCCATATAGCATATCCCCAACAATATGAATTAAAATGGGAGCTTGTAATCTCATGGAGTTTGTATATGTGTTAGATAAACGCCTGGGCGGTTAGCCTAAGTCATGCCTAATCATGGTGAAAACTTGCAGCATAACCATAATCAGCATTCTGTGAAGCATCCTCAATAAAAACCTATGCAAATAGCAAATAAAAAGATCGCTGAGAAGCTCATTGTCTGTTGCCTTGTCATTTTGATATGGGATAGATCATGTGTCATGGGGCAAGGGGTACCTCGTTGGCGGTTCTCTATGATACACATATACTTACAATAACAAGAACTTGCTTGTGACCAAAGTTGAGTAGCATGAGGTTCGGTACACGTATGCAAGGGGCATGAGTTCTTAAACTTATATTTGTGTCACTTTAACCTTAATCACTTCAAGATTCTTATGATAGGGGCAGTGAGAGCTCAAAGCTAGTAAGTACCATAATTTTTTGGAAGCTCTTTATGAAACTTGAAATCCCTACTTCCCTCTGTGAAGGGCCTATCTTTTTACTTTTTGTGGAGTCTCCATCCTCTATCTTTATGCACCAATTAAGAGAGCATAGTTGTCATTCTTAGTTCAATGTGCATTGTCCCAAAACTTGTTGATTGATTCATAATTATGGTATTGCTTGTTCTTAAATTATTTGTATCTAGTCACCCTTATGAACTTTGAAGGTGTCCTATGCATTTATGTTTTGCTATTCCATGAAGGACAAGCTGATTACCACTCTTAAACAAATGTCTTTCAATGCATTGTTATTCATGAACTTTGTTTGTGTACCTTTAATGTTGCAACATAGTTGCTATGTCTTATTGTTAGAAATATATCTGTCATGCTTATGTTAGAGTACTTTGATCCTAGCTATCAATGCTTTACAAATATCTTGATCAAGATTGTGATGGTGCATGTCACCTCAAAAATTATTCTTTTTATCACTTACCTACTCGAGGACGAGCATGAGTTAAGCTTGGGGATGCTTGATACGTCGTAAACGTATCTATAATTTTTGATGCTCCATGCTTGTTTTGTACCAACTATCTTATGTTTTGTTTACACTTTGAGGCATTTTTATATATTTTATGGAACTAACCTATTAACAAGATGCCACAGTGTTAGTTCCTGTTTTCTGCTGTTTTTGGTTTCAGAAAAGCTAGTAAAGAAATATTCTCGGAATTGGACGAAACCAAAGCCGAAGTTCCTATTTTTTGACACAAGACGGAGTCCAAAGAAGACATGGAGGAGGGCACCGAGGTGGCCAAACCACCCCTAGGCGCGGCCCCCTGGGACTCGCCTGGCCATGGTATGGGCCCCTTGGGCGTCCACCGACATTGCCCCTTCGCCTATATAAACCCCCGAGGCAGAAACTCTAGCCACCCGATCAGAAATCCACGAAAAATTCCGTAGCCTCCACTGATGGCTCAGATATGTAGAGCTTGTTGGGAACCCCAAGAGGAAGGTATGATGAGCACAGTGATACATCGTAAACGTATCTATAATTTTTTATGCTCCATGCTTATTTTGTATCGACTTTCTTATGTTTTGTCTACACTTTGAGGTATTTTTATACATTTTCTGGAACTAACCTATTGACAAGATGCCGCAGTGTCAGTTTCCTGTTTTCTGTTTTTTTTGTTTCAGAAAAGCCAGAAAAGAAATATTCTCGCAATTGGACGGGTAAAAGCCAAAGCCAATATTTTACCGGAGTAGACACGGAGTCCAGAGGAGAGACGAGGAGGCACAACGAGGCGGCCACACCTAGGGGTGGCGCGGGTCCCCCTGGCCGCGCCAGCCCCTGGTGTGGGCCCCTCGAGGCTCCACCGACCTTTTCCTTTTGCCTATATATACGTCTCCCCGAGACGTAAACCGTACGTGGATCAGATCTCCACAAAAAGTCTCGTAGCACCGCCGCCGAAGAGGAGATTCGAGGGACAGAAGTCTCTATTCTGGCACCCTGTCGAGATGGGGAATTGCCCCCGGCCATCTCCATCGATCTCCACCACCATCTCCATCGCTGTTGCTGACTCCCATGATGAGGAGGGAGTAGTTCTCCCTCGAGGCTAAGGGCTGTACCGGTACCTATGTGTTCATCTCTCTCTCTCTCTCTCTCTCTCTCTCTCTCTCTCTCTCTCTCTATGCGTGATCTTATTTTGGTCATGAGCTTTGTAATCAAGTAGATATACTCTGCTACTCAAGTGCTTTAATTAATCTCTGGCCACCCCCACGTGTGTGAAGGTGACAGTGTGCACACCGTGTGGCACTTAGGCTAAAGATTACATAAATACTTATCATGAGTTATATTTTGAGTTGGTTGTCTCTGATACGTCGAAAAAATATCTATAATTTTTGATGATCCATGCTTGTTTAGTATCTAGTTTGCTTTTCTTTGTCTACACTTTGAGGTGCTTTTTACATGTTTTATGATACTAACCTATTAACAAGTTGCCACAGTGCTAGTTTCCTGTTTTCTGCTGTTTTTGGTTTCAGAAAAGTTAGTAAAGAAATATTCTTGGAATTGGACGGGACAAACGTTAAAGTCAATTACTTTCTGTGGGTAACAAGAAGTACAAAGGGGAGACGAAGAAGCGGGCTAGGGCAGCCAGACTCCCCTAGGCGCGCCAAGGGGTGGGCCCACACCTGGGAGGGGTGTGGCCCCTCTGGCCGCCTCCTCGGCCTCCCCCTTCGCCTATAAGAAGCCCCCGATGCAGAAACCCTAAGCACCCGATCAAATCTCCACGATACCGTATGTAGCCGCCGCCACTATTGTCCCTAGATCAGGGGGGATCTAAAGTTCTTCCCGGCACCCTGCCGGAGGGGAGATCATCCCGAAGGCATTCTCTGCGGTATGATGCGTGAGTAGTTACACTTTGGACTATGGGTCCATGTAGTAGCTAGATGGTTGTATCTCCTCCTTTGTGCTTTCATGTATAGATCTTGTGAGCTCCGTTCATGATCAAGATCTAATCTATATGTATGCATGTTGTGTTTGCGGGGATCCAATGGATATTGAGATTATTATGTTGGTTTGATTAATGGTTTTGTCTTTATGATTCTATCATGTCTGTGTTGTTTGTGATCTTGCATGCTCTCTGTTTTTAGTATCATAAAAAAAGGGACACATTGAGAAAAGAGAAAGAGATAAAAGCACCATATTCCCATGGTAAATAAGAAGATTGTTGAGATGCTCATTGTCTGCTTGCCTTGTCATTTTGGTTATGGGATAGCTCATGTACCATGTGTAAGGGGTACCCCATTGGCGGTTCTAAATGATATGCAAATACTTACAATGACAAGAACTTACAGGTGACTAAAGTTGAGTAGCATGAGGTGTGGCCCTCGTATTCAAGGGAATTGAGATTTCCAACTTATACTTCGTCAAGAATATACTCCGTCTTTGTTCACTTTAACCTTAATCACTTCAAGATGCTTATGATAGGGGAAATGAGGGATGAAAGCTAACAAGTACCATAATTTTTGGAAGCTCTTTTTGAAACTTGAAATCTCTGCTTCCTTTACAAAAAGGCTTTTCTTACATCACTATTGAGTCTCCACCTTCTACCTTTAGGCACCATTAAGAGAGCATAGTTGTCATTCTGTGTGCACTGTTCCAAAGCTTATTGATTGATGCATATTGTGATATTACTTGTTCTTCTGCTATTTGTTTCTAGTAACCCTTGTGAACTTTGAAGGTGTCCTATGCATCTATTTGCTATTCTATGAGGGACAAGCTGATTGCTACTATGCTATGTTTTCTGTATGTGAAACAAACAAACGTTTTTCAAAGCATGTTATTCATGATCTTTGTTTGTAGCCTTTCATGATGCATGCATATTTACTATGTCATATTGTTAGAACTCCATCTTTCATGCACATGTTTAGAGTTCTTTGATCCCAGCTTTCAATGCTTGCAAATAGTTAGATCTTTATTGTAAGGGTGCATGTCACCTCAAAAATTATTCTTTTATCACTTACCTACTCGAGGGCGATCAGGAGTTAAGCTTGGGGATGCTTGATATGTCGGAAACATATCTATAATTTTTTATGCTCCATGCTTGTTTAGTATCTACTTTTCTTTGTTTTTTCTACACTTTGAGCTGCTTTTTACATGTTTTCTGGTACTAACCTATTAACAAGTTGCCACAGTGCCAGTTCCCTGTTTTCTGCTGTTTTTGGTTTTAGAAAAGTTAGTAAAGAAATATTCTCGGAATTGGACGGGACAAACGTCAAAGTCAATTACTTTCCGTGGCGAACAAGAAGTCCAGAGGGGAGACAGAGAAGCGGGCCAGGGCATCCAGACCCCCCTAGGCGCGGCTAGGGGTGGGCCCGCACCTGGGAGGGGTGTGGCCCCTCTGGCCGCCTCCTCGGCCTCCCCCTTCGCCTATAAGAAGCCCCCGATGCAGAAACCCTAAGAACCCAATTAAATCTCCACGAAACCGTCTGTAGCCACCGCCACCGTTATCCCTAGATCAGGGGGATCTGAAGCTTCCCGGCACCCTGTTGGAGGGGAGATCATCCCGGAGGCCTTCTCTCCGGTATGATGCGTGAGTACTTCCACCTTGGACTATAGTTCCATGTAGTATCTAGATGGTTGTATCTCCTCCTTTGTGCTTTATAGATCTTGTGAGCTCCGTTCATGATCAAGATCTAATCTATTTGTAATCATGCATGTTGTGTTTGTGGGGATCCGATGGATATTGAGATTATTATGTTGGTTTGATTAATGGTTTTGTCTTTATGATTCTATCATGTCTGTGTTGTTTATGATCTTGCATGCTCTCCGTTGTTAGTAGCTATCTTGGCCAAGTAGTTGCTAGTGACTCCAAGAGGGAGTATTTATGCTCGATAGTGGGTTCATGCCTCTAGTTTCCAAGGGAAGTGACAATAATCTCTTCGGTTGTAGATGTGATGTTGCTACTAGGGAGAAAACAACGGTCTCTTGTTCATGGAACATGTGGACTGTTTACCTTACACACTTTGCTTAAAGCAGTTGTTTGTTGCTTGTAACTTAATACTGGAGGGGGTTCGGATGATAACCTGAAGGTGGACTTCTAGTCATAGATACAGTTGGATGGCGGTCTATGTATCTTGTTGTATTGCCCAATCGAATCTCATAGGATCTTTCCGACTAGTAATTACATTATTATGCCTTGCTCAGTTCCTGTTAATTGCCCTGCTGTAATTTGTTTACCCTTCATACCATGTTGTTTATCTAAGGAGAGCACCTATAGTGAACTATGGACCCCGTTCCAATCTTTACCATTAATACATCTTCCACTATTACTTGTTTACTTGCTGCAAACCATTACCTTCCACACCATACTTTAATCCTTTGTTACAGCAACCCGGTGAGCTTGACAACCTCACTGATTCGTTGGGGCAAAGTCTTGAGTTTGTGTTGTGCAGGTCTCCGCGTTGCTTGCAACACCTGTGTGACGTTTCCTTCCTCCTTCTGGTTTGATAACCTCGGTCTCTACCGAGGGAAAACTTCCTGATGTGCTGCTTCACACCTTGCTCTTGGGGTTCCCAACAAGACTCCGCATCAAGCACCAAGTTCTCTGGTGCCACCAAGGAGTCATCAGTATCTATGAAATTGTGGTGTTTGTTGGAACCATCTAGCGCTCAAGGTGGTAGTGTGGGGTTATCTAGATGGGGAATGCAAACTTTGAGGTGTGCTGTTATAGCCCTACCATGGATTAGAGTTGTCCAACCGGAGAATAGTTCAGAGTAGTATCATGAAGAGAAGATATTTATATGAGAGCGTCCACTAGTGAAAGTATGATCCCTAGGCCTTGTTTCTAAGCATTGAAACACCGTTTACAACTGGACCTGGTGCCGTTGCCGGGGAGTATAGGGCCTTCAATCTCTTCCTCCCCATCAAGATCTTTTCTAGCGTCGTTGCTTGCTACCATCGTTATTTCAGATTGCAATTACCAATTATAATCATCCATATCACTTGTATTTCACTACCTCTTCGCCGAACTAGTGCACATATACACCTGACAAGTGTATTGGGTGTGTTGCGGACACAAGAGACTTATTGTATCTTGATTGTAGGGTTGTTTGAGAGGGATACTTTTGACCACTTCCTCCCTAAGTTCGATAAACCTTGGGTAATCCACTTAAGGGAAATTTGTTGTTCTACAAACCTCTGCACTTGGAGGCCCAACACTGTCTACAAGAATAGAAGTGTGTGTAGACATCACACAGCAACAAGTTTCCCTCAGTTATGAAACAAAGGTTATCGAACCAGTAGGAGTAAGGAAACAACTCCAAGGTGTTGCTAGCAACTTGGAACCTGCACAACACAACCCACAATACTTGCCCCAACTTACAATGAGGTTGTTAATCTCACTAGTTTGCTGAAAACAAAGGATTAAACGTATAGTGTGGAAGATAGTAATTGCCTATAGTAAGTAAACGGTAAATAGTAGATGGAATATCAATTGTAAGGAATGGACCGGGGTCCACAGTTAACTAGAGGTGTTCTCCATAAGATAAATAATATGTTGGTTGAACAAATTACAGCGGGGCAATTGACAGATTGAGAAAGCATAACAATGCATATACTAGACATATTGAACTCTACGAGATTTGATTGGGTATTACAACATAAAACATAGACCGTATCCAACTGCATCTATGACTAATAAACCACCTTCAGGTTATCATCCGAACCCCTTCCAGTATTAAGTTGCAAGCAACAGATAATTGCATTAAGCAAAGTGTGTAAAGTAAACAATACAATTGCCCTTGGACAAAGGATTGTTGTTTTCTCCCTAGTAGCAACAACACATCTACAACCTTAGAAGTTTCTATCACTCTCCTAGATTACTAGAGGCATGAACCCACTATCGAGCATAAATACTCCCTCTTGGAGTTACAAGCATCTACTTGGCCAAAGTATCTACTAGCAACGGAGAGCATGCAAGATCACAAAAAACATAGACATGATAGAATCAATAATCAATCTGACATAGTAATCTCAATATCCATCGGATCCCCGCAAACACAACATGTAGGATAACAAATAGATGATCTTGATCATGAATGGAGCTCACAAGATCTAAACTTGATAACACAAAGGAGGAGAAACGACCATCTAGCTACTGTATGGACCCAAAGTCCAAGGGTGAACTACTCACGCATCACTCCGGAGGCTGGCATGGTGATGAAGAAGGCCTCCAGGATGATCTCTCCCCTCTGACAGGGTGCCGGGAAGAGCTTCAGATCCCCCCGATATAGGGACAATGGTGGCACCGTCTACAGACTGTTTCGTGGATTTCTGATCATGTGCCTAGGGTTTCTGCATCGGGGTGTTTATATAGGTGAAGGGGCGAGGTCGGTTGAGGGCCAAGTGGCCCACACCATGCCCTAGTGCGGCCTAGGGTGGGCTCGCACCAAGGGGTGGTGCGGCCGCCCTGTGGTGCCTCTTCGTCCCCCCTCTGGACTCCGTCTTCACTCCGGTAAAATATTGACTTTGGCTTTTGTTCCGTCCAATTCCGAGAATATTTCTTTACTAACTTTTCTGAAACGAAAAATAGCAGAAAACAGGCATCTGACACTACAACATCTTGTCAATAGGTTAGTTCCATAAAATGTATAAAAATGCCTCAAAGTGTAGAAAAAACATAAGAAAGTTGATACAAAACAAGCATGGAGTATCAAAAATTATAGATACGTTTACGACGTATCATCCACCATTGTCCCTAGATCGGGAGGGGTCTGAAGCTCTTCCTGGCACCCTGCTGGAGAGGGGAGATCATCCCGGAGGCCTTCTTCATCCCTATGCCAACCTCCATAGTGATGCGTGAGTAGTTCATCCTTGGACTATGGGTCCATAGTAGTAGCTAGATTGTTGTTTCTCCTCTTTGTGCTATCATGTTTAGATCTTGTGAGATGCCTATCATGATCAAGATCATCTATTTGTAATCATATATGTTATGTTTGTTGGGATCCGATGGATATTGAGTACTACGTCAAGATTGATTATTGATTCTATCATGTCTATGTTATTAGTGATCTTGCATGCTCTCCATTGCTAGTAGCTACTCTGGCCAAGTGCTTGCTTATAACTCCAAGAGGGAGTATTTATGCTCGATAGTAGGTTCATGCTTCTAGTAATATGGGGGAGTGACAGAAACCTCTAAGGTTGTAGATGTGCTGTTGCTACTAGGGAGAAAACAACAATCCTTTGTCCAAGGGAAATTGTATTGTTTACTTTACACACTTTGCTTAATGCAATTATCTGTTGTTTGCAACTTAATACTGGAAGGGGTTCGGATGATAACCTGAAGGTGGATTATTAGTCATAGATGCAGTTGGATTGCGGTCTATGTATTATGTTGTAATGCCCAAACGAATCTCATAGAGATCATCATGACATGTACATGCATTTTTATGCATTCTCAATCTGTCAATTGCCCAACTGTAATTTGTTCACCCAACATGTTATTTATCTTATGGAGAAAACACCTCTAGTGAACTATGGAACCCGGTCCATTCTTTCCTACTGAAACTCAATCTATTTTCTACTGTTTACCTTCTGCAATTACTGCAAGCAATTACTTTCTTCCACACTATACGTTTAATCCTTTGTTTTCAGCAAAACCGGTGAGCTTAACAACCTCACTATAAGTTGGGACAAAGTATTATGGTTGTGTTGTGCAGGTTCCACGTTGCTAGCAACACCTTGGGAGTTATTTCCTTTCTCCTACTGGTTCGATAACCTTGGTTTTGCAACTAAGGGAAAATTACTGCTGTGCTCATCATACCTTTCTCTTGGGGTTTCCCAACAGGCTATATAGTAACCGAGCCACATCACGTACTAAAACATTCCAGAAGACACCACTTTAATTCAAGATGATTCCTCATCCCATCCGATGGCTTGGGCAGTGAGACTTCACCTTTATGTGATAATGCTTCCCAAACATAGATAGAGTGCAGACATTTCCAAAACCGATGAAGAGTTGTCTCTTCCCGGCCACACGCAATGCACTGAACCCCCGCCTTAATCGACTGCCTTAGCAGCTCTGAACCAATGGCAAGTCCATTGTTTGCCAAACTCCAGACATGAACCTTCGCTTTGTTTGGAATATCCGAGTCCCACAAGCTAAGCCAGTCCCTATGCAATGTGCATGAGCTAGAACTCGTAGCACTCCCCTCAGACTGTTTCTTCAACAGAATCTTCATATGGTAGGAAGATTTTACCAAGAACAAACCCTGTTTTGTGTGATTCCAAGCTAGGTAATCATTAGTTCAAGCCCCAAAAATAGGAATTTGCAAGATATCTACAACATCTCCATCATAAAAATTCTGCCGGATTTTATTTTCATCCCAACATGCACCCCGACTATCAAGTAGGTCAGCAAGAAATATAGCTTTACCTTCAGGCTATCAAGTAGGCCAGCAACAAATATCAATCCAGCCTTTAGTAGCTGACGTCCATGAACTATGCCTCTCCAATTGAATGAAGCATGATGTGGGAAGCTCGCCTGCAGAAAATCTCCATCCTTAAAATAACGAGCCCTCAAAACCCGAGAGCAGAGGGAGTCTGGTTGAGTGATAATTCTCCAGCCCTGCTTTGTAAGAAGAGCTTGGTTAAAACTTTCTAGATCTCTAAATCCTAGGACCCCTCCCTCTTACTGATACACATCTTCTCCCAATTGGTCTAGTGTACCTTCTTGTTCCCATCTTCCATGCCCCACCAAAAGTCAGAGTTGATTGATTGAAGTTGATTGCACATTTTCTTAGATAGTCACAAACAAGTCATTGGGTGGGTCGGTACTGCCTATAGGACTAAGTAGGTCAGAATACCTTTGGATTCCTGCAATAAATCCTGGCCTTTGAGGCCCTGTACCTTTCCCCATGCTCTCTCCCTTAGGTGCTTGAAATCACCCTCCTTGGACCGACCCACCATAGTAGGAAGGCCCATGTAGCGTTCTGTCGGTGCTTCCTGGCCAATATTGATTAGCTATTTTAGCTCCTCCTTCCGGGCATCCTGACATCCATGCCTAAAAAATATAGAAGATTTTTGGAGGTTGACTTTCGGGCCAGAGATTGCTTCATATTGTTGTAGCACTGACTTGAGAGCCTAGATACTATCCGATGTAGCTTCCAAAAAACAATGTTGTCATCAGCGAATAAAAGGTGTGTTATAAGTGGGTGTACACTCCAAAATACACACCCTTTATCTCATTTCAGGCATGTGCCTTCCAAAGTAGACAAGAAAAACCCTCAGATGGTGTAAACGAATTCGATATGCCTCCATTCAGTTTCATAGAAAATCTGACCGAAGTAATCCCTCTCATAATCATCCTTACCCACTCCACTAAGAAGCCCATCTGAAAGGGTAAGATGGTTAACCTAGAGGGGGAATAGGTTTCCACAAAATTCTTTATAATCTTTTGCAAGTTTTAGGCTTTGCGGAATATAAGTGTTCCTAAATGCAAACTAGGTGAGGAAACCTAGATGATGATACAAGAACTTCAAGCATGAAGGCTATCACAAAGTAAACAACATAAGTAAGATATTCGTTCTAGGAGTAACCGAAGCACGCGAAGACGAAGATGTATTCCCGTGTTCACTCCCTTTGGGAAGGGGGCTACATCATGTTGTACACCTTTTATGATATCGAAATGGGCTCTAGACATACAAAAACTATAAAAGACTATAAAAGTAACGAGGCCGACCCACAAGCGAGATTATTAATAGTAACGGTCCATAGCAGTGGCAGGATGTAAGAGTGGCAAGCTGAAACAGTAACATGCCTATATAGTAACAGGTTGGAACAGTAACATGTCGAAAACATTAACATGCTAAAACAATAACACCCAAAAAAGTAAGGGACCAGAAAAGTAATGGGCCAGAACCTTAAATGGCCAAAACAGTAATGGGTCAGGCCAAAAAAGGTCAGGATCATAGCATGCCAGTATAGTAACAGGCTGAATTTGCACCAGGCCGGAACAGTAACAGACCGAGGAATTTACCAGGTTAGAACAGTAACGGGCCAAAATATGGGCCAGACATTTATGGTCCTGAACAGTAACGGGCCCAAAGTATATGTGTATGTTTCGAATAGTGCATAGCTATACAGTAATGGGCTAAAGCGGGCAGGCTAAACGGGCCCATTTTGAACAATGCAGGGCGGAACACTAACGGGACCGGAAATTTATGGGTTGTGCAAATGACCAAATTTCAAACAGTGTATGTGGAAACAGTAATGGGCCAGAAAGTTTACGGACCGCCTACGGCAGCACCTACGGGCCCAATTGTAAAGGTGCAAGATGAAATAGTAACGGGCCATGATACTATTGGGCTCTCTTAATGGGCTGGCCCACTTAATAATTATCAAGCCTTGGCTAGGCCTGACTTCTACCACGGTTCCATTGACAGTTAACGGTGCTAACTGGCCGTTAACGGACTTTGCCACGTGGCAGTTTGCATGACATCAGCATTCAACGCGGCTGGCAAACAGATCTACGACGGAACAACTTTTCATGACTAAAGGGTGCGATCGGCCAGTGGTAGAATCATTTGTGACTGGGCTTCTACCACGATGGCCATCCATCATAGAAGGCTTTTCAACCACAAAAAACAGAACTTCAACCACGAAAATCATCCGTTATAAAAGGACATTTTTCTTGTAGTGAACCAGGTTTGACTGGGCTGACGGCGCATCGCTAACGACGTTGTGACATCAGCATGACGTCAGCCAGCGACGGGGGTGACGATAGGGGGCTCGCAGGACGATGCGATTATGGGAATTTGACAACCGGAGGAGCTCCGACGACCATGTCCGCGGCGGCGGGCATCAAAGCACGTCGGGGGCATGCTGCAGAGTGAGAGGGGAGGGAAGAAGGGATCCAGGAGTACCGGAGTATTACCTTTGATGCGTAAATGGCCTCAGCGAGGATGGAAGAGGACGGTGTCAACAACAATGGCGGCTGCGAACGGCGTGGATGTCAAAGGAGATGGTCTTGATTCGGGTGATTGAGGCTTCTACGGCATACGCATGTTGGGAAATCGAACAAGGCGAGCGAGGCGGTCACCGTGATGTGGTAAGTGGGGATCGAGGTGGTCTAGAACAACGGGGCACCGGAGCACCTGGGGCTAGGGTTCGTGGGCCAAGGAGGGGATCGAAAGAGGGAGCACGCCCGAAGGAGAGTGAGAGGATAGGGTGAGTGAGGGGGCATCGTGGTGGTCTTATCCTCGTCCAGGGCTGGCGGGGCGCATCGCGACAGCGGGCAACGATCGATAGCAAGCGCTGAGGCACATAGCTGCTTCGGTCCTTCGCGAGGAAGAAGAAGAAAGAAGGAGCACGGCGAAGAGGTACAGGCTAGTTGGGCCGCGTGTGGGCTGTGGGGTCACGTGTTGGGCGACAGGGAGAAGAGGGGAAGCAATGGGCCGGCCTGGCGTGGTTGTTGGCTCTGTTTTTTTTTCAACAAATTTATTTTTATCTTTTTGTGATTCTATTTTTTTTGTGAATTCATTTGAAAACTGGTTTTGGACATTTCAAAAATGCCACAGGGTTTTGTAAATATTTAAAATAATGTGGGGCCCTTAAAAGATCATAGATGACACCTAGAGGAGGGTGAATAGGCAGTTTAAAAACCTTTAATAGATGTGCTTAACAAAGGCGGAATAAAAATAGCGTTTTCTTTTGTCAAGCACAAAGCCTATAAATACTAAGGTTCACCTATGTGCACCAACAACTGATTCTAAGCAAGACAAGCAATAGTGATAGCAAGATAGATTACTTGAAGCACGAAGGCTATCACAATGTAAATTGCATAAGTAAAGAGCTCGGGTATAGAGATAACCGAGGCACGCGGGGACGGCGATGTTTTATTGAGTTCCTCCCTACAAGGGAGTATGTCTTGTTGGAGGGGTGGGCGGTACTAAGACCACCAACGCCACAAGAGGCCTCACCCTATTCTCCCGAGCACCCGATCCACTATGGGGCACTTGAGGGCAGTCACCAAACCCGTACAAGATTAGGGCAATCTCCACAACTTAATTGGAGGCTCCTAATAATCATCACCAAGGACACAAACTTGGGGATAGCTCCACAACTTAATTGGAGGCCCCAAGAACACACCACAAAGGCCACACAACCGTCTAGGGTTCCAACAACCCAAGAGTAACAAGCTTCTTGATTTCACCAACCAAATCCTCCGAGAAGAACTCAAATCGATGCACCTAATACAAATGTCAAGAACACCACAAAGATGCTCCAATGCTTCACTCTCAAATTCCAAAAAAAATCTACTAAAGCTATTGGGGGACTAAGAGATTAAGAACAAAAGGAGAACACCAAATCCTCCAAGATCTAGATCCCAAAGATTCACTCACAAAGAGATGATTTGGTTTGGTCAAAGTGTATATCTAGATCTCCTCAATCTTTATCTCAAATGGATGCAAGAACCATTGGATGGGGAGAAAAAAATCAAGCTCAAGAGAAGGTCACACAATGGGGAAAAGCTTGAGGTAAAAGAGGAAGAAGAAGCAACTCAAATAGAGAGAGAGGGGGGAGGAGGCTACATATGGGGACAAGAGAATCTGCCCGTTGGGGGCCAATTTACGACCTGTGCCGGTAGTATAGCCAGTGGGCCAGTACTACCACCCAGCAGGCGAGCAATGCTAGGATACGGCATGGGCGACAGATGCTTGGCGACTTGGTGATAGTGAGCGAGAGAGAGCAAGGGGAACAGTGACGCAGCGAGGGAGCGCGCGTGGTTGCAGCTGGTAAGCGCGCTCCCATGGAAAGGCAGTGATCAAGTGGTGGAATCTGGAGCACGCCACGCGAGCTAGGACAGCCCGGTAGTACCGGCCTGGCCGACAGTACTACCGCCTGGGCTTGGGACGATAGTACCGGCCAGCATAGCCGGGCGAGGCAGAGAGCTGAGCAATGCTCAGGGGCGGCCGATAGTGGATCCGGTAGTACCGCCTGCCCAGAGAAAAAAACCCTTTTTATTTTTATTTTCAAATCAAATAAAAGGAAAATTTTAAACCTCGATAACTAGAGTTTGGAAACTCCGATCGACCCGAAACCAATTTTGTTGGAAAGGCAAAATATTGGATACCACCAAGTGAGAATATATCAAGTATTACAATGTGAGATACCTCCTTGGTGAGTAGCCGGAAAACCTCCAAGATAAAAAAACACAATAAGATATAAAAGGGATATCCGTTTTTTATGATCTAGAGCTTTTTATGAAGATAACCACAAACTCTAGAACCTCACATGGATAATATCCAAATAATAACCAAGAAATATGATCCTAAGTATGCAAAGGTTTAAGCTCTCTCCTAGAGATATGATTGAGTTACTCACTCGAGAGCCCCTCTTGATAGTATGGCTATCTATCCTAAACCCGGTCTTACAACTAACAATATAAGACCGGCAAAAGGGAAAACCTATCAATATTATACCTTTGCCTTGAGCATTCCACTTGATCTTGATGTAGACGATCTTTTCCTCCTTAATACGGAACACCTTTCTTGATTGCTCTTGCATGCACTCGCTTGATGAAGACTTGCAACTTGCTCCCCTATACACCATGTGGAAACTTCTATTTTGACCTTGTCTTCATCAAACCATGATCACCGAGGATGGCAAGCATAAAACATGAGATATTTTAGAGATGGCGCATTTTGATCTTGCACAACATTTCTTCTAACTTCATTTGGATTATATCTTGAAGAAACACATGAGGAACTCAATTTTCTTCTTCAAGACACACTTGATATTCTTTTATTTATTTGTCTTCTTCATTTCTTCTACCTTGAAGCCAACACATACTCCAAACGATGTCAATGGACAATTCCTACAAGTACACCTTAATGCAAATATTAGTCCGTAAAGATTGTCATTAATTACCAAAACCACACATGGGGCCCACATGCTCTTTCAACCCTCGTAACCAATTGGGCTCCACACTTTTTGTATTTTTCAAATATCAAAACCATTTGAATGGTTTTCAAAGAGAAAGAGGGGATTAGGGTTTTGCTTTCTTTTTTTGTTGCATGCATTTACAATATGATGCTCATGATGCACAAACAAACCCTAATATAAGATTAACTAAAACTGGGGTGTTACAGTTGGTCTCTCCTCTTTCAGCTTTTTGGACTTAGGATTGCATTCTGCTCCACATTGACCCTCGGCCTCCCTTTAGTCATATTGTATTCACGAGTCCACTTGAACATGCACGAATGGGTGGATTTGGAAGGATTTTGACTTGCATAGGGTTTAATCCACCACAATACATGTCAATCCTCTTCAACCCCTATTATTTTTGTATATTAAAAACTCTCCACCATCCTAAATATTTTTAGAGAAAACTATTTGAGGGATTGGTGAGGATTGGGTGAATACCAATTCCCCTATCATCTTGAAACCTCTTTGGAGGTGAAAATACGAGAAAATTAAACAAGGCCTTACCATGAGAACAGGGTTATAAAATCTTCGTATCCCCGTTTCCAACTATTCCTTCTTATAACTTGTGTGTATTAATTGATATATTTACAGGGGAAAAAGGTTTTAAAGGGCAGGCTCCATGGAGCCCTTTTTAAATTTTCAAAATGATCAAATATTTTTAAAAGAAATATCCACGTATAGCCAACAATGCAAATCAAGTCTCCAAATTTTCAATGAAAAATACCTTGTATTTCAGGTGCAAAAAGAACATGACAAATTTTGGGAAGAGGCCCATTAAAAATTGCATCATTCACGCCAGATCTAAAAATTTCTCTTTTTTGCTGATGCGAAAATACGAAGATTTTTCAATTTTTTGCACACGTGTATTTTTTTTTTGACACAAAAATAGTAGGGAAGGCCCTAGTGTGTCATTTTATATTTTTAATATGGGAATAATGCACACGTGCATTATAAATCATCATCAACATCCTGGTATTTCTTGGATTTAAAAAAATAATTGAACTTTTCAAAAAAAAGCCTCCATGGAGGACGGGTTCCAAATCGACACTCATATTTACAGTTTTTTAATAATACATATTTTTACACAAATTCAGAAAATAATACACGGAATGAGAAATTCCTACATGATTTTTCAAAATTTCAACACCACCACCAAGGCACGCCTACTTCCCGAAATTTCTCATTTCATGTATTATTTTCCAAATTTATATAAAAGAATGTATTATTTAAAAAATATCCATATTTACATATGCTATTTAGCACATAGGGTGCATAGTGCTAGTATACTCCTCATGTGGGATGTAAGGAGATGCTTTAGAAAGCCTTTCATACGGCCTAACCATGTGTAAGAGTCCACTACCCATTAGGGTTATAACCTAGAGTCAATTTGGATATTATATATAAGAGAAAGGAGAAAATAAGCCTCTCCAATACGTGGAGGACACTAGGATTATGGTAGAGGGGTCAGATTTAAACATTGTCAACCTCAAGTTCTTCCTACTCTGCTTCCAAGAGACATTTGACCTTAGCATAAACTTTGATAAGTGCGAGGAGATTGTGTTGGATTCTCCCCAAAGGATCAACAAAGGATAGTCGACAATCTAAACTGTAGGCTAATCTTGTTCTCCATTATGTATCTGGAGATGTCGATCCGTGATACTAGGGTACTTATCAAGGGCCTGGAACCCCATGTGGGGCGTGTTAGATCTAAAGTTAAACCCTAGTGAAAGCACGTGTGTTCCATGTATAATTTTGGTAATTAATAACAATATTTATGGACTAACGGAGTCATTGAGTTAGACTTGCAGATTTTGTCCATAGGCAATGCTTTGACCATATTGTTGGCTTCAAGGTTGAAAGAAGAAGAAAGTGAAGAAGAATAAGCAATGGCCAAGGAATTATTCAAGGTTTGATATGAAGAATGGTTATAGAGAAAAACATACAATGTTGATCAACACAAAGTGCAAAGAATAGATTTAAGTGGATCAACACCAAAGAAGATATGAAGTGCAAGTGCAAGATGAGTCATGTCGAGAAGATCTTATGTTTGATGCTTGTCTTTCTTATGGTGATCATGGTTATGTGAAGACATGACCAAAAAAGAGTGTCTCATAGGAGTATGGGAGAGAAATTCCCAAGTCTTCATTAAACAAGAGCGAGTGAGCTCAATCAACAAAGGTGTTCCATTTTGAGAAGGACAAGATTGTCATCATCAAGCTCAAGAGGAATATGTAAGGCAAAGGTATGATCTTGATAGGTTTCCTCTTTTACCAGTCTCATGTTGTTAGTGGGGAGACCGGGTTTTGGATAGATGGTCGTGCTATCAAGAGGGGCTCTCGAGTGAGTATCTTGATCATATCTTTTGGAGAGAGCTCAAATCTTTCCATAATTGACATCATCTTTCTTGATTGTTATTTGGATTTTATCCTTGTGAGGAGTTAGGGCTTGTTCTCCCTTTGTGATCCTTAATATTTTCCGTTATGTAGGAAGCGGTCAGGGAGAAGCTGGATGACATATGATCTGACACCTAAGGGAGATGACACGTCGGATCTCCACCTCTACCAGTCGTTGAGTGCCTCACACTTTCAAGATCTGTGGAATCACAATTTGGTTTAGATGGTTGTTTTATTTATAAAGCAAGACGAAAGCCTGTTTTGAGGAGGAAAATAAACCTCCCATCGAACTACCACTAAGTGGCAAGGTGAAAAATCCAGGTTAGACTTTATCGAAGAAGAAAACCAAGAGAGAAACAAATAAGAGGAAGTTGAAAGAAAAGGCTGAAATCAAGCAACGCGCCTTGCCCATAAGATTTGATGTCCAAATACACTACATTATCTCCTTAAGTTGTGGTTCCATGTTTCCGTCAATAGCAAGGCGCCTATGATGACTTTGTCAATCTCAAGACCCATCGGATTAGTCTGAAGACTCGGTCTTTCATTGATGATGTGTATGTTTATAGGGGTGAGTGTATGTATGTATTTGTGAGTGTCTTTGTTTGTACTGGGTTTCACACAAAAAATTGTGATTCCACCGTCTCTGATGACACGTCAGATCTCCACCTCTACCAATCGTTGAGTGCCTCTCACTTTCACACAAAAAATTGTGATTCCACCGTCTCTTGTGCCCCCAAATCTTGTTGTTGGCATTCAAGATATGTGTATATCTTGATGTATGAGATTCTCTAATGCTCTCTAGAGAAGAACAAGTTGTATCCCAATTTTTCATTTGATAATAGTGAGAAAAGATTTAGGTGGCTTCGGCCGTGGTTTTTTTGTCATCATTGTCACTTTGTGTTGACAGCTAGTGTTGCTATTGTTCCGAGAACTCCATTCTTTAGAATAGAGGTCTCTGGCTAGGAGAAGGCTTCTCACCCTTATTAAAGGAAAAGTGAGGCAAGCCGATCAATAAGAGCATGCATAAATTGGAAATTTACCCTGTTAGGATGTACTCTAAAAATGTACTTCCTTCTTTTCAAAATAGACGTCGCAGGTTTGTTAAAATTTAGATAAATCTATATACTACATGGTGTCTAGATTCATCCAAATTTTGGTAAATCTAAAATATCTTTTTTGAGACTCAGGGGAGAACTTTAAATCTCGTCCTAAAATATGATCATTATACTCTTGTAACTTGTTTCTGGGACTCAACTCTAGTTCTAGCAACTTTATTTTTGTGGTAATGAACCTGTAAATTGTTTCTAGTATAAATGTCTAACTAAACTCTAGTCTATTTGTTTTAAAATATAATATCTTTTAATTTTTGTGAAATAAATGTATTTAGATGTCTTCCAATGTAAGTTCGAGGGAGGGCTGCGAAATTCGTGTCAAGTTCCACAGAGTATACTGTAAATAAGATTGTACTTCCTCATTCTCAAACTAGTCATCTCAGATTTCATATGTTGAAAAATCTAAGACAACTAATTTGAGACAGAGAGAGCAGGGAGTAGAAATGAAGGATGAGTTGCTCACTTGCGGTCCGGCAAATATGTCAAAATTCGGCATTATCAAAGTTCAAGTGATGTTGCTCAAGCAAAATGATCAATATGCTATTAGTAGAAAAAAAAGCTGCTTACTAGTATCATTTTTGTTGGGAGCGACGGCACTCATCAGTTCCCCTCCTCCCACCGCTTTGCACGAAACGAGAGGCAACGCTTGAGCGGCTCCCAGTTGTTACCGGGTATCTTCCATGGCTCTCTCGCCGGACTAGCTGGTGAGGGATAGCATGGGGATGGCGTCGGAGTAGTGATAGGATGTAGTTTAGGTAGGTTGTTAGGTTCGGTTGGCCCCTTCTGGGCGTGTTGGAGCAGAGCTCAGGGTGGTGGCGGCCTCCCCTGTGCCCTAGGGTTCCTTGCTTCCTCGTTGTTTCTCCTCTAGCCGGAGCGCGTGAAGATGGCAAGGACAACTGTCTCCGCAAATAAAGTAGGTGTCGCTCTCTATCTTTTGTTGTGGGGTGGCTCTGCGGCGATGATCCTCCTGGCCGGCCGAGCCGGCGAGGGGAAGGGTCGACGCGGCAGAGTTGGCGGTGCAAGCTTGTTTCTCCTAGCCGGCCGAGGGGGCGAGGAGGAGAAGCAGCTTCACCTGCTGTCTCATGGCGGAATCAGATGGAGGTTTGGCTCACCGTGTATGGGAATTTCTTCCTCCCTCCCAGTTCATCCTCTTAGTGGTCGTGGTGGCAGACAAGAGAAGGAGAAGGGTTGGAAGTCGCTTCCTTCCTTAGCAGGGTGGTGGTGCGCAGTGGAGCTATGCGCCGGAAGCTTTCTACTGGACTATGAAGCGGCGGCAACGAGCCGACGCTATCCATGGCGGCAGGAGCCACCTCAGTCACGGGCGATGCGGACCGTTCTTCTTCCTCCTGGACAGAATGCTTTCATGGAGGATCTTCCTCAACCTAGCGTAGGGATCCATCGCCGATGAAGCCCCAAGTGGCATGTTCCCTGGTGGCGATGCTGGGCGACGATGAGCTCCAGGGACCTGATTGTTTTTTATCTATTAGTCCTAGGGTCTTGTTTGTTTTCTCTGATGCCTTATCTTTTTATCCTATGTAAAGAGCCTCAGTGCAATTTGTACCGACCGCTTCTTTAACTAAGTAAAGCTTCCAAGATTGCTCTCGTCGGTTCGCATGGATGACAGGTTGGTTTTTGAATTATTCTAAATTTCAAGATGTAACTTATTAAAAAAATTAACAATCAATACCACAATATATTTATAGTAGTGAATAGTATATGGTAGAGATACATAAAGTGTCTCTAATGATTATAAAATATAGTATAAAAAAAAAGCAAAACTTGAAGGTCTTCAAAATCTTTTTCTTCCAATGACACAATTTTGCACTTGTCTAAAGACAGCTCAATTAACATGATATAGATGTTAAACCATATAATGCAAATACCAATGAGGTTCGCACACATCACCATCGACAAGAATACCACAATCAATATTTTAGAAAAAAAAAACAGACTGATCGACATTGCAGAAGAGTCAAAAGTACCAATCTATATTATCGAGAAGTACCTATAAAACTATATCTACTAAAACACTACTCTTTTAAAAACAATACTTTTACTAAAAAACTACACCTATAAATCAGGTTCCTCACCCATCTTTGACAGCAGACACCTGCTTAGGTTGATACTCTGCCCTTCCTATAAACTTAGGGTGCGTGGCCAGTGATTTCCTGCATTTCTAGTCTATTGGTTATAATTTGTAAACCATGTCCTCTTTTTATCAGACATTTGCCAGATTTAATTTAACTAAAAAACCAACCATAAAACAGACACGGAACCCTATCCTGAACAAGCACCATATACTAATACACCGGAGACTGCAGGCATCATTTACCTTGGAATAGCATGAAATAAAATGTTGGAACTACATGAAAATCTTGAAGCTTGTCAAAAAAATGCCAGATTTGCAATGTAAAGGAAGCTATGTAAGTAAACAACACACTGAATTCACATTTCACATGTCCATTAGCTCAATCGGATGAACAAACAAGTATCAAACAAAATCTTTGCAATGATGGATTGAAGAACTGGAAAGAGAAAACTCTAGACACCCACGGTGGCCAACCTTTTGTCCAAAGACATGTAACAAAATCAGGTTCTAACAGGAGACATCATAATTAGGTTCTACCAAAAAACAGAGCTGAATCACATGTTCACTCTTCCTCCTCATCACCATCACCACCGCCGCCACCCGCAGCCTTCTTCTGGTTCTTCCTCTTGACCCTTCCAGGCTCACCACCACCAAGTGGGCTAGTGAGGGAGAAGTCCACGTGCTTCTCAGTGTCGACTCTCACCATGAACGACGGAATGTTGACAAGCTGCCTCCCAACTCTGCAAAAACAGATTGAACTACATTGAGACAACCACACGATTGCAAATTCAATGTATGTCTAGAATTAAAATAAACACCACATGTATCAGGTTATATAATAACTGCACAGTTTCAAATTAGCTCTCACCATATGGAACTAATATGTAAGAGAGGGAGTTACTAAACAGAAACAGAAAGGGTACCATTTTGAAACAAGTATATCAAATAAACTTGGAGAGGCACTCAGAATGAAAAGGACATATCAACTCATTGATCTTCTGACCTCAAAGATACTTAATAAAAATATTCCTCATTGCGCCACTTCAAGAGCAAAAAAACATATGAATGATAAACAAATGCAACATCAAGCAAAGATGAGGCTATTGTTGCAAATGAAACAAACAGATAACACAAATCATGCACAAAGTGAAGAAACAGAAGGGGCATCAGAGAACATATGAATGCACCATTACACACAAAGTGTCTCAGACGACCGTCGTGAGTTGCATATGGTTTCTCATCACATGCAAAATACAATAAACTCAGTTGGCAAAGACACTCTGGGGTAAAACAATATGCAAATTAACACAATGTTAATTGTTAGACCTGCCAACAAACATTTTCATCCATTCAGAAAAAGTTTTAGCATTTACAGTTATCCTAAAGCATTACAGCACATGCTCTCTGGGAAATCAAATAATTCTGACAAACTAAGGGCCATCAGAGATATATGTATGCACCATTACACACTAAGTGTCTCAGACGACCGTCGTGAGTTGGATAAGGTTTCTCATCACATGGCACAAAATAAGAACAGTAGTAACTCTTGAGCTACAAGATAAACTAATGTTAAGCATAATTTCAGGAGAACTATTTGATATACCTGATGTGGCGTTGCCTGATGAGAACACGAGCATGATGGATGGATTTTGCCATGCCATTCTTGAAGACAATGGTCTGGAGGCGGCGCTGAAGGAAGTTCTCAACAGTGAGTGCAAGCACGTAATCAAGCTTGTTCTGGTCCTCAGAAAGGAGACCATAGCGGTTCATGCGTCGCAGGAGAGCCGCGCCCTCAAAGATACGGCGGGGGTTCTTCTCATCAAGGGTGAGCAGCTCCCTTGCAGCATTACGGATGCGGCTAAGGGCATATTGCACACGCCACAGCTCACGCTTGCACCTCAGGCCATACTCACCCACAAGTTTCAGTTCAGCATCAAGACGCTCCTTCTCATATGGACGCCTTGGTTTCTTGAAAGTCTTACCGTCTATACAAGAGTAAAAAGAAACTTCAGACTAAGCAACATACAGAACCATCATACTAAATCAAATTATATATACAGACAATTTCTGGTAACGAAACTCTAAAGTAGACCTTGCTAACATAAGATTTCTGGCAGAAAAATTAGGGATAGCTTAAAATCGACATCAAAATATTTCAGCAAGTAACCTCTCCAAGCGAACCACTTACTGACCAAAATGCTAGGAGCAAAACATATAGAATACAGATTACCATGTTCTTTCTTTTCCTAACTAAGGACTTGGTACCGACCATTGTAAGATCGAATCATGATACAAGAAGAGGGAACTGTGGTCTCAGGATGTCTTGCGCATCCAAATAAGGCAAACATAGTAACAATCTGACGCGTCAGTAAGCCTAAGCGAACAAAAAATCGAAATATCGTTACGAGCACGAAACATCAAGTTCCAATTGAGAACACGGACGAGGATCTCGGGTTCCAGGATCAAATACGCAACAAGGCAGGTCCTAGAATATATCTAGCGCGCAAGATCAGACGCTATGGCGTAAAATGGATCACGCGAATAGGGATGGCTTAGATTCGCTTACAGTTGCGGTAGAAGTTGACGTGCACCATGGTTGACGATGCCCCCGCCTCTCAACGCCGGTCGCGGGCGCCGGCGCCGCCGCAAGATGAGTAGTGAGGTCGGGGAGGTAATGGAGGAGACGGAACGGTTGGGGGCGGAACTTGTTATAAAGGATGTGTCAAACCCTAACCCTAGCTATTCAGGCTTAGTGGGCCGAGATTGTAAAGGCTGCTGATGGGCTATCCTTATGGGCCTAGCTTGGACACCGTTTCATTGTTTTCTCTTTTGTTATGGTTTTTTTTTCCTCAAGAAGTTAAAATAATCTGGGATTGAAGCTGAAAGAGCAACTCTAAGAACATCTCTAATGGGACTTTTAAAAGGGGCAAACTCTTATTTTTCCGGCGAGTTTAAGGGTTATAGGCTGAGCGTGGAAGCTAACGAGATCTGTAAATTGTCCGGCTTGTATTTATATTTTACACGCACATGTGAACTTTGGGACTCCAACCCTACTACTGCAGTCCAACAGGGCAGTTACAGGTCAAAACCTCATTTTTTTCACCGTTCACGTCCACTGGCCGTCGGCCGTGCACTGTCCATCCAGCCGTGAAATTAGCCATGTGTAGGCTAACAGCTCATTAGAGATTCTATTAATTGTTTCCATCTATCGATTCCATCAAGGAAGCGGTGCGGCCGCGGGCTGTTCTCGATGAAGGCGAAGACGATTCTCAGAATATTCCTTTTTACAGGCTAGGTTTGAAGGCTCCATTCTGCGCCGACACTATTTTGCCCTGAAAAAAAAATCCGCGATCTATACTCACGATTTAAGGGTCGGATTTTTACGGGTTCCATTAGAAATGCTCTAACAGCAGCCTAAAATAGGGCTTGCCCCATAAAAACTGTTAAATGAGGGTAGTTTAGGCCCATAAAAAACATGCTTCAATAGTTGTTCCATCGGCGCTCCCTGATGACCGACAAGTATAAGGGGTGTATCTTAGTACTTTCGATAAATAGGAGTGTCGATCCCAACGAGGAGCGAAAGGTGTTGACTAGTGGTAAGGAGCAGGAAATCTCTGTAAATACTTAGTAAACGGATTTTTAGGGGTTTTCTGATAAAACAGGGAAATAAAGTAAATAAGACAGTAAATAATTGCATCAAGTGGCCCAATCCTTTTTCAGCAAAGGACAAGCTGGTGGAAATACTTATAAGGACCAAACATTCTCGAGGACACATGGAAATATTGTCAAGTGCTTTCGATTCATATGGCTGATTCTTCTTCTTTGGTTTTATAAGTGTTGTGTGGGTGAACCTGTGTTAATGTACCGACCTTACTTAGACTAATACATACTTGTGATTAAACCCCTTGTAAGCATCCGCAACTATAAGAAAGCAATTAAGATATAAACCTAACCACAGTCTTAAACACTAAGATCCTACATTCCCTTGTGCAATGGTTTCCTAACGGAGGTTCAGGTTTCTGTCACTCCGGCAACCCCATAATTAGTATCCAAATACACAATGCACTCCCCTAGGCCCATAAATGGTGAAGTATCATGTAGTCGATGTTCACATGACACCACTAGAAGAATAGCACCATAGCTTAAATATTAAACCATTGAATAATACCTCAACACAAATCCAATACTAACAACATGACTTCTCCCATGTCCTTAAGAACTAAACGAACTACTCACGAGACATCATATGGATCAAGATCAGAGATTATATGATAATAGATAACAATCTGAACATAAATAATAATTCAATGGTTCCACTCACAAGTATTAACTACAATAGTAATCAACACCGGGAAAGTTTCCCCTAAGAACTATGCAAGATTTAACACAATTGTTACAGTGGGATGGAGTGGTGATGATGGTGCTAGTGGATATGATGGTGTGGATGATGATGATGATCCCGATGAAGTCTAGCTTGATGATGGTGTTGATGGCGACGATCTCCCCTCTCCAGGAAGGAATTTCCTCGACAGAAATCTGTCTGCCGGAGAGCTATTTCTCTATCGGTGTTTCCACCCCGTAGAGGCGGCAGAATCTTTATGTGGTTGCTCCATGTGTATTAGGGTTTAGAAGAGAAGATATAGGCGAGAGGGCGGAGCCAGAGATGGGCCAGGGTGGCCACACCCCCTGTAGGCGCGGTCTAGGGTGGCCCACGCCTGGGGTATGGCCCCCCCTGTGGCCTAACTCTGCCTCCCCTTCTGGCATCCTTCGTCTTCTGGGAAAATAGAATTTTCCATAGTTTTTCTGGTATTTTTCTGATATTCGCAAAATTGCATCAAAACACCGCTTTTTTCCATCAGAATCCTGACTCCGGCAGTTCATCCTCCAAGAATCATCTAACATGCAAAAATAGATGAAATGACATAAGTAACACCTCTTAATACGAAGTATATCAATGAATAGAGGCAAATTATGATATAGAATGGTGATGCAAATTGGATGTATCAACTCCTCCCAAGCTTAGACCTTCGCTTGTCCCCAAGCGAAAACTGAGCTCAGTAAATATGTCCACAGGTTTATGGAGTGAAGTGTCGATAAAAAGAATACGGAGAAGAAGCATCACACTTAACAATACACAACTCATAGTAGAAAGCAACTCACCATTATATAACTTAGCTTGCAACAAGTATGGAAGTCACAATAAAAATGCATAAAGATAAATCATAATTGGGATTGGCAAACTTTGTTCTTGGTCAGAGAACAGTTGGCAAATAGTTTTCAAGTAAAGATTTTGTAAAGGAGTTTACAACAGGAGTACTCTTTGCTCAAACATAAAAGGTTTTTCATAATGATAGCTTTCAAAGTAATACTCATTTAGATAAGAGTCTTGTGCAAACAAGGAAGATAAAGAACATGATTGAATAAATCATCATATGAATACTTGAAACACAACAACTCAAATGATTGTTGGAGATACAAAGGAGTAGGTTTACTGACTCAACTTAGAAGTAGAAGAAAGGGCCCTTCATAGAGGGAAGCAGGGATTTCAAGTTTATTAAGAGCTTTCAAAATATTATGGTACTTACTAGCTTTGAGCTCTCATTGCCCCTATCATAAGCATCTTGAGGTGATTAAGGTTAAAGTGAATAAGGAAGGAGTATATGCTTGACGAAATATAAGTTGGCAATCTCATGTTCCTTGAGTACGAGGGATGCTCCTCATGCTACTCAACTTTAGTTATCGTAAGTTATTGTCATTGTAAGTACATGTGTATCATAAAGAACTGCCAACGGGGTACCCCTTGCACATGATATAGGAGCTATCCCATAATCAAAATGAGAAGGCAAGCAGACAGTAGGCATCTCAGTGATCTTTTTATTTGCTATTTGCATAGGTTTTTTTAGGATGCTTCACATATTGCTCACTATGGTTATGCTGCAAGTTTCCACCATGATTAGGCATGACTTAGGCTAGCGGCCCAGGCGTTTCTCTAACACACATACATAACTCCATGGACTTACAAGCTCCCCTTTTATTTTACACTGACGACATCCGCAAATAAAAGAGCATGATATCAACTGTGTACAATGTACATGTGCAATGTTGAAAGTGTTCCCCGTGACAGCACGGTTCTGCTAATTCCAACGTATAGGTGCAAGCATATACAACTTCGATGACACAATGGTTCAAGTTTATTAGGGGCAATAAAACAAGGTGTGTCATCGATGAACCACAAGTATAGGGGTGTATCGTAGTACTTTCGATAAATAGGAGTGTCGGTCCCAACGAGGAGGAGAAGGTGTTGACTAGTGGTATGGAGCAGGAAATCTCTGTAAATACTTAGCAAACAGTTTTTTAGGGGTTTTCTGATAAAGTAAAGAAACAAAGTGCAAGTATTAAAGACAACGAACAAACGCAGCAAGTGGCCCAATCCTTTCTTATCAAAGGACAAGCCAGTGGAAATACTTATAAGGACCAAAAGTTCTCGAGGACACATGGGAATACTGTCAAGTGCTTTCGATTAGCTGAGTAGTCTTCTTTGGTGTTGTAAGTGTTGTGTGGGTGAACCTGTGCTAATGTACCGACCTTACTTGGACTAATACATACTTGTGATTAAACCCCCTGCAAGCATCCGCAACTACAGGAAAGTAATTAAGATATAAATCTAACAACTGCCTTAAACTCCGAGATCCTACGCTCCCTTGTGCAAAGGTGTCCTAAGGGGGGTTCATGTTTCTGTCACTCCGGCAACCCCGCGATTAGTATCCAAATACACGATGCATTCCCCTAGGCCCATAAATGGTGAAGTATCATGTAGTCGAAGTTCACATAACACCACTAGAATAATAACACCACAACTTAAATACTAAACCATTGAATAATATCTCAACACAAATCCACTACTAACAACACGACTTCTCCCATGTCCTCAAGAACTAAACGAACTACTCACAAGACATCATATGGATGAATATCAAAGATGATATGGTGATGGATAACAATCTAAACATAAACAATAATCCAATGGTTCCACTCACAAGCATCAACTATAATAGTAATCAACACCGAAAAAGTTTCCCCCAAGAACTATTGATGATGCTCGACGTGGCAATTCGTTGGTAACCCCAAGCGCAGGGTGTGAAGAGCAAGCAGCAAGTTTCCCTCGGTTGAGACCGAGGTTATCAAACCAGAAGGAGGAAGGAAACGTCACACAGTTGTTACAAGCAACGCGGAGACCTGCACAACACAAACTCAAGACTTTGCCCCAACGAATCAGTGAGGTTGTCAAGCTCACCGATTTGCTGTAACAAAGGATTAAACGTATGGTGTGGAAGGTAATGGTTTGCAGCAAGTAAAGATGTAACGATGGAAGATGTATCAATGGTAAAGATTGGACCGGGGTCCATAGTTCACTAGAGGTGCTCTCCTTAGATAAACAACATGACATGAAGGATAAACAAATTACAGCAGGGCAATTGATAGGAACTCAGCAAGGCATGACAATGCAATTACTAGTCAGAAAGATCCTGTGAGATTCGATTGGGCAATACAACAAGATACATAGACCGCCATCCAACTGCATCTATGACTAGAAGTCCACCTTCAGGTTATCATCCGAACCCCCTCCAGTATTAAGTTGCAAGCAACAAACAACTGTTTTAAGCAAAGTGTGTAAGGTAAACAGTCCACATGTTCCATGAACAAGAGACCGTTGTTTTCTCCCTAGTGGCAACATCACATCTACAACCGAAGAGATTTCTGTCACTTCCCTTGGAAACTAGAGGCATGAACCCACTATCGAGCAAAAATACCCCCTCTTGGAGTCACTAGCAACTACTTGGCCAAGATAGCTACTAACAACGGAGAGCATGCAATATCACAAACAACACAGACATGGTAGAATCATAAAGACAAAACCATTAATCAAACCAACATAATAATATCAATATCCATCGGATCCCCGCAAACACAACATGCATGATTACAAATAGATTAAATCTTGATCATGAACGGAACTCACAACATCTATACATGAAAGCACAAAGGAGGAGATACAACCATCTAGCTACTACATGGACCCATAGTCCAAGGTGGAACTACTCACGCATCATACCGGAGAGAAGGCCTTCGGGATGATCTCCCCTCCGGTAGGGTGCCGGGAAGAACTTCAGATCCCCCCGATCTAGGGACAATGGTGGCGGCGGCTATAGATAGTTTCATGGATATTTGATCAGGTGCTTAGGGTTTTTGCATCGGGGGCTTCTTATAAGCGAAGGGGGAGGCCGAGGCGGCGGCCAGGGGCCCCAAACCCCTCCTAGGCGCGGGGCAGGGCCCACCCGCGCCTAGGGTGGGTCTGGCCGCCCTGGCTTGCCTCTCCGGCTCCCCTCTGGATTCTTGTTCCCCATGGAAAGTAATTGACTTTGACATTTGTCCCGTCCAATTCCGAGAATATTTCTTTACTAACTTTTCTGAAACCAAAAACAGCAAAAAACAAGCATGTGGCACTGTTGCAAATTGTTAATAGGTTAGTACTAGAAAACATGTAAAAAGCACCTCAAAGTGTATACAAGTAAAGCAAAGTAGATACTAAACAAACATGGAGCATAAAAAATTATAGATATGTTTCTGACGTATCAACATCCCTAAGCTTAACTCCTGCTCGTCCTCGAGTAGGTAAGTGATAAAAGAATAATTTTTGAGGTGACATGCACCTTCACAATAAAGATCCAACCATTTGCAAGCATTGAAAGCTGGGATCAAAGAACTCTAAACATGTGCAAGAAAGATGGAGTTCTAACAATAGGACATAGTAACTATGCATGCAACATGAAAGGCTACAAACAAAGATCATGAATAACATGCATTGAAAAACGTTTGTTTGTTTCACATACATAAAACATAGCATAGTGGCAATCAGCTTGTCCCATATAGAGTAGCAATATAGATGCATAGGACACCTTTCAAAGTTCACAAGGGTGACTAGAAACAAATAGCACAAGAACAAGTAATATCACAATATGCATCAATCAATAAGCTTTGGAACACTGAACACAGAATGACAACTATGCTATCTTAATGGTGCCTAAAGGTAGAAGGTGGAGACTCAATAATGGTGTAAGAAAGGCCCTTTTGTAAAGGAAGCAAGGATTACAAGTTTCAAAAAGAGCTTCCAAAAATTATGGTACTTGTTAGCTTTCAGCCCTCATTGCCCCTATCATAAGCATCTTGAAGTGATTAAGGTTAAAATGGCAAAGATGGTGCGGTGACCCAGCATACCACTGCATGATGTAGTACATTATAGTCATTGACATAACACCAATGAAACACCGTTCACTAGTATTACATCCATCAGAGTAGTACAACAGAAACACAGCAGGTGCAAGACATGACTATAGGTTACAACTCAACTCTTTACACAAGATCCAGAGAACACTCTTGGTTAAAGAGAGAGAAAGAAACTTCTTACAAAGAAGAATCAGAAATAAATAACTCCAAAACTATCATACTATTAAGACTAGTACCTTAACTAATGGTCTGGCATTGCTGCTATTGCAATACACTTTAGAAATAGGTCCTATGGCTAGAGATTATATTCCTATCTAGTTGCCTTTCTTGACTTTATTGAAGAGCTTTAGCCTTTGATGATGATTCCTGGAGCATAACTTGACGTAGACGTTGTCTGTACTGGCTTTAGAACCTAGCAAGGATTAATAACATACTTTGAGTACGAGCGTACTCAGCAAGTTCACTCGAAAAGGAGTGTTTGATGCACTATATCTACAGCCACATACCATAGGTCGTAGGCAATGCAAGTTTTCATAAACATTTCTTCAAAGGTTGCTTTTATTCTAAAAAACTATGTCCATCAGCCTTCATGGGTTTACCAGAACTTTCATGGAGTTCCTTTCCCGCCGCGTTCGCAGCTCCTTCCCGGAACAGGGAGTAACAAGTTACAGTTCTTACACTCTGCATAGGTGCGTCACTTTACCCATGAGAGATCTTAGCTTTGTTGCACATCCGAGTTATAGGCTCGTTCACACTTCCTTGGTGTGAGGACCAGACTAAGATCCAAGCCAATTACTGCCTTCTCCGCGACCCCTCATGTCTCCTTGGTGTACGCCTGCCCACCTATTAAATTACGGAAATTGGCAGTACGGACCGTTCAGATGCCGGAACTATCGTGGAACGTTGAGGGCTCCCACCCATATGCTGCATATCCTCTACGAATTACCAATTAATATGCACGCTACGAGTGATAACAGCCATGACCCGCACATCCGGCTCCATGCGAAAGGGAAAAGATACAACTGACTTCTTTGTCTCATTCCAAATCTCATGGTCAACGCGTAATATACGGCGCAAGAATCACTGGCAACATTGGTTGTTAAGTCCTAGGTGATATATTCCTAAGTAGTGGTATTCCAACTACCAGGTTTAATAGATTAGCTGATCACCTTGGATCGGTAACCAATAGTTCACATTATTATAAAAAATAGTGTTTTCTGACCTTTTTGGAATGCAGGTGATGACAATACTTGATTTGCAAAATACTTTACAGAAAATAATCAAAGGACATGAGCAAGTGTGATCTTGCCTTTTGTGATTGCAAGATTATGCACTCACGGTCTTCAAGACAATATAAGATCCAATATCTGAAATCAGCATCATTGGTCCGGTAAGGACTAATGTTTAAAGAAGCAAGATGCTATTATGCACAAGTAATGTAATGCAATTTTGTAAATTCGAATCTCGGGGATAACGTTGATCTAGGGTTTGGATACTGGAAATGGTTACTTTAGAATATGTTGTCCTTTTAGATAAGTTTCAAACTTATGCTTGTTATTAAGGCTTGTGAGTGTGTGTGAAACAATATGTAAGTATAATAAAGCACACACAATAATGGAATACTCAAGTGGGAAATATATTTGTAGACTATGTATATAAGGTTTGTTCATCATTTAGATCTTTCATAAAAATGCTTATGTCTTACTTTATAATGTTCCTTAAAAGAATAACTTTTGAAGAAAATCTTACTAAGCTAAGGAGAAGTATTTAAATTTTAAGTTAACCTTCTTAGGTGTTCTTTCAAGTTTTAGGCTTTAAGTAAGAAAGAATTGCTTTATTTGAATAATCATATTAGTAGTATTTGAGACTTATCTATCTTGGTTTTGAACTTGGTTAGTTTGGTATTAAGATGCTTTATAACTTAATTATAACAGACCAAAGTTAATTATAAAGTATATAATAAAGTTTTTAGCATTATACTTATGTCTTGTAGACTAAAGTTAATTTTAAAACATAGATGGACTTAAGGCATATTGCTTATGTTATTTTTACCAGGTGTACTTTATAATGTTTCTCTAAGGATACTTTAAGAATGGTAACGCTTCCATTTGAATAGTGGTTTCCTAATTGTTTAGTGGAATAGAATCATTTTTCCTTTTTATGGATGAGTGGTTATAGTTTGTAAATAGGAAATAATATTACTTAACTACTTATGGATTCAATATAGTGTTTTGGTTTGTTTATAACTTGTAGTTGAAGTATTGAGTAGGTTTTATTTCACTACAAAATTATTCTCGGAGTTTTAATAATGGATAAGGATTCTTTTATAAAATAATCTACATTAATGGTTGAGAGATAATTTAATAAAATTGTATTTAAAGTGTGTTAAATCATTTTGACTTCCTATTATCAATATTTAAGATTAACACTATTATTAGATCTAAATTGGGAATTTTAGAAATATTAATAAATTTTATTTACCCTTATAGGAATTATCAATTAAGAAAATAGGTTTAAATTCCAGTTATTAAGTTATTTAAATGTTCATTTACCTCAAAAGTGGAATATTATATTTTTGACATGTAGGTATTATTTTTGTGATAATTTTGGTATATTACATTTATTTTTGTGACTTATAAATAATAATATATGATTTTTTCAAGGTTTATTACTTTTATAAATACTTAATAAATAATAAATATTTAATTAAGTGAAATAATAATGCATGATTATAATTTTAAATTATAGTTCTTATTTTTCTAAGATTTTTGGTATTTTATTTATATTTCAAACATTTACCATTATTAAATTATGAATTATCAAAGTTTTATTACTTATAAATCCTTATTAAATCATAATTATTTAAATTATTAACATAAGAATGTTTGATAATAGTTTTAAGTTACAGATTTTATTTTTCTACAAATTTTCATATATTATACACATTTTTCTAAATTACAAAACCAAATTTATTAATTAAACAAGATTTAACCATTTTATTTCATTTCTGGAATATTGATATTTGAATTTATATTATTTTAATTATTTCCTAAACAGGTACTGACTTTTTATACCGCAAACCCACCTAGCCCCAGTCACTGACTACTGGGCCCAAGGACACGTCACACTCCACCTCAGCGAAGACTGGTCGACCTTGTAGACATGATGCAAGCATGACGTCGCTCTGACGTCATCTCGCCGGTGATGGTCAGGTGGCTGGCAACGGTGGTGATCTAGTGATTTTGGCATGCGCGGTTGCTACGGTTTGAAAGAGCCTACATCGAGGAACCTATTAGCAACAGCGTCGCTCGAATATGGTCACCGGAGGATGGCCGACGATGAGGTAGTGCGACGATACATTCGGAATCCCCGTGGATTGATATTTACGGCACGCGAGCAACGAATCAGACAGGACCACGAGGTTTAGAGGATCACCAGGAGCATGATGAAGGGCTCGGCGAGGCCGGAGCTGGTCGGGAGCGATCTAATCATCGACGATGAACTCCGTCGGAGAAGATTGTCTCGATTCGGTCGTTTCGGTACATCCCGGCTCGATTCCTCCCTCCAGGATGACGAGGGCGATGATACGGAGCTCACAACATCCTCAGACGGCTTCGGGATGGTCTCTGGACGACGACGTGTGTCGACGGTCATGGCTAGGGTTTCGGTTTTGGAAGAGAAAAACGAGAGAGAGAGACTGTGAGGAGCTAAGGATAAGCAAGAACGTCCTGGTGGTCTTCTTATCCTCCTCTGGGACGGTGGCGGGCATCACGACGCATGGCTGACGACGGCGGAGGCATCGGGCGGCGGTGACCCCCTCCAGCGAGGTGCTTGTGACGCACGATGAAGACGATAATGAACATTTGCGGAATAATCCCTAGTGATTTCTTACTCTCAACCCGCGATCCGCCTCTGGTCCCATCTGTCAGTCACCGTGGTGACGAGCTGAGCTCGTTGTTGGGCCGAAACTGGGCTACTGCAGAATGCCCATGGGTGGTAGATAGGAAAGTGAGGAAATGGGTTGCGGCCAGAAACTATTCTTTTGTTCTTTATTCCTTTTTCCTTTTCTATTTTGTTTTCAGAGTTGTATTTTTCATTTGTTTGGATATATTTCCCCTAGAATTTTATCTGCTAGATAATTGTAGCAATATTGAAATGTATTTATGATCATTATGTGAACCTTTATTATATATTGTTATGTTTCTTTATTTTCTTTATATATATACTTTTCCTATTATTATTTGTAAGGCTTTTGATATGCATTTAATTGAGATAATATCCATAAACTTATTATATAATGCATTATTATTAGCTCATGAGATTTGATTCTCATTAACTCATAATATTAAGGGAATTTTTATATGGTGATCTTTTATTATTTGATGCATAATATCCTAAGGATTTAATATGGTTAATATTACTCCCATGAATCTAGGGAATAGCAAGGTATATAAATTTTATTATAACTAACAAAAGAGTTAGTGTTTGAATTGTAAATGCTTACCCTAGGGTTTAGGGTTCTTAATTTACTTATATTCTTTTGTTGATGTGAATAAAGATTAATGGCTAAATATATTGTCTTTATGTTTGTGGTTTTTAACGATATCACCATTTAAAGTAAAATAGTGGAATTGTTTCCTAGGCTAACTTATGAGAAATAATTTATAAAGATAGTTTTTTAAGCACCTAAGATAATGATGGTTGAGAATGAACATGATGTGCTGAAGTGATCTGATGTAGGAAATTATTCCTATTAACCATTGTGGACATAGGATGATAAATCAATCATTTGATATGGATATTAAATTTGGTTATAGAATTAGGTTTTGGTGTTTCCCAAGAATTTCTATATTCCATAATTCACAATCCTGGACTTCTAATTAAGGAATTCCTTTCCTAGATATACTACTTCTTCCTATCCATCATCATGTGTTAACATGATGAGATTTACTTCACAAGAATATTCTTATCCACCTTTTATTTTTCTAAATCATTTGTAAATCTAATGAGCTCGACACTAAAGCTTTTCATAATCTTCTTATATCCATACTTGGTTATATCAAACTATTCTACTATTAATAATATCCAATCCAACAAGTGGTTACTTCTAACTCCATTCATACTCTTCCATAATCATCCACCACTAATATTACTCTAGTAGATGTATATGTCAAATTCTACTTCACCTCAAGTGCTTAGTATTTTCAAAGAGGAAAATACTACTTTTTTAATCCAATGTTGCTCTAACATCATCTTAATCATATTATCTTGTCTCTACTTAACTCCAGTAACTAATACTACAACCTCACATTATATTAATGTGACTTGTCATGGCTAACCTAGAATAACATATCTATACCAGGGTTCAATCATGTTCTATCCACCAATGTCACTTATGCATGATATAAGCATTCAATCTTGGTGTATTAAGCATGATCATTATAATCCTTTGATCATTTATGGCTTAGGTTTCCAGTTGGCTAATCAAGGCCTTCATCAATACAACATACAGTTGTATTATAATTATCTTCTCAGTATCCATTACTGAGTAGACGATATTATTTATTGACTATGCCTACTTAATCCAATAGGATTACTCCTTGGTAACTATCTTCAATATTCATCCTTGTAATCCTCTTTGTTACCACCTATATATTTATTTCAAATAACTCTTATATCCATTCAGGAGTGAGTTAACCTCATAAATTATCATTTTGATTTAATTCTCTTCCAACACTCCCATCATATAGATGATATTTAAATCTAACACTACCACCTATCTTTTCTTACTTCTTTCTCTAAAGGTTTTAGAGTGGATGCTATGATAAGGACAAGAGTTGATGGATCAAGAATTTATAGTTTAAGAATGGGTGAATCAATAGTTGATTACTCAACATTGATGAACAACAGATATTAAGATAGGTTTCATTAGAGATGATAAAGATTGATATGGAAAGAAAGGTATATGATGAATGATCTTGACTTGGTTTCTTTCCTACTCAATCTCACTAAAGAGTTAAGGTTAGGTATTACCATGAGATTCATGGTATAAGTAAATGATATTAAGATTTAGTTGTTACATTCCTATTACTTAAGTTATATTTATAACTTGGTATTCATGAGTGTGTAATGAATACAAGGACATGATTACTTAAGGATCAAATATGAACCATTAAGTAATATAGTAAGGTTAAGTTTTATTACATTTGATCTACCCTTAGATCAAATCTCCCTTACCCAAAATAAGGTTTTAGAAAGGTCATATTGAAACTTATCGCAGTCAACTTGATGATCTACTTTAATTCCATCAAGTTAAGAGAAGCGTCAATCACCTTGACAAGTTTTTATTCAAAAGCGCGAAAATTATTCAGATTTTCTATGCATGAATGCAATGCACACATCTGTGTTCAGCTTATTTCTAAGCTCTAATGCTAGGATGCTACAGATGGAGTATATGCTTGACGAAGTATAAGTTGGCAATCTCAAGTCCCTTGAATACGAGGGCCACACCTCATGCATACTCAACTTTGGGCCCAGGTAAGTTATTGTCATTGTAAGTATTTGCATATCATTGAGAACCGCCAACGGGGTACCCCTTGCACATGGTACAGGAGCTTTCCCATAACCAAAATGACAAGGCAAGCAGACAATGAGCATCTCAGCAATCTTCTTATGTACCATGGGAATATGGTGCTTTTTCTCTCTTTCCTCTTTTCTCAATGTGTCTCTTTTTTTATAAGAAGAATGCTTCATAGATGTCACTATGGTGATGCTGCAAGTTTCCACCATGATTAGGCATGGCTTAGGATAGTGGCCCAGGCATTTCTCTAACACAGAATACAAACTCCATGGACTTACAAGTTCCCTCTTTATTTCACACCGGTGACATCCATAGACAAAAGAGCATGATATCAACTGAGTACAAAGTACACGTGCAATGTTGAAAGCGTTCCCCGTGAGAGCACGGTTCTGCTAATTCCAACGTATAAGTCCAAGCATATACAACAAAGTTGTCACAATGGTTCAAATTTATTAGGGGCAAATAATATAAAGTGTGCCTTCAAGTTCGTGAGGGCTTTAATCACTAAGTTTTCACATAACAAAATAGTTTTTAATTGGAAGATAGTTGAAAACAATAATATACTTGGAATGGTGTAACACACCATGCATAGGAGTTTATAGTGGACACTTTGGAATAACTTGGTTTCTTGGGAGTTGGAATCATGAGTATAACTTACTCATACAAGTGGAGACTAGCAAAAGACCGGGAGCAACGAACTAAGAGAGCATAATGGCCATAATCATGCAGTGCAACAAAGCATACTAATCAAAGCAAAGAGTGGTACTACAAGTCAAGGACTTAATGATCATAGATGCTAATGGTGACTTGTCATAGTCATAACATGGTGTGAGCATGTGCCAAGTCAACCCAAGCAAAGCATCAAAGGAGAATACCACAATACTATGCTTTTGCATGCTAAAACAACGCATAATTTATTCAAAGCACACTAAGCAATCCCAATTGTTTGGAACAAGACATGCTACATCAATAATCACTAAGCATAAGGTCAAAACAACACCTAGCATGTCATGCTAAAGTCTAAGTCATAGTCAATGCAAGCTCCTCTTGCACTTCAAGCAAGAACTTACTACTCCTTTCCAACACCAAGCAACTTATTTGCAAAACAACAGAGCGAGAATGGGGGTCCAAACTAATTTATTCAAGCAAACTAAAGAAACTAATCAAAGCAAACGAAAACTAAGACGCTCCAAGAACAACACAACTATGCATGAAACAATAAAAACGAAGTGTCTAGACAGACCTGAGCTTTTTATTGATGAAGAAGGGGATGCCTTGGGCATCCCCAAGCTTTGATGCTTATACCTCTTGGATATTTCTTGGGGTGACACCATGGTGGCATCCCCAAGCTTGAGCTTTTTTCCATTCTTCATCTCATTGCATCATTCTCTTGCTACACCTGAATTTTTTCCTTCATACAAAACTTCACGCAATCTTCATTAGCAACATTAGTGTATTCAAAAGATATTAGACCCCTGGCAAAGCTTTGGAACAGCAAGGCTTTTCACTAAAAACACAAGCTACTGTAGTAACTCCTTCAAAAATATCAATTCACCTAAAGAGAACTCAAAAAGGAATCAATAAGAAGCAAATGCAAAAAATGGCAGAAATCTGTCAAAACGGACCAGCAGGTAGAAACCTATTTTTTTGAACATCTTCTGTTGCTCAAATCAAAAAGTCCTGAACTAACGAGAGTTAGATAACATACTGGGGGATTTATTCGTAAATTGTAATCTCAATCCGAGTTATAGAGACTCCTCACAAATGTTTTTGGTGGAGAACAGAAATCTGTTTCGGGACAACAACTCCCCAAATCTTACTTCCCTCTCATTAGAGGTCATTCTTGGCACAAAAAGCAAACAAAAAGGATAAGGAGAGGTCATTACTGAAGTAATAACTTCCAAGACTCAAGTAAACTCTTGGGTTATCTCCCAACAAGTACTTTTCTTTAACGTCTTTAAGTTAGGCACAAGAAGCAAGAAGAATCAAGTATTTTCAAATGAAGAAGCATTAACATCAAACCTTGCTTTCAAAGGAGTAGCAAAAAGCAACTTCTCTCTCCTCATAGGGAAGTGTTAAATACCTTTCTTGAATGGAAATTGATATTTAATGGTGCCTTCTTTCATATCAATGATGGCACCAACTGTTTTAAGAAAAGGTCTTCCCAAAGTAATAGGACAAGAAGCATTGTATTCAACATCCAAAATATAGAAATCAACAGGGACATAAGCACTGTTAACCATAATGAGAACATCATTAACACTCCCCATGAGTTTCTTCTTAGCATTATCATTGAGTGGGACATCCAAATAAAAATCTTCCAATGGTGGCAAATCAAGCATTTCATAAATCTTCCTACGCATAATAGAGACACTAGAACCAAGATCATACGAAGCTTTGAGATCAAAGTCATTCACTTGTATATTAATAATGGGTTCCCAACTATCTTATACTTTCCTAGGAATAGAAGCTTTGTGTTTTAACTTCTCTTCCTTAATCTTAATAAGAGCATCTGTAATCTATTTAGTGAAAGCAACATGCATATCACTAGCATCAGGACTTCTAGCAAGCTTTTGTAGAAACATAATCACTTTAGAAATATTGCAACCATCAATATCAAAATCAAACTTAATATCACTAGTAGTAGGCTCAATAGGCTCAGGCATAGTAGGAGGAGGAATAGGGACTACTTGTGGTTTAGTGGTGATGGTGCACACACTATTGTTTCTATCAATTTTAGCTTCCCTTTCCCACTTAGAATGGAGTTGAGCTAACAGCCTAACATTTTCATCAATAGTAACTTGTATGGCAGGAGCAGTAGCAAAGGTATTGTCCATAGTTTCAAGTTTAGCAGCCATTTTATTAATCAAGAAAGACAGAGCTTTAGACAAAGAGGATATATTTTTCTCAGCACTCAAAAAATTTGACTGTAAACTAGGAATTCCTCTATTAAGATTCTCAAGCTGATGGCTAATGTTTTTCAAGATAATAGATTGTTCCTCCATAGTTTTAGTGAAAATCTTATTTTGCTCATATTGCATCTGCATAAAATTCTTAGTGGATCTCTCTACTTCTAGAATCCTTTCTTCACTAGGCATTCTAGATCTACCATGATAAACATTTTCCACTAGGAGGATAAGGCCTATAATTACCATAAGTATTGTTGACAAAATTGTTGTTTGTAATGAAGTTCACATCAACTTGCTCTTCTTGAGCAACCAAAGAGGCTAAGGGAACACTATTAGGATCTAAAGGAGCTTTCCCATTAACAACCATAGCCATAATGACATCAATCTTATCACTCAAAGAGGAAGTTTCCTCAACAGAATTTACCTTCTTACCATCTGAAGCTCTCTCAACATGCCATTCAGAATAGTTAACCATCATATTATCAAGGAGCCTTGTTGCGACACCCAAAGTGAGGCCCATGAAGGTACCTCCAGCAGCTGAATCCAACAAATTTCTTAAGGAGAAGTTCAAACCTGCATAAAAAGTCTGGATAATCATCCAAGCAGTGAGTCCATGAGTGGGGCAATTCTTAACCAAAGACTTCATTATTTCCCAAGCTGGAGCAACATGTTCACTATCAAGTTGTTTAAATTTCATAATGTCACTTCTCATAGATATAATCTTAGCAGGAGGACAGTACTTACCAATAAAAGCATCTTTGCACTTAGTCCAAGAATCAATACTATTTTTAGGCAAAGGAAGCAACCATTCTTTGGCTTTTCCTCTCAAGGAGAAAGGAAAAAAGCTTGAGCTTAATAATATCTCCATCTACATCCTTATACGTTTGCATCTCACAAAGTTCAGCAAAGCTATTGAGATGGGCAGCAGGATCATCAAAACCAACACCGGAAAATTGCTCTCTCATCACAAGATTCAACAAAGCAGGCTTAATTTCATAAAAGGTAGCATCAGGAGCAGGTGGGGCAATAGGTGTGCTAAGGAAATCATTGTTGTTGGTGTTGCTAGTGAAGTCACACAACTTGGTGTTCTGAGCAGAGTTCATTTTGGCAAAGGTGGGCAAGCCAAAAACAGCAGCAGCAGCTAGAGCAAGAACTATTTTTTTTGGTTTTTTTTGGAAAGAGGCAAACAAAACCAAGCAAAATAAACAAAGCAAACTAAAAACAAAGTAAAGAGAAAGGAAGTGAAGTACTCCCGTTGTGAAGACGTCCTTAGCCTCCCCGGCAACAGCGCCAGAAAACTTGTTGATGGTGCTGACGTGGAGCACTTTGTTGGAAACCCCAAGAGCAAGGTGTGATGAGCACATCAACAAGTCTTTCCTGAGTAGAGACCAAGGTTATCGAACCTGAAGGATGAAGGAAATGTCACACAGGTGTTGCAAGCAACACGGAGACCTGCACAACACAAACTCAAGACTTTGTCCCAACGAATCAGTGAGGTTGTCAAGCTCACCAGTTTGCTGTAACAAAGGATTAAACGTATGGTGTGGAAGGTAATGGTGGTTTGCAGCAAGTAAACAAGTAACCGTTGAAGATGTATCAATGGTAAAGATTCAACTGTGGTCCATAGTTCACTAGAGGTGCTCTCCTTAGATAAACAACATGGCATGAAGGATAAACAAATTACAGCAGGGCAATTGACAGGAACTGAGCAAGGCATAACAATGCAATTACTAGTCAGAAAGATCCTATGAGATTCGATTGGGCAATACAACAAGATACATAGACCGCCATACAACTGCATCTATGACTAGAAGTCCACCTTCAGGTTATCATCCGAACCCCCTCCAGTATTAAGTTGCAAGCAACAGACAACTGTTTTAAGCAAAGTGTGTAAGGTAAACAGTCCACATGTTCCATGAACAAGAGACCGTTGTTTTCTCCCTAGTGGCAACATCACATCTACAACCGAAGAGATTTCTGTCACTTCCCTTGGAAACTAGAGGCATGAACCCACTATCGAGCAAAAATACCCCCTCTTGGAGTCACTAGCAACTACTTGGCCAAGATAGCTACTAACAACGGAGAGCATGCAATATCACAAACAACATAGACATGATAGAATCATAAAGAAAAAAACATTAATCAAACCAACATAATAATCTCAATATCCATCGGATCCCCGCAAACACAACATGCATGATTACAAATATATTAGATCTTGATCATGAACGGAGCTCACAAGATCTATACATGAAAGCACAAAGGAGGATATACAACCATCTAGCTATTACATGGACCCATAGTCCAAGGTGGAACTACTCACGCATCATATCGGAGAGAAGTCCTCTGGGATGATCTCCCTCCGGCAGGGTGCCGTGAAGAACTTCAGATCCCCCGATCTAGGGACGATGGTGGCGGCGGCTACAGACAGTTCCGTGGATATTTGATCGGGTGCTTAGGGTTTCTGCATCGGGGGCTTATTATAGGCGAAGGGGGAGGCCAAGGTAGCGGCCAGGGGCCCCACACCCCTCCCAGGCGCGGGGCAGGGCCCACCCGCGCCTAGGGTGGGTCTGGCCGCCCTGGCTTGCCTCTCCGCCTCTCCTCTGGACTTCTTGTTCCCCACGGGAAGTAATTGACTTTGACGTTTATCCTGTCCAATTCCGAGAATATTTCTTTACTAACTTTTTTGAAACCAAAAACAGCAGAAAACATGCATCTAGCACTGTTGCAACTTGTTAATAGGTTAGTACCAGAAAACATGTAAAAAGCGCCTCAAAGTGTAGACAAGTAAAGCAAAGTAGATACTAAACAAACATGGAGGATGAAAAATTATAGATACGATTTCGACGCATCAACTATGCAAGGGGAGTCCTCCACTTCCTTTCTCTTTACTTTGTTTTTAGTTTGCTTAGTTTATTTTGCTTGGTTTTGTTTGCCTATTTTCAAAAACTCCAAAAAAATAGTTTAGTTTAGTTTGGTTTGCTTTCTTTATTCAAAAACACAAAAAAATTAGTCCCTCCTCTAGTTGTTGGTCTGTTACTGCCTTGCTTTTCCATGCCTTCTATCAATGGATGGTTTCTTTGAAACTAGTGCTTATTAGCAAGGTGGGTTCACAGAAGAACAAAAGTATTATTATAAGGAACACCGTTTGTCACAAAAGGGGAAACACTTATGGGAACAAATTGATAAGTTGAATACTATTGCTAGAGATGTGTGCTCTACTTATAATGTTACTTATTGCTTTGATAAAGCTTGTTGTTGTAGGAGGTATAAACACCTTCCTTTTCAATGTGAGTATAATGATAATGTTACCATATCCTCTTATGTTAAATGAAATTATGAATTTTATGATGTGAAACAAATTGAATAATTTATTGCCTTCAAGGGTGCATTTGAACTTGCCAATTTGCTTGAAAATATTGATGATGCACCTTATGAAACTGAGGTTTATGAGATACTTAAATTTTGCTTTGATAATTATAGGGAAGAAAATGGCTATATTATTGAATATTTTAATAGGCGTTTTCCACAAATGGAAGAGACTAATACCTTGCAGGAGACTATGGAAGAAGAAATTGTTGAAACTGGAAGCTCATTAGATGAAAAAGAGGAGGAGAGTGATGAACAAAAGGAGGAAGAATGGATTATCTACCCATGCCTACCTTCTAATGAGAGTAACTCTTTATCCCTTACATTATTTGATTGTCCCCCATTATTACCAAAGGAGGATGAATGCTATGTTCCTGTGGATCCTTTTGAAATATCTACTTTGGGTAAAACCTGTGAAGGTTTTAATCCCACTATTTTTGAGCTTGATAGAAATTATGTGTTTGTAGATCATGAAAAGCATGCTTTATGTGATAGCTATATTGTTAAGTTTATTCATGATGCTACTAAAAATTATTATGAGATAGGAAAGTATGGTTGTAGAAGTTTTCATGGTACTGAAACACCTCTCTATGTGCTGAAAGTTTTAAAGTTGCTCTTGTTTTATCTACCATTCTTATTACTATGTGCTTCTTTGATTTATTTTCTTACAAGATTCCTATGCATAGGGAGTGGGTTAGACTCAAATGTGTTTTGAATTTGCTTCTTGATGCTCTCTTTTACTTCAACTCATAGTTCTTATGAGAGCATCTTCTCAAACTATCAAGCCTAACTTAAAGGCGTTAAAGAAAAGTACTTGTTGGGAGATAATCCAAGAGTTTCCTTGAGTCTTGGAAGTTATTTTTTTGAGGGTAAAACGGTAGGGTAAAGAACCCCACTGCAATTTTTATAAATCATATAGAGTTACAAAGAAGTATTTACAAGTTTTACTTCAGTAATGACCTCTCCTTATACTTTTTGTTTGTTTTTGTTCCAAGAATGACCTCTAATGAGAGGGAAGTAGGATTTGGGGAGTTGCTGTCCCGAAACAGATTTCTGTCCTCCACCATAAACATTTGTGATGAGTATCTGTAAGTCGGATTGAGCTAAAGATTTACGAATAAATCCCCTGGTATGTTAGCTAACTTTCTTTAGTTCAACACTTTTTGATTTGAGCAATAGAAGATTTTTGAAAAAATCGGTTTCTACCTGCTGGTCTGTTTTGACAGATTTCTGTCATTATTTGCATTTGCTTCTTATTGATTCCTTTTTGAGTTCTCTTTAGGTGAATCGAGCTTTTTGAAGGAGTTTCTACAGTAGCTTGTGTTTTTAGTGAAAAGTCTTGATGTTCCAAAGCTTTGCCTAAAGGTATATTATCTTTTGAATACACTAATGTTGCTAATGAAGATTGTGTGAAGTTTTGTATGAAAGAAAAATTTCAGGTGTAAAGAAAGAATGATGTAATGAGATGAAGAATGGAAGAAAGCTCAAGCTTGGGGATGCCACCCTGGTGTCACCCCAAGAAATATCCAAGAGGTATAAACGTCAAAGCTTGGGGATGCCCAAGGCATCCCCTTCTTCATCAATAAAAAGCTGAGGTCTGTCTAGACACATCGTTTTTATTGTTTTATGCACAAGTTGTGTTGTTCTTGGAGTGTCTTAGTTTTAATTTGGTTTGCTTAGTTGTTAGTTTGCTTGAATAAAGTAGTTTGGACCCTGTTATCGTTGTGTTGTTTCAAATAAGTTGCTTGGTGTTGGAAAGGAGTAGGAAGTTCCTGCTTGAAAGTGTAAGAGGAGCTTGCATTGACTGTGACTTAGACTTTAGCATGACATGCTAGGTGTTGTTTTGACCATATGCTTAGTGATTATTGCTTTAGAATGTCTTGTTCCAAACAATTGGGATTGCTTAGTGTGCCTTGAAAGAATTATGCGTTGTTTTAGCATACAAAAACATAGTATTGTGGTAATCTCCTTTGATGCTTTGTTTGGGTTGACTTGGCACATGCTCACTCCATGTTATGACTATGAACAAGTCACCATATCCTCTACGATCATTTAGTCCTTGACTTGTAGTACCACTCTATGCTTTGGTTAGTAATGTTTTGTTGCTCTGCATAATTATGGCCATTACTGCTCTCTTAGTTGGTTACTCCCAGTCTTTTGCTAGCCTCCACTTGTATGAGTAAGCTCTACTCATGCTTCCAACTCCCAAGAAACCAAGTTATTCCAAAGTGTCCACTATAAACTCCTACGCATGGTGTGTTACACCATTCCAAGTATATTCTTGTTTTTAGCTATCTTCCAATTAAAAAGTCTCTTTGTTATGTGAAAACTTAGTGATTAAAGCCCTCACAAACTTTGGCACACTTTATATTCTTTACCCCTAATAACCTTGAACCATTGTGTCGTCTATGTTGTATATGCTTGCACTTATATGTTGGAATTAGCAGAACCGTGCTGTCTCGGCGAATTTTTTCAACATTACACTTGTACTTTGTACTCAGTTGATATCATGCTCTTTTGTCTATGGATGTCACCGGTGTGAAATAAAGAGGGAACTTGTAAGTCCATGGAGTATGTATTTTGTGTTAGAGAAACACCTGGGCCGCTAGCCTAAGCCATGCCTAATCATGGTGGAAACTTGCAGCATCACCATAATGAGCTATCTATGAAGCATCCTCAATAAAAAGCTATGTACATAGTAAATAAAAAGATCGCTGAGATGCTCATTGTATGCTTGCCTTGTCATTTTGGTTATGGGATAGCTCCTGTACCATGTGCAAGGGGTACCCCGTTGGCGGTTCTCTATGATATGCATGTACTTACAATGGCAAGAACTTACAGGTGACTGAAGTTGAGTAGCATGAGGTGTGACCCTCCTATTCAAGGGACTTGAGATAGTTTGTTCACTTTAACCTTAATCACTTCAAGATGATTATGATAAGGGCAATGAGGGCTGAAAGCTAACAAGTACCATAATTTTTGGAAGCTCTTTTTTAAACTTGAAATCCCTGCTTCCCTTTGTGAAGGGCCTTTATTCCACCATTATTTGAGTCTCCACCTTCTACTTTTAGGCACCATTAAGAGAGAATAGTTGCCACTCTGTGTGCAGTGTCCCAAAACTTATTGATTGATGCATATTGTGATATTACTTGTTCTTGTGCTACTTGTTTGTAGTCACCATTGTGAACTTTGAACGTGTCCTGTGAATCTATTTGCTACTCTATGAGGGACAAGCTGAATGCCACTATGCCATGTGTTTCTGTATGTTAAACAAACAAACGTTTTTCAATGCATGCTATTCATGATCTTTGTTTGTAGCCATTCATGTTGCATGCATAGTTACTATGTCCTATTGTTAGAACTCCATCCTTCATGCACATGTTTAGAGTTCTTTGATCCCAGTTTCAATGTTTGCAAATGGTTTGATCTTGGTTTTGATGGTGCATGTTACCTCAAAAATTATTCTTTTATCACTTACCTACTCGAGGACGAGCAGGAGTTAACTTTGGGGATGCTTGATACGTCTGAAACGTATCTATAATTTTTGATGCTCCATGCTTGTTTAGTATCTACTTTGTTTTGCTTTGTATACACTTTGAGGTATTTTTATATCATTTCTGGAACTAACCTATTAACAAGTTGCCACAGTGCCAGTTGCCTGTTTTCTTCTGTTTTTGGTTCCAGAAAGGCAGAAAATCAATATTCTCGGTATTGGACGGGACAAAAGCCAAAGTCAATATCTTACTGTCACATCCCAAGATTTTCCAAATCTTGTAATGTGAAAAATAAATGAATAAAATAAAACTTTGATGATTTCAGAGTGAGAAGAAACTTTTTGAATCCATTTTGAAACTTTCAAAACCTATTTTGATTAAGATAAATCCTAAAGGGATTTAAAAAGATAAACATTTAATAAAGGAAAAATAAAAATATTTAAAACTATTATTTTTGAATATTTTAATAAAAAAAGATTTAGTTTTCAAAAGAAAAGGTAGATTTATAAATAAAGATTATTTTATATAGCCAAATTAAACCTTGGCCAAGCTTTTAAATAAAATACTTTGTTTTGATTGAAAGAGTAAATGTTTATTTAAATAAAATAATAAGGATTTAATATCCAAAGTTTATTAAAAATAAAAAGGTTTTACTATTTCAATTAAACATCAAAACTTATTATTTTATTTTAAACAAGCTTTCCAAATATTTTATATTCTCAAGTAAAACCTACTGAAGTGTTTTGGTTTTATTTTAGATTTCAAAATAAAGATTTTAATAAAACAAATCCTATTTAGTAACTAAGGTCCATTTTATTTAATTATTAATGGACCCTAAATAAAAATGTTATTTTACTTTAAACAAGTTTTCCAAATATCTTATATTTTCAAATAAAACCTACTGTTTTGGTTTTGATAATATTTGGATTTCAAATGGAGATTTTATTAAATAAATCAAAACCTATTTGATTTAATAATTAAGGTCTATTTTATTTAATTATTAAATAGATCCTAAAAAAATTAAAATTATTATTTTATTTTGGACTTTGGTTTATGTTGTTAAACAGAACCAAAAGTCATTACAAGTTTGGTGGAAGTTGTTTTGAATTGGTTGTTTGATTTGTTTGTTTGAATTTCAAAACAGAAAAAGAAAAAGGTTTCAGAATAGGAAAAAAATAGAATTGGACTCGACCCAACCCAACCTGGCCCATTAAGCCCAGTCCAGCCCACCTATCCCCCTCTGCCGAAACGTTTTTCTCACTCAGACCCGCACCCGCGCAATCGCTGACTGGTGGACCCAACTCCCTTTCCTTCTCTATCGCTGACAAGACGACCCCACGCCACATCATCGTCTCCTTCACCCCCCCGCAGACCAGTTCCTCCCCTCGCTGTTTCTGCCGAAATTTCGCCGAGTAAATTCGTCATAAACGCTGCAGCAATTACACCCGCGATTACTCTCGTTAACTCAACTCTCCCTCCTCTCCATTTCCCCTCTGTCTCCTCCCCCAAGTGCACCCCCAGGCTGCCGAATTTCGCTCGACACCGCCCACTGTCCGACGATGCTCCGGCAAGGATTCCGGCAGCCCCACGCCACCTCTTGCCTCCTCGAGCACCCAGCCGTGATCTCCATCACCTAGCGGACCTTTCTGCAGCCGCAGCTCGCTCGCTCGCGCCCCTGAGCGTCGGCATCGACAACAACCGCCGCCGCCACCGTCTGGTTCTTCTCCGACGACCTCCCTCTGGTAAACCAGACCACCCCGACCCCTCTCAATCACGCACACACCATCGCCGTGTCTTTGCACGTCTGACCATGCGTTTCGTTTGTCTCCTAGTAATCCATAGCACCGTCCTCGACGGCGACTGAGCGTGGCCGAGGCGCAGCTCCACTCCGGCGAGCAATCAAGCCAGCTCCAGTGCGCCCCTCGCCAAGACGACTCCACGTTGAGCTTCAGCGTCGCCCTGCGATCACTGTGAGCATCTCCCCACCTTCCACTGCTTCCTGTATCGCCGGCACCACCACCATCTGGCCGCTCCGCCGCCAGCCACCGCCGCAGCGCCGCTCATTTTAGGTCATGCTCGCGGCAGCCGTCTGATCTCGATCTAGTGGATAGGATAGAATCACTTAAAGCAAAGGGGTACGCAACCTGTGCCACTCGATCTGACTTGATCCAACGCGCCAGAATAGCCGATCCAAGCGAAGCGGTACCGGCAAATGGGAATAGGACGCGTGTCACCAGTTCTGTTTAAAAACAAAGTTTGAATCAGATTTGTTTGCAAAATTGAAACCCTTGTAACTTTTGATCCACACGTCCAAAATTTGCAAACTTTATATCAATGGAATCAGTGGAACAAGCCCTAGTCAACCATGCTATTTGTTTAGTAAAAAGTTTCAGTTAAAATGTTTGTTTTTGCAGAAACATTTGTATGCTTGTTTAGATTGTAAAAATTGTTCAAAAATGATTTTGGGGATAAAATCTTTTGCAAATGGTGTGTTTTGAACCTACTGACCATAGAAAACACGTTGTGGTTTCAAAAATGTATTTGGTGAAACAAAAGAATGATTCCTTGATTTAAACCATTTCTAGTCAAATAAAAATATAGTTTATTTATTAAAAATGGTTTTGGAAGAAAACTTTTGGGAAATGTTTTGTTTTAAACTCACTGACCCTAAACACCAAGTTTTATGGTTTGAAAACATATTTGGTGAACCCTATAGATTAATGCCTTAGTAAAAATATTTCTACACCACATAAAATGATACCTTGTTTTTGAAAATGGTTTAGGAAGCGAAACCTTTTGCAAATGACTTTGCCACTTTACAAAATGACCATTAGGTGCTTTCAAATGTTTATGACCCATTAGGAACCACTTCTCAAATAAAACAATCCTTGGCATGCTTGCATGCATTATCTTGTTTATATGATTTTATGTGATGTTTTGCTTGATTGGTAGATTGAGTTTGTGCCTTGCTTGATTGAATTGTAGTGACTTGAAGAGTGTGATTGTTGCAAGGACAAGGATTGAACCTATACCCTCTACCAAAAAGGCAAGTGATGCTTCATACTTTTTGTCCCATTACTTTCACTATGCATTAGAGATTTTTTCTAAGTAAAACTTGCATGGAATTTTGCTAAGTATAAACCTTGCTATAGGAAAACCTAGTAGATGAAACCTTAGTAGAAATTTTCCTAAGTTAAGATTCCTACTACTATCAAGCTTAGCTTAGCTAATAGAAAACAAGGGTGGAATATACATTCATACTATGGAAAAATTTCTAAGTCTGAGGACTTGGGTTTTCATTTAATAAAACAACTAAGTTAATGAATCACCTGGGTGGAATGGTAATTGCTTGGTGGTTTTTGGTTGAGTGGTTCTCAAGGCCCATGTTTATGGTTGACCTTGTGTATCTCACTTGTGGATGGCCACCCAGGAACAAAGAGATTTGAGATGTCAAATGTTGAGAAGCTTCAAGTGCAGCCACTTGGCATTATGGGCTCTGCCTGGATCATATAGGTTGCAAGAACTTAGCCATATGGACAGTTGGTGGTAGAGTTTGATAGGTTGGAGCGCATCCATTTTGGTCTAAGGGAAGGCTTCTGAAAGATCTTGTCTTAGGAAACCAAGTCTTGTGGGGAAAGTGCACCACCTCTGCAGAGTGTAAAATCTAAGTACTTAGCCATGTCCCTGGTAAAGGACAATTTGAGCATCAAGACATGGAAGCAATCAAGAATCTCATCATTCAAATTTCTAAGTTAAAACTTGTGGTTTGAACAAGGGTTAAAGGATCTTCAATCTTTGATTGGGAGAAATGATTTTGTCAAGCAAAAACTTAGAGTTTTCAAATGTTAAGGAAAAATCTATTTTGAGCAATGCAAGCCTCAACTCCACTTAGCCAAATGCATATAGATGATAGACTCCACTATACTACCATAGTATCACTTGCCAATACAATTCAAATGTATTGACCCTTGTGGCCGTAACTTGTTATGTTGCAGGTTTGTTTGATTTAGTGAAGTGTGTTGATTAGGATTACAAAGTCTACAACCAACATGTCTGCCTGTGGCACTTTGAAGATGAAGGACCCCATGCTTATAGATATTCTGCTGCAATGTAATGTAATAGCCAAATGAGCTATGTAAGATGTAATAAAATTATTTTATTCCTGGTTATAAAGTGTATTATGACCTTTGTTTCTTGATATTACATCTTAACTGTGGATGCTAGCTATTGATCCAGGGACTAGCATTGTAAACACATGGGACTCTACCTTATTAAAGGTTGGGACCCTTACATTTACCGTGGGCGACACGAAGTCCAGAGGAGATACGGAGAGGCGAACCAGGGACGCCACACCCCCTAGGCGCGGGTGGGCCCTATCGCATGCGTGGGCAGGGTGTGGGCCCCCAGACCGCCTCCCAGCCTCGCCTCTTCGCCTATAAGAAGCCCTTGATGCAGAAACCCTAGACACCCGATCAAAACTCCACGAAACCTTCTGTAGCCACCGCCACCATCGTCCCTAGATCGGGGGATCTGAAATTCTTCCCGGCACCCTGTCGGAGGGGAGATCATCCCAGAGGCCTTCTCTCCGGTATGATGCGTGAGTAGTTCCACCTTCGACTATGGGTCCATGTAGTATCTAGATGGTTGTATATCCTCCTTTGTGCTTTCATGTATAGATCTTGTGAGCTCCGTTCATGATCAAGATCTGATCTATTTGTAATCATGCATGTTGTGTTTGCGGGGATCCGATGGATATTGAGATTATTATGTTGGTTTGATTAATGGTTTTGTCTTTATGATTCTATCATGTCTGTGTTGTTTGTGATCTTGCATGCTCTCCATTCTTAGTAGCTATCTTGGCCAAGTAGTTGCTAGTGACTCCAAGAGAGGGTATTTTTGCTCGATAGTGGGTTCATGCCTCTAGTTTTCAAGGGAAGTGACAGAAATCTCTTCGGTTGTAGATGTGATGTTGCTACTAGGGAGAAAATAACGGTCTCTTGTTCATGGAACAAGTGGATTGTTTACCTTACACTCTTTGCTTAAAGAAGTTGTCTATTTCTTGCAACTTAATGTTGGAGGGGGTTCGGATGATAACCTAAAGGTGGACTTCTAGTCATAGATGCAGTTGGATGGCGTTCTATGTATATTTATTTATTGCCCAATCGAATCTCATAGGATCTTTTTGTCTAGTATTGCATTGTTATGCCATGCTCACTTCCTGTCAATTGCCCTGCTGTAATTTGTTTACCCCTCATGCCATGTTGTTTATCTAAGGAGAGCACCTCTAGTGAACTATGGACCCCGGTCCAATCTTTACCATTGATACATCTTCCACTATTACTTGTTTACTTACTGCAAACCATCATCTACCACACCATACGTTTAATCCTTTGTTACAGCAAACCGGTGAGCTTGAAAACCTCACTGATTCGTTGGGGCAAAGTCTTGAGTCTGTGTTGTGCAGGTTTCCATGTTGCTTGTAACACCTTTGAGACGTTTCCTTCCTCCTACTGGCTCGATAAACTCAGTTTCTAACCGAGGGAAAACTTGATGTTGTGCTCATCACACCTTGCTCTTGGGGTTTCCAACGAAGCGTCCCACGACAGTGTTGGGCGTCATCAAGGTATTGATGGCGACGATCTCCCCTCTCCGGTAAGGAATTTCCTCGGCAGAAATCTATCTACCGGGGAGCTCTTTCTCTCTCGGTGTTTTCCACCCCACAGAGGCGGCGAAATCTTTCTATCACCGCTCCCCGTGTTTTAGGTTTAGAGGGGAAGATATAGGCGAGAGGGCGGAGCCAGAGGTGGGCCACACCCCTATAGGCGTGACCTAGGGGTGGCCTGCGCCTGGGGGTGTGTGGGCCCCCTATGGGTCGTCTCCGCCCCCCTTCTGTCTTCCTTCGTCTTCTAGAAAAATATGATTTTCCGTAATTTTTCTGGTATTTTTCTGATCTACACGAAATTGCATCGAAACACCTCTTTTTCCATCACAATCCTGACTCCGGCAGTTCATCCTCCAAGAATCACCCAACATGCAAAAACAGATGAAAAGACATAAGTAACACCTCTTAATATGAAATATATCAATGAATATAGGCAAATTATGATATAGAATGGTGATGCAAATTGGACGTATCAACTCCCCCAAGCTTAGACCTTCGCCTGTCCCCAAGCGAAAACTGAGCTCAGTAAACATGCCCATAGGTTTATGGAGTGAAGTGTCGATAAAATAATATGGACAAGAAGCATCACACTTACCATTACACAACTCATAGAAGAAAGCAACTCAGCATTATATAACTTAGCTTGCAACAAGTACATGAGTCACAATAGAGATGCATAAATATAAATTATAATTGGAATTGGCAAACTTTTGTTCTTGGTCAGAGAATAGCTGGCAAACAGTTTCACAAAAAACTTTCATAGAAGTTTTCTCAACAAGAGTACTCTTTGCTCAAACATAAAAGGTTTTTCACAATGATGGCTTTCAAAATAATACTCAATAGATAAGAGTCTTGTGCAAACAAGGACGATAAAGAACATGATTGAATAAATCATCATATGAATGCTTGAAACACAACAACTCAAATGCTTGCTGGAGATAGAGAGGAAACAGGTTTACTGACTCAACTTAGAAATAGGAGAAAGTCACTTAATAGAGGGAAGCAGGGATTTCAAGTTCATAAAGAGCTTCCAAAAGATTATGGTACTTACTAGCTTTGAGCCCTCATTGCCCCTATCATAGGCATATTGAGGTGATTAAGGTTAAAGTGAACAAAGATGGAGTATATGCTTGACAAAATATAAGTTGGCAATCTCATGTCCCTTGAGTACGAGGGCCGCTCCTCATGCTACTCAACTTTAGTTACCGGTAAGTTCTTGTCATTGTAAGTACATGTGTATCAGAAAGAACCACCAACGGGGTACCCCTTGCACATGATACAGGAGCTATCCCATAATCAAAATGACAAGGCAAGCAGATAGTGAGCATATCAGCGATATTTTTATTTGCTATTTGCATAGGTTTTTATTGAGGATGCTTCACAGATTGCTCATTATGGTTATGCTGCAAGTTTCCACCATGATTAGGCATGACTTAGGCTAGCAGCCCAGGCATTTCTCTAACACACATACATAACTCCATGGACTTATAAGATCCCCTTTTATTTCACACCGACGACATCCGCAAACAAAAGAGCATGATATCAACTGGATATGTATCCATAAGTGTTGAAAGCGTTCCTTGTGACAACACAGTTCTGCTAATCCCAACGTATAGATGCAAGCATATACAACTTCGATGACACAATGGTTCAAGTTTAATAGGGCAAGAAAATAAGGTGTGCCATCAAGTTCGTGTGAGCTTTACTAACTAGTTTTCACATAACAAAATAATTTTTAATTCGAAAGATAGATGAAGCTTGAGAATTTGCTTGGAATATCAATAATGCTAATAGGTAGATATGGTGGACACAAATGGCACAGGTTTGGTTCAAAGGGGTTGGATGCATGAGAAGTAGGCCTTCTCAATACAAGTTTTTGGCTAGCAAGGCTGGGTAGCAAGCAAAATAGTTGAAGGAAACAAGCAAACCTACAAGTGATAAAGCCAAACATGCAATCTTCCTTGAAGACACAAAAGATCTTAAATAAATAATACTAAGCTTATGAGCGAATCAAGAAAGAAAATAAATGATACAAAATACCTGTAAGCTTTTTCTCTTTTCCTTTCAAACCTCAAAAAGTGTTGCTACTGACCTGAGTTCGGTTTGCCAAAACCAGTTTAGATCTACTTGATGCTCCCAAAGTGATACCGATACTGATCAACAAGATCAATCATATAATAGAGATTGCAAACTAAAATAAGAAGTGCAAAAAGTAAAAGATGAAACTTCTTATTAATATTCCATAAAGGCACTCACACCAAGGGATACATAGATAATCAACTAAAGGAGAGATACTTCCACATGCAAACCAACCTATAAGATAACTTATCTACCAAATATATGAATCTACTAAAAAGGTAAAAGATAATGATGTGATACCGCGGCACTCCCCCAAGCTTGGAACAAGCCAAGGGGATGCCAAACCTGATGACGAATTACTCCTTCGGTGGTAGTGGTGTTCTCTTGATAAGCTCCTCAATCAGTTTCCTCAAATCCTCAATCTCAAAGGTCAGAGTACGAATCAACTCCGAATTTTGCTCAATGCGGTTCATGATCATATCGGACCAAGAGTCCCAGTCCTTGCTATTCTTTCCCCACTCTTCCTTCTTAGTGTGTTCCTTCCCTGCATGGTTAGAGCGAGGCAGACCCCAAACCGAGGGCAAGTTCCCTTTGGGCACCTGTTGGTATTATTGCTCATGTATAAGAGTATGGAAGTGATTCTTGGTACGTGGAGGAGGTGACCGTGGAGCGAGGATATGAAGCGGGTTTTTTCCTCCTGTAGACATCTATGCTGTCCTCCTAAGCTTGGTAGGATTTGCCACCACTCCAATGCTTGCGACGGTAGCGAGGGTGTCTGGATGCTCGTCCTCCTCCATGTCTTCTTCATCCCCTACCAAAATCTCCTCCTCCTTGCGGTTTTGAGGATCATCTTCCTCGGGCTTCTTGCCTTTGTTGTTGTCAGAGACCATGGTGCTCTAAACTTTGAGAAGATTTCCTGACAAAAACAGATCGAAACGAAAACACGACGAGAACACGATATACGAACCTCGGGGGATCTGGGGGGTTATATATTACGAAGTTTCAATGCATAAGGAAGGTACTGATGTGAAAACAAGGCGGATATGGAGCTCAGGGGGCTCACACCCCCTTCAGACACGGCCAACTGGGACCCGCGCCTAGGGTGGGTGTGGCCACCCTGGCCTCCGTTTCCTCCTCTGTTTCGTTTCGTAACCTTCCGTATGTAATAAAAACATCAAAAATATAAAAAGATATGGTTTTCACGAACCTTCTATTTCACCTCTTTTACCTATTCAAATACGAACTCTGCAGATTCCTTTTCTCCTTCTCCTGGAAATTCCTTTTCTCACAAGGCATTACACAAACCTCAATGGCAACATTAGTGTAAGCAAAAAAAAATAAACCTTCAGGTTCAAACTTCAACTGAAATCCATCAAGACAAAATCTACTGTAGCAACTCCTTTCCAAAAACCCAAAAGAATCTAGAAGGGAATCAATATAAGAGGCAAACGCAAACGATGATAGAAATCTGTCAAAACAGACCAATAGGTAAAGATTGATTTTTTCGAAAACCTTCTGTTGCTCAAATAAAAAAGTGTAAAACTAATAAAAGTTGGGTAATAACTTGGAGAACAAGCATAGAAAAATACAGCTCCATCCGAAGTACTGAGCTCCTTCACGATTTTTTACAATGCAGCATAAAAATCTGTCCCAGGACAACCACTTTTCACAACTCCTCTACATCTCAAAAGTAGTTGATCTTGACACAAAAACCAAAACAAAAAGGATAAGTAGCGGTTATTACTGAGGTAATAACTTCCAAGACTCAACAAAACTATTGGATTATCTTCCAAGAAGTACTTTTCTTTAATGCCTTTAAGTTAGGCTTGAATTTTTTTAAAGATGCTCACACAGGAGATATATATTTGAAGTGAAAGAGAGCATCAAGAAGCAAATATCCAACACATTTGAGTCTAACCCACTTCCTATGCATGGGGGTATCATGAGAAAACAAATTGTTGAAACAAAAAGCCACTAGCATAGGAAGACAAAACAAATGCAATTTCAAAGCTTTCAACATAAAACGGGGAAACTTAACATTATTGATATGCATAAAACCATGTTTCCCTCTCTCATATTAAATTTCGGTAGAACTTTGAATAAAGTTGACAATATAACTGTCACAGGAAACAACTCCATCATCAGAATCAGCATACTTATAGTCATCAAAAAGAGGTCCAAGGTCATAAACTGGATCAATAGAAGCAAGTTATTCCATCCTGAAATCTTCATTAGGCAAACTATTTTCACAAGGAGCTTTAGCAATTTTGGAAAAGTTAAACTCATAAGAATCTACATCAAACTTAGTTAAAACTTTCTCCTTCTTACAATCTATAATAGCTCCACAAGTGTTCAAGAAAGGTCTACCAAAAATGATAGGACAAGTTTTACTGGCTGCCGAATTAAGCACTAGAGAAATCAACAGGATACTTAATCTTACTGCAAAGGACTTCCACATCTCTTACAATACCAATATCGCAAATGGTTTCCTTGTTAGCAAGGTGAATAACCACATTAGTGTCCTCAAGCTCACAAGGACCAATTTCATGCATAATTTCCCTGTAAAGCTCATAAGGAATAGCACTAGAACTAGCACCAATATCACATAAACCGTAATAGCAATGATCACCAATTCTAACAGAAAGCACATGGACACTAGATTTTCTAGATTTACTGGGATGAGAGACAATATTAGAAGCGTCTTCACAGAAGACAATGTGCTCATCCTCTATATTTCTAGTGACAAGATCTTTCACAATCTCTACCATAGGTTCAATATTTTTTTGCTCATCGGGTTCCACAGTTTTCTTTGTACCTTTATTATTCGCACTAATTAACATAGAGTACTCCTTTACCTTAGCTGGGAAAGGTGTTTTCTCAACATAGGGTTCAGGAACAATATGATTAGTATTACAAACTTCGGTGCTTCTAACAGGAACATGACTAACAACATCTTTATAAGGTGCATGGTACTTATTCCACTTATTTTTGGGAATTTCTATGTAAGAGGCAAAGGCTTTAAAACAATTGGCAATACTGTGAGAATCAAGACCATACTCAGTACTAATATCACGGAAGTCATCAATTCCCATAAAAGATTTTAGGCATTCATAATCATAATTTATACCTGACTTTCTCCCTTTTTCATTCTCCCAAGCTTCAGTGTTCTCTTGAATACGATTTAGGAGATCCCATTTAGCTTCTTCCTTCATACGTGTGAATGATCCACCACAAGAAGCATCTAGTAAATATTTATCATGAAGAGAAAGCCTATCATAAAAGTTATTGATAATAATATTGTTAGAGAGTTCATGAATAGGACATTTAAGCATTAGTAACTTCGATCTCCCCCAAGCTTGAGCTGTACTCTCTCCATCACGAGGCCAAAAGTTATATATCAGATTTCTATGCTTATGAATCTCATTAGGAGGATAGAATTTAGAATAAAAGAGAGGTACTATTTCCTCCCATTCCATGGATTGTCTGTTCTTCAGCAGCTTATACCATTCTTCAGCTCTCCCTTTCAAGGATATAGAGGAGTAACTTCTTCTTCACCTGTTCAGTTGTGATACCTGCACACTTAAACAACCTGCATAATTCATGGATAAAAATCAAATGATCACCAGGATGGACAGTTCCATCCCCTAAATAATAATTATCCATAACACGATCAACAATACTTGTAGGTATCTTAAAAGGATCTATCTCAAGAGGCGGTGGTTCATCTACTACCTAACATTGGTAGTAGTTTTCCCAAACAGAAAACCAAGTGGGTTATCCATATTGGAAACAAAGTAACAAACATAAATGAAAAGCAATACTCACAGTAGAAGTTTCCTTTACCAGTTCCACTCTTGAATAGTGCTTCACTCCCCGGCAACGGTGCCAGAAAATAGTCTTGATGACCCACAAGTATATGGGGTGTATCGTAGTACTTTCGATAAATAGGAGTTTCGATCCCAATGAGGAGCAGAAGGTGTTGGCTAGTGGTATGGAGCAGGAAATCTATGTAAATACTTAGCAAACGGATTTTTAGGGGTTTTCTGATAAAGCAAAGAAACAAAGTGCAAGTAATAAAGACAACGAACAAACGCAACAAGTGTCCCAATCCTTTCTTAGCAAAGGACAAGCTGGTGGAAATACTTATAAGGACCAAACATTCTCGAGGACACATGGGAATACTGTTAAGTGCTTTTGCTTGAAATAGCTGAGTAGTCTTCTTTGGTGTTGTAAGTGTTGTGTGGGTGAACCTATGCTAGTGTACCGACCTTACTTGGACTAATACATACTTGTGATTAAACCCCATGCAAGCATCCGCAACTATAGGAAAGCAATTAAGATATAAACCTAACCACAACCTTAAACTCTGAGATCCTATGCTCCCTTGTGCAATAGTGTCCTAATGGGGGTTCAGGTTTCTGTCACTCTGGCAACCCCACAATTAGTAGCCAAATACACAATGCATTAACCTAGGCCCACAAATGGTGAAGTATCATGTAGTCGACGTTCACATGACACCACTAGAAGAATAGCACCACAACTTAAATACTAAACCATTGAATAATATCTCAACATAAATCCACTACTAACAACATGACTTCTCCCATGTCCTCAAGAACTAAATGAACTACTCACAAGACATCATATGGATCAAGATAAAAGATGATATGGTGATGGATAACAATCTGAACATAAACAATAATCCAATGGTTCCACTCACAAGCATCAACTACAATAGTAATCAACACCTGGAAAGTTTCCCCTAAGAACTATGCAAGTATTTAGCACAATTGTTACAACGGGATGGACTAGTGATGATGTGCTGGTAGAGATGATGGTGTGGATGATGATGATCTCCATGAAGTCGAGATTGATGAAGGTGTTGATGGCGATGATCTCCCCTCTCCGGGAAGGAATTTCCCCAGCAGAAATCTGTCTGCCGGAGAGCTCTTTCTCTCTCGGTGTTTTCCGCCCGACAGAGGAGGCGGAATCTTTCTGTGGTCGCTCACCATGTTTTAGGGTTTCGAGGGGAAGATATAGGCGAGAGGGCGGAGCCAGAGGTGGGCCAGGTGGGACACACCCCCTGTAGGCATGACCTAGGGGTGGCCCGCTCCTGGGGGGTGTGGGCCCCCTATGGATCATCTCCACCTCCCCTTCTGGCTTCCTTCGTCTTCTGGAAAAATACGATTTTCCGTAATTTTTCTGGTATTTTTCTGATCTTCGCGAAATTGCATCGAAACACCTCTTTTTCCATCAAAATCCTCACTCCGGCAGTTCACCCTCCAAGAATCATCCAACATGCAAAAACAGATGAAAATACATAAGTAACACCTCTTAATATGAAATATATCAATGAATAGAGGCAAATTATGATATAGAATGGTGATGCAAATTGGACGTATCAGCCATCAAGTTCGTGGGAGCTTTACTAATTAGTTTTCACATAACAAAATAATTTTTAAGTTGAAAGATAGATGAAGCTTGAGAATTTACTTGGAATATCAATAATGCTAATAGGTAGATATGGTGGACACAAATGGCACATGTTTTGGTTTAAGGGGTTGGATGCATGAGAAGTATGCCTTCTCAAAACAAGTTTTTGGCTAGCAAGACTGGGTAGCAAGCAAAAGAGTTGAAAGAAACAAGCAAACATACAAGTAATAAAGCCAAACATGCAACCTTCCTTGAAGACACAAAAGATCTTAAATAAAGAGTACTAAGCTTATGAGCCAATCAAGAAAGAAAATATATGATACAAAATACCTGTAAGTTTTTTCTCTTGTCCTTTCAAATCTCAAAAAGTGTTGCTATTGACCAGAGCTCAGTTTGCCAAAACCAATTTAGATCTACTTGATGCTCCCAAAGTGATACCAATACTGATCAACAAGATCAATCATATAATAGAGTCTGCAAACTAAAATAAGAAGTGCAAAAAGTAAAAGACGAGACTTATCATTAATATTCCATAAAGGCACTCACACCAAGGGATACATAGATAACTAAAGGAGAGATACTTCCTCAATGCAAACCAACCTATAAGATAACTTCTCTACCCAAGATATGAAACTACTAAAAAGGTAAAGATAAAATATAATGATGTGATACCGCGACACTCCCCCAAGCTTGGAACAAACCAAGGGGGTGCCAAACCTGATGACGAATTACTCCTTCGGTGATGGTGGTATTCCCTTGTTTAGGGTGAGAAAACCCTCCAGCAACTTACGAAGCCTGTTATTATCCTCTTGAAGTATATCCATCTTCATCCTTAGAGCATGGTACTTATCACAAAACTCATCAGTGGTTTGCAGGGCTTCCACTGCCTCCGGGAAGGATCTGAAGTCTAGAATGGAGGTCATGATACCCTTCATATTATGAGAAAAAGTACGTCCAGTATTAATTGCCCCTACAAAAGTAGGTTTCCTTGCCCTTGATCCTGTGGCAGCTTGTCCCTTAATGCCTGCTGACATGTCCTTTACTTTCTCCTCGATGCTCCAACCCATGTCTCCGTGCCTAGAAACGATCCTTTCTTCTTCCACGGACTCCTTACCCTTGTCGTCGGTGGATACCATGGCGCCTCTAAACTTGAGAGTACTTTCTGACAGACACAGATCAAAACTAAAATACGATGAGAACACGATATACGAACCTCGTGGGATCTGGGGGGTTATATATTACGAAGTTATATGACATAAGGAAGGTACTGTGGGAAAACGAGGCGGAGACAGACTCTAGGGGGCTCACACCCCCTGTAGGCGCGACCAGCTAGGGCCCGCGCCTAGTGTGTGTGGACCACCTGGCCTCCGTTTCCTCCTCTGTTTCATCTCTTAACCTTCCGTGTGTAATAAAAACATCAAAAATATAAAAATATAAGGTTTTCACGAACCTTCAGTTTGCAGCACTTTTAACTAATCAAAGACGGACTCTGCAGATTCCTTCTCTCCATATCCTGAAAATTCCTTTCATACAAGGCTTTACACAAACCTCATTGGCAACATTAGTGCATGCAAAAACAATAAACCTCTAGGTACACACTTCAACCGAAATGCATCAAAGCAAAAGCTATTGTAGCAACTCCTTACCAAAGCCCAAAAAGAATCTGAAAGGGAATCAATATAAGAGGCAAATGCAAATGATGGCAGAAATCTGTCAAAATAGACCAGCAGGTAAAGATTGATTTTTTCGAAAAACTTCGATTTCTCAAATCAAAAAGTGCAAAACTAATGAAAGTTGGATAATAACTTGGAGAACAGGCACAGGAAATTAAAGCTCCATCCGATGTACTGAGCTCCTTCATGAATTTTTACTATGTAGCACAAAAATCTGTCCCAGGACAACCACTTTTCACAACTCCTCTACTTCTCAAAAGCAGTTGATCTTGACACAAAAACCAAAACAAAAAGGATAAGGAGCGGTTATTACAGAGGTAATAACTTCCAAGACTCAACAAAACTATTGGGTTATCTCCCAAGAAGTACTTTTCTTTAATGCCTTTAAGTTAGGCTTGATAATTTCAAAGATGCTCACATAAGAGATATGGATTTGAAGTGAAAGAGAGCATCAAGAAGCAAATATCCAACACATTTGAGTCTAACCACTTCCTATGCAAAGGAGTCTCATGAGAAAAAAAATTATTGAAACAAAAGGCCGCTAGCATAGGAAGACAAAACAAATGCAACTTCAAGGCTTTTAACATAAAACGGGAAAACTTAATATTATTGAGATGCATAAAACCATGTTTCCCTCTCTCATAATAACTTTCAGTAGCACTTTGAATAAAGTTAACAATATAACTGTCACAAGAAACAACTTTATCATCAGAATGAGCATACTTACAATCATCAAAAAGAGGTCCAAGGTCATAAACTGGATCAATAGAAGCAAGTTGTTCACCCTGAAATCTTCATTAGGCAAACTATTTTCATAAGGAGCGTTATAAAATTTGGAAAAGTTAAACTCATAAGAATCTCCATCAAACCTAGTTAAAACTTTCTCCTTCTTACAATCTATAATAGCCCCACTAGTATTCAAGAAAGGTCTACCAAAAATAATAGGACAAGTTTTACTAGCTGCTGAACTAAGCACTAGAAAATCAGCAGGATACTTAATCTTACCGCAAAAGACTTCCACGTCTCTTACAATACCAATAGGGCAAATTGTTTCCTTATTAGCAAGGTGAATAACCACATCAATGTACTCAAGCTCATAAGGACCAATTTCATGCATAATTTCTTTGTAAAGCTCATAAGGAATACCACTAGAACTAGCACCAATATCACATAAAGCATAATAGCTATGATCACCAATTCTCACAGAAAGCACAAGGACACTAGTTTTCCTAACTTTACTAGGATAAGAGACAATATTAGAAGCATCTTCACAGAAAATAATGTGCCCAACTTCTACGTTTGTAGTGACAATATCTTTCTCACTGGCTACTACATGTTCAATGTTTATTTGCTCATCAGGTTTCACAGTTTTCTTTGTACCTCTGTTAACATCACTAATTATCATAGAATATTCCTTTACCTTAGCTGGGAAAGGTGTTTTCTCAACATAAGGTTCAGGCAAAGTATGATCAATAGTACAAACTTCAGTGCTTCTAGCAGGAACATGATTAACAACATCTTTATAAGGTGCATGGTACTTATTCCACTTATTTTTAGGAATTTCTATGTAAGAGGCAAAAGCCTTAAAACAATTGGCAATACTTTGAGAATCAAGACCATACTCAGTACTAATATCACGGAAGTCATCAATTCCCATAAAGGATTTAATGCATTCATAATCATAGTTTATACCTGACTTTCTTCCTTTGCCATTCTTCCATGCTTCAGTGTTCTCTTGAATACGGTCTAGGAGATCCCATTTAGCTTCTTCCTTCATACGTGTGAATGATTCAGCACAAGAAGCATCTAGTAAATCTTTATCATGAAGAGAAAGCCTAGTATAAAAGTTATTGATAATAATATTGTTAGGGAGTTCATGAATAGGACATTTAAGCATTAGTAATTTCAATCTCCCCCAAGCTTGAGTTGTACTCTCTCCATCACGAGGCCAAAAGTTATATATTAGATTCTTATCCTTATAAATCTCACTGGGAGGATAGAATTTAGAATAAAAGAGATGTACTATTTTCTCCCATTCCATGGATTGTCCATTGTTTAGTAGCTTATACCATTCTTCAACTCTTCCTTTCAATAATATAGAGAGTAACTTCTTCTTCACCTATTCAGTTGTGATACCTGCACACTTAAACAACCCGCATAATTCATGGATAAAAAGCAAGTGATCATCAGGATGGACAGTTCCATCCCCCAAATAATAATTATCCATAACACGATCAACAATACTTGCAGGTATCTTAAAAGGATCTATCTCAACAGGTGGTGATTCATCTACTACCCTAACAGTGGTAGTAGTTTTCCCAAACAGAAAACCAAGTGGGTTATCCATATTTAAAACAAAGTAACAAACAGAAATGAAAAAAACAATACTCACAATAGAAGTTTCCTTTACCAGTTCCACTCTTCAATAGCGCTTCACTCCCCGGCAACAGCGTCGGAAAAAAGTCTTGATGACCCACAAGTATAGGGGGTGTATCGTAGTACTTACGATAAATAGGAGTGTCCATCCCAACGAGGAGCAGAAGGTGTTGACTAGTGGTAAGGAGCAGGAAATCTCTGTAAATACTTAGCAAACGGATTTTTAGGGGTTTTCTGATAAAGCAGGGAAATAAAGTGCAAGTAAATAAAACAACAAATAATTGCAGCAAGTGGCCCAATCCTTTCTTAGCAAAGGACAAGCCGGTGAAAATACTAATGGAGACCAAACGTTCTCGAGGACACATGGGAATATTGTCAAATGCTTTCGCGTCATATGGTTGATTAATCTTGTTTGGTTTTATAAGTGTTGTGTGGGTGAACCTGTGCTAATGTACCGATCTTACTTGGAATAATACATACTTGTGATTAAACCCTTGCAAGCATCCACAACTACAAGAAAGCAATTAAGATATAAACCTAACCACAGCCTTAAACTCTGAGATCCTACACTCCATTGTGCAATGGTTTCCTAACGGGGGTTCATGTTTATGTCACTCCGGCAACCCCATAATTAGTATCCAAATACACAATGCACTCCCCTAGGCCCATAAATGGTGAAGTATCATGTAGTCGATGTTCACATGACACCACTAGAAGGATAGCACCACAACTTAAATATTAAACCATTGAATAATACCTCAACACAAATCCATTACTAACAACATGACTTCTCCCATGTCCTCAAGAATTAAACGAACTACTCACGAGACATCATATGGATCAAGATCAGAGATTATATGATACTGGATAACAATATGAACATAAACAATAATTCAATGGTTCCACTCACAAGCATAAACTATAATAGTAATCAACACCGGGAAAATTTTCCTAAGAACTATGCAAGATTCAACACAATTGTTACAGCGGGATGGAGTGGTGATGATGGTGCTGGTGGATATGATGGTGTGGATGATGATGATCCCGATGAAGTCTAGCTTGATGATGGTGTTGATGGCGACGATCTCCCTTCTCCGGGAAGGAATTTCCCCGGTAGAAATCTATCTGCCGGAGAGCTCTTTCTCTCTCGATGTTTTCCGCCCCGCAGAGGCGGCGAAATATTTCTGTGGTCGCTCCCCGTGTATTAGGGTTTAGAGGAGAAGATATAGGCGAGAGGGCGGAGCCATAGGTGGCCCAGGGTGGACACACCCCCTGTAGGCGCGGCCTAGGGTGGCCCGTGCCTAGGTGGGTGTGGGCCCCCTATGGCCCAACTCCGCCTCCTCTTCTGGCATCCTTCGTCTTCTAGAAAAATAGAATTTCCATAGTTTTTCTGGTATTTTTCTGATCTTCGCGAAATTGCATCAAAACACCGTTTTTTCCATCAGAATCCTGACTCCGACAGTTCATCCTCCAAAAATCATCCAACATGCAAAAATAGATGAAAAGACATAAGTATCACCTCTTAGTACGAAATATATCAATGAATACATGCAAATTATGATATAGAATGGTGATGCAAATTGGACATATCAGCCCCTACCTAAAAAATGGGGCAGTGCCGGCTCATGATGCATATATAGAGCAGCGCGGCCACTGCCCATTTTCTCATCGCCCTCGCGTGCAGTCTGACAGACGCTCAGAAACTTCCCTCCCACTCCCGTGCCACATCACTGTAGCCATTGTTGTCGAATACGCCATCGTCCACGCAACCTCCCCGCCGCCGAATCGACATCACGTCGCCGAATCGGCCACCACCACGTCGTGAATCGATGGCGCCGCACGACCGCAACCCTAGGGGCTCATCAGGCTTCGTCGGTGTTCGAGAGCGCCCCTCTGGCTATTGGGCGGCTGAGATCGGCCACGACGATGTGAAGTGGTGGCTAGGTACCTTCAACTCCGCCCACGAAGCGGCCCGCGCCTATGACACGGCCGCATGGAAGTTCGATTGCTGCCGCCACGTCGCTCTGACCATCCAATTTATCAACGTTGATGCCAAGAAGCTGAGCAGCGCCACACCGCAAGGCAGCAGCAGACGACGGAGCTCGACGAGCTGCGCATGGCGCAGCTCCGCCACGATCTCCTGGACCTCGTGCAGACCCAACTCCGTTTTGAGGAGGTGCAGACTAAGAGGAGGAAGACCTTTGACAGCGCCGAGACGTCCAGCGCCGCCTCGATGGAGAAGAAGAAGGATGTCGCCACGCCGCCACCATCCTGTCGGACTCCTCGTCGCTCAACTCCGATTGGGACACCTCAGACTCCAATATAGACTAGGTTGCAGTGTAGAAGTGATTAGGATTGAATGTAGTTTTTGCAATGTTAAAAAAATAGCAATGTTAAACTTTGTTTGAATTTGCAGTGTTTTTATTACCTCTATGTCTGAAAATTTGAATGAAAATCGATATATGGGATGGCTATAGAGCAGCAAGTGTTGCATTTTGGATAGCTGGTAAAGTGGCGGCCGTTTTGCTGCCCTATTTCCGTAAAACAGTTGTCCATCTGCCGATTTTGCTGTCCCAAAATAGAGATGCAGTTACAGATGCTCTAACGGAAGATGAAGTGGTTTGCAATTGCACCACTAGAAGGGTGAGGCCCGGTCTGGACGGCGTCGTTGCGGTGTGTCTTGTGCATCTACGCTAAAGCTATGCCACTCGCTTTGAGTACATTTATTCGGATTATTTTCAAGTGATCAACTTCATGCAGGCACCGTTGTAGTGAGGGAGCTATTACTCAGGAAATTGAGAAGAAGAAACAGACTTTACAGAGAGTTGTCTTTATGCACGAGATACACGAGAGCAATTTTGAAGCATATGATCTCAGTAGTCATGGCGTAGCTATCGATTTAGTCTTCATGGACGGTAATGACGAAGATTGCTTGTGTACATGTAAATGTTGTCCATGGGCAAGGAAGTGATCACATCACCCCCAAAAAACTCAATGCCCACTACTCCACAAAAGTTTTGTATGGCATTTGTCTCTTTTCGTACTACTCTCTCCGACTCATATTAGTTGTCTAGATTTGAATGAATCCAGACACTATTTAGTATATAGGTTTATTCAAATTTTGACAAATTCGAATCAACTAATATAAGTCGGAGGAAGTATATATTTATGGGCTTCCTCTATGCTATTACTCAGGATATGTAGTACTATGATTTTCAATGGCCTAACGAGTTTTCGTACTTGTCTAAGATGACAAAGGCAATCGTGTCCCAGTCATAGGCCTGTGAAAAAACGGTTTGGATGGTTTGGCAGTTTTCTCTAGTTCAATTTTTTTACTAGTTTGGAAGTGTGTTGAGTAACATATTGTACTACGTATAGGTCTCGTGTTTTGTCAGGGTTGTACCCGTACTTGTACATGTGTCTGTCTATATATACCTGAGCAGCCGGCCCAATTGGTGCTGTGCAATCTCCAATTCCTTTCCACATGGTATCAGACACCCCCTGATCCTGACCTAGCCGCCGCACCCTCCTCTCTACCCTAGGGCGCCGCCGGCCTCCCACCCACCCCCTCCCGCCGCCGCCCCTCCCTAGGGCGCCGCCGGCCTCCCCCCCTCCCGCCGCCGCCCCTCCCTAGGGCGCCGCCGGCTCTCCCTCCACCCGCCGCCACCCCCCCTCCTCTCCCCTACCTTGGGCGCCGCCGGCTCCTCCCTCTAGCCGCCGCCCCTAGCCACCACCCACCACCTTCCGCCATGGCCGGGTTCTCCTCCTCCAGCCCCTCCGACGCCTTCAACTCCTCCCGCTCCGGCAGCAGCAACCCCTTCGCCGGGCCCTCTGTCGCCGTCATCCGCGACATCCCCATCGCCGAGCGCATCCCGGTGAAGCTCTCCACCACCGCTGCCAACTTCTTCCCGTGGAAGACGTACTTCGGGCTGCTCTTCCGCGAATATGATCTCCTCGACCACGTCGACAGCACCATCGACCTCCTCGCCATGCCGCACGACCCCGAGTGGCTCGCGATCGACGCCACCATCATCCGCTGGTTCTACCAGACCGTATCCAACGACATCTTCCGCACCGTCGTCCGGGACGGCGATACCGCGCACACGGTGTGGGAGAAAATCACCGGCCTCTTCACCGACAACAAGATCCAGCGGGTCACCTTCCTCCAGCAGGAGTTCTTCGGCACCCACCAGAACGACCACTCTCTCGACGAGTACGTTCTCAAGCTGAAGAGCCTCTCCGACGAGCTTCGCGACTTGGAGTTTCCGATCGATGACAAGATCATGCTCTCCACCCCGTCGGCCGGCCTCGACGAGGATCTCAGCAACGCCGCCTCCAACCTCACGCTCCTCACCACGCCCTCCTTCGAGCAGGCCGTCGCCTACCTGCGCCTTGAGGAGCGCCGCCTCAAGCATCTCCGAGCTCGGGCGGCTCACACCGCCTTCGTCGCCGGCCTCTCACGCGGCGCCCCGGCACCGGCGCCTCGCCCCCCGCCCCCGCCCCCGCGCCCCGCCCGCTGGGACCGCCCCCGAGCTTCTACGCCCCGCCGCACCCGCCTCCGCCTCCCGCCACCGGCGGCAGTGGATCCGGCGGTGGTCGTCGTGGGCGCCGTCGCCGTGGCGGCGGTGGCAACGGCGGCGGCCATGGTGGCGCCACCGCCCCCGCGCCTCGTCCACCCCCGCACGCCGCTCCTACTCCGCCATGGATCGCGGGTCACAACCCGTGGACCGGGGTCGTCCACGCCTACTCCATGCCTCTGCCGCGCGCCCCCTACCCGGGCATCATGGGGCCGCGTCCGGCCACTCACCAGGCCTTCTACGCGGCGCCCCAACCCGCAGTCACGCCGAGCTACGACACCGTCCCAGGCTACGGTGCCGCGCCCTACGTCGCCCCCCCGAGCTCGGCCCCGTGGGATCCCGCGCTCCTGACCGCCCTCCAGAGCGTCCCCACCGCTGGGGCGTATGGTGGCGGCGGCGACTGGTTCATGGACACCGGCGCCTCCGCGCATATGGCTGCGCACCTCGGTACCCTCTCTTCTTCTACACCCTCCTCCACCTCCTCTCGCATCATCGTTGGCAACGGTCATGCGCTTCCCATTACTCACACCGGTTCCGTCTCTTTTCCCTCCACTTCCACTCCTCTCTCTCTCTCAACAATGTTCTTGTTTCTACTGCCTTGATTAAAAATCTGGTTTCTGTTAAATCTTTCTGTCGTGATAATCCTGTGACTGTGGAATTTGACGCTTTTGGTTTTTCTGTCAAGGATGGTCGTACTCGGATGCTCCTCCACCGATGTGACAGTCCCGACGATCTGTACCCTGTTGGTTCGGCCTCCACCACCGCCAGCAGCTCACTCGCCCTCTCCACCGGTGTCGATCTCTGGCACGCTCGCCTCGACCATCCTAGCCACGCCGCTCTCCGTCAAATAATGCAAGGCTTTTCTTTTACTTGTAATAAAATGGATGCCCACTCCTGTGACGCATGTCGTCTAGGCAAACATGTTCGCCTCCCGTTTAGTTCCTCCTCCACAGTCGCGTCTTTTCCGTTTCAACTTATTCATAGTGATGTTTGGACCTCGCCGGTTCCCAGTAATTCTGGCTATAATTATTATCTTGTGATTCTGGATGATTACTCTCATTTTGTATGGACGTTTCCTCTCCGTCGCAAATCCGACGTTGCCTCCACTCTCACCGCATTTTTCGCTTTCGTCTCCACTCAGTTCGGTCGCCCCATTCACGCCTTACAAACTGACAACGGCAAAGAGTTTGACAACATCACTATTCGCTCCCTTCTCGCCGCTCATGGCGCTATCTTCCGCCTCACGTGTCCCTACACTTCCCCCCAGAATGGTCGTGCTGAACGGATGCTACGTACTCTCAACGACTATGTCCGCACCCTTCTGTTCCACTCCCATATGCCTCCACGTTTCTGGCCGGATGCTCTTGCCATGGCGGCTCTCCTCGTCAACATTCGCCCGTGTCGCGTGCGTTGGTCTTACACGCCGCACCACCTTCTCTACGGTGCGCCGCCCGCGTATGATGACCTCCGCGTCTTCGGCTGCAAGTGTTATCCCAACACTGCTGCTACCGCCGCGCACAAGCTTGCGCCTCGCTCTCTCCCTTGTGTGTTTTTAGGCTACCCCGCCAACACCAAGGGCTACCGATGCTACGACCCGGTCTCCCATCGCGTCCTCACCTCCCGGCACGTGTACTTTGACGAGTTGTCTTTTCCGTTTCAGCAGGGATTTTTGGCGACACCTCCGACGACGCCCCCGGCGCCCACCGGCCCTCCTGTGGCCGGCCCCGCGCGCTGCCGACTGCGCCCGGTGGCCCCAGCGGCCCCCACTGCGTCGGCCCCGGCTGGGCCCACGGCGCCGTCCCCCGCGACGCCCCCGCCGCCCGCGGCGCCTGCGTCGCCCGCGGCGCCAGCGTCACCCCCGTCGCCCGCGGCGCCCCCGTCGCCCCCTCCCGCGGCGCCCCCGGCGCCGTCGACCAGCTCGAGCACCTCAGGCTCCCCCTCGCCGCCCGTCGCTGCGGCTCCTGCGCCCATGCTCACCCGAGCACGTGCGGGCGTGCGGCGGCCGTCTACGCGCTACGCCGCCGACCAGTGGGCCTTCTGGGCCAGCGGGAAAAGTGTCCTGCCGCATGACGGCGGGGCGCCGTCGTCCCACGAGCGAGAGGCGTCCTCCTCGCGGCCGAGCGCGCCGTCCACCTCCGCCCCCTCGCCGGTGCCCACCTCGGCTCGCGCCGCTCTGCGCGACCCGCACTGGCGCGCCGCCATGCAGGAGGAGTACGACGCGCTGCAGCGCAACCGGACCTGGGAGCTGGTTCCCCGGCCCCCTCGCGCCAACGTCATCACCGGCAAGTGGGTCTTCAAGCACAAGCTCGACTCCGATGGTACTCTCGAGCGCTACAAGGCGCGCTGGGTTGTCCGCGGCTTTCGGCAACGCGCGGGTGTCGACTTCACAGATACGTTTGCCCCGGTCGTCAAACCGGGCACGATCCGCATGGTCCTGCACCTCGCCGCTTCTCGCGCATGGCCGGTGCATCAGATGGACGTCTCCAACGCCTTCCTCCATGGCCACCTGTCGGAGCAGGTCTACTGTCAGCAGCCCATTGGCTTCGTTGACGCCGAGTGCCCCGATGACGTGTGCTTGCTCTCTCGGTCCTTGTATGGACTGAAGCAGGCGCCCCGCGCCTGGTACCAGCACATCGCCGCGTTTCTGCATCAGCTCGGCTTCCACTCCACGCGCTCCGATGCATCGCTGTTCGTCTTCCGGACAGGCAACGACATGGCCTACCTGCTGCTGTACGTCGACGACATCATCTTGACGGCATCCACCGCCGGTCTTCTTCGACAGCTCACCGACAGTCTTCGTGCTGAGTTCGCATTGAAGGACCTCGGCCCGCTCCACTACTTCCTCGGCATCGAGGTTGTCCGGCGCGCGGACGGGTTCTTTCTTCATTAGCAGAAGTACGCACGTGAGCTTCTCGAGCGTGCCGGGATGCTTAATTGCAATCCCGCGCCCACTCCTGTCGACACGAAGGCCAAGCTTTCCGCTACTGATGGTTCGCTGGCTTCTGATGCCCCGTTCTACCGCTCCATCGTCGGCGCCCTACAGTACTTGACGTTGACACGTCCGGAGCTCCAGTACGCTGTGCAGCAGGTGTGCTTGCACATGCATGCTCCTCGGGACGCCCATTGGGCTGCGGTGAAGCGGATTCTCCGCTACATCTGTGTCACGATGGGCTACGGCCTGTCGCTGCATGCCTCGCCATCGACCTCCACTGACCTCGTCGCCTACTCGGACGCGGACTGGGCGGGCTGCCCGGACACGCGGCGCTCCACCAGCGGCTACTGCATCTACCTTGGCTCGTCGCTCGTCTCTTGGTCCTCCAAGAGGCAGCCCACCGTGTCTCGCTCCAGTGCCGAGGCCGAGTACCGCGCCGTGGCTAATGCTGTGGCCGAGTGCACGTGGCTTCGCCAGCTTCTCTCCGAGCTTTCTTGTCCTGTTGACAAGGCCACGGTGGTATTCTGCGACAACGTGTCGGTTGTCTACCTCTCCGCCAACCCCGTTCATCATCGACGCACCAAGCATATTGAGTTGGACATCCACTTTGTTCGTGAGCAAGTTGCCCTCGGTCACGTTCGAGTTCTTCACGTACCGACGTCTCAGCAGTTTGCCGATATCATGACGAAGGGATTACCGTCCACGACTTTTCCTGAGTTTCGCTCCAGTCTATGTGTCGGTGCCGACCCTTCGACTGCGGGGGGTGTTGAGTAACATATTGTACTACGTATAGGTCTCCGTGTTTATCAGGGTTGTACCCGTACTTGTACATGTGTCCGTCTATATATACATGAACAAGCCGGCCAATTGGTACTGTGCAATCTCCAATTCCTTTGGAATGGAAATGTGAAGAAAAAATGAACTAAGGATCCAGCAGCCGGTTTTCACGGTTTGACTGGTTTGTGTTTTTGCACACCCCCAGTCCCAGGTATCACTTCATGCGTTCATGCGTAATCATGCAAAGAATCAAGCCATGCGGTTGTTGGAACGGCAATGTTGCAGAGTCATTTGAATGCACTTTTTGGCTAAAAAACTTATATCATCATGTTTTTTATTAAAAAATCAAATTATTTACTGTAGTTTTGAAACTATGTACTCTACTCGATTTTCATTTTTTGCATTTGGTTTTGTTTATGACGAGAGCTATATGCAATATGGGCTGCTGGATAGGCAGATCAAACACTCCCCCTCGACATTTCGCCGAGCACACGGCATGCACTCCCTCAGGCGCGTCCTCCGCCTTCCCGTGTCCACCACAACCTCCTCCTGCAGCCTCCGCCGCCTCTCATCCCACCGACGTTCCCCGCCGCACCCGGCTGCGGCTACTGGCGACGACGAGTGGAACGACGCGTGGGAGACGGCATGGCTCCCTGGCGACTCCCCCGCCTCCTCCCCGGCGCCCGCGGCGCCATGGGAGTCCCCCACATCAGAAACCGTGGTTGCAGCCACCGTCCCAGCCATACCTGCCGAGGTGGACCCTGACACGAAGGCCTTCGTCGCCGACATGGACGAGCGCTGGGCCGAGCGCCGCGCCGCGACGAGGCGGCCGCGCGCTCCTCGCCCTCCGGCTGCCGCCGAGGGAGGGGACGGCGCCGGGGGGAAGAAGGCAGGGGTGGACGAGTACAGGACCAGGAAGCAGCGTGTGCACGCCGCGCTTTGGGTGAAGGAGATCGACAAGATGGAGGAGACGCGCCTCGGCGGCGGCCGCCGCGGCGCAGCTGACGACATCGACCGGCTCCTTGACTCGTGCTCAGAGTGCGTTCCTGATCTCCTTTCTTTCATTCTTCAACAATTCTGCGATCCTTAGCTGTGGTTGCTTACTATCATCAGATTGCTTGGTTATATTCGATTGCTTGTGATACATTTGTTGAACTAGTTCCCACTGAAACCCAATTGCACGCGGCATATCATGGGCTCCTAGCTTTCAGGCGACTTGTTGATTCCAATTGCAAATGACAGGATTTCTGCACTAGGTATCTTCTTCAGAAGGTTTATGACACAATTTGTTAAAAATGTAGGGTTTTCCTATGTCTGTTCTAGGTTTTGCGTGGAAGTTAAATCACTGAGAAATAATTTTTTTTTCCTGGAAAACCATGAAGACGGGTTATAGAAGTGTACCAAATTACAGTTGCATCTTGTAAATTGTCGTAATTAATGTGATGGACAATGGGAGGTCTGCATGTAACCATTAAGGTCCATTTGTATTTTGAAATCTGATCTTTTCCATGTTTTAAGTGTAGTATTTTTTTCACGAAAAACAATGGCCTTGCTACTGCATATTTTTATACATATTTTTCTTTATGTTATAGTACAAATGTACAAGATAATTGTACAAAAAAAGGAAAGTTAAAGTACAAGAATTTAAATAAATCTATCAATCCAAGCTGCAAACAGCGTGTATGCTTTCCTTGTTGCTCTGTCTTTAATGCATCGTAGCTCCTCTTTGAAAAATGCTTTCTCTCTGTATAAACTAGGCTGCTGCTGGCTCTGAAAGACAAAAGCATTTCTAGTTTTCCAAATAGCCCAGGCTCCCAGAATACCTATCTCCATAAAGAACGGTTGACGCAGTCCTTCTTCGAGCCGAGTAATTGAATCTAGATGAGAGGCAGTCTGCTGTATATCCCAATCAGGGCATAAGTTTTGCCAACAGCTCTTTGCAAATTTGCACTGAAAAAAGAGATGGTTCATAGTCTCCAAGACTGAATCATCGCACATAGGACAAGTGTAGTCCGGCAAAAGAAAATTCTTCTTTGTACATATCTCTGGTATTTAATCTGTCCTGCAATAGTAACCAGAAGACCTCATGCTTTTTTTGGCAACATGACTTCGAAAGCCATTTGAAAGCATGATGTGTCTGTTCTGAGCTTTCAAAGTGTGCGTATGCCTTGGCTACTGAGAATTTCTGGCCCCATTCGTAATTGTGTAGTATTCTGCTTTCCTGTTTTCTTAATTGGTGACGGATTATCTGGTGGAGCCTATACAGATCAGACTGAATGCTCTATAATATGCATTGTTCAATGGCCTGTGATAGAATTAAATTAGGATGAAAGTGTCTAATTGAGTGTAACCAGTAAGGTCCATTTGTAGCGTGAAATCTGATCTTTCTGTGTTTGAAGTGTAGTATTCTGCTATCTTGCTTCAATGATTATTGACAGATTATCTGGCGGAACTTGTTCTAAAGACCAGACTGAATGCTGTATGATATGCATGTGATGATAGCAAATAAGATTAGGACAAAGTCTCTAATTGAGATGCTTCAGGTGAAATTTGGTCCGAGCTTGTTCATTGCCTGGCGCGAGATTATGCATTCTGTATTGCGTCACAATATGTTTGGACCAAATTATAACCATTTTGCACCCCTCAACTATGCCCCGATTCCAAATGTCACCATGAACTCCAAACCATTCAATTTACGCCGCAAACCCTTAAAACCTGTTGAAGTATGACTTTGGATGGTGTGGCGTGCATGTTGGAAAATTTTCTGATATACCAGTAGATGTGGCATCCTAGTTAGCAAGAGTTAATAAAAAAGAACAATGCTATTTATCTGACATGGTAGTGGGGCTCCAGCTGTTTCCTCCCTTTCTTCCACATAGATTTTCCACCGCAGTCGAAGTGGACCTTACCCGAGCATGTGCCATGAGTTTCCCTATATCCAAATGAGAAGTGGTTGATGTTTTCGCCAGCCATCATCATTGAGCACTCGAGGATGAATAAGATGGGGTCTCAGTCCCAGTAGCCTTCTTCGGCTTACTTTTTCTTTTGCCGACATAGTTTTTTGGACTAAGCAATTTTGGCCTGTTTGGATGCCATGTCAGCAAAATTGTGACATGAGGGGCCACGTCAGGCAAAACTACTTGTGAACCACCCAATGGGTGAACAGTGGTCGATTTTTAAAGTACAGTGTTCAAAGTGAACAGTTTTCTTGACCTTGGAAAAAAGTGAATAGTGAGGGTGAAATTTCAACTCAGGATATTGTTGAGGGGTTTAAAATGGGGACGTTCTTTATCTTCAAGCATCAAATCCAGCAACAGCCTCACAAATTATGTATACTGTGGTGGCTTATTCTGGATCCAGTAATATCAAATTTATTCCATCTCATATTTGAATACACCTTTAAAAATCGCTTGAATTCATTACCTCTTGTTCAACCACATCTTTAAGTAATAGCAACTCTTGCACTTGAATTCATTATCTCTTGTTCAATACTGGACACGTGTTATTTTTGTATTCCTTCCGGAGTTCCCATTCATCACTTAGTTGACAGGAATAGGCAGTATGATCTGAAACTAATATGACAGTTTGACTGATGCACACATGTCATCTTATTTATGCAGTGCTTCTTGTGCTTTGTTTGTATTGCTACATAACCAGCCAATTGTGGCCATTAGACTAGATAGCCTATATGGTACTTTGTAGGCTGCGATTCAAGTGCTTGCTGATGTGTGGCGCAATAGAAACTCAAATTCGTCACTGTTGTTCCCTACCATAGGGGTAGAACATTTAACTGCGTACACCATACTCTTTCCAATGTATTTATACATCTTGGTCTGTTAATATGCTTAGTGCTTTAGAAGATGTGGTTTTTTTTAATATCCTCCTGAAATGAAATGCAGGATCTTTGATTCTGGCAACGCTGATTTTGGCGATTCAAAGATACCAAGCACAGGTGAGATCAAAACCAAGCCTGATGGCTGGGAAACTACCTCGAGAGGTCAGGATGGCAACATATGGGAGATATCACAGCGTGAGGAGGACATTCTTCTCCAAGAATTTGAGAGGCGCATTGCTTTCAGTAAACAGCAGGTTAGGGGAGATACTTCCTTCACACGATAATCTTTGTCTAAGTCACCGAAATGATACTGAAACTGTGTCTGCAGATCGCTAGCTTCATCAAAACTCATATATTTAGTCGGAGACGGCCTATTGACGGATGGAAGTACATGATTGAAGAAATTGGCCCCAATGCAAGGAAAGCAAAGGGGAGCGTACAAAGACTACCTAGTGTTTCTGATCCCGCTACCCAGCCATTCAGGGAGGAGTCGCCTGCAATTGCCTCTTCGGGTTCCTCCTTCAGAGGAAACCGGCATGACGAGTCACCTGCAGCTGCCTCTTCTGGTTCCTCTTTCAGAGGAAACCGACATTACTGAAGTTCAGTACCGATTTTTGTTGGTATTGCGGCACAAATGCTGGCTTGTGTCCCAAAATTGCACTAGTAGATAGATTCCCTGTGGAGAAACCGGAATTCCGGACGAACCGGGTGTTTTTTGGGTCATATGATTGTGCACTTGTATAATTCTTCTGGAAGGCATTAATGCAAACGTTTATTAGGGCCATTACACGTTACACGATAGTCTATTTGCCAACCGCTTTGTTTAAAACTTCAAAATACAGTTGGTCCTTGAAACTGAGAAGGATTTCACAGGCAAATGGGTTTTGGGCAGATTTCCTATCTTTTTCTTTCAATTCAGGGGAAATATGGCCGGACGGTGCTAATTCGAATTCCTCAGGCAAAATAAGAACAGCACTCACATTCAAACCCTCCCTTTTTTTCATACTATTCGCCCAGTTGCTTCTCGTGGGTTTTCATAACCCTGCTGTGCAAAATACGCTCCCCTGACCATCCAGTATCCACATGTCTCGTTGCTGTGAATGTGCTTTGCAAGTATCACTTCTAGATCAGTTTGAATCTGAGCTATGGCGTTAAGACAAGTTTGAACACAAAGGATGAGAAAAAAGTAGTATTCCCATTAGAGTGTAACCTCAGCTAACATTCCCAGATCCAAGATGGAGTCTGGTATTTACATGCACATGCTCAACTGTGTATACTCACTACGCTCAAAGAGAAACTTCCTGATTGGTTGGAACTGATCTACTCAATCTTCTTTTTTCTAAGATTAGATTAAGTAGATCAGTTCCAACTCAATCTCTACCTGAGCTACCTTCCTTGCTACTGCCGGTTGTGCTACTGCTACATTGTTCATCTTCCATCCTCGGGAGGCCCAGGCTTACAGGCCAAGCTGCTGACTGTGTGGGGTACCTTGCCTGCGGTCGCGCAACATGGTTGGGGGCCTCCTGATCTTCTGATGGTTCAGGGCCTTCGACGTCAGATGCCGTATCTGGGAAGAGCTTAAGTTCCCGTGGTGGTGCTGGCTGTTGCAGTGGGGGAAATATTGCGCTTGCGATGATTGGTGATGGAATTGGCTGCTGTGATGGGAAATCTGTGCTTGGAACAGGGAGAGGAGGCCCCGCAGCGCCTGCGAGCCGCGTCGCCAGCTCATTTTGTAGCTCTAGAATTTCGTTGCGGAGCACACCATTCTCATCTTGCAGCTCATTCCTCTCCATTGTAACCTATTTGTGGAAAAATGAACATGGGATAGTGAGCACCTGCTCGATTATGTAGGTATCTTGTGATGAATGCAGTGCAGCAATACAAAGATACTCTGGATTGGTGATTTTAGAATGAGTCTCGCTACTCATAGACAGAAAAACACTACTACTAATTTGCAGTCAGATAGGATGAGACATCAATTCTAGTAGACCATTGAATTCAGAATTGAAAGGAGAACATGCATGCTGTGATGAGTCAAACATAATTTCTCAGAAAAGAAACACAACTTACATAATGAGATTCATTCTGCAGGGTGCTATTCTCCTTTCGGAGGGATTCCAACTGAGAGAGCAGATCTCTAAGTATTCGAGTTGTGTCAGTCAATATGCATGCTTTCCCATTGTTCTGCCTGTCTGCTTCTGCAAAGAGATGTTGCATCTGATCAGGATGACATGTTTAATACTAGTAGCAAACTTGAGTAGTACTATGAATCTGTCGATCATACAAAGCAAAATCAAAGACAAGTGAGATGGTACTGAAAAAACAGACAGTACATACACATTTAGCTGAAATTGCTTTATATAAGTTATTAAGCTTGGAGACTTGACAGGTGTAAGTTCATTCAGGTGTCTTATCAGCAGCATAAATATTAATTACTAGTATATAGTATATGACAGATGCTAAACCCCATATTATCACACAAAATCATGAACTGGACAGAGATAATATCATTCAGATTCACTTATCGATGCTTGATTATAACATTCCAGTTATACAGAATCAGGGATACTAACTGAAGTCAATGACGCTGTGAAATAATCTACGGTACGGCATAAGCAGTGTGTGCCTGCTCAACAAACTCACCCAGCATGTCGCCGAGCTCACCGAAGAGATCATTGAGCAGATCGCGCTTATGCTTCTCCCTCTCGGCTTTGTGGATCTTCCTGGGGGCCTTCTTCTTGCACTTGCTCTCGGTGACAGGCCTGCGCATGGTTCAGATTCGAAAATCACTACACCAGCAACATTGGAATGCCTCCCCGCGCCCGCGAGCAGGAAATAAATGAAGATGAGAACCGAACTGAAGGCAGATAAATGAGATCTAGAATGGGGTCTCACCCATTGAGGAGCTTCTCGGCGGCGTCGGCATCCGCGGGCAACATGGCGACCATATCTCGCGGCGCAACCTCTGCAGAAGCCAACGAACAAAGTAAGGACCTGCCTGCCTCTCGTAGTCGTAGAAACACCACCCCGATCAAAACCCAAGGTGAAGGGATCGCAGGAATATACCTCGAACCGAAACGGATTGAAGGTCACCGTCCGCCGGTCTCTCCCCCCCCTCCGTTTCTTGGTGGCGCAAGGGCGGAGAGTAAAGAAGAGAAAATGAGGTGGGAGGCGCGTGGCCTGGCGTGGCGTGCCGTTCCGTGGCGCAGGCGGTGGCGGTGGTGCTTTTCTACGGGGCAGGGCGTAGGGCAGGGGAAACATAGGGAGCCCACGCGTCGGCGGGAACGCGTCGTGTGGCGGGAGTGGGGCGAGCGAGGCAGGGGACACGGGTGAGCGCGTGGGTGGCACCTTCCACTGCTCCCGCCTGGCGCGTGCCGCTGCGTGGCCATCCGCCACCCGACGTTTTCCTTTTCTGCCGAAAAATGCTCTTCTGGAAACGGCACACAGTTTTTTATTTTAAAAAAGGTTACCTCTAAAATACGGTAACAACCAGATACGAAGACGGGAACCTCACGCAAGCACGTCCATCGCGCGGCTTTGTTTGTGCAGGCGCGTGGTCCTGCCCGTTGCTTTCGAGGCGAGGCGCGTGTTGCACGCGTGGCCGGCACGAGCCACCACACTCCACGGAACAGCAGGGCTCTGCCTCGTGCTGCCTCGTGCCAACCGGAAGCCTGGAGCGTCCTTCGCCGTGGCTCCTCCCACAACGGCTCACACGTAGAAAACGATACTAAAAACAAAACCTCTGGTAAAAGAAATTTTAAAATAAACCTTTTAATTTTTTTTTACAAAACTAATCTATTTAAATGATGGCGCTCGCGCTGCATAGAAAAATCACAGAATTAATCTAATCGCGGTAAGAAATCATAGAATAACCTATTTTTTTTTTGAAAAAATCACGATCTAAACTCTTTCTATGGTGCTCTACCAGAAACGCCATGGTTCGTAGGACGGCCTCGCCAAAAACGCCAAGCAACCTACGTCGCCATAGTCAAAAGCGCCATTGTTAGGTCCAACGTGGCGGTCAACCATGGCCATGTGGCCACTTTTTAATGCTTGGTGCTTTGATCCAGCGCGCCATATCTATATGCATGGTGTTTTTGTCGAGGGCACCATGCCCCTTCACTAACAAAACCGGCGCACGTCCACCTCCCAGTCCGACCAACTCATACCTGTTCAACCGTGTTCCCCTCTCTCCATTTCATCCCAAGCTCTTGCTCATCTCAAATCCCTCCAAATCGGTGTCAATTCTTCGTGGACACCCCCTTGTCCCAAGAGGTAATCCTCCCGCTCCTCTTGATTTGGTCCAAATAGATCTGTGCAATTTGGTGGTATTTTGGCAAGATTGTTGAAACCCTAGATCTTGCATTTGGAGTGGAACCTATGGATTGTTGTGTTAATATTGAGTAATGTTGGTTGGTTTTGTGGCTACTAGTCATTAGAGGTAGAAATTGTATGGTAGGATTAGGGTTTGTAGGGTAGGGTTAGGGTTTTATAGCAAACTTGGCGTGACTTGTTTTTGTGGGTTGCTATTGTTGGTGGTAATCTAATTGTCTTTGATGCATTTTGGTTGTTGTCATTATTTTTTAGATGTCAAGAATCGTTAATGTTCATTATGTGTATAAGGCCGCTTTTTTGAAAGGCAATACCGAGTGTGACCCTAATGAAGTAGTCATGGCACTAGTCCTGCCTATGCTGATGTTTTTGAAATAGTGAGGATTGATAAAAACAACCTCTTGTAAAATAAATTAAAAAAAACCTTCTAAAGAAAGAATTTCACAAGACTAATCCATTTAGATAGCGCTGGCGCTACACTCTAGAGGGTAGCACCGCTTTGAGGGGCGCTATTTGTGATCTTAGCACAGCGCTTGATACGACAGCGCCGAGCACCGGGACGCTACTCCTATATGGTAACGTTGGGATTTAAGACGTTATCCTCACCAAGGTTCTAGAGAGCATGTTGGGCTCGACTCAACAGATTTTTATAAGTGAAAGAGGGTAGTGTTCTCGGCTGGGACGCTAACCTTTAAAACATAGAAACTTTAAATCCCTTTAGGTTTTGATCTACAAATCTACATGACATGATTATTTCCCTATGGATCTCAAATTAAATTATCTTTCCAATATCGATGGTTCCATGATGGTTGGACAAGTACATAATATTTCGTGGATCATTTGGTTATTTTGGTTTATTTTTACACGTTTAGACGATTTCGTAAACGGGATTGTGAACGAGGTAATACTTTATATGATATGGTTAATGATGGAAACTTTATAACCTTAATCCTTTTTAACTTTAGCTGATGTATGTCATTGATCGTGATTGTCAAGGTTCTACTCAGTATGCATTATTAAGATAAGACAAACTTATTAAGATATTTATTAGGAACATAACCGTGACCTACCATCAGATTTATTAAAATTGTTATTGTATCCATTGTTACCAAAGCTTATTATATAGTTGGCTGATGACTGCAAGTGCACAGATTATTTGTAGCTAGTTTCGAAATAAAGATATTGATCCCATAGGGAGCGGAAGTTTTGAAGTCTAATAACTCTTGAATTAAATACTGAAATAGTAATGCTAGATAACATTCTAAGTAACAAGATAAAATGCTAGTGTTGTGTAAAAAGGTGTTTTTGGGTTTTTGTATAAGAGAACAATAAGTAAAGTAAAACAAACTGAACACATAGACAGAAAAATCATCCATAAATTGAACACAATAATTAAATATTGAAAGTTTTTTTTGGTTTCTTCCATAGACAGAAAAGTCATCCATAAATACTTCCATTATCAATTCTATAAAACCTGCAAAAATAGCAGTCTTGCATCTTTAAAAAGTAGCTGGAGCATTACATAAATCAAAAGGCATGTATAACATCCCAAAAATATTGATCAAGGTTATCAATTCCAATCACCCAAAATTAGGGTTAACAAAAACTTTGTTAACAAAATCCATATGAATGCGTGTGTGTATGTGATGAATGCACGAATGCTTGAATGGACTTGTGTGGTTGTTATGAATGGTAAGAAATAGTTTAAATATGAAAACGACATCATATAAATCAATTCCAAGAAGAATCAAATAAATAGAAATGCAAAAACAAACAAAATAAGCAAATGGTTATTTTTGCCAATCTTGCTCACTAGACCACTTTGAGTGTTTCTAGTCCAAGATTTCAAACAAAAACAAATCCAATTCTTTTCACCCCTTGCTAGACCAAGTGAAAGTGAACCCAAGCCCACCTTGCAAACCCCTAGAAACTGAAGGGAATATGCCCTGAGAGGCAATAATAAAGTGTTTATTATGTGTATTCCAAGTATATGATAGATGTTTATTTTGCATGCTATAATTGTATTAATACGGAAACGTTAATACATGTGTGTTTAATAAACAAACAGAAAGTTCCTAGTTATGCCTCTCTCATAAACTAGCTCGTTGATTAACAAGATGATCAAGGTTTCCTGATCATGGACATTGGATGTTGTTAATAACGGGATCACAACATTAGTGTAATGATGTGATGAACATTCATCCGAAGTATAGCATTACGATCAAAGTCATTGAGTTTATATTGCTATAACAACTTACGAAGTGATCATAGTCCTTAGACCATGAGATCATGTCAATCACTAACACCGGAAGAGTTTCTTGATAACATCAAACGTCACACCGTAACAGGGTGATTATAAAGATGGATTCAGAACTAATAAAGTGTTATGTTGAGGCTCATGGATCAAGAGTGGAATTTGTTCATCCCGATGACGGATAGATATACTCTGGGCCCTCTCGGTGATATCACATTGATTAGCTTGCAAGCAAGTGATTTGATCACTAGAATGTTATATCACGGGAACGAGAAAAGAGTGCATGTCGGTAACGAGATCAAACTAGGTATGGAGATACCGATGATCGAATCTCGTACATGTAATATATCGTGAAACAAAGGGATTAAGATACTAGCGTAAAAGGTTCCGACGATCACAAGAAAGTCATCGTTGAATGTGTGGGAGTCAGTATGGGTCTCCAGATCCCGCTTCTGATTATTGATCCGAGAGGGGTCTCGATCATGTCCGCATTATTCACGAACCGTAGGGTGACACACTTAAGAGACACCGACATCCAATTGGAGCAAAAGTTTCATGCCGAAAAGAAAAGGAAAGCGCAGGAATTTATTTCACTAGACACCGAAACTGTTTCGGTTGAAATTGCTGAAACTGGTTCTGCATGTGAAATGGAATACTAGCAAGGGGTTTTATGTGAATGTTTGTTAATTAAAGTAATTAACAAAATTCTGAATAAATAAATAAAAGAGTTTTATTTAAATGAGAGCTTGCATTAAATTTGGTGGAAATTTAATGCATGTGAGTGGATTTTTGAGTGGAGGCTTTTTAATGGGAGTGGAGGCTTTTCATTTTGAGTGGGAGCTCCACCCACATGAATGTGGAAGAGGTGGGGGCAGCCCCATGGCTGGGCGCCATGCCCCTTGGGTGCCCCCCCTCCCCTATAAAAGGCCCCCCTCTCCTCCTCTCACACCACACCTCCTCGTGAAGGATCTCTCTCCCCCTCTAGAATTTATCCCCCATGGTCTCGGACTAGCGAGATACATGTTCCCGGTGGCTATTCGGCAAGAAAGAGTTGTGCTTCCGCTGCATCGCTGGAGCGAGGAGGCGGAGGTTGCTCGGTGCCTCGAACGTGTGTGCGAGCACGGATGCGCTGCTGATTTGCGGCGCTAGGACTTCCTCTCGATCTTGAGATCGGCAAGAGATCGTCTACATCAACCACGAGTTGAACTCGTTAAGCTTTGTCGGTCTTCAAGGGTATGTTCTCTACGGATATACATCCGCCCGTTGTTTGTATCTAGTAGATGGATCTTGGTATATAGTTCACATCGTAGGAAATTTTTTGTTTTCTATGCTGCGAACCCTACAGAAACATGTGGCAACCTGATTCAAATAACATTTGAAATTTGAATCTATATTATATGGGAAGATCACCATTTCTTAAAACCCAACCAAACCAGTGCACCTTGACAAATACAAGCAACCAGAGACTACCTAGTATGTGACCAGTACACCCACCAAGTTTCATCCAAAAATTCAAATTCAAATTTCTTGCGGTCAATTCATCAAACACCTTCTGAGCACAAATCAAATTAAAGCACAAACACTATAGTGAGCAGTGTATGTGTCAACACCCGAGTTTTTAATCCCAGACGCCTATTATGCCATACATCGCAATCCCAGGATTACCATTTTTGCGAGACATAACATATTTGGATATCACAGTACATCATCCATTATAAACCATACATAAGGTCTTGCACAAATAAGGATCTCATGATCCAGTTCTTAATACAACTCAAGCAGCGAAATAATGTAAAAGATAATGATAGCATAGGCGAAGCTCCATCTTCGGGTTCACAGGCAATACTAATGATGGGAGATGATCCTAGTTGTCGTAACCTTCCTGCGGTCCATCATCCTGGTACTCCTCTTCATAGTCTGGCCACGGAAATAGCCAGGGACAAAGCCATGAGTACTCTTTAAGCACTCGCAAACTAATACTAATTATTGAAGGTTTTTTTGTAGTAGGATACTAAGCTCTAGGGTTGTTTTGCAAAAAGCCAGATTTACCTCTACTAAGTTCAGAAACAAAGAAAACTAGTAGAAAGTTTATAACACCTTAGTGGGAACTTGAATTCGTATCACAACTCCGTTGTGTTCAAGTCAAAGTCACAAATCATTTCACAAGTCATTTTGAAAACATCTGACGGAGGAATAGTATGGCCACTCCAACTGTCCATAACCGTGGACGCGGCTATTCGAATAGTTTGACACTCTGCAGAGGTTGTACACTTTCACCACAACATTCGATACATCCGTCAGGAACAAATCCTGAATTCACCATACTCAGTATGCGGATAATCAATCCTAACCTTTATATTACACACCCTAGTATAGGCACCTCTCCTGTGAGTTTGGCCTCCCAACCATGACGAACTGTCATCTTGGGTACTGCACAGATGGAAAATCTTCACAAGGTAGCCTCAGCTCAGACCTTGGACGCAAGGGAACCCATACTAAAGTATATAAATTTCCAGTCAAGCCCTACCCAATTTTCGGGTATTGTGGTTGTACGGTAAAATTGGAATGGTATCGCATACAGACAACCATCAGTTTTATAAAGGGCTAAGGCTCATGCCTCAACATTTTCATCATCAAAATCATTTGGTGTTCAAGAACACATGTCAAAAACATTTCAGTAGAATGACTCATCATTCTAAGGTTTTCATAACCATTTTCACCACGTATTCCCATCTAAAGTTGATCAAGTTTTATGCTTAGCACTAGCATCTAAAAGTGGGGGTAAAGACTAATGGGGGTAATAAATAAGTGGGGATTAGCTAGGTTCAATCTCATGCCTTAGGATGACATCAAGATTATCTAACTTAGGCCAAATTTTATGCTCTTTATGCTACCTTCCCATATCCTTCTAACATCTATAATTAGCTAAGTAAACTCTAAGAGAAAGCTTTGATAAAGAATTAAAATACTTAAGCTTGCAAGTGAAACTAGGATTGGGTATCAAGTGGTGTAATCACATATGCTTAAGGCATATAGTTGCCATAGTAACAAGCAAGTAGTAGCTTGAATAAGTAGGGTATCTTGCAAGTGTTAGCTTGCAAGGTTGCAAGTATAGGCTTGCCTTGTGCAGAGCAGTGGTTGAAGTTCTTCTCGGCTTCTTCCTCGTAGTATCCTCCTTCCTCCTCGTATCCTTGGTCGGTACTAGCGTCTATAAATAAATACGAGGTACACAATCACCAAACAATACTTAACTATTTATAATCATCACACAAAGGTTCATACTAGGTGATCTATCATCATCACTAGCATTACAAGATTCAAGCACTTATCTTATTTATTTTATTTTTGGAAAAGTAATTTCTACTCATTGAAAAACTACTTAAGATTTAATATTCTCCAACTCAAACATGGGATCATGTTGACACATGTCATCACCACATATTTCAGTACATGGGAATGTGATTTAAAGTGGTGTCACAATTTAATAAGGTTTAACCTTTTTATTTTAATTAAATAAAATGACTAGAAATGCCTATGTGGCATTCTTTTATTACTTGAACATTATTTCTGCAAGTAAACCCATATGTTTTTATATATTCTGAAAGGTATGATCAAATGTGATTTTTGAGAGTTGGAATCAACTCAAAAGCTCTTATGGTTGAATTTTGGAAAATGTTTGAATGCAAAAAAGCTTCTGCCTTGTTAGTTTTACCATAATTGATCTATAAATCCAAACGGTTTGAATCCAACGGGCTTGGATTAAGCATTTCAGTACCTTTCTAACAAAATTGGTTTCATGTATTTTGGTTTAGTGAATCGAGCTGGGTTGATTTTTGAATCTATGTACAAAACTGTGTTTGAAATTAAATGAATAAAAGTAAAATTGAATTGTTGGGTCGCGCGGGATGTTTTACTGGGCCAGCCCACTACGCACAGCGCACATGCATGATGATTAAGTGGCTGTCCCCACGCGCCAGTGAGACGGGGAGGGGCAAAGCGATACGGGGCAATGTGGACCGTGGGATCTAGTTCTAATCGAACGGCTCTGGTTCATCGTCCATGTTGAAAGAACATTTCTTAATCCCTAGTGTTTTGTGTGTTAGATAACAATATCAAGGATTATTTTAATGTGCGTTGAAGTGTTGCAGCTCTCTCTAAGAAAAAGGGAAAAGCATCTGCCTTTGGGGGGCGGATAATCCGCCCCCACCAGGGGCGGATAATCCGCCCCTCCCTCTTCCCAAGTAGGCGCAAGCCCCAGGAGGGGGGCGGAGTTTTGGCCGGATTTTCCGGCCCCGCCGGATAATCCGCCTCTCAGTGGGGCCGGATAGTCTGCCCGCTTGCTCACCGCCAAGGCGCAAGCCCTAGAGAGGGGGCGGAGTGTTGGCCGGACTTTCCGGCCTGGCCGGATAATTCGCCCCAGGAGGGGGCCAGATTACCGCCCCCAAGATCTTCACCAAGTCTTGCAGGCGCCAGCCCCAGAGAGGGGGCGGAGTTTCCCCAGGAGGCGGATAATCCGCCCCCAAAGTTGCTCAATGGCCAGATTTGGGGAGGGGGTATTTAAGCCAGCCTTCCCCCTCCTGCCAGACTTCTTGATTCATTCGAAAAAGACAAGATCTGATCTGCAACCTTCATCCAAGAGAGCTCCATCTAGATCCACCCAAAGGCCCCGTCCCTTGGGGAATCTAAGGAGGAGAACTCGATCTTCATCATCAGCAATCAAGCGCTTCATATCCTCTCCATTCATTTGGAGAATCACCGATCTAGTATTTCTTGCAAATACCTAGATCCTTGTTTTGTTTATATTGATAAACATTGTTCTTGTGACAGCTTGTTATCATCTTGGGAGCCCCCAATTCAGTTGTTGGTGTGTGCCCCGGTAGTGTTGTAAAATGCACCGGTTCCCGCCTCGAAGGGATCCAATAGTGGAGAAGGTGGATCAGGCCTCTCGTGGCGAGATCCATCGGAGAATAGGGTGAGGCCTATTGTGGCATTGTGGTCTTAGAACCGCCCACCCCTCCAACTCAGATGTAGTTCCCTTAACAAGGAAGGAAATGCGGTAAAACAAATCCCTGTGTCTCCGCCTGCTCCACTACAGTTCCTTCGCTCCTCTATTTACGTGCTTAGTAGTCAGGGTTGCATATAGGGAAATTCTCGTAGTTGCATATCTAGATAATTTACTTTGTGTCAAGCCTAAAATTGAAAAAGTATTAAAAATTGGTTAGCACCTATTCACCCCCCCTCTAGGTGCCCATACGATCCATTTCAATTGGTATCAGAGCCCCGGCTCTTATTTCGGGCTTAACTGCCTAAGAGAAGTATGGGTTCCAAGGTAGATAGGAGTGATGCTCCAGAGGTAGTCACCATGAACGATCTCAAGACATTGGAAACAACCTTGGTGAGTTCAATGGAGGCTAAGATGGAAGAGATGCGTCAATTGATAATGCGTCTCTCCACATCCGCAACATCACCTCCATCTAACTCTAAGGCTACCACTCCGCAATCCAAGGAAACATGTAAAACTGTTTCCAAAGATAACGAAGTGGTTGGTGATGACACTAGCAAGAGCTCCTCCTCGAAAAAGGATAGTGGTAAGGATGTATACAATGAGGTTTCTCATGTGTATTCTCCTGATCCACCTATCCCTCACCCACATATACATAATAGGGGTGATCCACCCAAACTTTTAGCATCTACTTTTACTCAATGGCAATTTTTGATGAAATCTCATGTGTGCAGTTCCTCCATAGAGTTGTGGAAGATCATCGAAAATGGTCTTCATGTTGGAAACCCCAACAATCTCACAAGAAGAGAAGTTGTCGATAGCCAACTCAACGCTATAGCTCTTCACATGATACAACTTGGTGTGGGTGACAAAGATATGCCACACATTTAGCATCTTAGTACAGCTAAGGAAGCTTGGGATGCTCTCACCGAGCTCTTCATCGGAAATGAAAGTATGAAAAGGAATAGATATGATGCGTTGAGCAACGAAGCTGAAGAATTTTACATGTTGGATGGAGAAGACCATGAGGACATGTATAGGAGTCTCAAGGTAATAGCCACGAATTTCAGAAACCATGGTGCCGCTCATGTTGATGATGCATGGATCAAGCGCAAGTATGTCAGTGCTCTTATGCCATTTGAGCCCACATATTTGAAAAGTCTCCAAGGTAGGCATAACTACCACCTCATTACTTCCAATGAGGTAATGCAAGAAATGGCCTCTTTCAAGGTGGCTGCCAAGAATGCCGAAGATGCTCGTGCACGAGCTATGGGGATGCAAAAGGGGGTCAACATGGCCTTGAAAACTAGTGTGATTGATCATGATGAATATGCCATAAAAGGTATGGACTGTCCCGATGATATAAAAAGGATCCACGGACAATACTTGGCTCTTTATGCTAGAAACTTTTGGAAAGATCCAGCCAAGGCTAAAGCTGAACTGAACGCAAGAGTGGAGCCTATGGAAGAAAAGAAAATGGTCCCAAGCTAAGAACATGTTTCAACTGTGGTGACCGGCTACGCTTTGTAGCTGAATGTCCATATCAAAGTAGGAAAGATAATGGAGGAAGACTTATTTTCAAAGACAAGTCAAAGGCTCCACGCAAGAAACAATTTGTAAAGAAGAATGCTCCCTTCAAGAAGCAACCAAAGATTGTTCTAGTGGCTCAAGAAGAATATTCTTCGGGTAGTGAAGATGAGGACGAGGACGATAGCTCTCAAGAGGTGGCTTCTATAGTCACCACGTCTCCCTCAACATCTCTCTTCGACTCTCCGAACGAAAACATCATCAATAAGAATGCTACTTGTATCATGGCAAGAAGCTCCGAGGGCTATGCTTCCGGTGGGTCGAAATGGGTGCTGGATAGTGGATGCACTAGTCATATGACCGGAAGCAAGGAGATCATCACAGAGATGTGTCCAAATCATGATAATATTACAGTCTCCTATGGTGATAAGTCTAAATCTCAGGTATTGGGTCTTGGCAAGGTTGTGGTTGCCCACGATATCTCTCTCGTGGACGTCATGCTTGTTGAGACCCTCGGTTACAACCTTCTTTCTGTTCGTGCCCTTGGCAAGATGGTTTTTGCTTTTTTTATCGATGATGATTTGGTGGTACTCTTGTGGAGCAAGTTTCTAAAGGTCGCTTTCATTGGGTACGTTGAAAATGACCTGTATGTGGTGGACTTTTCGGGGAAAACCACTTCAGGTCCGATGTGTCTTTTCGGAAAGGCCGACGTGGGCTAGCTATGGCATCGCCATTTAGCCCATGTCAACATGAGAACTTTGCAAAGTCTCCACAAGGGTGGCCACATCCTTGGACTAAAAGTCAATGTCTCTTTTGCCAAAGATCGTGTTTGCAGGGCTTGTGTTGAAGGAAAAATGCATGACTCTCCCCACAAGAGGAAGACTATTGTGTCTTCAAAGAGGATCTTGGAATTACTTCATGTGGATTTATTTGGTCCTCCTTCTCATGCAAGTCTTGGTGGGAAGAAATATTACCTGGTCATTGTCGATGATTACTCAAGATATACATGGGTCTATTTCTTCAAGCTAAAGAGTGAGACTCAACAAACTATCATTGACTTTGCCAATGAAGTTCAACGTCAACACAATGTTCCTATCTTGGCAATAAGAAGTGACAACGGCTCCGAATTCAAGAACTACACTTTGAATGAGTTTCTTAGTGAAGAGGGGATTAGACATCAATATTCCGCTGCGTACACCCCTCAACAAAATGGTGTAGCCGAGAGGAAGAACCAGACTTTGATGGATATGGCAAGATCAATGTTGGCTGAATTCAAGGGCTGAAGCCATATCCACTGCTTGTCACTCATCGAACCGGATCTACCTCCAAAAGATTTTGGACAAGACTCCATATGAAATACTTACCGGTAACAAGCACAACATCTCATACTTCAGGGTATTCGGGTGTAAGTGTTTCTTTCTTATTAAAGGTGTCCGTTTGTCTAAATTTGAGTCCAAGGCTTTAGAAGGTATTTTTGTTGGTTACGGTGCCGAATCCCACACTTATAGAGTCTACAACAAGCTTACTGGGATTGTTGTAGAATCTTGTAGTGTGGAGTTCGATGAAAATAACAGCTCCTTTGTAGGGCAAGTTGATGTTTGTGATGCAGATGTTGAAATACCCCAAGATGCCATAAGAAGAATGGGCGTGTGATTTTTCCGCCCCATTGAGGAACCACTTGTGGCGGATCGGGAAGGACAATGCTCCACTCAAGTGGAGCCCTCATCTACACAAGATCAACCAGCTCCTACTGTTGGAGAAAACTCTGCACCGACACCGCAACCTGCTAAAGATCATCAGTCTCCTGGACAAGATGGTCGTACCAGGACGGACTATCCTCCCCCTCCAAGGGGAGGACAATCCGCCCCTGGAACTTCAACTTGTTCCAGGGGATCCGAAGGAGAAAATAACAGCCAAGAAGTTCCCAGGCCGGATTCTCTGGCCCCGAGGGCGGATTATCCGGCTCTGGATCTCCTAGTTCAGTCAGGCATCCTCAGGAAGAAGGAACTGGTGCCTCATCTCCCAGGCCGGATAGTCCAGCCCCACCAAGGGGCGGATTATCCGGCCCTGAAGAACAAATTATGCAGCAAGGTCCTGTTGTTAACTCAGATCAAGATCAAGGGCAAGGCAATGGTCAAGACAAGGATACAAATATTGAATCAACTCCTTCTAGAAACAATAAGGACATTGAAGCTCGTCGCAAGGCTCGTGCTGATCGGAACCTTGAACTAAGGGGTCACACTCTTGACAAGGTTGTTGGTGATCTACGAAGAAGGGTGTCTACTAGAAGAGAACTTGCAAGCTTCTGTGATCATCAAGCTCACATTTCCATGGTTGAACCGAAGAAGGTTTTTGATGCTCTTGAAGATCCCGATTGGGTTGTTGCAATGCATGAAGAATTAAATAACTTCGAACGCAACAAAGTTTGGAAGCTCGTAGAGAAACCCAAGGATTGCCGCAATGTTATGGGCACCAAGTGGATTTTCAAGAACAAACAAGATGAAATGGCATTGTTGTGAGGAATAAAGCACGACTCGTGGCTCAAGGATTCTCTCAAGTGGAAGGAATTGATTTTGGCGAGACTTATGCTCCTGTGGCTCGTCTTGAGTCCATCCGTATCCTTCTTGCCTATGCAGCCCATCATAATTTTAAATTACAGCAAATGGATGTTAAGAGTGTGTTTCTTAATGGTCCTCTACATGAGTTAGTATACGTCAAGCATCCCCCGGGTTTTGAGGACCCCAAATTTCTGAACCATGTCTACAAACTCGATAAGGCGCTCTATGGCCTTAAACAAGCCCCACATGCGTGGTATGAGCACCTTAAAGATCTTTTGTTAGACCGTGGATTCGAAGTTGGGCAAATCGATCCTACTCTTTTTACTAAGAAGGTTAATGGGGAGCTTTTTGTATGCCAACTTTATGTAGATGACATTATTTTTGGCTCTACTAACCAAGCTTTTAACGATGAATTTTCAAAGCTTATGACTGACAAGTTTGAGATGTCAATGATGGGTGAGTTGAGGTTCTTCCTTGGATTCGAGATCAAACAACTTAGAGAGGGAACCTTTATTAATCAAGCTAAGTACATCCAAGACATGCTCAAAAGGTTCAAGATGACAGATCTCAATGGAGTTGCTACTCCAATGCAAACAAAGTGTCATCTTGAGCTCAATCCCAAGGGTAAAGACATGGACCAAAAGGTATACCGATCCATGATTAGCTCTCTCCTTTACCTTTGCGCATCTAGGCCCGATATCGTGTTAAGTGCAGGAGTGTGTGCAAGGTACCAAGCCGCTCCTAAAGAAAGCCACTTAGTGGCTATCAAACGAATCTTCAGATATTTGGTTCATTCCCCGAATTTTGGGTTATGGTATCCCAAGGGTTCAAGTTTCTCTCTATGTGGTTACACTGATTCAGATTGGGCTGGTGACAAAGATAATAGGAAATCAACCTCTGGTGCATGTCAATTCTTGGGCAGGTCTCTAGTGTGTTGGTCTTCAAAGAAACAGAATTGTATTTCACTCTCAACCGCCGAAGCTGAATATGTTGCTGCTGCAAGTGCTTGTACACAATTTTTATGGATGAGGAAGGGGACGGGGATGACTATGACGAGGATGAGAAGGAGTGATCTTCAGGGGCATTAGCATAGCTCTTCTTCCTTTTTGGCGTTTCGATGCCAAAGGGGGAGAAGTAGTTCTATTAGGTCTCATGGATTTGCAAGGGTCGGGCGCAAGCATCTATCTTTCAGTCGTTTTATTTGCCTGCTTGTGCCCTTTTAGCATGAACTTATTTGCTAGTCGTGTTTGATTATGTAAGATTATGTCGTGCTCCACTATGTTTGGTACTATGTTTGGTACATGGAATTCTGGATTTATCTATTGTGGATCTCATGGAATTCTGGATTTCTCTATTTAGCATATTTGATGGCATATGGAATCATGAGATTATCTAAATGTATGCATCAATATTATTGGGATGTGCTTGGAGGCTATCAAGCTAATTATTTTCTTTGGCTATAGTAACATCCTGGTGGTATGACCTTGTTTCCCAACCCACCTTGTTTCAGTTGTCTTTGCTATGAAAGTTGTGTTCTCTCTAGTGTGTGTATTTGTATTCAAATGCGAATTTTAAATATGCACACATCTAGGGGGAGCATCTTTCATTTTAAGGTGGCGTTAGCCGGTTTCATTGCAAATCCTAGTATTGTCATCTAACACCAAAAAGGGGGAGATTGAAAGAACATTTCTTAATCCCTAGTGTTTTGTGTGTTAGATAACAATATCAAGGATTATTTTAATGTGTGTTGAAGTGTTGCAGCTCTCTCTAAGAAAAAGGGAAAAGCATCTACCTTGTAATCCGCCCCCACCAGGGGCGGATAATCCGCCCCTCCCTCTTCCCAAGCAGGCGCAAGCCCTAGAAGGGGGGCGGAGTTTTGGCTGGATTTTCCGGCCCCACCGGATAATCCGCCTCTCAGGGGGGCCGGATAGTCCGCCCCCTTGATCACCGCCAAGGTGCAAGCCCCAAAGAGGGGGCGGAGTTTCCCCCGGAAAATCCGCCCTTGGGCCGGAGTTTCCCCAGGGGGCGGATTATCCGCCCCCAAAGTTGCTCAACGGCCAGATCTGGGGAGGGGGTATTTAAGCCAGCCTTCCCCCTCCTGCTAGACTTCTTGATTCATTCAAAAAAGACAAGATCTGATCTGCAACCTTCATCCAAGAGAGCTCCATCTAGATCCACCCAAAGGCCCCGTCCCTTGGGGAATCGAAGGAGGGGAACTCGATCTTCATCATCAGCAATCAAGCGCTTCATCTCCTCTCGATTCATTTGGAGAATCACCGATCTAGTATTTCTTGCAAATACCTAGATCCTTGTTTTGTTTATATTGATAAACCTTGTTCTTGTGACAGCTTGTTGTCATCTCGGGAGCCCCCAATTCAGTTGTGGGTGTGTGCCTCGGTAGCATTGTAAAAGGCACCGGTTCCCGCCTCAAAGGGATCCAATAGTGGAGAAGGTGGATCATGCCTCTCGTGGCGAGATCCATCGGAGAATAGGGTGAGGCCTATTGTGGCGTGGTGGTCTTAGAACCGCCCACCCCTCCAACACATATGTACTTCCCTTAACAGGGAAGGAACTGCGGTAAAACAAATCCCTGTGTCTCCGCGTGCTCCACTACGGTTCCTTCGCTCCTCTATTTACGTGCTTAGTAGTTAGGGTTGCATATAGGGAAATTATCGTAGTTGCATATCTAGAGAATTTACTTTGTGTCAAGCCTAAAATTGAAAACGTATTAAAAATTGGTTAGCACCTATTCACCCTCCCTCTAGGTGCCCATACGATCCATTTCACACGTCGGGCAGCGCCGGCGAGACAGAACCCTAGTGCGGCAGGTGGGGGTCATGGGAGGCTCACCGGGGCTCAGGCGAGGGTCGGCAACAGGGGCGAATGACGAATTCGACGACGGTAGTTCTCCTAGTACCGACAGCTTCTCCTGGGGTGGCTCCAATTGACGGCTCCCTTCTCCTCCACCAGCAGCGGGATCCGGCGAAATTCCGGTGACGCGCTGCTCGCCTTGCTACGGGAGTGAGGTGGGGTGGTTCTGAGTGAGAGGGGAGTGAACTGGTGTGAAGAAAACGAGCGTTGGAGGCCTCTATTTATAGTGGCTGAAGGGGACCGACGGGAGCGTGCTGAGGTCGTCGTGGTCGACGACACAGAGTGCTACTGGCATGGGTGACGGTAGGGGGTGGTGCTGTGCTCCCTGGTGAAGCTCAACAACGTGGTGGCGAGGCATGGGGCGGTGTTGATTGATCGGAACACTTCGATGCTCTGGGCGGGTCAGACGGCGATTTTAATGGCACACAGCGCGTGTGGTCTGCACGGCGGTGAACGAGCATGTCTGCGGGGTTGCTGGGGCGGTGGTGATCACGCACCCACACGACGAGGGCGGCGCGTGGTCTGTGGGTGCTGGTCACGGGTGTCGCACTGGCGCGCTCTCGGCTCGCACGCAGAGAGGTTTGGCATGGTCTTGTCGTGTGGTCCAGGGGTTGGCAGTGCTCGGGGCTGGGACAGGGAGTGGTGGTGGACGGTGGAGTGCCTGCTAGACATGCTTGCTAGGCTTGATGCTGCTCCTAGCTTGCTGTTGACAATGGGGTGGCAAGGTGAGGCTCGGCCTGCTTGCCATTGATGGCATGGTCTGGTTTATAGTGAGCTAGAGGGGTTAAACAAGTTAGATGATCTACTGAGGGTGTAGTGTGAGCTAGATAGGGAACAAGTTAGGCCAAAATTACTGCACACTATAGTGTTTGAGGTTTGTTTGATTTGTATCTGCAAGGTGTTTGATGAAATGGCCGCAAGAACTTTAAATTTGAATTTTGGATTCAAACTTGGTGGGTTTGCTAGGCACATTCTTGGGAGTATCTGGTTAGTTGGATTAGTCAAGGGGCACTGGTTTGGTTGGTTCTTGAAAATGGGTGATCTTCACATATGATAAAGATTCAATTTTGATTTGTGATTTGAATGAGGTTGCCAAATGTTTCTGCAAGTTTGAAAGGTGGGCTTTGATTCAATTTTACTTGGTCTAGCAAGGGGTGCAAACATTTGGAAAAGTTTCTGTTTGAAATATTGACTAGAAACACTCAAAGTGACCTAGTGAGCAAGATTGGCAAAAAATGACCATTTGCTTTATTTGATTTGTTTTTGATTTTCTCTTGATTTGTTTCTGCATGGAAATGTTTTATATGATGTTTTTTTGCTCTTTAAACCATCTCTTGCTATTTAGGTTAATCACACAAGTTCATTCATGCATTTATCAAATCATCTCATTCACATATGCATTCATATGATTTTAATTAATCAAAGTTTTTGTTAACCCTAATTCTAGTGATTAGAGTTTGATGATCCTTGTTTTATATTTTTGGGATGTTACAAACCTCCCCCCCTTAAACGAAATCTCGTCCCGAGATTTGAAAAAGGAAGAAAAATATTACCTAGGATTTAAAGAGATCGGGAAACTCCGTCCTGATGTGATCTTCCCGCTCCCAGGTAGCTTCTTCTTCAGTGTGGTTGCTCCACTGAATCTTGAGAAACTTGATGCTTCGGGTCCTGGTGGTTATGGAAGCTTCTTCCAAAATACGGATGGGTACTTAAGGATAGGTCAGGTCATCGTTGATCTCTATGGTTCGGTGATCAATGTTCTTGAAAACTCCGGTCTTCTTCGGAACTTCAAGGCACTTGCGAGGTAACGATATATGGAACACATTGTGCACTACTGACATTTCCTCTGGCAGTTCCAATTGATATGATACCTCTCCTCGACGATTCAGAATCTTGAAGGGCCCGATATATCTGGGGGCTAACTTTCCTTTCAGCTGGAAACGTTGCATTCCTCTCAATGGCGACACTTTAAGGTACATGAAATCTCCGATATTGAAAGCAAGGTCTCGACGTATCTTGTCGGTGTATCTCTTCTGTCTTGACTGGGCGGTCTTGAGGTGCTCACGAATCTTGTGAACTTTCTCTTCTGCTTCTCGTAGGATGTCGGGTCCTAAAATCTGACTCTCTCCTACTTCCGACCAATTTAAAGGGGTGCGACACTTCCTTCCATATATGAATTCAAATGGGGCCATTTGCAAACTAGCTTGGTAACTGTTGTTGTATGAAAATTCTGCGAAAGGCAGACAGTCTTCCCATTTAGATCCATACTCTAGCACACATGCTCTCAACATATCTTTGAGTATTTAATTTACTCGCTCCATTTGTCCATCGGTCTGAGGGTGATAAGCTAAAATCCAGTCGGGTTCCTAAACCTTCTTGGACTTTCTTCCAGAATCTTGAGGTAAACTGAGTTCCTCGATCCAATATAATGTTCTTGGGAACTCCATGCAAACTGACGATTCTAGCGATGTACAACTCTGCTAGCTTCGAACTCTGGTATGTGGTCTTGACTGGTAAGAAATGGGCGACTTTAGACAATATGTCAACTATGACCCAGATAGAGTCATTTCCCCTACTAGAAGTAGGCTATCCGTTGATAAAGTCCATTCCAACTGAATCCCATTTCCATCTGGAATCTATAGCGGTTGTAATAGTCCTGCGGGTCTTTGATGTCCCGTCTTGACTCTCTGACATATGTCACACTTGGTGATATAGCTTCCGATTTCTCTCTTCATCTTATGCCACCAAAATTGTTCCTTCAAATCCTGATACATCTTCATTCCTCCGGGGTGGACAGAATAGAGAGTATCATGGGCCTCTTTCAAAATCACTTCTTTCAATTCCGAATCTGCTGGTACACAAAGGCGTCCTTTGTACCACAGAACTCCTTCATCGTCTTCGGTGAATCCGGGTACTTTTCCTATACCAATACGATGTTTAATTCCGTCGATACTAGCATTTCCTTTCTGTGCCTCCTTGATATGACTGGTCAAAGTGGGTTGAAGTTCTATGCTAGCCAAAAATCCTTCACTCACTAATTCCATTCGGAAATCTTCCATCTCTTTGTGCAAACTGTAGGGTTTCGTAGCATGGAAAACAAAATTTTTCTATCGCATACAAACAAACAAGCCAAGATCTATCTACTAGATTGTAGCAACGAGTCTATGGAATAACTTACCCTCGAAGATTCCAAAGTGTTTAACGAGAGTGGATTCTCGTGGGTGATGTAGTCGTAATCTTCCCGATCTCAAGATCGCTTTGACGATCCTTCCGGCGCTGCGTTCCGGCAGCGCTCCCGCAGTCGGTCACATGTTCGGTACTCGACGAAGACCTTCCTCTCCCTTGTTCCAGCAGGCAGCGGAGGTTGTAGCACTCTCCTCGCGATTCCGGCAGCACAACGGCGTGGTACCGGAAGTAGAGGGGAGATCCCGCAGGTCTTCGCCTTAAGTCAGAGCGAGTATGAGAGAGAACTATTAGTGGTCTAGGGATTAGACACACCAATTATAAGGCTCTAAACCGAAGGCTAGGGCAATTAGAAGCTCTAAACCAAAACGGCTCTAAACCGGAGATTAGAGGATAGGAACTTGTGTGTGTAGAGGAGGAGGCCCTGCCCCTCCTTTTATGGGTGGAGGGGGCCGGCCAAGGGGAGGGAGTCCCTCCCCAAGTCGGACTTGGGTGGCGCGCCGGCTTGGAGAGGAGGGACTCCTCCCCCAAGTCGGTTTTGCCTCCTCTTGCTTGTTTCCCACAGTTTCTTGTTTTAGCCGTTTGACTTTCAAACTGGCCATTTGACTTTTCTGTTTTAGGATTCAATTTAATCCTTTATTTGGAACAGCAAGAACACTTAGTACATGATGCAATCATTCCAATATGTAATGACACATTCATGTACCCCTCCCCCCCGGAGTGCCGGACATTCCGGAACCTTCGAGAACATTCCCGATGAAAACACCGGAATCATTTCCGAACTCCGAAACGGGACTTTCCTTATATGAATCTTATTCTCCGGACCATTCCGGATCACCTCGTGATATCCCGGATCCCATTCGAGACTCCGAACAACATTCGGTCTCTTTATCATAATACCATAACTACTCAAACAACGTCGAATCCTTAAGTGTGTCTCCCTACGGTTCGTGAATTATGCGGACATGATCGAGACACTTCTCCGAACAATAACCAATAGAGGAATCTGGAAATTCATACGGCTCCCACATATTTCTACGATTACTTTGCGATCGAATGAACCACTTACATACGATACCAATTTCCCTTTGTCTCACGATAGTTTACTTATCCGAGGTTATGATCGTCGGTATCTCTGCATACCTAGTTCAACCTCGTTACCGATAAGTACTCTTTTCTCGTTCCCGTGATATGTGATCCCTTGTGATCCGTCACATGCTTGCAAGCTAATTGGATGACATTCCACCGAGAGGGCCCAGAGTATATATATCCGTCATATGGATGGACAAATCCCACTCTTGATCCATGTGTCTCAACCAATACTTTCCGAACATGTAGGGGTCCCTACCCAATATGGTAGAACCCTCCTGTGTTTTACAATGCTAGTCCCTGGATCAATAGCTAGCATCCACAGTAAGATGTAATATCAAGAAACAAGGTCAAAATGTAACTTTATAACCAGGAATAATATAATTTTATTACATCATACATAGCTCATATGGCTATTACAATACATTGCAGCGGAATAAATATAGTCATGGGTCCTTCATCTTCATAGTGCCACAGGCAGATGTTGGTTGTAGACTTTGTAGTCCTAGTCAATCAAACAATCTTCATTTAATAAAACAATCAACCTGCAACATTACAAGTTACAGCCACATGGGTCAATACATTTTGAATTGTATTGGCAAGTTTCACTTTTATGTATAATATGAGTGGATCCTAACCATACATGCATATTTGGCTAAGTAGAGTTTAAGGCTTTTTGCATAAAGCAACATTTATCCTATCTTTTGAAAATGGTTTTGTCCTTTGTCAAATCTTCTTTCCAAGTTCCTTGAACTCCTTGGTAGAAACACAAGTGTTCAAGTCCTTGTCAAAATTCCTTTGAGCTACTTGGTAACCCCAAGTGCATCAAGTTTTTACCAAACTCTCATGAGTCCCTTGGTAACCCCAAGTACATCATGCTCTTGAGCACCTTGGTAAACCCCAAGTACATCATGCTCTTGAGCACCTTGGTAAACCCCAAGTGCAACAAGCTTAACAAAATCTCTTTGAATTCCTTGGTACCCCCAAGTGCATCAAGTTTTTATATTAGAAGTTGGAATGTCGAGATATCCCATGGTTCAAACTTTAGTTGCTCAGTATTGTCCATAACCGGGGACACGGCTAAGTACTTAGATTTTTATTAACTTCTGCAGAAGGAGTACACTTTACCCACATGACACAATCCCATCCTGTTGCCACCAGTGGCCTACTGGATTAGTGCTCACCAAGATGGAGTACTGGCAGACTGAGAATGTGACGAAGTCTTTCCAAAAGGTCCTCCCATACATCATTGCTAGCTTGTCTTCAGCCCCCATGAAGCATTCCAGATCCCCATGTCCGGTAACTAAAGACAATGTATGGGTCTTCCTCATGTAGTTGACTAAGCCAGAGCCATAATAGCATGTGGTTGTACACGAAAGCCACAATTGGAGAAACATGTTCAATCTCTAGGTTTCCTAGGTGGTTTTCATTTGGAGCACAACACAAAGTGATTGCCATAGACATGGTTCCTTTTGTTGCCACCTTCTCCAAAAAAAAAACATAAAGTGTCCACCACCTAGGTGGTTCATTGAGTCCTTGTTTTATTATGTAAAACACAAGTCCTTTTCTCAACCTTTGTAAATCTCAACATGTATCTCTTTTCAAAACATAGCATGGCTAAGCATGTACAACATCAATATTTTTACTAAGGAGTGTATAGGGAATCCTATTAAGATTAGCATAGCATAAGTATAAACATTTTCATGCATGTTTGCAAAATCCACTAAGTATAACGAAAATAGTAGGTCTTTTGTATGATAGTGTAACTTGCCTTTTTGGTAGGGAATGAGGTTTTACTCCTTGATCTTGCTAGTCTCACACTTTGCTAATTTCACTACAATCATTCAAACAAGCATAGTATCAAGTAACATCCCAAACTAATAATCAAACAATATTTCGCACACACAAGGCAATGGATTCTAAGTCTTGCATAATTATGCAAAGGTTGTTTCTATTGCAAGGATGGTCTCTACTAGGCTTATAAACTTTGTAAGGCCCACATTGGTCATTTACTCAAAATGGCAAAGTCTTTAGTTAGAGGGTTTGCTCAAAAATCTATTTTAAAATCCATTCAACATTTTATGTGGTGAAAACTATTCTTTTCAAAGCAAAACTTTATGTTTTTCACCAAGTGAGTTGCCCTTGGCAAGGCTTGGTGTTTTGGGTCAGTAAGCTTGGTCCATAATATTTTCCCAAAGTTTTCCTTGCAAAAACTTTTCCATAATACAATTTTAATGAGTTTATTTGGCTAGAAAATGACTAAGTTAACTAATTCAACTTTAAATTTCACAAAAATCATTTTTAACACTATGGGTTGGTTCCTAGGGTCAGTAAGGTCACACAAATCCATTTTGCTAAAGATTTAATCCTAAAATCAATTTTAAACAATTTTTATACTCTAAACAAGTACACAAATGTTTCTGTAAATTCAAACAAGCTAACAGATACTATTTTCAAAATTAAGGCCATGGTTGTTTAGGGCTTGTTCTCTTGATTTTATTGATATGAAATTTGTCAAATTTGGACGTGTGGATCAAAAGTTATAGGGATTTGAAGTTTGTAATTTAAATCAGATTCAATTTCTGTTTTAAACAGAACAGGGGACACGCGGCAGGACTCTATTGGACGGTACCGGTTCGGCCGGATCGGGCGACGCTGGCCGTTAGATCTAATTATCACCGCACGGCTCAGATCCTTTGATACCCCTTCGCTCACTTTCTTTCATAGCCGCTGGATCAAGATCGGACGGTGCTCAGGAGGTTGACCAAAAGTTGGCGGCGCCGACGGCGACGACTGGCGGCGCACGCTCTGTCCGCGGTGGTCTGGCCGTTCTAGGAAGCGAGAGAAGAGGAGAAGAGGCTCACCGTGGTCGCAGGGTCGAGGTGATGCTCGACGTGCTGTTGGCTTGACAAGGGGCGCTCGGGGTCGGGCAGAATTCCTCGCCGGTGTTGGTTCTGGCGACGGATGTGCTCGGTCGAGGTCGAAGACGGCTCTGTGGTTCGCGAGAAGGCAAACGGAGGGTTGGGTTAGCTGCGTAGGATCATGGCAAAGAGGTGTGCGTGATCCAGAGGGTACGGGGTGGTCAGAATTAACCTGTGGGCGTCGTCGGAGTTGAGGCGGACGACGGTGGCGGTAGGAGTCGTCGCTGCAGATCGCCCTAAGGAAAAACAGGAGCATATTTAGATGCGCAAGAGCAAGGCAGTGCTGGGTGTGTGAATGAGAAGCAAAGGGGCGACCGGATTTTACCTGGGAAGCTCGCCGGAGAAGAAGACAGACGCGGCGGCGCTCAGAGCTAGTCCAAGCCAGGGTTCTGGGGCATCCGTGGTCGAGTGAAGGATACGGGGAGGAGCGTCTGGGAGTGGGGAATGTGTGTGCTTGGTCAAAGAGGCAAGGGGAGGTCTGGTTTCGTCGGAATCGTCACCGGGACATCGTCGGAGCGGCGGCGGTACAGAGAGAATTGGGGGCAGCCTAGGGGCAGAGGGGAGGAGTGGTCTGCGGGAAAACGAGGGGGAGGAGCAGGCGGTTAAATGGGCGTGGTCGCGACGAGGAATTAACGCGGCTTTAAGGCGAATTGAACACGCGGAATCAAGGCCTGCAACGGCAGCGAGGGGGAAGAGGCGTGGTTCGCGCGAGGAAGAAGAAGGAGCTGGCCGCGTGGGGTCTGCTGGCAGTGAAAGAAAAGGAGAGGAGAGGGGTCCACCTGTCAGCCTCAGGGCGGGTTTCTATTGCGGTGCAGAAAACGGTTCGGGAGAGGAGGTGGGCTAGATGGGCTGGAGCTGGGCCTGTCGACTGGCTGCTTTGTTTCATCTTTTTTTTATACTGAATGCCTTTTCTTTTTCTATTTTGAATTTCTGTTTTGAATTTCAATCAACCAAACACATTCAAAATGATTCAACAACCATCAAGCTTTTCCAATATGAATTTGGTTCTGTTTATCAATAGAAACCAAATTCCAGAAATAAAATAATTTTTATTCTTTTTAAGACTATTTATTAATTAATAAAAGTGGTTCTTTAGGTATTTAACAAAATAGAGTTTGATTTAATTAATAAAGTCTCCATTTAAAATCCAAATATTTTCAAAAACAAATCAGTGGTTTTATTTGGAAATAAGGAATATTTGGGAAACTTGTTTAAACAAAATAACCTTTTATTTTAGGGTCCATTAATGATTTAAATAATATAGACTTTCTTTATTAATTCCAATAGGATTTAGTTTATTTGAGATATTTATTTTGAACCTAAATTAAAGTCAAAACATTTTAGTAGGTTTTATTAGAGAATATAAAATACTTGGAAAACCTATTTAAAACAATTTAATAAGTTTTGATGTTTTAATTAAAATGGTAAAACCTTTTATTTGAATAAATTTTTGATATTAATTCCTTATTATTTTATTTCAAATAAACCTTTGTTTATTTTTATTCTAAAACAAAATGTGCTAATTCCAAAGCTTGGCCAAGGTTTAATTTGGCTTTATAAAACATTATTCATTTATAAACTTCCACTTCATTTGAAAACAAATCTTTTCATTTAATTGTTTCAAAATGGTATTTCTAAATGTTTTTATTTTTCCTTAAATGCTTATCTTTTTAAATCCCTTTAGGTTTATTTTAATTCAAATGTGTCTGAAGTTCCAATTGAATTCAAAAAGTTTCTTCTGGCTCTGAAATTTAAACAAAGTTTTATTTTATTCATTTATTTTTCACATTACAAGATTTGGAAAATCTTGGGATGTGACATAACACTCAATGCCACCTTTATAGCCACCCAGTTACGGTGTGGTGTTTGATGTCATCAAAGCATCCATCCGGTAAAGGTGATATGCATGATCTCATGGTCGAAGGAATTAGGTTACTATGTATCAGAAAGCATATAGCAATTGAACTATTGAAATGACTTGATCTTTATGCTACGCTTATCTATAGGAGTATGTCCACCATATCATTCTCCTAACGATATGATCTTGTTGTTGATAACATCTCAATGTTCATGATAGGGAAACCACAATCATTAATCAACCAACAAGCTAGTGAGGTATAGAGGCTATACTAGGGACTTCAAATTAAGTTTACAAATCACACAAGTATCAATGTTTCCTTGTTAATACTTTTATAGCATGAATGTAAACATTTATCATAAACACAAAGATATAATAATAACTACATTTATTATTGCCTCTAGGGCATATCTCCAACAGTCTCCCACTTGCACTAGAGTCATCTAATCTAGATTACATGGTAATATACCGAACACCCATGGCAGTTTGGTGTTGGTCATGTTTTTCCCTCGGGAGAGGTTTAGTCAACGGATCCGCCACATTCAGATCTGTGTGTACTTTGCAAATCTTTATATCCCCATCCTGGATATGTTCTCGAATAGCATGAAAACGTAGCTTGATGTGCTTTAGCTTCTTGTGTGACCTTGGTTCTTGCGCATTGGCTATGGCGCTCATGTTATCACAGTAGATAGACATTGGGTCCAGCGCACTAGGAACCACACCCAGCTCTGTAATGAACTCTTTCATCCATATCGCTTCTTGTGAAGCCTCCGAAGCATCCATGTATTCCGATTCAGTTGAAGATCTCGCCACAACGCTTTGCTTTGCACTCCTCCAGCTAACTGCTGCACCATTCAAAATAAATACATATCCGGATTGTGATTTAGAATCATCCGGATCGGTGTTCCAACTAGCATCGGTGTAACCGTTAACAACGAGCTGTTCATCACCTCCATAAGAAAGAACCATATCCTTAGTTCTTCTCAAGTACTTAAGGATGTTTTTGACCGCTGTCCAATGATCCACTCGTGGATCACTTTGATATCTGCTAGTTAAACTAACAGCATATGCAATGTCGGGTCTAGTACATAGCATGGCATACATTAGAGATCCTATGGCTGAGGCATAGGGAGTCTTACTCATCCTTTCTCTATCTTCTGCCGATGTCGGACTTTGAGTTTTACTCAAGGTCGTATTGGGCAACATGGGCAAGAACCCTTTCTTGCTTTCTTCCATTCGAAACCTCTTTAGAACTTTGTCCAAATATGTACTCTGTGACAATGATATTTGGCGTTTCGATCTATCTCTATAAATCTTTATGCCTAATATGTAAGCTGCTTCGCCAAGATCCTTCATTGAAAAACTATTATTCAAATATTCTTTGACACTATTAAGAAGGTCTACATCATTCCCAATCAACAATATGTCATCCACATATAGTATTAGGAATTCTACAGAGCTCCCACTCACTTTCTTGTAAATACAAGCTTCTCCATAAGTTTGTATAAAACCAAAACTTTTGATTACCTTATCAAAACGTTGATTCCAACTTCGGGATGCTTGCTTCAATCCATAGATGGATCGTTGAAGTTTGCATACCTTGTTAGCATCTTTAGGATCGACAAAACCTTTGGGTTGCATCATATACAACTCTTCATCAATGTCTCCATTGAGGAATGTTGTTTTGACATCCATCTGCCATATCTCATAATCATAATATTCAGCGATCGCTAACATAATCCTCACAGACTTTAGCTTCGCTACTGGTGAGAAAGTCTCATCGTAGTCAACTCCTTGAATTTGTCGAAACCCTTTTGCGACAAGTCGAGCTTTATAGACAGTAACATTACCATCAGCATCTGTTTTCTTCTTGAAAATCCATTTGTTCTCGACAGCCTTCCGGCCATCCGGTAAGTCCACCAAAGTCCATACTTGGTTTTCGTACATGGATCCAATCTCGGATTTCATGGCTTCTTGCCATTTATTAGAATCTGGGCTCATCATCGCTTCCTCATATGTCTCGGGGTCATCGGTGTTGTCCACCAACATGACATTCATAATGGAATCATACCAATCTGGAGTGGTACGAGTTCTCGTTGACCTCCGAGGCTCTGTAGCAACTTCAACCGAAGTTTCATGATCATCATCATTAGCTTCCTCTCTTATTGTTGCAGGCACCACAGGAACTTCTTCCGGTGCTGCGCTACTCGCAATTTCGAGAGAAGGTTCGACAACCTCGTCGAGTTCTACTTTCCTTCCAGTCACTTCTTTCGAGAGAAATTCCTTCTCTAGAAAGGATCCATTCTTGGCAACGAAGATTTTGCCTTCGGATCTATGATAGAAGGTATACCCAATAGTTTCCTTCGGGTATCCTATGAAGACGCATTTTTCCGCTTTGGGTTCAAGCTTGTCTGGCTGTAACTTCTTTACATAGGCTTCGCATCCCCAAACTTTAAGGAACGACAATTTAGGTTTCTTCCCAAACCATAATTCATACGGTGTCGTTTCAACGGATTTAGATGGTGCCCTATTTAAAGTGAATGCGGCTGTTTCTAATGCATAACCCCAAAATGATAGCGGTAAATCTGTAAGTGACATCATAGAACGAACCATATCTAAGAGAGTCCGATTACGACGTTCGGACACACCATTACGCTGTGGTGTTCCCGGCGGTGTCAATTGTGAAAGTATTCCGCATTTCTTCAAATGCTCGCCAAACTCGTAACTTAGATATTCACCTCCACGATCAGAACGTAGAAATTTAATCTTCTTGTTACGTTGATTCTCTACCTCACTTTGAAACTCCTTAAACTTCTCGAAAGTTTCGGACTTATGTTTCATGAAATAGATATACCCATATCTACTTAAGTCATCCGTGAAGGTAAGAACATAACGATAACCACCGCGCGATGCTACACTCATTGGACCACACACATCGGTATGTATGATTTCCAATAAGTCCGTAGCTCGCTCCATCATACCAGAAAATGGAGTCTTAGTCATTTTACCCATCAGACATGCTTCGCATCTTTCAAGTGATTCAAAATCAAGTGATTCAAGAAGTCCATCGGAATGGAGTTTCTTCATACGTTTCACTCCAATGTGACCAAGACGACAGTGCCACATATAGGTCGAATTATCGCTTGATTTCAAACGTTTAGCCTCAATGTTGTTGATATGTGTATTTCCACTATCGAGATTCAATAAGAATAGACCATCTATCAAAGGTGCATGTGCATAAAACATATTACTCATATAAATCGAATAACCATTATTCTCGGATTTAAACAAGTAACCGTCTCGCAATAAACAAGATCCTGATATAATGTTCATGCTCAACGCAGGCACCAAATAACAATTATTTAAGTATAAAACTAATCCCGATGGTAGATGAAGGGGTAGCGTGCCGACCGCGATCACATCAACCTTTGATCCATTTCCCACACGCATCGTCACCTCGTTCTTCGCTAGCTTCCGTTTATTCTGCAGCACCTGTTTCGAGTTACAAATATGAGCAACCGAACCAGTATCAAATACCCAGGCACTACTACGAGTACTAGTGAGATACACATCAATAACATGTATATCAGATATACCTTTCTTCTTGATGTTGCCGTTCTTCAAATCCGCCAAGTACTTTGGGCAATTCCGCTTCCAGTGACCTTCTCCCTTGCAGTAAAAGCACTCAGTATCAGGCTTAGGTCCAGCCTTGATCTTCTTCGCTGGCGTGGTAACTTTCTTACCACCCTTCTTGAAGTGTCCCTTTTGCTTAGACTTGCCTTTCTTGAATTTGGTGGTCTTATTGACCAACAACACTTGGTGCTCTTTCTTGATCTCCACTTCTGCAGATTTCAACATGGCAAAGAGTTCTGGCAACGTCTTATTCATGTTCTGCATGTTGTAGTTCATCACAAAGTTCTTGTAACTTGGTGGTAGTGATTGGAGGACACGGTAAATCCCCAAAGCATTAGGAATAACTATACCCAAGCTTTGAAGTTTGTTTGCATGCCCAGACATCTTAAGCACATGCTCACTGACGGAGCTGCCCTCTTCCATCTTGCAGTTAAAGAACTTTTCAGAAGCCTCATAGCTTTCAATTGCCGCATGAGTCTCAAAAATCAATTTGAGATCCTCGACAATATCATATGGGTCTGAATCCTCAAACCTTTTCTGAAGCTCTGATTCCAAACCATACAAGATAGCACACTGAACTATGGAGTACTGATTCTTCCGAGCGAGGTAAACATTCTTTACTTCATCGGGAGAATCATCTGTAGGTGGGTCACCTAGCGGTGCATCCAGCACATAGGTCAAATTACCAGCTGTGAGGAAAATCCTCAAATTGCGGAACCAATCCGCGAAGTTGCTTCCATTGTTTTTCAACTTTTCTTTCTCTAGGAACGCATTAAAATTGATGGTAGGGGCTGCCATTGATCTACAACATATTTGCAATAGTTTAGACTAAGTTTATGACAAATTGAGTTCAAATTAATTAATAAAGTTAATCTAGGTGAACTCCCACTCAAAACAATATCCCTCACATTGTTTTAGTGATCACACGAACCAAATCCACTACATCAACACCGATCATCACGAGAGTTGATATAGTTTCAATGGCGAACAATCATCATGTTCATCATATCTACTATATGATTCATGCTTTACCTTTCGGTGATCCGTGTTCTGAGACCATGTCTGTACATGCTAGGCTCGTCAAGATCAAACCTTAGTTTCCGCATGAGCAAATCTGGCTTGCTCACGTTGTATACACTTGCGGAATCTAACACACCCGATCATCACGTGGTGCTTCGAAACAACAAGCTTTAGCAACGGTGCTAACTAAGGGTGAACACATTATGACTTGAAATTCATGTGCATGAGGGATCATCTTATAATGCTACCGTCGTCTACTAAGCAATACAAGATGCATAAAGGATTAACATCACATGCAATTCAATATATATGTGATATGATATGGCCTTTCTTCTTTGTGCTTCCGATCTCCATCTTCAAGCAAGAACATGATCTCCATCATCACCGGCATTGCATCAAGGTCAATGACGCCTCTCCATGGTTGTCGTCCACCGTCTTCAACTATTACAACTACTTTGAATAAACACGCGGGTCTTAACATAAATTAAAGACAACCATATGGCTCCTGCCGGTTGCCAACTTACAATAAGGAACATTGCATACATCAAATATAATCACAATCATGGCCATATCACATCACTGCACACCCCTGCAAAACAAAGTTAGACGCCTCTACTTTCTTTGCATATTTTACGTGGTTTGGGGCTTTCAATAAGTGTCGTTCTAACTTACGAACAAGAACCACAACATTGATACTAGTATTGTTAATCACCCGTTGTAAATTGGATCTTAACTATGCTAGGAGAAACAGGCACCCGCAAAGCCACTTATGCAATACAAGTTGCATGTCAAGCGTGGAGCAAGTCTCATGAACGATGTCATGTAAGGTTAGCCCGGGCCGATTCATCCCAACATACCGCAAGATGCAAAGTACACAAGAAGCAATCGACAATAAAAGCATCAACGCCCACAATGACCATTGTGTTCTACTCGTGCAACAGATCTACATATAGACACGGCTCTGATACCACTGTAGGGTTTCGTAGCATGGAAAACAAAATTTTTCTATCGCATACAAACAAACAAGCCAAGATCTATCTACTAGATTGTAGCAACGAGTCGATGGAATAACTTACCCTCGAAGATTCCAAAGTGTTTAACGAGAGCGGATTCTCGTGGGTGATGTAGTCGTACTCTTCCCGATCTCAAGATCGCTTAGACGATCCTTCCGGCGCTGCGTTCCGGCAGCGCTCCCGCAGTCGGTCACACGTTCGGTACTCGACGAAGACCTTCCTCTCCCTTGTTCCAGTAGGCAGCGGAGGTTGTAACACTCTCCTCGCGATTCCGGCAGCACAACGGCGTGGTACCGGAAGTAGAGGGGAGATCCCTTAGGGCTTCGCCTTAAGCCGGAGCGAGTATGGTGGAGTATGAGAGAGAACTATTAGTGGTCTAGGGATTAGACACACCAATTAGAAGGCTCTAAACCAAAGGCTAGGGCAATTAGAAGCTCTAAACCAAAACGGCTCTAAACCGGAGATTAGAGGATAGGAACTTGTGTGTGTAGAGGAGGAGTCCCTGCCCCTCCTTTTATGGGTGGAGGGGGCCGGCCAAGGGGAGGGAGTCCCTCCCCAAGTCGGCCTTGGGTGGCGCGCCGGCTTGGAGAGGAGGGACTCCTCCCCCAAGTCGGTTTTACCTCCTCTTGCTTGTTTCCCACAGTTTCTTGTTTTAGCCGTTTGACTTTCAAACTGGCCATTTGACTTTTCTATTTTAGGATTCAATTTAATCCTTTATTTGGAACAGCAAGAACACTTAGTACATGATGCAATCATTCCAATATGTAATGACACATTCATGTACCCCTCCCCCCCGGAGTGCCGGACATTCCGGAACCTTCTAGAACATTCCCGATGAAAACACCGGAATCATTTCCGAACTCCGAAATGGGACTTTCCTTATATGAATCTTATTCTCCGGACCATTCCGGATCACGTCGTGATATCCCGGATCCCATCCGAGACTCCGAACAACATTCGGTCTCTTTCTCACAATACCATAACTACTCAAACAACGTCGAATCCGTAAGTGTGTCTCCCTACGGTTCGTGAATTATGCGGACATGATCGAGACACTTCTCTGAACAATAACCAATAGAGGAATCTGGAAATTCATACGGCTCCCACATATTTCTACGATTACTTTGCGATCGAATGAACCACTTACATACGATACCAATTTCCCTTTGTCTCACGATAGTTTACTTATCCGAGGTTATGATCGTCGGTATCTCTGCATACCTAGTTCAACCTCGTTACCGATAAGTACTCTTTTCTCGTTCCCGTGATATGTGATCCCTTGTGAGCCAGTCACATGCTTGCAAGCTAATTGGATGACATTCCACCGAGAGGGCCCAGAGTATATCTATCCGTCATATGGATGGACAAATCCCACTCTTGATCCATGTGTCTCAACCAATACTTTCCGAACACTCAATGCCACCTTTATAGCCACCCAGTTACGGTGTGGTGTTTGATGTCATCAAAGCATCCATCCGGTAAAGTTGATATGCATGATCTCATGGTCGAAGGAATTAGGTTACTATGTATCAGAAAGCATATAGCAATTGAACTATTGAAATGACTTGATCTTTATGCTACGCTTATCTATAGGAGTATGTCCACCATATCATTCTCCTAACGATATGATCTTGTTGTTGATAACATCTCAATGTTCATGATAGGGAAACCACAATCATTAATCAACCAACAAGCTAGTGAGGTATAGACGCTATACTAGGGACTTCAAATTAAGTTTACAAATCACACAAGTATCAATGTTTCCTTGTTAATACTTTTATAGCATGAATGTAAACATTTATCATAAACACAAAGATATAATAATAACTACATTTATTATTGCCTCTAGGGCATATCTCCAACACAAACTTGGTTGCTCCTTCAAAATCATGGAGTTCAAGCGGCACGGCAATCTGCTAAGGGCATCTTCTACCACATTGGCTTTACCGGGGTGATAGTGAATGTCTAGATCATAATCCTTGATTATCTCAATCCATCTTCTCTGTCTCATATTCAGCTCCTTCTAAGTGAATATATACTTCAGGATCTTGTGATCCGAATAAATCTCACAATGGTTACCCATAAGATAATGCCTCCATGTCTTCAGGGCTAGAACTACAGCTGCGAGTTCGAGGTCATGGGTTGGATAGTTCTGTTCATGCTGCTTCAGTTATCGGGATAGATAAGATATAACTTTTCCTTCTTGCATTAGCACACATCCAAGACCGATCTTGGATGCGTCACAATACACATCAAAGGGCTTTGTGATATCCGGCATGATCAAGATTGGGGCTGAAATCAATCTCCTCTTGACTTCTTGAAAAATCGCTTCACATTTGTCCGTCCATTCAAACTTCTTGTCCTTCTTCAACAATTGGGTCATGGGTCTGGCAATACTCGAGAATCCTGCTACGAACTTGTGGTAGTATCCCGCTAATCCGAGAAATGCACGAACTTGGGTTTGAGTGGTTGGGGCTTGCCAATATTCGACATCCTTCACCTTCGCAGGGTCAATAGCAATTCCTCTGGCTGATACGATATGTCCGAGGAATCCTACCTCCTATAACCAGAATTCACATTTGCTAAACTTGGCATACAACTGATGCTCTATAAGGGTTCCAAGAATGGTCCTTAGGTGTATCTCATGTTCTTCTTCTGATTTGGAATAAATCAGAATGTCATCGATGAAAACAACGACAAACTTATCCAGGAAGTCCATAAAAATCTTATTCATGAGGTTCATGAAATAAGCGGGGGCATTGGTTAATCCAAAAGACATGACCGTATACTCATATAATCCATATCGGGTGGTAAAGACAGTCTTCGGAATATCCTCTACGCGAATCTTGAGTTGATGATAGCCAGTTCTAAGATCAATCTTAGAAAACATTTTAGCACCAGTCAACTGGTCAAACAAATCTTCTATCTTTGGCAATGTGTACTTGTTTTTGATAGTGACATCATTCAACTTCCGATAATTCGTACACAAACAGTTACCTCCATCTTTCTTGTCCACGAACAAAACAGGTGATCTCCAAGGTGACGCACTTGGTTGAATCAGTCCAAATTCTAGCATGGCATCCAGTTGCTTCTTTAGTTTTGCTAGTTTAGACGGGTTCATACTATATGGTCTCTGGGCTATGGGTCCGGTTCCAGGTATTAGTTCAATGATAAACTCGATATCCCGATCTAGGGGCATACCAGACAAAACATATGGAAATACATCGGGGTATTCACAGACTATCCAAACTTGGTCAAGGGTTGGCTGGGCTATACTCTTGTTACATTTGAATTGATGAGGCAAGGTTTCATATATATGCTCGAGTGATACTCCGGTTGTACTGGTCATGGTTATGGCTTTCTTGGCGCAGTCAATTAATCCTTTGTGTTTGGACATCCAATCCATTCCTAGTACTACTTCCAAACCTTTAGTTCCAAGTACTATTAGATTAGCATAAAAATCTATGCCATGGATTCAAATAGGGATGGCTTTGCAAATTTTCCTAGCTTTGGTGGTTAAACCAGGTATTTGCACAATCATAACATGCTTCAATTTAGTTGGTTGAATCTTACTAGTGCATGAAAATCCTTCAGTGACAAATGAGTGCGATGCTCCAAAATCAAACAACACTCTTGCAAGTACTGAGTTAACAGAAAACATACCTAGCACGACATCTGGCGCTTCTTGGGCTTCTTTAGCATGCATGAGAAAAAGACGGGCGTTGCGGTTGAGCGAATTCCCTCGGGCAAACCTTCTTCCGGGTTGAACACGACGCTGCTGCTGAGTTGGGGCATTTGCATTGGGGGCTGCGACAATCTTCTTGGGGCACTCATTAGAATAGTGACCCTTGGTTCCACATTCATAACAAGTCACTTGCGACTTATCCTTCACTGCAACAGGCACATCATTGCTTCCAGTCCTTGGGGCCGTGTTGGTGTTGGTGGCGGCATTGTTGTTTTTGAACATGGGTGGTGCACGGTTGAAATTGCTAGAGTTTCCGGGGTTGTTGTGGTTTCCTCCGGGCCTTGGGTTTCCATGGTTGGGATAGGTCAGACGGTTCATTGGGGGTCTGTTGTTTCTTGGGGCAAATCCTAGAGATAGGTTGGGGCGATACTTTGGTGTATGGTGGGTTCCTCGTTGATGCATCATCGGCGCTTGTGGTTCTCATTGGCTTGGTTGATCTTTCCTTCCATCTGAATGGCAGAGTCAACTAAGGCTTCAATATCAGCAAAGGGGATATTGACTAACACCGTCTGCATCTCATCGTGCAGACCATTCAAGAATCTCTCTTTCTTCTTGGCTTCAGTGTCGATCTCATCCGGGGCATACCTAGCTAATGACAAGAATTTGTCAAGGTATTCCATTACTGTCATCCTTCCTTGCTTCAGTTCTCTGAATTCATCTCTCATCCTCTTGATCAAACCCGGTGGCACATGGGTTCTGCTGAACTTGACCTTGAATTCATCCCAGGTCATCATCTGACCTCCGGTCATTGCACGAACGCTGTTCCACCATGCTGTTGCATCTCCGGCCAGATAGTGGGTGGCGAACAGAACCGTCTCATTAGCTTCCACTCCTACGACTTCCAGATTGTTCTCCATGGTTTGCAGCCAATCATCTGCATCTAGGGGCTCTTCTGACTTAGTGAAAACAGGTGGATTGATGTTCTGAAAATTCTTGAGCTTAGATCCATGGTTGTCCTGATTTCCATGGCCTTTATTGTTGTTGGCCATCTGGGCGATGCGTTGAAGGGTGGATAAGTTGGCTTGACGTTCGGCTCGTTCAGCTTCGCGGTACGAAACCAACATTTGCAAGATCTGCAACACCGGGTCTGGGGATGAACCACTTCCTCCGCGAGGCATCTGAAGATTGAGATAGATCATGAGAAAAGAGGAAAATTTCTAAGGTTCAGGGGTTGTTGAAAAGTTTTTTTTAAAGTTTGACTCAGATTTTTCTAGCAACTTGCTTTTCATTCATTCATAGCACACAATACAAACACACACCACAAAAAAGGAAAAGAACAGATGGTTTTAAGAACCATTCTGGAAACTACGATATAGTGGGACTGAATACAACTCACTAATGATAGTGTTCAAGTGCTACTACTCCTCGGAGTCAGTGTCCTCATCATCCTCATCATCATCATCATCATCATCATCATCATCATCATCATCATCGATGAAGGCGAAATCCTCCTCATTGGTGAAGAAGTCCATGGCTTGATCCTCTAGGAAGTCATCATCATCACTGAGATAGGAGTAGGGGTCTCCATGAAGGTCTTCCCCTGCATTATCCCTCTCCTCCAACTGCATGTCTCTCTCGTGGATGGTCTCCTCCAAATCCGTGATCCGGTGGCGAAGACGGGCAATGATGCGCTCCTTCTTGTCGAGCTGATGGCGACGAGACTTGCGATCCTTTATTGGATGGCGAGGGTCTGATCCTTCTTCTTGGTGATGGCGTACTTGTGGTTGGCATAGGAATGGTGTAACACCCTCAGAATCGGACCTATGCAAGTTTTAGCGAAACTCGCCAAACCCGCATAGAAACAATTCAAAGGTGCCCACCAGGCACTTTCGTGCGGGTGGAAAACGAAGTAATAACATTACACAACAGTCCTCGATGGGACCCACAGAACAGATATATATAACAGCGACTCCAAGAGTCAAGAATACAGATACAACATACAAAGATCCAAATCACCTTGAAAACGAGAGTGCGTCCGACTACGGACAAGATGCAAATGGGGCTAAGAGCCCTGAAGAATAGCCAATGGCGTCCATAACCCTGCCCAGGCCAAGCTGGAAGGGTAACCCTGCTAACGACGTTGATCTCAAAACCTGCTTAAACAAAAGGGGTGCCGACAAAGGGCAAAGGAAAAAGAAGGAGCGTCAGTACTGAGGCCAGTACACGGCGAGGCTAGAATTCGGCGGTCCTCGCCTACAACGGTATGGTGGACTGAAGCGGCAGCGGCAGCGTGCACTGAACAACCTATAGAGACTCGATACAACTAGCGGCGATCATAGAGGGGTAAGAAAGACCTATTCGGATCCAACCTGATTCTAACATCAAACAAACCCATCCTGGTGTTTCCCCCTCGAGACCAAACGAGGAAGTCAACCGAGGAACTCACACAGTTGGCAATTTTATTTATTTGGTTATCGTTGCAGCAATTACTAGTCAGGTATAGATAATCATCCTGATAAAATAAGCAGTGGGTCATTTTAGTTAACCATTCCGTTATAGTGGCAACACTTACTAAGCAGATACAGATAGCATGAGATAAACCCAAAACCCAGCAGTTGTTGGTACTTTTATTTAGCCATTCCGTTGTAGTTGCAATACTTACTAGTCAGGTACAATTGTCGCAAGCGACAACCAAACAAGCAATTGTGGGCAGTTTTAATTAGCCATTCCATTATAGTGAAGCTGATTACTAGTCATTATAGAGTCCAATTTATAGCAATAAACTTTAGTTATGCTTGTCTATGGTCGAGATACTGTGCTCCAAGTCGTCCATAACCGCGGACATGGCTTTCAGAAAGTTTTAACCCGGCCGGGGTGCACAAATAGCAACACACACACGATCAACCTCGGAAAAACCAAATCAAAACCCAACGAGGTCTTCACGACAGAGCAATCACAAGATTCAGAAATATTTCAGGGGGCCACCCCATTGAGTACACCCGCAACGAAGCTAGCTGACTCCGAGACGGACTCAAGGTTTGCGTCAGTGGCTGTAAACGACAGCAAATCCCCAAACAGGGACCGTCGATACCGCGAAAACACTCCGCTTCCTAAACAGTACAGGTGCTATCTGTCGCACAATTTAAATAAAGCAGTAAAGCATGGCATAAGTACAGGATCGTAAATAAAACCTCAAACTAGTTTGTGGCCCCAAGAAATAAGACGGAATCAAGCTCTGGCTAAGGGGGGCCCATACTCCCCATATGTGGATAATGCGATAAATCAAGGAACAGGTATCAAGTACTCGGGGTCCTACGGGACACAAGTGGGCGGTCGGAAACCAAATATTATCTATCACCCACCGATGCCTCTGCTTACTTACTTCAATTTTAGTTATTAAACAGGAATTAAAGTGAACGATAAGTAAAACTATGATCATCTCCAACATCAACATGTGGCAAGGCTCCAACAATTGTGGCACTTGACAACACGCAACAGCACTTGAGCAAGCGACTACGACGCGCGGGTCCAACTAACTACCACACAACAGGTAATAGGAGGTGTCCAAGGCAATATACGGCTGCAAGGGATATCACGGGTACGGAAGCTAGAGCATCGCAACACAGATAGCAATAGATCAACAGGAGGGAATAAATACTATAAAAGTAAGATGGGTAGAAATGGGGGAGATGCTCGCCTGAAAACATTGTCGAAGGTTCAACCGAAGATCGGGTCGACACTCGCATCAACTCAACGGCCTTATCCGCGAAGAAGCAAACCGCTAGAATAAACACCGGATGCAATATTTAATACAATGGCAGAAGATCGGCATGATGCATGTATGATGAATGACATGGCAAAGATGCGATGCAATTGGGCAAGATTAAGTGGAACCGGGGTCCCGACAATTAATAAGGTGGTTCATGTTGTTTAGCTACCCCGCAATTTAAATGTTGTATTAGCAGGGCAAAAGATAGCACCGGGTTCGCTACACAAATTTAAATGAGGCCAGTATAAGGCTAGATTTGCCCGCATATGGGCCCCATATTTAATTATAAGGTGAATCGACATAAGGCCCCCAAACCACAGACAAGCATGCATGCATGAACAATTTAATATGCATTAGATATATCATTTATAAAAATAAGGTCTCGGGTTTGGGTTCACACATTTAGGGTTCGGCAGATCTTGGGGTTCCGGGGTTCGGCGGGTCGGTCTCGGCGGGAACGTTCTCGAACAACGGGGCAGATCTTGTCGTGCTTCAGGTTCGGGTGCGGTTCTCGGCGAACTGGTCGGTTCCCTGTCGGAGGTCTTGGCGCTTAGGATCGTCTTCGGTTCGGGCCTCAGGGTCTTGGGGTCGCGTCAGTGTGGCGATCTTGTCGTTCCGTGTAGGCGTTCTCGAGGTCGATGGCGAACTTGTCCGGTACCAGGGTTTTCGGGTCCGTGAAGTAGATCTCGTCGCACGGTGTTCAGGGTAGACGAACGTGGCGTATTCGCACCGGCGATCTTGGCGTTCGGGTTCTCGACTTCGCATCCTCGAGGGAGTACTTGTCGTATCCGTGTTGACGACCTTGGCGTTCAGGGGAAGTTCTCGGTGTTCCGGGTGGGAGATCGTGGTGTTCCGTGAGGTAGATCTTGTCGGTCATACTTTCTTCCATTGCAAACTTGACCGATGGTCTTCGGGCCACCCCATTATAGGATCGATCTTGTTCAGTACCATCGCAACCTCGGCATATCCATGTCGAAGATTGTCAGAGAACTTAATCAAGCTTACACTGACAGCAGAGACATATTCCAACTCATTCTGTACCTAAACGTATAGCAGCGGTAGCACGGGCCGAGGCACGCAGACGGAACCGAGGTTGACGCGGTGCTGGGAGGGGGCCGCGTCCGTGGGGCCGAGGCAGGAGCCGCTGCTGGAGACAGGTCGATGCTGCGGGGCCGGCTTGGAGCAGGGACTCGCCGGAGGCAGAGGCCGGCGGGCGGCAGAGCCGAGGCCAGGGGAGGCGACCTGGGGGGCGGCGCCGGGACGGGGCTTGGCCGGCGAGCGGCGGCGCGGAAGGAGGGCGTCGGGGTGGCGACGGACGCGGCCGGCAGGCGAGCGGCAGAAGGCAGAGGCGGGGAGGCGCGGCCGGAGCGAGGCGGACGGCTGGGGCGGTGGGGGACGGCGCCGGAGGAGATCGGGCCAGGCGGGCCGACGCGAGCAGACGAGGGGGAGGCAGGCGGAAGCGGGGTGGCGAGCGCGGGGAGGCTCGGAAGAAGGCGAGGTGGGCGGCAGAGGCGAGCAGCGGGGCGGGTTGACCGGCGGCAGGCTCGGGGAGGCGAGAGGGGGGGCGCGACGGCGGCGCATCGGCGACGGCGGGACTCGCCGGTGAGGGCCGGAGACGGCGTCGGAGACGGAGGGGAGGCGGGGCGCGCCGGCGCAGCACCGCGCGGAGGGCGCTGGGCGGCGGACGCGGCAGGGCCGGGGTGGAGAGGGTCGGCGCAGCGGGGGCGAGGGGGAAGCGGAGAAGGAGCCGACGCCTGCGAGGTGCAGAGGCGGGGATGGGTCAGGGTCGCGAGCGCGTGCGGTTGGTGAGGCCGGGGCCAGGGCGTGGGGGGGAGAACGGTCTGGCGGGTGGGCCTTGGCCAGGTGGGGCCGGGGCCACGCGGGGGCTGCGCGTGTGTGTGCGGCTGTGGACCAGGGGTGAGAGATGGGTTAGCTGAGAGAGAGAGGGAAGGGAGAGAGGCTGATGTGGCAGCTGCTGATTGGAGGGGATGAGGGAGAGAGGTGAGGTGTCAGGTGGGGATTGGGTGGGGTGATGTGGAGGGGGTGTGGGTAGAATACGATTGGGTAGATTTAGGAATAAGGGGTGGACCGTTTTATTTTCTGGGGTGGTCGTTCGGGTCGATCCGGCTGTTCGACTGCCCCACAAAAAATTAATTAAATATTTTAGTTGTTTTAAACGGACGTTTGCAAACCAATAGCGGACAAACAAAAAAATATTCCGGAGACCCGGGGTTTGCATTTTGAAAACAAGACGGGGCGTTTAGAAAATAAAGACAGGTTTTTCTGCAAATAGTTTTATGCAAGCAAGTGCAAGATGAGGACGATGCTAAAATGCAATGTGGCATGATGAAATGAGCATGCTGTCATGACGATGCAATACACAAAAACAACGCGATTTTCTAGTAGTGGTTTTGCGGGATGCCACAATTCGACACCACTAACAATGGATCTCGCCCTCGAGATCCGCCTCATGGTACCGGAAGGAAGGTCGGCGAACTGCGTCTTCTCGCTTCGTGTAGCTCCTCGCGACACCACTAACAAGAGGTCGTTGTCCGTGATCGTCGAGGGAACACTCCGGGAACAAAAGGTCGAAGGCAGAGGTATCAACAAATAAAGCCACCTCTAGCTTCGATAGAAAGAGGGAACCGATGCATTCTCATCCACTTCAAGGTACAAAAGCGAATAGAAGGGGTAGTCGGCATGGGGGCCAATCCATCACGCACCCAAACTATTACTCTGCACAATCAGTAGAAAAGAGTACAACCATTCTCGGAATCAGACTGAAGATCTCGACAAGCGAGGTTCGGAAGCAAAGGAGTGATGCAGACTCTGCATCGGATCTGGCGTAGATGATGTCGTCGCGTCGGAAAACACCGAAAGGCACAAACAAGGAACAAAGAATGGTACCACAACAGACGGATCACTCAGACAGCATGAACACCGGATGGTAGGACACCGTTATCAGAGGAGGAAGCGAAACCCTGAAGGTACGACGGAAACCCAACCACGAGAATTCCTGGACTCGAAGAAAGAGAAGAGAGCGGATTCAAAACACGTAGAGGTAAGAGGAGAACAGCAGAGGGGTAAGGAGTAAAATCAGACCTAATCAGAACTATCCAACCGATTTTGCAAAAATAGTTTTGACACTCTACTTCGGCCGTTAGCTAGGTTATCCTACAGGCTGGACTTGTGGGGTATCGTAACTGCTGAGCTCTGATACCACTCTGTAACACCCTTAGAATCGGACCTATGCAAGTTTTAGCGAAACTCGCCAAACCCGCATAGAAACGATTCAAAGGTGCCCACCAGGCACTTTCGTGCGGGTGGAAAACGAAGTAATAACATTACACAACAGTCCTCGATGGGACCCACAGAACAGATATATATATAACAGCGACTCCAAGAGTCAAGAATACAGATACAACATACAAAGACACAAATCACCTTGAAAACGAGAGTGCGTCCGACTATGGACAAGATGCAAATGGGGCTAAGAGCCCTGAAGAATAGCCAATGGCGTCCATAACCCTGCCCAGGCCAAGCCGGAAGGGTAACCCTGCTAACGACGTCGATCTCAAAACCTGCTTAAACAAAAGGGGTGCCGACAAAGGGCAAAGGAAAAAGAAGGAGCGTCAGTACTGAGGCCAGTACACGGCGAGGCTAGAATTCGGCGGTCCTCGCCTACAACGGTATGGTGGACTGAAGCGGCAGCGGCAGCGTGCACTGAACAACCTATAGAGACTCGATACAACTAGCGGCGATCAGAGAGGGGTAAGAAAGACCTATTCGGATCCAACCTGATTCTAACATCAAAAAAAACCCATCCTGGTGTTTCCCCCTCGAGACCAAACGAGGAAGTCAACCGAGGAACTCACACAGTTGGCAATTTTATTTATTTGGTTATCGTTGCAGCAATTACTAGTCAGGTATAGATAATCATCCTGATAAAATAAGGAGTGGGTCATTTTAGTTAACCATTCCGTTATAGTGGCAACACTTACTAAGCAGATACAGATAGCATGAGATAAACCCAAAACCCAGCAGTTGTTGGTACTTTTATTTAGCCATTCCGTTGTAGTTGCAATACTTACTAGTCAGGTACAATTGTCGCAAGCGACAACCAAACAAGCAATTGTGGGCAGTTTTAATTAGCCATTCCATTATAGTGAAGCTGATTACTAGTCATTATAGAGTCCAATTTATAGCAATAAAATTTAGTTATGCTTGTCTATGGTCGAGATACTGTGCTCCAAGTCGTCCATAACCGCGGACACGGCTTTCAGAAAGTTTTAACCCGGCCGGGGTGCACAAATAGCAACACACACACGATCAACCTCGGAAAAACCAAATCAAAACCCAACGAGGTCTTCACGACAGAGCAATCACAAGATTCAGAAATATTTCAGGGGGCCACCCCATTGAGTACACCCGCAACGAAGCTAGCTGACTCCGAGACGGACTCAAGGTTTGCGTCAGTGGCTGTAAATGACAGCAAATCCCCAAACGGGGACTGTCGATACCGCGAAAACACTCCGCTTCCTAAACAGTACAGGTGCTATCTGTCGCACAATTTAAATAAAGCAGTAAAGCATGGCATAAGTACAGGATCGTAAATAAAACCTCAAACTAGTTTGTGGCCCCAAGAAATAAGACGGAATCAAGCTCTGGCTAAGGGGGGCCCATACTCCCCATATGTGGATAGCGCGATAAATCAAGGAACAGGTATCAAGTACTCGAGGTCCTACGGGACACAAGTGGGCGGTCGAAAACCAAATATTATCTATCACCCACCGATGCCTCTGCTTACTTACTTCAATTTTAGTTATTAAACAGGAATTAAAGTGAACGATAAGTAAAACTATGATCATCTCCAACATCAACATGTGGCAAGGCTCCAACAACTGTGGCACTTGACAACACGCAACAACACTTGAGCAAGCGACTACGACGCGCGGGTCCAACTAACTACCACACAACAGGTAATAGGAGGTGTCCAAGGCAATATACGGCTGCAAGGGATATCACGGGTACGGAAGCTAGAGCATCGCAACACAGATAGCAATAGATCAACAAGAGGGAATAAATACTATAAAAGTAAGATGGGTAGAAATGGGGGAGATGCTCGCCTGAAAACATTGTCGAAGGTTCAACCGAAGATCGGGTCGACACTCGCATCAACTCAACGGCCTTATCCGCGAAGAAGCAAACCGCTAGAATAAACACCGGATGCAATATTTAATACAACAGCAGAAGATCGGCATGATGCATGTATGATGAATGACATGGCAAAGATGCGATGCAATTGGGCAAGATTAAGTGGAACCGGGGTCCCGACAATTAATAAGGTGGTTCATGTTGTTTAGCTACCCCGCAATTTAAATGTTGTATTAGCAGGGCAAAAGATAGCATCGGGTTCGCTACACAAATTTAAATGAGGCCAGTATAAGGCTAGATTTGCCCGCATATGGGCCCCATATTTAATTATAAGGTGAATCGACATAAGGCCCCCAAACCACAGACAAGCATGCATGCATGAAAAATTTAATATGCATCAGATATATCATTTATAAAAATAAGGTCTCGGGTTTGGGTTCACACATTTAGGGTTCGGCAGATCTTGGGGTTCCGGGGTTCGGCGGGTCGGTCTCGGCGGGAACGTTCTCGAACAACGGGGCAGATCTTGTCGTGCTTCAGGTTCGGGTGCGGTTCTCGGCGAACTGGTCGGTTCCCTGTCGAAGGTCTTGGCGCTTCGGATCGTCTTCGGTTCGGGCCTCAGGGTCTTGGGGTCGCGTCAGTGTGGCGATCTTGTCGTTCCGTGTAGGCGTTCTCGAGGTCGATGGCGAACTTGTCCGGTACCGGGGTTTTCGGGTCCGTGAAGTAGATCTCGTCGAACGGTGTTCAGGGTAGACGAACTTGGCGTATTCGCATCGGCGATCTTGGCGTTCGGGTTCTCGACTTCGCATCCTCGAGGGAGTACTTGTCGTATCCGTGTCGACGACCTTGGCGTTCAGGGGAAGTTCTCGGTGTTCCGTGTGGGAGATCGTGGTGTTCCGTGAGGTAGATCTTGTCGGTCATACTTTCTTCCATTGCAAACTTGACCGATGGTCTTCGGGCCACCCCATTACAGGATCGATCTTGTTCAGTACCATCGCAACCTCGGCATATCCATGTCGAAGATTGTCAGAGAACTTAATCAAGCTTACACTGACAGCAGAGACACATTCCAACTCATTATGTACCTAAACGTATAGCAGCGGTAGCACGGGCCGAGGCACGCAGACGGAACCGAGGTTGACGCGGTGCTGGGAGGGGGCCGCGTCCGTGGGGCCGAGGCAGGGGCCGCTGCTGGAGACAGGTCGATGCTGCGGGGCCGGCTTGGAGCAGGGACTCGCCGGAGGCAGAGGCCGGCGGGCGGCAGAGCCGAGGCCAGGGGAGGCGACCTGGGGGGCGGCGCCGGGACGGGGCTTGGCCAGCGAGCGGCGGCGCGGAAGGAGGGCGTCGGGGTGGCGACGGACGCGGCCGGCAGGCGAGCGGCAGAAGGCGGAGGCGGGGAGGCGCGTCCGGAGCGAGGCGGACGGCTGGGGCGGTGGGGGACGGCGCCGGAGGAGATCGGTCTAGGCGGGCCGACGCGAGCAGACGAGGGGGAGGCAGGCGGAAGCGGGGCGGCGAGCGCGGGGAGGCTCGGAAGAAGGCGAGGTGGGCGGCAGAGGCGAGCAGCGGGGCGGGTTGACCGGCGGCAGGCTCGGGTAGGCGAGAGGGGGGGCGCGACGGCGGCGCATCGGCGACGGCGGGACTCGCCGGTGAGGGCCGGAGACGGCGTCGGAGACGGAGGGGAGGCGGGGCGCGCCGCCGCAGCACCGCGCGGAGGGCGCTGGGCGGTGGACGCGGCAGGGCCGGGGTGGAGAGGGTCGGCGCAGCGGGGGCGAGGGGGAAGCGGAGAAGGAGCCGGCGCCTGCGAGGTGCAGAGGCGGGGATGGGTCAGGGTCGCGAGCGCGTGCGGTTGGTGAGGCCGGGGCCAGGGCGTGGGGGGGGGGGGAGAACGGTCTGGCGGGTGGGCCTTGGCCAGGTGGGGCCGGGGCCACGCGGGGGCTGCGCGTGTGTGTGCGGCTGTGGACCAGGGGTGAGAGATGGGTTAGCTGAGAGAGAGAGGGAAGGGAGAGAGGCTGATGTGGCAGCTGCTGATTGGAGGGGATGAGGGAGAGAGGTGAGCTGTCAGGTGGGGATTGGGTGGGGTGATGTGGAGGGGGTGTGGGTAGAATAGGATTGGGTAGATTTAGGAATAAGGGGTGTACCGTTTTATTTTCTGGGGTGGTCGTTCGGGTCGATCCGGCCCGTTCGACTGCCCCACTAAAAATTAATTAAATATTTTAGTTGTTTTAAACGGACGTTTGCAAACCGATAGCGGACAAACAAAAAAATATTCTGGAGACCCGGGGTTTGCATTTTGAAAACAAGACGGGGCGTTTAGAAAATAAAGACAGGTTTTTCTGCAAATAGTTTTATGCAAGCAAGTGCAAGATGAGGACGATGCTAAAATGCAATGTGGCATGAGCATGCTGTCATGATGATGCAATGCACAAAAACAACGCGATTTTCTAGTAGTGGTTTTGCGGGATGCCACAAATGGGCATTGTCCAACTCCTTCTGACGGTCGTACATCATGAAGCTGAGGTGGTCCAATTGACTCTTCAGCTCGTGGTGATATGGGGCCTCTAGTGGCTGTCCCATAACATCACGCCTTGGGTAGAACTCAAAATGGGTACCCTTGATCTGATTGATACTCTGCTCACGCAGACGGGCAAGAGCTTCCTGCATTGCCCTGGCCAGTCCATCGAGCCAGTTGTTCTCTCTTAAGGTGAACTGAATTCCCTCTGCAGTGGGAGGTTTAATCTTTCCTCGGAGACTTGCAACAACTATCCACTGCAAATCTTATCCTTCCTGATCATTGAGCTGAGCTCCGAAGAACTCGGGGTGCGGACGCTCCAGCATCTCCGATAGCTGGTCCAAGTCACGCTCAAAGATGAGGTCTCCTCCATTCCCTAACTGATAAAACTTGCTGTACTTCACATCCATCTATAAGAATATAGGATGAGTAAGTTAGTAGAGTGATCAAGTGTGTCAAATTTTATGTATTTTGCAAGAATTTTTGAGGAACATGAATTTTCATGAAAGAATCCAAGTGATAAGAATGGGAATAAGTTTTTGTAAATACTCACTTCCTTTGGTTTTTAAACTAAGTTTTTGATTCCAACGTCCATTCTAACTAGGGTCTCCTATGGTCAGGATGGCTCTGATACCAACTTGTCAACACCCGGATTTTAATCCCAGATGCCCGTTATGCCATATATCGCAACCCCATGATTACCATTTTTGGAGACATAACAGATTTGGATATCACAGTACATAATCCATTACAAACCATACATAAGGTCTTACACAAATAAGGATCTCATGATCCAGTTCTTAATACAACTCAAGCAGCGGAATAACGTCAAGATAACGATAGCGTAGGCGAAGCTCCATCTTCGGGTTCACAGGCAATGCTGACGATGGGAGATGATCCTAGTTGTCGTAACCTTCCTGCGGTCCATCGTCCTGGTACTCCTCTTCATGGTCTGGCCATGGGAATATCCAGGGACAAAGCCATGAGTACTCTTTAAGTACTCGCAAACTAATACTAATTATTGAAGGGGTTTTTTCTAGTAGGATACTAAGCTCTAGGATTGTTTTGCAAAAACCCAGATTTACCTCTACTAAGTTCAGAAGCAAATAAAACTAATAGAAAGTTTATAACACCTAAGTGGGAACTTGAATTCGTATTACAACTCCGTTGTGGTCAAGTCAAAGTCACAAATCATTTCACAAGTCATTTTGAAAACATCTGACGAGGGAACATTGTGGCCACTCCAACTGTCCATAACCGCGGACACGGCTATTCTAAGTTTGACACTCTGTAGAGGTTGTACACTTTCATCACAACATTCGATACACCCGTCAGGAACAAATCCTGAATTCACCATACTTAGTATGCGGATAATCAATCCTAACCTTTCAATTACACACCCTAGTATAGGCACCTCTCCTATGAGTTTGGCCTCCCAACCATGACCAACTGTCATCTTGGGTACTGCACAGGTGGACAATCTTCACAAGGTAGCCTCAGCTCAGACCTTGGCCGCAAGGGAATCCATACTAAAGTATATAAATTTCCAGTCAAGCCCTACCCAATTTTCAGGTATTATGGTTGTACGGTAAAATTGGAATAGTATCGCATCCAGACAACCATCAGTTTTATAAAGGGCTAAGACTCATTCCTCAACATTTTCATCATCAAAATCATTTGGTGTTCAAGAACACATTTCAAAAACATTTCAGTAGAATGACTCATCATTCTAAGGTTTTCATAACCATTTTCACCAAGTATTCCCATCTAAAGTTGATCAATTTTTATGCTTAGCACTAGCATCTACAAGTGGGGGTAAAGACTAATGGGGGGTAATAAATAAGTGGGGATTAGCTAGGTTCAGTCTCATGCCTTAGGATGACATCAAGATTATCTAACTTAGGCCAAATTTTATGCTCTTTATGCTACCTTCCAATATCCTTCTAACATATACAATTAGCTAAGTAAACTCTAAGAGAAAGATTTGATGAAGAATTAAAATACTTAAGCTTGCAAGTAAAACTAGGATTGGGTATCAAGTGGTGTAATCACATATGCTTAAGGCATATAGTTGCCATAGTAACAAGCAAGTAGTAGCTTGCATAAGTAGGGTATCTTGCAAGTGTTAGCTTGCAAGGTTGCAAGTATAGGTTTGCCTTGTGCAAAGCAGTGGTTGAAGTTCTCCTCGGCTTCTTACTCGTAGTATCCTCCTTCCTCATCGTATCCTTTGTCGGTACTAGCGTCTAAATAAATACGAGGTACACAATCACCAAACAATACTTAACTATTTCTAATCATCACACGAAGGTTCATACTAGGTGATCTATCATCATCACTAGCATTACAAGATTCAAGCACTTGTCTTATTTATTTTATTTTTAGAAAAGTAATTTCTACTCATTGAAAAAGTACTTAAGATTTAATATTCTCCAACTCAAACATGGGATCATGTTGACACATGTCATCACCATATATTTCAGTACATGGGAATGTGATTTAAAGTGGTGTCACAATTTAATATGGTTTAACCTTTTTTATTTTAATTAAATAAAATGACTAGAAATGCCTATGTGGCATTCTTTTATTACTTGAACATTATTTCTGCAAGTAAACCCATATGTTTTTATATATTCTGAAAGGTATGATCAAATGTGAATTTTGAGACTTGGAATCAAATCAAAAGCTCTTATGGTTGAATTTTGGAAAATGTTTGAATGCAGAAAAGCTTCTGCCTTGTTATTTTTACCATGGTTGATCTATAAATCCAAATGGTTTGAATACAGCGGGCTTGGATTAAGTATTTCAGTACCTTTCTAACAAAATTGGTTTCATGCATTTTGGTTCAATGAATCGAGCTGGGTTGATTTTTGAATCTATGTACATAACTGTGTTTGAAATTAAATGAATAAAAGTAATTTGAATTCTTGGGTCTCGTGGGATGTTTTACTAGACCGTCCCACTACGCACAGCGCATGCGTGGGCTGGTTAAGTGGATGTCCCCACGTATCAGTGAGACAGGGAGGGGCGAAGCGGTACGAGGCAATGTGGACCGTGGGATCTAGTTCTAATCGAACATCTCTGGTTCATCGTCCACGTCGGGCAGCGCTGGCGAGACAGAACCCTAGCGCGGCAGGTGGGGGTCATGGGAGGCTCACCGGGGCTCAGGCGAGGGTCGGCGACGGGGGCAAATGACGAAGTCGACGACGGTGGTTCTCATAGTACCGACAGCTTCTCCTGGGGCGGCTCTAATCGACGGCTCCCTTCTCCTCCAGCAGTAGCGGGCTCCGGCAAAATTCCGGCGACACGCTGCTCTCCTTGCTCTGGGAGTAAGGTGGGGTGGTTCTGAGTGAGAGGGGATTGAACTGGTGTGAAGAAGACGAGCGGTGGAGGCCTCTATTTATAGTGGCTGAAGGGGACCGATGGGCGCGGGCTGAGCTCGTCGTGGTCGACGGCACAGAGTGCTACTGGCATGGGCGACGGTAGGGGGCGGTGATGTGCTCCCTCACGAAGCTCAACAGCGTGGTGGCGAGGCGTCGGGCGGTGCTAATCGGTCAGAACGCTTCGATGCTCTAGGCGGGTCCTACGGCGATTTTAATGGCGCACAGAGCGTGTGGTCTGCGCGGCGGTGAACGGGCATGTTTGCGGGGTTGCTGGGGCGGTGGTGATCACGCACACACGTGGCGAGGGCGGCGCGCTGTCTATGGGTGCTGGTCACAGGTGGCGCACTGGCGCACTGTCGGCTCGCACGCAGAGAGGTTTGGCATGGTCTTGTCGTGTGGTCCAAGGGCTGGGACAGGGAGTGGCGGTGGACGGTGGAGTGCCTTCTAGACATGCTTGCTAGGCTTGATGTTGCTCCTAGCTTGCTGTCGACAATGGGGTGGCAAGGTGAGGCTCGGCCTGCTTGCCATTGATGGCATGATCTGGTTTACAGTGAGCAAGAGGGGTTAAACAAGTTAGATGATCTACTGAGGGTGTACTGTGAGCTATATAGGGAACAAGTTAGGCCAAAATTACTGCACACTATAGTGTTTGAGGTTTGTTTGATTTGTATCTGCAAGGTGTTTGATGAAATGTCCGCAAGAACTTTAAATTTGAATTTTGGATTCAAACTTGGTGGGTTTGCTAGGAACATGCTAGGGAGTATATGGTTAGTTGGATTAGTCAAGGGGCACTGGTTTGGTTGGGTTTTGAAAATGGGTGATCTTCACATATGATAAAGATTCAATTTTGATTTGTGATTTGAATGAGGTTTCCAAATGTTTCTGCAAGTTTGAAAGGTGGGCTTTGATTCACTTTTACTTGGTATAGAAAGGGGTGCAAAGATTTGGAAAAGTTTCTATTTGAAATCTTGGACTAGAAACACTCAAAGTGACCTAGTGAGCAAGATTGGCAAAAATGACCATTTGATTTATTTGATTTGTTTTTGATTTTCTCTTGATTTGTTTCTGCATGGAAATGTTTTATATGATGTTATTTTCCTCTTTAAACCATTTCTTGATATTTAGGTTAATCACACAAGTTCATTCATGCATTTATCAAATCATCTCATTCACACATGCATTCATATGATTTTAATTAATCAAAGTTTTTGTTAACCCTAATTCTAGTGATTAGAGTTTGATGATCCTTGTTTTATATTTTGGGATGTTACAGTATGTGCCAACCTTGTTCCCTATCTAGCTCTCACTACGCTCTCAGTAGGTCATTAAACTTCCCTAAGCAGCTCTAGCTCACTGTGAACTCGACCATGCCATTAATGGCCACCATGGTCGAGCACACTTGCCACCTCCAACATCGACAACATGCTACAAGCCTAACTAGCCACGCCAACCGTGTCTAGGACGCACGCCACCGTCCACTGCCACCCCCTGTCCAGCGTTCGAGCCCTTCCAGCCACTGGACCACACGGAACACTCGCGTCCAATGTCTCTGCGACCATGCCGAGAGCGCGCTAGAGAGCCGCGCTCGACACGCTCGCATAGACCGCGCCCCGCATTAGCCGCCCGCGTGCGTGATCACCACCGACCCAGGAACCTCCCAGACAATCGCGTTCGCTGCCGCGTGACCCTTAGCCGCTGTGCGCCATTAAAACAGCCGTCGGTGCCGGCCAGAGCGTCGACGTGTTCCGACCGAACCACACCGCCCCACACCTCGCCATGAAGACGTTGAGCTTCGCCAGTAGGCAACACACCGCCCCCTACCTTCGGCCATGCCGTTAGATCACTGCGAAGACGACCCCGACGAGCTCCGGCCGCACCCTTCGGTTCCCTCGTCGCACTATAAATAGAGGCCTCCCCTGCTCGAATTCGTCACACCATTCCCCTCCCCTGTCTCTCAGAACCACCCCACTTCTTCCCCGGAGCAAGGAGAGCACCAAGTTGTCGAAATTTCGCCTGAACTTGCCGCTGCTAGAGGATAAGGGCGTCGTTGATTGGAGCCACCCCTGGAGGAGCCACCGGTACAAGGAGGATCGCCGTCGTCAACTTCGTCGTTCGCCCCCATCGCCGACCATCGCCTGAGCCTCGGTGAGCCTCCACTGATCCCCACTAGCCGCGCTAGGGTTCGTGCTCGTCGTGTTCTGTTCGACATGGACGATGACCCTCAACCGTAGATCTTACTTCTAATCCTACGGTTATAATCGCCGTGTACCCCTCCGCCACTCTCTGTCTCACTGACGAGTGGTACAACCACTTAAACCCGCCCGCGCGCGCTGTGCATAGTGTGCCGACCCAGTTAGATTCCCTCGTTTGAAATTAGGTTTATCTATTTAATTTCAAACTTAGTTCTGGCAGTAGATTCAAAAATCATTTCAGAGAGATTCACTGAACCAAATTGCATGAAACTAATTTTGTTAGAAAGCTATGGAAATTGTTAATCCTAGCCCGTTGGATTCAAACCATTTGGACTTATAGATAACCTATTGTAAAAATAACAAGGTAGAGACTTTTGTACATTCAAACATTTTTCAAAAATAAACCATAAAAGCTTTTGAGATGATTCCAACTCTCAAAAATCACATTTGACAAGACCTTTCTGAATATATAAAAATATTTAGGTTTACTTGCAGTAATAATGGACAAGTAATAAAAGAATGCTCCATAGGAATTTCTAGTCACTTTAATTAATTAAAAATAAAAGGTTAAACCTTATTAAATTGTGACACCACTTTAAATCACATTCCCAAGTACTGAAATATGTGGTGTTTACATGTGTCAACATGATCCCATGTTTTAATTGGAGAATATTAAATCTTAAGTAGTTTTTTAATGAGTAGAAATTACTTTTCTAAAATAAAAGAAATAAAACTATTGCCTTAATGCTTGTGATGTTTGTGATGATGCTAGATCATCTAGTGTGAACCTTTGTGTGCCAAATAGAATTAGTTAAGTATTGTTTGGTGATTGTGTACCTCGTATTTATTTATAGACTCTAGTACCGACCAAGGATACGAAGAGGAAGGAGATTACTACGAGGAAGAAGCCGAGGAGAACTTCAACCACTGCTCTGCACAAGGCAAGCTATATAATGCAAGCCATCCTAGAAAGCTAACACTTGCATCTATGAAAGCTAGATAACCTATGCACTGCATTAGGCAATACCTTAGTTATACCACTTGATTATACCAAATCCTAGTTTTACTTGCAAGCTTGTTTTTATTTCTTTATCAAAGTTCTTTATTACTCTTATTTAGTGACTTGTAAGTTTTGGAAAGATATTTAAGGTAGCATCAAGAGCCTAAAACTTGGACTAAATTAGATAAATATCGATGTCATCCTGAGGCATGATATTGAACTTAGATAAGTCACCCTTGTTCACCACCCCTCATTAGTGATTACCCCCAACTTTAGTGGCTTGTGCTAAGCATAAAAATTGATCACTTTAGATGGGAATACTTGGTGAAAATGGTTATTAAAACCTTAGAATAATGAGTCATTCTAATAAAATGTTTTGACATGTGTTCTTGAACACCAGATGATTTTGATGATGAAAATGTTGAGGCATAAGCCTTAGCCCTTTATAAAAAGTAATGGTTGTCTGGATGCAATACCATTCCAATTTTATCATACAACTACAATACCCGAATTTGGGTAGGGCTTGACTGGAAGTTTATATACCTTAGTATGGGTTCCCTTGCGGTCGAGGTTTGAGCCGAGGCTACCTCGTGAAGATTGACCACCTGTGTAGTTCCCAAGATGACAGATGGTCATGGTTGGGAGGCCAAACTCATAGAAGAGGTGCCTATACTAGGGCGTGTAATTGAAAGATTAGGATTGATTATTCGCATACTGAGTATGGTGAATTCAGGATTGTTCCTGATGGATGTATCGAATGTTGTGGTGAAAGTGTACCACCTCTGCAGAGTGTCAAACTATTCGAATAGCCGCGTCCGCGGTTATGGACAGTTGGAGTGGCCATACAGTTCCGTTGTCAGATGTTTTCAAAAGGACTCGTGAAATGAATCATGACTTTGACTTGACCACAACAGGGTTGTGAAAGTCAAACTTGAGTTCCCACTTAGGTGTTATAAAACCTTAAACTAGTTTTCTTTGCTTCTATGAAGATGGAGCCTCGCCCATGCTATCATTATTATATTATTCCGCAGCTTGATTCTACTAAGACTGGATCATGAGATCCTTTATTTGTTGTAAGACCTTATTATGGTTTGTAATGGATGATGTACTGTGATATCCAATATGTTATGTCTCGCAAAAATGGTAATCATGGGATTGCGATGTATGGCATAACAAGCATCTGGGATTAAAAATCCGGGTGTTGACAGCATGAGTCGGTAAGCATGTAAACCACAAGGACTAATGAAAGTTGTTTTAAGTTGGTCATCAGGATGAACAACTATTTGGGAAAAACCAGAGTATCCGTCCAAGTAACAAAAATGAGTGTGGTTTGCTAACCTCTCTAAAGTTTGGTCTATGAACGGTAAAGGATAGTGATCTTTCCTTTTTTCTTTATTCAATTTCCTAAAATCTATACACATCCTATGTCCAACAATAGTTCTAGTAGGTATCAATTCATTGTTTTCATTAGGAACAACAGTAAAATGACCCTTCTTAGGAACACAATAAACATGACTTATCCATTCACTTTCTTTTACATGATAGATTATACCTGCATCTAGTAGGCTTACTATTTATTTTCTTACCACTTCCTTCATTTCGGGCTTCGGCCATCTATTAAACTCTGCAACTGGTTTAGCACCTTCCTCCATGAATATTCGATGGACGGTTATCATGGGACTAATGCCCTTAAAATTATCCATTGACTACCCAAAGGCCTTGCGATGCTCCTTTAATACTTTCATGAGTTCTTCTTCTTCATCCCCTGAAAGTTTAGCACTAATAATAACATGGAATTTATTTGTATTGTCCAAAAATCTATATTTAAGATTATCTGGTAAAGTCTTCAATTCTAGGGGCGGTAATTACTCGTCCCCTCTCTTTTCTGGCTCGTCAAAAGCCTCATCGGTTGGAGGCCCTAAAATGGGAAGCGAATCGAATTCACTTTCTAATTCTTCTAGGGACTTGTCCTCCATAATTATTTCTTCATAATTTGAGTCTTCATTTGCTTCTTCTAGTTGATTACTAAAGAAGAGAGCTGCCATCTCCTCAATAGTTTTTCCTTTCTATTCTTCTTGTATTTGTAGAGGTCTATCTTTAAATTTGTAAAAGTGGAATTCTTTTTCCGCTTCCCCAGGCTTAAGAGACACAATCTACTTTTTGAAATCAAATTTGGCACCTAAATCATTCAAAAAAGTTTCTTCCAGATATAATTGGGAAAAGAGTATTAGCTGGCATATTGACAACTACAAAATCGATAGGAAAATTTTCATTGCCAATTGTGACAGTTGCATCTTCAACAACTCCCATTGGAACTCTAAGAGATTTATTGGCTAACATGACTGTCATATTAGTCTTCTCTATTGTAGCTGGTACTATCTATTCTTTTATTTCTAAATAAAAATCATAAGATATAATATTAACTACGGTGCCAAGATCACATAAACCATAATGTGAGGTTTCTTTAAATATGCAGGGAAGAATAGGCTTACCCACATCTTTTACCTTAGTTTTACCTTCAACCAATACGGAAGTCTCTTTATCAAGTTCAACTATGTTGCAATATGCATACATAGCCATAATTGCTTCCTTGGTTACCTCTTCATCTTTGGTTTCATCCAAATGTTCTTCAACTTTTGGCACACTTTCCTCTTCTTTCTTCTACCGTACTACTTTAACCTGTTCATATTCCAAAATATGTCTCTACGCAGTGTTAAGGAAAGGTATCTCATACATTGGTTCTAGGGAGGCCAATGTTGCTTTAACTTCTCTTTTCTTCTTAGGTTCGGGTGGTGGATCATACTTGACCTAACCCTCTTTTGGATCTTTGATATGTTTTGTAAAAGCTTTAACCGCATGCAACACAAGATCTGAATCCAAATAAAGTTCTTTAGATAATTCATTAACATTGCCCTTTTTATTATAGTCATGAATACAATCATAATCTATTTCTATGCCTCCTTAGCTTCCTAGACCAAAATTCCATGAAACTCTATGATCGCGAATTATATTAAGTAAATCCCAAGATTTAGTTATGGGAAGATTCATAAAAGCTCCTCTCGCGCAAGAGTCTAGTTCCAATTTATTAGGTTCAATTACACCGCCATAAAATCTTTAAATCTTTTATAAGCTCTTACTAGTCCTTCATTAGGACGGTTCCTCCAAGTCATTATAAGACGCCTGATTCCAAAAGGTTTTGATAAAGGATAATACTTAGCTAGAAACTCACAGGATAAATTATCCCAAGTAGTAGTGGCTTCTGGGGGTAAATATCTATACCATGATAGAGATGTGCTAGTCAAATTTTGACTAAAGAGTTTCAGCCTTACCTCATTAGGAGTATACCCCGGTAACTGGAAAGTGCCACCTATATCCTTAAAGCATGCAATATGCTCATATGGATTAGGATTTTCCTCATCTCCAGTAAATTTCTTCTTGTGTAAAATACCTAGTAGAGGATTTATTTCAAAATCCCTTGTCTTCTTGTTGGAGTTGTCTCTTTTATCAATATCATAGGGATTCCCAAAATGGCTGAGTGGGTTAGCACTAGTCAGATGCTCAAACTCCATCATGTTGGCGGGACCCTGTAACTCAAAACAAAACTTAGCAAGAATAAAATAAATAAGCAAAAACTAAAAAACCTACAATGCTTAGCTCCCCAGCAACGACACCAGAAAAATAGCTTGATGATTGCAAGTGCATAGATCGTAGAGCGGGAGTTCTGAAGTCTAATAACTCTTGAATTAAATACTAAAATAGTAATGCTAAATAACATTCTAAGTAACAAGATAAAATGCGAGTGTTGTATAAAAATGTGTTTTTGGGTTTTTGTATAAGAGAATAATAAGTAAAGTAAAACAAACTGAACATAGAAAGTAAGTATCACGTATGTAAAAGAGATATGAAACTGCAATAGGAAAAAGCATTCTCAGGGAGTAGCGGATACACCTCTAGCATTATAAAGAGTTTAAGGTAAAGATTATTATCATGAACAGTCTTAACTATGTATGTGTGGGAGGAACTCTGTATTTGGACAAATATGCAGCAACCACTGCTCACATCATCCTCATAACCACAGCATACAAGCAATCGATTTCAATCAAATTACTGCATTATTAAGGGACTTTATCCCGTAGAATGTATCCCATGGCATGGACAATGTTCCGTGAGTTTTCTGGGTTCCCAAGTTGATACCTAAGGAGTGCCAACAGCTTTATAGTCACTATAAGTGCTAGCACACCTCCGTCTACCAACAAGTAGTTCCCTCCATCAAGTCCCCACAAGAGGCAAATATTGAGAGGTCGACTTCTCTCAACATCAAGATGAAGACAATCTAACACGTGGTCACAACGATGAATATCATAATAAACTTTATCTTATTTCAATCTCATGCTAGGGTTTCCATCTCCCCAAGAACTAATGATCAACTCAGACATGGAGGCAATCAAGATCATGGCAAAGACAATGGAATCTATAATAGATGAATAGTACTTGTATAAATCTACAACGAGGACAAAAATTATAACAAGATCTAGACAAGATGTAGATGAGATGGATGGAGATGGTGGTGATGTAGCGATTGATGATGAAGATCGATGCCTTAGCCTCCCCGATCTGCGTAGGGTGAAGATGGATCCCTGGTGGATGAGTTCCCCCACCAGATCCCTTCCGGAGGTGAGGTTTCTGCGTTTTCTGGTCGTTCTGTATGTCGTCTCCTCGATCCAATTGCATGCGGCGAAACTATTCGAGGAGGCAGTGGCGGCGGCAACTATACGCCCGGAGAATTTGTTCCGGCCGTATAGTTGGTCGTTAAACGCACTGGTTGCTGCGATCATCTCAGGTTTTCTTCTGGTGTTATTGATATTACCCAAATTATCGATTTACGCTGTTCTTGACTTCTTTTCGCTCCAATACAACTGGTCCAAGAATTGTGTCTATCGTGTCCATCATCTGTCCTGATCCTGGTGAAAATAGACATAAAATGTGCGTGCGAGCACCATAAAATACCAAGATCCTACCACTATAGTGCAAAATAATAATATAAAACATGATGCAAATATGCACTCATCATTGGCATCTATATTTTCAGCATTATTTTCAACAAGATCTTGTAAAGGAATATTATCAATATTTTATTTAGATATGTAAGCAAGTATAGTATCAACTTTAGCAGCCAAGGAATCTACCTAAGATGGATTAGATGCTCTTTCAGTGTGCCATTGGTTATGATTTTGTAGCATGTTTTCTAAGATAGCCTTTGCTTTAGGAACAATTTTACTCATGAATGCATCCCCTACAACATAATCTAACATACTTCTAGACATATAGTTTAAGCCATTATGAAAACAGTGTAACATAGTTCATTCATTTACTCTATGTGATGGACAAGTTCTAAGCATTATTTTAATTCTTTTCCAAGCTATAGCTACATGTTAATTATCATTTTGTTTAAAGAAAAGTATGATATTTCTATTTTGCAAGATTTTAGCGGGAGGATAATATTTTTTCATGAACGCTTCTTTAAGATTATTTCAAGACTTTATGCTACTAGTTGGTAATGATAATATCCATTCTTTAGCTTTTTTTCTGAGTGAGAATGGGAATAGTTTAAGTTTAACAATGTCATTTTTCACATTCTTAAATTTTTGCATGTCACAAATTTCACAAAAGTCATGTAAATGCATAGATGCATCTTCACTAGGACTTCCCCTAATTTTTTAGCAATAAGATTAAGTAGCCGAGGACTAACTTAAAAACTACCAGCTTTAATTTGAGGAGCTATGATAGGCCTAGCAATAAATTAATAATTTAGGGCGTTGGTGTAGTCACATAACTTAGTAGTTCTTTCTTCCATGTTTGCAAAAAGTTACACCTTTATCGATTTTTATGTATAACATAAATGTAAAAGCAAGACTAAAAGTAAGTAAAAAATAAAAGATAGAAACAATACAAACAAAGTGATTTGTAAATATAAAAGAAAATCTCACAATGGTGAAACCTCCCCAAGCTTTGGTGTTTGCACAAGTTGATGAAGATGGTTCCAGAGAATGTTCTAGCATCTATTGTGCTCCCAGAATTAGTGAAGATTTTACTATGATATATCTCTTGCAAACCCCAGCAACGACGTCAGAAAATGTTTTGATCGCAATAACTCGGTGTACCAACTCATTGGGATTACAAGTGTAGAATGTTGTAGCAAGCGTCTTTTTCCCACAAGGGTGACTCGAGGATTTATATCGAACTCTCTGGGAATTGGCTTAGAGACTTCTCTTATTTTCTTCTTCAAGCAATCTATAAAACAAAGTATTTTCCTTGTGTCCCCAACTCCACCGTGTGGTTGTCAAGCACATGTATCATATTAGTAAATCTGAAATAAACTATAAATGAATAAAATAAAAGCAATCTATAACTAGATAAGAAAGTAAAACAACAGGGTAAAGGTGCTTTCAGGTTTTTTATGCTTGCTAATAGTAACACTGTTTTTTGTGTTTTAAGGTTTAACTGTTGCTGAAAATATAAAAGCAATGAAAGTAAAAGAAAGTTGTTTCTTATAATAAAAGTTGGATCCACGGTTTCATGGGTTCACTTGTCTATTCTCTCATAAAGTATAATGGACATAAAATAATTCATAAGCATTATAATATTGATGAAACTTCATTAAGTATAAAATAAGCATTCATATGTGCATCACGTACTATTCTAAAGATGACGCAACACATCTCACTTATACTCCTCTAGAAAGGGAAATTCCATGTAATTTAAAATTAAGAACAAGAAAAATATAGCCTTAGGTATTTTGACATGATGTTTGGATAAAAAATATGGTACCTTGAACAAACAAGATCATATAGGCTATCACTAGATGATAATAACACATGCATTCATTTTATCCTAGTGAGGTAACAAAAGAAAGGTAAAAACCATAGTAAATCTTGAGTTTGTTGTCACTATCCAATCACCACCACCATGTTACTCCAACTAATACACATGTTTCCCCACACATACTCTCTCATACATGTTGGATCAAAACAAGTAATAAAGAACGGGGTAAATAATATGCATCTACTAATACATCTCACACATAATAGAATTCTAATCTCTCATAGAATAAAGATCCACCACATAGGAATTACATAGATGACCATACTCATGTCTGGTAGTGAAGGGAATATGCCCCGAGAGGCAATAATAAAATGTTTATTATGTGTATTCCAAGTATATGATAGATGTTTATTTTGCATGCTATAATTGTATTAATACGGAAACATTAATACATGTGTGTTTAATAAACAGAAAGTTCCTAGTTATGCCTCTCTCATAAACTAGCTCGTTGATTAACAAGATGATCAAAGTTTCCTGATCATGGACATTGGATGTTGTTAATAACGGGATCACACCATTAGTGTAATGGTGTGATGAACATTCATCCGAAGTATAGCATTACGATCAAAGTCATTGAGTTTATATTGCTATAACAACTTACGAAGTGATCCTAATCCTTAGACCATGAGATCATGTCAATCATTAACACCGGAAGAGTTTCTTGATAACATCAAATGTCACACCGTAACAGGGTGATTATAAAGATGGATTCAGAACTAATAAAGTGTTATGTTGAGGCTCATGGATCGAGAGTGGAATTTGTTCATCCCGATGACGGATAGATATACTCTGGGCCCTCTCGGTGATATCACATTGATTAGCTTGCAAGCAAGTGATTTGATCACCAGAATGTTATATCACGGGAATGAGAAAAGAGTGCATGTCAGTAACGAGATCAAACTAGGTATGGAGATACCGATGATCGAATCTCAGACATGTAATATATCGTGAAACAAAGGGATTAAGATACTAGCGTAAAAGGTTCCGACGATCACAAGAAAGTCATCGTTGAATGTGTGGGAGTCAGTATGGGTCTCTAGATCCCGCTTCTGATTATTGATCCGAGTGGGGTCTCGATCATGTCCGCATTATTCACTAACCGTAGGGTGACACACTTAAAAGACACCGACATCCAATTGGAGCAAAAGTTTCATGCCAAAAGAATGAACAAGCGCAGGAATTTATTTCACTAGATACCGAAACAGGTTTTCGGGTGAAATTGCATAAAGTGGTTATGCATGTGAAATAGAATTCTAGCAAGGGGTTATATTTGAATGTTTGTCATTAAATTAATTGACAAAATTCTGAATAAAATAAAATATTTTTATTTAATGAGAGTTTGCATTAAATTTGGTGGAAATTTAATGGCATGTTTGGGTGGGATTTTGAGTGGAGGGGAATTTAAAGGAATTTTTTGAGTGGAGTGTCCACCCACATGAAGAGGGGAGGGCAAGGGGGAATCCCCCATGCGCCGGCCACCCCCTTGGGGTTCCCCCTCCTCCTATAAAAGGCACCCCTCTCCTCACTTCTCACTCACACCTCCTCGTGAAGGAGCTCTCTCCCCCTCTAGAATTTATCCCCCATGGTCTCAGACTAGCGAGAAACATGTTCCCGGTGGCTATTCGGCAAGAAAGATTTGTGATTCCGCTGCATCGCTGGAGCGAGGAGGCGGAGGTTGCTCGGTGCCTCGAACATGTGTGCGAGCACGGATGCGCTGCTGATTTGCGGCGCTAGGACTTCCTCTCGATCTTGAGATCGGCAAGAGATCGTCTACATCAACCACGAGTTGAACTCCTTAAGATTTGTCAGTATTCAAGGGTATGTTCTCTACGGATATACATCCGCCCGTTGTTTGTATCTATGTAACATCCCTAAATTCATATTCCAAAAAACTCATTCATAGCATCCTTGCATCATTCATCCATTTAGGGTTTTTCTTAAAAATCAGTTAGAGACAGAAATTTGAGCTATGATTTCATGTGTGCAAATTCAACTCAATTGGACAACACCCTTTGGGATTGGATTGTTTAGGAACTTGATTACTTGCATCCATTGTTGGAAAGTTCAGGTGTAGCATTTTTACCCAAATTTCCAATTTGGAAATATTTTCTAAACCCTATTTCATTCATTCACAAACTAAAGACAAAACTTGCTTTGTTCAACACCCAAGCTTGACCAGGACCTTACAAGGTAACTACTTAGTTAAATGTCTGAAATTGAAACCACAGAACCCTGCAAAGATCCCCAGTTTTATTTGAATTCAAAAGGATTTGAATTCATATCAAAAATCATTCCAGAAAATAGAATTAGAAAAGAAAAAGACTTAAACAAAAGAAAAAGGCCGCGCGGCCAGAATCTGACCCAGCAGAAAAACGAGCCCAGCAAGCCCACCCGGGAACTTTCCTTTCCTCTCTCACGCGCGAGCGCACGCGTTCAGCCGCTGACAAGTAGACCCCACTTCCACCTCGCGCACGTAACTGACAAACGGGCCTCCTCCACGTCAGCATCGTCTCCACCCGCACGACCCGTTCATCCCCAAATCAACGCGGGCGTTTCTGTGTTTAATTCGCGGCGTCAATTCGAGTTATTGGCCGAGTGATTCTCGCTCGCGACCAGGCTATAAGAACCCCCTCTGTCCCCTCTTTCTTCTCCCCCAAAACCCGAACGCAGAGTGCCACCAGGCTGAGCGCATTGCTCTCTGCAACCCCGCCGTCTCCGACGACTGCGCCGGCGAATTCCGGTGAGCATAGAGTTCCCCTCGGTCTCGCGTTTACTTTATCTTGTTCAGTGAGTCTTTGTGCACCTTCTGACACCCTCCGTTTACCTTCGCATGACCCGTAGCTTCTGCAACGTCGACGACTGGCCGCCACCATCTTCTGCACGAACTCCGGCGACCTCCCTCCGTAAGTAGCCTCCGCCCCTTGCCCTCTGACTGATACGCCTAGAATCCTCATCGTCTTGCGCATCTGACAGTACCCCTATTTTGGCTTAGCGCGACGAGGAAACTCGCCAACGTCGACGACTGACCGTGGATGACGCATTCGCGAACTCCGGCGAGAAATCTCCGACGAACCCGTACGCCCCTTCCCAAGCCATTGCCACCTTGAGCATCAGCAGCCTCCTGCGGTTCTGGTAAGCATCTCCTCCCTTCCCCGGGCGACCTAGAACGCCGGCACCGCCACTGACTGACGCGCCGCCGCCTGTCGCCGCCGGTAGCGCCGCTCGTTTTTGGTTAGGAGATTTTTAGCCGTCAGATCTGAATCCTACACATAGAAACATTTCACTTAACGAAGGGGTATGGACAGATCTGAGCCGTGCAGCGTTAGTCAGATCCAACGGCACATAAGGGTGATCCGGTGCGAACCGGTACGCGCCAGTAATAATGCGACGCGTGGCTAGGGTTGATTCAAAAATAGAAATTCAAATCAGATTTAGATCCCATTTTCAAATGCTTATAACTTTCGATTGCCACGTTAGATTTTTGCAAACTTTATACCGTTGGATTCAGTGAAACAAGACCTTTCAGAATATCCAATTTATTTAGCATATAGTAGCAGTTAAAAATGATTTTATTTGTAGAACAAGTTTAAGGCTATTTTAGATATAGATTTAATTAGGTAAATTATATTAGTGCCAAATAAATTTAGTTGGCAAATTTTGTGTTATGTTAAGTTTCTGAACTCATGAGCATGCTTGGTAGAAATTTTCAAAAATCACACTTAGTAAATTCTTGCATGCATGCATTCATATTATTTTTGTTTGTATATAATTGTGTGTAATTGTATGCTATAATTTCTTGTGTAGATTTTGCTAGTGATTGTGATTGTGAAGAGTGCTACTCTCCCCACTACCAAGGCAAGTGATATTTTCATCAATATTTCTATCCTATGTTTTGTACTAGCATTAGATATTTTGCTAAAATTATTGCATGATATTTTGCCTAGTGCTAAGATGGGAAATCCTAAGTAGAATGGAATAGTGGAAGTGCTAGGGAAATTATCCTAAGGTAGGTTATCATTTTCTGCTTAGTCTAGCTACTTAGCAAACAAGGGTGGTGAACATCTATATGGTTTATGATAAAATATTCTAAGTAAAGAGACTTATGTTTTCTTAATAAAACAACTAAGTCAAATGAACCTCCTGGGTGGAATGGAATGATTGGGTTATGTTGAGTGGTTACACAAGGCCATGGACTTGGGTTGTGTATCTCACTTGTGGTATGCCACCCAGGCACAAAGGGATTTGGAGGCCAAGTGTTGAGAAAGCTTACAGTGCAACCACTTGGCAATATGGGCTCTGCCTTGATCATATAGGTTGCTAGAACTTAGTCTTTTGGACAGTTGGTGGTAGATGGGATGATAGGTTGGAACGCGTCCATTTGACTAAGGAAAAGCTTCTGAAAGGTCCTGTCTTGGGAAACCAAGTCTGGTGGGGAAAGTGCACAACCTCTGCAGATGGAAAACCTAAGTACTTAGCCTAGTCCAAGGAAATGGACACATTTGAGCATCAAGACATGGAAGCTACAAGAATCTCATCACTCCAACTTCTACAATAAAAATTGGTGGGTGAACAAGGGTGAAGGACCTCAATGTCTATTGGTGGTTCCTTGGGAATGTTTTTGACAAAGAAGAACTTAGTGTTTTCAACTAATAGGAAAAACCTATTTTCAAGCAAAGCAAGCCAAGCTACACTTAGCCAAAATGCATATAGTAATATAGTCCACTTAAAATATACTAAGGTATCACTTGCCAATACTATTCCAAAGTATTGACCCTCTGTGGCTGTAACTTGTGATGTTGCAGGTTACTCCGATGATGAATAGGAGTCATGAGTCTACACTCAACATGTTTGCCTGTGGCACATGAAGATGAAGACTTATGTTTATTTACTTATTCCATGAACTCTTGTATTAGGCCTTTGGCCCTGAGTTGTAAAAGACTATGTTTTATCTCTGGAATGAATGTAATAAACGACCTTTGTATCTGTGTACTTCATCTTAAACTGTGGATGCTAGCATTGATCCAGGGACTAGCATTGCAATCACAGGGATCCTTTCCTTTATAAAGGAGGGGTCTAACAATCTAATAGATAGATCTTGGTACATAGTTCACATCTTAGGAAATTTTTTGTTTTCTATGCTGCGAACCCTACAGTGGTATCAGAGCCGGATCTATGCGTAGATGCTTTACACAGATAGTACACATATGAGTATGTGGGCGATGATGATCATGTTGTTGCTCCTTAGTTGTAATTTTGGATATTGGTGGCATAGTAGGATGAAGCGGCCCGGACAAACTTTACATGTCCTCGCACATGAGACCTGTTCCATGCTTGACATGCAACTAGTTTGCATAAGTGGCTAGCGGGTGTCTGTCTCTCCTACTATAGTCAATATCTATTTTGCAATGAGTTGTCAACAATTTGGTTATCCTCGTTGTGGTTCATGTTCGTAGGTAAGAACGGTTCTATCTCGAAAGTCCTAAGCCACGTAAAACTTGCAATGGATAAATTAGAGGCGTCTAGTTTAGATTGTTGCTGGGCTAGTGTTATGATATAGTGATGTTGTAAGTAGAAGTATGCGATGATACTCTTACAACATACAAAATGTGTAATCTCCATAGACCTTGGACTTACACATATAGGTATGATAGTGATCATACCATGGTGCACATGATAGAGATCATATGCGGGAACCATATCATTTCATTAATAAACATGTGATGTTTGGTAGCATCTTATATTGCTTGTTTAGCGCTTTGTTAGCATAATAAGATGATCCCTCTTTTAAATATCAAGATAAGAATATGTTCTTCCTTTAGTATGCACCGATTAAGTTTTCGTCGCTCCAAGACATCACGTGATGATCGGGTGTTCTTAGATCCACGACCATATTTCGGGTGTAAAACAGTTACACACGCGAATACTAAGGTTCTAACTTGGCGAGCCTAGCATGTACAGACATGGCCTCGGAACACGGACCGAAAGGTTAAGCATGAGTCATATAGTAGATATGATGCCCATTTGATGCTCGCCTTTGAAGCTACACCGACTCACGTGATGATCGTACTTGGTGTAGTGGATTTGGTTCATGTAATCACCCAAAAGGCACGAGGGATGTCGTTTTTAGTGGGAGTTCATTCGTAATATGGATTAGTTGAACTCAATCTATCATAAACTTAGTCTAAACTTTACAAATTCTGTTGTAGATGGCACCACCTGCTTTTAATTTTAGTGTGTTCATGGAGAAAGAGAAACTTGAAACAAACGGTAGCAACTTTACCGAATGGGCCATGAATTTGAGGATTCTCCTCTCTGCTGCACAAAAGCAATATGTTCTAGAAGCGCCGCTAGGCCCCCCACCTTTTGAGGATGCCCCTGACGAGGAGAAGAATGTCTATCAGACTCGTCAGGAGGACCACAACTTAGTTCATTGCGGCATATTGTATGGGCTAGAGCCGGAACTTCGAAAGCGTTTCGAAAACGGCAATGCTTTTGATACAATGGGTGAGTTGAAAATGATTTTTGACACACATGCTGCTGTAGAGAGCTACAACGCTTTAGAAAAGTTCTTTAGCTGCATGATGGAAGAGCACAACTCCGTTAGTGAGCATGTACTCAAGATGTCGGGTTGCGCCGATAAGCTTGTGTCCTTGGGAATAACGATACCCATTGACTTAGGCATCCATCGTGCTCCGCAGTCTCTGCCACCTAGCTATAAGAGCTTTGTGATGAACTATAATATGCAAGGCATGAATAAGTCTCTCCCCGAGCTTCTGTCAATGCTTAAAACTGCAGAAGTGGAGATCAAAAAGGAACATCAAGTGTTGATGATCAATAGGAACACTGGTTTCAAGAAAGACAAGAAGGGAAAACGGAAGGGAAGTAAGGGCGGCAAGCCGATTGCCGTGCCTGAAAAGAAACCCCGAGTTGGACCTAAGTCTGATACCGAGTGCTACTATTGTAAGGGGACTGACCACTGGAAGCGCAGTTGCCCCAAGTATTTGGCAGACAAGAAGGCCGGCAAGGCAAACAAAGGTATATATGATATACATGTTATTGATGTGTACTTGACTAGTGCTCGCAGTAGCACCTGGGTATTTGATACTGGTTCAGTTGCTAATATTTGTAACTCGAATCAGGGGCTGTGGAACAAGCGACCGCTAGCAAGGGGTGAGGTCAAGATGCGTGTCGGCAATGGATCAAGCGTTGATGTGATCGCCGTCGGAACGCTACCTCTCCTTTTGCCGTCGGGACTAGTTATAAACTTGAATAATTGTTATCTGGTGCCTGCACTGAGCATGAACATTGTATCTGGATCGTGTTTGATGCGAAGTGGTTATTCATTTAAATTCGAGAACAATGGTTGTTCTATTTATATGAATGAAATATTTTATGGTCATGCACCGATGATGAATGGTTTATTTCTATTAGATCTCGATGATAATATTACACATATTCATAATGTTGATGCTAAAAGGATTAAACTTAATGATGATATATCCGCATATATGTGGCACTGCCGTCTAGGTCATATTGGCGTTAAACGCATGAAGAAGCTCCATTCAGATGGAATTTTGGAATCACTTGATTTTGAATCATTTGATACATGTGAGCCATGCCTTGGGCAAGATGACTAGAACGCCGTTTTCCGGTTCAATGGAACGGGCGACAGATTTATTGGAAATCATACATTCTGATGTATGTGGTCCAATGAGTGTGTCGGCGCGAGGTGGATATCGTTATTTTGTTACTTTCACGGATGATTTGAGTAGATACAGTTATATCTACTTGATGAAACACAAGTATGAAACCTTTGAAAAGTTCAAGGAATTTCAGAATGAAGTGGAAAATCATCTGAATAGAAAGATCAAATTTCTACGGTCCGACCGTGGAGGTGAGTATCTAAGTTACGAGTTTAGCACTCACATGAAAGAGTGTGGAATTGTTTCACAACTCACGCCTTCCGGAACACCACAGCGAAATGGTGTGTCGGAACGTCGTAATCGTACTTTATTAGATATGGTTCGATCTATGATGTCTCTGACGGACTTGCCGTTGTCATTTTGGGGTTATGCACTAGAAACTGCTGCATTCACTTTAAATCGGGCACCATCTAAATCCGTTGAAAAGACACCGTATGAATTGTGGTTTGGAAACAAACCTAAGCTGTCATTTCTTAAAGTTTGGGGATGCGATGTTTATTTGAAGAAACTTCAACCGGATAAACTCGAACCCAAAGCAGAAAAATGCGTCTTCATAGGATACCCTAAGGAAACTATTGGGTATTCCTTCTATCATAGATCAGAGGGCAAGGTTTTTGTTGCCAAGAATGGATCCTTTCTAGAGAAAGAGCTTCTCGCGAAAGGTGTGAGTAGTCGAAAGGTAGAACTCGAAGATGTTATTGAACCTTCTCTTCAAAGTATGGTGAGTAGCGCAGCGCCGGAAGTTGTTCCGGAGTTGGATTCACCTGTTGAAGAGGGAACTAATGATAATGATCATGAAACTCCGAAAGAGAGTACTACCGAACCTCGCAGGTCTAGCAGGACGCGTGCAGCTCCTGAACTGTACAGAAATCCTGTCATGAATTTCATGGTTGATGAAAATGATGACCCTGCGACGTATGAAGAAGCAATGATGAGCCCGGATTCCAAAAAATGGTTAGAAGCCATGAAATCGAGATGGAATCCATGTATGAAAATCAAGTTTGGAACTTGGTGGACTTACCTCACGACCAAAAGGCCGTGGAGAACAAATGGATTTTCAAAAGGAAAACTGATGCTGATGGTAATGTAACCTTCTATAAAGCTCGACTTGCCGCAAAGGGGTTTCGACAAATTCAAGGAGTTGACTACGATGAGACATTCTCTCCCGTAGCGATGCTAAAATCAGTTAGGATTATGTTAGCAATTGCTGCATATTTCGATTATGAGATATGGCAGATGGATGTCAAAACCGCGTTTCTCCATGGTAATATTGAAGAAGAGTTGTATATGATACAACCAAAGGGTTTTGTCGATCCTAAGGATGCTAACAAGGTTTGCAAGCTTCAGCGATCCATCTATGGATTGAAGAAAGCATCACGAAGTTGGAATCTCCGCTTTTATGAGGTGATCAAAGAGTTTGGATTTGTCCAAACTTATGGATAAGCTTGTATTTACAAGAAAGTGAGTGGGAGCAATGTGACATTTCTGATATTATATGTGGATGACATATTATTGATCGGAAATGATATAGATCTTTTAAACAGTGTTAAAAGTTACCTAAACAGCAAATTTTCAATGAAGGACCTAGGTGAAGCATCATACATATTAGGCATAAAGATCTATAGAGATAGATCTAGACACCTAATAGGGCTATCGCAAAGTACATACCTTGATAAGATTTTAAAGAAGTTTAAAATGGACGGAAGTAAGAAGGGGTTCTTACCTATGTTGCAAGGCAAGACATTGAGTAAGACTCAAAGTCCGGCTTCGGCGGAAGAAAGAGAGATAATGGACAAGGTCCCCTATGCTTCAGCCATAGGCTCTATAATGTACGCCATGCTATGTACAAGACCGGATGTGGCACATGTTATTAGTTTGACTAGTAGGTACCAATCGGATCCAGGTTCGGAACACTGGATAGGGGTCAAGAATATCCTTAAGTACTTACGAAGAACTAAGGATATGTTTCTTGTATACGGAGGCGAAGAGGAGCTCGTCGCTAAGTGTTATGTTGACGCTAGCTTTGTCACCGATCCGGATGACTCTAAGTCTCAATCCGGATACGTATTTCTCATGAATGGCGGAGCGGTTAGTTGGAGGAGCTCCAAACAACCTGTGGTGACGTGATCAATAACGGAGGCCGAATATGTTGCTGCTTCAGAAGCGGCTCAGGAAGCAGTTTGGATGAAGGAGTTCATATCTGAACTAGGAGTGGTTGCAAATGCGTTGGACCCAATGGGGATCTATTGTGACAACAATGGTGCCATTGCCAATGCCAAAGAGCCAAGGTCTCACAAGCATTCCAAGCATATTAAGCGCCGGTTTCACTCCATCCGCGAGCATGTCAAGGATGGAGATATAAAGATTTGTAAAGTACATACAGATCTCAATGTAGCAGATCCGTTGACTAAAACTCTCCCTAGAGCAAAACATGATCAACACCAGAACTCGATGGGTGTTAGATTTATCACTATGTAACTAGATTATTGTCTCTAGTGCAAATGGGAGACTGGAGGGAATATGCCGTGAGAGGCAATAATAAAGTGTTTATTATGTGTATTCCAAGTATATGATAGATGTTTATTTTGCATGCTATAATTGTATTAATACGGAAACATTAATACATGTGTGTTTAATAAACAGAAAGTTCCTAGTTATGCCTCTCTCATAAACTAGCTCGTTGATTAACAAGATGATCAAGGTTTCCTGATCATGGACATTGGATGTTGTTAATAACGGGATCACAACATTAGTGTAATGGTGTGATGAACATTCATCCGAAGTATAGCATTACGATCAAAGTCATTGAGTTTATATTGCTATAACAGCTTACAAAGTGATCCTAATCCTTAGACCATGAGATCATGTCAATCATTAACACCGGAAGAGTTTCTTGATAACATCAAATGTCACACCGTAACAGGGTGATTATAAAGATGGATTCAGAACTAATAAAGTGTTATGTTGAGGCTCATGGATCGAGAGTGGAATTTGTTCATCCCGATGACGGATAGATATACTCTGGGCCCTCTCGGTGATATCACATTGATTAGCTTGCAAGCAAGTGATTTGATCACTAGAATGTTATCTCACGGGAACGAGAAAAGAGTGCATGTCAGTCACGAGATCAAACTAGGTATGGAGATACCGATGATCGAATCTCGGACATGTAATATATCGTGAAACAAAGTGATTAAGATACTAGCGTAAAAGGTTCCGACGATCACAAGAAAGTCATCGTTGAATGTGTGGGAGTCAGTATGGGTCTCCAGATCCCGCTTCTGATTATTGATCCGATAGGGGTCTCGATCATGTACGCATTATTCACGAACCGTAGGGTGACACACTTAAGAGACACCGACATCCAATTGGAGCAAAAGTTTCATGCCGAAAGAATGAACAAGCGCGGGAATTTATTTCACTAGATACCGAAACAGGTTTTCGGGTGAAATTGCATAAAGTGGTTATGCATGTGAAATAGAATTCTAGAAAGGGGTTATTTGTGAATGTTTGTCATTAAAGTAATTGACAAAATTCTGAATAAAATAAAAGAGTTTTATTTAATGTGAGTTTGCATTAAATTTGGTGGAAATTTAATGACATGTTTGAGTGGGATTTTGAGTGGAGGGAATTTAAAGGAATTTTGTGAGTGGAGTGTCCACCCACATGAATAGGGGAGGGCAAGGGGGCAGCCCCCATGCGCCGGCCACCCCCTTGGGGTCCCCCTCCTCCTATAAAAGGCACCCCTCTCCTCACTTCTCACTCGCACCTCCTCGTGAAGGATCTCTCTCCCCCTCTAGAATTTATCCCCCATGGTCTCGGACTAGTGAGATACATGTTCCCGGTGGCTATTCGGCAAGAAAGAGTTGTGCTTCCGCTGCATCGCTGGAGCGAGGAGGCGGAGGTTGCTCGGTGCCTCGAACGTGTGTGCGAGCATGGATGCGCTGCTGATTTGCGGCGCTAGGACTTCCTCTTGATCTTGAGATCGGCAAGAGATCGTCTACATCAACCATGAGTTGAACTCGTTAAGCTGTGTGAGTCTTCAAGGGTATGTTCTCTACAGATATACATCCGCCCGTTGTTTGTATCTAATAGATAGATCTTGGTACATAGTTCACATCGTAGGAAATTTTTTGTTTTCTATGCTGCGAACCCTATAGGTAGCTCATATGATACTAGAACAATGATAGATCAAGAGATAAATAGAACAAGCTACCGCCACAAACCCATTGTCCAGAGATGGACTAATCCCTCTTCATCATGGAGATGAAGCCGGAGTTGTTGGAGAAGGTAGAGATCCCACCGACAACGGTTCCCCCTTCAATCTTCACTGGTTTTGTCTCTGTTTTAGTGTTTCTGTATTTCTGCGCCGCCTCCTCTAAGATCATCTTAGGGGGTCTTTTATAGACTTTTTAGGTCAATACTTTTAGGCTGAGATGAAGATGGGCATCTTTAGAGTATCAGGGAAGGAACGAGCTAGGGTGGTGTGGCCTAGGGTGGGTACCACACCACATGGGCTCGTTTGGGCCTCATGCCTCTCCTCTCATGGTTCTTGTGCTCTAGATGCTTATTTTCACGAAAAATACTTCTCAAAAAATTCCCATGTCATTTGACTTTGTTTAGGTCCCTGAAAGTTAAAAACACACAAAACAAGGTTTTCCTACCCTACAGAGTTATAAAACAAATAAAGGGATCATTGATAATCCCCATAAAGCATTGTAAAACATGGATATACCATCATATAAGTTGCAAATATGCGGAAACATGTATCAATAAACTACAAAGTTTATGTATGCATTTTACATACATCAAGAGGGTAGCGCTCCAAGTATATTAGCTACCAAAAGGGTAGTGTTGAAAATAGAAAGGAAACTTTATGTTAGTTTCCAAAGAAAAACGAAATAGAGAGCTAAAAACGAAAATGAAAGCAGTATTTTGCAAAAAAAGAACGAAAATAGAAAATGAGACATGGGATCCATTAAACGAAAACAACAAGGGAATTCCAGACAAAAAAATACGGAAACTTTCTGGAAATATTAGCCAGGCGTGATGGGGAACATGCAATAAAAAACAAAACTTTCTCTCGAGAGCATGGACAAAACCAAGATCTAATCTAGGTAGATGCAAGTAATGAGATTAGTTATATCGTCATACCCTTGACGAACGCGAGCAAAACCATTTTACAATGTTGGTTCATGTAAATCTCTTCGGGATTCAATTAGATCCAGCACCGCAATGGATGTCACCTCTGAGATTAGCAGATGTATGGCTCAGTGACATCTCCTTCTTCTTGATCTAGAAAGTCTAGATGGATAGGTATATAGGATCTAGGCCAGCAACATGATGGAGTGGTGGCTATGGTGGAGATCTCGCGGGCAGGGCTTAGCGAACAAACAAGAGAAGAGAAAGAAGAAGCAACAAGAGGGAGGCGGGGGGAGGGGGGGCAGGGTTTTGGATGGGCTTCCCCAAGAGCCTCCCTTCTTTATATAAGCATAGGGTGCTGAGAGGGCATGATACCAAACTATAAGGACGACGACCAGGGGGATCCCCGATCACTGTGAAATATAGACATCCATGTCCATGTTTCAACTAGATATTATTCATATATTTGATGAAATATCTCTCTAAAACCTGCCACCAATGCCTAATAATCAAAGGATGTCACATCCCAAGATTTTCCAAATTTTGAAATGTGAAAAAAATAAACAAAAGAATTAATTGTTGAAATTTAGGGTGAAAAGAAACTTTTTGTTTCAAAATGGAAGCATCAAAACCCTTCTTGAATAAAATTTGAATGAAAAGGGAATCAAACAAAATTTCAATCAAGTGAAATGCATTCATCAATGAAATATCTTGAAATTTGAACATATGGAAAAGTTAAACCAAAACCCTTAAACTCTAATAAAAGAAATCATTTCCAAGATCTCTCTAAGACTATGGATTTGATCCATATAAAAATCTATCAACAAACATTTATAGATGATAAGAAATGATAAACAAAAATATTATAAAACCATAGAAATTGGTTTCATTCAATTTGGAGCCATGGATAAAATCTTATGAATTTAATAAGGTTAAATATAAATAATTTCCAAAGCTAATAAAGCTTCTAATTAAAATCAAAACCAAATTATGAGCAAATTAAACCTAAAAGGGTTTAAAAAGATAAACAAATATTAAATAATATATACAAATTGGAATCACCAATTTTGGATCTATGAAAAAAAAAGATATGGAGTTTATAAGGCAAAGAAATAAATAAATAAATAAGGAATATTTAAAAGCCAAATTAAATCTTGGCCAAATCCATAAACAAATGAAAGTTTATTGAATAATAAAAGGAGTAAAATATTATTTAAATAAAATCATAAGGATTGAACAATATACAATTTTATTTAAATAAATTGCCTAAGCTAAATAATAAATTCCAAGGAAATTATTTAGAAGATAATTTAAAACTTGAATTAAATCCATAAGCAAATGGAATAAAGATAATCCACATAAAATAAAGGGATAAAGAATATTCAAATAAAATTATGTCGGATTAAACCATATTCAAATTATATTTAAATAAAGACAACATCCCTAATGTAAATGATTAATTAAATCACGAGTAAATAATAATTGATAATAGTCAAAGTGAAATAAAAGTTATATAATTAACTTAAAAAGAATTATTTGAATAAAATTTATATGGGTTAAAAACCATATTTGATTTTATTGGAATAAAAACAAATGCCCAATTTAAATGATTAATAAATCATATTAAAATATTTTAAATACTTCAAAGTGAATAATTTAACACACTATTGAATAAATAATACCTATTGAGAAAGGGTTTGATAAAACATTTGAATTTAAAACAGAAGTTTAAATCATTTGAATAAAATAATATGGATTGGAACCATATTTAAAATCCTATTTAATAAAGACAAAATGTCTATTTAAAATAAATAATAAACCCTAAGGAAATATAAGAAAAGATTATAAAATGGACTTTAAAATACATTAATAAACAATATTAAAACATACTGAAAGTTGGGAAATGTTTGAATTCAAATGAGGGTTTGAAATCATTTTTATAAAACCAAAACAGAAATCATAAATAGAAAAATAAAAAGAAAACAGAGGAAAAAACTGGAAAAGGGTCCAACCCACTAACCCCAGCCCAGCAGACCTAGCGAAGCCCATCTCTTTTTTCCCCACCAAATCGTTTTCTCACTCACACCTCTACCTACATAGCCACTGACAGCAGGGTCCCGCTGTACCCCTCACTCACTCGCTGACAACGCAGCCCCACCGCCAGCTCATCATCTTACCCTGCGACCCATTCATCCCCAAACCTCACTGCTGTTTCTGCCATTGATGGCGCGCCTTCAATTCACGTTAATGGCCGATTAATCCCTCGCTGCGACGACGCGCTCATAATCGCCCATGTCCCCTCTCACTTTCCGCTCACTTGCCCCTCCCTCTTCGCCACTAGGCTGCGAGAATTTCTCGCCAACACCTCCTCTGCTCCAACGAGCTCATAGGCAAATTACGGCCAACACCGCCACCCCCACTGCCCCTGGAACCTACTAGCTTGCTCCCCATATCCCTCCGCATCTCCCAGTACCTCCCACTCGCCCGTGCAAGCCCCAGAAGCTCGGCTTCGTCTTCAACTGAGCGTCACCATTGACTACATCAACTCCGGCGACATTCCCTGGTAAATTCCGAGTGCGCATCGCTCCCTCGTTGACACACGTGTAATCGAAATCATATTGCGCGTCTAATGATCCATCTACCTTGCCTTCCCAAGCCATGTAGCCTCGCCAATGTCGACACCAGAATGAACCCGACGACAGAGACGACTCCGGCGAGAAATCCCCGATGCCACTGTGCGCCCCTGTCCCTACGGCGAGCACGTCGAGAATAATCTCAACCCCGCGAGTCTTATAATGCTCTCCGTTCTCTCCCTCGCTTCCTATTTTGGACGGAACCACCACGAACAGAGCACGCCGCCGCTCGCCGTCGCACCAGCGCCGCCCATCTATGGTTAATGTGCTATGAGCCATAGGATTTAAATCCAAGCGATGCGGGTAAGCTAGATTAGATCCACACGATGCCCTTTTAATCCAACACACGACTCTGCTCGATCCAGACGAAACGGTATGGACCAGTTAGATTAAGACATGTGGCCCTGCCTGTTGATTAAAACAGAAAATAGATCTATTAGATGTTTAGATTTGAAAAATTCATAAATTTTAATCCACACATCCAAATTTTGCAAAGTTTATATCACTGGATTCAGAAAAATGCAAACTTGGCAACCATGCCCTTAGTTTAGCATTTTGCTTCTGGAAAATTGATTGTTTTTGCAGAAATATTATTAGGCCTATTTTGAGTATTAAAAATTATTCTAAAAATGTTTTTAGGGTAAAATATTTTGTAAATGGTTTGTTTTGAACCTACTGACCATAAAAACCAACTTTTGGATTTAAAGGTATATTTTGTGACACTATGGAATTATTCCTTGAATAAAAGCATTTCTAGTAAAACAAAGATTGTTGATTATGTTTTAAAAATATTTTTTGAGTAAAACCTTTTGCAAATGGTTTGATTCAAACTCTCTGACCCTAAACACTAAGTTTTGGATTTAAAAATGTATTTGATTAACCCTAGAAAATTATTACTTTGATTAAAGGAATTTTTAGTAGAATGAAATGTTGCTTTGATTTAAAAATGGTTTTTGAGTGAAACCTTTTGAAAAAGGATTTGTTTAAAACACTTTGACCTTAAACACTAACATTTGGGATTAAAAACATATTTGGCTAACACTAGAAATTATTCTTTGAATAAAATCATTTCTAGCAAAACAAAAGGGATTTAAATGGCCATTTTCACTAACTTGTTTTCAAATGACCTTGCCACTTTTATAAATGACCAATAGGTGTTTTAAAATGTGTATAGCCTATTAGAGACCACCTTTCCAAATAAAACAATCTTTTTGCATGCTTGCATGCATTGTTTTGTTTTTATTATTTTATGTGGTGAATTGTTTCAATGCTAGTTTGAATTTGTGCCTTGATTGAGTTGTAGTGAACTTTGAAGAGTGTGACAATTGCAAGATCAAGGAGTGAATCTATATTCTCTACTAAAAAGGCAAGTGGTGCTTCATACATTTTGTCCTATTATTTTCACTATGCATTAGTGATATTTTGAGTAGGACTTGCATCGAATTTTCTAAGTATAAGATATGCTATGGGAAATCCTATATGATGTCTTAGTAGAATTATCCTAAGTTAGGAAACTTTCCATGTGATTGAGGATTATATTCATGCTATGAAATATTTCTAAGTCAATGACTTGTGTTTTGTTTAATAAAACAACTATGTGAATGAATCACCTGGGTGGAATGGTGTGAATGGTTTGTGTTGAGTGGTTACCTAGGGCCCATATTCATGGCCTACCCTAGTGTATCTCACTTGTGTAAAGCCACCCAGGAACAAAGAGATTTGAGATGTCAAATGTTGAGAAGATTAAAGTGCAGCCACATGGCATTATGGGCTCTTCCTGGATCATATAGGTTGCAATAACTTAGCCAGATGGACAGTTGGTGGTAGGGGATGATAGGTTTGGAACACATCCATTTGGCCTAAGGGAAGGCTTCTAAAAGATCTTGTCTCGATGCATGTCGAGTATTGTGGGGAAAGTGCACCACCTCTCGAGAGAGTAAAATCTAAGTACTTAGCCGTGTCCCCGGCAATGGACAATTTGAGCATCAAGACATGGAAGCTATCAAGGATCTCCTCATCCCAATTCTAAGTTAAAAACTTGTGGTTGAACAAGGGTTAAAGGATCACCAATTTCTATTGGTAGATGCCTTGGGAGATTTTGACAAACAAAAACTTAGTGTTTTCAACTTATAAGGAAAACCTTATTTTGAGCAAATAAAGCCTAAGCTCCACTTAGCCAAATGCATATAGATGATAGATACCACTATTCTACCATAGTATCACTTGCCAATACAATTCAAATGTATTGACCCTTGTGGCTGTAACTTATTATGTTGCAGGTTTGTTTGATGCTAATGAAGTGTGTTGAATAGGATTACAAGTCTACAACCAACATGATTGCCTATGGCATTTTGAAGATGAAGGACTCCATGCTATATAGTTATTTATGCTGCATTATAATGAGATAGCCAAATGAGATATGTAAGATGTAATGAATTATTTTATTCCTGGTTATAAAGTTGTATTATGACCTTTGTTTCTTGATATTACATCTTAAATTGTGGATGCTAGCTATTGATCCAGGGACTAGCATTGTAAACACAGGGATCTATACCTTATCAGGTTGGGACCTCTATAGATGGTATCAAGCACTATGTTGCCTATAGGATTTTAACCCTAGGATTGGACAAAACCTCTTAGAAAAATAGGAGTTGTATCTGTTCAAAATTATTGACAAACAATCTTGTAAACCCTCTCCTCAACCTTTTTGGTTTTGATTCTACATCTCTTCCTTTTCAAACTCGATGGACAAAGACTTCACCATGAGCAAGGACTTCAGCATCACCAATGACTTCAACTTTAGTTTCACCAAGGACTTTAACTTGGACATCACTAAGGACTACAAGTGAGACAATAAGAATACTCAAGACTTGAAGACTAAGGAAATACAACCCAGAAGGTAATCATCATCACCTTTGAAGCTTTGTGACTAAGATGCAAGAATTTTTCCAAGGAAACCATGATTTTGTTCATGAAGAAACAACTATGAAGAATAAAATGATCTCAAGTGAACCATCTAGTTGGACCACCATACTAGTTTTTAGTTTAGATCATATATCATTCACACCAACTTATGTGGTATAGGAAAAATATTTTGTTGCCTAAAAATGTGCTTGAACCTAGTTGTTTGATTGGAATGTTTGTTTGTGATTTCTTGCATATTGCTTGTGTGAATTGTTGTGTGTGATTAGACTTCTTCCCTAGAAATCTTTTGCCTATTCTAATCCCAATCCAACCCAAACAGATGACTTCTCCAGGAAACTCCAACATCAAGGATGGTGACAACAACAACCAAGTGAAGCACATGAAAGAACAACTTCTAGCAACCCAAGTCCAGTTGAATCAAGTGAGAACTCAGTTTTTAGCCAACAACAATGGAATAGACCCAACCATGCAAAAGTTTTTGGAAACCCAATCCCAATTGTTGCAAAGGATGACAAATCAAATGATCAACATGAGAAACAACCTTTCCCAAGGAGATTGTGATAACAATGAAATCAAGGATGATATTATAGAAGGAACTCAAGCTTGCAATATTTGTGGAGACATGGAACACACTTACAAAGAGCATGTGGACTAATGCCCTAATTGTGAAGAGAAACATCCAACTAAACAATGCCCCACATCTCAAGTGACTTGTTTCCTATGTGAAGGAAATGATCATGTCCCTAACCAATGACCCATCTATCATATAGTTCAGCAAATGAAGCAAGATGGAATGCATCAAATGTTTGGAAACCTCCATAAGGGAACAACTTCTACCAAGAAGGGTAAGGACAAAATCAGAACCATGCCTCATAAAGCCACATCTAAAGTGACCACAAAATGTTGCTACTCTTGTGGAGAAGAAGGTCACATCTCTAGTAACTGCCCAAGAAGAGAGAAAGATTTCCCACCTTTGTGGTGAAATATGAAGAACATGAACTAGAAGAACTCCTAGCTTTGGAGAGACCCAAGAAAAAGAAGAAATGCCCCAACCCCAGCAAGAAGGACATTACCCAAGAGCAATGTTACAATTGCAAAGAGATGGGACACTATGCCAATGATTGTCCAGAAAAGAAGAAGAACATATCTCAAGACATCAACCTTGTCACATGTTTCAAGTGTGGAAACAAAGGACACTATGCAGATGTCTGTCCAGAGAAGTTTCATCAAGATCCCAAGTAAGCCAAGATGTAATCTAGTTGAAAACCTTTTTAAGGGTGGTAGTACCTTAGTTGCCTTGAAGCCAACTTGTAACCTCTAGCCTTCCCACTCGGGACAGGATTTCTTTTAAGGGTGGTAGCCTATCAAATCCCAAAATTTTCCAAATTTTGAAATGTGAAAATAAAAATAAAAAAAAGAATTAATTGTTGAAATTTAGGGTGAAAAGAAACATTTTGTTTCAAAATGGAAGCATCAAAACCCTTCTTGAATAAAATTTGAATGAAAATGGAATCAAACAAAATTTCAATCAAGTGAAATGCATTCATCAATGAATGTATCTTGAAATTTAAACATTTGGAAAAGTTAAACCAAAACCCTTAAACTCTAATAAAAGAAATCATTTACAAGATCTCTCTAAGACTATGGATTTGATCCATATAAAAATCTATCAAAAAACATTTATAGATGATAAAAAATGATAAATAAAAATATTATAAAACCATAGAAATTGGTTTCATTCAATTTGGAGCCATGGATAAAAACTTATGAATTTAATAAGGTTAAAAATAAATAATTTCCAAAGCTAATAAAGCTTCTAACTAAAATCAAAACCAAATTTTGAGCAAATTAAACCTAAAAGGATTTAAAAAGATAAAAAATATTAAATAATATATACAAATTGGAATCACCAATTTTGGATCTATGAATAAAAAAAGATATGGATTTTATAAGGCAAAGAAAGAAATAAATAAATAAGGAATATTTAAAAGCCAAATTAAATCTTGGACAAATCCATAAACAAATGAAAGTTTATTGAATAATAAAAAGGAGTAAAAGATTATTTAAATAAAATCATAAGGATTGAACAATATTTATGATTGAACAATATTCAATTTTATTTAAATAATTGCCTAAGATAAATAATAAATTCCAAGGAAATTATTTAGAAGACAATTTAAAACTTGAATTAAATCCATAAGCAAATGGAATAAATATAATCCAAATAAAATAAAGGGATAAAGAATGTTCAAATAAAATTATGTGGGATTAAACGATATTCAAATTATATTTAAATAAAGACAAAATCCTTAATGTAAATGTTTAATTAAATCATGAGTAAATAATAATTAATAATAGTCAAAGTGAATTAAAAGTTATCTAATTAACTTAAAAAGAATTATTTGAATTAAATTTATATGGGTTAAAAAACATATTTGATTTTATTGGAATAAAGACAAATGCCCAATTTAAATGATTAATAAATCATATTAAAACATTTTAAATACTTTGAAGTGAATAATTTAACACACTATTGAATAAATAAAACCTACTGAAAAAGGGTTTGATAAAACATTTGAATTTAAAACAGAAGTTTAAATCATTTGAATAAAATAATATGGATTGGAACCATATTTAAAATCCTATTTAATAAAGACAAAATGTCTATTTAAAATAAATAATAAACCCTAAGGAAATATAAGAAAAGATTATAAAATGGACTTTAAAATACATTAATAAACAGTATTAGAACATACTGAAAGTTGAGAAAAGTTTGATTTCAAATGAGGGTTTGAAATCATTTGAATAAAACCAAAACAGAAACATAAATAGAAAAAGAAAAACAAAACAGAGGAAAAAATGGAAAAGGGTCCAACCCACTAACCCCAGCCCAGCAGGCCAGCGAAGCCCGTCTCTCTTTTCCCCACCGAATCGTTTTCTCACTCACACCTCTACCCACACAACCACTAACAGTAGGGCCCCACTGTACCCCTCCCTCACTCGCTGACAACACAGCCCCATCGCCAGCTCATCATCTTCAACCCCGTGACCCATTCATCCCCAAACCTCGCTGCTATTTCTGCCGTTGATGGCACGCCTTCAATTCACGTTGATGGCCGATTAATCCCTCGCTGCAACGACGCCCTCATAATAGCCCATGTCCCCTCTCACTTTCCCCTCCCTCTCCGCCACCAGTCTGTGAGAATTTCTCGCCAACACCTCCTCTGCTCCGACGAGCTCATCGGCAAATTACGGCCAACACCGCTACCCCCACTGCCCCTGGAACCTACTAGCTTGCTCCTCATATCCCTCCGCATCTCCCAGTACCTCCCACTCGCCCGTGCAAGCCCCAGAAGCTCGACTTCATCTTCAACAGAGCGATGTCGTTGACTACATCAACTCCGGCGACATTCCCTGGTAAATTACGAGCGCGCCTCTCTCCCTCGTTGACACACGTGTAATCAGAATCATCTTGCGCGTCTAGCAAGTCATCTACCTTTCCTTCCCAAGCCGTGTAGCCTCGCCAATATTTACACCAGAAGGAACCCGACGACAGAGACGACTCTAGCGAGCAATCTGTCGTGGTATTGCCGACGAGTACGCCATGGAGGGGTCCTCAAAGTGCGTGTTTAGAGATGTGGGGGAAGGCGGACGGTTGACGGGTACGAGGTAACATAGCTTACCCAGGTTCAGATCCCACGACAGTGGCGGAATCCTACTCCTTCTATAAATCACTATAAGGGCAATACGCCGAGTTACAGAGATAGGTTCGCTGTGTTAGGTTGTATGAATCGATACTAGGTTGTGCCCTAAAGGCTCCCGTAGGCCCGACTTATATAGCCGCCAAGTTCTAGGGTTACAGGGAAAAGTTCTAGTCGGACAGGTTACAGAGTCCTACACTGTCTATTACTAGTCTTGTATATCTTGCACTCCAAGGCTCCGGGTACGCTGGTGACTCCACCGTAGCCTTCCTTTATCCGGCATGGGCCTCCCTTCTGGATCCATCTAACTGGGCCGCCCAGTAGTCCATAGGCCATGCTACCAACTGTGGGCCACCCGGGTTATCCGGATAGGAGACATGCTACGAGGATACCCATATATCATATCCCCAACAGTATCCCCCGGAGAACTCCGAGATCTTGCGTCGTCTTGCCTCTTCATGTGGAATGCTCCGTCTAGATGGATGTCTGCAAATCTTCAAGCAATATCTTATAGTCCTCCCAAAGAACCCTGCAAGGTTTTCTCCGTCTCCAATATGTAAGTCAGAGAAATGCTGAATCTTCCATCGTACTCTTCCGTAGCCGGACTGGATCCGTCCATGCCGGAATCTTCCGATGTGACGGCTCATCTGCCTATGTCAGCTAGGACGACGTAGGCTTAGGTCAGCGATGCCTTGTAACTCACATATGCAGAGAACGCAATCATGTCCGATTTTACCGTGTGAGCGATATGAACCATTGGCGGCGACGGTTGGAGACATGGCGAAATTTCCACGCACGTTCGCAAAACACGTTGTCTACGCGGCAACCATCCGATCAAGCTGCACGAATCTTGATGCTGGAGATGATAAATAGTAACCGTGGTGGAATTTCTACCTTTTACCTCATTATCTCCTCGCATCGTCTTCTTCCTCCAGCACGTGCATCCTCGAGCTCTCCGCGCAAAACTCACGAAAAACCCTAGCATCAATCCACACCAGTCATCTCCATACTCACTCCATGGCTAGCAGCAGCACTTCCCCTTCCATGGTGGCGTCGAGCGAAGCCGCGATAAAGTCAGCGAGATCTGTCGTCGTGCCCCCAGAGGGCTTGGTCATCCCCGTCACAGCGGTGATTGAGCCCACCAGCGGCGACCATAATCTAGCGGCGCTAGAGCTATTGGAGGAGGAGCTAGACTCGCACAAGGGCGACTGACGCGGCTCAGATATCACGGACCGTGATATCCAGGAGTTGATTGCCGAGGGCTATTTCCCTGCGACGGAGGGGCTCGCTTGGCAGGCGGCACCGGCCAGCGAGGTGACACCTTCTCCCCAAGCCGGAGAAAAGGTGTACCTCAAAGCCCAACTGGTACGCGCGTCTCCTTGCCCATCTCCAACTTCTTCCTCTCCGTCTTGAACCACTATAGGGTCCAGCCCCATAACCTTTCTCCCAACAGTATCTTAGCGCTTAGCAACTACGCGGCGCTCTGCGTGGGTTACTTAGGGATAAAGCCTAGGCTAGACCTCTTCGTGTACTTCTTCACCGTCAAACGTGAAGCCGGAGCCAGTAAGGAAGAACTTAGGAATTGCGGCACCATAAGCTTCAAGATCCGTCCTGGACGGTGGTTCCCCGACATCGTCGGTCACGGGTCCTGCAAAAACTGGCAGCGTACCCACTTCTATGGCCTAGATATCCCTCTGGCTGGCCGACAAGTAACGTACCCAGACTTCGTCGATGGAGCCGCCGCTGAAGCCTCGTCATGGAGATCCCAGGCCTCCCTTCCCTCTGACATCGAAGCCTCTCGTGCCATAAGGTGGATAGAGTGGTTCGTAGAGACGGGTTTAACCGGCTTGGACCTAGCCATGTGCTGGTTCATCAGGTGAATCCAACCTCTGCAGCACCTCGCGAAGCTCATGCACGAGTATACCAGCGATAGAAGGGATAGCCTCCGCATCTCCATGGACAATTTCTCGAGCGACTCCGTCAAGCTCTGCCTTAAGGACATCGTCAAGGTGAAGGACAAGAAGCGTGGCTTCACCATCACCTATGACATGTTCGTAGACGGCAAGTGCCCAAAGGTAGCTGTTTATTTTCTGTGTATGACATATACTCCAGTTCTTCCGTCTTGCAAATGTCATCTCATCTAACACGGTGGTTCTTCACTTTACAGCTTAGCGACATAGATGAGTTCAGCATGGCTCCTCAAATCTATGATCCAAAGATGAAGGAAGTCACTGTCGTGTCCGACGATGATGCTCCATTGGCGCGAAAGCGGAAGAGCTCCATCTCTGACGCTGCTGACAGAGGCAAGAAGAAGAAGACTGAGGGTGGAGCCTCCAAGAAGACTACCGCCGCCCTAGAGGCGGAAAAGAGAAAAGCTACTGGGATCCCCTTTGCCAAAGTACCCCCACTTGTGTAAGCTTCTTTCTTTCCGACATTGTCTATTCAAGTGTCTTGTTCCTGTACTTATGCATTTTGCATGTTTCAGGAAGAAAGCCACGACCAGCCTCAAGAAGACCTCCAATTCATTGGGGGCTTCTAGAACTATTAAAGACATGCTGCATCGTGATGCATCTCCTGCCATCGCCCCTGCCACTCCCTCCATCAAGCCTTCGTCTTCCCTGACAAGCTCACAAGCTAAGGAGGCATCTGGCCCTTCCGCCATGGAAGTGGACTCAGGTGCCTCAACCGAGGTTGCTGTTGTAGGCGAGCAGGCAACGCAGGAGAGTGCCGCCCACCAAATGGCTGAAGCTCCGGCTAAGGATGCCATCGGTGGAGGTAAGGCGGTGGTGGAAGCGGGTACTTCTGCCGTAGGCGGCGCCCCCGCACCCAAGAAAGCCATAACTTATCCGAAGATAGTCTATCTGGTACTTACGTCGGGTAGCACTGCTATGGTCCCTGGTGCGGCACCGACATCTCCGACGTGCGGTCTAGAGGAGCTTCTCCGTCAAGCAGAAATCTTGCAAGGAAACAGCGATTCCTTTGGCAAGCTGGTGGACGAGAGTGCTATTAACCTCAAGATCATTGCACTTGTAAGTTTTATTTGCCTTTTGCTTTTCATATGAGTATCCCACTGTAGCCCCGAGGATATAGACGAAAAACCGTAGGTCTTTGCATCTATATGCTCTAAGAGTGACTAAGTTAGAAAACCTCTCACTGTAGCCCCCAAGCATATAGGTGGAATGAAATACTCTAACTAGATGCTTTAAGAGTAGCAGACGCAGTGTTTATAAATTTCAATACTGTAGCCCCCAAGCTTCTAGTTGTAACCGAGTTAGTTCCGACTAGATGCTTAAAGAAAAGCTAAGCATACATCCGAGTAAAAAACTTTATACTGTAGCCCCCAAGCTTCTAATCGAAAACTGAATTAGTTCTGACTAGATGCTTAAAGAAAAGCTAAGCATATTGCTAAATTAAAAACTCTCGCTGTAGCCCCCGAGCGTCTAGGTGGAAAATTTCCGTCTAGATGCTCCAAGCAGACTAAACAACGTTTAATTTTTTTCCATTTTTCCACAGAACGAGAATGCTCGGAGGGGCATGGCCAATGACAAGTACCAGAAGGTGCGCACAGATTTGGAAGCTGAAAAGGGTAAAAATGCCTTCTTGAAGGAACAGATCACCAAGCGCAAGTGTCTGTTTTCTTTTTCGCATTCCGACTTGGTTTTGTGCCCATATTCTCCGAGTACTCACTGTGTACTTTTCTTTCTCTGACTTTGCAGAAACCATCTCCAAGCCCAAGAATATTGTCGAGCAATCGAAGCACATTCAAGATCTGGATAGCTAAAACAAAATTCTTAAGCAGGAGAGGAAGGACATGCTGAAAATGCATGAGGAGTCAATGAAAGTCCTGCAGGACTCCGCCACCGAGGAAATCAATCGCTTGAAGAAGGAGATCTCTATCTTAAGAGATCAAAAGCAAGCTGCCGATGAGCAGAATCAACGCAATATTGAGGCGTATAAGCTCCTCCAATAAGAGAAAGAATCCTTGGCGGACACCCTCTGGCAAGCTGAAGCCAACATCTTCAGTAAGTTTTCTCTGTCTTGGATTTCTGTAGTCTGGGTACTCTGAATTATTGAACTCATGCGCTCCTTGTCGGAATTTGCAGCTCCTATGGGTTTAACCCGATTGCCTCCTGCAGCCAAGGAATGTATGGTTCTTGCCGGCAACTTTATCAACACCGCTATCACGCAAGCCAAGGAGATCGCCAAGCCCCTCCAGATAAATATCAAGGCATCGGACTCCATGGCGAAGTACTCAGAGATTCTACATCGAGCCCCCGAGCGTATCACAAGCTGGAAAGCTTCATGTGCATGGGCTGGCGCAAGGATGGCACTATCAATGGTGAAGGCACACTACGAAGATGCCGACATCGACACGGTGACCTCTGGCATTCCCGACATGGACGATGATGGCAAAGAGATTAACCATCAATCCATCTTATCGTCGCTCGCGGTTATGACACCAGAGTTGCCGATTTGGTCGACATCAACGTCTTCGTGTCGATGAACACCATCGATGGCGGCAACCAAAGCTCCTCCGAGTCTCTTCACATCGCCGACCTCGAGGGTGACTCTCCTGCTGGCGATGACGCTGCTTCTAAGTCTCCTGCGCGAAAGGAATGAAGAACAACTTTGTAATATTTGTTTCACCTTTGGTGCATAGGCGGAAAAAACTTATTGATGTAACTTAAGACGGAAAACAATGTTACATGCCCTGCTACTTAAGAATTAGTTTCCAGTATGTATATATTTTTTAAGCAAGTGATGGCTTATCCATTACTTTGGTTCTTATGCTTGACCTTTCGTGAGTCGGAAGACTCGTTATCGGAACCAGGCGCTCAGGTGATGATGCCCAATGGCACCGTCCATAACCTAAGCACAAAATCGGCGACAATAAGTGCCGAAAGTCACTACTCCAGAATCCACATAAAAACGACAAAGAACGTGTAGACCAGAAAACTTAAGCTATCGTCTGTAGGCGGAATTTTCACAAGTGCAATCGCAAAACTTGTGCATAAGGGTTTTACATGATCCAAAAATGAACACTAAAGGAGGTAAAAGACTAAGAAATATGAGTGAACCAGAGAGCTTTACTTCATTGATCATATAAGGGGTACACAATTAGGTAAAAGATGCTTAGTGTAAAAAGGACGTAGCTGTGCTATGTTCCATGGCCGATCAAGCTCCGGGTAGTCATCATCCGGGTCACGTCGCTTACGCTGATGATCCTCATTGGGTCTATCCTTTAGTTCACGATTGTCAACAAGGTAGTAAGACCCATTGAGTAGCGCCTTGCTTATGATGAACGGTCCTTCCCATGGCGGGGATAATTTGTGTGACTTCTTCTGCTTAATTCGGAGCACCAAATCCCCTTCTTTAAACGAGTGATGACGAACGCGACGACTATGGTAGCTGCGTAGCTTCTGCTGGTAGATGGCGGATCTTTGGCATGCCAAAACGCACTCCTCCTCGAGAAGGTCAACACCTAGGCGTCTGGATTCTTCAGCGTCATCTTCGTCATAGGCGGCAACTCTTGGTGCATCGTGAAGGATGTCGGAAGGCCGGATGGCTTCTGCTCCATATACCATGAAGTAAGGGGTGTAGCCGGTGGATCTGTTAGGTGTAGTTCGTAAACTCCACAGCACAGATGGCAATTCTTCCGCCCAGGCTCCAGCTGCTCTATGTAGCGGTGCCTCAAGACGTGGCTTGATTCCCTGCAAAATTAATCCATTTGCTCGCTCAACTTGACCATTGGATTGTGGGTGTGCCACAGATGCAAGGTCAAGTCGGATGCCTTTCTCCCAACAAAAAGCCTCCACTTCTCCGAGTGACAAATTGCTGCCGTTGTCGGTGATAATGCTATGTGGGAGACCAATTCTCACCACTAGATCCCGGACAAACCCGAGGTCAGTTGCCCCATCAAGCTTTCTAATGGGTTTAGCTTCTATCCATTTAGTGAATTTATCAACTGCTACAAGCAGATGCGTAAACCCACAAGGTGTCGTCTATAACGGTCCCACCATGTCTAGCCCCCAGAATGCAAACGGCCATGTTATTGGTATCGTTCGCAATTCTTCAGCAGGAACATGTGGTTGTGGAGCATAATACTGGCATCCCATGCATGTCTCAACCAGCTTGTCGGCGTCCGCCTTCGCGGTTAGCCAGTAGAATCCTTGCCGGAAGGCTTTCGCTACCAACGACCGAGGAGCGGCGTGATGCCCACAATCTCTGAGATGGATTTTGCATAGGATTTCCATACCTTCTAGCTGGGAAAGACATTTTAGGTATACACCAGTAGTGCTCCTTTTGTAGAGTTGCCCATTGATTATTGTATAACCCTTTGCTCGTCATACTATTTGCCGTCTTTCGACCTCGTCTTCGGGCAAAGTTCCGTGTTCGAGATATTCCATGAACGGTTTTGTCCAAGCTGGAGGGACCTTTGTCACTATGTTGACGAAAGAGTCAGCTCGATCAGGGTTGTCAATGTAGGCTCCCTTCATAGATGGTGTGCGCATATGCTCTAGGAAAACTCCTGGCGGAATTCTTTTGCGCCCTGATCCAAGCTTAGACAGCAGATCAGTTGCCTCGTTTTGCTCCCTAGGCACATACTTGACTTCGTAGCCCAAGAAGCTCTTGGCTATCTCGTCCACTTCGTCTCGATATGCCGCCATCATAGGTTTCCACGTATTCTAGGTGCCAGCCACCTGCTGGGCAACCAAGTCGGAATCTCCACAGCAAACTATGCGCTTGATGCCAATATCCTTGGCTACACGCAGTCCGTGAATGAGTGCTTCATACTCTGCCATGTTGTTTGTAGCCTCGAAGTGGATCTGCAGAACGTAGTGTAGCTTGTCTCCTGTTGGTGACTGTAGCAATACACCAGCCCCCGAGCCATTGAGCAGCTTTGATCCATCAAAGTGCATCACCCAGTACTCTGGTTCTGGCAACGGAGTAGCATCTGGCATCTCCGTCCAATCTGCAACAAAATCCGCCAAGGCTTGTGACTTGATAGCGTCGCGTCTCTTGTAAGTGATCTCGAAGGCGGCAAGTTCAATGCCCCACTTCGTGACCCTTCCTATAGCGTCGCTGTTGTTGATTATGTCGGACAGCGGAGTCTTGCTCACCACTGTGATTGGGTGCTCCTGAAAGTAATGCCTCAGCTTCCGAGAAGCAAGGAATACTCCATAAGCTATCTTCTGGTAGTGCGGGTAACGCTGCTTGGACTCCGTCAAGACCTCGCTCACATAGTAAACTGGTCGTTGAACTCCGTGCTCATAGCCTGGTTCCTTCCTCTCTACCATGACGACGATGCTGATTACCCGGTTGGTTGCCTCCATGTAGATTAACAGGGGCTCACCAGGTTCGGGTGCTGCAAGGATAGGCGCCGAGGAAAGAATCTCCTTGAGCTGCTTCAATGCTTCGTCTGCTTCGTCTGTCCACGTGATTTTGTCTGCCTTCTTCAGCAACTTGTACAGTGGCAGAGCCTTCTCTCCAAGTCGGCTGACGGACCGACTAACTACTGCAACACAACCTGTTAGTCGTTGGATGTCCTTTAGGCATGTCGGACGGTTTATGTTTAAGATGGCCTTGATTTTCTCTGGGTTGACCTCGATTCCGCGATGGGAAACGATGAAACCCAACAATTTGCCGGCTGGTACCCTGAAGACGCACTTCTTAGGGTTAAGCATCATGTTGTATTTCCGGAGATTATCAAAGGTTTCTTTTAAGTCAGACATTAAGTCATTTGACTTTTTAGACATCACCGCAATATCGTCCACATAGGCGTGAACGTTCCGAAAAATTTGGTCGTGAAGGAAATGTTGCATTGTCCGCTGGTAGGTAGCACCTGCGTTTTTTAGTCCAAAGGGCATCGTGACATAGCAAAACGTGTCGTATGGTGTAGTGAACGAAGTGGCGAATTGGTCCGACTTCCTCATCTTGATCTGGTGGTGTCCTAAGTATGCATCAAGAAAACACAAAAGTTTCGAGCCAGCCGTCGAGTCAATGACTTGGTCAATGCGAGGCAAAGCAAACGGATCTTTAGGACATGCTTTGTTCAAGCCGGTGTAATCAACGCACATTCTTAATTCATTGGTTCCCTTTTTGGGGACAAGTACAGGATTGGCCACCCATTGGGTGTGAAGGACTTCTCGGATAAATCTAGCCTAAAGTAACCTAGCTATCTCTTTGCCAATGGCGCGTATCTTCTCATCTCCAAAGCGTCGTAGAGGTTGTTTCACTGGTTTGGATTTCGGATCAATATGTTTAAGCTGTGCTCGGCAAGTCCCCTAGGTACACATTTCATGTCGGTAGGTTGCCAGGCAAAGATGTCCCTATCCTCACGGAGGAACTCGACGAGCGCGCTTTCCTATTTGGGATCCAGGTTCGTCCCAATGGCGGTGACCTTGGAGGCATCGCCTACCACAAGTTCCACCGGCTTGGTCTCGATGGCGGCCTTGAACGCAGGAGCGGAGTCGGAAATATGCTTCTTCGACGCGGGCATCTCTGAGTCATCGACCTTGCTCTGGATTTCTTTGAATTCTTCGTTGTAGAGGACAGCTTCCGCAACGGCTGCTTCATTGATCTCGCAGTCCCTTGCCTTGGTAAAGCTTCCGGATATGGTGATGACACCGTTTGGCCCAGGTATCTTGAGTTTGTTGTAGACGAAGCATGTCTTGGCCATGAACGTGTGTAATATGTTGCGGCCGAATATGACATGGTACACGCTCTTGAAGGGGACTACCTGAAAGGTCATGCGCTCTTGGCGGTAATTGTTAACATCGCCAAAGGCAACCTGAAGTGTAATGCATCCAAGGGACCGAGCCCCCCGACCAGGAACTACACCGTGGAAGATGGTGTTGGTCCGCCTTAGGTTTGCCTCCATGAAGTTCATCTTGTGCAGTGTATCCAGGTACATGATGTTGATGCTGCTTCCACTATCCACCATACACTTGGTGAACTCCACGCCGTCAATCAAGGGGTTGATGACCATGGCGTACTGGTTCTCCGTAGGTATAAGGTCTAGGTGGTCCGTCTTGTCCCAAGTGATTGGAACCTCCGACCAGCACAGGTACTGGGGAACTGGGGGGGTAGAGTGGCCATCAGGATCCTCAGAGAGGTCTTCTGTTGTCGGACGGTGGGGGTGCCAAGGAAAGTGTGGTAGACTGGAGCCTTCTTCGCGAAGGGGTTCTTGTCCTTGTCGTCGCTCTTGGCGGCGTGCTTGGGGTCGACGTCCTCGTCCATGTGACTTGAATCCTTGGACTCCTCCTCCTTCTTCTTCCCCTTGCCCATGCCTCGCGGTCTATTCTTCCAACTTTGCTTGTAGCCGGACTCCGGGTCTTCCTTGAGGCCGTTGACGAACTTGCAGTGTCGATTGGTATGGGTGGCCTTGCCATTGACATCGAGGTGTACGAGGCACGGCATATCGCGGTACTCCTTGTAGGTTTGGGGAACACAGAGCGGCGCCATGGTAGTTTTGCTTCCTCGCTACTGCCCACGACCAGCTCCCCTTCCTCGGCCACGCTGTCCGTCATCACCTCGTCCTGCAAAAGTCATAGCGACCATGTCGGTAGATTGCTTTTCTTCTGGAGTGGTTTTCCGCTTTGTACTGTTGTTCCTCCGAGCTTGAGTTGGAATGGCCGTTGCCGGCAAGGAGCCGCGAGCATCGTCGTCAGCAGCTGCGAACTCACTAGCTAACTGAATCATCTGGTTCAAGTCAAGCTGGTGATTGTCCTGCAAGCGCTTCAGCTTATATCGGAGCAATGTGCCTCTTTCCAATCCATCGATGAAGGTGGCCATGGCGGTCTGAGCGTGTACTCCTGCGCAGGAGTTCTTCATATCTAGCCAGCGGGATAGGTAGGCGCGAGATGTCTCGTCTTTCTCTTGCACGCACCGCTGTAGATCGCCCATAGTGCAGGGACACTTGTATGTACCTACAAAGTTCTTAGTGAACTCTTCTTGCATGTCCAACCAGTTGTAGATAGATTTCTCCAGCAAGTCGTCGATCCATTGATGGGCCGTGCCCGCCAACATTAACGGGAGGTACTTGACGGCGACGTTGGGGTTGCCTCCGGAAATCTCCACCGTGTTACCGTAGCACTGCAACCATGTGGCTGGCTTGGAGGTGCCGTCATAGGGCTTGATGGTCTTATCAATCCGGAAACCTTTGGGGTAAGTTGCGGACTGTATTGCAGGTCCAAGGCAACGTGGTCCCAGTTATGGTCCTTCCCGGGCCTCGTGGATCTTATCGATCCGCGAACGTGCGTCGTACGACTCTGGGTTCTTCTTCTTGTCGACAGGGGGTGGGCTGTGTGAATGACGCGGGCCTCCTCCGCCATGGTGACTGCTTGGTGGTGACGGAGGCGGAGGTGGCGGTGGGTTAGCCTTCTTGATGTTACCCTCCTGCGACGCCTCACGCCTGTCACGGTTGCTTGTCGGACGCGGAGGGTCATGGTGTGACCTGCTCCTGTGTCCTTGGTTGCGCTCCCTGTCATGATGGGTCTGCTCCGCATTGTCGCGGATGACGATGCCACACTGCTTTGGTGGGGGCATATCCATACGATGGTGATGTAGGGGTTCGTAGCATGGAAAACAAAAAATTTTCTATCGCATACAAACAAACAAGCCAAGATCTATCTACTAGATTGTAGCAACGAGTCGATAGAGGAACTTACCCTCGAAGATTCCAAAGCAGTTAACGAGAGCAGATTCTCGTGGGTGATGTAGTCGTACACTTCCGATCTCAAGATCGCGTAGACGATCCTTCCGGCGCTGCGTTCCGGCAGCGCTCCCGCAGTCGGTCGCACATTCGGTACTCGACGAAGACCTTCCTCTCCCTTGTTCCAGCAGGCAGCGGAGGTTGTAGCACTCTCCTCGCGATTCCGGCAGCACAACGGCGTGGTACCGGAAGTAGAGGGGAGATCTCGCAGGGCTTCGCCTTAAGCCGGAGCGAGTATCGTGGACTATGAGAGAGCCCTCGACGATCTAGGGTTTAGACACGTCGAGGAAGAGGTGCTTGGGCGGCGGCTAGGGTTTGGGTCTTGCCCAAGTCGGCGCCAAGGGGAGCCCTAGGAGGTGGCGGCAGCTGCAGGAGGTGGCGGCACCAAATTAGGGTTTAGAGGAGAGGATCTTGTGTGTCTTGGAGGGGCAGCCCTGCCCCTCCCTTTATAGGTGGGAGGTGCGGCCAAGGGGAGGGGAGTCCCTCCCCAACTCGGCTTGGAGGTGGGCCGCCGGTTGGAGGAGGGAACTCCTCCCCAACTCGGTTTCAAACTTCCTCCTCCTCTTTTCCACTTTCCAAATTTAGGCGTTTGACTTTTCAATTTAGCTATTTGAATTTTCAAACTAGGATTCGATTAATCCTTTATTTGGAACAGCGATGACACTTAGTACATGATGCAATCATTCCAACTTGCAATGACACAGTCATGTACTCTTTCCCCTCCGGAGTGCCGGACATTCCGGAACCTTCTAGAACATTCCCGATGAAAACACCGGAATCATTTCCGAACTCCGAAACGGGACTTTCCTTATATGAATATTCTTCTCCGGACCATTCCGGATCTCCTCGTGATATCCCGGATCCCATTCGAGACTCCGAACAACATTCGGTCTCTTACTCATCATTCCATAACTACTCAAACAACGTCGAATCCTTAAGTGTGTCTCCCTACGGTTCGTGAATTATGCGGACATGATCGAGACACTTCTCCGAACAATAACCAATAGAGGAATCTGGAAATTCATATGGCTCCCACATATTTCTACGATTACTTTGCGATCGAATGAACCACTTACATACGATACCAATTTCCCTTTGTCTCACGATAGTTTACTTATCCGAGGTTTTGATCGTCGGTATCTCTGTATACCTAGTTCAACCTCGTTACCGATAAGTACTCTTTTCTCGTTCCCGCGGTATGTGATCCCTTGTGAGCCAGTCACATGCTTGCAAGCTAATTGGATGACATTCCACCGAGAGGGCCCAGAGTATATCTATCTGTCATATGGATGGACAAATCCCACTCTTGATCCATGTGCCTCAACACATACTTTCCGAACACTCAATGCCACCTTTATAGCCACCCAGTTATGGTGTGGTGTTTAATGTCATCAAAGCATCCTTCCGGTGATGGTGATTAGCATGATCTCATGGTCGAAGGAATTAGGTTACTATGTATCAGAAAGCTTATAGCAAATTAACTATATTAAATGACTTGATCTTTATGCTACACTTAACTATAGGAGTATGTCCATCACATCATTCTCCTAATGATATGACCCTGTTGTTAATAACATCTCTATGTTCATGATCAGGAAACCATGATCATATATTAACCAACAAGCTAGTTTAACAAGAGGCTTTACTAGGGACTCTTTTATGTTTATAAATCACACAAGTATTAATGTTTCCTGTTAATACAATTATAGCATGGTATGTAAACATTTATCATAAGTATGAAGATATGATAATAACCCACTTTATTATTGCCTCTTGGGCATATCTCCAACAGTCTCCCACTTGCACTAGAGTCAATAATCTAGTTTCAAATTTTTGTGTATTCAACACCTATGGCTTTCTGGTGTTGTAAGTACACGTTCGCTAGTGGTCAACTGATCTCCGGATCTGACACTTCCAGGTCCGTGTGTAATTGCATGTATTTGCGTCTCTACGCATCACTCATTCTCTAATGAGATGGCTTCGTACAAATTTGGTCCTTTGGTGTGACCTTTAGTTCTTTGGGTTTAAAAACATGTTGACAATATTGTCGTACAATATATCTTCATAGTATTATCCCACTGTGAACTACACCTAGTTTGATAACAAACTACTTGACGCAAATGCCCTCTTTTGCTGCTATAATAGCAGTCATATACTTAGCCTTTTGTTGTAGTATCTGTCACAATGTCTTAACTTTGGAACTCATCCAAATCCATTATGGAACTTACTTTCCATTATATTGTGCCACCCTTAGTTTAGATTGAGATAAACTTAATTTGTACTTTGTGACAAAACTAGTATCAATGTAGTACTTTTACAATGAACTAACCATCTATTTGTCACTTCTACAAACAATATATTCTTAGTTCTTCCAAAAGATCATAAGAATATCCTTACTATTGTCCAATGATCATCTTATGAATCATTATGGTATATGCTCATATCATTTAGAGCATAGGACATATCTGGATTTGTACATATCACAGTATAATTGATATAAATACTCTTTGTGATTTCATACATCAAGTATCAATCTATACTTGAATCTTTGTTTCACTTACCAAGTGTCAATACACTTGAATATATCATTAATATTGAACTCATTCAATCCTTTCTGTGCGACAAGAAACTTTCTTGTAGTTTCTATATTGAACTCATTCAATATCTCGTCTATGTACTTCTGGCACAACCATATTAGCGTCTATTCATGCCAAATATTTGGGTTTTGCCTAAGTCTTTCATCGAGATGAAATTCTTATCCCGTGTTAATAAAAGATACATTATTTCCAATCAACAATATGTTTTCCACATAATGTATTAGAAACATGTCTTAGCGCTCCCACTTAATTTCTTGCAAATGCAAGCATCTTCATTGTCTCTGATGAAATTAAACTCTTTTACCAGTTTCATCATAGTGAAGATTCTAACTCCGCTATGCTTACTTCAACCATTGAAGTTTGCATATGCATTTAGCATCCTTTGAACTAACAAAACCCCTTTGGACCGTGTCATGCACACATCCTAGGTAACCCTTCTATTAGAAGAATTTGTTTTGTTTATCCAACACATAACAAAATTATATGTCGTGGTTGCTACATTAATCCGTCTAGACTAAATATCGCTATGAAAGATCAAATCTTATCATAGTCAACCTTTGAACATTGTTGTGAACTTTTTCCCAACATGTTGACTATTTTATAGATGTAAAACATCCATGTCTATTACTTTATAGATCCAAACACGACTGTAAGGTCTTACACCTTTCTCGAGGGTCCTTCAAGTTCAAAACTTGATTTCTCGTGTATGCAACTATCATGGATTTTATGGCTTCAAGCCATTTGACGGAGTCAGGGCTCATCATTGCTTCTTTGCATGTAGTCGGATCATTATTGTCAAATAATGATTTAACTCTCAAATCTTGGTATTCGATTGTTCATCCGACCTACTTGTTTCAATAGAAACTTGGATCTCCGTGACCACAACCTTTGAGGTACGTGAGCCATGAGCATTATCGCTGCCTCCGGAACACTTTTCGGCGCTGCGCAACTCTGCACATATAGCTAAGGTTCTTTTAACCTTATCAAAGTTCTATTGTCCTCCCACTTAACTTTTCACGAAAAATTCCTTCTCAAAGAAACTTGACATTCTAAGCGACAAACACTTTTGTCTCTGTTGTTATGGAGGAATACTTAACAGTTATTCGAAATAACATACAAAGACAGGTTCATCCGACTTTGGTTGCAAACATCTTTCTTATGCATAGCATACCAATGTTTAAGAAAGGACAACTTGGGTTTTATCCCAAACCATAACTTTATATGGTGTCATTTCAACGGATTATGATGAAGCTCTTTTCAGTGGAAAAACGGTAGTCTCTCAAGCTTTTGATCTTTAAAATATAATGGCATTTTATGAATTACACCTTTGATCTCACCATGTCAAACAAGGTTTAATTACATATCTCGAATGCTCCATACTCTTATGGTGTTTCGGAAAATGCAAATCCACGGAACGATTCCTTAAATCTTAGGTATTATGCTAAACTTGTAACTCAAATATCTTCCTTTATGATCTTATCATAAACTATTTATATTCTTGTTACAATGATTTTGCACTTCATGTTGAAAGTCTTTGAACTTTTTCAAATATTTCACACTTCATCCTTATTAAGTAAATATTCATATATTCACTCAAATTTTCGGAGAAAGCATATGAAGTTGAAATCCATCGCTCTTGACTACACATAATGGACTTCGTACAACAATATGTACAAGTTCCAATAAGCTAGTCATTCGTTCCCTTTTGGCCTACGAATGAGGTTTTAATTATCTCTGGGAAAGTTTCACAAGCGTCATGTGATCAAAAATCAAAAGACTCCAAAATTCCATCCACATGGAGTTTCTTCATGTTTTCTTTCCAATATAACTTAAACGGCGATGTCACTTCCTAAGTGATCTTTCAATCAATTTGTCTTTCTACATTTTTAGCACTAGTTTTATGGATGTGATTTCTCCAACGAGATTTGTGAATCATCCATCTTTTATGGATTTCGGCAATTATTTGAACAACCCTTTTGTTCTCATAATACCTGATAAAACAAATCTTGAAGGCAAGCTTTGATGTTTAACGAGCAACACAATAACCCTTTATTTGTTCTCAATGAACATCATCACATATTCTTTTGCTAGTTACTTAGGCCATTGTAGTTCATGAATTGTGTTGTTTCGTATGACGATTCACACCAACAAATTCAGTATCAAATACTTAAGAACCACATTGTTTAATAAGCAAAGAATATAGCCATAACATGTATATCATCTATATACTTAAACTGAACAATTCTAGTCTTTTCTTTTCTGCCATATATTTATGAGATTCTCTTTCAGTATTTCCTTTTCTGTTTGAAAGAATCTATCAACATCAATAGTGGAGTCATACATATGACACATAGTCCAAAGGGTGTATAGTTAAATACCAATGTCTTTGGACTTGCACTTTGAAGTAGATCACCATCATCAAATGTTTGGTGTTCTTTCAAATTCCTTTCTTTAGTAATCTCTTGGTGTAGTAAACATTTTACCTACATCAAATATTCACCTTTATCATGGAATCGTCCATGATCAAGCTACTTTTAGCTTATAACGATGAATTACGAGTATAATGTTGCTATCCAAAACCTTTTGGAGGATTAGGACAACAAGTGTCTCCAACCCTTTGCAAATTCTCATCAAAATATGAGAAACATGAACTTTGCCATATTATACTCTATCATGTTGCAACCAAAACTTCGTTTCAGATATCACAATATCTTCCACACATCATGGTTTCTGAAACAACTCTTTCAGATCCTAGATAACCTTGATATTAAGACAATCCTTTGAATATCAAGAATCATGGAGACAAACACGATAGTCATACACTAACACTTGGAATTGTCACTCTTGATTTAATACCAATTATTAAACTTCATGGAGTAACCGGAACTTACTGAAAGTTTGCAGTAGGACTTTTAAACTTTAGATTAACACTTCAAAACAATACGATACCAGTTCGTAAAGTAAGTAACCAGAATTCTATAGTTCTATCATCTCAATTATAACTAAGCGCAAGGTGGTAAACGGATGCCAATGACTACAACAACTATGCAAATTCACTTTGATTTAATTTATGATAAATTGAGTTCTAATTAAATTAATCTAGGTGAACTCCCACTCAAAACAACATCCCTCACATTGTTTTAGTGATCACACGAACCAAATCCACCACATCAAAACCGATCATCACGAAAGTTGATGTAGCTTCAATGGCGAACAATCAACATGTTCATCATATCTACTATATGACTCATGCTTTACCTTTCGGTGATCCGTGTTCCTGAGACCATGTCTGTACATGCTAGGCTCGTCAAGATCAAACCTTAGTTTCGGCATGAGCAAATCTGGCTTGCTCACGTTGTATACACTTGCAGAATCTAGCACACCCGATCATCACGTGGTGTTTCGAAACAACAAGCTTTAGCAACGGTGCTAACTAAGGGTGAACACTTTATGATTTGAAATTCATGTGCATGAGGGATCATCTTATAATGCTACCGTCGTCTACTAAGCAATACAAGATGCATAAAGGATTAACATCACATGCAATTCATAATATGTGATATGATATGGCATTTCTTCTTTGTGCTTCCGATCTCCATCTTCTAGCACGAACATGATCTCCATCATCACCGACATTGCATCAAGGTCAATGACGCTTCTCCATGGTTGTCTTCCACCGGCTTCAACTATTACAACTACTTTGAATAGACACGCGGGTCTTAACAGAATTTAAAGACAACCATATGGCTCCTGCCGGTTGCTTAACTTACAATAAGGAACATTGCATACATCATATATAATCACAATCATGGCCATATCACATCACTGCACACCCCTGCAAAACAAAGTTAGACGCCTCTACTTTCTTTGCATATTTTACGTGGTTTGGGGCTTTCAATAAGTGTCGTTCTAACTTACGAACAAGAACCACAACATTGATACTAGCATCGTTAATCACCCGCTGTAAAATGGATCTTAACTATGCTAGGAGAAACAGGCACCCGCAAAGCCACTTATGCAATACAAGTTGCATGTCAAGCGTGGAGCAAGTCTCATGAACGATGTCATGTAAGGTTAGCCCGGGCCGCTTCATCCCAACATACCGCAAGATGCAAAGTACACAAGAAGCAATCGACAATAAAAGCATCAACGCCCACAATGACCATTGTGTTCTACTCGTGCAAACAGATCTACATATAGACACGGCTCTGATACCACTGTAGGGGTTCGTAGCATGGAAAACAAAAAATTTCTATCGCATACAAACAAACAAGCCAGGATCTATCTACTAGATTGTAGCAACGAGTCGATAGAGGAACTTACCCTCAAAGATTCCAAAGCGGTTAACGAGAGCAGATTCTCGTGGGTGATGTAGTCGTACACTTCCGATCTCAAGATCGCGTAGACGATCCTTCCGGCGCTGCGTTCCGGCAGCGCTCCCGCAGTCGGTCACACATTCGGTACTCGACGAAGACCTTCCTATCCCTTGTTCCAGCAGGCAACGGAGGTTGTATCACTCTCCTCGCGATTCCGGCAGCACACCGGCGTGGTACCGGAAGTAGAGGGGAGATCTCGCAGGGCTTCGCCTTAAGCCGGAGCGAGTATGGTGGACTATGAGAGAGCCCTCGACGATCTAGGGTTTAGACACGTCGAGGAAGAGGTGCTTGGGCGGCGGCTAGGGTTTGGGTCTTGCCCAAGTCGGCGCCAAGGGGAGCCCTAGGAGGAGGTGGCGGCAGCTGCAGGAGGTGGCGGCACCAAATTAGGGTTTAGAGGAGAGGATCTTGTGTGTCTTGGAGGGGCAGCCCTGCCCCTCCCTTTATAGGTGGGAGGTGCGGCCAAGGGGAGGGGAGTCCCTCCCCAACTCGGCTTGGAGGTGGGCCGCCGGTTGGAGGAGGGAACTCCTCCCCAACTCGGTTTCAAACTTCCTCCTCCTCTTTTCCACTTTCCAAATTTAGCCGTTTGACTTTTCAATTTAGCTATTTGACTTTTCAAACTAGGATTCGATTAATCCTTTATTTGGAACAGCGATGACACTTAGTACATGATGCAATCATTCCAACTTGCAATGACACATTCATGTACTCTTTCCCCTCCGGAGTGCCGGACATTCCGGAACCTTCTAGAACATTCCCGATGAAAACACCGGAATCATTTCTGAACTCCAAAACGGGACTTTCCTTATATGAATCTTATTCTCCGGACCATTCCGGATCTCCACGTGATATCCCGGATCCCATCCGAGACACCGAACAACATTCGGTATCTTACTCATCATTCCATAACTACTCAAACAACGTCGAATCCTTAAGTGTGTCTCCCTACGGTTCGTGAATTATGCGGACATGATCGAGACACTTCTCCGAACAATAACCAATAGAGGAATCTGGAAATTCATATGGCTCCCACATATTTCTACGATTACTTTGCGATCGAATGAACCACTTACATACGATACCAATTTCCCTTTGTCTCACGATAGTTTACTTATCCGAGGTTTTGATCGTCGGTATCTCTGCATACCTAGTTCAACCTCGTTACCGATAAGTACTCTTTTCTCGTTCCCGCGGTATGTGATCCCTTGTGAGACAGTCACATGCTTGCAAGCTAATTGGATGACATTCCACCGAGAGGGCCCAGAGTATATCTATCCGTCATATGGATGGACAAATCCCACTCTTGATCCATGTGCCTCAACACATACTTTCCGAACACTCAATGCCACCTTTATAGCCACCCAGTTACGGTGTGGTGTTTGATGTCATCAAAGCATCCTTCCGGTGATGGTGATTAGCATGATCTCATGGTCGACGGAATTAGGTTACTATGTATCGGAAAGCTTATAGCAAATGAACTATATTAAATGACTTGATCTTTATGCTACGCTTAACTGTAGGAGTATGTCCATCACATCATTCTCCTTATGATATGACCCTGTTGTTAATAACATCTCTATGTTCATGATCAGGAAACCATGATCATATATTAACCAACAAGCTAGTTTAACAAGAGGCTTTACTAGGGACACTTTTATGTTTACAAATCACACAAGTATTAATGTTTCCTGTTAATACAATTATAGCATGGTATGTAAACATTTATCATAAGTATGAAGATATGATAATAACCCACTGTATTATTGCCTCTTGGGCATATCTCCAACAGGTGAGCCTTGTAATCTTTGCGATGTCGGGGGGATTGGGGTGGTGGTGATGGGCGACGAGGTCGGGCCTTTTCTCCGTGGTCGAAGGATATGGGGATAGCATCCTTCCTGTTGCGCGCATCCCTCCGTCTTCGTTCTGATGAACCCGTCTGAGACCCGACATCAAGAGGAGATCTTTCCCTTGGCGGCTTATACTGGCTGGATTGGCAGAGCGCTGGGTCAGACTCAAGCCTCTGAGAGGTGGCCTTTTCCTGCTGCTTCACCGCCTTGGCCACTAGGTCATAGACCTAGTCCACTGCCTCGGACGATCTATCCTGCTCCAGAAGTGTCTTGGCGACGGCGAGGTTAAGGATTGGGGTGGGCATTACCTGCTTGCCTTCACTGTCAATGTAAGGCTTGGCTTTTGCCGGCTTTGAGGGAGCCCATCCTAGGTTGCACCGTACACCAGGATCGTTGATGACGCGAGCCGGAGCTTTATTTTCCTTCTACTGCTGCAGCAAAGTCTTGTACTCGGCCTCCATTGCTCTAGCTTTTTCTATGGACTTCTGCGCGTTGACCAGATCTCGATCTAGCTTAGCGCCTTGCTCCGCGATGGCCTGCGCTTCCTCTAGCAGCTGCTGACGCTTCTTGTCAAGCTGGGTCACGTTCCGGATATGAGCGACGGTCAGTGGCTCGATGAGGAGATTGCCGTACATCACTCTATCAGCCGGAGTAACTTGGGCTGCTACAGACGTAGATGCCGGAGGCGGCAAGTTTGCGGTGTTGTTGTTGCTTGGACCGGTGCCGAGTTCCTGCGGCTGCTGCACTGGGTTAGGCGGAGGAGGCATGACCTTTGCGCGATCATCGTCAGCGGCAATAAGTGGCCCCTTCCCCTTCTCCAGCGCTGTAGGCGGAGCTCGTCTGGGTTGATCTTCATCCATCGCCGTCCTGATGGTGACGAACACCCCTCGAGACGTGACGGCGTTGTTGGATTGCTCGTCGCGCGTGTATTCCTCCTCCATCTCCTGCATGGAGGAGTCTAGCTCTTCTGGACTGAAATCTTTCTCCTCTGAATCTGCACTGAAGTCAGCGTAAAGCGCGTCAATAACAGAGTCGGAGGGTGCCAGGACTTCCTCGATGACGGGCGGTGGAGGTGCAACAGCAGCGACGATGACTGGAGGTGGCGGCGCAGCTGCGACGATGGCGGCCCGAGGCGGTGGCTGAATTGGAGGATCTCCGTCAATGAGCGCAAGCGCTTTCTGGGCTGCTGCATCAGCCTCCGCGTAGTTGTTGACGGTGCTCACCATCTCTTCAAGGGTAAGGCGTCCTGTTGCCTGCTGCTGTCTTAGAGAGTGCCGGAGAAGCGTGCCACGGTCCAGTCCTTCCACGAAGTGATACAAAGCATTATCATCGGGGTAGTGGGCCAGATCGACTCATATACGGAGCCACGTGGCCAAGTAATCGCGGGGGTTTTCGCCCTCTCTCTGAATGCTATGCGCCATATCGAAGATAGTAACCACTCCGACAAACTTGGATCTCTGTTGTCCAGACGCACGGGCGAAGCCGGCGGATCCATGCGGGCCTTGGCTTTTCTGATCTCTGCTGTCCGTGAACGTATCCTGCCCGTAGGCGATCCATGCGGGCCTTGGCTTTTCTGATCTTTACCGGCAAACTCCAAAGAGAGATCCGACATCGATCCTTCCGCGAACGTATCCTGCCCATAGGCGGTCCGTGCGGGCCTTGATGCTCCTCAGACTCCCAGCTAGTGCCCGAGTCGGTTTCGCCAATGAAGAGGTGGATGTATCCGATAGGAACGATCGAACATCGCGTAGGGTTCGTCTTCACCGGGATCCAGAACTCGTCGGGAGGGACGATCAGAACATTGCCGGAGAAGAGAACGCGACCGATGGCTACGGTTTCGCCGATTCCCGCGAAAATCTTGGTCCTCGCCTGCTGAAGAGCCTGAAGCGCCTCTTGCCCCACGGTGGGCGCCAACTGTCATGGTATTGCCGACGAGTACACCATGGAGGGTTCCTCAGAGTGCGTGTTTAGATACGTGGGGGAAGGCGGACGGTTGACGGGTACGAGGTAACACAGCTTACCCAAGTTTAGATCCCACGACGGTGGCGGAATCCTACTCCTGCTATAAATCACTATAAGGGCAATACGCCGAGTTACAGAGATAGGTTCGCTGTGCGAGGTTGTATGAATCGATACTAGGTTGTGCCCTAAAGGCTCCCATAGGCCCGACTTATATTGCCGCCAGGTCCTAGGGTTATAGGGAAAAGTCCTAGCCGGCCAAGTTACAGAGTCCTACACCGTCTATTACTAGTCTTGTGTATCTTGCACTCCAAGGCTCCGGGTATGCTGGTGACTCCACCGTAGCCTTCCTTTATCCGGCATGGTCCTCCCTTCTGGATCCATCTAACTAGGCCGCCCAGCAGGCCATAGGCCATGCTACCAACTGTGGGCCACCCGGGTTATCCGGATAGGAGACATGCTATGAGGATACCCATATAGCATATCCCCAACACAATCCCCAACGCTACCGTGCGCCCCTGTCCCTGCGGCGACCATATCGAGAATCAGCTCAACCCTGCGAGTCTGGTAATTCTCTCCGTTCTCTCCCTCACTTACTGTTTTAGCCAGAACCACCACGAACAGAGCACGCCGCCGCTTGCCGTCGCGCCAGCGTCACCCATCTATGGTTAACGTGTTGTGAGACATAAGATTTAAATCCAATCGATTTGATAGAATCACATAAAACGAAAGGGCACGCTAGATCAGAGCCATACGATTCCCTTTTAATCCAACACACCACACTGCTCGATCCAGACGAATCGGTATGGACCAGTTAGATTAAGACACGTGGCCCTGCCTGTTGATTAAAACAGAAAATAGATCTATTAGATGTTTAGATTTGAAAAATTCATAAATTTTCATTCACATATCCAAATTTTGCAAATTTTATATCACTGGATTCAGAAAAATGCAAACTTGGCAACCGTGCCCATAGTTTAGCATTTTGCTTCTGGAAAGTTGATTGTTTTTGCAGAAACATTATTAGTCCTATTTTGAGTATAAAAACTATTCTAAAAATGTTTTTAGGGTAAAATATTATGTAAATGGTTTGTTTTGAACCTACTGACCATAAAAACCAACTTTTGGATTCAAAAGTATATTTTGTGACACTAAGGAATTATTCCTTGAATAAAAGCATTTCTAGTAAAACAAAAATTGTTGATTATGTTTTAAAAATAATTTTTGAGTAAAACCTTTTGCAACTGGTTTGATTTAAACTCTCTGACCCTCAAAACTAAGTTTTGGATTAAAAATGTATTTGATTAACCCTAGAAAATTATTACTTTGATTAAAGACATTTTTAGTAGAATGAAATGTTGCTTTGATTTAAAAATGGTTTTTGAGTGAAACCTTTTGAAAAAGGATTTGTTTAAAACACTTTGACCTTAAACACTAATATTTGGTATTAAAAACATATTTGGCTAACACTAGAAATTATTCTTTGAATAAAATCATTTCTAGCAAAACAAAAGGGATCTAATGGCCATTTTCACTAACTTGTTTTCAAATGACCTTGCCACTTTTATAAATGACCAATATGTGTTTTAAAATGTTTATAGCCTATTAGAGACCACCTTTACAAATAAAACAATATTTTGCATGCTTGCATGCATTGTTTTGTTTTTATTATTTTATGTGGTGAATTTTTTTAATGCTAGTTTGAATTTGTGCCTTGATTGATTTGTAGTGAACTTTGAAGAGTGTGACAATTGCAAGATCAAGGAGTGAATATATATTCTCTACTAAAAATGCAAGTGGTGCTTCATACATTTTGTCCTATTATTTTCACTACGCATTAGTGACATTTTGAGTAGGACTTGCATGGAATTTTCTAAGTATAAGCTATGCCATGGTAAATCCTATATGATGTCTTAGTAGAATTATCCTAAGTTAGGAAACTTCCCATGTGATCATGCTTTGCTTAGCTATTAGAAAACAAGGGTGGATTATATTCATGCTATGAAATATTTCTAAGTCAATGACTTGTGTTTTGTTTAATAAAACAACTATGTGAATGAATCACCTGGGTGGAATGGTGTGAATGGTTTGTGTTGAGTGGTTACCTAGGGCCCATATTCATGGCCTACCCTATTGTCTCTCACTTGTGGAAAGCCACCCAGGAACAAAGAGATTTGAGATGTCAAATGTTGAGAAGCTTCAAGTGCAGCCATATGGCATTATGGGCTCTACCTGGATCATATAGGTTGCAATAACTTAGCCAGATGGACAGTTGGTGGTAGGGGATGATAGGTTTGGAACGCGTCCATTTGTCCTAAGGGAAGGCTTCTGAAAGATCTTTTCTCGATGCATGTCGAGTCTTGTGGGGAAATTGCACCACCTCTCGAGAGAGTAAAATCTAAGTACTTAGCCGTGTCCCCGGCAATGGACAGTTTGAGCATCAATACATGGAAGCTATCAAGGATCTCCTCATCCCAATTTCTAAGTTAAAAACTTGTGGTTGAACAAGGGTTAAAGGATCACCAATTTCTATTGGTAGATGCCTTGGGAGATTTTGACAAACAAAAACTTAGTGTTTTCAACTTATAAGGAAAACCTTATTTTGAGCAAAGCAAGCCTAAGCTCTACTTAGCCAAATGCATATAGATGATAGATACCACTATTCTACCATAGTATCACTTGCCAATACAATTCAAATGTATTGACCCTTGTGGCTGTAACTTATTATGTTGCAGGTTTGTTTGATGTTATTGAAGTGTGTTTGAATTGGATGACAAGTCTACAACCAACATGATTGCCTGTGGCATTTTGAAGATGAAGGACTCCATGCTATATAGTTATTTCTGCGGCATTGTAATGAGATAGCCAAATGAGCTATGCAAGATGTAATGAATTATTTTATTCCTGGTTATAAAGTTGTATTATGACCTTTGTTTCTTGATATTACATCTTAAACTGTGGATGCTAGCTATTTATCCAGGGACTAGCATTGTAAACACAGGGATCTCTACCTTATCAGGTTGGGACCTCTACAAAGGGATATGCGATCCTTTCTTGATATTTTTGCCTGCGTAGATAATGACGTATTATGAAGGGAATCGCTACATAAATGCCAAAGATACGAGATTTCCAACATGCCAAAGAAACCAGGAGCCGTGAGGAGGCAACTGCAAGTTTAACGACCAACTATACGGCCCAATATCATATAGTTGTCGCCGTATAGTTTGCACCTACCTACTTAGGTGAAACAGAACAACTTTCGTGAAGGGACCCCTATATAAAGATGCTTCAGGCGACGAGAAACAACCTCCCCAACTCCACAACATCACTACTTTCACCCTAAACTCTCCTTGCCGCCACGCTGGAGGAATAGATCTGGATCTAAACATCTAAACCCTTCTCCACTACCATAGCCATATTCCACCACTTGTAATAGTGGATCTCATCTACAATTGGCGACATTGTAAGACTATTTGCTATCAACTCTATGATCTCTATTACAATTTTTATGATTGTCGATTTCATCTCTATGTGTGAGAAATTCTCCTTGGGCTAAGGGCTTCGGCCTAGCCATGTAACTTTTGTGCATGTTATTTATCATAGATGGCATCATGTATTAGTTTGTATGACATGATGATTGTATTACCCTCTCTTGCCTCAATCTAAGTACTTCTCGGGTACCCAAGACCCCGAGGATTGAACCAGTAAAGGGAGTGTGATAATGACTGATCTGCAGGATTGGAACCCCAGTGAAACAAAGGGTAGTACGGCTATATGTGAGGAACTTACTTGGGTTTAACAGTGACATCGCTATGCATATCATTAGTTCTCTTTCTTCCATGGATGAGACTAGTAGGTTATTGCCATAAGCAGTTACGGAGGCGATAACATTTATGGATGCACTGCCCACATATAATTATCTTGCTCTAACAATTACATGAGTACTTTATTATTATCTGTTATTCCCATCAGATCTTTTTACATAGCTACTAGTGAAAACCGAAGACCCTAGGCCATCTCTCTCCATCGTCAACAACAACAAGATCAGAAACTATTGGTCCGGTGAAAACGCAATAGGAATTCTAAAACTATCGAAGGTCCGTTTAAGTAATCTCACTTTGCTTTCTGCTTTCCGAGGATTCGATAAACCTAGGTCTACTGGGGAAAAAGAGATATATTACATCCATAATCTGGATCGAAGGTATCAACCCTTTTTCTAGCGTCGTTGTCGGGGAAACAATAGCTACCCAGGTGAGGTTAGTAGGAACCTTGCTAGTTTTAATTCTCATTTTTAATTTTGTTAGTTTGCTTTCAGTTTTAATTTGAAAAACCAAAAAATTAGTTAGTATTTTTAATTCTTGCTTTATCATCATTAGTACTTGTTTAAGAAAATACAAAAACATAGGAAGTATGACTGAAAAGAAGCTTAGGGAGCTTGCAACTCCTAACAATGATTATTTGCGTACTCCTATTACTCAGCCAGCAATTGCTGCTGAAGATTATGAAATTAAGCCCCACTATTTAAGTTTGGTTCAACAGAATCAATTTGGAGGCTCTGTTGTAGAAGATGCAGGTATGCACTTAAATACTTTTAATGAAATATGTGATATGATGCGCATTAAAGATGTTGACCCCGATGCGGTCAAGTTGCGCTTATTTACTTTCTCTCTTAGAGGAAGAGAAAAAGAATGGTTGCTATCTTTGCCTATAAATAGTATTGCATCATGGGTGAAATGTACTTCTTTATTTATGACTAAATTCTTTCCACCTGCGAAGACTATGCAACTCAGATCTAATATTACTGGTATTAGACAGGAAGAGCATGAGCCACTAGCGCTTGCATGGGAGAGAATGAAAAAATGCATGAGAAAATGTACCAACCATGGGATGGAAGATTGGTTAATTATCCATTTATTTTATAAAGCTCTTAGACCTGTTTCTAAGTCTATGCTAGATACTACAGTTGGAGGAACATTTACGGGTAAGCAAATTACCGAAGCAAAGCAGCTACTAGACAATATGCAAAACAACCATACCCAATGGCATGTGGAAAGTCAAACACGAAGAAGGTGAACTCCGTCACACCTCAAGAGAATGGAGAACTCAATGCTAAGTTGGATGAGCTTATATTAGCCGTTAAAGGTAAGTAACCCCGGTAAGAACTACTCCCGAACCAACTATTGAAGAAGTAGACTTCATAGCTCGTAATGATTATAACCCTGCTTGGAAGAAGAATAATCCAAACTTTCAAAAAAATTCTAGTCCTGCAGGTAGCTCTAATAATATGGCATCAAGCAATACTAGTCTCCAAGAAACTCTTAAAGCTTTTATGGACTCACAAAATGAGCAAAACAATATTCTAGTCAAAATTACGGAGAATCATGATGCTATGCTTGGTAAATTATCTAACCAAGCTATTAGTTTGAGAAATGATTTACAGGCCCTCCAAGAAATAACAAGGATTGTTGAGACACAACTAGGTAAGATAACCGAGACTCAAACTCTCATTCTAGCAAAATTTGCAGATAAAGCCGAGCCTATTCCAGTTGAAGAGATCAAGATGATAAGAATCCAAAGGGAGGAGCCCGAAGAACTTGATTATAGCAATGCTCCTTTACCAAACTACACTGTTGAAGATCTTGTAAAATGGATCAATGTCAAGATTCCGGTAAGTCAAGGAAATGAAGAATCCATGTATCAACACTTCGTTAATCAGGTAGCAATAAAGGTACGTGAGCTTGAAGAAGAATATAAGGAAATTGCTGAAAAATTGCCTGTTAAGCTAGATGATATATTTGAGCCTACCATTAATATTAAAATTGGGACTATGAAATAGCCGAACTATGTGATCTAGGTGCAAGTGTTTCAAAAATTCCCAAGAGTCTTTTTAAAAAGTTGAATATTGGTTGTTTTGAAATCACCGAACTAAAATTACATCTAGCAGATTCTACTTATAAACAAGCAGTAGGCATTAAAGAAAATACTTTAGTTTACATTAAAGGTTGTCCTTCTCGTATTGATTTTGTTATTGTTGACATGCCTGAAGATGCTACTGCCCCTATCATATTAGGCCATCCTTTCTTAAGAACTATTAAGGCTTTAATAAATTTGCATGAAGGGAACGTGAAGCTTCAGTTGCCTTCACGGGATCCTTTTGTTATTCATTTCCCTAGGAAAAAGAAAGCCAAGCAAGATGTTAAGGAGGCCATAACTTTGATGGCCAATTATTTCAGAGTGGGTGTTCCACTCATATGGCCTAAGTGAGCAATACCAAGGTCAAGCTATTGACCATAAAAGAGCTCTACATGGGAGGCAACCCATGAGAAATTAAGGTTTAAATTTTTAGTTTAAGTTTTATATAAATAAAGAGTGCTAGAAAACTCCAGTGAGAAGAAGAGATTCAGCGGTACTAAAAAATCATGTTTTATATATGACATAGTTGATCGAAATTTTAGTCTGTCATTTTTCTGTCAAAACAAGGTGTTTCGCTAAGTTTCAGTCTAAAAAGTAATCCTCAAATAAATAGATTTTTTTTGATGTGTACAGAAAGGTTAACGACCAACTATACGGCGGGAATAAAAATTCCTACCGTATAGTTATGTTACCCATCGACAATTTTTCATCCCAGAGTTCAGAAGGTTTGACGACCAACTATACGGCAGGAACAAAAGTTTCGCCCGTATAGTTGTCGTCGTATAGTTACAGCTGCCAAACAGAAACCCTAGGAAAACCCTAAAATTTTGCTGCAGACCAACTATACGGCCGGAACATCCTGTTCCCACCGTATAGTTGCCTCCATATAGTTGCGTCCAACCACTTAAACGCTTGGCGAGGTACCCAAAATATAAAAAACACAATCCTTTTCTCTTTCTTCTACCTCAAAACTCTCTCAAAACCTCAAGGGATCTTCACCCCTGCCCAATTTTGTTCGAATTCCTCGCACACAAGTGATCTACGGTATGTTTCTCCTCTGATCCTCCAATTACTTTTTGCAAATTTTTCTCTAATTTATTGTCATTATCAATCTAAGGTGAGACTTATATTTGAACAAGTGCCATGATTATCTTGCCTAGATTGATATGTTGAGGAGATTCTTTAGTGTGCTATGATGAATATTATGCTATGACTATTACTGTTGGATCAAAACGTTTTATATTTGTCTCTTTTATTATTTTTAGAAGATGAACACGAGGACCCATACACGTGCTCTTGCCGTAGATAGTTCTTCTCGGGTTGCAGCTCAGGAACGCATGGGGATTTGATTCAAGAACGAAGCCCACCGTGATTGTTTCGACAGGATCAAAACCCGAGAAGTCAAGGCAACCAAGTGGGCTTGCCCGTCACTTTGAACCAACTCGGTATTTTTGATGATTTTAATTTACTTTGCAATAGAGTTGGCCTGAAAACCTTTGTATTCCATGATGCACCAACCTATCGTTGGTTAACCATTGAATTTCTTAGCTCTTTGAGTAGCACCATCAAATCATGGCATGGGGAGGATAATATTTCTTTCTGACTCATGAACAATAATTATTCTCTAACACTTGATGAATGGTGGAATTGTTTTGGTTTACCCAACAATGATCCTAATGCTCTGCGCGCAGCTTTTACCAACATGGAACCTCCCCCTGAACACTATTATAATAGAATGAGCTTAATTCTAGAGTTAGCAGGGGGAAGAATATTCAACATCCTTCTATTCTCTATTTGTTCTATGTTATTGCTAACACCTTGCAGGCGCGCAATAAGTTTACAAGACTCAATGAGGAGGACATCTTAGTCCTCGCAAAAGCTGCTTTCAACTATGACAACTTGTCACTTTACTTGGGTGCAATACTTGTGTGCTACTTGGAGTACCAATCCCACCAAAGCCAAGGACCAACCACTTGTGGCGGCGTCGTCATCGTGCTTGCCAATGCATTGGGAATCGACCTAGGTGAGTTATAGTCGGTGCTAGGTGAGCGATGTTTTGGTTTCTCTACTTTGAGGGCTTGTGGAATGCTTACTAGGAGAGATGGTGTTTATTATCTGCATATTGCTGGATCTGGGCGTCTCTACCCCACTCCTTTGTCTAATTATCTTTTCTCTATAGAGGAAGGACGTGTGCTTTATGACTTGCAGGTTGAGCAACACCAACCTGTCAACACCCGGATTTTTAATCCCAGATGCCGGTTATGCCATACATCGTAATCCCAGGATTACCATTTTTGCGAGACATAACAGATTGGTACCATAGTCCATCATCCATTAAAAACCATAATATAGGTCTTACAAATAAAGGATCTCATGATCCAGTCTTAATACAATCAACACAGTGGAATAATAATAAGGGTAGCATGGTCGCGGCTCCATCTTCAGGGTCACAGGAAATGCTGACGATGGGAGATGATCCTAGTTGTCGTAGACTTCCTGCTGTCCATCATCCTGGTAGTTCTCCTCATAGTCTGGCCACGGAAATAGCCAGGGACAAAGCCATGAGTACTCTTTAAGTACTCGCAAACTATCACTAACAGGTAAAGGGGTTCAAGTAGGAATACTAAGCTCTAGATTGTTTTGCAAAAAGCCAGATTTATCTCTAACTGAGTTTAGAAGTAAAGAAAACTTCTTTAATGTTTTATAACACCTAAGTGGGAACTTAAGTTTCATATCACAACCCTGTTGTGGTCAAGTCAAAGTCATGATTCATTTCACAAGTCATTATGAAAACATCTAACGACGGAACAGTATGGCCACTCCAACTGTCCATAACCACGGACGCGGCTATTCAAATAGTTTGACACTCTACAGAGGTGGTACACTTTCACCACAACCTTCGATACATACGTTAGGAACAATCCTGAATCACCATACTCAGTATGCGGATAATCAATCCTAACCTTTCAATTACACACCCTAGTATAGGCACCTCTCCTATGAGTTTGGCCTCCCAACCATGACCATCTGTCATCTTGGGAACTGCACAGGTGGACAATCATCACGAGGTAGCCTCTTATCAAACCTCGGCCGCAAGGGAACCCATACTAAGATATATAAACTTCCAGTCAAGCCCTACCCAAATTCGGGTATTGTGGTTGTATGGTAACCATTGGAATGGTATCGCATCCGAACACAACCATCAGTTTTATAAAGGGCTAAGGCTCATGTCTCAACATTTTCATCATCAAATCATTTGGTGTTCAACAACACATGTCAAAACATCTCATTAGAATGACTCATCATTCTATGGTTTTCATAACCATTTTCACCAAGTGTTCCCATCTAAAGCGATCAAGTTTTATGTTTAGCACTATGATACGTCGGAAACGTATCTATAATTTTTGATGTTCCATGCTTGTTTAGTGTCTACTGTGCTTTGATTTGTCTACACTTTGAGGTGTTTTTATATGTTTTCTGGTACTAACCTATTAACAAGTTGCCATAGTGCCATTTGCCACTTTTCTTCTGTTTTTGGTTCCAGAAAGGCAGAAAATCAATATTTTCGGAATTGGACGGGATAAAAGCCAAAGTCAATATTTTACCGTGGGCAACACGAAGTCCAGAGGAGAGAATGAGGAGGGCCTCGAGGGGGCCAGACCCCCTGGCCGTGCGGGTGGGCCCACCCCGCGCCTAGGGGGTGGGGTGCAGCCTCCTCGGGCACCCCCTCGGCCTTCCTCTTAACCTATAAGAAGCCCCTAATGCAGAAACCCTAGGAACCCGATCAAAACTCCACGAAACCATCTGTAGACGCCGCCATAATCGTCCCTAGATCGGGGGGATCTGAAGTTCTTCCCGGCACCCTGCCGGAGGGGAGATCATCCTGGAGGCCTTCTTCTCCGGTATGAAGCGTGAGTAGTTCCACCTTGGACTACGGGTCCATGTAGTAGCTAGATGGTTGTATCTCCTCCTTGTGCTTTCATGTATAGATCTTGTGAGCTCCGTTCGTGCTCAAGATATAATCTATTTGTAATCATGCATGTTGTGTTTGCGAGGATCCGATGGATATTGAGATTACTATGTCATATTGATTAATGGTTTTGTATATTTGATTCTATCATGTCTGTGTTTTTTGTGATCTTGCATGCTATCTGTTGTTAGTAGCTATCTTGGCCAAGTAGTTGCTAGTGACTCCAAGAGGGGGTATTTATGCTCGATAGTGGGTTCATGCCTCTAGTTTCTAAGGGAAGTGACAGAAATCTCTTCGGTTGTAGATGTGTTGTTGCCACTAGGGAGAAAACAACGGTCTCTTGTTCATGGAACAAGTGGATTGTTTACCTTACACACTTTGCTTAAAGCAGTTGCCTGTTTCTTGAAACTTAATACTGGAGGGGGTTCGGTAACCTGAAGGTGGACTTATAGTCATAGATGCAATTGGATGGCGGTCTATGTATATTGTTGTATTGCCCAATCAAATCTCATAGGATCTTTTTGTCTAGTATTGCATTGTTATGCCTTGCTCAGTTCCTGCCAATTGCCCTGCTGTAATTTGTTTACCCTTCATGCCATGTTGTTTATCTAAGGAGAGCACCTCTACTGAAATATGGACCCCGGTCCAATCTTTACCATTAATACATCTTCCACTATTTCTATTTACTTGCTGCAAACCATCATCATCTTCCACACAATACAGTTAATCCTTTGTTACAGCAAACCGGTGAGCTTTACAACCTCACTGTTCGTTGGGACAAAGTCTTGAGTTTGTGTTGTGCAGGTTTCCATGTTGCTTGCAACACCTTTGAGACGTTTCCTTTCTCCTTCTGGTTCGATAACCTCGGTCTCTACTGAGGGAAGACTTGCTGCTGTGCTCATCACACCTTGCTCTTGGGGTTTCCAACGAAGCGCTCCCAATACCGGGCGCCATCAAGTTTTTCTGGCGCCGTTGCCTGGGAGGATAAGGACGCCTTCACAAGGGGAGTCCTCCACTTCCTTTATCTTTACTTATTTTTTATTTTTCTTAGTTTATTTTGCTTGGTTTTGTTTGCCTCTTTTTATCAAAAACTCCAAAAAAATAGTTTAGTTTGGTTTGCTTTCTCTATTAAAAAACACAAAAAAATTAGTTCATGTCCTAGTTGCTACCATGTCTGGTTTTGGTCCAATCTCTGTTACACCTATGGAAGAGATCTCTACTTTTAAGCAAAAAAAGTGAAGAGAGTTTTAAAGAATCTTGGTCTAGAATCTCCCTTTACAAAGGGTAACTGAGCCTAAGATGAGTCTTAGCTTGGTTATTAATAGTTTCTACCACGGTATTGCTCTTTGTTATAGATATGCTTTGGATGTTGTGGCTAAGAAAGATATTTTTCAATGTACTGAGGATGAAGATTTTGATGCCATGAAGAAATTGATTATAATTTATAATACTCCTGGCAAGTCTGATTCCTCTTTCATAGATATTTTTTCTAGGTTGAACACTCTTGAGTCTAGTACTGCTGCTATGAATAGTTGCTATCACACACTTAGGGAGTACTATAATTATGTTCCAATGAATTCTGAGCCTTCAAAGTGGTTTCCCACAATCAAAGTCACTATAAATAGTGCAACTTTTGATGCTCGTTGTGATATCATGTCTGAATTTTTCGTTATGCCTAAAGATATTTATGAGTCTTTGGGGACTTTCTAAAGGAGGAGAGGATATATCTCTTACTAATAATGCCACTATATTACCCATTGGAATAGATGAATGTGTGATTACAAAAATCTCAGGGAAAATGGTGTCTACTGATTATCTTGTTATTCAATGTGTAGGCAACGGACAAATTACACTCGAAAGATCCCTACTGAAACACCTTGGAGCAATAATAGATGTGGTAAAAGGCATTATACATTTTGCTCCTCCAGTAAGGAATCATATATTATCTAAAGAGAATAAGAAAGGTAAGAAAGGAAGGAGCAAGAGAGTTAATAACTCCTCATTTGAAAATACTTGATTTTCTTGCTTCATGTGCCTAACTTAAAGGCGTTAAAGAAAAGTACTTGTTGGGAGATAACCCAAGAGTTTCCTTGAGTCTTGGAAGTTATTACTTCAGTAATGACCTCTCTTTATCCTTTTTTATTTGATTTTTGTTCCAAGAATGACCTCTAATGAGAGGGAAGTAAGATTTGGGGAGTTGCTGTCCCGAAACAGATTTCTGTCCTCCACCATAAATATTCGTGAGGAGTCTTTGTAAGTCGTATTGATCTGAAAATTTATGAATAAGTCCCCCAGTATGTTATCTAACTTCAGTTAGTTCAACACTTTTTTATTTGAGCAACAGAAGATCTTCTAAAAAATCGGTTTCTACCTGCTGGTCTGTTTTGACAAGTTTCTGCCATTATTTGCATTTGCTTCTTATCGATTTCTTTTTGAGTTCTCTTTTGGGGAATTGAGATTTTTAAAGGAATTTGCTTCAGTAGCTTGTGTTTTTAGTGAAAGTTTTGATGTTCTAAAGCTAAACCCAAAGGTCTATTATCTTTTGAATACACTAATGTTTATAATGAAGATTGTGTGAAGTTTTGTATGAATAAAAAATTTCAGGTGTAGAGAGATAATGATGTAATGATATGAAGAATGGACAAAAGATAAAGCTTGGGGATGCCACCATGGCGTCACCCCAAGAAATATGCAAGATTTACAAGCGTCAAAGCTTGGGGATGCCCAAGGCATCCCCTTCTTCATCAATAAAAAGCTCAGGTCTTTCTAGACACTTCGTTTTTATTGTTTCATGCACTTTTGTGTTTTTCTTGGAGCGTCTTAGTTTTCGTTTGCTTTGCTTAGTTTGTTTAGTTTCATTGAATAAAGTAGTTTGTACCCCCTTTCTCGCTGTGTTGTTTCAAATAAGTTGATTGGTGTTGGAAAGGAGTAGAAAGTTCTTGCTTGGAAGTGCAAGAGGAGCTTGCATTGACTATGACTTAGACTTTAGCATGCCATGCTAGGTGTTGTTTTGACCTTATTCTTAGTGATTATTGTTGTAGCATGACTTGCTCCTGTTGGAATTATGCCCTAGAGTCAATAATAAAGATGTTATTGTTATAATTCTTGTTCATGATAAAGTTTATATTCCATGCTAGAATTGTATTAAGCGGAAACTTTGATACTTGTGTGGTTTATGAACAAACACCGTGTCCCTAGTACGCCTCTATGGACTAGATCATTGATTAATGATGGTTAAGGTTTCATAACCATAGACATGAGTTGTCGATTAATAATGAGATCATGTCATTGGGAGAATGATATGATGGACATACCCAAATCAAGCAGAGCAATTAGATCGTGTCATCGTGTTCATCTTTGCGAAGCTTTTATTATGTCAAATATTGTATTCCTTAGACCATGAGATAATGCAACTCCCTGGTATCGGAAGAAAGCTTTGAGGTCATAAAACGTCATCCTATGAGAGGGTGGTCATAAAGGTGTCTCTTAGGTGATCGGAAAGTACTTGTTGGGTTGTATGTATCGAGATGGGATTTGTCCCTCCCAAGTCGGAGAGATATACTTCAGGCCCACTCGGTAATCGATATCAACACCTCTTGCAAGCACGTGGTTAAGGAGTTGATCACAAAGTGATATCGGATTACGGAACGAGTAAAGTACTTGCTGTGAATGAGATTGAACTAGGTATGCCGATACCAACGATCGAATCTCAGGCAAGTAAAATATCGCGTGACGAAGGGAATATAAATATGGTATTAATTGAATCCTGGCATCTTGGTTCATCCGATATGATCATCGATGAATATGTGGGAGGCAATATGGGTTTCCAGATCCCGCTATTGATTATTGATAGAAGATCATGTCTGCATATTCTCGAACCCGTAGGGTCACACACTTAACGTGCCTCGACGCTAGGATAGAATGGATAAATGGTTTATGAGTTTTTGTTCGGAGTCTCGGATGGGATCCAGGACATCACGAGAGGTTCCGGAATGGTCCGGAGAAGAAGATTCATATAAAGGAAAGCAGTTTTTGGATTTCGGAATTGTTTTGGAATGTTCGGTATTGTACCAAAAGGTTCTAGAAGCTTCCGGAGTGGGACCAACATGGCCCCACTTGTCGGAAGGGGGCGTGGGCCTACGAGGTAGTGCCCTGGCCGCATTGGGCCAGGGCCACAAGGCCCCAAAGGCCCAGCCGGCCAAAACCTTAGGGGAAACCCTAGGGGACCTTCTAGAAGGGAGGGGAAACTTGCCCCCCACTCCAACCCTTGGGGCCGCCGCCCTAGGGCTTGGAGGAGAGGCCAAGGGGGCCGGCCAGCCCTCTATATAAAGAGGGCAGGGGCGCACCCTCCTCCCCCCACTCCTTCAACCCTTTCCGCCATACTGCTGCCCTCTTTCTCTCTCTCCCGACTGCGCGTAGGCGAAGCCCTGCCGCAGAAACTCTCCACCATAGCACCACGCTGTCGTGTTGTAGATCCAATCTATCTCTCCAACCCACTTGCTAGACCGAGGAAGGAGGAGACGTCGCGGTGCCGTACGTGTGCATCTCTCGGAGGCGTCGCCACTTGCGGCGTTGGATCGGATCAGATCGCGAGGAGGAGAAGACTAGTACGACTACATTAACCACGTTCTGTTGAACGTTCCGCTGTGCGATTTCTTCAAGGGTATGAAGATCTCATCTATCCCTCTCGTTGATTGCATCTCCTAGATTAGATCTTGGCTTTCCCGTTCGCATCCGTAGAATTTTTTTGATTTACTATGCTGTGAAACCCTTTAGTGGTATCAGAGCTAGATCTATGCGTAGATGTGTTTCACGAGTAGAACACAACATACTTGTTGCGGGCGTTGATGTTTTTTGTTGCAAGCCTCTTGTTGTGTACTTCTTATGACGTGGGATAGTGAGATCGAAGTGGTCTAGGCCAACTTTACGCGACCTCATTCGCGAGACCGGCTCCGCACTTGACGTGTGGCTTGTTCCACACATACGGCTGGTGGATGCCAGTTTCTCTCACTATAGTTGTCATGGGATATACACCGGATTTTGGCAACCATAATATCACCGTTGTGGCTTTCCGTAGGTAAGAATTGTTCTTAGCTTGTTACTCCCATAAGCCACGTAAAACATGCAACAACAAAGTAGAGGCGTCTAACTTGTTTTTGCAGGGAGTGTTTCTGTGATATGGTATGGCCCAAGATATGATGTGTATGTTGTATGCAATGATCATGTTTTGTAATATTTCACGACTTGCATGTCGAATAGTACACAACCGGCAGGAGCCATATAGTTGTCTTTATAATTGTGTATGACCTGTGTGTCAACTTCTTATACGCCATGTAATAGCTTTACTTTATCGCTAAGTAGTTGGCAATAGTTGTAGTTGCTATTCTTGGTGGAGGCAATCATGGTGGAGTGATGGAGATCATGCTGGCACGCACAAGATGGAGATCGTTGCGCGGAGATTGGCTATATCATGTCACATAAAATCATATGCATGTGATGTTTATCCTTTTATGTATCTTATTATGCTTAGATCACGATGGTAGCATTATAAGATGATTCCTCACTTAAAGATCAAGATAAAATTGTGTTCTCCCCATGTATGCACCTTGCGAAAGTTCGTCGTGTTCAAGCACCTCGTGATGATCGGGTGCTATAAACTCTACGTTCACATACAACGGGTGCAAGCCAGTTTTGCACACGCGGAAATACTTGGGTTTGACTTGACGAGCCTAGCATGTACAGACATGGCCTCGGAACACACGAACCGAAAGGTTAAGCATGAGTCATATGAATGATATGATCGACACTTTGTTGTCCACCATTGAAACCACATCTCTTCTCGTGAAGATCGGATTAGGTGTGGTGAATTTGGATTGTGTTCACTAAACAACTTGAGGGATGTTGAATTTAGTGGGAGTTCATCTAGTAATTTGATTAAGTTGAACTAATTATAATGAACATAGTCTAAATTGTACTTGCAAATTTTATAGATCAAATGGCTAAGTCCAACTTCAACGTTTTTGCTGAGAAAGAAAAGCTTAAGAACAATGGGTCTAACTTCACCAACTGGTTCCGCAATCTGAGAATCATTCTCGCTGGCGGACAAAAGGACTATGTCCTTGAGAAAGTGCTAGGTGACGCCCCTGCTATAGATGCGCCGGCTGATGAAAAAGCTATTTATCAGTCGCGCAAGGATGATTATGGTGTGATTAAGAGCACCATGTTATTTTCTGTGGAATCAGACCTTCAAAATCGTTTTGAGGAGTTCGCCGGGCCCTTTGAGATTCTTGAGGAACTGAAAACCATGTTTCAGACTCAGGCCTGTCTGAGAGATATGAGATCTCTGAGAAATTCTTTAATTGCAAGATGGAGGATGGGAGTTCTGTTAGTGAGCACGCCATTAATATGTTGGGCTACACTCAACGTCTTGAGCAACTGGACTGGAAGATTCCAGAAGAGCTCAAGATTGACAGAGTTCTGCAATCACTCCCTCCTAGCTACAAAGGTTTTGTAGTTACTCATAATCAGATTGGTTCCACTGATACAATCACCGAGCTCTTGGCTAAGCTGAAAGCTGCGGAGGTGGACATCAAGAAAGATAATCATGTGATGATGGTAAACAAGCCCCCATATTTAAGAAAGGTAAGGGTGCAAAGAAGCCCTTCAAGAAAGGCAGCGGCAAGCGCGTTGCCCCTGCTGAGAAGAAGCTCAAGTCTGGACCTAAGCCAGACACTGAGTGCTTCTATTGCAAGGACAAGGGTCACTGGAAGCGCAACTGTCCGAAGTACTTAGCGGACAAGAAGGCTGGCACCATTAAAGGTATATTTGATATACATGTTATTGATGTTTACCTTACTAGCGCTCGTTGTAGTGCCTGGGTATTTGATACTGGTTCAGTTGCTAATATTTGTAACTCGAAACAGGAGCTACGGAATAGACGGCGGCTAGCAAGGGATGAGGTGACGATGCGCGTTGGCAACGGATCAAGAGTTGATGTGATGGCCGTTCTCTCCTTAGTTTTACCTTCGGGATTAGTTTTAAACCGTAATAAATGTTATTATGTGCCTGTGTTGAGCATGAACATCATATCTGGATCGTGTTTATTGCAAGACGGTTATTCATTTAAATTGGAGAATAATGGTTGTTGTATTTATATGAGTAACATCTTTTATGATCATGCACCTGCTATGAATGGTTTATTTCTTCTGAATCTCGAAAGCAATGAAACACACATCCATAACATTGAGGCTAAGAGATGCAAAGTAGATAGTGATAATTCAACTTATTTGTGGCACTGCCGTCTAGGTCATATTGGTGTAAAAAGCATGAAGAAACTCCATTCTGATGGACTTTTGGAGTCTCTTGATTTTGAATCATTTGACACGTGCGAACCATGCCTCATGGGCAAGATGAGCAAAACCCCGTTCTCCAGAATAATGAAGCGAGCAACGGACTTGTTGGAAATCATACATACCGATGTATGCGGACCAATGAGTGTTTCGATGCGCGGTGGATATCGCTACTTTCTCACTTTTACTGATGACTTAAGTACATATGGGTATATCTATTTAATGAAACATAAATCTAAAACGTTTGAAAAGTTCAAAGAATTTTAGAACAAAGTGGAAAACCATCGTAACAGGAAAATTAAATTTCTACGATCCGATCGTGGAGGTGAATGAGTTACGATTTTCTCACGCATCTTAAAGCAAGCAGAATCATTTCGCAACTCACGCCACCCGGAACACCACAGCGCAATGGTGTGTCTGAACGCCGGAATCGAACTTTATTGGATATGGTGCGATCGATGATGTCTCTTATAGATTTGCCGTTATCATTTTGGGGTTACGCATTAGCAACAGCTGCATTCACTTTAAATAGGGCACCATCTAAATCTGTTGAGACGACACCGTATGAACTGTGGTTTGGTGCTAAACCTAAGTTGTCGTTTCTTAAAGTTTGGGGATGCGAAGCTTACGTCAAGAAGTTGATGCCGGATAAGCTCGAACCCAAAGCGGAGAAATGCGTCTTCATAGGATACCCTAAGGAAACAATTGGGTATACCTTCTATCACAGATCCGAAGGCAAAGTGTTTGTCGCAAAGAACGGATCCTTTCTTGAGAAGGAGTTTCTCTCGAAAGAAGTGAGTGGGAGGAAGGTAGAGCTAGACGAGGTTATTGAACCTTCTCTCAAGTTGGAGAGTAGCGCAGCACCTGAAATTGTTCCAGTGCCATCTGCACCAACAAGAGAGGAAGCTAATGATGAGGATCATGAAACTTTGGACGATGCTACTGCTGAACATCGCAGGTCGACAAGGTCACGTGCCCCTCCTGAGTGGTACGGCAACCCTGTCTTAACTGTCTTGTTAGTAGAAAACAGTGAACCTGCGAACTATGAGGAAGCAATGATGAGCCCAGACTCTGAGAAATGGCTAGAGGCCATGAAATACGAATTGGGATCCATGAGCGAAAACCAAGTATGGACTTTGGTGGACCCTCCTAGCTACCGTAAGGCCGTTGAGTGCAAATGGATTTTGAAGAAGAAAATGGATGCGGATGGTAATGTTACTGTCTATAAAGCTCGACTTGTCGCGAAAGGTTTTTGACAAGTTCAAGGTGTTGACTACGATGAGACTTTCTCTTCTGTAGCGATGTTTAAGTCCATTCGGATTTTATTAGCAATTGCTGCGTTTCATGATTATGAAATATGGCAGATGGATGTCAAGACTGCGTTACTCAATGGCAACATTGATGAAGAGTTGTATATGATGCAGCCCGAAGGTTTTGTCGATCCTAAGGATGCTGATAAGGTATGCAATCTTCTGCGTTCCATTTATGGACTGAAGCAAGCATCTCGGAGTTGGAACCTTTGTTTTGATCAAGTGATCAAGAGCTTTGGATTTGTTCCAAATTGCTACGAAGCTTGTATCTACAAGAAAGTGAGTGGGAGCTCAGTGACATTTCTAGTACTATATGTGGATGACATATTGATTATTGGAAATGACATTGGTATGCTTCACGATGTGAAGAGTTATTTGAATAAATGTTTTTCAATGAAAGACCTAGGAGAAGCTGCTTATATATTAGGCATCAAAATCTATAGAGATAGAAAAAGACGCCTAATACCTTTAAGCCAAAGTACATACCTAGACAAAGTTCTGAAAAGGTTCAGAATGGATAAGGCAAAGAAAGGTTCAGTGCCCATGTTGTCAGGTAAGATATTGAGAAAGGCTCAGTGTCCAGCTACATTAAACGATAGAGAAACCATGAGCAAAGTGCCATATGCCTCGGCCATAGGTTCTATCATGTATGTCATGCTGTGTACTAGACCGGATGTGTCCAATGCTCTTAGTTTGAAGAGCAGATACCAAAGTGATCCAGGAGTGGAACACTGGACAGCCATAAAGAACATCCTAAAGTATTTAAATAGGACTAAAGAAATGTTCTTGGTCTATGGAGGTGATGAGAAGCTCGTCGTAAAAGGTTACGTCGACGCTAGTTTCGACACCGACCCGGATGATTCTAAATCGCAGACAGGATACATTTATATTTTGAATGGAGGAGCTGTGAGCTGGAGAAGCTGCAAGCAAAGCATGATCGCGGGATCTACAGTAGAATCGGAATGCATGGCTGCTGCAGAAGCGTCAAGTGAAGGAGTTTGGATCAGGAACTTCATGACTGAGCTTGGTGTGGTTCCAAATGCCTTGGACCCACTGGAGATATTGTGCGACAACACTGGCGCCATAGCATTGGCTAAGGAACCAAGATATCATCCAAAGACCAAGCACATCAACCACCATTTCATATAATTCGAGATTATATAACAGATGGAGATCTGAAGATTAGCAAAGTACATACGGATATGAATGCCGCAGATCCATTGACTAAACCTCTTCCACGAGCAAAACATGATCAGCACCTCAATGCCATTGGTGTTAGATTGTTGCCAGATGTAAACTAGATTATTGACTCTAGTGCAAGTGGGAGACTGTTGGAATTATGCCCTAGAGGCAATAATAAAGATGTTATTGTTATAATTCTTGTTCATGATAAAGTTTATATTCCATGCTAGAATTGTATTAAGCGGAAACTTTGATACTTGTGTGGTTTATGAACAAACATTGTGTCCCTAGTACGCCTCTATGGACTAGCTCATTGATTAATGATGGTTAAGGTTTCCTAACCATAGACATGAGTTGTCGATTAATAATGAGATCATGTCATTGGGAGAATGATATGATGGACATACCCAAATCAAGCAGAGCAATTAGATCGTGTCATCGTGTTCATCTTTGCGAAGCTTTTCTTATGTCAAATATTGTATTCCTTAGACCATGAGATAATGCAACTCCCTGGTATCGGAAGAAAGCTTTGAGGTCATCAAACGTCATCCTATGAGAGGGTGATCATAAAGGTGTCTCTCAGGTGATCAGAAAGTACTTGTTGGGTTATATGTATCGAGATGGGATTTGTCCCTCCCAAGTCGGAGAGATATACTTCGGGCCCACTCGGTAATCGATATCAACACCGCTTTCAAGCACGTGGTTAAGGAGTTGATCACAAAGTGATATCAGATTACGGAACGAGTAAAGTACTTGCTGTGAACGAGATTGAACTAGGTATGCCGATACGAACGATCGAATCTCGGGCAAGTAAAATATCGCGTGACGAAGGGAATATAAATATGGGATTAATTGAATCATGGCATCGTGGTTCATCCGATATGATCATCGATGAATATGTGGGAGTCAATATGGGTTTCCAGATCCCGCTATTGATTATTGATAGAAGATCATGTCTGCATATTCTCGAACTCGTAGGGTCACACACTTAACGTGCCTTGACGCTAGGATAGAATGGATAAATGGTTTATGAGTTTTTGTTCGGAGTCTCGGATGGGATCCAGGACATCACGAGAGGTTCCGGAATGGTCCGGAGAATAAGATTCATATAAAGGAAAGCAGTTTTTGGATTTCGGAATTGTTTCGAAATGTTCGGTATTGTACCGGAAGGTTCTAGAAGCTTCCGGAGTGGGACCAACGTGGCCCCACTTGTCGAAAGGGCGCGTGGGCCTACGAGGGAGTGCCCTGGCCGCATTGGGCTAGGGGCACAAGGCCCCATAGGCCCAGCCGGCCAAAACCCTAGGGGACCTTCTAGAAGGGAGAGGGAAACTTGCCCCCCACTCCAACCCTTGGGGCTGCCGCCCTAGGGCTTGGAGGAGGGGCCAAGGGGGGCGGCCAGCCCTCTATAAAGAAGGCAGGGGCGCACCCTCCTCCCCCCACTCCTTCAACCCTAGCCGCCATACTGCTGCCCTCTCTCTCTCTCCCGACTACGCGTAGGCGAAGCCCTGCCGCAGAAACTCTCCACCATAGCCCCACACCGTCGTGTTGTAGATCCAATCTATCTCTCCACCCCACTTGCTATACCGAGGAAGGAGGAGACGTGGCGGTGCCGTACGTGTGCATCTCTCGGAGGCGTCGCCACTTGCGGCGTTGGATCGTATCGGATTGCGAGGAGGAGAAGGCTAGTACGACTACGTCAACCACGTTCTGTTGAATGTTCCGCTGTGCGATTTCTTCAAGGGTATGAAGATCTCATCTATCCCTCTCGTTGATTGCATATCCTAGATTAGATCTTGGCTTTCCTGATCGCATCCGTAGAAATTTTTTGATTTACTATGCTGCGAAACCCTTCAGCTCCAAGTCATTGGGATTGCTTAGTCTGCCTTGAAAAAATCATGCGTTGTTTTAGCATACAAAAGCATAGTATTTTGGTATTCTCCTTTGATGATTTGTTTGGGTTGACTTGGCACATGCTCACACCATGTTATGACTATGAACAAGTCATCATAGCCTATATGATCATTTAGTCCTTGACTTGTAGTACCACTCTATGCGTTGATTAGTAATGTTTTGTCGCTCTAGATGTGATGCAGCCCGTCCTACGACCGCTACTACATCTACTCCCACGAGCTCCCCAAGTGGACCCATGAATCGCGCCCGGGCCAAACTCCTTCAAGCTAAGGTGAAATCGCTCCTCTCCTTGTGTGACTTCGATACACCCTTGGATGGCCTGCTACTTCATACCCATACCTTGTGCATCATCAGGTATGAAGAGAAGGACCCACAGGACGGAGGAGCACCTAAGGAAGAGACCAAATTCTCTCTGTCGCCAACGGTACTACCGAACCTAGCGACCGGTACTACCGCCCGGCGGCACTACCGCCCCCTGCTACTGCCACCAACAGAAGACCCCAGCGCAAGCCAAATGCTCTCTGTCACTGGCGGTACTACCGGCCCAGGACCCGGTACTACCGGACGACGGCACCGCCCCTGCTACCGCCACCAACAGAAGGCTCCAGCGGAAGTCCTAGGACGACAAGCGGTACTACCGGGCCAGGAAGCGGTACTACCGGCCGACCGGTACTACCGGACGAGCTGGACCGGTACTACCGGACCTGGGAAGACCTGATCGTGTTAAGTCGGGCCAGCGCCCTGTAACCCTCTCTATATTTCGCTACTTGTTCCTAAAATACCCCTGTTTTCGTGGTTGGCCTATAAATAGCCCCCACCCTCCATTGTAAACCCTAGACTTGGATAATAATAGATTAAGGAAACCCTTTGAGGAACTTATATCTATTGGTCTCATGCTCCTACCAAGGAGCACCGGATTATCCACCCACCTCTTGGATCTTGCCTAGTGCGTTTAAGTTGTACAAGGCCTTGGGTTCTCGGTTTCTCGCCCCCAAGTCGTCAAGGTTTCACCAAGCACCTCGTCCCCCGTTGTTGGCGTGGAGAGCGAGCTTCGCCCAACACCGATCCTAGAGATTATGTTGGGCCGGTTGCCACCGGCGTGAGTTATCGGCGTGTATCGTGTTTTGTGTGCGTGAGTTCATCGGGTTCTTTGTGGGCGTGTGTTCGTGGATTTCGTCCCCTATCCCCCTTCCACCGCTTTCCCCTCGATCCCCGCGGAGATTCGTGAAAGATCGGGCCAACCCAAGGGGTTACCCCATAACATATTGGTATCAAGAGAAAGGTTGATCACGAATTTCCCCCCAATTTTTTCTTTATCCCCCTTAAAATCGAAAATCCCACCAAAAAAAGAGCCCCAATTTGCCTTCGGATCGATCTTTGGATTTGGTGAGTTTTTCGTGGTTTTGGTCCATAGATCTGTTGCTTTTGGAGTCGATCTATAGCCCCTGTTGTTCCTAGCCCAGCCTTTCGGTCAGTTTCACACGAATTTGAGGTTTGTGTCAAGTGGATCTCGTTTTCGTTCTTGTTCTGCGACCAGCGGTACTACCGGTCGAGCAGGCGGTACTACCGGCCCTGCCCGGCGGTACTACCGCCAGTCACAGAAGCTTTTTCCCTTCCTCTTGACGCCTCACTTTCGTTTGCTGATTTTTCACGTTTAGCTTGTTCGTGTTTCGCGTGTTTGTCGTCATTTTAACACAAGCTTCCGCATCAAAGTCACCCGCTCTCATCGACACCGCGACACTCGAACATCCTCCCCACCAACAGTTGCAAGTCGTCAACAATACCAAAGGTATAACTTGCACCACTTTGACAACCCCATATCTTCCTTTGTGTGTATTTATCCTATGAGAGCAACTCATTTTGTGTTTGTCTAAGCATTGTGCACTTACCTTCGGAAAGTGAGAGTGTGAGGCCAAATACAAAAGCTAACATAGTAGCATAGAAAGGGAGAAAAAGGAAAAGAATCAAAAAAAAGAGAAAAAGATACATAGTCTCCCAATACAAAGAGAATACCAAGCTTGTAAGCCAAGAAAGAGAGAAGAAAGAGCGCACCGAGGCAAGTGCACAAATCTATTGCTTATCCTCTTTTGGCAAACGAGTTATGGTCTCTCCTTGAGTTGGCACGACAACCGAGCGTAGTCTTTATTAGGACCTTTTGTGCTCATTTTTCATAGTCGTGCTAACCCCGTTTTTCTCCACGTGTGTGTTTTTCGTGTTTTTGTAGATCGTATCCTCTTGCTTTTGATCTTTGGTTCTTTACCACGTAGGACAATAACCTTTTGCTTGGATCGTTTCGTTGGTTTTCCATAATCCTAACCTTCCACCAAAAGCTTTTGAGAGTTGTAGCATATTTGTGTGTGAGTTTCTTACCCATTTCACTTTGCACGCTGTTCGCTCATTTGTGTGGAAATTGGTTTGATATAATCTCCAAGGTGAGGTAAAGGCTAACTCTCTGCACCCTTTTTCTCCATATACAACCCTTGTTGGCTTTTCATCATGGACAGGCATGGAGAGCCATCCCAACCACCACAACCTCCGGAGGATGACACACAATTCATGACAAGATGGGACCATTGGAAGGTCCGAGGAGAATTCAACTACCGTTGTGAAGCTCTTGAGCGGCGCCAAGATGAACAATTTAGCGAGGCCCGTGTGGAATTCAAGAACATCGACAACCGCTTCGAAGAAGTCCGTGGCCAAATGCATGCCATGCAACACAACCTCGGTCATCAAAATGAAGCTCTTGGTCGTGCACTCGCCTCAACGGATGAGAAGCTTCAATGCCTCATTGATGGACTAGCAAGGCCATGCTCGCGCGAATCAAGCTCATCTCGGCACTCCTCAAGTGAATCAAGTGCACCTCGCCGTCACGCTTCAAGGCACCGGGATGGACCCGTTCTTCAATCCATGAGCTCTTCTCAAGCGGTACCATCTCCGCGACACGCCGCAACGTCAAGCTATGATGGTGACCTCTCCGCAAGACCTCCAAGACGTGAAGCGAACCGACCACAACCAAGGGCACTTGTGATTCAACAAGAGCAACCTCACATGGACCACCAAGGCCATCACCGTCGACATGCCCCTTCAACAACAAGTGAAGCATCCGAAGAGGACGAACAAGATCACCGTCGAAGTGAAGCACTCGAAGATCCTCCAAGGCGTCATCATCGACATGATCATCCACATCGGCAACATGATGGTCATGACGAGCCTCCTCTACATCAATAAGAAGAAGAGCAGCCCATTGCGCATGCGACGCGACGTCCTCCTCGCCACAGGGCGCAAGACAATGCTCCTCGGCACCACCCACGACAAGAACAAGAGCAAGCTCCCCAAGCTCGTCGTGAGTACCATCAACCTCCTCCTCGTCCTCAACCGCGCCAACAAAACGAGCAAGCTCCCCAATCTCGTCGTCAAAACCAAGTTCCACCACCAAACGCGGCACCTCAACACCCGCAAGAGCAACGCAACCGTCACCAAGCAAGACATGAGAGCTCGGATGATGATGATGACCGCCCAAATCATGGCAAACGCCGCAACCGGAACCGCAATGGAGAAGAAACTTTCGGCAAGCTCAAATTCACCATGCCCAAGTTCACCGGTTCCAATGAACCCGAGGAATATCTCTCGTGGGAACTCAAGGTCGACAAGATCTTCCGCATGCACAATTATAGCAATGAGAATATGATGGCCATGGCATCCCTCGAGTTTGATGAGTATGCCAACCTTTGGTGGGAACAAGTCCAACTCGCTCACGAAGCAAAAGAAGAGCCTCCAATCGCAACTTGGCAAGATATGAAGGCTCATATGAGATCCCGCTTTGTTCCTTCACACTACACGCGTGACCTCTTCAACAAGCTTCAAACGCTTAGTCAAGGGACAAAGACCGTGGAAGAGTACTTCAAGCAAATGGAGCTCAACATGATCCGTGCCAACATTGAAGAGCGAGATGAACAAACAATGGCACGCTTCCTCAATGGCTTGAACCATCCCATCAAGCGCATCACCGAGTTCCAAAAGTACAACAACATGGTTGAGCTTGTGCACATCGCATCAAAGGCCGAGCGTCAAGTGCAAGAGGACATCAAGTACAACAAGCCAAAGATGTACTTCACCTACAAGCAAGCACCAACCACTACTCCAACAACACCAAGTGGAAGCTCCTCAAGTACCACCAAGCTTCCCTTCAAGTCAACACTCCCTCAAGGAAAACAGCCCCCAAGTGGCAAACACACAAGGGATGATCAACCATTCAATGGTGAATGCTACAAGTGTGGAGGCAAAGGGCACAAGTCGAACGCATGTGGAAACAAGAAAGTTTTGTTCATCCATGACAACGGCGATGAAGAATACTTGAGTGAAGAAGAGTTTGATGCAAGGGTCAAGGAAGCCATGGCAAGGCAACATTTGGAAGAGGACCAAGAACTTCTTGTGTGTGAGCATGACGCAAGTCCATCGCTTGTGGTCACAAGGGTCTTAACTACCCAAGTCAATGAGAATGAAGACTCGAACATCTTCCAAACTTGAGCCGGCATCAATGGGAAGTCCATCAAAGTTGTCATCGATGGAGGGAGTTGCCACAACCTTGCAAGCACGGAATTGTGTGAGAAACTCAATCTCACCCTCCATCCGCATAAACACCCCTACCATATCCAATGGCTAAGTGACCAAGGATCTGTCAAGATCAAGCACACCGTCTCGGTGACGTTCTCAATTGGGCACTACAAGGAAACGGTAGAATGTGACGTGGTCCCAATGACGGTTTGCCATATGTTGCTCGGAAGGCCGTGGCAATATGACAAGCGTGCTTTGCATAATGGTCACTCAAAGGTTTGATCCAAGTAAGCACAAGCCCAAGCGCGGTCCCCGTGATTCTAGTTCCAAAAACGGAAGATATGTTGCGGTTATGCATGGACTGCCGTCCAATCAATGCTATCACCGTGCGTTATCGACATCCTATACCGCGTCTTGATGACATGCTTGATGAGTTATGTGGAGCCACTATATTTTCGAAAATTGATCTTCGTAGTGGTTACCACCAAATTCACATGTCCGAAGGCGATGAGTGGAAAACCGCCTTCAAGACCAAGCTTGGTCTCTATGAATGGTTGGTTATGCCCTTTGGCTTATCTAATGCCCCATCTACCTTCATGCGTCTCATGAACCATATTTTGCAATCTCTCATTGGGAAGAGTGTAGTTGTTTACTTTGATGACATCCTTGTCTATAGCAAGTCACTAGAGGAGCATGTTACTCATGTTAAGGAGGTCCTTCAAATCCTCCGTCATGAAAAGCTTTATGCTAATCTCCCAAAGTGCACTTTTGCAGAAGACAAGCTGATTTTCCTTGGTTTTGTTGTGTCTTCTAATGGCATTGAAGTTGATGTCTCAAAAGTCAAGGACATATGAGATTGGCCCATCCCCACAAATGTTAGTGAACTTCGTAGTTTTCATGGGGTGGCTGGCTTTTACCGTCGCTTTGTAAAAGACTTTTCTACCATCGCTTGCCCCCTCAACGAATTGACCAAGAAAAAGGTCACGTTCGTTTGGGGAAAAGCACAACAAAAGGCTTTCGATGAGCTCAAAAATAGGCTCACCGAAGCACCACTTCTTGCATTACCGGATTTCACAAAAACTTTTGAGATTGAATGTGACGCTAGTGGTATTGGCATTGGTGGCGTCCTTATGCAAAATGGACGTCCTATTGCTTACCATAGTGAGAAACTTGATGGCGCACGCCTAAACTATCCCATTTACGACAAAGAACTTTTTGCCTTGGTTCGAGTTCTTCAAGTGTGGCAACACTATCTTTGGCCCAAAGAATTTATCATCCATTCCGACCATGAGTCGTTGAAGTATCTTTAGGGCCAAGCCAATTTGAGTAAAAGGCACGCAAAATGGGTTGAGTTCATGGAGTCTTTTCCTTACATTGTCAAATACAAGAAGGGCAAAGAAAATGTGGTAGCGGACGCCTTGTCTCGCAAAAACACAAGCCTTCTTACATGACTCGAAGTAAATGTCTTGGGTCTTGATGACATCAAATCTTTGTACGCATCCAACCTTTTCTTTGGACCAATTTTTGCAAAATGTTCAATAGACAAAGGGATTGATGATTTCTATTTGCATAAGGGTTTTCTTTTCAAACAAAACAAGCTTTGCATTCTGAAATCGTCTCTCCAACTTTTGCTTCTTCAAGAGTCCCATGGTGGAGGCCTTATGGGTCACTTTGGTCGTGACAAGACATATGACATGCTCTCCACTCACTACTTTTCGCCAAAGATGAAGCGCGACGTGGAGCGCCACGTACAACGATGCACTACATGTATCCAAGCTAAGTCTAAGTCCAACCCCTTTGGTCTTTATATGCCATTGCCTATCCCTCATGCACCTTGGTCGGACATTAGCATGGACTTTGTGTTAGGCTTGCCTAGATCTAAACATGGACATGACTCTATATTTGTAGTAGTGGATCGTTTTTCAAAAATGGCACATTTCATTCCGTGCCATAAGACCGATGATGCTTCACATGTAGCAAATTTGTTTTTCAGGGAAATAATTCGGCTACACGGTGTACCAAGAACAATCGTCTCCGACCGCGACGTAAAATTCATGAGCTACTTCTGGAAGACTCTCATGGCCAAGCTCGGCATCAAGCTCCTCTTCTCGTCTGCCTCGCATCCCCAAACCAATGAACAAACCGAGGTCGTCAATCAAAGTCTTGGCACACTCCTCCGGGTGTTGATAAAGAAGAACCTTAAAGACTGGGAGGAATGTATTCCACACGCCGAGTTCGCCTACAACCGCTCCAAGCACTCCACCACCATGAGGAGCCCGTTCATGATCGTCTATGGCTTCGAGCCCCTCACCGCGCTCGATATCCTTCCACTACCACTTCATGAACGTGCCAACATGGACGTTGTCAAGCGTGCCCAAACAATGAAGAAACTCCATGACGACACACGAGCTACGATCGAGCAACAAGTCCTTCGCCAAGCATCAAGGCTAAACAAGAACAAGAAAGAGATGATCTTTGAAGAGGGCGACCTTGTGTGGATACATTTGAGTAAAGACCGCTTCCCCAAGGAACGCAACTCCAAGCTAAAGCCAAGAGGTGATGGACCATTCAAAGTGCTCAAGAGGATCAACAACAACGCTTATATCATCGATATCCCAACATCAAAGTATCTTGTGAGCTCGACATTCAATGTCAAGGACCTCTCACCCTACCATGGAGAAGATGAAGTTGAGAAGGTTGAAGAGTCGAGGACGACTCTTTCCCAAGGGGGGGGGAGCTGATGCAACCCGTCCTACGACCGCTACTACATCTACTCCCACGAGCTCCCCAAGTGGACCCATGACTCGCGCCCGAGCCAAACTCCTTCAAGCTAAGGTGAACTCGCTCCTCTCCTTGTGTGACTTCGATACACCCTTGGACGGCCTGCTACTTCATACCCATACCTTGTGCATCATCAGGTACGAAGAGAAGGACCCACAGGACGGAGGAGCACCTAAGGAAGAGACCAAATTCTCTCTGTCGCCAGCGGTACTACCGGACCTGGCGACCGGTACTACCGCTCGGCGGCACTACCTCCCCCTGCTACTGCCACCAACAGAAGACCCTAGCGCAAGCCAAATGCTCTCTGTCACTGGCGGTACTACCGGCCCAAGACCCGGTACTACCGGACGACGGCACTACCGCCCCTGCTACCGCCACCAACAGAAGGCTCCAGCGGAAGTCCCAGGACGACAAGTGGTACTACCGGGCCAGGAAGCGGTACTACCGGCCGACCGGTACTACCGGACGAGCTGGACCGGTACTACCGGACCTAGGAAGACCTGATCGTGTTAAGTCGGGCCAGCGCCCTGTAACCCTCTCTATATTTTGCTACTTGTTCCTAAAATACCCCTGTTTTCGTGGTTGGCCTATAAATAGCCCCCACCCTCCATTGTAAACCCTAGACTTGGATAATAATAGATTAAGGAACCCTTTGAGGAACTTATATCTATTGGTCTCATGCTCCTACCAAGGAGCACCGGATTATCCACCCACCTCTTGGATCTTGCCTAGTGCGTTCAAGTTGTACAAGGCCTTGGGTTCTCGGTTTCTCGCCCCCAAGTCGTCAAGGTCTCACCAAGCACCTCGTCCCCCGTTGTTGGCGTGGAGATCGAGCTTCGCCCAACACCGATCCTAGAGATTATGTTGGACCGGTTGCCACCGGCGTGAGTTATCGGCGTGTATCTTGTTTTGTGTGCGTGAGTTCATCGGGTTCTTCGTGGGTGTGTGTTCGTGGATTTCGTCCCCTTTCCCCCTTCCACCGCTTTCCCCTCGATCCTCGCGGAGATTCGTGAAAGATCAGGCCAACCCAATGGGTTACCCCATAACAAGATGATTATGGCCATTATTGCTCTCTTAGTTGGTTGCTCCCAATCTTTTGCTAGCCTGCACTTGTATGAGTAAGCTCTACTCATGCTTCCAACTCCCAAGAAACTAAGTTATTCCAAAGTATCCACTATAAACTCCTATGCATGGTGTGTTACACCATTCCAAGTATATTCTTGTTTTCAGCTATCTTCCAATTAAAAAGTATTTTGTTATGTGAAAACTTAGTGAATAAAGCCCTCGCGAACTTAATGGCACACTTTATATTCCTTGCCCCTAATAAACTTGAATCATTGTGTCGTATATGTTGTATATGCTTGCACTTATACGTTGGAATTAACAGAACCATGCTGTCATGGGGAACGTTTTCAACATTGCATTTGTACTTTGTACACAGTTGATAGCATGCTCTTTTGTCTATGGAAGTCACCGGTGTGAAATAAAGAGGGATCTTGTAAGTCCATGGAGTTATGTATTTTGTGTTAGAGAAACGCCTGGACAGCTAGCCTAAGCCATGCCTAATCATGGCAGAAACTTGCATCATCACCATAGTGAGATATTGTGAAGCATCCTCAATAAAAAGCTATGCACATAGTAAATAAAAAGATCGCTGAGATGCTCATTGTATGCTTGCCTTGTCATTTTGGTTATGGGATAGCTCCTGTATCATGTGCAAGGGGTACCCCGTTGGTAGTTCTCTATGATACGCATGTACTTACTATGACAAGAACTTACAGGTGACTGAAGTTAAGTAGCATGAGGTGTGGCCCTCATATTCAAGGGACATGAGATTGCCAACTTATACTTTGTCAAGCATATACTCCATAGTTTATTCACTTTAACCTTAATCACTTCAAGATGCTTATGATAGGCGCAATGAGGGTTGAAAGCTAACAAGTACCATAATTATTGGAAGCTCTTTTTGAAACTTGAAATCCCTGCTTCCCTTTATGAAGGGCCTTTCTTCCACTATTATGTTGAGTCTACACCTTCTACCTTTAGGCACCATTAAGAGAGCATAGTTGCCATTCTTAGTTCTATGTGCAGTGTCCCAAAATTTATTGATTGATGCATATTGTTGATATTGCTTGTTCTTGTGCTTTTTGATCTAGTCACTCTTATGAACTTTGAAGGTGTCCTATGCATCTATTTGCTACTCCATGAGGGACAAGCTGATTGCCACTATGCCATGTTTTCTGTATGTGAAACAAACAAACGTTTTTCAATGCATGTTATTCATGATCTTTGTTTGTAGCCTTTAATGTTGCATGCATATTTACTTTGTCTTACTGTTAGAACTCCATATTTCATGCACATGTTTAGAGTTCTTTGATACCAGCTTTCAATGTTTGCAAATGGTTTGATCTTTATTGTGAAGGTGCATGTCACCTCAAAAATTATTCTTTTATCACTTACCTAATCATGGACGAGTAGGAGTTAAGCTTGGGGATGCTTGATACGTCGGAAACGTATCAATAATTTTTGATGTGACATGCTTGTTTAGTATCTACTTTGCTTTGCTTTGTCTACACTTTGAGGTGTTTTTATATGTTTTCTTGTACTAACCTATTAACAAGTTGCCACAGTACCAGTTGCCCATTTTCTTCTGTTTTGGTTCCAGAAAGGCAGAAAATCAATATTCTCGGAATTGGACGGGACAAAAGCCAAAGTCAATATTTTACCGTGGGCAACACGAAGTCCAGAGGAGAGAAGGAGGAGGGCCTCGAGGGGTCCACACCCCGTGGCCGCGCGGGTGGGCCCACCCCGTGCCTGGGAGGAGGGTGCAGCCGCCTCAGTCACCCCCTCGGCCTTCCTCTTCGCCTATAAGAAGCCCCCGATGCAGAAACCCTAGGAACCCGATCAAAACTCCACGAAACCGTCTGTAGCCGCTGCCATCATCGTCCCTAGATGGGGTGGATCTGAAGTTCTTCCCGGCACCTTACCGGAGGGGAGATCATCCCGGAGTCCTTCTTCTCCGGTATGAAGAGTGAGTAGTTCCACCTTGGACTACGGGTCCATGTAGTAGCTAGATGGTTGTATCTCCTCCTTGTGCTTTCATGTATAGATCTTGTGACCTCTGTTCATGATCAAGATCTAATCTATTTGTAATCATGCATGTTGTGTTTGCGGGGATCCGATGGATATTGAGATTACTATGTTAGATTGATTAATGGTTTTGTCTATTTGATTCTATCATGTCTATGTTGTTTGTGATCTTGCATGCTCTCCGTTGTTAGTAGCTATCTTGTCCAAGTAGTTGCTAGTGACTCCAAGAGGGGGTATTTATGCTCGATAGTGGGTTCATGCCTCTAGTTTCTAAGGGAAGTGACAGAAATCTCTTAGGTTGTAGATGTGTTGTTGCAACTAGGGAGAAAACAACGGTCTCTTGTTCATGGAACAAGTGGATTGTTTACCTTACACACTTTGCTTAAAGCAGTTGTCTGTTGCTTGCAACTTAATACTGGAGGGGGTTCGGATGATAACCTGAAGGTGGACTTCTAGTCATAGATGCAGTTGGATGGCGGTCTATGTATATTGTTGTATTGCCCAATCGATCCCATAGGATCTTTTTGTCTAGTATTGCATTGTTATGCCTTGCTCAGTTCCTGTCAATTGCCCTGGTGTAATTTGTTTACCCTTCATGCCATGTTATTTATCTAAGGAGAGCACGTCTAGTGAACTATGGACCCCGGTCCAATCTTTACCATTGATACATCTTCCATCATCACCTTCCACACCATACAATTAATCCTTTTTTACAGCAAACCGGTGAGCTTGACAACCTCACTGTTTGTTGGGACAAAGTCTTGAGTTTGTGTTGTGCAGGTTTCCATGTTGCTTGCAACACCTTTGAGACATTTCCTTCCTCCTTCTGGTTCGATAACCTCGGTCTCTACTAAGGGAAGACTTGCTGTTGTGCTCATCACAGCTTGCTCTTGGGGTTTCCAACGAAGCGCTCCCAATACCGGGAGCCATCACACTAGCCACTAAAGTTGGGGGTAATCACTAATGAGGGGTGCTAATCAAGGGTGACTTATCTAAATCTAATCTCATGCCTTAGTATGACATCTAGTTCTATCTAACTTAGACCAAGTTTTATGCTCTTTATGCTACCTATAATATCTTCCAAAATTTCACAAGTCACTATGTATACACAAAAAAATAGCTTTGATAAAGAAATAAAAGAGCTTTGATAAAGAAATAAAAAAAAGCTTGCAAGAAAAACTGAGATTTGGTATAATCAAGGTTGCAAGTGTTAGCTTGCTAGGATGGCTTGCTAATGGTAGCTTGCTAGTTAACTTGTAGTGTTAGGCTTGCTAGGTAAGATAACTTGCAAGTTTTAGCTTGCATTAGATAGCTTGCCTTGAGTAGTGTAGTGGTTGAAGTTCTCTTCTCCATCTTCCTCGTAGTAGTCTCCTTCCTCTTCGTATCCTTGGTCGGTGCTAGCGTCTATAAATAAATACGAGGTACACAATCACCAAACAATACTTAACTACTTCTATTTGGCACACAAGGGTTCACACTAGATGATCTAACATCATCACAATCATCACAAGGATTAAAGGTCTAGTCTTATTTATTTTATTTTGGAAAAGTAATTTCTACTCATTGAAAACTAATTAAGATTTAATATTATCCAATTAAAATATGGGATCATGTTGACACATGTCATCACCACATATTTTAATACTTGGGAAAGTGATTTAAAGTGGTGTCACAATTTTATAAGGTTTAACCTTTTTATTTTAATTAATTAAGGTGACTAGAAATGCCTACGGGACATTCTTTTATTACTTGTCCATTATTACTGCAAGTAAACCTAGATATTTTTATATATTTAGAAAGGTCTTGTCAAATGTGATTTTTGAGAGTTGGAATAACTCAAAATATTTTATGGTTGATTTTTGAAAAATGTTTGAATGCATAAAATTCTCTGCCTTGTTATTTTTACTATAGGTGATCTATAATTCCAAATGGTTTGAATTCAAAGGTCTTGGATTAAAAATTTCTATACCTTTCTTACAAAATTAGTTTCATACAATTTGGTTTAGTGAATCTCTCTGAATTGATTTTTGTATCAACAGACAGAACTAGGTTTGAAACTAAATAGAAAAATCTAAATTCAAACTAACTGGGTCACGCGGGAATTCTAACTGGGCCGGCCCACTGCGCACAATACACGCGCGGGCTGGTTAAGTGGTGTCCCCAAACGTTAGTGAGACTGGGGGTTGCGAAGGGATACGGGGCAATTACGACCCTAGGATTACACTAATGATCAATGGCTCACGGCCGTCGTCCTCGTCGGAATAGAACACGATGGGGGATAACCCTATAACGGCTAGTGGGGGTCTGGGGTGGCTCACGGGGGCTCAGGCGATGGTCGGCGATGGGGGCGAATGACGAAATCGTGACAACGGTTCTCCTGGTACTGGTGGCTTCTCCTGGGGTGGTCGCAATAAACGGCACCCTTCTCCTCCACCAGCGGTAGGCTCCGGCGAAATTCTGGTGAGGGAGAGATCGCCTTGCTCCGGGAAGAGGTGGGAAGGATCAATGAGAGGTGGGGAGTGAACTGGTGTGAAGAAATGGTGCGGGGGAGGCCTCCTTTTATAGGCGAGCGAGATAGGCCGAGCGGCATGGGCAGTGGTCGTCGGGGTCGGCGTTATAGTGAGCTACGGGTATGGCTGAGGCTAGGGGACGGTGCACGGTGTCCTCGCAGTTCTCAACGGCTTGATGAAGCGACAAGGGGCGATGCAATTTGGTCGGAACGCTCTAGTTCTCTGGGCGGCACCGACGACGTTTTTGACAACGCATAGGTGCTTCTGGTCATGCAGTGGCGAACGGGCATGTCCGGTGGTCTCCTGGGACGGTGGTGATCGCAGGCACGGGCGGCGTAGGCGATGCGTGGTCTGTGCGAGGCGATCAGCTTTGGCGAGCTGGCGCGCTCTGGACATGGCAGGGACGAACTGGGCGCGTGTGTTCTCGGTGGTCCACAGCTTGTCAATGCTCGAGGGCTGGACAAAGGGTGGCGGTGTACGGTGGCATGCCTCCTGGACATGGTGGCTTGCCATGGTCGACTGGCAAGGGGTAGCTCGGGCATGTTCGGCATGGTGCAATGGTAGGGTTCTAGGATGGTTTAATGCACTGGTTGTTGTTGGGGGATACAACGGTGATCAATGGGAGACAAGGTTTGGAAAGATTACTGCTCAAAATAGTGAAGTTTGGTAGAATTTGGTTTGTGTCTCTAGGTGTTTGATAAAATGGCCTAAAGAAATTCATATTTGAATTTTTGGATGAAACTTGGTGGATGCAATGGTCACATACTAGGTAGTCTCTGGTTGTTTGGATTTGTCAAGGTGAACTGGTTTGGTTGGGTTTTGAGAAATGGTGATCTTACCATATGAACTAGATTGAATTTTGAATTGTCATTTGAATAGGGTTGCCAAATGTTTTTGTGGGTTTGCAAGGTGGGCTTGGGTTTACTTTTACTTGGTCTAGCAAGGGGTGAAAAGAATTGGATTTGTTTCTGTTAGAAATCTTGGACTAGAAGCATTCAAAGTGGTCTAGTGAATAAGATTGGCAAAGATGACCATTGGCTTATTTGGTTTGTTTTTGAATTTCTCTTCATTTGATTATGCTTGGAAATGATTTAGATGGATGTTGTTTTCATATTTAAACCAATCCTTGCCATTCATAACAATCACACAAGTCCATACAAGCATTCATGCATTCATCACATACACACATGCATTCATATGGATTTTAATTAACAAAAGTTTTTGTTAACCCTAAATTTGGGTGATTGGAATTTGATAACCTTGATTAATATTTTTGGGATGTTACAAACCTTCCCTCCTTAAACAAAATCTCATCCCGAGATTTAAGAAAAATATAAAACTAGGATTTAAAGAGATATGGAAACTCAATCCTAATGTTATCTTCTCACTCCCAGGTAGCTTGTTCTTCAGTGTGGTTACTCCACTAGATCTTGAGAAACTTGATACTCTGGGTCCTGGTGGTTCTGGAAGCTTCTTCCAAAATACGAATGGGTACTTCGGGATATGTCAGGTCATCGTTGATCTCTATCGTTTGCTGATCAATATTCTTGAAAACTTCGGTCTTCTCTGGGACTTCTAGGCATTTGCGAAGTAACGAGATATGAAACACATTATGGACGGCTGGCATCTCTTCTGGCAGTTCCAGTTGATACGATACTTCTCCTCGATGATTCAAAATCTTGAAGGGTCCGATATATCTGGGGGGCTAACTTTCCTTTGAGCTAGAAACGTTGCATTCCTTTCAAGGGTGATACTTTGAGATACACAAAATCTCTGATGTTGAAGGCTGGGTCTCGACGTCTCTTGTCGGCATAACTCTTCTATGTAGATTGGGAAGTCTTGAGGTGCTCACGGATCTTGTGAACTTTTTCTTCTGCTTATCGTAGGATATCGGGTCCGAAAATCTGACTCTCTCCTACTTCCGACCAATTCAAAGGGGTATGGTACTTTCTTCCATACTTGAACTCAAATGGGGCCATTTGCAAACTGGCTTGATAACTATTTTTGTACGAGAATTCTGCGAAAGGCAGACAGTCTTCCCATTTAGATCCATATTCTAACACACAGACTCTCAACATATCTTCGAGTATTTGATTTACTCGCTCCGTTTGTCCATTAGTCTGAGGGTGATAAGTTGTGCTGAAATCTAGTCTTGTCCCTAATCCTTCTTGGACTTTCTTCCAAAACCTCGAGGTAAACTGAGTTCCTCAATCCGACACAATGTTCTTGGGTACTCCATGCAAACTGACTATTCTAGCAATATACAACTCTGCTAGCTTCGAACACTGATAAGTGGTATTGACTGGTAAGACATGGGCGACTTTGGACAATCTATCAACTATGACCCAAATAGAGTAATTTACTCTACTAGAAGTAGGCAAACCGGTGATAAAATCCATTCCAACTGAATCCCATTTCCATTCCGGAATCTGCAATGGTTGCAATAGTCCTGCGGGTCTCTGATGTCCCGCCTTGACTCTCTAACAGATATCACACTCGGCGATATAGCTTCCGATTTCTCTCTTCATCTTATGACACCAAAATTGCTCCTTTAAATCCTGATACATCTTGGTTCCTCCGTGGTGGATAGAATAAAGAGTATCATGGGATTCTTTCAAAATAGCTTGCTTCAACTCTAAATCTGCTGGCATACAGATACATCCTTTGTACCACAAAACTCCTTCTTCATCTTCGGTGAATCCAGGTACCTTTCCTGTACCGTTACGACGTTTGATTCCGTCGATACTAGAATTTCCTTTCTATGCCTCCTTGATCTGACTGATCAAAGTGGGTTGAAGTTCTATGCTAGCCAAAAATCCTTGACTTACTAGTTCCATTCAGAAATCTTCCAACTCCTTGTGCAAACTTGGTTGCTCCTTTAGAATCATGGAGTTCAAGCAACACGACAATCTGCTAAGGGCATCAGCTACCACATTGGCTTTACCGGGTGATAGTGAATGTCCAGATCATAGTCCTTGATTAACTCTATCCATCCCCTTTGCCTCATATTCAGCTCCTTCTGGGTGAAAATATACTTCAGGCTCTTGTGATACGAATAAATTTCACAATGGTTTCCCATGAGGTAATGCCGCCATGTCTTCAAGGCTAAAACTATGGCTGCTAGTTCGAGGTCATGGGTAGGGTAATTCTTCTCATGTTGCTTCAGTTGTCGGGATAGATATGGTATGACTTTGCCTTCTTGCATCAGCACACATCCGACACCGATCGTGGATGCATCACAAAACACATCAAAAGGCTTCGTGATATCCGGTATGATTAGGATTGGGGCTGAGATTAATCTCTTCTTGAGTTCTTGAAAACTCACTTCACATTTGTCCGTCCATTCAAACTTCTTATATTTCTTCAACAATTGGATCATGGGTCTTGCGATGTTCGAAAATCCTTCTACGAACTTGTGGTAATATCCCACTAATCCGAGAAATGCACGAACTTGGGTTTGAGTGGTTGGGGCTTGCCATTCTTCAACATCCTTAACCTTGGCAGGGTCAACAGCAATTCCTCCGGTCGACACGATATATCCGAGGAATCCTACTTCCTGTAACCAGAATTCACATTTGCTAAATTTGGCATACAACCGATGCTCCCTAAGGGTTCCAAGGATGGTCCTCAGGTGTAGCTCATGTTCTTCTTCTAATTTGGAATAGATCAGAATATCATCAATGAAAACAATGACAAACTTATCCAAGAAGTCCATAAAAATCTTATTCATGAGGTTCATGAAATAAGAGGGGGCATTGGTTAATCCAAAAGACATGACAGTGTACTCATATAGTCCATATCTGGTGGTAAAGGTACTCTTTGGAATATCCTCTGCACGAATCTTGAGTTGATGGTAACCAGTTCTAAGATCAATCTTAGAAAACACTTTGGCACCGGTCAACTGGTCAAACAGATCTTCTATCTTCGACAGTGGGTACTTGTTCTTAATTCGTGACATCATTCAGCTTCCGATAATCCGTACACAAACGGTTACCTCCATATTTCTTATCCACGAACAAGACATGTGATCTCCATGGCGACACACTTGGTTGAATCAGGCCTATCTCTAGCATAGCATCTAGTTGCTTCTTCAGCTCCACTAATTTAGATGGGTTCATACTATAAGGACTCTGAGCTATGGGTCCAGTTCCAGGGATTAGTTCAATGATAAACTCCATATCCCGATCTGGGGGCATACCGGGAAAAATATCTGGGAATACGTCGGGGTATTCACAGACTACTCTTACTTGGTCAATGGTTGATTGGGCTAGACTCTTGTTGCACTTGAATTTACGGGGCAAGGTTTAAGATACATGCTCTACTGATATTCCGGTTGTACTAGTCATGGTTATGGCTTTCTTGGCATAGTCAATTAATCCTTTATGTTTCAACATCCAATCCATTCCTAGTACTACTTCCAAACCTTTAGTTCCGAGTACTATTAGATTAGCATAAAAATCTATGTCATGGATTCTGATAGGTACGGCCTTGCAAATTTGTCTAGCTTTGGTGGTTGAACCAGGTATTTGAACTATCATAACATGCTTCAATTTGGTTGGTTGAATCTTACTAGTTCATGCAAATTCTTCTGTAACAAACGAGTGCGATGCTACAGAATCAAACAACAATCTTGCAAGTACTAAGTTAACAGAAAACATACCCAGCATGACATCTGGCGCTTCTTGGGCTTCTTCAGCATTCATGTGAAACAGACGGCCGTTGCGGTTGAGCGAATTCCCTAGGGCGAATCTTCTTCCAGGCTGAACATGACGCTGTTGCTGAGCTGGGGCATTCACATTGGGGGCTGCTGCAAGCTTCTTGGGGCACTCATTGGAATAGTGACCCTTGGTTCCTCATTCATAACAAGTCACCTAAGACTTGTCTTTTCCTGCAACAGGCACATCATTGCTTCCAGTCCTTGGGGCAGTATTGGTGTTGGGATTGTTGTTGTTGAACTTGGGAGGTGCACGGTTAAAGTTGTTGCAGTTGCTAGGGTTGTTGTTGTTTCCTCCGGGCCTTGGGTTTCTTCCTCCATGATTGGGATAGTTTAGACGGTTCATTGGGGGTCTATTGTTTCTTGGGGAAAATCCTGTAGACGGGTTGGGGCGATACTTTGGGGTATGGTGGGTTCCTGGTTAATGCATCATTCGACGCTTGCGGTTCTCATTGCTTGGTTAATCTTGCCTTCCATCTGGATTGCAGAATCCACTAAGGCTTCATTGTCAGCAAACAAAATATTGACTAACACTGTCTGCATCTCATCATGCAGACCGTTTAAGAATCGCTCTTTCTTCTTGGCTTCAGTGGCAATCTCATTTGGTGCATACCTAGCTAATGACAGAAATTTGTCACGGTACTCAACTACTATCATCCTCCCTTGCTTCAATTCTTTGAATTCATCTCTCATCCTCTTGATTAAACCCGGTGGCACATGGGTTCGGCTGAACTTGAGTTTGAATTCATCCCAAGTCATCATCTATCCTCCATTCATGGCGCGAACGCTGTTCCACCAAACTCTTGCATATCCTGCCAGATAGTGGGTGGAAAACAGTACTTTCTCATTGGCCTCCACTCCTGCAACTTCTAAGTTGTTCTCCATGGTCTGCAGCCAGTCATCAGCATCTAATGGCTCTTCAGACTTACTAAAGATGGGTGGATTGGTGTTCTGAAAATTCTTGAGCTTGGATCCATGGTTGTCCTGGTTTCCCTGGCCATGATTACTCTGGGTCATCTTAGCTATGTATTGAAGGGTGGCTAAGTTGGCTTGACGTTCGGCTCTTTCAGCTTCATGGTCTGAAACCAACATTTGCAAGATTTGCAGCATTGGGTCCTGAGATGAACTGCTTCCTCCGTGAGGCATCTGAAGATTGAGATAGATCATGAGAAAAGATGGAAATTTTCTAAGGTTCAGGGATCTGTTTTTGAAAAGTTTTTAAATTTTGAGTTTGACTCAGGTTTTGCTAACTAGCAACTTGCCCTTTCATTCATTCATTCATTCATAGCACACAATACAAACACACACCACAACAAGGAAACAGATGGTTTTAAGAACCATTCTATGAAACTACGATACAATGGGACCGAATACAACTCACTAACGCTAGTGCTCAAGTGATACTACTCCTAAGAATCGGTGTCTTCCTCATCATCATCATCATCATCATCATCATCATTAATGAAGGCAGAGTCATCTTCATCATCATTAGTGTGGAAGTCCATGGCTTGATCCTCCAGGAAGTCATCATCATCACTGAGGTAGGAGTAAGGGTCTCCACGGATATCTTCCCCTTCATTCTCCCTTTCCTCAAGCTGCATGTCCCGCTCATGTATGGTCTGCTCCAAATCTGTCACTCTATGACAAAGGCGGTCAATGATGCACTCCTTCTTTTCAAACTGACGGCGACGTGACTGACGATCCTTCACAAGCATGGTGATGGTCTGGTCCTTCTTGACTGTGATGGCATGGTTATGGTTGGCGTAGGCGCGAGCATTGTCCAACTCCTTCTGCCTGTCATACATCATGAAGCTGAGATGGTCCACTTGATGCTTCAGCTCCAGGTGATTTGGTACCTCCTATGGTTGTCCCATAGCATCATGCCTTGGGTAATACTCAAAGCGTGTGCCCTTGATCTGATTGATGCTTTTCCCACACAGACGGGAAAGAGCTTCCTGCATGGCCCTGGCGAGTCCATCTAGCCAGTTGTTCTCTCTTAAAGTAAACTGGATTTCTTCTGAGGTGGGGGCTTCAATCTTCCCTCTGATACTTGCAACAATCAGCCATTGCAATTCTCCTCCTTGCTGATTGTTGAGCTGGGCTCCAAAGAATTCAGGGTGCGGGCGCTCCAGAAGTTTCGAGAGTTGGTCCAAATCACGCTCAAAGATAAGATCTCCTCCATTTCCCAACTGATACAACTTGCTATACTTCACATCCATCTATAAGAATATAAGATGAGTAAGTTAGTAGAGTGATCAAGTGTGTCAAATTTTATGTAAGTTTGCAAGAATTTTTTAGGAACATGAAAGTTTTTGAAAGAATCCTGGTGATAAGAATGAGAATAAGTTTTCAAAATACTCACTTCTTTTGTTTTGAAACTAAGTTTTTGATTCAAGCGTCCATTCTAACTAGGGTCTCCTATGGTCAGGATGGCTCTGATACCAACTTGTCAACACCCGGTTTTAATCCCAGATGCCTGTTATTCCATACATTGCAATACCAGGATTACCATTTTTGCGAGACATAACAGATTGGTACCATAGTTCATCATCCATTACAAACCATAATATAGGTCTTACAAATAAAGGATCTCATGGTCTAGTCTTAATACAATCAACGTAGCGGAATAATAATAAGGGTAGCATGGTCATGGCTCCATCTTCAGGGTCACAGGCAATGCTAACAATGGGAGATGATCCTAGTTGTTGTAGACTTCCTGCTGTCCATCATCTTGGTAGTCCTCCTCATAGTCTGGCCACGGGAATAGCCAGGGACAAAGCCATGAGTACTCTTTAAGTACTCTCAAACTATCACTAATAGGTAAAGGGGTTCAAGTAGGAATACTAAGATCTAGGTTGTTTTGCAAAAAGCCAGATTTATCTCTAACTGAGTTTATAAGTAAAGCAAACTAGTTTAATGTTTTATAAAACCTAAGTGGGAATTTAAGTTTCATATCACAACCCTGTTGTGGTCAAGTCAAAGTCATGATTCATTTTACAAGTCATTTTGAAAACATCTGACGACGAAACAGTATGGCCACTCCAACTGTCCATAACCACGGACGCGACTATTTGAATAGTTTGACACTTTGTAGAGGTGGTACACTTTCACCACATCATTTGATACATCCATCAGGAACAATCCTGAATCACCATACTCAGTATGCGGATAATCAATCCTAACCTTTCAATTACACACCCTAGTATAGGCACCTCTCCTATGAGTTTGGCCTCCCAACCATGACCATCTGTCATCTTGGGAACTGCATAGGTGGACAATCATCACGAGGTAGCGTCATCTCAAACCTCGGCCGCAAGGGAACCCATACTAAGATATATAAACTTCCAGTCAAGCCCTACCCAAATTCGGGCATTGTGGTTGTACAGTAAACATTGGAATGGTATCGCATCCGAACACAACCATCGGTTTTATAAAGGGCTAAGGCTCATGCCTCAACATTTTCATCATCAAATCATCTGGTGTTCAACAACACATGTCAAAACATCTCACTAGAATGACTCATCATTCTAAGGTTTTCATAACCATTTTCACCAAGTGTTCCCATCTAAAGTGATCAAGTTTTATGTTTAGCACTAGCCAGTAAAGTTGGGGGTAATCACTAATGAGGGGTGCTAATCAAGGGTGACTTATCTAAATCTAATCTCATGCCTCAGTATGACATCTAGTTCTATCTAACTTAGGCCAAGTTTTATGCTCTTTATGCTACCTATAATAACCTTCCAAAATTTCACAAGTCACTAAGTAAACACAAATAAAAGAGATTTGATAAAGAAAGGAAAGAAAGCTTGCAAGAAAAACTGGGATTTGGTATAATCAAGGTTGCAAGTGTTAGCTTGCTAGGATGGCTTACTAATGGTAGTTTTCTAGTTAACTTTTAGTGTTAGGCTTGCTAGGTAAGATAACTTGCAAGTTTTAGCTTGCATTAGATAGCTTGCCTTGAGTAGTGGAGTGGTTGAAGTTCTCTTCTCCTTCTTCCTCGTAGTAGTCTCCTTCCTCTTCGTATCCTTGGTCGGTACTAGCATCTATAAATAAATACGAGGTACACAATCACCAAACAATACTTAAGTACTTCTATTTGGCACACAAGGGTTCACACTAGATGATCTAACATCATCACAATCATCACAACGATTAAAGGTCTAGTCTTATTTATTTTATTTTGGAAAAGTAATTTCTACTCATTGAAAACTACTTAATATTTAATATTATCCAATTAAAATATGGGATCATGTTGATACATGTCATCACCACATATTTTAATACTTGGGAAAGTGATTTAAAGTGGTGTCACAATTTAATAAGGTTTAACCTTTTTATTTTAATTAATTAAAGTGACTAGAAATTCCTATGGGGCATTCTTTTATTACTTGTCCATTATTATTGCAAGTAAGCCTAGATATTTTTATATATTCAGAAAGGTCTTGTCAAATGTGATTTTTGAGAGTTGGAATCAACTCAAAATCATTTATGGTTGATTTTTGAAAAATATTTGAATGCAGAAAAGTATCTACCTTGTTATTTTTACTATAGGTGATCTATAATTCCAAATGGTTTGAATCTAACAGGCTAGGATTAACAATTTCCATGCCTTTTTAACAAAAATAGTTTCATGCAATTTGGTTCAGTGAATCTCTCTGAATTGATTTTTGAATCAACAGACAAAACTAGGTTTGAAACTAAATAGACAAATCTAAATTCAAACTAACTGGGCCACGCGGGAATTCTAACTGGGCCGGCCTACTACGCACAGCACACGCGGGCTGGTTAAGTGGTGTCCCCACATGTCAGTGAGACTAGGGGTTGCAAAGGGGTACGGGGCGATTACGACCGTAGGATTAGACTTAGGATCAACGGCTCACGACCGTCGTCCTCGTCGGAACAGAACACGATGGTGGCTAACCCTAGCACGGCCAGTGGGGGTCTGGGGCATCTCACCGGGGCTCAGGCGATGGTCGGCGATGGGGGCGAATGACGAAGTTGTTGACGGCGGTTCTCCTGGTACTGGCGGCTTCTCCTGGGATGGCCGCAATCAACGACGCCCTTCTCCTCCAGCAGCGACAGGCTCCGGCAAAATTCTGGCGAGGGAGAGCTCTCCTTGCTTGGGAAGAGATGGGAAGGATCAGTGAGAGGTGGGGAGTGAACTAGTGTGAAGAAATGGTGCGAGGGAGGCCTCCTTTTATAGGCGAGCGAGAGAGGCCGAGCAGCATATGTTGGGGTTCGTAGCATGGAAAACAAAAAAATTGTACCGCATGCAAACAAACAAGCCAAGATCTATCTACTAGATTGTAGCAACAAGTCGATAGAGGAACTCACCCTCGAAGATTCCAAAGCGGTTAACGAGAGCAGATTCTCGTGGGTGATGTAGTCGTACTCTTGCCGATCTCAAGATCGCGTAGACGATCCTTCCGGCGCTGCGTTCCGGCAGCGCTTCCGCAGTCGGTCACACGTTCGGTACTCGATGAAGACCTTCCTCTCCCTTGTTCCAGCATGCAGCAGAGGTTGTAGCACTCTCCTCGTGATTCCGGCAGCACGACAGCGTGGTACCGGAAGTAGAGGGCAGATATCGCAGGGATTCGCCTTAAGCCAGAGCGAGTATGGTGGACTATGAGAGAGGCCTTGGTGATCTAGGGTTTAGAGGCACCAAGGGGGGAGCTTGGCCGGCGGCTAGGGCTTGGGGAAGCCCCAACTCGGCGGGTTGGAGAAACCCTAGGAGGCGGCGGCGACTTGGAGGAGGCCGGCGGCTAGGGCTAGGGTTTTGGGTGGTGTTGGGTGTAGGGAAGAGGGGCAGACCTGCCCCTCCTTATATAGCTGGGAGGGCATGGCTTGGGAGGAGGGAGTCCTCCCCCAAGTCGGCCTCCTTGGCCGGCGGGTGGAGGGAGAGGAACTCCTCCCCAAGTAGGTTTCCTACTCTCCCTCCACCAAGCAAACTTGTCATTTGACTTTTTCAAATTGGCGTTTGACTTTCAAACTAGGATTTGATTTCTCCCTTTATTTTGCCCAGCCAAGTGACCTAGTACATGATGCAACCATTCCATATTGTTATGACACATTCATGTACCCTTCCCTTCCGGAGTGCCGGACCTTCCGGACCCTTCTAGAACATTCCCGATGAAAACACCGGAATCATTCCCCAACTCCGAAACAGGACTTTCCTTATATGAATCCTATTCTCCGGACCATTCCGGATCTCCTCGTGATATCCCGGATCCCATCTGAGACTCCGAACAACATTCGGTCTCTTTATCATCATTCCATAACTACTCAACAACATCGAATCCTTAAGTGTGTCTCCCTACGGTTCGTGAATTATGTGGACATGATCGAGACACTTCTCCGATCAATAACCAATAGAGGAATCTGGAAATTCATATGGCTCCCACATATTTATACGATTACTTCGTGATCGAATGAACCACTTACATACGATACCAATTTCCCTTTGTCTCACGATAGTTTACTTATCCGAGGTTTTGATCGTCAGTATCTTTGCATACCTAGTTCAACCTCGTTACCAATAAGTACTCTTTTCTCGTTCCTGTGATATGTGATCCGTTGTGAGACAATCACATGCTTGCAAGCTAATTGGATGACATTCCACCGAGAGGGCCCAGAGTATATCTATCCGTCATATGGATGGACAAATCCCACTCTTGATCCATGTGTCTCAACCCATACTTTCCGAACACTCAATGCCACCTTTATAACCACCCAGTTATGGTGTGGTGTTTGATGTCATCAAAGCATCCTTCCGGTGATGGTGATAAGCATGATCTCATGGTCGAAGGAATTAGGTTACTATGTATCAGAAAGCTTATAGCAATTGAACTATTAAAATGACTTGATCTTTATGCTACGCTTATCTATAGGAGTATGTCCATCATACCATTCTCCTAATGATATGATCTAGTTGTTAATAACATCTCAATGTTCATGATAGGGAAACCACAATCATCTATTAACCAACAAGCCAGTATTATGAAGAGGCTTTACTAGGGACTCTAATTTAGTTTACAAATCACACAAGTATTAATGTTTCCTGGTTAATATTGTTATATCATGAATGTAAACATTTATCATAAACACAAAGATATAATAATAACTACATTTATTATAGCCTCTAGGGCATATCTCCAACAGCATAGGCAGTGCTCGTCGGGGTCGGCGTTACATCGAGCTACGGGTATGGCTAAGGCTAGGGGACAGTGCACGGTCTTCTGGCGGTGCTCAACGGCTTGATGGTGCGGCAAGGGGCGGTGCGATTTGGTCGGAACACGTTGGTGCTTTGAAAGGCACCGACGACGTTTTTGACGACGCACATGCGCTCCTGGTTACGCGGTGGTGAACGGGCATGTCTGGTGGTCTCCTGGGACGGTGGTTATCGCAGGCACGGGCGGCGAAGGCGACGCGCGGCCTGTGCGAGGCGGTCGGCTTCGGCGAGCTGGCGCACTCTGGACATGGCAGGGACGAACTGGGCGCGCGTGTTCTCGGTGGTCCACGGCTTGCCAATGCTCGAGGGATAGACAGAGTGTGGCGATGGACGGTGGCGTGCCTCCTGGACATGGTGGCTATGCGCGGTGATGGCTCGTTCTAGCTTGCCATGGTTGGCTGGCAAGGGGTAGCTCGGGTATGCTCGGAATGGTGCAATGGTAGGGTTCTAGGATGGTTTAATGCACTGGTTGTTGCTGGGGGAGACAAGGGTGATCAATGGGAGATAAGGTTTGGAAAGATTACTGCTCAAAATAGTGAAGTTTGGCAGAATTTGGTTTGTGTCTCTAGGTGTTTGATGAAATGGCCAAAAGAAATTCATATTTGAATTTTTGGATGAAACTTGGTGGATTCAATGGTCACATACTAGGTAGTCTCTGGTTGTTTGGATTTGTCAAGATGAACTGGTTTGGTTGGGTTTTGAGAAATAGTGATCTTACCATATGAACTAGATCCAGTTTTGAATTGTCATTTGAATAGGGTTGCCAAATGTTTCTGTGGGTTTGCAAGGTGGGATTGGGTTTACTTTTACTTGGTCTAGCAAGGGGTGAAAAGAATTGGATTTGTTTCTGTTAGAAATCTTGGACTAGAAACATTCAAAGTGGTCTAGTGAACAATATTGGCAAAAATGACCATTGGCTTATTTGGTTTGTTTTTGAATTTATCTTCATTTGATTCTGCTTGGAAATGATTTATATGATATTGTTTTCATCTTTAAACCAATCCTTGCCATTCATAACAATCACACAAGTCCATACACGCATTCATGCATTCATCACATACACACATGCATTCATATGGATTTTAATTAACAAAAGTTTTTGTTAACCCTAAATTTGGGTGATTGGAATTTGATAACCTTGATTAATATTTTTCGGATGTTACACAACCCGAGGAGGAGATTCCGGAGGAGGATGAGTACCAAGAGGAGGAGCAAGAAGTCCCTCATCAGGAGCAGCAGCCACCAAACTGGTTCGCTACATATCAAGATTTCCAAGAACTTGGAGGAACTATGGAGGCAATGCACAATCTTTCCCTAAACCTCCGAGAAACAATAATCTTTTAACTCAATTTGCAGACTGGAGTTACAACTTCCCCCTCCCCACCATAGTGATTTGAAGGGCTTGCAAAAGCCTAAGCTTGGGGAGGTTTTCTATCTATTTTATTTTGCTTTCATTTGCTTTATCTTATTTTCGAGGTTATGCTTTTATTTGAGTTTATAAGCACTCGTATTGGTTTCCCCAACACTTTATCTTAGTCATTTTTATTTCTATTTGAGATTTTCAAGCCGAGCTTTGCCGCCAATTTTCTATTCTTTAATCCCCCTTCTCAAAAACCACAAAAAGATTTCTCCGTTTATCTTTATTTTCCCTCTCTCTCTTTTTTCCACCTTGAAGTTCTCATTGATTTGAAGGAGAGTGATTAAATTCAACTTTCCAAGAAACAAATAAAAAGGGAAGAGAGAAGTGGAACCAAACATGAGAGGTATGCCTTATGACTCCCCACTTTTGAAATTTGAGAAACCCATGCTAGTTAGTAGTAATGTTGAGATGTTATATTGGTGGAGTGAGTCTCTATATTGTAGTAAAAAAATTGCATGGGTATTTAATTGGGTACGTTTTGTTTCAGCTCTTATAGTTAACCAAGTCTTGCCTAAAATTTTTCTAAACAATTGAAATAAGAAAAATTCTTACAATTAAAGACTTGGGTGTTGTAGTGTTTAGTCTTGAAAGCTTATTCCTAGAGATACTCAAACATAATAGAAACTAATGATTGACTTGATAGCTCTCTTTGAAAAGATTTATTCAATTGAATTAATGTTTAGTGGTTTTTGTGAGCATGCCAAAGTTTGACTTGTAAATCATAATAATGATATAGATTTATGCATGTCAAACTTCATGGGATGCCAACAACTCCGCTGGCCTACGAACGATCTTCATGGAGGAAACTCCTAGATTTCGGCTATGAGTTGATTAAACACTTGTAACAACAATGCTATAATGGATAAGATTCTTGGCACTCCCGGGTAGCTGTAATATGGTGGAATCACTCCTCTGGCTGATATGAGCAATCATTATGCAAAAGGAACAAAAACCTTAGTGATGCCACGAGTGTCCATCTCAGCCCGGTAAACTAATGAATTTTTTTGGCATGCTCTCAATTACTTAAGAACTAAAAATTCTTGAAGGACAATGAATAGAAAACTAGTGCTTGAAAATTCTTGATTTATTGGTGTGGGAGAATTGAGACACTTTAGTATATATCCTTTTCATGACAAACTCTCACACTCTTAATTCTACATGATTACACTTTATTGTTCAAAGGCAAGCTTATGAGTTAATTACATGACATGGAATAAAGTTTACTCTTTTGAATCATCCACGCTCACAACAATTTTGCTGCGCTATAAGGATTTATGAAACCTGTATGATATGCTTGCCATTACTCCATCTATGCTGAAGTTTTCCAGATTAATAAAGTGGAGGAAACATGAGACTATTAATCATGAGTAAGATCATCATCTCATTATTTCAGTTTAAATGTTGAGTTTCCTTTTTGATTTTGGTTTTCTTGCTCGAGGACGATCAAGTTTAAGCTTGGGGAGGTTGATGGATGTGAAATATAGTCATACACGTCCACATTTAAACTAGATATATTATTCATATATTTGATAAAATATCTCTCTAAAACCTACCACTAATGCCTAATGATCAAAGGGGTATGCAATAATTTCTTGCTATTTTTGCCTGCACAGATAATGAAGTTTTATGAAGGAAATCACTACATAAATGCCAAAGCTACAAGATTTCCAACACGCCAAAGAAACCAGGAGCCGTGAGGAGGCAACTGCAAGTTTAATGACCAACTATACGGCCCGCCGCCGTATAGTTGCCACCGTATAGTTTGCACCGACCTCCTTAGGTCAAACAGAACAACTTTCATGAAGGGACCCTATATAAAGAGGCTTCAGACGACGAGAAACAACCCCCCGACTCCACAACATCGCTTCTTTCACCCTAAACTCTCCCTGCCACCATGCCGGAGGAATAGATCTAGATCTAAACCTCTAAACCCTTCTCCACCACCATAGCCATCTTCCACCACTTGTAATAGTAGATCTCATCTCCAATTGGCGATATTGTAAGACTATCTGCTATCAACTCTATGATCTCTATTACAATGTTTATGATTGTCGATTTCATCTCTATGTGTGAGTAATTCTCCTTGGGCTAAGGGCTTTGGCCTAGCCATATAGCTTTTGTGCATGTTATTTATCATAGATGGGATCATGTATTAGTTTGTATGACATGATGATTGTAGTACCCTCACGTGCCTCAATCTAAGGACTTGTCAGGTACCCAAGACCCTGAGGATTGATCTAGGTAAGGGAGTGGGAGTAACGACTGATCTGCAGGATAGGAACCCCAGTGACAGAAGGGGTAGTACGGCTGTATGTGAGGAACTTACTTGAGATTAACGGTGATATCACTATGCATATCATTAGTTCTCTTTCTTCCATGGATGAGACTAGTAGGTTATTGCCATAAGCGGTTGCGGAGGCGATAACATTTATGGATGCACTGCCCATATATAATTATCTTGCTCTAACAATTACATGAGTACTTTATTATTATCTGTTATTCCAATCATATCTTTTTGCACAGCTGCTGGTGAAAACCGAAGACCCTAGGCCCTCTCTCTCTCCATCGTCAACAACAACAAGATCGCAAACTCTTGGTCTGGTGAAAACGCAATAGGAATTCTAAAACTCTCGAAGGTCCGTTTAAGCAATCTCACTTTGCTTTCTGCTTGTCAAGGATTCGATAAACCTAGTTCTACTAGGAAAAAGAGCTATACTACATCTGTAATCCGGATAGAAGGTATCAATCCCCTGCCCCAAGGCACCCCATTTCCTATTTTTGGCCTATGGTTTCCCCTTTGTCTTGGCCGCATGGGCCAAGAGGGATTGTAGCTCCTTGCCCCATGTGGACCCTCTGAGAAGGTGGGCCCCACCATGGACCCCACTGGACCTTCTAGAACATTTAGATACATTGCTGGAAATTCCCAAACTTCCTGAAACCCTAAAAACCACTTTCCGTGTATGAAACATTATGTATGGACTATTTCGGAGCTCCTCGTCATGTCCTAGATCCCATCTGGGACTCCGAACAAACTTTTGTCTCACCATAATAATATCCAAGGGCTACTCTAGAGTTACGGAACATTAAGTGTGCGACCCTACGAGTTCGAGAACATGCATACATGACTGAGACATCTTCTCATATCAGTAATCATCAATGAGACCTGGATGTTCTTAATGAGTCCCACATATTCAAAGAAGATCTTTGTTGATTTGAACCAGTGTCGAGGATTGAAAACAATACCGTATACCATTATCTTTGTCTCGCGGTATTTTACTTTCCCGACATCTGATCGCCAGTACTCCATGATCAACACCTTAATCACTATACATAGTTCAATCTCGTCACTTGCAGGTACTCTTTAATCGTATCATAATGCAAATCCCTTGTGACCCAACTTATTAGTTACGTGCTTGCAAGCGATATAAGGGTTTATTTGATTTATAGGAATTGCATAGGAATTGTGTAGGATTTGAATCCTATGGGGATTTTTCCTATGTTATTGTTTGATTTATAGGAACACATCCTATAGGAATTAATCCTATAGGAATCTTGTAGTGCAATTACTATAGGAAGAAACATTAGATCAGACCTCATGAAAAAATTTCTTTGCTACATCAAACAGAATTCCTCTTTCCGTAGGATTCAAGTTGGCATAACATTTCAATCCTATGTTTTTTCTATTCCTATATTTTCCGTATCCTATAAATCAAATAAGCCCTAATACTATGTGTTACAGAGTGGATTCAAAGTATATCTCTCCATCACATGGAGGGACAAATTCTAATCATGATTCATGCAACCCAACAAGCATTTTCCAAAGGACTTGAAAGACACCTTTATAATCAGCCTATTATGGTGCGACGGTTGATATAATGTTTCATGTTAATACAAAATTTTGTCTAAAAGTCTATCATAACTATACCACACACTGATAATATGAGATGATTAATTGATCACTTAGAACAGCCTCATGATCAACATACATGATCCAACAGTTTCCACAACAATTAATTAGTCAATAGAAATCATAGTAGTTTGTTCGAGAGACCAAAAAAACATAAACAATACGTATCATCTCTAAAAGATACTACTACCAGTACTAGAAAACATGAAAGGTGACAGAGTCATCTCCAGGCGGGAGTGGCACCGAGAGCAAGATGAGTCTCGACATGAAGACCCCTCAGAACCACGGTTTTGGTCTGCTCATTCACCTTTGCCGCTATACAGTCCCCTCTTCCGAAACGCTTAGCTTGCCACGCGCCCATGAGGTAGAAGACGGAACAGAGGCCAATTAGCAGGACCACAAGTAGAACGGCTCTGGTCTTGTTTTCGGGCGTTGAGCTCCCTATCCAAGAAAACAATCAGTAGCTTCAGTAACTGATTCCTACTCATTCCGTTTCAAAATACAAGATGTTTTAGCTTTGTAAAGTAAATGTATCTAGACTACTCTTAGTATAAAGGTTCACTCATGTTTGGAGCGAATCTACACACTAAAACAAGTCTAGATACATTCTCTTCACAAACCTAAAACATCTTATATTTTTGAAACAGAGGGAGTATTTGCCACAGAGGCTCTGTGCGAAAATTATCACTGCTGACGACTTGTTGTAAGCACTACCTGTTTCCTGACGAGGCTCTGCAGTCCCACGGCCATCTTCAACATCGCCGAGTCCCTGTGACTGCACACGATGATGGCATCTGCGTTGGTCGGCCATCTGCATCAGCACAAAGCCCCACGTCTACGTCGAGGTATCAATGCCTTGATCTAGAAACCATGGAACTGCGAAAGTAATACCCAAATCAACCGAAAGTTTATGCACCGAGTTGCATAAAATGGAAACAAGCGTGGCGTCTCAGCAAGAAGCAAAATCAACAGAGAAGAAAGCAAAGCACCTCTGTCTGGCTTCTTGGAGCTGTCGACCAGCACAATTTGGGGGGCGTCACCTCGGAGCAACTATCCGATGGCCCATTATATGGTGCCGGGCGTACCAATCTTCCGGTGATGCCTCGGCGCCTCCGCCTCCATTCACCTTGGCCGGCAGCTTCATGGGCGATGCCTACTATACTAGTATACTTCCTGGCCGGTCGGGTGGATATATATACAGTATATGCGCATCGGCAGCTCACACGGATAGCGACCTCGCCAGTGCTTCTCCAACCAATGCATGTAGTGGTCGGAGTTTCATTTGCTCACTGATGTTTCATGGATCAGTCTTACTTTCTGATATGGGATCAAGAGGGAACAAAAGATTAGGTAAGCATGTGCTATGTCCTCCATGAAAGAGTATGAACGATACATATATTCATTAATAATAAGAGCATTGCCCAGGGGAAATACAAGGAAGAAACTCAAGGCCACACTCAAAATTGTTTTGTCATCATTCAGCTCAAGTACAAACAGAGCTGCCCGTTCAGAACTTCAGATACACTCTCTAGTACATGAATTTCTAAGGTACAACACAAACAAAAATGGGGCCAAGGGAGAGGAACCATATCTAAGATTTCTCTCAGCACCTGTGCCCCGGGAACCCAAAACTGAATCCAAGCTCTCCTAGTTCATGCCTTGCCAACAGACTGCCCAGGATGTCCTAAATCTGCAAGCGCCCGTCGTGTCCATTCCAACAGAGGTAATCCACTTGCACAATGTGATGGTCTTGGAAAAGAACAGGTCATCGATAGGTACGGCATGATTTACTCTCCTCTGGTTTGGTTCTTCAGTTTTCTACTCTGGTGTGGCAATGTCCGAACCTGACCTCTTATGTTTTCTTCCAATGGATGCTGCCTGGGTCAAAATTCTTGTGAAAAATAATCAGGACATGTTAGCGGCTCTTGCTGTCAGCAACCCAGTATTGCTTGACTGCAAAGAGTATCTTCTCGGGCACACGAGGGCCGCCCTCATGGTCGGCCAATATCGTGTTCCATCTCATGGCCTTGGCTATTTTCTCCACCTTTACGAGATCATCAACCTTGTCACGGATTATAACTGCGCCCTCTGGGCGTAACATCCGGTCCATTTCCAGGAGTATATCTTCAAATTTACACCTGTTTTTTTTTCAACAATCAGGTAATTTCAGCCAGCAAGATCTACCAATTTAGGATCATGTTGTGGTTTTGCATTGCTTACCTGTTCTGGTACAAACTGAAGATACCATTAGCATGTATGAGGTCATATGTCCTTGGGTATGTAGAAAACCCTTCACACCTGTAACAACAACGAATAAACTATGATTAACAAAAAAAATCCTCAAAAATAAAAAAAGCTTCTCAATAATTACAGGAATCTACCCTTTTTGACAGTATTCTTGAAGTAAATGCACCACATAACAGAGAAAAACAAGTTTTCCACATCGTGAACAAGTTAGAAGTAAAAAAGGTCTGTTGTGAATAGCAGAGCTACCAAAATGCAGGAATAATTGTACGATAAACATAATTGGAAACAAAATGGATGAACAAAGTATGAATCCAGGGGAGCAATATAGCAGTATTACGTACCAGTCGTGATACATTCCTATTAATCCTCGCTCATAGATTACACCCAAAGTAGAAGTATCCGCAATGGTCGGAACAACATTCATAACCCACAGCTTTGGGGACTCCAGTACAGCAGCAAAGCTACCAAGACCCGCATTCATGTCCATTATATTGCGGTACCTTCCAGTATCAAGTAAGTCATTGGTTTTCTTGTAAGCATTAACATGTTTCCGCCAGAGTTTATTGTCCTCCTCATATGTCTCAGCTGAGAATCCAGGTACAAAACCATGGGCTATCCGAGGTGGTACTGCATTGAGCCTCTGTGGAAATGGCTCTAGTTGACCACCGGCAACCTCTGACACACTTTTAACGTCAGGAAGGGGAGTTATACAGGCTTCCATTTTCTTATACCTGTATGTAGTTATGTAGTGACGAAAATCAATTCAAGGACAAAACTAGAACAATATAGATAGAATTTACTTCATCTTTTGTGAGGGTGAGATGGAATGGCACTCACCATACATCATTATCACTTGCCGACTCACACTTGGAAACTTTTGAATTATCTTGCTTCCTGGGGCAAGACTTGTCATTTAATCTCTTTCTCCATATGGCAATACCATCCTTCTCAGAAATCTTCTTCCAGCAAAGAAGTTCAGCAAATTGTTCTATTTTTCTCTGCTCACTACGAAGATCATCTTTGGTACGTTGCCATCCCTTATAGTAAATCTTCCAACCAATGGGTGGGCCTGATAATACCCAATACCCTCCGGGCCTAAGTACCCTATCAACTTCCATCATGTACATACCATCTGTAGAACAAGATCAACACAGGTTTAGTATTTTTATGGAGACCATGTAAGCCACCATGAAGTGTTACAAAAGTGTTCTTACTACTTCCACTCCATGGAATTAAACATCTTGAGCAATGTGCCATGTCAAAGGCCCGAGATGGAAATGAGAGCTTCATAGATCCAAGGACACCGATATATGCAGGAACACCTCTCTCCAGTGCAAACTGTACTTGTGACTCATGATTATCCTTTGGTGCAAATGACATAGTCAAAACATTTTTCTTCAACAGGTAAGCACCCAAACTGGCAACCTACACAAAATTATGAAAAAAATCAAAGAAAGACTAAAGTGTATAGGACAACTTCTCATTGAACATATGTTTTGTACATTCAAAGTTGAGACTATCACATACCCCACAACCAGTGTCTAGTGCAGTTCGCACTTTTCCTTCGGTAATTGGGATAACAGAAGCAAGCTGGTCTATATACTTGTCTGCGCCCTGAGGAAACTGTGTTCCGCCACCAGGAAATCTGAAGACATTGCCCTCATAGTGCACCCAGTTTTGGATGGCCTTTTCAACCGTAAGGCTCTTGTGTGGTATATTGGCATAAGAAACATAATCGCGACTCTTCGGCCACGGAAAAGGAGCGACATAACCCTTCGGTGCTGGAATCAGGCAGGAAAGCTTCTCCTTTTCAGGTGGGCAATGCCTCTCCCGATATATCATGTGATCCCTAGGGAAGGTCATTGCACGCTTTTGCTCCTCACAAGGAGTGTAATCAGTGTACTGCGCATCACATGGCTCAAATTTTTCAACTTCAGAACTGAAAGTGTCGTTTGGAAGATCCGATGCACTATGGTGGGTCTCGAAATTCAGGTTTGGCAGTCTCACACATTTGGTCTGCTCATTCACAACAGCTGCTATGCCGTCCCCTCTCCCAAAGCCACTTCTTTGCCATACACCAAGGAGGTAGAAGAAGGAACAGAGTCCAAATACCAAAAGTATAAATACAGCGGTTCTGGTCTTGTTCTCAGTTAAACTCCGAGCCATACCGCAACAGCCTACAAGAATTATCATTAGCTTCAGAAACGAAATGAATCTAAAAAGTTACAATCAATCATTTTGTAGCTGAGCTATAGTAATTATCAAGCGAATTTGTACATCTATACAACAATTATTTCCGCTGGAAACCTAGACACTGCATCTCAGTTAAGGGAACTTTCTCTTTATCTTGCCTTTTCTGTTTCTGAGGAAATGTAACAGTGTACAATAACTTCTCACTGTCACAGCCTACTAACACTTCTCGCAATCAAAACATTTAGCAATTGAACTGCCGATGTACTGATTATTAAGGTTGTATTGCGCATTGCAGAGGATTATGATATTCTCATTTGGCCCAACCAGCTTTTGCCTATTTTACCGTTTACCTGACTAAAACTTTCCTGCATTCATGGTTATTTTTCTATAAATGATTATAGGATAAGTTCAGAGCAACACAGTTCGGCAACCGTAAACTGAACCTAATGCTCTTTGCAGTTTGCTAATTCAGACAACAGCCGATCCAACCGATGCATGGCCCAACAAAATAAGGTCGAGGGCCCAACGTTTTGATTACATTACAACCGCATAGACTTGTTATAGAGAACCTAGGTCGTGGACTATACGAGATAAATTTGCATCCTATTGGAGTCGACCAAAAGGAAGTTCACAGAATTTCCATCTGAATCCCCATTCAGCTGTATTAACCGCAAAACGGAGCAGCTTTATATCACATCAAAACCATGGTGAAAAGGCAGTAGCCAGGAACAATGGCTGCACTGTTTTAACCAAGTAATAGGTAGAAGTGTAGGACAAAACGACCACCAATTACGAGATCGAGAGGTGGGACGGAATCGAGCCAAGAAAATGGGGGGAAAACGCCCACTTCTCCAATCAACAGATCGAATCAGGATCCAAATGGAAGAGGCTCAAATCCACAGCCCGCGTAGATACTGAGACATATTAAACCCGGAATTCATGGAAGATGAGATGGATACCTCGGTTCGTCTCGTGGGGCGCTTCTTCTCCAGCAGTGAAGCTCCGGCGCTTTTTTCTCTTGCAGGTGTCAGTAGCCTCGGAGGCTAGGCGAAGAGCCGCTCACTTGGGTCGACAGGTCGGACCAGTATTCTGTTTCTTACTTTTCTTTAGGCAAAAAGATGGGCCCGGTATTTTCAGGGAGGTTACTATCCAGGACTGGCTACGTGGATTTTTTGCAGCTGTTTTTTTTTCTATTTTTTTAAAAAGGAAAATGCAATGTTTTGCTTCTTTTTTTTAGCACAAACGGCTATATTGATTGTTTTGACAACATAAAAACGACTTTATTGATTTATTATACAAAGAACATTATGACGAATAAATCAAAACAAAAATAAACAAGTGACAAAGATCTGCTATAAAACTTAGGGTTACACATGGTTCTTCGATATTTTTGTATCTCAACTTCCACCAAGAGTCATGTTAACAAATTGTAGAAGACTAAAGACGTAGAAGCTGAACAAAGCCTTGAAGGTCCTAAAGATTTAATGGCTATGTCAATTCTACAACCTGGCTACTCCGTCCGTCGTAAAAAAGATATTGCATATTTATTTAGATTTATATGTATTTAGACACACTTCAGTGTATAGATATATAAAAATCTAGATAAATCTACGAAAGAGTAGATAACAATTTAAATGAGACTCAAAATTTATGCGACTAGCATAATAGACGTCGTAGAAGTATTGCGGAAGATGCGGGGGATACGTCGGAAACGTATCTATAATTTTTGATGTTTCATGCTTGTTTAGTATCTACTTTGTTTTGCTTTGTCTACACAAAGCCAGAATACGAGACGGAGGAGCCTCACCAGGGGGCCACAACCCCTGGCCGCGCGGGTGGGCCCACCCCGCGTCTGGGGGGTGCAGCCGCGCTGGTGGCCCCCTGCCTCGCCTCTTCGCCTATAAGAAGCCCCCGATGCAGAAACCCTAAACCCCCGATCAATATTCCACGAAACCGTCTGTAGCCGTCGCCACCATCATCCCTAGATCGGGAGGATCTGAAGCTCTTCTCGGCACCCTGCCGGAGGAGAGATCATCCCGGAGGCCTTCTTCTTCATCATGTCAGCCTCCGGTATGAAGCGTGAGTAGTTCCACCTTAGACAACAGATCCATGTAGTAGCTAGATGGTTGTATCTCCTTCTTGTGTTTTCATGTATAGATCTTGTGAGCTCCGTTCATGATCAAGATCTAATCAATTTGTAATCATGCATGTTGTGTTTGTGGGGATCCGATGGATATTGAGATTATTATGTCAGATTAATTAATGGTTTTGTCTTATTGATTCTATCATGCATGTATTATTTGTGATCTTGCATGCTCTCCGTTGTTAGTAGCTATCTTGGCCAAGTAGTTGCTAGTGACTCCAAGAGGGGGTAGTTATGCTCGATAGTGGGTTCATGCCTCTAGTTTCCAAGGGAAGTGACAGAAATTTCTTCGGTTGTAGATGTGTTGTTTCCACTAGGTAGAAAACAACGGTCTCTTGTTCATGGAACAAGTGGATTGTTTACCTTACATACTTTGCTTAAAGCAGTTGTCTATTGCTTGCAACTTAATACTGGAGGAGGTTCGGATGATAACCTGAAGGTGGACTTCTAGTCATAGATGAAGTTGGATGGCGGTCTATGTATCTTGTTGTATTGCCCAATCGAATATTATAGGATCTTTTTGTCTAGTATTGCATTGTTATGCCTTGCTCAGTCCTGTCAATTGCCCTGCTGTAATTTGTTTACCCTGCATGCAATGTTTGTTTATCTAAGGAGAGCACCTCTAGTGAACTATGGACCCTGGTCCAATCTTTACCATTGATACATCTTCCATTGTTACTCGTTTACTTGCTGCAAACCATCATCACCTTCCACACCGTACATTTAATCCTTTGTTATAGCAAACTGGTAAGATTGACAACCTCACCGTTCGTTGGGGCAAAGTCTTGAGTTTGTGTTGTGCAAGTTTCCATGTTGCTTGCAACACCTTTGAGACATTTCCTTCCTCCTACTGGTTCGATAACCTCGGTTTCTTATTGAGGAAAGACTTGTTGTTGTGCTCTTCACACCTTGCTCTTGGGGTTTTCAACGAAGCGTTCCACGTCAATAGTGTGGCAGTCATCAAACTTTTCTGGCGTCGTTGCCGGGGAGGCTAAGGACGTCTTCACAAGGGGAGTCCTCCTCAACCTTTCTCTTTACTTTGTTTTTAGTTTTCTTAGTTTATTTTGCTTGGTTTTGTTTGCCTCTTTTTATCAAAAACTCCAAAAAAAATAGTTTAGTTTGGTTTGCTTTCTCTTATCAAAAACACAAAAAAATAGTTCCTGCTCTAGTTGCTGGTCTGTCATTGCCTTGCTTTGTCATGCTTTCTATCAATGGATGGTTTCTTTAGAACTAGTTCTTATTGGCAAGGTGGGTTCACGTAAGAACAAAAGTACTGTTATAAGGAACACCGTTTGTCACAAAAAGGAAAACACTTATGGGAACAAATTGATAAGTTGAATACTATTGCTAGAGAGGTGTGCTCTACTTATAATGTTACTTATTGCTTTGATAAAGCTTGTTGATGTAGGAGGTATAAACACCTCCCTTTTTAATGTGAGTATAATGTTAATGTTACCATATCCTCTTATGTTAAAGGAATTTATGACTTTTATGATGTGGAACAAATTGAAGAATTTATTGCCTTCAAGGGTGCATTTAAACTTGCCAGTTTGCTTGAAAATACTGATGACGCACCTTATGAATATGAGGTTGATGAGATACTTAAATTTTACTTTGATAATTACAAGGAATAAAATGGCTATATTCTTGAATATTTTAATAGATGCTTTCCATAAATGGAAGAGTCTAATGCCTTGCGGGAGCCTATGGAAGAAGAAATTGTTGAAACTGGAAGCTCATTAGATGAAAAAGAGGAGGAGAGTGATGAACAAAAGGAGGAATAATGGATTATCTACCCATGTATACCTTCTAATGAGAGTAACTCTTTATCCCTTACATTATTTGATTGTCCCCCATTCTTACCAAAGGAGGATGAATGTTATGTTCCTGTGAATCCTTTTGAAATATCTACTTTGGGTAAAACCTGTGAATGTTTTAAACCCACTATTTTTGAGCTTGATAGAAATTATGTGTTTATAGATCATGAAAAGCATGCTTTATGTGATAGCTATATTGTTGAGTTTATTCATGAGGCTACTAAAAATTATTATGAGAGAGGAAAATATGGTTGCAGAAGTTTTCATAGTACTGAAACACCCCTCTATGTGTTGAAAGTTTTGAAGTTACTCTTGCTTCATCTTCCTATGTCTTTCACTTTGTTCTTTGTGAATTTATTTGCATACAAGATTCCTATGCATAGGAAGTGGGTTAGACTTAAATGTGTTTTGAATTTGCTTCTTGATGCTCTCTTTTACTTTAATTCATATTTCTTATGTGAGCATCTTCTCAAGTTATTGTGCCTAACTTAAAGGCGTTAAAGAAAAGTACTTGTTAGGAGATAACCCAAGAGTTTTCTTGAGTCTTGGAAGTTATTACTTTAGTAATGACATCTCCTTATCCTTTTTGTTTGCTTTTTGTGCCAAGAATGACCTCTAATGAGATTGAAGTAAGATTTGGCGAGTTGCTGTCCCGAAACAGATTTCTATCATCTACCATAAAAATTCGTGCGGAGTCTCTGTAAGTCGGATTGAGATGAAAATTTACGAATAAATCCCCTAGTGTGTTAGTTAACTTTAGTTATTTCAACACTTTTTGATTTGAGCAATATAAGGTCTTCTAAAAAACCGGTTTCTACCTGCTGGTCTGTTTTGACAGATTTCTGCTATTATTTGCATTTGCTTCTTATTGATTCCTTTTTGGTTTTTTTGGGGGAAATTGAGCTTTTTGAAGGAGTTGCTACAGTAGATTGTGTTATTAGTGAAAGTTTTGCTGTTCTAAAGCTAAACCCAAGGGTCTATTATCTTTTGAATACACTAATGTTGCTAATGAAGATTGTGTGAAGTTTTGTATGAAGGAAAATTTTCAGGTGTAGAGAGAGAATGATGTAATGAGATGAAGAATGGAAAAAAGCTCAATATTGGGGATGCCACCCCGGTATCACCCCAAGAAATATCCAAGAGGTACAAGCGTCAAAGCTTGGGGATGCCAAGGCATCCCCTTCTTCATCAATAAAAAGCTTAGGTCTTTCTAGACACTTTGTTTTTATTGTTTCATGCACTGTTGTGTTTTTATTTGAGCATCTTAGTTTTTGTTTGCTTTGCTTAGTTTGTTTAATTTTCTTGAATAAAGTAGTTTGTACCCCCGTTCTCGCTGTGTTGTTTCAAATAAGTTGATTGGTGTTGGAAAGGAGTAGAAAGTTCTTGCTTGAAAGTGCAAGAGGAGCTTGCATTGACTATGACTTAGACTTTAACATGTCATGCTAGGTGTTGTTTTGACCTTATGCTTAGTGATTATTGCTGTAGCATGACTTGTTCCAAACAATTGGGATTGCTTAGTGTGCCTTGAAGAAATCATATGTTGTTTTAGCATACAAAAGCATAGTATTGTGGTATTCTCCTTTGATGCTTTGTTTGGGTTGACTTGGCACATGCTCACACCATGTTATGACTATGAACAAGTCACCATAGCCTCTATGATCATTTAGTCCTTGACTTGTAGTTCCACTCTATGCTTTGATTAGTGATGTTTTGTTGCTCTGCATGATTATGGCCATTATTGCTCTCTTAGTTGGTTGCTCCCAGTCTTTTGCTATCCTCCACTTGTATGAGTAATCTATACTCATGCTTCCAACTCCCAAGAAACCAAGTTATTCCAAAGTGTCCACTGTAAAAATCCTATGCATGGTGTGATACACCATTCCAAGTATATTCTTGTTTTCAGCTATCTTCCAATTAAAAAATATTTTGTTATGTGAAAACTTAGTGATTAAAGCCCTCACCAACTTGATGGCACACTTTATATTCCTTTCCCCTAATAAACTTGAAACATTGTGTCATCTATGTTGTATATGCTTGCACTTATACATTGGAATTAGCAGAACCATGATGTCATGGGTAACATTTTCAACATTGCACTTGTACTTTGTACACAGTTGATATCATGATCTTTTGTCTATGGATGTCGCTGGTGTGAAATAAAGAGGGAGCTTGTAAGTCCATGGAGTTATGTATTTCGTGTTAGAGAAACGCCTGAGCCGCTAGTGTAAGTCATGCCTAATCATGGTGGAAACTTGCAGCATCACTATAATGAGCAATCTGTGAAGCATCCTCAATAAAAAGCTATGCATATAGTAAATAAAAAGATCGCTGAGATGCTCATTGTCTGCTTGCCTTGTCATTTTGGTTATGGGATATCTCTTGTACCATGTGCAAGGGGTACCCCGTTGGCGGTTCTCTATGGTACACATGTACTTACTATACCAAGAACTTACATATGACTAAAGTTGAGTAGCATGAGGTGTGGCCCTCGTATTCAAGGGACATGAGATTGCCAAATTATACTTTGTCAAGCATATACTTCATCTTTGTTCACTTTAACCTTAATCACTTCAAGATGCTTATGATAGGGGCAATGAGGGATGAAAGCTAACAAGTACCATAATTTTTGGAACCTCTTTTTGAAACTTGAAATCCATGCTTCCCTTTATGAAGGGCCTTTCTTCCACTTTTATATTGAGTCTCCACATTCTACCCTTTAGGCACCAGTAAGAGAGCATGGTTGTCATTCTTAGTTCTATGTGCAGTGTCCCAAAACTTATTGATTGATGCATATTGTTGTTATTACTTGTTCTTGTGCTACATGTATCTAGTCACTCTTATGAACTTTGAAGGTGTCCTATGCATCTATTTGCTACTCCGTGATGGACAAATTGAATGGCACTATGCCATGTTTTCTGTATGTGAAACAAACAAATGTTTTTCAATGCATGTTATTCATGATCTTTGCTTGTAGCCTTTCATGTTGCATGCATAGTTACTTTTGTTGGGCCACGTAGAGATAAAACAAAAATTTCCCCTCTAACGTGGTGATCCCAAGATCTAGCTGAGGTAGAAGGCCACGAGGTTTACCACTAGACGCGCAGTTGTGGATTACTGATGAAGCGCGTCAGTTGATGCAGTGCAGTCCTCACGATCCAATCGTCCTGGTGCTGATCGCACATCACCTCTACTGGTATCCACACGTACAAGGAGGAGCACCGGCGACGAACTGCTAGGTTCGTATCGACGGTAGGACTGCTGTGGAGCTAGGGTTTCCAACACATGGAATGACCTAACCGAACAACGATTAACCTTTCTGGGTTACGGTGCTCCACTATATATAGGGAGTGAACGTGGGCTCTGCTTGCGCGATCCATTCACTAAAGCCCATATAACACTAGTCACCGTGAGTCCAACTCACTAACTCAGTCCTAATCCAGTTTAGTTCCAACCCAACCAGATTACATGTTCAGATCCAATCCGAACTTGCTCCCGCTCTTAAGTGTGTGACCCCGCATGCTCATGGCTACTTGGACACGATTGGAGTCCGACTCTCAATCGATCAGTCGGTAGCGGCTCCTAGCAGAACGTGCCGACTCCCTAGTACCAAAGAGTCATGACAACTTGCCTTTCCCATGCGACTTACGTCCGAGTCCCTTTTGCCTCACGATATACCTTGTCAGACTATAGGCGAATATATGTCATCCCTTAAATAGTCCGACTCTCTTCTCGATCCGAGATAAGTGATTCACTCGACTAACTCTTAGTCGATTGCCTCGGTTAACACTTAACCGAGTCGTGCATGGCCATGCTTTCCGAATCATATCTCACGAGAGGGCCCAGAGAATATCTCTCCAAGTGGAGGGGCAAAATCCCATATTGGTTATTCACATCACGCAGCTTGATTCTCAGTCGACCCAAACCCTGCCTTTATAACTGCCCAGTTACGGATCAGCGTTTGACAGAACCTAATTCGGTGATCCTCAACTCAGACTATGCAACAACCTCAGGTCTAAGGATTACATTGATTGAGATATACAAATGACAACTTGTTCGTTGTACCTCAATATGGGTCAATCCGACTCGCTAAACTCTTTAGCCGAATCTGTGTAAGTTGGAATAGCATCTCCATGCTCATGACAAGTGGAACCGAGTCATCAAGCCAACTTTCACATTGGTCTAAGTTGTGTGTCCAGCACAACTTCGATGACCAAGTATATTTAGTACAAACAACATGAATGCATAGTTCCACAACCGAATCACATATTCAATGATACACATCAGATGTTTATACAAGGACTACTTAATATCTTTATGAATATAATGGGAAATCTCATCATACATGATTGCCTCTAGGGCATATTCCCAACAGTCTCCCACTTTCACTAGAGTCAATCTTCTCACATCACATGTCTAAGCATCTAATGCCAATGGCTCTCAGGTGCGCCTCATGCTTTGGCTGTGGTAACGGCTTTGTCAGCGGATCCGCAATATTTGCATCCGTGTGTACCTTGCATAACTTGATATCACCCTGATCCACGAACTGGCGAATCAGGTGGTACCGCATGAGTATGTGCTTGTTTTTCTGGTGTTGTCTAGGTTCCTTAGCTTGTGCAATAGCACCATTGTTGTCACAATACATGTCTAACGGATTGGACGAGCCCTGAACCACACCAAGATCTATGAGGAAATTCCTCATCCAAACAGCTTCCTTTGCTGCCTCCGAGGCGACAGTATACTCAGCCTCTGTTGTAGACGCAGACACAATCTCTTGCTTGGAACTCTTTCAGCTCACAGCACCTCCGTTTATAATAAACACGTATCCGGATTACGAGCGAGAATCATCAGAGTCGGTAAGATAACTCTGACATGGTTATACCCTACGGGTACGTGACTTCAGCATACCTGGTCCAGCCCAAGGAAGGCCCACAGCAGACATACGCTGGCCCATGAAGATTTTCGGGTGGCCAAGGCCCATGACGCCTTCAGATCCTTGGAGAGCAAGACTAGCATAGATAGGAAATTTAAAGGGGTAAAACCCTAGAACCTGTAACCGACTAGGACTATGCCCGTGACCTGCCTAAGTCTATATAAAGGCCAGGAGGGCACGTCCTAGATCTCTCGACTCATACTTTCGCACACGCACCTCCACGCCAGATCGAATCTGCGCACCCTGTAACTTTCGGTTCCGCCGTAATCAAGAGCAGACAAGCAGGAGTAGGGTTTTCCCTCCGGGGGCCTGAACCTGGGTAAATCTCGTGTCCCCTGGTTGCTTGTCTGTTAACCGTTCCACGATCTCCAGCATCCCAATCTTCTCCAAAACCCAAGTCCATAACAATGGGCATTGACGAGTCAAAACCTCGTCAATTGGCGCCGTCAGTGGGGAACGGGGCTGCTGATTGTGCGATCGTGACGGTCCCGACCCGATTGATCTACAACTCCGCGGCGACGGAGAATCACCTCCTCTTCGGCGCTTTCGACTTCACCGCCCACACGCCGGCCACCATGAAGGATTTCGAGCCCGTAGGCGACGGACTCGAAATTTTGTTCGGGAGCTTCTGCTTCCAGGTGGGACAAACTGGCACCCTCCGCCTTCCTGAGCGGGTGCCCGTGCCATCAATCAGGCCCGCCTCGTGGGCTCCACACCCCGTGCTGCGCACATCACCATCGACAGATGAGTTCTACGACAGCAACAGCTGCAACTCCGATCTGTGCGATCCACCTTCGGATGAAGGGACCTACGGTTCCGGATCCGAAAGCTGCGGCAGTAGCGGACCGATCTACGAGCGCTACCAATGCGCCGCAGTCATCCAGGAGCAGCAAAGGCCTAACCCGCCGCCCAACACGAACCCCAACCCGGAGGACAGAAACGGCGAAAACGGCGGAAACAAAAGAAGCCAGTCCCCCACCCAACGGGGAAAACAACGGCCACCTCATCCAACTTAGCAAAGAAGTATGGGTCCAGGCACGCCGTGCCGTCGCAGGCGACATAGTCCTGCCTGTGGACTCCCCACGTGATCTACTGATGGCATACCACTACCTCCTCATCGAGGAGCACAAGAAGCAAGTCAAGATGCAGGAGACGCTCGACAAATGCAAGCAAGCAGCCTCTGAGTCCAGCGCGCGACGAGCTGCGCTCTCCGCCATGGCACCCGGCTCTAGCACAAACGGAAACCAGGGAAACAAACACCGCTCTCGGGTGGAGAACATAGATCCCAGGGAACGCCGTGATGTGACCCGAACTCTCCACACATCGTTCATGGATATGGATGCCGACGGCAACATCATCCCGAAGACACCGCAAGCTGCGATCATGGCAGCCACTGTGTATCTCGCGGCCCACCCACCACCGGAGGGGGACCCAAAAAGAGCCATGCATAAGTCCGCACTCACCGGACTCGGACTCGTCAGAGCTGCGCTCCACGAAGACGCTCCTGCGAAGCCGAAGAACAAAGCTCCGGCCAGGCGCGACCGGAGCCCCACCCCTTCATCCGAAGAAGAAGAGGAACACGACCTTCATCGAAGGAAGAAGATCTCGCATCGCCATAAACGCGACTACGACGCCAGAGACGCGCTTACATAGCACAAAATTGACAAAGCACGAGCCAAACGTGCATGCTCGTCTGAATCCGAGATGGACGAAGACGAAGGAGAACTCTGCGGATCTCGATGCTTCAGCAGATCTGTTCGATGAACGCAGATGCCACGCAATTTCAAGCTTCCTTCGGATACTCCGAAGTTCAACGGCACGCAAGATCCAAAATCATGGCTCAGTGACCATCTGTCATCCGTCAAGCTTCACGGCGGTAACAAAGAAATCGCCATGCAATGCCTCCAGCTGCAGCTGACAGGCGCGGCGCGAGTATGGCTCAACAGCCTATCATCAGGATCCATCCGAAGTTGGGAGGAGCTAGCTTACAGCTTCATCCGAAATTTCAAGGGCACCAGCAAGAGGCCCGCCTCAATCGAAGAGTTGCGAGCCTGCACTCAGAGAACGGACGAATCTATCCGCTCGTACATATTACGCTGGTCTACCACCAAGAACTCCACAGCACATATCTCCGAAGAGAGGGCCATTATAGCATCCCATTTGTCTAACAACTGTAATGCTACTTGATCTAGTAATATAATGGCTACTTCCTACATATAATTGTTTCATCATCACCATATCATGCTCATGTCATCATGCCACCTTGCATTTTAGCATCATACAAAAACCCTTTGTGTTTTGGTTCTTATCTCATATGCATTATTATTTGTATTTGCCTCTTGATATTGTATTTGGTTCTTGATATATTGTTAAATGCCCAAGTTGAGTTGGGGGCATATCTTTTATTCAATTCCACCACCTTTCTTTCACCACCTTACAATTCCACCACCCCATTATCCATGAGCTTGTAATTATTTTTCTTGTGGTGTTTAATCTAGCTCATGACAGATAGGGTGGGTCCAATCCTACAAATCCTTTTGCTTGACCCTTACTCCAACTTTGGAGGATGCAAATAAATAAATGCCATGAGATATTATGTTGTTTTCACAAGATAAAACCTAGCATTTAATGCATTTGCATGGGCCATGCAACCATCACCAACTTTGGTCATCTTTTGGTTTTATTTGAATTCTTGAGTGGTTCATATCTATCTCTATCCCTTCTTTTGGGCTTGATCTATTTTGATCTTGCTTAAACCTTATCACCATCTCTATCTACCCCATCACCACCTTTTCTTCTTTTCTCTCTTTTGGCTATCTTGTTTGAGCTTGTGTTGATCATGCTTGATCTAGTCAAAAGGAACCACTCCATCTATCTCTCTCTCTTACCCTCTAGCTAAGATCCTCCCTATCACCTACCCATCTAACCATAACCCATCCTCTCTAACCATACCCCCATCTAACCCTAACCCTCACATCCCTCTCTCACAAACCCTAACCCGAGGCTACCCTCTCTCTCTCTCGGCCTCCCTCCTCTCTCTAGCCCTCTCCCTGCCACAAGGCCCCACCAGCTCCACCTAGTCACCCTGGACCCATCTACCCCTCTCTCACTCCACCCCAACCCTAGCTACCACCCAAACCCGAGCCACCCTTCTCCCTTTTGCTTAAAGTGGCCACCACCTCCCATGTGCCTCTCCCCTCTCCCTCAACACCCCAACCACCCCAGGCACCCAGATCCCATCTGGAAGTGCCCAGACCTCTCTTCACCCTCCCTTCTTCCTCCCCTACCCACCATGATCACCACCATGTCCCCAAACCCTAACCTCGGCCTCCTCTCCCTCTAGTCGTTCCCGAGCACGCCAGGCTGTACAAGGAGCATCAGGAGCGTCCCCTGCTTCCTCCTCGACGACTAGGACCGCTGGAAACCGCCGGACCTCGCCGGGGCAGCCTGACGCCACCGTGCACCGCCCAGATCAGGAGCTCCAGAGCCCCAGCCATGCGCCAGATCGTGACCGCCCCGAGCACCTCCGACCACACCAACACCCTCCTGGTGAGCCCCTCAACCCCCTAGACAAGGTCCCCACCCCTCTCTTGCTTCGTAGCATCGGCGCCGTCCGTCGAACACCCCGCGTGCGCCGCCGTGCGCCGCGCTCTGGCGACAGCAGCAGCGACTGCAGCTTTTGCCTCTGTTCCTCGACGAAGCCCGCGCGCTGCAGCCCTCCTTCGAGCTAGCCACCTGAACGAGACTTGTAGCCGGTAGCGCCCTCTTCATCTTTGGTTTTTGCGGCTTGGCCGGAATCGCCGGGGTTCGCTCGCCATCGTCGTCCGAAGCTCCGGCCAGATCCGCCGCCGCAGCACCGCGTCCGACAGCAGACAGCAGCAGCCGCTGCTTGTTTTGCGCTTAGCCCCCTGCAGAATTTCCCGCCTAAACCCGCCGTCCCCGGAGCCCCACCTGGCAGTCGTGGTCACGTTTTGCAGTAAGGACCCCGCAGATCTGAACCTCGCATGCCGTAGCCCCCCTGGATTGCCCACGTGTCGCCCACCGGCTGGACGCGCGCGTGTGTGGCCCTGTTCTGCCCTGGGCCCGCTTGTCATCCACGCGGGCTAGGCAGAGCCCCGGTGTGAAAATTTTTTGTGCGCGTGTGTCGACCCAGTCAGCGTCAACCCCACCTGTCACTGGCTGGGGGTAGGATCTGATGAGTACCAAAAGTCCAGGAGACTTTCTGTTTCAAATTTCAAATCTTTTCAAATTAATTCAATTCAATTCAAAATTCAAATCTGTTTAAACCTAAATGAATTCATAACTTTCAAATGGTTTGGAATTTGAATTCAAACTTAATATGAAAAATGTTTTATTTTTTAATGTGAATTCAAATCTTTAATCAAATATTTTCAGAATTAATTTAAATAGTCAACCTTTGACTTTGACCCTATTTAATAATTTTGACTTTTAAATAAATTTAAATTCATAATTCCAAATAATACAAATAATATATGTTTTCAAATCAGAAAAATGTGAGCATTTCAAATATGTCATCCAAAACATAATTTAAACACTTTAAAATTCAAGTTGACCAAAATTACAATAAAATGCCCTTCCCCCTTAATTAATTAATAACTTTTGTTTTATAACTCCAAATTTAACAAATGATATGTCTAAAAAATGATCAGCTCGACGAGACCTTTCTGTTTATGCATTCCATGTTCTGGTTTGCAGCATGCATCATATAAATATAATGTAAACAGCAACTAATATGAGAATAAAATGTGGCCAAAACTCAATAAAATGATTTATTCTTGTATTCTACACCTCACCCATGTCATGCTACATTATTGCCATGCAATTTGTGCATCATTCATCATGGCATGATTGTTTGCTTGTCGCATTTTACTCATATGCTTGTGCACTGTATTTATATTGGCCCTTGTTTGTTTGGTTCTTCTTCGAATAGACGCTGAGCAGGGAATATATGTGGCATCCCGCAAAACCACTACTAGAAAATCGCGTTGTTTTTGTGCATTGCATCATCATGACCGCATGCTCATGTCATCATGCCACATTGCATTTGAGCATCGTCATCATCTTGCATTTGTTTGCATAAAACTATTTGCGGAAAAACCTATTTTGTGTTTCCAAAACGCCCCGCCTTCGCTCAAACGCAAAACCCGAGTCACCGGATTATTTTGTTTTGTTTGCTATCGGCTTGCAAAAGTCGGTTTGCAACAAATAAAATTATTGAATTATTTTTAGTGGGGCAGTCGAACGGGCCGATTCGACCCGCACGACCACCCCAGAAATTTAAATCGGTCCAACCTAAATCCCTAATCTACCCAACCTAGTCTACCCACCCCTCTGGCCACCTCACCCCCACCTATCCCAGGCCGCCACGTCACCCTGCCCTCCCTCCCAACCAATCCCCTTATGCCACCTCTGCCACTCCCTCACCTCTCTCTCTCACCCTCAGCCCACACACGCACGCGACACACCCACACACACTGCCCCAACCGCCGGCTGGCCCACCACCTGCCCCCTGTCCCGCACGTCCCCACCTCCCCACCTGGAACCTCCCTCGATCCCCACCCCGACGCGCCCGCAGTCCCCTCTCTCCTTCCTTCTTCTCCTGCTCCGGCCACCGCCAACCTCCGCCGGCGCCCTCCTTTCCCTCTCCGGCGCGCCGCCGCCCAGGAGATCCCTCCTCCCGCCGCGCCTCGGCCACCGCCAACCTCCGCCGCGCGCCTCCCGCCTCACCTCCCCACCCTCTCCCCCTCGCCGGCTCTCTCCATCAGAGCCCCGGCCGCCTCCGCCGCTTCCCAGGCTCCACCGACCGCCACCGCCCTCGACCCCGACTCCTCAGCTCGCCCCGGCCCGAACTTCCTTCCCCACGCCCAGCCTCGCCGGCCGCCCCTCTCTCGCCGGTTCCACGATGCCCGTGGCCGCGCATCCGGCCGCCCTTCGCCGTCCTGCGCCCAGCCTCCGCCGCCCCGCGCCTCACTCTGCGCGCGCCGCCAGGGACCCCGAGCCCGCCGCCCCCACGCGTCCCCGCTAGCAGGTCGCGCGCCGCCCCGGCCCCCGCGTGCTCCGGCCAGCGTCCCCGCCGCCAGGCCCTCTCTGTCCGTCGGTCCCGCGCCTCTCCCCGGCCGGCTGCGCCCCCGTCGTCGCCCCGCCCTCCGTCTGCGAGCCCGCGCGCCGCCCCGGCCTCCATCCTCTCCGGCTCACTGTCCCCGCGAGCTCCGCAGGCCGCCGGCGCCTCTGCCTCTGTTGGCTGCGGCCGAGCGCCGACAGGCACGCCATGCCCATCTCCTGTTGTTCCCTGCAACGCTAGTGCGGCCGCGTTTGACAAAACCCGAAGCCACCAAGTGCTACGTCTCCAAGATCTCCCGAGGCGGCTACAAGTTGACCATTGATGATAAGTATACGCCCGAGATCTATGTCACGGACGCCAAGTTCGCCGAGACTCCCGTACCTGAAGACCCCAGATGCGACAAGTGCTTCTTCCCGGATCAGATGCCCGAGAACCCGGACGCCCAGGTCATCGACACGGATACGACAAGTGCTCCTCGAGGATGCCAAGTTCCTCACCCCGAAGGCCAAGACCGACTCGATGGCGCGGACCCGACAAGATCTGCGCGACGACAAGAACGACACCAACCGGGGCGAATCCGATGCCCCGACGCCAGACCAAGTACTTCCTCCCGGATGCGACAAGATCGACCTCAGATATCCGAGAACGATCCCGCCGAGGCCGTCGAACCCCGAACCCTGAGACCGAACCCCGAACCCTCGGACCAAGATCGTCGAACCCTAATGTGTGAACCTTTTCCCGAGCCCCTATTTTATAAATGCTAAATATAAAACCTGTTGCATAATAATCATTCATCTCGCATGCATATTTGTGTGGTTTGGGGGCCTTATGCCGATTCACCTCATAATTAAATATGGGGCCCATATGCGGGCAAATCTAGTCTCATATTGGCCTCATTTAAATTTGTGTAGCGAACCGGTGATATATTCTGCCTTGCTAAACGACATTTAAATTGCGGGGGTTCTAAATAACATGAACCACCTAATTAATTGTCGGGACCCCGGTTCCACTTAATATGGCCTAATTGCACCGCATACTACCATGTCATGCATCTTACATGCATCATGCCGATCTTTTGCCGTAGTATTAAATATTGCATCCGGTGTTTCTTCTAGCGTTTTGCTTCTTCGCGGATAAGGCCGTTGATTTGATGTGAGCTTCGCCCCGATCTTCGGTTGAACCTTCGACAATGTTTTCAGGCGAGCATCTCCCCCTTTCTACCTATCTTACTTGTGTAGTATTTATTCCCTCCTGTTGATCTATTGCTATCTGTGTTGCGTTGCCCTAGTTTTCGTACCCGTGATATCCCTTGCAGCCATATATTGCCTTGGACACATCCTATTACCTGTTGTTTGGTAGATAGTTGGACTTGCGCGTCGTAGTCGCTTGCTCAAGTGCTGTTGCGTGTCGCCATGTACCACTGTTGTTGGAGTATTGCCACCTGTTTGATGTTGGAGATGATCTCGACTTTATTTATCGTTCACTTTAATTCCTGTTTAACAACTAAAATTGAAGTAAGTAAGCAGAGGCATCGGTGGGTGATAGATAATATTTGGTTTCCGACCGCCCACTTGTGTCCCGTAGGACCCCGAGTACTTGATACCTGTTCCTTGATTTATCGCGCTATCCACATACGGGGAATTATGGGACCCCCCTTAGCCAGAGCTTGATTCCGTCTTATTTCTTGGGGCCACAAACTAGTTTGAGGTTTTGTTACTATCCTGTACTTATGCCATGCTTTATTACTGTATTTACGATTGTGCGAGGAGCACACTGTACTGTTTAGGATCGTGGCACGATTCCGCGGTATCGACAAGCCCAGTCACACTTTCGGGTTCCCAGTCGTTTACAGCCGTCCCCACAACCTTGAGTCCGTCTCGGAGCCGGCCGGCTTCGTTGCGGGTCTACTCTAAGGGGTGGCCCCCTGAAATATTTCTGAATCCTGTGATTGCTTTGTCGTGAAAGCCTCGTTGGGTTTTGATTTGATTTTTCCGAGGTTGATCGTGTGTGTGTTGCTATTTGTGCACCCCGGCCGGGTTAAAACTTTCTGAAAGCCGTGTCCGCGGTTATGGACGACTTGGATCACAGTATCTCGATCATAGACAACTATAACTAAAGTTTACTGTTATAAATTGACTTGTATCTGATATGACTAGTAATCAGCTTCAACTACAACGGAATGGCTAAATAAAACTGCCAACAATTGCTTGCTTGGTTTGTCGCTTGCGACAATTGTATCTGACTAGTAAGTATTGCAACTAAAACGGAATGGCTAAATAAAAGTACCAACAACTGCTGGGTTTTTGGGTTATCTCATACTATTTTTACCTGAGTAGTAAGTGTTGCAACTATAACGGAATGATTAACTAAAACGGCCCACTGCTCATTTTATCAGGACGATTATCTATACCTGATTAGTAATTGCTGCAACGATAACCGAATAAATAAAAATGCCAACTGGGTGAGTTCCTCGGTTGACCTCCTCGATCGGTGTTGAGGGGAAAGCGCCAGGATGGGTTGGATTGGTGGTGGTATCAGGTTGGTTCCGAATAGGTCTTTCTTACCCCTCTCTGATTGCCGCCAGTTGAATCGATGTCATGGATAGTTCTGACTAGGTCTGATTTTACTCCTTACCCCTCTGCTATTCTCCTCTTATCTCTACGCGTTTTGAATCCTGCTCTCTTATCTTTTCTTCGAGTCCAGGAATTCCCGTGGTGGGGTTTTCCGTCGTACCTTCAGGGTTTCGCTTTCTCCTCTGTTAACGGTGTTCTACCGTCCGGTGTTCCAGCTGCCTGATGAATCCGTCTACGGTGTTACCATTCGTTATTCCTTGTTTGTGCCTTCCGGCGTTTTCTGACGCGACGACATCATCTACGCCAGATCCGATGCAGAGTCTGCATCACTCCTTTGTTTCCGAACCTCGAGTGTCAAGATCTTTAGTCTGATTCCGAGAACGGTTGCACGTTTTTCCACCAATTGTGCGGAGTAATAGTTTGGGTGCGTGATGGATTGGCCCCCATGCCGACTACCCCTTCTATTCGCTTTTGTACAGTGAAGTGGATGAGAATGCATCGGTTCCCTCTTTCCATCGAAGCTAGAGGTGGCTTTATTTGTTGATGCCTCTACCTCCGACCTTTTGTTCCCGGAGTGTTCCCTCGACGATCACGGACAACGACCCCTTGTTAGTGGTGTCGCGAGGATCTACACGAAGCGAGAAGACGCAGATCGCCGACCTTCCTTCCGGTACCATGAGGCGGATCTCGAGAGCGAGATCCATTGTTAGTGGTGTCGAATTGTGGCATCTCGCAAAACCACTACTAGAAAATCGCGTTGTTTTTGTGCATTGCATCATCATGACCGCATGCTCATGTCATCATGCCACATTGCATTTGAGCATCGTCATCATCTTGCATTTGTTTGCATAAAACTATTTGCGGAAAAACCTATTTTGTGTTTCCAAAACGCCCCGCCTTCGCTCAAACGCAAAACCCGGGTCACCGGATTATTTTGTTTTGTTTGCTATCGGCTTGCAAAAGTCGGTTTGCAACAAATAAAATTATTGAATTATTTTTAGTGGGGCAGTCGAACGGGCCGATTCGACCCGCACGACCACCCCAGAAATTTAAATCGGTCGAACCTAAATCCCTAATCTACCCAACCTAGTCTACCCACCCCTCTGGCCACCTCACCCCCACCTATCCCAGGCCGCCACGTCACCCTGCCCTCCCTCCCAACCAATCCCCTTATGCCACCTCTGCCACTCCCTCACCTCTCTCTCTCACCCCTCAGCCCACACACGCACGCGACACACCCACACACACTGCCCCAACCGCCGGCTGGCCCACCACCTGCCCCCTGTCCCGCACGTCCCCACCTCCCCACCTGGAACCTCCCTCGATCCCCACCCCGACGCGCCCGCAGTCCCCTCTCTCCTCCCTTCTTCTCCCGCTCCGTCCACCGCCAACCTCCGCCGGCGCCCTCCTTTCCCTCTCCGGCGCGCCGCCGCCCAGGAGATCCCTCCTCCCGCCGGCCGCTCTCTCTCGCGCGCCTCGGCCACCGCCAACCTCCGCCGCGCGCCTCCCGCCTCACCTCCCCACCCTCTCCCCCTCGCCGACTCTCTCCATCAGAGCCCCGGCCGCCTCCGCCGCTTCCCAGGCTCCACCGCCCGCCACCGCCCTCGACCCCGACTCCTCAGCTCGCCCCGGCCCGAACTTCCTTCCCCTCGCCCAGCCTCGTCGGCCGCCCCTCTCTCGCCGGTTCCGCGCCGCCCGTGGCCGCGCATCCGGCCGCCCTTCGCCGTCCTGCGCCCAGCCTCCGCCGCCCCGCGCCTCTCTCTGCGCGCGCCGCCAGGGACCCCGAGCCCGCCGCCGCTGCCGGCCCCCACGCGTCCCCGCTAGCAGGTCGCGCGCCGCCCCGGCCCCCGCGTGCTCCGGCCAGCGTCGCCGCCGCCAGGCCCTCTCCGCCCGTCGGTCCCGCGCCTCTCCCCGGCCGGCTGCGCCCCCGTCGTCGCCCCGCCCTCCGTCTGCGAGCCCGCGCGCCGCCCCGGCCTCCATCCTCTCCGGCTCACCGTCCCCGCGAGCTCCGCAGGCCGCCGGCGCCTCTGCCTCTGTTGGCTGTGGCCGAGCGCCGACAGGCACGCCATGCCCATCTCGTGTTGTTCCCTGCAACGCTAGTGCGGCCGCGTTTGACAAAACCCGAAGCCACCAAGTGCTACGTCTCCAAGATCTCCCGAGGCGGCTACAAGTTGACCATTGATGATAAGTCTACGCCCGAGATCTATGTCACGGACGCCAAGTTCGCCGAGACTCCCGTACCCGAAGACCCCAGATGCGACAAGTGCTTCTTCCCGGATCAGATGCCCGAGAACCCGGACGCCCAGGTCATCGACACGGATACGACAAGTGCTCCTCGAGGATGCCAAGTTCCTCACCCCGAAGGCCAATACCGACTCGATGGCGCGGACCCGACAAGATCTGCGCGACGACAAGAACGACACCAACCGGGGCGAATCCGATGCCCCGACGCCAGACCAAGTACTTCCTCCCGGATGCGACAAGATCGACCTCAGATATCCGAGAACGATCCCACCGAGGCCGTCGAACCCCGAACCCTGAGACCGAACCCCGAACCCTCGGACCAAGATCGTCGAACCCTAATGTGTGAACCTTTTCCCGAGCCCCTATTTTATAAATGCTAAATATAAAACCTGTTGCATAATAATCATTCATCTCGCATGCATATTTGTGTGGTTTGGGGGCCTTATGCCGATTCACCTCATAATTAAATATGGGGCCCATATGCGGGCAAATCTAGTCTCATATTGGCCTCATTTAAATTTGTGTAGCGAACCGGTGATATATTCTGCCTTGCTAAACGACATTTAAATTGCGGGGGTTCTAAATAACATGAACCACCTAATTAATTGCCGGGACCCCGGTTCCACTTAATATGGCCTAATTGCACCGCATACTACCATGTCATGCATCATGCCGATCTTTTGCCGTAGTATTAAATATTGCATCCGGTGTTTCTTCTAGCGTTTTGCTTCTTCGCGGATAAGGCCGTTGAGTTGATGTGAGCTTCGCCCCGATCTTCGGTTGAACCTTCGACAATGTTTTCAGGCGAGCATCTCCCCCTTTCTACCTATCTTACTTGTGTAGTATTTATTCCCTCCTGTTGATCTATTGCTATCTGTGTTGCGTTGCCCTAGTTTTCGTACCCGTGATATCCCTTGCAGCCATATATTGCCTTGGACACATCCTATTACCTGTTGTTTGGTAGATAGTTGGACTTGCGCGTCGTAGTCGCTTGCTCAAGTGCTGTTGCGTGTCGCCATGTACCACTGTTGTTGGAGTATTGCCACCTGTTTGATGTTGGAGATGATCTCGACTTTATTTATCGTTCACTTTAATTCCTGTTTAACAACTAAAATTGAAGTAAGTAAGCAGAGGCATCGGTGGGTGATAGATAATATTTGGTTTCCGACCGCCCACTTGTGTCCCGTAGGACCCCGAGTACTTGATACCCGTTCCTTGATTTATCGTGCTATCCACATACGGGGAATTATGGGACCCCCCTTAGCTAGAGCTTGATTCCGTCTTATTTCTTGGGGCCACAAACTAGTTTGAGGTTTTGTTACTATCCTGTACTTATGCCATGCTTTATTACTGTATTTACGATTGTGCGAGGAGCACACTGTACTGTTTAGGATCGTGGCATGATTCCGCGGTATCGACAAGCCTAGTCACACTTTCGGGTTCCCAGTCGTTTACAGCCGTCCCCACAACCTTGAGTCCGTATCGGAGCCGGCCGGCTTCGTTGCGGGTCTACTCTAAGGGGTGGCCCCCTGAAATATTTCTGAATCCTGTGATTGCTTTGTCGTGAAAGCCTCGTTGGGTTTTGATTTGGTTTTTCCGAGGTCGATCGTGTGTGTGTTGCTATTTGTGCACCCCGGCCGGGTTAAAACTTTCTGAAAGCCGTGTCCGCGGTTATGGACGACTTGGAGCACAGTATCTCGATCATAGACAACTATAACTAAAGTTTACTGTTATAAATTGACTTGTATCTGATATGACTAGTAATCAGCTTCAACTACAACGGAATGGCTAAATAAAACTGCCAACAATTGCTTGCTTGGTTTGTCGCTTGCGACAATTGTATCTGACTAGTAAGTATTGCAACTAAAACGGAATGGCTAAATAAAAGTACCAACAACTGCTGGGTTTTTGGGTTATCTCATACTATTTTTACCTGAGTAGTAAGTGTTGCAACTATAACGGAATGATTAACTAAAACGGCCCACTGCTCATTTTATCAGGACGATTATCTATACCTGATTAGGAATTGCTGCAACGATAACCGAATAAATAAAAATGCCAACTGGGTGAGTTCCTCGGTTGACCTCCTCGATCGGTGTTGAGGGGAAAGCGCCAGGATGGGTTGGATTGGTGGTGGTATCAGGTTGGTTCCGAATAGGTCTTTCTTACCCCTCTCTGATTGCCGCCAGTTGAATCGATGTCATGCATGTCATGCTACATTATTGCCAAGCAACTTGTGCATCATTCATCATGGCATGATTGTTTGCTTGTCGCATTTTACTCATATGCTTGTGCACTGTATTTATATTGGCCCTTGTTTGTTTGGTTCTTCTTCGAATAGACGCTGAGCGGGGGATATATCAAGAGAACCAGGAGCACTACCCAGATCCTTCTCTCGCTACAACTGAGCTGCCAGGCAAGCACTACCCCATGCTTGCATACATTTAGTACCTAATGCCTCTATCTTATTCTTGCATCATTGAGTCACGATTGCATTAAATTGAATCCCAAGTATTGCATAGCCTTTACTATTAAACCCCACCGAAGCTTGTTCCTCCATCCCATGAGCCATTACTACAGGAGTTGTTTGAGCCATGCGAGTCGTAGAACAGCATGTGTAGGGTATGTGAGTGTCTGTTGGATAACGGGGTACCTAAACAACTTAACTTGAGTAGTAATGGGATAACTAATGAAAGTGGCACCGGTGAGCAATATCTGCTATTTGGTTTTTCCTGCTCACTTGTGTCCCGTAGGACCCCGAGTACTTGATTCCTGTTCCTTGATTATTCGCGCTATCCACATCCGGGAGGCTTATGGGACCCCCCTGAGCCAGAGCTTGATTCAGTCTTATTTCTTGGGGCCACAAACTAGTTTGAGGTTTTATTTACTATCCTGTACTTATGCCATGCTTTACTGCTTTATTACGATTGTGCGAGGAGCACCTGTACTGTTTAGGTAAGCGGAGTGTTTTCGGGGTATCGACAAGCCCAGTTTTGGGTTCCCAGTCGTTTACAGCCACTGGCGCAAACCTTGAGTCCGTCTCGGAGTCAGCTAACTTCGTTGCGGGTGTACTCTGTGGGGTGGACCCCTGAAATATTTCTGAATCCTGTGATTGCTTTGTCGTGAAGGCCTCGTTGGGTTTTGATTTGGTTTTTCCGAGGTTGATCGAGTGTGTGTTGCTATTTGTGCACCCCTGGAGGGTAAAACTTTCTGAAAGCCGTGTCCGCGGTTATGGACGACTTGGAGCACAGTTTCTCGACCATAGACAAGCATAACTAAAGTACCTCTTTTAACTTGACTAAATAACTGACTAGTAAATAGTGCAACACTCATGGAATGGTTAATAAAACTGCCAACGGATGGGAGGTTGTTCGTCCGCTTCCTCGTCGGTAAGCGAGGAGGAGGATGGATCTGGTGATATTACTGTTATAACTGTTGTCATTAATTCATGGACATTCGTCTATCTTTGGTTAGGCGGATGGTTAGCGAGTATCTATAGAACTGTTAGGGTTTATCTTTTGCTGCAATTGAGTCACCCCTAGGTTGTGTCCCCTTTAGAGGCATAAAGACTTGCTGAGTACCCCTAGGGTCTCACACGATAAATTATTTGATTCAGATGAACAGGTACACGCACAAGATGGATACTGGGTGGAGGAGGCGGATGATGTGGGCAACGATCGTTCGGTGTAGAGATTCCGGGATCGGGGATCCGTGAGATCTGTGGGCGGGATGTGCTTATTTATGGGGCATCTTATGACGATTTGCTTTTTATCCGTACTCGGATCTTGTTTGCTGCTTCCGCCTGATAATCTGATGTTTGATGTATGAGGAGATATCCTAAACTATTATATCTATCTAGGACATTTGAATCTTGCCGTATGGCGTTGCTAAATTTCCTTTCTTTTTAGATGGAATGGCTCTGATGTACTGTTGTATGGTGGCTTGCATACATACTCATTTGTGTATGTAGTTGATCCCTTCGCCTGCCGATTACGCCGCTCGTTCTTGCCCCGATGAATTGGAAATGGTTGGGACGGCCGAAAGGTCTACCTGTGAGTGGCATTTGGGCCCCACCGTACTATTTCAACCATTTCCGCTCATCCAGGCTTGTAACTAGGAGCGTAATTCACCGAGGTAGTTACAGCCATCGACGCCTTCAGAGATGGCGTCAAACGCCAAGATTTCAAGGAGGAACTTGGGCGCGTCAAGCCCAAAACACTCGACCACCTCATGGACATCGCCAACAGGTGGGCTGACGGCGAAGATTGCATTCACCGAGCACAATCGGATGAAGAGGACGACTACGGCCGAAGACGGGAACGCCGCAGCAAGAGGAGATCGCGCGTCTACGAGGACCGCGATGGACCCGACATGGTCGCAGCCGGCTACGCCGACCGCCGCAACGACAACAGCCGCAACAGTGGAGGATACCGCGGAGGAAACTTCCGCGACAGCAGACGACCAGCACAGTCGTGGCAACGCCGCGACCGCGACAACAGACCCTCAGCATTCGACAAACTTTCGGGTCGATGCACCATCCACTTCTACATCGACAAACATGATGGCAAAAAGAAAGCCAGCCACATGCTCAAGGACTGCCGCGAGTTCCAGAAACTCAGCGAAAGCATGGTGCAGATGAGGCAACAAGCCCCAATCCCTGCGTTCGGAAACACACCTGCGTCAGGTGAAATAGCAAATGGAGCTCCTCCACCGCCGCCTATTGGAGGCCCAAACCAACCAGTTGCACCAGCGCAAAACAACACCGGGATCGGGTACCCCCCACGAAAAGGAGCACTAAATATGATCCAGAAGGGACGCCCCACAAATAGGGTGCAGAAGAAAATCACCCGACAAATCAACTTGGCCGTGGCAACTCCGCCTGCAATCCCTGAGTACCTCAGCGGATCGGAGTCCTGCATCACATTCACTCGCGCGGATCACCCTTGCCAGATCCCTCGCCCAGGTCATGCTGCCCTGGTGCTGGAGGCACAAATCGGAGGCTTCGAGATGAGTCGCGTCTTCATGGACGGCGGCAGCGGCATCAACCTAATGTTCGCAAGCACTCTAGCAGCAATGCGGATCCTGCAATGCATCCTGGAACAATCAGACACAATGTTCCATGGCATTGTCCCAGGGAAGGGCATATTCCCCCTGGGCAAAATAGGGCTCGATGTCATCTTTGGGAAGCCGGACAACTTCCGGCAGGAGCGACTCGAATTCGAAGTGGTGGACTGGCCGTCGCAATACCATGCCATCTTGGGGCGTGTAGCATTCGCAAGGTTCCTGGCCGTCCCACACTACGCATACCAACTACTCAAGATGCCAGGACCGAGGGGCGTCATCACAGTCCACGGGAGCTTCACCCGATCAGACCAATGCGACAGGGATTTCAACAAAATCTCCCAGTCTTTCGGCATGCAAGACGAGCTTGTAAGGCTCCGTGAGGTGACGGACAATGGGGCACCCCCAGTCACAAGGCAGAACGCACCTGACATGTCCTTCGACTCCACCATCAACACCAAGAAAGTACAGGTCCATCCGATGGATGCCTCCAAGACGGCATTGATCGCCAACGACCTCAGCTCCGCATAGGAAGGCGCGCTCGTCGAATTCCTCCGTGAGCGCTGGGAAATCTTCGCCTGGTGTCCTGCGGACATGCCAGGAGTTCCCAGGGAATTCGCCGAGCACGCACTCAATGTCTTTCCAGACACCAAGCCAGTCAAACAGTCCATCCGGAGACTGTCGGAGTCACGATCCGAAGCTATCGGCAAGGAAATCAATAGACTACTGGCTGCAGACTTCATCAGGGAAATCAAGGAAAGCGAGTGGCTTGCAAACACAGTGATGGTCCCAAAGAAGGACACGGACATCCTGCGGATGTGCGTGGACTTCACGTCACTAAACAAGCATTGCCCAAAGGACCACTTCCCTCTTACCCGGATCGACCAGATCATCGATTCGACTGCAGGTTGCGAGAAACTCTCCTTCCTCGAAGCCTACTCAGGCTATAACTAGATTTGACTCAAGGTCGAAGATCAGGAGAAAACGGCGTTTATCACACCGTTCGGAGTATTTTGTTACAACACAATGCCCTTCGGGCTAAAGAACGCGGGTGCCACGTACCAGCAGTGCATGCAGGCCTGCCTCAAGGACCATATCGGTCGCAACGTCCAAGTCTATGTCGACGACATAGTAATAAAAACCAAGGAGGCAAGGACACTTATCGACGATCTCCGCGAGATGTTCGACAACCTTGATCGCTACAGGATCAAGCTCAACCCGGAAAAGTGCGCCTTCGGCGTCCCATCGGGTCAGCTGCTTGGGTACTTCATCTCTCAGTGAGGGATCGAGGCGAACCCGAAGAAAATCAGAGCCATCATGGCAATGGAGAAGCCAAAAAACCTCAAAGGCCTCCAGCAGCTCGCAGGGCGAATAGCGGCGCTAAGCAGATTCATCAGCCGCATGGGCGAGAAGGCCCTGCCATTCTACCAACTACTGCGCAAGGCAGACAAGTTCGAGTGGACACCAGAAGCCAACGATGCATTCGAAAGCCTCAAACGGCTCCTCTCCACCTCGCCCGTTTTGGTCATGCCAAAGGAGCGCGAGCCCCTGCTGCTGTACATAGCAGCCACACACCAGGTAGTCAGCACCGTACTCGTTGTCGAACGACCCGAAGAAGGCAAGACCCACAGGGTCCAGCGCCCAATTTACTACCTCAGCGAGGTACTGACACCAACAAAGCAGAGGTACCCTCACTACCAGAAGCTAGCCTACGGCGTGTTCATGACGGCTCGACGGCTGAGCCACTATTTCCAGGAGCACCAGGTGATGGTCGTCAACGAGGCACCCCTGAATAGCATCCTGAATAATCCAGAGGCCACAGGACGCGTGGCCCTGTGGGGCATCGAACTGTCACCCTTGGACATCGTCGACGAGAAGCGACTCGCAATCAATTCTCAAGTCCTTCCGGATTTCCTGGTACATTGGATGGAGCTGCAGCTGCCAGAGACCCCAGACATGTCGCAGTCATGGACGAGGCACTTTGACGGCTCCAAGCGTGAAGCCGGAGCAGGGGCAGGGGTCATACTGACCTCCCCGCAAGGCGACAAGATGAAGTACGTCCTCCGGATGAAATTCCGAGCCTCCAACAACGAGGCCGAATACGAAGCCCTCATCCATGGCATGAGGATGACAAAGATATGCGGCGCAACGCGCCTGGTCATCTACGGTGACTCCAACCTCGTCGTCCAGCAGACGATGAATGAGTGCGACGCACACGCCGAAAACATGATCGCGTACCGCGCACTCTACAACGCACTCAAAGGAGAATTTGACGGCTGCGAGCTTCGAAACGTCGGAAGAGAAAGCAACGAGGAAGCCGACAGACTCGCCAACATCGGCTCCACTTGCGCAAAGGTGCCACCAGGTGTGTTCCTCGAACAGATTTGCATGCCATCCATCAAGCGGAAATTCCCCAAGGGATCACCCGACGAAGCAGAACACTCGGGAGCTACGCTACCCGAAGGACACGAAGGACCCGAAAAACTGGACACAGAGGTAGCCATGGTCAACCTAATGCAGGTCATGGCAGTCGAAGAAACTTGGACGCGACCATACCTCCAGTTCTTGATAAACTAAGAACTGCCTGACAGCCCGACAGATGCCCGGCGCATATCTCGTCGGTCAAAAGCCTTCACCATCATCAATGGCGAGATGTACAAGCGCAGCATCACGGGTGTACTACAACGGTGCGTCACCATCGACGACGGCAAAGCCATACTCCAAGACATCCATGAGGGCATCTGCGGCCACCACGCAGGCAGCCGCTCCCTTGTCGCCAAAGCTCTACGAGCAGGATTCTACTGGCCAACGGCCATGAGCGACGCAAAGGACATCGTCCGAAGATGCAACGGATGCCAACGGTTCGCCGACAAACCGCACGCACCTGGGTCCGAGCTCAGACCCATACCCATAGCTTGGCCTTTTGCTCAATGGGGCCTCGACATGATCGGCAAACTGCCAAAATCCTCGAAAGGGGGACACGTCTTCCTCCTGGTTGCAGTCGACAAATTCACCAAGTGGATCGAGGCCATGCCGGTAACCAACCAGAAAGGCAAAACTGCCATCAAGTTCTTCGAGTCCATTGTCTACAGGTTCGGCGTACCGCACAACATCATCACTGACAACGTATCGAACTTCATCTTCGAGGAATTCCAGGACTTCTGCGAAGGCCTTGGGATCAACATCACGTACGCCTCAGTGGCACACCCGCAAACGAACGGGCAAGTGGAAAAGGCCAACGGCCTAATCGGCGCTGGCATCAAGAAGCGCCTCATGAGTTCACTCGAACAAAAGCTGGAGCCTGCACGAAAGAGCTACCATCCGTCCTGTGGAGCTTACGAACTACGCCAAACAGCTCCACCGGCTACACACCATTCTTCATGGTACACGGAGCCGAGGCCGTGCTACCAGCCGAAGTACGCCACCAGGCCCCACGGGTCGTCGCTTACAGCGAAGCCGAGTCCACGATTGCACTCAAAGACGCTGTCGACACACTCGACGAAGCACGGGACATAGCAGCAGCTCGATCAGCGGTGTACCAGCAGAGTCTCCGCAACTACCACAGCCGCCGGTTGCGCCCAAGGTCCTTCGTCGAAGGAGACCTCGTCTTGCGACTCAAGCAAAAGCGACCGAATAAATTCGAGTCACCATGGGAAGGACCCTACGTCATCACCGAAGTCATCCCAGGTGGCGCCTATCGCCTCATGCACGTGGAGTCTAGAGTCGCATACTCCAACCCATGGAACATCACGCACCTGCGACGATTCTATCCCTAGCTACCTACCCCTTTACTTTCAATAAGGCTTTCAGCCGAACAATGTACCTCCTCCATTACGATATAAATAAAGCTAAGTGTCTCGCCCCAAAACTTCAATTCGCTCTTTTGCAACTTTACTACATGCTACAAACGCACTCGGGGGCTCCCCCCACCTCACGATTTCATCGACTGAGGATCAAACGTGTACACCTGAGTAGCTGACAACGTCAGGCAAACGAAAAGGACATGTACTCAATCAAAGCACCGCGTGCTCACAACAAACAAACCTTTACAACAAAGGGCACAACACGCCCAGCCGAAATATACAAATTTTACATCTATCTCTTTTTACAAGTACTACCTATTTTGAAGAATAACCTGAGCACGCCGCTCAAACAAATCTACGACCTGTTCGGCATACTGCCTTACAGCCGCGTAATGTGGCCGCATGTCCCACTCAACCACCATCCGGCCGAAGAGGCGGCCCAGCTGCCACAACAGCCAAATCTACATCAGGCCGGTGCAGCCTCACAAGAGACAACGCAGCCTTGACTCCAGTGACGAGCTGTTGCCGCACAAACTCCTTGACATTGCTCACGCTTCGAAACTTCGACAGAAGACCCGCAAGGCTCGTCGGTACGGCATCCAAAGGAAACATGACGTGCAGCACCGAGGAAAGCGATGTCTGCACTTGGCGGAGCACCCGCGAAACTTGATGAACACGATCCTGCACCGTCGCCACAGCCATGGCGCGATCACGATCCATCCAGAAGAAGCTGCCAGCCTCCATGTCCTGTTGAGTCAAGCAATTGACCCGAACAGCGACACGCTCCTTTTCTTCCCTCGGGGCAAGGTTCGCACCTGCGATAATCGCACAAAATAAGAGTAAGGCCAGCAGGACCATCCGAAGAACTGATCTACAACTCGAACCAAAGATCAACTTACATTGCAGCTGCTCGGACAGCCGAACCAGTTCCGCCATCAAGTACTCCTCTCTGGCTGCACCACGGTCCGCCTTGGACTTCCAAACGTCGGCATGACCGCGTAACCCGAGCAACTCCCTCTCCAGACCACGCACACGATCCCGAAGAAAAGTGAGTTGCGAGGAATCATCCAAAGATGATCGCAGCGGCATTGCGGACGGGGTGTCAACAGGGTCAGCACCCGAAGGAACCTATAGCAGCAGAAAAAGAAAGGAACACAGACATTCAGACAAATGATAGAGCACAACTCAGAAGCATTCATTAAAGGACACTACGTGGCACAAGGATGGTGTTCTTCAAGATATTTACAACAAAAGTAGACTACAAACTACCCTACGTCTACAACGCCTAAGATGCGGCATCCTGGGTCACCTCGGAGCCGGACTGCCTAGCTTTGGCCCCGCCCTTCTGCCGCAGGGCATACTCAGACAGCAAATCAATGAGCTTGGGCCCATATCGCTTGCAGCGAGCAGAGTAGGCATCAAAGGCTACCTCGGATCCATCCGCAGTCGTCGACATCCGGGAGGTGATCTGGGGCAGATCCAGCTCCGCTCTAGCCGCCAAGGCCATCGCCAGCCCGACGGACGCGCCAATGCCCTTCTGCTTGCGCTTGTACGCTGCAGGCGCTTCGGCTGACAGAGCCTCCGCCAGAGCATCCACATCATCGAGGGCCGCGCCCTTAGGAACAAGCTCCTTGTAAAAGTGGCCAAGGACCTCCTTCGCCTTGGCAAGGGAGCTGACGACGGTGCTGCAGCGGTCTTCGACCGCCACAGTAGCATCATCTAGAGCACTCCCGTGCTCTAGAGCACCGCGGTCAAACTCGATGCCTGTAGCATCTGAGACAAAAAATAAGAAGGAAGACATGAAGAAAAGTAGCACAGAAGAAGACACGAGGCATGAAGAAACAAGCACAAATCTAACACTCACCCGAAATAGCCTTGGCAGCAGCCATGAGCTTCGCTGCTACCTGTTGCCTGTCAAAACCCACCGGCGAGCAGCGACGAACAACACGAAGAGCCGGGAGGCTCCCAGAACTGCTGGTGGGCCCTGGTCCCTCGGGCAACGGCCCGCAAAACTCCGGCACACGTCCTGGCGGATGCGAGGGCGTGCCACCTGACCTATACCTGGTCAGGAAGGTGATGGGTTGCTTCGAGTGGTTTCCTGCATGGCAAACAAACACACGTAAAATTCAAGCCGCAACCGGCTCCCAGGTTTCCCTGTGAATCGGCTCCTGGAGCCGATTATCCCATGGTTCTGCATTAGATCTACGATAACATGGGGTTTTGCTTCATCAATATAAGTTAAATCGATCTACGACAGTTTAACGTTTTCACCACATAATTGGAACATCCTACACGTAATTGAGCCTGGTAGATACAAAAGATGATAGAAAACTAACCCTAGAGAAGGCCTAAAAACTAACGTAAAGTCAATTCCCGGAACAACTCCTCTCGGATCGGCAAATCATATCTTACATATTACTGGATCGTTCAACCCGTTTGCAAGGCCTGATCATGTGGATATCAAACTAAACCTTGGAGAACAAGGCACAACTATAACAGATCAAATCGAATTAAATAAAGATCAAGCAAGATGTCACCCTTACACCCGGGAAAAGGTGCAAAGGCGGCGAGATAACTAGAGGTAGCATAACTAAGCGATCATAGCAAAAAGGTACCGATGCTAGCCTAAACAAATCTATGATAATAGTGCTACTCGCCATCAACAAGGCTTCAGTACGAGTAACACCAAATGACGCATAAGTAGATACTGCCTAGATCGCAAGATGCGATCTAGGAAGCATGGCACTTACCCGAGAAAAACCCTAGAAACAAGGGGTGGCGATGCGCCGAGATTGTGTTTGTCGTGAACGTGATCGTCCTCCTTTTCTCAATAACCTTAGGTACATATTTATAGTCCGGATACTTTCTATCTTTGGAATAACTCTAACAACTCTATCTCTTACCTAAACCGAAACGGAACCTATTACAATATAAGATACACGGGCAATTTAGCCCAAATCAACGCACAAGGCCGATTCAACAACACGTTGCATATACGTATCTTCTAAGCCCATCTTGATCACGGCCCAGCTCCTCCTTTGGCCAAAATGTGGCGATAACACTACCTCTCTTTCACGAGCAGCCGCAACAGTGGCCAGCTGCTCCTCACGATCCGCGGCCTCCTGCTGCAGACGCTCCTTCGCTTCGGCTGCTTTAGTCAGCTCTAGCTCGAGGCGTTCCTTCACGTCAACGGAGGCTTCGGCCTTCTGCTCCGATTGACCAAGGCTCTTCTTGAGAGCGTCGACCTCACAGAGAGAAGTATTATGCTCCTCTGCATTCAAAACAAGAAACGTCAGAAAGCAGGACCGGAATAAACAAAAAAAAGAGCACCAAAAGGCGAATAGGTACCTTGAAGCTGCCGAAGGTTAGCCTCCAGCACCAGCCGCTTGGCCTCCTGCACAAAAGGCTGCAGAAAAAGAAATAGCAGTAAGAAAAGGACTTGGGGGCTACGCCCAACACAAAGGAGTAAAAACAAAATCAGCACACGAAGACACTCGGGGGCTCCCCCCGTGACATGAAGCAGAGAAACTTACATGCTCTGATGGCGACTCCGAAGGCCCGCCTGCGAAATTCTGAGGCGCAACCACCTGCACCTCCTGCAACGGAGGATCCGGAGCCGCGCCACCCGAAGTTGCCACCGTCTGAGGAGGAGACGCAATTTTCGACTCCCCCATCATCTCCCGCGCACCATCACTGGAGGAATCGTGGTAGGAATGCCTGTATACGAACCAATCAGCACAAGTGCAAAAATCATGAAGGAACAAGGACAATAGCACAACAAGAAACTTACGAGCCCAGTGAGCTCAGGTCGAAGACAGGAGGAGTCCTTCGGGCCCTCTTCTCCTCCTTCTTCTCTTCCTTCTCCTCTTTTTTTTTTCCTTCTTCCGCTTTGCTGGCGGGTGCGGCGCTACAACCCGCACAGGAATGGCAGGAATGGGAGAGGAAGAACCTCCATGACCGTCACTATGACGCTCAAGGCCCAGAGGGTTTCTGGGAGTCGGAGGAGTCGAGGCATCCGAAGACTCGCTGGAGCTCCGTGATCGTTTGCGCGTATGGTCCTCACTCGACTCGTCAGCATCCTCCGCCGGAGATCGCGCCGACGGCAGCTCGGACACGGACTCAACCACTTCATTATCCGGGGCATTCGGATACTTTTCGGGCAATGGCGGTACCATGCCCGGCACTTTGAAGCTCTGCAAAATCAGAAGGAACTTTGTTAGCAAACAAAGGAAATAAATACACAGCCGACAAAAAAGCACTACGTGCACAAATCTACACCTGCGGTACGACCAACGTCGAAGAAAATGGAGGAGTTAGCGATTTCTCCGGGATTTCTTCTCCGGCCTTGAACTTCAACAGCGCGCGAAGGGCCCTGTCAAGATCCCCCTCGGATATTTTCTCAGTCGAAACCCTCGTCGGATCACGGCGCCCAGAATAAAGAAACATCGAGTGCGCCCTCGCTTGGAGAAGCTGCACCCGACGCTCAAGAAACGTCCGGATGATGTCCACACTGTTCACCTCCTTCTCCGGAATCAGCTGGAGATCCTCCACCCGACGGTAAAAGGGCCTCTATCTCCGCCACCTCACCGTCCAAGATTTGGTTTTGCCAAGACCTTTTCTTCTCAATCATTTGGGAGGGGTCAAAGGGAACAAGACCAAAATCTTGCCCGGGCACTACGGAGTCGCGGATATAAAACCATCGCCTCCGCCAGTACTGGACAGATTCGGACATGGAAAAAGAAAAGAAAAGAAGATTGGGACTAAGGGAGATGATGGAATCCCCAATGGGATACACACCATCCGAACCAGATTGCCTCTTCACGGAATAGAGCTTCCGGAAGAGGCCAAAATGCGGCTCAATGCCAAGCCAGCACTCGCAAAAAGTGATAAAACAAGCAATGTGGAGAAGAGAATTGGGAGACAGATGATGAAGCTGAATCCCATAAAAGAAGAGCAGTCCATGGAGGAAGTTGTGGACTGGAAAAGAAAACCCACGCATAACGAAGGCGAGAAACATAACCCGATACCCAGATGGGGGACAGGGGATTACCTCATTGCCGGGGAGTTTGACGACCTCCCTATCCTGCGGGATCAGGCCCCGCTCGTGAAGCTTGCGCTGGTCCCAACGGCAGATGACGATTTCTTTGGTTTCCCCATTGCGCTACGGCGGCGTCGGCGGTGAAAACGCAGAAACGACGACGGAAATGTGGAAGGAAATCCCAGCGCGCAGCAAGAATCGCTAGAGCACAAGGAGGCAGTGAAAACAAGAACTGATGCGGTGAAAACAAACCGCGGCTTTCCCCAATGATTATAACAGCGAAGACGACGCACGGCAGCCGTCCATCCAGAAGACCTAACGCCAACGGCAGATCTGACCGTACACGTGTCAACATCACAATGAACCGCCGTTACCACGCCGTCCACTACGCGCGGAAATCGAGGAGACACCGTAATTATCTCCACGCCGCGCGTGACCGGTCAATTCAAAGTCAGCAAGTGGGACCCATGTTCGTCCAGTCAAGTCATCTCTGGCGTAGCAGACGCTTCAGGTCATTGATCGTCAGCACTGATGTCATCAAAAGCTATACTAGCACCAACTACAATTCCCCGGCTCCACAGCTAAGAGTACTCACTCGAATCTTCGATTCGACTAAATACTCGGGGGCTACTCCTATTAGGAGCGCTGGCCGCGCACCCGGAAGATGAATAAAGACAAAGTATTTCTTCGAGTCCTACGTCGAGTCTACGACTCCACTACGGACTCGGGGGCTACTCCCATAGGGAGGATGAATTTAAGCATCCGAAATTTTTCGTGTCCTACGGACTTAACAACTGAACAATGTTTGAACTAAAGTCTCTGCTCGAGTCTACGACTCGAATAGACACTCGGGGGCTACTCGCATAGGGAGCGCTGGCCGCGCACCCTATGAAATCTTCGACTACGATCTTTCGGATCAGCATGCAAAAACTTTTTGGCAACTCTGCCCCAACAAAACGCTGAGTGAGCGACAATCTCCTTGGCCACCCGAAGCACCTCCGTGGTGACAAATGTTCGGATGCTGCGTCTGCGACACAAAGATAAGACCTGCAGATATCATCTGATGGCCTGGCAACGTACACGACTGCGCTCTGCTAGTATAAATCCATGCCAACAGGCGTGATGAAAAATCCCGACGGACGCGTTGGGTACATCAATTAAAAACACTGGAATTCCACTCCTGTAAGTCCTCCGCGGCCTGAGTCGAATTACGCCAGCATATGTTCCGGGTTCAAGTTAAGGGACTCGAACCTGATAAAGATCATGTTGTTTCGTCCTAAGATAGTTAACTGACCCTGATCCGTCGGGTGAGTCAGGCACATGTATCAACAATCCCTACACACATATATTGTTAACACCTAGTTGCACCCGAAGGATTGAAGAGTCCTCAGCCGAATCTACGATTCGACTGATCACTCGGGGGCTACTGACATGGTTATACACTATGGGTACGTGACTTCAGCACACCTGGTCCAGCCCAAGGAAGGCCCACAGCAGACATACGCTGGCCCATGAAGATTTTCGGGTGGCCAAGGCCCATGACGCCTTCGGATCCTTGGAGAGCAAGACTAGCATAGATAGGAAATTTAAAGGGGTAAAACCCTAGAACCTGTAACCGACTAGGACTATGCCCGGGACCTGCCTAAGTCTATATAAAGGCCAGGAGGGCACGTCCTAGATCTCTCGACTCATACTTTCGCACACGCACCTCCACGCCAGATCGAATCTGCGCACCCTGTAACTTTCGGTTCCGCCGTAATCAAGAGCAGACAAGCAGGAGTAGGGTTTTCCCTCCGGGGGCCTGAACCTGGGTAAATCTCATGTCCCCTGGTTGCTTGTCTGTTAACCGTTCCACGATCTCCAGCATCCCCATCTTCTCGAAAACCCAAGTCCATAACAATGGGCATTGACGAGTCGAAACCTTGTCAAACTCGCATCCGTGTAACCCTTTACACTGAGTTCATCTTCACCACCATAAACCAAGAACATATCCTTAGTCCTTCTCAAGTACTTTAGGATATTTTTAGCCGCTGTCCAGTGGATCTCTCCAGGATCAGCCTGGTATCTGCTCATAACACTTAGAGCATAGGAAACATCTGGCCTAGTACAAATCATGGCATACATGATGGATCCGACTGCAGAAGCATATGGAATCGCACTCATTCGACTTCGCTCATCAGTTGTCGAAGGACACTGAGTCGTGCTAAGTTTTACACCATGGGACATCGGTAAGAACCCCTTCTTAGACGATTCCATGTTGAACTTCTTCAACACTTTGTCCAAATAAGTACTCTGACTCAATCCAATGAGCCTCCTTGATCTATCTCTATAGATCCGGATTTCGAGGATGTATGTTGCCTCACCCAAGTCTTTCATTGAGAAACTCCTTTCCAATGATTCCTTGGTTTCTTGCAACATCTGGATATCATTTCCAATCAGTAATATGTCGTCCACATATAAGATTAGAAAATTTACTTTGTTCCCACTAAACTTCTTGTACAAACAAGAATCATGATCACTCTTGATGAAGCCAAACGATTTGACTACCTCATCAAAGCGAATATTCCAACTTCGAGATGCTTGCTTCAACCCATAAATGGATTTTTGAAGTTTACATACTTTGTCAGCATTAGCCGGATCGACAAAACCCTCGGGCTGTATCATATACACATCCTCGGTTAAATTTCTGTTAAGGAAAGCCGTTTTAACATCCATCTGCCATATCTCATAGTCGAAATAGGCCGCTATAGCTAACATGATCCGAACTGATTTAAGCATCTCTACGGGCGAGAAAGTCTCGTCGTAATCAACTCCTTGAATTTGTCGGAACCCCTTCGTGACAAGGCGTGCTTTATAGATTGAAACATTTCCATCCATATCAGTTTTCTTCTTAAAGACCCATTTGCACTCGACGGGTCTTGCACCGTCTGGCAGATCAACCAAGTTCCAAACTTGATTTTCATCCATGGACTTTATCTCGGATCTCATGGCTCCAAGCCATGACTCGGAATCAGATCCCACCATCGCTTCCGAATAATTTGCTGGCTCATCATTGTCTAACAGTAACACATCACGAACACTTCGTAATCTTGCCGATCTTCGTAGTACAGGTGCTGCTGCCGGCTCAGCTGCCACGACCGGCTCAACCTCCAAGGTTTTTTCCGACTCGCTACTAGCCGGTTCCTCTCGAATTTCTTCGAGTTGCACCGTGCTCCCACTTACTCCCCGACTGAGAAACTCTTTCTCAAGGAAGACACCGTTCCGAGCGACAAACACTTTGCCCTCTTCTCGGTTGTAGAAGTAGTAACGCAAGGTTTCCCTCGGATACCCCACGAAAATACATTTATCCGACTTGGCCGTAAGCTTGTCCGACTGAAGTCGCTTGACAAATGCTTCACAACCCCAAATCTTAAGAAAATACAAACTCGGCTTTTTGCCTGTCCACATCTCATGCGGTGTCTTCTCTACCGATTTTGACGGTACTCTGTTTAGTGTGAACGCTGCTGTTTCTAGACAATAACCCCAAAATGATAAAGGCATATCTGTCTGACTCATCATTGACCGTACCATGTCCAACAAGGTCCGATTCTGCCTTTCCGAAACACCATTACTTTGCGGCGTTCCTGGCGGAGTAAGTTGAGGAACTATTCCACAACTTTTCAGATGGTCATCAAACTCATGGCTCATGTACTCACCTCCTCGGTCCGACCGAAGAAACTTTATTTTCTTGCCGAGTTGATTTTGTGCTTCATTCTGGAATTCTTTGAACTTTTCAAAGGCTTACGACTTATGTTTCATCAAGTAGATATATCCATACCTACTCAAATCATCAGTGAAGGTAATGAAGTACTCATAACCACCCCTGGCTGTCGTGCTCATTGGTCCACATACATCACTATGTACTAGTCCCAACAAGTCGGACGCCCTTTAGCAACTCTTTGCAAAAGGTGTCTTGGTCATTTTGCCGAGTAGGCAAGATTCGCATGTCTCGAACGACTCCAAGTCGAACGAAGTTCGGAGTCCATCATCATGGAGCTTCTTCATGCGTTTCCAACTTATATGACCAAGCCGACAGTGCCAAAAGTAAGTCATATTCAGATCATTTGGTTTCAACCTTTTAACATTTATGTTATAAACTGAATCACCATCAAGATTCAAAATAAATAACCCGTCCGGGACGGGTGCAAAGCCGTGAAACATATCATTCAAATACAAAGAACAACCATTATTCTTGATATTCGACTCATAGCCTTGCCTCATCAAACATGAAGCAGAAATAATTTTTCGACTGAGCACTAGAACATAATAACAATTATTCAGTTCCATAATGAATCCGGAAGGTAAATGAAGTTGCATCGTGCTGACTTCCAACGCAGCAACTCTTGCTTTGTTGCCGACTCGAATATCAACCTCGCCTCTTGCTACGCTCCTAGTTCTTACCAGTCCCTGCAACGAGTTGTAGATGTGAATAACTGATCCGGTATCATATACCCAAGAACTATTAGGTGCATCGGCAAGATATATGTCTATAACATTGCAAACAAGTGTACCTGAGTCGGAAGTCATACCTCCACTCTTGGCTTTGTCGGCCAAGTACTTGCTGCAGTTCCTCTTCCAGTGGCCATCCGCCTTGCAGTAGAAGCAAGTGGATCCGGCAGAAGGAGATGGTTTAGTCCCTGAGGAAGTTCTTGGGACCGGGTCCGGAGCCTGCTTTCCTCCTGACTTAGCCTTATTATTAGTCCAAGAACTCTTCTTGAACTTAGCCTTATTCTACACCATCAACACTTGACTGTCGCCCTTCTTGAGATCCACCTCTGCCTGCTTGAGCATCCCATGTAATTCAGTGAGCTTCTTATCCATACCATGCATGTGGTAGTTCGAAATGAACTGCCCATATGCACTAGGAAGAGAGTTCAGAATTATATCCGTGGCGAACTCTTCGCTAATGGGGTAGCCAAGCCTCTCCAAAGACTGCACGTAACCAACCATTTTGATCACATGCGGACTCAGTGGACCACCATCCTTAAGCTTGCAACTCAGCAAAGCCTGAGAGACTTGATACCTCTCAGTTTTCGCCTGAGCCTGGAACATACTTTTGAGGCTTTCGATCATATCGTAGGCCTCAACATGCTCGAACTGCTTTTGCAAGTCCGGTTCCATATGAGCAAGCATAAGACATCTAATATCCGTGGACTCATCCTTAGCCCGACGGTAGGCATTGGTGGCTGCGACAGTCGCATTCTCATTCGGCTCATCTGGAAGTGGGTTGTCTAGGACATGGTCCTTCTTTTCTTGTTTGAGAACAATTCTCAGATTTCGATACCAGTTGGTAAAATTAGTGTCGTTCAGTTTATCTTTCTCAAGGATAGTTCACAACACAAAACCGAATATCTGAGAGTGACTGCTACTTGGTGCCATGATCTACAACAGAAAATATGCAAAACACTTAAGACATGTATTCATAAAAGAGCAAGCATATTAAACATTTTAATATTTTGTGCTCCCACTAGAACCAACACCCCTCCGATGGTTGCTTAGTGATTCAGGATCCTAAATAAGCAAGTCGGCTAGTGAGCTTTAGCATCACCGCTAGTCGCTAAGTGATCTAGGTAGACAACTCCTTGTCAATCGCATCTCATACGACTCCTGTTGGACGGGTGGCATCACATGCCCCGGCTCCCATCCGATTTTTCCTCGAGTCCCACAACCATTGTGATAGACTCGTCTATCTTACCGAGTGTTTCTGCAGTAAGAGTCCGACTCGAACCCACCTAGTCGGAAAGAATTGGCAGCACCTCAATTTTATGAGCCCACTACCAAAAATGTCCGACTTGTGATGGTGCAAACACTGGCGGGAAAACCGACTAGACCTTCTTTGAGGGATTAAATTTTACCGACTATCTAATAGAGGTAAAACAGAGACATAACAATAACACAAAATAAAGCAATTATAATGTGAAATGGTATGGATCTCTTCATGGCGATCTCCATCTCCACAAAGCCTGTAATCCGACTCGTGCCAACTCTTGTCACTTGTCGTCTTACTCCATGTCATCAACATGTACAACGCCTTGCATGCCTTCCGGGTTCTCCAAACAGCTACACTAGCTTAGTAAAGTAAATTACATAGAGAATCCGACACGCAGGTCGTTATACAATAAAATGACAGCACCTAGGCTCCAGCCGACTAACAAAAACCGTGATTCGCAGATCACGTATGGATTACACACATACATTACATGCAGATGAACCATACCATTCACAACCTCCTACAAAAACAAGTTATACATAGATACAATATCTACCAGCGTTGTCAAACTCGCAACGACATCTAAGGCGCTACGACAGGGCGAAGCCAGCGGTCCCGCTTCGATCAACCTCTGATAACATAGATCTCATCTACGATCCGAACATGGATTCCGACCATCGTTCCGATTCGATCAAACTCTTTGATCTTCGACCACCGCTTCTGGATTTACGTGTCACAGTCTACCCCGATGGAGGAAGCCGACCGGTAGGGGTATGTCGTTCCACGACCTCAGCAGTATGATCACGGAAATCAGAACTACCATTCCCCGAGCACAGTTGATCCAATCAACTTCATGCAAAACCGATCTATCTCATAGATCGACCACCAAACAACATATAGATCTCATCTACATCCTACCGCATGTCACATATGCGAGATCTCGAGCCTAAAACCAGAAGCTATCGCTCTGATACCACTGTTGGGCCACGTAGAGATAAAACAAAAATTTCCCCTCTAACGTGGTGATCCCAAGATCTAGATGAGGTAGAAGGCCACGAGGTTTACCACTAGACGCACAGTTGCGGATTACTGATGAAGTGCGTCAGTTGATGCAGTGTAGTCCTCAAGATCCAATCATCCTGATGCTGATCGCACAGCACCTCCGCTGGTATCCACACGTACAAGGAGGAGCACCGGCGGCGAACTGCTAGGTTCGTATCGACGGTAGGACTACTGTGGAGCTAGGGTTTCCAACACATGGAATGACCTAACCGAACAACGATTAACCTTTCTGGGTTATGGTGCTCCACTATATATAGGGAGTGAACGTGGGCTTTGCTTGTGCGACCCATTCACTAAAGCCCATATAACACTAGTCACCGTGAGTCCAACTCACTAACTCATTCCTAATCCAGTTTAGGTCCAACCCAACCAGATTACAGGTTCAGATCCAATCCTAACTTGCTCCCGCTCTTAAGAGTGTGACCCCGCAGGCTCATGGCTACTTGGACACGATTGGAGTCCGACTCTCAATCGATCAGTCGGTAGCGGCTCCTAGCAGAATGTGCCGACTCCCAAGTACCAAAGAGTCATGACGACTTGCCTTTCCAATGTGACTTACATCCGAGTCCCTTTTGCCTCACGATATACCTTGTCAGACTATAGGCGAATATATGTCATCCCTTAAATAGTCGGACTCTCTTCTCGATCCGAGATAAGTGATTCACCCGACTAACTCTTAGTCGATCGCCTCGATTAACACTTAACCGAGTCGTGCATGGCCATGCTTTCCGAATCATATCTCACGAGAGGTCCCAGAGAATATCTCTCCAAGTGGAGGGGCAAAATCCCATATTGGTTATTCACATCACGCAGCTTGATTCTCAGTCGACCCGAACCCTGCCTTTATAACTACCCAGTTACGGATCAACGTTTGACAGAACCTAAGTCGGTGATCCTCAACTCGGACTATGCAACAACCTTAGGTCTAAGGATTACATTGATTGAGATATACAAATGACAACTTGTTCGTTGTACCTCAATATGGGTCAATCCGACTCGCTAAACTCTTTAGCCGAATCTGTGTAAGTTGGAATAGCATCTCCATGCTCATGACAATTGGAACCGAGTCATCAAGCCAACTTTCACATTGGTCTAAGTTGTGTGTCCAGCACAACTTCGATGACCAAGGATATTTAGTACAAACAACATGAATGCATAGTTCCACAACTAAATCACATATTCAATGATACACATCAGATGTTTATACAAGGACTACTTAATATCTTTATGAATACAATGGGAAATCTCATCATACATGATTGCCTCTAGGGCATATTCCCAACAACTTTGTCCTATTGTTAGAACTCCATCTTTCATGCACATGTTTAGAGTTCTTTGATCCTAGATTTTAATGCTTGCAATTGGTTTGACCTTGGTTTGAATGGTGCATGTCACCTCAAAAATTATTTTTTTTATCATCTACCTACTCGAGGACGAGCAGGAGTTAAGCTTGGGGATGCTTGATACGTCAGAAACGTATCTATAATTTTTGATGTTCCATGCTTGTTTAGTATCTACTTTGCTTTGCTTTGTCTACAGTTTAAGGTTTTTTATATGTTTTCTGGAACTAACCTATTAACAAGTTGCCACAGTGCTAGTTGCCTGTTTTCTTCTGTTTTTGGTTCCACAAAAGGCAGAAAATCAATATCCTCAGAATTGGACGGGACAAAAGCCAAAGTCAATATTTTATCGTGGGCAACACGAAGCCAGAATACGAGATGGAGGAGGCTCACCAGGGGGCCACACCCCCTGGCCGCGCGGGTGGGCCCACCCCACGCCTGGGGGGTGCAGCCGCCCTGGTGCCCCCCCTGCCTCGCCTCTTCGCCTATAAGAAGCCCCCGATGCAGAAACCCTAAACCCCCGATCAATATTCCACAAAACCGTCTGTAGCCGCCGCCACCATCATCCCTAGATCGGGAGGATCTGAAGCTCTTCCCGACACCCTGCCGGAGGGGAGATCATCCCGGAGACCTTCTTATTCATCATGCCAGCCTCTGGTATGAATGGTGAGTAGTTCCACCTTGGACTACGGGTCCATGTAGTAGCTAGATGGTTGTATCTCCTTGTGCTTTCATGTATAGATCTTGTGAGCTCCGTTCATGATCAAGATCTAATCTATTTGTAATCATGTATGTTGTGTTTGCGGGGATCCGATGGATATTGATATTACTATGTCAGATTGATTAATGGTTTTGTCTTATTGATTCTATCATGTATGTATTGTTTGTGATCTTGCATGCTCTCCGTTGTTAGTAGCTATCTTGGCCAAGTAGTTGCTAGTGACTCCAAGAGGGGATATTTATGGTTGATAGTGGGTTCATGCATCTAGTTTCCAAGGGAAGTGACGGAAATCTCTTCGGTTGTAGATGTGTTGTTGGCACTAGGGAGAAAACAACGGTCTCTTGCTCATGAAACAAGTGGATTGTTTACCTTACACACTTTGCTTAAAGCAGTTGTATGTTGCTTGCAACTTAATACTAGAAGGGGTTTGGATGATAACCTGAAGGTGGACTTCTAGTCATAGATACAGTTGGATGGCGGTCTATGTATCTTGTTGTATTGCCCAATCGAATCTCATAGGATATTTTTGTCTAGTATTGCATTGTTATGCCTTGCCCAGTCCTGTCAATTGCCCTGCTGTAATTTGTTTACCCTGCATGCCATGTTTGTTTATCTAAGGAGAGCACCTCTAGTGAACTATGAACCCCGGTCCAATCTTTACCATTGATACATCTTCCATTGTTACTCGTTTACTTGATGCAAACCATCATCACCTTCCACACCGTACATTTAATCCTTTGTTATAGCAAACCGACGAGCTTGACAACCTCACTGTTCGTTGGGGCAAAGTCTTGAGTTTGTGTTGTGCAAGTTTCCACGATTCTTGCAACACCTTTGAGATGTTTCCTTCCTCCTACTGGTTCGATAACCTCGGTTTCTTACTGAGGGAAGACTTGCTGATATGCTCTTCACACCTTGCTTTTGGGGTTTCCAAAGAAGCGTTCCACGTCAATTGTGTGGCTGTCATCAGCGGGCGAAAATAAAATACGAGGCGACAATATGGTGCCTAGCCGGGGCAAAAGCGTTGAGTATCATTTTGCCACGAGAGTAGGCTTTTATGTATTGGCTTGGTTGTGGTCAAGCTTGTTTTTTTCTAATGTTAGTAGGAGAGCTACTAAATTCATTGAACAGATAGAAAGTTGATCCAGTTTATAAGGGAAACCGGATCCAAAAACCATATAAAATATGTTTTTCAGCTTACAACACACACCCAAAAGCACACAACAACGATATGCCTTGCCTAACCCTAACCGAGAAGGCGAGAGGATAGGACACAGAGCCACAAGACCGCTTCATAGCCGAAGGATACAACTCGGGAGCACCACTCAAACTCAAGCACAACACAAGCCAACGTACAACCCACTCTTGACGCCGAGAAGCAGTGGCAAGTGGGCTGCATGACCCGACCGGACTCGAGCCGGGTGTCACCGAAGAGATGCCACATCAGTGTCCATTGCACCCTGGAGGCCCTCGCTCCTAGTAGTCGCCAACCTCGACACAAACTGTAGTTCAGGGACTGCTCGTGCAACCCGGACAACGCCTCCAAGAAGAGGACGACGCCATGATGTCGCCACTTCTTGAACCAACGGGTTGGATCTAGGGTTTCCACCGTTGCACAGGACAAGACACGACGAAAAGGGCCTAGACAACGCCTTCAAGAAGGTAACGGAGCCCGCAGGCGTCGCCGTCATCCGCAACCGCATGGGGATTTCTCCTAGCCCTAACGTCAATCCCACCATCCACTAGAAGATGCTAGTCGGATCAGACGACTGGACACACCACCGACGAGAGGACATCCGCTATAATTGTCAAGGGAGGTGAAGACCGCCTCAAGCAAATTTCGGACAGCTTGGCGTCCTACAAGCCCTCCTCCTTCCTCATCCTCGCATCAGACGAGAGGATGCAACACCCGTTCAACGCAGCGCCATTCGTCTCTCACCCACCACCATCACCGAACTCACACCACAACAACGCTAAGCCAATCCATCATCCTTTGCCTCCATGGCCGCACACACTGGTCCCTGCCACTGCTGCACCGGAGGAGCAGAAGCCAGCACCCCCTTCCCCTCCTACGTAGGCAGCCTAGTTGGCCACCTTCACCTTCGTTGCGCCTACCAGCAGCCACGACCACAGGCCCTACGTGCGCATCTCCATGGCAGTCCAACCTGACTGAGAATGGTCACGGTCTCCACCTCGTGCCGTTGCACCTGCCTTCCACCATGGGCAAGAGCCTCCACCTCCCATGCATCACCCGCCCTCGCCCCTGCACAGAGGCGCGTGTAGCATCCACGACCCTCTAGGCCCAAATCAGGCCCATGACAGGCCCGTGCCGCCACCCCACGATCCCCAGCACATGACGTGGACTCCGACAACGTGCCCTCGCACAGAACATCCTCTCCACTGTGTCACTGCTCCTCCATGCCATGTCGCCTTGTGCAACCCCTCCGTAGACCTCCGGATCCCAATAGGGTGGTCTCCCTCCTGACCATCATGCTGGGGGGGCCAAGAGGCGCTAAGTCCCTGCCGCCCCTGCATCAGCGACGCTTGGATTCTCCGACGGTGGCCTTGGGGGCGACGAGGGGAGGGGCAGCGGAGGATGGTGGCGACGGCGGTAGGCTAGGGTTTTGCTCCCCGCTCGCCCGGAGGAGGTGACACGAGAAGATTTTAGGCTAGTAGAGGCCAAACTTGGTTTGTAAGAACTCTAAGAACCCTTCTCATTAATCAATGAAAATGGCAAATCTTTTGCCTTGTTTCAAAAAAATGCAAGATGTGAATGGATAACTCGGTTCAACTCATGGAGCGCTTGTTGTTCTCAAGCAATGAAGCTCCGAATCACGTTTTTCTCTTCCATTCGGTAGCAGACCCGAGGCATCCGCACTCGATAGTGCCCATTTTCATGTTAATTCATGTGTCCCATTGACATGGATATACCCTACGGGTGCCTCACATTGGTATACCCGGTCCAGCCTAGGAAAGGCCTACATGAAGACTTACTGTCCAAGAAGACTACGGGTGGACCAAGCCCGGTAAAAGTTCGACTCCTTGGAGAACACGACCAGGATGTAGATAGAATATTCAAGGATGAAACCCTAACTTGTAACCTACTCGACCTACCCCTGGGACTTGGCCTATCTATATAAAGGCCAGGAGGGCACGACTAGGAATACCTAGACAACTCATACACACACCTCACGCCAGATTGCATTTGCGCACCCTCTGTAACCTTCGGTTTCGCCGTAATCAAGAATAGACAAGCAGGAGTAGGATTTTCCCTCTGGGGGCCTGAACTTGGGTAAACCTCGTGTCCCCTTCCTGCGTGTCTGTTAAGCGTCTCGCGATCTTCAGCATCCACATCTTCTCCAAAACCCAAGTCCATAACAATGGGCATTGACGAGTCAAACCCTCGTTAATTGGCGCCGTCTGTGAGAACTGGGGACGTTGATCCTGCGGTCGTGACGATCCCATCCTGAGCGATCTACGATTCCTCGGTGATGGAGAATCACCTTCTCTTTGGAGCTTTCGACTTCACCGCCCACTCACCGGCCACCCGTAAAGATTTCGAGTCCGTAGGCGACGGATTCGAGATGCTGTTCGGGAGCTTATGCTTCCAGGTGGGCAAAACCGGCACCCTACGCCTTCCATAGCGGGTTCCACTTCCATCAATCAAGCCTGCCTCATGGGTCCCACCAATCAACGCCATGCGCTCGTCATTGCCGATGAACGATTCGGATGATAGCGGCAGCTGTAACCCCGACCTCTGCAACCCTCCCACGGAGGAAGGAACCTACGGTTCTGGATCTGAGAGCTACGGGAGTAACAATCTCTCCCCGCGCTACATGGGCGCGACCATCCATAACGGAACATCGACGACGAAAAAAGCCGCCACTGAACCCCCCTCTGAATCCTCCTCCCAGCCCCCAGGCCGAGAACAAAGGAAATAGGGCACCCCCGCCAGATCCCAACGGGAATAGGGCACCTCGAGGCAACGAGGGTGCAAACCGCGTCCAGATCCACCTCTCCAACGAGGACTAGGAGAAGGTACGCTCCGCCGTGCGAGGCACTCACCCTCTACCTGTCGACGCCCCTCGTGACATACTGATGGGCTATCACTGGCTCCTCATCGAGGAGCACAATCGCCAGATCAAGCAGCAAAATGAGCTCGATCGGCGCAGGCGAGCGGCTGATGAGTCAAGCATGCGGCAAGCTGAGCTCTCCATCGGCGGCTCTACCTCGAAGGGCCACGATGGTGGCAAGTATTGCTCTCGCCTGGAGCGCATGGACCCTGCGACACGACGCGAGGCTACCAAGGCACTCGACATGTCCTTCATGACGATGGACTCATAGGACAACATCATGCCCAAGACGCCACAAGCCGCGGTCATGGCGGCCTCCACCTACCTTACATCCAACCCGCCACCGGCAGGGGGCCCAAGGAACGCGATCCACAAATCCGCGCTTGCAGGACTCGGACTCGTCGGAGCTGCGCTCCACGACGAAACACCCGGAGAGCCGAAGAAGAAGATCGCGGTAAAGTTCACTCGAAGCCGCACACCCTCATCCGAGGAGGAAGAGCATGACCTGCCTCGACGCCGCCGTAGCCCACGGCGCAGGAGCAACAACTACGATGCTCCTAGCGAGCTCGCACAACGCAAGATCGACAAGTCACGCGCCAAGCGCGCGTGCTTAACCGAGTCCGAAGATGACGACTGAGAATTGTGCGGCACCAGGTGCTTCAGCAAGGCCGTACGACAATCATGGATGCCGAAAAGCTTTAAACTCCCTTCGGACAACCCGAAATTCGACGACGCACAAGAGCCAAAGATTTGGCTCGACGATCACCTGTCGTCAATCAAGCTCCATGGCGAGAGAAAAAACACAGCCATGCAGTGCCTTCAGCTGCAGCTGACAGGCGCAGCCGAGGCCTGGCTCAACAGTCTCCCCTCCGGCTCCATCCGCAGTTGGGAAGAGCTGGCGTACAACTTCATACGCAACTTTAAGGGCACCAACAAGAGACCAGCTTCAATCGAAGAGCTACGGGCCTGCTGTCAGTGGTCCAACGAGTTCATCCGCTCGTACATACTGCACTGGTCCATCATCAAAAACTTCACCGCAAACATCTCTGAGAAGAGGGTAATCTGCGCCTTCAACGACGGCGTTAGACGCTGTGAATTCAAGGAGAAACTCGGACACGTCAAGCCCAAAACCATCGATCACCTGATGCGTCGTCATTTTCACCGGCCTTCTTCAACGATACTCCTTCCTTGACGACGCTGTCAAAGTTCTCGCACGAATACGCAATAGCTCATACCAGCATCGCGGTTTCGACCCCAACGCCATGTGTTTCCTCCAATGGCTTCTTCAACAATGACATCAACATCGGCGTCGGTATTGGCATCGAGCGAGCAAGAGAGGCTGACATCAGGCAATCAAGAGAGGCCTCTGCTAGAGGGCGACGTCGTTGATCTAGACGAGCCAATGTCAACGGGCGACACCTCTATGTTTTCACGTTGATTTGCGCAGCTGTTCTATAATAATCTGGCCAACGAACGCGGCGCTTGGCAGGAACTACATGAACTCTATTTTTATATATTTCCTTGCATAATTTATGTTTGGCGACTAGTTTAGTTTGGGGGCCCCGGTTAGATATCGCCGTGCTCCAAACATCGGCACCACGGCACGACACGTTAGCACACTCGATCGATCCGATGCTTTTGCTGTTTTGAGGACACGGCTGAAAATGCTGTTAGACATGTCTTTGAACCGCTTTGGGCTAACTGTGAGGATGGTGTTACACTTCGCCACGACAATGAACCGGTGAGATTTGCATGCGACGTTCTAAAAGGGGAGAAAATCAGGATTTTCCAACTTTTTTTTGCATGTGGCCTCATCCCTCTATCTTAAAATAATTGACTTTGGTTTGTTTATATATACATATATATATATATATATATATATATATATATATATATCTATATACTAAAACATGTCTAGATGTATATAAATATAGACAAATTCAAGTCATTTGATTTATGTCCGAGGGAGAATGTTGTTTTTCTTTAGGCTAACACAGTAGGACAAAGCCCTGCCGTCGTATGTCATTTACACATGATGTGGGTGGCAAATCGTTGATTGCCACACCATCTGGAGTGGCAATTTTTTTTTATCAAGGAGTGGCAAATTGTAGATCTTACCTCCAAGAGCAATGCTACATCTACAGACAGAATTCTTACGGAGTTTGCTTACGGACAGACGTGTCAGTTGCAGAGTTGGTGTGTGAGATATTTCAGCAACCACCTCGTGCAGTTTTCTCCGGTGGCAGAGTTCCACATCCGTCCATACAGTGATTCCGTAATAGTTCGTCCCTAGCTCTAGGATTACTGAATTTATAGTTCCACTATCCCGCTAAACGAAGTGGATGTGAATCATATGAGAAGAGTTTGTTCGAATTGGCAATTCAGAACAAGATGCAGAGTCCGGGGGATATAAAACTTGCATTCTTTAAAAAAATCAATTCAGATACTAAGGAGCATCGAAGTCTAAAGCACTGACCAGTCTTCACAGGTTTCGATTACGCTCAGAAAAAAAAGACATCGACCACCTGATTAGCACGTGACAGCATTCGCAACCGTCCTCTGTTTCGAGCTCCGCGAGTAGGAAAGCCAGGATTGAGGTAGTATTGCACAGGAACATCGATCGAGCTGTGATGAATCAGAATGTGTGGAAATAAAACAATAATCCATCTTGACATCTCTTCGAGGAATCACTATATTACAGTCGCACTGAAGAGCCTACACTAGTACATTGCATCCATCTTAATCTACCTACTGACTAGCTACTGTTCTAACACTGCTAAGGAAAGTGCCGATCGCTTGAACCGGAGCACGAATCTTTTCAAGTCTCCTTAGTTTAGTTTCCCCTCTTTTTTCTGATCATCACAAGATCCTCTCTACGAAAAAAAAAAACGAAGAAGGGATGAACACCTTGATTTCAGAAGCTTGGCTTCTCATGGAAAGATGCATGGCATCAGAGAGAGATAAGTGCAGCTGCCTTACTGCCATGTCTGGTTCAGGCCGAACCCCCCTCACCCCCCAGTCTGCAGGGCTTGCAGAAGACGGCAGGAGAGCCTCAGCTCCGGTTGTGTATCGGGTCGGAGCCGCGCCGGACTCTCCACTTGCTCATCTGCGCGGCGGCGGCGTTCAAGGTTGCTGCCGCCACGGACGTCGCGGCGAACCGCTTCGTCGTGGTGTCAATGCCGGCGCTCTCCGGCGCAGGCGCCGGACCCATGAGAAGCTCCGCTCTTCTCACGCCGTGCACCGGCGCAACAAGGTGCGTTAGCAGCAGGCAAACCAAGGCAGAGACGGCGAGGAGCCTGGAGCTGCTGCTGGTGTTTGTGCGCGCTGCCATGGTCTGTTCTGCTGCTGCTGCTGCTGCTCTGGTGGAGACATACAAGTTGTGTCCTGGGCTGGGCTAGCTCTAGCTTATAGCAGTACAATGTTCAATCATGGCCATGTCTTGTGTGCAGATATAGTAGGAGGGGGCAGGGCACCCTGTCTGTCAAGTCCAAAAGCACAAAGGAACAAGGGGGACGCCACGCCACGCCACGCCACTAGCCATGCACGGTAGCATGCCTAACCCAACCAAGGCTGCCACGGAAGGTTCTTCTGGCAACCGATGCAGAGTGTAGATTTTGGCAAAGTCATTGGAGTGGAATGGAGGCCAGAGATCTTCTAAAGCGGCTGTGTAGGGTACATGAGGAGCAGCAACAGCAACAAGCCAAGAACCAAAGCCCTTTCTTTGCTTTACCCATACTGCATGTCATGGCATGGCTTAGTGTTTGTTTGTTTGTTTGTTACCCTCCGGTCCTCTGGAGCAACCCCAGTAAAAACCAACACTAAAGCAGATAGCCAGCCCTAGTGTAATGGTGAAACAACAAGTGAGGGCAGAGTGGTGCTTTTGTGTGCTTTCTTTGGCTTGCTTGCAGTTGCTGCTGTTACAAACACCCTTTCCCTTTGAATCTTCCAAAGGGCCATCAAAGGTGAGCGTTCAAAACTTAAAGACACCAAGTTTCAATATGGATAGATGGACTAGCATCTTTGCTCACAATTTTCCATGTACTAGGCTACCATCTCTGTTTTAGTTGCCTGCTCTGCTACTGAACCTGAAGTCGATTTGTTGGTGCTGTTTGTGTTTGGACCGCCCAGTCATGGTCCAAGGAGAGAATTTTATTGTTGTCAAAGAGAAAAGGGGCAATTGAAAAACAGCAGCTGGTACTTATTTTAAAGTGGAGCCAGGGGGCACCTTAGCTACAAATGCTGATTACAGGCTTCCATCAATTTTCAGCTCTTGGATGCAGAAAACTAGAAGAAGAATCATTGTAAAGAGGTGCAAAGATTATGCTAAGATTACTGCTTGCTAAGTGGGTAAGGGAGCCCACAAGATCTTCTTTGCTGCAAAAAGAAAAGGGAGGATTAAAGACTGGTGCAGGAATTATCATGGGTTTGTCTTTCCTTTGGAGAGATTCTTAAAGTGATCGTCCGAGTATTTTATTTCGAAAGAAAATAATGTGGATGCGTTTAGATCTTGCTAAAGTGGCCATGAACTAACAATGGAAGGCTTTCAGGAGGCCAAGCCAAAAAACAAAAGGTCCCATGAGGAAAATGAGTAATCATGACAAAGCAAAAATTAGGTCTACAAATACTAGATCACAAAAGGCACCGCAAATAACAAATTTGGAATTACTTGCCTGCTAAGGAATGTAATATATACAAGGAAGCAATGCCGGAAAGCTCTAACATCTTATACTAGATCTAACATACATTGATCTTATCAGAGTAACGATGATGCACTGACTGAAAGCAGGTAGGGCAGCAATTAAATCAAAATAGCACAGCTGTTTCTTCATCTGATCATAGTTACTTTACAAATTATGAAGCATGTAAAGATAGCAAGTTTTTTTTAATGAGGGGCCTAGCCTCTCCATCAAGTGATGCATATAGCCATTTTATTTCATTTTTGAAGTTTGTTTATAGAGTGTACAACTCAAGGATCACATAAGGTTGAGACATGTATGAACCATCTACGAAAGCATGAAACATGAAGTGCAAATGCATGAAATACTAGTCCCTTTCCCCCCTTTTTTGGTATCAATTGTTACGAATCACTACCTCCCTCTTGAAATGTATATTGTCATGGGTGCGTGCATTCAACCTTTTGAAATGTGGACGAGCAATCATGTGAGAAAACACGTTGATTCACTGTGAAAGTATCAGTCATTGGATTCTAGGTACTTGCAAAATTATTTCATGACATGCATTTTTTGTTATTTTCTAGGACATACTATGTCCAAACACTGCAGGCGGTACATTTCTGATCGCTGAGGAGTATAATTCTGCATTTCAAAACTGTACGTCACACTTTGGTTACTGAAGACTGAAAACTGTACGTCACACATTTCTTATCGCTGAGGAGTATTATTCTGCATCAAATGTCTAAAGCTAGTATCCAACTAAGTGAGCATGCAGCACACATTTATGTTAGTGCAGACAGCAAGCACTGTACAAAAAGTACTTATTGAACAGGGCATTAATCCATGATCAGCGTAAAGTTGTACGTACTTAATTATCAACAAATCCTATCCATTCATGAAGTTCATTTCTCGGTACAGTAGCTATCGAACACCAAACTTTTATCAATGATAAAAAGAAGTTCAACGGACAAAATGAAAGGTAAAAGGCGAAGGTATTCAGTTGCTTCTGCAAAAGTGAAGGGGCTTCTTCTGATGGCATGTGCTATTTCTGCCTTCTTCGCTGTAAAAAACAGTCATTTGCCATAGGATAGGATGGTAGGCGGTGGAACTGCAATGCCTCGTCTATATCGGCAAAGGCGTTATCTGAAATTATACTACTCCAACAGTGTGAGAACCAAATCAATTTTTCCACTGCAATCATTTCGGAAGTTGTGTGCCCTAAAATTCAGTGGTAACTTCCCACTGGTAAATGCCATGACATGAACTCAGACTATAGAGCAGTCGCTCTTGTAGGACTGACTCAAAAGAAACTGTGACCTGTTCCTGTCGAGGGCTTGTTCGTCAGGCATGGGAAGCTGAAGCTAACCATATGAACCATGAATACTTAGTCCAACTTTGGAATCCAAATATGATGATCTTTTTGGTGCAAAAAAATGGAGCAACCTTCCACAGATCTCCCATATGATTGAAAATATAAAAGTATATAATCCCATATTTTGTTTGGACTAGGTCCGGTGCACGCTAATATGCAAAGGTTGCTTCTCTAGTGGAAATATTCACATCAATGCACAATTTACGGTCCAATTTGGGTCTCGACACTTGGTGATTGTCGGTCCAATGCCACTGCAATTTGCAAACAAGAAACAACCGTGGCGGCAGCGCAGAGAAACAAAATATATTTGTGCTATGTATGCAGAGACACAAATGTGATTCTGAGCAGATTGTGCCTTTTGTTAGGATGACGAAACAAACAACCCTACACTTTCTTCAACTGTCAATTCGCTTGTTTTCAGGTTTTTCCACCTCTATTTTCACTCATATTCTTCAAATAATATATCTTTATTCTCACATATTTAATTGGCTGGTGTTGCTTTATGCTAGTATAAATAATTGCTATGTGGGGCATTGTTTTTAATTATAAAAACAATAGATGTTTGCACGCTCTTTTTATTTTTAAGAACGGTAACAACATCTCCAAGAGCATTCGTATATTTGTCCCGGATTGCTAAAAAGTCCAAAACCGGATCGATAAAACTCCTAAAAATTCCACCTACGTCTGTTGGGATATGCTTACTAGGGTATACTCACGTCATGGAGTCCACTCGTTATAGTTATGGAGATATCAATCCGCGTACCACGGACTCGGCCAAAGATCTAGGAAAGTCGAATTGACCCAAGATCAAGTCAGCACGAGTAATGTCATGTGTATCAACTCGAGCAATGGAATCCTTATACTCTAGGTAGTCGCATGATCCGAGTTGTGAACTAGCCGACTTTGATCCCGCCAAACACAAGCCATAATTGGCTGTTATAAAAGCGGATGTCCGGTCGACTCGGAAGCAAACTGCGTGACATGGATTGCCGAGACAGGATTTCTCCTTCTACTTGGAGGGATACTCTCTAGGCCCTCTCTAGGTAATTTGGTTCGGAACAACACTGCCATGCGCTACTCGGTTAAACGATGAAACTAATAACATGTTTGGTTCGACCTTTTTCATATGTTATCCGATTACGCTGTCAACTGATTCCCTTAAACATGTTTGGTTGGTTAGGACCATAAATGCTTACCGAGTAAACAGATTACAACCCAGTTCAAGTCCGTTACCGTCCACCCTCCATCGGAAACAGATCGTTACCGGACGGAAGGATATGAGTACCCCGCGATGGCTCGAGCGATTTCTCCACTCCGATCATTCATGGCAACAATTGTGTCCACTTTTTGTTGGGATCGAAGTGTAGAGTGTTGTAGCAAGCCTCTTTTCTCCACATGGGTGACTTGAGGGTTTATATTAAACTCTCGGGGAATTGGTTATGAAAGTTTTATTCGTCTTCTCCTCTTCAAGCAACCTGTAAAGTAAAAAAAATTGTCTTGTGTCCCAAATTCCACCAAGTGGTTGTCAAGCATAAGGTTTCGTATTAGTAATATGAAATAAAAATAAAATAAACTGAAATAAATAAATTAAATAAAGTAAAGTAATGCAAACTAGATGATATGGAAGATAGTAAAGTTGTTTTTGGATTTTTATGAGTGATTGCAAGTAGGAAAAGTATTTTTGTATTTTAGAAATAATATATTGCAGAAAATATAAAATGTAGTAATTGCAATGGAAAGGTGTTTCCTATAATTAAAATTGGACCGGGATTCATGGGTTTACTTGTCTACTCTCTTTTTAAGTTGTAGTGATCATAAAACAATTTATCAATGATAAATATTCATGGAACTTCTATATGTGTATGATAAGCATTCATATGGGCATCATGTCCTAACATAGAGATGAAACCCATCTTTCTTATAATCCTCAAGAAAGGGAACTCCATGAAATCTTGAATTAAGAACAAATCAGAGTATAGCTTTAAGTAATATGACATGATGTTTGAAATACAAATATGCTACCTTGATCTAACAAGATTATCTCACTATCACATGATAATTATAGCATATAATTTCACTTTATCCCCAGCGAGGCAGCAAAAGAAAGGTAAAAATCAAAGTAGATCTTGAATATTGTTGTCACAATTCAATCACTACCACCATGCTACTCCATCTAATCCACAGTTCTTCCCATACAAGTTTTTGCATACAAGTTAGATCAAAACAAGCAATTAAGAACGTGGTACATGATATGCATCTACCAATGCATCTTACACAAAATAGGTTCCAATCTCATATATCAAATCATAGAATAAAGATCCACCACATAGGAATTACATATATGACCATAATTATGTTGGGCAGCTCATATGGTGTCAACACCCGGGTTTTTTATCCCAGATGCCTATTATGCCATACATCGCAATCCCAGGATTACCATTTTTGCGAGACATAACAGAATTGGATACCATAGTACATCATCCATTACAAACCATACATAAGGTCTTACACAAATAAGGATCTCATGATTCAGTTCTTAATACAACTCAAGCAGCGGAAATACGTAATAATAACGGTAGCATAGGCGAAGCTCCATCTTCGGGTTCACAGGCAATGCTGACGATGGGAGATGATCCTAGTTGTCGTAACCTTCCTGGGGTCCATCCTCCAGGTACTCCTCTTCATAGTCTGGCCACGCGAATAGCCAGGGACAAAGCAATGAGTACTCTTTAAGTACTCGCAAACTAATACTAACAAGTGAAGGGGTTTTTTGTAGTAGGACACTAAGCTCTAGGGTTGTTTTGCAAAAAGCCATATTTACATCTACTAAGTTCAGAAACAAAGAAAGCTAGTTGAAGTTTTATAACACCTAAGTGGGAACTTGTATTTCATATCACAACTGTGTTGTGGTCAAGTCAAAGTCTCAATTCATTTCACAAGTCATTTGGAAAACATCTGACGTGGGAACAGTATGGCCACTCCAACTGTCCATAACCGCGGATGCGGCTATTCGAATAGTTTGACACTCTGTAGAGATTGTACACTTTCACCACAACATTCGATACATCCGCCAGGAACAAATCCTGAATTCACCATACTCAGTATCCGGATAATCAATCCTAACCTTTCAATTACACGCCCTAATATAAGCACCTCTCCTGTGAGTTTGGCCTCCCAACCATGACCAACTGTCATCTTGGGTACTGCACAGGTGGACAATCTTCACAAGGTAGCCTCAGCTCAGACCTTGGCCGTGAGGGAACTAATACTAAGGTATATAAGTTTCCAGTCAAGCCCTACCCAATTCTCGGGTATTGTGGTTGTACGGTAAAATTGGAATGGTATCGCATCCAGACAACCATCAGTTTTATAAAGGGCTAAGGCTCATGCCTCAACATTTTCATCACCAAAATCATCTGGTGTTCGGAAACACATGTCAAAACATCTCAATAGAATGATCCATCATTCTAAGGTTTTCATAACCATTTTCCACCAAGTATTCCCATCTAAGTTGATCAAGTTTTATGCTTAGCACTAGCATCTACAAGTGGGGGTAAGTACTAATGAGGGGTGGTAAACTAGTGGAGTTTAACTAATTTCAATCTCATGCCGTAGGATGACATAAATATTATCTAGCTTAGGCCAAATTTTATGCTCTTTATGCAACCTTCAACTATCTTTCTAGTATCTACAATTCACTTAAGTAAGCTCTAAATACTAGCTTTGATAAAGAAATAAAATATAAAGCTTGTAAGTAAAACTAGGATAGGTTTATCAAGTGGTTATGATCATATATGCTTAAGGCATATAGTTGGCATGGTAACAAGTAGGTATTTGTTTGCATCAGTAGAGTATCTTGCAAGTGTTAGCTTGCTCAATCAACTAGTAGTATTAGGCTTGCAAGTATTGGCTTGCACAGTATCAGTATAAGCTTGCCTTGTGCAGAGAGCAGTGGTTGAAGTTCTCCTCGACATCTTCTTCGTAGTATCCTCCTTCCTCCTCGTATCCTTGGTCGGTACTAGCGTCTATAAATAAATACGAGGTACACAATCACCAAACAATACTTAAATACTTGCAATCATCACACAAAAGGGTCCTATAGATGATCTAGCATCATCACTAACATTACAAGATTAAAGCTTGGTTTAATTCCTTTTATTTTTAGAAAAGTAATTTCTACTCATTGAAAAAATAATTAAGATTTAATATTCTCCAAACCAAACATGGGATCATGTTGACACATATCATCACCACATATTTTAGTCCATGGGAATGTGATTTAAAGTGGTGTCACAATTTAATAAGGTTTAACCTTTTATTTTACTTAAATAAAGTGACTAGAAATGCCTATGTGGCATTCTTTTATTACTTAAACATTATTTTTGTAAGTAAAACCAAATGTTTTTATATGTTCTGAAAGGTATGATCAAATGTGATTTTTGAGAGTTGGAATCAACTCAAAAGCTATTATGGTTTAAATTTGAAAAATGTTTGAATGTAGAAAAGCTACTGCCTTGTTATTTTTACCAAGGTTGCTCTATTGATCCAAATGATTTGAATCCAACGGGCTTGGATTAAGCATTTCAATATCTTTCTAACAAAATTGGTTTCATTCAATTTGGTTCACTGAATCGAGCTGGGTTGATTTTTGAAACTAGGTGCAGAAGTGTGTTTGAATGAAAATGGAAAAATCCAAATTCAAACAACTGGCTGCGGGAAACGATACTGGGCAGGCCTGCTAAGCACAGCGCTTACGCGGGCTGGTTAAGTTGTTGTCCCCAAGCGTCAGTGAGAAGAGGGGGTGCGAAGCGGTACGGGGCAACGTGAACCGTGGGATCTTGTTCTAATCTAACAGCCCTAGTTCATCGTCCACGCCGGGCAGCGCCAGCGAGACAGAACCCTAACGCGGTAGGTGGGGGTCGTCGGGGGCTCACCGGGGCTCAGGCGAGGGTCGGCGAGGCGGGCGAACGACGAAGTCGATGACGGCGAACCTCCTGGTACCGGCAGCTTCTCCTGGGGCGGCTCCAATCGCTGGCTCCCTTCTTCTCCAGCAACGGCGGGCTCCGGCCAAATTCCGGCGATGCGCTGCTCGCCTTGCTTCAGGATTGAGGCGGGGTGGTTCTGGGTGAGAGGGGAGTGAGATGGTCTGCTCAATTCGGCTGGGGGTGGCCTCTATTTATAGTGGCGAGAGGGGACCGACTGGCGCAAGCTGAGCTCGTCGTGGTCGACGGCATAGAGGGCTATCGGCGTGGGCGACGGTAGGGGTGGTGCTGTGCTCCCTGGCGAATCTCAACGACGTGGTGGCGAGGCGTGGGGCGGTGCTGATCGGTCAGAATGCGACGGTGCTCTACGCGTGCCCGACGGAAGTTTTTATGGCGCACAGCGTGCGTGGTCCGCGCGGCGGCGAACGAGCGTGTCTGCGGGGTTGCTGGGACGGTGGTGATCACGTATGCACGCGGCGAGGGCGGCGCGCGGTCTGTGGGCGTCTGTCGAGCGTGGCGCACGGGGCGCGCTCTCGGCATGGTTGCAGAGAAGGTTGGCAATGTCTGTGCGTGTGGTCCAGGGGCTGGCATCGCTTGTGGCTGGGACAGGGAGTGGCGGTGGGGTGCTAGCTTTCTCCCAGACATGCTGGCTAGGCTTGGTGCTTCTCCTAGCTTGTTGTCGATATGTGGGTGGCAAGGGTGCACTCGGCCTGCTCACCATTGATGACAATGGCTAGCTTACAGTAGTGCTAGAGATTAGTTTTGGTTGTTAGATGATCTACTAAGGCTAGTGGTGTCCAGAGAGGGAACAAGTTAGGCTCAAATCACTGCTCCAAATAGTGTTTGGATTTTATTTGATTTGCATTTGCAAGGTGTTTGATGAAATGGTCGCATGAATTCAAGTTTTGAATTTTGAAAAGATTTTTGGTGGGTGTGCTAGGTAGGTGCTGGTGAGTCTGTAGATGCTTGAATTTTGAAAGTTGAGCTTGTTTGAGTGGTTTTTAAAAAAGTGGGATCTTCCCATATGATATAGATTCAATTTTAAACTGTCCTTTAAACTATGCATTCAAATGTTTTTGGATGATCACAAAGTGAGCCTTGATACTTTATTATGAGTACTATCAAGGGGTGCAAAGATCCAAACAAGTTTCTGTTAAGTTATGAAAGTTAGAGACAACCAAAGTAGGCATGGGAGTTAAATTGGTCAAAATGACCATTCACTCATTTTGTTTGTTTTGATTTATTTGTCTTTGGGAATAGTGTGGGGATTGTTAAGATGATGTTTATTTCACCTAAGAATCATTTTACAAGAAAAGAAACACATAAACAAGGCAATTCAAAAGAATTCAAAATGTGATGCATACACACATGTATGCTTTCATAGTTTTATTTAGAAAAGTTTTTGTTAACCCTAATTTTGATGCATAGAGTTTGATGATTCTAGTTTAATATTTTTGGGATGTTACAAACCTTCCCCCTTAAACAAAATCTCGTCCCGAGATTTGAAAAAAGGACGAAAAGATTACCTAGGATTTGAAAAGATCGGGAAACTCCATCCTGATGTGATCTTCGCGCTCCCAGCTAGCTTCCTCTTCTGTGTGGTTGCTCCACTGAATTTTGAGAAACTTGATGCTTCGGGTTCTGGTGGTTCGGAAAGCTTCTTCCAAAATACGGATGGGTACTTCAGGATAGGTCAGGTCATCGTTGATCTCTATAGTCCGGTGATCAATATTCTTGAACACTTCGGTCTTCTCCGGAACTTCGAGGCACTTGCGAAGTAATGAGATATGGAACACATTGTGCACGGCTGACATCTCTTCGGGTAGTTCCAATTGATACGACACTTCTCCTCGACGGTTGAGAATTTTGAAAGGTCCAATATATCTGGGGGGCTAACTTTCCTTTGAGTTGGAAACGCTGCATTCCCTTCAATGGCGACACTTTTAGATATACAAAATCTCCTATGTTGAAGGAGAGGTCTCGACGTCTCTTGTCGGCGTAACTCTTCTGTCTGGACTGGGCTATCTTGAGGTGCTCACGAATCTTGTGAACCTTCTCTTCTGATTCTTGTAGGATATCGGGTCCGAAAATCTGACTCTCTCCTACTTCCGACCAGTTCAAAGGGGTGCGACACTTCCTTCCGTACATGAATTAAAATGGGGCCATTTGCAAACTAGCTTGATAACTATTGTTGTATGAAAATTCTGCGAACGGCAGACAGTCTTCCCACTTAGATCCATATTCTAACACACATGCTCTCAGCATATCTTCGAGTATTTGATTTACTCGCTCCGTTTGTCCGTCGGTCTGAGGGTGATACGCGGTGCTGAAATCTAGGCGGGTTCCTAAACCTTCTTGGACTTTCTTCCAAAATCTCGAGGTAAACTGAGTTCCTCGATCCGATACGATGTTCTTGGGGACTCTATACAAACTAACGATTCTAGCGATGTATAACTCCGCTAGCTTCGAACTCTGATATGTGGTCTTGACGGGTAAGAAATGGACGACTTTGGACAATCGGTCAACTATGACCCAGATAGAGTCATTTCCCCTACTAGAAGTAGGCAATCCGGTGATAAAGTCCATTCCAACGGAATCCCATTTCCATTCCGGAATATGCAATGGTTGCAACAATCCAGCGGGTCTTTGATGTCCTGCCTTGACTCGCTGACATATATCACACTTGGCGATATAGCTTCCGATTTCTCTCTTCATCTTATGCCACCAAAATTGCTCTTTCAAATCTTGATACATCTTAGTTCCTCCGGGGTGGATAGAATAAAGAGTATCATGAGCTTCCTTGAGAATAACTTATTTCAACTCAGAATCTGCTGGTACACAAAGGCGTCCTTTGTACCATAGAACTCCTTCTTCGTCTTCGGTGAATCCAGGTACTTTGCCTGTACCGATACGACGCTTGATTCCGTCAATACTAGCATTTCCTTTCCGCGCCTCTTTGATCTGGCTGATCAAAGTGGGTTGAAGTTCTATGCTAGCCAATCCTTCACTCACTAATTCCATTCAAAAATCTTCCATCTCTTTGTGCAAACTTGGTTGCTCCTTCAAAATCATGGAGTTCAAGCGGGACGGCAATCTGCTAAGGGCATCTGCTACCACGTTGGCTTTACCGGGGTGATAGTGAATGTCCAGGTCGTAATCCTTGATTAGCTCAATCCATCTTCTCTGCCTCATATTCAGCTCCTTCTGAGTGAATATATACTTCAGGCTCTTGTGATCCGAATAAATCTCACATCGATTTCCCATCAGGTAATGTCTCCATGTATTTAGGGCTAGAACTACGGCTGTGAGTTCGAGGTCATGGGTTGGGTAATTTTGCTCATGTTGTTTTAGTTGTCGAGATAGATAAGATATAACTTTGCCTTCTTGCATTAGCACACATCCGAGACCGATCTTGGATGCGTCACAATACACGTCGAAGGGCTTCGTGATATCCGGCATGATTAAGATTGGGGATGAAATCAATCTCCTCTTGAGTTCTTGAAAACTCGCTTCACATTTGTCGGTCCATTCAAACTTCTTCTCCTTGTTTAGTAATTGGGTCATGGGTCTGGCTATACTCGAGAATCCTTCTACGAACTTGCGGTAATATCCTGCCAATCCGAGAAATGCACGAAATTGGGTTTGAGTGGTTGGGGCTTGCCAATCTTCGACATCTTTCACTTTTGCAGGGTCAACGGCAATTCCTCCGGCTGATACAATGTGACCGAGGAATCTTACCTCCTGTAACCAGAATTCACATTTGATAAACTTGGCATACAACTGATGCTCTCTAAGTGTTCCAAGAAGGTCCTTAGGTGTAGCTCATGTTCTTCTTCTGATTTGGAATAAATCAGAATGTCATCGATGAAAACAATGACAAACTTATCCAGGAAGTCCATAAAAATCTTATTCATGAGATTCATGAAATAAGCGGGGGCATTGGTTAATCCAAAAGACATAACGCTATACTCGTATAATCCATATCTGGTGGTAAAGGCAGTCTTTGGAATATCCTCTGCATGAATTTTGAGTTGATGATAGCCAGTCCTAAGATCAATCTTAGAAAACACTTTGGCACCGGTCAACTGATCAAACAAATCTTCTATCTTGGGCAAGGGATACTTGTTTTTGATAGTGACATCATTCAACTTCCGGTAATCCGTACACAAACAGTTACCACCATCTTTCTTGTCCACAAACAAAACAGGTGATCTCCATGGTGATGCACTTGGTTGAATCAATCCTATTTCCAGCATGGCATCCAGTTGCTTCTTCAGTTCTGCTAGTTCAGACGGGTTCATACTATATGGTCTCTGGCTATGGGTCCTGTTCCGGGGATTAGTTCGATGATAAACTCGATATCCCGATCTAGGGGCATACTGGGCAAAACATCTGGAAATACATCGGGTATTCACAGACTATCTGGACTTGGTCAATGGTAGGTTGGGATATACTCTTGTTGCACTGGAATTGACGAGGTAAGGTTTCAGATATATGCTCGACTGATATTCCGGCTGTACTGGTCATAGTGATGGCTTTCTTGGCACAGTCAATCAATCCTTTATGTTTGGACATCCAATCCATTCCTAGTACTACTTCCAAACCTTTAGTTCCGAGTACTATCAGGTTAGCATAAAAATCTATGCCATGGATTCAGATAGGGACGGCTTTGCAAATTTGCCTAGCCTTGGTGGTTGAACCGGGAATTTGGACGATCATAACATGCTTCGGTTTTGTTGGTTGAATCTTACTAGTGCAGGAAAATTCTTCGGTGACAAATGAGTGCGATGCACCAGAATCAAACAACACTCTTGCAAGTGCTGAATTTACAGAAAACATACCCAGCATGACGTCTGGCGCTTCCTGAGCTTCTTCAGCATGCATGAGAAAAAGGCGGCCATTGCGGTTGAGCGAATTCCCTAGGGCAAACCTTCTTCCTGGTTGAACACGACGCTGCTGCTGAGCTGGGGCATTTGCATTGGGGACTGTGGCATTCTTCTTGTTAGGGCACTCGTTGGAGTAGTGACCCTTATTTCCACAGTCATAACAAGTCACTTGCGACTTGTCCTTTGCTGCAACAGGCACAACATTGCTTCCAGTCCTCGGGGCAGTGTTGGTGTTGGCGGTAGCATTGTTGTTGTTGAACTTAGGTGGGGCACGGTTGAAATTGCTAGAGTTGCCGGGGTTGTTGTGATTTCCTACGGGCCTAGGGTTTCCACGGTTGGGATAGGTCGTACGGTTCATCGGGGATCTGTTGGTTCTCGGGGCAAATCGTGGAGATGGGTTAGGGCGATACTTTGGGGTCTGATGGGTTCCTGGTTGATGCATCATGCGACGCTTGCGGTTATCATTGGCTTGGTTGATCTTGCCTTCCATCTGAAGGGGGCGACGCACGGACAGAGCCTCGCGGGGCCGGCGGCGCTGCTTGCAAGGACGACCGAGGGGAGGCGATGACGGGCGCCTGCGGCCACGGCGGCGGCAGGGACGGGCGCTGCAGGACGTCGGTGACGTGAGGCGGGGTCGGGGCGCGACCGAGGCCGGCGGCGGCCCTGCGATGGAGGGAGCTGGCGGAGGCGGGCCGGCGACCTGGTGGAGCGGAGAAGGGGCGCCGGCGGCGAGGCGCTGCGGGGAGGCGGCGGAGCTCGAGCGGGGCGGCGCAGGGGGCCCAGGGCGGCGACGCGCTGCAGATGGAGGCGGGGTCGGCGTGGCCGGGGACGTGCGGGCCGGACTCGAGCGGGGCGACGGGGCGAGGCTGGGGTCGACGGGGACGCAGCCGGGCGCGCCGGCGCGGGAGCGGCCGCGGGAAGCTCTGGCGAGGAGGGAGGCGAGGACGGGGTCGGCGGCTGGGCGGAGGAGCGGCTCGGCTCGTGAGGGGGACCGGCGGCGGAGGCTCGCGAGCGCTTGCGGAGGGGAGAGCCGGGCGAAGGCGGAGAAGGGGAGAGGGGCAGCGCCGGCGGGGGCTGTCGCTGAGCGGGGGGAGAGGCGAGCGGCGGCGGGGGCTGAGGAAGAGCACGGGGAGGGCGCGTCGGGAAGAGGAAAGGCGAGCGAGATGGCGCCGGAGGGGGTCGCGGGGGAGAAGGCTGCGGGCGGCGCCGAGGAGGACCAGGGCGGCCAGAGGAGGGAGGAAGATGGAGGTTGGGGGGCGCGGGGGAGAAGGCTGCGGCGGGTTGGTGGCGTCGGGGTGAGAACGAGAGAAGGGAGGAGGACGCGGGGCAGGCAGACGGTGGGGCCGGGGGTCCCGTGGGAGGTGGGGTCTGCAGGTGGGGACGGGGCGCAGGACAGAGAGAGAGGGTCCAGGGGGTGTTGGTGTGTGGCCAGCGTGCTGCTGCGTGTGTGCTTGTGTGTGTGGCAGGGTGGGTTGGTTGTGTGAGGAGAGAAGGAGGGGTGAGGTGGCGGCGTCTGGTTGGTTGGGGGATAGGGAGAGGGGAGGTGGCAAGTTGCTATAGGGTGGGGTGAGGTGGAGGCAAGGGTGGGTAGACTAGGTTGGGTGAACTTAGGATTTAGAGGGGCTGCTCAGGTGGACCGATTTAATCTGGGGGTGGTCGTTCGGGTCGAATCGGCCCGTTCGACTGCCCCCCTAAAAATTAATTAAATATTTTAGTTGTTTTAAACGGACGTTTGCAAACCGATAGCGGACAAACAAAAATAATCCGGAGACCCGGTTTTGGTGTTTGAATAAAGATGGGGCGTTTTAGAAAACAAAACCAGGCTTGGCGAAAATAGTTTTAGGCAAACAATGCATGATGATGACGATGCAATGCACAAATTCAACGCGATTTTCTAGTAGTGGTTTTGCGGGATGCCACAATTCGACACCACTAACAATGGATCTCGCCCTCGAGATCCGCCTCATGGTACCGGAAGGAAGGTCGGCGAACTGCGTCTTCTCGCTTCGTGTAGCTCCTCGCGACGCCACTAACAAGAGGTCGTTGTCCGTGATCGTCGAGGGAACACTCCGGGAACAAAAGGTCGAAGGCAGAGGTATCAACAAATAAAGCCACCTCTAGCTTCGATGGAAAGGGAACCGATGCATTCTCATCAACTTCAATGTACAAAAGCGAATAGAAGGGGTAGTCGGCATGGGGGCCAATCCATCACGCACCCAAACTATTACTCTGCACAAGCAGTGGAAAAGCATGCAACCATTCTCGGAATCAGACTGAAGATCTCGACAAGCGAGGTTCGGAAACAAAGGAGGGATGCATACTCTGCATCAGAGCTGGCGTAGATGATGTCGTCGCGTCGGAAAACACCGGAAGGCACAAACAAAGAACAAAGGATGGTACCACAGACGAAGGATTCCTCGGATAGCATGAAGACCCGATGTAGCATCACCGTTGCCAAAGGAGGAAGCGAAACCCTGAAGGTACGACGGAAACCCAACCACGAGAAATCCTGGACTCGAAGAGAGAGACGAGAGCGGATTCAAAACACGCAGAGGTAAGAGGAGAATAGCAGAGGGGTAAGAAGTAAAATCAGACCTAATCAGAACTATCCAACCGATTTTGCAAAAATAGTTTTGACACTCTACTTCGGCCGTTAGCTAGGTCATCCTACAGGCTGGACTTGTGGGGTATCGCAACTGCTGAGCTCTGGTACCACTCTGTAACACCCTCAGAATCGGCCCTATGCAAGTTTTAGCGAAAACCCGCCAAACCCGCATAGAAACGATTCAAAGGTGCCCACCAGGCACTTTCGTGCGGGTGGAAAACGAAGTAATAACATTACACAACAGTCCTCGATGGGACCCACAGAACAGATATATACAACAGCGACTCAAAGAGTCAAGAATACAGATATACGGTACAAAGATCCAAATCACCTTGAAAAGATGGAGCGTCCGACTACGGACAAGATGCAAATGGGGCTAAGAGCCCTGAAGAATAACCAATGGCGTCCATAACCCTGCCCAGGCCAAGCCGGAAGGGTAACCCTGCTAACGACGTCGATCTCAAAACCTGCTTAAACAAAAGGGGTGCCGACAAAGGGCAAAGGAAAAAGAGAGAGCGGTCAGTACTGAGGCCAGTACACGGCGAGGCTAGAATTCGGCGGTCCTCGCCTACATAGGTATGGTGGACTGATGCGGCAGCGGCAGCATGCACTAAACAACCTATAGAGACTCGATACAACTGGCGGCATTCAGAGGGGGGGAAGAAAGACCTATTCGGAACCAACCTGATACTACCACCAATCAAACCCATCCTGGCGTTTCCCCCTCGATACCAAACGAGGAAGTCAACCGAGGAACTCACACAATTGGCAGTTTTATTTATTCAGTTATCGTTGCAGCAATTACTAGTCAAGTATATAATCATCCTGATAAAATAAGCAGTGGGCACTTTTAGTTAGTCATTCCGTTATAGTTGCAACACTTACTAATCAGATGCAATAACATGAGATAACCCAAAACCCAGCAGTTGTTGGTACTTTTATTCCGCCATTCCGTTGTAGTTGTAATACTTACTAGTCAGGTACATTGGTCGCAGGCGACAATCCAACAAGCAATTGTGGGCAGTATTATTTAGCCATTCCATTATAGTGAAGCTGATTACTAGTCATTATAAAGTCAAATTTAGAGCAATAAACTTTAGTTATGCTTGTCTATGGTCGAGATACTGTGCTCCAAGTCGTCCATAACCGCGGACACGGCTTTCAGAAAGTTTTAACCCGGCCGGGGTGCACAAATAGCAACACACACTCGATCAACCTCGGAAAAACCAAATCAAAACCCAACGAGGCCTTCACGACAAAGCAATCACAGGATTCAGAAATATTTCAGGGGGCCACCCCTTGTAGTCTAACCCGCAACGAAGTAAGCTAGCTCCGAGACGGACTCAAGGTTTGTGGGGCCGGCTGTAAGCGACTGGGAACCCAAAACTGGGCTTGTCGATACCGCGTAAACGGGTCACAATTCCTAAACAGTACAGTGTGCTATCTGTCGCACAATTTAATTAAAGCAGTAAAGCATGGCATAAGTACAGGATCGTAAATAAAACCTCAAACTAGTTTGTGGCCCCATGAAATAAGACTGAATCAAGCTCTGGCTCAGGGGGGTCCCATATAACTCCCGGATGTGGATAGCGCGATAAATCAAGGAACATGTATCAAGTACTCGGGGTCCTACGGGACACAAGTGGGCGTTCAGAAACCAAATGTTATCTATCACCCACCGATGCCTCTGCTTACTTCAATTTTAGTTGTTAAACAGGAATTAAAGTGAACGATAAGTTAAACTATGATCATCTCCAACATCAACATGCGGCAATACCTCAACAACTGTGGCACTTGACAACACGCAACAACACTTGAGCAAGCGACTACGGCGCGCAAGTCCAACTATCTACCAAACAGCAGGTAATAGGATGTGTCCTAGGCAATATAAGGCTGCACGGGATATCACGGGTACGGAAACTAGAGCATCGCAACACAGATAGCAATAGATCAACAGGAGGGAATAAATACTATAAAAGTAAGATAGGTAGAAAGGGGGAGATGCTCGCCTGAAAACATTGCCGAAGGTTCAACCAAAGATCGGGGCGAAGCTCACATCAACTCAACGGCCTTATCCGCGAAGAAGCAAAACACTAGAAGAAACACCAGATGCACTATTTAATACTACAGCAGAAGATCGGCATGATGCATGCATGATGTATGACGTGGCAAGGTGCGACGCAATTAGGTCAATTTAAGCAGAACCGGGGTCCCGACAATTAATTAGGTGGTTCATGTTGTTTAGATACCCCGCAATTAAATGTTGTTTAACAAGGCAAAAATATATCACCGGTTCGCTACACAAGTTTAATTGAGGCCAATATGAGACTAGATTTGCCCGCATATGGGCCCCTTATTTAATTAGAGGTGAATCGGCAAAAGGCCCCCAAACCAATGATATGCATGCGAGGATGACCATTTAGTATGCGACAAGTTGTTATTATATATTATAAAATAGGGTTCTCGGATAAGAGGTCACACATTGGGGGGCTCGACGATCTTGGGGTTCCGGGGTTCGGGGTTCAGGGTTCGACGGAAGCGTTCTCGGACAACAGAGGTAGGTCTTGGCGTTCTTCCGTGAAGCAGGACTTGGTTCGGCGCCGGGGGGGGGGGGGGGGGGGCGCATCGGACTCGTCCTGATCGCTGTCGTTCTTGTCGCATTCGCGGTCTTCGGGCTCCATGACGATGATCTTGTCGCTTCGATGTCAGGGTCTAGGAATCCGTGAAGAAGGCCTTGTCGCCCCTGGTTGAAGAACTTGTCGTCCCGAGGGTCCGTGGCGTCGGTGGGACGTCCTATGGATCCGGGTCGAAGAACTTGGTGTGCGTGAAGGGCACTCAGCGTTTCCGTGTCGGCGGCCTTGGCGGTATCGGGTTCTGTCTCCGGATCCGGGCACGGTCTTAGCGTTCCGTCTTCAGTGTTGATGGCGAACTCGGGCTCGATACCGGGGGTCCTTCGGATTTATCTCGATCGATGTCGATCTTGACAGCCAGGACATTCAGAAGATCTTATCGGTCCACGGGGTTCGACGGTGTCTTGGTGTCCCCTGAGGAAGATCATGTTGAGCCATCGGGTTTGGTACAGTCTTCGGGTCTGTGGCGGAGTCATCGGTGCTCCATGAACACCTTGTCGTACCGACGTCACCGGATCCTCGGTCTGGCATGCATCATCCCACGATCACATATCGGCGTACTCGGGGTTCCGGCTCGATGGCGAACTTGAGTTGGTTGCGGGCGGGGACGACCTTGGCGGCCAACGAGGAGCCCACGGGGCGGTGGTGGGCGAGCACCCGACGGAAGGGGGCGACGCACGGACAGAGCCTCGCGGGGCCGGCGGCGCTGCTTGCAAGGACGGCCGAGGGGAGGCGATGACGGGCGCCTGCGGCCACGGCGGCGGCAGGGACGGGCGCTGCAGGACGTCGGTGACGTGAGGCGGGGTCGGGGCGCGACCGAGGCCGGCGGCGGCCCTGCGATGGAGGGAGCTGGCGGAGGCGGGCCGGCGACCTGGTGGAGCGGAGAAGGGGCACCGGCGGCGAGGCGCTGCGGGGAGGCGGCGGAGCTCGAGCGGGGCGGCGCAGGGGGCCCGGGGCGGCGACGCGCTGCAGATGGAGGCGGGGTCGGCGTGGCCGGGGACGTGCGGGCCGGACTCGAGCGGGGCGACGGGGTGAGGCTGGGGTCGATGGGGACGCAGCCGGGCGCGCCGGCGCGGGAGCGACCGCGGGAAGCTCTGGCGAGGAGGGAGGCGAGGACGGGGTCGGTGGCTGGGCGGAGGAGCGGCTCGGCTCGTGAGGGGGACCGGCGGCGGAGGCTCGCGAGGGCTTGCGGAGGGGAGAGCCGGGCAAAGGCGGAGAAGGGGAGAGGGGCAGCGCCGGCGGGGGCTGTCGCTGAGCGGGGGGAGAGGCGAGCGGCGGCGGGGGCTGAGGAAGAGCACGGGGAGGGCGCGTCGGGAAGAGGAAAGGCGAGCGAGATGGCGCCGGAGGGGGTCGCGGGGGAGAAGGCTGCGGGCGGCGCCGAGGAGGACCAGGGCGGCCAGAGGAGGGAGGAAGATGGAGGTTGGGGGCGCGGGGGAGAAGGCTGCGGCGGGTTGGTGGCGTCGGGGTGAGAACGAGAGAAGGGAGGAGGACGCGGGGCAGGCAGACGGTGGGGCCGGGGGTCCCGTGGGAGGTGGGGTCTGCAGGTGGGGACGGGGCGCAGGACAGAGAGAGAGGGTCCAGGGGGTGTTGGTGTGTGGCCAGCGTGCTGCTGCGTGTGTGCTTGTGTGTGTGGCAGGGTGGGTTGGTTGTGTGAGGAGAGAAGGAGGGGTGAGGTGGCGGCGTCTGGTTGGTTGGGGGATAGGGAGAGGGGAGGTGGCAAGTTGCTATAGGGTGGGGTGAGGTGGAGGCAAGGGTGGGTAGACTAGGTTGGGTGAACTTAGGATTTAGAGGGGCTGCTCAGGTGGACCGATTTAATCTGGGGGTGGTCGTTCGGGTCGAATCGGCCCGTTCGACTGCCCCCCTAAAAATTAATTAAATATTTTAGTTGTTTTAAACGGACGTTTGCAAACCGATAGCGGACAAACAAAAATAATCCGGAGACCCGGTTTTGGTGTTTGAATAAAGATGGGGCGTTTTAGAAAACAAAACCAGGCTTGGCGAAAATAGTTTTAGGCAAACAATGCATGATGATGACGATGCAATGCACAAATTCAACGCGATTTTCTAGTAGTGGTTTTGCGGGATGCCACAATTCGACACCACTAACAATGGATCTCGCCCTCGAGATCCGCCTCATGGTACCGGAAGGAAGGTCGGCGAACTGCGTCTTCTCGCTTCGTGTAGCTCCTCGCGACGCCACTAACAAGAGGTCGTTGTCCGTGATCGTCGAGGGAACACTCCGGGAACAAAAGGTCGAAGGCAGAGGTATCAACAAATAAAGCCACCTCTAGCTTCGATGGAAAGGGAACCGATGCATTCTCATCAACTTCAATGTACAAAAGCGAATAGAAGGGGTAGTCGGCATGGGGGCCAATCCATCACGCACCCAAACTATTACTCTGCACAAGCAGTGGAAAAGCGTGCAACCATTCTCGGAATCAGACTGAAGATCTCGACAAGCGAGGTTCGGAAACAAAGGAGGGATGCAGACTCTGCATCGGAGCTGGCGTAGATGATGTCGTCGCGTCAGAAAACACCGGAAGGCACAAACAAAGAACAAAGGATGGTACCACAGACGAAGGATTCCTCGGATAGCATGAAGACCCGATGTAGCATCACCGTTACCAAAGGAGGAAGCGAAACCCTGAAGGTACGACGGAAACCCAACCACGAGAAATCCTGGACTCGAAGAGAGAGACGAGAGAGGATTCAAAACACGCAGAGGTAAGAGGAGAATAGAAGAGGGGTAAGAAGTAAAATCAGACCTAATCAGAACTATCCAACCGATTTTGCAAAAATAGTTTTGACACTCTACTTCGGCCGTTAGCTAGGTCATCCTACAGGCTGGACTTGTGGGGTATCGCAACTGCTGAGCTCTGATACCACTCTGTAACACCCTCAGAATCGGCCCTATGCAAGTTTTAGCGAAAACCCGCCAAACCCGCATAGAAACGATTCAAAGGTGCCCACCAGGCACTTTCGTGCGGGTGGAAAACGAAGTAATAACATTACACAACAGTCCTCGATGGGACCCACAGAACAGATATATACAACAGCGACTCAAAGAGTCAAGAATACAGATATACGGTACAAAGATCCAAATCACCTTGAAAAGATGGAGCGTCCGACTACGGACAAGATGCAAATGGGGCTAAGAGCCTTGAAGAATAACCAATGGCGTCCATAACCCTGCCCAGGCCAAGCCGGAAGGGTAACCCTGCTAACGACGTCGATCTCAAAACCTGCTTAAACAAAAGGGGTGCCGACAAAGGGCAAAGGAAAAAGAGGAGCGTCAGTACTGAGGCCAGTACACGGCGAGGCTAGAATTCGGCGGTCCTCGCCTACATAGGTATGGTGGACTGATGCGGCAGCGGCAGCATGCACTAAACAACCTATAGAGACTCGATACAACTGGCGGCATTCAGAGGGGGGGAAGAAAGACCTATTCGGAACCAACCTGATACTACCACCAATCAAACCCATCCTGGCGTTTCCCCCTCGATACCAAACGAGGAAGTCAACCGAGGAACTCACACAGTTGGCAGTTTTATTTATTCAGTTATCGTTGCAGCAATTACTAGTCAAGTATAGATAATCATCCTGATAAAATAAGCAGTGGGCACTTTTAGTTAGTCATTCCGTTATAGTTGCAACACTTACTAATCAGATGCAATAACATGAGATAACCCAAAACCCACCAGTTTTTGGTACTTTTATTCCGCCATTCCGTTGTAGTTGTAATACTTACTAGTCAGGTACATTGGTCGCAGGCGACAATCCAACAAGCAATTGTGGGTAGTATTATTTAGCCATTCCATTATAGTGAAGCTGATTACTAGTCATTATAAAGTCAAATTTAGAGCAATAAACTTTAGTTATGCTTGTCTATGGTCGAGATACTGTGCTCCAAGTCGTCCATAACCGCGGACACGGCTTTCAGAAAGTTTTAACCCGGCCGGGGTGCACAAATAGCAACACACACTCGATCAACCTCGGAAAAACCAAATCAAAACCCAACGAGGCCTTCACGACAAAGCAATCACAGGATTCAGAAATATTTCAGGGGGCCACCCCTTGTAGTCTAACCCGCAACGAAGTAAGCTAGCTCCGAGACGGACTCAGGGTTTGTGGGGCCGGCTGTAAGCGACTGGGAACCCAAAACTGGGCTTGTCGATACCGCGTAAACGGGTCACAATTCCTAAACAGTACAGTGTGATATCTGTCGCACAATTTAATTAAAGCAGTAAAGCATGGCATAAGTACAGGATCGTAAATAAAACCTCAAACTAGTTTGTGGCCCCATGAAATAAGACTGAATCAAGCTCTGGCTCAGGGGGGTCCCATATACCTCCCGGATGTGGATAGCGCGATAAATCAAGGAACAAGTATCAAGTACTCGGGGTCCTACGGGACACAAGTGGGCGTTCGGAAACCAAATGTTATCTATCACCCACCGATGCCTCTGCTTACTTCAGTTTTAGTTGTTAAACAGGAATTAAAGTGAACGATAAGTAAAACTATGATCATCTCCAACATCAACATGCGGCAATACCTCAACAACTGAGGCACTTGACAACACGCAACAGCACTTGAGCAAGCGACTACGGCGCGCAAGTCCAACTATCTACCAAACAGCAGGTAATAGGATGTGTCCGAGGCAATATAAGGCTGCACGGGATATCACGGGTACGGAAACTAGAGCATCGCAACACAGATAGCAATAGATCAACAGGAGGGAATAAATACTATAAAAGTAAGATAGGTAGAAAGGGGGAGATGCTCGCCTGAAAACATTGCCGAAGGTTCAACCGAAGATCGGGGCGAAGCTCACATCAACTCAACGGCCTTATCCGCGAAGAAGCAAAACACTAGAAGAAACACCGGATGCACTATTTAATACTACAGCAGAAGATCGGCATGATGCATGCATGATGTATGACGTGGCAAGGTGCGACGCAATTAGGTCAATTTAAGCGGAACCGGGGTCCCGGCAATTAATTAGGTGGTTCATGTTGTTTAGATACCCCGCAATTAAATTTTGTTTAACAAGGCAAAAATATATCACCGGTTCGCTACACAAGTTTAATTGAGGCCAATATGAGACTAGATTTGCCCGCATATGGGCCCCTTATTTAATTAGAGGTGAATCGGCAAAAGGCCCCCAAACCAATGATATGCATGCGAGGATGACCATTTAGTATGCGACAAGTTGTTATTATATATTATAAAATAGGGTTCTCGGATAAGAGGTCACACATTGGGGGGCTCGACGATCTTGGGGTTCCGGGGTTCGGGGTTCAGGGTTCGACGGAAGCGTTCTCGGACAACAGAGGTAGGTCTTGGCGTTCTTCTGGGAAGCAGGACTTGGTTCGGCGCCGGGGGGGGGGGGGGGGGCGCATCGGACTCGTCCTGATCGCTGTCGTTCTTGTCGCATTCGCGGTCTTCGGGCTCCATGACGATGATCTTGTCGCTTCGATGTCAAGGTCTAGGAATCCGTGAAGAAGGCCTTGTCGCCCCTGGTTGAAGAACTTGTCGTCCCGAGGGTCCGTGGCGTCGGCGGGACGTCCTATGGATCCGGGTCAAAGAACTTGGTGTGTGTGAAGGGCACTCAGCGTTTCTGTGTCGGCGGCCTTGGCGGTATCGGGTTCTTTCTCCGGATCCGGGCACGGTCTTAGCGTTCCGTCTTCAGTGTCGATGGCGAACTCGGGCTCGATACCGGGGGTCCTTCGGATTTATCTCGATCGATGTCGATCTTGACAGCCAGGACGTTCAGAAGATCTTGTTGGTCCACGGGGTTCGACGGTGTCTTGGCGTCCCTTGAGGAAGATCATGTTGAGCCATCGGGTTTGGTACAGTATTCGGGTCTGTGGCGGAGTCATCGGTGCTCCACGAACACCTTGTCGTACCGACGTCACCGGATCCTCGGTCTGGCATGCATCATCCCTCGATCACATATCGGCGTACTCGGGGTTCCGGCTCGATGGCGAACTTGAGTTGGTTGCGGGCGGGGACGACCTTGGTGGCCAACGAGGAGCCCACGGGGCGGTGGTGGGCGAGCACCCAACGGAAGGGGCGACGCACGGACAGAGCCTCGCGGGGCCGGCGGCGCTGCTTGCAAGGACGGCCGAGGGGAGGCGATGACGGGCGCCTGCGGCCACGGCGGCGGCAGGGACGGGCGCTGCAGGACGTCGGTGACGTGAGGCGGGGTCGGGGCGCGACCGAGGCCGGCGGCGGCCCTGCGATGGAGGGAGCTGGCGGAGGCGGGCCGGCGACCTGGTGGAGCGGAGAAGGGGCGCCGGCGGCGAGGCGCTGCGGGGAGGCGGCGGAGCTCGAGCGGGACGGCGCAGGGGGCCCGGGGCGGCGACGCGCTGCAGATGGAGGCGGGGTCGGCGTGGCTGGGGACGTGCGGGCCGGACTCGAGCGGGGCGACGGGGCGAGGCTGGGGTCGACGGGGACGCAGCCGGGCGCGCCGGCGTGGGAGCGGCCGCGGGAAGCTCCGGCGAGGAGGGAGGCGAGGACGGGGTCGGCGGCTGGGCGGAGGAGCGGCTCGGCTCGTGAGGGGGACCGGCGGCGGAGGCTCGCGAGCGCTTGCGGAGGGGAGAGCCGGGCGAAGGCGGAGAGGGGGAGAGGGGCAGCGCCGGCGGGGGCTGTCGCTGAGCGGGGGGAGAGGCGAGCGGCGGTGGGGGCTGAGGAAGAGCACGGGGAGGGCGCGTCGGGAAGAGGAAAGGCGAGCGAGATGGCGCCGGAGGGGGTCGCGGGGGAGAAGGCTGCGGGCGGCGCCGAGGAGGACCAGGGCGGCCAGAGGAGGGAGGAAGATGGAGGTTGGGGGGCGCGGGGGAGAAGGCTGCGGCAGGTTGGTGGCGTCGGGGTGAGAACGAGAGAAGGGAGGAGGACGCGGGGCAGGCAGACGGTGGGGCCGGGGGTCCCGTGGGAGGTGGGGTCTGCAGGTGGGGACGGGGCGCAGGACAGAGAGAGAGGGTCCAGGGGGTGTTGGTGTGTGGCCAGCGTGCTGCTGCGTGTGTGCTTGTGTGTGTGGCAGGGTGGGTTGGTTGTGTGAGGAGAGAAGGAGGGGTGAGGTGGCGGCGTCTGGTTGGTTGGGGGATAGGGAGAGGGGAGGTGGCAAGTTGCTATAGGGTGGGGTGAGGTGGAGGCAAGGGTGGGTAGACTAGGTTGGGTGAACTTAGGATTTAGAGGGGCTGCTCAGGTGGACCGATTTAATCTGGGGGTGGTCGTTCGGGTCGAATCGGCCCGTTCGACTGCCCCCCTAAAAATTAATTAAATATTTTAGTTGTTTTAAACGGACGTTTGCAAACCGATAGCGGACAAACAAAACTAATCCGGAGACCCGGTTTTGGTGTTTGAATAAAGATGGGGAGTTTTAGAAAACAAAACCAGGCTTGGTGAAAATAGTTTTAGGCAAACAATGCATGATGATGACGATGCAATGCACAAATTCAACGCGATTTTCTAGTAGTGGTTTTGCGGGATGCCACATCCGGCTAGATAATGGGTGGCGAACAGAACTTTCTCGTTGGCTTCCACTCCGGCGACTTCTAGGTTATTTTCCATGGTTTGCAGCCAATCATCGGCGTCTAAGGGCTCTTCTGACTTAGTGAAAACATGTGGGTTGGTGTTCTGGAAATTCTTGAGCTTAGATCCATGGTTGTCCTGATTTCTGTGGCCTTAATTGTTGTGGGCTAGATGAGCTATGTGTTGAAGGGTGGCTAGGTTGGCTTGACGTTCCGCTCTTACAGCTTCGCGGTCAGAAATCAATATTTGCAGGATCCGCAACATTTGGTCCGGGGATGAACCACTTCCTCCGCGTGGCATCTGAAGATTGAGATAGATCATGAGAAAAGAGGGAAATTTCTAAGGTTTTGGGACTTTGAAAAGTTTTAAAGTTTGACTCAGATTTTTCTAGCAACTTGCTTTTCATTCATTCATTCATAGCACACGATACAAACACACACCACAACAAGGTAAACAAATGGTTTTAGGAACCATTCTGGAAACTATGATACAGTGGGACTAAATACTACTCACTACGCTAGTGCTCAAGTGCTACTACTCCTCGAAGTCGGTGTAGTCATCATCCTCATTATCCTCATCGTCGTCATTGATGAAGGCGAAATCCTCCTCATCGGTGAAGAAATCCATAGCCTGATCCTCCAGAAAGTCATCAACATCACTGAGATAGGAGTAGGGGTCTCCACGAAGATCCTCTCCTGCATTCTCCCTTTCTTCCAACTGCATGTCTCTCTCGTGGATGGTCTCCTCCAAAGACGAGATACGGTGGCTAAGACGGGCAATGATGCGCTCCTTCTTGTCGAGCTGACGGCAGCGAGACTTGCGATCCTTTGCTAACATGGCGATGGTCTGATCCTTCGTCTTGAAAATTGTCCAACTCCTGCTGACGATCGTACATCATGAAGCTAAGGTGGTCCAACTGAGTCTTCAGCTCGTGGTGGTATGGGGCTTCCAGTGGTTGTCCATTAGCATCACGCCTTGGGAAAAACTCAAAGCGGGTACCCTTGATCTGGTTGATACTCTGCCCACACAGACGGGCAAGAGCTTCCTGCATGGCCCTGGCAAGTCCATCGAGCCAGTTGTTCTCTCTTAAGGTGAATTGAATTCCCTCTGCAGTGGGAGGTTCAATCTTTCCTCGGAGACTTGCAACAATTAGCCACTGCAGATCTTATCCTCCTTGATCATTGAGCTGAGCTCCGAAGAACTCGAGGTGCGGACGCTCCAGAAGTTCCAAAAGCTGGTCCAAATCCCTCTCAAAGATAAGGTCTCCTCCTTTTCCCAACTGGTAAAACTTGCTGTACTTCACGTCCATCTAAAAGAATATAGGATGAGTAAGTTAGTAGAGTGATCAAGTGTGTCAAATTTTATGTATTTTGCAAGGGTTTTTGAGGAACATGAATTTTTATGAAAGAATCAAAGTGATAAGAATGGGAAAAGGTTTTTGTAAATATTTGCTTTCTTTGGTTTTGAAACTAAGTTTTTGATTCCAAACGTCCAGTCTAACTAGGGTCTCCTATGGTCAGGATAGCTCTGATACCAACTTGTCAACACCCGGGTTTTTAATCCCAGATGCTTGTTATGCCATACATCGCAATCCCAGGATTACCATTTTTGCGAAACATAACAGAATTTGATACCACAATACATCATCCATTACAAACCATACATAAGGTCTTACACAAATAAGGATCTCATGATCCAGTTCTTAATACAACTCAAGCAGCGGAAATACGTAATAATAACGGTAGCGTAGGCGAAGCTCCATCTTCGAGGTCACAGGCAATGCTGACGATGGGAGATGATCCTTTGTCTTGATGATGGCGGACTTGTGGTTGCAGTAGTCACGACAATTGTCCAATTCCTGCTGACGATCGTATATCATGAAGCTAAGGTGGTCCAATTGGGTCTTCAGCTCGTGGTGGTATGGGGCTTCCAGTGGCTGTCCATTAGCATCACGCCTTGGACAAAACTCAAAGCGGGTACCCTTGATCTGGTTGATACTCTGCCCACACAGACGGGCAAGAGCTTCCTGCATAGCCCTGGAAAGTCCATCGAGCCAGTTTTTCTCTCTTAAGGTGAACTGAATTTCCTCCGCAGTGAGAGGTTCAATCTTTCCTCGGAGACTTGCAACAATTAGCCACTGCAGATCTTCTCCTCCTTGATCATTGAGCTGAGCTTCGAAGAACTCGGGGTGCGGATGCTCCAAAAGTTCCGAAAGCTGGTCCAAATCCCACTCAAGATAAGGTCTCCTCCATTCCCCAACTGGTAAAACTTGTTGTACTTCACGTCCATCTATAAGAATATAGGATGAGTAAGTTAGTAGAGTGATTAAGTGTGTCAAATTTTATGTATTTTGCAAGAGTTTTTTTCTTGAAGAACATGAATTTTTATGAAAGAATCAAGGTGATAAGAATGGGAATAAGTTTTTGTAAATATTTGTTTCCTTTGGTTTTTAAACTAAGTTTTTGATTCAAACGTCCAGTCTAACTAGGGTCTTCTATGGTCAGGATGGCTCTGATACCAACTTGTCAACACCCGGGTTTTTTATCCCAGATGCCTGTTATGCCATACATCGCAATCCCAGGATTACCATTTTTGCGAGACATAACATAATTGGATACCATAGTACATCATCCATTACAAACCATACATAAGGTCTTACACAAATAAGGATCTCATGATTCAGTTCTTAATACAACTCAAGCAGCGGAAATACGTAATAATAACGGTAGCATAGGCGAAGCTCCATCTTCGGGTTCACAGGAAATGCTGACGATGGGAGATGATCCTAGTTGTCGTAACCTTCCTGGGGTCCATCCTCCAGGTACTCCTCTTCATAGTCTGGCCACGCGAATAGCCAGGGACAAAGCAATGAGTACTCTTTAAGTACTCGCAAACTAATACTAACAAGTGAAGGGGGTTTTTGTAGTAGGACACTAAGCTCTAGGGTTGTTTTGCAAAAAGCCATATTTACATCTACTAAGTTCAGAAACAAAGAAAGCTAGTTGAAGTTTTATAACACCTAAGTGGGAACTTGTATTTCATATCACAACTCTGCTGCGGTCAAGTCAAAGTCTCAATTCATTTAACAAGTCATTTTGAAAACATCTGAAGGGGGAACAGTATGGCCACTCCAACTGTCCATAACCGCGGACGCGGCTATTCGAATAGTTTGACACTCTGCAGAGATTGTACACTTTCACCACAACATTCGATACAACCGTCAGGAACAAATCCTAAATTAACCATACTCAGTATCGAATAATCAATCCTAACCTTTCAATTACACGCCCTAGTATAAGCACCTCTCCTGTGAGTTTGGCCTCCCAACCATGACCAACTGTCATCTTGGGTACTGCACAGGTGGACAATCTTCACAAGGTAGCCTCAGCTCAGACCTTGGCCGTGAGGGAACCAATACTAAGGTATATAAGTTTCCAGTCAAGCCCTACCCAATTCTCGGGTATTGTGGTTGTACGGTAAAATTGGAATGGTATCGCATCCAGACAACCATTAGTTCTCACCAAAATCATCTGGTGTTCAGAAACACATGTCAAAACATCTCAATAGAATGATCCATCATTCCAAGGTTTTCATAACCATTTTTCCACCAAGTATTCCCATCTAAAGTTGATCAAGTTTTATGCTTAGCACTAGCATCTACAAGTGGGGGTAAGTACTAATGAGGGGTGGTAAACTAGTGGAGTTTAACTAAGTTCAATCTCATGCCTTAGGATGACATAAAGATTATCTAGCTTAGGCCAAATTTTATGCTCTTTATGCAACCTTCAATTATCTCTCTAGAATCTACAATTCACTTAAGTAATCTCTAAGTACTAGATTTGGTAAAGAAATAAAGTATAAAGCTTGTAAGTAAAACTAGGAATGGGGTTATCAAGTGGGTATGATCACATATGCTTAAGGCATATAGTTGGCATGGTAACAAGCAAGTATTTGCTTGCATAGGTCAACTTGATTAGCAAGGCTTGCTAAAGTAGAGTATCTTGCAAGTGTTAGCTTTCTTAGTTAATAGCTTGCTTATTCAACTAGTAGTATTAGGCTTGCCTTGTGCAGAGCAGTGGTTGAAGTTCTCCTCGGCTTCTTCTTCGTAGTATCCTCCTTCTTACTCGTATCCTTGCTCGGTACTAGCGACTATGAATAAATACAAGGTACACAATCACCAAACAATACTTAACTACTTTCAATCATCACACAAAAGGGTTCTATAGATGATCTAGCATCATCACTAATATTACAAGATTAGAGCATTTGTCTTATTTATTTATTTTTAGAAAAGTAATTTCTACTCATTGAAAAACTTCTTAAGATTTAATATTCTCCAAACCAAACATGGGATCATGTTGACACATGTCATCACCACACATTTCAGTACATGGGAATGTGATTTAAAGTAGTGTCACAATTTAATAAGATTTCACCTTTTATTTTAAATAAAAATAAATGACTAGAAATGCCTATGTGGCATCCTTTTATTACTTGAACATTATTTTTGTAAGTAAACCCATATATTTTTATATATTCTGAAAGGTATGATCAAATGTGATTTTTGAGAGTTGGAATCAACTCAAAAGCTATTATAGTTTAGATTTGAAAAATGTTTGAATGCAGAAAAGCTTCTGCCTTGTTATTTTTACCAAGGTTGATCTATAGATTCAAATGATTTGAATCCAATTGTCTTGGATTAAGCATTTCAAAGCCTTTCTAAAAAAATTGGTTTCATTAAATTTGGTTCACTGAATCGAGCTAGGTTGATTTTTGAAACTGGGTACAGAACTATGTTTGAATTAAAATGGAAAAAGTTAGATTCAAACGACTGGGCTGCGCGTGAACTGCTAATGGGCCAGCCCAGTGTCAATCCGTGGCGCGGGGCTCAACTGACAGGGGGTTCCACCAGTTAGTGGCTCTTTAAACGCGAAGCGATACTGGGCAAACTAATCCGCACGATCTAAGTCTAATCGAACGGCTGTTACTCATCGTCCACGTCGGGCGGCGCCGGCGAGACAGAAACCTAACACGGCAGGTGGGGGTCGTCGGGGGCTCACCGGGGCTCAGGCGAAGGTCGGCGATGCGGGCGAACGACAAAGTCGACGGCGGCGAACCTCCTGGTACCGGCAGCTCCTCCTAGGGTGGACGAAATCGATGGCGCCCTTCTTCTCCAGAGGCGGCCTGCTCCGGCGCAATTCCGGCGATGCGCTGCTCGCCTTGCTTCGAAGATGAGGTGGAACGATCAGTGAGGTGAGGGGAGGGAGATGGTCTGCTCAATTTTGCTGGGGGTTGTCTCCTTTTATAGGCTCGACGGTTAGACCGAACGGGATGGGCAGGCGACGATGGCGACACGACTACGGGCTGCTAGAGGCATGGCCGAGGGTGGCGATCGATCGGTGGTCTCCTGGCGAAGCTCTACGGTTTAAATGCACATGTAGGGGCGGTGGCAAATGGTCGGGAACGCTCGATGCTCTGCGAGGCATAGGCGGCGTCTTCGACGGCGAGCGGTGGCTACGGGGCACGGGCGGTGAAATGGGCATGTCTGATGGTCTCCTGGGATGGTGGGGAGCATGCTGGCGTGCGGCGAGGGCTCGAGTTGGTCGGGTTGCGTGGGAACGGTGCGTGCTCTACGGTGCACGTCGGCATGGTCGATAGTGGCACGGGCGCGGCGTTCCTGGCGGTTCTGGTTGCTGTCGGTGAGGCAGGGCTGGTCGAGAGGGGGCGGTGAGGCATGGGCTACCTCCCAGACAAGGTTGGCACGACTAGTTCTTCCTCTAGCCTGCTGTCCACACTGGGGTGACATGGGTGCTCTCGGGATGTTCACCATTGATGATATTGACAAGCTTACAGTGGGGCTAGTGATTAGTTAGGTTTGCTAGATGATCTACTAAGGTTGTTGTGAGCTAGAGAGGGAACAAGTTTGGCCAGAATCACTACACACTATAGTGTTTAGATTTTGTCTGATTTGTATCTGCAAGGTGTTTGATGAAATGGCCGCATGAATTCAAGTTTTGAATTTTACAAAGATTTTTGGTGGGTGTGCTAGGCATGTGCTGGTGAGTCTATAGATGCTTGGGTTTTGAAAGTTCAGCTTGTTTGAGTGGTTTTTGAAAAAGTGGGATCTTCCCATATGAAATAGATTCAATTTTAAACTTTCATTTAAACTATGCATTTGAATGTTTCTGGATGATCACAAGGTGGGCCTTGATACTTTGTTATGAGTACTATCAAGGGGTGCAAAGATCCAAATAAGTTTCTGTTAAGTTCTGAAAGTTAGAGATAGCCAAAGTAGGGATGGGAGTTAATTTGGCCAAAGTGACCATTCACTTAATTTGTTTGTTTTGATTTATTTGTCTTTGGGAAAAGTTTGGGGATTGTTTAGATGATGTTTATTTCACCTAAGAATCATTTTACAAGCAAAGAAACACATAATCATGGCAATTCAAAAGAATCCAAATTGTAATGCATACACATAGGAATGCTTTCATATTTTTAATTGGAAAAGTTTTTGTTAACCTTAATTTTGGTGATTAGAGTTTGATGATTCTAGTTTAATATTTTTAGGATGTTACAAACCTTTCCCCCTTAAACAAAATCTCGTCCCAAGATTTAAAAAAGGACGAAAAGATTACCTAGGATTTGAAGAGATCGGGAAACTCCGTCCTGATGTGATCTTCGCGCTCCCAGGTAGCTTCCTCTTCTGTGTGGTTGCTCCACTGAATCTTGAGAAACTTGATACTTCGGGTTCTGGTAGTTCGGAAAGCTTCTTCCAAAATATGGATGGGTACTTCGGGATAGGTCAGGTCATCATTGATCTCTATGGTTCGGTGATCAATATTCTTGAACACTTTAGTCTTCTCCGGGACTTCGAGACACTTGCGAAGTAATGAGATATGGAACAGATTGTGCACGGCTGACATCTCCTCGGGCATTTCCAATTGATACGACACTTCTCCTCGACGGTTCAGAATTTTCAAGGGTCCAATATATCTGGGGGCTAACTTTCCTTTAAGTTGGAAACGTTGCATTCCCTTCAATGGCAACACTTTCAGATACACAAAATCTCCTATGTTGAAGGCGAGGTCTCGACGTCTCTTGTCGGCGTAACTCTTCTGTCTGGACTGGGCGATCTTGAGGTGCTCACGAATCTTGTGAACCTTCTCTTCTGCTTCTCGTAGGATATCGGGTCCGAAAATCTGACTCTCTCCTACTTCCGACCAGTTCAAAGGGTTGTGACACTTTCTTCCGTACATAAATTCAAATGGGGCCATTTGCAAACTAGCTTGATAACTGTTGTTGTATGAAAAATCTGCGAACGACAGACAGTCTTCCCACTTAGATCCATATTCTAACACACATGCTCTCAGCATATCTTCGAGTATTTGATTTACTCGCTGCGTTTGTCCGTCGGTCTGAGGGTGATAAGCGATACTAAAATCTAGTCGGGTTCCTAAACCTTCTTGGACTTTCTTCCAGAATCTTGAGGTAAACTGAGTTCCTTAATCCGATACGATGTTCTTGGGGACTCCATTCAAACTGACGATTCTAGCGATGTATAACTCCGCTAGCTTCGAACTCTGATATGTGGTCTTGACGGGTAAGAAATGGGCGACTTTGGACAACCTGTCCACTATGACCTAGATAGAGTGATTTCCCCTACTAAAAGTAGGCAATCCGGTGATAAAGTCCATTCCAATGGAATCCCATTTCCATTCCGGAATCTGTAATGGTTGCAACAATCCAACGAGTCTTTGATGTCCGGCCTTGACTCGCTGACATATATCACACTTGGCGATATAGCTTCTGATTTCTCTCTTCATCTTATGCCACCAAAATTGCTCTTTCAAATCTTGATACATCTTCGTTCCTCCGGGGTGGATAGAATAAAGAGTATCATGAGCTTCCTTCAAAATAACTTCTTTCAACTCAGAATCTGCTGGTACACAAAGGCGTCCTTTGTACCACAGAACTCCTTCGTCTTCAGTGAATCCGGGTACTTTGCCTGTACCGATACGACACTTGATTCTGTCGATACTAGCATTTACTTTCTGTGCCTCTTTGATCTGGCTGATCAAAGTGGGTTGAAGTTCTATGCTAGCCAAAAATCCTTCACTCACTAATTCCATTCGAAAATATTCCATCTCTTTGTGCAAACTTGGTTGCTCCTTCAAAATCATGGAGTTCAAGCGGGACGGCAATCTGCTAAGGGCATCTGCTACCACGTTGGCTTTACCGGGGTGATAGTGAATGTCCAGGTCGTAATCCTTGATTATCTCAATCCATCTTCTCTGTCTCATATTCAGCTCCTTCTGAGTGAATATATACTTCAGGATCTTGTGATCCGAATATATCTCACAACGATTTCCCATCAGATAATGCCTCCATGTCTTCAGGGCTAAAACTACGGCTGCGAGTTCGAGGTCATGGGTTGGGTAATTTTGCTCATGTTGTTTTAGTTATCGAGATAGATAAGATATAACTTTGCCTTCTTGCATTAGCACACATCCGAGATCGATCTTGGATGTGTCACAATACACGTCAAAGGGCTTCGTGATATCCGGCATGATTAAGATTGGGGCTGAAATCAATCTTCTCTTGAGTTCTTGAAAACTCGCTTCACATTTGTCGGTCCATTCAAACTTCTTGTCCTTCTTCAGCAATTGGGTCATGGGTCTGGCGATACTCGAGAATCCTTCTACGAACTTGCGGTAGTATCCCGCCAATCCGAGAAATGCACGAACTTGGGTCTGAGTGGTTGGGGCTTGCCAATCTTCGACATCTTTCACTTTTGCAGGGTCAATGGCAATTCCTCCGGCTGATACAATGTGGCCGAGGAATCATACCTCCTGTAACCAGAATTCACATTTTCTAAACTTGGCATACAACTGATGATCTCTAAGGGTTCCAAGAATGGTCCTTAAGTGTAGCTCATGTTCTTCTTCTGATTTGGAATAAATCAGAATGTCATCAATGAAAACAATGACAAACTTATCCAGGAAGTCCTTAAAAATCTTATTCATGAGATTCATGAAATAAGCGGGGGCATTGGTTAATCCAAAAGACATGACGGTATACTCGTACAATCCATATCTGGTGGTAAAGGCAGTCTTTGGAATATCCTCTGCGCGAATCTTGAGTTGATGATAGCCTGTTCTAAGATCAATCTTAGAAAACACTTTGGCACCGGTCAACTGATCAAACAAATCTTCTATCTTGGGCAATGGGGTACTTGTTCTTGATAGTGACATCATTCAACTTCCGATAATCCGTACACAGACGGTTATCTCCATCCTTCTTGTCCACAAATAAGACAGGTGATCTCCATGGTGACGCACTTGGTTGAATTAATCCAATTTCCAGCATGGAATCCAGTTGCTTCTTCCGTTCTGCTAGTTCCGACGGGTTCATACTATATGGTGTCTGGGCTGGGTCCTGTTTTGGGTATTAGTTCAATGATAAACTCGATATCCCGATCTAGGGGCATATCGGGCAAAAAATCTGGAATTACATCGGGGTATTCGCAGACTATCCGGACTTGGTCAATGGTAGGTTGGGATATACTCTTGTTGCACTTGAATTGTCAAGGTAGGGTTTCAGATATATGCTCTACTGATATTCCGGCGGTACTGGTCATGGTTATGGATTTCTTGGCACAGTCAATCAATCCTTTATGTTTGGACATCCAATCCATTCCTAGTACTACTTCCAAACCTTTAGTTCCAAGTACTATCAGATTAGCATAAAAGTCTATGCCATGGATTCGGATAGGGACGGCTTTGCAAATTTGCCTAGCTTTGGTGGTTGAACCGGGGATTTGAACAATCATAACATGCTTCAGTTTTGCTGGTTGAATCTTACTAGTGCAGGCAAATTCTTCGGTGACAAATGAATGCGATGCACCAGAATCAAACAACACTCTTGCAAGTACTGAATTAACAGAAAACATACCCAGCACGACGTCTGGCGCTTCCTGAGCTTCTTCAGCATGCATGAGAAAAAGACGGGCGTTGCGGTTGAGTGAATTCCCTGGGGCAAAACTTCTTCCAGGCTGAACACGACGCTGCTGCTGAGCTGGGGCATTAGCATTGGGGGCTGCGGTATTCTTCTTGTTGGGGCACTCGTTGGAGTGATGACCCTTATTTCCACAGTCATAACAAGTCACTTTTGACTTGTACTTTGCTGCAATAGGCACAAAATTGCTTCCAGTCCTCGGGGCAGTGTTGGTGTTGGCGGTAGCATTGTTGTTGGTGAACTTGGGTGGGGCACGGTTGAAATTGTTAGAGTTGTCGGGGTTGTTGTGATTTCCTCCGGGCCTTGGGTTTCCACGGTTGGGATAGGTCGAACGGTTTATCGGGGGTCTGTTGGTTCCCGGGGCAAATCCTGGAGATGGGTTAGGGCAATACTTTGGGGTATGATGGGTTCCTGGTTGATGCATCATGCGACGCTTGCGGTTCTCATTGTCTTGGTTGATCTTTCCTTCCATCTGGATGGCAGATTCGACAAGGGCTTCAATATCATCAAAGGGGATATTGACTAACACCGTCCGCATCTCATTGTGCAGACCATTCAAGAATCTGTCCTTCTTCTTGGCTTCGGTGTCGATCTCATCCGGGTCATAACTAGATAATGACAAGAATTTGTCACGGTATTCCACTATGATCATCCGTCCTTGCTTCAGTTCTCTGAACTCATCTCTCATTCTCTTGATCAAACCCAGGGGCACATGGGTTCAGCTGAACTTGACCTTGAATTCCTCCCATGTCATCATCTGTCCTCCGGTCATCGCACGAACGCTGTTCCACCATGCTCTGGCATCTCCGGCTAGATAGTGGGTGGCGAACAAAACTTTCTCGTTAGCTTCCACTCCTGCTACTTCTAGGTTGTTTTCCATGGTCTGCAGCCAATCATCGGCATCTAGGGGCTCTTCCGACTTAGTGAAAATAGGTGGGTTGGTGTTCTGGAAATTCTTGAGCTTAGATCCATGGTGGTCCTGATTTCTGTGGCCTTGATTGTTGTGGGCTAGCTCAGCTATCTGTTGCAGGGTGGCTAGGCTGGCTTGACGTTCCACTCTTTTAGCTTCGCGGTCAGAAACCAACATTTGTAGGATCTGCAACATCGGGTCCGGGGATGAACCACTTCCTCCACGTGGCATCTGAAGATTGAGATAGATCATGAGAAAAGAGGAAAATTTCTAAGGTTCAGGGACTTTGAAAAGTTTTTAAAGTTTGACTCAGATTTTTTTTTGCAACTTGCTTTTCATTCATTCATAGCACCCGATACAAACACACACCACAAAACAAGAAAAACAGATGGTTTTAAGAACCATTCTGGAAACTACGATACAGTGAATACTACTCACTACGCTAGTGCTCAAGTGCTACTACTCCTCGGAATCGGTGTAGTCATCATCCTCATCGTCATTGATGAAGGCGAAATCATCCTCATCGGTGAAGAAGTCCATAGCCTGTTCCTCCAGAAAATAATAATCATCGCTGAGATAGGAGTAGGGGTCTCCACGAAGATCCTCTCCAGCATTCTCCCTTCCTCCATCTGCATGTCTCTCTCGTGGATGGTCTCCTCCAAATCCGAGATACGGTGGCGAAGACGGGCAATGATGCACTCCTTCTTATCGAGCTGACGGCGACGAGACTTGCGATCCTTCGCTAGCATGGTGATGGTCTGATACCAACTTGTCAACACCCGTATTTTTAATCTCAGATGCCTGTTATGCCATACATCGCAATCCCAGGATTACCATTTTTGCGAGACATAACAGATTTGGATACCACAGTACATCATCCATTACAAACCATACATAAGGTCTTACACAAATAAGTATCTCATGATCCAGTTCTTAATACAACTCAAGCAGCGGAAATACGTAATAATAACGGTAGCGTAGGCGAAGCTCCATCTTCGGGGTCACAGGCAATGCTGACGATGGGAGATGATCCTTTGTCTTGAAGATGGCGGACTTGTGGTTGCAGTAGTCACGGCAATTGTCCAATTCCCGCTGACGATCGTATATCATGAAGCTAAGGTGGTCCAATTGGGTCTTCAGCTCGTGGTGGTATGGGGCTTCCAGTGGCTGTCCATTAGCATCACGCCTTGGACAAAACTCAAAGCGGGTACCCTTGATCTGGTTGATACTCTGCCCACACATACGGGCAAGAGCTTCCTGCATAGCCCTGGAAAGTCCATCGAGCCAGTTGTTCTCTCTTAAGGTGAACTGAATTTCCTCCGCAGTGGGAGGTTCAATCTTTCCTCGGAGACTTGCAACAATTAGCCACTGCAGATCTTATCCTCCTTGATCATTGAGCTGAGCTCCGAAGAACTCGGGGTGCGGACGCTCCAAAAGTTCCGAAAGCTGGTCCAAATCCCGCTCAAAGATAAGGTCTCCTCCATTCCCCAACTGGCAAAACTTGATGTACTTCACGTCCATCTATAAGAATATAGGATGAGTAAGTTAGTAGAGTGATCAAGTGTGTCAAATTTTATGTATTTTGCAAGAGTTTTTTTTCTTGAAGAACATGAATTTTTATGAAAGAATCAAGGTGATAAGAATGGGAATAAGTTTTTGTAAATATTTGTTTCCTTTGGTTTTGAAACTAAGTTTTTGATTCAAACGTCCAGTCTAACTAGGGTCTTCTATGGTCAGGATGGCTCTGATACCAACTTGTCAACACCCGGATTTTTAATCCCAGATGCCTGTTATGACATACATCGCAATCCCAGGATTACCATTTTTGCGAGACATAACAGATTTGTATACCACAGTACATCATCCATTACAAACGATACATAAGGTCTTACACAAATAAGGATCTCATGATCCAGTTCTTAATACAATTCAAGCAGCGGAAATACGTAATAATAACGGTAGCGTAGGCGAAGCTCCATCTTCGAGGTCACAGGCAATGCTGACGATGGGAGATGATCCTAGTTGTCGTAACCTTCCTCGGGTCCATCCTCCAGGTACTCCTCTTCATAGTCTGGCCACGGGAATAGCCAGGGACAAAGCCATGAGTACTCTTTAAGTACTCGCAAACTAATACTAACAAGTGAAGGGGGTTTTTGTAGTAGGACACTAAGCTCTAGGGTTGTTTTGCAAAAAAGCCAGATTTACATCTACGAAGTTTAGAAACGAAGAAAGCTAGTTGAAGTTTTATAACACCTAAGTGGGAACTTGTATTTCATATCACAACTCTGCTGTGGTCAAGTCAAAGTCTCAATTCATTTAACAAGTCATTTTGAAAACATCTGAAGGGGGAACAATATGGCCACTCCAACTGTCCATAACCGCGGATGCGGCTATTCGAATAGTTTGACACTCTGCAGAGATTGTACACTTTCACCACAACATTCGATACATCCGTCAGGAACAAATCCTGAATTCACCATACTCAGTATGCGGATAATCAATCCTAACCTTTCAATTACACGCCCTAGTATAAGCACCTCTCCTGTGAGTTTGGCCTCCCAACCATGACCAACTGTCATCTTGGGTACTGCACAGGTGGACAATCTTCACAAGGTAGCCTCAACTCAGACCTTGGCCGTGAGGGAACTAATACTAAGGTATATAAGTTTCCAGTCAAGCCCTACCCAATTCTCGGGTATTGTGGTTGTACGGTAAAATTGGAATGGTATCGCATCCAGACAACCATCAATTTTATAAAGGGCTAAGGCTCATGCCTCAACATTTTCATCACCAAAATCATCTGGTGTTCGGAAACACATGTCCAAAACATCTCAATAGAATGATCCATCATTCCAAGGTTTTCAAAACCATTTTTCCACCAAGTATTCCCATCTAAGTTGATCAAGTTTTATGCTTAGCACTAGCATCTACAAGTGGGGGTAAGTACTAATGAGGGGTGGTAAACTAGTGGAGTTTAACTAATTTCAATCTCATGCCGTAGGATGACATAAACATTATCTAGCTTAGGCCAAATTTTATGCTCTTTATGCAACCTTCAACTATCTTTCTATTATCTACAATTCACTTAAGTAAGCTCTAAATACTAGCTTTGATAAAAAATATAAAGCTTGTAAGTAAAACTAGGATAGGTTTATCAAGTGGTTATGATCATATATGCTTAAGGCATATAGTTGGCATGGTAACAAGTAGGTATTTGTTTGCATCAGTAGAGTATCTTGCAAGTTTTAGCTTGATCAATCAACTAGTAGTATTAGGCTTGCAAGTATTGGCTTGCACAGTATCAATATAAGCTTGCCTTGTGCAGAGCAGTGGTTGAACTTCTCCTCGGCTTCTTCTTCGTAGTATCCTCCTTCCTCCTCGTATCCTTGGTCGGTACTAGCGTCTATAAATAAATACGAGGTACACAATCGCCAAACCATACTTAACTACTTGCAATCATCACACAAAAGGGTCCTATAGATGATCTAGCATCATCACTAACATTAAAAGATTAAAGCTTGGTTTAATTCCTTTTATTTTTAGAAACGTAATTTCTACTCATTGAAAAACTACTTAAGATTTAATATTCTCCAAACCAAACATGGGATCATGTTGAAACATGTCATCACCACATATTTTAGTCCATGGGAATGTGATTTAAAGTGGTGTCACAATTTAATAAGGTTTAACCATTTATTTTACTTAAATAAAGTGACTAGAAATGCCTATGTGGCATTCTTTTATTACTTGAACATTATTTCTGTAAGTAAAACCAAATGTTTTTATATGTTCTGAAAGGTATGATCAAATGTGATTTTTGAGAGTTGGAATCAACTCAAAAGCTATTATGGTTTAAATTTGAAAAATATTTGAATGTAGAAAAGCTTCTGCCTTGTTAATTTTACCAAGGTTGCTCTATAGATCCAAATGATTTGAATCCAATGGGCTTGGATTAAGAATTTCAGTATCTTTCTAACAAAATTGGTTTCATTCAATTTGGTTCACTGAATCGAGCTAGGTTGATTTTTGAAACTAGGTGCAGAAGTGTGTTTGAATGAAAATTGAAAAAATCCAAATTCAAACAACTGGGCTGCGCAGGAAACGATACTGGGCCGGCCTGCTAAGTACAACGCTTACGCGAGCTGGTTAATTTGCTGTCCCCACGGGTCAGTGAGATGAGGGGGTGCAAAGCGGTATGGGGCAACGTGAACCGTGGGATCTTGTTCTAATCTAACGGCCCTGGTTCATCGTCCACGTCGGGCAGTGCCAGCGAGACAGAACCCTAACGCGGTAGGTGGGGGTCGTCGGGGGCTCACCGAGGCTCAGGCGAGGCGGGCGAACGATGAAGTCGACGACGGCGAACCTCCTGGTACCGGCAGCTTCTCCTGGGGTGGCTCCAATCGCTGGCTCCCTTCTTCTCCAGCAGCGGCGGGCTCCGGCCAAATTCCAGCGATGCGCTGCTCGCCTTGCTTCGGGACTGAGGCGGGGTGGTTCTGGGTGAGAGGGGAGTGAGATGGTGTGCTCAATTCGGCTGGAGGTGGCCTCTATTTATAGTGGCGAGAGGGGACCGACGGGCACAAGCTGAGCTCGTCGTGGTCGACGGTACAGAGGGCTATCAGCGTGGGCGACGGTAGGGTGCGGTGCTGTGCTCCCTGGCGAAGCTCAATGACATGGTGGTGAGGTGTGGGGCGGTGCTGATCGGTCGGAACGCGGTGGTGCTCTGCGCGTGCCCGACGGAAGTTTTTATGGCGCATAGCGTGCGTGGTCCGCGCGGCGGTGAACAAGCGTGTCTGCGGGGTTGCTGGGACGGTGGTGATCACGTATGCACGCGGCGAGGGCGGCGCGCGGTCTATGGGCGTCTGTCGAGCGTGGCGCACGGGGCGCGCTCTCGACATGGTTCCAGAGAAGGTTGGCAATGTCTGTGCGTGTGGTCCAGGGGCTGGCATCGCTCGCGGCTGGGACATGGAGTGGCGGTGGGGTGCTAGCTTGCTCCCAGACATGCTGGCTAGGCTTGGTGCTTCTCCTAGCTTGTTGTCGACATGTGGGTGGCAAGGGTGCACTCGGCCTGCTCACCATTGATGACAATGGATAGCTTACAGTAGTGCTAGAGATTAGTTTTGGTTGTTAGATGATCTACTAAGGCTAGTGGTGTCAAGAGAGGGAACAAGTTAGGCTCAAATCACTGCTCCAAATAGTGTTTGGATTTTATTTGATTTGCATCTGCAAGGTGTTTGATGAAATGGTCGCATGAATTCAAGTTTTGAATTTTGAAAAGATTTTTGGTGCGTGTGCTAGGTAGGTGCTGGTGAGTCTGTAGATGCTTGGCTTTTGAAAGTTGAGCTTGTTTGAGTGGTTTTTGAAAAAGTGGGATCTTCCCATATGATATAGATTCAATTTTAAACTGTCCTTTAAACTATTCAAATGTTTTTGGATGATCACAAAGTGGTCCTTGATACTTTATTATGAGTACTATCAAGGGGTGCAAAGCTCCAAACAAGTTTCTGTTAAGTTCTGAAAGTTAGAGACAGCCAAAGTAGGCATGGGAGTTAAATTGGTCAAAATGACCATTCACTCATTTTGTTTGTTTAGATTTATTTGTCTTTGGGAAAAGTGTGGGGATTGTTTAGATGATGTTTATTTCACCTAAGAATCATTTTACAAGCAAAGAAACACATAAAAAAGGCAATTCAAAAGAATTCAAAATGGGATGCATACACACATGTATGCTTTCATAGTTTTATTTAGAAAAGTTTTTGTTAACCCTAATTTTGATGCATAGAGTTTGATGATTCTAGTTTAATATTTTTGGGATGTTACATATGGTACTAGATCTATGAAGAACAACATAGAAATAGATCAAGCTAATGCCACAAACCCATAGTCCGGAGGTGGACTACTCCCTCTTCATCATGGTGATGATGTTGGAGATCCCCCCGGAGGCGGCTTCGGTGGAGTTTCCCCCTGCAATATTCCCTGGACCTAACTCTGTTTGGTGGTGTTTTTTGTTTTTGATGTGCTCCATAATGAGGACTCTCCCGGGGGATCCTTATATAGGGGTTTTTAGGTCAAGAGAACTTCGTGGGTGAAAGAATCAAGGCAGTCGGATGGACGAGGATGAAAAGAGGGTAGGTGGCGCGCCCACCTGGGCTAGGCACACCACCTAGTCTATTTTAGGCCTTCTAGCCCTCCAGGTGAGGTTCTTGCACTCCAGATGCTTCTCGTGGATAAATATTGACATCCCCAAAATCTCAGGTTCATTTGACTTCGTATAGGTCGTGAAACATCAAAAACATTTAAAATAGGGTTTTTCCGCGTTGCTGGGTTATAGCCAAAATAAATGGGATCATTGGTAAATCCCCAAAAATCAATGTAAAACATGGATATAACATTATGTATGATGCAATATATGGATAAACATGTTAACAAACTACAAAGTTCATGTATGCATTTTACATGCATCAATCATGTCTGCGTGATCTTCGTCATAGCACCGGCTCTAGCATCCCCATGGAAGTCGTAGATATCTCCTGTTAGTTTCTTCAGTCATCAAAAAGGGGTTGCAGAAGGAGCAGCTGTGATGACATGGTAGGAATGGAAATGGCCGCTGACCCCCTTCACTGGCCAGCGGCGATGTAGCCCCTGGATCTCTCCACGACTTTCTTCACGGGAGCCAAGCATCTGAGAGGAGGAGCAGCAGGGTCGATGGAAGATTAGAAATGGCGTGCAATGGGGATGTAATCAAATTCCATTACCAAAATGAACCAAACAGAATAAGTAAAAATCCCATTACACCCAAATACCACCGTAACTTGATTCCGTTATCATTTATGTTAACGCTGCTGCAAACAAACACGTTCTAAGTGTTAGTTGCATAAGGAATACACATCAATGGGATGAGAAGAGACGCTTTTCTACATGGGATGTGACACCGACTCACCCGTATCCTAGAACCAACAACGTGAGGCAATGGTAATTGGCCAATGACTACAATGTCTGGGAGTCGACATGTCTCGCTAGAGGCTGTTGTCGACAATGTGTTCGAAGTGTGACTCAGGACGAATGCTAACTCGATACAGGGTGAGTCTAATTGTGTCCAGATCACTCGTAGCCTATGGGGTCACACACTTAACGGTAAGGAGCCAGATGGATTGGACCTGACTGCTACGAATGATGGAACATGAATATTTAGATAGACATGGAAGTGGGTGGATACCTACCGTTAGAGCATCGGGAAGCGGGTAGGCTATCCCATGTCCACTGCTGCCACCGTATAAATAGAAGAGGGTAATGGTGACGCAAGGTATCAAGTAAGGAAGAGTGTGCAAGCTACCACCTTTCCTTCTTCGTCCCCATGGCACCGAGAAAAGACTAGCATCTCGTCATCATCCCCACCCATACGTGTGGAAACCCGTAGAGGCAGTTCATCTAAGATTATGAGAGAGAGAGAGAGTAAGGGCCAGTCGTCGCTTTGTTGAGTCATACACCTGACCGGAGCATGGAGACGCTGAATAGGGACTGCACTGCCCCCACAAACACGCCATCGATTTCGCACTTGCACATCTAGCAGTAAGATCGCATTGCCTACCTGCTGGAGTTGGATCTTGTGGAGTTCATGTTGTTTCTTCGAGTAGGAACGAGAAATTTTATTTTTCCTCTGCGGTCATGGTGTGATCCTTCATTGTGGTGTTCTTGTTATGTGTGAGGTGTTCTTGAGATGTTCTTGGTATGCTTGAGCAAACTATGGTGGTCTTGATGGTTATTGGTGTCAAAAGTGTGATGGTATTGAACTTGGTTGCTTCCATCCTGCCTAAATACTCCTGCAAGTCTCTACTTCTTGGTTGACACATGGATAGTACTTGCATGTATCGTGTGAGCTGCTTGGTAACTTGCTAATAAATGGGCAAGTTTCAATGCCACAAGTGACGAGGTTTGATCTCATCAATGCCCATTGTTATGGACTTGGGTTTTGGAGAAGATGGGGATGCTGGAGATCGTGGAACGGTTAGCAAACAAGCAACACGGGGACACAGGGTTTACCCAGGTTCAGGCCCCCGGAGGGAAAACCCTACTCCTGCTTGTCTGCTCTTGATTACGGCGGAACCGAAGGTTACAGGGGTGCGCAGATGCGATCTGGCGTGGAGGTGTGTATGCGAAAGTATGAGTCGAGAGATCTAGGTCGTGCCCTCCTGGCCTTTATATAGACTTAGGCAGGTCCCGGGCATAGACCTAGTCGGTTACAGGTTCTAGGGTTTTACCCCTTTGAATTTCCTATCTACTCTAGTCTTGCTCTTCAAGGATCCGAAGGCACCATGGGCCTGGGCCACCCGAAAGTCTTCATGGGCCGACGTACTTTTGTCGTGGGCCTTCCTTGGGCTGGACTAGGTATGCTGAGGTCATGCACCCGCGGGGTATAACCATGTCAGTAGCCCCCGAGTGATCAGTCGAATCGTAGGATCGGCTGAGGACTCTTCAATCTTTCGGGTGCAACTATGTATTTCGATAGTTCGTGTGTAGGGATGGTTGATGCGTGTGCCTGACTCACCCGACGGATCAGGGTCAGTTAACTGTCTTAGGACGAAACGACACGATCTTCCTCAGGTTCGAGTCCCTCAACTCGAAACTGGAACATATGCTGGCGTAATTCGACTCAGGCCGCGGAGGACTTACAGGAGTTGAATTCCAGTGAATTTAATTGATGTACCCAACGCGTCCGTCGGGATTTTTCATCGCGCCTGTTGGCACGGGTTCATACTTAGCAGAGCGCAGTCGTGTGCGTTGCCAGGCCATCAGATGATATATGTAGGTCTTATCTTTGTGTCGCAGACACAGCATCCGAATGTTTGTCACCCCGGACGTGTTTCGGGTGGCCCAGGAGATCGTTGCTCACTCAGCGTTTTGTTGGGGCAGAATGGCCGAAAAGTTTTTGCATGCGGATCCGAAAGATCGCAGTCGAAGAATTCATAGGGTGCGCGACCAGCGCTCCCTATGGGAGTAGCCCCCAAGTGTCTGTTCGAGTCGTAGACTCGAGCGGAGACTTTAGTTCAGACATCGTTCAGTTGTTAAGTCCGTAGGACACAAAAAAATTCGGATGCTTAAATCCGTCCTTCCTATGGGAGTAGGCCCCGAGTCCGTAGTGGAGTCGCAGACTCGACGTAGGACTCGAAGAAACAGTTAGTATTCATCCTTCGGGTGCGCGGCCAGCGCTCCTAATAGGAGTAGCCCCTGAGTATTTAGTCGAATCGTAGATTCGAGTGAGTACTCTTAGCTTTGTAGCCGAAGAAATTGTAGTTGCTGCTAGTATAGCTTTTGATGATATCAGTGCTGACGATCAAATGACCTCAAGCGTCTGCTGCGCCAGAGATGACTTTACTGGACGAACGTGGGTCCCACTTGCTGACCTTGAATTGACCGGTCACGCACGGCATGGAGATAATTACGGCGTCGCCTCGATTTCCGCACGTAGTGGATGGCGTGGTAATGACGGTTCGTTGTGATGCTGACACGTGTATGGTCAGATCTGCCGTTGGCGTTAGGTCTTCCGGATGGACGGCTGCCGTGCATCGTCCTCGTCGTTATAATCATTGGGGAAAGTTGCAGTTTGTTTTCACCCCATCAGTTCTTGTTTTCACTTCCTCCTTGTGCTCCATCGATTCTTGCTGCGCACTGGAATTTCCTTCCACATTTCCATCTTCCCTTCCGCGCTCTCACCGCCGGCGTTGCCGTAGCACGATGGGGAAATCAAAGAAGTCATCATCTGCGGTTGGTACCAGCGCCACCGGAGGAAAGAAAAGTGCCACCAATACCCGTGTCACCGACGGTGGTTGGCGGCGATCAGAGACGCGGGAGAGTGATCTCCGCAAAATCGCGAGCGGGGCTTGATCCCACAGGATAGGGAGGTCGTCAGACTCCCCGGCAACGAGGTAATCCCCCGTCCCCCAGCTGGGTATCAGGTTATGTTTCTCGCCTTCGTTATGCGTGGGTTTTCCTTTCCAGTCCACAACTTCCTCCGTGGACTGCTCTTTCTCTATGGCATCCAGCTTCATCATCTTTCGCCCAATTCTCTTCTTCACATTGCTTGTTTCATCACTTTCTGCGAGTGCTGGCTCGGCATTGATCCGCACTTTGGCCTCTTCCGGAAACTTTATTCTGTGAAGAGGCAGTCTGGTTCGGATGGTGTTTATCCCATTGGGGGTTGCATCATCTCCCTCAGTCCCAATCTGCTTTCTTTTCCTTTTCCATGTCCGAATCTGTCCAGTACTGGCGGAGGCGATGGTTTTATATCCGCGACTCCGTAGTGCCTGGGCAAGATTTTGGTCTTGTTCCTTTTGACCCCTCCCAAAAGATTGAGCCGAAAAGGTCTTGGAAAAACAAGATCTTGGATGGCGAGGTGGCGGAGATAGAGGCCCTTTACCGTCGGGTGGAGGATCTCCAGTTGATTCCGGAGAAGGAAGTGAATGGCGTGGATATCATCCGCACGTTTCTCGAGCGTCGGGTGCAGCCTCTCCAGGCTAGGGCGCACCCGATGTTTCTTTATTCTGGGCGCTGTGATCCGACGAGGTTTTCGGCTGAGAAAATCTCCGAGGGGGATCTTGACAGGGCCCTTCGCTCGCTGCTGAAGTTCAAGGCCGGAGAGGAAATCCCGGGGAAGTCGCTGACTCCGCCGTTTTCTTCGGCGTTGGCTGTTCCACATGTGTAGATTTGTGCGCGTAGCGCTTTTCGTCGACTGCGTATTTATTTTCCTTTGTTTGCTAACAAATTCCCTTCTTGTTTTGCAGAGCTTCAAGGTGCCAGGCATGGTACCGCCATTGCCTGAAAAATATCCGAATGCCCTGGATAATGACGTGGTGGATTCCATGTCCGAGCTACCGTCGGCGTGATCTCCGGCGGAAGATGCCGACGAGTCGAGCGAGGACCATACGCGCAAACGATCACGGAGCTCCAGCGAGTCTTCGGATGCCTCGACTCCTCCGACTCCTAGAAACCCTTTGTGTCTTGAGCGTCACAGTGACGGGCATGGAGGCTCTTCCTCTCCTATTCCTGCCATTCCTGTGCGGGCTGTAGCGCCGCACCCGCCAGCGAAGCGGAAGAAGGAAGAAAAGAAGGAAGAGAAGAAGGAAGAGAAGAAGGTGGAGAAGAGAGCCCGAAGGACTCCTCCTGTCTTCGACCTGAGCTCGCTGGACTCGTAAGTTTCCTTTATACTGTTGTCTTTCTGCTGTTGACTTTTTGTTCTTGTGCTAAATATTTTGTGTGCAGGCACTCCTCCCACGACTCCTCCAGCGATGGTGCTCGGGAGATGATGGGAGAGTCGAAGGTTGCGTCTCCTCCTCCTCAGACGGTGGCAACGTCGGGGGGCGCTGCTCCGAACCCTCCTATGCAGGAGGTGCAGGTGGTTGCGCCTCAGAATTTTGCCAGCGGGCCTTCAGCATCACCGTTGGATCATGTAAGTCGTCTATCACTGGGGGAGCCCCCGAGTGTTTTCGTGTGAGTCGTTTTCTTCTGCTTTCTCCTATTGGGCGTAGCCCCCGAGTCCTTTTCTGAATGGTGGTTCTTCTTCCTGCAGCCTTTTGTGCAGGAAGCCAAGCGGCTGGTGCAAGAGCGCCTGGTGCTGGAGGCCAACCTCCAACAGATTCAAGGTACCCGTATACTTTGGGTGCTTCTTTCCTTTATTTTTGTCCTGCTTTCTGATGTTTGATTGTTTTGGATGCAGAGGAGCATACTACTTCTCTCCGTGAGATCGACGCTCTCAAGAAGAGCCTTGGTCAATCGGAGAAGAAGGATGAGGACGCCGCTGATGCGAAGGAGCGCCTTGAGCTGGAGCTGGCCAAGGCAGCCGAAGTGAAGGAGCGTCTGCGGCAGGAGGCTACGGACCGCGAGGAGCAGCTTACCATGGCTGCGACTGCGCGTTAAAGAGAGGTCGCCGACAAGCTCATGGCCGCTGCCAAGGCTGTTTCAGGTGAGTGCCTTATGTTTGCTTCTGTATTTTCGTTTTCTTGACTTTCTTCTTTGTTACTGTCCTTAGTCTTCTCTTTTTGTTTTGCCTCAGATGCCGCAGGCATCGAGTTTGACCGCGGCGCTCTCGAGCATGGGAGTGCTCTAGATGATGCTACTGCAGCGGTCGAAGATCACTGCAGCACCGTCGTCGGCTCCCTTGCCAAGGCGAAGGAAGTCCTTGGCCGCTTATACATGGAGCTTGTCCCTAAGGGCGCGGCCCTTGATGATGTTGACACCCTGGCAGAGGCCCTGTCAGTCGAAGCGCCTGCGGCGTACAAGCGCAAGCAGAAGGGCATCGGCGCGTCCGTTGGGCTGGCGATGGCTTTGGCGGCAGGAGCGGAGCTGGACCTTCCCCAGATCACCTCCCGGATGCCGACGACCGCGGATGGATCCGAGGTAGCTTTTGCTGCCTATTCTGCTCGCTGCAAGCGATATGGGCCAAAGCTCATTGATCTGCTGTCTGAGTATGCGCTGCGGCAACAGGGGGAGGCCAGGACGAGGCAATCCGGCTCCGAGGCTACTCAGGGTGCCGCGTCTTAGGCGTTGTAGATGTAGGATAGTTTATAGTCTTCTTTTGTTGTAAATATTTGTGAGGAACACAATCATTGTGCCACGTAGTGGCCTTTATATGCTTAATGAACTCTTCTGAGTTATTCTCTTCTCTATCTGAATGTTTATGTCCTTTGCTTTTCTGCTGTGCTAGGTTCCTTCGGGTGATAACCCCGTTGACACCTCGCCTGCAGCGCAGCTGAGTCCATCTTTGGATGATTCCTCGCAACTCGCTTTTCTTCGGGATCGTGTTCGTAGTCTTGAGAGGGAGTTGCTTGGGTTGCGAGGTCACGTCGATGTTTGGAAGTCCAAGGCAGATCGCGGTGCAGCCAGAGAGGAGTACTTGATGGCGGAACTGCTTCGGCTGTCTGAGCAGCTTCAATGTAAGTTGTTCTTTGTTTCGAGATGCTGCTCAGTTCTTCGAATGAGACTGCTGGCCTTGCCTCTTATTTTGTGCAATTGTCACAGGTGCTAACCTTGCTCCGAGGGAAGAGAAGGAGCGTGTCGCTGTTCGGGTCAATTGCTTGACTCAACAGGACATGGAGGCTGGCGGCTTCTTCTGGATGGATCGTGACCGCGCCATGGCGCTGGCGACGGTGCAAGATCGTGTGCACCAGGTTTCGCGGGTGCTTCGTTAGGTGCAGACGTCGCTTGCCTCAGTGTTGCATGTCATGTTTCCATTGGATGCTGTACCAACAAGCCTTGCGGGTCTTCTGTCGAAGTTTCAAAGTGTGAGCAATGTCAAGGAGTTGGTGCGGAAACAGCTCGTTGCGGGCATGAAGGCTGCTTTGTCCCTTGTGAGGCTGCACCGGCCTGATGTAGATTTGTCTGTTGTAGCAGCTGGGCCACCTCTTCGGCCGGATGGTGGCGAGTGGGATATGCGTCCGCATTATGCGGCTGTAAGGCAGTACGCCGAACAGGTAGTAGATTTGTTTGAGCAGCGTGCTCAAGTTATTCTTCAGAATAGGTAGTACATTGTTCGGCTGAATAGCCTTGGCTGAAAATCCTTATTGAAAGTAAAGTGGTAGGTAACTATGGGTAGAATCGCCGTAAGTGTGCGATGTTCCATGGGTTGGAGTATGCGACTTCAGATTCCACGTGCTTGAGGCGATAGGCGCCACCTGGGATGACTTCGGTGATGATGTAGGGTCCTTCCCATGGCGACTCGAATTTCTTCGGTCGCTCTTGCTTGAGTCGCAAGACGAGGTCTCCTTCAACGAAGGACCTTGGGCGTAGCCGGCGTCTGTGGTAGTTGCGGAGACTCTGCTGATACACCGCCGATTGAGCTGCTGCTACGTCTCTTGCTTCGTCGAGTGTGTCGACGGCATCTTCGAGTGCAGTCGTGGATTCGGCTTCGCTGTAGGCGATGACCCGGGGAGCCTGGTGGCGTACTTCGGCTGGTAGCACGGCCTCGGCTCCGTGTACCATGAAGAACGGCGTGTAGCCGGTGGAGCTATTTGGCGTAGTCCGTAAGCTCCACAGTACGGATGGTAGCTCTTTCATCCAGGCTCCATCTTTCCGTTCGAGTGGACTCATGAGGCGCTTCTTGATACCAGCGCCGATTAGGCCGTTGGCCTTTTCCACTTGCCCGTTTGTTTGCGGGTGTGCCACTGAGGCGTACGTGATGTTGATCCCGAGGCCTTCGCAGAAGTCCTGGAACTCCTTGGAGATAAAGTTCGATCCATTGTCGGTGATGATGCTGTGCGGTACGCCGAACCTGTAGACAATGGACTCGAAGAACTTGACGGCAGTTTTTCCCTTTTGGTTGGTGACGGGCATGGCCTCGACCCACTTGGTGAATTTGTCGACTGCGACCAGGAGGTAAACGTGTCCCCCTTTCGAGGACTTTGGCAGTTTGCCAATCATGTCGAAGCCCCATTGAGCAAAGGGCCAAGCTATAGGTATGGGTCTGAGCTCTGACCCGGGTGCGTGTGGTTTGTCGGCGAACCGTTGGCACCCGTTGCATCTTCGAACGATGTCCTTTGCGTCGCTCATGGCCGTTGTCCAGTAGAATCCGGCTCGTAGAGCTTTGGCGACAAGGGAGCGGCTGCCTGCGTGATGGCCGCAGATGCCCTCGTGGATGTCTTGGAGGATGGCTTTCCCGTCACCAATGGTGACGCACCTTTGTAGTACACCCATAATACTGCGCTTGTACAGCTCGCCATTGATGATGGTGAAGGCTTTTGATCGACGAGATATGCGCCGGGAATCTGTCGGGCTGTCAGGCAGTTCTCCGTTTATCAAGAACTGGAGGTATGGTCGCGTCCAAGTTTCTTTGACTGCCATGACCTGCATTAGATTGACCATGGCGACCTATGTGTCCAGTTTCTCGGGTCCTTCATGTCCTTCGGGCAGCGTAGCCCCCGAGTGTTCTGCTTCTTCGGGTGATCCCTTGGGGAATTTCCGCTTGATGGATGGCACGCAGATCTGTTCGAGGAACACACCCGGTGGCACCTTTGCGTAGGTGGGGCCGATGTTGGCGAGGCTGTCGGCCTCCTCGTTGCTTTATCTTCCAACATGCCGAAGCTCGTAGCCGTCGAATTCTCCTTCGAGTGCATTATAGAGTGCGCGGTATGCGATCATGTTTTCGGCGTGTGCGTCGCACTCGTTCATCGTCTGCTGGACGACGAGGTTGGAGTCACCGTAGATGACCAAGCGCGTTGCACCGCAGATCTTTGCCATTCTCATGCCGTGGATGAGGGCTTCGTATTCGGCCTCATTGTTGGAGGCTCGGAATTTCATCCGGAGGACGTACTTCATCTGGTCGCCCTACGGGGAGGTCAGTATGACCCCGGCTCCTGCTCCAGCTTCGCGCTTGGAGCCGTCGAAGTGCATGGTCCATGACTGCGACATGTCTGGGGTGTCTGGCAGCTGCAGCTCCATCCAATGTACGAGGAAGTCCGGGAGGACTTGAGACTTGATTGCGAGTCGCTTCTCATAGATGATGTCCAGGGGTGACAGCTCGATGCCCCATAGGTCCACGCGTCCTGTGGCCTCTGGGTTATTCAGGATGCTGTTCAGGGGTGCCTCATTGACGACCATCACCTGGTGCTCCTGGAAGTAATGGCTCAGCCATCGAGCCGTCATGAACACGCCGTAGGCGAGCTTCTGGTAGTGAGGGTACCTCTGCTTTGTTGGTGTCAGTACCTCGCCGAGGTAGTAGATTGGGCGCTGGACCCCGTGGGTCTTGCCTTCTTCGGGTCGTTCGACCACTAGTACGGTGCTGACCACCTGGTGTGTGGCTTCTATGTACAGTAGCAGAGGCTCGCGCTCCTTTGGCGTGACCAAGACGAGAGAGGTGGAGAGGAGCCGCTTGAGGCTTTCGAATGCATCGTTGGCTTCGGGCGTCCACTCGAATTTATCTGCCTTGCGTAGCAGCTGGTAGAATGGCAAGGCCTTCTCTCCCATGCGGCTGATGAATCTGCTCAATGCCGCTGTTCGTCCTGCGAGCTGCTGGACACCCTTGATGTTTTTCGGCTTCTCCATCGCCATGATGGCTCTGATTTTCTTCGGGTTCACCTCGATCCCTCGCTGAGAGATGAAGTACCCAAGCAGCTGATCCGATGGGACGCCGAAGGCGCACTTTTCGGGGTTGAGCTTGATCCTGTAGCGATCAAGGTTGTCGAACGTCTCGCGGAGATCGTCGATAAGTGTCCTTGCCTCCCTGGTTTTTATGACTATGTCTTCAACATAGACTTGAACATTGCGACCGATTTGGTCCTTGAGGCAGGTCTGCATGCATCGCTGGTACGTGGCACCTGTGTTCTTTAGCCCGAAAGGCATTGTGTTGTAGCAGAATACTCCGAACGGTGTGATAAACGCCGTTTTCTCCTGATCTTCAAACTTGAGTCGAATCTGGTTGTAGCCTGAGTAGGCGTCGAGGAAGGAGAGTTTCTCGCAATCTGCAGTCGAATCGATGATCTGGTCGATCCGAGGAAGGGGGAAGTGGTCCTTTGGGCAGTGCTTGTTTAGCGACGTGAAATCCACGCACATCCGCAGGATGTCCGTGTCCTTCTTTGGGACCGTGACTGTGTTTGCAAGCCACTCGCTTTCTTTGATTTCCCTGATGAAGTCTGCAGCGAGTAGTCTGTTGATTTCCTTGCCGATAACTTCGGCTCGTGGCTCGGACAGTCTTCGGATGGACTGCTTGACGGGCTTGGTGTCTGGAAAGACGTTGAGTGCGTGCTCGGCGAATTCCCTGGGAACTCCTGGCATGTCCGCAGGACACCAGGCGAAGATTTCCCAGCGCTCACGGAGGAATTCGATGAGCACGCCTTCCTATGCGGGGCTGAGGTCGTTGGTGATCAGCGCCGTCTTGGAGGCATCCGTCGGGTGGACCTGCACCTTCTTTGTGTTGACCGTGGAGTCGAAAGACATGTCAGGTGCGTTTTGTCGTGCGACTAGGGGTGCCCCATTGTCCGTCACCTCGCGGAGCCTAAGGAGCTCCTCCTGCATACCGAATGATTGGGAGATTCTGTTGAAATCTCTGTCGCATTGGTCCGATCGGGTGAAGCTCCCGTGGACTGTGATGATGCCCTTCGGTCCTACCATCTTGAGTAACAGGTATGCATAATGTGGGACAGCCAGGAACCTTGCGAATTCCACACGCCCGAGGATGGCGTGGTACTGTGATGGCCAGTCCACCACTTCGAATTCGAGCCGTTCCAGTCGGAAGTTGTCCGGCTTGCCGAAGATGACGTCGAGCCATATCTTGCCCAGGGGAAATATGCCCTTCCCTAGAACGATGCCGTGGAACGTTGTGTCTGATTATTCCAGGCTGCACTGCGGGATCCGCATTGCTGCTAGAGTGCTTGCGAACATCAGGTTGATGCCGCTGCCGCCGTTCATGAAGACGCGACTCATCTCGAAACCTCCGATCTGCGCCTCCAGCACCAGGGCAGCATGACCTGGGCGAGGGATATGGCAAGGGTGATCCGAACGAGTGAACGTGATGCAGGACTCCGATCCGCTGAGGTACTCAGGGATGGCGGGTGGAGTTTCCACGGCCAGGTTGATCTGTCGGGTGATTTTATTCTGCACCCTATTCGTAGGGCGCCCCTTCTGGATCATCAGTGCTCCTTTCGTCGGGGGATACCCGTTCCCAGCGTTGTTCTGTGCTGGTGCGACCGGTTGGTTCGGGCCTCCTACAGGTGGCGGTGGAGGAGCTCCATGCGCTATCTCACCTGGCACGGGTGCGTTTCTGACCGCAGGGATTGGAGCTTGCTGCCTCATCTACACCATGCTTTCGCTGAGCTTCTGGAACTCGCGGCAATCCTTGAGCATGTGGCTCGCCTTCTTTTGGCCATCCTGTTTGTCGATGTAGAAATGGATGGTGCATGGACCCGAAAGTTTTTCGTATGCTGAGGGTCCGTTATCGTGGTCGCGGCGTTACCACGACTGCGCTGGGCGTCCTCCATCGCGGAAGTTTCCTCCGTGGTATCCTTCGCTGTTGCGGTTGGCGTTGTTGCGGTGATCGGCGTAGCCAGCAGCGACCATGTCGGGTCCGTCGCGATCGTCGTAGACGCGCGATCTTCTCTTGCTACGGCGCTCTTGCCGTCGACCATAGTCGTCCTCTTCTTCCGATTGTTCTCGGTGAATGGAGTCTTCTCCGTCAGCCCACCTGTTGGCGATGTCCATGAGGTGATCGAGCGTTTTGGGTTTGACGCGCCCAAGTTCCTCCTTGAAGTCTTGGCGCTTGACGCTGTCCCGGAAGGCATCGATGGCCCTCTCTTCGGAGATGTGGGTTGCGGAGTTCTTTGTGTTGGACCAGCGTAGTATGTACGAGCGAATGGATTCGCCCGTTCGCTGAGTGCAGGCTCGCAATTCTTCGATTGAGGCGGGCCTTTTGCTAGTGCCCTTGAAGTTTCGGATGAAGCTGTAAGCTATCTCATCCCAGCTTCGGATGGACCCTGAGGATAGGCTGCTGAGCCAGATCCGGGCTGCGCCTGTCAGCTGCAACTGAAGGCATTGCATGTCGGTCTCCTTGTTTCCACCGTGCAGTTTGACGGATGATAAGTGATCGCTAAGCCAAGCCTTTGGGTCTTGAGTGCCGTCAAACTTCGGAGTATCCGAAGGAAGCTTGAAATTTCGCGGCTTCCGTGCCGCCGGACGGATCTGCTGAAGCATCAGGCTCCGTAGAGTTCTCCTTCGTCTTCGTCCATCTCGGATTCAGACGAGCATGCGCGCTTAGCTCGCGCTTTGTCGATTTTGCGCTGTGTGAGCGCATCTCTGGCATCGTAGTCGCGGTGTCGCGAACTCTTCTTCCTTCGGGGAAGGTCATGTTCCTCCTCTTCGGATGAAGGGGTGGGGCTGCGGTCGAACCTGACCGGAGCTTTCTTCTTCGGCTCCTTGGGAGCTTCCTGGTGGAGCGCGGCTCCAACGAGTCCGAGTCCGGTAAGTGCGGACTTGTGCATGGCCCTCTTCGGGTCCCCCTCGGGAGGTGGGTGGGCCGCGAGATACACAGTGGCTACCATGATCGCAGCCTGCGGCGTTTTCGGGATGACGTTGCCGTCGGCGTCCATCTCCATGAAGGATGTGTGGAGAGTTCGCGTCAACTCGCGGCGCTCCTGGGGATACATGTTCTCCATCCGAGAGCGGTGCTTGTTTCCTGGGTTGGCGTTCGAGCTGGAGCCGATGCCCATGGCGGAGAGCGCGGCTCGTCGCGCGCTGGACTCTGAGGATGCTTTCTTGCGTTTGTCAAGCACCTCTTGCATCTTGACCTGCTTCTTGTGCTCCTCGATCAGGAGCAGGTGGTAGGCCATCAGCATATCCCGCGAGGCGTCTGCGGGCAGTACTATGTTGCCTGCCACGGCTTCGCAGACCTGGGTCCATCCTTCTTTGCTAAGGCGGATGACGTGGTCGCCGTTGTTTTCCCCTTTGGGTGGGGGAGATTGGCTTCTTATGTTCCTACCGTTTCGTTCTGGCGGGTTAGGTGGCGGGTTGGGTGCTTGCTGACCACGTCGCTTTGGATGACTACGGCGCATTGGTAGCGCTCGTAGATTGGCCCGCTGCTGCCGCTGCTTTCAGATCCAGAACCGTAGGTCCCTGCATCCGATGGCGGATCGCACAAATCGGAGTTGCAGCTGCTGCTGTCGTTGGAATCATCTGCTGATGAAGTTGTGCGTAGCACGGGATGTGGGGCCCATGAAGCGGGCCTGATTGATGGTAGGGGCACCCGCTCAGGGAGGCGGAGGGTGCCAGTTTGCCCCACCTGGAAGCAGAAGCTCCCGAACAGGATTTCGAGTCCGTCGCCTACGGGCTCGAAGTCCTTCATGGTGGCCGGCGAGTGGGCGGTGAAGTCGAAAGTGCCGAAGAGGAGATGACTCTCCGTTGCTGCAGAGTTATAGATCGATCGGGTTGGGACCGTCACGATCGCACAATCAGCGCCCCCAGTTCCCACAGACGGCGCCAATTGACGAGGTTTGATCTCATCAATGCCCATTGTTATGGACTTGGGTTTTGGAGAAGATGGGGATGCTGGAGATCGTGGAACAGTTAGCAAACAACCAACACGGGGACACAGGGTTTACCCAGGTTCAGGCCCCCGGAGGGAAAACCCTACTCCTGCTTGTCTGCTCTTGATTATGGCGGAACCGAAGGTTACAGGGGTGCGCAGATGCGATCTGGCGTCGAGAGATCTAGGTCGTGCCCTCCTGGCCTTTATATAGACTTAGGCAGGTCCCGGGGATAGACCTAGTCGGTTACAGGTTCTAGGGTTTTACCCCTTTGAATTTCCTATCTACTCTAGTCTTGCTCTTCAAGGATCCGAAGGCACCATGGGCCTGGGCCACCCGAAAGTCTTCATGGGCCGACGTACTTTTGCCGTGGGCCTTCCTTGGGCTGGACTAGGTATGCTGAGGTCATGCACCCGCGGGGTATAACCATGTCAACAAGGGCTTCCCCCTTGTGCAAGGTTGTGTCATGTCCTGGTCCTTATCCCTTGGTTGTGCTTGTTTCATTATTTTGATGGTATGCTTATTGTGTGTGTCTATTGTACATTTTCCCCCAAGACTAGTCATAGTGCAAGTAACTTCACCAGTAACTAAAGGTCCAACTCAGAAAAGTTGTTTATGTGACAATAAGTTAATAACGAGAGAGATAGATGGAGTAATATATTTGATTAATATAACATCATATATACCAAGATGAAATGAGTCTATAACCTAATAAATGATCATTTCATGACACCACACAGACTAATGACATATGTTTATTACTACTCTATATTACTCTCCACTATGAGTAGCCTAATGGTGGCTTATCTAACGTGTATTATTAATGTAACATCCCAACATTAGAGCTTAGAACTAAGCTGAACACAGTGGTGTGCATTGCATTCATGCATAGAAAATCCGAATAATTTTCGTGCTTCTGAACAAAACTTGTCGAAGTGATTGAAGCTTCTCTCAACTTGATGGAATTGAAGTAAATCATCAAGTTGACTGCGATAAGTTTCAATATGACCTTTGCTAAAAACATTATTTTGGGTAATCATGATTTGATCTAAGGGTAGATCAAATGTACTAAAACTAGACCACCACATATTACTTAATGTTTGATGTTAATCCTTAAGAAATTATATCCTAATATTCATTACACAACTCATAAATACCAAGTTATAAATATAACTTAAGTAATAGGAATGTAACACCTAAATATTGATCTATCTTAATATCATATATTTCTACCATGAGTATCATGGTAATACCTAACCTTAATTCTTTAGTAATATTGAGTAGGAAAGAAACCAAGGCAATATCATTCACATATATCTTTATTCCCATATCAATCTTTAGCATCTCTATTGAACCTTATTCTCATATTTGTTGTTCATCAATGTTGAGTAATCAACTATTGATTCACCAATTCTTAACCTATCAATTATTAATCTATCAAATATTGTTCATATCATAGCATTCACTTAAGGACTATAAAGAAAGAAGTAAGAAGAGGTAAATAGTAATGCTAGCTTTAGATATCATCTATATGATGGGAGTGTTGGAAGAGAATAGGATCAATATGATTATTGATGGAGTTAACTCACTCCTGAAATGATAGAAGAGTATCTGAGGTAAAGATTACAAGGATGAATATTGAAGTTAGTTAATAGGAGTAATCCTATTGGATCAAGTGTGTATAGTCAATGAATCATATCTCTTAGTCCAACAGAGATAAACAAAAGATAATTATATTACAACTTTAATGTTGTATGAATGAAAGCCTTGATTGGCCAACTGGAAACCTAAACCATAAAGGATCAAAGGATTATAATGATCATGCTTTAGTCACCAAGATTGAATGCTTATATCATGTATAAGTGACATTGGTGGATAGAACATGATTGAACCCTAGTATAGATATGTTATTCTAGGTTAGCCATGACAAATCACCATGTCATAATGTGAAGTTGAGTATAAGATATTGGAGTGAAGTAGAGATAAGATAGTATAATTAAGCTGAAGCTAGAGTAGCATGGAGTTATTGAAGTAGTGTTATTCCTCTTAAAGAACGGTAAGCTTTTGAGGAAAGTAGTTTGGTATATACATCTACTAGAGTAATATTAGTGGTGGATGATTATGGAAGAGTATGAATGGAGTTAGAAGTAATTACTTGTTGGATTGGAGGTTATCAGCAGTAGAGTAGTTGATATAACCAAGTATGGATATGAGAAGATTACGAAAGCTTCAGTGTCAAGCTCATTGGATTTATCAATGGATTTAGAAGAATAAAAGGTGGATATAATATTCTTGTGAAGTAAAGCTCATCATGTTAGCACATGATGATGAATATGAAGGAGTAGTATATCTAGGAAAGGAATTCTTTAAGAAGAAGTCAAGAATTATGAAATATGGAAGATAGGAATTCTTGGTAAACATGCAACCTTAATTCTATAACCAAACCTAATATCCATTTCAAATGATTGATTTATCATCTATTCCCACAATTCTTTATAGGACTATTTTCCTATAGCAAATCACTTAAGCACATCTTTGGCATTTACAATTATCATAACCATATGTGCTTAGGAGTTATCTTTATCAATTCTTTTCCTTAAGTCACTCCAGAAAATAATTTTCTATTTTAAAAAAGTGATATCATTCTTGATCACCAACATAAAAACAATATGTCTTAACCAATAATATTTATTCATATAAATAAAAGAAATATGAGAATATTAAATCTCCTAAGACTTATGATAAGCATTTACCATTCAAACCTAACTCTTATGTTAGTTATAATAAAATATATACATTACTATTTCCTAAATTCATAGGAATAATATTAACCCTATTAGTTCCTTACAACTTTATGTATCAAATAATATTGAAGGATCAATATATATAAAAGTTTCTTGAATATGATAAGTTAATAAGAATCAAATATCATGAGTTAATAGTCATGCATTCTTTAATAAGTTTATAGGTATTAGATAAAATAAATTCATATGAAAAGACCCTACAATTACTAAAAGGAAAGATATATATATATAAGAAAATAAATAAATAATAACATTATACTATAAAAATTCACAAAATGATACTAAATAATTTTAGTATTACTATAATTATCCAGAAAATAAATTCTATAAAGAAAACTCAAATCAATTGTGCAAATTCAAATCTAAAAACAAAACAGAACATAGAAAAGGGAAAGAACCAAGAAAAAACAGAAGGAGATCAGATCTGGCCCACGACCCATTTCCTCTTCGCCCTATTCGTCGCTCGCGAGCCGCAGCCAAACTTCTCCGCTCGCTCCGCATTAGCCCACATCGGCCCAAAACCAGCCCTCATACCCCTTCGTTCTTTTTCCTCCTTTCTTCTTCCTCTCGCCAGAAAGCAACGCCGGCGAAGCAGCTGCCTGGCACCACGTCGGCCGTCCACCGTCGTCGCGATGATTGCTCCACCAAGATTCGAGCCGCCGTTGTTCGTTGCATATAAGAAGACCACCGACGCGCCGGAGATCCTTATCCTCATTCTTCCTCCCCAATTTCTTCTCTGACCAAAAACCTAGCTCGCCGGAGCTGCACATCGCCGTTGATCCTGAGCTCCCCTGGCCTCCTTGGGGGTGCCGTTGGACTCGCCTCGTTGTCCTCGTTCTCCCAAGCCAGTCCATGTAAGCCCGAACGCTCTCTGACCAGTAAATCGACACCTCACTACCGCCGCCAGTCACCGTCGTCCGTCGCTGATTCCAAGCTCGCCTCACCTCACCGACACCTTTGCAAGCTTCCTGGTGAGTCACTGATTCTTTCAGTATCCTCCATGTTGTTTCCCTTGCTCTGTAACGCTGTCTCCACGCTCGCCAGTAACCACCGCCGCTGGCCACAGTCGCCCACTGTGCTCCGACGGCCAAATACGGGCGGCGCTACCACCACTAGAGTCGCCTCTTCCTCCTCTTTCCGATAAGCCCAAGCACTAACCCGTGCACGCACCCGATTCACGGATTCAACCATGATCTGATGATCATCCAGGGGTGATGTCAGCGTGCCATCATGGTGATGTCATATTTCTATTTTTATCATTTTAAAAAATTGTGTTAATATTTTCTGTAATAGATCAAAACATTAGATATGACGTGTCATAGACCCCACTAGTCAGTGACTGGGGGTAAGAATAGACCTGGTGAGAAAAACCTTTCACCCCATGCATTACATCATAAACTATTTAGTTTATTACTTCTAGAAATTAAATAAAATGATTCGATCTTATATAATTAATAACTTTTGTTTTACAATTCAGAAAAAATTGTTTTATATATGAAAATTTTCAAAAAAATAAAATCTATAACATTAAACTATTATCAAACATTATTATGTTAATTATTTAAATAAACATTATTTAATAAAGGTTTTATAAGTAATAACACTTTGATAATCCATAATTAAATAATGGTAAATGATAAAAAATATAAATAAAATACCAAAAATCTTAGAAAAATAAGAATAATAATTTAAAACTATAATCATGTATTATTATTTTACTTAATTCAATATCTATTATTTATTAAGTATTTATAAAGTAATAAAACTTATAAAAATCATATCTTATTATTTAAAATTCATAAAAATACATATAATACACCAAAATAATCACAAAAATAATACCTACATGTTAAAAATATAATATTCCACTTTTGAGGTAAATAAAAAATTTAAACACTTTAATAACTTGAATTTTAACCTATTTCCTTAGTTGATAATTCATATAAGGATAAATAAAATTTGCTAATATTTCTAAAATTAGCTAATTGAGTCTAATAAATAGTATTAGTCCTTAATAATGATAATATGAAGTTAAAATGGTTTAACACATTTTAATACAATTTTATTGAATTATCATTCAATCATAAGTGTAGATTAGTTTATAAAAGGATCCTTATCCAATATAAAATCTCCAAGAATAATTTGTAGTGAAATAAAACCTATTCCTTTAATTTAACCATAAGTTTATCAACATACTAAAACACTATAGTGAATTCATAAATAGTTAAGTAATATTATTACCTTGATTACAAACCTTAACCACTCATTTATAAAAACATAAATGATTCTATTCCATTATAATCTTGAAAAACCACTATACCAAATAAAAGTAATACCATTCTTAGTTATCTTTAAAGGAAACAATATGAAGTGAACAAGATATAAATATTATAAGCATTACACCCTAAGACCATCTATGTTCTTAAAGTTAACTTTAGTCTACAAAACGTTGAGTATAATGCTAAAGACCTTATTATGTGTTTTATAGTTAACTTTGGTCTATTATAATTAAATCGTAAAGCATCTCAAGTCCAAACTACCCAAGCAAGCACAAACAACATCGACCACCATTGGTTAAACACAAAGATTGTTCAGACCTTAGAAAAGAAATCTTTTCTTCAAAAGTTATTTGTTTTGCCACTTCAGTCAACAGATGACAATTAATCATAATCACATTACTTTATACTTTACTTGTATACTTTGGATTGATAACACTTAAGTTCTTTATAAGTGACATTACTTGTAAAGTAAAATTTGAAGATAAACACTATTAGTGTAAGCAATCTTGAGTAGCATTTCACATTTGTGTGTATCTCATTGTTTTATGATATTATAATTGCATGTTGGTTCACACACACTTACAAGCCTTAATAAGAAGAACAAATAAGAAACTAATCTAAAAGGGAAACACATTCTAAAGAAACCAATTCCAATATCGAAACCCTAGAACAACGTTATCCCCGGGATTCGAGTTTATCAACTTGCATTACATTACTTATGCATAACAACATCTTACTTCTTTAAACATTAGTCCTTACTAGACCAATGATGCTGATTTCAGATATTGGATCTTTTATATTGTCTTGAAGACCGTGAGTGCATAATCTTGCAATCACAAAAGGCAAGTTCACACTTGCTCATGTCCTTAGATTATTTTCTGTAAAGTATTTTGCAAATCCAGTGTTGTCATCACCTGCATTTCAAAAAGGTCAAAAAACACTATTTTTGATGATAATATGAATTATTGGTTACTGATCCAGGGTGATCAGCTAATCTATTAAGTCTGGTAGTTGGAATACCACTGCACATGACTATATCACCTAGTATTTAACAACCAATGTCATCAGTGATTCTTGCGCCGTATATTACGCGTTGACCATGAGATTTGGAATGGGACGGAGAAGTCAGCTGTATCTTTTCCCTCTCGCATGGAGCCGGATGTGCGGGTCGTGGATGTTATCACTTGTAGCGTGCATATTAATTGGTAATTCATAGAGGATATGCATCATATGGGTGGGAACCCTCAACGTTCCACGATAGTTCCGGCATCTGAACGGTCTGTACTGCCAATTGTTGTAATTCAATAGGTGGGCTAGCGTATACCAAGGAGACATGCGAGGTCGCGGAGAAGGCAGTGATTGGCTTGGATCTTAGTCTGGGCCTCACACTAAGGAAGTGTGAACAAGCCTATAACTTGGATGTGCAACAAAGCTAAGATCTCTCATGGGTAAAGTGACACACCTCTGCAGAGTGTAAGAACTGTAACTTGTTACTCCCTGTTCCGGGAAGGAGCTGCGAACGCGGCGGGAAAGGAACTCCATGAAAGTTCTAGTAAACCTGTGAAGGCTGACGGACATAGCTTTTCAGAATAAAAGCAACCTTTGAAGAAATGTTTATGAAAACTTGCATTGCCTACGACCTATGGTCTGTGGCTATAGAAATAATGCATCAAACACTCCTTTTCTAGTGAACTTGCTGAGTATGCTCGTACTCAACGTATCTTCTTAACCCTTGCTAGATCCTGAAGCCATTAAGACGACGTCTACATCAAGTCATGCTCTAGGAATCATCATCAAAAGCTAAAGCTCTTCAATAAATTCAAGGAAGTCAACATATACATCAACTCAAGTGAAGACGAAGTTACTGATTAGATAGGAATATAATCTCTAGCCATAGAACCCATTTCTGTAGCGTATTGCAATAACAGCAATGCCAGACCATTAGTTAAAATACTAGTCTTAATAGTATGATAGTTTTTGAGTTATTTATTTCTGATTCTTCTTTGTAAGAAGATTCTTTATCTTTCTTTAACTTAGAGTGTTCTTTGGATTTTGTGTACAAAGTGAGTTGTAACCTTAGCCATGTCTTGGACCTGTTGTGTTTCTGTTGTACCACTCTGAGGGATGTAATACTGGTGAACGGTGTTTCATTAATGTTATGTGAACGACTATAGTATACTACATCATGCAGTGATATGCTGGGTCACCGCACTTAATATGTATAATTTTATTGATTGTGAGGGTTAATACAGATTCCATTGCTTTTTTGGCCTTTTCTATAAGCTTTAAAGCTTATATAACTTGGTTTAACGATCTTATTGACCAATTATGTCAAATAAGCTCCAATTATTGTTGTGGCTTCTCTCTTATTGGATTAACTTGAGATTGGAGGGTTTATTGTCTAGTATTTCCTAATGATGTTTGTTTCAATCGGATCATGCCATGTTGCCTCTCTTGCTCCATTGTTTCCTTTTATTGAGATTGTCCCTCTTGTGCACTTGTCCCTCTTGTGCATGATTCATTTCGTGATGATCCACTATTTACCTTGTTTGAAATAGCCCTCTATTCCATTTGCATATTACAGGAGTACTACCTGGAATTGCAAGGTTGATCCATAAATCAAACGCCTCACCCTTGTGGCGAAGGCAACATTTTATCCTTAACGATATCTTTGTTTTGTATTTGTTTTATGGGTAAAGAAATAGGAGAAGACCTAGAATTAGTTTAGGATTTATTTTCTAGTTTATTTTCTGATTTGTAATTTTTTCCGCATTACCTTTGTAATAAACCTTGTAAAGCATATTGGAATAAAGGTGCTATTCTTTATTTATTATCCATTTTCATTAATTTTTATTTCTTATTGTATTTGAATTCAATTTGAATCTAGAATCCAAACTCAATTTCTGAATTCAAATAGTGATATTGTGTTGTGCTTTTCTTAGTGTGTATAAAATATAATTCCATCACCTTAATGTCATAAATGAATTCTTCCATTTTTCCCCTTGACTTCGAAAATGCACAAATTCATGTTGAGTTTTAGAGCAGTCCTTGATGATCTTACTTCTAATTCACCAAAAGTGGAGAGAAATCCCATCAGTTTGTATTTTGAATGAAAAGGGAAAAAACGTCCCACAATTTCAATGTATGAAATACAAATACGCAATTCATATTTCTACCCTTTTGTGTCCTAAAATCTCGGGATGTTACATATATTGCCATATGGGAGGCGTGGGGAGGGGGATCGATGCACCTGTGTGAACCCTAGTTTGGTTGATGGTAGGTGGTGATATCATTTTTCCATTTTATAATTAAGGGGCTTTGGGTTAATTGTGGTTCTCAAGAGGTGTGTTTATTGTAGAAGGGAATTGGAGATTGCACAGCACCAATTGGGTCAGCTGCTCATGTATATATAGACGGACACATGTACAATTACATGTACAATACTGTCAAAACACGGGGACCTATACCTAGTAAAATATGTTACTCAACACCCCCCCCCCCCCCGCAGTCGAAGGGTCGGCACTGACACATAGACATAAGCGAAACTCAGGAAAAGTCGTGGACGGCAATCCCTTCATCATGATATCGGCAAACTGCTGAGACGTCGGTACGTGAAGAACTCGAACGTGACAGAGGGCAACTTGCTCACGAACAAAGTGGATGTCCAACTCGATGTGCTTGGTGCACCGATGATGAACGGGGTTGGCGGAGAGGTAGACAGCCGACACGTTGTCGCAGAATACCACCGTAGCCTTGTCAACGGGACAAGAGAGCTCGGAGAGAAGCTGGCGAAGCCACGTGCACTCGGCCATAGCGTTAGCCACGGCGCGATACTCGGCCTCGGCACTGCAGCGGGACACGGTGGGCTGCCTCTTGGAGGACCAAGAGACGAGCGACGAGCCGAGGTAGACACAGTAGCCGCTGGTGGAGCGCCGCGTGTCCGGGCAGCCCGCCTAGTCCGTGTCCGAGTAGGCGACGAGGTCGGTCGATGTCGAGGGCGAGGCATGCAGCGACAGGCCGTAGCCCATGGTGCCACCGATGTAGCGGAGAATCCACTTCACCGCGGCCCAATGAGCATCCCGAGGAGTATGCATGTGCAAGCACACCTGCTGCACAGCGTATTGGAGCTACGGACGTGTCAACATCAAGTACTGGAGGGCGCCTACGATGGAGCGATAGAACGGCGCGTCGGAGGCCAGCGATCGAAAGCTTGGCCTTCGTGTCGACAGGAGTAGCCGTAGTGTTGCAGTTAAGCATCCCTGCACGCTCGAGAAGCTCGCGGGCGTAATTCTGCTGATGAAGAAAGAACCCGTCTGCACGCCGGAGAACCTCGATGCCGAGGAAGTAGTGGAGTGGGCCGAGGTCCTTCAACACGAACTCAGTGCGAAGACTATCGGTGAGCTGTCGAAGAAGACCAGCGGTGGAGGCTGTCAAGATGATGTCGTCGACGTACAACAACAGGTAGGCCATGTCGTTGCCGGTCTGGTAGACGAATAACAACGCATCGGAATGCGTGGAGAGGAAGCCGAGCTGATGCAGAAGCGCAGCGATGCACTGGTACCAGCCGCGGGGCGCCTGCTTCAGTCCATACAAGGACCGAGAAAGAAAGCACACGTCATCGGGGCGCTCGGCGTCGACGAAGCCGACGGGCTGCTGACAGTATACCTGCTCCGATAGATGGCCATGCAGGAAGGCGTTGGAGACGTCCATCTGATGCACCGGCCACGCGCGAGAAGCGGCGAGGTGCAACACCGTGCGGATCGTGCCCGGTTTGACAACCGGGGCAAACGTATCCGTGAAGTCGACACCAGCACGTTGCCGAAAGCCGCGCACGACCCAGCGCGCCTTGTAGCGCTCGAGAGTACCATCAGAGCCGAGCTTGTGCTTGAAGACCCATTTGCCGGTGATGACATTAGCACGAGGGGGCCGGGGAACCAGCTCCTAGGTCTGGTTACGCTGCAGCGCATCATACTCCTCCTGCATGGCGGCGCGCCAATGCGGGTCGCGCAAGGCGGCGCGAGCCGAGGTGGGCACCGGCAAGAGGGAGGAAGTGGACGGCGCACTCGGCAGCAGGGAGGGCGCCTCCCTCTCGCTGGACGAAAACACCCCGCCGTCATGCGGCAGGACACTATTCCCGCTGGCCCAGAAGGCAGACGCGGCGGACAGGAACGTCGTGCAGACATACTGGTCGGCGGGGTAGCGCGTAGACGGTCGCCGAACTCTCGCACGTGCTCGGGTGAGCATGGGCGCAGGAGCCGCAGCGACGGGCGGCAAGGCGGCCAATGAAGCGGGTGACGAACAGGCGGTCGGGCTGGTCGACGGCGCCGGAGGCGTCGTAGGAGGGGGCGACGGGGGCGCCACGGGCGATGGGGGCGCCGCGGGACTAGGCGGGGCCGGCGCAGAGGGGGCCGCTGGGGCCGCCGCGGACAGTCGTCGATGCGCGGGTCCGGCCACAGAGGGGCCAGCGGGCGCCGGGGGCGTCATCGGAGGCGTCGCCAAGAGTCCCTGCTGAAACGGAAAAGCCAACTCGTCAAAGTACACGTGCCGGGAGGTGAGGACGTGATGTAAGACCGGGTCATAGCAGCGGTAGCCCTTGGTGTTGGCGGGGTAGCCTAGAAACACACAAGGGAGAGAGCGGGGCGCAAGCTTGTGCATGGAGGTAGCAGCAGTGTTAGGATAACACTTGCAGCCGAAGACGCCGAGGTCATCATAGGCGGGCGGCGCACTATAGAGGAGGTGATGCGGCGTGTAAGACCAACGCACACGACACGGGCGGATGTTGACGAGGAGAGTCGCCATGGCAAGAGCATCCGGCCAGAACCGTGGGGGCATGTGTGCGTGGAACAGAAGGGTGCGGACAAAGTCTTTGAGAGTACGAAGCATCCGTTCAGCACGACTGTTCTGTGGGGAAGTGTAGGGACACGTGAGGCGGAAGATGGCGCCATGGGCGGTGAGAAGTGAGCGAATAGTGATGTTGTCGAACTCTTTGCCATTGTTAGTTTGTAAGGCGTGAATGGGGTGACCGAACTGAGTGGAAACGAAGGCGAAAAGCGCGGTGAGGGTGGCGGCAACGTCGGATTTACGACGAAGAGGAAAAGTCCATAAAAAATGAGAGTGATCATCCAAAATCATGAGATAATAATTATAACCAGAATTACTTGGAACAGGCGAGGTCCAAACATCACTATGAATAAGTTGAAACGGAAAAGACGCACTTTGGAGGAACTAAACGGGAGCCGAACATGTTTGCCTAGACGACATGCTTCACAAGAGTGGGCATCCGTTTTATTACATGTAAAGGAAAAGCCTTGCATTATTTGACACAGAGCGGCGGAGCTAGGATGGCCAAGGCGAGAGTGCCAGAGATCGACACCGGCGGAGAGGGCGAGTGGGATACTGGCGGTGGTGGAGGCCGAACTAACAGGGTACAGATCGCCGGGGCTGTCACATCGGTGGAGGAGCATCCGAGTACGACCATCCTTGACAGAGAAACCAAATGCGTCAAATTCCACAGTCACAGGATTATTGTAATATCCCAAAAATACTAAACTTAAATCATCAAACTCTAATCATCAAAATTAGGGTTAACAAAAACTTTTCTAATTAAAATTATGAAGGCATGCATATGTGTATGCATTTAATTTGAAATTCTTTTGAACCACCTTGTTTCTATGTTTCCTTGCTTGTAAAATGTTTCTTAGGTGAAATAAACATCATCTAAACATTTCCCAAACTTTTCCTAAAGACAAATAAATCAAAACCAATAAAATAAAGGAATGGTCATTTTGACCAATTTAACTCCCATGCCTACTTTGGCAGTCTCAAACTTTCAGAACCTAATAGAAACTTTTCTGGATCTTTGCACCCCTTGAATGTACTCATAACAAGGTATCAAGGCCCACTTTGTGATCATCCAGAAACTTTCAAATGCATAGTTTAAATGAAAATTCAAAATTGAATCTTTATCATATGGGAAGATCCCACTTTTTCAAAAACCACTCAAACAAGCTCAACTTTCAAACCCAAGCATCTGCAGACTCACCAGCACCAATCTAGCAAACCCACCAAAAATCTTTTCAAAATTCCAAACTTGATTTCATGCGGCCATTTCATCAAATAGGTTGCACACACAAATCATCAAAATCCTAAACACTATAGTGAGCAGTGATTGAAGCCTAACTTGTTCCCTCTTTAGCTCACAACCATCTCATTAGATCATCTAGTAAGTTAAACCAAGCACTAGCCTCACTGTAAGCTTGGCATTGCCATCAATGGTGAACAGCCGAGCACACCCATGCCACCCCAGTGGAGACAGCAAGCTAGGAGGAGAAACAAGCCTAGCTAGCATGTATGGGAGGCATCCCACCATCCACCGCCGCTCCCTTTCCACCGCTCGAACCTTGCCAACCCTTGGACCACCCGCACGGACCGCGCCTAGACCGCCAGCAACCATGCCGAGCGTGCGCCAGAGCGCCACCCTCGACCGAAGCCCACAGACCGCGCGCCGCCCTCGCCGCGTGCATACACGATCACCACCGACCCAGGAGACCGCCAGACATCCCCGTTCGCCGCCCCATGCCTCACAGCCACCGCTCGTCGTCGAAGACGCCGCCTCGGCCGCGCAGAGCGTCGCGTGTTCCAAACCAAGCCGCACCGCCCCACGCCTCGAAACCATGTCGTTGAGCATTGCCAGGGAACACCGCACCGTCCCCTACCTTCGCCCATGCCAATAGCTGCCTGTAACATCGCCCCCGACGAGCTCACCGTGCGCCCCGTCGGTCCCCTTGCTCGACTATAAATAGAGGCCACCCCCGCTCGAATTCTTCACACCATTCTACTCCCCTCTCCTCACTGATCGTGCCACACCGTTCCCGGAGCAAGGCGAGCACCACCTCGCCGGAATTTCACCGGAGCCCGCCGCCTCTGGAGAAGAAGGGCGCCATCGATTTTGTCCACCCCAGGAGCTGCCGCGACCACCCCTGAGTTCGCCGTCATCGACTTCGTCGTTCGCCCGCCTCGCCGACCCTCGCCTGCACCCCGGTGAGCCCCAGAAACCCCCACTGGCCGCGCTAGGTTTCTTTCTCGCCGGCGTTGCTCAACGTCGACGATGACTCTCAGCCGTTGGATAAGAATCAGATCGAACGCACCACGTTGCCCCGTACCGCTTCGCACCCCCTGTCTCACTGACGAGTGGGGACACCCACTTAAGCAGCCCGCTGGAGCACTGCGCTTAGCAGGCCGTCCCGTTAACTTTTCCCGCGCAGCCCAGTTATTTGAATTAAACCTTTTTCATTTTGTTTCAAACTCACTTTTGTACTCAACTTCAAAAATCAACCCAGATAGATTCAGTGCATCAAATTGAATGAAACTAATTTTTTTAGAAAGGTCTGGGAATGCTGAATCCAAGCCCGTTGGATTCAAGTCATTTGGATCTATAGATCACCCATGGTAAAAATAACAAGGTAGAAGCTTTTCTGCATTCAAACATTTTTCAAATTTAAACCATAATAGCTTTTGAGTTGATTCCAACTCTCAAAAATGACATTTAACTATACCTTTCAGAATATATAAAAATATATAGGTTTACTTTCAAGAAATAATGTTCAAGTAATAAAACAATGCTACATAGGCATTTCTAGTCATTTTATTTAATTAAAATAAAAGGGTAAAACCTTATTAAATTGTGACACCACTTTAAATCACATTCCCATGGACTAAAATATGTGGTGATGGCATGTGTCAACATGATCCCATGTTTGGTTTGGAGAATATTAAATCTTAAGTAGTTTTTCAATGAGTAGAAATTACTTTTCTAAAAATAAAAGGAATTAAACCAAGCTTGTAATGTTAGAGATGATGCTAGATCATCTATAGGACCCTTGTGTGTGATGATTGCAAGTAGTTAAGTATTGTTTGGTGATTGTGTACCCCGTATTTATTTATAGACGCTAGTACCGACCAAGGATACGAGGAGGAAGGAGGATACTACGAAGAAGAAGCCGAGGAGAACTTCAACCACTGCTCTGCACAAGGCAAGCTTATACTGATATTGTGAAAGCTTTATTAACTAAGTGGACCAATGCAAGCTAACCCTTGCAAGATACCCTACTGATGCCATAAACCACTACTTGTTACTATGCCTACTATATGCCTTAAGCATATGTGATCATATCCACTTGACAAACTATTCCTAGTTTTTACTTGCAAGCTTTATAGTTTAGTTCTTTATCAAAGCTATTACTTAGAGTTTACTTAAGTGAATTATAGATTCTAGAAAGATATGTGAAGGTTGCATAAAGAGCAGAAAATTTGGCCTAAGCTAGTTAATCTTGATGTCATCTTAAGGCATGAGATGGAACTTAGTTAGAACTCCACTAGTTTACCAACCCTCATTTAGTGCTTACCCCCACCTATAGATGCTAGTGCTAAGCATAAAACTGGATCAACTTTAGATGGGATTACTTGGTGGAAAAATGGTTATGAAAACCTTGGAATGATGGATCATTCTATTGAAATGTTTTGGACATGTGTTTCCAAACACCTGATGATTTTGGTGATGAAAACGATGAGGCATGAGCCTTAGCCCTTTATAAAACTGATGGTTGTCTGTATGCGATACCATTCCAATTTTATCGTACAACCACAATACCCGAAGATTGGGTAGGGCTTGACTGGAAACTTATATACCTTAGTATTAGTTCCCTCACGGCCAAGGTCTGAGCTGAGGCTACCTTGTGAAGATTGTCCACCTGTGCAGTACCCAAGATGACAGTTGGTCATGGTTGGGAGGCCAAACTCACAGGAGAGGTGCTTATACTAGGGCGTGTAATCGAAAGGTTAGGATTGATTATCCGCATACTGAGTATGGTGAATTCAGGATTTGTTCCTGACGGATGTATCGAATGTTGTGGTGAAAGTGTACAATCTCTGCAGAGTGTCAAACTATTCGAATAGCCGCGTCCGCGGTTATGGACAGTTGGAGTGGCCATACTGTTCCCCCGTCAGACTTTTCAAAATTACTTGTGAAATGAATTGAGACTTTGACTTGACCACAACAGGGTTGTGATATGAGTTACACGTTCCCATTTAGGTGTTATAAAACTTCAACTAGCATTCGTTGCTTCTAAACTTAGTAGAGATAAATCTGGCTTTTTGCAAAATAACCCTAGAGCCTAGTGTCCTATTATCCAAAAACCCCTTTACCTGTTAGTACTAGTTTGCGAGTACTTAAAGAGTACTCATGTCTTTATCTCTGGCTATTCCCGTGGCCAGACTATGAAGAGGAGTACCTTGAGGATGGACCCCAGGAAGGTTACGACAACTAGGATCATCTCCCATCGTCAGCATTGCCTGTGACCCCGAAGATGGAGCTTCGCCCACGCTACCGTTATAATTACGTATTCCGCTGCTTAATGTTGTATTAAGAATTGGATCATGAGATCCCTATTTGTGTAACAACTTATGTATCGTTTGTAATGGATGATGTACTATGGTATCCAATTCTGTTATGTCTCGCAAAAATGGTAATCCTGGGATTGCGATGTATGGCATAACATGTATCTGGGATTAAAAATCCGGGTGTTGAAGGCCTGGTGGGTGGCCGGACGCGGCCCCATGATGCCCGGGTACGGAGCGCACGGCAGGGGCATGGAGTAGGCATGGACGACCCCGGTCCACGGATTGTGACCCGCGAGCCACGGAGGAGTGGGGGTGGTGTGCTGAGGTGGACGAGGCGCGGGGGTGGTGGCGTTGGCGCCACCATTGCCACCGCCGTGGCCACCACCGCCACGTCCACGACGCTCGCGGTGACCACCGCCGATACCACCACCGCCGGTGGCGGGGGAGGGGGCGGGGGCGGCTGGGTGTAGAAGCCCGGAGGTGGACCCATGGGGCGAGGCACGGAGGCGGGAGCGGGGGCGCGAGACGAGGGTGTCGGGGCGCCACGTGAGAGACCGGCGACGAAGGCGGTGTGGGCCGCCCGAGCCCGGAGATGCGTGAGGCGGCGCTCCTCAAGGCGCAGGTAGGCAACAGCCTGCTCGAAGGAGGGCGTGGTGAGGAGCGTGAGGTTGGAGGCAGCGTTGCTGAGATCCTCGCCGAGACCTGCCGACAGGGTGGAGAGCATGAGATCTTGTCGTCGATCGGAAACTCCAAGTCACGAAGCTCGTCGGAGAGGCTCTTCAGCTTGAGGACGTACTCGTCGAGAGAGTGGTCGTTCTGGTGGGTGCCGAAGAACTTCTGCCGGAGGAAGGTGACCCACTGGATCTTGTTGTCGGTGAAGAGGCCGGTGATTTTCTCCCAAACCGTGTGCGCGGTGTCGCCGTCCCGGACGACGGTGCGGAAGATGTCGTTGGAGACGGTCTGGTAAAACCAGCGGATGATGGTGGCGTCGATCGCGAGCCACTTGGGGTCGTGCGACATGGCAAGGAAGTCGATGGTGCTGTCGACGTGGTCGAGGAGATCATACTCGCGGAAGAGCAACCCGAAGTACGTCTTCCACGGGAAGAAATTGGCAGCGGTGGTGGAGAGCGTGCCGGCACGGGCTCGGCGATGGGGATGTCGCGGATGACGGCGACGGAGGGGCCGGCGAAGGGGTTGCTGCTGCTGGAGAGGGAGGAGTTGAAGGGATCAGAGGGGCCGGAGGAGGAGAAACCGGCCATGGCGGAAGCGGTGGTGGTGGTGGGAGGCGGAAGCGGTGGGCGGCGGCTGGGGTTGGGGGAAGAGGAGCGGCGACGCCGTGGAGGGGGTGGCGGCTATGGAGAGGGGTCGGCGGTGCCCTAGGGTAGGGAGGGGGCGGCGGCTAGGGGGAGGGGCCGACGGCGCCCTAGGGTAGGGAGGGGGCGGCGGCTAGGTCAGGGACCAGTGGGTCTCTGATACCATGTAGAAGGGAATTGGAGATTGCACAGCACCAATTGGGCCGGCTGTTCATGTATATATAGACAGACACATGTACAATTATAGGTACAACCCTGACAAAACACGGGGACCTATACCTAGTACAATATATTACTCAACATTTATATCTCGAAGTTCTCAACATCCAAGTTTTGCGCCTCTGGTCATTATGTGATTGATATTGTATCCTATGTTTAAGAATTACTATCTCCGTCTCATAATTCTTGTCGTAGTTTTATTTTAACTTTCAAGAACACGTGCGAGCCTCGCATGTCTTCATTCATTAAGATAGAAAGAGAGTTTGCATTTTACAAGAGCTGGCCAACAAAGGCCCTCAGTCGATTCAACTGGCCCACACACTCTCTACGTTACTCCTCCTATATGCCCATACAACTTTGCCAACTTCCACTGCTCGAATTCTACTCTAATGCGACAACACAACTCCGACGGTATCACAACAACCTTGTCGAAGATACGGGAGTTGCGCTCCAGCCACAACGATCTCGCAATCAACACCACCATGGTATTCAGCTCCCTTCTATCTTCCTTCCTAACCGCCTCCGACAACATAGGCCACCACAACTCCAGACGTAAATCGGCTGAGGCGTGAAGATTTGCAGATTGTGAGGCACAAGCAAAGTTAAACCATACCTCCCTGGAGTATGAGCATTGCAAGGTTAATTAGATGCTCCACCGTTTCTTCCTCCTGGCAACACAACGTACAGTGAGGATGATGGTCCATTCCCCTAGCTTCCAACCTATCCGTCCACAGCCTGTTCTTGAGAACCAGCCACATGTGCATGTGCATTTTAACTTTAAACTAAACCACGATAAGAATTATAGAACGGCATGTATGCTGACGCAGTACACGCATCAGGACCACGTCAGTGCAACACGTGAAGTCAAGTGGGTCGAGTCCCCAAAATTAAGTCTCGTGTCTACGCGGAACATCGATACAGATAGCTTTAATTATCGTTCGATCAATCGTCTAGTCCTTGCGACGTGGACTATCATAGTCATAGATCCGCTGCACTAGCGCTCAGGACCGCTCGTTTCGCACGGTTCTCCCCTCGTTCGGTGTGGTGTGCTGTAGCTGCACTGTCGCTGTCCGGAGCCGGAGTAGCAGGGTAGCAGTACGGCTTCGATCGGATGCGCGGGTAAATGGCGCGACCGACAGTCCCGGCCGGCCGGCCACCGTGCCGACGAACCGAGGAGCGGTCCAGCGGAGCAGAGAGGTTACCCCGCTCCGTCTTTTCCCTCGCGGAAGGGAAACATCCATCATCATCAGCGGTTTAACTGGAGAACACCGATCGATCACATGTTGCGTTTCACTTCCTTTCAGGCAGGAAATTACGCGAGGAAAGGATTACTCGTTGGGTTGTTTTCCTTTCTCCTGTCATTTGAGACGTCGATGCGTGATAGCCCACGGTCAATCAGTCTTCAACCTCCAAGGTAAGCTAAGCTAGGCCAAGCAATGCATTGTCAATTGTCACAGCCAGGCCGGCCCGGCACTCCACAAGTACAACTGCGTAGGCATCCCGGCCCGGCGTAATCGCAATCAATTAAGTCAGAACCCTACAATTTCGCAATCAACGGATCAAGGTTTTGCACCCACCTTAATTACGGCCCGATATGGGACAAGGACGACCACAAACACAACAACTCCTACGGGCTACACCTCCGGTACAATTTTCAATGATATATATATATATACTCCATCTGATTTTTTATGGCATGTATCTCAAATTTTTTTTGGTCTCGAAATTGTTTGTCAATGTTTTTATCTTAAAGTTTTATAAATGAAAATACTTTGATTAAGGTGGAGGGCGTGGTCGCCGCGCGTGCCACGGGTGGAGACAACGATGTGTGGGGCTCACCTCGAACTTTATCTCCTCCTGGCCTTCATCCTCCAACATGTGCTTTCCCCTCTCAATCTTGCCGTCTGTTCTTCTGTTTTCCCCTTTCTTCTCTCTCACTGAGCTGTGCCCGCCTCCCACTACACCACCCGCGCCACCATGGCCTCCCTCCACCGCACTACCCGGGCCGACATGGCCTTCCTCTGTCGTTGCTGCAAGGCGCCCCTCCCACCCCTCCCATGGCCTTCCTCCACCGCACCACCCGTGCCGCCATGGCCTTCCTCCACCGCACTATCCGGGCCGCCACCATGGCCTCCCTCCGCAAGATCCCATGGCTGGCATTGATGCTACCACCAGCAGGCCTCGATGCTACCAAGGCATGGCTAGTCTGCTACCATCGTGGAGCCGCCCTGCTACAAGGGCACAACGGGAATGCTACCATTATGGAGTTGGCCTGCTACCAAAGCACGATGGGGATGCTACCATCGTGGAATCGCCCTGCTACCAAGGCATGCCCTGCTACCAAGGCATGGGGGACTGTTTCCATCGTCGAGGCACCTTGCTATCAAGACAAAGTGGGTTGCTACCGAGGGCATGATGGGTCTGCTACCATCGTGGAGGCGCCTTGATACCAAGACACAATGGGGTTGCTACAAGGGAACGATGGGTATGCTACCATCGTGGAGGCGCCCTGCTACCAAAGCATGGTAGCGCCTCTACAAAGCATATGCTCTGATACCAGCTACTGTGACCCAGCATACCACTGCATGATGTAGTACACTATAGTCGTTGACATAATACCAATGAAACACCGTTCCACTAGTATTATATCCCTCAGAGTGGTACAACAGAAACATAACAGGTCCAAGACATGACTATAGGTTATAACTTAACTCTTTACAAATGATCTAGAGAACACTCTAGGTTATAGGGAGAGAAAGCAACTTCTTATAAAGAAGAACCAGAAATAACAACTCATAACTATCATACTAATAGACTAGCATCTAAACTATTTGGCTTGCAAATGCTGCTATTGCATTGCTCTATAGAAGTAGATTCTATGTCTAGATATTATACTCCTATCTAATCAGCAATTTCGTCTTCACTTTAGTTGATGTATATGTTGACTTTTTCTGACTTTATTGAAGAACTTGAAATTTTGGTGACGATTCCCTTGAGCATAAGTTGATGTAGACGTCATCTTTATTGGTTTCAGAATCTAGCAAGGGTTAAGAATATACGGTTGAGTACGAGCATACTCATCAAGTTCACTAAAAAGGAGTGTTTGATGAACTAGCTACAACCCTAGAACATAGGTCGTAGGCTATGCAGATTTTCGTAAAAATTTCTTCAAAGGTTTCTTTTATTCTGGAAATCTATGTCCGTTAGTCTTCATAGGTTTACCAGAACTTCATCGAGTTTCTTTCTTGCCGTGTTTATAGCTCCTTCCCGGAACAGGGAGTAACATTTCACAATTCTTACACTCTGCAGAGTTGCATTACTTTACCCATAAGAGATCAAATTCCTATTGCACAACCAGACAACTTATTCCTATCCACACTTTCTATGGTGTGAGGCCCAATAGATGATCCAAGCCAATCATTGCCCTTCTCCGCGAACCCGCATGCCCCCTTCATGTACGCTATGCCCACCTATTGACTTACAACAATGAAACGTATATACCATTATAGATGCTAGAACTACTGTGGGACGTTGAGGGGTCCCACCCATATGTTGCATATCCTCTCTCTAATTGCACAATCACGGTCCAAGGATAACAGCCATAGCCTGCACATACTTGACATGCGAAAGGAAGAAGATCCAACTGATTTCTCCGTCCCATTCCAAATCTCATGGTTAACGCGTAATATACGGCGCAAGAATCACTAACGACATTGGTTGTTAAGTCCTTGATGGTACATTTTTGTGCAATGTGGATTCCACTGCCGGTCTTAATAGATTAACTGATCACCTTGTACTAGTAACCAATAGCTCATATTAATTATGAAAATAGAGTTTTCTAACCTTTTCAAAATGCAGGTGATGACAACATTGGATTTGCAAATACTTGATAAAAAATAACCAAAGGACATGAGCAAGTGTGAACTTGCCTTTTGTGATTGCAAGATTATGCACTCATGGTCTTCGGGACAAAAGAAGATCCAATATCTAGAACAACATCATTAGTTCGGTAAGGACTAATGTTTAAAGAAACAAGATGGCATAATGCATAAGTAATGTAATGCAATTTGATACACTCGAATCCCTCGAATAAACATCGATGATCTAGGGTTTGAGAAATGTGAATGGTTTCTTTAGAATGTGTTGCCCTTTTAAGTTTGTTTCACACTTATGCTTCTTATTAAGGCTTGTGAGAGTGTGTGAAACAACATGTAAGTACAATAAGTAGCATACAATAATAAAGCACTCAAGTGTGGAATGGTATCCAAATACTTCTTATATAAAGATTGCTAATCAATTAGAACCTTTATGGAAATGCTTAAGTCTTGCTTTTTATTACATCTTAGAAGAATAACTTTTTAAGAAAAGTTTTCTTTACATAGTAAAAGCATTCAAACATGTAAACATGTATTATTAAGGTTTTTTATTAACTCAAGTTATTATAAAATAAGCATAGACTTAATTAAGTTAAGTGGATTTCATATACTTAAGTTTTGTCTATTATTGATATTAGATGATATTATAATTTGTTCACTTCATAATGTTTCCTAGATATTAATTAAGAGCGGTAATACTTCTATTTTAATGTTTTATTAATATCATAATTGGATAGAATCATTTATCTCCTTACAATTGAGTAATTATAATTTAAAAGCATGGAAACAACCTTACTTATATTACTTAAGAATTATCTTTCGATTTTTAATACATTTATAAACTTATGACTGAAATACTGGTAAAAGGTTTTAATAAGTCAACAAATATTACTCTTGAGGATTTTATATTTGATAAGAATCCTTTTGGAAATTGATATACATTTATTTGTGAATGATAATTTAAAAATCTGTATTTAAGATGTTTTGGATTATGTTGACTTCATACTATCAATACTTAAGACTAATACTTTTTTATACCTTGAATGAATAATATTATAAATATTAGCAATTTTATATATCCTTTTATGAATTACAATTAAGGAAATAGGTTTAAATTCAAGTTATTAGAGTATTAAATTTTTATTTACTTCAAACGTGTAATATTATATTTTTTAACTTGGAGTTATTATTTTTGTGATCATTTTGGTATATTATATATATTTTATGATTTTGATATAATAAAATATGATTTTTATAAAATTTATTACTTTATAAATACTTAATAAATAATAAATATTTATTTAAGTGATATAATAATATATGATTATAGTTTAAAATTGTATTTATTATTTTTCTAAGAATTTTAATGTAATATTTGAATTTTTGGATTTAAAAATATTAAAATATGAATTTTATAAATTTAATTAATTATAAAATCCTTACTAAATAATAAGTATTTAGTTAAGTAATATAACCATGTATAATAATAGTTTAAAATGGTAGATTTTAGTTTTTTGAAAATTTTCATATATCATACATATTTTTATGGATTATAAAATAAAAGTTATTGAATTTATAATATTTATTCGCCTTCTAATTAAATTTTAAACAACAAAACACTTTTTATACCGGGACTAACCCTAGCCCAGGCGAGAAACATGTGGGGGCGAGGACACATCATATGCTACATAGGAGTTTACTGGTTCAAATCCGTTGAGGTGGCCGCGGATTACGCATACATGACATCGAGGTGACGTCAGCACGGCGTCCACCGCCAACAGATGGTCGCCGACGACGAACTAGATCCCCCAGGAAAGCGTGAATGGTGGTACTGGAATCGTGACGAGACTACGACTCTAGGAGTACTAGAGCGGCCCTATTTTGGTCACTAGAGAATGGTCGGCGGCGAGCTCGTGCGGTGACGCTTGCAGGCGATCATGGCAGCGACGATACAGGAAGCAATCAAACTATTGGATCATACTAGAAGACTCAGTGGCTCACCATGAACGTGATGGTGCGGCCAATGAAGCGAATCGTGGCTAGAATCGAGGTGGATGACAGTGGCCAGACTTCGGGAAGGAGGTCTTGATTTGGGTACGATGACAACTCTAACTTGTGTGGTCTGGCAGGAAGGACTAGGAAGACGAGGTGGAGGCGCGAGCGTGCTTGGTGGTACCTGGGGTTGTGCAAAACAGTGACAATTCATCGGCCTCTATAACAAGGGTTCGAGACAGAGGATTTCAGAGAGAGAGATAGATAGAGCGCACGAGGAAGAGGGAAATGGGGATGAGGATGATCGAGGACACCTGTGTGGCCTTTTGCCAACACCCAGATTTTTAATCCTAGATGCATGTTATGCCATACATCGCAATCCCAGGATTACCATTTTTGCGAGACAAAACAGAATTGGATACCACAGTACATCATCCATTACAAACCATACATAAGGTTTTACACAAATAAGGATCTCATGATCCAGTTCTTAGTACAATTCAAGCAGCGAAAATACGTAATAATAACGGTAGCGTAGGCGAAGCTCCATCTTCGGGGTCATATGCAATGCTGACAATGGGAGATGATCCTAGTTGTCGTAACCTTCCTGGGGTCCATCCTCCAGGTACTCCTCTTCATAGTCTGGCCACGGGAATAGCCAGGTACAAAGCCATGAGTACTCTTTAAGTACTCGCAAACTAATACTAACAAGTGAAGGGGGTTTTTGTAGTAGGACACTAAGCTCTAGGGTTGTTTTGCAAAAAGCCAGATTTACATCTACTAAGCTTAGAAGTAAGAAAAGCTAGTTGAAGTTTTATAACACCTAAGTGGGAACTTGTATTTCATATCACAACTGTAGCACCCTGGATAAAAACCACTATTAGAAGATGTCTGTTATTTTATTTTTGCATCATCATGACACCATCATGCATCTTTTAACCTAAAAACTATTTCTCCAAAAACCTATTTGTTTTCTATTTACCTCCATCTTTATTTCAACTGCAAAATCCGGTCTGTCCGAATATTTTGTTTTGTCTAAATAATTACAAAAATATTTTTACAACTAAATATATAATAAAAACTATGTTTGCGGGGAGGCAGCCCAGTCGGCCAGGCCCAAAGGCCCAGCCAACAGGCCACCTACAACCCACTAGACCAAACCCTAACCTACCTAACCCTAATCCCACCTCTCCCCACTCCCGCCGCCATCCCCTGGACCCGACCCACCCGACCTGCACACGACACCACACACGCGGTACTCGACCCAGCTCTTGTCGCTCCCTGGCCCCACCCCACGATCCCCTGGAACCTCCCCGCTCCCCCTCCCCGATTTTGCTCGACCCCACCCGCATGCTACCCTCGCTCAATCTGCCCGCAACCGCCGCCGCCCTCCCGCTTGCCTCCTCTCGCAAGCTCGCCTTTCTGCCGGCCCCCTCCCGACCGGCTGCGGGCCTCCCCTTCCTCTCCTCCATCCGCTGCTGTTCTCTGGAGCCTCCCGAGCCGTCGCCTGCGCCTCAATGGCCGCCACCAGGGGATCCCCTCTGCTGCGCCCCTCATCGACAGGCTGGCGTCATCACCGGCGCCCTTCCCTGTGGTGTTCCCTCTCAGGCTCGCGCTGCCACCGCCTCTGTCCCACAAGCTCTTCGCCGGCCCCTTCGCCTCCTCGTTCGCCGCCGTTGCCAAGCCCCGCCATCGTCGGCCTCTGCCACGACCCCCGTCTCCTCCATCCCCGCGAGCACCCTCACCGCAGCCTCTCTCCTGCTCTGGCCGGCCGTCGATGCCCGACGCCTCTCCCCGTGTCCTCCTTCCTCGCGTCGACCTCCTCTGCTTGCGATCTCGCCGCCCTCCCCTCCACCGTTAGCAGGCCTGTGACCCCCTCTTCGCCGCCCTTGGCCCTGCAAGCTCCGACCACCGGCGCGCGCCCCCAGAGCCGTCCTTTCCGCGTCGCTTTACCAAGCAGAGCCCCCTGCCGAGCCCTGCCTTGGCGCATCGTTCGTGACCCGCCCGTCATCCTCGGCTCTGCTCCGGGTCTCCTGCGAGCCATGTCCTCTCCTGCCCTCTGGTGTTCCGCGGCTGCACGAGACAATACCAGGACCACCCCGCGTGTGCGCACGAGTGCAAGCTGGGAGATGAAGAATCCTTCTTGGAGCTATGTGTGCTTCTCTGTTTGGGAGTACACTATGCAGATCGGTGGCTAATTTTTTTGGTTGGGGAACCTTGAAGTATGTTGTGGATCACCATCGTTCACACCTGTGTCCATGTGCTACCGCATCATCTACATCTACTCTGATGCCGACAGGTTTGATAACCATCTACATGGAAAGCTGAAAGATCATCTACACCTGAACGTCTTGGATTGTCAAGATCTTCGTCATGGACCCCGATGGCCGTGGCCGGGCCGAACCTCTCGGACGTCAAGCTCTTCCTCCCGGAACCCGAAGACCCCGAGACCGAACCCCGTCGAACCCCGAAGCCCCGATCTTAAAACCCGAACCCTCGGTGAACGCCAAGATCGCCGATATCCCAATGTGTGACCCCTTTTCCGAGCCCCTATTTTATAAATTGCCAACTATATAAACTGTTGCATATTTAATTGTTTATACTCGCATACATATTGTGGGCGTTTGGGGGTATTCTGTCGACTGATCTAATAATTAAATAGGGAGACCATGTGCGGGCTTTTCTAGTCTAATATTGGCCCCATCTAAAATTGTGTAGCGAACCGGTGATATATTTTGCCATGTTAAGATAACATTTAAATTGTGGGGCTTCTAAACAACATGAACCTAATAATTAATTGTCGGGACGCCGATTCCGCTTAATATTGCCTATTGCATCGCATCTTTGCCATGCCATGCATCATACATGCATCATGCCCGATCTTCTGCTCTAGTATTAAATAGTGCATCCGGTGTTTCTTCTAGTGCTTTGCTTCTTCACGGATTAGACCGATGAGTTGATGCGAGTGACGCCCTTCTTTGGACGAACCTTCGGCAATGTTTTCAGGCGAGCATTCTCCCCCTTTCTACCTATCTTACTTTTATGATCTTTATTTTCTCCTATTGATCTATTGCTATCTGTGATGCGATGCTCTAGTTTTCGTACCCGTGATATCCCTTGGAGCCACTAAATTGCCTTGGACACATCCTATTACCTGTTGTTTGGTAGATAGTCAGCCTTGCGAGTCGTAGTTGCTTGCGCAGGTGTTTCGTCGCGCCGTCGATGTACCATAGTTGTTGGAGTAATGCCGCATGTTTAATGTTGGAGATGATCATGGATTTAATTACCGTTTAACAACTAAAATTGGAAGAAGGTAAATGCAGAGGCACCGGTGGGTAATAGACAATATTTGGTTTTTAACCGCTCACTGGTGTCCCGTAGGACCCCGAGTTCTTGACACATGTTCCGAGATCGAGCGCGCTAACCACAGGTGGGGTGTGTGGGCACCCCCATTGATTAGTACCTGATTTCAAAGTACTGTACCGGGGGCCACAAAGTAGTTTGGGGCTTTATTACTATCATGTACTTATGCCATGCTTTACTGCTTTAATTACTATTGTGCGTGGAGCGCTTGTACTGTTTTGGAACCCCGTGCCACGTTTTCGCGGTATCGACAAGCCCAGTCACACTTTCGGGTTCCCAGTCGTTTACAGCCGTCGTCACAAACCCTGGGTCCGTCTCGGAGCCGGCCGACTTCGTTGCGGGTAGCTTAGTGGGGTGGCCCCCATGTGCTTGCTTTGGGTCTGGGAAACGTCGTGTACGAAACCCCGTCGACATACCTTTGGGTGTATGTTTTGTGATCTTGTACCTACCTGATCTGACAACAAGGGTGTAGGTGCGTGTGGAAACTTTGGTGCACCCCTGCAGGGTTAAATCTTTTCGAGAAGCCGTGTCCGCGGTTATGGACGACTTGGAGCACAGTTCTCGATCATAGACAACTATAACTAAAGTTTACTGTTATAATTTGACGTGTATCCGATATGACTAGTAATCCGCTTCACTACAATGGAATGGCTAAATAAAAGTACCAACAACTGCTGGGTTTGGGATATCTCATGCTATAATTAACTGACTAGTAAGTACTACAACTACAACGGAATGGTTAACTAAAACTACCCACTGCTTATTATATCAGGATGACTCATGCTATCTATATCCAACTAGTAATTGCCGCAACTATAACGGAATGAATAAAACTGCCAACTGTGTGAGTTCCTCGGTTGACTTCCTCGTTTGGTCTCGAGGGGGAAATACCAGGATGGGTATGCTTGATGATAGTTTCAGGTTGGATCCGAATAGGTATTTCTTATCCCTATCTGATAGCCGTCAGCTGTATTGAGTCTCTATAGGTTGTTTAGTGCATGCTGCACTGCCGCTTCAGTCCACCATACCTATGTAGGCAAGGACCGCCGAATTCTAGTCTCGCCGTGTACTGGCCTCAGTACTGACCGCTCTCTTTTTCCTTTGCCCTTTGTCGGCACCCCTTTTTGTTTAAGCAGGTTTTGAGATCGACGTCGTTCGCAGGGTTACCCTTCCGTCTTGGCCTGTGCAGGGTTATGGACGCCATTGGTTATTCTTCAGGGCTCTTAGCTCAATTTGCATCTTGTCCGTACTCGGACGCTGTATCGTTTTCAAGGTGATTTGGATCTTTGTATTGTATACCTGTATTCTTGACTCTTTGAGTCATTGTTGTATAAATATGTTCTGTGGGTTCCATCGTGGACTATTGTGTAATGGTATTACTTCGTTTTCCCCGCACGAAATTGCCTGGTGGGCACCTTTGAATCGTTTCTATGCGGGTTTGGCGGGGATCGCTAAAACTTGCATAGGTCCGATACTGAGGGTGTTACAACAACTCTGTTGTGGTCAAGTCAAAGTCTCAATTCATTTCACAAGTCATTTTGAAAATAGCTGATAGGGGAACAGTATGGCCACTCCAACTGTCCATAACCGCGGACACGGCTATTCAAATAGTTTGATACTCTGCAGAGATTGTACACTTTCACCACAACATTCCATACATCCGCCAGGAACAAATCCTAAATTCACCATACTCAGTATGCGGATAATCAATCCTAACCTTTCAATTACACGCCTTAGTATAAGCACCTCTCCTGTGAGTTTGGCTTCCCAACCATGACCAACTGTCATCTTGGGTACTGCACAGGTGGACAATCTTCACAAGGTAGCCTCAGCTTAGACCTTGGCCGTGAGGGAACTAATAATAAGGGATATAAGTTTCCAGTCAAGCCCTACCCAATTCTCAGGGATTGTGGTTGTACGGTAAAATTGGAATGGTATCGCATCCAGACAACCATCAGTTTTATAAAGGGCTAAGGCTCATGCCTCAACATTTTCATCACCATAAATCATCTGGTGTTCGGAAACACATGTCCAAAACATTTCAATAGAATGATCCATCATTCCAAGGTTTTCATAACCATTTTTCCACCAAGTATTCCCAACTAAGTTGATCAAGTTTTATGCTTAGCACTAGCATCTACAAGTGGGGGTGAGTACTAATGAGGGGTGGTAAACTAGTGGAGTTTAACTAAGTTCAATCTCGTGCCTTAGGATGACATAAAGATTATCTAGCTTAGGCCAAGTTTTATGCTCTTTATGCAACCTTTAAGTATCTCTCTAGAATCTATAATTCACTTAAGTAAGCTCTAAGTACTAGCTTTGATAAAGAAATAAAGTATAAAGCTTGCAAGTAAAACTAGGATTGGTTTATCAAGTGGTTATGATCATATATGCTTAAGGCATATAGTTGGCATGGTAACAAGCAAGTATTTTCTTGCACATTCAACTAGTAGTATGAGGCTTGCATAGGTAAAGTATCTTGCAAGTATTGGCTTGCCTTCTGCAGAGCAGTGGTTGCAAGTATTGGCTTGCCTTGTGCAGATCCTTCTTCCTCGTATCCTTGGTCGGTACTAGCGTCTATAAATAAATACGAGGTACACAATCACCAAACAATACTTAAATACTTTCAATCATCACACAAAAGGGTCCTATAGATGATCTAGCATCATCACTAACATTACAAGATTAAAGCTTGGTTTAATTCCTTTTATTTTTAGAAAAGTAATTTCTACTCATTGAAAAACTACTTAAGATTTAATATTCTCAAAACCAAACATGGGATCATGTTGAGACATGTCATCACCACATATTTTAGTCCATGGGAATGTGATTTAAAGTGATGTCACAATTTAATAAGGTTTAACCTTTTATTTTACTTAAATAAAGTGACTAGAAATGCCTAAGTGGCATTCCTTTATTACTTGAACAATATTTCTGTAAGTAAACCCAAATGTTTTTATATATTCTGAAAAGTATGATCAAATGTGATTTTTGAGAGTTAGAATCAGCTCAAAAGCTTTTATGGTTTAAATTTGAAAAATGTTTGAATGTAGAAAAGTTTCTTGTAACATCCCAGATTCTGTGTTTGGATGATTTTAGTGTCGTGCATCATCCTTGCATCATTTGCATCCTACATTTGGAAACATTGCAACTACAAAAATCCTAACACATCAACCCATTTAAAAACCCTATTTAATATTCTCATAAGCACCCTTGTTGTATTAGTTTGACCCCTCAAAAAACTTTGTAAAAACAGTAAGCCATGGTCCTATGTTGACCACCTCAATTTTATGAGAATTTAGAAACAAGTTTCATAAATTTTTGACCTAGTTTGCAAAAGTTATTGGGGTTTAAAGAAAACAGAAAAAGGGAAAATGTTTAGAGAAAAAAAGGGGGGAAACCTAACCCAGCTGGGCCGGCTCGCCAGCCAGCCCACCCCGCCCCAGCGCCCGCGCAGCAGGGAACCAACCCGCGCACGACGGCCCATTTTTCCCTCCCTCCACCACTGACGCGGGGCCCCCACCTCGTCGTCTCCCTCCTGGAGACCGCGGCGGACACGGCTGCCGGCCGCGTCGAACTCGTACCCGCGCCGGACTCGACTGCCCCCTCGCCCACGTCTCCGCCCCTTATAATCCCCTCCACCCTCGGCCTCACCCCATCCGATTTTCCCCTTGCGGAACCCTAGACGATCGACGATCCGCGCCGCCGCCGTCGGGTTGGACCTCGCCGAGACGTGCGGGACCACCTCTCGCTCCTTCCTTCCCCTGGAACTGCTCCTCGTTCACCACTAATTCGCGCCGTGTGCCGTTCCCTTTCTCTCTCGCAGAATCGCATCCGCAATTGTTCGCTGGAGCGCCGCCAGGGAGAAGTAGAACGGCGGGACGCTGCTGCCAGCCGAGGAAGCAAGGCGAGGCGACGAGGACACGAGCGTGACCGCGAGAGCCGGGCGAACCTCGTCGACCCCGCCACGGTTCCAGGGACCCGCCGGAGCACCGCCGCCGTCGACCACTGACGCCACTGCCGTCCGCGCCGCCGTCACCACCTTGTAAGTCGCCGCTGCCCTTCTGACCGTCGGATTTAGATTGAACGCGCACGATTAGATCAAGGCCGAAGGGGTATCGTCGAATAACGACGTGCCACGTGGCTGCGCGCGTCAGCACGCACGCGCCAGCGCCACGTCACCCCCCCGTTGCCAGCTGGACCAATCAGACAGTGACACCTGGCTAGGGTTTTAAGTAGAATTTAGATCTGATTGCAGATTAGATTTAAAACTTGCGAAAATCATATAAAATCAAATATTTGTCCAAATCTGGCTTGTAATATACCGTTGGATTCCTAATTTTATGTAGAATCCAAATCTGTAATAATATTGCAGGTTTGCAGTAATGTTTTAGGTGTAGTTTTTAATCATTGGATTAGAGGGTTTTAATCTATATAAAAATAATTGAAATTCCTTTTTGTTTGAATATTGTTGCAATAATTTTGTTTCCACAATACCTACTGATCCAAATCATCAAGCTTTGATTAGGATTATTCAATCTAACTTGGGGATATTTATAGGGTTTGATCTCCTATAATCCTCGGAATTGTTTTAGTGTTTCAAATTAGATCTAAACCCTTGGAAAATAAATCCTAGTGACACCCTTACACTATCACAACACACAAACTTGCTACCTCGATCAATTTAACCAACCTTGCATAAACTACCATGTTGCATGCATGCATGTTTTCCTTTGTGTATGCTTTGAGCAAGTTGTGATCAAATCTATGTTTGTGATTCGTTAGATTGCTCGGAGTGCGCTAAGGAGTGCTATTGTGTAGAGTGCTGCTCGGATCAAGGCAAGTAACACCACTTGTTCATAATTTTGTCCCAGTTTTGATTCTATGCATGTGATCTTCAAAATTCTATAGTATGCATGTGTAGGATGATCTAGTAGAATTTTCCTTAGTATTATTTTTGCAAGTGCGATGATTTTGTAGGATGCCATGAGTAGCTCTATACTTAGGATTTCCCATCCTAATAGGTTACCCCTGTTTTGCTAAGTATTGCTTGCTATTTATACAAAGTACCGTTGGGGGGTTCGAAATACAAAGAATTTTTCTAAGTATAAAGGCTCTCTAGAGCAAACTTTCTTCTCAAATCCACTTCAAAATAAAACTAAGTTTTCTTCTGGGCGGAATGGTTGTCGGGTCAACGAGTGTGATTTTGGTGGAGGATGGCCGCCCAGGAATCAAAGAAGTCTGCCATGTTTCAGAATTCAGAAGCTTCCAGTGCAACCACAATACATTATGGGCTCTGTCTTGGCCTATTACTTAGTGGGAAACCTCACCTGGGTACCAACATTTGGAGGTTCTTGGCACGGTTGGATCCGGAAGGTAGAGGGGCTACTAAGGGAAAGCCTCGCCATGGTCTTGTCTGTAAAAGGACTTGATCATGGATTGTGGGTAAAGTGCACAAACTCTCGAGAGTATTGCAATCATATCGATCAGTCGTGTTCACGGTAACAGAACAACAATGAGCGTCTGAAGGATGGAGCCTCTGAAGGATCTTCCTCTCTTTTTTCTAAAACAAAGTTTTGAAACCCCATGGCGTGTGTAATATCGCCAATGGGTGGGAATTTAGGAAACTTGGTGTGTAATATCCAAGTGACGCTTGGTGCGTAATATCCAAGTGTTTGGTTGTTTGGACACTTGGTGCGTAATATCCTCGTGTGCCACTCGACCTTATTTTATTCAAGCAAATGTTTACAAAGTAGGGCAATCTTATATTCTTCTCTCTACTTAAGAAAATTAGCTTTGAGCAAATGAACTCTACAGCCTATACCAGCCTTGCATGTAGAGATAGTCTTTTCTCTCCTTGGTGTAATTTGCCAATACATTCAAAGTATTGACCCAACTTGTTGGCTGCACGTCTTATGTGCAGAATCCGAAGATTGAAAGGTGCGTAGGGATCGCGGGTCTACACTCGACAAGCCTGGGCATTGATGGACTCATGCTTCTTTTAAGTTTTCCGCTGTTAATTGAGCTAGCATAATGCTAAGCAATTTTTGTAATAATTTCATACTCTGGAATCTCCATGTAATGAAGACTTTGTGTTTTACATGATATTTCATCGACTGGGAGTGCTATCTATTGATCCAGGGACTAGCATGTTAATCACAGGGACTTAGGATCCTTACAGATCCGAGGTCGCTACAGATGGTATCAGAGCACATCGTTGCCTGTAGGACGTGACCCTAGGATTGGAACCACCTCTAACTTTAGTTCCTTACTTGTTTGTCTACTAAGTTATTTTCCGCACATCTAGTATCTGCTTTCCTCTACTTGTTTAAGTATCTAACCCTCATTCATCTAACTCAAAGATGACGAGCTTCCTCTACGACACCGTCGCGGACATCGAGCCTCTTCGCTTTGGAGGATGCCTCATGGATCTACTCACACGTTTGGACCTTCCCCTCCCAACAATCCAGGGGAGCACAATGAAGAAACTCCACAAGGACGGCTGTTGGGGAGTCAAGGTCATTCAACCAGGAAAAGAGCGAGGCAAGAACCCGGAGGAAGACTGTGGCATCCCGCAAAAACCACTACTAGAAAATCGCGTTGAATTTGTGCATTGCATCGTCATCATCATACGTTGTTTGTCAAAAACTAATTTCGTAACGCCCGATTTGTTTTCCAAACGCCCCATCTTAATTCAACTGCAAAGTCCGGTCCCCGGAATATTTTGTTTTAATTAAATATGTTGTGCAAACGGTCCGTTAAAGTAAATAAATTATTTTATTATTTTAGCGGGGGCAGTCGAACGGGCCGTATCGACCCGAACGACCACCCCCATAATTCAGATCGGCCCACCCCTTATTCCTAGTCCCACCTAAAACTCTAACCACCCCTCCCAGCCACATCACTTCCACCACTCAGAGGCCGCCACCTCACCCCTCCCCTTCCCTCTAGCCTATCCCTGCACGCCACCTCAACCACCCCTCTCTCCACTCCACCAGCTCCCTCTGCCCTCCACCTCAACCGGACCCACCCCCACTCCCCACAAGCACACCCACGCGCGGTGCCCCCTCCCACTGCCGCCGGGCCCCACGCCCTGGGCCTCGCCCAGATCGACCAACCACTCAACGCCACACCTGCCCGAGCCGCACCACCGACCACCTCCACCGTTCCCCGCCCTGCGCCGGACCCTCCGCCCCGCCGCCTCTGCAGTCGCCGCCTCGGCCCCGCCCCTGAGCTCCGCCGCTCCGGCCGCGTCCCCGGCCTCCGCCGCGCGTCGCTGGTGCCGTTCCCCCCTCCGAGCCCCTCCGGTTCCACCCCGGGGTCGCCTGCGCCCCGCGCCTGGCACGCCCTCCCGCCGCGCGTCGCCGGCGCCGCTCCCTTCCGCCGCCCCTCCGTGCGGGCCCCGCGCGCAGCCGCCTCCCCGTCACCGCATGGCCCAGTACCGCGCCGCCGCTCGCCCCGGGCCCGCCTCGCCGTGCCGCCCCGGCCCCCGCGTGCTCTGGCCCCGACCCTCTCGCCTCCGGGCCGCATGCTGCCAACGCTGCCAGAGGGCCCCGGCTCCCCGTCGGCCACCCTTGCACGCGTCGTCCCCGACCTCGTCCGGCGCCCCTCCGCGCGGGCCCACCACCATCGTCCTCCTCCGCTCGCGGGCCGCGCCTCGCCGGCCGCGCGTGCCGCCAACTCCGGCGTCGGCCCCGCCACCAAGCCGCGCTCCGCCTCCGTCCTTCGGCAACAAGTTCGCCTCGAGGAGCCGCATGAACCCGAGGATCCATCGACAAGACCTTCGACGCGAACCCCGAGCGCCTCTCCCCGAGTCCGAAGACCGAACCCTGGCGCGTCAAGTACTTCACCCCGGGCCCCGCAAACCCTGGCGCCGTTCCCAAGTCCGCCACCGGTGAATAAGGAGGAAACCACAATGACTTCGGCACGGAACAACAAGACCGCCACACCGACGCCATGTTCTCCCTCCCAAACCCGATGACCGCCATGATCTTCGCCCCGGACGCGGAAACCCCGAACCCCGGAGACCCGAACCTGAGATCATCGCCACAGATCGTCAAGGATCCCACATGGATGCGACAAGTGCTTCACCGAACGACAAGACCGCCGGCACGACCGCGGATGCGACAGGATCGCCCCAGGACGCCAAGATTGCCACGAGAACGCTCCCGAGTGCTAACACCGCCTCGATGGCGCGAGCCCGACAAGATCCTCGTAACGGCAAGATCGACCCATGGGACCCGACAAGATCTGCGCGACGACAAGAACGGCACCGACCCGGAAGATCCGATGAACCCCGACACCAAACCAAGTCCTGCTTCCCGGATGCCGAGGTCACCGACACAGGACAACAAGATCTACCCTGAGACCGAACCCCGAACCCCAGAAACCAAGATCTGCCGAACCCTATGTGTGACCCTTCTCCGAGAACCCTATTTTTATAAATGCCATAATATAACTTGTTGCATATTTAATTGTCATCTCGCATGCATATCATGTGGTTTGGGGGCCTTATGCCGATTCACCTAATAATTAAATATGGGGCCCATATGCGGGCAAATCTAGCCTTATATTGGCCTCATTTAAACTTGTGTATCGCACCGGTATCTTATCTTGCCTTGTTAAAACAACATTTAAATTGCGGGGTTTTCTAAACAACTCGAACCATCTAATTAATTGTCGGGACCCCGGTTCCGCTTAATATGACCTAATTGCATCGCACCTTGCCATGCCATGCATCATACATGCATCATGCCGATCTTCTGCCGTGTATTAAATATTGCATCCGGTGTTTCTTCTAGTGATTTGGTTCTTCGCGGATAAGGCCGTTGAGTTGATGTGAGCTTCGCCCCGATCTTCGGGGAAAACCTTCGACAATGTTTTCAGGCGAGCATCTCCCTCTTTCTACCTATCTTACTTTTATAGTATTTATTCCCTCCTGTTGATCTATTGCTATCTGTGTTGCGATGCTCTAGTTTTCCGTACCTGTGATATCCCTTGCAGCCCTATATTGCCTCGGACACATCCTATTACCTGTTGTTTGGTAGATAGTTGGACTTGCGCGTCGTAGTCGCTTGCTCAAGTGATGTTGCGTGTTGTCAAATGCCACAGTTGTTGATGTATTGCCGCATGTTGATGTTGGAGCTGATCATAGTTTTACTTATTGTTCACTTTAATTCCTGTTTAACAACTAAAATTGAAATAAGCAGAGGCATCGGTGGGTGATAGATAATATTTGGTTTCCGAACGCCCACTTGTGTCCCGTAAGACCTCGAGTACTTGATACTTGTTCCTTGTTTTATCGCGCTATCCACATCCGGGAGGTATATGGGACCCCCCTGAGCCAGAGCTTGATTCAGTCTTATTTCTTGGGGCCACAAACTAGTTTGAGGTTTTATTTACGATCCTGTACTTATGCCATGTTTTACCGCTTTATTTACGATTGTGCGACAGATAGCACCTGTACTGTTTAGGATCGGGACACGTTTACGCGGTGTCGACAAGCCCCGTTTGGGGTTCCCAGTCACTCACAGCCGTCTACCCAGACCTTGAGGCCGTCTCGGAGCTTGCTTACTCCGTTGCGGGATCTACTTAAGGGGTGGCCCCCTGAAATATTTCTGAATCCTGTGATTGTTCAGTCGTGAAAGCCTCGTTGGGTTTTGATTTGGTTTTTCCGAGGTTGATCGAGCGTGTGTTGCTATTGGTGCACCCCGGCCGGGTAAAACTTTCTGAAAGCCGTGTCCGCGGATATGGACGACTTGGAGCACAGTATCTCGATCATAGACAAGCATAACTAAAGTTTATTGCTATAAATTTGACTTTATAATGACTAGTAATCAGCTTCACTATAATGGAATGGCTAATAATACTGCCCACAATTGCTTGTTTGGAGTGTCGCTTGCGACCATTGTACCTGACTAGTAAGTATTGCAACTACAACGGAATGGCTGAATAAAAGTACCAACAACTGCTGGGTTTTGGGTTTATCTCATGCTATCTGTATCTGATTAGTAATTGTTGCAACTACAACGGAATGGTTAACTAAAAGTGCCCACTGCTTAATTTATCAGGATGATTATCTATACTTGACTAGTAATTGCTGCAACGATAACCGAATAAATAAAAATGCCAACTGTGTGAGTTCCTCGGTTGACTTCCTCGATCGGTGTCGAGGGGGAAACGCCAGGATGGGTTTGTTTGATGGTAGTATCAGCTTGGTTCCGAGTAGGTCTTTCTTACCCCTCTCTGATTGCCGCCAGTTGTATCGAGTCTCTATAGGTTGTTTAGTGCATGCTGCCGCTGCCGCTTCAGTCCACCATACCTATGTAGGCGAGGACCGCCGAATTCTAGCCTCGCCGTGTACTGGCCTCAGTACTGACGCTCCTCTTTTTCCTTTGCCCTTTGTCGGCACCCCTTTTGTTTAAGCAGGTTTGAGATCGACGTCGTTAGCAGGGTTACCCTTCCGGCTTGGCCTGGGCAGGGTTATGGACGCCATTGATTATTCTTCAGGGCTCTTAGCCCCATTTGCATCTTGTCCGTAGTCGGACGCTGTGTCATTTTCAAGGTGATTTGGATCTTTGCATATTATATTTGTATTCTTGACTCTTTGAGTCGCTGCTATATATATCTGTTCTGTGGGTCCCATCGAGGACTGTTGTGTAATGTTATTACTTCGTTTTCCACCCGCACGAAAGTGCCTGGTGGGCACCTTTGAATCGTTTCTATGCGGGTTTGGCGAATTTTGCTCAAACTTGCATAGGTCCGATTCTGAGGGTGTTACAAAGACATAGCAATCCACATTGTTAGCGATTCCAAGGAGAAGGCCCTTAGCATTATCTTGCAGCAACTCATTGGTCGCCTATGTGGACGTCATCATGAAGCTCTCCAAGGACACTGCGGCGGCCTCTTTGGAAGAAGATATGAGGAAGGAATTCCCATGGAGTTAACCTTTGAGGAAAGAACTTCTACCAAACGCCGAAGAACACAATATCAAGACTTGGAGTGCCACATCCATGACCTTGAAAAGGGTACCTTCCTCGAGATGTTGAAGAACGACGAGCTATGCACCCTCATCAAGGAGAAGGAAGAAATGATCAAGTAGCAGGAAGAGGCAATGAAGCTCCAAGAGATAAAATTCCAGGACCAAGAGAAAAAGTTCGCTAACCAAGAGAAGAGGGTAATAAATAAAAACAAGAGAATTAGGGAACTTAAACAGCAGATCGATGGAGATGAAGTGCAAACTGAAGGCCTTTGCAAGATAATCGATGATGTGCGTGCTTCCAAGAGGGACTTGGCAAAGAAACTTGAAGCCGCAATGAAGTCAAGTTTAGTGGAGGAACTACAAAGCGAGAAGGAGGGACTTCAGGAGCAGCTGGAAGCCACTACCAAGAAGCTACAAGATGAGATAAAGGACCTCCAAGAGAAGCTTGAAGCCACCACAAAGGAGATGGAGTTGTACAACACAACTCTAGAGCAAGAAGGCTACTCGTTCGAGGACGAGGAAGAGGAAGGCGTGGAGGATGTGTAGCAGTTGGACCACCTTTAATTCTATAGTAGAACGTTATTCGCAAATGTAATAAATACCAAGACAAGTTTGGTTTAGTTATACTTGGTTGTTCCCTGTGTTAAAATTGTGTTGTTATGCCTTGTGTGCCTTGTGTGCTTGGTGTGTTTTCATAAGGGTAGGAGTTTACTACTTGGTCTTTCTGTCTATTTCTTAACTATTCTCTTAAACCCCACAGATGCCGCCAAGACGTGTGAACCCCGAAATCCCGCTAGAAATAGCAGAACTTTTGGCCACTCAGAACCAGCTGATCCAACTTCTCACTCAGAACATGCAGAACAACAACAACAACCCGCCACCACCACCTCCGCCACCTCCTCAACAGGATCGCTTGACTCGGTTTTTGAGGCTGAACCCACCTACCTTCACTAGCAGCACTGAACCAATCATTGCTGATGACTGGCTGCGTACGATCAACAAGAAGCTAGACACCGTGCAAGCTGTCGGAGCCGACAGGTGTAACACCCTCAGAATCGGCCCTATGCAAGTTCCAGCGATTCCCGCCAAACCCGCATAGAAACGATTCAAAGGTGCCCACCAGGCACTTTTGTGCGGGTGGAAAACGAAGTAATACCAGTACACAATAGTCCACGATGGAACCCACAGAACAGATATATACAACGGCGACTCAATGAGTCAAGAATACAGATATACAGTACAAAGATCCAAATCACCTTGAAAACGATACAGCGTCCGAGTACGGACAAGATGCAAATTGAGCTAAGAGCCCTGAAGAATAACCAAAGGCGTCCATAACCCTGCCCAGGCCAAGCCGGAAGGGTAACCCTGCTAACGACGTCGATCTCAAAACCTGCTTAAACAAAAGGGGTGCCGACAAAGGGCAAAGGAAAAAGAGAGAGCGGTCAGTACTGAGGCCAGTACACGGCGAGGCTAGAATTCGGCGGTCCTCGCCTACATAGGTATGGTGGACTGAAGCGGCAGCGCAGCATGCACTAAACACCCTATAGAGACTCGATATAACTGTCGGCTATCAGAAAGGGATAAGAAAGACCTATTCGGAACCAACCTGATACTACCACCAAACATACCCATCTTGGTATTTCCCCCCTCGAGACCAAACGAGGAAGTGAACCGAGGAACTCACACCGTTGGCAGTTTTATTTATTCAGTGATCGTTGCAGCAATTACTAGTCAGGTATAGATAGTCATCCTGATATAATAAGCAGTGGGCACTTTTAGTTAACCATTCCGTTGTAGTTGCAACACTTACTAGTCAGATACAAATAGCATGAGATATCCCCAAATCCAGCAGTTGTTGGTACTTTTATTTAGCCATTCCGTTGCAGTGAAGCTGATTACTAGTCATATCGGATACAAGTCAAATTATAGCAGTAAACTTTAGTTATAGTTGTCTATGATCGAGAACTGTGCTCCAAGTCGTCCATAACCGCGGACACGGCTTCTCGAAAAGATTTAACCCTGCAGGGGTGCACCAAAGTTCCCACACGCACCTACACCCTTGTTGTCAGATCAGGTAGGTACAAGATCACAAAACATACACCCAACGGTATGTCGACGGGGTTTCGGACACGACGTTTCCCAGACCCAAAGCAAGCACGGGGGGCCACCCCACTAAGCTACCCGCAACGAAGTCGGCCGGTCTCCGAGACGGACTCAGGGTTTGTGTAGACGGCTGTAAACAACTGGGAACCCGAAAGTGTGACTGGGCTTGTCGATACAGCTAAAACGTGTCACGATCCTAAACAGTACAGGTGCTCCTCACACAATCGTAAATACAGCAGTAAAGCATGGCATAAGTACAGAATAGTAATAAAGCCCCAAACTAATTGTGGCCCCCAGTACAGTACTTGGAATTAGGTACTAAATCGATGGGGGTGCCCATACACCCCACCCGTGGTTAGCGCGCTCGATCTCGGAACAGGTGTCAAGAACTCGGGGTCCTACGGGACACCAGTGAGCGGTTAAAAACCAAATATTGTCTATTACGCACCGGTGCCTCTGCATTTACCTACTTCAATTTTAGTTATTAAACAATAATTAAAGCCATGATCATCCCCAACATTAAACATAAGGCATTACTCCAACAACTGTGGTACTGGACGACACGCAACAGCACTTGAGCAAGCGACTACGACGCGCAGGTCCAACTATCTACCAAACAACAGGTAATAGGATGTGTCCAAGGCAATATAAGGCCGCAAGGGATATCACGGGTACAGAAACTAGAGCAACGCAACACAGATAGCAATAGATCAACAGGAGGAAATAAAGACTATAAATGCAAAATAGGTAGAAGGGGAAGGGATGCTCGCCTGAAAACATTGCCGAAGTTTCATCCGAAGATCGGGTCGACACTCGCATCAACTCATCGGCCTAATCCGTGAAGAAGCAAAGAACTAGCAGAAACAGCGGATGCACTATTTAATACTACGGCAAAAGATTGGGCATGATGCATGTATGATGTATGACATGGCAAAGATGCGATGCAATTAGGCAATATTAAGCGGAACCGGAATTCCGACATTTATTAAGTTCATGTTGTTTAGATACCCCGCAATTTAAATGTTGTCTTAACATGGCAAAATATATCACCGGTTTGCTACACAAATTTAAATGGGGCCAAAGTAAGACTATAATCGCCCGCATATGGCCTCCATATTTAATTTAGGTGAATCGGCATGATGCCCCCAAACCACATGAGATGTATGCGAGTATGCTCAATTCATATGCAACAAATATGTATCATTTATAAAATAGGGGATCGGAGAAAGGTCACACATGAGGCGGTGGTCTTGGTTCGATGTGGTTCGGTTTCGGACTCCGGGAACGGGCTTCGGAATCCATGAGGCGATCTTGGTGCTCCGTGTAGACGACCTGGGCATCGTGGTGGTCAATGACGCAGTTATCAGATGCCGTGGTCTTCGGAAGATCTTGCATGGGGAAAGGTTCTCGTCGGGGTCATCCGAATGTCCCTGCAGGTGGTTCTCGGTTCTTCTTCGTATCACCACACCATCTTCAATTTCACAACCTCCCCAGGTAGAACTTGGCAACTCTGGTGGTTTCTATCATCTGTAACAAGCATACTTGCCTCATATCACCACCACACCTGGCCAAGTCACACTGAACAAAACAGAACAAAGCCCTGGAGGAGGACCTACAGAGGCATCGGCAGCAGCATGGTCGGGAGACAGCCGTACTAGAGAAGTCCTTGGCGGCAAGGTGGGGCACCGCGATTGCGGTACAAGAGGGCCCAGGAAGCGCACAGAGTGGCGGCTGTCTCCAGGCGAGGTCGAGCACCTGGGGCGAGGTGAACGCTGGCGCTGCGGCAGCGCACTCGGGGAGGCAACGGCTCGCACGGAGAAAGGGGCAGCGGTGGCCGGCCTTGGCGCAGGCAGCGGAGGAGGTTGCGGCCGGCTCCAGGACGGACGGGCTCGACGGCGAGCTGGGAGGCAGAGGACGGCGGCGTCGGGGTAGGGCGGAGCCGCACGGGACTGGACGAGGGAGAGGAGGCGGTGACCGGCGCTGCAGGCGACGGCCGCTTGCAAGAGGGCACCAGGGAAGGCGGCGCTATGGGTAAGGGGGTCGAGCGCGCGGCCGCGGGGAGGACCTCTGGCGGCGGCGGTTGCTGAGAATCATGGCAGAGGGGACGGACGGAACGCACGGCAGACGACGGGCTCTGCTCGCGCGAGGCGCGAAGGACAGGGACACCGGCGGACGACGAGGAGGTGGCCGCGGGGGTGAGGACGAGCAGGAGGGCGATGGCGACGGGCTGGCTCCTTGACAGCCGTGGGCGCAAGGATACAGAAGAGAAGGCATGGACACCAGCGCTGCAGGGGAGAACCGACGGCGACAGAGGAGGTTGGGTAGAGGCGGCGAGGTCCCGCGATGGTGGAGGAAGCTCGGTAGGGCCACGTCGACCGGCGGCGGAGGAATCACAGGTCGGGGACGGCGGATGGCGGAGCGAGGCATCTGGCCGCATCTGGGGAGGGAGGAGGCGGCTGCGCTCAGGCTACGCTCGAGAGGAGGGAGATGCGGGGAAACAGGGCGGGGATTGAGGGAGGAGCGTCGGTCGGGGTGGGACCAGGAATCGAGGCGGGGTGGGGAGCGCGCCCAGACGTGTGTGTGTGTTGTGTGCGTGGGAGGGTGGGCAGGTGGAGGGGTGGCGGGCAGGGGCCAGGGGTGAGGTGGCGCGTGGTGGTTTGCTGGAGGAGGAAGGAGAGATGAGGTGGCGAACCGTGAGTGGTGGGAGTGAGGTGGAGGGGGCTGGGTAGATTAGGTTTGGGTAGATTAGGGATTAGACAGGCTGGTTTTGGGTAATTTTGGGGGTGGCCGGCTAGGTCGGGTCAACCCGGTTTGGCTGCCCCCTAAAAATAAAATAAATATTTTATTATTTAAAACGGGGCGTTTGAAATCCGTTGGTAGACGAAACAAAATATTCCGGAGACCCGAGTTTTAATTTGAATAAAGACGGGAGTATTTAGAAAACAAAACTAGGCGTTTTGAAAATAGTTTAGACAAAAACCATGCATGATGATGACGATGCTCAAATGCAATGTGGCATGATGACATGAGCATGGGGTCATGATGATGCAATGCACAAAAATAACGCGATTTTCTAGTAGTGGTTTTTGCAGGGCGCCACAATTCGACACCACTAACAATGGATCTCGCCCTCGAGATTCGCCTCATGGTACCGGGAAGAAGGGCGGCGATCTGAATCTTCTCGCATCGTGTAGATCCTTGCGACACCACTAACAAGAGGTCGTTGTCCGTGATCGTCGAGAGAACACTCCGGGAACAAAAGGTCGAAGGTAGAGGTATCAACAAATAAAGCCACCTCTAGCTTCGATAGAACGAGAGAACCATTGCATTCTCATCCACTTCAATGTACACAAGCGAATAGAGTGAGTAGTCGACATGGGGGCCAATCCATCACGCACCCAAACTATTACTCCGCACAATCAGTAGAAAAGCGTGCAACCATTCTCGGAATCAGACTGAAGATCTCGACAATCGTGGTTCAGGAACAAAGGAGTGATGCAGACTCTGCATTGGATCTGGCGTAGATGATGTCGTCGCGTCGGAAAACACCGGAAGGCACGAGAAGGAACAAAGAGAAGTCCACCAGACGAAGGATTCCTCGGATAGCACGAAGACCGGATGTAGACACACCGTTAACAAAAGAGGAAGCGAAACCCTGAAGGTACGATGGAACCCAACCACGAGAAATCCTAGACTCGAAGAGAGAGAAGAGAGCGGATTCAAAACACGCAGAGGTGAGAGGCAGAGCAACAGAGGGGTACGGAGTAAAATCAGACCTAATCAGAACTATCCAACCGATTTTTCAAAAATAGTTTTGACACTCTACTTCGGCCGTTAGCTAGGTTATCCTACAGGCTGGACTTGTAGGGTATCGCAACTGCTGAGCTCTGATACCACTCTGTAACACCCTCAGAATCGGCCCTATGCAAGTTCCAGCGATTCCCGCCAAACCCGCATAGAAACGATTCAAAGGTGCCCACCAGGCACTTTCGTGCGGGTGGAAAACGAAGTAATACCAGTACACAATAGTCCATGATGGAACCCATAGAACAGATATATACAACGGCGACTCAATGAGTCAAGAATACAGATATACAGTACAAAGATCCAAATCACCTTGAAAACGATACAACGTCCGAGTACGGACAAGATGCAAATTGAGCTAAGAGCCCTGAAGAATAACCAAAGGCGTCCATAACCCTGCCCAGGCCAAGCCGGAAGGGTAACCCTGCTAACAGCGTCGATCTCAAAACCTGCTTAAACAAAAGGGGTGCCGACAAAGGGCAAAGGAAAAAGAGAGAGCGGTCAGTACTGAGGCCAGTACACGGCGAGGCTAGAATTCGGCGGTCCTCGCCTACATAGGTATGGTGGACTGAAGCGGCAGCGCAGCATGCACTAAACACCCTATAGAGACTCGATATAACTGTCGGCTATCAGAAAGGGATAAGAAAGACCTATTCGGAACCAACCTGATACTACCACCAAACATACCCATCCTGGTATTTCCCCCCTCGAGACCAAACGAGGAAGTCAACCGTGGAACTCACACCGTTGGCAGTTTTATTTATTCAGTGATCGTTGCAGCAATTACTAGTCAGGTATAGATAGGCATCCTGATATAATAAGCAGTGGGCACTTTTAGTTACACATTTCGTTGTAGTTGCAACACTTACTAGTCAGATACAAATAGCATGAGATATCCCCAAACCCAGCAGTTGTTGGTACTTTTATTTAGCCATTTCGTTGCAGGGAAGCTGATTACTAGTCATATCGGATATAAGTCAAATTATAGCAGTAAACTTTAGTTATAGTTGTCTATGATCGAGAACTGTGCTCCAAGTCGTCCATAACCGCGGACACAGCTTCTCGAAAATATTTAACCCTGCAGGGGTGCACCAAAGTTCCCACACGCACCTACACCCTTGTTGTCAGATCAGGTAGGTACAAGATCACAAAACATACACCCAACGGTATGTCGACGGGGTTTCGGACAAGACGTTTCCTAGACCCAAAGCAAGCACGGGGGGCCACCCCACTAAGCTACCCGCAACGAAGTCGGCCGGTCTCCGAGACGGACTCAGGGTTTGTGTAGACGGCTGTAAACGACTGGGAACCCGAAAGTGTGACTGGGCTTGTCGATACAACGAAAACGTGTCACGATCCTAAACAGTACAGGTGCTCCTCGCACAATCGTAAATAAAGCAGCAAAGCATGGCATAAGTACAGAATAGTAATAAAGCCCCAAACTAATTGTGGCCCCCAGTACAGTACTTGGAATCAGGTACTAAATCGATGGGGGTGCCCATACACCCCACCCGTGGTTAGCGCGCTCGATCTCGGAACAGGTGTCAAGAACTCGGGGTCCTACGGGACACCAGTGAGCGGTTAAAAACCAAATATTGTCTATTACCCACCGGTGCCTCTGCATTTACCTACTTCAATTTTAGTTATTAAACAATAATTAAAGCCATGATCATCCCCAACATTAAACATAAGGCATTACTCCAACAACTTTGGTACTGGACGACACGCAACAACACTTGAGCAAGCGACTACGACGCGCAGGTCCAACTATCTACCAAACAACAGGTAAAAGGATGTGTCCAAGGCAATATAAGGCCGCAAGGGATATCACGGGTACGGAAACTAGAGCAACGCAACACAGATAGCAATAGATCAACAGGAGGAAATAAAGACTATAAATGCAAAATAGGTAGAAGGGGAAGGGATGCTCTCCTGAAAACATTGCCGAAGTTTCATCCGAAGATCGGGTCGACACTCGCATCAACTCATCGGCCTAATCCGTGAAGAAGCAAAGCACTAGCAGAAACACCGGATGCACTATTTAATACTACGGCAAAAGATCGGGCATGATGCATGTATGATGTATGACATGGCAAAGATGCGATGCAATTAGGCAATATTAAGCGGAACCAGAATTCCGACATTTATTAAGTTCATGTTGTTTAGATACCCCGCAATTTAAATGTTGTCTTAACATGGCAAAATATATCACCGGTTTGCTACACAAATTTAAATGGGGCCAAAGTAAGACTAGAATCGCCCGCATATGGCCTCCATATTTAATTTAGGTGAATCAGCATGATGCCCCCAAACCACATGAGATGTATGCGAGTATGCTCAATTCATATGCAACAAATATGTATCATTTATAAAATAGGGGATCGGAGAAAGGTCACACATGAGGCGGTGGTCTTGGTTCGATGTGGTTCGGGTTCGGACTCCGGGAACGGGCTTCGGAATCCATGAGGTGATCTTGGTGCTCCGTGTAGACGACCTGGGCATCGTGGTGGTCAATGACGCAGTTATCAGATGCCGTGGTCTTCGGAAGATCTTGCATGGGGAAAGGTTCTCGTCGGGGTCATCCGAATGTCCCTGGAGGTGGTTCTCGGTTCTTCTTCGTATCACCACACCATCTTCAATTTCACAACCTCCCCAGGTAGAACTTGGAAACTCTGGTGGTTTCTATCATCTGTAACAATCATACTTGCCTCATATCACCACCACACCTGGCCAAGTCACACTGAACAAAACAGAACGAAGCCCTGGAGGAGGACCTACAGAGGCATCGGTAGCAGCATGGTCGGGAGACAGCCGTACTAGAGAAGTCCTTGGCGGCAAGGTGGGGCACCGCGGTTGCGGTCCAAGAGGGCCCAGGAAGCGCGCAGAGTGGCGGCTGTCTCCGGGCGAGGTCGAGCACCTGGGGCGAGGTGAACGCTGGCGCTGCGGCAGCGCACTCGAGGAGGTGACGGCTCGCACGGAGAAAGGGGCAGCGGTGGCCGGCCTTGGCGCAGGCAGCGGAGGAGGTTGCGGCCGGCTCCAGGACGGACGGGCTCGATGGCGAGCTGGGCGGCAGAGGACGGCGGCGTCGGGGTAGGGCGGAGCCGCACGGGGCTGGACGAGGGAGAGGAGGCGGTGACCGGCGCTGCAGGCGACGGCCGCTTGCAAGAGGGAACCAGGGAAGGCGGCGCTATGGGGAAGGGGTCGAGCGCGCGGCCGCGGGGAGGACCTCTGGCGGCGGCGGTTGCTGAGAATCATGGCAGAGGCGATGGACGGAACACACGGCAGACGACGGGCTCTGCTCGCGCGAGGCACGGAGGACAGGGACACCGGCGGACGACGAGGAGGTGGCCGCGGGGGTGAGGACGAGCAGGAGGGCGATGGCGACGGGCTGGCTCCTTGACAGCCGTGGGCGCAAGGATACAGAGGAGAAGGCACGGACACCAGCGCTGTAGAGGAGAACCGACGGCGACAGAGGAGGTTGGGCAGAGGCGGCGAGGTCCCGCGATGGTGGAGGAAGCTCGGTAGGGCCACGTCGACCGGCGGCGGAGGAAGCACATGTCGGGGACGGCGGATGGCGGCGCGAGGCATCTGGCCGCATCTGGGGAGGGAGGAGGCGGCTGCGCTCAGGCTACGCTCGAGAGGAGGGAGATGTGGGGAAACAAGGCGGGGATTGAGGGAGGAGCGTCGGTCGGGGTGGGACCAGGAATCGAGGAGGGGTGGGGAGCGCGCCCAGACGTGTGTGTGTGTGTGTGTGTTGTGTGCGTGGGAGGGTGGGCAGGTGGAGGGGTGGCGGGCAGGGGCCAGGGGTGAGGTGGCGCATGGTGGTTGGCTGGAGGAGGAAGGAGAGATGAGGTGGCGAACCGTGAGTGGTGGGAGTGAGGTGGAGGGGGCTGGGTAGATTAGGTTTGGGTAGATTAGGGATTATACAGGCTGGTTTTGGGTAATTTTGGGGGTGGCCGGCTAGGTCGGGTCGACCCGGTTTGGCTGCCCCCTAAAAATAAAATAAATATTTTATTATTTAAAACGGGGCGTTTGAAATCCGTTGGTAGACGAGACAAAATATTTCGGAGACCCGAGTTTTAATTTGAATAAAGACGGGAGTATTTAGAAAACAAAACTAGGCGTTTCGAAAATAGTTTAGACAAAAACCATGCATGATGATGACGATACTCAAATGCAATGTGGCATGATGACATGAGCATGGGGTCATGATGATGCAATGCACAAAAATAATGCGATTTTCTAGTAGTGGTTTTTGCGGGGCGCCACAACAGGGTACGTTATGCCGCACACCAGCTTGAGGGACCTGCTGTAGAATGGTGGGATAACTACCAAGTCACCCACCCGGACATTGATGCCATCACTTGGGAACAGTTTGAGTTAGCTTTTCGCACTCACCATGTGGCTGCTGGTGTCATGGCTCTAAAGAGGCGCGAGTTTCGCGACCTACACCAGCTGCACCGTTCTATCACCGAGTATGGTGAGCTTTTCAATAAGCTAGCCCGTTATGCACCCGATGATGTTTCCACCGATGCCAAGAGGCAGGAGGAGTTCTTAAGAGGATTCAATGATGAAATATCCATTCAGCTTGTGGCTCAGAAATTTGACAACTTTCAGGAACTCTTGGACAGAGCCATTGTGATTGAATCAAAGAGGAAGAGCATAGAAAATCACAAGAGGAAATCCAACCCTCCCAAACACTCTGTTCCGTACCAGAAGCAGCGCAATTCCTCACCACCACCTTATAACAATAATGGCCACAACCATAACGATCATAACCATGGTGGCCACAAACATAATGGGCACAAAAACCGCAATGGCAATGGCGGCAATGGAAAGGATCTCAGTGAGGTGACATGCTTTAAGTGCAACAAGACAGGGCACTATGCAACCTCTTGCCCCGAGAGGAAGAATGGCAATGGCAATGGGAATAGTAATGGGCACAACCATGGCAATGGGAACGGGAAGAAGCCAAATCCGTTTGTCAAAGCCACGGTGAATCATGTTTCTATGGAGGATGCTTGTGAGGCGCCAGACTCTGTGATTGGTAAGTTCAAACTCAATTCTATTCCCGCAGTTGTTCTTTTTGATACTGGTGCATCGCATTCATTCATATCAAGGGTATTTGTGGATAGAGGCAAGATACCAACGGAGACTATAAACTTTCCTCTAAGGGTAAGTTCTCCTGGGGGAGAAATAGTGGCAAACTCCGGTTGACGGGATTTAGAACTAAGGATTGGCACACACATTTTTCCCACCAGTCTAGTAGTTCTAGAATCACAAGGTTTAGACATAATCTTGGGCATGAATTGGATGACCGAATATGAAGGAGTCATAGATTGTGCCAAGAGAAATGTCATGCTCACAACGCCGGAAGGGAAGAGGATTCGTATCAAGTCGAACTTCGCACTCAGAGAAGTCATGGTGAACTCTCTTAAGGGGTTAGCTTGGAGGAGGTACCTATTGTAAAGGAATACCCAGATGTCTTTCCGGAAGAGCTACCCGGAATGCCACCCGACCGTGATATCGAGTTTCTCATTGACTTAATGCCAGGCACGGGGCCGATAGCTAAGAGACCATACAAGATGGATGTGGACGAGTTAAAGGAACTCAAGAAACAGCTTAGGGAACAATTGGACAAGGGGTTCATTCAACCCAGCGCGTCATCTTGGGGAGCACCCATCCTATTTGTGGAAAAGAAGGATAAGACCAAGAGGCTGGTTGTGGACTACCGCTCGTTGAACGAAGTGACGATTAAGAATAAGTATCCTCTGCCCAACATCAACGACCTGTTTGACCAGCTAAAAGGAGCCAGTGTGTTCTCAAAGATCGATCTATGATCGGGCTATTTTCAGCTAAAGATTCGAGAACAGGATGTGCCCAAGACAGCATTCACCACAAGATACGGATTGTATGAGTACACCGTGATGTCTTTTGGTCTAACCAATGCCCCAGCATACTTCATGACCATGATAAACAAGGTGTTCATGGAATACTTGGACAAGTTTATCGTAGTATTCATAGATGATATACTCATATACTCAAAGGATGAGAAGGAACATGAGAAACATTTGCGCCTTATTATGGAAAAACTAAGGGAACACAAATTGTATGCCAAGTTCAGCAAGTGCGAGTTCTGGTTAAATGAAGTGGGATTCCTTGGTCATGTTGTGTCAGCTAAATGAGTTGCCGTAGATCGTAGCAAGGTAGCTTCCGTGACGGAATGGGAGTCACCCAAGAATGTGGGAGATATTAGAAGTTTCTTGGGCCTCGCAGGATATTACCGGAGGTTCATCGAAAACTTTTCCAAGATAGCAAAACCCATGACGGAACTATTAAAGAAGGAAAAGAAATTCCTATGGACTGAGGCATGTGAAGCAAGTTTTCAAGAGTTGAAGAAACGCCTTGTAACGGCACCAGTTCTGTGTCTGCCTGATATACAGAAGGATTTTCAAGTCTATTGCGACGCTTCTCGACAAGGACTTGGAAGTGTATTGATGCAGGATGGGAAAGTGGTATCCTATGCCTCCCGACAACTTAAGAACCACGAACACCATTATCCCACGCATGATTTGGAACTTGCATCTGTGGTTCATGCGCTCAAGGTATGGAGACACTACCTCATGGGCAAGCATTGTGATGTGTTCACAGATCATAAAAGTTTGAAGTACATCTTCACCCAAAAGGAGTTGAATATGAGACAACGAAGATGGCTTGAGCTAATTAAGGATTATGACTTGGATTTACAGTACCACCCCGGAAAGGCAAACATGGTGGCTGATGCCTTAAGTCGAAAGGTATATGTAAATGGACTTACCGCAGGGGAACTTCTAGAGGATTTACGCAAGCAATTCAGGGACCTCGGGCTTGAGATAGTCCCGAAAGGACACGTAGCGACTATGGAAATAGTGTCCACCTTCCAAGAAAGAATCCAAGAAGCACAAAAGGGGGATAAAGAGTTGGAAGAAATAAGAGTCAGGATAAATGAAGGAAAGACTAAAGAATTTCGTCTGGACGAACAAGGAACCCTCTGGTATGGGAAGCGTTTGTGCGTTCCCAATGACCCCGATATCAGGAAGATGATTTTACAAGAAGCTCATGATTCGCCATACTCAATTCATCCTGGTAACACAAAGATGTACATGGATGTGAAGGATAGATTCTGGTGGAATAATCTAAAGAGAGATATCGCTGAGTATATTTCTCTGTGTGATGTGTGCAACAGAGTTAAAGCCGAGCATCAGAAACCGGCAGGATTACTACAACCACTACCTATACCCGACTGGAAGTGGGACAAGGTAGGCATGGATTTCATCACGGGATTACCCCGGACTCGTTCCGGATTTGATTCTATCTGGGTAGTGGTGGACCACTTCACCAAGGTGGCTCACTTCATCCCCGTAAAGACCACATATACAAGTGCTAAGCTTGCTAAGATATACATGTCAAGAATTGTAAGCCTGCATGGTGTTCCCAAGGGAATTGTGTCAGATAGAGGCACCCAGTTTACTTCAAAGTTTTGGCGACAACTTCATGAGTCTCTTGGAACCCGACTAGAATTCAGTACTGCCTTCCACCCTCAAACAGATGGCCAAACAGAAAGGGTGAATCAAATTCTGGAAGATATGTTGAGAGCTTGTGCACTAGACTATGGGTCTAGTTGGGACGATAACCTGCCATATGCTGAGTTCTCATACAACAACAACTACCAGACAAGCATCAAGATGGCTCCGTTTGAAGTTCTATACGGCAGGAAGTGTAGGACTCCATTGCTATGGAATGGAGTTGGAGAACGCAGTCTTTTTGGACCTGACTTGATAAAGGATGCCGAAGAAAAGGTGCGACAGATTCAGGATAGGCTAAAGATAGCCCAATCCCGACAGAAGAGCTACGATGATTCCAAACGCAGAGATGTGGCTTATGAAATAGGGGACCGTGCGTATCTCCGAGTTTCGCCCCTACGTGGAGTTAAGAGGTTCGGAATCAAGGGCAAGTTAGCCCCACGATTCATAGGACCATATAAGGTTCTGGCCCGTAGAGGAGAAGTTGCTTATCAGTTGGAGCTACCGGAAGGACTGACTGTTCATGATGTGTTTCATGTGTCACAACTAAAGAAGTGTCACCCGGAGATGGCTGAAACACCGCTAAGAGACACTGTTTCCCTAGACGAGGTTCAATTGGAGAACGACCTTACCTACGAGGAAAAACCCATCAAAATACTGGAAACAGCCGAAAGGGTTACCCGCACTAAGACTATAAGATTCTGCAAGGTACAATGGAACCACCACTCGAAAGAAGAAGCTACGTGGGAACGTGAAGACGACATGAGAACGGAACACCCACACCTATTTGCTAGCCAACCCGAATCTCGAGGACGAGATTCTTCTTAAGGGGGGTAGGTTTGTAACATCCCAGATCCTGTGTTTGGATGATTTTAGTGCCATGCATCATCCTTGCATCATTTGCATCCTACATTTGGAAACATTGCAACTACAAAAATCCTAACACATAAACCCATTTAAAAACCCTATTTAATATTCTCATAAGCACCCTTGTTGTATTAGTTTGACCCCTCAAAAAACTTTGTAAAAACAGTAAGCCATGGTCCTATGTTGACCACCTCAATTTTATGAGAATTTAGAAACAAGTTTCATAAATTTTTTACCTAGTTTGCAAAAGTTATTGGGGTTTAAAGAAAACAGAAAAAGGGAAAATGTTTAGAGAAAAAAAGGGGGAAAACCTAACCCAGCTGGGACGGCTCGCCAGCCAGCCCACCCCGCCCCAGCGCCCGCGTAGCAGGGAACCAAGCCGCGCACGACGGCCCATTTTTCCCTCCCTCCACCACTGACACGGGGGCCCCACCTCGTCGTCTCCCTCCTGGAGACCGCGGCGGACATGGCTGCCGGCCGCGTCGAACTCGTACCCGCGCCGGACTCGACCGCCCCCTCGCCCACGTCTCCGCCCCTTATAATCCCCTCCACCCTCGGCCTCACCCCGTCCGATTTTCCCCTTGCGGAACCCTAGACGATCGACGATCCGCGCCGCCGCCGTCGGGTTGGACCTCGCCGAGACGTTCGGGACCACCTCTCGCTCCTTCCTTCCCCTGGAACTGCTCCTCGTTCACCACTGATTTGTGCCGTGTGCCGTTCCCTTTCTCTCTCACAGAATCGCATCCGCAATTGTTCGCCGGAGCGCCGCCAGGGAGAAGAAGAACGGCGGGACGCTGCTGCCAGCCGAGGAAGCAAGGCGAGGCGACGAGGACACGAGCGTGACCGCGAGAGCCGGGCGAACCTCGTCGACCCCGCCACGATTCCAGGGACCCGCTGGAGCACCGCCGCCGTCGACAACTGACGCCACCGCCGTCCGCGCCGCCGTCACCACCTTGGAAGTCGCCGCCGCCCTTCTGACCGTCGGATTTAGATTGAACGCGCACGATTAGATCAAGGCCGAAGGGGTATCGTCGAATAACGACGTGCCACGTGGCTGCGCGCGTCAGCACGCACGCGCCAGCACCGCGTCACCCCCCCCCCCCCGTTGCCAGCTGGACCAATCAGACAATGACACCTGGCTAGGGTTTTAAGTAGAATTTAGATCTGATTGCAGGTTAGATTTAAAACTTGCGAAAATCATATAAAATCAAATATTTGTCCAAATCTGGCTCGTAATATACCGTTGGATTCCTAATTTTATGTAGAAACCAAATTTGTAATAGTATTGCAGGTTTGCAGTAATGTTTTAGGTGTAGTTTTTAATCATTGGATTAGAGGGTTTTAATCTATATAAAAATAATTGAAATTCCTTTTTGTTTGAATATTGTTGCAATAATTTTGTTTCCACAATACCTACTGATCCAAATCATCAAGCTTTGCTTAGGATTATTAGATCTAACTTGGGGCTATTTAGAGGGTTTGATCTCCTATAATCCTCGGAATTGTTTTAGTGTTTCAAATTAGATCTAAACCCTTGGAAAATAAATCCTAGTGACACCCTTACACTATCACAACACACAAACTTGCTACCTCGATCAATTTAACCAACCTTGCATAAACTACCATGTTGCATGCATGCATGTTTTCCTTTGTGTATGCTTTGAGCAAGTTGTGATCAAATCTATGTTTGTGATTCGTTAGATTGCTCGGAGTGCGCTAAGGAGTGCTATTGTGTAGAGTGCTGCTCGGATCAAGGCAAGTAACACCACTTGTTCATAATTTTGTCCCAGTTTTGATTCTATGCATGTGATCTTCAAAATTCTATAGTATGCATGTGTAGGATGATCTAGTAGAATTTTCCTTAGTATTATTTTTGCAAGTGCGATGATTTTGTAGCATGCCATGAGTAGCTCTATACTTAGGATTTCCCATCCTAATAGGTTACCCATGTTTTGCTAAGTATTGCTTGCTATGCTATTTATACAAAGTACCGTTGGGGGGTTCGAAATACAAAGATTTTTTCTAAGTATAAAGGCTCTCTAGAGCAAACTTTCTTCTCAAATCCACTTCAAAATAAAACTAAGTTTTCTTCTGGGCGGAATGGTTGTCGGGTCAACGAGTGTGATTTTGGTGGAGGACGGCCGCCCAGGAATCAAAGAAGTCTGCCATGTTTCAGAATTCAGAAGCTTCCAGTGCAACCACAATACATTATGGGCTCTGTCTTGGCCTAGTACTTAGTGGGAATCCTCACCTGGGTACCAACATTTGGAGGTTCTTGGCACGGTTGGATCCGGAAGGTAGAGGGGCTACTAAGGGAAAGCCTCGCCATGGTCTTGTCTGTAAAAGGACTTGATCATGGATTGTGGGTAATGTGCACAAACTCTCGAGAGTATTGCAATCTGATCGATCAGCCGTGTTCACGATAACAGAACAACAATGAGAGTCTGAAGGATGGAGCCTCTGAAGGATCTTCCTCTCTTTTTTCTAAAACAAAGTTTTGAAACCCCATGGCGTGCGTAATATCGCCAATGGGTGGGAATTTGGGAAACTTGGTGTGTAATATCCAAGTGACGCTTGGTGCGTAATATCCAAGTGTTTGGTTGTTTGGACACTTGGTGCGTAATATCCTCGTGTGCCACTCGGCCTTATTTTATTCAAGCAAATGTTTACAAAGTAGGGCAATCTTCTATTCTTCTCTCTACTTAAGAAAATTAGCTTTGAGCAAATGAACTCTACAGCCTATACCAGCCTTGCATGTAGACATAGTCTTTTCTCTCCTTGGTGTAATTTTCCAATACATTCAAAGTATTGACCCAACTTGTTGGCTGCACGTCTTATGTGCAGAATCCGAAGATTGAAAGGTGCGTAGGGATCACGGGTCTACACTCGACAAGCCTGGGCGTTGATGGACTCATGCTGCTTTTAAGTTTTCCGCTGTTAATTGAGCTAGCATAATGCTAAGCAATTTTTGTAATAATTTCATACTCTGGAATCTCCGTGTAATGAAGACTTTGTGTTTTACATGATATTTCATCGACTGTGAGTGCTAGCTATTGATCCAGGGACTAGCATGTTAATCACAGGGACTTAGGATCCTTACAGATCCGAGGTCGCTACATTTCTGCCTTGTTATTTTTACTAAGGATGATCTGTAGATTCAAATGATTTGAATCCAACGGGCTTGGATTAAGCATTTCAATATCTTTCTAACAAAATTTGTTTCATTCAATTTTGTTTACTAAATCGAGCTGGGTTGATTTTTGAAACTAGGTACAAAACTGTGTTTGAATGAAAATGGAAAAATCCAAATTCAAACGAGTGGGCTGCGCGGGAAACGATACTGGGCAGGCCTGCGAAGCACAGCGCTTACGCGGGCTGGTTAAGTTGCTGTCCCCACGCGTCAGTGAGACAGGGGGGTGCGAAGCTCTACAGGGCAATGTGAGTCGTGGGATCTTGTTCTAATCTAACGGCCCTGGTTCATCGTCTACGTCGGGCAGCGCCGGCGATACAGAACCCTAACGCGGCAGGTGGGGGTCGTCGGGGGCTCACCGGGGCTCAGGCGAGGGTCGGCGAGGCGGGCGAATGACGAAATCGACGACGGCGAACCTCCTGGTACCGGCAGCTTCTCCTGGGGTGGCTCCAATCACTGGCCCCCTTCTTCTCCAGAGGCGGCCTGTTCCGGCCAAATTCTGGCGATGCGCTGCTCGCCTTGCTCCAGGAACGGGGTGGAACGATCAGTGAGGAGAGGGGAGTAGAATGGTGTGAAGAGTTTGAGCTGGGGTGGCCTCTTTTTATAGTCTCGACAACGATACCGAACGGAATGGGCAGGCGACGGTGGCGACATGGCTACGGGCTGCTAGAGGCATGGCCGGCGGTGGAGATCGGTCGGTGGTCTCCTGGCGATAATCTACGACTTTAATGCGCGTGTAGGGGCGGTGGAAAACGGTCAGGAACACGCGATGCTCTGCGCGGCAGAGGCGGCATCTTCGACGAAGAGCGGTGGCTGTGAGGCATGGGACGGCGAACGGGGATGTCTGGCGGTCTCCTGGGATGGTGGTGATCACGTATGCACGCGGCGAGGGTGGCGCGCAGTCTATGGGTGTGTGTCGAGGGTGGCGCTCTGGCGCACGCTCGGCATGGTTGCTGGCGAGCTGGGCACGGTCTGTGCGTGTGGTCCAGGGGCTGACAAGGTTCGAGCGCTGGACAGGGAGTGGCGGTGGGGTGTTATCTTGCTCCCAGACAAGGTTGGCGAGGCTAGTGCTGCTCCTAGCTTGCTGTCCACACTGGGGTGACATGGTGAGGCTCGGCTGTTCACCATTGATGACATTGCGAAGCTTACAGTGGGGCTAGTGCTTAGTTAAGTTTGCTAGATGATCTACTAAGGTTGTTGTGAGCTAGAGAGGGAACCAGTTAGGCACAAAACACTACACACTATAGTGTTTGTGATTTTGTTGATTTGAATCTGCAAGGTGTTTGATGAAATGGCCGCATGAATTCAAATTTTGAATTTTGAAAATATTTTTGGTGGGTGTGCTAGGTAGGTGCTGGTGAGTCTGTAGATGCTTGGGTTTTGAAAGTTGAGCTTGTTTGAGTGGTTTTTGAAAAAGGTGGGATCTTCCCATATGATATAGATTCAATTTTAAACTATCCTTTAAACTATGCATTTGAATGTTTCTGGATGATCACAAGGTGGGCCTTGATACTTTGTTATGAGTACTATCAAGGGGTGCAAAGATCCAAACAAGTTTCTGTTAAGTTCTGAAAGTTAGAGACAACCAAAGTAGGCATGGGAGTTAAATTGGTCAGAATGACCATTCACTCATTTTGTTTGTTTTGATTTATTTGTCTTTGGGAAAAGTGTGGGGATTGTTTAGATGATGTTTATTTCACCTAAGAATCCTTTTACAAGCAAAGAAACACATAAACAAGGCAATTCAAAAGAATTCAAAATGGGATGCATACACACATGCATGCTTTCTCATTTTATTTTAGAAAAGTTTTTGTTAACCCTAAATTTAATGATTAGAGTTTGATGATCCAAGTTTAGTATTTTTGGGATGTTACACCCTCTTATCCTCCTAGATGACGGCGACAGGGACACAAATCGCATCGATGATGACCCACAAGTATAGGGGATCGCAACAGTCTTCGCGGGTAGTATTACCCAATTTATTGATTCAACATAAGGGGAGCCAAAGAATACTTGCAAGCCTTAACAACTGAGTTGTGAATTCAGCTGCACTTGGAAATAGTTCTTGATCACAAAAGTTTATCAGTAGCAACAGCAAAGCAACAGTAATAGTGAAACAGGAGCAATAGTAACAGTAATGGTAATAGTAGAATTCAAGTGTGGTAGGCATAGGGATGGATGGACGGGCATTGCATGGACGAGTCTAAACATGTAACTTCAAGATCTAGGGAATTGCAGATAAATAGTAACAAGCATCCAAGTACTAATCAATCCTAGGCATGTGCTCCAAATATAGTCATACGTGCTCGCAATGAGAACTTGCACAACACCTTCTGTCCAGCCAGCCCATGGCAGTGTGGCCTCTAGGGAACTACTGGCAATTAAGGTGCTCCTTTTAATAGAGCACCGGAGAAAAGCATTAACATGCTGTGAACATATGTGATCCTCACACCATAGCCATCCCCTCCGGTTATCCCAATTTTTGTTACTTTGGGGCCTTTGGATCCGAACAATGATATGTGTACACAACTTGCAGATAAGATCACAAACTATACTATCATAATGATTCAATAATAGGTTCAGATCTGAGATCATGGCACTCGGGCCCTAGTGACAAGCATTAAGCACAACAAGTTGCAACAAATTCAAATAGCACTAATAGAGATACTAGGCACTATGCCCCTAACAGATCTTATTCGATTACATGATAGAACTCATCCAATCCCTACCATCCCCAAGCCTACAGCGGGGGATTACTCACTCATGGATGAGGGAAACATCGGTGGTTGATGGAGATGACGATGATCCTCTCCAAATTCCCCGTCCTGGCAGGGTGTCAGAACGGAGTTTCTGGATCTGAATCGTGGTTTCTGGTGGCGGCGGCGGAGCGGAACTCTTTTTGGAAAACTATAGAACCCCCCCCCCCCCCAGTTTTTAGTTCGAAAGGAAACTTATAGGCGCAGAGGGAGGCCGAGGGGGTGCCTGGGGTGGCTGCACCCCCTCTAGGCGCGTCCAGTCGTGGGCCCGCGCCTGGCGTGGGTGTGGGCCCCCCAGGCCTCCTCTCCGTCTCGTCTTCTGGCTCCGTGGATCTTCTGGTGAAATATGATCTTTGGCATACTTTCCGGGATTTTTCCTGATAGTTCATTTTCTGCACAAAAACAAGACACCAAGGTAATTCTGCTAAAAATAGCGTTAGTCTGTGTTAGTTGTATCCAAATCACACAAGTTTAGAGAAGAAACAATATCAAAGTGTTCGAGAAAGTAGATACGTTTTGGACGTATCAACTCCCCCCAAGCTTAGCTTATTGCTTGTCCTCAAGCAATTCAGTTGAAAACTGAGTGCGATAAAAGAACTTTCACGAACACTTTGCTTCATATGATGTAAATATTCTCAGCACAGGAGTATATGCTTAGACAATTCATAATAAAGAGTATGCAACTAAGTCTACTCAATAGTCATTGCAAGCTATGAAGAGAAACCAATTCAATAATAATAAGTAGCATGAAACATAAACATAAGCAACATTGCATTGCTCATAATAAGGTATGATAGAATGGTATCTCGCTTGCCTTTGTTTGAAGAGCACAATATAAATGTCAAGGCACCTCTGAAGTTCACATGAAGACTAGAAGTAAAGATATCAGAGATACAAGCATCAAAGTCATGACATAATTAACCAAGTTTTGGAACAAACACAAGAATTACAACTATGCTCTCAAGAAGGTGCTCATAGAATAAGTGGTGACTCAACAAATTTGTGAAAATGGTTTTGAAAGGTTTGAAAGGCTTCCAAATGCTGAAAGAAAGGTACTCATTAGCTTTGAGATCTCATTGCCCCTATCATAGGCATCTTCATGTGGTTAAGGTGAAAGTGAGGTCCACTCTGAATCATATGCTTGACAGACCATAAACTGGAAATCCCAAGTCCCTTGAGTACGAGGGTCGCTCCGCATGCTACTCAACTTTGGTCAGCTGAAAGTTCTTGTCATTGTAAATACATGCATATCATCGAGAACCGCCAACGGGGTACCCCTTGCACATGGTACATGAGCTTTCCCATAACCAAAATGACAAGGCAAGCAGACAATGAGCATCTCAACAATCTTTTTATTTACCATATGCATAGCTTTTTATTGAGGATGCTTCATAGATGCTCATTATCGTGATGCTGCAAGTTTCCACCATGATTAAGCATGGCTTAGGCTAGCGGCCCAGGAGTTTCTCTAACACAATGTATAAACTTCATGAACTCACAACCTCCCCTTTTATTTCACATCGTCGACATCCGTAAACAAAAGAGCAAGGAATCAACTGTATGAGATATCCAAAAAGTGTTGAAAGCGTTCCCCATGACAGCACGGTTCTGCTGACTCCCAGCATATAATTATCAAGCATATAACTTTTATGGATAGGTCATGATGGTTCAGAATTATTAAGCGCAAAGAATAAAGTGTGTCATCAAGTTCGTGAGAGCTTTACTAACTAACTTTCTCAAAATAGACAAACATTTTATTTTGGAAGAAAACATGGCATGTATAAAATATGCACTGAAGTAGCAAATGATGCTAATAGGTAGGTATGCTGGACGCAGCTGGAAATATTGGTTTTCGGGAGTTGGAAGCACATGTAGAGCACATACTCAGTGCAAATGAAGGCTAGCAATAGAGAGGGAGCGACAAATAAGAGAGCAATAACTGTTATAATCATGCTTGCAACAAAACATGACTAATTATGGCATGAAAGTGATACAAGAACTCTGAGGCAAAATAAATCATCGAGGCTTACTGACTTTGATTAGTCATATGCATGCGTGAGCATGTGCCAAGTGAACAGTTAGAGGAAGATACCACAATGTCATACTAGAGTATGAATAAAACAATGCAAGCAAACATGCATATGACATGCTACAAACTATTAGCAAGCTGGAGCTAATCATATACAAGCAAGAATTACTAAGCATCCATATGACATACACCTTACACAAATAGGCTAAGCATGCTCACAATGAAGAGTATACGTACAAGAATTAAACAAATAGATTTCATTACCAGCCTCTTATCACACATCGAGTTGTCTTAATATTCATTATTGCCCTTCACTTGTGTGACTTGAATAATAACATGAAACCAAAATCCACTGAGGATGGCTGAACCCTGCAAAGAACTCACAAAACCAAAGAAGAACAATAAATATTTTTGGTGTTTTCGAATTTTTTAAAGAAAGCAAACAAAGCAAAAACAAACAAAGAAAAAGCAAACCAAACAAAGCAAAATCTTTTTGGATTTTTCTTTTAAGGAAAACCAAAGCAAATAAACAAATAAAGAGAAACAACGAAAATATTTTTGGTATTTTTGGGTTTTAAGAAAGAAGCAAAAAAAAAGCGAAAACAATGGATATACAAAAAACCGACCGAACGTGATATATATATGAGTGTGTGATGTCGGTATACCTCCCCCCAAGTTTAGGCTTTTGGCCTAAGTGGGGCTTAATAGCACAGATAGTACCCCCATGCTGGTGCGTCATCATAGGAATAATCATAGTCAGGCACCTGCGATGAAGAAGAATACGCGCTCCAATCAAATGAGGGCTGCTGGTATGAAGACTCTCCCAAGTTAGAGGGCTGAACCGAATTGTCTTCAGCATCCTCTTCAACATTATCCTCTTGCTGGGAGATTTCTACCACATATGTGCAACCTCCTCCTCAATAAGCGACCATCCTTGTCTATTATCAAAATTAAACAAAGCAGGTGCAGGAAAATAAACTATTTTCTCGGTCCTACTCTTTCTCCGACCTTGCTGGGCAAAAGATAATTCATACGGTATACTTCTAACATTAGACCCCAAGGAAACAAAACCGTGCTGAATCATGGATTCAATATCAAGCCTCTCTATGGGGAACTGAAAATCTGAATAGTGAGGCTCTAAACCATGGAAATCTAGCAACCTAGAAGCAATGAGACCTCCACAAATTCCACCCTTCTCACGGTTGGTGGTGAGACAGTGAGCTATTAGAGCACCTAAGCTATAAGATCTATTCTTATTCAAAGCAGCTGCGATAAAAGCTAGATCAAAAGAAGACAACTTTCTAGCAATCTTTCTAGCAAGAACACACTTGGTAATGAAATAGGCAAAGTATCTAATAGTTGGGAGCTGAATGTTCCGAATTTTACCACTTTCCTTTGAGAAGTAAAAACCTTGGCAAATATCAGCATATAAATCCATAAGTGACTTGGGCCTCTCCTTGATCTTCTCACAAGATCCTCACTGAGGTACTCTAATTGCTGCAGAGAAATCAGCAAAAGACAGGTCGACAAGTATATTATATATTTTGTAATGAACCATGGAATTAGAAGTAAACCAAGTGAACCGAAAATCCTGCACAAAATCCATGGTTATCTTAACATATTGAAATGGTTCACCTTCAACAAAGTGTTCCAACCCTGCATTTGTAACCATAGTTTGGAAATCTTAGAGGATCCCCGCAGCTCTCATAAATTCATGGCATGGATATATGGAAGGAAAAACTGCCTCCTGACGATGAACCTTCATTGGCTCATGTACCATTAAGTCATATTGATTCAGTGGATAAGCACTCATCTTCCTTGCAAGGAACAATCCCTCCAAAAATCAGCACTTGAGATGGGCTGAACAAGGAGATCGAAAATCGCGAGCAAGAACAGAAATAACTCGAGCTTGAGAAAGTTTTCTGGTGTTTTTTGGGAGAGATAAAGAAGATGGCTTTGAGGAGGCAGCCTGGAGGGCCCCAGGTGGGCCAGACCCCCCAGGCGCAGCCACCTGGTAGGCCGTGCCTACCATGGGTGTGGTGGCCTGGGGTGCTCCCTGGGTCACTTCAGGTGCCTCTCTGCCCCTTTTTTCGAGGAAAAATTTATTTTGAATTTTCTAGGATTTGTTGGGAAACTTTATTTTGGCCAATTTTCAGGCTATGAAAATTGACTTTCTAGCAGAAAAGTTTTTTTTCAGAAGAAGCAAAAGCAAACCAAAAGCCAAACTACAGCAGCTCTAAGAAACTCTAACAAACAAACAACTAACAAAACCAAAGCTAGCAAAAGAAAGGCAAATACTAGGAAGTATAAAAGTAAAAGAAAGCAAGTATAACCACAGTGGAAACATTATTTTGTTTATTAAAATCCTTTTGTTAACAAGGTTGATCAATTCTTGTTACCAAAACAATGTTATATGAAGCAAAACTTTGCATTCCACAAGGTGATTATTTTCACATCCCAAAATTCTCCTAATTTTGGAATGTGAAATAAATAAAATAAGTTGGTTGAATTGTTTGACTTGGTTGAAAATTCTCAAAGAGAAGAAACTTTTTTGAGTTGAAAATCCTCTCAACCTTGATTCAAAACCTTATATTGTTTTGTTCTGGCCTAAGTATCCATATAGGCAAAAGGGCATGGATTGATTATGGATTATAGAATTGGTGTGCAAGATTTCAAAATTCAAAATCATGAAGCATGCATGAACACCATTGCACTTAAACCCTAAGGAAAAATTCTATCATGCAAAAATGACTATCCAATACCCTAAATGGGGTTTTCCCATTCTAAGTGGAACCAAAGACCTATGGTTTGTCCATAGCAGAACTTGGAAAAGACATTCATGAATGGGTATGTTGGTATAGGGCATATTTATAAAACAATAGGAAGTGTTTTGAATGGTTTTGGAGCAGATATGAAAAACATATGATTTAAGTAAGAAAGGAATATAATTCTCTATAAAACAAAGAAAATAATTGATGTTTTTTTATGGGAATTAAATAGTTTCCTTAATGTCCTAAAAGCTTGGTTTGAAATTTACAAATTTTTAGAAATTGATTTGGTTCAATTTGGAGCCCTAAAACAAAAACTATAAAAGAAATACTAAACTGAAAATAAAAAAAGATAAAATAAAAAGAATAGAAAAAAAAACTAGACCTAACCTCCCAGGCCGGCCCGTGCCTATCTACAGCGCAGCGGCAAGCGCAGAGCGGCAGCAGCCACCAGCCCACTTTCAGCCCAACAAAAGCCGCACAGCGCCCAACCCGCTCCCTCGTGTCTCTGCCATGTGGGCCCTGCCCCGTCATCCCCTAGCTCCCGATAGAACAGGGTGAACTCGTGTTCATCCCCAACTCCCGAATTGTCCCAGAAAAATCACGGATTCGGCGCGGATGTTTTCCCCTCTGCCAAGATTCGCCCCGTATAAACACCCCTCTCTCTCCTCTTGCGATTTTTTTGTGAGTTTGCAAACCCTAGCCACCGCGCGCGTTCAACCGATCCCGCCGCCGCCAGAGCTTCGGAGTCCATCTCGAACCGAAGGGTTCGAGCACCCCTCGCCTCCCTTCTTCTTCCCGAGCTACTCCCCGTCCTCACCCGATTCTTATCATCGCTTTTACCCTTGTGCAGCAGCCCCAGAGCGCCTCCAATTGCTCGCCAGAGCATCGTCATCGTTCGTCGCCTCCATCCACCTATCACAGTCGCTGCAGGAAGAGAGCATCAAGTTTTTTCACTCCATCGAGACCCCCTTCCTCGCACGCTTCTCGTGGTAGTATTCTACATCGCCGGCGACCCCTGGAGGGCTCTCCGCTGCCAACGTCCGACCGTCACTGCCATCGTTGACCGCCACCCGCCGCCACTGACCTCCAACACATGGTGAGCTTGGAAGGATTCCTTCCCAGCTGTCGGATCGAAAGAGGACGCGCGAGATCAGATCAGGTTGACGAAGAGGTATCAACCAATTATCGTTCGCTACGTCGTCACCCGGCCAGCCTGCTAGTCAACGCTGACTCAGCCGGCGCAACCAACCAGGTCATGCGACGTCATCGTGTTTGTCTGCTATTTTCAGAAAATTGTTTAAATAGGTAAAAAATCATGTAAACTTGTAAAATGCATATAAAATATGTTTAAGTCCAAAATTTGCAAATAAAATATCAATGGATTCAGAAAAGTACATAGAATATGAATATACTGTTACAGTATATATTTACTGCAGTAATTTAAATGGTTTAATGGCCTATTTGGAGTAAATAAATCATATTAAAATATTTATAGATAATAAAAATACAAATAATATGTCTATGTAATCCTTGTTTCATGTATAACACTTATCTATCTTTAGATATAATTTTAGTCGAAGTAAATAAGTTAAATGATTTAAACCCTTTAACTAGTATTTAAATCATAAAAAATTAACCAGAACTCCAAAATTAATGAAACCAATTGGTACTGTTTTGTATTGATAATATCTATCCAAGGAAATTTCGTGCCAAATTATTTGGTACAGTTAAAATATAAATTCAGACAGAAATCTATAAACTCATTGCAATAGTATTTTAATCATAAGAAAATGACTATAACTCCTTTTTAGGTGATTCAAATTGCTACTGTCTCTAAATTGCATCACCTATCCAATTTAATACGACAAAAACATCAATAGTTCAATTAAATTGAGATAAACCATATTAAATCGATATAACTTTAATAATAAATGCTTTAGTGTATTAAATGTTTCTCCACATGCATCATGTGATCTAATAATGTTCATAACATTAAATACAACAAGAGTGACCCATTAAATCATCATGATGCATTTTCTCATCATTGTTTTACTGTATTGTTGCATGATTGTAATGTTTTGAATGTTGTGTTGTTGTGTTTGCTTCAAACGTTAGATTGCGAGGAGTGCAACTACTGTGAGTGCAACTACTATGATTGCAAGTATTGCAATTATGACGGGTGCAACCATTATATCTAAGAGGATTGTGAGGATTATCTAATCGACTATATCTACAACAAAAGGCAAGTGGTGCTATCTTGGTCATAAATGTCCTACTGTTTTCCTATGCATTATAGATGTTTTCATAATTGCATATGTAGGAATTGGTGTGTACATTCTATGCTATGTCCCATATTATTCCCTAGCATTCCTTGTTTATGAGCCATCGTATTGGTAGATTGCTTAGCTATGCTATTTAGACGAGGAAGGGAATCACATCATGAAAATTTATATGTTTTGAAAGGCTTATGTTTTGCTAAATGACAAACCAACATGTTTTAATGAACCACCTAGGCTGAATGGTGTTGATTGGGTCATTAGAGTGAAGATATTGGTGGGGAATGCCGCCTAGGACACTGAGAAAGGATTGGTTTCTTTGTTTGATAGCTTTCGTGTGCAACCATGTGCCAGTAAGAGTGGGTGGCTGGCCGGACTTAGTAGGTTGTGGTGACTCGAACCGTACGTAGACAGAGATGTAGAATAGTGTAGGTTGGTACGGTGCGTGGATGGGTTTGGGAAGCTCTTCCCGAATTGTCTCGTCTTGGACTTCTCCCTATCATCACCCAATATGAGAGTGGTAGTACGAGCTGGGCTGGCCAAGTCACATGGGTAAAGTGTACTAACCCATGCAGGGTGTATAAACTAAGTGCTTAGCTGTGTCTCCGATTATGGACAAGAGTGACCTGATACTGATGCTATATTTCTCGCTCATCCTTATTTCTTGATGCTTAAAACTTGTTGGGTGAACTTAATTGGGTAGGAGCACCTGGGAGTGAACTAGAGTGTCCTATTTATCGTATTGGAAAACTATTTTGTTACAAAATATAGGATAAAACTATTGCTTTATGCAAATGAGCCTAAACTCCACTTGGCCAAATAAACATGTAGTTGATAGATCTGTTGTTAACCACTTTAGCCTACTTGCCATACATTCCATGTATTGACCCTTCTGGGCTGCTACGTTTCATGTTGCAGGTTATGTCGTATCTGAGTGATCGTTCATAGGTCGCGAGACTCTACTCAATAATTATTCACCTGTGGCACATTTGAAGGATGGAGATCTACCTTGTATGCTTTCCGCTGTAATATAATGTAAATTCTGGATCATATTCGTTGTATTTATGATATACAGTTATATTTGGTATCATTTTGTATTGTGTGTGCCAGTGAACCGATCCAGGGATTGGCACTATACACATGGACTCAGACTTATCAGGCGAGGGTGTTACAATTATGTTACCTCATACTTGATAGCAATGGTCCCAATGATAATAGTTTCAAAATTTTCATATGGAATGGGACAATATATTTCTCCAACCTTGGTGCTCTCAATATTTTTAATGGAATTCAGGCAATAGCTCTTAACAACCTTCTTGGGGAAATAGACAGTGTGCTCTTTGTCACTAATATTGAATGTTACTTTTCCTTGATTGCAATTGATGACAGCACCTGCAGTATTAAGAAAAGGTCTCCCAAGAATAATAGACATATTATCATCTTCAGGAATTTCAAGCACAACAAAATCAGTTAAAACCATGCAATTATGAGCAACTTGAACAGGAACATCCTCACATATACCAACAGAAATAGTAGTTGACTTATCAACCATTTGCAAAGATATATCAGTTGGTATCAACTTTTCTAGCTGGAGTCTCTTGTAGAGAGAAAAAGGAATAACACTAACCCCAGCTCTCAAATCACATAAAGCAGTTCTAACATAATTATTCCTAATGGAGAAAGGAATAGTTGGTATACCTGGATCACCAAGTTTCTTTGGAACCTTACCATTGAAGGAGTAATTAGCAAGCAAAGTAGAAATCTCCTCATTAGAAATCTTCCTTTTATTTGAGACAATATCCTTCATATACTTTGAATAAGGAGGCAATTTAATAGCATCAGTCAAAGGAATTTGCAAGAATAAAGGCTTCATCCACTCACAAAAATTGTTGTAGTGTTCTTCCTCCTTTGACTTGTGTTGCTTACCTGGAAAAGGCATAGGTTTCTGCACCCAAGGTTCTCTCTCTTTTCCATGTTTATTAGCAATAAAATCTTCCTTTGTGTACCTAGTGTTCTTACTGTGCTTCTCAGGTTCTTCCTTACCTTCCTCCTTATCAGGAGTATCATTTTTATCATTATCACTCTCAGTTTTAGCATCAGAGACAAATATACTATTAGGATTTACAGCAGGTTCAAGTGGTTCCTTAACTACTTTATGTTTCTTTTTCTTCCTCTTACGAAGACTACCACTATCTTCACCTTGTTGGGAATCCTTCTCTATTATTTTAGGGTGTCCTTCAGGATATAAAGAATCTTGAGTAGCTATACCACTCCTAGTTCTAATTCCATAAGCATGTTTATCTCCTGAAGCATTAACTAGCATATCCTTCTGCACCTTAGCAAGTTGATCAAGTTGAGTTTGAACCATTTGAAAGTGTTTATAAAGCGTTTTAATATCATTAGAAGTTCTTTCCACAATATCTTTCAACTCATTGATAGCTCTAGAGTTTTATAATAAATGATTCTGAACTTGTTTATTAAAATGCCTTTGTTTAACAATAAATATGTCAAGTTCCTCTAAGCATTGATCAAGAGGCTTACCATAAGAAATATCACCTTCATCAAAGTGTTGGAGAGAGTGTACCTCAATATTAGCTGAGTGGGGAATTGGCTTACATAATTCTTCTATAGGAGGTAGATTTTTCACATCTTCAGCTCTAATACCTTTCTCCTTTAGACATTTCTTAGCTTCCTTCATCACTTCATCATTTAATGCAATAACTCCCCTCTTCTTTGGTGTTGGTGTTGGAACTGGTTCAAGCATAACTGGTTCAGGAGTAATAGGATTAGGTGCATTCAGCTCAGTTGAAGTCCAATTATCATAATTCTTGCTTATTTTAGTCATTAATTTTTCAGCATCTGTAGGAGTTCTTTTTCTAAAAACACAATCAGCAAAGCTATCTAGGTATATCCTAGAATCATTAGTTAGTCCATTATAATAAACTAGCATAGTGCACGTGGGTTGCTATGGAATATAAATCGTGAAATCTAAGGACATAAAATTTCTTGCATGTTGTGCTTCTTTTCAATTGTTTATGCCCCTCTAATTCCTACCCCAATGCATCTAATTCATAGTCACTTGTCACATTTATATTTTATAACACAAATTTGGCGATGGATTGTGAGGATGTCAAACGTCTTGGCTATAGAAAATAAGAACATCCAACACATCTAAATTTTTGTTCTCACATGTACTACGGATCGATTGTTTGTTCACCGTATGATTTCTTTGTGTAAAAAAGAGAGATTTATTATTATTTTGCAAGCACCATACCGTATGTATCGCAGGTCCATCTCGTATCCTCACAACCATTTTTTGTGAGCTCGTATATTCATTATTATAGCAGCACCGAGCACACAGACGTATTTGCTGCTTCTCACATGATGTTGTTAAACTTATAAATTTTTACTGCCCGGCAACAGAAACTACACCTCAACAGAGGAGAACCATAAGTGAAAAGCTAGGGCTAGAGTGGAGGAAATAAGAGTTGGGCATCGGAGTTACCGTGCTTGTGGTCCAGTAGTTGCCGCGCGCCGCCTTTGCTCAGCTTGGTGCTGTCAGCGGGCGGCAACATGGTCACGCCTCTCCTCTGCTTATTCATGGACAGAAAAGATAAGCTGGTGGACGACGAAACAATCAGGCATGGAAGAGCAGCGAGAATATGGACATGCTAGTATTAGGACACTGAAGCAGGTCTCCAAAAGCGGTGGCGAGTTCGGTGGTCGGGAGGAGGTCGACCGACGAAAGATCGTACGGATCTGTAGGAGGAACATGCTTGGGAGAAGGTCGTCCAGCGGGATGGAGACGACCGCGGGTGGTGGCGACGGGTGCCGAGGCAGAGACGGCACTCGGCTAGCTAGCTAGAAGGTGCCAGACTCTACGTCCCGATTCTGTTGCCATATAGCTAGCATTGTATCAAGCAGAGGCGAGCCGGCGAGCACACTCCCAAGCTGGCCATGCACTCCATTCGCTCCACTACTCGCTGCTATCCTGCATGCGTGCTCCACCCCGCCAAGTCTATACTATTATTTGTCTTACCGTCATGTCACCAGCACAAGCACAAATCAGACCGCTCCATCTATTGACGTGTGGGTTCTAGGTTGTTGGGAATGGTGTCCCACCAAGGGTCGGCCGCCTGCTGCTGCTTTTAAAGCGCCTTTCACGTCCCCGCCTGTGACAAGACCACGTGAGAGGGACTCTAGTTTTTCCTTCCAAACAAACCTCTACACGTACGTCTCCGCAGGGCAGGAAATGTTTCGATCGCGTACGCCGACGTACCAAACCATCATGACGGTAAGACAAATAATAGTATAGAAGATTGGGGTGGCATTGGTAGAAAATACGTTGTTTTGTTCATCCTTTATTATTAGGTAATATCAAAAAGCTCGTTCTTAGGTAATGAATATTCGGAATGTGCATAAATCAAGGCACAAAACCTTATGGTAATTTCTCTTCTTCTTTCTGTTTAAAATTAAAAAGTCTCTGCAAAGCAACATGTCTAGCACTGGGAGGAAAATATTTCTGAAAGAAATAAGAAATCAAGCAATCAGGTCTATCAATGGAACCAGGAGGTAATCTATTAAACCAAGCCCTAGCTTCTCCTTTTAGTGAAAAAGGGAAGACTTTGTAATAAAGTACTTGCGCATCTTAAAATCATTAGAGAATGAAGCAATAATCATAGTAGAAAACTCACTTATATGAGACACAACTCTCTCATTTTCAGTCCCACAAAAAGGTTCTTTCTCAATAATATCTAAATAAGATAAATCAAGAGAGAAATCATAGTCTTCATCTTTAATATCTATGGGAGAAGTGACAAACTTAGTATCAGAGGACAAATTAGACATAATAGTACATCTAGCAAGGAGACTCTTAATAGAACTATTACCATGTGTGTTTCGGCACTCTTCAACAAAATCATCAGTGAACTCAATGTAACCATCATTAATACCATAACTCTCACTAGCATCAAGTGAGCTAACAGGTGTAACAGTGTCTTCACTAGGAGTTTCAGTATTTCCTAGACTAGCCATAGTAGCATCAAGAAAATGACCCAATGAACCACTCGCATCAAGGACAGTAGAAGTAACATCATGAGCATCAAAAGCAGTTTCAGACTCAGCAGTAGTAGCAGCATGTGTAGCATGTGTATGTGGTGGTGGTGTAACAAGCTTACTTATAACAGACGGTGAATCAAGAGCAGCATAGGTGTTTAGGACTGTATCTCTTCTTATAGTGGATAGTAAAATAGGGAACTTTCCATCACGAGACTTCCACATGATGAAAGGAGTAGCAGTGAACAATAATAAATCCAAGTGAACTTACAAATAAATCTATGCTCCTCGACAACGGCGCTAGAAAATAGTCTTGATGACCCACAAGTATAGGGGATCGCAACAGTCTTTGCGGGTAGTATTACCCAATTTATTGATTCGACAAGGGGAGCCAGAGAATACTTGCAAGCCTTAACAACTGAGTTGTCAATTCAGCTGCACCTTGAAATAGTTCTTTCTCACAGAAGTTTATCAGTACCAACAGCAACAGTGAAACAGGAGCAATAGTAACAGTAATGGTAACAGTAGAATTCGAGTGCGGTAGGCATAGGGATGGATGGACGGGCGTTGCATGAACGAGTATAAACATGTAACTTCAAGATCTAGGGAATTGCAGGTAAATAATAACAAGCATCCAAGTACTAATCAATCCTAGGCATGTGCTCCAAATATAGTCATACGTGCTCGCAATGAGAACTTGCACAACATCTTCTGTCCAGCCAGCCCGTGGCAGCGGGACCTCTAGGGAACTACTGGGAATTAAGGTGCTCCTTTTAATAGTGCATCGGAGCAAAGCATTAACACTCCATGAACACATGTGATCCTCACACCACAGCCATCCCCTCCGGTTATCCCAATTATTTTCACTTTGGGGCCTTTGGATCCGGAGAATGATATGTGTACACAACTTGCAGATAATATCACAAACAATACTATCATAATGATTCAATAATAAGTTCAAATCTGAGATCATGGCACTCGGGCCCTAGTGACAAGCATTAAGCACAACAAGTTGCAATAAAGTCAAATAGCACTAATAGAGATACTAGACACTATGCCCCCAACAGATCTTATTCGATTACATGATAGAACTCATCCAATCCCTACCATCCCCAAGACTACATCGGGAAATTACTCACTCATGGATGAGGGAAACATCGGTGGTTGATGGAGATGCGTTGGTAATGACGATGGCGATGATCCTCTCCAAATTCCCTGTCCCGGCAGGGTGCCAGAACAGAGTTTCTGGATCCGAATCTTGGTTTCTGATGGCGGCGGCGGAGCGGAACTCTTTCTGGATAACTATCAAACCGCCCTCCCCAATTTTTAGGTCGAAAGGCAACTTATAGGCGCAGAGGGAGGCCGAGGGGGTGCCTGGGGTGGCTGCACCCCCTCCAGGCGTGGCCAGTGGTGGGCCCATGCCTGGGGTGTCTGTGGGACCCCTAGGCCTCGTCTCCATCTCGTCTTCTGGCTCCGTGGATCTTCTAGTGAAATATAATTTTTGGCATATTTTTCGGGATTTTTCTTGATAGTTCATTTTCTGCACAAAAACAAGACACCAAGGTAATTCTACTAAAAACAACATCAGTCCGTGTTAGTTGTATCCAAATCACACAAGTTTAGAGAAGAAACAATAACAAAGTGTTTGAGAAAGTAGATATGTTTGGGATGTATCAATCGACAACGGCGAACGGCGGAGTCGGCGCCAGGCAGCTGCTTCCAGTAGACGAGGAAGACGATGACGGCGAAGTTTTGCAGATATCCCCCTAGCTTGTTACTAGACTCAACCTGCGGTCCTTCTTCCGGTCCCAGTCGTCAGCTTCTAACGACTCGGTGTGTGGGTTGTTGATGGGGTGCAGCAAAGCTTGCAATAGGGCATGATGCTGCTACACGTGAGCGATAGATAGGCGAGAGAGAATATGGGCTTCGGGCTAGATTTGATTTATTACGAATGTTTTTTCTGTTTCTTAGTCTTCTCTTTATTCTGTTTTATATTTCTTTAACTATTTAAAGTTTGAATTAATTTGTAATACTTTGTGAATATGTGCTAAACATTTTTATGAACTTGTATACCTAAACTTCTCTAAAATGAATTCCAAGTTCTAATTTGAACTATTTATATATTAAGTAGTCTAAATTTAATATTATAGACCTTTTAGTATTCTGATGATGTACAAAACCCATTATAAAATCTTTCTTAGCAACTTGGATTTTAAGTTTACATTTAGATCTTATAAACTTATTATTATCATTTTCTTCTTATGGATATATGATTCTTTAACATTTTGCAAGGACATTTGTTTTGAATTTTCTTCATATATTACATAATCAACTTATTAGGGAAAACACTATGTTTATATTCATGGAATTTGGTCCTTATTATAATTTATATTTTAAGGAAATTTTCTAATGGTGACTATACATTATCTTTTGTCAAATAATCCCTTAAGAGTTTTTGTTGTGAGTAACATTTATAAAAGTCTTGGTCATATAATTATGCATGGATGATAATAACTAATAGATAAATTAGCATTTTGAATTACAAATAATTACCATGAGTTTTAGGGAATTTAATATACTTATATTCTTTTATATATATGGATGAATATTAAAGTCTATGACATATTGCCTTCATGTTTGTGATCATCTATGATATCACAATCTAAAAATAAAATAATAGGGTTATTCTATAGGGTGACTTGTGAGAAAGAATTGATAATTATTGTTTCTAAGCACATATGATTTTGATGTTTTGAAGTGAAAAGGATGTTCTTAAGTGATTGACTATAGAAAACTATCCCTAGAAACAATTATGAACTTGGATAGTTGATTAAGCATCTAGAATGGGATATCAATCTTGTTATAGAGCTATGGTTGAATGTTTGTCAAGAATTCCTATCTTTCCATGCTTCATAAGCATTGACTTCTAATTAAGGAATTCCTTTCCTAGATATACTACTTCTTCATATCCATCATCATGTATTGACATGATGAGCTTTACTCCTTATACTCTTACAAATAATTTATACTTCTAAATCATTTGTGAATCCAAGGAGCTGGACACTAAAGCTCTACATGATCTTGATGGCGCCCAGCACTTGTCGTGGGACGCTTCATTGGAAACCCTAAGAGGATGGTGTGATGATCACATCAGCAAGTTTTCCCTCAGTAAGAAACCGAGGTTCTCGAACCAGTAGAAGGAAGGAAACGTCTCAAAGGTGTTGCAAGCAACGTGGAAACCTGCACAACACAAACTCAATACTTTGCCCCAACGAATCAGTGAGGTTGTCAAGCTCACCGGTTTGCCGTAACAAAGGATTAAACGTATGGTGTGGAAGATAATGGTTTGCAGTAAGTAAACAGGTAACAGTGGAGGATGTATCAATGGTAAAGATTGGACCAGGGTCCATAGTTCATTAGAGGTTCTCTCCTTAGATAAACAACATGGCATGAAGGGTAAACAAATTACATGAGGGAAATTGACAGGAACTGAGCAAGGCATAACAATGCAATACCAGACAAAAAGATCCTATGAGATTCGATTGGGCAATACAACAATATACATAGACTGCCATCCAACTGCATCTATGACTAGAAGTTCACCTTCAGGTTATCATCCGAACCCCCTCCAGTATTAAGTTGCAAGCAACAGACAACTGCTTTAAGCAAAGTGTGTAAGGTAAACAATCCACTTGTTCCATGAACAAGAGACCATTGTTTTCTCCCTAGTGGCAACATCACATCTACAACCGAAGAGATTTCTGTCAATTCCCTTGGAAACTAGAGGCATGAACCCACTATCGAGCATAATACCCCCTCTTGGAGTCACTAGCAACTACTTGGCCAAGATAGCTACTAACAATAGAGAACATGCAAGATCACAAAAAGCACAGACATGATAGAATAAATAAGACAAAACCATTCATCAATCTGACATAGTAATCTCAATATCCATCGGATCCCCTCAAACACAACATGCATGATTATAAATAGATTAGATCTTGATCATGAACGGAGCTCACAAGATCTATACGTGAAATCACAAGGAGGAGCCATCTAGCTACTACATGGACCCGTAGTCCAAGGTGGAACTACTCACGCATCATACCGGATAATAAGGCCTCCGGGATGATCTCCCCTCCGGCAGGGTGCCGAGAAGGGCTTCAGATCCCCTCGATCTAGGGACGATGGTGGCGGCGGCTATAGAAGGTTTTATGGAGTTTTTGATCGGGTGCCTAGGGTTTCTGCATCGGGGGCTTCTTGTAGGCGAAGAGGCGAGGCTGGGAGGCGGCCAGGGGGGCCACACCCTACCCAGGCGCGGGGTGAGCCCACCCACGCCTAGAGGGGGTGTAGAGGCCCTAGTTGCCTCTCTGTCTCCCCTCTGGACTTCATGTCGCCCACGATAAAATATTGACTTTGGCTTTTGTCCCGTCCAATTCCGAGAATATTGATTTTCTGCCTTTCTGGAACCACAAACAGAAGAAAACAGGCAACTGGCACTATGGCAACTTGTTAATAGGTTAGTTCCAGAAAAGATATAAAAACACCTCAGAGTGTAGACAAATCAAAGAAAAGTAGATACTAAACAAGCATGGATCATAAAAAATTATAGATACGTTTCCGACGTATCAGATCTCCTCATAGAGATAACTATCATCTCTAGAATGCTTCTAATGAATCCAAATCTATTTGTGTGCTTACTCTCTTCCTTTATAAATTACTTAGTAATCTCACCTATAAATCTTAGAAGCTTGTCACTAAAGCTTTTCATATACCTCTAACTACTAATGATGACTTCCAACCCATCAAGTGGTGTCTTTTTGACTCCACCCATAATTTCCTTTATCACTCATCACTAGTATTCCTCCAGTAGATGTTTATTTCAATACCGACTTCACCTCAAGTGTTTACTAATCTCTAAGAGGAATAATACTACTCCATTACCTCAAATGTTTCTCTAGTATGAGCTTCGCCATACTATATTAACTTTAGTTACCTCTAGTAACTCACACTTCCGCTATAACTTGTCATGGCTAATCTTAAGATAATATATCTATACTAGGTTTTAATCAGGTTATATGCACCAATGTCACTTATGCATCATATAATCAATCACTCTTAGTGACTTAAGCATGATCATTATAATCCTTTGATCATTTATGGCTTAGGTTTCTAGTTGGCTAATCAAGGCTTTCATCAATATAATATTACAATTGTATTATAATTATCTTCTTAGAATTTCCATTTGACTAAGATATATTATTCAATTTCTATGCCTACTTGATCCAACAATGTTACTTGTTGGTAACAATATCTTCAAAATTCATCCATATAATCCTCTTTGTTACCACATATATCCTTATTTAAGATAACTCTTCTATTCAATTCAGGAGTAAGTTAACTCCACCAATGACCATATTGATTTTATTCTCTTCAAAAACTCTCATCCTAAAGGTGATATCTAAAATTAACATAACTACTTACCTCTTGTTACTTCTTTATTTAAAGGAATTGAAATGAATGTTATGATAACACCAGAATTGATAGATCAAGAATCTATAGGTCAAGGATTAATCACTCAACATTAATGATCAACAGATACTTGAACATGGTTCAATAGATATGATAAGAATTGGTATGGAAAGAAAGATATGTGATGAAGGGTCTTGATTTGGTTTCCTTCCTACTCAATAAAACTAAAGAGTTGGCTTTAAGGATTACCATGATACTCATGGTAAGAATAAATAAAGATAATATAGATCAAGATTTAAGTATTGAGTTCTTGTTAATTGAGTTATATACTTAACTTGGTGTCTATGAGTTGTTATAGTAAATACCATGATATGAACATGAGAGGATCTGGTATTTATGTATTGAATAATGTGTTATGGTTTGATTTTATTACATTTTATATTTCCTTAGATCAAATCATATTTACCCAAAATAAGGTTTTTAGCAAAGGTCACATTAAAACTTATCGCAGTCAATTTGATGATCTATTTTAGTTCCATCAAGTTTAGAGAAGTTTCAATAACTTTGACATGTTTTACTCAAAAGCACGAAAATTATCTATATTTTCGTGCATGAATGGAATGCACACATATGATCTCAGCTTATTTCTAAGCTCTAATACTGGGATGTTACACCGACGAAGCTGCAGCATCGGCGACATCGTCTTCTACAATGACTCGTCTTATCTGATGATAGGAAGGGCTTAGGAACTGGGGGCTGTCTTGTCCGTCAAGCAAGGGCAACATGTAATAGCGTTTTTATTATTTCCTTCTATGGCAACTTTTTCGTGTACGCATATTGTGTCCGTGGTTATTAGGACACATGGCAAGCTACAAACCCGGAGTTGGGAAGTATGGGGTCTCGAGAGGACGCTCAATCCTTTCATTTTATAAATTGTGCCAGAGGAAAATATGTTGAAGTAAGGAATATTTTTTCTTGGCTTTGATAACATATGCATGGTATGGGGCCACAATGAATTAGAGAGTCTCCATCCCCATGCGGCGTCCGACGTTTGTTGTTTTTGTGTCGTATGGAGACTTCCCCTGCTGTGCCGGGGCGCATGGTTGGGTACGTCGCCCAGCCGTGCCCCCTATAGGATTTTTTAATTAATAATTAATAAAACATATTTTCATCAAGTATTGAACATATTTTTTTTAATAATTTCAACAAAGCAAGCTAAAAGAGATAATAATAATTATACAAGTTTTGAACCACAATATGAAACACTTAAAACTAGGTGTTTTCTTTGATCATCCACAAATGTTATTCTAGATCGTCTTGTGGTTGGTGATGAGTATTCGCATCTCGGATTTCCCGACCCATGGCGAAGAAAGTAGGAAAGGAATGACACCTATTGATCAACAACTATAGGAAAACCCTGGCAGGTGATACGCTTGACTATCAATCTTAGAGTTTCACGCTCACGGGTATTGAAGACCTCACATATCCAGCCTTTCGACCAGGTAGGAGCGGGGTACCGAACAATAAAAATCGAGGTTGGAGCTTACCAAATGCCCACTCGACATCCATTGTACAAGTCTCCTGGCATTGAGAAAACTAATATCTTTTCCTCACAATAGGGTTTAATATTATCTTCACAAATGTTGACCATCTTGGATAGATACCATCCACTAGGGAGTATCCCTTGATGTACCCGTGGCCATTGATCTCATAGTTACACGCTAGAGCATTGCCTTCAACAAGTTTGATGAACACATTCAAGCGCTACAACATGTTGATGTCATTGTGAGATCGTTCTATATCAAATAAAGTGTGCCAAATCCACAAATATTGATATGCCACATCCTCAAGTACCACACTGTATGCTCCTTTTTATGACCTTTCTATATTCCTCGCTAAGAAAATGTGTAGTTGTTTCATACCCAATGTATACAATTGATGCTTCCAAGCATCCTTGGAAATCCTCTTGATGCGTTCTGTGCTAGGATCCGGGCCGTGTCTTCTTTATTGGGTCTTGTGAAGTAGGTTGGTCCAAACACTGCCACCACTACCCTTTAGAACCTATACATGCACTCAATGGATGGGTACCCGACTATGCGTAGATAGTTATCTTGTGTATCAGCAGGAGGTCCATACACAAGAATCCTCAAAGCAACACTTTCGAGTTGATGAAAAACCTACCACGCTGGTATAGTCTTTCTTACATATGAAGCAGTCGTCGAACTCCCTAACGCCCATCATGACGAACTTCATGTTCATCATGAAGTAACTCTAAAATCTCACCTCGTCGTGCATTTGATCATCATCGAGGTAATCAACGTACAACATGCAATAGCCTCCATCCTCTGCCGGTTTGTTGTTGTGGCTTCCTGGTTTAGATCCTCCATGTCACAGCTCTGCATCCCGTGCTTGCAAACATATGAGAAGAGAGAATGTTCACATCCTCTTTGCCGTTGGCTGCATGGATTCCTCCTCATCAGTTGGCGAACATCATATTGTTGTCTGAATCCATGGCTTAGGAAAATCGTAGAACACCTCACATGCAAGATGGCTGCAAGGTGGGCTCGCAACTGTCGACGGAAGCGAAACGAAGACAAAGTGGACCAGTAGAACCGTGACGAGTCGATATAGAGACTATTACAACGATGAACTCTATGACTTAATTTATGTTGGGTTATATCCATGACATCATTCACTAATGATATGACTCCATTGTCAATTGGCATAAATGCTCCATGATAAGAAAACCTTGATCATCAGTCCCCAATAAACTAGTTGAATAGAGCCTACTAGAGACTTTGGTTTGTTTACATACCACACGTGTATTAATGTTTCCGATTGACACAGTTATAACATGGTATAAAACTATTATGAACTAATGAAATATGATAATAAACTTTCTTTATTATTTGACTTTAGGGCATATTTTCTATAAAGACTGCTTGATTCACATGGTATGTTCTTTATGCTTTATGTGTTGACCAACTTGAATCGAAACTCTTTTTGTGTCGATCAAGCTTGTACCTTCTCATTCTCTATCACAATCATGACATCCACCCTTGAATTAAACACATGGTTTTCAATCGTTATCTATGGACAACTACTTCATATAAAACCTCGTACAAACATTAGGCCATAGTGATTGTCATTAATTACCAAAACAAAATATCCACCATTCTCTTTCAAATCTAAAAGTATATTTCATGATGACGCTAATAATATAGCTATGATGTCGTAAATGTTGATGTGTTTTATAAATGTCTGGTCTAATTTCAACTTTTTTTTGCGAACTTCCACTGATCTATTAATAATCTTACAAAAATACTCAAAAATAATATAAATTACAAATAGGTCATTGGACCACTAGTGACGATTATAGACACAAGTACGAGCCAAAGTCGCGCCGCCGTCCTCGTCCCTCCATCACTAGAGTCGGACAAAGCTTGTTGTAGTAGACGGACGAAAAGTTACTGTGCTAAGACCACAAAGTACCAATGCACCAGAGTAGAAACCATCACCAACGATAACAATCATAGATCAGAGACTAATCTGAGAACAAACCAACGAACACGAAAATAGACGAATCGCAGCGCTGGACAAACGACCCCATGAGCCCTCATTTTGTGATAGATGGAGGATATATCGGGAAGTACCTTATTCTGACTTCATGATTTAACCGGCGGCCCATCATCCCAAGAAGACACTGAAAAACAAGGCTAAACAAAGAACGAAAAACCTCCACCGGAAGAGGCTGTGGTCCACCACACCGCCAAGACCCAGGCTACTGGAGGCGGAGCGGACCGACGATATCACCAACGAAGAGGACGAAACCTTAGATGGGTTTTTAGCTAGCTCCCGATGCCATGTGTCTACTACGGCTACATTAGAACAAAAATATTTCAGCAAAAAGAAGGTATAGAATAGTAGGAAAACACTACAAGGAATCTGCTGATACATGATCCTCTATTTTCATCACAGAATCGTCATTGTCTACAATATATGACGATCTTATGACGAAAAACATATCGTCAACAACTGAGCGTTAGTAATTGCATACAACGACGTTTTTTGTGAAATCGTCATAACCGTCTATGACGATATTGGATCGTCATAACCGTTATGACGATCCAATATCTTCATGGGGTATCTAGCCAGGCCAGGTCAGATTCTACGTGGCCAATCTGACGTGGCAAAATTATGACGAAATGAGAACGTCGTAGTGCAAATTCAGCCCGATACAATGCGGTGACTTATTTGGGCTAAGCCCAATAACTATGGCGTTTTTTCTTAGTCCAGGAATTTTACAGTACGTTTCATTTTGGGCCTTGGCCTATTTACGATCTATTTCTTTAGGCATTGGAGTATTCAAAGTCTAATTATTTTAGGCCTGCCATCAGCCTTTTTACCTTTTACAGTCAGATACTTTGCTCCACAATTAGTCATTAGGCTGGACTTTTTAAAGCCCAACACAATTCAGATTATATGCATTTGGGCTATACATGCAAGTAACGTTTGAAGCCCAGAAATTTTTAGATAAATAATTAATCAAATTTCATTGCAAAATGATACAGAACAGATTTTAAAATGAACTAACCAAATTTTCAAATAAACAGACCAGAAGTTCAAATGACCAAACAATCACTCCTCGTACATTACATCAAAACAAAAAATTAATGCATACAACTAACAAGCCCACTACCCAGCACCTCCAGGTCGCCAATGATCCATCGTAGTGCCCAACACCTCACTGGCTTCCTCCACTCCACCTGGGGTGTCACTTCTCTCCCAGCAACTCACCCAGGTGCCCACCGGCGATCTACAACAACGGCAAGAACTAATGAATGATCAGTGATATGAGAAACCGTAGGAGGACAAGAAATCACAGTAGTACATGGCCTACAAATATAAAAAGCACTATACTAGAAATAGTTCTTTCTTACATATTTTCTGTGATTATCTCATTAGAATGCATAATATATTCGTAAATGATATTTCACACAAATTTGAAACACATGTATAGGTCCATCAAGGTACAAACCTTGATGCCAACGAGGTAGGGCAACTGCTTGTTGAGATTGATCTTCTCCTGGTTCTCCTTGATCTTATCCTTAAATTTCTATAGCTCAAGTGTGTTCTACTAGAGCTTGACCTACACCAACCATAAACAAACACCCCATATCAGATTACCAACAGCAAGCGTAGATCATCCAATATCCATTTAGCTTCAAGTAAAGAACAACACGATTAAACAGTCAAAACACAAACTATTACAGGTCGAATACAACAAATATACTACTAGACCATTTGAGCTCATGGTAAGGATCAACAAATGTTCTCTTCATGGTCGGATACAACAAAGTATTTCTGAGGACTAGAACAATAGTAGACTTAATAGTAATGCATTGCATCATGTCTCATCGTCAACCAAGTAAAAAGAGAACCTGATATACTAAAGACTTATCTAATCTGTCGGAGGAGAGCAGCAGCAGTAGGTTGGCTTCAGCGTCGCGGAGGTAGCGCATTTGGATGAACATGTCGTCCTTCTGATGCACCTCCAACCATCGTCGGACATGGGCTTTCATCTGGCATGCTTCAATAACCTGTATAATGACATGAGCAACTTTTTTTTACTAATTTTTTTGTCACAACAACCAATATATCTGAGCATAATAAGGAGCTATAAAGTTGCACAAATAAGCAATTGATAAAATATAATAAGTTAAGATGTTATTATTCAAGTTCTCCATCAATTAGACAACATCACAACCTATACTACTATGCTACTTTTTTCAATCACCGGGAGATAATGTGTGCATTTCAAGATAACCAAATGCCAGCAGACACAAATGGCACAAGTAATATACAACATAATTCCAGAACTGAACCAAATTCTAGCCTTTTAGGTGTGTTTCATCTATGGCACAACCCTATTTTGCATACAGAGTCATATAGATGAACAACACACATAATATAACCTACACAAAAATTATTGAGGCACCTGGACCTAGTGCTAACACAATCAGATCATGGCATTGTTTACTTGGAGATTGCAACACAATGGCATGCGCAATACATTGAGGCATCTAGTGTTAATACAAACTAAGCTGGAGAATAGGTTTATTAAGCTGCAGAGCAGCAGGAGATGGATATTCAGATCAAGATGTTGCAAAATTTACTGACTAGCAAGCTGGTGCAACCAAGATTAAAAACAAGTACAAGACATATCCATGCAAAGAACTGAAGAACATCTATTGTCATCTAGGTATCTCAAGAATAGTTTATCACAAACAGGTAATAAAAGGAAAATAACAAGACCATTATCAACAAAATCGGATATAAATGAAGTTGATGCTGATAAATAGCACACGAGTTAATAGAAGTATAAACACTTGATACTATAATTGGTTCGGGCACATGAATAACACATGAGTCTACGCCTAAACGCCTAAGTATTGCCTTATAAACCAGTCACATGAATTAAAATGTTTATGTTAGAACGTTGTTCTCCCAATGCTGTTAAGACAAGTATGGAATGACTCAATCATGTGACAATTCCCCAAACAATTGTCACTGGTTATAAATATGGCTTCAAAAACATGTGCATAGAACATGTGACCTTTCTTATAAACAATAGTTTAATATAAACCTTTTTCCCAATCAAGTAATCTGTGAATGCATATCAGCATGCATATATGTCCAGTTATCAAGTTTTAAAAGAATATGAATGATTACTTGATATATCTTCGCCCGTTGAACCTTGATATATCTTCGCCCGTTGAACATGATATTGTCCTACAATATATTCTTGACACAACCAGGCAACCAAAACAAAAAAGGGCTACAAAACCAATAACCTTGCTACGAGACAGTATTCTACTCTATCAATTAGGACTACATATATGAATCGATAAAACACGATGGCCTCTACAGATAGCAGTATTATGACAGAGCATAATGAAGGGAACCACACAATAGGCAAGAAAGGGAGAGACCGAAGTTACTCACCAGCACTGGACCAGTTTAGGAGGAAAAGAGGCAGTCGATGTAGTCACCATAGCCGGGAGAGAACAGAAAGACTGGGGAGTCATAGACCCAGTCCGTCCCGTCAAGGCTCCACCGTCATGTCCAATGACAACTGCAGTAAGGGAGTGGGATACTGTGATGATAAGTTGATAACCATGAACGAAAAACACCTAGTCACCTACCATGTATTACCAGGGAGCTTAATGGGAAATCAAATCGCACACTTATAGAATTCGGGGAGGCAATCAGGATTCATGCAACAGATGAACAAGGTAGAGGATGTAGGGAGGAAATAACACTGGCATCGGAGGCATGTAACTACTCACCGCTAACCTCCTCCTCCCCGCTACCGGTGCCCGACCTCCACCACATCCCCAGCCCATGGGCATAGAAGGAGAAGCAGTAACACGGTATTGCAAGGCCATGAGCAGCTCGGGCTCGAATAGGAAGTCCGAAAACCCGATGTTATGGATCCGATGTATCCCTTCTTGGCCACCTCGACCTCCAACTCCTCTGCGGTTATTGATTTATCACAGCTCACCGTCACATCTAGGGGCAGCTGTAGAGAGATAGAGGGAGATCGATAGAGAGTCCTCAAGAGAGAGGTAGTGGGGGATGGAAAGAGAGAGGTGGGATAGAACAAATCGTGGTTGAGGGAAGCACGGGAGTTACCTTGATGTGCCAAATTGTGGTTGACGTAGGAGCGGGCATTGTCCAACTCCTTCTAATGGTCATACATCATGAAGCTGAGGTGGTCCAATTGACTCTTCAGCTCGTGGTGGTATGGGGCCTCCAGTGGCTGTCCCATAACATCACGTCTTGGGTAGAACTCAAAGCAGGTACCCTTGATTAGATTGATACTCTGCCCACACAGACAGGCAAGAGCTTCCCGCATGGCCCTGGAAAGTCCATCGAGCCATTTGTTTTCTCTTAAGGTGAACTAAATTCCCTCCGCGGTGGGGGGGTTCAATCTTTCCCGGGAGACTTGCAACAACTAGCCACTGCAAATCCTCTCCTTCCTGATCATTGGGCTGAGCTCCGAAGAACACGGGGTGTGGACGCTCCAGCATCTCTGTAAGCTGGTCCAAATCATGCTCAAAGATGAGGTCTCCTCCATTCCCCAACTGATAAAACTTGTTGTACTTCACGTCCATCTATAAGAATATAGGATGAGTAAGTTAGTAGAGTGATCAAGTGTGTCAAATTTTAAGTAAGTTTGTAAGAATTTTTTAGGAACATGAATTTTCATGAAATAACCGTGATAAGAATGAGAATAAGTTTTTGTAAATACTCACTTCCTTTGGTTTTGAAACTAAGTTTTTGATTCAAACGTCCATTCTAAACTAGGGTCTCCTATGGTCAGGATGGCTCTGATACCAACTTGTCAACACCCGGATTTTTAATCATAGATGCCTGTTATGACATACATCGCAATCCCAGGATTACCATTTTTGCGAGACATAACAGATTCGATATCACAGTACATCATCCATTACAAACCATACATAAGGTCTTACACAAATAAGGATCTGATGATCTAGTCTTAATACAATTCAAGCAGCGAAATAACATAATAATAACGATAGCGTAGGCGAGGCTCCATCTTCATGGTCACAGGCAATGCTGACGATGGGAGATGATCCTAGTTGTCGTAACCTTCTTGCTATCCATCTTCCTGATACTCCTGTTCATAGTCTGGCCACGGGAATAGCCAGGGACAAAGCCATGAGTACTATTTAAGTACTCGCAAACTAGTACTAACAAGTGACGTGGGTTTGAGTAGGATATACTAGGCTCTAGGGTTGTTTTAAAAAAGCCAGATTTACCTCTACTAAGTTCGAAATCAAAGAAAGATAGTTTAACATTTTGTAACACCTAAGTGGGAACTTGAATTTCATATCACAACTCTGTTGTGGTCAAGTCAAGTCGTAAATCATTTCATAAGTCATTTTGAAAACATCTGACGAAGGGACAGTATGGCCACTCAAAATGTCCATAACCGCAGACGCGGCTATTTGAATAGTTTGACACTCTACAGAGATTGTACACTTTCACCACAACATTCGATACATCTAGGCTTGTAAGTGGGAACGGTTGCCAACGGCGCCGCCAAACCCACCCCACTTAAACACGTAGGTGGACACCCACGGGTCTGCATAAGAAATTTATGGTCAGAAGCGGCGTGCCCGCTACCGCCGCCACGCCACATCGTCGAGACTTCCATGGCACCAGCGGTGGGCTCATTCCGGCACCGTGTACTCCTGCTTGTTCTGCATAGTCAGGTTCCAGGTTTCTGGCCGAGTTCCATGATCCCTCGCAGCCGCAACCCCATAGCCGCGACCATCGTCAATTTGATCGTCTTTGCGACGAACAGTAGCAAGACATTGAACCAGCAAACACCACCATGCTACAAACATCAGCGGTCCAGCGGTTGAGGTGCTCAAAGCGTGCGGTCCAACATGGTGGACACCTTTTCCACAGCTTGCCCTGCTGCGCCGCGACCCACGCCACGCTCCTGCACTTGGCGCAGTTCTCCGACGATGTCAGGTTGAGGTCCAGCAAGATCACTCCGGCTTGGTCGCACGAGGCCGCCCCGGGCGTCGCCTTGCCACCCAGCGCGGCGACCTCGGCCTCGGTGCGGTGAGGGCCTGGCATATGCCAAACTCGAGCCTGCGGACGGGGAACTCGTGCGCCCTCAGCCTGACAGGATGATGCAGCCAGGCCAGCAGCCGCGTCACCGTCCAGCAGCCGAAGTGCCGAGGCAGGGCACTGCGCCGTCGTTGCCATCGCCAAACGACCTCGCGCTCTGACAAACTTTGCGTGGAGCATCCGCACGAGCAGCGACACACAACCATTGTCGGCGCTAAGCCGCTTCTTCTAGAGTTTAGAGATGCATGATCCATGGAGTCATATATACGTATTCCTGTACATGACAGGTCACTGTGACATAAGCATGACACACGTATTCATCGCTATCACTAGACAGCCAGGCACAAGCGAACGCCGCTTGCAGACCAAGGGTGCAGCACCACCGTTACCGATGGAGTAGAGCAGCGGTGGTAAGGTCACGACACCCCTCTACGGAGGTGGTAGCGGTGTAGAAGGCGAGACAGACAGTGGAGAAGCTCATGGCGAGGGCCAAGCGGCAAGGGTTCCGGACGCTACATAATGGATGGCTGGGCTCGGTTACGTAGGACCCTTGCGTGTGCGAATAAACGAGCTGATCTGCCGCTGCCTCTCGATGTTGTTTGCTGTTTGGTGGGTTCTACCGGCTGACCACGGAACTAAGCAGGAATTAATCGGGTAAAATCCTAATCCCGTTTCACTAAGTGGTCTCAAGCGGCAAGTTGATGGGCAGCCGTGGGCATGTCCATTTACAGGCTGAGATACATCTATCAGGAACAATCCTGAATTCACCATACTCAGTATGCGGATAATCAATCCTAACCTTTCAATTGCACGCCCTAGTATAGGCACCTCTCCTCTGAGTTTGGCCTCCCAACCATGACCAACTGTCATCTTGGGAACTGCACAGGTGGATAATATTCACAAGGTAGCCTCAGCTCAGACCTTGGCCACAAGGGAACCCATACTAAGGTATATAAATTTCCAGTCAAGCCCTAACCAATTTTCGGGTATTATGGTTGTACGGTTTAATTGGAATGGTATCGCATCCAGACAACCATCAGTTTTATAAAGGGCTAAGGCTCATGCCTTAACATTTTCATCATCAGAATCATCTGATGTTCAAGAACACATGTTAAAACATTTTAGTAGAATGACTCATCATTCTAAGGTTTTCATAACCATTTTCACCAAGTGTTCCCATCTAAAGTTGATCTGGTTTTATGCTTTAGCACTAGCATCTATAAGTGGGGGTAAATACTAATGAGGGGTGGTAAACAAGCGTATCTTATCTAAGTTAAATCCCATGCCTCAGGATGACATCAAGATTTATCTAACTTAGGCCAAGTATTATGCTCCTTATGCCACCTTCAAAAATCTTTCTAGGTTAAGCTTGCCAAGTCAACTGGTAGTATTAGGCTTGCTTAGATAGTAGCTTGCAAGTATTTTCTTGCCTTGTGCAGAGCAGTGGTTGAAGTTCTCCTCGGCTTCTTCCTCGTAATATCCTCCTTCCTCCTCATATCCTTGGTCGGTACTAGCGTCTATAAATAAATACGAGGTACACAATCAACACACAATACTTAATTACTTCTATTTATCACACAAAGGTTCACCCTAGATGATCTAGCATCATCACTATTATCACAAAGATTAAAGCACTTATCTTATTTATTTTATTTTAGAAAAGTAATTTCTACTCATTGAAAACCTACTCAAGATTTAATATTCTCCAACTCAAACATGGGATCATGTTGAGACATGTCATCACCACATATTTCAGTACTTGGGAATCTGATTTAAAGTGGTGTCACAATTTAGTAAGGTTTAACCTTTTTCTTTAATTAATTAAAGTGACTAGAAATGCCTATGAGGCATTCTTTTATTACTTGATCATTATTTCTGCAAGTAACCCTATATATATTTTTATATATTCTGAAAGGTATGGTTAAATGTGATTTTTGAGAGTTGGAATCAACTCAAAATCTTTTATGGTTGAATTTTGAAAAATGTTTGAATGCAGAAAATATTCTGCCTTGTTATTTTTACCATGGGTGATCTACAATTCTAAATGGTTCGAATCCAATGGGCTTGGATTAAGAACTCTAGTATCTTTCTAACAAAATTGGTTTGATGTATTATGGTTTGGTGAATCGAGCTGGGTTGGTTTTTGAATCTAGGTATAGAACTGGGTTTGAACTAAATTGGAAAAATCTAGATTTAAACTACTAGGTTGAGCGGGAACGTTAACTGGGTCGGCCCACTACGCACAACATGTGTGGGCTGGTTAAGTGAGCGACCCCACTCTTCAGTGAGACATCGAGTGGCGAAGCGGTACGGGGCGATTAGGACCGTGTGATCTAACTTTAATCCAAAGGCTACGATTCATCGTCCACGTCGGGCAATGCCGGCGAGACCAAACCCTAGCGCGGCCAGTGGGGATCGTGGGAGGATCATTGGGGATCAGGCGATGGTCGGCGATGGGGACAAATGACGAAGTCGATGACGGCGATCCTCCTGGTACCAGCATCTTCTCCTGGGGCGGCTCAAATCGACGGCCCCTCTCCTCCTCTATAGCGGCAAACTTCGGTACAATTCTGGCCACCTGGTGCTTGCCTTGCTCCGAGAGTGAGTGGGAGGGTATCAGTGAGAGGTGGGGAGTGAGATGGTGTGAAGGGTTTGAGCTGGGAAGGCCTCTATTTATAGTGTGACGAGGGGACCGAATGGCGCGGGTGGAGCTCATCGGTGTCGTCGGCACATCGTGCTAATGGCATGGGCGATAATAGGGGGCGGTGCTATGATCCCTGGCGAAGCTCAATGGCATGGTCACGCAGCATTGGGCGGTGCTGAACGGTCGGAATGTCGCTGCATTCTGGGCGGGTCCGACGACAAGTTTAATGGCACACAACGTCTGTGGTCCACGCGGCGGCGAACGGGGTTGTCTGGCGGGGTGCTGGGGTGCTGGCGATCACATACGCAATCGGCGAGGACGGCGCGCGGTCTGTGGGCTGGTGTCACGTGCGGCGCTCTGGAGCGCTCTCGGCTCGCACGCAGAGCAACTGGGCACGTGCTTGGCAGGTGGTCCAGTGGCTGGCTACTCTCGAGGCTTGGACAGGGAGTGGGGGTGGACGGTGTTGCGTGTCCCAGACAAGGTTGGCGAAGCTAGAGCTTCCTCTAGCTCGCTGGCGACATGGGGGTGATAATGGTGCTCTCGGCATTCTCGCCATTAATGGCTATGCTTGCCCACAATGAGGCTAAATCTAGTTAGATTAGTTTGATCATCTCCTGAGAGTGTAGAGTGAGCTAGAGAGGGGACAAGGTTGGCCAAAATTAATGCTACTAATAGTGTTTGTTGTTTGTTTGTTTGCTGCAAACAAGGTGTTTGATGAAATGGTCGCAAGAAATTTAAATTGACGGTTTGCTAGGCACATACCAGGGAGTCTTTGGTTAGTTGGATTGGTCAAGGGGCACTGGCTTGGTTGGGTTTTGAAAAGGTGTGATCTACACATATGTTAAAGATTCAATTTTGAATTGTAATTTAAACGAGGTTGCCAAATGTTACTACAAGCTTGAAAGGTGGGCTTTGATTCACTTTTACTTGGTCTTGCAAAGGGTGAAAAGAATTGGAAATATTTCTGTTTGAAATCTTGGACTAGAAACACTCAAAGTGACCTAGTGAGCAAGATTTTCAAAAATGACCATTTGCTTTATTTGATTTGTTTTTGAGTTTCTCTTGATTTGTTTCTGCTTGGAAATGTTTTAGATGATGCTATTTTCATATTTAAGCCATTCCTTTCTATTTAGGTTAATCACACAAGTCCATTCATGCATTCCTTCAATCATCACATACACACATGCATTCATTTGGTTTTTATTTAATCAAAGTTTTTGTTAACCCTAATTTTAGTGATTAGAATTTGATAAGCATTGTTCAATACTTTTGGGATGTTACAAATCTTCCCTCCTTTAAAAAAATCTCGTCCCGAGATTTGAAAAGGAAGAGAAAAGATTACCTAGGATTTAAAGAGATCGGGAAACTCCGTCCTGATGTGATCTTCTCGCTCCCAGGTAGCTTCATCTTTAGTGTGGTTGCTCCACTGAATCTTGAGAAACTTGATGCTTTGGGTCCTGGTGGTTCTGAAAACTTCCTCTAAAATACGGATGGGTACTTCGGGATACGTCAGGTCATCGTTTATCTCTATGGTCCGGTGATCAATGTTCTTGAAAACTTCGGTCTTCTCCGGGACTTCAAGGCATTTACGAAGTAACGATATATGGAACACATTGTGCACTACTGACATCTCCTCTGGAAGTTCCAACTGATACGATACTTCGCCTCGATGATTCAGAATCATGAAAGATCCGATATATCTGGGGGCTAACTTTCCTTTGAGCTGTAAACGCGGCATTCCCTTCAAAGGCAACACTTTGAGATACACAAAATCTCCAATATTGAAAGCGAGGTCTCGACGTCTCTTGTCGTCGTAACTCTTCTGTCTTGACTGGGCGGTCTTGAGGTGCTCACGAATCTTGTGAACTTTCTCTTCTGCTTCTTGTAGGACGTCGGGTCCAAAGATCTGACTCTCTCCTACTTACGACCAATTCAAAGGGGTACAACACTTCCTTCCATACATGAACTCAAATAGGGCCATTTGCAAACTAGCTTGATAACTGTTGTTGTATGAAAATTCTGCGAAAGGCAGATAATCATCCCATTTAGATCCATATTATAGCACACATACTCTCAACATATCTTCGAGTATTTGATTTAATTGTTCCGTTTGTCCATCAGTCTGAGGGTGATACGTTGTGCTGAAATCTAGTCGGGTTCCTAAACCTTCTTGGACTTTCTTCCAGAATCTCGAGGTAAATTGGGTTCCTCGATCTGATACGATGTTCTTGGGGACTCCGTGCAAACTGACGATTCTAGCGATGTATAACTCTGCTAGCTTCGAACTCTGGTATGTGGTCTTGACTGGTAAGAAATGGGCTACTTTGGACAATATGTCAACTATGACCCAAATAGAGTCATTTCCCCTACTAGAAGTAGGCAATCCGGTGATAAAGTCCATTCCAATTGAATCCCATTTCCATTCCGGTATCTGTAATGGTTGCAACAGTCCTACGGGTCTTTGATGTCCCGCCTTGACTCTCTGGCAAATATCACACTTGGCGATATAGCTTCCGATTTCTCTATTCATCTTATGCCACCAAAATTGTTCCTTCAAGTCCTGATACATCTTTGTTCCTCCGGGGTGGATAGATTTAAGGGTATCATGGGCCTCTTTCAAAATATCCTGCTTCAATTCTGAGTCTGCTGGTACACAGAGACGTCCTTTGTACCGTAGAACTCCTTCTTCATCCTCGGTGAATCCGGGTACTTTGCCTGTACCAATACGACATTTGATTCCGTCGATACTAGCGTTTCCTTTCTATGCCTCCTTGATCTGACTGATCAAAGTGGGTTGAAGTTCTATGCTAGCCAAAAATCCTTCACTTACGAATTCCATTCTAAAATCTTCCATCTCTTTGTGCAAACTTGGTCGCTCCTTCAGAAGCATGGAGTTCAAGCGGCACAGCAATTTGCTAAGGGCATCTGCTACCACATTGGCTTTACCGGGGTGATAGTGAATGTCCAGATCATAATCCTTTATTAGCTCAATCCATCTTCTCTGCCTCATATTCATCTCCTTCTGAGTGAATATATACTTCAGGCTCTTGTGATTCGAATAAATCTCACAACGATTTCCCATAATATAATGCCTCCATGTCTTCAGGGCTAGAACTACGGCTGCTAGTTCAAGGTCATGGGTTGGATAATTCTGTTCATCCTGCTTCAGTTGTCGGGATAGATAAGATATAACTTTTCCTTCTTGCATCAAAACACATCCGAGACCGATCTTGGATGCGTCACAATACACATCAAAGGGCTTCGTTATATCCGGCATGATCAAGATTGGGGCTGAAATCAATCTCCTCTTGAGTTCCTGAAAACTCGCTTCACATTTGTCCGTCCATTTGAACTTCTTGTCCTTCTTCAGCAATTGGGTCATGGGTCTAGCGATACTCGAGAATCCTTCTACAAACTTGCGGTACTATCCCGCTAATCCGAGAAATGCACGAACTTGGGTTTGAGTGATTGGGGCTTGCCAATCTTCAACATCCTTCACCTTTGCAGGGTCAACGGCAATTCCTTCGGCTGATACAATATGTCCGCGGAATCCTACCTCCTGTAACCAGAATTCACATTTGCTAAACTTGGCATACAGCTGATGCTCTCTAGAGGTTCCAAGGATGGTCCTTAGGTGTAGCTCATGTTCTTCTTCTGATTTGGAATAAATCAGAATGTCATCGATGAAAACAACGACAAACTTATCCAGGAAGTCCATAAAAATCTTATTCACGAGGTTCATGAAGTAAGCGGGGGCATTGGTTAATCCAAAAGACATGACAGTATACTCTTATAATCCATATCTAGTGGTAAAGGCAGTCTTTGGAATATCCTCTGCGTGAATCTTGAGTTGATGATAGCCAGTTCTAAGATCTTTTATCTTGGGCAATGGGTACTTGTTCTTGATGGTGACATAATTCAACTTCCGATAATCTGTACACAAACGGTTACCTCTATCCTTATTGTCCACAAACAAGACAGGTGATCTCCACGGCGACACACTTGGTTGAATCAATCCAATTTCGAGCATGTCATCCAGTTGCTTCTTCAGTTCTACTAGTTCAGACGGGTTCATACTATAAGGTCTCTGGGCTATGGGTCCGATTCCAGGGATTAGTTAAATGATAAACTCGATATACCGATCTGGGGGCATACCGAGCAAACATCTAGAAATACATCGGGGTATTCACAGACTATCTAGACTTGGTCAATGGTTGGCTGGGATATACTCTTGTTGCACTTGAATTGACGGGTCAAGGTTTCGGATACATGCTTGACTAATACTCCGGCTGTACTGGTCATGGTTATGGCTTTCTTGGCAAAGTCAATTAATCCTTTATGTTTGTACATCCAATCCATTCCTAGTACTACTTCCAAACCTTTAGTTTCGAGTACTATTAGATTAGCATAAAAGTCTATGCGATGGATTCATATAGGGACGGGTTTGCAAATTTGTCTAGCTTTGGTGGTTGAACCAGGTATTTGAACTATCATAACATCCTTCAATTTGGTGGGTTGAATCTTACTAGTGCATGCAAATTCTTCAGTAACAAACGAGTGCGATGCTCCAGAATCAAACAACACTCTTGCAAGTACTGAGTTAACATAAAACATACCCATCACGACATCTGGCGCTTCTTGGGCTTCTTCAGCATGCATGAGAAAGAGATGGCCGTTGCGGTTGAGCGAATTCCCTAGGGCAAACCTTCTTCCGGGCTGAACACGACGCTGCTACTAAGCTGGGGCATTTGCATTGGGGGCTGCGACAATCTTCTTGGGGCACTCATTGGAATAGTGACCTTTTGTTCCACATTCATAACAAGTCACTTGGGACTTGTCCTTTGCTGCAACAGGCAAAACATTGCTTCCAGTCCTTGGGGCAGTGTTGGTGTTGGTGGCGACATTGTTGTTGTTGAACTTAGGTGGTGCACGGTTGAAATTGCTGGGGTTTCCGGGGTTTTTATGGTTTTCTCCGGGCCTTGGGTTTCCACGGTTGGGATAGGTCGGACGGTTCAACGGGGGTCTGTTGGTTCTTGGGTCAGATCCTAGAGATGGTTTGGGGCGATACTTTGGTGTATGGTGGGTTCCTGGTTGATGCATCATGCGACGCTTGCGGTTCTTATTAGCTTGGTTGACCTTTCATTCCATTTGAATGGCAGAGTCAAATAAAGCTTCAATATCCGCAAAGGGGATATTGACTAACATTGTCTGCATTTCATCATGCAGACCATTCAGGAATATCTCCTTCTTCTTGGCCTTAGTGTCGATCTCATCTGGTGCATACCTTGCAAATGACAAGAATTTGCCACGGTACTCCACTACTGTCATCCTTCCTTGCTTCCGTTCCCTGAATTCATCTCTCATCCTCTTGATCAAACCCGGTGGCACATGGGTTCTGCTGAACTTGACTTTGAACTCTTCCCAAGTCATCATCTGTGTCACATTCCAAAATTTCCCAAATTTTGTAATGTGAAAAATAAATAAACAAAATAAATAATTGTTGAAATTTAGGGTGAAAAGAAACTTTTTGTTTCTAAATGGAAACTTAAAATCCCATCTTGAACAAACTTTGGTTCATGTTTGAATCCAACTAAATTCAAATCAAGTGGAATGCATTCTTCATTAATGCATCTGGAAATTTAAACACTTGGATAATAAACCAAAACCCTAAAACCCTAATGGGAGAAAATCATTCCCAAAGATATCTCTAAGACCATGGATTTGATCTATATAAAAATTGTCAACAAACATTTGTAAATGATTAAGAATGACAAATAGAAATATTATAAAACCATATGAATTGGTTTCACTTAATTTGGAGCCATAGACAAAATCTTATGAATTTAATAAGATCAAGAAATTGAATTTCCAAAACTAATAAAGCACCTATCTAGAAATCCATACCAAATGATTAGAAAATAATCCTAAAGACATTTAAAAGGATAAAAAAATGTTAAATAAGATTTTACAAATCGGAATCACCAAGTTTGGACCTTTAAATAAAAACTTGGCCAAGACCACCAACAAATGGAATAAACATAATCCAAGTTCAGATGAAATAATTGGATAAATAATATTGAAATAAAATAATATGGCCTTAACCAAATTCTATTCCATTGGATTAAGACAATTCTCTAATAAGAATGATTAATTAAATCATGGGAAAACAGAATTTGGAATTTAGCCAAGTGGAATAAAAGTTATTTAATTAACTTAAATGGGATCAAAGAAATCAACTAAATAAATTTGTGGAATTAAACCCATATTTGATTTCATTGGAATAAAGACAAATACCCAATTTAAATGTTTAATAAATCATAGTAAAAATATTCCAAATAATTCAAAGTGAATTATTTGACACCCTAATAAATAAATAAAACCTACTAAAAAGATTTAGATTTCAAATGGAGTTTGAAAACATTATTAAATCTTGATTGAATTAATACAAAGGCCTATTTTAAATAATTAGTATACCCTAAAAAGAATAAAAGAATTATTTTAAAATTTACTTTAGAATGTACTATTAATAAGTATTGGAATATACACAAAGTTTGGTTCAAGTTTGAATTCAAATAGTTGTTTGAAATGTTAGACAAAATCAAAACAGAAAAATAGAAATGGAAAAAGAAAAATGAATCTGTATAAATAAAATGAAAACCAATCAGCCCAACCCAACCTGGCCCAGTCCAACCCATCTAGCCCAACAAACCCCCTCCCCCGAAGCGTTTTCTTTTACTCAGCATCGAACCCACTCAGACGCTGACTGCCTGGACCCACTCTTCCTCTCTCTCCTTCGCCGACGAAGCAACCCCACCGCCAGCTCCCACCCGCGCGCGAAGACCACGCCCTCCCGGTCGTTTCTGCCGTTAACTCCTCGGCGTAAATTCACGGTGATGGCTCAACGATTAATGCTCGCGACCATGCTCGATTTAGCTTCCGCCTCTTCTCCCCATTTCCCCTCTTTTCCCAGCTCCTCTCCGCCCCAGGGCTACCCAAATTGCTCACTGCAACCTCACCGGCTTCGACGAGGTCCCACTCGAATTCTGATGAACCCAGGCCGCGCCTTGCCCCCTCGACCACGCGAGCTTGTTCCCCATCAACCACCGCATCTCCCAGTAGCCTCGGCTTGCCCGCGCATGAACCATAGAGTCGGCAACAACTTCAACTGAGCTCCGCCACCGTCTGCCTCGACTCCGGCGACATCTCCCCAGTAAACCCGACCACCCCTCTCCCCCTCGTGGACACTATCATACTCGCCGCCCTCTTGCGAATCTAACCGTGCCTTCTACTTGTCTTAGCGCGTCCTCTAGCTTCACCTACGATGACCAGAGCGTGCCCGACACCGTGCGGACTCCGGTGAGCAATCCACGTCACCACCGTGCGGCCCTCCGTCGACAAAGTCCACCCTGAGAATCAGCGCTTCACGGCGAGTCTGGTAAGCTCCTTCTCCCTCTCCCGCGCACCCTAGCTTCGTCGGAACACTCCTGCCCGAGCGCGCCGCCGCCGCTCACCGTTGCTAGCGCCGCCAATCCATGACCAGAGGGTCAGAGCCGTTAGATGCAGATCCATTGGCTAGGATAGAATCACTTATCGAAGAGGTATGAGAGAATCTGTGCCGTGCGATTTGCATTAGATCCAGCGGCCCACGTTAGTCGATCCACGCGAAATGGTACTGGCGAATAGGAAACAGCCACGTGGCCCAGTCTATTTTAATAAAAGCCAGAAATGATCTACACGTCCAAATTTTGCAAATTTTATATAAATGGAATCAGAAATACAAGTACTTTCCAACCATGCACTTTGTTTGGTAAATTGCTTCTGGTAAAATGGTCGTTTTTGCAGAAACTTGCGTAGGCATAATTTGAATATAAAATTCATTCTAAAATTATTTTTGTGATAAAATCTTTGGAAAATGGATTATTTTGAACCTACTAACCATATAAACCAACTTGTGGATTCAAAAACATATTTTGTGAAGAAAAAGAATAAATCTTTGATTTAGAACATTTCTAGTCAAATAAAAATGTGGTTTATATGTTAAAAATACTTTTTGGAGAAAAATCTTTGGGAAATGATTTGGATTAAAATCTCTGACTCTAATCACAAAGTTTTATGATTTAAAATATACTTTGTGAACCCTATAAAAATTATTACTTTGCTAAAGGCATTTTCAACCACATAAAATAATGCTTTAGTTTAAAAAGAGTTTATAGGTAAAATCTTTTGCAAATGGTTTTGCCACTTTTATAAAATGACCAATAGGTGTTTTCAAATGTTTATAACCCATTAGAAACCACTTTTCCAAATAAACAATCTTTTGCATGCCTGCAAGCATTGCTTTGTTTTTATTATTTTATGTGATGTTTGCTTGAATGGTAGATTGAATTTTTGCTTGCTTGATTGAATTATAGTGTAATTTGAAGAGTGTGATCATTGCAAGATCAAGGAGTGAACTTATATTATCTACCAAAAAGGCAAGTTATGCTTCATACTTTGTCCCATTATTTTCACAATGCATTAGTGATATTTTTAAGTAGGACTTGCATGGAATTTTTGCTAAGTATAAACTATGCCATGGGAAATCCTAGTAGATGAAACCTTAGTAGAAATTTCCTAAGTTAATATTCCTACTACCTTCATGCTTATCTTAGCTAGTAGAAAACAAGGGTGGAATATATTCATACTATGGAATATTTCTAAGTCAAGGACTTGTGTTTTGTTTAATAAAACAACTAAGTGAATGAATCACCTGGGTGGAATGAAAGGAATGGTTTGTGTTGAGTGGTTACACAAGGCCCATTTCTATGGTTTAACTTGTGTATCTCACTTGTGGAATGCCACCCAGGAACAAAGAGATTTGAGATTGTCAAATGTTGAGAAGTTTCAAGTGCAGCCACTTGGCATTATGGGCTCTACCTGGATCATATAGGTTGCAATAACTTAGCCAAATGGATAGTTGATGGTAGGGGATTGATAGGTTGGAGCGCGTCCATTCTGGTCTAAGGGAAGGCTTCTGAAAGATCTTGTCTTGGTGAAACCAAGTCTTGTGGGGAAAGTGCACCACCTCTGCAGAGTGTAAAATCTAAGTACTTAGCCATGTCCCTGGTAAAGGACAATTTGAGCATCAAGACATGTAAGCTATCAAGAATCTCCTCATCCCAATTTCTAAGTTAAAATTTTGTGGTTGAACAAGGGTTGAAGGATCACCAATTTCTATTGGGAGATGCCTTGGGTGATTTTGTCAAGAAAAAACTTAGTGTTTTCAAAAGATAAGGAAAACTATATTTTGAGCAAAGCAAGCCTAAACTCCACTTAGCCAAATGCATATAGATGATAGACTCCACTATACTACCATAGTATCACTTGCCAATACAATTCAACTGTATTGACCCTTGTGGCTATAACTTTTTATGTTGCAGGTTTGTTTAATGTTAGTAAAGTGTGTTGATTAGGATTACAAGTCTACATCCAACATGTTTGCCTGTGGTACTTTGAAGATGAAGGACTCCATGCTAAAGTTATTTCTATTGCATTGTAATGAGATAGCCAAATGAGCTATGTAAGATGTAATGAGTTATTTTATTCCTAGTTATAAAGTTGTATTATGACCTTTGTTTCTTGATATTACATCTTAACTGTGGATGCTAGCTATTGATCCTGGGACTAGCATTGTAAACACAGGGATCTCTACCTTATTATAGGTTGGGACTTCTAGAGATGGTATCAGAGCATTGTGTTGCCTGTAGGATTTGTAACCCTAGGATTGGACAAAACCCCTTAGAAAAATAGGAATTGTATTTGTTCCAAAAACTTATTTACAAACAATCTTGTAAACTCTTTCCTCAAACATTTTTGGTTTTGATTCTACATCTCTTCTATTTCAACTTATTGAGCAAAGACCTCAACCATGAGCAAAGGACTTCACCAACTCAAGTGACTTCAACCTTAGTCTCAACAAGGACTTCAACTTGAATATCACTAAGGACTACAAGTGAGACAAGAAATATTACTCAAGACTTGAAGACTAAGGAAACACAACTTAGAAGGAACCATCATCACCTTTGAAGTTTTGTGACCAAGAATTTTTCCAAGGATACGATGATCTTATTCGGGAAGAAACAACAAAGAAGGATGGAATGATCTCAAGTGAACCATATAGTTGGACCACCACATTTAGTTTAAATCAAACACACCAACTTATGTGGTGTAGCAATAATATTTTGTTGCTTAAATATGTGCTTGAAACTTTGTTGTTTGATTGGAATGTTTGTTTTTGATGCTTTTGCTTGTGTGAAATTGTTGTGTGTGATTAGAATTATTTCCTTAGAAATATATTGCCTATTCTAATCCCAATCCAACCCAAATAGATGACTACTCCAAGAAACTCCAACATCAAGGATGGTGACAACAACAATAACCAAGAGATCAACATGAGAGAACTCATAGTAACCCAAACCCAGCTGAACCAAGTGACAACTCAATTTTGGGCCAACAACAATGATTTAGACCCAACCGTGCAAAGGTTTTTGGAAACCCAAACCCAATTGTTGCATAGGATGACAAGTCAAATGATCAACATGGGAGACAACCCTTCCCAAAGAATTTGTGACAACAAGGATGCAAGGATGATATTCTAGAAGGAACCCAAGCCTGCAATGTTTGTGGAGACAAGGATCACACTTCCAAAGAGCATGAATATCAATGCCCCAATTGTGAAGAGAAACATCCAACTAATCAATGCCCCACATCTCAAGCTGCATGCTTCCTATGTGAAGTAAATAATCATGTCCCTATCCAATGCCCCATCTATTCCATAGTTCAACAAAGGAAACAAGGTGGAGTGCATCAACAGATTGTAAACCCTCAGGAGGGAACAACTTCTACCAAGAAGGATGAAGACAAAGGAAAATCTCAGCTTGCACCTCCATGCAATATGACTCAATTTGATGGACCAAAGAGGAAACATATGTATTATCCAAGGAAAAGATTAAGGAGACCAGGAGACTTTCCCACCTTTGAGATAAGATATGAAGAGCATGAACTAGAAGAATTCCTAGCTTTGGAGAAACCCAAGAAGAAGAAGGACAAAAGTCAAGTGCAGTGTTGCCATTGCAAAGAGATGGGACACTATGCCAATGAATGTCCAGAGAAGAAGAAAAAGTATAAGGAAATTAGCCAAGTGTGGTGCAAAAACTGCAAAGAGCTAGGCCATTATGTGTCAACTTGTCCACAGAAGATAAGTGAAGAACTCAATCTTGTCACATGTTACAATTGTGGTGATCAAGGACATTATGCAAGCAATTGTCCAGAAAAGATGAAGCACAAGATAAACAAGCCTATGAAGGATCTCAGCCTTGTCACATGTTTCAAGTGTGGAAACAAAGGACACTATGCAGATGTTTGCCCGGAGAAGTTTCATCAAGATCCCAAGCAAGACAAGATGTAATCTAGTTGGAAAACATTTAAGGGTGGTAGTACCCTAGTTGCTTTGAGCCAACTTGTAACCCTATCTTTCCCAAATCTTGGGACGACATTTCTTTTAAGGGTGGTAGCCTGTCACATTCCAAAATTTTCCAAATTTTGTAATGTGAAAAATAAATAAACAAAATAAATAATTGTTGAAATTTAGGGTGAAAAGAAACTTTTTGTTTTAATGGAAACTTAAAATCCCATCTTGAACAAACTTTGGTTCATGTTTGAATCCAACTAAATTCAAATCAAGTGGAATGCATTCTTCATAAATGCATCTGGAAATTTAAACACTTGGAAAATAAACCAAAATCCTAAAACCCTAATGGGAGAAAATCATTCCCAAAGATATCTCTAAGACCATGGATTTGATCTATATAAACATTGTCAACAAACATTTGTAAATGATCAAGAATAACAAATAGAAATATTATAAAACCATATGAATTGGTTTCACTTAATTTGGAGCCATAGACAAAATATTATGAATTTAATAAGATAAGGAAATTGAATTTCCAAAGCTAATAAAGCACCTATCTAGAAATCCATACCAAATGGTGAGCAAATAATCCTAAAGACATTTAAAAGGATAAACAAATGTTAAATAAGATTTTACAAATTGGAATCACCAAGTTTGTACCTTTAAATAAAAAGATATGGACTTTATAAGATAAATAAAGAAATAATTAATAGAGAATATTTAAAAGACAAATTAAAACTTGGCCAAGACCATCAACAAATGGAATAAACATAATCCAAGTTCAAATGAAATAATTGGATAAATAATATTGAAATAAAATAATATGGCCTTAACCAAATTCTATTCCATTGGATTAAGACAATTCTCTAATAAGAATGATTAATTAAATCATGGGAAAATAGAATTTGGAATTTACCCAAGTGGAATAAAAGTTATTTAATTAACTTAAATGGGATCAAAGAAATCAACTAAATAAATTTATGGAATTAAACCCATATTTGATTTCATTGGAATAAAGACAAATATGCAATTTAAATGATTAATAAATCATATTAAAAATATTCCAAATAATTCAAAGTGAAATGACACCCTAATAAATAAATAAAACCTACTGAAAAGATTTGGAAAGATTTAGATTTCAAATGGAGTTTGAAAACATTATTAAATATTGATTGAATTAATACAAAGGCCTATTTTAAATAATTAATATACCCTAAAAAGAATAAAAGAATTATTTTAAAATTTACTTTAGAATGTACTATTAATCAGTATTGGAATATACACAAACTTTGGTTGAAGTTTGAATTCAAATAGTTGTTTGAAATGTTTAAACAAAATCAAAACAAAAAAATAGAAATGGAAAAAGAAATATGAATCAGTATAAAAAAATGAAAACCAATCAGCCCGACCCAACCTGGCCCAGTCCGGCCCATCTAGCCAAACTAACCCCCTCCCCTGAAGCTTTTTATTTTACTCAGCATCGAACCCACTCAGACGCTAACTGCCTGGATCCACTCTTCCTCTCTCTCCTTCGCTGACGAAGCAACCCCACCGCCAGCTCCCCTTCGTTCTCACCCGCGTGCGAAGACCACGCCCTCCCGGCTCGGCGTAAATTCACGATGATGGCTCAATGATTAATGCTCGCGACCATGCTCGATTTAGCTCCCGCCTCTTCTCCCCATTTCCCCTCTGTTTCCAGCTCCTCTCCCCATTTTCGACGAACCCAGGCCGCGCCTTGCCCCCTCGACCACGCGAGCTTGTTCCCCATCAACCACCGCATCTCCCAGTAGCCTCGGCTTGCCCGCGCATGATCCACAGAGTCGGCAACAACTTCAACTGAGCTCCGCCACCGTCTGCCTCGACTCCGGCGACATCTCCTCGGTAAACCCGACCGCCCCTCTCCCCCTCATGGACACTCTCATACTCGCCTCCCTCTTGCGAATCTAACTGTGCCTTCTACTTGTCATAGCGCGTCCCCTAGCTTCACCTACGACGACAAGAGCCTGCCCGACACCGTGCGGACTCCGGTGAGCAATCCACGTCACCACCGTGCGCCCCTCCGTCGACAAAGACCACCCTGAGAATCATAGCTTCACGGTGAGTCTGGTAAGCTCCTTATCCCTCTCCCGTGCACCCTAGCTTCGCCGGAACACTCCAGCCCCAGTGCGCCGCCGCCGCTCACCGTTGCTAGTGCCGCCAATCCATGACCAGAGGCTCAGAGCCGTTAGATGCAAATCCATTGGCTATGATAGAATCACTTATCGAAGAGGTATGAGAGAATATGTGCCGTGCGATTTGCATTAGATCCAGCGGCCAACGTTAGTTGATCCACGCGAAACGGTACTGGCGAATAGGAAACAGCCACGTGGCCCAGTCTGTTTTAATAAAAACCAGAAATGATCTATTAGATGTTCAAGTTTGTAAAATTTATAACTTTCAATCTACACGTCCAAATTTTGCAAATGTTATATCAACGGAATCATAAAGACAAGTACTTTCCAACCATGCACTTTGTTTGGTAAATTGCTTCTGGTAAAATGGTTGTTTTTGCATAAACTTGTGTAGGCATAATTTGAATATAAAATTCATTCTAAAATTATTTTTGTGATAAAATCTTTGGCAAATGGATTGTTTTTGAACCTACTAACCATATAAACCAACTTGTGGATTCAAAAACATATTTTGTGAGGCAAAAGAATAAATCTTTGATTTAGAACATTTCCAGTCAAATAAAAATGTGGTTTATATGTTAAAAATACTTTTTGGAGAAAATTCTTTGGGAAATGATTTGGATTAAACTCTCTGACTCTAATCACAAAGTTTTATGATTTAAAATATACTTTGTGAACCCTATAAAAATTATTACTTTGCTAAAGGCATTTTCAACCACATAAAATAATGCTTTAGTTTAAAAAGGGTTTATAGGTAAAATCTTTTGCAAATGGTTTTGCCACTTTTATAAAATGACCAATAGGTGTTTTCAAATGTTTATAACCCATTAGAAACTACTTTTCCAAATAAACAATCTTTTGCATGTTTGCAAGCATTGCTTTGTTTTTATTATTTTATGTGATGTTTGCCTGAATGGTAGATTGAATTTTTGCTTGCTTGATTGAATTGTAGTGGAATTTGAAGAGTGTGATCATTGCAAGATCAAGGAGTGAACTTATATTCTCTACCAAAAAGGCAAGTGATGCTTCATACTTCGTCCCATTATTTTCCGGTGCAATTCTGGCCACCTGGTGCTCGCTTTGCTCTAGGAGTGAGTGGGGGGTATCAGTGAGAAGTGGGGAGTGAGATGGTGTAAAGGGTTTGAGCTGGGAAGGCCTCTATTTATAGTACGACGTGTAGGGTTTCGTAGCATGGAAAACAAAAAATTTCTATCGCATACAAACAAACAAGCCAATATCTATCTACTAGATTGTAGCAACGAGTCAATGGAATAACTTACCTTCGAAGATTCCAAAGCGGTTAACGAGAGCAGATTCTCGTGGGTGATGTAGTCGTACTCTTTCCGATCTCAAGATCGCGTAGACGATCCTTCCGGCGCCACGTTCCGGCAGCGCTCCCGCAGTAGGTCACACATTCGGTACTCGACGAAGACCTTCCTCTCCCTTGTTCCAGCAGGCAGCGGAGGTTGTAGCACTCTCCTCGTGATTCCAGCAGCACAACGACGTGGTACCGGAAGTAGAGGTGAGATCCCGCAGGGCTTCGCCTTAAGCCGGAGCGAGTATGGTGGAGTATGAGAGAAAACTATTAGTGGTCTAGGGATTAGACACACCAATTAGAAGGCTCTAAACCGAAGGCTAGGGCAATTAGAAGCTCTAAACCAAAACGGCTCTAAACCGGAGATTAGAGGATAGAAACTTGTGTGTCTAGAGGAGGAGGCCCTGCCCCTCCTTTTATAGGTGGGAGGGGCGGCCAAGGGGAGGGGAGTCCCTCCCCAAGTCGGCCTTGGGTGGCGCGCCGGCTTGGACAGGAGGGACTCCTCCCCCAAGTCGGTTCCAACCACCTCTTGCTTGTTTCCCACAGTTTCTTGTTTTAGCCGTTTTACTTTCAAACTGGACATTTGACTTTTCTGTTTTAGGATTCAATTTAATCCTTTATTTGGAACAGCAAGAACACTTAGTACATGATGCAATCATTCAATATGTAATGACACATTCATGTACCCTCCCCCCCCCCCCGGAGTGTCGGACAATCCGGAACCTTCTAGAACATTCCCGATGAAAACACCGGAATCATTCCCGAACTCCGAAACGGGACTTTCCTTATATGAATCTTATTCTCCGGACCATTCCGGATCACCTCGTGATATCCCGGATCCCATCCAAGACTCCGAACAACATTCGGTCTCTTTCTCATAATACCATAACTACTCAAAACAACGTCGAATCCTTAAGTGTGTCTCCCTACGGTTCGTGAATTATACGGATATGATCGAGACACTTCTCCGAACAATAACCAATAGAGGAATCTGGAAATTCATATGGCTCCCACATATTTCTACAATTACTTTGCGATCGAATGAACCACTTACATACGATACCAATTTCCCTTTGTCTCACGATAGTTTACTTATCCGAGGTTTTGATCGTCGGTATCTCTGCATACCTAGTTCAACCTCGTTACCGATAAGTACTCTTTTCTCGTTCCCGTGATATGTGATCCCTTGTGAGCCAGTCACATGCTTGCAAGCTAATTGGATGACATTCCACCGAGAGGGCCCAGAGTATATCTATCCGTCATATGGATGGACAAATCCCACTCTTGATCCATGTGTCTCAACCAATACTTTCCGAACACTCAATGCCACCTTTATAGCCACCCAGTTACGGTGTGGTGTTTTATGTCATCAAAGCATCCATCCGGTAAAGGTGATATGCATGATCTCATGGTCGAAGGAATTAGGTTACTATGTATCAGAAAGCATATAGCAATTGAACTATTGAAATAACTTGATCTTTATGCTACGCTTATCTATAGGAGTATGTCCATCACATCATTCTCCTAATGATATGATCCTGTTGTTAATAACATCTCTATGTTCATGATCAGGAAACCATGATCATATATTAACCAACAAGCTAGTTTAACAAGAGGCTTCACTAGGGACTCTTATTTTAGTTTACAAATCACACAAGTATTAATGTTTCCGGTTAATACAATTATAGCATGGTATGTAAACATTTATCATAAGTGTGAAGATATGATAATAACCACTTTATTATTGCCTCTTGGGCATATCTCCAACTGTCTCCCACTTGCACTAGAGTCAATAATCTAGTTTCAAACCTTTGTGTATATAACACCTATGGCTTTCCGGTGTTGTATGTACACGATTGCTAGTGGTCAACCGATCTTCGGATCCGACACTTCCAGGTCCGTGTGTAATTGCATGTCTTTGCGTCTCTACGCATCACTCATTCTCTAATGAGATGGCTTTGTATAAATTTGGTCTTTCGGTGTGACCTTTAGTTCTTTGGGGTTAAAACATGTTGATAATATTGTCGCACAATATATCTTCACAGTATTATCCCTCTGTGAACTACACCTAGTTTGATAACAAACTACTTGACACAAATGCCCTCTTTTGCTGCTATAGTAGCAGTCATATACTTTAGCCTTTTGTTGTAGTATCTGTCACAATGTTTTAACTTTGGAACTCATCCAAATCCATTATGGAACTTACTTTCCATTATATTGTGCCACCCTTAGTTTAGATTGAGATAAACTTAATTTGCACTTTATGACAAAACTAGTATCAATGTAGTACTTTTACAATGAACTAACCATCTATTTGTCACTTCTACAAATAATATACTCTTAGTTCTTCAAAAGATCATAAGAATATCCTTACTGTTGTCCAATGATCATCTTACGAATCATTCTGGTATATGCTCACAACATTTAGAGCATAGGACATATCTGGATTTGTACATATCACAGTATGATTGATATAAATACTCTTTGTGATTTCATACATCAAGTATCAACCTATACTTGATTATTTGTTTCACTTTACCAAATGTCAATACACTTGAATATATCATTAATATTGAACTCATTCAATCCTTTCTGTACGACAAGAACCTTTTTCTTATTGTTTCTATATTGAACTGAAGGGAATATGCCCTGAGAGGCAATAATAAAGTGGTTATTATGTGTATTCCAAGTATATGATAGATGTTTATTTTGCATGCTATAATTGTATTAATACGGAAACGTTAATACATGTGTGTTTAATAAACAGACAGAAAGTTCCTAGTTATGCCTCTCTCATAAACTAGCTCGTTGATTAACAAGATGATCAAGGTTTCCTGATCATGGACATTGGATGTTGTTAATAACGGGATCACAACATTAGTGTAATGATGTGATGAACACTCATCCGAAGTATAGCATTACGATCAAAGTCATTGAGTTTATATTTCTATAACAACTTACGAAGTGATCCTAATCCTTAGACCATGAGATCATGTCAATCACTAACACCGGAAGAGTTTCTTGATAACATCAAACGTCACACCGTAACAGGGTGATTATAAAGATGGATTCAGAACTAATAAAGTGTTATGTTGAGGCTCATGGATCAAGAGTGGAATTTGTTCATCCCGATGACGGATAGATATACTCTGGGCCCTCTCGGTGATATCACATTGATTAGCTTGCAAGCAAGTGATTTGATCACTAGAATGTTATATCACGGGAACGAGAAAAGAGTGCATGTCGGTAACGAGATCAAACTAGGTATGGAGATACCGATGATCGAATCTCGGACATGTAATATATCGTGAAACAAAGGGATTAAGATACTAGCGTAAAAGGTTCCGACGATCACAAGAAAGTCATCGTTGAATGTGTGGGAGTCAGTATGGGTCTCCAGATCCCGCTTCTGATTATTGATCCGAGAGGGGTCTCGATCATGTCCGCATTATTCACGAACTGTAGGGTGACACACTTAAGAGACACCGACATCCAATTGGAGCAAAAGTTTCATGCCGAAAAGAAAAGGAAAGCGCAGGAATTTATTTCACTAGACACCGAAACTGTTTCGGTTGAAATTGCTGAAACTGGTTCTGCATGTGAAATGGAATACTAGCAAGGGGTTTTATGTGAATGTTTGTTAATTAAAGTAATTAACAAAATTCTGAATAAATAAATAAAAGAGTTTTATTTAAATGAGAGCTTGCATTAAATTTGGTGGAAATTTAATGCATGTGAGTGGATTTTTGAGTGGAGGCTTTTTAATGGGAGTGGAGGCTTTTCATTTTGAGTGGGAGCTCCACCCACATGAATGTGGAAGAGGTGGGGGCAGCCCCATGGCTGGGCGCCATGCCCCTTGGGTGCCCCCCCTCTCCTCCTCTCACAACACACCTCCTCGTGAAGGATATCTCTCCCCCTCTAGAATTTATCCCCCATGGTCTCGGACTAGCGAGATACATGTTCCCGGTGGCTATTCGGCAAGAAAGAGTTGTGCTTCCGCTGCATCGCTGGAGCGAGGAGGCGGAGGTTGCTCGGTGCCTCGAACGTGTGTGCGAGCACGGATGCGCTGCTGATTTGCGGCGCTAGGACTTCCTCTCGATCTTGAGATCGGCAAGAGATCGTCTACATCAACCACGAGTTGAACTCGTTAAGCTTTGTCGGTCTTCAAGGGTATGTTCTCTACGGATATACATCCGCCCGTTGTTTGTATCTAGTAGATGGATCTTGGTATATAGTTCACATCGTAGGAAAATTTTTGTTTTCTATGCTGCGAACCCTACAGTGGTATCAGAGCCGGATCTATGCGTAGATACTTTACACGGGTAGTACACATATGAGTATGTGGGCGATGATGATCATGTTGTTGCTCCTTTGTTGTAATTTTGGATATTGGTGGCATAGTGGGATGAAGCGGCCCGGACAAACTTTACATGTCCTCGCACATGAGACCTGTTCCACGCTTGACATGCAACTAGTTTGCATAAGTGGCTAGCGGGTGTCTGTCTCTCCTACTATAGTCAATATCTATTTTGCAAGCGAGTTGTCAACAATTTGATTATCCTCGTTGTGGTTCATGTTCGTAGGTAAGAACGGTTCTATATCGAAAGCCCTAAGCCACGTAAAACTTGCAATGGATAAATTAGAGGCGTCTAGTTTAGATTGTTGCTGGGCTAGTGTTATGATATGGTAGTGTTGTAAGTAGAAGTATGAGATGATACTCTTACAACACACATAGCGTGTAAAATCCATAGACCTTGGATTTACACATATAGGTATGATAGTGATCATACCACGATGCACATGATAGAGATCATCTGTGGGAACCATATAATTTCACTAATAAACATATGATGTTTGATAGCATATTATATTGCTTGTTTAGCGCTTTGTTAAGCATAATAAGATGATCCCTCATTTAAATATCAAGATAAGAATGTGTTCTTCCTTTAGTATGCACCGATTATGTTTTCGTCGCTCCAAGACATCACGTGATGATCGGGTGTTCTTGGATCCACGACCATATTTCGGGTGTAAAACAGTTACACACGCAAATACTAAGGTTCTAACTTGGCGAGCCTAGCATGTACAGACATGGCCTCGGAACACAGACCGAAAGGTTAAGCATGAGTCATATAGTTGATATGATGCCCATTTGATGCTCGCCTTTGAAGCTATACCGACTCACGTGATGATCGTACTTGGTGTAGTGGATTTGGTTCATGTAATCACCAAAAGGACACGAGGGATGTCGCTTTTGAGTGGGAGTTCATTCGTAATATAGATTAGTTGAACTCGATCTATCATACACTTAGTCTAAACTTTACAAATTCTGTTGTAGATGGCACCACCTGCTTTTAATTTCAATGCGTTCATGGAGAAAGAGAAACTAGCAACGAACGGTAGCAACTTTACTGAATGGGCCATGAATTTGAGGATTCTCCTCTCTGCTGCACAAAAGCAATATGTGCTAGAAGCGCCGTTAGGCCCCCCACCTTTTGATGATGCCCCTGACGAGGAGAAGAATGTCTATCAGACTCGTCAGGAGGACCACAACTTAGTTCATTGCGGCATATTGTATGGGCTAGAGCCGGAACTTCGAAAGCGTTTCGAAAACGGCAATGCATTTGATACAATGGGTGAGTTGAAAATGATTTTCGACACACATGCTGCTGTAGAGAGCTACGATGCTTCAGAAAAGTTCTTTAGCTGCATGATGGAAGAGCACAACTCCGTTAGTGAGCATGTACTCAAGATGTCGGGTTACGCCGATAAGCTTGTGTCCTTGGGAATATCGATTCCCATTGACTTAGGCATCCATCGTGTTCTGCAGTCTCTGCCACCTAGCTATAAGAGCTTTGTGATGAACTATAATATGCAAGGCATGAAGAAGTCTCTCCCCGAGCTTCTGTCAATGCTTAAAACTGCAGAAGTGGAGATCAAAAAGGAACATCAAGTGTTGATGATCAATAGGAACACTGGTTTCAAGAAAGACAAGAAGGGAAAACGGAAGGGAAGTAAGGGCGGCAAGCCGGTTGCCGCGCCTGAAAAGAAACCCCGAGTTGGACCTAAGTCTGATTCTGAGTGCTACTATTGTAAGGGGACTGGCCATTGGAAGCGCAACTGCCCCAAGTATCTGGCAGACAAGAAGGCCGGCAAGGCAAACAAAGGTATATATGATATACATGTTATTGATGTGTACTTGACTAGTGCTCGCAGTAGCACCTGGGTATTTGATACCGGTTCAGTTGCTAATATTTGTAACTCGAATCAGGGGCTGCGGAACAAGCGACCGCTAGCAAGGGGTGAGGTCAAGATGCGTGTCGGCAATGGATCAAGTGTTGATGTGATCGCCGTCGGAACGCTGCCTCTCCACTTACCGTCGGGATTAGTTATAAACTTGAATAAATGTTATCCGGTGCCTGCACTGAGCATGAACATTGTATCTGGATCATGTTTGATGCGAAGTGGTTATTCATTTAAATCCGAGAACAATGGTTGTTCCATTTATATGAATGAAATCTTTTATGGTCATGCACCGATGATGAATGGTTTATTTCTATTAGACCTCGATGATAATGTTACACATATTCATAATGTTGATGCTAAAAGGATTAAACTTAATGATGATATATCCGCATATATGTGGCACTGCCGTCTAGGTCATATTGGCGTTAAACGCATGAAGAAGCTCCATTCGGATGGACTTTTGGAATCACTTGATTATGAATCATTTGATACATGTGAGCCATGCCTTATGGGCAAGATGACTAGAACGCCGTTTTCCATTCAATGGAACGGGCGACAGATTTATTGGAAATCATACATTCTGATGTATGTGGTCCAATGAGTGTGTCGGCGCGAGGTGGATATCGTTATTTTGTTACTTTCACGGATGATTTGAGTAGATACGGTTATATCTACTTGATGAAACACAAGTCTGGAACCTTTGAAAAGTTCAAGGAATTTCAGAATGAAGTGGAAAATCATCGTAATAGAAAGATCAAATTTCTACGGTCCGACCGTGGAGGTGAGTATCTAAGTTACGAGTTTAGAACTCACATGAAAGAGTGTGGAATTGTTTCACAACTCACACCTGCCGGAACACCACAGCGAAATGGTGTGTCGGAACGTCGTAATCGTACTTTATTAGATATGGTTCGATCTATGATGTCTCTGACAGACTTGCCGTTGTCATTTTGGGGTTATGCACTAGAAACTGCTGCATTCACTTTAAATCGGGCACCATCTAAATCCGTTGAAAAGACACCGTATGAATTGTGGTTTGGAAACAAACCTAAGCTGTCATTTCTTAAAGTTTGGGGATGCGATGTTTATGTGAAGAAACTTCAACCGGATAAACTCGAACCCAAAGCGGAAAAATGCGTCTTCATAGGATACCCTAAAGAAACTATTGGGTGTTCCTTCTATCACAGATCCGAGGGCAAGGTTTTTGTTGCCAAGAATGGATCCTTTCTAGAGAAAGAGTTTCTCGCGAAAGGTGTGAGTAGTCGGAAGGTAGAACTCGAAGAGGTTGTGGAACCTTTTCTTCAAAGTATGGCGAGTAGCGCAGCGCCAGAAGTTGTTCCGGAGTTGGCTCCACCTGTTGAAGAGGGAACAAATGATAATGATCATGAAACTCCAAAAGAGAGTACTACCGAACCTCGCAGGTCAAACAGGACGCGTGCAGCTCCCGAGCTGTACGGAAATCCTGTCATGAATTTCATGGTTGATGAAAATGATGACCCTGTGACGTATGAAGAAGCGATGATGAGCCCAGATTCCAACAAATGGTTAGAAGCCATGAAATCCGAGATGGAATCCATGTATGAAAATCAAGTTTGGAACTTGGTGGAATTACCTCACGACCGAAAGGCCGTGGAGAACAAATGGATTTTCAAAAGGAAAACTGATGCTGATGGTAATGTGACCATCTATAAAGCTCGACTTGTCGCAAAGGGGTTTCGACAAATTCAAGGAGTTGACTACGATGAGACTTTCTCTCCCGTAGCGATGCTAAAGTCAGTTAGGATTATGTTAGCAATTGCTGCATATTTCGATTATGAAATATGGCAGATGGATGTCAAAACCGCGTTTCTCAATGGTAATATTGAATAAGAGTTGTATATGATACAACCAAAGGGTTTTGTCGATCCTAAGGATGCTAACAAGGTGTGCAAGCTTCAGCGATCCATCTATGGATTGAAGCAAGCATCACGAAGTTGGAATCTCCGCTTTGATGAGGTGATCAAAGAGTTTGGATTTGTCCAAACTTATGGAGAAGCTTGTATTTACAAGAAAGTGAGTGGGAGCAATGTGGCATTTCTGATATTATATGTGGATGACATATTATTGATCGGAAATGATAAAGAACTTTTAAACAGTGTTAAAAGTTATCTAAACAGCAAATTTTCAATGAAGGACCTAGGTGAAGCGTCATACATATTAGGCATAAAGATCTATAGAGATAGATCTAGGCGCCTAATAGGGCTATCGCAAAGTACATACCTTGATAAGATTTTAAAGAAGTTTAAAATGGACGGAAGTAAGAAGGGGTTCTTACCTATGTTGCAAGGCAAGACATTGAGTAAGACTCAAAGTCCGGCTTCGGCGGAAGAAAGAGAGATAATGGACAAAGTCCCCTATGCTTCAGCCATAGGCTCTATAATGTACGCCATGCTATGTACAAGACCGGATGTGGCACATGCTATTAGTTTGACTAGTAGGTACCAATCGGATCTAGGTTCGGAACACTGGATAGCGGTCAATAATATCCTTAAGTACTTACGAAGAACTAAGGATATGTTTCTTGTATACGGAGGTGAAGAAGAGCTCGTCGCTAAGTGTTATGTCGATGCTAGCTTTGACACCGATCCGGATGACTCTAAGTCTCAATCCGGATACGTATTTCTCATGAATGGCGGAGCGGTTAGTTGGAGGAGTTCCAAACAACCTGTGGTAGCGGGATCAACAACGGAGGCCGAATATGTTGCTGCTTCAGAAGCGGCTCAGGAAGCAGTTTGGATGAAGGAGTTCATATCCGAACTAGGAGTTGTGGCAAACGCGTTGGACCCAATGGTGATCTATTGTGACAACAATGGTGCCATTGCCAATGCCAAAGAGCCAAGGTCTCACAAGCATTCCAAGCATATTAAGCGCCGGTTTCACTCCATCCGCGAGCATGTCAAGGATGGAGATATAAAGATTTGTAAAGTACATACGGATCTCAATGTAGCAGATCCGTTGACTAAAACTCTCCCTAGAGCAAAACATGATCAACACCAGAACTCAATGGGTGTTAGATTTATCACTATGTAACTAGATTATTGTCTCTAGTGCAAGTGCGAGACTGAAGGGAATATGCCCTGAGAGGCAATAATAAAGTGGTTATTATGTGTATTCCAAGTATATGATAGATGTTTATTTTGCATGCTATAATTGTATTAATACGGAAACGTTAATACATGTGTGTTTAATAAACAGACAGAAAGTTCCTAGTTATGCCTCTCTCATAAACTAGCTCGTTGATTAACAAGATGATCAAGGTTTCCTGATCATGGACATTGGATGTTGTTAATAACGGGATCACAACATTAGTGTAATGATGTGATGAACACTCATCCGAAGTATAGCATTACGATCAAAGTCATTGAGTTTATATTGCTATAACAACTTACGAAGTGATCCTAATCCTTAGACCATGAGATCATGTCAATCACTAACACCGGAAGAGTTTCTTGATAACATCAAACGTCACACCGTAACAGGGTGATTATAAAGATGGATTCAGAACTAATAAAGTGTTATGTTGAGGCTCATGGATCAAGAGTGGAATTTGTTCATCCCGATGACGGATAGATATACTCTGGGCCCTCTCGGTGATATCACATTGATTAGCTTGCAAGCAAGTGATTTGATCACTAGAATGTTATATCACGGGAACGAGAAAAGAGTGCATGTCGGTAACGAGATCAAACTAGGTATGGAGATACCGATGATCGAATCTCGGACATGTAATATATCGTGAAACAAAGGGATTAAGATACTAGCGTAAAAGGTTCCGACGATCACAAGAAAGTCATCGTTGAATGTGTGGGAGTCAGTATGGGTCTCCAGATCCCGCTTCTGATTATTGATCCGAGAGGGGTCTCGATCATGTCCGCATTATTCACGAACTGTAGGGTGACACACTTAAGAGACACCGACATCCAATTGGAGCAAAAGTTTCATGCCGAAAAGAAAAGGAAAGCGCAGGAATTTATTTCACTAGACACCGAAACTGTTTCGATTGAAATTGCTGAAACTGGTTCTGCATGTGAAATGGAATACTAGCAAGGGGTTTTATGTGAATGTTTGTTAATTAAAGTAATTAACAAAATTCTGAATAAATAAATAAAAGAGTTTTATTTAAATGAGAGCTTGCATTAAATTTGGTGGAAATTTAATGCATGTGAGTGGATTTTTGAGTGGAGGCTTTTTAATGGGAGTGGAGGCTTTTCATTTTGAGTGGGAGCTCCACCCACATGAATGTGGAAGAGGTGGGGGCAGCCCCATGGCTGGGCGCCATGCCCCTTGGGTGCCCCCCCTCTCCCCTATAAAAGGCCCCCCTCTCCTCCTCTCACAACACACCTCCTCGTGAAGGATCTCTCTCCCCCTCTAGAATTTATCCCCCATGGTCTCGGACTAGCGAGATACATGTTCCCGGTGGCTATTCGGCAAGAAAGAGTTGTGCTTCCGCTGCATCGCTGGAGCGAGGAGGCGGAGGTTGCTCGGTGCCTCGAACGTGTGTGCGAGCACGGATGCGCTGCTGATTTGCGGCGCTAGGACTTCCTCTCGATCTTGAGATCGGCAAGAGATCGTCTACATCAACCACGAGTTGAACTCGTTAAGCTTTGTCGGTCTTCAAGGGTATGTTCTCTACGGATATACATCCGCCCGTTGTTTGTATCTAGTAGATGGATCTTGGTATATAGTTCACATCGTAGGAAAATTTTTGTTTTCTATGCTGCGAACCCTACATGAACTCATTCAATATCTCGTCTATGTACTTCTAGCACAACCATATTAGCGTCTATTGATGCCAAATATTTGGGTTTTGCCTAAGTCTTTCATCGGGATGAAATTCTTAATATGTGTTAATAAAAGATACATTATTTCCAATCAACAATATGTCTTCCACATAATGTATTAGAAACATGTCTTAGCGCTCCCACTTAATTTCTTTCAAATGCAAGCATCTTCATTGTCTCTAATGAACTTTTAAACTCCTTTAACAGTTTCATCATAGTGAAGATTTCAACTCCGCAATGCTCACTTCAACCATTGAAGTTTTGCATATGCTTTTAGCATCCTTTGAATTAACAAAACCCTATGGACCGTGTTATGCACATGCCCTAGGTAATGATTCTATTAGAAGAACTTGTTTTGTTTATTCAACTACCATATAACAAAATTATATGTAGTGGTTGCTACATTAATCCGTCTAGACTAAATATCACTATGAAAGATCAAATCTTGTCATAGTCAACCCTTGAACATTGTTGTGAACTCTTTCCCAACATGTCAACTATTTCATAGATGTACAATATCCATGTCTATTTATTTATAGATCCAAGCACAACTGTAAGGTCTTACACCTTTCTCGAGGGTCCTTCAAGTTCAAAACTTGATTTCTCGTGTATGGAACTATCACGGATTTTATGGCTTCAAGCCATTTGACGGAGTCAGGTCCCATCATCGCTTCTTTGCATGTAGTCGGTTCATTATTCTCAAATAATGACTCAACCCTCAAATCTTGGTATTTGATTGTTTACCCGACCTACTTGTTTCAATAGGAACTTAGATCTCCGTGATCACAACCTTTGAGGCACGTGAGCCATGAGCATTGTTGCTGCCTCCGGAACACTTTTCGGCGCTGCGCAACTCTGCACATATAGCTAAGGTTCTTTCAACCTTATCAAAGTTCTATTGTCCTCCCACTTAACTTTTCACGAAAAATTCCTTCTTAAAGAAACTTGACGTTCCAAGCAACAAACACTTTTGTCTCCGGTGTTTATGGAGGAATACTTAACAGTTTATACAAAGACAGGTTCATCCGACTTTGGTTGCACACATCTTTCTTATGCATAGCATACCAATGTTTTAAGAAAGGACAACTTGGTTTTTATCCCAAACCATAACATATGGTGTCATTTCAACAGATTATGATGGAGCTCTTTTTAGTGGAAAAATGGTAGTCTCTAAAGCTTTTAATCTTTAAAATACAATGGCAGTTTTATGAATTACACCTTCGATCTTACCATGTTAAACAAGGTTTAATTACATATCTCGAACGCTCCATACCCTTATGGTGTTTCGGGAAATGCAAATCCACGGAAAGATTCCTTAAATCTTAGGTATTATGCTAAACTCTGTAACTTAAATATCTTCCTTTATGATCTTTATCATAAACTGTTTATATTCTTGTTACAATGATTTTGCACTTCATCTTGATAGTCTTTGAAATTTTCAAATGTTTCATACTTCATCCTTATTAAGTAAATATTCATATATTCACTCAAATTTTCGGAGAAAGCAAATGAAGTTGAAATCCATCGCTCTTGACTACACATAATGGACTTCGTACAACAATATGTACAAATTCCAATAAACTAGTCTTTCGTTCCCTTTTGGCCTATGAACGAAGTTTCAATTATCTCTAGGAAAGTTTCACAAGTGTCATGTGATCAAAAATCAAAAGACTCCAAAATTCCATCCACATGGAGTTTCTTCATGTTTTCTTTCCAATATAATTTAAACGGCGATGTCACTTCCTAAGTGATCTTTCAATCAATTTGTCTTTCGACATTTTTAGCACTAGTTTTATGGATGTGATTTCTCCAACGAGATTTGTGAATCATCCATCTTTTATGGATTACGGTAATTTATTTGAACAACCATTTTGTTCTCATAATACCTGATAAAACAAATCTTGAAGGCAAGCTTTGATGTTTAACGAGCAACACAATAACCCTTTATTTGTTCTCGATGAACATCATCACATATTCTTTTGCTAGTTACTTAGGCCATTGTAGTTCATGAATTGTGTTGTTTCGTATGACGATTCACACCAACAAATTCAGTATCAAATACTTAAGAACCACATTGTTTAATAAGCAAAGAATATAGCCATAACATGTATATCATCTATATACTTAAACTGAACAATTCTAGTCTTTTCTTTTCTGCCATATATTTATGAGATTCTCTTTCAGTATTTCCTTTTCTGTTTGAAAGAATCTATCAACATCAATAGTGGAGTCATACATATGACACATAATCCAAAGCGTGTATAATTAAATACCAATGTCTTTGGACTTGCACTTTGAAGTAGATCAACATCATCAAATGTTTGGTGTTCTTTCAAATTCCTTTCTTTAGTAATCTTTTGGTGTAGTAAATATTTTACCTACATCAAATATTCACCCTTATCATGGAATTATGCATGATCAAGCTACTTTTAGCTTATAAAGATGAATCGTGAGTATAATGTTGCTATCCAAAACCTTTTGGTGGATTAGGACAACTAGTGTCTCCAACCCTTTGCAAATTCTCATCAAATATGAGAACATGACTTTTGCCATATTATACTCTATCATGTTGTAACCAATACTTCGTTTCAGATATCACAATATCTTCCACACATCATGGTTTCTGAAACAACTCTTTCAGATCCTAGATAACCTTGATATTAAGACAATCCTTTGAATATCAAGAATCATGGAGACAAACATGATACTTATACACTAACACTTGGAATTTTCACTCTTGTTTTAATACCAATTATTAAACTTCATGGAGTAACCGGAACTTCACTGAAAGTTTGCAATAGGACTTTTAAACTTTAGATTAACACTTCAAAACAATACGATACCAGTTCGTAAAGTAACTAACCAGAATTCTATAGTTCTATCATCTCAATTATAACTAAGCGCAAGGTGGTAAACGGATGCCAATGACTACAACAACTATGCAAATTCACTTTGATTTAGTTTATGATAAATTGAGTTCTAATTAATAATTAAATTAATCTAGGTGAACTCCCACTCAAAACAATATCCCTCACATTGTTTTAGTGATCACACGAACCAAATCCACCACATCAAAACCGATTATCACGAGAGTTGATATAGCTTCAATGGCGAACAATCAACATGTTCATCATATCTACTATATGACTCATGCTCTACCTTTCGGTAATACGTGTTCCTGAGGCCATGTCTGTACATGCTAGGCTCGTCAAGATCAAACCTTAGCTTCCGCATGAGAAAATCTGGCTTGCCCACGTTGTATACACTTGCGGAATCTAACACACCCGATCATCACGTGGTGCTTCGAAACAACAAGCTTTAGCAACGGTGCTAACTAAGGGTGAACACTTTATGACTTGAAATTCATGTGCATGAGGGATCATCTTATAATGCTACCGTCGTCTACTAAGCAATACAAGATGCATAAAGGATTAACATCACATGCAATTCATAATATGTGATATGATATGGCCTTTCTTCTTTGTGCTTCCGATCTCCATCTTCTAGCACGAACATGATCTCCATCATCACCGGCATTGCATCAAGGTCAATGACGCTGCTCCATGGTTGTCGTCCACCGTCTTCAACTATTACAACTACTTTGAATAGACACGTGGGTCTTAACAGAAATTAAAGACAACCATATGGCTCCTGCCGGTTGCCGACTTACAATAAGGAACATTGCATACATCATATATAATCACAATCATGGCCATATCACATCACCGCACACCCCCTGCAAAACAAAGTTAGACGCCTCTACTTTCTTTGCATATTTTACGTGGTTTGGGGCTTTCAATAAGTGTCGTTCTAACTTACGAACAAGAACCACAACATTGATACTAGTATTGTTAATCACCCGTTGTAAATTGGATCTTAACTATGCTAGGAGAAACAGGCACCCGCAAAGCCACTTATGCAATACAAGTTGCATGTCAAGCGTGGAGCAAGTCTCATGAACGATGTCATGTAAGGTTAGCCCGGGCCGCTTCATCCCAACATACCGCAAGATGCAAAGTACACAAGAAGCAATCGACAATAAAAGCATCAACGCCCACAATGACCATTGTGTTCTACTCGTGCAACAGATCTACATATAGACACGGCTCTGATACCACTGTAGGGTTTCGTAGCATGGAAAACAAAAAAATTCTATCGCATACAAACAAACAAGCCAAGATCTATCTACTAGATTGTAGCAACGAGTCAATGGAATAACTTACCCTCGAAGATTCCAAAGCGGTTAACGAGAGCAGATTCTCGTGGGTGATGTAGTCGTACTCTTTTCGATCTCAAGATCGCGTAGACGATCCTTCCGGCGCCACGTTCCGGCAGCGCTCCCGCAGTAGGTCACACGTTCGGTACTCGACGAAGACCTTCCTCTCCCTTGTTCCAGCAGGCAGCGGAGGTTGTAGCACTCTCCTCGTGATTCCGGCAGCACAACGACGTGGTACCGGAAGTAGAGGTGAGATCCCGCAGGGCTTCGCCTTAAGCCGAAGCGAGTATGGTGGAGTATGAGAGAGAACTATTAGTGGTCTAGGGATTAGACACACCAATTAGAAGGCTCTAAACCGAAGGCTAGGGCAATTAGAAGCTCTAAACCAAAACGGCTCTAAACCGGAGATTAGAGGATAGAAACTTGTGTGTCTAGAGGAGGAGGCCCTGCCCCTCCTTTTATAGGTGGGAGGGGCGGCCAAGGGGAGGGGAGTCCCTCCCCAAGTCGGCCTTGGGTGGCGCGCCGGCTTGGAGAGGAGGGACTCCTCCCCCAAGTCGGTTCCAACCACCTCTTGCCTGTTTCCCACAGTTTCTTGTTTTAGCCGTTTGACTTTCAAACTGGACATTTGACTTTTCTGTTTTAGGATTCAATTTAATCCTTTATTTGGAACAGCAAGAACACTTAGTACATGATGCAATCATTCAATATGTAATGACACATTCATGTACCCTCCCCCCCCCCCCCCGGAGTGCCGGACAATCCGGAACCTTCTAGAACATTCCCGATGAAAACACCGGAATCATTCCCGAACTCCGAAACGGGACTTTCCTTATATGAATCTTATTCTCCGGACCATTCCGGATCACCTCGTGATATCCCGGATCCCATCCGAGACTCCGAACAACATTCGGTCTCTTTCTCATAATACCATAACTACTCAAAACAACGTCGAACCCTTAAGTGTGTCTCCCTACAGTTCGTGAATTATGCGGACATGATCGAGACACTTCTCCGAACAATAACCAATAGAGGAATCTGGAAATTCATATGGCTCCCACATATTTCTACGATTACTTTGCGATCGAATGAACCACTTACATACGATACCAATTTCCATTTGTCTCACGATAGTTTACTTATCCGAGGTTTTGATCGTCGGTATCTCTGCATACCTAGTTCAACCTCGTTACCGATAAGTACTCTTTTCTCGTTCCCGTGATATGTGATCCCTTGTGAGCCAGTCACATGCTTGCAAGCTAATTGGATGACATTCCACCGAGAGGGCCCAGAGTATATCTATCCGTCATATGGATGGACAAATCCCACTCATGATCCATGTGTCTCAACCAATACTTTCCGAACACTCAATGCCACCTTTATAGCCACCCAATTACGGTGTGGTGTTTGATGTCATCAAAGCATCCATCCGGTAAAGGTGATATGCATGATCTCATGGTCGAAGGAATTAGGTTACTATGTATCAGAAAGCATATAGCAATTGAACTATTGAAATGACTTGATCTTTATGCTACGCTTATCTATAGGAGTATGTCCATCACATCATTCTCCTAATGATATGATCCTGTTGTTAATAACATCTCTATGTTCATGATCAGGAAACCATGATCATATATTAACCAACAAGCTAGTTTAACAAGAGGCTTCACTAGGGACTCTTATTTTAGTTTACAAATCACACAAGTATTAATGTTTCCGGTTAATACAATTATAGCATGGTATGTAAACATTTATCATAAGTGTGAAGATATGATAATAACCACTTTATTATTGCCTCTTGGGCATATCTCCAACACGACGAGGGTACCGAATGGCACGGGTGGACCTCGTCGGTGTCATCGGCACAACGTGCTAATGGCATGGGAGACGATAGGGGGCGGCGTTATGCTCCCTGGAGAAGCTCAACGGCATGGTCACGCGGCATGGGGCGATGCTGAACGGTCAGAACATCGCGGCGCTCTAGGCAGTTCTGACGGCAAGTTTAATGGCGCACAACATCTGTGGTCCGCGCGGTGGCTAACGGGGTTGTCTAGCGGGGTGCTAGGGTGCTGGCAAACGCGTACGCAAGCGGCGAGGAAGAAGTGAGGTCTGTGGGCTGGTGTCGCGTGCGGCGCTCTGGCGCGCTCTCGTCTCGCACGCATAGCAACTGGGCGCGTGCTTGGCGGGTGGTCCAGTGGCTGGCTTCGCTCGGGGCTTGTACAGGGAGTGGCAGTGGACGGTGCTGCGTGTCCCAGACAAGGTTGGCGAAGCTAGAGCTTCCTCTAGCTCGCTGGTGACATGGGGGTGACAATGGTGCTCTCGACATGCTCATCATTAATGGCTATGTTTGCCCATAGTGAGGCTAAAGCTAATTAGATTAGTTTGATCATCTACTGAGAGTGTAGAGTGAGCTAGAGAGGGGACAAGGTTGGCCAAAATTACTGCTACTAATATTGTTTGTTGTTTGTTTGTTTGCTGCAAACAAGGTGTTTGATGAAATGGCCGCAATAAATTTAAATTTGAATTTTGGATTCAAACTTGGTGGGTTTGTTAGGCACATACCAGGGAGTCTCTGGTTAGTTGGATTGGTCAAGGGGCACTGGTTTGGTTGGGTTTTGAAAAGGTGTGATCTTCACATATGTTGAAGATTCAATTTTGAATTGTAATTTAAATGAGGTTGCCAAATGTTTTTGCAAGTTTGAAAGGTGGGCTTTGATTCACTTTTACTTGGTCTTGCAAGGGGTGAAAAGAATTAGAAAAGTTTCTATTTGAAATCTTGGACTAGAAACACTCAAAGTGACGTAGTGAGCAAGATTGTCAAAAATGACCATTTGCTTTATTTGATTTGTTTTTTAGTTTCTCTTTATTTGTTTCTGCTTGGAAATGTTTTAGATGATGTTATTTTCATCTTTAAACCATTCCTTGCTATTTAGGTTAATCACACAATTCCATTCATGCATTCATTCAATCATCACATACACACATGCATTCATTTGGTTTTTATTTAATCAAAGTTTTTGTTAACCCTAATTTTAGTGATTAGAATTTGATAAGCATTGTTCAATATTTTTGGGATGTTACACTGTGGCAGGGGAGGACGAGATCGTGGCCTTGGCTGTGGCAGGGGAGGACGAGACCGTGGCGGTAAGGGCGGGGAGTGGGAGAAGAATGAGTGCATCCGAGGGCGAGGTGAGGAGGAGGAGGAGGAAGGGGCCAGGAGATCGCGATCTGGAAGATGAGCAAAGTGGCGGCGGGGTGCTGGGAGGAAGGGAGGTAGGTCGGGGTAGGATTAGGGTTAGGGCTGGAAGCCTGGGAACCACACGAGGTGCGGTGGGTTTCTGGTCGTTGGATCGATGGCGTGGTTGTCTCGGATCGGTTTTCTAGGGCTGATCCGTGGGTAGGGAAGTCCTCCCTCCTGATTGGCTGGATTTGGGTGTTTATTTTCCGAGTGCAAAAACAGTTTGTTCTATTTAATATCCACTAAATGAATTTTGCAAAATGCTACCATTATATTTTTCAAAAATACTAGACCACCTTGTATGGACAATGTCCCAATTGGGGTATCCCAAACCTTTTCTTCCACCCCTGGCGAAAAAGAAAAATTCATGCCGAATCGGCAGGAAGTGGGTCCGATTTGAACTACAGGTACATGATCTAATGTCCATGATTTTTTTAATAAATCATTTTTAGACTCACAATATGCTATTTCTTCAGAGATCCAATGCAAGTTTTGCGAGGCTCGACCCCTAGCTAAGAACCTTCATGCCCAACGTTTTGACCATAGTTTGAAATGGGCATAAAAAATTCAAAAACGGTCCGATCAATGCAAATCCTTCGCGTGGTGTCTTATTATGTGATATAGTTGCAAATAGAAATACCAAAATTGGTATTTCGCAAGTGTCTTGAAAAACCCTTCTTAGAAATGACCTAACATGTCTGAGGTTTCATGGCTTTCGGGCCAAACGACCAATGATATGGCCAGAATCGTGGCATAGTTTGTGATAATTTGTCCATATTGTGCACCCATATGTATCGTGTGATGGAACACAATGTTGCAGGAGAAAGTTTTCCTTTTCGTCGCACAAAAAACTTATTTTTCATTTTCCAAGCGCAAAAAATGGGTCGTTTTGTGAAGCAACCACCAAATGAAAGTTTCCAAATGCTACCATCCCATTTTTCAAAAATAATAGGCCAACTTACATGGACAAATGTCCCAAACGGGGCATCTCAAACCTTTCCGTACACCCCTGAAAAAAATACAAATTCCTGCTGAATCGGCAGGAAGTGGGTCCGATTTGAAATACAGGTACATGATCTGATGCCCATTATTTTTTTAAGAAAATGATTTTTAGTATTACAATATGCTATTTCTTAAGAGATCCAATGCAAGTTTTGCGAGGCTAAGCCCCTAGCTAAGAACCTTCATGCCCGCCGTTTTGAGCATAGTTTGAAACGGGCATAAAAAATTCAAAAATGGTCCGATCAATGCAAATACTTCGCGTGGTGTCTTATTATGTGATATAGTTGCATGTAAAAATACCAAACTTGGTATTTTGCAAGTGTCTCTAAAAACCCTTCTCAGAAATGACCTATCATGTTCGAGGTTTTATGGCTTTCGGGCCAAACGACCAATGATATGGCCAGAATCGCGACATAGTTTTGTGATAATGTGTCCATATTGTGCACCCATATGTATTGTGGGATGGCAAACAATGTTGCAGGAGGAAGTTTTCCCTTTCGTCGCACAAAAAACTCATTTTTCATTTTCCGAGCGCAAAAAACGGGATGTTTTGTGAAGCAACCATTAAATAAAAGTTTCCAAATGATACCATCCCATTTTTCAAAAATAATAGGCCAACTTACATGGACAAATGTCCCAACCAGGGCATCTCAAACCTTTCCGTACATCCCTGGCAAAAAAGACAAATTCCTGCCGAAATGGTAGGAAGTGGGTCTGATTTGAACTACAGGTACATGATCCGATGCCCATTATTTTTTGAAAAAATGATTTTTAAACTCACCATATGCTATTTTATCAAATATTCCATGCAAGTTTAGCAAGACTCAACCCCTAAATGAGAATTATCACTCTCTAGTTTCAAACTCATATTTTGAATTATGATATTGTCCCTACTATAGACTAATGTGAAATTAGTAAATCTACTATTTTTAAATAATAAAATTATTCATATTTAACACACTAAGACGATCTACTGAATTTTATAGAAATTTAGAGACAAAAACAATTATTTTGGACTTCCTATGAAAAAGCTACAAAAAAATTAAGAAAACAGAAAAAAAACTACTGTAACTAGACCGACCTAATCAACAGCGCACGGTCAAAGTCGGCCCAGATAACAATAAAGCCCACCTCCCTTCCCACCACAGCCCACCCCCTTTCCACTACAGCGCACCTATTAAATAGTTATAATCCCTCTATATACTAGTTTGACACAAAGGAATAAGTGATTTAATGGTAGTGGGTGGTCACTGCCGGACTCTCCGGGGAGCTTCTTTTTGTTGATTATTTCCATAAAGGTCGCGCTGGTGGGATTAAAACTAAGTTGTGATTCAAAATTTACAGAAATATTTGGCTGGCCCTTGGATGACCGCGTGGTTCCTTATGCGAACACTTTTTTGACTAATAATCCAGCTATTTATGTAATAAATTTCAAATTTTATATTTAAAAATATTATTATTATACTAAATTATATCTAATAATCCGCATGTCTCTTTTTTGACTAATATAATCCTATTAAATATTGACATATAAGCCAATATTGACACGTGGATAAGACACGTAGTTCAAAACTGACACATAGACACACCACGTAGGCGCAATTGCTGATATGGCCAACCACTCATTTCAAGTTATGCTAATTTGGACAATATGACGATTTAAAAATCGTCATAGTGAGCTACAAATAACACCATAGGCTGCTTCCATCAGATTACGACGATTTCATTTAAAGTGACTATGACATTTTTTAGCATTTTTTAGCAAAATCGTCGTAATTTTCAAGGGAATATGTCCTCTTGAACTGCTTACGACCATCTCCTACAAAATCGTCATAGATCTATAACGATTTGATTTTCAGTCACTATGAAAACGTCACAAATCAACACATTTCTTGTAGTAAAAGGGATAAACCACGTCCATTGGTCACAATCATATCTCTATCTCTATTTATCTATCTATCTACTAATTTACACGAAGGAAAGTTCGTCCATACCTTTTTTGTTCCGATTTTTACGTTGGACGGTTTTGCCCCTCGCAGTTCACACTACACTGCCACCGCCAAGTGACATGACTGTTTGGGAAAAAGAAAAATCACTCCGCCGGCCCAGCTTGATCTGATCCCCTGACACTCCCGTCTCATTCTGATGGTACTCCTATCTCACCCGGGCGATCCCATGGAGGCGCTTGGGGATTCCATGGAGGCGAGCGATGAGGCGATCCGGCGAGCTGGAGCAGTGGTGGGATGCGGCGAGCGGCAGATGGAATCACCGGCGTCGGTCTTCATCCACCGGGGGAGCTGCGGCGACGGGGGACGCAGAGGCGTGGCGGCGCATCCGACGGCAGGAACCTATGCGTCGTCCCATGGTTCTTCGCACGCACGGCCACCAAAAGGAACCCGCGCGCCCGCGGTGGGTCTCGTCGTCCACGCGCATCCTCTCTCCAGCGGAGCCCCACCACTTCCCGTCCCCTGCAGTCCTGCCCTTCCCTGCATCGCGACTGGCGGTGAGCCGACACGGGCGTCCCTGCCGCACCTTAATCCGACTCTGGTTCGTCCCCCGCTTGATGGTGGCAGGCAAGGCAACCGGCTCCTGGCCCCCCTTCCCCCCGCTACCTGACCGAGCCAGCCTCCGAGTTCGCCGACGAGCTCCCAGATCGCGACCGCATGCTCCCCTCCGCTGGCTCCCCCGACAGCAGCGACCTGTCCCGTAGAGGTCTGCAGCAACGGCGGGTCGCTCCGCCCAAGGGGAAGCAAGAGGCAGCTACCAGGACGGAGAGCTCCGTCCAGGGCTTGGTCTAGCAGCTCCCCGACTTGGACTTCGATAGCCTCGAGGCAAACATCTTGAGAACTGGTATGAGGAGATATTTCCATGAAGAAGTGAGGGAGAGCGAGAAATCAAGAGCGATAAACACTGCACTGGGGAAGGAGAAGAACGCTAGGCTGATTCAGACACGTCGATTTGTGGCGACGATGGCTGGATTTGAGGAGGCGACGGCTCTTAGACACGAAGCGAACAAAGCGAAAGGGGGTCTAGAATCATCTGCGCGTGTTGTGTACGGGAACTCTCCGGAGCAAACACTAGGCCACGCGTGCACACATTCCAGGACAAAACGATAGAACTACAGCGCAAAATAAAAACAATGGAAATGTGTGTAATGCACATCAGCACATGCACGGTACAGCAGTTTCACTGTTTCAGTGTACGAGAGTGTATATGTTAGTAGAAGAAATTAAGTGACACAGATCGATCGAGGGTGTATATCCTTTTGCACAGCTATTTGGAGGCCCGCCGTGCGCATACTTTTTCTTAGGTCAGTCCTACACGAGCTCCGGGGGATTTGTAATTTTTATTCCCGGGTCTTCAGTCAACCACGTGTCTTCTTTTTAATCAAAATACCGCTTTTGCTACAGAAAGTCTTGTTTTTGCTATAACTAGTCCCGCTTTTGTTACATGTAGCAAAAAACGGTTCAACCTACAAATAGAAAATTAGACTGGACCTCGCCGGAGATTTTGTCGGAGATCTCGCCAGCGACCGTGTAGCAAAAAAGTTGTGTTAATGTAGTAAATCCAACCTCACCGGAGACTCGCCGGTAGACTTCTCCGGAGGCTTTCGCCGGAGACCTCGCCGGAGTTTCGCCGGAAACTATGTAGCAAAAGAATTGTGCTAATGTAGCAAAACCGGAGAACAAGTGTAGCAAAACCTTTGCGCTATTGTAGCAAAACCGCTAAAAGTTTATAGAAAAAAATGTCTAGCAAATCCAAATTCGCCGGAGACCTCGCCGAAGATCTCGTAGCAAAACATTTATAATATTGTAGAACCACTGTCAGACGCATGCAGCAAAACATGACGTCACGTGTAGCACCACCGCTGGCCGCACGTAGCACCGCCGCCGACCCCATGTAGCAAACCTCGACGACGTACGTAGCAACGCTGGTGACCTTCTGTAGCAAGTGCTCTAAACTATGGTAGCAACACCGGACGTCGTATATAGCAAAGTCGTCCGTCAACGGTAGCATCTCCGGCATCCCCACTAACAACAACACTTAGAACGGCAAACCCATGTAGGTAGCAAGGCGCTGCAACATGGGAGGAGGTCGGAGGCGGCGACTGACGATGGCTGCAGGTGTAGAGCGCAGAGCATGCGAGGCTGGGCGGCGGTGCGCGCGAGGGCACAATGACTGCAGGCGAGAGGGTGCGGGCGCCACGGAGCGCGCGAGGGTCGGCAGCGCGTCACATGCGCGGCTGGGCTGCGGCGCATCGGCTGCAGGCGAGAGGACACGGGTGCGGCGAAGCGCGGTGCAGGCACGACGGCCTGAGGGTGCATGGGCGGAACGCGACGCAGACACGGCGGGGTGAGGGCGCAGGACGGAGTGCGACGCAGGCATGGCTGGACGGCGCGTGCGCGGAGGTTGCCGAGCAGGAACAATGGGGATTATTTCGGTCGCGATTTTCATTCGTGGAGAAAAAACGAAACGACCAGAGTGGTGGGCCTGCCATCGAGCGAAGAGTCCACCCGGGAGATAGGAACGCGCGATCCCCCGGGGGAAGTGTATCATTTTCCTTTTTCTTACCTCTAACAATTGCAAATGAGTGGAGTACTTACAATGATCCCTCCCTACAGGGCTCCACACATCACCTCAGTTCTGAATGATCGAAATCGTCAAGCCGCACTAGCACGAGAGAGTAGGAGAGGAGCCTAGGAGCAGCGCCAAGGGGATGCCTCTCTGGCATGGTGGAACAAGGTATGCATTGGGTTCGAACGCTAGAGGAAAGTCGGTTCGTCCAGATGGACGTGATGAGGGGGGAAGAATTACAGTGATGCGTTTTATAGAGAACTCGATCAAATATTTATGTGTATCTTGAAGGGTTCGTAGCATAGAAAACAAAAAATTTCCTACGATGGGAACTATGAACCAAGATCTATCTACTAGATACAAACAACAGGCGGATGTATATCCGTAGAGAACATACCCTTTAAGACCGATAAAGCTTAACGAGTTCAACTCGTGGTTGATGTAGACGATCTCTTGCCGATTTCAAGATCGAGAGGAAGTCCTAGCGCCGCAAAGCAGCAGCGCATCTGTGCTCGCACACACGTACAATACACCGAGCAACCTCTGCCTACTCGCTCCAGCGATGTAGCGGAAGAACAACCCTTCCTTGCCGAATAGCCACCGGGAACATGTATCTCGCTAGTCCGAGACCATGGGGGATAAATTCTAGAGGGGGAGAGAGATCCTTCACGAGGAGGTGTGAGTGAGAAGTGAGGAGAGGGGTGCCTTTTATAGGAGGAGGGGGGAACCCCAAGGGGATGGCTGGTGCATGGGGCTTCCCCCTTGCCCTCCCCTATTCACGTGGGTGGACACTCCACTCACAAAAATCCATTCAAATCCCTCCACTCAAAATCCCACTCAAACTTGCTATTAAATTTTCACCAAATTTAATGCAAACTCTGATTAAATAAAACTCTTTTATTTATTTAGAATTTTGTCAATTACTTTAATGACAAACATTCACATATAACCCCTTGCTAGAATTCTATTTCACATGCATAACCTCTTTATGCAATTTCATTCGAAAACCTGTTTCGGTATCTAGTGAAATAAATTCCTGCGCTTGTTTATTCTTTCGGCATGAAACATTTGCTCCAACTGGATGTCGGTGTCCCTTAAGTGTGTCACCCTGTGGTTCGCGAATAATGCGGACATGATCGAGACCCTTCTCCGATCAATAATCAGTAGCGGGACCTGGAGATCCATACTGACTCCCACACATTCAACAATGACTTTATCGTCGGAACCTTTTATGCTTGTATATTAATCCCTTTGTTTCACGATATACTACATGTCCGAGATTCAATCATCGGTATCTCCATACCTAGTTTGATCTCATTACTGACATGCACTCTTTTCTCGCTCCCGTGATATAACATTCTAGTGATCAAATCACTTGCTTGCAAGCTAACCAATGTGATATCACCGAGAGGGCCCAGAGTATATCTATCCGTCATCGGGATGAACAAATTCCACTCTTGATCCATGATTCTCAACATAGTACTTTAGTAGCTTTGAAGCCATCTTTATAATCACCCAGTTACGGTGTGACCTTTGATGTCAACAAGAAACTCTTCCGGTGTTAGTGATTGGCATGATCTCATGGTCTAAGGATTAGGATTACTTCGTAAGTTGTTTATAGCAATATAAACTCAATGACTTTGATCGTAATGTTATACTTCAGATGAATGTTCATCACACCATTACACTAATGTTGTGATCTCGTTATTAACAACATCCAATGTCTATGATCAGGAAACTGTGATCATCTTGTTAATCAACGAACTAGTTTATGAGAAAGTCATAACTAGGAACTTTCTGTTTGTTTATTAAACACAAATGTATTAACGTTTCCGTATTAATACAATTATAGCGTGAAAAATAAACATCTGTCATATACATGAAATACACATAATAAACACTTTATTATTGCCTCTCAGGGCATATTCCGTTCATATCTTATATTTTTACATGTCAAATATAGTTTTTCTAATAAGCCGTGGCAACGCACGGGCATTCAGCTAGTACTATTAAAAAGATTTGTTCGTCATCTAAAAATTAGTCTACCACTAAATGATAATCTTGCCCCTGGATGTTCTAAGATATTACCCTCACTGCCACCGCTAAGTTCTACGCGTGTTCGGTGAATCCCCACACGCCGCCCGCCCACCCCCATCGACCCGAGAAAAAACAGGGACTCAAGGGGTGGCTTCCTGGACGGCACGCGAGCTCTGGCATTCTGGAAGAGCTCCTTGCGCCTCGCGCATTCTGGAAGAGCTCGGTACGATGGTGGCTCAGGATGGAGTGGGGCGTCGTCAGATGGGGAGAGCATGCCGGGCTCGAGATTGGGGACAAGAGCAGCGAGCGAGGAGGATGTCCTCGCGTGCGGGGGCAGGAGGCTCCGCTCATCCAACAACCAGGCAAAGGGGTGGCTCTCTGCTTGTGCTTGACACTGCCGATTCCTCTCATCCTTTCCCCTACACCGTTGCGCCATCCCTGGGAGGTGTAAGTGAACAAACAGATGTCCTTGGGCTGGAAGAAGGTCCATGAAAACGATGGAGAGGACGGAGCAGCGCATCCATGAGGGCGACTAGGAGGTGTGTCGCGGTTATCGGTGGCGTGAAGCGGTGTGGGCCTCCGACGCCACGGACAGGGAAACATGGAGTTGGGACACAACTTCTATCATCACACGCGCGTGGAGGAGCGTTGGATCAGCTTCGACAACAGAGAGAAAGATCGGGGCATTGGTGATGCGGTCGGCTTCGACTGTGGAGAGAAAGAGTGGGGGCTTAGTGAGGCGGTTGGCTCTGGTGAGAAAGCGAGTGCCGGAGAAGAGGAGGATGGGGAGGAAACAAGCTGGGAGAGGCGTCAGACTTCGTGAGCCAGGAGGTGCGGGGCAAGGTTCCTGTCATGGGGAGGAAGACACTGCGGGGGAGTCAATCGCTTTCTACCAGCCGGTGGCGGGGGGCTCAGTGTAAACCGACCATGGGTCGTGGCGTGATGGATGGTGTTGGCGATGTGTCTGTGCGTGTTGTTGCTGCATGTGCGCGGTGTGGGTGTGCTTTTTTTCAAGACGATCAGTTCATTGGCGAGTACAGAATCGATCGAGATGAAGGTAGAAAATCTAGTAGTGTGGTTGGTGTTGGAAATATAAGCAATAATCCATATGATTTAATCTGGATAATAAATTGATAAAGCATGATCATATAAACGGTACTAAAACCAATTATGTAGATCAACAAAGTAGATGAACAGATTACATCTATAGGAGATAAACCTATCACATCTATACCAAATGCTATAACAAAGAACTCTAGCATAATCCGAAAAGGTAGTTGAGGATCACATACAGTGTAGGCTGAATAGCAGCCGCAGCGGTCGCACCAGCGTCGCCCATGTTGAGGTTGTCGAAGAGATTGGTGACGTCCGGGAAGAAGTCGTCGTCCGGGAAGTCGTCGTCGGACGATGTCGTAGTTGCCAGTAGTCATGCTTGAGCGCTTCCCAAAAACCTGATCGCCCCTCACCCATACAGGTTCACGAGAGGCGGGGTTCCGGAGGCCTACTATCCCGATCTGCGGTGCATGCCACAAGCCGGGATGGGGAAGACGAAAGTGGCAACGCAAGGTTCTGGAGGTAGGCGCATGTGTGGATTGATACACCGATTAGGTTTAGCGTAGACGCTTATATAGTGCAGGTTAGGAAGATCGTGGGCTCAGCCCACGTCCGAGTCGGTAACAGCCACGTCCATAAAAACTAGAAACGGATGTAATTAACACGTCTATTAATGACTCATAATCAGTTTTCCCAACCATCAAAATAAAGCTCGGCTCGGCGAGATTCCCGCAACCCACGGCGCGTGCGCGTCGTGACGAGGTGAGGCGTGGCGGGGCGAGGCGGGTGGCATCGGAGGAGGAGTGCGCGAGGGCTACTCTTCTTGTCACACCTTAGTGAGTGGTTTAACACTCTACTATATAAGGTGGTCCAACTCCCCTTAAACTAGCAATGTGGGACTAAACTTTAGCACCACTAGCACAGCCATATGCTGCCATACACAGGTGGGCCAAAGAGAATTTCAGAATTTGTCTAATGGGCCAGCAGCCCAAAACTCATCAAATTCCAACAATCCCCCAAAAAGTCTCATTGGCACATCACATCACTTTTATTCCAGAACATTGTTTTATATACCGGTGTGTAGTGGAGACTGTTAAGTTGAGCTTCCACGTTAATCTTCATGCTACACTAGCTAGCAACTTGAATAGTGGCTTGAACTACAAGTTTTCTGCGCGCTAGTTTCACACAAAATCTAGACCGGTACTGGGCTACCGTCGGCTTCCCTGCGGTTTGGAGCTTATGCGTCATACTCCAGGGCCTTTCATGAGTTTATTAGAGAGCACCCAACTCTCACGGACTGCGACGTTTGACAGTCAGACTCATATAGGTGTGTTCCTCAAGAGATGTTCTGCAGGACAACATCTTGGCTTATAAAAGCCACTTGGAACACATTAAGATAAATATCAACCTGCCATGCAGATTAAGAGAGTATTGCATATTTATGGAGATGTAAATATAATATGGGGATACTCTCCTCTCAACTGACCAACAGCTCTCTCCCAGCTCTAATTCATGGGATCTCCGATCACATAGAGTGGGTTGCCACTAGGATCAACTCATAGCGTGGGTCTCAAACCCATCTCCCTCGATGCATTATCTATTACACTGCGTGATAAACCCTTTGTGAAGGGATCTGCCAGGTTCTTAGATGTTTGGATATAATCCAACGCAATAACTCCGGAGTTTCTTAGTTTCCTAACAGATTTCAATCTCCTCTTCACATGCCTTGATGACTTCATATTATCCTTAGAACTGTTTACTTTGACGATCACAGTTTGATTATCACAGTTCATCGGGATGGCGGGTATTCGTTTTTCAACCACAAGTAAGTCCATCAAGAGCTCACGAAGCCACTCTGCTTCAACAGTGGCTGTGTCTAATGCTGTGAGTTCTGCTTCCATTGTTGACCTCGTTAAGATGGTCTGCTTGCAAGACTTTTAGGAAACAGCGCCACCACCAAGTGTAAACAAATAACCACTTGTGGCCGTAATCTCATCAGCATCAGATATCTAGTTTGAATCACTATAACCCTCAAGTACCCGTGGATACCCAGTATAGTGAATACCATAACTCGCAGTGCCTTTCAAATAGCGCAAAACTCTTTCAAGAGCATGCCAATGATCATCTCCAGGATTTGACACAAATCTAATCAGTTTGCTTACAGCAAAGGAGATGTCAGGTCTAGTAGCGCTGGCTAAATACACGAGCGAGCCAATAATTTGAGAATATCTCAATTGATCTTTAGCAGTCCTTCTATTCTTTCAAAGTAGCACACTCGGATCATAAGGTGTTGGAGAAGAATTGCAGTCGCTATACCCGAAGCGACTCAATATCTTTTCCACATAGTGAGATTGAAGCAGTGTAATCCCACCATTGTCATCCTTTAGTAGCTTGATGTTTAATATTACATCGGCCACTCCCAAGTCCTTCATCTCAAAGCAGCGAGATAGGAACTCTTTGACCTCCTTGATAACAGTGAGGTTGGTCCCGAATATCAATATGTCATCAACGTAGAGACACATAATAATTCCCTCGCCCCCACCATGGCGATAGTACACACATTTGTCAGCTTCGTTTACAACAAAGCCTTCACCAGTTAAAGTTCTTTCAAACTTCTCGTGCCACTGCTTAGGAGCTTGCTTAAGACCATACAAAGACTTCACTAACTTACACACCTTTCCTTCTTGACCATCTACTACAAATCCACCAGGCTGCTCCATATAAATTTCCTCATCTAGCTCTCCATTTAGAAAAGCTGTCTTAACGTCCATTTGATGAACGAGAAGACCATGTGAGGCAGCCAAGGATAGTAGTACTCGAATAGTGGTCAATCTGGCTACAAGTGAGCAGGTATCGAAGAAGTCTTCACCTTCTTTTTGGGTATAACCCTTAGCCACAAGACGTGCCTTGTACTTTTCAATAGTACCATCAGGTCTAAGCTTTTTATTGAACACCCACTTACATCCTACAGGTTTACACCCATAAGGACGATCGGTGACTTCCCAAGTACCATTAGCTAAAATGGAACCCATCTCGCTTCGGACAGCTTCCTTCCAGTAGTCAGCATCTTGAGATGCATAGGCTTCTGAAATAGAAGTGGGGGTATCCTCCACAAGGTACACAATGAAATCATCACCAAATGACTTTGCAGTCCTTTGTGTCTTGCTCCTTTTGGGAGCTTCATTGTCATCCTCCATAGGATCATCAGAGTGTTCTATCGTCATAGTGGGTTCAGGAATTATAGAAAATTCCTGACTAGATGAACTAGTCATCTCCTGATTTGATGAGCTGGACATACCTTTCATAGGAAAGATGTCCTCAAAGAAAGTCGCATCATTCGACTCCATAATTGTACCAACATGCATGTCGGATACCTCGGATTTTACTATCAAAAATCTATAGCCAATGCTATGAAAAGCATATCCCAGAAAAACACAATCAACGGTTTTTGGTCCAAGCTTTCGCTTCTTGGGTATTGGAATATTGACTTTCGCCAAACAACCCCAAGTTCGTAAGTAAGAGAGTTTAAGCCTTTTCTTTTCACATTCCTCAAATGGAGTCATGGTTTTATCCTTTACAGGAACATGGTTTAGGACATGACACGCGGTCATTAACGCCTCCCCCCACCATTCCTTGGAAAGACCCGATGTATCTAACATGGCGTTAACCAAATCAGTTAGAATGCGGTTCTTTCTTTCGGCCACCCCATTTGAATGAGGTGAGTAGGGAGGCATCCTCTCATGTATAATACAGTGTTCCATACAGAATAAATCAAATTCATTTGAAAAGTACTCTCCACCACGATCCGACCTTAGCCGCTTGATTTTAACATCAAGTTGGTTTTCTGCCTCAGCTTTATAGATTTTGAAGTAGTTCAAAGCTTCATATTTTGATTTTAGAAGATAAACATAGCAGTATCTAGTGGAGTCATCAATCAACGTCATAAAGTATCTTTTTCCACCTTTTGTCAATACACCATTCATCTCACAAAGATCTGAATGTATAAGTTCTAGCGGTGCTAAGTTTCTTGGTTCCGCAGCCGTATGAGACTTGCGGGGTTGCTTTGCTTGCACACAAACTTGGCACTTAGAACCTTTTATAGTGGTAAATTTTGGAATTAAACTCATATTGTCTAGCCGCGTCGTGCAACCAAAGTTAATATGACAGAGTCGTGAATGCCAAACATTGGACTCATTATCATTGCAAACATGATTAATAACTTTAGTACATGAGTCTGACAAAGACAAGCAGAACAGACCTCCGCACTCATAACCCTTTCCAACAAATTGTACATACTTAGAAATTATAACTTTATTGGACTCCAAAACCAACTTAAAGCCATCTTGACATAAAAGCGAACCGCTGACGAGATTCTTATTGATGGAAGGAACGTGTTGCACATTCTTCAGCTGTACGGTCTTCCCCGAAGTAAACTTCAGATTTACCGTATGAACACCATGAACAAAAGCACGCGAGCCGCTTCCCATCAGCACGGAAGAAGTCCTTGAGACCTGATAAGAGGAAAACATGGAAATATCATAACATACATGTTTATTAGCACCTGTGTCTATCCACCAATCAGGAGAATGACATACTGAAAGGATAGTAGGTAAAATACCGTACCCAGCATCCTTCATCTCAGTATCGCTAATAACAACATTCGCGGTCTTGCCGCTGTTCCCATGTTGACGCTTGTCAAAGCGATTAGGGCAGCTAGGAGCCCAATGATCAGGATCACCACAAACGTGGCAAGAGCCTTTCCTCTTATCATTTTTCTTCTTGAAGTTGGTTGAGTGTGTGGCCTTATTCTTGCCATCGAACTTTCCCTTTCCTTCAGTTTTGTTCTTATTCTTAAACTTGTGGGATTGGAAGTTTTTCCTCTGCAATAAATTGGCAGTAGAACCTCCCTCAAGTCCTCGAGCAGTTTTGTCCTTTGCTCTCGCCTTCTCTTCCACATGAAGAGACCCAATGAGATCCGTAACGAAAAACTCTTGTCTCTTATGTTTCAGAGAAGTAGCAATGTTTCTCCACGAAGGAGGAAGCTTGGCAATAATGCCACCAGCCACAAATTTTTCTGGTAAGGAACACTTGAACTGCTCAAGTTCTTTGGCAAGTGATTGTATCTCATGAGCTTGCTCAACGACGGAGCGCTCATCAATCATCCTGTAGTCATAGAATTGCTCCATGACATACAACTCAGTTGAAAGAACATGTTGGGCCCCCATGTGTGGTTTTGGTAATTAATGACAATCTTTATGGACTAATGTGTGTAAAGTTATACTTGTAGGATTTTTCCATTAGCATCGCTTGGGGCATGTGTTGGCTTCAAGGTCGATGAAATGCAAAGAAGATATGTTGTGCATGCTCGATATGCGAGGTCGATGATGAGGAATTAAGAAAGGCGTTCCATCTTGAGAAGGGCAAGATCGTCTACATCGAGCTCAAGTGGAATGCTCAAGTCAAAGGTATAATCTTGATAGGTTTTCCCTTTTGCCGGTCTCTTGTTGTGTGTAGGAGACCGGGTTTAGGATAGATAACCGTACTATCAAGAGGGGCTCTCGTATGAGCAATTCTGTCACATCGTTCGGAGAGAGCTCAAACCTTTGCATACTTGCATCATCGTATTTGGTTGTTATTTGGTCTTATCCATGTGAGGATATAGAGCTTGTGGTAATCTCCATAACAAGCTCTTGTTCATCTAAATCGGATCTCCCATTTGTATCTTGTTGCGATTTTGATTTATGCGGCTTTTCGGTTTCTCACCAAGTGAGATATATCACATTATTCTACTTGATACTTTCTCACTTGCCGCCCTCTATCCAACGCAATTTGAATCAGGTCAATCGGAGCTTCCAGTCAAAAGTTATTGTCGTTTAAATATTTGCATGTCTATCTGTTTCCTGGGCCCGGGTCTAAAAATGGCCCGTTTTCTTTCTACCTCGCTAGGTACTTTTTTCCGATACTACCGCCCGGGTCTAAAAACGGCCCATTTTCTTTCTACCTCGCTAGGTTCATTTTTTTGGTACTACCGCCCGGGTCTAAAAACGGCCCGTTTTCTTTCTACCTCGCTAGGTACCTTTTTCCGGTACTACCGGCTGGCCCGGTAGTACCGCCTAGGTGGGCCGGTAGTACTGGCCGGCCCAGTTTTTCTTTCCCAGTTTATTTGCCCAATTTTCTTTTCATGTTTTGCCCAGATCTAGATCTCGTGCAGCCGCCCGCCCTTGCGCGTTGACCCGCGAGCTGGCCCCGCGCGCCTCACTCGCCTCAATGCGCGCGATGCCTGGCCCGCTGGCCCCGCTCCCGCCTCTCCCGCGCTGCAGCCTCTGACCCCGCGCCTCGCTCGCGCGTTGACCCGCGTGGCCGCCCCACTTGCGCTCGCGCAGCTACTGCTGCATGCGTGCTGCTTGCTGCGCTGCTGGCTGCATGCGGCTGCCGCATGCGATGATACTAGTTGTTGGCGCTGCTGCGCTGCGCGCATGCTTCGTTACCCCAGCGCGCTGCTGCTACTGCCTCCACTTGCATGCGCGCAGCTGCTGCCTCTGCCCCTTTTTCCTTGCTTGCACGCGCGTGGCTGTGATGTTCTCGCTCGCTGCTGGGCTATCGAGCGGCAGTACCGGTCCAAACCGGTATTACCGGTTCAGACCGAAAAATTTCCCCAACGGCTAGGTTTTTGGGGCCCCTATTTAAGTCTTTGCCCGTTTTGAGTTCAGTTTGCTTCTTCCTCATCTATTAGGCTAAGCTTTGTTCACACTTGCTCTAGATCTTGATGCTTGCCTAATCTTTTCCCTCCGATGATTCTTGCCCATATTTGAGTGGAAGAGAGAGGAGATCTAGATCCGCGTTTTGACCTAACCGATTCATCTCTTTGTGAGTATATCTTTGGGGATCTAGATTTTGGGGGATTTTGTGTCTCTCTTTGATTCCTCCTGTCTTGTTTCCCCAATAGCTTTAGTAGCTTTGTTGGAACTTGGGAGTGAGGGATTTGAACACCTTTGTGGTGTTCTTGCCATTTGCATTTGGTGCATCGGTTTGAGTTCTGCTCGGAGGATTTGGTTTGAGTTTCTCATTGGAGATTGTCCCTCTTGGGTTCTTGGAACCCTAGACGGTTTTGTGGCCTTGGTGGCATTTCTTTAGGCCTTTTGTGGCGCTTGTTGGGAGCCTTCAAGTTGTGGAGAAGTGCCCCAACCTTGTGAGAGGTTCCGGTTGCCACCGACAAGTGCACCGATAGTGGAAGCGTGGATCGATCCCGTTGGGGTGAGATTCACCGGAGAATAAGGGAGGCCTTTTGTGGCGTTTGTGGTTTGATACCACCCCCTCTCCAAACGAGACGTACTCCATTTTGGGAGGAACTCGGTAAAATATCGGTGTCCCCGTGTGCCTCGGTTATCTCTATACCCGAGCTCTTTACTTATGCACTTTACATTATGATAGCCTTCGTGCTTGAAGTAATATATATCTTGCTATCATTTTTTTGCTTGTATTGCTTAGCATAAGTTGTTGGTGCACCTAGGTGAACCTTAGTTGTTTTAGGTTGTGCTTAACAAAGTAAACACTAGTTTTATTCCTCCTTTGTTGAGCCACTCTAGGAAAAGTTTTAATCGCCTATTCACCCCCCCCTCTAGGCGACATCTATATCCTTTCATCAGTGCCAGCGTCTGAGACCCCAAACTTGGCCTCGAGCGCTTCCCTCGCGTCCTTGCCATTATCAAATGACATATAAGGGTCAACAATTTTTTCCCCAAGAACACTGAACAAAGCCGCCATAAACATGGTATCGGCTTTCTTAAAGTTTGCTTTCTGCTGAGCAGAAAGATCTCCTTCAGGCTTGCCAAGAGTGGCGCTATAGCAGTTTAGGTTTTCAAACCAGAGAACTGCTCTCTTGCGCCATCTCTTATAGTGCATGCCATCAAAAGGAGGCGGCCTAGTAGCCGCGGCTACACCAGTGGAATACAGTTGCCTATAATCAGGTTTTTGGATTGTTGGAAATATAAGCAATAATCCATATGATTTAATCCGAATAATAAATTGATAAAGCATGATCATACAAACGGTACTAAAACCAATTATGTAGATCAATAAAGTAGATGAACAGATTACATCTATAGGAGATAAACCTATCACATCTATACCAAACGCTAGAACAAATAACTCTAGCATAATCCGAAAAAGGCAGTTGAGGATCACATACAGTGTAGGCTGACTAGCAGCCGCAGCGGTCGCAGCAGCGTCGCCCATGTTGAGGTTGTCGAAGAGATTGGTGACTTCCGGGAAGAAGTCGTCATCCGGGAAGTCGTCGTCGGACGATGTCGTAGTTGCCAGTAGTCGCGCTTGAGCGCTCCCCAAAAACCTGATCGCCCCTCACCCATACAGGTTCACGAGAGGCGGGGTTCCGGAGGCCTACTGTCCCGATCTGCGGTGCACGCCGCAAGCCGGGATGGGAAAGATGAAAGCGGCAACGCAAGGTTCTTGAGGTAGGCGCGTGTGTGGATTGATACACCGATTAGGTTTAGCATAGACACTTATATTGAAGGGAATATGCCCTGAGAGGCAATAATAAAGTGTTTATTATGTGTATTCCAAGTATATGATAGATGTTTATTTTGCATGCTATAATTGTATTAATACGGAAACGTTAATACATGTGTGTTTAATAAACAAACAGAAAGTTCCTAGTTATGCCTCTCTCATAAACTAGCTCGTTGATTAACAAGATGATCAAGGTTTCCTGATCATGGACATTGGATGTTGTTAATAACGGGATCACAACATTAGTGTAATGATGTGATGAACACTCATCCGAAGTATAGCATTACGATCAAAGTCATTGAGTTTATATTGCTATAACAACTTACGAAGTGATCCTAATCCTTAGACCATGAGATCATGTCAATCACTAACACCGGAAGAGTTTCTTGATAACATCAAACGTCACACCGTAACAGGGTGATTATAAAGATGGATTCAGAACTAATAAAGTGTTATGTTGAGGCTCATGGATCAAGAGTGGAATTTGTTCATCCCGATGACGGATAGATATACTCTGGGCCCTCTCGGTGATATCACATTGATTAGCTTGCAAGCAAGTGATTTGATCACTAGAATGTTATATCACGGGAACGAGAAAAGAGTGCATGTCGGTAACGAGATCAAACAAGGTATGGAGATACCGATGATCGAATCTCGGACATGTAATATATCGTGAAACAAAGGGATTAAGATACTAGCGTAAAAGGTTCCGACGATCACAAGAAAGTCATCATTGAATGTGTGGGAGTCAGTATGGGTCTCCAGATCCCGCTTCTGATTATTGATCCGAGAGGGGTCTCGATCATGTCCGCATTATTCACGAACCGTAGGGTGACACACTTAAGAGACACCGACATCCAATTGGATCAAAAGTTTCATGCCGAAAAGAAAAGGAAAGCGCAGGAATTTATTTCACTAGACACCGAAACTGTTTCGGTTGAAATTGCTGAAACTGGTTCTGCATGTGAAATGGAATACTAGCAAGGGGTTTTATGTGAATGTTTGTTAATTAAAGTAATTAACAAAATTCTGAATAAATAAATAAAAGAGTTTTATTTAAATGAGAGCTTGCATTAAATTTGGTGGAAATTTAATGCATGTGAGTGGATTTTTGAGTGGAGGCTTTTTAATGGGAGTGGAGGCTTTTCATTTTGAGTGGGAGCTCCACCCACATGAATGTGGAAGAGGTGGGGGCAGCCCCATGGCTGGGCGCCATGCCCCTTGGGTGCCCCCCCTCTCCCCTATAAAAGGCCCCCCTCTCCTCCTCTCACAACACACCTCCTCGTGAAGGATCTCTCTCCCCCTCTAGAATTTATCCCCCATGGTCTCGGACTAGCGAGATACATGTTCCCGGTGGCTATTCGGCAAGAAAGAGTTGTGCTTCCGCTGCATCGCTGGAGCGAGGAGGCGGAGGTTGCTCGGTGCCTCGAACGTGTGTGCGAGCACGGATGCGCTGCTGATTTGCGGCGCTAGGACTTCCTCTCGATCTTGAGATCGGCAAGAGATCGTCTACATCAACCACGAGTTGAACTCGTTAAGCTTTGTCGGTCTTCAAGGGTATGTTCTCTACGGATATACATCCGCCTGTTGTTTGTATCTAGTAGATGGATCTTGGTATATAGTTCACATCGTAGGAAAATTTTTGTTTTCTATGCTGCGAACCCTACAGTGGTATCAGAGCCGGATCTATGCGTAGATACTTTACACGGGTAGTACACATATGAGTATGTGGGCGATGATGATCATGTTGTTGCTCCTTTGTTGTAATTTTGGATATTGGTGGCATAGTGGGATGAAGCGGCCCGGACAAACTTTACATGTCCTCGCACATGAGACCTGTTCCACGCTTGACATGCAACTAGTTTGCATAAGTGGCTAGCGGGTGTCTGTCTCTCCTACTATAGTCAATATCTATTTTGCAAGCGAGTTGTCAACAATTTGATTATCCTCGTTGTGGTTCATGTTCGTAGGTAAGAACGGTTCTATCTCGAAAGCCCTAAGCCACGTAAAACTTGCAATGGATAAATTAGAGGCGTCTAGTTTAGATTGTTGCTGGGCTAGTGTTATGATATGGTAGTGTTGTAAGTAGAAGTATGAGATGATACTCTTACAACACACATAGCGTGTAAAATCCATAGACCTTGGATTTACACATATAGGTATGATAGTGATCATACCACGATGCACATGATAGAGATCATCTGTGGGAACCATATAATTTCACTAATAAACATATGATGTTTGATAGCATATTATATTGCTTGTTTAGCGCTTTGTTAAGCATAATAAGATGATCCCTCATTTAAATATCAATATAAGAATGTGTTCTTCCTTTAGTATGCACCGATTATGTTTTCGTCGCTCCAAGACATCACGTGATGATCGGGTGTTCTTGGATCCACGACCATATTTCGGGTGTAAAACAGTTACACACGCAAATACTAAGGTTCTAACTTGGCGAGCCTAGCATGTACAGACATGGCCTCGGAACACTGACCGAAAGGTTAAGCATGAGTCATATAGTTGATATGATGCCCATTTGATGCTCGCCTTTGAAGCTATACCGACTCACGTGATGATCGGACTTGGTGTAGTGGATTTGGTTCATGTAATCACCAAAAGGACACGAGGGATGTCGCTTTTGAGTGGGAGTTCATTCGTAATATAGATTAGTTGAACTCGATCTATCATACACTTAGTCTAAACTTTACAAATTCTGTTGTAGATGGCACCACCTGCTTTTAATTTCAATGCGTTCATGGAGAAAGAGAAACTAGCAACGAACGGTAGCAACTTTACTGAATGGGCCATGAATTTGAGGATTCTCCTCTCTGCTGCACAAAAGCAATATGTGCTAGAAGCGCCGTTAGGCCCCCCACCTTTTGATGATGCCCCTGACGAGGAGAAGAATGTCTATCAGACTTGTCAGGAGGACCACAACTTAGTTCATTGCGGCATATTGTATGGGCTAGAGCCGGAACTTCGAAAGCGTTTCGAAAACGGCAATGCATTTGATACAATGGGTGAGTTGAAAATGATTTTCGACACACATGCTGCTGTAGAGAGCTACAACGCTTCAGAAAAGTTCTTTAGCTGCATGATGGAAGAGCACAACTCCGTTAGTGAGCATGTACTCAAGATGTCGGGTTACGCCGATAAGCTTGTGTCCTTGGGAATATCGATTCCCATTGACTTAGGCATCCATCGTGTTCTGCAGTCTCTGCCACCTAGCTATAAGAGCTTTATGATGAACTATAATATGCAAGGCATGAAGAAGTCTCTCCCCGAGCTTCTGTCAATGCTTAAAACTGCAGAAGTGGAGATCAAAAAGGAACATCAAGTGTTGATGATCAATAGGAACACTGGTTTCAAGAAAGACAAGAAGGGAAAACGGAAGGGAAGTAAGGGCGGCAAGCCGGTTGCCGCGCCTGAAAAGAAACCCCGAGTTGGACCTAAGTCTGATTCCGAGTGCTACTATTGTAAGGGGACTGGCCATTGGAAGCGCAACTGCCCCAAGTATCTGGCAGACAAGAAGGCCGGCAAGGCAAACAAAGGTATATATGATATACATGTTATTGATGTGTACTTGACTAGTGCTCGCAGTAGCACCTGGGTATTTGATACCGGTTCAGTTGCTAATATTTGTAACTCGAATCAGGGGCTGCGGAACAAGCGACCGCTAGCAAGGGGTGAGGTCAAGATGCGTGTCGGCAATGGATCAAGTGTTGATGTGATCGCCGTCGGAACGCTGCCTCTCCACTTACCGTCGGGATTAGTTATAAACTTGAATAAATGTTATCTGGTGCCTGCACTGAGCATGAACATTGTATCTGGATCGTGTTTGATGCGAAGTGGTTATTCATTTAAATCTGAGAACAATGGTTGTTCCATTTATATGAATGAAATCTTTTATGGTCATGCACCGATGATGAATGGTTTATTTCTGTTAGATCTCAATGATAATGTTACACATATTCATAATGTTGATGCTAAAAGGATTAAACTTAATGATGATATATCCGCATATATGTGGCACTGCCGTCTAGGTCATATTGGCGTTAAACGCATGAAGAAGCTCCATTCGGATGGACTTTTGGAATCACTTGATTATGAATCATTTGATACATGTGAGCCATGCCTTATGGGCAAGATGACTAGAACGCCGTTTTCCGGTTCAATGGAACGGGCGACAGATTTATTGGAAATCATACATTCTGATGTATGTGGTCCAATGAGTGTGTCGGCGCGAGGTGGATATCGTTATTTTGTTACTTTCACGGATGATTTGAGTAGATACGGTTATATCTACTTGATGAAACACAAGTCTGAAACCTTTGAAAAGTTCAAGAAATTTCAGAATGAAGTGGAAAATCATCGTAATAGAAAGATCAAATTTCTACGGTCCGACCGTGGAGGTGAGTATCTAAGTTACGAGTTTAGCACTCACATGAAAGAGTGTGGAATTGTTTCACAACTCACACCTGCCGGAACACCACAGCGAAATGGTGTGTCGGAACGTCGTAATCGTACTTTATTAGATATGGTTCGATCTATGATGTCTCTGATAGACTTGCCGTTGTCATTTTGGGGTTATGCACTAGAAACTGCTGCATTCACTTTAAATCGGGCACCATCTAAATCCGTTGAAAAGACACCGTATGAATTGTGGTTTGGAAACAAACCTAAGCTGTCATTTCTTAAAGTTTGGGGATGCGATGTTTATGTGAAGAAACTTCAACCGGATAAACTCGAACCCAAAGCGGAAAAATGCGTCTTCATAGGATACCCTAAAGAAACTATTGGGTATTCCTTCTATCACAGATCCGAGGGCAAGGTTTTTGTTGCCAAGAATGGATCCTTTCTAGAGAAAGAGTTTCTCGCGAAAGATGTGAGTAGTCGGAAGGTAGAACTCGAAGAGGTTGTGGAACCTTCTCTTCAAAGTATGGCGAGTAGCGCAGCGCCGGAAGTTGTTCCGGAGTTGGCTCCACCTGTTGAAGAGGGAACTAATGATAATGATCATGAAACTCCAAAAGAGAGTACTACCGAACCTCGCAGGTCAAACAGGACACGTGCAGCTCCCGAGCTGTACGGAAATCCTGTCATGAATTTCATGGTTGATGAAAATGATGACCCTGTGACGTATGAAGAAGCGATGATGAGCCCAGATTCCAACAAATGGTTAGAAGCCATGAAATCCGAGATGGAATCCATGTATGAAAATCAAGTTTGGAACTTGGTGGAATTACCTCACGATCGAAAGGCCGTGGAGAACAAATGGATTTTCAAAAGGAAAACTGATGCTGATGGTAATGTGACCATCTATAAAGCTCGACTTGTCGCAAAGGGGTTTCGACAAATTCAAGGAGTTGACTACGATGAGACTTTCTCTCCCGTAGCGATGCTAAAGTCAGTTAGGATTATGTTAGCAATTGCTGCATATTTCGATTATGAAATATGGCAGATGGATGTCAAAACCGCGTTTCTCAATGGTAATATTGAAGAAGAGTTGTATATGATACAACCAAAGGGTTTTGTCGATCCTAAGGATGCTAACAAGGTGTGCAAGCTTCAGCGATCCATCTATGGATTGAAGCAAGCATCACGAAGTTGGAATCTCCGCTTTGATGAGGTGATCAAAGAGTTTGGATTTGTCCAAACTTATGGAGAAGCTTGTATTTACAAGAAAGTGAGTGGGAGCAATGTGGCATTTCTGATATTATATGTGGATGACATATTATTGATCGGAAATGATAAAGAACTTTTAAACAGTGTTAAAAGTTATCTAAACAGCAAATTTTCAATGAAGGACCTAGGTGAAGCGTCATACATATTAGGCATAAAGATCTATAGAGATAGATCTAGGCGCCTAATAGGGCTATCGCAAAGTACATACCTTGATAAGATTTTAAAGAAGTTTAAAATGGACGGAAGTAAGAAGGGGTTCTTACCTATGTTGCAAGGCAAGACATTGAGTAAGACTCAAAGTCCGGCTTCGGCGGAAGAAAGAGAGATAATGGACAAAGTCCCCTATGCTTCAGCCATAGGCTCTATAATGTACGCCATGCTATGTACAAGACCGGATGTGGCACATGCTATTAGTTTGACTAGTAGGTACCAATCGGATCCAGGTTCGGAACACTGGATAGCGGTCAAGAATATCCTTAAGTACTTACGAAGAACTAAGGATATGTTTCTTGTATACGGAGGTGAAGAAGAGCTCGTCGCTAAGTGTTATGTCGATGCTAGCTTTGACACCGATCCGGATGACTCTAAGTCTCAATCCGGATACGTATTTCTCATGAATGGCGGAGCGGTTAGTTGGAGGAGTTCCAAACAACCTGTGGTAGCGGGATCAACAACGGAGGCCGAATATGTTGCTGCTTCAGAAGCGGCTCAGGAAGCAGTTTGGATGAAGGAGTTCATATCCGAACTAGGAGTTGTGGCAAACGCGTTGGACCCAATGGTGATCTATTGTGACAACAATGGTGCCATTGCCAATGCCAAAGAGCCAAGGTCTCACAAGCATTCCAAGCATATTAAGCGCCGGTTTCACTCCATCCGCGAGCATGTCAAGGATGGAGATATAAAGATTTGTAAAGTACATACGGATCTCAATGTAGCAGATCCGTTGACTAAAACTCTCCCTAGAGCAAAACATGATCAACACCAGAACTCAATGGGTGTTAGATTTATCACTATGTAACTAGATTATTGTCTCTAGTGCAAGTGGGAGACTGAAGGGAATATGCCCTGAGAGGCAATAATAAAGTGTTTATTATGTGTATTCCAAGTATATGATAGATGTTTATTTTGCATGCTATAATTGTATTAATACGGAAACGTTAATACATGTGTGTTTAATAAACAAACAAAAAGTTCCTAGTTATGCCTCTCTCATAAACTAGCTCGTTGATTAACAAGATGATCAAGGTTTCCTGATCATGGACATTGGATGTTGTTAATAACGGGATCACAACATTAGTGTAATGATGTGATGAACACTCATCCGAAGTATAGCATTACGATCAAAGTCATTGAGTTTATATTGCTATAACAACTTACGAAGTGATCCTAATCCTTAGACCATGAGATCATGTCAATCACTAACACCGGAAGAGTTTCTTGATAACATCAAACGTCACACCGTAACAGGGTGATTATAAAGATGGATTCAGAACTAATAAAGTGTTATGTTGAGTCTCATGGATCAAGAGTGGAATTTGTTCATCCCGATGACGGATAGATATACTCTGGGCCCTCTCGGTGATATCACATTGATTAGCTTGCAAGCAAGTGATTTGATCACTAGAATGTTATATCACGGGAACGAGAAAAGAGTGCATGTCGGTAACGAGATCAAACTAGGTATGGAGATACCGATGATCGAATCTCGGACATGTAATATATCGTGAAACAAAGGGATTAAGATACTAGCATAAAAGGTTCCGACGATCACAAGAAAGTCATCGTTGAATGTGTGGGAGTCAGTATGGGTCTCCAGATCCCGCTTCTGATTATTGATCCGAGAGGGGTCTCGATCATGTCCGCATTATTCACGAACCGTAGGGTGACACACTTAAGAGACACCGACATCCAATTGGAGCAAAAGTTTCATGCCGAAAAGAAAAGGAAAGCGCAGGAATTTATTTCACTAGACACCGAAACTGTTTCGGTTGAAATTGCTGAAACTGGTTCTGCATGTGAAATGGAATACTAGCAAGGGGTTTTATGTGAATGTTTGTTAATTAAAGTAATTAACAAAATTCTGAATAAATAAATAAAAGAGTTTTATTTAAATGAGAGCTTGCATTAAATTTGGTGGAAATTTAATGCATGTGAGTGGATTTTTGAGTGGAGGCTTTTTAATGGGAGTGGAGGCTTTTCATTTTGAGTGGGAGCTCCACCCACATGAATGTGGAAGAGGTGGGGGCAGCCCCATGGCTGGGCGCCATGCCCCTTGGGTGCCCCCCTCTCCCCTATAAAAGGCCCCCCTCTCCTCCTCTCACACCACACCTCCTCGTGAAGGATCTCTCTCCCCCTCTAGAATTTATTCCCCATGGTCTCGGACTAGCGAGATACATGTTCCCGGTGGCTATTCGGCAAGAAAGAGTTGTGCTTCCGCTGCATCGCTGGATCGAGGAGGCGGAGGTTGCTCGGTGCCTCGAACGTGTGTGCGAGCACGGATGCGCTGCTGATTTGCGGCGCTAGGACTTCCTCTCGATCTTGAGATCGGCAAGAGATCGTCTACATCAACCACGAGTTGAACTCGTTAAGCTTTGTCGGTCTTCAAGGGTATGTTCTCTACGGATATACATCCGCCCGTTGTTTGTATCTAGTAGATGGATCTTGGTATATAGTTCACATCGTAGGAAAATTTTTGTTTTCTATGCTGCGAACCCTACATATATAGTGCAGGTTAGGAAGATCGTGGGCTCATCCCACATCCGAGTCGGTAACAGCCACGTCCATAAAAACTAGAAACGGCTGTAATTAACGCGTCCATTAATGACTCATAATCAGTTTTCCCAACCAGCAAAATAAAGCTCAGCTCGGCGAGATTCCCGCAACCCGCGGCACGTGCGCGTCGTGACGAGGCGAGGCGAGGCGTGGCGAGGCGGGCGGCGTCGGAGGAGTGCGCGAGGGCTACTCTTCTTGTCACACCATAGTGAGTGGTTCAACACTCTACTATATAAGGTGGTCCAACTCCCCTTCAACTAGCAATGTGGGACTAAACTTTATCATCACTAGCACAGGCATATGCTGCCATACACAAGTGGGCCAAAGAGAATTTCAGAATTTGTCTAATGGGCCAGCAGCCCAAAACTCATCAAATTCCAACAGTTGGAATATTGTGTTTATGTAAAATTGCAACATGGTCTTGTTAGCAATCTATGGATATACTAACTGATTCAATATAATTAAAAATTGAGGATCAGCTTTTTTTCAGTATCGTTTGCTAATGATGGGGATACGCCTACTGGGGTATGCTCAGCGGGACGTTTCTGACTGGCCCAAGGGCTGGCGAGTGGGCCTGCAGAACAGCGAGTGGATCAAGGCCCAGCAAGGAACCAGGCGACTGGAAGTTGAAGGCCCGGGCGAGTAGATAGGCCCAGTCGGTCTAGGTTAAACGATTGCCAAAGATGTAACCGAATCGGTTGAGATATGTAAACCCTAGGGGAGGTAAGCCTATATAAACCTCCCTAAAGGGTGAGTAGAGACACGTTCCCTCATACACTCAAGCAACTCGCCGCCTAGTCGCCGAGTTCGCCCATTGTAATCACCTCCATAATACAATCTAGCAGGAGTAGGTCTTTACCCTCCGGGGGGCCGAACCTGGGTAAATCCCTGTGTCTTTGCCCTCATCTCGCACCGCAGATGGCTGGCCGCCCTTGCCCCTCGTTCTACTACTCGCTGCCGATTGCAGCATCTGCCGTGGTCATTCCCACGACAGTGGCGCCCACCGTGGGACCTGGCCGGTCTGGCCGGTGTTCTGCGGCGAGATCCAATCTGCCCATCAACGAGACGGTCGCCACCGGCCGCATGATAGCGATCGGCGAGATGCTCCAGATCTTGCCAAGCAACTACGTCCCGGCGGCACGACCCGTCACGCACAGCGTGATCCTGCCGATCGGCACGATCAGCCTCTTCGTCGGCCTCACCGACGTCATCACCTCGGAGGACTCGACTCGCATCCGCGAGTCGCCACCACGCGATCGGCTCTCCGAGAGCCAGGTCCGCACGATCCACCGCCTCGCCTCCGAGTATAACTCGGCCCACAGCAACGTGGCCGAGAACTCAGCGGCCGCAGAAGATGTGGCCCTCACCGACGACGCCGACTCGGCGACCCCGGCGTCACTCGCCGGATCCATCACCGCGGCCTCGTCCGCAGGCTCCATCGCTCAGGTCTCCAACGCGGGAGATTTCGAGGACCCCTCCATCCTCGGGATCTTCGACTTCGACTCCGGGTCGGAAAACTCCGCCGACCCCCACGACGGAACCGGTCGCCACGCCGCGACCTACATGGCCACCGGCGCCGATCCGCCGGAGGATCCTTTCTCCACCCCAATCCCTCCCAACGCCACGGCAACGGAGGTCGAGGAACTCCGCCTGAAATTGGCGGAGGCAGTACGCAAAGAGCAGGCCGAGCGCGAAAAATTTCGCCTCGAGCAAGTGACAGCGCAGGAACTGTCGCGCTACCACCAGCAGCGGATCAGGTCACGCCTGAATCCCACCGTTCAGGGGCGCGCCCTGAACTTCGACGACGATAACGACCCGGCTCGCATAGCCGAGCGCGCAATCTGCGAGAACGCTCCACCAGGAGGAAGCGCTCGGCCCCCGCCAGGATCAACGGCGATGGGCGCCCCACCACCACCCAACCGCACTCCCCCCAGGGACCAGCCGCGGATAGTCGTCTCCTCACGGGAGCGAGACGCGAACGGCCTCCCTCTGTTCTCCACCCCGATGGACAACCTAGTGGCAGGCCGAGCAGCAGCCGATAGCATCACGGCCACCGGCGACGGCGCCTTGCAAATCCAGTACGTCAGGGCCCTGCTCGCAAAGGCCGTGGAGCAGCAAAAAGCGGGCGCCGACTCGCAAGGGCGAGTGTACTCACGCTCCTCAGGAAGCAGGGCGGCCTCCAGCGGCCGCCCAGCGGCGGCAAACACCCTCAATTGCCCTCCGCCAGAACCACTGCAGCTCCAACGCCGACCCGTGAACGCGGCACTCTCCACCAACGATCCCAGGCCGGCGACCAACTTCGTCGCCGCTAACGGAGAACCCATCGACGCCCGCACTCACATCATCAACAACCAAAACTGGCGCGCACGCCAGCCCGACGACTTGCGGCACACCCTAGCTAATCGCCGCGATGGCGAGCCTATGGGGTCGCTCAGTCGACTAGGGCCCAAGTGCTTCGGACCAATGATCCGAGGCGAAAAGTACCCGCCAAACTTCAAGGCGCCAAAGGAGATAGAAAAGTACGACTCCTCGTACGACCCCGCAGTCTGGCTCGACACATAACTCATGGCAATGGGGATCGCGGGTCACACTGACCTAATCGCCGCCCGTTACCTCCCACTGATGATGGAGGGGACGTGCAGGCAATGGATCAACACGCTTCCCCAGGACAGTATCGACTCCTGGGAGGAAATGCGAGATGCCTTCGTCAGGCACTTCGAGTGCTCCTACACCCGCGCCACCACCATCGAGGACCTGGAACGATGCGTCCAGGGACCCCGCGAGTCGACCCGCAACTGGGTCCAACGGTGGCAAGAGCTCTGGGACAACGCGGTCGGCATCCACCCGGACACCGCGATCCATTGCTTCAAGACCTCGTGCCGCTACGAGCCTCTAGTCGCCAAGCTCAAGCGACACGCCCGCACACTCGACAACATCCCCGACCTCCTCGAGATCGCCAAACGGTACGCCGAGGAGGACCCCAACCAAGAAATCGACGACGAGTCAGGAGGGCAACGACGCGCGGGCGGCAACGACGGCGGACGCCGAACCGACCTACGCTACAGCGGCACCCGCCTCACAGGCAAGCGCCGCAACGACGGGCGAGTCGACTTCGTCGCCAACGCTGGCCACACTCAACGCGAGCCCAAAAGCTACCGCCGCGACGGAGGGCAACGGCGCGACGGCGGCAATTACAAGAACAAGCCAAGGTTCGATCCCGCGGCACTCCTTAACCAACCATGTGCGTTCCACAGCAGGGAAGGAAAGCCCGCAACGCACACCACCGCCGACTGCCACACCCTCAGGGAAATCGAGAAGGCACGGCACGCGCGGGAGGACACCGACAACGACCCGCCGAATGGCGGAAAATTCGGCAAAGTAGCCGGCTCGCTCCACACCTTCACGGGCTTCAACACGAAGCGTGAGAAGAAAGTCATCGCCCGCGCCGTCGCCGTCAACGCGGTGGCCCAAACAGACGTCCCCCAGTTCCTAAACTGGTCGGAACAACCCATCACCTGGAGCCGGCAAGACCACTCGCCACGCGTCGAGTACCCAGGCCGAGTCGCCCTGGTGGTCAAGCCCAAGGTTGGCGACTACTGGCTCCCCAAGACATTGATGGACGGCGGCAGTTCCATCAACATCCTCTACCTCGACACCTTCAGGCGGCTGCGGCTCCAGCAGTCGATGATCGAGACAACCCACACCACATTCCACGGCATCGTCCCCGGTCGGAAGGCGTACCCGATCGGCAAAGTCACGCTGCCAGTCACGTTCGGCACTCCGGCAAACTTCCGCACCGAGCGGATCGTCTTCGAGCTGGTGCCCTTCGAGAGCCCTTACCACTGCGTCCTGGGGCGCCAGACGTTCGCCAAATTCATGGCGGCGCCCCACTACGCGTACAACGCGATGAAGCTCCCCGGGCCGTGCGGCGTCATCACCATCAACGGTGACCCCGACATGGCCGCCGAATGCGAGGCCAAAGGAGCCGAACTCGCCGACGCCGTCATCGCGGCAGAAACCAACCACGCCGACGAGCTCGCCAAATACGCGAGCGGGGTCAACAATGACGACCCCACAATACTCAAGAAGCCCAACTCTGAGGGCACGAACACCTCAACCTTTGAGGCCACGACGCACACTCGCACCGTCGAGCTGGTCCCAGGCGACCCCAGCCAGACGGTGACGATCGGGACAGGCTTGAGCCCAGCATAGGAAGGCGCGCTCATCGAGTTCCTTCGTGAGAATAGGGACGTCTTCGCATGGAAACCCTCCGACATGCCTGGTGTCCCTAGGGAGCTCGCTGAGCACAAACTAAACGCCGACCCCAAAGTGCGACCAGTCAAGCAGTCGCTACGGCCCTTCAATGAAGAGCGCAGTCGAGCCATCGCCGAGGAAGTGCAGCGCCTGCTCGCTGCCGGCTTCATCCGGCCAATCAAGTACTCCAAGTGGCTGGCAAACCCAGTCCTGGTCGAGAAGAAAAACGGGACCTGGAGAATGTGTATCGACTACACAAACCTGAACAGCGCCTGCCCAAAGGAGCAGTTCGTCCTCCCGCGGATCGACCAGATAATCGATTCAACCGCGGGCTCGGAGTCGCTGTGTTTCCTCGACGCCTACTCCGGGTACAATCAGATCAAAATGGCCGTCGAGGACAAGGAAAAGACGGCGTTCATCACGCCATTCGGAGCATTCTGCTACACCGCCATGACCTTCGGCCTCAAGAACGCCGGGGCGACCTACCAGCGGTGCATGCAAGAATGCCTCGCGAGCCAAATTGGCCGCAACATCCACGTCTACATCGACGACGTGGTCGTGAAATCCGCTCGCCAAGGAGACCTACTCGCCGACCTAGCGGAGACCTTCGCCAACCTGCGGAGGTACAAGATAAAGCTTAACCCAGGCAAGTGCACCTTCGGTGTACCCGCTGGGCAACTATTGGGGTACGTCGTCTCCAAACGAGGGATCGAGGCAAACCCAACGAAGATCGACACGATCGCCCGGCTCGGCAAACCCGAGTGCCTGCGCGACGTCCAGAGGCTGGCCGGGCGTGTAGCGGCCCTCAGTCGCTTCATCCCCCGCCTGGGCGAAAAGGCGATGCCCCTATACCGCCTGATGCGCAAGAATCCCACCTTCCAGTGGGACAATGAGGCGGACGACGCGCTCCGCGACCTCAAAAAGGTGCTACTCGCCGCACCACTACTCGCCGCACCCGCTGACAAAGAGCCCATGCTGGTTTACGTCGCGGCATCCGAGCGCGTCGTCAGCGCCGTAATGGTCGTCGAACGACCAGAGGAAGGAAAGGAGCGCCCGGTCCAGCGGCCGGTGTACTACATCAGCGAGGTCCTCACCGAGTCGCGCCAGCGATACCCGCAGTATCAGAAGCTAGTATACGCGGTCTTCAGGGCTCAGCGGCGCCTGCCGCATTACTTTCAGGAGCACCCGATCACGGTCGTCTCCTCAGCTCCATTACAAGACATCATCCGCAATCGCGAGGCGACCGGGCGGGTCGCCAAGTGGGCCGTCGAGATCGGCGTCCACAACATTAAATACGAGCCACGAAGGGCGATTAAATCCCAGGCACTGGCAGACTTCATCGCCGACTGGGAGGAGGCCCAGCAACCAGAAAAGCCGCCGTACCTCCATTACTGGAACCTGCACTTCGACGGGTCCAAGAACGCGGACGGTGCAGGCGCGGGGATAGTGTTAACTTCACCAAAGGGTGACAAGCTCCTCTACATCCTCCGCCTCGAATTCACGCCCTGCACCAACAACATGGCTGAATACGAGGCCCTACTCCACGGCATGCGAGCCGCAAAGGAGATGAGCGTCAATCGCCTTCGATGCTATGGAGACTCCGACCTCGTTGCGGGACAAGTCGCCGGCACCTGCGACGCCGTCTCCCCTACCATGGCGGCGTATCGCCAAGAGGTGGACAAGTTGGGCGGCCACTTCACCGGCTACTCCGTCGAGTGGATCGACAGGCGGAAAAACGAGGAGGCCGACGCCCTCTCTCGCATCGGGTCGGCTCGACTCGCACCACCCGCCGGCGTGTTCCTCGACACAATCTCCAAACCATCAGTCTCTCCCCCGAGGGAGACGACATCGGAGTCCCTGTCCAACCAGAGGCAGCCTTGGTCGCACTCATCGCCGAGCCAGACGACTGGACCAAGCCCTACATCGCCTACCTGGAAACCGGAGCCCTGCCCGCAGACGAGACAAGCGCTCGAATGATTGTTCGCCGATGCAAGTCCTACACCATCATCGACGGCGAGCTACACAAGCGCAGCGTCACCGGCGTGTTCCAACGTTGCGTCCAACCGGCTGAAGGACGCAAAATCCTACACGACATCCACTCAGGCGACTGCGGCCACCACGCCGCCGCGCGCTCCCTGGTCGCCAAGGCTATGCGACACGGCTTCTACTGGCCTACCGCACACGCCGATGCTGTCGATATTGTCCAGCGATGCGCTGGGTGCCAGAAATACGCCAACCAGACGCACGTACCAAGCTCGGCGCTCAAGACAATCCCCATCACCTGGCCATTCGCTGTGTGGGGCATGGACATGGTAGGCCCCTTCAAGAAGGCCCCCTCCGGTTACACCCACCTGCTAGTCGCCGTCGACAAATTCACGAAGTGGGTTGAGGCCAAGCCAGTCCGGAAATGCGACGGGAAGACAACCACTAAGTTCCTACGCGAGCTCATATACCGCTACGGGTTCCCCAACAACATCATCACGGACAATGGCACAAACTTCGCCAACGGAGCAATGGCCGAGTTCTGCGAAGAGCACCACATCCGGCTCGACCTCGCGTCAGTCGCACATCTGGAATCCAACGGTCAGGCGGAACGAGCCAACCAAAGCATCCTCCACGGTCTGAAGCCGCGACTCCAAGTACCACTTGAGCGCACCGCTGGATGCTGGGTCGAAGAGCTACCCTCCGTCATCTGGGGAATCCGCACCTCGGTCAACAGGTCGACGGGATTCACCCCCTTCTTCATGGTCTACGGCGCCGAAGCGGTCATGCCCACCGACCTAGAACACGACTCTCCGCGGGTCGTCCACTATACGGAGGCCGCAAACGAGCTGGCCCGCCAAGATGGGCTTGACCAACTCGACGAAGCACGCGACCTCGCCCGATCGCGCACTGCCATTTATCAGCAAGGGCTCCGCCGCTACCACAGCCGACGGGTAAAAACCCGCACCTTCCAGGAAGGCGACTTGGTGTTACGCCTCATCCAGGACAAGAAGGGCATGCACAAGCTCTCCCCTCCGTGGGAAGGCCCGTTCGCTATCGGGCGCGTACTCGGCAACGACGCCTACTACCTCGTCGACGTCCGCGGAGACGGCGAACTCGATGTCAAGCGGCCATGGAATGTAAATCTCCTCCGGAAGTTCTACTCCTAGAACCCCACATATGTACTCTCCAGTCGCTATGAAATAAAAGAAATAGTTACCGCAAAATTGCGTCTACTCTCCACGACTTGTGCCACTCGCACTCGTAATAACAGCGTCATGCTAACATGCAGAAGTCAACCTTTGGTACAGCGACCGGCACGGCCAAGTAGTGCGATGTAAGAGCACTGAGTCATCTCAGGTCCTGCGTCGTCCACGAAAAACGCCAATCCGGAGCCCCATTGGAGTCGCCTAGCTCGACTGGTTTTACAAACCAAGACAACTGCCCTCGCTTCTCACAGCGGCCTTGGTCCTCCGCATCCTCGGCGTAGCGACTCGAACGACTAAGTACCACGCTCGGGGACTGAATACCAGTTCGTCGCAATCGGTCAGGGAAAACGTCAAGTAAGAGAGCATGCCCAGGACTCGCCACGCGACTGGCCCCCCGGGCCAGGCAGGAGTGACGTGCCCATACCAACGCGCTCAGTCCTCAACCACCCTCGAGTCGCGCCTCGAAATACCAAGTACCACGCTCGGGGACTCGGCCACCCGACCCCGCTCGCGTCCGGGAAAACGGTAAAGTACAGAGCGCTCAAGGGAGTCGCCTTGCGACTGGCTCTACGAGCTCGGGCGAGTCGACTAAACCAACAAAACACACGATAACAACAAACATCATATACAAGATGAACCCCACAAAAGGGCGGACGCGCTCGGGGACTCATCCAAAATCAATCCAAAACACGAAAACTATTAGCAAAATAGACACAACATCCAATTCAATCGCACATCGCATTGTCTTACATTACAAATTATGCCTGTTCGGCAGAACTGCTGCTAACTTATCTAGAAACACTACACTACTCTGCAGGCTTTGACGACGACGCACCAGAATCCCGGCGCTTCCGGATGAACGCGGTGTACGGGTTCGACGGGTACGTCGTCAGCTCACCCGCCATCGCCGCGCGAAAAGGTTGTTCAACCTTGAAGTCACGATGCGGCGGCTCGGGGTCGTTTGGCGCGACGACCGTTTCCTGGTAGGGGAGGAGGTCGCCCATCGCCCAGACGCGTTCCGAGTACGCGGCGGCACGTTCCTGCAACTTCAGGACTTCGGATAGATCCACCGCGCCAGTCGACGAAGGGTACCCACTCGTCACATCGTCGAGGTCGAAGTCCTCGGGGAAGTGGGCAAGCCCAAGGCTTAGCGCTGTCGACGCTCCGCGCCGAAACGCCGACCGCGTCATGAACTCTACGACCGCGGGCGCCTTCTCCAAGTACTCCCACACCTCAACGAGGTCACTGGGAATAACCTCCGTGGGCGACATCTCTTGAAGGTAGGCGCGGATGCACGTCGCCGACAGCGTCGCCGAGTCGACGAGCATGCTTACGCACTCCTTCGCGCCAAGAGAGCTCGCTTCTTCATGGCTACCAAGTACACGACCTGCTAGCAGGAGACAGTTATGAGTACCACAGAAACCAAAAACAATACAATTGAAAGACAGGGAAGAAGCACTCACCAAGTAACGGGCGGGCGAGTCCCGTGATGAAGCTTTGAAGCGACGTATGATCGTCCTGAAGCCCAACAATGAGGGCTTCCGACACCTTGCGGTCTTCTTCCGCGGCTGCAACGGCGGCCTTAGCTCGCCCATTCGCCGAATTTGCTTCTTCTTTCGCCTCCCGCAACTCGCGCTCGAGGTCGGCGACCCTCTGCTCAGCAGCACTTAGCGCGGATCGCACCACCACCAGCTCACCAGCAGGAATAAGCTCCTGGCGAGCTACCTCCGCCTGCGCAGCAGCAGCCTGAAGTTCCTTGTTTGCGTCCTGGAGAATGGCCAGCTCCTTCTCAGCACGCTGCTTCGCAGCCAATCGCTCTGCCGACTCCAGCTGCAGACCCTGTACACCATCAAAGTCAGTACACATGAAAACTATTAAGTGCCCACCCGCTAAAATTTAGCGAGTGCGCACTCGGGGACTGGCAACCAAGAAAATTACTCAGTGCCCACCCGCTAAAATTTAGCGAGTGCGCACTCGGGAAGTGGCGACCACGAAAATTCCTCAGTGCATACCCGCTAAAATTTAGCGCATATGCACTCGGGGACTGGATTCGAAAGTACAAAACGAGAAATTATAAGGACCAAGCCGCTGCTAAGCACCGACCTGATCCTCGGGGACTGGAGGTACCTGGATGGCCGCACCAAGCATGCCATGAAGCTGTACTGCGTCCACAGACGCGAGCAGCGCCGGCGTGTGCCCGCGACGCTGGTCGGATTCAGCATCGGCGGTCCCTGGAGTGAGGCTCGGAAGCGCAGCCGCGCTTGCCGTGACCGCCTTGGTCATGAAGCGCGGGAAGGTAGCAATCGAAGCACCCGCCCCAAAGGAACTCGCTTCCTCCGGCCTAGGCAAGGAAATGCCCTCCTTCGTGGACGCGGTTGCTTCCATTGCGGGTCCAGTCGGCGCAGTCGCCGCGTCATCAGAGACAGCGACGATGTCGTCGCCCTTGGCCTTCTTGCTGCCCTCGGTGGAGGCGGCGACCTCGTCCACCTTCCTCTTACGGGAAGGATCCTCCTCGCTAGCGGCGGAGGGTACCTTGGCCACCGTCGGGTGGCCCATCTTTTTCACTCCGGTCCTGCACGTCGAGTCGAATCAATAAGAGGCAATCGATGTAATAAAAGAAAAAATAGAGAAGGCCAAGTGCACTCACTTGGCGACTGGAATGAAACGCAGCCCTGTACGAAGGCTGGCCGGTTTCTCCAGCTCAGGGCCTAATCGGCGCCTGAGCCCCAGTTCCAGGACGTCAGGGGCCCAGGATACGGACGGCCTCCTTGACGTTGAGGTAGCGGTTGGCGCCTCCGGAACGCCTTCGGCGGAGGCCTCCTCGTGAAGTGGAGCTGCAGCGGCCGGAGCCTCCTTGCGAGGCGAGACCGCCACGCTCGGGACCTCTTTGCGAGGCGAAGTCGCCATAGCTGGAGCCTTCCCTAGCCCGGATACCGGTGCAAAGGGCGGAGGCATTGAAGCCAACGGCGCCTCCGTGGATGGCGCATCAAGCGCGGTTGTCACCGGGGCCGCGCCGTCACCGGCCGAGTTATGAGCATCGGAGCTGCTCGCTGAATGCGGCGGTGAGGCCATCTTCGGCGGCTTCGTCTTCCTCCTCAGGGGGGCCCTCGCTTCCTTCTCCTCCTTCTTCTTCTTCTTCGCGGGAGTGGCCTGACGGCGCGAAGTGGCTTCTGGGAGTTCCTCGTCATCGTCATGACGCTCGAGGCTCCTGCTCGCTTCGATATCGCGCTGACGTTGCCCGCGGGTCTTTCGGACCAGTGGGGCAATCTCCTCTTCGGACTCGTCCTCGTCGTCCTCGTTACCCTCGGCGGGTGGCGACTCGCTCGTGTCCTGGGCGGATGGCCCGGGGCTCTCGTCATCGGCGGGTGGTAGCCACCCTTCCACCACTTGGAACAGCTGCGTTAAATACGAAACAAAGTTAGAATTGCCGCGACTGCACATGCTGCGACTGCGAACAAGATAAAAGGATTACCGTCGGAGCCGGACGCTTCGCGGTGTAAGGAGGGACCCCGGCCTGCGCATCCGTGTATGCCGCCTGGGTGATCTTCTTCAGCGCCGAGAGGTAGTCCTCCAGCTTCCACTCGGCGAGGCAGGCCTTCGTCGAGTCTCCTCGGCCCGTGTACTGGTACATGTAATGCTCGCGTTGGGCAAGCGGAACGAGCCGCCGCCCAAACCAACAGTTGTACAAGTTCACCGTCTGGAGCCCCTTCTTCTTCAGACCACGAATGGTCTGGAGCATCTCGTCGACGACCATCCGCTGGTCGTCGGGGAGCTTGCCGACCTGGAGATGGCGTGGCTCGGAACGGTTGGCCGAGTACCGCGGGATCGCCGCCTCGTCCTCCGGAGTCGCCTCGGTCACGTAGAACCATGACTTTTTCCAGTCGCTCGCTGCTTTGGCCGGCAGCATCAGGTCGAAGAAAGAAGCTTTGGATTTGAGTTGGAAGGTTAAGCCGCCCGCGGCTAGCATTGGGCCACCCGCCTCCTCGCGGCTGATCCGTCCGTGGAACAGATCTTGCCACAAGGGAAAATAGGGCCGGCAGCCCAAGTAGCACTCGCAGAACGCCACGAAGATGGCGAGCTGCTCGATGCTATGGGGACCCAGATCTGAGGGTTGGATCCCGTAGTAGGCGCAGAAGCGCCGGAAGAACAAGGAAGTGGGAAACCCTAACCCCCGCTCGAGGTGACTGGTGAAACAGATGAATTCTCTCTCTCGCGGGTTTGGGGTCGTTTCTCCGGCTGCGGGGATACGCCAGCAGCCGGCCCGCAGGATTCCGGCCTCCTCGAAGGAGGCCAGCTGCGCCCTGGTGCACTTGGATCTGCCCCAGGTTCAGTGGAGAAGGCCATGGTTGAGGATTTGTTTGGAGGTCGGAGGATTGCGGGTCGATTGGATCGTGGAATCGAAGGAAGGAAGATGTGTGCGCTCGGAAGAAACGGTGGGCGGTTGGCTTCGCGATAGCCTACCATTCCTCTTATATAGCGGGAGTTGCCCGCCAAATTAGGGGGCCGTTACCGCGCGATGATTATGCCAAAAGTTACCGTTGAGTTACCTTAACGGCTAGTTTGACCACGCCCGACGGTCCGCCTCCTGCCATTCGGCTCGCTAAGTCGCTCGCCGAGACCGCGACCCGTTGGCTCGACTCGCCCAAGACACAACTCGGTTCGCCGGATTTATTCCTTCATGCAGGAGCCCGCCGACGATTCGACTGGATGCCAACTTGAAGCCGTATACTCCGACTGCCAGCAGCCACCCACGCCTAATCAACGACGGACTCGGGGACTACTGATGGGGATACGCCTACTGGGGTATGCTCAGCGGGACGTTTCCGACTGGCCCAAGGGCTGGCGAGTGGGCCTGCAGAACGGCGAGTGGATCAAGGCCCAACAAGGAACCAGGCGACTGGAAGTTGAAGGCCCGGGCGAGTAGATAGGCCCAGTCGGTCTAGGTTAAACGATTGCCAAAGATGTAACCGAATCGGTTGAGATATGTAAACCCTAGGGGAGGTAAGCCTATATAAACCTCCCTAAAGGGTGAGTAGAGACACGTTCCCTCATACACTCAAGCAACTCGCCGCCTAGTCGCCGAGTTCGCCCATTGTAATCACCTCCATAATACAATCTAGCAGGAGTAGGTCTTTACCCTCCGGGGGGCCGAACCTGGGTAAATCCCTGTGTCTTTGCCCTCATCTCGCACCGCAGATGGCTGGCCGCCCTTGCCCCTCGTTCTACTACTCGCTGCCGATTGCAGCATCTGCCGTGGTCATTCCCACGACAGCTAATCTATAGTTGTTGGAGCAACCACAAGACGACAACTATGGGCGGCGTTTACACATATTATCGCTTCAGGGTCATCTATTCAGCTTTTGAAACTATACTTTCGGCTTCCATGTGATCCATCTTAGATTTGTAGGGCACTATTCGGTGTTTTGCTCTACGGACCCATATCCTAGGGACAGCCCAACCCACTACCTCTCTCTAACCATTGTTGGCCGCCACGCAGCCCTATTTCCATCAATCAACGAATCGGGATATAGGCGACCCTGATAGAAAACGATCTAGGGTGGTGCCTAGGAGGTGGCCTCCTAGGAGCCAAGCAGGGTGGCGGCATGGGCGAATACACTGGTTCCCTAAGGGGGGCAACGTAGGTGCGGGTCCCCGAGCTAGGTGGCAATCAGGGAATTCGATAAAGGGGAGAGAAGGGTGGTGTCGGCAAGTAGAAGAGGGGACAGAGCCATGCACTAGTGGAAGGTGAAGAGCGATGAGGCTACGCGAGGATAGTAGAAGTTATGGTGCACAAAAGTTAGACAAAGGAAACCGGTCATCCCGTAGAGATGCACGGGCATTCTGCTAGTATACAGTAAAGCAGCTGACTTATCACGACTTTCGTACCTTCGTGTCCGTCATAGATAATGACAAACGACGAGATGCCCAGCTTGATTTGTGCCATTGTTGTCACAAAGACAGCTGGGATATCCAAATCCATTTCCTCATGTAAGAGCATCTCCACTCGTTTCGTGTTCTGAGGACGAAATCCAGAGCTAAATAGCGCCAGAAAGATATAACACCCCATGCCGAGTTTCCGGGTTTGGCCACATTTCATTCAAACTCGGCAAATTTTGGGCGAATATAGGTGATTTTCATTAACAGTGGGCGAGTTCATACATATTACATCAAACTCGGACGAACACCCGAATTTTGACTTCATTAGGATAAAAAAAACTTAGAAATAGATGATGCCGATGCCGCTAGACGCCGCTCACATGTCGAAGTTACGGTAGAACACCGTGTAGTCGGGGTCTGCCTTGCCGTCATCGACGTCGCTCGGCGGCTGCGGGGGCGCGTGCTTCCCTAGCCGACATTGTCGTCGAGGACGACAAGCGGCGTGCCCTGGTAGGCGAGCTCGCGACGAGCCCTATCTTGGCGCTCTGCCTCCTCCTGTTGGCGCTGAACTTTGATGGACTCCTTGTGCTCCCATTCCGCCTTAGATCAGGCGAGGAGGTTATAACATCCTAACATTAGCGGTTAGAAATAAGTTGAACTCAGATGTGTGCATTGCATTCATGCATAGAAAATCAGAATAATTTCCGCGCTTTTGAATAAAAACTTGCCAAAGTAATTGAAGCTTCTCTTAACTTGATGGAATTGAAGTAGATCATCAAGTTGACTACGATAAGTTGACCTTTGCTAAAACCTTATTTGGGTAAAGGTGATTTGATCTAAGGGTAGATCAAATGCAATAGAACTAAACAAACACAGTGCTTAATGATTAATATCTCAGATCCTTAAGAAATCTTGTTATAGTATTCATTACAACAACTCTTATATACCAAGTTAAGTATATAACTCAAGTAACAAGAATCCAGTAACCAAAACTTGACCTATTTTATTCTTATATAATCCTACCATGAGGATCATGGTAATACTTAGCCCTAAACTCTTTAGTCATATTGAGTTGGAAGGAAACCAAGTCAAGAACCTTCACCACATATGTTTGTTTCCATATCAATTCATATCATCTCTATTGAACCTTATTCTAAAATCTGATAAACATCAATGTTGAGTAATCAACTATTGATCTATCAATTCTGGATCTATCAATTCTTGTCCTTATAATAGCATTCAATTCTAAAGCCTTTAAAGGAATAATTAATAAGAGGTAAGTATGAATGCTAGTTTTAGATATCATCTATAGGATGGGAGTGTTTGAAGAGAATTAATTCAAAAATATAATTGATGGAGTTAACTCACTCCTGAATGGAATAGAAGAGCTATCTTAAATAAAGGTATATGTTGGTAACAAGTGGATTATAAGGATGAATTTTGAAGATAGTTACGAAGGAGTAATCTTATTGGATCAAGAAGGCATAGACAATGAATAATATCTCTTAGCCAAATGGAAATACTAAGAAGATAATTATAATACAACTGTATTGTCGTATTGATGAAGCCTTGATTAGCCAACTTGAAACCTAAACCATAAAGGATCAAAGGATTATGATGATCATGCTTAAGTCACTAAGAGTGAATGATGATATGATGCATAAGTGACATTGGTGGATAAAAAATAATTAAGCCCTAGTGTAGATATATAATCTTAAGATTGAGCATAGAAAATTACAATGGTATAATATGAAGTGGGAGTTAATTAGGTAACTAAAGTTAATATAGTATAACCAAAGCTCATACAAGAGAAGCATTAAGTTATAGAAGTAGTATTAATCCTCTTAGAAAAGAGTAAACACCTGAGGTGAAGTAGTAATTGTTGTAAACATCTGTTGAAGGATTGATATTAGTACCTCAAGCCAGGACAGACCTTAGTTAATTAAGTCATCTAGCTTGATCATGAGATATCAAGCTAGTGTATGATTAAGTATAGAATCTAAGTTAAATGGAGTAGTGGATAAATGGTAATGTTAATCAAGCTAATACGATAATAATCTTGTATTATGGGGAATAGTACCATGCCTCTTCCAGAGGATTGATATCATCTATGATATAGTGAGGAGAGTAATCTTACAATACACGGAAGTAGATACAAGGAGAAAGAAAGGAGTTAATGGATGGAGTTTGAAACAAGTACATTGATGGATTTATCAAGGGTAGCTAAGTAATGGAAGTTAGACTAGAGGAAGAATGGAGAATGAGTATTATTGAAGTGACATGACCATGGCATCATATGTAAATGTTCATTCGATCAAACCTCGGGTAAGTACAATATCGTGAGACAAAGGGAAATTGGTATCGTATGTAAATGGTTCATTCGATCACAAAGTAATCATAGAAATATGTGGGAGCCATATGAATTTCTAGATTCCTCTATTGGTTATTGATCGGAGAAGTGTCTCGATCCTGTCTGCATAATTCACGAACGGTAGGGAGACACACTTAAGAATTCGATGTTGTTTAGTAGATAAGGTAATGATTTGGAGACCGAATGTTGTTTGGAGTCTCGGATTGGATCTAGGACATCAGGAGGAGATCCAGAATGGTCCGAAGAATAAGATTCATATAAGGAAAGTCAAATTCCAGAGTTCAGAAATGTTTTCGGTGTTTTCACCAGAATCTTCTAGAAGGGTCTAGAAGGTCTACCACTATGGAGAGGGAAGGGTACATGGATGTGTCATACCAATGTGGAATGGTTGCATCATGTCCTAGGTCACTTGGCTGGGCAATGGGAAGAGAGAAATCAAACTCTAGTTTGAATAATCAAACGCCAGTTTAAAAAAGTCAAATCCCAGGGAGGAGAGGAAACCTAGTTAGGGAAGGTTCCCCTCCCTCCCTTGCCGCCATCCACCAAGGGGAGGTTGGGGATCACTACCCTCCCCTAGCCGCCCCTCCCAACTATAAAAGGAAGGGTAGGGCGCCCCCTTGGACCCTCACCCCAAACCCTTGGTCGGCCGCCACCCCTCTCAAGCCGCCGCCCTAGATCTCCTCTAAACCGCCGCTGCCTAGATAAACCCTAGCCACCTAGATAAACCCTAGCCGCCGGCCACCTCCACCCCATGGAATCTAAACCCTAGTTGCCAAGGCCTCTCTAAATACACCATAGTTTCTCCATCTTAGGCGAAGCCCTATGGGATCTACTCCTCCGTTCCACCACCACGCCGTCGTGCTGCTGGAATCGAGAGGAGATCTACAACCTCCGTTGCCTGCTGAAACAAGGGAGAGGAAGGTCTTCATTGAGTACCGAACGTGTGACCTACTGTGGAAGCGCTGCCGGAAGGATCTTGAGATTGGCAAGTGAACGACTATATCAACCACGAGAATCCGATCTCGTTAAACGCTTTGGATCTTAGAGGGTTAGTACTCTATGAACTCGTTGCACCAATCTCATAGATTAGATCTTGGATTTTGTGTGTTCATGCGATATAATTTTTTTGTTTTCCATGCTACGAACCCCAACAGTGGTATCAGAGCCGTGTCTATGCGTAGATCTGTTGCACAAGTAGAACACAATGGTTATTGTGGGTTTTGATGATTTTGTTGTCGATTGCTTTTTGTGTACTTTGCATCTTGATGGATGGTGGGATGAAGCGGCCCGACCTAACCTTACATGACATCGTTCATGAGACTTGCTCCACGCTCAACATGCAACTTGCATTGCACAAGTGGCTTTGCGGGTGTTTGTCTCTCCCACTATAGTGAAGTTTCAATTTACAACGGGCACTTGACAATAATTGTATCAACATTGTGGTTCATGTTCATAAGTTAGAAAGGTTCTTATGCAAAAGCCCAAGCCACGTAAAACATGCAACTAAAGATTAGAGGTGTCTAACTTGTTTTTGCAGGGCTTGTGTTGTGATGTTATATGGCCATGATTGTGATTATATCTGATGTATGCAATGATCCTTATTGTAAGTTGGCAACCGGCAGGAGCCTTATGGTTGTCTTTAAATTTCGTTTAGACATGTGTGTCTATTATTCAAAGTAGTTGTAATAGTTGATGTTGGTGGACGACAACCATGGAGTGGCGCCATTGACCTTGACGCCACGCCGGTGATGATGGAGATCAGGTTCGCGCTTGGAGATGGATATCGAAGGCACAAGAAGAAAGGCCATATCATATCACATATTATGAATTGCATGTGATGTTAATCCTTTTATGCATCTTGTATTGCTTAGATTGCGACGATAGCATTATAAGATGGTCCCTCTCACTAAATATCAAGTAATAAAGTGTTCGTCCTTAGTAGGAACCGTTGCTAAGACTCGTCTTTTCGAAGAACCACGTGATGATTGGGTGTGATAGATTCTGTGTGTGCATACAACGGGAGCAATACAGATTTACTCATGCGGATAATAAGGTTAATATTGACGAGCCTAGCATGTACAGACATGGTCTCGGAATACGGAATACCAAAAGGTAAAGCATGAGTCATATGGATCATATGATGAACATGTTGCTTGTTCACCTTTTAAGCTACATCATCTCTCGTGATGATCGGACTTGGTGTAGTGGATTTGGTTCGTGTGCTCAAACAATGTGAGGGATGTTGTTTTGAGTGGGATTTCAATAGTAATATGATTAAAGTTGAACACTATTTATCATAAAATTAAATCAAGGTGAATTTGCATAACTGTTGTAGTCATTGGTATCGATTCACCACATTACGCTTAGTTATAATTGAGATAATAGAACTATAGAATTCTGGATAGTTACTTTACGAACTGGTATCGTATTGTTTTAAGTGTTAATATAAAGTTTAAAAGTCCTATTGCAAACTTTCAGCAAACTCCGTATTACTCCATGAAGTTTAATAATTGGTATTAAATCAAGAGTAACAATTCCAGTGTTAGTATATAAGTATCATGTTTGTCTCCATGATTCTTGATATTCAAAAGATTGTTTTAATATCAAGGTTATCTAGGAGCTGAAAGAATTGTTTCATAAAAGATCATATGTGGAAGATATTGTGATATCTGAAACGATGTTTTGGTTATAACATGATAGAGTATAATATGGCAAAATTTATGTTCTCATATTTGATGAGAATTTGAAAAGGTTGGAGACACTAGTCGTCCTAATCCTCCAAAAGGTTTTGGAGAGCAACATTATACTCACGATTCACCATTATAAGATAAAGTAGCTTGATCATGAAAATTTCCATGATAAGGATGAATATAAGTTGTAGGTAAAATATTACTAAAGAATGAATTTGAAATAATGCCAAACATTTGATGATGGTGATCTACTTCAAAGTGCAAGTCCAAAGATATTAGTATTTGACTATACATGCATTGGACTATGTGTCATGTGTATGGCACCACTATCGATGTTGATAGATTTTTTTAAAAGGAAAAGGAAATGATGAAAGAGAAATATCAAAAATATTTGACAGAAATAGAAAAGACTATAATTGTTCAGCTTAGGTATATAGTTGATATACATGTTATGGTTGTATTATTTGCTTGTTAAACAATGTGGTTCTTAGGTATTGGATACCGAATTTGTTGGTGTGAATTGTCATACGAAGCAACAAAATTCATGAACTACAATGGCCTAAGTAACTAGCAAGAGAATATGTGATAATGTTCATCAAAAAACAAACAAAGTCTTGTTTGTTGTTCGTTGACATCAAAGCCTACCTTCAAGATTTGTTTCAATAATTTTTATTTCAATCAGGTATTATGAGAACAAAAGGGTTGTTCAAATAATTTCCATATTCCATAATAGATGGATGATATACAAGTCTAGTTGGAGACATCACATCCATAAAACTAATGCTAAAAATGTCGAAAGACAAATGATTTAAAGATCACTTAAGAAGTGACATCACTGTTTAAATTATAATGGAAAGAAAACATGAAGAAACTCCATGTTGATGGAATTTTGGAGTCTTTTTATTTTGATCAAATGACGCTTGTGAGACTTTCCTGGAGATAATTAAAACTTCGCTCAAAGGCCAATAAGAACGAAGGAATAACTTATTGAAATTTATACATATTTATGTATGTAGCCCATTATGTGAAGTCATGAGCGATGGATTTCAACTTCATATGATTTATCCGAAATTTGAGTGAACACATAAGTATATTTACTTAATGAGGATGAAGTATCAAATATTTGAAAACGTTCAAAGACTTTCAAGATGAAGTGGAAAATAATAGTAACAAGAAAATAAAGAGTTTATGATAGGATCATAAAGGAAGATATTTGAGTTACAAGTTTAGCAAAACACCTAAAATTTGAGGAATCGTTCTATAGATTTATGTTTCCTAAAAACACCATAGTAGTATGGAGTGTTCGAGATATGTAATGAAACCTTGTTTGACATGGTAATATCGAAGGTGTAATTTATAAAACTACCATTTTATTTCAAAGATTAAAGATTTAAAGACTACCGCTTTTCACTGAAAAGAGCTCCATCGTGATCAGTTGAAATGACACCATAGGCATTTCATTGAAGGCATCACTTTGAAGGAGGAAAAGGCCCCATAAAGTCAAATCCCCAACAATCAAAAGGTTCAATAACAAGAGAATAATTCATAGGCATTTCATTGCGTCTAGATATGTTACCTACTCGTTGGCATTCATCACATGATAAGACAAACTTCCTTGCATCTTTAAAAAGGATAGACCAATAAAATCTAGATTGTAAAACCTTTTGTGCAGTCCTATCCCCAGCATGATGTACTCCATAAGCACTGCCATGATATTTTCTCAATATTTCTTGTTGTTCAAATTTTGGAACACATCTTCGCATAATACCATCTACTCCTTCTTTATATAAATGCGGGTCATCCGAAAAGTAATGCCTTAGATCATAAAAGAATTTCCTTCTTTCGCTAGGCTGTAAAGGTTGGAGGCAAATACTTGGAAACAATAAAGTTAGCATAATCATCATACCAAGGACTCTCATGAGGACTTACCCTTATTGCAGCTAACTGCTCATTGGAAAACTATCATTAATAGGCAAAGGGTCAAAAGAAATTTTTTCCAAACGAGATAAATTATCAGCAATAGGATTATCAGCACCTTTCCTATCCACAATATGCAGATCAAACTCTTGCAAAAGCACCACCCACCTTATAAGCCTAGGCTTAGCGTCCTTCTTCGTCATAAGGTATTTAATAGCTGCATGATCAGTATGAATAGTAACCTTGGAATCAACAATATAAGGTCTAAACTTATCACAAGCAAAGATTACAGCTAAGAACTCCTTTTCAGTAGTAGCATAGTTATTTTGAGCAGCATCCAAAGTCTTGCTAGCATAATGAATGACATTTAGCTTCTTGTCAACATGTTTTCCCAAGACAGCACCCACAGCAAAATCACTAGCATCACACATAATTTCAAAAGGTAAACTTGATGGGAGAATACCAATCGGGGTATACCCATGAAGCGGATTCTCCAGCTGGATCGAGCCGACTGAAGCCAAGCCCAAAGCGGGTCGACTCGCTGGATATGACGACTGGTGCATATTGGACCCAGGCGACTGGCGCCGACTGGAGGCCCAAGACGGCGACTCGTATACAAAGCCCACCAACACACTTGTAAACCCTAACTGGTTGCATATATAAAGCCACCAGGGGCACCCCCACGGGGTAGGCTCTCCCATGTCATATTAGAGGCTCTCCCATAATAGATTAGATCTAGTCTCTCCCTTCGCCTATACCGGCTCCATTGTAAACCAATCTATGATCATATACTGGATTGACAGCAGGACGTAGCGATCCTCCATCGAGGGGAGGTGAACCTGGGTACATCGTGTGCCAATCTCGCTTCCGGATTCTCCTACATCGCCTTGCTCCTTCTACGTAATCTACCCCCAGTAGCATCTGCCGTGCAATACCACGACAGTTGGCGCCCACCGTGGGGCTAGCGATGCTTGGAGGGTGATAATCTGGGCGGGATCCCAAACCGTCAAGAGCAGCCAAATCACATATGGCGTGCCGTCCAATCGCCGCCCATGGTGACATTGGTAAATGTGCGTGCCGCCCTAGAGAAATAACCGAGTGCACATGGAGACGCACGATCGGCTGCATAGCTGCTGAATTTTCTATTTGATTCTTTTATTCTCTTTCATCGAATCTCAGAAGGTTCATACAGTTTACATGGCGGCCTCCCATATGCAATCTACACAAGGAAAAAGCAATCTAGAAGTAGCGACATACGTGAAGATCAACAATCGAGGATGTGAAGCCATCAAAAAACAAAACGCATATGACCATGACTTATGGGTTATTTCTATCCGATCCGATCTCTCACATACTGACTATTCTGTCTATCAATTACTAATATTTTATTTGGTCTAATATTTCATGCTTTATTTGATCGCACGTCCGTGAGTCATGGCTTGAATTGGAGGTCGAGTTGACTCGCGGATACGGGTGCGCGCATTAGCATAGGTCGCCGTGATGCGTTTTCTCGGCCACGGACTCATGCTCGGGATTCTTCCCTTGCGGATTCATCATGTTTCGGAACTCATCTAAACGCGGACAAGCTTAAACGCGGACTTGCTAGACTCGGGGACTCGCCAGCATGCATGCTCGTCTGGTGTGAACTCACGACGGCCACAGACTCTTCACGTCGTCGACTCTCCCATCACCAACTCGCCACACTCGCAGACTCGCCGTCGTGGAACAGCTAAGTTTCTTTACACTCGTATATACTATGAGTCCAAAATATATATGCATCTCCATTCATTCTTCAAAGCTGACCACGCAGTCGCATATGACCCTTTCAGGGATCAAAATCATATTTTGGATCGGTTTCAGTTTTGTCTGTTGTTTATTCGCGTCCGTCGAAGTAGTAAGGCTGGGTACCAAAAGGCCGACCTTGTCTCCGGGTTCAACAGTCTGGCATCGCGTCCCTGTTACCCGGCAAGCGTTTGATGCTGGAGGTCTGCCTACTCATGAAAAGACACGCATAAATCTTACATACTGGCCATCGATCCACATAACAAAAGTGCATTTTCTTCAAGGTCTTACAATTATTTAATATTTTATGCAAGTACACATTAATGCAATCGTATATTTTCTCCTTCTCAGCAAAACAGTCTGGTGTCTTTCTCGTCACTCGCCGTGCTCGGGGACTCGGTGCTCGCCGGTCGCTCGACCTCGCCACTCGCCGCGCTCGGGGACTCGGCGCTCGCCGGTCGTTCGACCTCGCCGCTCTCCGCGCTCGGGGACTCGGCGCTCGTCGGTCGCTTGACCTCGCCGCTCGCCGCGCTTGGGGACTCGGCGCCCGTCGGTCGCTCGACCTCATCACTCGCCGCGCTCAGGGACTCGGCGCTCGCCCGTCACTCGACCTCGTCACTCTCCGCGCTCGGGGACTCGACGCCCGTCGATCGCTCGGCCTCGGCGCTCGCCGGTCGCCTGGCCTCGCCGCTCGCCACGCTCGGGGACTCGGCGCTCGCCCGTCGCTCGACCTCGTCACTCTCCGCACTCGGGGACTCGACGCCCATCGGTCGCTTGGCCTCGACGCTCGCCGGTCGCTCGATCTCGCCGCTCGCCGCGCTCGGGGACTCGGCACTCGCCGGTCGCTCGACCTCGCCGCTCGCCGTGCTCAGGGACTTAGCGCTCGTCGCGCTCAGGGATTCGGCGCTCAATGGTCGCTCGACCTCCCCACTCGTCGCGCTCGGGGACTCAGAACTCGTCGGTCGCTCGACCTCGTCACTCGCCGCGCTCGGGGACTCGGCACTCGTCGGTCAATCGACCTCGCCACTCGCCATGCTCGGCAACAACCACTACTATTTTCAGAATATGCATCTCTAAAGAGCCTCAAGTCGCCTCTACAAGCCAACTCAAGCCTCGGGGACTACTCCTAGGCATGCTGCGTGTACGCGTGGTTCCACGACCGTGGCTCGCCCTCGTCGACTTGCCGCCGCGGATACTCGCCCTCATGTAACACGCTCGGGGACTCGCCACCACGGACTCGCCCTCGCGTACTCAACATGCTCGGGGAATTGCCACCACGGACTCGTCCCCGCGTACTCAACGCGCTCTGGGACTCGCCATTGCGGACTCGCCCTCGCGTACTCAACGCGCTCGGGGACTCGGCACGTTATAGACAGCGCCACTGCGGTCACCCAAACCTCGCCACTCGGCGCGCTCGGCGACTCGGTACTCGCCGGTCGCTCGACCTCGCCACTCGCCGCGCTCGGGAACTCAGCACGCTACAGACAGCGCCACTGTGGTCGCCCAACCTCGCCACTCGGCGCGCTCGGGGATTCGGCACTTGCCGGTCGCTCGACCTCGCCACTCGCCACTCGGCGCGCTCGGGGATTCTCGCAACTGGCGGCTTCATCGACACCCTGCATCTTTCGCCAACTGGCCATCATCGACTGGATCACACTGACCGCCTCCCGCTTCACGGTTCGTTTCTCTGTTCAGGAGCTCGTCCCCGATTCGCCACGACCCATCGTCAAGACTCTCCGCGCCCTGCCTCAAGCCCGCGTCGAATCGACGACGCGCTCGGAGACTACTGATGGGGAATACCAATCGGGGTATACCCATGAAGCGGATTCTCCAGCTGGATCGAGCCGACTGAAGCCAAGCCCAAAGCGGGTCGACTCGCTGGATATGACGACTGGTGCATATTGGACCCAGGCGACTGGCGCCGACTGGAGGCCCAAGACGGCGACTCGTATACAAAGCCCACCAACACACTTGTAAACCCTAACTGGCTGCATATATAAATCCACCAGGGGCACCCCCACGGGGCAGGCTCTCCCATGTCATATTAGAGGCTCTCCCATAATAGATTAGATCTAGTCTCTCCCTCCGCCTAAACCGGCTCCATTGTAAACCAATCTATGATCATATACTGGATTGACAGCAGGACGTAGCGATCCTCCATCGAGGAGACGTGAACCTGGGTACATCGTGTGCCAATCTCGCTTCCGGATTCTCCTACGTCGCCTTGCTCCCTCTACGTAAGCTACCCCCAGTAGCATCTGCCGTGCAATACCACGACAAAACTCCAATCAGGTGGTTGGACTATAGGAGCAGTTGTTAAAGCTTTCTTCAAAGTTTCAAAAGCTTCCTTACAATCATCATAAAATACAAAAGGTACATCTTTTTGAAGAAGATTAGTAAGGGGCTTTGAGATTTTGGAGAAATCTTTAATAAACGTCCTATAGAAACTAGCATGACCAAGCATACTATGAATACCTTTGATATCTCTAAGACAAGGCATCTTCTCAATTGCTTCAATTTTGGCTCTGTCAACTTCAATACCTCTTTCAGAGATCTTGTGTCCAAGAACAATACCTTCATTAACCATAAAATGGCATTTCTCCCAGTTAAGAACAAGGTTAGTTTTCTCGCATCTCTGCAAAACTTTATCAAGGTTGTTGAAACAGTTATCAAAAGAAGTTCCATAGATGGTAAAATCATCCATGAAAACCTCCACAATTTCTTCACAAAAAACATGAAAGATAGCAGACATACATCTCTAAAAGGTAACATGAGCATTACATAAACCAAAAGGCATACGCCTGTAATCATAAGTACCATAGGGACAAGTGAAAGTAGTTTTCTCTTGGTCGTGTGCTTTCATAGCGATTTGAGAAAACCCAGAATAACCATCAAGGAAGCAAAAGTGAGTCTTTTTGGACAACCTCTCAAGCATTTGATCAATAAAGGGAAAAGGATAATGATATTTCTTAGTAACTTTATTAATCTTTCTAAAATCAATGCACATTCTATACCCAACTACTACTCTTTGGGGTATAAGCTTATTATCCTCATTAGACACAACAGTTATTCCCCCTTTCTTGGGAACACAATGAACAGGGCTAACCCATTTACTATCAGCAATAGGACAAATAATACCAGCATCAAGGAGTTTTAATGCCTCATTTCTTAACACATCCTTCGTCTTAGGATTTAGACGGTGTTGGTGCTCAACAATTGGTTTTGCATCAGGCTCTATATTAATAGCATGCTAACAAATAGTAGGAGAAATCCCCTTTAAATCATCAAGAGTATAGCCCATAGCTCATCGGTGTTTCTTCAATATCTCCAATAACCTTTCTTCTTCCTTTCCTGAAAGTTTAGAACTAATAATAACAGGATATATCTTCTTGTCATCAATATAATCATATTTAAGATCATCAGGTAAAGGTTTTAATTCGAAAACAGGGTACCCTTTAGGTGGTAGTGTGGTACCCAAATCTTCCACAGGTAAATTATGCGTGAGTAACTCAGGCTGACGAAGGAAAGCCTCATCAATCTCATTTCTTTCCTTCATGAAGGCATCACTTTCATGCTCTTCCATAAACTGCGCGTATCCAGCGTTGGCGACGAAGTCGACTCGCCCGTCGCTGCGGCGCTTGCCGGTGAGGCGAGTGTTGCTGTAGCGTAGATCGGGTCGTCTCCCGTTGTCGTGGCCGCTCGTGCGGCGTTGTCCCCCCGACTCGTCGTCGGTTTCTTGGTTTGGGTCTTCCTCCGCGTACCTTTTTGCGATCTCCAGGAGATCCGGTATGTTTTCGAGTGTGCGGTACGCTCATTTGAGCTTGGCGATCAGGGGCTCATAGCGGCACGAGGTCTTGAAGCAGTGGATCGCGGTGTCTGGGTGGATGCCGACCGCGTTGTACCACAGGTCTTGCCACCGTTGGACCCAGCTGCGGGTCGACTCGCGAGGTCCCTGGACGCACCGTTCCAGGTCCTCGATGGTGGTGGCACGGGTGTATGAACCCTCGAAGTGCCTGACGAAGGCGTTGCACATATCTTCCCAGGAGTCGATGCTATCCGTGGGAAGAGTGTTAATCCACTGCCTGCACGCCCCCTCCATCATCAGGGGAAGGTAGCGGGCGGCTAGTAGATCGGTGTGGCCGGCGATCCCCATCGCCATGAGGTAGGTATCCAGCCACACGGAGGGATCGTACGAGGGGTCGTACTTCTCTATTTCCTTCGGTGCTTTGAAGTTCGTCGGGTATCTCTCGCCTCGGATCATCGGTCCGAAGCACCGGGGCCCGAGTCGTCTTAGCAACCCCATCGGGTCACCGTCGTGGCGGTTGGTGAGGGTATGCCGCAGGTCGTCGGGCTGGCGTGCGCGCGAGCTCTTGTTGTTGATGATGTGGGTGCGGGCGTCGACGGGTTGACTGTTGGCGGCAACGAAGTTGGTCACCGGCCGGGGGTCGTTGGTGGAGAGTGCCGCGTTCACGGGTCGGTGTTGGAGCTGTAGTGGTTCAGGTGGTGGGCAGTTGAGGGTGTTTTGCCCCCATGGGGCGGTCCCTTGACGCCGCTCTGCTGCCCGATGAACGCAAGTACATCCGACCTTGTGAGTCGACGCCTGCGTTTTTTTGCTCGACCGCTTTTGCGAGCAGGGCCTTGGCGTACTGGATCTCCAGGGCTCCTTCACCAGTGGCTGCGATGTTGTCGACTGCTGCTCGGCCCGCGACGAGGTTGTCCATTGGGGTGGAGAACAGCGGTAGGCCGTTCGCGTCTCGCTCCCGTGAGGAGACCACGATCCTCGGCTGGTCCCTGGGGGTGCGCGGTTGGGTGGTGGCGGGGCGCCATTGGCCGTTGACCCTGGTAGGGGCCGAGTGCTTCCTCCTGGTGGCGCGTTCTCGCAGATCGCGCGCTCGGCCGCGCGGGCCGGGTCGTTCTCGTAGTCGAAATTTAGGGAGCGCCCCTAGACAGTGGGGTTTAGGAGCGACCTGATTCGGAGCTGGTGGTAGCGCGACAGCTCCTGCGCTGTCACCTGCTCGAGGCGAAATTTTGCGCGCTCGGCTTGTTCCTTGCGGACTGCTTCCGCCAGCTTCAGGAGGAGTTCCTCGACCTCCGTTTCCGTCGCGTTGGGAGGGATCGGCATGGATATTGGATCTTCCGACGGGTCGGCGTCAGTCGCCATGTAGGTCGCGGCGTGGCGGACGGTTCCGTCGCGGAGGTCGGCGGAATTCTCCGACCCGGAGTCGAAGTCGAAGATCCCAAGGATAGAGGGATCCTCGAAGTCTCTGACGTTGGATACCTGGGTGATGGAGCCCGCGGGTGACGCGGCGACACTGGACCCGGCGAGTGACGCCGGGGTCGCCGAATCAGTGTCGTCGTTGAGGGCCGCGTCTTTCGCGGCCACGGTGGTTTCGGCCATGTTGTTATGGGCCGAGTCATACTCGGAGGCGAGGCAGTGGATCGTGCGGACCTGACTCTCAGAGAGCCGGTCGCGTGGCGGCGACTCGCGGATGCGAGCCGTGTCCTCCGAGACGATGACGTCGGTGAGGCCGACGAAGAGGCTGATCCTGCCGACCGGCAGGATCATGTTATGCGTGACGGATCGCGCCGCTGGGATGTAGCTGCTCGGCAAGATCTGGAGCATCTCGCCGATCGTGATCATGCGGCCGGTGGCGATCGTCTCGTTGATGGGCAGATTGGATCTCGCCGCAGAACACCGGCCTGACCGGCCAGGCCCCACGGTGGGCGCCACTGTCGTGGGAATGACCACGGCAGATGCTGTAATCAGCGGCGAGTAGTATAACATGGGGCAAGGGCGGCCAGCCATCTGCGGTGCGAGATGAGGGCTGAGACACAAGGGTTTACCCAGGTTCGGCCCCCCGGAGGGTAAAGACCTACTCCTGCTAGATTGTTTTATGGTGAGAGTACAATGGGGCGAGCTCGACGGCTAGGCGGCGAGTCGCTGGGGTGTATGATGGATCGTCCCTCTATGCGTCCTCTATGGAGGTTTATATAGACTCACCTCCCTAGGGTTTACAGATCTCAACCGAATCAGTTAAGGTTTCAGCGATTCTTTAACCTAATCCGACTGGGCCTATCTACGCTTTTGGGCCTTCAGCTTCCAGTCGCTTGAGTCCACGCCAGATCTTGATCCAGTCGCCGTCCTGCAGGCCCACTCGGTGGCGCCTGGGCCAGTAGGAAACGTCCTGCTGGGTATACCCCGGTAGGCATATCCCCATCACCATATAAAGTTATGGTTTGGGATAAAACCCAAGTTGTCCTTTCTTAAACATCGGTATGCTATGCATAAGTAAATGTTTACAACCAAAGTCGGATGAGCATGTCTTTGTAGGTTATTTTGAATAACTGTTGAGTATTCCTCCATAAACACCAAAGACAAAAGTGTTTGTCGCTTAGAATGTCAAGTTTCTTGAGAAAGATTTTTTCATGAAAAGTTAAGTGGGAGGACAATAGAACTTTGATAAAGTTATTGAACTTTAGCTATATGTGCAGAGTTGTGCAGCGCCGGAAAGTGTCTCAGAGGCAGCAACAATGCTCATGGCTCACATGCCTCAAAAGGTTGTGGTCATGGAGGTCTAAATTCCTATTGAACCAAGTTGGTCGGTAAACAATCAAATACTAAGATTTGAAAGTAAATCATTGTTGTTTGACAATGATGAACCAACTATATTCAAAGAAGCGATGATGGGCCCTGACTCTGTCATATCGCTTGAAGCCATAGAATCCGTGATAGTTCCATACACAAGAAATCAAGTTTTTGAACTTGGAAGACCCTCTGGAAAGTTGTAAGACCTTACAGTCATATTTAGATCTATAAAGAAATAGACATGGATGTTTCACATCTATGAAATAGACGACATGTCAGGAAAAGTTCACGACAATGTTCAAGAAGTTGATTATGACAAGATTTAATCTTTCATGGCGACATTTAGTCTAGACGAATTAATGTAGCAACCACTACATATATTGGAATATGATAGTTAAACAAACAAAACAAGTTCTTCTAATAGAATGGTTACCTAGGATGTGTATATGACACAATCCAAAGGGTTTTGTTAAATCAAAGGATGTTAAAAGAGCAATGCAAATTTTAATGGTTGAAGTAAGCATCGCGGAGTTGAAATCTTCACCGTGATGAAACTGTTAAAAGGTTTAATTTCATCGGAGATGATGAAGATGCTTGCATTTGCAAGAAATTAAGTGGGAGCGCTAAGACATATTTCTAATGCATTATGTGAAAGACATATTGTTGATTGGAAATGATGTATCTTTTATTAACACGGGTTAAGAATTTCATCTCTATGAAAAGACTTAGGCAAAACCTGAATATTTGGCATCAATGTCTATATGGATAGATTGAGGCGCTAATATAGTTGTGCCAAATGTACATAGATGATATATGGAAATGACAAGAAAGTTTCTTGCCACACAGAAAGGATTAAATCGAAATTCAAGTGTATCGACACTTGGTGAGTAAAACAAAGATTCAAGTATTTTGATACTTGGTGAAAGAAATCACAAAGAGTATTTTTGATTAATCATATCGTGATATGTACACATCCAGATAAGTCATATGCTCTAATTGTTATGAGCATATACCAGGATGACTCATAAGATGATCATTGGATGATAGTAAGGATATTATTGTGAACTTTTGGAAGAACTAAGAATATGTTATTTTTGTAGAGGTGACAAATAGATAGATAGTTCATTGTAAAGTATTACATTGATACTAGTTCTATCACAAGATACAAATTAACTTTATCTCAATTTAAACTATGGGTGGCACAATGTAATGGAAATAAAGTTCCATAATGTATTTGGATGAGTTCCAAAGTTAAGACATTGTGACAGATACTACAACAAAAAGCTTAGTATACGATTGTTATTGTAGCAGCAAAAGAGGGCATTTGTTTCAAGTAGTTTGTTATCAAACTAGGTGTGGTTCACAGTGAGCTAGTAATATGAAGATATATTGTACGACAATTGTATCAACATGTTTTAACCCCAAGCAACTAAAGGTCTCACAAAGGACCAAATTTATACAATGCCATCTCATTGAAGAATGAGTGATGCGTAGAGACGCAAAGACATGCAATTACACACAGACCTGAAAGTGTTGGGTCCGAAGATTAGTTAACCACTAGCAATCGTGTATATACAAACACCGGAAAGCCATAGGTGTTGAATGCACAAATTTTTTAAAACTAGATTATTGACTCTAGTGCAAGTGGGGGACTGTTGGAGATATGCCCAAGAGGCAATAATAAAATGTTATTATCATATATTTATGTTTATGATAAATGTTTACATCCCAAGCTATAATTGTATTAACTAGAAACATTAATACTTATGTGTTTTGTAAACATAAAAGAGTCCCTAGTAAAGCCTCTTGTTAGACTAGCTCGTTGATTAATAGATGATCATGGTTTTCTGATCATGGACATTGGATGTTATTAATAACAAGGTCATATCATTGGTAGAATGATGTGATGAACACACTCCTATAGTTAAGCATAGCATAAGATCAAGTCATTCAATAGTTCGTTTTCTATAAGCTTTCAAATACATAGTAACATAAATCCTTCGACCATGAAATCATGTTAAATCACCATCACCGGATGGATACTTTGATGACATCAAACACCACTTCATAACTGGGTGGTTATAAAGGTGGCATTGAGTATTCTGAAAGTATGTGTTGAGGCACATGGATCAAGAGTGGGATTTGTCCATCCATATGATGGATAAATATAATCTGGGCCCTCTTGGTGGAATGTCATCCAATTGGTTTACAAGCATGTGACTAGATCACAAGGGAGCACATATCACGGAATGAGTAAAGAGTACTTATCGATAACGAGGTTGAACTAGGTATGCAGAGATACCGACGATCAAACCTCGGATAAGTAAAATATCATGAGACAAAGGGAAATTGGTATCGTATGTAAATGGTTCATTCAATCACAAAGTAATCGTAGAAATATATAAAATACATATGAATTTCCAGATTCCTCTATTGGTTATTGATCGGAGAAGTGTCTCGATCATGTCTGCATAATTCATGAACCATAGGGAGACACACTTAAGGATTCGATGTTGTTTACTAGATATGGTAATTGGAGACTGAATGTTGTTCGGAGTCTCGAATCGGATCCAGGACATCACGAGGAGATCCGAAATGGTCCGAAGAATAAGATTCATATAAGGAAATTCAAATTCCAGAGTTCGGAAATGTTTTCGGTGTTTTCATCAGAATCTTCTAGAAGGTTCTTGAAGGTCCACCACTCTAGAGAGGGAAGGGTACATGGATGTGCCATACCAATGTGGAATGGTTGCATCATGTCCTAGGTCACTTGGCTGGGCAATGGGAAGAGAGAAATCAAACCCTAGTTTGAATAGTCAAACGCTAGTTTGAAAAAGTCAAATCCCAACATGATTGCCTAGTCGACGGAGGAGAGGAAACCTAGTTAGGAAAGGTTTGCCCTCCCTCCCTTGCCTCCATCCACCAAGGGGAGCTGGTGGAGTACTCTCCTCCCCTAGCCGCCCTCCCACCTATAAAAGGAGGGGTAGGGCGCCCCCTTGGACCCTCACCCCAAACCCTAGGTCGGTCGCCTCCCCCTCTCAAGCCGCCGCCCTAGAGATCCTCTAAACCGCCACTGACTAGCAAAACCATAGCCGCTGGCCACCTCCACCCCATGGACTCTAAACCCTAGTTGCCAAGGTTTTCATGGTATTGCCGACGAGTACGCCATGGAGGGGTCCTCACAGTACGTGTTTAGAGACGTGGGGTAAGGCGGACGGTTGACGGGTATGAGGTAACACAGCTTACCCAGTTTCAGATCCCACAACAGTGGCGGAATCCTACTCCTGCTATAAATCACTATAATGGCAATACGCCGAGTTACAGGGATCGGTTCGCTGTGCGAGGTGTGTGTTGATCGATATGACTTGTCGTGCCCCAAAGTCTCCCATAGGCCCGACTTATATAGTCACCAGGTCCTAGGGTTACAGGAAAAGTCCTAGCCGGACAGGTTACAGAGTCCTACACTGCATACAACTAGTCTAGCATGTCTTGCACTCCAAGGCTCCGGGTACGTCGGTGACTCCTCCGTAGCCTTACTTCATCCAGCATGGGCTTCCCTTCTGGATCCATCTAACTGGGCCGCCCAGTAGGCCATGCTACCAACTGTGGGCCACCCGGGTTATCCAGATAGGAGACATGCTACGAGGATACCCATATAGCATATCCCTAACAGTAGCCCCCGGAGAACTCTGAGATCTTGCGCCGTCTTGCCTCTTCAGATTGAATGCTCCGTCTAGATGGATGTCGGCAAATCGTCAAGCAATATCTTGTAATCCTCCTAAGAACCCTGCAATATTCTCCGTCTTCAACTTGCAAGTCAGAGAAATGTTGAATCTTCCATCGTACTCTTCTCGTAGCCGGACTGGATCCGTCCATGCCGGAATATTCCAATGTGATGGTTCACCTGCTAGTGACAGCTAGGATGACGTATACATAGGTCAGCGACGCCTCGTAACTCACACATGCAGAGAACGCAATCAAGTCCTTTTTCCCGCACGAAGGATACGAACCGTTGGCGGCGGCTGTTGGGAATGTGGCAAAATTTTCGCCCATGCGCCCGCACACGTCGTCAACGCGCCAACCATTCGATCACTCTGCACGAATCTTGACGCCAGGGGTTATAAATTACAACTGCGGTGGATTTTTTACTTTTCACCACATTCTTCTCCTGCGTCGTCTTCTTCCTCCAGCGATCACCCATCGATCCTCCGGGAGCACGTGAAAAACCCTAGCCTCCCAATCTTTCCAGTCACCACTCTTCCTTCCCCAATGGCGAGCAGCAGCTCCGTTCCTTCCATGGTGGCATCTGGCGATGTCGCGGCGAAGCCGGCGGGCACCGTCCATGTGCCCTAGAGGGCCTGGTGCTGCCCAAGTCTGCGGTGGTCGAATCCACCGGCGACGACCACAATCCAGCGGTGCTAGAGATGCTGGAAGAGGAGAGCGACTCCCACAAGGGGGACTGGCGCGGCTCGGACATCATGGACAATGACATCAAGGAGTTGCTCATCGAGGGCTACCTCCCTGCGATGGAGGGGCGAGGTCACCCCTTCTCCCCAAGCCAGAGAGAAGGTGTACCTCAAGGCCCAATTGGTACGCGGCGTTTCCCTGCCCATCTCCAATTTCTTCCTAGCTTTCCTTAACCATTACTGAGTTCAGCCTCAAAACCTCCCCCCAATAGCATCCTCGCGCTTAGAAATTACGCGGCGCTTTGGGAGGGTTACATAGGGATTAGGCCTAGGCTAGATCTCTTTATTTATTTCTTCACCGTTAAGAGGGAAGCCGGAGCCAGCAAGGATGAGATTAGGAACTGTGTCACAAATAGCTTTAAGATCCGTCCTGGTCGGCGGTTTACCGACATAGTCGGCCATGAGTCATGCAAAAACTGGCAACGGACGTACTTCTACGGCCCACATATCCCTTTGGCTGGCCGAGAAGCGACGTATCCGGACTTCGTCGATGGAGCTGCCGCCGAAGCCTCAACATGAAGATCCCAAGACGGATAGAGTGGTTCGTAGAGACGGCTCTGACCAGATTGGACCTGGCCATGTGCTGGTTCGTCAGGCGGATCTAGCCTCTGCAGCACCGCTCGAAGTTGATGCATGAGTATTCTAAGGAGAGGAAGGATAGCCTTCGCATCTCTGAGGACAACTTCTCCAGCAACTCCATCAAGCTCCGCCTCAAGGACATCGTCAAGGTAAAGGATAGGAAGCATGGCTTCACCATCACCTACGACATGTTCGAGGAGGGCAAGTGCCCAGAGGTACCTATTTATTCTCTGTGTATGACATTTGCTCCAATTCTTCTGTCTTACCTTTCTCATCTAACACCTTATGATTTCACTTAACAGCTTAAGAGTCTAAAGGAGTATGACATGGATGTCCAAATTTATGACCCAAAGATGAAGGAAGTCACTGTCGTGTCTGACGATGATGTCCCTTTGGAGCGAAAGCGGAAGAGCTCCACCTCTGATGCTGCCGACGGAGGCAAGAAGAAGAAGACGGAGGGTGGAGCCTCCAAGAAGTCCACTACCACCTTGGAAGTGGAGAAGAGAAAGATCACCGGGATTCCTTTTACCAAAGCACCCACAGTTGTGTAAGTCTCTCATCCTCCGACATTGTCCATTGCTCATCTTATTCATGTACTTATATTCTTTGTATGTTTCAGGAAGAAAGCCAGTGTTAGGTTGAAGCAGACCTCCAAGACTTTGGGGGCTTCTAGAAACATTAAGGATATGCTCCATCGTGATGTGTCTCACCACGCATCCCCCGCCATCGCCCCTGTCACTACCAGCGCCTAGCCTACACCTGCTCCGACTAGCTCTCCGGCTAAGGATGCATCTGGCCCTTCTGTCATGGAAGTGGACTCAGTTGCCTCCGTGGATCTTGCCGTTGTCGGCGAACAGGCGATGCAAGAAAGCTTCACAACCCAAATGGCTGAAGCTCCGGCTAAGGATGCCATCGGTAGCGGTAAGGCGGTGGTGGTGGGTGGAACGTCTGTTGAAGGCAGCGCCTCTGCACCCAGGATAACCACAGAGCTCCCGAAGATAGTCTACCCGGTGCTTATGCCGAGTAGCTCCACTCCGGTTCCTGGTGCAGTGCTGACATCTCCAGCCTGCGGTCTTGAGGAGCTTCTCCGACAAGCATATAGCTTGCAAGGAAATAGTCTTTCCTTCAACAAGTTGTTTGCCGAGAGCGCTACCAACCTCAAGATCATCGCACTTGTAAGTTTTATTTGCCTTTTGCATTTCATATGATTATCCCACTATATCCCCCAAGGATTCAGACAGGAAACCTTAGGTCTTTGCATCTGAATGCTCTAAGAGTGACTAAGCTATAAAACTTCTCACTGTAGCCCCCAAGTATTTAGTTTGAATGAATCATTCTGACTAGATACTTTCAGAGTAGCATAAGCAGTGTTTGTACAATTCAATATTGTAGCCCCCGAGCTTCTAGTTGAAAACTGAATTAGTTCTGACTAGATGCTTAAAGAAAGACTAAGCATATGACTGAGTTAAAAAACTTTATACTGTAGCCCCAAGATTATAGTTGAAAACTGAATGAGTTCCGACTAGATGCTTAAAGAAAGACTAAATCATACTTCCAAGTTTAAAACTCTCACTGTAGCCCCAAGCCTCTAGGTGGATATTTATCCGGCTAGATGCTCCAAGTAGACTAAACAGCCTTAAATCTTCTTTCCACAGAATGAGAATGCTCGGAGAGGCGTCGCCAATGAGAAATTCCAGAATATGCGTGCGGATTTGGAAGCCGAAAAGGGTAAAACTGACTTCTTGAAGGAACAAATCACCAAGAGCAAGAGTCTATTTTTCCTTTCATTTTCGTACTCCAACTTGGTCTTGTGCCACCATTCTCCAACTACTCACTGTGTATTACTCTTTCTCCGACTTGCAGAAGCCATTGCCAAGGCCAAGGATATTGTTGAGCAATCCAAGAACATTGAGTTGCTGGATAGTGAAAACAAGATCCTTAAGCAGGAGATAAAAGATATGCTAAAGATGCATGAGGATTCCATGAAGGTCCTGCATGAGTCTGCCAACACGGAGATGAACCGCTTGAAGGAGGAGATTGCAATGCTGGAAGAGCAGAAGAAGGTTGTCGATGAGCAAAATCAGCGCAATCTTGAAGCATACAAGATCCTCCAATAAGAACGTGACTCCATGGCGGAGACTCTCCAGCAGTCCGAGGCGAGCATCTTTGGTAAGTAATTATCCGCCTTGTACTTCTTTAAGTCAGGTACTTTGAATTTTTGTGTTATCGAACTCATGCGCTTCCTTGTCAAAATTGCAGCTCCTATTGGATTAACCCAATCGCCTCCTCTGCCTAAGGAATGCATGGTCCTTGCTGCAACTTTATCAGCACGACCACCAGGCAAGACAAAGAGATAGCCAAGCCCCTCCAGATAAACATCAAAGCGGTGGATTTCGTGATGAAGTTCTCGGAGATCCTGCGCCAAGCCCCCGAGCGTATTCTAGGATGGAAAGCTTCATGTACACGGGATGGTGCAAGGATGGCACTATCGATGGTCAAGGCGCACTATTAAGATGCTGACATCAATGTGGTAACCTCGGGTCTTCCCGACGTAGATGATGACGGCCAGAAGATTGACCATAAGGCTATCTGGTCATCTCTCGCGGTCTATGACACGAGGGTTTCCAAGTTGGTCAACCACAATGTCTTTGTGCCCTTAGAAACCATTGACGGCGTCCAGTAAAGCTCCTCCGAGTCCCTTAAGACCATCGACTTCGAGGACGATGAATCTCCTGCTACCTATGATGCTGCATCCAAGTCTCCTGCGCTAGAGGAATGAAAAAACACTTTGTAATATTTGTTTCCTCTGGTTTGATGTATGCAGAAAAACTACTAAGTTATATTAAGGAGGAAAAACAATAGGTGTAATTTCCTGCTACTTAAGTACTGGTTCCAGCATGTATATATTTTTAAGCAAGTGCTGGCTTATCCATTACTTTGGTTTTTATGCTTGACCTTTCGTGAGTCAGAAGACTCGTAGTCAGAACCATGCGCTCAGGTGATGATGCCCAATGGCACCGTCAAAAACTGAAGCACAAAATCCCGACAACAAGTGCCGAAAGTCACTACTCTAGAATCCACATAAAAACAACAAAGAACGTGTAGACCAAAAAACTTAAGCTAACGCCCGTAGGCGGAATTTTCACAAGTGCAAATGCAAAATTGCGCATATATGTTTTATACGATCCAAAAATGAACAATAAAGGAGGTAAAAGACTCAGAAATATGAGTGAACCAGAGAGCTTTATTTCATTGATCATATAAGAGGTACATAGTAGATAAAAAATATGCTAAGTGTAAAAAGGACATAGTTGTGCTATGTTCCATGTCCGATCAAGCTCTGGGTAGTCATCATACGGGTCACGTCGCTTACGTTTATGATCTTTGCTGGGTCTATCCTTAAGTTCATGATTATCAACAAGGTAGTAAGACCCATTGAGCAGCGCCTTGCTTATGATGAACGGTCCTTCCCATGGCGAGGATAATTTGTGTGACTTCTTCTGCTTAAGTCGGAGCACCAGATCCCCCTCTTTAAACGAGCGATGCCGAACGCGGCGACTATGGTAGCTATGTAGCTTCTGCTGGTAGATGGCGGATCTTTGGCATGCCAAAACACGCTCTTCCTCGAGAAGGTCCACATCTAGGCGTTGAGATTCTTTAGCGTCATCTTCATCGTAGGCGGCAACTCTTGGTGCATCGTGAAGTATGTCGGAAGGCAGGATGGTTCCATATACCATGAAGTAATGGGTGTAGTCGGTGAATCTGTTGGGTGTAGTTTGTAAAATCCATAGCACAGATGGTAGTTCCTCCGCCCAGGCTCTAGCTGCTCTATGTAGCGGTGCCTCAAGACGTGGCTTGATTCCCTGCAGAATTAATCCATTGGCTCTCTCAACTTGGCCATTAGATTGTGGGTGTAAGATCCCTCCTTTGTAAAGGAAAGGATCCCTGTGATTGCAATGCTAGTCCCTGGATCAATGCTAGCATCCACAGTTTAAGATGAAGTACACAGAAACAAATGTCATTATTACATATCATTCCAGAGACAAACATAGTCTTTTACAACTCCATGGCCATAGGCCTAATACAAGAGTTCAAATATATAATAAGATAAATAAGTCTTCATCTTCATGTGTCACAGGCAAGCATGTTGAGTGTAGACTCATGACTCCTTATCATCATTAGAATATCCTGCAACATCACAAGTTACAGCCACAGTGGGTCAATACATTGGAATAGTATTGGCAAGTGATACTTTAGTAGAATATTGGTGGACTAAATACTATATGCATTTTGGCTAAGTGTAGCTTAGGCTTGCTTTGCTCAAAATAGGTTTTGCCTATCAGTTTAAAACACTAAGTTTTTCTTTGTCAAAATCTTTTCCCAAGGAACCACCAATAGACATTGGGGTCCTTCACCCTTGTTCAACCACAAGTTTTACTTAGAAATTGGTATGAGGAGATTCTTGATAGATTCCATGTCTTGATGCTCAAATTGTCCAAAACCAGGGACATGGATAAGTACTTAGATTCTTCCATCTGCAGAGGTTGTGCACTTTCCCCACAAGACTTGATTTTCACCAAGACAGGACCTTTCAGAAGCCTTCCCTTAGACCAAATGGACGCGCTCCAACCTATCAATCCCACTACCACCAATTGTCCAAATGGCTAAGTTATTGCAACCTATATGATCCAGGCAGAGCCCATATTGCCAAGTGGCTGCACTAGAAGCTTCTTAACATATGGCATCTCAAATCTCTTTGTTCCTGGGTGGCTTTCCACAAGTGAGATACACAAGTTAAACCATAGAAATGGGCCTTGTGTAACCACTCAACATAAACCATTCCTTCCATTCCACCCAGGTGTTTCATTCACTTAGTTGTTTTATTAAGCAAAACACAAGTCCAAAGACTTAGAAATATTAGCATAGCATGAATATTTTACCACCCTTGGTTGCTACTAGCTAGGCTAAGCATGGCATAGATAAACATCTTAACTTAGAAATTTCTAGCAATTCTATAACTACTAGGATTTCCCAAGCATAGCATATAAAGACCAAAATTTACCCATGCAAGTCTAGCAAAACTATTTCTAATGCATATTTGAAAAACATAGGAATAAAATCATGAAGCACCACTTGCCTTGGTAGTTTGGAGAGTAGCTACAATACTCACAATCACAATCACTATTTCCACCAAAATCTACACATAAAATGATAGCACCAAATCACATACAAAATAGATACAAGCAAAAATATATGGATGCATGCAATATGATAAGTGATGATTTTCTATACCAAACATGACAAGTGCACAGTAATGATTCATAAACAAGTTCAAAACTTGCCAAACAAACTTTATTTGAACATTGAAACATTTCTCAAATAAATTATATACACAAAATAGACCTAAACATGTTTCTGTAAAAAAACCATTTTAACAGAAAAAAAACATTAAACACTTTGTATATATGGAAAGGGCTTTCTCTCCTGATTCCATTGATATAAAATTTGTCAAATTTGAATGTGGGAATCAAAAGTTATGATTAAAAGAAAATCAACATCTAATAGATTCAAATCAGAAATTTTAAAACGAGGAACATGCCACGCGGCGTTATCTTACTGGCTGGTACTGCTTCACTCAGGATCATGCTTCCGCACCGTCGGATCAAGTTAGATCCAACGCGCCAGATCAAAAGAAAACGGTTCGCTCCCGTTCTAATATGCGCCCTATGATATAGGTCTAACGGTGGACGACGCTTTGACCAAGAAGTGGCGGCGCGAATGGTCGCTGGCGGCGGCGGCGCTTCTGCCGGCGACGCATCGGTGATTCTAGAGGGGTCTAAGGGTTGAGCAGTGTCTTACCGAACTCGCGGAATCACGACGAAGCTCAAGGTGTTGCTGGCGTGGGCGGGGGTGTGCTGCAGAGGCTGCTGGGGCTCGTCGGAGTTGGAGGCAGCGTCGGGTTTGCACGGACGGCGACGAAGACGACGCTACTGGCCACCCTAGCACAAAGGGTATCAGCGAGTGCACAACGCTTAGGCGAATCTGATAGGGTCAAGTAGAAGGCGTGGGGCGGTCGGCTTTTACCTTAATCGCTCGCCGAAGTTGGAGACGGTGTCAGATGCCCATGGTACTCGTTGAAGCTGACGCTCTGGATCACAAGCGGATGAACAAAGAGGATCAGGAGGTGCGCAAGGATCAGAGGATCATTCCTGGGTGAACAAGGAGTAGGCGCGAGCACTAGGCTTACCGGAATACCTCGCCGGAGTGGATTCTGTCTGCGGCGGTGTAAGGGCAAATACTGGCAGCCTGGTGGCGCTTCTGGCTGGCTTTGTTGGGGAAAATGGCCGCAAGGGGGAGAGGTTTAAGTAGAAGGAGCTGGGCGTGGAGTTACTCGGGGATTCAACAGCATTTACTCGCGCAATCAACGACAATGACGCGGGGGAGGTAACGGCGGAGGCTCAGTCGTGGGCGAGGTTTGGGGACGAAGCTGGCAGGGCAAGTGGGTCCGGGGCGTCAGTGAGAGGGTTGTGTTCGCGCGGGTGAGAAACAGAGGAGAGGAGGGAATCCCGGGTGGGCTGCTTCACTAGTTGGGCTGGAATGGTGGCGCCAGGCCCAACTGGGTTTTAAACTTCTTTTTCTTTTTCTGGGTTGATTTTCAGAAATCAAAATCAAATAAAAACAAAACCATTTGAATTCAAATCTTTTCCAGGATTTTTGTAGAGTGCAACATTCATATTTCTGGGCATAAAAACATGTGGTCTCTCTGTACAAGCTTGGTTCTTTTGATCAAATAAAATAAACAGTGACATTGCACTTGGTTTGATCAAGTTTTGAATTTGGTTTCAAAATCCATATTTGTTTTGTAAATTTTGGTTTATGCTCTAGCAATCAAGCAAAACAATCTGAGAGTAACAAGGTTTGATTCATGAATAACAATCTCTCAGTGGAGAGTAGCATTTGATTTAATGCTGATCACATAAAATAATGAGCTCATATGCTCCTTTTTTGAATTGATTTTTGAAATGAACTCTACATGATCATGGATGCATGGATGATATGCAAGAGTTTTGAAACATGATTTTAGGGATGTTACAAATCTAACCCCCTTAAGGTGAATCTCGCCCTCGAGATTCGGATTGGCTAGCAAATAGGTGAGGGTGGTCTTTCCGAAGATCATCTTCTCTTTCCCATGTTGCTTCCTCTTCGGAATGGTGGTTCCACTGAACTTTGCAGAATTTGATAGTTTTAGTCCGAGTAACTCTTTCTGCAGTTTCAAGAATCTTGATTGGTTTCTCCTCATAGGTGATATCACACTCCAATTGAACCTCTTCCAAAGGTATAGTATCCTTCAAAGAAGTCTCTTGCATTTCTGGATGCCATTTCTTAAGTTGACTCAAATGAAACACATTATGAACTGCTGACAAAGACTATGGCAATTCAATCTCATAAGCAACTTCTCCTTTACGACTCAGAATCTTGAATGGCCCAACATATCTTGGGGCCAATTTACCTTTGACACCAAACCTCTTCACTCCACGAAGTGGTGACACTCTAAGATAGGCTCTATCACCAACTTCATAGGTGACTTCTCTACACTTAGGATCTGCGTAGCTTTTCTGTCAGGACTGTGCTATTTTCAATCTATCTTTAACCAACTTGACTTTTTCTTTAGCTTCTTTGATTAGTTCTGGTCCGAACAAACTTCTTTCTCCCATACCATTCCATAGCAATGGGGTGGTACACTTTCTCCCATATAGAAACTCAAATGGTGCCTTTCACAAAAACCTTACGGCTTAGAGCATCCGCTACAACATTTGCTTTACCGGGGTGGTATTGCAAACTTAAGTCATAGTCCTTGATGAGTTCTAGCCATCTTCTTTGTCTCATGTTAATTTCCTTATGGGTGAAGATATACTTCAAACTCTTGTGATCTGTGAACACTTCACATCGCTTTCCCAAAAGATAATGTCTCCATGTTTTGAGTGCATGGACAAAAGAGGCTAACTCTAAATCATGAGTAGGGTAGTTCACTTCATGAGTTTTGAGTTGTCTCGAGGCATAATCCACAACTTTCCCTTCTTGCATAAGTACTGCACCTAATCCATGATGAGATGCATCGCAATACACTTGGAAATCCTTCTCCAAATCTGGCAGACATAAGACTGGTGCTGTCACTAGTCTCTTCTTTAATTCCTGGAAACTAAGTTCACAACCTTCAGACCAAGCAAATTTCTTGTCTTTCTTTAGCAATTCAGTCATAGGCTTAGCTACTTTGGAGAAATTCTCAATAAACCTTCTGTAGTATCCTGCCAAGCCAAGGAAACTACGAACTTCTTTTACTGACTTTGGTGATTCCCATTTAGTCACAGCTGAAACTTTAGCAGGATCAACTGCTACACCATCTCCTGACACAACGTGTCCAAGAAATCCAACTTCATTCAACCAAAATTCACACTTGCTAAATTTGGCATACAGTTTATGCTCTCTAAGTTTCTCAAGTATCAAACGTAGATGTCCCTCATGCTCATCTTTGCTCTTGGAGTAGATTAAAATGTCATCGATGAAAACGACAACAAACTTATCAAGGAATTCCATGAACACCTTGTTCATCATGTTCATGAAGTATGCTGGTGCATTGGTCAAACCAAATGGCATCACGGTATACTCATACAATCCATACCTTCTGGTGAAAGCTGTCTTGGGTATGTCTTGTTCCCTTATCTTAAGCTGAAAATAACCTGACCGGAGATCAATCTTTGAGAACACACAAGCTCCTTCTAACTAATCAAACAAGTCATTGATTCTAGGCAAAGGGTATTTGTTCTTGATAGTCACCTCATTGAGTGAACGGTAATCTATGCATAACCTTTGACTTCTATCTTTATTTTCCACAAACAAAACTGGTTCTCCCCAAGATGAGGAACTTGGTTGGATAAAACCTTTCTGCAACTGTTCTCCAAGTTGCTTCTTGAGTTCTTTCAACTCATCAACTGACATCTTGTATGGTCTCTTTGCTATTGGTCCAGATCCTGGTAGAAAGTCAATAAGAAACTCCACATCTCTATCTGGTGGCATTCCCGGCAATTCTTCTGGAAACACATCCGGATATTCACTCACAATTGGCACACTGTCTATGCTAACCCCCTTAAGAGAATTTAGCTTACTCCCTTTTGATTCAAAGTTAGACTTGAATCTAATCCGCTTCTTTTCCAGGGTTGTGAGTGCAACAGTACGATTAGCACAATCTAGTACTCCTTCATACTTAGACATCCAATCCATTCCCAATATTACATCCAGTCCTTGGGAATCTAGGATTATCAGACTCACTGGAAACTTATGCTTTCCAAATACTATCACTAGATCCCGGCATCCAAGACTTACTATCATATCACCACCTGGAGAACTAACTTTTATTGGACACCCAATGTTTTCAGTTGGAAACCCATTTCTATCAACAAATGATTTTGATAGGAATGAATGCGATGCTCCAGTATAAAAAAGAACAAGTGCTGTAATAGAATTGAGTTTGAACTTACCAGCAACAGCATCTGGCTCTTCATAGATTTCCTCCACATTGATGTGGTTCACTTGTCCCTTCTGAAAAGGGTTGGGCTTGTTGGGTCCTTCAAATTTATTTTCTGGGCATTCATTTGCATAATGCCCCATCTTCTTGCACTTGAAACACTCAACCTGACTAATATCCTTCTTGACAGGCGAGCTTCCACTGCCACTTCCACTATGGTGGCTCTTATATCCACCCTTGTGATTTTTGTACTTGTCATTGTCATGACTACGGTGACTCTTGTTGTCATGATGATGGTTGTGGTTGTGGTGCTTATTGAATTTCCCATGCTTGTGGGATCCTGAACACCCACTATCATCATAATGGGATCGTTTGTGAGACGATCCCGAGCTGTGCTTGTCAGAGTGCTTTCTCTTCCTACTTTCAACTTGCTTCATTTTGTTCTCCAAAATAGCAGCCTTGTCACAAAGAGACTGGTATGTGGGAACATATGCCATAGCTAACTGCAGGTTCAGTTCATCATTCAACCCTTCAAGGAACTTTTCCTTCCTCTTAGCATCAGTGTCAACTTCATCCGGTGCATAACGCGCCAGATTGTTGAACTCTTCAATATATTCAGCCACGCTGCGGTGGCGTTGCTTCAGGCTATGGAACTCTTTCTTCTTCAAACTCATCACTCCGGATGAGATGTGAGCAGTACGGAAACCATCTTCAAAGATAGCCCATGTCACATCTGCAATGGGAGTGGTGATCTGGAAGTTATCCCACTAAGTAGTTGCTGGTCCTTCCAACAAGTGAGCTGCAAATATGACTTTCTCCTCATCAGTGCAGCCAACTGTTACCAAGTCCTTGTTCACAGAGCGTAGCCAATCATTGGCCACCATAGGATCAGTTGTTCCTGAGAACTTTGCTGACCTCAATCTCAAGAACCTGGTAAGCATGTAAAAACCCGGTGGGTTGTTCTGATTGTTGTTATTGTTATTGTTATTGTTGTTGTTGTTATTCTGATTCTGGATGAACATAGTCATCATCTGCATCAAGCTGAGTCTGAGCTGTCATCATTTGCTCCATCTCAGGGGTGATGTTGTTGTTGTTGGGGTTGGGATTGGCACGTCGGGGAGGCATCTGTGGTTTGTTCAATAGAGATAAGAATGAGATACCCATAGATGCTAACATGCACAATACATCACATAAGCAATCACCAAACATACATCACAATAATAAAGGTTCAACAACATAGACAACAAGTTTGCGAAGTAAACACACCAATAGCAAGCCATCCACATGTTGGATGGTCATTGCGACTAAAATAAAAGCATGATAAATAAATGATAAATGAGTAGTCATTACTACTCCTCGGCACCAACCTCCTCCTCAACAAATGTAAGACCTGCATTCTCCATAGCGGTCTTGTATTCCTCGACATTGGTGGTCAAGGTCTCTACTTTGCCTTTGAGAGCCCTCTTCTGAGAACGAAGCCTCTCAATCACAGTCTGCTGATGCTCGAGCTCGAAGTCCTTGGCCTCCAGTTCTGCAGTCATGTCTCGAATCCTCTTGTTTCTATCTTGGACTCGCTTCTCTTGACTCTTGAACTTTCTGTCCTGACTCTCGAACTTGGCCTCCATCTCCTTGACTATCTCATCTTGCTCCGCGAAGATCTTGTCCTTCTCACGAAGCTGCACCTGGAGTTCGTCATTGCTGAGCATGACATTGGTCCTATCAGTGTCCACGTGCCTAAGAAGAACCTCTAAGTCCTGGAGGTATAGAAGAATCGGCTCTGTTGTCTCCCTCGAAGTATCCTCGAAGTCAATGGCCTCACCATCCTCATCACGTCTACCGAAGGTGTGTAAGTGAGTACCTCTAACCTGTAGAGAGTGTCTCCCTAACAGACGTCCAATCAAGTCCTGCATGACTACCTCTAGGCCTCTCTCCTTATCATCATGCATGAGCTTGAAGATGATTGCCTCCGTGGTAGGCTCAGTCTGGCGTCCGGGATGATTGACCTTGAAGCCCCAAAGATCTTTCCTCTCAAACATGGTGAGGGGAAGCACCATGATGGTAGGAAGAGGGAGATTGAGCAAACTAGTGAGCTCAATAATACGAGGGCCAAAACGAGTTCCCTTGAACTCTTCAGCCGTGCTGATAGTAACATCAGGCATCTATTTATAAGATAGAAAAAGTTAGAATCAACACAATAAATAAATTTCAAGACAAAGCATCACAAGCATAACATTGGCAAACACACAAGTCATAGCATACATAAAATCCATTACAAGCATCCAAGGTTCAACTTATTTAGACAGCATTTTGGAAAATAAAATGATAAGTGTGGTGGTCCAACTAACGAAGTGCGCTTACAATCCCATCTCACTTGCCAAGTTGGCTAACAAGGCATCCCTAGAGGCAATCTGTTTATCTTGATCACATGACTCCATTGCTAAGTCTATGATGTCTTTCCTTAAACTTTGATTGGTAGTCTCTAGCTCTTGGGTATGCTTCTTTTCTTCCCTAAGATCATTCTGGGTGTTAAGCATTCTGCACTTGATTCTATCACCAAGTTCTTTGATGGCCCTCCAAGATGCATCCCTTGCTGAATCAAAGAATGTGGTGTGCATCATTGTGTTGGTGACCATGCAGAATCCCGAGTCCTTGTGGTTGTCTTCCTTATTTTTATACAAGTGAAGTTGCACCCACCAGTACTCAACTCCTTCATCCATCACAGGAAAGCCTTTGTACATAGCTGCACCACGTATTCCCATGGCAACCATGAGGTCCTTGAGAGCCTTGGGGAACTCTGTCTCACATTCCAAAGTCATAGTCATGAGTGGTCCCTTCTTCACGGCTTCGTTGATGGAGTTCATCTACAAATAGAGATGAGAAAGAAGATTAGAAAAGTTTACGAGAAGAAAAGACAAGTGTGGAAGTTGTTGAAAATTTTTCCTTAGTGGTTTCCAATCCTAGGGTCATAATCCTACAGGCAACACAGTGCTCTGATACCATCTTTAAGATCCCTCCTTTGTAAATGAAAGGATCCCTGTGATTGCAATGCTAGTCCCTGGATCAATGCTAGCATCCACAGTTTAAGATGAAGTACACATAAACAAAGGTCATTATTACATATCATTCCAGAGACAAACATAGTATTTTACAACTCCATGGCCACAGGCCTAATACAAGAGTTCAAATATATAATAAGATAAATAAGTCTTCATCTTCATGTGCCACAGGCAAGCATGTTGAGTGTAGACTCATGACTCCTAATCATCATTAGAATATCCTGCAACATCACAAGTTACAGCCACAGTGGTTCAATACATTGGAATAGTATTGGCAAGTGATACTTTAGTAGAATATTGGTGGACTAAATACTATATGCATTTTGGCTAAGTGTAGCTTAGGCTTGCTTTGCTCAAAATAGGTTTTGCCTATCAGTATAAAACACTAAGTTTTTCTTTGTCAAAATCTTTTCCCAAGGAACCACCAATAGACATTGGGGTCCTTCACCCTTGTTCAACCACAAGTTTTACTTAGAAATTGGGATGAGGAGATTCTTGATAGCTTCCATGTCTTGATGCTCAAATTGTCCAAAACCAGGGACATGGCTAAGTACTTAGATTCTTCCATCTGCAGAGGTTGTGCACTTTCCCCACAAGACTTGATTTTCACCAAGACAGGACCTTTCATAAGCCTTCCCTTAGACCAAATGGACGCGCTCCAACCTATCAATCCCACTACCACCAACTGTCCAAATGGCTAAGTTATTGCAACCTATATGATCCAGGCAGAGCCCATATTGCCAAGTGGCTGCACTAGAAGCTTCTTAACATATGGCATCTCAAATCCCTTTATTCCTGGGTGGCTTTCCACAAGTGAGATACACAAGTTAAACCATAGAAATGGGCCTTGTGTAACCACTCAACATAAACCATTCCTTCCATTCCACCCAGGTGTTTCATTCACTTAGTTGTTTTATTAAGCAAAACACAAGTCCAAAGACTTAGAAATATTTTATCATAGCATGAATATTTTACCACCCTTGGTTGCTACTAGCTAGGATAAGCATGGCATAGATAAACATCTTAACTTAGAAATTTCTAGCAATTCTACAACTACTAGGATTTCCCAAGCATAGCATATAAAGACCAAAATTTATCCATGCAAGTCTAGCAAAAATATTTCTAATGCATATTTGAAAAACATAGGAATAAAATCATGAAGCACCACTTGCCTTGGTAGTTTGGAGAGTGGCTACAATCCTCACAATCACAATCACTATTTGCACCAAAATCTACACATAAAATGATAGCACCAAATCACATACAAAATAGATACAAGCAAAAATATATGGATGCATGCAATATGATATGTGATGATTTTCTATACCAAACATGACAAGTGCACAGTACTGATTCATAAACAAGTTCAAAACTTGCCAAACAAACTTTATTTGAACATTGAAACATTTCTCAAATAAATTATATACACAAAATAGACCTACACATGTTTCTGTAAAAAAACCATTTTAACAGAAAGAAAACATTAAACACTTTGCATATATGGAAAGGGCTTTCTCTCCTGATTCCATTGATACAAAATTTGTCAAATTTGAACGTGGGAATCAAAAGTTATGATTAAAACAAAATCAACATCTAATAGATTCAAATCAGAAATTTTAAAACGAGGAACATGCCACGCGGCGTTATCTTACTGGCTGGTACCGCTTCACTCAAGATCATGCTTCCACACCGTCGGATCAAGTTAGATCCAACGCGCCAGATCAAAAGAAAACGGTTCGCTCCCGTTCTAATCTACGCCCTACGATATAGATCTAACGGTGGCCGACGCTTTGACCAAGAAGTGGTGGCGCGAATGGTCGCTGGCGGCGGCGCTTCTGCCAGCGATGCACCAGTGATTCTAGAGGGGTCTAAGGGTCGAGCAGTGGCTTACCGAACTCGCGGAATCATGACGAAGCTCAAGGTGTTGCTGGCGTGGGCGGGGGTGTGCTGCAGAGGCTGCTAGGGCTCGTCGGAGTTGGAGGCAGCGTCGGGTTTGCACGGACGGCGACGAAGATGACGCTATTGGCCACCCTAGCACAAACCAAGGGTATCAGCGAGTGCACAACGCTTAGGCGAATCTGACAAGGTCAAGTAGAAGGCGCGGGGCGGTCGGCTTTTACCTTAATCGCTCGCCGGAGTTGGAGACGGTGTCAGATGCCCATGGTACTCGTCGAAGCTGACGCTCTGGATCACATGCGGATGAACAAAGAGGATCAGGAGGTGAGCAAGGATCAGAGGATCATTCCTGGGTGAACAAGGAGTAGGCGCGAGCACTAGGCTTACCGGAATACCTCACCGGAGTGGATTCTTTCTGCGGCGGTGTAAGGGCAAATACTGGCAGCCTGGTGGCGCTTCTGGCTGGCTTTGTTGGGGGAAATGGCCACGAGGGGGAGAGGTTTAAGTAGCAGGAGCTGGGCGTGGAGTTACTCGGAGATTCAACGGCATTTACTCGCGCAATCAACGGCAGTGACTCGGGGAAGGTAACGGCGGAGGCTCAGTCGTGGGCGAGGTTTGGGGACGAAGCTGACGGGGCAAGTGGGTCCGGGGCGTCAGTGAGAGGGGTGTGTTCGCGCGGGTGAGAAACAGAGGAGAGGAGGGAATCCCGGGTGGGCTGCTTCACTAGTTGGGCTGGAATGGTGGCGCCAGGCCCAACTAGGTTTTAAACTTCTTTTTCTTTTTCTGGGTTGATTTTCAGAAATCAAAATCAAATAAAACCAAAACCATTTGAATTCAAATCTTTTCCAGGATTTTTTTAGAGTGCAACATTCATATTTCTGGGCATAAAAACATGTGGTCTATCTGTACAAGCTTGGTTCTTTTGATCAAATAAAATAAACAGTGACATTGCACTTGGTTTGATCAAGTTTTGAATTTGGTTTCAAAATCCATATTTGTTTTGTAAATTTTTGTTGATGCTCTAAAAATCAAGCAAAACAATCTGAGAGTAACAAGGTTTGATTCATGAACAACAATCTCTCAATGGAGAGTAGCATTTGATTTAATGCTGATCACATAAAATAATGAGCTCATATGCTCATGTTTTTGAATTGATTTTTGAAATGAACTCTACATGATCATGGATGCGTGGATGATATGCAAGAGTTTTGAAACATGATTTTAGGGATGTTACAGTGGGTGTGCCACAGACACTAGGTTAAGTCAGATGCCCTTGTCCCAACAATAAGCTTCCAGTTCTCCGAGTGACAACTTATTATCGTTGTTGGTGATAATGCTATGTGGGAGACCAAATCCCACCACTAGATCCCAGACAAATCTAAGAGCAGTTGCCGCATCAAGCTTTCTAATGGGTTTAGCTTCTATCCATTTGGTGAATTTATCAACTACCACTAGCAGATGCGTAAACCCACATGGTGCCGTCTACAATGGACCAACCATGTCTAGCCCCCAGACTGCAAACGGCCAAGTTATTGGTATTGTTCGCAATTCTTCGGCTGGAACATGGGGTTACCGGGCATAATACTGGCATCCCATGCATGTCTCAACCAGCTTGTCGGCGTCCGCCTTCGCGGTCAGCCAGTAGAATCCTTGCCGGAAGGCTTTGGAGACCAAAGATTGAGGAGCGGCGTGATGCCTGCAATCTCCGAGATGGATCTCGTGTAGGATTTCAATACCTTCTTGCTGGGAAACACACTTAAGGTATACACCAGTGGTGCTTCTTTTGTAGAGTTGTCCATTTATTATGGTATAGCCCTTTGGTCAACGTACTATTTGCTGTCTTTAGACTTCATCGTCGGGCAAAGTTCCGTGTACGAGATATTCCATGAACGGTTGTGTCCAAGCCGGAGGCACCTTTGTCACTGTGTGAACGAAAGAGTCAACTCTATTCGGGTTGTCAATGTCTGCTCCCTTCACGGATGGTGTCCGTAGATGCTCCAGGAAAACGCGAGGGGGAATTCGTTTGCTCCCTGATCCATGCTTAGACAGTAGATCAGCCGCCTCGTTTTGCTCCCTAGGTCCATACTTGACTTAGTAGCCCAAGAAGCTCTTGGCTATCTCATCCACTTTGTCTCGATATGCCGCCATCATAGGGTTCCGCGCATTCTAGGTGCCAGCCACCTGCTGTGCAACCAAGTCGGAATCTCCATAGCAAACTATGCGCTTGATGCCAATATCCTTGCCTGCACGCAGTCCGTGAATGAGTGCTTCATACTTCTCCATGTTGTTTATAGCCTCGAAGTGGATCTATAGAACGTAGTTTAGCTTGTCCCCGGTTGGTGACTGTAACAGTACACCAGCCCCCGAGCCATTGAGTAGCTTTGATCCGTCAAAGTGCATCACCCAATATTCTGGCTCCGGCATTGGGGTAGCATCTCCATCCAGTCTGCGATGAAATCCACCAAGGCTTATGACTTGATAGCTCGCGTCTCTTGTAGGTGATCTCGAAGGCAGCAAGTTCAATGGCCCACTTCGCGACCCTTCCTGTAGCGTCGCTGTTGTTGATGATGTAGGACAGTGGAGTCTTGCTCACCACTGTGATAGGGTGCTCCTAGAAGTAGTGTCTTAGCTTCTGAGAAGCAAGGAACACTCCATAAGCTATCTTCTGGTAGTACGGGTAACGTTTCTTGGATTCCGTCAAGACCTCGCTTACATAGTAAACTGGTCGTTGAACTCCATACTCATATCCTGGTTCTTTTCGCTCTACCACGGTGACGATGCTGATTACCCGGTTGGTGGCCGCCATGTAGATTAACATAGGCTCCCCAGGCTCGGGTGCTGCAAGGATAGGCGCCGAGGATAATATCTCATTTAGATGCTTTAGTGCTGCATCTGCCTCATCCGTCCATGTAAATTTTTCCGCCTTCTTCGGCAACTTATATAGCAGCAGAGCCTTCTCTCCAAGTCGGCTGACGAACCAACTAACCGCTGCAACGCAACCTGTTAGCCGTTGTATGTCCTTCAAGCATGTCAGATGGTTTATGTTGAAGATGGCCTTTAGTTTCTCTGGGTTCACCTCGATCCCACGCTGGGAAATGATGAAGCCGAACAATTTGCCGACTGGAACCCCGAAGATGCACTTCTTAGGGTTAAGCATCATGTTGTATTTCTGGAGATTATCAAAGGTTTCTTTTAAGTCAGAGATTAAGTCTTTTGACTTTTTAGACATCACTACTATATCGTCCACATAGGCGTGAACGTTCCGACCAATTTGATCGTGTAGGCAACGCTGCATTGTCCACTGGTATGTAGCACCTGCGTTTTTCAGCCCAAAGGGCATCGTGACATAGCAAAACGTGTCGTAGGGTGTGGTGAACGAACTGTCCAATTGGTCTGACTTCCTCATCTTGATTTGGTGGTATCCTGAGTATGCATCGAGAAAACACAAAAGTTCCGAGCCAGCCGTCGAGTCAATGACTTGGTCAATACGAGGCAAAGCGAACGGATCTTTGGGACACGCTTTGTTCAAGCCGGTGTAATCAACGCACATTCTTAATTCTTTGGTTCCCTTGTTGGGGACAAGTACAGGATTGGCCACCCATCGGGTGTGAAGGACTTCTCGGATAAAACTAGCCTTAAGTAACCTAGCTATCTCCTTGCCTATGGCGCTTCTCTTCTTGTCTCTGAAGCGTCGTAGAGGTTGTTTCACCGGTTTGCATTTTGGATCAATGTTCACGCTGTGCTCGGCAAGTTCCCTAGGTACACCTTTCATGCCGGCAGGTTGCCAGGCAAAGATGTCCCTATTCTCACGGAGGAACTCGACGAGCGCACTTTCCTATTTGGGATCCAGGTTTGTCCCAATGGCAGTGGTCTTGGAGGCATCGCCTACCACAAGTTCCACCGGCTTGGTTTCGAGGGCGGCCTTAAAAGCTGGGGCGGAGTCAGAAATCTGCTTCTTCGACGCTGGCATCTCCGAGGCATCGATCTTGCTCTGGATCTCCTTGAATTCTTCGTTGTAGAGGATAGCTTCCGCAAAGGCTGCTTCTCCAATCTCGCAGTCCTTTGCCTCGGTAAAGCTTCCGGATACGGTGATGACACCGTTTGGTCCGGGTATCTTGAGCTTGTTGTAGACGAAGCATGGCTTGGCTATGAAGGCGTGGAAGATGTCGCGGCCGAATATGACGTGGTACACACTCTTGAAGGGGACCACCTCAAAGGTCATGCGTTCTTGGCGGTAATTATTTACATCGCCAAAAGCGACCTGAAGCATGATGCACCCAAGGGACCGAGCCTCCCGACCAGGAACTACGTCATGGAAGATGGTGCTGGTCTGTCTTAGGTTAGCCTCCATCAAGTTCATCTTGTGCATTGTATCCAGGTACATGATGTTGATGCTGCTTCCACTATCCACCATACATTTGGTGAACTCATTGCCGTCAATCAAGGGGTTGATGACCATGGCGTACTGGTTCTCCGTGGGGATGAGGTCTGGGTGATCCTTCCTGTCCCAAGTAATTGGAATCTCCGACCAGCGCAGGTACTGGGGAACTGGGGTCAGAGTGGCCATCAGTATCCTCACAGAGGTCTTCTGTTGTCAGACGGTGGGGTTTCCAAGGAAAGTGTGGAAAACGGCCGCCTTCTTCTCGAAGGGGTTCTTGCCTTTGCCATCGCTCTTGGCGGCGTGCTTGGGGTCAACATCCTCGTCCATGTCACTTGAATCCTTGGACTCCTCCTCCTTCTTCTTCCCCTTGCCCTTGCCTCGCGGTCTGTTCTTCCGACTTCGCTTGTAGCCGGACTCCGGGTCCTCCTTGAGATCGTTAACAAACTTGCAATGGCGATTGATGTGAGTGGCTTTGCTATTGGCGTCGAGGTTTACGAGGCACGGCATATCACGGTACTCTTCGTAGGTTTGGGGAACGTGGAACGCTGCCGAGGTATTTTCACTGCCTCGCTGCTGCCCACGACCAGCTCCCCGTCCTTGGCCATGTTGTCCGCCATCACCTCGCCCTACAAAGGTCATAGCGACCATGTCGGAGGTTTGCTTTTCTTATGGCGGGGTCTTCCACTTGGTGCTAGTGTTTCTCCAAGCTTGAGTTGGAATGGCCATTGCCGGCAGAGAGCCACGAGCATTGTTGTCGGCAGCCGCGAACTCACTGGCCAACTGAATCATCTGATTGAGATCTAGCTGGTGATTGTCCTGGAGGCACTTCAGCTTATGTCGAAGCAACGTGCCCCTTTCCAACCCATCAATGAAGGCAGCGACGGCGGTCTGAGCATGCACTCCTGCGCAGGAATTCTTCATATCCATCCAGCAAGAGAGGTAGGCGCGATATGTCTCGTCTTTATCCTGCACGCACCGATGTAGATCGCCAACAGTATAGGGACGTTTGTACATACCCTCGAAGTTCTTGGTGAATGCTTATTGCATGTCCAACCAATTGCAGATGGATCTCTCCGGCAAGTCATCAATCCATTATCGGGTCGTGCCTGCCAACATCAATGGGAGTTACTTGATGGCGACGTTGGGGTTACCCCCGGCGATCTCCACCGCGTTACCGTAATCTTGCAACCATGTAGCTGGCTTGGTGGTGTCGTCATAGGGCTTCATGGTCTTGTCAATCCAGAAACCTTTGGGGTAAGTTGCGGACCATATCACATGTCCAAAGAAACATGGTCCCAGGTATGGTCCTTCCCAGGCCTCGTGGATCTTGTCCAGACGTGAACGTGCATCGTATGGCTCTAGGCTTCTTTTCTTCTTCTTGCCATCAGGGGATGGGCTGCGTGAACGACGCGGGCCTCCTCCGCCATGGTGGCTACTAGGTGGCGACGGAGCCGGAGGTGGCGGTGGGTTAGCCTTATTGCTACTACCCTCCTGTGATGCCTCACGCTTGTCACGGTTGCTTGTCGGACGCGGAGGGTCATGGCGCGACCTGATCTTGTGTCCTTGGTTGTGCTCTCCGTCATGACGGGTCTGCTCTGCGTTGTCACGGATGATGATGCCGCTCTGCCTTGGTGGAGGCATATCCGTAGCCGGTGAGTCTTGGTGTCTTCGCGATGTCGGAGAGAGCGGGGCGGTGGAGATGAGCGACGAGGTTGGGCCTTGCCTCCATGGTCGGAGGATATAGGGATAGCATCCTTCCTGTTACGCACATCCCACCGTATTTGTTCTGACTAACCCGTCTGGGACTCGACATCATGAGGAGATCTGTCCCTTGGTGGCTTATGCTGGCTAGACTAGCAGAACGCTAGGTCAGACTCAAGCCTCTGAGAGGTGGCCTTTTCCTGTTGTTTTACCGCCTTGGCCACTAGGTCATAGACCTGATCCACAGCTGCGGGTGATCTATCCTGCTCTAGAAGGGTCTTGGTGACGGCGAGGTTGAGGAGAGGAGTGGGAATCACCTGCCTGCCTTCATTGTCAATGTATGGCTTGGCCTATGCCGGCTTCGAGGGAGCCCATCCTAAGTTTCGCTGTACACCAGGATTGTTGATGACACGAGCCGGAGCTTTCTTAGCCTTCTGCTATTGTAGAAGAGTCTTGTACTCGGCCTCCATTGCTCTAGCTTTTTCTATTGACTTCTGCGCGTTGGCCAGATCTCGATCTAGCTTAGCGCCTTGCTCCGCGATGGCCTGCGCTTCCTCCAGCAGTTGTTGGCGCTTCTCGTCAAGCTGGACTACATTGCGGATATGAGCCACGGTCATAGGCTCAACGAGGAGATTGTTGTACATCACTCTATCATCTAGAGTGACTTGGGCAGCAGCAGACGTAGATGCCGTAGGCGGCGGGTTTGCGGTGTTATTGTTGCTCGGACCGGTGCCGAGTTCCTGCGGCTACTGCACTAGGTTAAGCGGAGGGGGCATGACCTTTGCGCGATCATTGTCGGCAACAATAGGTGGTCCCTTCCCTTTGTCCAGCGCTGTAGGCGGAGCTCGTCCGGGTTGACCTTCATCCATCACCGTCCCAATGGCGACGAATACCTCTCCGTATGTGACGGTGTTGTTGGCCTGCTCGTCGAGCTTGTAATCCTCCTCCATCTCCTCCATGACAAAGTCTAGGTCCTCCAGGATGAAGTCTATCTCCTCCGAGTCAGCGCTGATGTCGGTGTAGAGCGCGTTAAGCACGGAGTCGGAGGGTGTGGGTGCCTCCTAGATGATGGGGGTGGAGGTGCAATAGAAACGACAATGACTGGAGGTGGTGGCGGAGCTGTGGCGATGGCGACCGGAGGCGGTGGCGGCGGTGGCTGAGGCGGAGGAGCTTCGCCAACGAGCACAATTTCTATCTGAGCTTCCTCCTCAGCCTCCACATAGCTGTTGACGGTGTTCACCATGCTTTATAAAGTGAGGCGTCCTGAAGCCTGCTGTCGCCTTAACGTATGTCGGAGAAGCGTACCTTGGTCAAGTCCTTCCACAAAGTGATACATAGCATCATCATTGGGGTAATGAGCCAGGTCGGCCCGTATACGGAGCCACCTGTCAAGGTAATCACATGGGTTTTCGCCCTCTCTCTGAACGCAATGCGCCAGATCGAAAATGGTCACCACTCCGACGAACTTGGATTTCTGCTGTCTAGACGCACGGGCGAAGCCAGCGGACTTGCAGCGATCTTCCACCATTATATCTTGCACAGGGGCAGTTTGGGTGGGCCTTAAATTTTTCTGATCTTTGTCGTCAAACTCCGAAGAGAGATCCGACATCGATCCTTCCGCGAACGTATCCTGCCCGTAGGCGGTCCGTGCGGGTCTTGATGATCCTCCGACTCCCAGGGAACTGGTGCCCGAATCGGTTTCGCCAATGAAGAGGTGGATATCTCCGATGGGGACGATTGAGCACCGCGTAGGGTTCGTCTTCGCCGGGATCCAGAACTTGTCAGGGGGGACGATCGGAACATTGCCGGAGAAGAGAACACGACCAATGGCTACGGTTTTGCGATTCCCGCGAAGATCTTGGACCTCGCACGCTGCAGAGCCTGAAGCGCCTCTTGCCCCAGGGTGGGCGCCAACTGCCGTGGTATTGCCGACGAGTACGCCATGGAGGGGTCCTCACAGTGCGTGTTTAGAGACGTGGGGTAAGGAGGACAGTTAATGGGTACGAGGTAACACAGCTTACCCAGGTTCAGATCCCACAACGGTGGCGGAATCCTACTCCTGCTATATCACTATAATGGCAATACGCCGAGTTACAGGGATCGGTTCGCTGTGCGAGGTGTGTGTTGATCGATATGACTTGTCGTGCCCCAAAGGCTACCATAGGCCCGACTTATATAGTCGCCAGGTCCTAGGGTTACAGGGAAAGTCCTAGACGGACAGGTTACAGAGTCATACACTGCATACAACTAGTCTAGCGTGTCTTGCACTCCAAGGCTCTGGGTACGTCGGTGACTCCTTCGTAGCCTTACTTCATCTGGCATGGGCCTCCCTTCTGGATCCATCTAACTGGGCAGCCCAGCAGGCCATGGGCCATGCTACCAACTGTGGGCCACCCGGGTTATCTGGATAGGAGACATGCTATGAGGATATCCATATAGCATATCCTCAACAAAGGCCTCTCTAAATACACCATACTCGCTCCACCTTAGACGAATCCCTGCGGGATCTACTCCTCTGTTTCACCAGCATGTTGTTGTGTTGCTGGAATTGAGAGGAGATCTACAACCTCCGCTACCTTCTTGAACAAGGGAGAGGAAGGTCTTCATCGAGTACCAAATGTGTGACCGACTGCGGAAGCGCTCCCAGAACACAGCACCGGAAGGATCGTCTTTGCGATCTTGAGATCGACAAGTGAACGACTACATCAAACACGAGAATCCGATCTTGTTAAATGCTTTGGATCTTCGAGGGTTAGTACTCTATGAACTCGTTGCACCAATCTCATAGATTAGATCTTGGCTTTTGTGTGTTCATGCGGTAGAATTTTTTGTTTTCCATGTTACAAACCTCAACAGTATATAGTGAACTCAAATGATTAGTTTATTTAGGAAGATGTGATCTTAGTGAATTAGACGAGAGATTTACACATAGTATATTTAGGAAAGGAATTCCTCAACTAAATCACAAGATTAATGAAGAATTTAAGATAGGAATTCTTGAGAAGTATTTAAAAAGACTATATCAAGCCCTGTTAAATTCCATGTCTGATTTATTATTCTAAACCCTAGCATCAAGTTAGTAGAGAATCAATGAGATCACATTGTATGGTAAGGAATATTAGGAAGAAATCTTACTATATTACCTAGAATGAAGTATCATCTGTGAGCACCAATTTCAAAGTAATGCCTAACTCATTAACCGTTATTATTGTTCGCAAATGAACATAAGGTTAGTGAATCCTTTAGGACATATAATTAAATCTTGTACTCCCTCCAACCCATATTAGTTGACTTGGATTTGCCTAGATTCGGATGTATCTAGCACTAAAACATGTCTAGATACATCTGAATCTAGACAAATCCAAGTCAAGTAATATGGGTCAGAGGGAGTAGTATAAAAACCTAGACAATTACTTGATGAGATATAAGTCACTTTTGTTACTTAGTAAATGCTTGTCACAGAACCTTTACATGATAAAACTTTATCAATAAATCAACCACACTTAAAATAATGGTTAATCACTAATTAAAGAGTCTATTATTGTCTATTAGGAAGTAGCAAAATATGAATGCTTATGGCTAATACTCTAGTAACATTATATATTAAGCTTTATTCACTTTATACTTATCCACATTAATAAGCACCATTGCTATTTGAACCCTAAGGTTAAAAGGAATAAATATGATCACAATTCTTGAAACACAAAATTTAAATAATGATAAATGAATATTCACTATTAGTTGATGCTTATCAAAAACTCCTAAAAACCCTAGTCCTAATTCACTCTACTTATTAAAGAAACTCTCATATAAGTAAAACATATGAAAATAATAAATAAAATATAAGATTCAAATAGTTACAATAAATCTCTGCAATATTTCTAATACCTCACAAAAGTTTTGGATAGTTTAATCCTTGAGAAAATCATATTTGAAAAGGTTTTACAAAAATAGAAAACAGAAAAGAATAAATAAAGGAAAATAGCACAGTACAGTTTCTGGCCCGTGGCCCATTTTCTCCCCTTCCTATCTAATGCCAACAAGCAGCAGCCAGCTCCCTCACTCACTCCGTTATGGCCCACATGGCCCACACACTAGCTCGGTAGTCGCTATAAGGTGGTACCAGAGGAGGGACTGCGGGTTGAGAGTGAAGATGCACTAGGGGTTTTCCGCAAAAAGAGTGTCGTTGTCTTCCTGTTGACGTCACAAGCTGTTGTCTGTCTGCTTCACCGCCGTCCGCCGCTGTGCCGTGACGTTCGCCTCCGTCTAGATTCATGCTACCGACACATTGGGAGAGATAAGAACTCCACTAAGCCACCCCATTTCTTCCTCATCCTCATCCACTCTCTCTCACACTCGCTCTCGAATTTCTCCTCTGGCCAAAACCCTAGCTCGTCGGAGCTCCAGAGCATCATCATTCCTGATCTCCCCTTGCTCGTCCAAGATCACCATCGTATTCCTCTTGTTCTTCTCATCCTTATGCCCCCAACAACATAAGTCGGTGAGGTACCAGACGCTCGGATTGAGACCTCCTGCCCGAAGCCTGACCGTCGTTGTCCACTTCGATTCCGGCAACGAAGCGCTTCATCGAACCTTCCAAGATCTTCCTGGTGATCCCCTGGGTCTGCCAGTGGCCTCCCCTTTCTTGATTGCTTCTTGTATCGTTCCATCACCCTAGCTCACCATCCGCCGTCGTAGAAGCTCGACGTAGTTAATGATCCGGTGACCAATAGGAAGCGGCGCCACCATCTTTAGAACCCCCTAGTTGCCCTCTTTTGAACACGACTAACCATGCTTGTTGGTGCATGCGGAATCACCATCGGCGACCATGATCCGGCGGTGGAGGCCGTGTCGGCATCGCGATGATGTCATGCCGCGTCTATTGACCAGTCCATCCTTTTGACGTGGCCCTCGGTTTGTTAGTCAGTGACTGAGGCTAGGAATAGCCCTAGTGAGAAAAACCACCCCACCTCATACTGACATGGGCATTACATCATAAACACATTTAGTCATTTAACTTTAATTTTAGAAAATGATTAAATTTTATAAATTCAATATCTTTTGTTTTATAATTTAGAAAAATATGTTTAATATATGAAAAATTACAGAAAAATAAAATCTACAACTTAAATTTATTATCATATATTATTATGTTAACTATTTAAATAATTGTTATTTAATAAAGATTTTATAAGTAATAAAAACTTTCATAATGGTAAATGAGAAAAATATAAATAATATACTCAAATTCTTAGAAAAATAAGAGCTTCAATGTAAAATTATAAACATAAAATATTATATCACTTAACTAAATATTTATTATTTATTAAGTGTTTATCAAGTAATAACTCTTATAAAAATCATATTTTAATATTTAAAATTCATAAAAAATACATATAATATATCAAGATGATCACAAAAATAATATCTACATGTTAAAAATATAACATTCCACTTATTAAGTAAGTAAAAATTTAATACCCTAATAGATTGAATTCAAACCTATTTCCTTAGTTGATAATTCATAAAAGTATGTATAAAGTTGCTAATACCTCTAATATTGTCCATTAAAGGTCTAAAAATAGTATTAGCTTTAAAGTATTGATAATATGAAGTCAAGATAGTTCAAAACATCTTAGATACAAATTTATTAAACTATCATTCACCAATAAGTGTATTATTTTCCAAAAGGATTCTTATCAAATATAAAATCCTCAAGAATGATATTTTGACTTAATAAAACCTTTTACCATTACTTCAACCACGTTTATAAATATATTATAATCCAAAGATAATTTATAACTAGTTAACTAATGTTTTTTATATGTTTATATACTATAACCATTCATTTGTAAGAATATAAATGATTCCATTTAATCATAATGCTAAGAAACCACTACTCAAATAGAAGTAATACCACTCTTAATTAACCTTAAGGAAACATTATGAAGTAAACAAATTATAATACCACCTAATGACCAAGATAGATAAGTCTCAGCTACTAATGATGTCATTATTCAAATGAAGTGAATATTTCTTCCTTGACAACTATAGTTAGTTAGAAACCGTAAGAATATTAACCAAAAAATTAAATGTTTTTGTTTAGTTAAGTAAGATTTTCTTCAAGAGTTATTATTTGTAATATGCGTTATAAAGCAAGACATAAGCATCCATGTAAAGGCTCTAAATGATGAACAATCCTTATATAAAAGTCTTTGGATACATTCCACACTTGAGTGTTCTATTATTGTGTACTTTATGATACTTACATGTTGCCTCACACACTCACAAGAATTAATAAGAAGCACAAATGTGAAAATGATATAAACGAGCAACACATTCTAAAGAAACCACCTACAGTTCTCAAACCCTAGATCAATGATGTTTATTCCGGGGATTCGAGTTTATCAAATTGAATTACATTATGTATGAATAATACCATCTTTGTTCTTTAAATATTAGTCCTTATTGGACCAATGATGTTGTTTTTAGATATTGGATCTTCTATTGTCTTGAAGATCATGAGTGCATAATATTGCACTCACTGATGTGCTCAGATCACTATAGAGCTTCGTTGGGATACCCCAAGAGGAAGGTGTGATGAGCACAACAGTAAGTTTTCCCTCAGTTGTGAAACCAAGGTTATCGAACCAGTAGGAGCAAGGAAACAACTCCAAGGTGTTGCTAACAAATTGGAATCCTGCACAACACAAACTCAAGACATTGCCCTAACTCACAGTGAGGTTGTGAATCTCATTGGTTTGTTGAAAACAAAGGATTAAACGTATAGTGTGGAAGATAATGATTGCTTGTAAAAGGTAAATGGTAACAGTAGATGATGTATCAATGGTAAAGATTGGACCGGGGTCCACAGTTCACTAAAGGTGTTCTCCTTAAGATAAATAACATGCTGGGTGAACAAATTACAGCGGGGCAATTGACAGGATTAAGCAAGCATAACAATGCAAATACTAGACATCATGATTCCTATGAATTTGATTGGGCATTACAACAATATACATAGACCGTAATCCAACTGCATCTATAACTAATAATCCACCTTCGGGTTATCATTCGTTCCCCTTTCAGTATTAAGTTGCAAGCAACGAATAATTGCATTAAGCAATGTGTGTAAAGTAAACAATACAATTGTTCCATGAACAAAAGATTCTTGTTTTCTCCCTAGTAGCAACAACACATCTATAACCTTAGAGATTTCTGTCACTTTCCCAGATTACTAGAGGCATGAACCCACTATCGAGCATAAATACTCCCTCTTGGAGTCACAAGCATCTACTTGGCCAAGATAGCTACTAGCAACGGAGAGCATGCAAGATCATAAACAACATAGACATGATAGAATCAATAATCAATATGAAATGATAGAATCAATAATCAATCTGACATAGTATATCAATATCCATTGGATCCCCACAAACACAACATATATGATTACAAATAGATGATCTTGATCATGAACAGAGCTCACAAGATCTAAACATGATAACACAAAGGAGGAGAAACAACCATCTAGCTACTATATGGACCCATAGTCCAAGGGTGAACTACTCACGCATCATACCGGAGGCTAGCATGGTGATGAAGAAGGCCTCCGGGATGATCTCTCCCCTACGGCAGGGTGCCAGGAAGAGCTTCATATCCCCCTGATCTAGGGACGATGGTGGCAGAGGCTACGGACTGTTTCGTGGAGATCTGATCGGGTGCTTAGGGTTTCTGTGTCAGGGGTACTTTAAAGGCGAAGGGGCAAGGCAGGAGGCCGGCCAGGGGGCCCACACCCTGCCCTAGCGCGGTCTAGGGTGGACCCACGCCTGGGGGTGGCTGCCCTGTGGCCCCCATTTGGCTGCCCTTCGGTCTATGTGTTCGTTCCGGTAAAATATTGACTTTGGCTTTTGTCCCGTCCAATTCCAGGAATATTTCCTTACTAGCTTTTTTGAAACCAAAAATAGCAGAAAATAGGCAACTGGCACTACGGCATCTTGTTAATATGTTAGTCCTAGAAAATGTATAAAAATACCTCAAAGTGTAGACAAAGCACAGCAAAGTTGATACTAAACAAGCATGGACGTATGAAGCATCCCCAATCTTAACTCCTGCTTGTCCTCGAGTAGGTAAGTGATAAAAAGAATAATTTTTGAGGTGACATGCACCATCATAATCTTGATCAAACCATTTGCAAAGCATGAAAGCTGGGATCAAAGTACTCTAAACATGAGCATGAAATATGTAGCTCTAACAATAAGACATAGAAACTATGTTGCAACATGAAAATATACAAACAAAGAATCATGAATAACAATGCATTGAAAGACATTTGTTTGTTTCACATATAGAAAACATATCATAGTGGTATTCAGCTTGTCCCTCATGGAGTAGCAAAACATAAATGCATAGGACACCTTCAAAGTTCATAAGGGTGACTAGATATAAATAGTTCAAGAATAAGCAATATCAACATTATGAATCAATCAATAAGTTTTGGGACAATGCACATAAAACTAAGAATGGCAACTGTGCTCTCATAATTGGTGCATAAAGGTAGAAGGTGGAGACTCAACATAAAGGTAGGAAGAAAGGCCCTTCACAAAGGGAAGCAGGGATTTCAAGTTTCATAAAGAGCTTCCAAAAATTATGGTACTTGTTAGCTTTCAGCTCTCATTGACCCTATCATAAGAATCTTAAAGTGATTAAGGTTAAAGTGAAACAAATATGGAGTATATGCTTGAAAAATCATAAGTTGGAAAATCTCATGTCCCTTGAGTACGAGGTCGTTCCACATGCTACTCAACTTTAGTCACCAGTAAGTTCTTGTCATTGTAAGTATATATGTATCATAGAGAACCGCCAACGGGGTACCCCTTGCCCCATGACACATGAGCTATCCCATACCAAAATGACAAGGCAACAGACAATGAGCATCTCAGCGATCTTTTTATTTGCTATTTGCATAAGTTTTTATTGAGGATGCTTCACAGATTGCTCACTATGGTTATGCTGCAAGTTTCCATCATGATTAGGCATGGCTTAGGCTAGCGGCCCAGACGTTTCTCTAACAAATATACATAACTCCATTGACTTACAAGCTCCCCTTCTATTTCACACCGCCGATATCCACAAAAAAAGATCATGATATCAACTAGGTAATATGTACAGGTGTTGAAAGCGTTCCCCGTGTCAGCACGGTTCTGCTAATTCCCAACTTATAAGTGAAAGCATATACAACATAGATGACACAATGGTTCAAGTTTATTCGGTGCAAAAAGTAAAGTGTGCCATCAAGTTTGTGAGAGCTTTAATCACTAATTTTTCTCATAACAAGTTTAATTTGGAAGATAGATAAAAACATGAATATACTTGGAATGGTGTAGCACGGCATGCATAGGAATTTATAGTGCACTCTTTGGAATAACTTGGTTTTCTTGGAAGTTGGATGCATGAGTAGAACTTACTCAATACAAGTGGAGGCTAGCAAAAGACTGGGAGCGACCAACTAAGAGAGCAATATTGGCCATAATCATGCAGAGCGACACAACATTATCAACTAAAGCATAAAGTGATATCACAAGTCAAAAAATAAATGATGATAGAGGCTAAGATGACTGGTTCATAGTCATAACATGGTGTGAGCATGTGCCAAGTCAACCCAAACAAAGCATCAAAGGAGAATACCACAATATTATGCTTTTGTATGCTAAAACAACGCATTATTCTTGCAAGGCATGTTAAAAAATCTCAATTGTTTGGAACAAGTCATGCTACAGCAATAATCACTAAGCATAAGGTCAAAACAACATCTAGCATGACATGACAAAGTCTAAGCCACAGTCAAAACAAGCTCCCTTTTGTACCACTTAAGCATGAAACTTTCTACTCTTTTCCAACACCAATCAACTCATTTGAAACAACACAGCGAAAGCGGGGGTCCAACTACTTTATTCAAGCAAACTAAGCAAACGAAAACCAAAAACAAAAACCAAGACGCTCTAAGAACAACACAACAGTGCATGAAACCATAAAAATGAAGTGTCTAGAAAGAGACCTGAGATTTTTATTGATGAAGAAGGGGTGCCTTGGGCATCCCAGGCTTTGATGCTTGTACCTCTTGAATATTTCTTGGGTGACACGGGGTGTCATCCCCAAGCTTGAGCTTTTGTCCATTCTTCATCTCATCACATCATTCTTCCCCTACACTTGAAAATTTTCCTTCATACAAAACTTCACACAATCTTCATTAGCAACATTAGTGCATTCAAAATAATAAACCTTGGGGTTTAGTTTAAAAACAAGAAAAACTTCCATTAGAATACAAGATACTATAGCAATTCCTTTAAAAAGCTCAAGTGATCAAGGAGAACTCAAAAAGAAACCGATAAGAGGCAAATGCAAATAATGGCAGAAATCTATCAAAATAGACCAACAGGTAAAAACCGATTTTTTCGAAGACCTTCTATTACTCAAATCAAAAATTATTGAACTAACGAAAGTTAGATAACAACCTGGGGCATTTACTCAAAAATTACAGCTTAATTAGACATACAGAGAGTTTTCACGAATTTTTACAGTGAAGCACAAAAATCTGTTTCGGGACAGCAACTTCCCCAAATCTTACTTCTCTCTCATTAGAGGTTATTCTTGGCACAAAAATCACACAAAAAGGATAAGAAGAGGTTATTACAGAAGTAATAAATTCCAAGACTCAATAAAACTATTGGGTTATCTCCCAAGAAGTACTTTTCTTTAACGCCTTTAAGTTAGGCACAAGAAGCAAGAATCAAGTATTTTCAAATGAAGAAGCATTAACATCAAATTTATTGCCCCTACCTTTCTTACATTTACTCTTATCATTAGGGAACGTATGATTGCTTGTTGGAGAAGAAAAATGCATAATGCCTTTCCCCACATCTATTATTGCTCCAAGGAGTTTCAGTAGGGATCTTCCAAGTGTAATTTGTCCTTTTCCTACACATTCAATAACAAGATAATCAGTAGACACCACTTTCTCTAAGATCTTTGTAAACACTCCTTTGGCTATTCCAATGGGTAATATAGTTGCATTATTGGTAAGAGATGTTTCTTCTCCTCCTTTAGAAAGTCCCCAAAGATTCAAAGATTCAAAGATTCATAGATATCTTTAGGCATAAGACAAAATTCAGACATGATATCACAACGAGCATCAAAAATTTCATTGTTTATAACAACTTTTATTGTAGGAAACCATTTTGAAGGCTCGGAATTTATTGGAACATAATCATGATGTTCTCTAAGCATGTTATATCAATCTTTTAAACTAGCAGTATTGGTCTCAAGAGTGTTCAACCTTGCATAGATGTTTATAACGGAAGAATCAGACTTGCTAGGCGAATTATAAATTGTAATCAACTTCTTTATGGCATTCAAAGCTTCATCCTCATTACATTGGAGAAAATTTCTTCCTTCTATAGCATCCAAAGAATATTTATAACAAAGAGTAAGACCATAGTAGAAACTTCTAAGAACCAAGCCTAAAGTCATTTTAGGCTCAGTTTTTCCATGTGAATCAGAAATTCTAGACCAATCTTCTTTGAAACTCTCTCCATTCCATTTTTTGAAAGTAAATATCATTTCCACAGGTGACACCGTGATTGGAGCAACACTAGACATGGTAGAAACTAGAGTAGGAACTTTTTTGTTTTTGATAAGAAAAGGCAAACCAAACGAAACTAATTTTTTTGTATTTTTGAAAGAAAGAACCAAGCAAAACTAAGCAAAAGAAACTAAGCAAAACAAAACAAAGTAAAGAGAGTGGTTGTGAGAGGCTCCCCTTGTAAAGATGTCCTTAACTCCCTGACAACGGCGCCAGAAAAAGTCTTGATGGGCTCAGATCACTATAGATCTTTGTTGGGATACCCCAAGAGGAAGGCGTGATGAGAACAGCAGTAAGTTTTCCCTCAGTTATGAAACCAAGGTTATTAAACCAGTAGGAGCAAGGAAACAACTCCAAGGTGTTGCTAACAACTTGGAATCCTGCACAACACAAACTCAAGACTTTGCCCCAACTTACAGTGAGGTTGTCAATATCACTGGTTTGCTGAAAACAAAGGATTAAACATATAATATGGAAGATAATGATTGTTTGTAAAAGGTAAACGGTAACAATACATGATGTATCAATGGTAAAGATTGGACCGGGGTCCACAGTTCACTAGAGGTGTTCTCCTTAAGATAAATAACATGCTGGATGAACAAATTACAGCGGGGCAATTGACAAGATTGAGCAAGCATAACAATGAAAATACTAGACATCATGATTCCTATGAGATTTGATTGGGCATTACAACAATATACATAGACCGTAATCCAACTCCATCTATGACTAATAATCCACCTTTAGGTTATCATCCGAACCCCTTCCAGTATTAAGTTGCAAGCAACGGATAATTGCATTAAGCAATGTGTGTAAAGTAAACAATACAATTGTTCCATGAACAAAAGATTGTTGTTTTCTCCCTAGTAGCAACAGCACATCTACAACCTTAGAGATTTCTGTCACTTCCCTAGATTACTAGAGGCATGAACCCACTATCGAACATAAATACTCCCTCTTGGAGTCACAAGCATCTACTTGGCCAAGATAGTTACTAGCAACGGAGAGCATGCAAGATCACAAGCAACATAGACATGATAAAATCAATAATCAATATGACATGATAGAATCAATAATCAATCTGACATAATATCTCAATATCCATCGGATCCTCGCAAACACAACATATATGATTAAAAATAGATGATCTTGATCATGAACGGAGCTCACAAGATCTAAACATGATAGCACAAAGGAGGAGAAACAACCATCTAGCTACTGTATGGATCCATAGTCCAAGGGTGAACTACTCACGCGTCATACTGGAGGCTGGCATGGTGATGAAGAAGGCCTCCATGATGATATCTCCCCTCTGGTAGGGTGTCGGGAAGAGCTTCAGATCCCCCAATCTAGGGACGATGGTGGCGGCGGCTACGGACTGTTTCGTGGAGATCTGATCGGGTGCTTATCGTTTCTGCATCAGGGGGACTTTATAGGCGAAGGGGCGAGGCAGGAGGCCGGCCAGGGGGCCTACACCCTGACCTAGCGTGTTCTAGGGTGGACCCATGCCTGGGGGTGTGGCCTCCCTGTGGCCCCCCTTCGGCTGCCCTTCAGTCTCTATGTTCGTTCCGGTAAAATATTAACTTTGGATTTTGTCCCGTCCAATTTCAAAAATATTTCCTTACTAGCTTTTCTAAAACCAAAAATAGCAGAAAACATGCAACTGGCACGGTGGCATCTTGTTAATAGGTTAGTCCTAGAAAATATATAAAAATACCTCAAACTGTAGACAAAGCATAGAAAAGTTGATACTAAAGAAGCATGGAACATTAAAAATTATAGATACATTTACGACGTATCAATCACAAAAGGCAAGTTCACACTTTCTCATGTCCTTTGGTTATTTTCTATCAAATATTTGCAAATCCAGTGTTGTCATCACCTGCATTTCAAAAAGGTCAGAAAACACTATTTTCATAATAATATGATTATGGGTTATTTACCAAGAGGTAATAACCTACTATGAAAGTTCGGTGGTAAAGGAACATATTATCTAGGACTTAACAACCAATGTCGCTAGTGATTCTTGCGCTGTATATCATGCGTTAACCATGAGATTTGGAATGGGACGGAGAAGTCAGCTGGATCTTCTTCCTTTCATTTGTAGGCAAGACAACCTTAATGTGACGCTATAATTCCTTGTGCGGATCCAGCATATGGGTGGGCACCCTTAGGCCCCACGATTTTGATGTCTAGATTATCTGTGAGCAGCTACCGAAGGTATAGTCAGACCTTTATGGAGCTTGGCAGCGGCATAACCGGCTTATAGAGTCTCTAGGAACTCATCAGGATTATAGATTGCCCGGAAGGGGGCTTATGGGAGATGTAGCTCGACCCGAAGGATCATGCAGACATGCAGGGTCGTGGAGAAGGAAAGTGATTGGCTTGGATCTTAATCTGGACCTCATACCAAGGAAGCATGAACGGGTTGGCCGCTCGAATGTGCAACAAAGCTAAGATCTCTCATGGATAAAGTAATACACCTCTATAGAGTGTAAGAACTGTAACTTGTTACTCCCTATTCTGGGAAGGAGCTATGAAGGCGGCAGTAAAGGAACTCCATGAAAGTTCTAGTAAACCTGTGAAGGCTGGCGGACATAGGTATTTAGAATAAAAGCAACCTTTGAAAAAATGTTTGCGAAAACCTACATTGCCTACGACCTATGGTATGTGGCTGTAGTCAGTGCATCATACACTCCTTTCTAATGAACTTGCTGAGTACGCTCGTACTCAACGTATCTTCTTAACCCTTGCTAGATTATGAGGACAATACAGACGACGTCTACATCAAATTATGCTCAAGAGAATCGTCACCAAAAGCTAAAGTTTTTTAATAAAGTCAAGGAAGTTAACATATATATGAACTAAAGTGAAGACAAAGTTGATGATCAGATAGAAGTATAATCTCTAGCCATAGAACCTACTTCTGTAGAGTATTGCAATAGTAGCAATGCAAGCCAAATAGTTAGATGCTAATATTATTAGCATGATATTTATGAGTTGGTTATTTCTAGTTCTTTTTGTAAGAAGTTTATTTCTCTCTCTTTAACCTAGAGTGTTCTCTGGATATTTTGTAAAGAGTCGAGATATAACCTATAGTCATGTCTTGGACCTATTGTGTTTCTGTTGTACTACTCTGAGGGATGTACTACTAGTGAACGATGTTTCATTGGTGTTATGTCAATGACTATAGTGTACTACATTATGTAGTGGTATGCTGGGTCACCATAGAGGTCCGGCTTCGGCATCAGCGACGACGGCACGTCCTGCAGAGAGCGCTCCATCGCCATCTTGATGGTGGAGTCCTCGTCGACGCGGACCGTTCGGTCCGTCGGCTCCGGCTTCGGCTGGCGCAGGCAAAGCCGTGTCGGTCGGCAGTGACGATGCGCGTGGCTCGTTGATGACGATTTCCCGTGATCTCGTCCTCGACAGCGAATGAACTGGTGTGTCAGCCTCCCACTTCACAGGCCGAAGTGCCTCACTGCTGGCTCGCGGCGACTGTGCCGGTGCGGAGCCGAATGAGCATGAGGCCGAGGCGACGGAGGACAAGGAAGTGAGTATGCCCATCCTCCTGGGCAGCTAATTCATCAGAGGTGCGTGCCTTGACCTCGTTGCGGGCGCCGGTGAGCGTGGGAAGCCCATCCTCGGGCGGTTGCCGACGTGCATATGCTCCTGGATGGCGGTGAGCATCCGTCCCGGCACACTCCACCATCGACAGCGCCCTGCCGCATTGTTGCGCTTAGGCGGCGAGCCAGGAGGTCCTTCGTGGTTGCCGAGCTCCCGGTTCCGACGCTCGGCGAAGAACTTATCCCCGTAAACGAAATTACCGGGGTCTTCGGCGAGCTTCGGGGCCTCCATCGCCATGATGGCGGCCTGGATCTCCTCCACCATCTCGTCGTCCTCCGGCACCGGCGGCACAGGCACATCGCCAGCGCTGAGCTTCTAGCCGGGCGGACACCGGAAGTCCGGCGGCGCCATGTAGTCGGCGTCGTGGAGGGTACGCCATGTAAACGGTTGGAGGGTACGTCGGCCGAAGCCGTTCGCCGCCGCGGGGTCTCCTGGGTACCTCTCCGCCATTTCTTTCGCTGAGAGCTTCTTCTTCTCGCCGGAGGTGGAGTTTGTGGGGAATGGGGAGGAGAGTGTGTGCTGTGAGCCGGTGAGGACGTCGGCTTTTATAGGACAAAGTGGGCGGCGAAGGCGGAAGGGTGTAGCGGCGTGGGCGGGAAATGGGAAGAAGTCGAAAGACAAGGCGGCGGCGGTGCACCATTATGGTGACACGTGGCCGACGAGACGGGTAGTCATTGCCCGGCGGTCCGTCGCCGGAGCCAAGGCAAAGAGATGACGATGACTCGGATTCCAGTCGCTGACATGACGGGGCCACACGTGGAGCCGTTTTTCGTCGATCGCTTCGTCTAGAATTTCCAGGCCGTTCCCAGCGCCTCGGGATCGGTCTGAGATCTCCGGAGGAAGGTTGAGTCAAATCCGGATAAGATCTGCGTCTTAGAAACACGACTAGATCTTTTTTTGGCGTTCAGATAAAAAATTCACCCCGAAAACGGTGTGCTGAAACCTGAGTGAAGACGCTCTGGCTATTAAATACAAGATAAATCTGTCAGATTCAAGTCATGAGTATACGCGTAGCTAGGATCGCACATGTGAAGCCGCCGAAGTTCTGAATACTCCTGAGATGGCGCCGTGAGGGGTCGGTCGACCGACACTGCAAGCTGCATTCAAATGGGTAGTGGCCAGAGCGGGGAAACAGTGCTCTCCAATTAATCCTCGCTTCCAGAACGTTCACAACCCAAGATCAAGACGAGTTCATATCTATGTCGTGCTTCCCATGTCCAACACCATGGACTGTCATCACATTTACTTTGTTTTACTAGGGGCTGTTCTAATCAAAATCAAGCGTACTGCACCCTCTTATCAAAAGAAGATGTATAATTCTCGTCAAAAGCCAAACAATGTGAAGTTTAACCAAGTTTTTTGAATATTAATCTTTACAATGCCAAATCAGTATCATTAGATATGTCATGAAATATAATTTCATATTAGGCGACGACCGGAAAAGAGCTGGCAGATAAAGTGGCAGCGGAAGGAACACGAAGCCAATCTAACTCCCAAAGTCCTGAAAAGTCACGGCTGCGATGGCCAGCTCCAACCAGGGCCTGTGTGCGACGGTCCTAGACAACACAAGAATCAGCATCAAGAATGAAGCGACAACCAGAGTCAGTAAGCTGACTAGCAGAGAACATATTCATCTTAAGAAGAGGGACATGAGAAATATCAGGAACAGAAAAAAAAGTAGAAAGGGTGCCTCGACTAGAAACAGGAAGAGAGGTACCATCAGCCGTAAAAACACGGACAGGAGAAGGGAGAGAACGAAGAGCAGACAGAAAAGAAGACTCAGAGGTCATATGAAAAGAAGCTCCAGAATCCAGATACCATGGGGACGTACCTGACTGTGTAGAAGGTGGTGGTCGAACAGGGCCTGAAGAATCAGTCACAGAACCAGCAGTGCCTGTCGAAGAAGAGCCTGTAGCAGCAAGCAGACCGCGAAGACTCCTGATAATGTCCTGATCGGAGAGAGCAACTGCTGAAGATCCAGAAGGAGCCGACTGTCCACGAGTCTGGTGCTGCTGACGTAAACTGGGATCCCGTGTATAACATGTGGCCTAAGTGTGTCCATCTTTGTTACAATAAAAGCAGTGACAAAGAGAACCACAGCGACCCTGATCACGAGCCTGCTGGTGCTGACTCTGGCTCTAAAAGTGTTGGTGCTGACTCTGACCCTGAAACTGCTGGTTAAACTTTACATTATGTGACTTCAGAAAAAGTTGCACACCATATTTTCATAAATGGAGTTATTGTTCTTCGAGTTGGGGCATGCTTGTGGGGCAGCAGGTGTGTGTGGATTCGCCGTTGGCTGTTGGGCACCGTGGTGGCGCCGGCGGCCATCCTAGTGGCGGCAGGATGGACCTCCATCGTCCAGTCCTGCACGATGGTGGTGGACCGGCGATCAGCACCTCCCGCTCCACAATGACCCTTTCGGTACGTCCCTCGTCAGCGGCGAGACAAAAGACAGCTCCTTCTTTGGAAATTCTAGTGCGACGGTGATGCCTGTGGGCACTGTTACCTTCTCAGAGGCGTCACTGTGCTCCCCCACCTCGAGTATCGGGGAAAACCTTAGATCCAATCTTTGGATCGGGCGGCAGCGGCACGACAGTGCCATTCCCTCCTTGGAGGCGTTGCTTTGTTTGTTCGTGCAGTCCTCTGTGTGGCAAATGGAGACGATGCATGGCCATCGCTAAGAGTGTGAGCTTCTGGGCACAATATACATTGTTGCCAGCGCTCCTTGGCTGACACCATCTCCGGTTTGGTTCTGGTTCCTCCGTGCACTTGCCATCTCGAGCATCTCTAGTGGCTCGTCTATATGCCCGTCTAAAGCGATTTAGACGACCGTGGATGATAAAAACCTTTCCAGTGGCTCGTCTAAACGGATGTCTAAATTTAGACGTCCTCCCAAACGTGCTATCCATCGTCCATATATGGACGACGGTGCCACGGCCGTCCAAAGCAACTTCTCGCCTGGGAGCTCACTCCCGCGCCCATCCGGAGCAGTTGGAGAGGTAGGCCGTGGGCGGCACTCGCGCGAGGTCGCCGTCCCTCTGCTCGTTGGCTCCATGTACTCTCCTTTTCCATGTAGATTTGGCGAGAGGGAGAGAGAAATTGGACGGGAACGAGAGGGTGCTCGACCATGGTGCCTAGGTGCACGCTAGATCCGTCCGCCGACAACCAATTTTTGATGGATCCGGCGTGGTCTCGTCTGGTCCTGTTGGGGACAGGCTCGGGCGTGGAGGGGGGCATGGGGTCGCGCGAGGCGTCCGGCCTAGCGGCAGACAGGGAGGAGAATGGGAAGGGGCATGGCGGCGGTTGGGGAGGAGAAGCGGCAGGGGCATGGTGGAGGGCTGCAGCTACTCTGACGATGTTGAAGAGAGGAGGCTTGTCTAGTACTAAACTTGTTGCTGCTTGTGCATCGGTACAGAATATAGAGATGGAGTGATGTACTAATGTATGTCGCTGAATATTGCTTGTATCGCTGCATAATATACAAATATTTGCTTGTATTGATAATCATATTATTGTCTTGTTTGCTACTGAATATTGCTTCTAAATTTTGACAGTAGTTATAAAAAAATTACTAAAATATTGGAGAGAGAATATAGACGTCCTGCATATACACGTTTCGCTGAAAAACTAAGATCGTTTATATTCTCTCTCCTTTTAGACGGTCGTCTATACGGACATATAGACGTCCAGATTTAGACGTTCCACTAGAGATGCTCTAGGCATTCAAGAGCGGGCGGTGCATTGATCTATGCTAAGTTGGAGTTAGAGTCGGGCTACCGGAGCTTTCTTCACCGTCCGTGATTCGGTTCGGGGGCTTGGTGTATCGCCTCTTCGCCTTCATGGTGGGTGTCGGTGCAAGGGGATTAGGGGAACCTTGATTGTTTGATTGTTGTAGGTTGCGTTGTAAGTCGGGTGGTGTGTGTTTGGATCACGGTAGACATGATTGGCGTTGTACCGTTCGTTTTGGCCTCTCTTCTTATGTGAAATGGCGCTTAATGAATAGTCTCATCAATGGAATTTTTCATATTCCTACGTCCTTCGTGTCTCCTACGAGCCCAAGAGGCCTTGAAGTTTCCTTTAATTTTGGTTCGTGTAGCAATCCAGTACATAACACCACAATTGCTAAGCCCGAACAACTTACATAAATTAAGGATTAGTATGGTGAGTGAGACTAAAAAACAACTTACATAAAAATAGATAAAGTCTAAGAGATAACCATTCTTTTCGCAAAAACTAAATAAATAAATAAATAAATAAATAGGAGATAATAACCATTCCAATATGCGTTTGGTACTCAAAATTAGCAGTCACACACTCACATGTGCTAATCAATTAGTCCCATGTACTAGTACATTTCTTCTTCACTTCCATGACAACTTTGCTCTTGCAGGTATACTCATCATTCATCTCCCCATTTTCATACGGCTCAAAAGTTCTAGTAATACCGCAAGTAAAAAAGCTAAGTTACTCGATACATGATGAGAACTTCAGAAAGGGTAATTACGGAGCAGGCTCTCCCGCGCCGCCGCGGACTGGTCGGTACTGTCGTCCAGCAGCAACCACGACTCGAGCGCCGACAGCGGCATCTCCTCATCCGCCGCGGCGGCGTTACTCTGGCACCCGAGCAGAGACGACCAGAGCGCCGGCGCTGCGCAGTTGGACGCGCTGGAGCTGGAACAGTCGGTGAATTCCGACGAGGACGCGGACGCGCTGTCGGCCGCACTCGGGTTGCTGACGCCGGCGCAGGCAGGCTTCCCGAGCGCCCATCCGTCGAGCATCCTGGAGATGTTGTGCGCGCTGAGCGCGTAGTCCGCGGGATTTCTGTACGCCGCCGGGCTCGTGGGCGTGGTGCCGTCGACCGTGAGTGCCTCGCGCAGAGCGCGCCTGGCGAGGTTGATGTCCGTCTGCAGCCTCCTCTCCCACTGCCCCTTGTAGGCGGACTCCTTCTTGGGCGGCGGCGGCGCGGCGGTGCAGGTGGCGCGCTCCAGCTTCTTCTTGAGGTGCGTGTTCCAGTAGTTCTTGATGTCGTTGTCGGTCCGTTCCGGCAGGTAGGAGGCTATGGCGGCCCAACGGTTGCCGAGGAGGGCCTGCAGGTGGACGATGAGCTTCTCCTCCCGGTCGGAGAAGTTGCCGCGCCTGATCCCCGGGCGGAGGTAGTTTGTCCACCGCAGCCGGCAGCTCTTGCTGCACCGCATCAGGCCTGCACCAGACGGATCGGTCAAGCAGCCACTCTCGCGCGCAGACCGATAGCTCAATCGATGAGCAGAACTTAGGCTGAAGGAAAGGTTTACCTGTCTTGGCCGGGACGGCGCGCCAGTTGCCGGGGCCGTGGTCCTGGACGTAGGAGACGAGGATGATGTCCTCCTCCGGCGTCCACGGGCCCTTCTTCACGCCCTCCTTGTCGCAGCACGGCGGGCGCCCCATCGACAGCGGCGGGTAGCTAGCTAGGGGCCGGCGATTTGCAGCGTTGCGTATCGATTACTAAGATGAGATAGCTGCCGGTGTGAGCTGGTGATGGCTAAGGAAGTAAGGATGGATGATATGATGAGCTAGGGTCCAAGGTGTATATTTATATACACGGAGAGTGTAGTAACTAGGTAGCGCTGACTGGCCTTTATTTAGGAGAGACCATGAGTCCACTGTATGCGAGGCCAAGCTAGTCTGTAAAGACAGCTAGCGCACTAATAGAGTCACTATGTCAACGTAACATTTACTTTATTTCCATAAATCTTGCCATGCAAAATAAATATACTGCTGTCGTCTGGACTAAGCTTGGGCTAATTTCTTGATTTCTTGACCCAACTGTTTCTGCCCTTCAACTAGTAGTAGCGTACTATACTACTCGTGTAAGGATTAGTTGCTCGCTCGTGTTGATGATGCAGGAGATGCTTACGGCAAGCTCGTGAACAGAACGCGCTCTTCTTACTGGTGTCCCATCCATCCACCGTCCAGTTTGCTTTGAAATTGGTGCTACTGTTTACCATTTTTCTTAACACAAACCTACTTTTGAAACATTATTGAACAATAGATGACGATTTCACAAGTTTTATTTTTGTTTCACAAAGTTTTTAGAGTTTTCATAAGGTCCAATCTCATGGCACCGGTATCATTTTGGGAATACGCGTTAGAAATTGTCGCATTCATTTTGAATAGGATGACATACAAGTCAGTAGAGGCAACACCGTATGAGATATGGCATGGCTCTAAGCCAAAGTTGTCATTCCTAAAAGTTCAGGGATGTAAGGCTTATGTTAAGAAACTACAGCCTAACAAACTCGAATCTAAAGTGGAAAAGTGTATCTTTGTAGTTGTATCCAAAGGAAATTATTGGATACACCTTCTACAATCAGATCGAGGGCAAAACGGGTGTTGCTAAGAACGGTACCTTCCTTGAGAAAGAGTTCCTCGGGAAAGGTGTGAGTTGAAGGAAAATAGAACTCGATGAGATTGTTGATCCTGATCTCCAAATACCGAGCAGCGCAACGAAAATTTTTCCGGAGCCATCCTCATCAATTGGAGTGGAAGCTAATGATGGCGATCATGACAATCATGTCGAGGCACCTACTGAGCCTCGCAGATCAACAAGAGTGCGTACTGCTCATGAGTGGTATGACAATCTTGCCAATATGGTCATGTTAATTGAATATGACGAACCTACGACCTACAAGGAAGCAATGGAAGGCCCTGAATCAGACAAATGGCTTGAAGCCATGAGATCCAAAATGGGATCCATGTATGACAACCAAGTATGGACTTTGGTTGATATTTCCAAAGGCTGCAAGGTTGTAAAAAGTAAATGGATCTTCAAGAAGAAGACTGGTGCTGACGAAAACGTCGCTATATACAAACAACTTGTGGCAAGGGATTTCAAAAAATTTAAGGAGTTAACTACGATGAGACATTCTCTCTCGTAGCGAAGCTTAACTCTATCCGGGTTTTACTAGTAGTTGCTGCACAATTCAATTACGAAATATGACAGATGGATGTGAAAACTGCATTTCTGAAAGGTAACGTTGAGGATGAGTTTTATATGATGCAACCAGAAGGTTTTGTTGATCCAAAGGATACTGGAAAAGTATGAAAACTTCAGCGTTCCATTTATGAATTGAAGCAAGCATCTCTAAACAGAGTCCCTCGTATCTTCTAGAAGACTAGCTTGTTGGGAAGCTGGTGATTGAGGTTTCCCGATCATAGATATTTATGTCAACTGACAATGGGGTCACATCATTGGATGAATGACGTGATGGACACACACCCAACCATGGTTTTGCAATGTGATCTTGTCACAAAGTTCTACATTGCAATAACTACTAAAATGTTGTAACTCAATCCCTTGATCGTGAGATCATGTTTAATCACTACCCACGCGGCTGCTTAGATTGTATCAACCGTCACACCATAACATGGTGGCCATAAATGTATATATTGGGTATTCCAAAGGGATATGTAGAGGTGTATGCATCAAGATCGATATTTGCCTATCCGAGTGACGGATAGATACTCTAGACCCACTCGGTGAGATTACATTAATAAGCTTGCAAGCATTTGACTAGGTCACGGGGATATAATATCACAGGAATGATAGCGTGTATGGTGGAGAAACCTCTGTCATCGTATGCAGTTCCAAACCTTAAGTAGTTGTTGGTCATTGATATCTGGCCATCAAGAGTGTCAACACCCAGATTTTTAATCTCAGATGCCTCTTATGCCGTACATCACAATTCCGGGATTACCATTTTTGCGAGACATAACATATTGGTATCATAGTACATCATCCATTACAAACCATAATAGTCTTACAAATAGTTGATCTCATGATTAAGTCTGATTACAATCAAAGCAGCGGAATAATAACAGTAGTAGCATGGTTGGGGCTCCATCTTCAGGGTCACAGGCAATGCTGACGATGGGAGATGATCCTAGTTATCATAAGTGTCCTGCTGTCCATCCTCATCATAGTCTCCTTCATAGTCTGGCCATGGAAATAGCCAGGGACAAAGCCATGAGTACTTTGAGGTACTCTCAAACTATTACCAAAATAGTAAGGCCACTCTAATAGGGATCCTAAGCTCTAGTTTATTTGCCTCAAGCCAATTTTATTTCAACCAGTATCTAGTAATAAAAGCCTAGCTTTAGTTGTCTAAGTTACTTAGGTGGGAACCTACTTTCATCTCCATAACTTGTGGGGTCAAGTAAAAGTCACCATTCAAGTCACGGGTCATTTTGGAAAACATCTGACAACGGAACAGTATGGCCATCCAACTGTCCATAACCGCGGATATTCGAATAGTTTGACACTCTGCAGAGGTGGTACACTTTCACCACAACATTCGATACATCCGTCAGGAACAATCCTGAATCATCATACTTGGTATGCGGATAATCAATCCTAACCTTTCAATTACACACCCTAGTATAGACACCTCTCCTATGAGTTTGGCCTCCCAACCATGACCATTTGTCATCTTGGTAACTGCATAGGTGGACAGTCACATTCACAAGGTAGCCTCAGCTCAACTCGTTCCGCGAGAGAACCCATACTAAGACACATAAACTTCTAGTCAAGCCCTACCCAAATTCGGGTATTGTGGTTGTACGATAAAATTGGAATGGTATCGCATTCGAACCCAACCTTCAGTTTTTATCAAATTCAAGTCACATACTCATTCACCATCACCTTCAAGTCATTGTGTCCATAACACATGTAAAAACATTTCAATAGAATGACTCATCATTCCAAGGTTTTTATAATCATTTGTTCCCATCTAGCTTGATCAAGTTTAGTTTAGCACTAGCATCTATCGAATGGGGGTGTCACTAGTTTTGGGGTACTAAGCTGGTATATCTACCTTCATCAAGTTCCAAGCTCTTGATGACACTTTCCTAATCTTCCACTAATCATCAAATTTATTAACTATTGGAACAAATTTGTGAAAATTAAAGCTTGCAAGTAAAAACTGGGATTTGGTATAATAAAAAGGGATATCACAAAGGCTTGCAAGTGGGGCTTGTATGGTTTAGCTTAGCTTGCCTTGGTTGGTAAGGTGGTCGAAGTTCTCGTCCTTATCTTCATAGAATTCTTCCTCCTCGTAGCCCGGATTGATACTAGCGTCTATAAATAAATACAAGGTACACAATCACCAAACAATACTTAACTACTTATATTTACCACACAAGGGTCACATTAGATGATCTAGCATCATATCTATCATTATAAGAAAAGGGTTTATTTATCTTATTTTTAGAAAACTAATTTCTACTCATTGAAAAGTTACTTAAGATTTAATATTCTCCAATTCAAATATGGGATCATATTGACACATGTCATCACCACATATTCTAATACTTGAGAATATTATTTAAAGTGGTTGGCCTAATTTATAAAACTTAACACTATTATTTAATCATATTTAAGTGGCTAAAAATGACTAGAAATCTATTCTTTATATTTGGTCCAAGGCTATTGTATGTAAGTATGTATATTTTTACATATTCAGAAAGGTGTTGTCCAATGTGATTTTTGAGAGTTGGAATCAACTCAAAATCACTTATGGTTGATTTTAGAAAAATGTTTGAAGTGCTAAGAGCTACTGTTTTGTTATTTTTACTGAGGGTGATCCATAGATTCAAATTATTTGAATCCAACGGGAGTGATTAGAGATTTTCCTCTACTTTCAAACAAAATTGGATTCATTCAATTTGGTGGTGTGAATCTTCCTGAATTGATTTTTAAAATTTCATACAGGATAGGGTTTTTCAAATAAAAGCCAAAACTAAGTTTGAATTGACGGGCTACGCGCGTGAATGCTACTGGTGTAGGGTTCGCAGCATAGAAAACAAAAATTTTCCTACGATGTGAACTATATACCAAGATCTATCTACTAGATACAAACAACGGGCGGATGTATATCCGTAGAGAACATACCCTTGAAGACCGACAAAGATTAACGAGTTCAACTCGTGGTTGATGTAGACGATCTCTTGCCGATCTCAAGATCGAGAGGAAGTCCTAGCGCCGCAAATCAGCAGCGCATCCGTGCTCGCACACACGTTCGAGGCACCGAGCAACCTCCGCCTCCTCGCTCCAGCGATGCAGCGGAAGCACAACTCTTTCTTGCCGAATAGCCACCGGGAACATGTATCTCGCTAGTCCGAGACCATGGGGGATAAATTCTAGAGGGGGAGAGAGATCCTTCACGAGGAGGTGTGAGAGACAAGTGAGGAGGGGGGCTCCTTTTATAGGAGGAGGGGGGAACCCCAAGGGGGTGGCCGGCGCATGGGGGCTGCCCCCTTGCCCTCCCCTCTTCATGTGGGTGGACACTCCACTCACAAATCTCCTTTAAATTCCCTCCACTCAAAAGTCCACTCAAATTCCCATTAAATTTCCACCAAATTTAATGCAAACTCTCATTAAATAAAACTCTTTTATTTTATTCAGAATTTTGTCAATTACTTTAATGACAAACATTCACAAATAACCCCTTGCTAGAATTCTATTTCACATGCATAACCACTTTATGCAATTTCACCCGAAAACCTGTTTCGGTATCTAGTGAAATAAATTCCTGCGCTTGTTCATTCTTTCGGCATGAAACATTTTCTCCAATTGGATGTCGGTGTCTCTTAAGTGTGTCACCCTACGGTTCGTGAATAATGCGGACATGATCGAGACCCCTCTCGGATCAATAATCAGAAGCGGGATCTGGAGACCCATACTGACTCCCACACATTCAACGATGACTTTCTTGTGATCGTCGGAACCTTTTATGCTAGTATATTAATCCCTTTGTTTCACGATATATTACATGTCCGAGATTCGATCATCGGTATCTCCATACCTAGTTTGATCTCGTTACCGACATGCACTCTTTTCTCGTTCCTGTGATATAACATTCTAGTGATCAAATCACTTTCTTGCAAGCTAATCAATGTGATATCACCGAGAGGGCCCAGAGTATATCTATCCGTCATCGGGATGAACAAATTCCACTCTCGATCCATGAGCCTCAACATAACACTTTATTAGTTCTGAATCCATCTTTATAATCACCCTGTTACGGTGTGACGTTTGATGTTATGAAGAAACTCTTCCGGTGTTAGTGATTGACATGATCTCATGGTCTAAGGATTAGGATCACTTCGTAAGTTGTTATAGCAATATAAACTCAATGACTTTGATCGTAATGCTATACTTTGGATGAATGTTCATCACACCATTACACTAATGTTGTGATCCCATTATTAACAACATCCAATGGCCATGATCAGGAAACCTTGATCATCTTGTTAATCAACGAGCTAGTTTATGAGAGAGGCATAACTAGGAACTTTCTGTTTGTTTATTAAACACACATGTATTAACGTTTCCGTATTAATACAATTATAGCATGCAAAATAAACATATATCATATACTTGGAATACACATAATAAACACTTTATTATTGCCTCTCAGGGCATATTCCCTTCAGTCTCCCACTTGCACTAGAGACAATAATCTAGTTACATAGTGATAAATCTAACACCCATTGAGTTCTGGTGTTGATCATGTTTTTCTCTAGGAAGAGTTTTAGTCAACGGATCTGCTACATTGAGATCCGTATGTACTTTACAAATCTTTATATCTCCATCCTTGACATGCTCGCGGATGGAGTGAAACCGGCGCTTAATATGCTTGGAATGCTTGTGAGACCTTGGCTCTTTGGCATTGGCAATGGCACCATTGTTGTCACAATAGATCACCATTGGGTCCAACGCGTTTGCCACTACTCCTATTTCGGATATGAACTCCTTCATCCAAACTGCTTCCTGAGCCGCTTCTGAAGCAGCAACATATTCGGCCTCCGTTGTTGATCCCGCTACCACAGGTTGTTTGGAGCTCCTCCAACTAACCGCTCCGCCATTCATGAGAAATACGTATCCGGATTGAGACTTAGAGTCATCCAGATCGGTGCCAAAGCTAGCGTCGACATAACACTTAGCGACGAGCTCTTCTTCACCTCCGTATACAAGAAACATATCCTTAGTTCTTCGTAAGTACTTAAGGATATTCTTGACCGCTATCCAGTGTTCCAAACCTGGATCCGATTGGTACCTACTAGTCAAACTAATAGCATGTGTCACATCCGGTCTTGTACATAGCATGGCGTACATTATAGAGCCTATGGCTGAAGCATAGGGGACTTTGTCCATTATCTCTCTTTCTTCCGCCGAAGCCGGACTTTGAGTCTTACTCAATGTCTTGCCTTGCAACATAGGTAAGAACCCCTTCTTACTTCCGTCCATTTTAAACTTCTTTAAAATCTTATCAAGGTATGTACTTTGCGATAGCCCTATTAGGCGCCTAGATCTATCTCTATAGATCTTTATGCCTAATATGTATGACGCTTCACCTAGGTCCTTCATTAAAAATTTGCTGTTTAGATAACTTTTAACACTGTTTAAAAGATCTATATCATTTCCGATCAATAATATGTCATCCCATATAATATCAGAAATGCCACATTGCTCCCACTCACTTTCTTGTAAATACAAGCTTCTCCATAAGTTTGGACAAATCCAAACTCTTTGATCACCTCATCAAAGCGGAGATTCCAACTTCGTGATGCTTGCTTCAATCCATAGATGGATCGCTGAAGCTTGCACACCTTGTTAGCATCCTTAGGATCGACAAAACCCTTTGGTTGTATCATATACAACTCTTCTTCAATATTACCATTGAGAAACACGGTTTTGACATCCATCTGCCATATCTCATAATCGAAATATGCAGCAATTGCTAACATAATCCTGACTGACTTTAGCATCGCTACGGGAGATAAAGTCTCATCGTAGTCAACTCCTTGAATTTGTCGAAACCCCTTTGCGACAAGTCGAGCTTTATAGACGGTCACATTACCATCAGCATCAGTTTTCCTTTTGAAAATCCATTTGTTCTCCATGGCCTTTCGGTCGTGAGGTAATTCCACCAAGTTCCAAACTTTATTTTCATACATGGATTCCATCTCGGATTTCATGGCTTCTAACCATTTGTTGGAATCCGGGCTCATCATCGCTTCTTCATACGTCGCAGGGTCATTATTTTCATCAACCATGAAATTCATGACAGGATTTCCGTACAGCTCGGGAGCTGCACGCGTCCTGTTTGACCTGCGAGGTTTGGTAGTACTCTCTTTCGGAGTTTCATGATCATTATCATTAGTTCCCTCTTCAACAGGTGGAGCCAACTCCGGAACAACTTCCGGCGCTGCGCTAATCGCCATACTTTGAAGAGAAGGTTCCACAACCTCTTCGAGTTCTACCTTCCGACTACTCACACCTTTCGCGAGAAACTCTTTCTCTAGAAAGGATCCATTCTTGGCAACAAAAACCTTGCCCTCAGATCTGTGATAGAAGGAATACCCAATAGTTTCTTTAGGGTATCCTATGAAGACACATTTTTCCGCTTTGGGTTCGAGTTTATCCGGTTGAAGTTTCTTCACATAAACATCGCATCCCCAAACTTTAAGAAATGACAGCTTAGGTTTGTTTCCAAACCACAATTCATACGGTGTCTTTTCAACGGATTTAGATGGTGCCCGATTTAAAGTGAATGCAGCAGTTTCTAGTGCATAACCCCAAAATGACAACGGCAAGTTCGTCAGAGACATCATAGATCGAACCATATCTAATAAAGTACGATTACGACGTTCTGACACACCATTTCGCTGTGGTGTTCCGACAGGTGTGAGTTGTGAAACAATTCCACACTCTTTCATGTGAGTGCTAAACTCGTAACTTAGATACTCACCTCCACTGTCGGACCGTAGAAATTTGATCTTTCTATTACGATGATTTTCCACTTCATTCTGAAATTCCTTGAACTTTTCAAAGGTTTCAGACTTGTGTTTCATCAAGTAGATATAACCGTATCTACTCAAATCATCCGTGAAAGTAACAAAATAACGATATCCACCTCGCGCCGACACACTCATTGGACCACATACATCAGAATGTATGATTTCCAATAAATCGGTCGCCCGTTCCATTGAACCGGAAAACAGCGTTCTAGTCATCTTGCCCATAAGGCATGGCTCACATGTATCAAATGATTCATAATCAAGTGATTCCAAAAGTCCATCCGAATGGAGCTTCTTCATGCGTTTAACGCCAATATGACCTAGACGGCAGTGCCACATATATGCGGATATATCATCATTAAGTTTAATCCTTTTAGCATCAACATTATGAATATGTGTAACATTATCATCGAGATCTAATAGAAATAAACCATTCATCATCGGTGCATGACCATAAAAGATTTCATTCATATAAATGGAACAACCATTGTTCTCGGATTTAAATGAATAACCACTTCGCATCAAACACGATCCAGATACAATGTTCATGCTCAGTGCAGGCACCAGATAACATTTATTCAAGTTTATAACTAATCCCGACGGTAAGTGGAGAGGCAGCGTTCCGACGGCGATCACATCAACGCTTGATCCATTGCCGACACGCATCTTAACCTCACCCCTTGCTAGCGGTCGCTTGTTCCGCAGCCCCTGATTCGAGTTACAAATATTAGCAACTGAACCGGTATCAAATACCCAGGTGCTACTGCGAGCACTAGTCAAGTACACATCAATAACATGTATATCATATATACCTTTGTTTGCCTTTCCGGCCTTCTTGTCTGCCAGATACTTGGGGCAGTTGCGCTTCCAGTGGCCAGTCCCCTTACAATAGTAGCACTCGGAATCAGACTTAGGTCCAACTCGGGGTTTCTTTTCAGGCGCGGCAACAGGCTTGCCGCCCTTACTTCCCTTCCGTTTTCCCTTCTTCTCTTTCTTGAAACCAGTGTTCCTATTGATCATCAACACTTGATGTTCCTTTTTGATCTCCACTTCTGCAGTTTTAAGCATTGACAGAAGCTCGGGGAGAGACTTCTTCATGCCTTGCAGATTATAGTTCATCACGAAGCTCTTATAGCTAGGTGGCAGAGACTGCAGAACACGATGGATGCCTAAGTCAATGGGAATCGATATTCCCAAGGACACAAGCTTATCGGCGTAACCCGACATCTTGAGTACATGCTCACTAACGGAGCTGTGCTCTTCCATCATGCAGCTAAAGAACTTTTCTGAAGCGTTGTAGCTCTCTACAGCAGCATGTGTGTCGAAAATCATTTTCAACTCACCCATTGTATCAAATGCATTGCCGTTTTCGAAACGCTTTCGAAGTTCCGGATCTAGCCCATACAATATGCCGCAATGAACTAAGTTGTGGTCCTCCTGACGAGTCTGATAGACATTCTTCTCCTCGTCAGGGGCATCATCTAAAGGTGGGGGGCCTAACGGCGCTTCTAGCACATATTTCTTTTGTGCAGCAGAGAGGAGAATCCTCAAATTTATGGCCCATTCGGTAAAGTTGCTACCGTTCGTTGCTAGTTTCTCTTTCTCCATGAACACATTGAAATTAAAAGCAGGTGGTGCCATCTACAATAGAATTTGTAAAGTTTAGACTAAGTGTATGATAGATTGAGTTCAACTAATCGAATGAACTCCCACTCAAAAACGACATCCCTCGTGCCTTTTTGGTGATTACATGAACCAAATCCACTACACCAAGTCCGATCATCACGTGAGTCGGTATAGCTTCAAAGGCGAGCATCAAATGGGCATCATATCAACTATATGACTCATGCTTAACCTTTCGGTCCGTGTTCCGAGGCCATGTCTGTACATGCTAGGCTCGCCAAGTTAGAACCTTAGTATTCGTGTGTGTAACTGTTTTACACCCGAAATATGGTCGTGGATCCAAGAACACCCGATCATCACGTGATGTCTTGGAGCGACGAAAACATAATCGGTGCATACTAAAGGAAGAACACATTCTTATCTTGATATTTAAATGAGGGATCATCTTATTATGCTAACAAAGCGCTATACAAGCAATATAAGATGCTATCAAACATCATATGTTTATTAGTGAAATTATATGGTTCCCGCAGATGATCTCTATCATGTGCATCGTGGTATGATCACTATCATACCTATATGTGTAAATCCAAGGTCTATGGATTTTACACGCTATGTGTGTTGTAAGAGTATCATCTCATACTTATACTTACAACACTACCATATCATAACACTAGCCCAGCAACAATCTAAACTAGACGCCTCTAATTTATCCATTGCAAGTTTTACGTGGCTTGGGGCTTTCGAGATAGAACCGTTCTTACCTACGAACATGAACCACAACGAGGATAATCAAATTGTTGACAACTCGCTTGCAAAATAGATATTGACTATAGTAGGAGAGACAGACACCCGCTAGCCACTTATGCAAACTAGTTGCATGTCAAGCGTGGAACATGTCTCATGTGCGAGGACATGTAAAGTTTGTCCGGGCCGCTTCATCCCACTATGCCACCAATATCCAAAATTACAACAAAGAAGCAACAACATGATCATCATCGCCCACATACTCATATGTGTACTACCCGTGTAAAGTATCTACGCATAGATCCGGCTCTGATACCACTGTAGGGTTCACAGCATAGAAAACAAAAATTTTCCTACGATGTGAACTATATACCAAGATCTATCTACTAGATACAAACAACGGGCGGATGTATATCCGTAGAGAACATACCCTTGAAGACCTACAAAGCTTAACGAGTTCAACTCGTGGTTGATGTAGACAATCTCTTGCCGATCTCAAGATCGAGAGGAAGTCCTAGCGCCGCAAATCAGCAGCGCGTCCGTGCTCGCACACACGTTCGAGGCACCGAGCAACCTCCGCCTCCTCGCTCCAGCGATGCAGCGGAAGCACAACTCTTTCTTGCCGAATAGCCACCGGGAACATGTATCTCGCTAGTCCGAGACCATGGGGGATAAATTCTAGAGGGGGAGAGAGATCCTTCACGAGGAGGTGTGAGAGACAAGTGAGGAGGGGGGCTCCTTTTATAGGAGGAGGGGGGAACCCCAAGGGGGTGGCCGGCGCATGGGGCTGCCCCCTTGCCCTCCCCTCTTCATGTGGGTGGACACTCCACTCACAAATCTCCTTTAAATTCCCTCCACTCAAAAGTCCACTCAAATTCCCATTAAATTTCCACCAAATTTAATGCAAACTCTCATTAAATAAAACTCTTTTATTTTATTCAGAATTTTGTCAATTACTTTAATGACAAACATTCACAAATAACCCCTTGCTAGAATTCTATTTCACATGCATAACCACTTTATGCAATTTCACCCGAAAACCTGTTTCGGTATCTAGTGAAATAAATTCCTGCGCTTGTTCATTCTTTCGGCATGAAACATTTTCTCCAATTGGATGTCGGTGTCTCTTAAGTGTGTCACCCTACGGTTCGTGAATAATGCGGACATGATCGAGACCCCTCTCGGATCAATAATCAGAAGCGGGATCTGGAGACCCATACTGACTCCCACACATTCAACGATGACTTTCTTGTGATCGTCGGAACCTTTTATGCTAGTATCTTAATCCCTTTGTTTCACGATATATTACATGTCCGAGATTCGATCATCGGTATCTCCATACCTAGTTTGATCTCGTTACCGACATGCACTCTTTTCTCGTTCCTGTGATATAACATTCTAGTGATCAAATCACTTGCTTGCAAGCTAATCAATGTGATATCACCGAGAGGGCCCAGAGTATATCTATCCGTCATCGGGATGAACAAATTCCACTCTCGATCCATGAGCCTCAACATAACACTTTATTAGTTCTGAATCCATCTTTATAATCACCCTGTTACGGTGTGACGTTTGATGTTATGAAGAAACTCTTCCGGTGTTAGTGATTGACATGATCTCATGGTCTAAGGATTAGGATCACTTCGTAAGTTGTTATAGCAATATAAACTCAATGACTTTGATCGTAATGCTATACTTCGGATGAATGTTCATCACACCATTACACTAATGTTGTGATCCCATTATTAACAACATCCAATGTCCATGATCAGGAAACCTTGATCATCTTGTTAATCAACGAGCTAGTTTATGAGAGAGGCATAACTAGGAACTTTCTGTTTGTTTATTAAACACACATGTATTAACGTTTCCGTATTAATACAATTATAGCATGCAAAATAAACATATATCATATACTTGGAATACACATAATAAACACTTTATTATTGCCTCTCAGGGCATATTCCCTTCAACTGGGCTGGCCCAACTAGGCAACGCGGGCGCAACGGGCTGCTCTAGGGCTGGTCCTATCTGTCAGCGACTAACAACACGCAAAGCGGTATCAGCGGATCTAGGCCTTACGATTAGAGCGCAATCAACGGCTGAGCGTCGTCATCTCCATTGCAGGGCAGGCGCGAGACAGAACCCTAGCTCTACGACGGGGGTCATCGGGGGCTTACCAGGGCTCCATCTAGGTGCGGAGATGGGGGCGAACGAACGAGTCGACGATGGTTGTTCGAACGATGATCGCGGCAGCTCCTGGGGTGGCTCTTAGCTTTGGCTCCGTCCTTCCTCTGCAGCGGCGAACTCCGGTGAAATTCCGGTGAAGTGGTGCTCGCCTTGCTGCAGGGTTGGGTCAGAGAGGTTCCTGGGTGAGAGAGGAGTGGAATGGTGTGCGTTTTGGGGTCGGGGGAGGGCTCTATTTATACTGCGGTGAAGGGGGCACGGCGGCATTGCTCGGGCTCGCCGGCGAAGTAGTTACAGTGAGCTATAGGCATGGCCAAGGGCATAGGTCAATGCTGTGCTTCAGAGCGATCGTCATACGCATAGTGGCACGGCGAGGCACAATCTAAATTGTTGTAGAACATCCATGCTCTGTGACTATACCAGCGGCATTCGTCATGGCGTATGGTGGTCACGGTAATCGCGCGGTCAAACGATCATGTCTGGGATCTTGTTGGAGTCATGGCGAACATAATGGCGCAAGGTGAGGGCGAGGCGCGGCGTGTCCATGCAGGATTGCTCGCCGCTCTAGCGCGGCGACCGGCATGGTTCGGTGTTAAATGGGCACGGATTTGCTGGCATCTCCTCGAGCGGTCTTTGGTCCGGGCGTGCACTGGCAGAGGTGGTGAGGTCAGGGCTATCTTCTAGACATCGTGGGAGAGGGCAGCGCGGTCTGTGGCATCGTGTCCGTGTCAGGGTGGCAAGGTGAGCTCGGGTACCATTTTGCACGGGTCAAACGACGAGTGATAGGAGCTCCATTGCACATGCTAGTACTAGGTGAGTTAAAGGCACGACGTGTGAGCTCGGTGAGGTCATAATGGTGAGAAAAGGATTGATCAAAACAGTGAATAGTTGTTGAGTTTGTACTGTGATCACCAAGTGTTTGGTCTAATGGCCGCAAGAACTAAACCATCACACTTTCCATTGATTTTTGGTGGGTGTTCTAGTACTAATCTTGGTAGTCTCTGGGTGCAATGGTTGGCTAAGTGGTGAAGGTTTGAGTGGTTTTCCAAAAATGGCTATCTTGATACATAAGATAGATTCAAATTTGAATTGCCTCTCAAAAGAGTTTGAAAATATTTCTGCAAAGTTGGAAAGATTCATTGGGTTTAGTGTCACTAGGTCTAGCAAGGGGAGAAAAGAAATGGAAAATTTTCTGTTTGAGATTAGTTGCTAGAGATGCTCAAAGTGAGCTAGTGGTTAACTTGGGCAGAAATGACCATTTGATCATAAGCTTTATATTTGGGGTTTCCTTTGTTTTGATCTGGTTTGGAAATGACCTAGATGATATGTTTTGATCTTTAAACCATTTCTCATCATTTACAACAATAAAACATGGCATTGCAAGCATTCATACACACAAGCATAAGATTTGAATTTAATTTATAAAAGCTTTTGTTAACCCTAATCTTGGTTAATTAGAACTTGACCCTCATTAATATTTTTGGGGTGTTACGAAGAGTTTCCAGACACTGTTGTTGGTCATTGATCCGAGAGAGTCTTGATCATGTCTGGGCATTCCTGAAAGATAAGGATGTCACACTTAAGGGTAAAGACGCTTAGGGTTGATCCATGACCGGAAGAGAAAAAAGAAATAGAGAACCAAAATCGTTTCGGGGAGATACCAAAGTTGTTTGAAAGGTGTTTCGAATGAAAGGAAATAAATAATGAGTATTTAATATTAATTAACTAAATTAATTATTAAATACAATTATTTAATGATAAAATAAAAGAGGCAACCAACTACATGGGCCTTTCCCGGGGAAAGGACCCATGAGGGACGCCCGCCCTAAGGGGCATGGGCGCACACGGTGGGAGGGCTCCCACCCGCCATTGGTTGGGCCTAGGAGGCCTAGGCACATGTAGTGGGACACACTCCCCACCTCCAGCTGCCATCACCACCTCTCCTCCTTGTTTAGTCCAAACTCGGGACTTGGAGGAATGGTGTGCCTACCTTTTCCCTATATAAAGGGGGATCCCTCCTCCAAATCTCATCCCATTGGATATTTCCTATTCTCTCTCCCTCACGTGTGGTTCCCAGGTTTGAACTGCATTCGGCAATAGAGGTTTCTCCACCATACGCACGTTATCGTGCAATTGGAGTCAGTCCGGGTCTTCTTATGTTGCTTAGCTGGACCTGAGCCCGGGAGACGTCTCTACACCGGTCATGTGTAGTACTTCGGAGGCACCAACACTTGTGGTGCTGGTCGCTTCAAGTCTTCTTGGCCTCTAGGTCGGCTACGCTTTGGCTACATCAGCAACGTTTGTGCGGGAACGTAATCCTTCTTCCGGCCTTCAAAGGTATGAACATCGGATCCTCTCTTTACTATACATCTGCATAGATAGATCTTGGCTATGGCTTTCTTGTCATAGGAAAATTTTGTGTTTTCTGCCACGAAACCCCTTCACATAGGCCCCATCATTCTTAATCCTTGTCTCCGCCAGCACCTAGCTAGCGGTCTCACTCAACATGATCATGGAGAACCTCTGTCCATCGACCAATCTTGACATGCCCACCTCCACCGGACCATGGTAGTTGTGGCTAAATAGCCGTAATTGGCATACCTTAAGGAGCCGGCGCAAGTGGATCTTGGAGCCGCCAATGGCCCTCTGCCATCCACCGCAATGATGGCGCCACCCCTAGGCCCCTGGATTCAGTGCATGGGCAACCACTCTTTCTAAAGCCATGGCCAAATCCCCAAAGCTAAACTAGCGAGCGCCTGAACCGCCTACCATGCTCGCACCATTCACTTGGGCACGGATCTTGGACGACCTTGGCGAGCAACAATATCCCGCACCGGGAACACTAGCAACCAGATCTTGGCTAGAGAAAGCTCGCACTGGTGGATAAACTGAATCTCGGTGAGATGTGGTAGAAGAATAGATGCTGGGATAAAGGGGAAACAGAAGGGGGACTCCCCGTCGCCATCATCCGCCATCATACGGCCTCTTCCGATGATGGTGGGGGTAAGGGGGGGCGGAGAAGGGGTCGTCGGCAGTGTAGGTTGGGCTCCCCGTGTTGCCGTTTTTGTTTTGTTTGTTCACGAGGTACAAAACACACTAGTACTTCGCCTAGTTCCGATGATGTCCCATAGCCAGTCCGGTCTTTTTTTATCCAGAAAAACACCTAGCAAGTATTTCCCCCGTTTAGAAATATAAGATATTTTAGGTTTATAAATCGAATGTATCTAGACGTCTTTTAGAATAAACCTACACACTAAAGTTCGTCTAGATACATTCATTTACATAGCTAAAGTAACTTATTATCTCTAAACGGAGGGAGTACTAGCGTGGCACGCGTTGGAATATCACGGGCTTTCACCGTCTCGTCACACTGTTTCACATTCCATTACACTCCGATCGGTGTTGATATGATATCCTAGTGGACAAATCACCAGAACTATATTCTGAGTTCCCGACCTCCCACTCAGTCACAAATGGAGTATAGCTACCAGGTCAACTGCAGTTATGACCTTTACGGGCCTGAATACGTAGCTATTAATTCCATAGCAGTAAATATACGAGTACTTATTGATATCCATACGAGTAGGAGTAGTACCAGTGTAGAAGTACACTTAATGTTCACGCAACGCAACACCTACAGTACCCAGTACCCCCACCTAAACGAAACCAAAACAATTGGGAAGGAGCAGGTCCAGAAAGTCAACCTTAGAAATAAATGATACCGGTGACAAAAGAGTCAGCACTCTGGATCCACACAGCAGGGGTCAACAACTAGCTAGTAGCAAAGTCGAGCTGCATCACGTCTTCTTTGACAAATTTAAAAAAAAAAGAAGCTGAGCGAATTGGATCAACATTGGTGAAGAGATAGTAGTAGAATTCCTCAAAAAAAAAAGATAGTAGTAGAAGGAAGCTGCTCCTGCCAACCAAGAAACCAAACCAAGCCGAGGAGGAAGACGACCCTAGTCAAGCGAGCCGATGTGCTCTCGCAGTCGACACGATTCAATGCGGCGCGTACCTACGCTACGCAGCGCCCCCTGTTGATCATCCATCAACTTGGCCAGTTGCGCTGTGATCTCTCATATCCAACCAACACAAACAGGGTGCCCATCGGAGCAGCTGTTTCGGCGAAATTACATACTCGTTTCCTCGAGTTAAGGCATTGTGCATATGGTTCCGCAGTAATGGTCCTGCCTGCTTGTACTTCTACTAAACCCAGAGAAAATTTAGGGTTCTGTACTCTCCCTACTCCTCGAGTCCTTGACATCGTAGTAGCAAACTGTACCCAGATGCCCCTGCTCCCAGTAAAGGCTCTTTTGCACCGACATCTCGTAGGATTAAATCATCGATATAGGATACCCCTTTTTTCCAGAATAGAAGCCATTTCGATCAAACGGAAAGAGGTCTTTCTGGAACAAAGCAAATGTGGAAGGGACCTCTTTGTATTATCTCACTGTAAATTCATGCAAACTCCATGTGCATCATCTAAATGAAATAGCTATGCCTGCAGATTTATAGTATTCAGAAAGTAATGGAATCCTAATCATGTTCTTGCGCTTTAGAATCTTTGCATACCAAAGAAACCATGAACCACAACTGATGAACTGAAGATTGCGCAAAATCACTGCACGGGCCTGAATAAGTACGGAAGCGTAAAAGTGAGTACTGTTGAAAAGTCACCCCAATGCCTAGCACTAACAGAGTCTACGATACTGAAACAAAGCCATGTGGTGTCAAGGAAACCGGGCCTTGACAAGTTATGAATTGCCAGACATGAATTGAGTGCCGAAACGGCAAGCAATAAGAGGCCAATTATATCCATCCATCTCAGCCTCGCTCGTCTCATTCGAAACCGACCGATGGATGTATAGTATGTACCGGCGGCCGGCCGGAGCAGGCCAAGCCGTACCGTTGCCGGCTTCAAAACTTGATTACATGTACGTACACGGCCCCTCCCTTAAACAGTCAGTAATCCCCATCGATCACTAAATGCTCATGATATCTTCCGCAAGTACCTTACCGGGACCATCTTCTGGAAGATGTAGTAAAGAGCCTAGCTAGACAGTGTACCATCTTGTGCAATTCCGCTAGGTACCGAGAGATTTCCTGCTTTTTCCCACATGTGTGATAGCGATACTGATGGGAGAGTCCTGCCAAGTCGCGGATGAGTTGATAGGTCGCGGATTCGTGAGGGGACTGTGTGTACTTACATGTTTTGGATCAATTTTTCGAGCCACCGACAGTCAAGATCAAGGAAGTGAAAGACAAAAGGAAACTCGGACTAAACCACATCGAAATCTTCTTTTTGTTTGAGAAAAATCCATAGCAGGACACTTAAAACATTCATTTGCAAAAACAGAAACACTGTAAACATTTGGAATAACTTTACTGAATGGCCATACAAATGTGTAAAGATTCCCATATGAATAAGAAATGACCACCTCAGAGACCGCCAGCCTGGAGATATGTAGGTTTCAAATGGGGCTGAAGGAAACTTCAGCACAGCTCTTTGGAAGTGCATTCATGTAGTCAAAATGTTAGGAATCAGATCCAGAATATTCACAGAGTTTACAGCAGTCAGGGAAAACAAATTAGGCAAGCAACATGCATGGCTGAAGAACTAATTATGGAAATTTACAGCAGTCAGGAAATACTAGTACATACAAACTACACAGTAAATTCACAATTCACCAAAATTTCATCCTAACACCACAAAACTGAGCAAGACCAACAACCACGCACAACATCAAGGTATATACTGACAAAATCATGAAGGCGGTCAGGGAAGAGGCGGAAAGTGTGTCAACTGATAGATTTACTAGACCAGTTAGGATATTTGCCTGTAAGAGAAGTAAAAGTCAGTTCCTTTCTACTGACTGTTTAAACAAACCATATTGCTGCCAGATATTCAAATATCGGTTCCCCTAGATGGACATTTTCATTGTTGCATCACTAAATAAAACAGGAAATGATCTTACCAGAAGGAATGAGCCAAGCATATTTTGACTGAACGCATCCTCAAGAATTAAGTTCTTGTCATATGAGACAGACCCCGCTAGTGTGAGAATAGATATAACCTGATCATTAATAACATTCATCATCAGTGTGGAGCCTGAACAAACAAAAGAAAAACGCTGCACCTAGTAACAATACAATCATAAAGGTTAGGCATTGTCCTTAAACCCTTAAGAAAACAGATCAATTTAGTCTGAGTGTAATCGAGTAATGTGCATTTGAGTTGTGAAATTTGTGCATATAGCCAAATCTCCTGGTTCTGGTATCAGATTCCAATCATCATCAAAAGATTAAAACTAGGTGCAGGATCCAAAGGGTAAAACTAAAATTTTGAACCTGGTTGTGCACATTATTTTAAGATAGAATTTGTATAAAACAAACACTATCCTTGCCCTTTTGGGGCCTCTATTAAATAATTTGAAGGTACTATCATTTACATTAAATATTGTTCTTGTGTTCTTGACTCATGATATGATGGCTTAAATATTAATCACCGCTGAACATACAAATAGGTATCAAACAAATGGAATAGACAAGGTAATTTGACTACTAATATTTCTAATCTGACACTGAATGCACATTATAAGTTCAGAACATAGAGAAAGAGAACAACAATACCTGAAAATTCTGGCCAAATACAAGCATAACATAAGCAAAATTGCACTGAAAAATGAAATGCACAAATCAGTGTTACTCCAGAAAGTAGAAGAGGGAAATAAGTACTTGGATTTGTCCCAATTACACATGAGTTTAGACTGTCAGCATTCTACCCTTTAACTTTGAAAAAAATGCATTAATCTATGTACATATTCAAGAAGCTACACTAGACATCTAACTGAATTGTGTGTTTCATTTGGCAACATGGGACATGGAAGTACCTGTTGCAACACAAGAACACAAAGAAAATCCTAAACTTCTCAAGCATAACAGGGAAGCTAAGTTGTTTGCACACATTATATCTTTGTCCTGTCATTCTGGAAAGGTAACTGTTTGCATTTCGTTCATGTAGGAAGAATCACATTACATCTCTGGAACATTTACATCTCAGCATGCAACAAACTTCTTACCTCGGATTTACCTACTCCGAACCGAAATGTTATTTTTATGACATACTCCTTCATTTAATCATTTAACATGTTCCTTAACCAGCATAACATGTCCATTCAGATATTACGAGCACATTAATGGGTTCCATATAAAAGTAATCTGCTACTATGTCGCATAAGTGCCATAACATTTCTCCAAAGATGGATTAACATTTTTTATACCAGAATAACATATAAATCCAAGTGCATTGCTAATTAGTGCCCTACCATTCGCCGAGAAATTCTTTCAACGTAGCTGTCAAGAATGATCGCCAAAATCCTAAGAACATGCCATGGGACAAAATGTTAACAACCAGGAGATATTAGAACTCCTTTAATCAGAAGTGTTTCCGAGATTGTTGCTTCCTACCAACAAGATGCCGCAAGAATCCATACTTTTACAACTTGAGTACTCTTGCATTTTAAACTAGTGTCAAAGAACATATAGTAACCTAGAGAAACACCAATCAAGTACATACCCCAGTATCCTGTCAAAGGAGGAAACTTAGATTGTACAATGTGGTGCATGCAAATCTGTGATATTGAGAATTCAAATATAAAATGACTAAATAGCACAGGTTATCAGCAAAGCAAAAAATATAGGATTGAATGATTGCCCAACTGGGTGCATTAGGCTTTGTTATCCAGGCCTTTCCATAAGTACGGACTTTTGGTTGTGTTGGCTAGTGCATGACTTCAATATGGTATGAGAGTCAAGTGGTCTCAAGTTCAAGACCTGGCCAATGCATTATCGAATAATAAATAATTGCGGCATTCATCGATCTCACGTCTAGGTTCCTCCAGACCTTGAGACGTGGGATCGATGAAGGCCGCAACTAAATTTGATGCACCAAACAGTAGAACCAAAAGCCAAACTGATGGAAAGAAGGCCGGCAATCCACATATATTTTAACATCCGTTTCACGTGTGAGTCAATGAGGCCTACACGTGAGTAGAATCTCAGGTATGACTCGATAAGGCCTATACCTGGACAGAAAGAGGGCAAGAGCACTTTTTATTAAATTAGCTGAGACTTGGACCCAAGATCTCTGCTCTGATACCATGTAAGTTTCATGCACCAACCAGTAGAACCAAAAACCCAAACTGATGGAAAGAAGGCGGCCAATCCACATATAATGGAACAGACGTATCATGTGCCCAGGTGCTTCTTCTCAAGCACGCGTGCACGCTGTACTCTGCAGCCACCGCTTTTGCCATGACCTCCGGCACCGCCTCCTGTGGTGCCTTGCCGCACCACTCACCTTAAACTCTACCTTCTGCTGCAACTCCTCTAAATCTAAAACTCTCTAGTCCTCGTGTTGTCCTATGCCAGACAGGCCAGTGCCTGGATCGCCCTCTACAACCAGGATGGTGGGAAAGGTAAAGCAATCCACAACCCTAGAACCCCTAACTGCTGTCGTTGCCGGGAAGAATACTTTGGAGAAGCAGTGAAGAGAAACACAGAAGAAGGTGATGGTGATGGGAGAAAAAAGCGCTGATCGATGGCTATGGACAGAAGCCTGTTAAGTCTATTGAGGCATAAAGATTTCCAAATAGGACATGTAAGAAAAATATTGACATATGTCTGTATGTCCATGCCAACAAGCTTGGAGACAATGGAGCAAAGATTCAAGCAGTTTTGACTTTTGAGGTTTTCTCCGTTGAAGAGGCCGGATCAGATTAATAGCACTACTTGTTGGGGTGTGTAGCTTAACCGCAATGACTGAATTTCAAAAAATAAGCTAAGATGCTCTCTTGCTCATGCTTCAAATTTATATCATGTGTTCAGCACTGGAAACATTTGATAATATGGGACAACAGAGGAGAACTGGAAGTGCTGTGCGCTACCATTTGATAATCTGGATATTGCAAGAAGTACAGGCGTGAGCTGATTGGTATATCTTTTATAGATGTATGCTTTGTTACTTAGTGGCAGTGTTCTGTATTGCTCTTTTATCCTGGTTCAAAGTTGGTCATTTAAACCATGTATAATTTTGTTTGTGGCTTCTCACTCATGAGGTGATTAGTTTAGTTGCAATCATGAGCTGGTAAAGCCAGCATATCAGCTGTATCAGCAATTTTCTTTTCTCCGACAAACAAGAAACAAGATTGGAAGGATCTATATTTCTCAAGCTTGAGCAAAGAATTACTAAGAACTCATCACATAAAAATATTTTTACCAAATATGCTATACACGCCTTCCTTATTCTGGCTGATGACACCAGCGCTTCTCTCATTGGAAATGAGGTACTCATTCAACCCAAAACTCAGCCATACTTGGTATCCTGTAAGAACAATTAAGAGCAATTAACTCTTGAAAAGGAGGATCATAACAATTTTAAGCCCTTGTAACCAGACTATCAAATTAGAACTGTTACTACCTGCAAGAACAAGCATACCAACAATCCCACAATATTTGGGATGAATCCTGACAATGGATGTAAGGATAGAAATTGCTGCAAGGGTAAAAAAGAAGTTCCAGTGGACACCATATTCTCCTACATGGACCTACAAGGTAACAAAAAGAACATGCATCTTCAGGAAGACATCATTGTAATATGGAAAGGCTGACTAGATAACTTTGGATACTTTAGAGTTTAGATTAAGCGCTGCAAACTGAAATCCATTCACTACACTCCCATTATTAAATTCAGATTATGCCCTACAAATTGAAATCCAATCACCCCACTTCCATATCACACAAGGATAAACATGCTATGGGTAACTGCTGTGTTAGTATCTGCCTATCTGGAAAACAAGGAAATGAGGATATGATATTTGACAGGGCTTGAGAAGACAACAAAAGGTCAAGAACTTCACAAAAATGGCATCACATGACAATGTTTCATTACACTGCAGGTGCAAATTATAACAAATGTGTAATTCAGGTAACTGGCACAGAAAAAATAAGTACCTGATAGTCAACACCTGATGTGGAGATAAGACGAGCAAAGCCAAGAAATACTAGAGGACTTATGGACCTCAGTGATGCCTTCCATCTCCTAAGAAATAGAAGGTCTGCCGTAAGGTAAGGATTACTTACGTGGTAGAATATTGTCTATTGCCAGATCTGACAATCAGAAACTACTATGTTCCAACGAAAAGTAAAAAAAAATCAAACAGTGGTGTCTGTTGTAATTGTACTTTCTGGTGATAATATTTGACAAACAATGGATAATTTGTTAGTATGTTGATAAGTAAGTTTCATCTATATTAGAGTAAGTCTTAAATACGAATTATATTTGGAGAAAGAACAGCCTAACAAGGAGAGCTTAACAAAGGGAAATGGGAGATGATACAGTCATGTTATCTCGAATGCTATTGATTTTCTTCATTTATCAATGAACTAAGAAAGCAGATTTTGCATGCGGAATTGTAATACTTAATCTCAGTTTGAATAAGAAAAGACTCAGCATACCATACTAAATTGGGAAATTTACACACTTTCCATTAATCCAAAGCCTAATTCAGCTTTTGCCGTTACTTTTTCGATGTTACTGATATGCCACAGTGCTGATATGGAAATAAATGATGGAAGAAGCTGAGCTAGGCTTCGAACTAATGGTAAAGGTTCAAATGACATTATTTAGGGAAATGGATAACTCTAAAGTAGAAAAGTTGATTTAGTTTGACCAGAGCTTCTAGTTTCCTACAAGCCTCTACATCGAGTGGACAGTCAAAGTAAAAAAACATTACTAGTTCATTACATTATCTACTATAGAACACAGCTTACATGGTGACAATATTAGTTTTGACATAAAGCCCCTACGGACGATAGTATCTAACCCTATGAATAATGTTTACCATAAAAATATGAGGTTCACTTTTACAGAACATGGAATCTACTTTCTAACACTGGGTTTGCCCTTTAGCTTCAGTACTCATGTGAGTTACTCTCATAGAAACCAAAACAACTGGAAACTGGAAGCAGTGATAAAGCGACTATTTGATATTAGTTGGCAGATGAACCAGATGTCAGTGCATTATGTTGAATCCAAAGATCTATTTTCTGAGCCATAAATAGTTTGTTGGTAAGTCAAATGATATCATTTAAGGACTTACATTGCAGTTGTGTTCCGTGCTTGTCTAGATACCAGTGCATTAGCCACTACAAAAGAACCTACTCCAAGATCCATCTGTTAGGCCATGAGTCAATATCTTAATCATTAAAATAGGGAAGAGAGGCGGATCAGATTTCTAAGCTTTAAAAAATAATGCATATGGTTTGTCAGTATAAATGGCAAACACATCTCAAATTACAAAAAGGGAAACACAGTTTGACAGCTTAAAATTAATAGGTAATACATAAAAGATTGCTGACTGAAGAAAGGAAGTACTATATTTAAGAAAGAGGTTTGTCTTAATACCAGAAGAACAAGAATAAGCAATGATGAGTAGCAGTCGAGGACCTAAACATACAGCGGAAAGGCATTGAAAACTGACTGGACAATCAGCAAAGATGGCAGCAGATGACTATATATCCATGACTGACCATGGATTCATTTAAACAATTGAGCGAAGCCGTCAATCATTAGCAATCCAAATAAGATAACATCTAAATGCACATTTTGCAGCTGCTCCCAAATTTTGCACAACCATTTCATGATTACGTGCAATACTTGATGATGATGGTGATGAATGATTATAAAACTAAGAATTAACCAAGAAAATTTCTGGACGATAGAACTTACAATGCCACTACCATATGTTTCAGCCTTGGCATACCGTCTAGGGAAGATTTTGAAGTCCACTGCCAATATGGACAAGCATGTCACTAGAATCTACAAAGAGCAGTCACTCTTAATGCCGCAATAATATGCTACATCTCTAGTAATTTGTTATAATTAATGAACTTTTACATACCACTGATACTCGATAAGAAGATATGTCTGTCCTGAGTGAAGGCATGTTATGTTGTCGAGCCTTGAGATGAAACTGGGATCTGAAAGTGCAGATCACATAACTCCAGGTCAGCGTGGGTTGTGTGTTACCAAAAGGAAATCACCAACTGAACAGGATTAATAACTAATACCAATACCTTTTAAACAAGATGGATGCATATAGATATCACAATTACAAGAGAAACTGCACACATATAGGCCCATTCTGCTAAGACCTGCAACAAACCAAAGGAATAACCATTGGTTCACTTTACTTTGGGTCAAAATTGTTAAAGTTCCTCCCAAGATTTGTAAAGGACAACTGAATAGTTTGGGTTCCCTGATTTCTGTTGTTTACACTTTCATCATGTAAGCATATCAAAATGCAGTGAAGAGGGTACTTGCCGTGAAAATCAGAAGTATTGGCAATACAACAGTGAGGTAGTCTATAACCAGCGATGAAAAGTAATACACCCAATCTTTATGACTACGAAGAGCATCATCATTTTTCTTCACTGAATCCCTCCTAACATTATCTAAAAAAAAATATAAAAATAAGGATGCAGCAAGCTCTGTCAGACCTAGTCCATGCATGAAAAATAAAGAAGCTTGTGTTATGATGAATAAATTCAGAATTCCATCAGATCACAGAAAACATTGAAGACCTGAAGAGGATGTCATGGCATTCCTAGCATCAGACCGGCCAGCATAATATGAATTTAGATGACATGCTAATTTCCAATGATCAAGTAAAATGCATCTATATAGATGCTGGGACACATTCATGATCAATACATTAAATGTTCAGAATTTCACAAACAGAATCTACACTTTACACTAAAATGTAGGAAGGGGTTAAGGAAAAGGAAATCAAAAGTGTCTCTAACCAACTAACCTCCGCTGCTCCATTTCCTTAAAACCACCACTGCCTGCGCACCAGAAAAAAACCGAATCAGATCAGAATCCTGCGCACACGTACATACACACAGAAATACTGGGAAATCTAAAGGAGAGAGCTAATCAGTCACCGGCACGATAGTGGAGAGAGCCGCGATCTCCAGCAGGGACGACCCCTTCAGGTTGCTGACGAATCTGCGTGATGAAGCGGGGGAATACTAAGTTAGTGGAAAACGACAGACGAGCGAGAGCGGTGGTTGGGTTTGGACTTTGGACTCACTGCTCCTTGAGGAGCTTGTTCGGGTTCAGGGGCTTGTCGAGGAGACCCTCCATTGTTGACTCCGAGAGATGGTTCCGTTGCCGCGCGCCGTCGCTTGCTTCTTCTTCAGCGGCGGGGACTATTGATGATTCGGGCGCAGCTAGGACCGAGCGGCGCGGCCGAGAGGAAGTCGGCGGCCTAGAGTGGTGGCAGGGCTCGCCGGGCGTGGGAGACAGCCACAGGCAGGACCGCTGCGGAGGCTGTGGGAGAGTGGGAAAGGGGTTAGAGCAAGACTAGCAGTCCCTACTCTGCGTACACTGAAATTGTGTTTTCGTCTTGCATATTCGTCGTCGCATACGAGTAACCGTAAACTTATTATAAAATCGAGATAAACGCGAGAAGAACAGCATGAACAACACGGATGAACTGCGTGAAATTCACTTGTAATTAAATCAAAATACATGCTTAAATCTACCCCTAAGTCTACCCGGTGGCGATTGCTAGAGCTCCCGTCGTGGTCCTAATCCCCTCCGTCGACGCCGTCACCCACGGCGAGCGCGCTTTGCAGTGTGCTGCTGCGCCTCCATGGCGGCGAAGGCCGCCATCGCCTCGGCGATCTCCACGGCCTCGCGGGCGTTCATCTCCGCCACCACAGCCTCGAACACCGCGCAGGCCTCGGTGAGGGCGGGGGTCTCCCCGATCCGTCCCCACTAGCCGGCTCCGCCTTGATCTCCTCCATCATCGGCTCCGTCGCCTTCGTGCGATACCGTACCCACACGGCCTCTCCCTTGACCTATGCGGACGCTCATCTCGCCGGAATCGCTCGCCGAAGTAACCAAAATGTGGCGGCGGCGCGAGGGAGGAGGGGTGGCGCGGAATAAGGGTGTCACCCCTTTTCCGCCGCTGCACCCACATAAATGGGGTTGGGGCGCTGATTAACGGGCCCCGTGAAATTTTTTACGGGTCGGGCCTTTTACGGGCTCTGCTCGACGCGATTTTTCGTCACGACCTGTAAAGTCGCCGGAATTATACGGGTTTGGCCCTTTTATAGGCTCTGCTAGTCTTTCTCTTAGGACATCTCTGATAGAGCCCGTAAAAATTCAACTCGTAAATCATAAGTATAGTCCACGAAAAAAGTGCTTATGGGTTATAAAAACTATGGCGTGGAATAGAGCCCTCAAGCACAATCTATAAAAAGATATATTTTGTTATACAAGCTGCGTTTGAGGGCTCTATTCCGCGCAGAGCCTCCTAATGTAGGGTTTGTTGCGTGGAAAACAAAAAAAATCTATCGCAAGAACACATAAAACCAGGATCCAATCTATAGAAAATCCAAGATCTAATCTACGAGATTGGTGCAACGAGATTGAAGAGAACTAACCCTCGTAGATCCAAAGTGTTAACGAGATTGGATGTTGTGGTTGATGTAGTCGATCACTTGTTGATCTCAAGATCGCGAAGACGATCCTTCCGGCAGCGCTTTCGCACTCGGTCACATGTACGGAGTTGATGAAGATCTTCCTCTCCCCGTTCCAGCAGGCAGCGGAGGTAGTAGATCCCCTCGGAATCCCAGCAGCACGATGTCGTGGTGGTGGTGGATGAGAGATTTCTGTGGGGCTTCGCCTAAGCCGGGGCAGAAGGAAGGAGGAGGGAGGGAGGTGGCGGCTAGGGTTGGGAGAGAGGGCAAAGGGTGGCGCCCTCCCCTCCCCTCTTTGTATAGAGGGGGTGCAGCTAGGGCATCCCCCTTGGCCTCCTCCCTCTAGGGTCGGCGCACATAGGGATTGGGGGGACTTCCCCCCAAGTTTCCCCCTTTCCAATTTAGGGTTTTGCCCTAAATCCTATGGGTTGGCCGGTTGGGCCCCTTGGGTCTTGGTGCGGATGGCCCATGGCCCCCACAGCAATGCCCTCGGCCCATGTGTCCCTCTCGGGGTGGTGGCCCCTTCTAGAACATTCTAAAAGCTCTGGTCAAAATACCGAAATTTTTCCAAACCCCGGAAAATGACTTTCATTATATGAATCTTATTCTCTGGACCATTCCGGATCTCCTAGTGATGTCCTGGATCTAACCTGAGACTCCAAACAACATTCGTTCTCCAACTCATATTCCATATCTACTTAAAACAACATCGAACCATAAGTGTGTCACCCTACGGTTCGTGAACTATGCAGACATGATCGAGAATCCTCTCCGATCAATAACCAATAGTGGGACCTGGAGATCCATAATGGCTCCTAAATATTCAATGTTGATTTCGTGATCGAATGAACTATTTACATACGATACCGATTCCCTTTGTCATGTGATACTTTACTTATCTGAGGTCTGATCGTCAGTATTTCCATACCTAGTTCAACCTCGTTACCGATAAGTACTCTTTACTCGTTCTGTGATATGACATTCCTTGTGACCTAGTCACATGCTTGCAAGCCAATTGGATGACATTCCACCGAGAGGGCCCAGAGTATCGTCATTTGTATGGACAAATCCCTGTCTTGATCCATGCGCTTCAACACATACTTTCAGAATACCCAATGCCACCTTTATAACCACCCAGTTACGGAAGTGGCGTTTGATGTCATCAAAGCACTCATCTGGTTATGGTGATTACCATGATCTCATGGTCGAAGGATTAGGTTACTATGTATTTGAAAGCTTGTAGCAAAACGAACTTAATAACTTGATCTTATGATATGCTTACCATGGGTGTGTGTCCATCACATCATTCTCCTAATGATATGATCTTGTTATTAATAACATCCAATGTCCATGACCAGGAAAACATGATCATCTATTAATCAACAAGCTAGTTTAACAAGAGGCTCACTAGGGACTCCTTTATGTTTACAAAACACACAAGTATTAATGTTTCCTATTAATACAATTATAGCATGGGATATAAACATTTATCGTAAACATAAAGATACAATAATAACCACTTATTGCCTCTTGGGCTTATCTCCAACAGCCTTCCACTTGCACTAGAGTCAATAATCTAGTTTGAAAAACTTTGTACATTCAACACCTATGGATTTCTAGTGTTGTATATTCACGATTGCTAGTGGTAAACATAATCTTTGGATCTGACACTTTCAGGTCCATGTGTATTTCCATGTCTTTGCGTCTCTACGCATCACTCATTCTCTAGTGAGATGACATTGTATCAATTTGGTCCTTTGGTGAGACCTTTAGTTCCTTGGGGTTAAATCATGTCGATACAATTGTTGTACAATATATCTTCATAGTACTAGCCCGATGTGAACCACACCTAGTTAGATAACAAACTACTTGACACAAATGCCATCTTTTGCTGCTACAATAGCAGTTATATACTTAGCCTTTTGTTGTAGTATATGTCATAATGTATTAACTTTGGAACTCATCCAAATCTGTTATGGAACTTAGTTTCCATTACATTGTGCCACCCATAGTTTAAATTGAGACAAACTTAATTTGTATCTTGTGACAAGACTAGTATAAATATAACACTCTATTTGTCACCTATACATAAATAACATATTCTTAGTTCTTCCAAAGATCATAAGAATATCCTTACTATCGTCCAATGGTCATCTTATCAGTCATTCTGGTATATGCTCATAACATTTAGAGCATATGACACATCTGGATATGTACATATCACAATATGATTGATCAAATATTCTTGTGATTTCACTTACCAAGTGTCAAAATACTTGAATCTCGTTTCACTTACCAAGTGTCAATACACTTGAATCTTGATTCAATCCTTTCCATGCGACAAGAAACTTTCTTGTCGTTTCTATATTGAACTCATTCAATATCTCATCTTTGTATATTTGGCACGACCATATTAGCATCTCAATATATTTATATAGACATTGATACCTAATATTAGGGTTTTGCCTAAGTCTTTCATCAAAATGAAATTCTTAACATGTGTCAATAAAAGATACATCATTTCCAATCAATAAGATATGCTCCACATAATGTATTAGAAATATGTCTTAGCGCTCCCACTTAATTTATTACAAATACAAGAATATTCATCGTCTCTTATGAAATTAAACCTTTTAATAGTTTCATCACGATGAATATTCCAACTCCGTGATGCTTACTTCAACCATTGAAGTTAGCATGAGTTTTTAGCATCCTTTGAATTAACAAAACCCTTTGGATCGTGTCATGTACACATCCTAGGAAACCATTCTATTAGAAGAACTTTGTTTTGTTTGTTCAACTACCATATAGCAAAATTATATGTAGTGGTTGCTACATTAATCCGTCTAGACTAAATATCACTATGAAAGATAAAATCTTGATATAGTCAACTCCTTGAACATTGTTGTAAACTCTTTCCCGACATGTCGACTATTTCATAGATGTGAAACATCCATGTCTATTTCTTTATAGATCCAAATACGACCGAAAAGTTTTACACCTTTCTAGAGGGTCTTTCAAGTTCAAAAACTTGATTTCTCGTGTATGGAACTATCATGGATTTTATGGCTTCAACCCATTTGACGGAGTCAGGGCCCATCATCGCCTCTTTGCATGTAGTCAGTTCATCATTGTCAAAAAATAATGATTTACTCTCAGATCTTAGTATTTGATAGTTTATCCGACCTACTCGGTTCAATAGGAACTTAGACCTCCGTGACCACAACCTTTGAGTCACGTGAGCCATGAGCATTGTTGTTGCCTCCGATAAACTTTCTGGTGCTGTGCAACTTAGCACATATAGCTAAGGTTCAATAACCTTATCAAAATTCTATTGTCCTCCCACTTAACTTTTCATGAAAAAATCCTTCTAAAGAAACTCGACATTCTAAGAGACAAACACTTTTGTCTTCGGTGTTATGGAAGAATACTCAACAGTTATTCAAAATAACATACAAAGACATGATCATCCGACTTTTGTTGTAAATGATACCTTTGATCCGGATTACGGATGTAGTATAGCACTTTTTCCCTAGTAGACCTAGGTTTATCGAATCCTCGGGAAGCAGAAAGCAAAGTGAGATTACTTAAACGGACCTTCGAGAGTTTTAGAATTCCTATTGCGTTTTCACTGGACCAAGAGTTTGCGATCCTGTTGTGGTTGTTGTTGACGATGGAGAGAGAGAGGGCTTAGGGTCTTCGATTTTCACCAGTAGCTATGCAAAACATCTGATGGGAATAACAGATAATAATAAAGTACTCATATAATTATTAGAGCAAGATAATTATATATGGGCAGTGCATCCATATATGTTATCACATCCGCAACCGCTTATGGCAATAACCTACTAGTCTCATCCATAGAAGAAAGATAACTAATGATATGCATAGTGATGTCACCGTTAAACCCAAGTAAGTTCCTCATATACAGCCGTACTACCCTTTCTGTCACTGGGGTTCCTATCCTGCAGATCATTCGTTACTCACACTCCCTTTACCTGATCAATCATCGGGGTCTTGGGTACCTGACAAGTCCTTAGATTGAGGCAAGAGAGGGTACTACAATCATCATATCATACAAACTAATACATGATCCCATCTATGATAAATAACATGCACAAAAGTTACATGGCTAGGTCGAAGCCCTTAGCCCAAAGAGAATTACTCACACATAGATATGAAATCGACAATCATAAACATTGTAATAGAGATCATAAGGTTGATAGCAAATAGTCTTACAATGTCGCTAATTGGAGAAGAGATCTACTATTACAAGTGGTGGAAGATGGCTATGGTGGTGGAGAAGGGTTTAGAGGTTTAGATCTAGATCTATTCCTCTGGCATGGCAGCAGGGAGAGTTGAGGTTGAAAAGAAGCGAGATTGTGGAGTTAGGGGCCGTTTCTCATCGCCCGAAGCCTCTTTATATCGGGGTCTCTTCACGAAAGTTGTTCTGTTTGACCTAATGAGGTCGGTGCAAACTATACGGCGGCAATTATATGGCGGCGGGCCGTATAGTTGGTCGTTAAGCTTGCAGTAATCTCTTCACAACCTATGGTTTCTTTGGCGTGTTGGAAATGTCGTATCTTTTGGCATTTATGTAATGATTCTCATCATCATACGTCATTATCTGCGCAGGAAAAAATATCAAGAAAGGATTGCATACCCCTTTGATCATTAGGCATTAGTGGCAGGTTTTAGAGAGATATTTCATCAAATATATGAATAATATCTAGTTTAAATATGGACGTGAATGACTATATTTCACAACCATTAACCTCCCCAAGCTTAAATTTAATCGTCCCGAGCAATAAAACCAAAATAAAAAGGGAAATCAGCATTTAAACTGAAATAACGAGATGATGATCTTCCTCATGATTGGTAGTCTAATATTTCCTCCACTTTATTAATCTGAAAAATTTCAGCATAGATAAAGTAATGGCAAGCATACCATACAGATTTCATGAATCCTTATAGCGCAGCAAAATTATAGTAAGCATGGATGATTCAAAAGAGTAAACTTTATTCCATGTCATGTAATCAACTCATAAGCTTGTCTTTGAACAAAAAATGTAATCATGTAGAATTAAGAGTGTGAGAGTTTTTCATGAAAAGCATATATACTAAAGTATCTCAATTCTCCCACATCAATAAATCAAGACTTTTAAGCACTACTTTCCCATTCATTGTCCTTCAAGAAATTCAGTTCTTAAGTAATTGAGAGCATGACAAAAAAAATCATTAGTTTATCGGGCTAAGATGGACACTCCTGGCATCACTAGGGTTTTTGTTCCTTTTACATAATGATTACTCATATCAGCCAGAGGAGTGATTCCATCATGTTATAGCTACCCGGGAGTGCCAAGAATCTTACCTAGTATAGCATTGCTGCTACATATGTTTAATCAACTCATAGCCGAAATCTAGGAGTTTCCTCCATAAAGATCATTCGTAGGCTAGCGGATTTGTTGGAATCCCATGAAGTTTGACACACATAAAGCTATACCATTCTTATGATTTACAAGTCAAACTTTGGCATGCTCAAAAAAACTGATAAATATTAATTCAATTGAACAAATCTTTTCAAAGAGAGCTATCAAGTCAATCATTATTTTCTGTGGTGTTGAGTGTCTCTAGGAATAAGCTTTCAAGACTAAACACTACTACACCCAAGTCTTCAATTGTAAGACTTTTTCTTATTTCAATTGTTTAGCAAATTTTTAGACAAGACTTGGTTAACTACAAGAGCTGGAACAAAATATACTCGATTAAATACCCATGAAAACAAAATTTTACTATAATATAGAGACTCACTCCACCGATATAACATCTCAACATCACTATTAACTAGCATGGGTTTCTCAAACTTCAAAAGTGGGGAGTCATAAGGCATACCTCTCATGTTTGGTTCCACTTCTCTTTTCCCTTTTTATTTGTTTCTTGGAAACTCGAAGTCAATCAATCTCCTTCAAATCAACGAGAACTTCGAGGCGAAAGGAAAAAGAGAGAGGGAAAATAAAGATAAACAAAGAAATCTTTTTGTGGTTTTTGAGATGGGGGATTAAAGAATATAAAATTGGTGGAAAAGCTCGGCTTGAAAATATCAAACAAAATAAAATAACTAATATAAAGTGTTGGAGAAACCAACACGAGTGCTTATAAACTCAAATAAAAGCATAACCTCGAAAATAAGATAAAGCAAATGAAAACCAAATTATATAATAGATATAAAACCTCCCCAAGCTTAGGCTTTTGAAAGCCCTTCAAATCACTGTGGTGGGGGAAAATAGTTGTAACTCCAGTTCGCAAACTGAGTTGAGAGGTTACTTGTTGTTTCTCGGAGGTTTAGGGCGAGATTATGCATTCCCTCCACAGTTCCTCCAAGTTATTGGAAATCTTGATATGTAGCGAACCAGTTTGGTGGCTGCTATTCCTGATGGTGGGCTTCTTGCTCCTCCTCTTGGTCCTCATCCTCCTCTGGAATCTCCTCCTCAGGTTGGTGTTGCTCAACCTGCAAGTCATAAAGCACACGTCATTCCTCGATAGAGAAAAGACCATTAGGCAAAGGGGCGGGGTAGATACCCCCAGCTCCAGTAATATGCAGATAATAAACACCACCTCTCCTAGTGAGCATTCCACAAGCCCTCGAAGTAGAGAAACCAACACGTCGCCCACCTAGGTCGATGCCCAATGAATTGGCAAGCACGGTGATGGAACCTCCACAAGTGATTGGTCCTTGGCTTTGGTGGGATTGGTACTCCAAGTAGCGCACAAGAATTGCGCCCAAGTGAAGTGACAAGTTGTCATAGTTGAGAGAAGCTTTTGCGAGGACTAAGATGTCCTCCTCATTGAGTCTTGTGAACTCATTACGTGCTTGCAAGGTGTTGGCAATAACATAGAACAAATAGCGAATAGCAGGATATTGAATATTACTCCCTTTACTGACTCTAGAAGTAAAGCTCATTCTATTATAACAGTATTCAGGGGAAGGTTCCATGTCGGTAAAATCTGCGTGCAGAGCATTAGGATCATTGTTAGGTAAACCAAAACAATTGCACCATTCATCAAGTGTTAGAGAATTATTATTGTTCATGAGTCGGAAAGAAATTCTATCCTCCCCATGCCATGTCTTAACATTGTTACTCAAAGAGCTAAGAAATTCAATGGTTAACTGGCGATAGGTTGGTGCATCATGAAATACAAAGGTTTGCAGGACACCTATATTGCAAAGTAAATTAAAGTCATTAGAGATAGAAAGTTGGTTCAAAGTGACGGGGCAAGCCCACTTGGTTGCCTTGAACACATAAAACCAAGATCCAATCTATAGAAAAGCCAAGATCTAATGTACGAGATCGGTGCAACGAGATTGAAGAGAACTAACCCTCGTAGATCCAAAGTGTTAATGAGATCGGATCGTGTGGTTGATGTAGTCGATCACTTGCTGATCTGAAGATCGCGAAGACGATCCTTCCGATGCCGTGTTCAGGTAGCGCTTCCGCACTCGGTCACACATGCAAAGTTGATGAAGACCTTCATCTCCCCGTTCTAGCGGGTAGCGGAGGTAGTATATTGCGGTGACCCAGCATACCACTGCATGGTGTAGTACACTATAGTCGTTGACATAACACCAATAAAACACCGTTCACTAGTATTACATCCCTCAGAGTGGTACAACAGAAACACAGCAGGTCCAAGACATGACTATAGGTTACAACTCGACTCTTTATATAAGATCTAGAGAACAATCTAGGTTCAAGAGAGAGAAATAAACTTCTTGCAAAGAAGAATAAAAAATAAACAACTCAAAAATTATCATACTAATAAGACTAGTATCTGAACTATAGGGCTTGCATTGCTGCTATAGAAATACTCTACAGAAATAGGTTCTATGGTGAGAGATTATATTTCTATCTAATCAGTAACTTTGTTTTCACTTTAATTGATATATATTTTTACTTCCTTAACTTTAATGAAGATCTTGAGTTGTTGATGAAGATTACCTTGAGCATAAGTTGATGCAGACGCCATCTGTATTGGATTTAGATTCTAGCAAGGGTTAAGAAGATACGTTGAGTACGAGCGTACTCAGCAAGTTCACTAAGAGGAGTGTTTGATGCACTATATCTACGGCCACAGACCATAGGTCATAGGCAATGCAAGTTTTCGTAAACATTTCTTCAAAGGTTTCTTTTATTCTAAAAAGCTATGTTCGTTAGCCTTCACAGGTTTACCAAAACTTTCATGGAGTTCCTTTCCTGCCACGTTCGTAGCTCCTTCCCGGAACAGGTAGTAACAAGTTACAGTTCTTACACTCTACAGAGGTGCATCACTTTACCCAAGAGAGAACTTAGGCTTTGTTGCAAGGCTGGGAGTATGTTCCTGTTCAAACTTCCTTGATTTGAGGCCCAACCTAATATCCAAGCCAATCACTGCCTTCTCCGCGACTCCGCATGTCTCCTTGGTGTATGACATGCCCACCTATTGAATTACGACAATAGGCAATACCGACTATTCAGATTCCGAAACTATCGTGGGACGTTGAGGGTTCCCATCCATATGCTGCCCTCTACTAATTACCAATATATGCACGCTACGAGTGATAACAGCCACGACCAGCACATCCGGCTCCATGCGAGAGGGAAAAGATACAGCTGACTTCTCCGTCCCATTCCAAATCTCATGGTCAACGCATAATATACAGTGCAAGAATCACTGGCGACATTGGTTGTTAAGTCATAGGTGATATAGTCCTGTGCAGTGGTATTCCAACTACCAGACTTAATAGATTAGCTGATCACCCTGGATCAGTAACCAATAGTTCACATTATTATCAAAAATAGTGTTTTCTTGCCCTTTTGAAATGCAGGTGATGACAACACTGGATTTGCAAAATACTTTACAAAATTAATCAAAGGACATGAGCAAGTGTGAACTTGCCTTTTGTGATTGCAAGATTATGCACTCACCGTCTTCGAGACAATATAAGATCCAATATCTGAAATCAGCATCATTGGTCCGGTAAGGACTAATGTTTAAAGAAGCAAGATGCTATTATGCGTAAGTAATGTAATGTAATTTTATAAACTCGAATTCCCGGAATAAACGTTGTCCGAGGGTTTGGATACTGGAAATAGTTCCTTTAGAATGTGTTGTACTTTTAGATAAGTTTCACATTTGTGCTTCTTATTAGGTATTGTGAGTGTGTGAAACAACATGTATATATAATATCATACAACAATAAGATACACAAATGTGGAATGATACTCAAAGACTGCTTATATAAGAATTGTTTATCCTCAAACTTTACTGTATAAATAATGGCCTTTATAAGGAACTTAAGTGTTAACCATCTTAAATACACAAGTAAAGATTAAAGCAACATGATTATGATAAATTGTCATCTGTTTACTATGATGAAAGTCCTTGAGTTTAGTTGTTAAGAGTTGGGGATATTATTATAAGATTTGTTGTTTGAAGTGGCAAAAAGAATAACATTTGAAGAAAATATTTCTTTTCTAAGGTTTAAACAATCTTTGTGGTTAATCGAATGTGGTCGTTGTTTCTTGGTTTTTATGTGGTAGTTTGGTTTTGATATGCCCTAGGTCTTAATTGAAACAAACCAAAGTTAACTATAAAATATATAACAAAGCCTTAATCATGGTGTTTATACTCTTGTAGACTAAATTTAACTTTAAGAACATAGATGAACTTAAAGTGTAATGCTTATGATATTTTTACTTCGTTCACTTCATAATGTTTCCCTAAGTATACTTTAAGAGTGGTAACATTTTTATTTGACTAGTGGTTTCCTAACCTTATAATTGAATAAAGGATTTATCTCCTTATAAGGGTGTGGTTATGGTTTGTATCCAAGGAATAATATTACTTAACTACTTATGAATTCACTATAATGTTTTGGTATGTTTATAAATTTGTGATTGAAGTAAGGGAAAAGGTTTTATTTGGTTGAAAATATCATTCTTGAAGGTTTTATAATTGATAAGGCCTTTTTAGGAAATGATCTACACTTATGGTTGAATGATAATTCAATAAAATTGTATTTAAAATGTGTTGAACCATTTTGACCTCATATTATCAATATTTAATACTAATACTATTTATTATACTTTGATTGGCTAATTTTAGAAATATTAGCAATTTTTATTTACCCTAATATGAATTATTAATTAAGTAAATAGGTTTAAATACAAGTTATTAAAATGTTTAAATTTTTATTTACCTCAAAAGTGGAATATTACATTTTTAACATGTAGGTATTATTTTTGTGATCAATTAGGTATATTATATTTATTTTTATGATTTTTCAATAATAAGATATGATTTTTTATAAGATTTATTACTTAATAAACACTTAATAAATAATAAATTGTCACATCCCAAGATTTTCCAAATCTTGTAATGTGAAAATAAATGAATAAAATAAAACTTTGTTTGATTTTTAGAGCCAGAAGAAACTTTTTGAATTAAAATGGAACCCCAAACCCATTTGAATTAAATAAAATCCTAAAAAGATTTAAAAGGATAAACATTTCATAAAAGGAAACAATTGGAAAATATTATTTTAAAAACAATCAAATGAAAAGATTTGTTTTCAGATGAAATAGAAGTTTATAAATAAAGATTATGATATAAAGCCAAATTAATCCTTGGCCAAACTTTGGGAATTAAAAACATTTTATTTTAAAATTAAGTAGCAAAGGTTTATTTAAAAATAATAAATGATTGTTTAAATAAATTAATAGAGATTTTAATATCCTATTTATTTAAATAAAAGGTTTTACCATTCTAATTAAATATCAAAACTTATTAAATTATTTTAAATAAGTTTTCTAAGTAAAGTATATACTCAAATAAAACTTACTGAAATGTTTTGGTTTATTTTATATTTCAAAATAAATAATCTAATAAAACATATCCTATGGGAATTGAAATGAATAGGGTATATTCATTTAATTATTAATGGACCCTATATAACAAAATGTTATTTTTTTTATTTTTAAACAAGTTCCAAGCATTATTTATTTCCAAATAAAACCTACTGAATTGATTAGGAAAATGTTTAGAATGCAAATAAGGAGTTTATCAAAACATATTAAATAAATAAAGGATCCTCTTATTTAATTAATAAAAGGTTATGAAATATTATTTTAATTAATAATTGGTTTGTGTTGTTAAACAGAACCAAAAACACATTACAAATGTTTGAAATTGTTTGAATTATTTTGAATGCTTGAATAGTTGGCTGAAATTCAAATCAGGAAATAAAATAGAAATGGAAAAAGAACACAGAGTAAAAAAAAATGGAAAAGGGCCAACCCAACCCAGGCAGCCCACTAAGCCCAACAGCCCACCTGTTCTTTTCCTCCCCGAACCGTTTTCTTCACCGCAGAAAGAACCGCTGAACCACTGACCGGTGGACCTCCCTCACATTTTCTATTCCCACTGACCGCTGGACCCCACCGTCACTGTTCTCCTTCCCCACCCGTTCGACCAGTTCTTCCCCACCTCGTCGCCGTTTCCTGCTGAAATTTCGCGGCATCAATTCGCTTTAACACGGCCGTCTTAACTTGCAGCGACCATGCTCCCTTAAAGGCCTCCCTCTCCTCTGTCATTTCCCCCAGACGACGCCTCCACTCTGCCTCTAGGCTGCCTCCATTTCTCTCTATACCGCCGCCGCTCCGACGAGCTTCCATCTTCGATTCCGACCAAACCTCGCCGCCCTCTCCTCCCTGAGCAAGCTCACAGCTTCCCCACTCTCAGGCGCATCTACTAGTGCACCCAACTCGACCGCGGGCACCCCTGAGCCTCGCCAACAACAAGCTCCAGTACCGCCGCCGTCTGCCACAACTCCGACGATGCCCCCAGGTTAATTCCGACCGCCCCGTACCTTCTCGTTCATGCACGTGACCTCTCCGTGACCTCCCGCACTTAACCATGCCCCTGTTTTGCCCCAGGAAGATCTACAACGTCGACTTCAACCACGACTGAGACCACCCGACGCCGTCCTCCACTCCGGCGAGAAATCCTGCCAAGACCTGAGTACCCCTCACCCGACCAACACCACCTCGAGCATCACCGTGACCTCCTGAACCTGGTGAGATTCTTCTCTTTCTCTCTCGCTTCCTAGAACCACCGCGAACCCCATGCCTGGCCGTGCGCCGCCGCTAGCCGCCGTCGGCGCCGCTCACTTTTGGTCCAGCGAGCCAGTACCGTAGGATCTAGTTTGAACGATTACGATTAGATCACTTACGGCGAAGAGGTACGCGTTCTGAACCGTGCGATGTGACTTAGATCTAATGGCCTGCAGTGCGTGATCCGCGCGAACCGTTTTCGGCCAATTAGAATATGACGTGTGGCCAGCTCTAGTTTAAAACAGATTTTTGAATCAGAATTATATGCAAACTTCAAACACTTGTAACTTTCAAACCACACGTCCAAATTTGGCAAATTTTATATCAATGAATTCAGGAGAACAAGCCCTAACAAACCATGGGCTTAGTTTTGAAAATAGTATTTGTTAGCTTGTTTGAATTTACAGAAACATTTGTGTACTTATGTAGTGTATAAAAATTGTTTAAAATTGATTCTAGGATTAAATCTTTTGCAAAATGGATTTGTGTGACCTTACTGACCCTAGGAACCAACCCATGGTGTTAAAAATGATTTTTGTGAAATTTAAGTTGAATTATTTAACTTAGCCATTTTCTAGCCAAGTAAACTCATTGATTTTACTATGGAAATGTTTTTTGCAAGAAAAACTTTGGGAAAAGGTTATGAACCAAACTTACTGACCCAAAACACCAAGCCTTGCCAAGGGCAACTCAGTTGTTGAAAGATATAAAGTTTTACTTTGAAAAGAATAATTTTCACCACATGAAATGACAAATGGATTTTAAAATGGATTTTGAGCAAAACCCTCTAACTAATGACTTTGCCATTTTGGTAGATGACCAATGTGGACCTTACAAAGTTTATAAGCCTAGTAGAGACCATCCTTGCAATAGAACCAAACTTTGCATACTTATGCAAGACTTAGAATCCATTGCTTAGTGTGTGTGAAATATTGTTTGAATATTGGTTTGGAATGTTACTTGATACTATGCTTGTTTGAATGGTTGTAGTGGATTTAGCAAGTGTGAGACTAGCAAGATCAAGGAGTAAAATCCTCATTCCCTACCAAAAAGGCAAGTTACACTATCATACAAAAGACCTAATATTTTCATTATACTTAGTGAATTTTGTAAACATGCATGAAAATGTTTTATACTTATGCTATGCTAATCCTAATAGGATTCCCTATACCCTCCTTAGTAAAAATATTGAAGTTGTACATGCTTAGCCATGCTATGTTTTGAAAAGAGATACATGTTGAGATTTTACAAAGGTTGAGAAAAGGACTTGTGTTTTACCTAATAAAACAAGGACTCAATGAACCACCTAGGTGGTGGACACTTTATGTTTTGGAGAAGGTGGCAACAAAAGGAACCATGTCTATGGCAATAACTTTGTGTTGTGCTCCAAATGAAAACCACCTAGGAAACTTAGAGATTGAACATGTTTCTCCAATTGAGGCTTTCGTGTACAACCACATGCTATTATGGCTCTGGCTTAGTCAACTACATTAGGAAGAACCATACATTGTCTTTAGTTACCGGACATGGGGATCTGGAATGCTTCATGGGGGCTGAAGACAAGCTAGCAATGATGTATGGAAGGACCTTTTGGAAAGACTTCGTCACACTCTCAGTCTGCCAGTACTCCATCTTGGTGAGCACTAATCCAGTAGGCCACTGGTGGCAACAAGATGGGATTGTGTCATGTGGGTAAAGTGTACTCCTTCTGCAGAAGTTAATAAAATCTAAGTACTTAGCCGTGTCCCCGGTTATGGACAATACTGAGCAACTAAAGTTTGAACCATGGGAGATCTCGACATTCCAATTTCTAATATAAAAACTTGATGCACTTGGGGGTACCAAGGAATTCAAAGAGATTTTGTTAAGCTTTTTGCACTTGGGGTTACCAAGGTGCTCAAGAGCATGATGTACTTGGGGTTACCAAGGGACTCATGAGATTTTGATAAAAACTTGATGCACTTGGGGTTACCAAGTAGCTCAAGGGAATTTTGACAAGGACTTGAACACTTGTGTTTCTACCAAGGAGTTCAAGGAACTTGGAAAAGAAGATTTGACAAAGGACAAAACCATTTTGAAAAGATAGGATAAATGTTGCTTTATGCAAAAAGCCTTAAACTCTACTTAGCCAATTATGCATGTATTGATAGGATCCACTCATATTTACATAAAAGTGAAACTTGCCAATACAATTCAAAATGTATTGACCCTTGTGGCTGTAACTCGTAATGTTGCAGGTTGATTGTTTTATTATATGAAGATTGTTTGATTGACTAGGACTACAAAGTCTACAACCAACATCTGCCTGTGGCACTATGAAGATGAAGGACCCATGACTCTATTTATTCCGCTGCAATGTATTGTAATAGCCATATGAGCTATGTATGATGTAATAAAATTATGTTATTCCTGGTTATAAAGTTATGTTATGACCTTTGTATCTTGATATTACATCTTAACTGTGGATGCTAGCTATTGATCCAGGGACTAGCATTGTAAAACACAGGAGGGATCTACCATATTGGGTAGGGACCTCTACATAAATATTTAGTTAAGTGATATAATAATACATGATTATAGTTTTAAATTATAGTTCTTATTTTTCTAATAATTGTGGTATATTATTTATATTTTTAGCAATTACCATTATTAAAATATGAATTATCAAAGTTTTATTACTAATAAAAACTTTATTGAAATAATAATTATCTAAATAATTAATACAATAATGTTTGATAATAAAGTTAAATTATAGATTTTATTTTTCTAAACATTTTCATATATTACACAATTTTTTCTGAATTATACAACAAAAATTATTAATTTGATAAGATTTACTCATTTCTTAAATCATTTTCTAATAATATTGGAAACAGGGAATTACATTTCATACCCAGACTAAACTTACCCTAGTCACTGACTAGTGGGGTTAGGGACACGTAATACGCCACATGGGTAGTGGACCAGTCAAACCTGCTGACTAGGCGGGAGGTGACGTGAGCACACCGTCATCATGACGTCAGCATGAGCTGATCCTCACAGATCGAGGATCGATCGGCCGATTGGGTGTATGCATGTGGCTGCGGTGACCCAACAAACCACTACATGTGTAGTACACTATAGTCATTGACATGACATCCACAGAACACCGTTCCGTAAATATCACATCCCTCAGAGTGGTACAACAGAAACATTGCGGGTCCATATTACAAAAGTACACACATTATTACTACTACAATACCGGAAGTTCAGGACTTCCAAAAGATCCAACTTACAAACCAAAATATAAAGTGTTCAGCGGAATTTAAAAGTAGCAACTTTGTCTAGGAGTTGAGCTCAGTAGCTTATTCTATAGAGTTCATGCTGCTCGGCTCCATTGGTCACTACTAACTAGGAGTACTTAGTTGGACTGGTTATCATCGACACCGTAGCGGATCTCGTAATCCCCTCCTTCAACACCTCCGGATTGATCAGGTTCCTCATAGAACACATCTTCTTGACATTCTGCTGCATACATTGGCACGTCTTTGGGATCCTCAGAGTCTAAGCAAGGGATCAAAGGAAAGAATGAGTAACAACGTTACCCAACAAGTTCATTTTATGCAAGGTGGAAAGTTTGATGCTCTAACTACCACCTCGGATTATAAATCCTTGGTACTATGCAATTTTTGTAAATCTTTCTTCAAAGATTGATTTTATTCTGAAAATCTATGACCATCAGTATTCACAGGTTGACCAGAACTTTCATGGAGTTCCTTTCCTGCCGCGTTTGTAGCTCCTTCCCGGAACAGGGAGTAACAAGTTACAGTTCTTACACTCTGCAAAGGTGCGTTACTTTACCCATGAGAGATCAACTCTTTGTTGCACAACCGGGCGTACTTTCCCGTCCACAATTCCATGATGTGGGGCCCAGTAGTTGGTCCAAGCCAATCACTGCCCCCTTCGTGACCCCGCATGCCTCTTTGGTGTACACCATGCCCACATAATGAATTACGGCAATGGTTTGTACAAACCGTTAGATGCTAGAACTATCGTGGGACGATGAGGGTTCCCACCCATATGCTGCATATCCTCTACGAATTACCAATTAATATGCACGCCACGAGGATAACAGCCATGACTTGCACATCCGGCTTCATGCGAGAGGAAGAAGATACAGCTGACTTCTTTGTCCCATTCCAAATCGCATGGCTAACACGTAATATATGGCGCTAGAATCACTCATGTCAGGGGTTATTAAGTCCCTACTTGATCATCATTGTTCGCAACTAGAACGCTAAGTTCCATTGCTCCATTCTATCATCACTTAGGATGATATCTATGATTTATTTATTTGTGAAAATAATATTTTCTTTCTTCTATAGCATATATGATAACACACATTTTGAAAATACTTTGATAAAGACTCTTCAAAGGACATGAGCAAGTGATGAACTTGCCTTGTGATGGCAAGGTAGTGAAGTCTGATGCTTGCACTGGACCTTGAGCTTCTATGTCTACAAAAACATCATTATTGCCCGGTAAGGACAATATTTAAAGAAGCAAAATGATTATGCAAGTAATGTAATGCATTATTTTAACTCTATATGCATTTTCCCTATATAAGGTGCCTTTTAATATTAATAAAGCATTTATAAATATTACCTTTTAATATTTATAGCAGATATTGAATTATTTTATTTTATTTCTATTTTATTTGACTTTTATTGATTTAATAATTCTTTTTAGGAATTATCAATTACACATTAATTTTTTTATTAAATACTTAATTAGTATTTTTCAAAAATACTATAATATTAATATATAGTGAAAGTGATTTTTATTTATTTTTATCATCTTTCAATAATTTTGTAAAATTCCATAAGAATATATAAATTACAAAATTCTGATAAAATTTTAAATGTCTAAAATTTTATATTTTATTTTATTTTATTTGAATAGTATGGATTATTTCGAATCCAAAAATATTTTATTTGTAATTTTTGGACTTTTATTTTATTTTCTAAGATTTATTTAAGTACTGGGGTATTTTGGTCTTTTTCTTTTTATTAAAACAGGCCTGGAAGGATTTCTGGGCTGGTTATTCTTATTGGGCCCTAGTGGCCCATTAGTTCTAGACAAAAGGTCCACCCCGAAGGGTCTGGCCCAGCTCGGCCCACTCCTCACTGCCTCTCTCTTTCCCTCGAGTTCATCCTCTCCTCCTCTGGCCCCGACCCTATGGTAGACGATGCCGCCACCGGCGATTCCCACCGCCGTAAGCCGTTCTGGTCGCCGTCGTGGTGCATCAGGGGTTGTTGGCGATGCCCGATCATTCTATCTAATTAGATTCGAGCCTTGGGCTCTCCTGCCATGAATCGATGTCGTCCTGATCCCTAGGGTTTGGGGATTGGCATGGATTCAGGTGTTGCCGTGGTCTTCGTGCGTCGAGGTGATTCTCTGCACCTCCAGGCGTGATCAGGGTCGCTGCTGTGGCGCCGTGCGGGTTGAAGCATCCCCTCTGGGGTGCTCCCGTGCCGCCATGGTCGTCGGCCCCTCTGCTTCCTCTTCTATTCTTCAGCGAGGACTTACGGTGAGTTTGATTCGTCTTCCCCGGTGCTCTCTGCTTGCTCATTCGATGCTAGATGCTGGCAGTGTCCTCTCTTGCTACTGTCTGATTCAGATTAGGATGATTGTCCATTTAGGTTTCCTGCTATGTGATTGATCATGTACTGGATGAATTGAATCATGTTTGGATGGTCTATACAAATGCTAAATGATTATTGGCCTGAGGCTTGTTGCTTAAAATGATCTATGATGTTTCTGGTGGCTTACTAGATGATTTGATGCTTGGATTGCATCATATTAAGATGATATAGTTGCTTGGGAATCATGCTTAATTAAGTCAGTGAGTTGATAAGTTTTCACTGTCATCTCTGGGTTTATGATCATGATTATGACCTGAGGAAATCATTGTCCTAGTGCTATTGGCTTAGAACTAGTGATGATCTCAAACAGTGAAGTGTATCATAGGAATATCCTAGTTATGATTCCTGGGTTAACAGGAAAATGATTAGTTAAGTTGATTATTTGAATTTGTGATGATTAAATGTCTATCCTGATTCATAATGGATTGTTCTTGTGATACCATCATGGTATGGCACACAAGTTTGATTCCAACCCATGAATTGGGTTGTTTTATGCTTAATGACAAACTTGGCTTTGAGGGATAAACATAGATGTTCTTATCTGAATTCCCTAAGATCAATGATGTTGGTCTAAGGCTTAGGGATTTAAATCTTATCTAATAGGTTCATCTAGATAGTCTTGGTAGTGGTACCAGCTATTCTTTATTGAATCAAAGCTTGGAAAAAATAGATAGTGAGCTTGATCAATCTATGGATCCCAAAGATTTGTTTCTAAGGTGCTACCCTTCCTTTAGGGATGTGCCTAGAATAGATCATAGGTATATGTATGATTCAATTGTAAAATATAGTTTGACAACCAGATCAAGGATGTTGCTCTGAGCTTTGGTTGGATCCTAGTACTTTTTTGTTTGCCTTTAGAGTTTCAGAAATCCCTATGATGGATTCACCCCACTTGGGTGCTTTCTGAGGGTTTGTTTTATAAAACAACACATGCTTTTATCTAAATAAGATGATTAGATCATGTGAAGGTTTTATGAAACTCACCACAGACTCTGATGTTTGTGGAGTAAGTTGGTGATGATCTTGATCTGGTTTTGCAGGAATCCTGTGCTTGATCATGAGCTAATATGCTCCTCCTAGCTCCTGTGCTTGATCTTGCTGTCCACCTGATCCATCCCCCTCCTTATGTCACCATGCTGGTGATGTTTGGTTGATCCTTGGTGGTTTGGTTTGGCTGATGTGCTTGATAAGCTGCTGTCTAGGTTGGCTGTTCTTGTGTGTTGTGCAGTGGAGTAATGCACTGGTGCCTCTCCATGTCTGTGCTTGTGGTTTTGTGAGATTGGGTTGTTCTGTGAGGTCGACAACACACCACATGCATGTTGGTGTGTGTCCTGCCTGTGTGCTTGCTGTGCACTTGTGGATATGTTCAGTATTTTGAAACTTACTTTTACCTGGATGGTGGATTTGTACCTCTTGGCTATCATTTGACTTCTGGCTTTGAATTTATGAAAGATGGATTCTTTCATATTGGTGAAACTTTCCCCTTTTCTATAAACTTCTCAATGATGAATTTGTCTAGTGCACTTCACTGACATGTCTGAGAGAAATAATACTAACACTAACCTTATTTTGTTTTTATTTAGTATTTGTCTTGCAGGTACATATATATGGATGAAGATTTAGTTTAGGTTTAGTTCTAGAATAGTTAGTAAATAGTCCAATGTAATCTTCTTCATACTTTTGTAATTTTATTTTATTATTTTTGTAATCTTTATTTTATTCAATTGTAATAAAGATTATATTATTATTAATAAAGAATATTCTTATTCTTTGTATATTTGCTTTTGTGAATTGTGTGGATGATTTCAATAAGTTATAATTTTATAACTTGATTATATATATTGATGCTAAGAAATAAGTTTCATATTCATTATTGTTTTTCTTTGGATAGAATTTAAGTTGTAATATTTATCTCTTAATTAAATTAAGATTCAGAACTTATTCTTAACTCACTTGAATTATAATTCAAACACTCAAGTTTAAAATTCAAATTCATTTTAAAAACATATAATTCCTTAAAGATAATATCAAAGTTTATAACAATCATACTTTAAGACTAAGCTTAATCTCAAAGTATGAAAGAAACATTGATCACTTAAGGTTTTTATTTGGCGAAAATTTTACCCACATTTTCACAAATAGATGCATGCAACATTCCATATTCCTAAATCTACCCTTCGTTAGTTCCTAAATGCTGGGATGTTACAAACTTCCCCCCTTAAATTAAACTTCGTCCCGAAGTTTGTGGAGATGTACCTGAATAGCTCTGGATAGTCTTTTCTTAAATCCTCTTCTTTCTCCCAGGTGGCTTCCCTTTCAGGGTGATGTTCCCACTGTACCTTATAATATTTGATTGCTCTGTTCTTTAATCTTTTCTAGTTTTCTTCCAGAATCTTACAAGGCTTTTAAATATAGGCCAGGTCTGCTTGTAGTTCTATCTCTTGATGTGGGATTGCATCATCTGAAACTTTTAAACATTTACGAAGTTGTGAAACATGGAAAACATTATGCACTTGAGCCAATCTTGATGGTAACTCTAAAGCATAAGCTATAGTTCTATTTTGACTCAGTATCTTGAATGGTCCGATGTATCTTGGACTCAGTTTCCCTTTAACTCCAAAGCTTTTCACCCCCTTCATTGGACTTACTTTCAAATAGACCATATCTCCCACTTCTGGATGCCATGATCTTCGACTTTGATCCGCATAACTTTTCTGCCTACTTTGGGCTATTTTCAGTCTATCCCTGATTTCTATGATATAATCTGGCGCAAATTCTTTGCTGCTTCCAGGATCATACCAACATATTGGTGATCTACACTTCCTTCCATACAGAACCTAATATGGAGCTGCCTTCAGACTACTCTAATAGCTATTATTATAAGAAAACCCTGCCAATGGTAGGTGATCTTCCCATGTTCCTCAAAAATCTAGTGCACAAGCTCTTAACATGTCTTCTAGTATTTGATTTGTTCTTTCAGTTTGACCTCCTATCTCAGGATGATATGCCGTGCTGAAATCTAACTTTGAACCAAGTGCTTCATGCAATTGCTTCCAAAATGCTGAAGTAAACACTGATCCCCTATCCGTTACGATATTTTTGGCACTCCATGCTTACTTACTATCTCTTTGACATATACTTCAACTAACTTCTCGGCATTATCCTTTTTATTCACCGGAATAAAATGTGCACTCTTAGTGAGTCTGTCCACAATTACCCATATCATATCTTTCCTTTTTGGTGTCATAGGCAATCCTGTAATGAAGTCCATACCTATTTCCTCCCATTTCCATTCAGGAATTTCTAAGGGTTGTAATGGTCCTGCTGGACTTTGATGTTCAACTTTCACCCTTTGACAAGTATGGCATTCAGATACATATTTGGCAATATCTATTTTCATGTTATTCCACCAGAATAGTTCTTTCAAATCCATATACATCTTAGTACTCCCTGGATGTATAGAATATGGTGTATCATGTGCTTCTTTGAGTATGACATTTCTAATCTCCGTCACATCTGGAACACAAAGACGGTCTTGAAACCATAAAGACCCATAATCTCCAAGGCGAAAAACTGATTTTTCCCTTGAGATATCCTTCGAATTTCCTCAGCAATAAAAGGATCTTCTTTCTTGATGTCTAAAAATTTCTTGCTTAAGATCACGGTCCTGCTCTGCAACTACCTGCATAGTAGCTAATCCTCCAAGAACCTCTGTTCTGATAATTGAAGCTCTAATCTTTCCAAGTCCATTTGTAACTCTTTTGGTAACTCCCTATTGCTTGGCTGAATATTTGCACTCTTTCTGCTTAAAGCATCTGCTACAACATTTGCTTTTCCTAGGGTGTAGTTGATTGTTAAATCATAATCCTTGATTAGTTCCAACCAACACTTCTGTCTCATGTTTAATTCCTTTTGAGTGAAGAAATATTTGAGACTTTTATGGTCAGTGTATAACTCACATCTGGCTCAATAAAGAAAATGCCTCCATCCTTTCAGTGCAAAAACTACTGCTGCTAACTCTAAATCATGAGTTGGATAGTTGAATTCATGTGGTTTCATTTGTCTTGAACCATAAGCAATCACTTTCCGATCTTGCATTAATACACAACCCAAACCTTCTTTAGACGCATCACAGTATACGGTGAAGTCCTTCCCTGTTTCAGGAACCGCCAAGATTGGAGCTGTGGTTAATCTAGTCTTCAACTCTTGGAAACTTGCTTCACATTTCTCATCCCACTTGAATGGTGTATTCTTCCTTAATAATTTGGTTATTGGTTCGGCTATTTTGGAGAAACCTTCAATGAATCTCCGATAATAACCAGCCATTCCTAAGAAACCTCGAATTTGCTTCACATTGGTCGGTGCAATCCACTCTAGTATCGACTGAACTTTAGATGGATTCACCTCAATTCCATCCTTACTGATCACATGACCAAGGAATTCTACCTTATCAAGCCAAACTTCACATTTACTGAACTTAGCATACAACTTATGTTCTCTTAAAGTCTGCAATGCTATTCTCAAATGATCATCATGCTCTTCCTTATCCTTGGAATATATCAGAATATCATCAATAAAGAATATGGCAAACTTGTCCAAATATGGCATGAAGATCTTGTTCATCAGATTCATGAATATTGCCGGTGCATTGGTCAAACCAAATGGTACTACCAGATACTCATGGTGTCCTTATCTTGAGAGAAATGGCGTTTTTGGAACATCTTTCGGCTTGATTTTTATTTGATGGTATCCAGATCTTAAATCGATCTTTTAAAATACTCCAGCCCCTTTCACCTTATCAAATAAATCTTGAATTCTTGGTAAAGGATACTTATTCTTGATAGTCACGTTGTTCAGATTTCTATAATCACCACACATCCGTCTTCCACCATCTCTCTTATCGACAAAGATCACTGGTGTTCCACATGGAGATACACTTTCCTGTATAAATCCTTTTCTAGCTAACTCATCAATTTGCTCTTTAAGTTCTTTCAAATCTTTGGGTCCCATCTTATATGGTGCTTGAGCTATTGGTGTTGTACCAAGAATTAGGTCAATGGTGAACTCTATCTCCCGATCTGGTTGCATACCCGGTAACTCTGTTGGAAAAACATCTTGGAACTCATTAACTATAGGAATCTCTTCCAATTTAACTTCTTTCATTGAATTCAACTACAGATCCACCATGATATGACTGTGCTTATCTGCTTGATAAACTATCCTTGCTCCACGTGGAGTTTTGACTGAGACAGTTTTCTCCTCACAATTTATCCGAGCTTCGTGTTTCATCATCCAATCCATCCCCAGCACTACTGCAATTCCCTTTAAAGGAATCACATAAAGGTCTGTGAAATATGTACAACCACAGATTGAGATAACCAGATCTTGTTTTATGTGGCGTACAATCACATTCCCTCCTGCCGTAACTACGGTCATAGGACTTTCTAACGTTGCCCTTCTAATCCCGAACTTATCACAAAATTCTTCAGAAATGAATGAAGTAGTTGCACCAATATCAAACAGAACTTTGCTAGGATTGGTAAGGATATTGAGCGTACCTATAACTGCATGCTCCGAATTATCCACCTCCTTGAGGGTTGCACAGTTCAGTTTCCCGGTAGGTCGGTTCCTCTTTCCATTATTGTTCTTGCCATTATTTCCTCCTTTATTGGGCTGTCCATTTCCTCCACTAGATTTTCCTCCTCCCTTGGTAGGCCATCCTCCAAGTGGCTTGCTCAGACAATCTGGCTTGATATGCCCCTTCTGACCACAACCGTAATAGATCACTACAGGCTTTTTGCATTCCCTCTGGAAATGCCCTGGAATTCCACAATTGTTACAAATAACATTCCTTCTCGGATTGGATTGATTTCCACCACTGCCCTTGTTATTGTTGCCATAATTCCTATTCCGAAGTTTGAACTCCAGGTTGGGTTTAGGTTTGCTTGCCTGAATCCTCTTGGTTTCTTTCTTGGCTCTCTTCCTCCGGTCCTCTTGGACATTCTTGTAGTCAACTTCAAAAGTAATGGCTGCATACAACAACTGCTGATAAGTTTGCTTATTGGCTAACCTTAGCTGCATCCTGACAAATGGATTTAATCCACGCAGGAAACGCTTCTTCCGCTTCTCGACATCCTCCTCAGCATAGCAAGACAGTTGGCTAAACTCCTGGATGTACTTCATGACACTCGTATATCCTTGCTGAAGCTCCTCAAATTCTCTCCGCTTCAACTCCATGACACTTTCCGGAACATGATATTCATGGAATCTCTGCTTGAACTCTTCCCAAGTAAACTCCCTTCCTGGTGGTTGCATGGCCAACTGATTTTCCCACCATGATGCTGCAGGTCCAGTCAGCAGATGAGTTGCATATCTCAATTTATCCTCATCATTGCAACCTACAGTTTTCAGCTTCCTTTCAGTATCTGCTAGCCAGTCTTCTGCATCCATTGGTTCAGGAGCTGATGCAAAAGGTAACGGCCTTGCATTCTGGAAATCAGATAGACTCGCTCCTCTACCTTCAGGTGCCCTCTGATTTGCTTGCCCCAACAACTCTTCCATGAACTTTTTATGGGTTTCTTGCATCATTTGCATGCATTGCATAAAATTCTGCTCCATTAACGGCCTCATTGGTGGTGGTAATGCTTCTTTGTTTGATGCATCTGCATCGGCCTTTTCCTTGGCCTCTCGATCCATCCGCTGCTTCTCAGTTTCCATTCCTACACCCGTATCCATGACCCTCTAGTCCTACAACATAAATCGAATACTCATAATTACATCATGCACATGTGTTCTGAGCTCGAATTTACGCACATAACTAGTCACACAATGAAGATCCAAAGAAAATCCAAATATGCATTTCACATATTTTACATAATATCATAATGATGCAAAGTCATTACAACATATACCACATAGGTATAATCACAAAACTTCCTTATTACTTGGGGTACAATACACAGTACTTGATACTACTAACTAATTGTCTCCTTCTAATAGTAACTACGCTCATCGTACATGCCTGATGTCCAACCGTGATGACGTGTTGTTCGTCGCACAGTTTGTGGAAATATGGCCTTCCAGAAGGAATATACTCTGTATCTGAAGTGTCAGGACTTGAGTCATTACTCAACCTGAGCGCATTGACTCCCTCCAGCTCAGCTGAAAAGTCTTCAGAAACATATTCACATTATCTCCAACCTGCATCTCCTGAGCTTCATTTCTTGAGTTGTCAACAAGATACGCAGATCCTGCTGCTTCCCAGGTGCTCTCGTGGGCAAGATAGTTAAACACTGGATAAGGTATATTCCCTGGGTTTTGAGAAGATGTTGATGATTCAGACACTCTCTCCTCAGGATCTTCTTCTTCATCCTGATTATCTATTGACATGGTATTTCTACTTCTATTATTAGGGTTCATTCTTGCACCCATCCAACTATATTGTCCAACATTTCTGTCAGAACCATCTGTGGACATCCGGTGTTCATGAGATACATCATATGATCCCATTCTCCAACCATCCGAATTCTCAATAGGAGGTTCTAAGTCAGAACCATCCTTTGAGCCCTGTGGTACTGCATACCGCATGTCCATAGTAGGATAACGTATAGGTTCAGGTCTTGGTGAATAAGGATATGGTATAAAAGATTCAAGATCTATAGGTATATCCTTAAAGACATGTGTTGCACTACTACTTGCTTCTTTCTCTAACTGGAATGCTAACTGCTTCCTCCTTTCCGGATCAGTTAGATCCTCGAACATGTCAATTTTGTCTTCAACAATCACTTGATGGGTCTTATAAAAAGACGCAATGAATGTTCGGTATCTATCCATAAACTTGGAAGCTAACTTAGGATGCTTCTTAACAAAAGTAAGATGATCCGGTATAGGCTCCGAGTCTATAGAATCATGAGGTATCACAGAGAAGGTGCTACCTTCTAACTCCTTGGTTTTCTGCTCCCGGATATTAGCTATCGCCTCCACAACAGCAACATGATATGCTGCTAAATGACTCCTACCTTCTCCTATAGGTAGATCATGATATAATCCAAGCTTCTCTGGAAGTTGGATACTCACACGATACTTGGATAACATCCGGCCATCAAGGTAAGTGATAGTGTTCACTGGAATTTTAGTTGGACAACTAAAAAGCTTTAAAAGTTGACGAAGTTGGTATGTGAATGATCCTTGATAATCATCAAGAGTCTCCTCTTTCCTTACCAAAGTCTGTTTTGCAAACTTTGGTGCCATAACTCTGTATATCAGAAAATAATATTGATTAGTATCCAATAATATATTGCATCATAACAAAGAATTATCGCACTAAAATATATAACGGAATATTCTCATTTGAATACCCATAATATTACTTTTAGAGAATTCTTTATCGTTGCTAAATTTTCCTACAGGTAATACCCTTTACTAGGTTTCCAACCTAAGGTCAAAGCAATTTTCTCTGATACCAACTGCGGTGACCCAGCATACCACTGCATGTCTAGTACACTATAGTCGTTGACATTACATCCACAGAACACCGTTCCATAAATATCACATCCCTCAGAGTGGTACAACAGAAAAATTGCGGGTCCATATTACAAAAGTACACACATTATTATTATTACAATACCGGAAGTTCAGGACTTCCAAAAGATCCAACTTACAAACCAAAATATAAAGTGTTCAGCGGAATTTAAAAGTAGCAACTCCGTCTAGGAGTTGAGCTCAGTAGCTTATTCTATAGAGTTCATGCTGCTCGGCTCCATTGGTCACTACTAACTAGGAGTACTTAGTTGGACTGGTTATCATCGACACCGTAGCGGATCTCGTAATCCCCTCCTTCAACACCTCCGGATTGATCAGGTTCCTCATAGAACACATCTTCTTGACATTCGGCTGCATACATTGGCACGTCTTCGGGATCCTCAGAGTCTAAGCAAGGGATCAAAGGAAAGAATGAGTAACAACGTTACCCAACAAGTTCATTTTATGCAAGGTGGAAAGTTTGATGCTCTAACTACCACCTCGGATTATAAATCCTTGGTACTATGCAATTTTTGTAAATATTTCTTCAAAGATTGATTTTATTCTGAAAATCTATGACCATCAGTATTCACAGGTTGACCAGAACTTTCATGGAGTTCCTTTCCTGCCGCGTTCGTAGCTCCTTCCCGGAACAGGGAGTAACAAGTTACAGTTCTTACACTCTGCAAAGGTGCGTTACTTTACCCATGAGAGATCAACTCTTTGTTGCACAACCGGGCGTACTTTCCCGTCCATAATTCCATGATGTGGGGCCCAGTAGTTGGTCCAAGCCAATCACTGCCCCCTTCGTGACCCCGCATGCCTCTTTGGTGTACACCATGCCCACATAATGAATTACGGCAATGGTTTGTACAAACCGTTAGATGCTAGAACTATCGTGGGATGATGAGGGTTCCCACCCATATGCTGCATATCCTCTACGAATTACCAATTAATATGCACTCTACGAGGATAACAGCCACGACCTGCACATCCGGCTTCATGCGAGAGGAAGAAGATACAGCTGACTTCTTTGTCCCATTCCAAATCTCATGGCTAACGCGTAATATACGGCGCTAGAATCACTGATGTCAGGGGATATTAAGTCCCTACTTGATCATCATTGTTCGCAACTAGAACCCTAAGTTCCATTGCTCCATTCTATCATCACTTAGGATGATATCTATGATTTATTTATTTGTGAAAATAATATTTTCTTTCTTTTATAGCATATATGATAACACACAATTTGCAAATACTTTGATAAAGACTCTTCAAAGGACATGAGCAAGTGATGAACTTGCCTTGTGATGGCAAGGTAGTGAAGTCTGATGCTTGCACTGGACCTTGAGCTTCTATGTCTACAAAAACATCATTATTGCCCGGTAAGGACAATATTTAAAGAAGCAAAATGATTATGCAAGTAATGTAATGCATTATTTTAACTCTATATGCATTTTCCCTATATAAGGTGCCTTTTAATATTAATAAAGAATTTATAAATATTACCGTTTAATATTTATAGCAGATATTGAATTATTTTATTTTATTTCTTTTTTATTTGACTTTTATTGATTTAATAATTCTTTTTAGGAATTACCAATTATACATTAAAAATTGTTATTAAATATTTAATTAGTATTTTCAAAAATACTATAATATTAATATATAGTGAAAGTGATTTTTATTTATTTTTATCATCTTTCAATAATTTTGTAAAATTCCATAAGAATATATAAATTACAAAATTCTTATAAAATTTTAAATGTCTAAAATTTTATATTTTATTTTATTTGAATAGTATGGATTATTGTGAATCCAAAAATATTTTATTTGTAATTTTTGGACTTTTATTTTATTTTCTAAGATTTATTTAAGTCCAGGGGTATTTTGGTCTTTTTCTTTTTATTAAAACAGGCTTGGAAGGATTTTTGGGCTGGTTATTCTTATTGGGCCCTAGTGGCCCATTAGTTCTAGACAAAAGGTCCACCCCGAAGGGTCTGGCCCAGCTCGGCCCACTCCTCACTGCCTCTCTCTCTCCCTCGAGTTCATCCTCTCCTCCTCTGACCCCGACCCTATGGTCGGCGATGCCGCCACCGGCGATTCCCGCCGCTGTAGGCCGTTCAGGTCGCCGCCGTGGTGCATCAGGGGGTTGTCGGTGACGCCTGTTCATTCTATCCAATTGGATTCGAGCCTAGGGCTCTCCTGCCATGAATCGATGCGTCCCGATCCCTAGGTTTTGGGGATTGGCATGGATTCAGGTGCTGCCGTGGTTGTCGTGCGTTGAGGTGATTCTCTGCACCTCCAGGCGTGATCAGGGTCGCTGTCGTGGAGCCGTGCGGGTTGCAGCGCCCCCTCTGGGGTGCTCCCCGTGCCGCCATGGTCGTCGGCCCCTCTGCTTCCTCTTCTATTCTTCAGCGAGGACTTACGGTGAGTTTTATTCCTCTTCCCCGGTGCTCTCTGCTTGTTGATTCGATGCTAGATGCTGGCAGTGTCCTCTCTTGCTGCTGTCTGATTCAGATTAGGATGATTATCCATTTAGGGTTCCTGCTATGTGATTGATCATGTACTGGATGAATTGAATCATGTTTGGATGGTCTGTACACATGCTAAATGAGTATTTCCTTGAGGCTTGTTGTTTAAAATGATCTATGATGTTTCTAGTGGCTTACTAGATGATTTGATGCTTGTATTGCATCATATTAAGATGATATAGTTGCTTGGGAATCATGCTTAATTAAGTCAGTGACTTGATAAGTTTTCACTGTCATCTCTGGGTTTATTATCATGATTATGACATGAGGAAATCATTGTCCTGGTGCTGTTGGCTTAGAACTAGTGAATAGTGAAGTGTATCATAGGAAGATCCTAGTTATGATTCCTGGGTTAAAAGGAAAATGATTAGTTAAGTTGATTGTTTGAATTTGTGATGATTAAATGTCTATCCTGATTCATAATGGATTGTTCTTGTGACACCATCATGGTATGACACACAAGTTTGATTCCAACCCATGAATTGGGTTGTCTTATTCTTAATGACAAACTTGGCTTTGAGGGATAAACATAGATGTTCTTTTCTGAATTCCCTAAGATCAATGATGTTGGTCTGAGGCTTAGGGATTCAAATCTTATCTAATTGGTTCATCTAGATAGTCCTGGTAGTGGTACCAGCTATTCTTTATTGAATGAAATCTTGGAAAAATTGATAGTGAGCTTGATCAATCTATGGATCCCAAAGATTTGTTTCTAAGGTGCTACCCTTCCTTTAGGGATGTGCCTAGAATAGATCATAGGTATTTGTATGATTGAATTGTAAAATATAGTTTGACAACCAGAGCAAGGATGTTGCTCTGAGCTCTGGTTGGATCCTGGTACTTTGTTGCTTGCCTTTAGAGTTTCAGAAATCCTTATGATGGATTCACCCCACTTGGGTGCTTTCCGAGGGTTTGTTTTATAAAACAACACATGCTTTTCTCTAAATAAGATGATTAGATCATGTGAAGGTTTTATGAAACTCACCACAGACTCTGATGTTTGTGGAGTAAGTTGGTGATGATCTTGATCTGGTTTTGCTGGACTCCTGTGCTTGATCTTGAGCTAACCTGCTCCTCCTAGCTCCTGGGCTTGATCTTGCTGTCCACCTGATCCATCCCCCTCATTATGTCACCATGCTGGTGATGTTTGGTTGATCCTTGGTGGTTTGGTTTGGCTGATGTGCTTGATAAGCTGCTGTCTAGGTTGGCTGTTCTTGTGTGTTGTGTAGTGGAGTAATGCACTGGTGCCTCTCCATGTCTGTGCTTGTGGTTTTGTGAGATTGGGTTGTTCTGTGAGGTCGACAACACACCACATGCATGTTGGTGTGTGTCCTGCCTGTGTGCTTGCTGTGCACTTGTGGATATGTTCAAAATTTTGAAACTTACTTTTACCCGGTTACTTTTAGCTGGCTGGTGGATTTGTCCCTCTTGGCTGTCATTTGACTTCTGGCTTTGAATTTATAAAAGTTGGATTCGTTCATATTGGTGAAACTTGCCCCTTTTCTATAAACTTCTCAATGATGAATTTGTCTAGTGCACTTCACTGACATGTTTGAGAGAAATAATACTAACACTAACCTTCTTTTGTTTTTATTTAGTCTTTGTCTTGAAGCTACAGATATATGGATGAAGATTTAGTTTAGGTTTAGTTCTAGAATAGTTAGTAAATAGTCCAATGTAATCTTGTTCATACTTTTGTAATTTTCTTTTATTATTTTTGTAATCTTTATTTTATTCAATTATAATAAAGATTATATTATTATTAATAAAGAATATTCTTATTCTTTGTATATTTGCTTTTGTGAATTGTGTGGATGATTTCAATAAGTTATAATTTTATAACTTGATTATATATATTGATGCTAAGTTTCATATTCATTATTGTTTTTCTTTGGATAGAATTTAAGTTGTAATATTTATCTCTTAATTAAATTAAGATTCAGAACTTATTCTTAACTCACTTGAATTATAATTCAAACACTCAAGTTTAAAATTCAAATTCATTTTAAAAACATATAATTCCTTAAAGATCATATCAAAGTTTATAACAATCATCCTTTAAGACTAAACTTAATCTCAAAGTATGAAAGAAACATTGAGCACTTAAGGTTTTTATTTGGCGAAAATTTTACCCACATTTTCACAAATAGATGCATGCAACATTCCATATTCCTAAATCTACCCTTCGTTAGTTCCTAAATGCTGGGATGTTACATTTGCATTGGACAGAGGGCGCGAGCGCGAACCCAATAGTGGTGGCGCCGCTCTATTTTGGTTACCGGAGCTACTCTGGCAACCAACAGCGGTGGTGGCCGATGACGGTACATGGCGGAACGGCGATACACGGCGAACAAGAGAGATTTGAGAGGTCCATAGGGACCGGTAGCTCACCCTGATGCTGTTGAGGTGGTTGACGATGATGTTGGCGCTATGATACGACCTGATTTTCATGAACTCCGACGATCATCGGCGAAAGGGAACGGTGAAATCCGATCATTTCCGAGCTCCCCTTGGTACTGCGTTCTTCTTAGATGATCTACATGCGCCGGCACTTCGCCTCGTCCACTCCACGTCCTCCGGGGTGAACTCCGCATGCTAGTATGCACAGATGATGGTGGCTAGGGTTTCGGTTGCCATAGGAAATTTGAGAGGAAGAAGGGGAATTGAGGTCTAGGGTTCTTTGACGGCGGCGCTGAGGTCTTTATAGCCGACGGAGAGCGGTGGGGTACATCTTGGCGCGCAGCGTGTATCGCAGCGTTGATGAGCGGCGACTGAGCTGCCACCGAGCTGCTTCGCTCGATGAAGAAGACGACGAACCGGTACGGGCCATTCTTGGGCTGCGATTGGGCCAGATGGGCTGCGAGACTACACGCGAGCATCAGATAGCGAAGAGGTAAGATGGGTCGCATGCCAGATGCTGCTCTCCTTCTGTTTCTTCCTTATTTTTCTTTTTTCTATATTCTGTTTTGTATTTTCTTTCAGATTTTTATATTACTCATTTGTTTGAAATTTTCTTTATAGAATTTATTTGTTAAATAGTTGCAACAATAATGAATGGTATTTAAAGTCCTTTTGTGAGATTTTATTATGTAGTGTAATAGTTATTTTCTGGAATGTCTTATGGAAAACAATTAATAAATATAACTCCTAAGCACATATGGTTATGATAATTGGAAATGACAAAGATGTGCTTAAGTGATTTGCTGTAGGAAAATATTCCTTTGTGGAATTAAGAGGATTGATCAAACAGATGAGATAGATATTAATTTTGATTCTAGATTTAAGGTTTAGTGTTTATCAAGAATTCCTATCTTCCATACTTCATAATCTTGTCTTCTACTTAATGAATTCCTTTCTTAGATATACTACTTCTTCCTATCCATCATCATGTGTTAACACGATGAGATTTACTTCACAAGAATATTCTTATCAACACTTCCTCCTTATAAATCCATTTGTAAATCCAATGAGCTTGACACTAAAGCTCATATGATCTCATCATAAAGATAATTCTTATCTCTAGGATATTTCTAATGAATCCAATTCCACTAGAATGATTACTCTCTTACTCCATAATTACTTTGTGATATCACTTACAAATCTCAGAAGCTTTTCATAATCTTCACATATCTTTACTTGGTTATATCAACTACTCTACTGCTGATATCCTCCAATCCAACAAGTAGTTACTTCTAACTCCATTCATACTCTTCCTTAATCATCCATCACTAATATACTCCAATAGATGTATATATCAAATTCTACTTTCCTCAAAAGCTTACTATCCTTTAGGAGGAGTAATACTACTCCAATAACTCTAGCTTCAGTTTAATCATACTATCTTATATCTACTTAACTCCAGTATATTATATTCAAACTTCACATTATATCATGGTGACTTGTCATGGCTAACCTAGGATAACATATCTATACTAGGGTTTAATCATATTATATCCACCAATGTCACTTATACATGATATGATCATTCACTCTTAGTGACTTGGGCATGATCATTATAATCCTTTGATAATTTATGGCTTAGGTTTCTAGTTGGCTAATCAGGCCTTCATCAATACAACATTATAGTTGTATTATAGTTATCTTATTAGTATCTCTTACTGAATAGAAGATATTATTCATTGACTATAACTACTTGACCCAATAGGATTACTCCTGGTAACCATCTTCAGAATTCATCCTTGTTATCTTCTTTGTTACCATATAAATTTATATTCCAGATAACTCTTCTATCCATTCAGGAGTGAGTTAACTCCACCAATTATCCTATTGCTTTGATTCTCTTCAGACACTCCCATCCTATAGACGATATCTAGAACTAGCATTACCCTCTACCTCTTCTTAATTCTTTCTTTATAGGCTTAAAGTGATTGTTATGGTGAGAACAAGAGTTGATAGATCAAGAATTGATAGGCTAATAATTGGTGAATCAATAGTTCATTACTCAACATTGATGAACCACAGATATTAGGATAAAGTTCAATAGAGATGATAATGATTGATAGGGAAATAAAGATATGTGATGAATGATCTTGAATTGGTTTCCTTCCTACTCCATATAACTAAAGAGTTAAGGTTAAGTATTACCATGATACTCATGGTAGAGATATATAAGATTAAGATATGTCAAGATTTAGTTATTAAATTCTTGTTACTTGAGTTTTATTCTAAACTTGGTATTCATGAGTTGTGTAATGAATACTAGGATATGATTACTTAAGGATCAAATATAAATCATTAAGTAATGTACTAGGGTTTAACTTCTACTACATTTGATCTACCCTTAGATCAAATATCCTTTACCCAAAAGAAGGTTTTAGCAATGGTCATATTGAAACTTATCGCAGTCAACTTGATGATCTACTTCAATTTTATCAAGTTGAGAGAATCTTCAATCACTTTGACAAGTTTTGTTCAAAAGCGCGAAAATTATTCGGATTTTCTATGCATGAATGCAATGCATACATCTGTGTTCAGCTTATTTCTAAGCTCTAATGCTGGGATGTTACATAGATCCCCTCAGAATCCCAATAGCGCGAGGGCGTGGTGGTGGAGGAGGAGAGATTTCTGCAGGGTTTCGCCTTTGCTGGAGCAAAAGGAAGAAGGAGGGAGGGTGGTGGCGGGTAGGGTTGGGAGAGAGGGAAAAGGATGGTGCCCTCCCCTCCCCTCTTTAAATAGAGGGGGTGCGGCTAGGGAAGCCTACTTGGCCTCCTCCCTCTAGGACCGGCGCACATAGGGATTGGAGTTTCCCCCTTTCCAGTTTAGGGTTTTGCCCTAAATCTTATGGGCTGGCCAGTTGGGCCCCTTGGGTCATGGTGCGGCTGGACCTCGGCCCATGTGGCCCCTCCTAGGGTGGTGGACCCACTGGTGGCCCCTTCTAGAACATTCTATAAGCTCCGGTCAAAATACCGAAACTTTTTCTGAACCCGGAAAATAACTTTCATTATATGATTCTTATTTTTCGGACCATTCCGGATCTCCTCGTGTTGTCCTGGATCCAATCTGATACTCCTAACAACATTTGGTCTCCAACTCATATTCCATATCTACTTAAAAAATATCGAACCTTAAGTGTGTCACCCTATGATTCGTGAACTATGCAGACATGTCACATCCCAAAATTTTCCAAATTTTGTAATGTGAAAAAAAAATAAACAAAATAAATAATTGTTGAAATTTAGGGTGAAAAGAAACTTTTTGTTTCTAAATGGAAACTTAAAAAGCCCATCTTGAACAAACTTGAGTAATGTTTGAATCCAACCAAATTCAAATCAAGTGAAATGTTCTCTTTATAAAAGCATCTTGAAAATTTAAACACTTGGAAAATAAACCAAAACCCTAAAACCCTAATGGAAGAAAAACATTTCCAAGTTATCTCTAAGCCTATGGATTTGATCCATATAAGAATTTGTCAACAAAAATTTACAAATGATCAAGAATGACAAATTGAAATATTATAAAACCATATGAATTGGTTTCACTTAACTTGGAACCATAGATAATTAATAAGATAAGGAAAAGTAAATTTCCAAAGCTAATGAAGCACCTATCTAAAATCGATAACAAATGGTGAGCAAATAATCCTAAGACATTTAAAAGGATAAACAAATATTAAATAAGATTATACAAATTGGAATCACCAAGTTTGGGTCTATAAATAAAAAGATATGGATTTTATAAGATAAAGAAAGAAATATTAAATGAGGAATATTTAAAGACCAAATTAAATCTTGGCCTAATCCATAAGCAAATGGAATGAATATAATCCAAATCCAAATAAAATAAATGGATAAAGAATTTTTCAAATAAAATAAAATGGCATTAACCAAATTCTATTTCTATTTGAATAAAGACAAAATCCCTAATGGAAGAGATTAATTAAATCAGGGAAAAATAATCTGAATTTACCCAAGTGGAATAAGAGTTATTTAATTGACTTAAATGAAATAAAAGTATCATTTAAATAAAGTTATATGGGATTAAAACCATATTTGAATTTCATTGGAATAAAAACAAATTCCTAAATTAAAATGATTAATAATCATATTAAAATACTATAAATAATTCAAAGTGATTTATTTAGCACCCTAATAAATAAATAAAACCTACTGAATAGGTTTGATAAAAATATGGATTTCAAACAAAGTTTTAAAACACATTAAAACCTATTTGAAATAAAGACAAATGTTTATTTATAAAATAAATAAAAGACCCTAAAAACAATAAAGAATTATTATAAATTTGACTTCAGAATGTATTATTAATCAGTATTTGAATACACACAAAGTTTGGTTGAAGTTTGAAATCAAATTGTTGTTTCAAAAGTTTAAACAAAATCAAAACAGATAAATAGAAATGGAAAAAGAAAAATGATCAGAACAAAAAAAATGAAACAAACAGCCAGCCCAGCAAACCCAGCCCAACTGGCCCAGCAGCCCACTCCCTCTCACCCCCGAGCGAACCGTTTTCCACTCAGAAACCCACCCGCATCGCCACTGACCGCCTAGACCCACCCTTCCTCTCTCTCTCTCTCTCTCTCTCTCTCTCTCTCTCTCTCTCTCTCTCTCTCTCTCTCTCTCTCTCTCTCTCTCTCTCTCTCTCTCTCTCTCTCAAGCAGACCCCACCTCCCAACTTTCTTCCTCACCCGCACGACGACCCCGCCCCAGTTCCTCCTTTGCCGTTTCTGGCCAATGAAGGCATCATCAGTTAGTGTTAATCGCTTCGTTAATCCTCCCCGCGACCACGCGTACTAAATCGCCTGCTCCTCCTCCACCTTTCCCCCTGAACGTTGCACCCCCTCGGCCCCCAGGTCGAGCTAATTTCGACCTTGAACGCTCTCTGCTCCAACGAGCTGTCCGGCCAATTTCGGCGCCGCCTGACCACTCCTCGCCCCCCGTGCACGCGAGTCTGATCCCCATCCCCTGGCGCTTCTCTCTACACCCTCGGCTCACTCGCGTGCGCCTCAGACGCTCGGCAACTTCGAAGCCCAAGCGCCACCGTGAACCTTCCCAACTCCGGCGATCTCCCTCGGTATGTACTGACCGCCCCCTTTCCCCTAGTTGACACGCGAATGATCCCCAGCATCGTACGCATCTACCTACACTTCGGTTTTGTCTTAGTGTGCACCGTGGCATCATCTCCGACAAACGACTGACACACCCGACGCCAGACACATCTCCGGCGAGGAATTCCGACTGACCTAGAGCGCCCCTTCAACAGACAAGGACACGTTGAGCATCAGCAAAGCACGGCGATCTTGGTGAGCCCCTCCCCTATCTCTTTTGCTTCCAGCATCGCCGGAAACCTCGCTTGCTGAGCGCGCCGCCGCCAGCTGTCGTCCCAGCGCCGCCCATCTGAGGTCGAGCTGCTGTGAGCCACTGGATCCAGATCCGAGTGTCACGATAGATTCATAATCGAAGAGGTATAGACAGATCTGTGCCGTGCGTTGCAGCTTAGATCCAAAGCACCAGAGAGGTCAATCCAACCAAACTGGTATGGCCCAATAAGAAACAGACACATGGCCACCCTTTTGATTTAAAAACAGAAACTTGTCTATTAGTTGTTTGATTTTGTAAAATTCATAACTTTTGATCCACACGTCCAAATGTTGCAAACTTTATATCAATGGAATCAACAAGACAAGTACTTTCCAACCATACACCGTGTTTAATAAATTGCTTCTGGTAAAGTGGTTGTTTTGCAGAAACTTGTGTAGGCATATTTAGAATATAAAATTCATTCTAAAATTATTTTTGTGATAAAATCTCTGGCAAATGGATTTTTTTGAACCTACTGGCGATATAAACCAACTTTTGGTTTTAAAAATTTATTTTGATATGCTAAGGAATAAATCTTTGAATAAAAGCATTTCTAGCCAAATAAAAATGTTGATTATGGTTTAAAAATGATTTTGGAGAAAAACCTTTGGGAAATGTTTTGATTTAAACTCTCCGACCCCAAACACCAAGTTTAGAATTAAAAATGTATTTGGTGAACCCTATAAAGATTGTTGCTTTACTAAAGGCATTTTCAACCACATAAAATATTGATTTGTTTTAAAAATGGTTTATAGGTAAAATCTTTTGCAAATGGTTTTACCACTTTTATAAACTACTTTTCCAAAAAAACAATCTTTTGGCATACTTGCATGCATTGTTTTGTTTCTATTATTTTATGTGATGAATTGCTTGAATGGTAGCTTGAATATTTGCTTGCTTGATTGATTTGTAGTGGAATTTGAAGAGTGTGAATATTGCAAGATCAAGGAGTGAACTTATAATTCTCTACCAAAAAGGCAAGTGATGCTTCATACTTTTGTACCATTATTTTTACTATGCATTAGTGACATTTCTAAACAGGACTTGCATGGAATTTTTGCTAAGTATAAACTATGCCATGGGAAATCCTAGTAGATGAAACCTTAGTAGAAATTTCCTAAGTTAAGATTCCTATTACTATCATGCTTAGCCTAGCTAGTAGAAAACAAGGGTGGATTATATTCATGCTATGGAATATTTCTAAGTCAAGGACTTGTGATTTTGTTTAATAAAACAACTAAGTGAATGAAACACCTGGGTGGAATGGAAAGAATGGTTTGTGTTGAGTGGTTATGAAAGTCCAGTATGCTAGGGAAAACTTGGGCATCACCAAGTCCAGTATGCTAGGGAAAACTTGGTATCTCACTTGTGGAATGCCACCTAGGAACAAAGAGATTTGAGATGTCAAATGTTGAGAAGCTTCAAGTGCAGCCACTTGGCATTATGGGCTCTACCTGGATCATATAGGTTGCAATAACTTAGCCAAATGGACAGTTGGTGGTAGGGGTTTGATAGGTTGGAGCGCGTCCATTCTGGTCTAAGGGAAGGCTTCTGAAAGATCTTGTCTTGGTGAAACCAAGTCTTGTCGGGAAAGTGCACCACCTCTGCAGAGTGTAAAATCTAAGTACTTAGCCATGTCCCTGGCAAAGGACAATTTGAGCATCAAGACATGGAAGCTATCAAGAATCTCCTCATCCCAATTTCTAAGTTAAAATTTTATGGTGGAACAAGGGTTGAAGGATCACCAATTTCTATTGGGAGATGCCTTGGGTGATTTTTGACAAACAAAATCTTAGTGTTTTCCAAAGGATAAGAAAAATCTATTTTGAGCAAAGCAAGCCTAAGCTCCACCTAGCCAAATGCATATAGATGATAGACTCCACTATACTACCATAGTATCACTTGCCAATACAATTCAAATGTATTGACCCTTGTGGCTGTAACTTATTATGTTGCAGGTTTGTTTGATGTTTGTGAAGTGTGTTGAATTAGGATTACAAGTCTACAACCAACATGATTGCCTGTGGCACTTTGAAGATGAAGGACTCCATGCTATAGTTATATTCTGCTGCATTATAATGAGATAGACAAATGAGCTATGTAAGATGTAATAAATTATTTTATTCCTGGTTATAAAGTTGTATTATGACCTTTGTTTCTTGATATTACATCTTAACTGTGGATGCTAGCTATTGATCCAGGGACTAGCATTGTAAACACATGGATCTCTACCTTATTAAAGGTTGGGACCTCTACAAGACATGATCGAGACTCCTCTCCGATCAATAACCAATAGGGGGACCTGGAGATACATAATGGCTCCTAGATATTCAATGATGACTTCGTGATCGAATGAACCATTTACATACGATACTGATTCCCTTTGCCGCGCGATACTTTACTTATCTGAGGTTTGATCATCAGTATTTTCATACCTAGTTCAACCTCGTTAATGATAAGTACTCTTTACTCGTTCCGTGATATGACATCCCTTGTGACCTAGTCACATTCTTGCAAGCCAATTGGATGACATTCCACCGAGAGGGCCCAGAGTGTATCTATCTGTCATTTGGATGGACAAATCCCACTCTTGATCCATGTGCTTCAACACATACTTTCAGAATACCCAATGCCACCTTTATAACCACCCAGTTACGAAAGTGGCGTTTGATGTCATCAAAGCACTCATCTGGTTATGGTGATTAACATGATCTCATGGTCGAAGGATTAGGTTACTATGTATTTGAAATCTTGTAGCAAAACAAACTTAATGACTTGATCTTATGCTATGCTTACTTTGGGTGTGTGTCCATCACATCATTCTCCTAATGATATGATCTTGTTATTAATAACATCCAATGTCTATGACTAGGAAACCATGATCATCTATTAATCAACAAGCTAGTTTAACAAGAGGCTCACTAGGGACTCTTTTATGTTTACAAAACACACAAGTATTAATGTTTCCTATTAATACATTATAGCATGGGATGTGAACATTTACCGTAAACACAAAGATATAATAATAACCACTTTATATTGCCTCTTGGGCATATCTCCAACACCTAACCCATAGATTAGGGTTTTAGTCAATTTTACATATGAAAATGCAACATGTTCATGGTTATATCAAATCACCATGAATAGTTCAACCCAAATCGATGTTGGGCAATGTTTATCACCTTGCACACAATTAACGAAATAGGTCAAACAATGGAGGTGTCTCCTTGATCACCGTGGCCTCCTCCATTACGACCTCCACAAGCTAGCCTTCTTCTCTCCATGTTCTCTACGGTGGCATCTTTTCACCACTCCAACTGCTGATCATTCATGTCCTTTGTGGACATCATCATTATCTCCCTCTCTTTAGCCAACATCTCCTTCATTGCCTTGGTTTGATTTAGCTTGATATTTTTCTCCTCCACCACGGTCTTGAGCCTTGCTTCTTATCGCGAGGCTTCCACCTTTGCAATCTTCACCTCTTTCTTCTTCTCGGTCATGGAAAGATTGACCTCCAATGTCTTGGCTGCCATAGACTCCTTGGACTTCATCATTTGATCAAACTTGTCCCTCAACATTGCACCCTTGGCATCCATCTTGATCCTCTCCTTCGCCTTCTTGTTTCCCTCTGGCATATTGTTTCTCCCTTCCTCATCTTCACTATCATCCATTTGACTCATTGCACATTTTTTTGCTGGGATTTCTTGGTCCCTCAACTTCCACTTGGGAAGATGTTTGAGGACATCATGGCAATGTTTGAACACGAAGCTCTTGCCGTTGTTTCCCTTCATGTCTCTATACCTTGCATCTACAATGTGTTCCTACACCGAAAAAACAATAATGAAATCACAAAGCTATGAACACTAAACAGTAATTGACATATGTGATGAGTACAATACACTCACATATTGGTCGATAGTTGTTCCACTAGGAGGATTCTGGACAGTTTGATCCATTGTAGATGTCCACCGGCTACATTCTGGTTTGATCACCTCCGAACAACCTTGAATGGATCGGAAGGAGTGATACACTGGTGGTTTCATCCGCAGCATCATCTTCAAGAACTGATCCTTGATGTGCTACCAATAGCGCTTCCCTGTTTTGATCCCTACCCGACACCACATCTAGGCCAACCACAGCCCAAGCACGACACAACGTGGTGTCCTCCATGTCGGTGTAGTTCATGACCCCCTCCTTCCTCATTTTCGCAGCTTTGTATGCATCGACCTCGATCACCTCCTCATCAACCTCGGTCACCTCCTCGTCCTCCTTGTCAACCTCGGTCACCTCCATGTCTCTGTATGGACCAAGTGGAGGCTCGAAAATATGCACCTCCGTCTCATTAAAAATCTCCAAAAAAGAAGTATGGCCTGAAGGGAATATGCCATGAGAGGCAATAATAAAGTACTTTGTATATTCTAAGTATATGATAGATGTTTATTTTGCATGCTATAATTGTATTAATACAGAAACGTTAATACATGTTTGTTTAATAAACAAATGGAAAGTTCCTAGTTATGCCTCTCTTATAAACTAGCTCGTTGATTAACAAGATGGTCAAGGTTTCCTGATCATGGACATTGGATGTTGTTAATAATGAGGTCACAAAATTATTGGAATGGTGTGATGAACATTCATCCGAAGTATAGAATTACGATAAAAGTCATTGTGTTTATATTGCTATAACATCATACTAAGTAATCCTAATCCTTAGACCATGAGATCATGTTAATCACTAACACTAGAAGAGTATCTTGATAACATCAAACGTCACACTGTAACAGGGTGACTATAAATATGGGTCTAGTGCTACGAAGGTGTTATGTTGAGGCTCATGGATCAAGAGTGGAATTTTTCCATCCCGATGATGGAGAGATATAATCTGGGCCCTCTCGGTGATATCACATTAGTTAACTTGCAAGCAAGTGATGTGATCACTAGAATGTTATATTACGGGAACAAGAAAAGAGTACATGTTGGTAACGAGATCGAACTAGGTATGAAGATACCGATGATTGAATCTAGGACATGTAATATATCACGAGACAAAGGGATTAAGTTACTAGCGTAAAAGGTTCTCACAATCACAAGAAGTCATCGTTGAATGTGTGGGAGTCAGTATGGATCTCTAGGTCTCGCTTATGATTATTGATCTGAGAGGGGTCTCGATCATGTCTGCATTACTCGCGAACCATAGGGTGACACACTTAAGAGACCCTGACACCATTTGAAACAAATAGTTTCTAGACGAAAAGATTTACAAAGCGCATGAATTTATTTCACTAGACACCGGAATTGTTTCAGGTGAAATTGCTAAAAGTGTTTTTGCATGTGAAATAGAATACTAGCAAGGGGTTTTATGTGAATGTTTTTTAATTAATGTAATTGACAAAATTATGAATAAATAAATAAAAGGAGTTTTATTTAAAGAGAGATTACATTAAATTTGGTGGAAATTTAATGGGAATATGAGAGGGTTTTTTGAGTGGAGAAATGAAGGGGCATTTTGTGAGTGGAAGCTCCACCCACATGAATGGAGGGAGGGGAAGGGGCATCCCCCATGCGTCGGCCACCCCCTTGTGGTTCCCCCTCCTCCTATATACATCCCCCTCTCCCTCTCTCATACATACACCTCCTCATGAAGGATCTCTCCCCCTCTAGTTTATCCCCCATGGTCTCGGACTAGCGAGATACATGTTCCTGGTGGATTTTCATTTGGAAGATTTGTTGCTTCCGCTGCATCGCTGGAGCGAGGAGGCGGAGGTTTCTAGGTGTCTTTGGACATGTGTGCGAGCACGGATGCGCTGCTGATTTGCGGTGCTGGAGTTCTTCTCGATCTTGAGATCGACAAGCGTTCGTCTACATCATCCACGAGTACAACCTCGATAAACTTTGTCGGTCTACAATGGTATGTTATCTATGGAGGTATATCCACCCGGTGCTTGTATCTAGTAGATAGATCTTGGTACATAGTTGTTCCCATCGTAGGAATTTTTTTGTTTTCTATGCTGCGAACCCTACAGTGGTATCAGAGCCGGATCTATGCGTAGATGCTTTGAACGGGTAGTACACATATGAGTATGTGGGCGATGATGATCATGTTATTTCTTCTTGGTTGTACTTTGGATATTGGTGGCATAGTGGGATGAAGCAGCCCGGACAAACTTTACATGTCCTCGCACATGAGACCCGTTCCACGCTTGATATGCAACTAGTTTTGCTTTAGTGGCTAGCGGGTGTCTGTCTCTCCTACTATAGTCAATATCTAATTTATAACGAGTTGTTAATAATTTGGTTATCCTCGTTGTGGTTCCATGTTCATAGGTAAGAACGGTTCTATCTTCGAAAGCCCTAAGTGATACGTCCAATTTGCATCACCATTCTATATCATATTTTTCCTCTATTCATTGATATATTTCTTATTATGAGGTGTTATTTATGTCTTTTCCTCTGTTTTTGCATGTTGGATGATTCTTGGAGGATGGACTGCCGGAGTCACGTTTCTGATGGAAAAAGAGGTGTTTTGATGCAATTTCACGAAGATCAGAAAAATACTAGAAAAATATTGGAAAATTATATTTTCCCAGAAGACGAAGGAAGCTAGAAGGGGAAGCATAGCTGGTCCACATGGGGCCCACACCCTCCTAGGCGCGGGTCCCCCCTAGGCCGTGCCTAGGGCAGGGGTGGCCCACCTGGCCGGCCTTCGACTCTGCCATCTTGCCTATATCTTCCTCTCGGAACCCTAATACTAGGGGACCGACCATAGAAGATTTCCGCCGCCTCTGCGGGGTAGAAAACACCGAGAGAGAAAGAGCTCTCCGACAGACAGATTTTTGCCAGGGAAATTCCTTCCCGGAGAGGGGAGATCGTCACCATCAACACCATCATCAAGCTAGACTTCATCGGGATCATCATCATCATCATCCACACCATCATCTCCACCAGCACCATCATCACCACTTCATCCCGCTGTAACAATTGTGTTGGATATTGCATTAGTTCTTAGGGGAAACTTTCCCAGTGTTAATTACTATTGTAGTTGATGCTTGCTAGTGGAACCATTGGATTATTTTTTATGCTCAAATTGTTATCCATTACCATATCATCTTTGATCTTGATCCATATGATGTCTTGTGAGTAGTTCGTCTAGTTCTTGAGAACATGGGAGAAGTCATGTTGTTAGTAGTGGATTTGTGTTGAGTTATTATTCAATGGTTTAGTATTTAAGTTGTGGTGCTATTCTTCTAGTGGTGTCATGTGAACGTCGACTACATGATACTTCACCATTTATGGGCCTAAGGGAATGCATTGTGTATTTGGCTACTAATTGTGGGGTTGCCTGAGTGATAGAAACCTGAACCCCCATTTGGACACCTTTGCACAAGGGAGTGTAGGATCTCAGAGTTTAAGGCTATGGTTAGGTTTATATCTTAATTGCTTTCCTGTAGTTGCGGATGCTTGCAGGGGGTTTAATCACAAGTATGTATTAGTCCAAGTAAGGTCGGTACATTAGCACAAGTTCACCCACACAACACTTACAACACCAAAGAAGAGTACTCAACTATTTAAAACGAAAGCACTTGACAGAATTCCCATGTGTCCTCGAGAACGTTTGGTCCTTATAAGTATCTCCACCGGCTTGTCCTTTGCTAAGAAAGGATTGGGCCACTTGCTGTAGTTGTTCGTTGTTGTTTATTACTTGCACTTTGTTTTGTTGCCTTATAAGAAAACCCCTAAAAATCCGTTGCTAAGTATTTACAGAGATTTCCTGCTCCATACCACTAGTCAACACCTTCTGCTCCTCATTGGGATCGACACTCCTATTTATCGAAAGTTCTGTGATACACCCCTATACTTGTGGGTCATCAAGACTATTTTATGGTGTCGTTGCCGGGGAGTGAAGCGCTATTTAAGAGTGGAACCGGTAAAGGAAACTTCTACTATGAGTATTGCTTTTTGTTTCTATTTGTTACTTTGTTTCCAATATGGATAACCCACTTGGTTTTCTGTTTGGGAAAACTACTACCACTGTTAGGGTAGTAGATGAACCACCACCTGTTGAGATAGATCCTTTTAAGATACCTACACATATTGTTGATCGTGTTATGGATAATTATTATTTAGGGGATGGAATTGTCCATCCTGGTGATCATTTGCTTTTTATCCATGAATTATGCGGGTTGTTTAAGTGTGTAGGTATTGTAGGGGTTCGTAGCATGGAAAACAAAAATTTTCTACCGCATGCACACAAACAAGCCAAGATCTATCTACTAGATTGTAGCAACGAGTCGATAGAGGAACTCACCCTCGAAGATTCCAAAGTGGTTAACAAGAGCAGATTCTCGTGGGTGATGTAGTCGTACACTTGCCGATCTCAAGATCGCATAGACGATCCTTCCGGCGCTGCGTTCCGGCAGCGCTTCCGCAGTCGGTCACACGTTCGGTACTCGATGAAGACCTTCCTCTCCCTTGTTCCAGCAGGCAGCGGAGGTTGTAGCACTCTCCTCGTGATTCTGGCAGCACGACGACGTGGTGTCGGAAGTAGAGGGAAGATCTCGTAGGGCTTCGCCTTAAGCCGAAGCGAGTATGGTGAAGTATGAGAGAGGCCTTAGTGATCTAGGGTTTAGAGGGCACCAAGGGGAGGGTGTGGCCGGCGGCTAGAGCTTGGGGAAGCCCCAAGTCACCGAGTTGGAGGGGAAACCCTAAGCGGCGGCTGCACTTGGAGGTGGAGGCACCAGAGCTAGGGTTTTAGGTGTGAGGGTAGGGGGAAGCCCTACCCCTCCTTATATAGGTGGAGGGTGGTCAGTTGGGAGGAGGGAGTCCTCCTCCAACTCCTCCTCCTTGGACGGCGGGTGGAGGGAGAGGACTTCCTCCCCAAGTAGGTTTCCTACTCCCCCTCCACCAAGCAAACTTGAGATTTGACATTTTCAAATTGGCGTTTGACTTTCAAACTTCGATTTGATTTCTCTCTTTATTTTGCCCAGCCAAGTGACCTAGTACATGATGCAACCATTCCATATTGTCATTACACATTCATGTACCCTTCCCCTCCGGAGTGCCGGACCTTCCGGACCCTTCTAGAACATTCCTGGTGAAAACACCGGAATCATTCCCGAACTCCAAAACAAGACTTTCCTTATATGAATCTTATTCTCCGGACCATTCCGGATCTCCTCGAGATATCTCAGATCCCATCCAAGACTTCGAACAACATTCGGTCTCTTACTCATCATTCCATAACTACTAAACAATATCAAATCCTTAAGTGTGTCTCCCTACGGTTCGTGAATTATGCAGACATGACCGAGACACTTCTCGGATCAATAACCAATAGAGGAATATGTAAATTCATATGGCTCCCACATATTTCTACGATTACTTTGCGATTGAATGAACCACTTACATACGATACCAATTTCCCTTTGTCTCACGATAGTTTACTTATCCGAAGTTTTGATCGTCGGTATCTCTGCATACCTAGTGCAACCTCGTTACTGATAAGTACTCTTTTCTCGTTCCCGTGATATGTGATCTCTTATGATCCAGTCACATGCTTGCAAGCTAATTGGATGACATTCCCCTGAGAGGGCCCAGCGTATATCTATCCGTCATATGGATGGACAAATCCTACTCTTGATCCATGTGTCTCAACCCATACTTTCCGAACACTCAATGCCACCTTTATAACCACCCAGTTACGGTGTGGTATTTGATGTCATCAAAGCATCCTTCCGGTGATGGTGATTAGCATGATCTCATGGTAAGAAGGAATTAGGTTACTATGTATCAGAAAGCTTAGAGCAATTAAACTATTAAAATGACTTGATCTTTATGCTATGCTTATCTATAGGAGTATGTCCATCATACCATTCTCCTAATGATATGATCTTGTTGTTAACAACATCTCAATGTTCATGATCGGGAAACCACGATCATCTATTAACTAACAAGCCAGTATTATAAAGAGGCTTTACTAGGGACTCTAATTTAGTTTACAAATCACACAAGTATTAATGTTTCAGGTTAATACTGTTATAGCATGAATGTAAACATTTATCATAAACACAAAGATATAATAATAACTACATTTATTATTGCCTCTAGGGCATATCTCCAACATGTATCACAACTGAATAGGTGAAGAAGAAGTTACTCTCTATATCCTTAAAAGGGAGAACTGAAGAATGGTATAAGCTGCTAAAGAATGGACAATCCATGGAACAGGAGGAAATGACATCTCTCTTTTATTCTAAATTTTATCCTCCCAGCGAGATTCATAAGGATAGAAATCTGATATATAACTTTTGGCCTCGTGATGGATAGAGTACAACTCAAGCTTGGGGGAGATTGAAGTTACTAATGCTTAAATGTCCTATTCATGAACTCCCTAATTATATTATTATCAATAACTTTTATGCTAGGCTTTCTCTTCATGATAAAGATTTGCTAGATGCTTCATGTGCTGAATCATTCACACGTATGAAGGAAGAAGCTAAATGGGATCTCCTAGACCATATTCAAGAGAACACTGAAGCTTGGGAGAATGACAAAGGAAGAAAGTCAGGTATAAACTATGATTATGAATGCATAAGATCTTTTATGGGAACTGATGACTTCCATGATATTAGTAATGAGTTTGGTCTTGATTACCAAAGTATTGCCAATTGTTTTAAAGCTTTTGCCTCTTACATAGAAAATGCCCAAAATAAGTGGAACAAGTACCATGCATCTTATAAAGATGTTGTTAGTCATGTTCCTGTTAGAAGCACCGAAGTTTGTACTACTAATCATATTGTGCTTAAACCTTATATTGAGAAAATCCCTTTCCCAGCTAAGGTAAAGGAGTACTCTATGATGATTAGTGTGAATAACAAAGGTACAAATAAAACTGTGGAACCTGATGAGCAAATGAATACTGAAACTGTGGTAACTATTGTGAAAGAGCCTGTCACTAGAAATATTGAGGATGAGCACATTGTCTTCTATGAAGACGCTTCTAATATTATCTCTCATCCTAGTAAAGCTAGAAAATCTAGTGTTCCTGTGCTTTCTGTTAAAATTGGCGATCATTTCTACTATGGTTTATGTGATATTGGTGCTAGTTCTAGTGTTATTCCTTATGAGCTTTACAGGGAAATTATGCATGAAGTTGGTCCATGTGAGCTTGAGGACATTGATGTGGTTATTCACCTTGCTAATAAGGAGACCATTTGCCCTATTGGTATTGTAAGAGATGTGGAGGTTCTTTGTGGTAATATTAAATATCCTGCTGATTTTCTAGTGTTTAATTCAGCGGCTAACAAAACTTGCCGTATCATTTTTGGTAGACCCTTCTTGAACACTTATGGAGCTATTATAGATTGTAAAAAGGAAAAAGTTTTGACTAAGTTTGATGGAGATTCTTATGAGTTTAACTTTTCCAAATTTGCTAAGGCTCCTTGTGAAAATAGCTTGCCTAATAAAGATTTCAGGATGGAACAACTTGCTTCTATTGATCCAGTGTATGACCTTGGACCTCTTTTTGATGACTGTAAGTATGCTCATTCTAATAATAAAGTCATTGCCAATGACAGTTATATTGTCAACTTTATTCAAAGTGCTACTGAAAGTTATTATGAGAGAGGGAAACATGGTTTTATGCATCTCAATAGTGTTAAGTTTCCCCATTTTATGTTGAAAGCTTTGAATTTGAATTTGTTCTGTCTTCCTATGCTAGTGGATTTTTGTTTCAACAATTTGTTTTCTCATGACACCCCCATGCATAGGAAGTGGGTTAGAATCAAATGTGTTCACTATTTGCTTGTTGATGCTCTCTTTCACTTCAGATATTTATCTCCTATGTGAGCATCTTTTAAACTTTCGAGCCTAACTTAAAGGCATTAAAGAAAATTACCTGTTGGTAGATAACCCAAGAGTTTGGTTGAGTCTTGGAAGTTATTACCTCAGTAATAACCGCTCCTTATCCATTTTATTTTGGTTTTTGTGTCAAGTTCAACTACTTTTGAGAAGTAGAGGAGTTGTGAAAAGTGCCTGTCCTAGGATAGATTTTTGTGCTGCATTGTAAAAATTCGTGAGGGAGCTCAGTATTTCGGGTGGAGATGTATTTTTCTGTGCTTGTTCTCCAAGTTGTTACCCAACTTTCATTAGTTTTGTACCTTTTGATTTGAGCAACAGAAGGTTTTCAAAAAAATCAATCTTTACCTGCTGGTCTGTTTTGACGGATTTCCGCCATCATTTGCATTTGCCTCTTACAGAAGCCTTTGTTTTGATGGATTTCAGTTGAAGTGTGAACCTAAAGGTTTATTGTTTTTTCTTACGCTAATGTTTCCATTGAGGTTTGTGTAATGCCTTGCATGAAAGAAATTTCCAGGAGAAGGAGAAAAGGAATCTGCAGAGTCCGTCTTTGAATAGGTAAAAGTGGGGAAAACAGAAGGTTCGTGAACACCCTATCTTTTTATATTTTTGATGTTTTTATTACATACGGAAGGTTACGAGATGAATAAGAGGAGGAAACGAAGGCCGGGGTGGCCACACCCACCCTAGGCACGGGCCCCAGCTAGCCACGCCTAGAGGGGGTGTGAGCCCTCCGAGCTCCGTCTCCGCCTCGTTTTCGTATCAGCACCTTCCTTATGCATTGAAACTTCGTAATATATAACCCCGCGGATCCCCCAAGGTTCATGCATCGTGTTCTTGTCGTGTTTTTGTTTCAATATTTTTTTGTCAGGAAATCTTCTCAAGTTTAGAGCACCATGGTCTCCGCCAACGACAAAGGCAAGAAGCCCGTGGAAGAGGAAAGGATCGCTGCTAGGCGCGAAGACATGGATTGGAGCGTCGAGGAGGAAGTTAAGATGGAGGGACAATCTGCCGCAAGGTCAATGGCAAGGAGACCTACTTTTTTAGGTGCAATTAACACTTGATGTGATTTTTCTCGTAACATGCAGGGGATGATAGCCTTCGTTCCAGACTTCAGATCCTGCCCTAAGGCAGTGGAAGCCCTTCGAACCACTGATGAGTTTTGTGACAACTATCGTGCTTTGAGGATGAAGGTGGATTTACTTCAAGAGGAGAATAACAGGATTCGTAAGATGCTGGAGGATTTTCTTACCCTACACAAGGGAACACCACCCCCACCGAAGGAGTAATTCGTCACTAGGTTTGGCATCCCCTTGGCTTGTTCCAAGCATGGGGGAGTGCCGCGATATCACATGATTATCTTTCTATATTTTACCTTTTTATAAGATCTATATCTTTGGTAGAGAAGTTATCTTATAGGTTGGTTTGCATGTGGAAGTATCTCTCCTTTAGTTGATTATCTATGTATCCCTTGGTGTGAGTGCCTTTATGGAATATTTATGAGAAGTTTCATCTTTTACTTTTTGTACTTCTTATTTTAGTTTGCAATCTCTATTATATGATTGATCTTGTTGATCAGTATTGGCATCACTTTGGGAGCATCAAGTAAATCTAAATTGGTTTTGGCAAACCGATCTCTGGTCAGTAGCAACACTTTTTGAGGTTTGAAAGAAAAAGAGAAAAAGCTTGCAGGTATTTTGTATCATTTATTTTCTTTCTTGATTGGCTCATAAGCTTAGTATTCTTTATTTAAGATCTTTTGTGTCTTCAAGGAAGAGTGCGTGTTTGGCTTTATCACTTGTAGGTTTGCTTGTTTCTTTCAACTCTTTTGCTTGATACCTAGCCTTGCTAGCCAAAAATCTATTTTGAGAAGGCATTCTTCTCATGTTTCCAACCCCTTTGAACCAAAACCTGTGCCATTTGTGTCCACCATATCTACCTATTAGCATTATTGCTATTCCAAGCAAATTCTCAAGCTTCATCTATCTTTCGAATTAAAAACTATTTTGTTATGTGAAAAAATAGTTAGTAAATCTCTCACGAACTTGATGGCACACCTTATTTTCTTGCCCCTAATAAACTTGAACCATTGTGTCATCGAAGTTGTATATGCTTGCATCTATGCGTTGGGATTAGCAGAACCGTGCTGTCACGGGGAACGCTTTCAACACTTATGGATACTCATCCAGTTGATATCATGATCGTTTGTTTGCGTATGTCAACGGTGTGAAATAAAAAGGGAGCTTGTAAGTCCATGGAGTGATGTATGTGTGTTAGAGAAACTCCTGGGCCGCTAGCCTAAGCCATGCCTAATCATGGTGGAAACTTGTAGCATCACCATAATGAGCATTTTGTGAAGCATCCTCAATAAAAAGCTATGCACATAGTAAATAAAAAGATCGCTGAGATGCTCATTGTCTGCTTGCCTTGTAATTTTGGTTATGGGATAGCTCCTGTACCATGTGCAAGGGGTACCCCGTTGGCGGTTCTTTATGATACACATGTACTTACAATGACAAGAACTTACCGGTGACCAAAGTTGAGTAGAGCGGCCCTCGTACTCAAGGGACATGATATTGCCAACTTATATTTCGTCAAGCATATACTCCATCCTTGTTCACTTTAACCTTAATCATCTCAAGATGCTTATGATAGGGGCAATGAGGGCTCAAAGCTAGTAAGTACCATAATATTTTGGAAGCTCTTTAGGAACTTGAAATACCTGCTTCCCTGTATGACGGGACCTTTCTCCTATTTTCTAAGTTGAGTCAGTAAACCTACTTCCTCTCTATCTTCAGCAAGAATTTGAGTTGTTGCGTTTCAAGCATTCATTTGGTGATCTATTCACTCATTTTCTCTATCTTCCTTGTTTGCACAAGACTCTTATCTATTGAGTATTACTTTGAAAGCCATCATTGTGAAAAAACTTTTTTTTGAGAAAAGAGTACTCCTATTTTAAAACTTATTCAAAAGCTTTATTTGTGAAACTGTTTGCCAACTGTTCTCTGACCAAGAACAAGAGTTTTCCAATTCCAATTATGATTTATCTTTATGCATCTCTATTGTGACTCCTGTACTTGTTGCACGCTAAGTTATATAATGGTGAGTTGCTTTCTTCTATGAGTTGTGTAATGGTAAGTGTGATGCTTCTTGTCCATACTCTTTTATCAACACTTCACTCCATAAACCTGTGGACATGTTTACTGAGCTCAGTTTTCACTTGGGGATAAGCGAAGGTCTAAGCTTGGGGGGAGTTGATACGTCCAATTTGCATCACCATTCTATACCATAATTTTCCTCTATTCATTGATATATTTATTATTATGAGGTGTTATTTATGTTTTTTCCTCTGTTTTTTCATGTTGGATGATTCTTGGAGGATGGACTGCCGGAGTCAGGTTTTTGATGAAAAAGAGGTGTTTTGATGCAATTTCGCGAAGATCAGAAAAATACCAGAAAAATATTGGAAAATTATATTTTCCCAGAAGACGAAGGAAGCCAAAAGGGGAGGCGTAGCTAGGCCATAGGGGGCCCACACCCCCTAGGTGCGGGTCCCCCTAGGCGCGGGTCCCCCCTAGGCCGCGCCTAGGGAAGGTGTGGCCCACCTGGCCGGCCTCCGACTCCGCCCTCTCGCCTATATCTTCCTCTGGGAACCCTAAAACTAGGGGAGCGACCATAGAAAGATTTCCGCTGCCTCTGCGGGGCGGAAAACACCAAGAGAAAAGAGCTCTCTGGCAGACAGATTTCTGCCGAGGAAATTCCTTCCTAGAGAGGGGAGATCGTCACCATCAACACCATCGTCAAGCTATACTTCATCGGGATCATCATCATCATCATCATCCACACCATCATCTCCACCAGCACCATCATCACCACTTCATCCTGCTGTAACAATTGTGTTGGATCTTCCATTAGTTCTTAGGGGAAACTTTCCCGGTGTTAATTACTATTGTAGTTGATACTTGTGAGTGGAACCATTGGATTATTGTTTATGTTCAGATTGTTATCCATTACCATATCATATTTGATCTTGATCCATATGATGTCTTGTGAGTAGTTCGTCTAGTTCTTGAGGACATGGTAGAAGTCATGTTGTTAGTAATGGATTTGTGATGAGTTATTATTCAATGGTTTAGTATTTAAGTTGTGGTGCTATTCTTCTAGTGGTGTCATGTGAACGTCGACTACATGATACTTCACCATTTATGGGCCTAGGGGAATGCATTGTGTATTTTACTACTAATTGTGGGGTTTCCGGAGTGACAGAAACCCGAACCCCCGTTAGGACACCTTTGCACAAGGGAGTATAGCATCTTAGAGTTTAAGGTTGTGGTTTGGTTTATATCTTAATTGCTTTCCTGTAGTTGCACATGCTTGCAGGGGGTTTAATCACAAGTACGTATTAGTCCAAGTAAGGTTGGTACATTAGCATAGGTTCACCCACACAACACTTACAACGCCAAAGAAGAGTACTCGACTATTTAAATCGAAAGCACTTGACAGAATTCCCGTGTGTCCTCGAGAACGTTTGGTTATCTATTCACTCATGTTCTCTATCTTCCTTGTTTGCACAAGACTCTTATCTATTGAGTATTACTTTGAAAGCCATCATTATGAAAAACTTTTTTTTGAGCAAAGAGTACTCTTGTTTTAAAATTTCTTCAAAAGCTTTATTTGTGAAATTGTTTGCCAGCTATTCTCTGACCAAGAACAAGAGTTTGCCCATTGCAATTATGATTTATCATTATGCATCTCTATTGTGACTCATGTACTTGTTGCAAGCTAAGTTATATAATGGTGAGTTGCTTTCTTCTATGCGTTGTGTAATGGTAAGTGTGATGCTTCTTGTGCGTACTCTTTTATTGACACTTCACTCCATAAACCCGTGGACATGTTTAGTGAGCTCAGTTTTCGCTTGGGGACAAGCGAAGGTCTAAGCTTGGGGGGAGTTGATACGTCCAATTTGCATCACCATTCTATATCAGAATTTGCCTCTGTTCATTGATATATTTCTTAGTATGAGGTGTTATTTATGTATTTTCCTCTGTTTTTGCATGTTGGATGATTCTTGGAGGATGGACTACCGGAGTCAGGTTTCTGATGGAAAAAGAGGTGTCTTGATGCAATTTCGTGAAGATCAGAAACATACCAGAAAAATATTGGAAAATTATATTTTCCTAGAAGACGAAGGACGCCGCAGCGCCTAGGGCAGGTGTGGCCCACCTGTCCGGCCTCCGACTCTGCCCTCTTGCCTATATCTTCCTCTCGGAACCCTAATACCAGGGGAGCGACCACTGAAAGATTTCTGCCGCCTCTGTGGGGCGGAAAACACCGAGAGAGAAAGAGCTCTCCGGCAGACATATTTCTGCCGGGGAAATTCCTTCCCGGAGAGGGGAGATCATCGCCATAAACACCATCATCAATCTAGACTTCATCGGGATCATCATTGTCATCATCCACACCATCATCTTCATCAGCACCATCATCACCACTTCATCCCGCTATAACAATTGTGTTGGATCTTGCGTTAGTTCTTAGGGGAAACTTTCCCAGTGTTAATTACTATGTAGTTGATGCTTGTGAGTGGAACCATTGGATTATTGCTTATGTTCAGATTGTTATCCATTACCATATCATCTTTGATCTTGATACATATGATGTCTTGTGAGTAGTTCGTCTAGTTCTTGAGGACATGGTAGAATTCATGTTGTTAGTAGTGGATTTGTGTTAAGTTATTATTCAATGGTTTAGTATTTAAGTTGTGGTGCTATTCTTCTAGTGGTGTCATGTGAACTTCGATTACATGATACTTCACCATTTATGGGCCTAGGGGAATGCATTGTGTATTTGTCTACTAATTGTGGGGTTGCCGGAGTGACAGAAACCTGAACCCCCGTTAATACACCTTTGCACAAGGGAGTGTAGGATCTCAGAGTTTAAGGCTGTGGTTAGGTTTATGTAACACCCCAGTTTTAGTTAATCTATATTAGGGTTTGATTGAGCATCATGAGCACCATCTATTTCAAAATGCATGCAAGAAAGAAATAGAATAAATCTCTAAACCCTAATTTCTCCCTTTCTTTATTTGAAAACAATTCAAGTGGTTTTGAAAATATTTGAAAAATCCAAAATGTTTGGAGCCCAATTGGACTAAAGGGCCCCATAGTATTTTGAATGTTTGCTAAAACCCCTCTGGTATTTTCAAATCACTCAAAACATATTAGATATGAAAATACAAAACAAAAGTTGAAAAAAGAAAAAAGAAAAGAATTTTACTGGAAATAAGAGAGCAACAGATAGCAGCCAGGCCGTGCAGCCCAACCGGCCCACTTCTCTCTTTCCTTCCATGTCGCCAGCCAGCAGCCTCCTGCAGCCCAGCACCCGGCCCAAGTTAGGCCCGTACCCCTTCGGCCACCTAACACCGTCGTCCTCCTCGCCGATGGATCCTGGAAGCAGCTCGCTGTCGCCAGCGCCGCCGTCGCCGCGCCGAAGAGGAGATAAGACCGCCACGCTGTGCTCTGCCCTCTCTCCTCATCCCCATATTCCCCTCTCCCCGGCTCTATGTTGATCGCGCGTCGAAGACGAACCCTATCTCCAGCCAGGACCTCGCCGTTCCCATCGTTCTCGTCCTCCCCTACCCAGTTAGAGGCCACCATCGTGACTGCCGTCGTCGATTAGGTCGATTGCCCCCTCACGCACAAGCCGGAGATCCCCCTATCGGCGCAATCGAACCCTCTGTCTTCGACAAGCTCCGCCACCGTCGCCGTCGAATCCGGCCGCGTCTGACCTCGCCTGGCCTCTCCGACCCTCCCTCAGCAACCGTGGTGAGCCATTGGTCCTGCTATGTCACATCCCAAGATTTTCCAAATCTTGTTATGTGAAAAATAAATAAACAAAATAAATAATTGTTGAAATTTAGGGTGAAAAGAATTTTTTGTTTTTAAATGGAAACTTAAAATCCCATCTTGAATAAACTTTAATTAAAGTTTGAAACCAACAAAAATCCAAATCAAGATAAATGCATTCCTTAATGAATGTATCTTGAAATTTAAACACTTGGAAAATAAATCCAGAACCCTAAAACCTAATGGAATAAAATCATTACCAAGTTATCTCCAAACCTATGGGTTTGATCCATATAAAAATTTATCATTAAACATTTATAAATGATCAAGAATGATAAATAGAAATATATTAAAACCCTATAAACTGGTTTCACTTAATTTGGAGCCATGGATAAAATCTTATGAATATAATAAGATAAGGAAATTAAATTTCCAAAGCTAATAAAAAAATCTATCTATAAATCCATACCAAATGGTGAGCAAATAATCCTAAAGATATTTAAAAGGATAAATAAATATCAAATAATATTTTACAAATTGGAATCACCAAGTTTGGATCTATAAATAAAAAGTTATGGATTTTATAAGATAAGGAAAGAATTATTAAATAAAGAATATTTAAAGACCAAATTAAATCTTGGCAAAGACCATAAGCAAATGGAATAAGATATAATCCAAATCCAAATAAAACATAAGGATAAAGAATTTTCCAAAATAAAATAAAAAGGCATGAACCAAATTGAATAAAGACAAAATCCCTATTAAGAAATGGTTAATTAAATCATGGGAAAAGATATTTGGAATTTACCCAAGTGGAATAAAAGTGAATCAATTGACCTAAATAAGATCAAAGAAAACTTCCAAATAAAACTATATTTAATTTCATGAGAATAAAGGACAAGTACCAAATTAAAAATAATTAATAAATATTTTCCAAATAGTTCTAGGTGAATATTTTGACACCCTAATAATTGAATAAAACTTACTGAAAAGGTTTTGTGGAAAAATGAAATTTAAATAAGGATTAAAATTATATTTGATCTTATTTGAATTAAAACAAGGACCTACTTTAAATAATTAAAAAGACACTAAAAGAATAAAAGGTTTATTCTAAATTTAACTTCAGAATGTGGTAATAAACAGGGTTTGATTATTCACAAAATTTGGAAAAGGATTGAATTCAAATGAGTGTTTGAATTGTTTAATAAAAACCAAAACAGAATATGAGAAATGAAAAAGGGAAAGCATTCAGATAAAAAAAATGAATCTGGCCAGCCCAGCCCACTAAGCCCACTCGCAGCCCACCTCTCCCTCTCTTCCCCGAAACGTTTTCTCACCGCGGAAAGAACTCACTCAGTCACAGACCACCGGGACCCACACCTCCTCTCCCCCTCACGCTGACAACGGACCCCACTGCCACCTCATCATCGTTCTCACCCGCGCGAAGACCACGCCCACCTCCCCGGCCGTTCTGTCGCCGTTTCCTCGAGTTAATACGCAGTAACGGCGCCATTTAACAGCCCCACGATCACGCGTACATAAGCGCCTGCCCTCTCTCCCTCTTTTCCCTCACTCACCGCACCTCCTCCGCCCCAGGGCTGCCCGAATTTCTCTCGGCAACATCCACGGCTCCGGCGAGATTCTCCGACCATTCCAGCCACCATCGCTAGCCCCACTGCCTCTAGAGCACACGAGCTTGCTCTCCATCATCTCCTGCACCTGCCAGTGCCTTTCCCTCACTCGCGTGAGCCTCAGACTCTCGGCAACAACCTCGACTGAACTCCGCCACCCTCTGCCTCGACCCCGGAGACTCCACACGGTGAGCTCTGACCTCCCTCTCCCCTCTTTTTGATACTCCTGTGCGCGCCACAACCTTGCGCATCCGACCGTGTCTTCCACTCGTCTTAGTGCACTCTGTAGCTTCGCAACCAACGACGTCTGAGCGCAACCGACGGTGACCACTACTCCGACGAGCAATTGTCGACCACCCCGTGCGCCCCTGCCTCCCCGAGAACACGTTGAGCACCAGCATCGTACAACGAATCCGGTGAGCCCCCTCTCTCTCTTTCTCGCTTCCTGCATCGCCGGCGACGCCACTGCCAGGCCGCCGCCACCGTGCGTCCCAGTCCAGCGCCGCCATTTCTAGGTCATTACACTAGGACCGTTGGATATTGATCCTGAGGCTTAGATGGAGTCACTTAAGCGAAGGGGTACGAGAGCCTCTGAACCGTGCGATGTAATTAGATCTAACGGCTGTATTTGCTGATCCGGCGAAACGGTACGCGCCAGTAGGATAGCGCCACGTGTCACAGAGTCTGTTTTAAAAGCAGATTTGATCTATTTGTGGTTCAATTTTGAAAAAATCATAACTTTCAAACTACAGGTCCAAAATTTGCAAAGTTTATATCAATGGAATCAGCAAGACAAGTACGTTTTGACCATGCACTTTGTTTAGTAAAATGCTTCTGTTAAATTGATTGTTTTTGAAGAAACTTGTGTATGCATGTTTACAATATAAAAATTGTTCTAAAATGATTTTTGAGATAAAATCTTGGTCAAATGGGTTGTTTTGAACCTACTGACCATAGGAATCAATTTGTGGTTTCAAAAATATATTTGGTGAAGCAAAAGAATAAACTTTTGATTTAAACCATTTCTAGTCAAATAAAAGTAATGTTTATTTATTAAAAATGCTTTTGGGAGGAAATCTTTGGGAAATGTTTTGGAATAAACTCTCTGACCCAAGCACCAAGTTTTATGATTTAAAAATGTATTTGGTGAACCACATAAAATTGTTGTTTTGCTAAAGGCATTTTCAACCACAAAAAATATTGATTTTGTTTAAAAATGGTTTATGAAGTAAAATCTTTTGCAAATGGTTTTGCCACTTTATAAAATGACCATTAGGTGTTTCCAAATGTTTATGACCCATTAGGAAACACTTTTACAAATAAAACAATCTTTTGCATGTTTGCATGAATTGTTTTGTTTCTATCATTTTATGTGATGTTTTGCTTGAATGGTAGATTGAAATTGTGCCTTGCTTGATTGAATTGTAGTGATTTTAAGAGTGTGATCATTGCAAATACAAGGAGTGAACTTATATTCTCAACCAAAAAGGCAAGTGATGCTTCATACTTTTGTCCCATTATTTTCACTATGCATTAGTGATATTTCTAAGTAGGACTTGCATGGAATTTTGCTAAGTGTAAACTATGCCATGGGAAATCCTAGTAGATGAAACCTTAGTAGAAATTTCATAAGTTAAGACTCCTACTACTATCATGCTTAGCTTAGCTAATAGAAAACAAGGGTGGAATATATTTTCATACTATGGAATATTTCCAAGTCAAGGACTTGTGTTTTGTTTAATAAAACAACTAAGTGAATGAATCACCTGGGTGGAATGGAAGGAATGGTATGTGTTGAGTGGTTCACAAGGCCTATTTCTATGGTTTACCTTGTGTATCTCACTTGTGGATGGCCACCCAGGAACAAAGAGATTTGAGATGTCAAATGTTGAGAAGCTTCAAGTGCAGCCACTTGGCATTATGGGCTCTGCCTGGATCATATAGGTTGCAATAACTTAGCCAAATGGACAGTTGGTGGTAGGGGTATGATAGGTTGGAACGCGTCCATTCTGGTCTAAGGGAAGGCTTCTGAAAGATCTTGTCTTGGTGAAACCAAGTCTTGTGGGGAAAGTGCACCACCTCTGCAGAGTGAAAAATCTAAGTACTTAGCCATGTCCCTGGCAAAGGACAATTTGAGCATCAGGACATGGAAGCTATCAAGAATCTCCTCATCCCAATTTCTAAGTTAAAAACTTGTGGTTGAACAAGGGTTGAAGGATCACCAATTTCTATTGGGAGATGCCTTGGGAAATATTTTGTCAAGCAAAAACTTAGTGTTTTCAAATGATAAGGAAAATCTATTTTGAGAAATGCAAGCCTAAGCTCCACTTAGCCAAATGCATATAGATGATAGACTCCACTATACTACCATAGTATCACTTGCCAATACAATTCAAATGTATTGACCCTTGTGGATGTAACTTGTTATGTTGCAGGTTTGTTTGATATTAGTGAAGTGTAATGATTAGGATTACAAGTCTACAAACAACATGTCTTCCTGTGGCACTTTGAAGATGAAGGACCCCATGCTATTGTTATATTCTGCTGCATTGTAATGAGATATCCAAATGAGCTATGTAAGATGTAATAAATTATGTTGTTCCTGGTTATAAAGTTGTATTATGACCTTTGTTTCTTGATATTACATCTTAACTGTGGATGCTAGCTATTGATCCAGGGACTAGCATTGTAAACACGGGGATCTCTACCTTATTAAAGGTTGGGAACCTTACAGATGGTATCAGAGCATTGTGTTGCCTGTAGAATTGTAACCTTAGGATTGGACAAAACCCCTTAGAAAATAGGAGTTGTATTTGTTCCAAAACTTATTTACAAACAATCTTGTAAAACTCTTTCCTTAACCATTTTGGTGTTGATTGTTTCCCCTTTCTTTCTGGTGTTTGGTTCTTCCCGGTAGAATACGAGATCGAGATCGAGATCGAATACCGAGATCAACACCGTTGAAGATCGAAGATTGAGGAACAATACTTGACCAACTGTAACTAAGTCAAGTACAAGATTCCCGAAGATCTGCTTATTGGTTATCAACAAGCAAAGGCAAGCATAGCCCCACCATGATATAATCCTACGATTTCGAAAGCATTTCTATTCCTACCATGATGCATACGATTCTACTATGGTCTTTTATCGATAGATAGAGTATCCTATCTGTTGCATTACTCCCTTGAGGTTATATTACCTGATCCACTGCTCCTAGCATAACTAGGTTTGGCTTGTGTGCACTGCTAGAGCTTATATCCGTGTCCTGCTTAGCCATGCATAGCTGTTGAGTCTGATCCATCCAGATGATGTATCAGATGCAGAGAATCTAGTATGACAGGAGAACGTGATGAGATGATATCAGAGGTGATATGAGTTAAACATGCTAAGGCCTGTATGGGAGGCCACAGTGGGATATGGTTTTTGTAGTCCCATGCTCGCCACCACTAGGAACCGAGTTCTTGACTTTGGAACCAAGACGAGCGTACAACCATACGGGTCCTGGAAAACCTCACGAGCAACTAACTTTCCTAGTAGATTCCATGAGTCACATAGTTCGGGTGTTCCATTCGACATATGCATAGAAAACCGTTTGAAAATTTGCTGGGTGCAGGTGCATTCATAAGAGGTAGGTAAGCGTGGACCGGGTTGCTTGGGGTCGATGGAGCCCCTGTTAACCAATCTCGCCTCATGTCTTTAAGTACCGGCTTCGGGATTTGACTCGTTACGGCGGAACCATACTTATTGCATGACTCATGGTCTCGGCGAAAGCAAGGTAAAGGTCGTGTCTAACCACCCTCTGCCAGCCTTCCAAGGAAGAGGGCTATTACTAGTGGCATTAAGAGAAGGTTAGTACGTGTGCGTAAAGTTGTACACCCCTACAGGGTAATAATCTTTTCGAAAAGTCGTGTTCACGGTTATGAACGCTTGGTGACTAGATTATAATATCATAGAGAACTTGAACCTAATCATAAAACTTGGCAGATCAACGTGTGCATAAGGATGCTTCCTCATGGGTACGAGGGGGTGATCCTAGATAGGGTTCAGATGATGATTCGGTGGATATAAAAAGATGATGATCAATATTTGGGAGACGACGCTCTCTTATTCCCTTGTAAAATACTCTGATTAGACGATCTTCTTCTCTCCCTCTTGTTTTCTAAACAAATATGTCTTTATGCAAAACAGCTCCACCAGCCATAAGTCTTGCGTAGTACACCCTGTACTCACCCTTGCTTTGTTGATACTTTTGGCAGAGTAAGTGTTCCCTGAAGATGAGTTCTATACTATATCGACATTGACGAGTATCTTGGGGTTCCCGGCCGGCAGCCTGGAATCTATGGGCTGGGACGTCATCGTTATGCTTCAGGCCTCTTAGGCCATTTGTTAAGTTTGCTATACTTAATAGAATAATTTGCCTTCCGTTGTTTGATGTTTGTGGTCAGTGACCTCTCCTTGTAATAATTTGGTTCTTTGCTCAGTTATGAGCTTGCTGTAATAAATTTTGTGTCGTAGGGTCACTGTTGTGTTACCAATTCTTCACTGGATATTCTTGAGCTCAAGGTTAAGCTTATGTCAGACGGAGGTCTGGGATTTGTTTATCCCTGATCCCTGGGGTGTCACAGTTATATCTTAATTTATTTCCTGTAATTGTGGATGCTTGCAGGGGGTTTAATCACAAGTATGTATTAGTCCAAGTAAGGTTGGTACATTAGCACAGGTTCACCCACACAAAACTTACAACACCAAAGAGAGTACTCAGCTATTTAAATCGAAAGCACTTGACAGAATTCCCATGTGTCCTCGAGAATGTTTGGTGATCTATTCACTCATGTTCACTATCTTCCTTGTTTGCACAAGTCTATTATCTATTGATTATTACTTTGAAAGCCATCATTGTGAAAAAACTTTTTTTGAGCAAAGAGTACTCCTGTTTTAAAACTTCTTCAAAATCTTTATTTGTGAGACTGTTTGCTAGCTATTCTCTGACCAAGAACAAGAGTTTGCCAATTCCAATTATGATTTATCTTTATGCATCTCTATTGTGACTCCTGTACTTGTTGCAAGCTAAAATATATAATGGTGAGTTGCTTTCTTCTATGAGTTGTGTAATGGTAAGTGTGATGCTTCTTGTCCGTACTCTTTTATCGACACTTCACTCCATAAACCTGTGGACATGTTTACTGAGCTTAGTTTTCGCTTGGGGACAAGCGAAGGTCTAAGCTTGGGGAGAGTTGATACGTCCAATTTGCATCACCATTCTATATCATAATTTGCCTATGTTCATTGATATATTTCTTATCATGAGGTGTTATTTATGTCTTTTCCTCTGTTTTTGCATGTTGGATGATTCTTGGAGAATGGACTGCCGGAGTCAGGTTTCTAATTGAAAAAGAGGTGTTTTGATGCAATTTCGCGAAGATCAGAAAAATACCAGAAAAATATTGGAAAATTATATTTTCCCAGAAGACGAAGGAAGCCAGAAGGGGAGGCGTAGCTGGGCCACAGGGGGCTCACACCCCTAGGGGGGACCCGCGCCTAGGGCAGGTGTGGCCCACCTGGCCGGCCTCCGACTCCGCCCTCTCACCTATATCTTCCTCTCGAAACCCTAATACCAGGGGAGTGACCACAGAAAGATTTCTGCCGCCTCTGCGGGGCGGAAAACACCGAGAGAGAAAGAGATCTCCGGCAGACAGATTTCTGCCGGGGAAATTCTTTCCTAGAGAGGGGAGATCGTCGCCATCAACACCATCGTCAAGCTAGAATTCATCGGGATCATCATCATCATCATCATCATCCACACCATCATCTCCACCAGGACCATCATCACCACTTCATCCCGCTGTAATAATTGTGTTGGATCTTGCATTAGTTCTTAGGGGAAACTTTCCTGGTGTTAATTACTATTGTAGTTGATGCTTGTGAGTGGAACCATTGGATTATTGCTTATGTTTAGATTGTTATCCATTACCATATCATCTTTGATCTTGATCCATATGATGTCTTGTGAGTAGTTCATCTAGTTCTTGAGGACATGGTAGAAGTCATGTTGTTAGTAGTGGATTTGTGTTGAGTTATTATTCAATGGTTTAGTATTTAAGTTGTGGTGCTATTCTTCTAGTGGTGTCATGTGAACGTCGACTACATGATACTTCACCATTTATGGGCCTAGGGGAATGCATTGTGTATTTGACTACTAATTGTGGGGTTGCCGGAGTGACAGAAACCAGAACCCCTGTTAGGACACCTTTGCACACGGGAGAGTAGGATCTCAGAGTTTAAGGCTATGGTTAGGTTTATATCTTAATTGCTTTCCTATAGTTGCGGGTGCTTGCAAGGGGTTTAATCACAAGTATGTATTAGTCCAAGTAAGGTTGGTACATTAGCATAGGTTCACCCACACAACACTTACAACACCAAATAAGAGTACTCAGCTATTTAAAGCGAAAGTACTTGACAGAATTCCCATGTGTCCTCGAGAATGTTTGGTGATCTATTGATTCATGTTCTCTATCTTCCTTGTTTGCACAAGACTCTTATCTATTGAGTATTACTTTGAAAGCCATCATTATGAAAAAACTTTTTTTGGAGCAAAGAATACTCCTGTTTTAAAACTTCTTCAAAAGCTTTATTTGTGAAACTGTTTGCCAGCTGTTCTCTGACCAAGAACAAGAGTTTGCCAATTCCAATTATGATTTATCTTTATGCATATCTATTGTGACTCCTGTAGTTGTTGCAAGCTAAGTTATATAATGGTGAGTTGCTCTCTTCTATGAGTTGTGTAATGGTAAGTGTGATGCTTCTTGTCCGTACTCTTTTATCGACACTTCACTCCATAAACCTGTTGACATGTTTACTGAGCTCAGTTTTCGCTCAGGGACATTCGAAGGTCTAAGCTTGGGGGAGTTGATACGTCCAATTTGCATCACCATTCTATATCATAATTTGCCTCGATTCATTAATATATTTCATATTATGAGGTGTTATTTATGTATTTTCCTTTGTTTTTGCATGTTGGATGATTCTTGGAGGATGTACTACCGGAGTCAGGTTTTTGATGGAAAAAGAGGTGTTTTGATGCAATTTCGCGAAGATCATAAAAATACCAGAAAAATATTGGACGCGCAGGCTACACTAGCGCAAATAAAAATTTTCTACCACGTAAACCAGGAATACTGTTGGCATAGATCATGGGATTACCACTAGACGCGTAGTTGCGGAATTGATGAAGTGCGTCAAGGCAGTGCAGACATTCCACGTCTCCTCCTTCTTCTCGTCCCACGAGCAGCTCCCCTTGCGCGGCTCGTCCAAGCGCTACAGATGCAGCGCCTCCGAGGTATCCACACGTACAGGGTGGAAGCGTCAGACGCCGGACTGCTAGGTCCACGCATGCAACACAGGCGTGAGGAGTGGCGGCTGAGGAGAATGGTTTAAGGTCTAACCCTGGTCAGCTCGCCCCACCTTCTCTTATATAGTCATCCCTAGTGGGCTTCTACATTAGCATCCCATTAGTAGCCTAAGCCTGGTCTAATTCGGATCCAATCCTTATTAGGCTTCCAGCCCCTTAAGTGTGTGACCCTATTGGTTCATATACGTGTAGACATGACACAAATACACTTATTCTGTCAAAAGTTGGTAACGGCCTCTAGCAAGACGTGCCAACTCCTAAACGCATACAAAGATCATATCGGACGAACCATCACAAGGTTTAGTACATCTCTTTCCCTTTGCCTCACGATATTTGGTCTAGCTCCAAGCTGACCTCTCTTTCTCGATACCGTAACTCGGAATCCCTTTACTAGGTTAACTCTTAACCTTATGTAGCATGGCCATGCATTTCTGGATCCGATCACTCGAGGGGCCCAGAGATATCTCTCTCAAGTAGAGAGGGGCAAATTCCATCTTGATTAACCATGACTTGCATCATGCTTCAGGACAAAATCGAAAGATACCTTTATAACTACCCAGTTACGGAGTAGCGTCTGATAGCCCCAAAGTATGTCGATCCACATCTCAAGTGCATGCGACAATCTCAGGTCTAAGGACAAAACATACACGATGTTTAGAGAGAGAGCTTCAACTAATTGCTAGTCTCAAGTTGGGTCAGTTCAACCCCATGTTCATAACGTGTGCCCACATTATTGGTTTGACATATCTGAAGGGAATATGCCCTGAGAGGCAATAATAAAGTGTTTATTATGTGTATTCCAAGTATATGATAGATGTTTATTTTGCATGCTATAATTGTATTAATACGGAAACGTTAATACATGTGTGTTTAATAAACAAACAGAAAGTTCCTAGTTATGCCTCTCTCATAAACTAGCTCGTTGATTAACAAGATGATCAAGGTTTCCTGATCATGGACATTGGATGTTGTTAATAACGGGATCACAACATTAGTGTAATGATGTGATGAACACTCATCCGAAGTATAGCATTACGATCAAAGTCATTGAGTTTATATTGCTATAACAACTTACGAAGTGATCCTAATCCTTAGACCATGAGATCATGTCAATCACTAACACCGGAAGAGTTTCTTGATAACATCAAACATCACACCGTAACAGGGTGATTATAAAGATGGATTCAGAACTAATAAAGTGTTATGTTGAGGCTCATGGATCAAGAGTGGAATTTGTTCATCCCGATGACGGATAGATATACTCTGGGCCCTCTCGGTGATATCACATTGATTAGCTTGCAAGCAAGTGATTTGATCACTAGAATGTTATATCACGGGAACGAGAAAAGAGTGCATGTCGGTAACGAGATCAAACTAGGTATGGAGATACCGATGATCGAATCTCGGACATGTAATATATCGTGAAACAAAGGGATTAAGATACTAGCGTAAAAGGTTCCGACGATCACAAGAAAGTCATCGTTGAATGTGTGGGAGTCAGTATGGGTCTCCAGATCCCGCTTCTGATTATTGATCCGAGAGGGGTCTCGATCATGTCCGCATTATTCACGAACCATAGGGTGACACACTTAAGAGACACCGACATCCAATTGGAGCAAAAGTTTCATGCCGAAAAGAAAAGGAAAGCGCAGGAATTTATTTCACTAGACACCGAAACTGTTTCGGTTGAAATTGCTGAAACTGGTTCTGCATGTGAAATGAAATACTAGCAAGGGGTTTTATGTGAATGTTTGTTAATTAAAGTAATTAACAAAATTCTGAATAAATAAATAAAAGAGTTTTATTTAAATGAGAGCTTGCATTAAATTTGGTGGAAATTTAATGCATGTGAGTGGATTTTTGAGTGGAGGCTTTTTAATGGGAGTGGAGGCTTTTCATTTTGAGTGGGAGATCCACCCACATGAATGTGGAAGAGGTGGGGGCAGCCCCATGGCTGGGCGCCATGCCCCTTGGGTGCCCCCCCTCTCCCCTATAAAAGGCCCCCCTCTCCTCCTCTCACACCACACCTCCTCGTGAAGGATCTCTCTCACCCTCTAGAATTTATCCCCCATGGTCTCGGACTAGCGAGATACATGTTCCCGGTGGCTATTCGGCAAGAAAGAGTTGTGCTTCCGCTGCATCGCTGGAGCGAGGAGGCGGAGGTTGCTCGGTGCCTCGAACGTGTGTGCGAGCACGGATGCGCTGCTGATTTGCGGCGCTAGGACTTCCTCTCGATCTTGAGATCGGCAAGAGATCGTCTACATCAACCACGAGTTGAACTTGTTAAGCTTTGTCGGTCTTCAAGGGTATGTTCTCTACGGATATACATCCGCCCGTTGTTTGTATCTAGTAGATGGATCTTGGTATATAGTTCACATCATAGGAAATTTTTTGTTTTCTATGCTGCGAACCCTACAGTGGTATCAGAGCCGGATCTATGCGTAGATACTTTACACGGGTAGTACACATATGAGTATGTGGGCGATGATGATCATGTTGTTGCTCCTTTGTTGTAATTTTGGATATTGGTGGCATAGTGGGATGAAGCGGCCCGGACAAACTTTACATGTCCTCGCACATGAGACCTGTTCCACGCTTGACATGCAACTAGTTTGCATAAGTGGCTAGCGGGTGTCTGTCTCTCCTACTATAGTCAATATCTATTTTGCAAGCGAGTTGTCAACAATTTGATTATCCTCGTTGTGGTTCATGTTCGTAGGTAAGAACGGTTCTATCTCGAAAGCCCTAAGCCACGTAAAACTTGCAATGGATAAATTAGAGGCGTCTAGTTTAGATTGTTGCTGGGCTAGTGTTATGATATGGTAGTGTTGTAAGTAGAAGTATGAGATGATACTCTTACAACACACATAGCATGTAAAATCCATAGACCTTGGATTTACACATATAGGTATGATAGTGATCATACCACGATGCACATGATAGAGATCATCTGCGGGAACCATATAATTTCACTAATAAACATATGATGTTTGATTACATCTTATATTGCTTGTTTAGCGCTTTGTTAAGCATAATAAGATGATCCCTCATTTAAATATCAAGATAAGAATGTGTTCTTCCTTTAGTATGCACCGATTATGTTTTTGTCGCTCCAAGACATCACGTGATGATCGGGTGTTCTTGGATCCACGACCATATTTCGGGTGTAAAACAGTTACACACGCAAATACTAAGGTTCTAACTTGGCGAGCCTAGCATGTACAGACATGGCCTCGGAACACAGACCGAAAGGTTAAGCATGAGTCATATAGTTGATATGATGCCCATTTGATGCTCGCCTTTGAAGCTATACCGACTCACGTGATGATCGGACTTGGTGTAGTGGATTTGGTTCATGTAATCACCAAAAGGACACGAGGGATGTCGCTTTTGAGTGGGAGTTCATTCGTAATATAGATTAGTTGAACTCGATCTATCATACACTTAGTCTAAACTTTACAAATTCTGTTGTAGATGGCACCACCTGTTTTTAATTTCAATGCGTTCATGGAGAAAGAGAAACTAGCAACGAACGGTAGCAACTTTACTGAATGGGCCATGAATTTGAGGATTCTCCTCTCTGCTGCACAAAAGCAATATGTGCTAGAAGCGCCGTTAGGCCCCCCACCTTTTGATGATGCCCCTGACGAGGAGAAGAATGTCTATCAGACTCGTCTGGAGGACCACAACTTAGTTCATTGCGGCATATTGTATGGGCTAGAGCCGGAACTTCGAAAGCGTTTCGAAAACGGCAATGCATTTGATACAATGGGTGAGTTGAAAATGATTTTCGACACACATGCTGCTGTAGAGAGCTACGATGCTTCAGAAAAGTTCTTTAGCTGCATGATGGAAGAGCACAGCTCCGTTAGTAAGCATGTACTCAAGATGTCGGGTTACGCCGATAAGCTTGTGTCCTTGGGAATATCGATTCCCATTGACTTAGGCATCCATCGTGTTCTGCAGTCTCTGCCACCTAGCTATAAGAGCTTTGTGATGAACTATAATATGCAAGGCATGAAGAAGTCTCTCCCCGAGCTTCTGTCAATGCTTAAAACTGCAGAAGTGGAGATCAAAAAGGAACATCAAGTGTTGATGATCAATAGGAACACTGGTTTCAAGAAAGACAAGAAGGGAAAACGGAAGGGAAGTAAGGGCGGCAAGCCGGTTGCCGCGCCTGAAAAGAAACCCCGAGTTGGACCTAAGTCTGATTCCGAGTGCTACTATTGTAAGGGGACTGGCCATTGGAAGCGCAACTGCCCCAAGTATCTGGCAGACAAGAAGGCCGGCAAGGCAAACAAAGGTATATATGATATACATGTTATTGATGTGTACTTGACTAGTGCTCGCAGTAGCACCTGGGTATTTGATACCGGTTCAGTTGCTAATATTTGTAACTCGAATCAGGGGCTGCGGAACAAGCGACCGCTAGCAAGGGGTGAGGTCAAGATGCGTGTCGGCAATGGATCAAGTGTTGATGTGATCGCCGTCGGAACGCTGCCTCTCCACTTACCGTCGGGATTAGTTATAAACTTGAATAAATGTTATCTGGTGCCTGCACTGAGCATGAACATTGTATCTGGATCATGTTTGATGCGAAGTGGTTATTCATTTAAATCCGAGAACAATGGTTGTTCCATTTATATGAATGAAATCTTTTATGGTCATGCACCGATGATGAATGGTTTATTTCTATTAGATCTCGATGATAATGTTACACATATTCATAATGTTGATGCTAAAAGGATTAAACTTAATGATGATATATCCGCATATATGTGGCACTGCCGTCTAGGTCATATTGGCGTTAAACGCATGAAGAAGCTCCATTCGGATGGACTTTTGGAATCACTTGATTATGAATCATTTGATACATGTGAGCCATGCCTTATGGGCAAGATGACTAGAACGCCGTTTTCCGGTTCAATGGAACGGGCAACAGATTTATTGGAAATCATACATTCTGATGTATGTGGTCCAATGAGTGTGTCGGCGCGAGGTGGATATCGTTATTTTGTTACTTTCACGGATGATTTGAGTAGATACGGTTATATCTACTTGATGAAACACAAGTCTGAAACCTTTGAAAAGTTCAAGGAATTTCAGAATGAAGTGGAAAATCATCGTAATAGAAAGATCAAATTTCTACGGTCTGACCGTGGAGGTGAGTATCTAAGTTACGAGTTTAGCACTCACATGAAAGAGTGTGGAATTGTTTCACAACTCACACCTGTCGGAACACCACAGCGAAATGGTGTGTCGGAACGTCGTAATCGTACTTTATTAGATATGGTTCGATCTATGATGTCTCTGACGGACTTGCCGTTGTCATTTTGGGGTTATGCACTAGAAACTGCTGCATTCACTTTAAATCGGGCACCATCTAAATCCGTTGAAAAGACACCGTATGAATTGTGGTTTGGAAACAAACCTAAGCTGTCATTTCTTAAAGTTTGGGGATGCGATGTTTATGTGAAGAAACTTCAACCGGATAAACTCGAACCCAAAGCGGAAAAATGCGTCTTCATAGGATACCCTAAAGAAACTATTGGGTATTCCTTCTATCACAGATCCGAGGGCAAGGTTTTTGTTGCCAAGAATAGATCCTTTCTAGAGAAAGAGTTTCTCGCTAAAGGTGTGAGTAGTCGGAAGGTAGAACTCGAAGAGGTTGTGGAACCTTCTCTTCAAAGTATGGCGAGTAGCGCAGCGCCGGAAGTTGTTCCGGAGTTGGCTCCACCTGTTGAAGAGGGAACTAATGATAATGATCATGAAACTCCAAAAGAGAGTACTACCGAACCTCGCAGGTCAAACAGGACGCGTGCAGCTCCCGAGCTGTATGGAAATCCTGTCATGAATTTCATGGTTGATGAAAATGATGACCCTGTGACGTATGAAGAAGCGATGATGAGCCCAGATTCCAAGAAATGGTTAGAAGCCATGAAATCCGAGATGGAATCCATGTATGAAAATCAAGTTTGGAACTTGGTGGAATTACCTCACGACCGAAAGGCCGTGGAGAACAAATGGATTTTCAAAAGGAAAACTGATGCTGATGGTAATGTGACCATCTATAAAGCTCGACTTGTCGCAAAGGGGTTTCGACAAATTCAAGGAGTTGACTACGATGAGACTTTCTCTCCCGTAGCGATGCTAAAGTCAGTTAGGATTATGTTAGCAATTGCTGCATATTTCGATAATGAAATATGGCAGATGGATGTCAAAACCGCGTTTCTCAATGGTAATATTGAAGAAGAGTTGTATATCATACAACCAAAGGGTTTTGTCGATCCTAAGGATGCTAACAAGGTGTGCAAGCTTCAGCGATCCATCTATGGATTGAAGCAAGCATCACGAAGTTGGAATCTCCGCTTTGATGAGGTGATCAAAGAGTTTGGATTTGTCCAAACTTATGGAGAAGCTTGTATTTACAAGAAAGTGAGTGGGAGCAATGTGGCATTTCTGATATTATATGTGGATGACATATTATTGATCGGAAATGATAAAGAACTTTTAAACAGTGTTAAAAGTTATCTAAACAGCAAATTTTCAATGAAGGACCTAGGTGAAGCGTCATACATATTAGGCATAAAGATCTATAGAGATAGATCTAGGCGCCTAATAGGGCTATCGCAAAGTACATACCTTGATAAGATTTTAAAGAAGTTTAAAATGGACGGAAGTAAGAAGGGGTTCTTACCTATGTTGCAAGGCAAGACATTGAGTAAGACTCAAAGTCCGGCTTCGGCGGAAGAAAGAGAGATAATGGACAAAGTCCCCTATGCTTCAGCCATAGGCTCTATAATGTACGCCATGCTATGTACAAGACCGGATGTGGCACATGCTATTAGTTTGACTAGTAGGTACCAATCGGATCCAGGTTCGGAACACTGGATAGCGGTCAAGAATATCCTTAAGTACTTACGAAGAACTAAGGATATGTTTCTTGTATACGGAGGTGAAGAAGAGCTCGTCGCTAAGTGTTATGTCGATGCTAGCTTTGACACCGATCTGGATGACTCTAAGTCTCAATCCGGATACGTATTTCTCATGAATGGCGGAGCGGTTAGTTGGAGGAGTTCCAAACAACCTGTGGTAGCGGGATCAACAACGGAGGCCGAATATGTTGCTGCTTCAGAAGCGGCTCAGGAAGCAGTTTGGATGAAGGAGTTCATATCCGAACTAGGAGTTGTGGCAAACGCTTTGGACCCAATGGTGATCTATTGTGACAACAATGGTGCCACTGCCAATGCCAAAGAGCCAAGGTCTCACAAGCATTCCAAGCATATTAAGCGCCGGTTTCACTCCATCCGCGAGCGTGTCAAGGATGGAGATATAAAGATTTGTAAAGTACATACGGATCTCAATGTAGCAGATCCGTTGACTAAAACTCTCCCTAGAGCAAAACATGATCAACACCAGAACTCAATGGGTGTTAGATTTATCACTATGTAACTAGATTATTGTCTCTAGTGCAAGTGGGAGACTGAAGGGAATATGCCCTGAGAGGCAATAATAAAGTGTTTATTATGTGTATTCCAAGTATATGATAGATGTTTATTTTGCATGCTATAATTGTATTAATACGGAAACGTTAATACATGTGTGTTTAATAAACAAACAGAAAGTTCCTAGTTATGCCTCTCTCATAAACTAGCTCGTTGATTAACAAGATGATCAAGGTTTCCTGATCATGGACATTGGATGTTGTTAATAACGGGATCACAACATTAGTGTAATGATGTGATGAACACTCATCCGAAGTATAGCATTACGATCAAAGTCATTGAGTTTATATTGCTATAACAACTTACGAAGTGATCCTAATCCTTAGACCATGAGATCATGTCAATCACTAACACCGGAAGAGTTTCTTGATAACATCAAACGTCACACCGTAACAGGGTGATTATAAAGATGGATTCAGAACTAATAAAGTGTTATGTTGAGGCTCATGGATCAAGAGTGGAATTTGTTCATCCCGATGACGGATAGATATACTCTGGGCCCCCTCGGTGATATCACATTGATTAGCTTGCAAGCAAGTGATTTGATCACTAGAATGTTATATCACGGGAACGAGAAAAGAGTGCATGTCGGTAACGAGGTCAAACTAGGTATGGAGATACCGATGATCGAATCTCGGACATGTAATATATCGTGAAACAAAGGGATTAAGATACTAGCGTAAAAGGTTCCGACGATCACAAGAAAGTCATCGTTGAATGTGTGGGAGTCAGTATGGGTCTCCAGATCCCGCTTCTGATTATTGATCCGAGAGGGGTCTCGATCATGTCCGCATTATTCACGAACCGTAGGGTGACACACTTAAGAGACACCGACATCCAATTGGAGCAAAAGTTTCATGCCGAAAAGAAAAGGAAAGCGCAGGAATTTATTTCACTAGACACCGAAACTGTTTCGGTTGAAATTGCTGAAACTGGTTCTGCATGTGAAATGAAATACTAGCAAGGGGTTTTATGTGAATGTTTGTTAATTAAAGTAATTAACAAAATTCTGAATAAATAAATAAAAGAGTTTTATTTAAATGAGAGCTTGCATTAAATTTGGTGGAAATTTAATGCATGTGAGTGGATTTTTGAGTGGAGGCTTTTTAATGGGAGTGGAGGCTTTTCATTTTGAGTGGGAGCTCCACCCACATGAATGTGGAAGAGGTGGGGGCAGCCCCATGGCTGGGCGCCATGCCCCTTGGGTGCCCCCCTCTCCCCTATAAAAGGCCCCCCTCTCCTCCTCTCACACCACACCTCCTCGTGAAGGATCTCTCTCCCCCTCTAGAATTTATCCCCCATGGTCTCGGACTAGCGAGATACATGTTCCCGGTGGCTATTCGGCAAGAAAGAGTTGTGCTTCCGCTGCATCGCTGGAGCGAGGAGGCGGAGGTTGCTCGGTGCCTCGAACGTGTGTGCGAGCACGGATGCGCTGCTGATTTGCGGCGCTAGGACTTCCTCTCGATCTTGAGATCGGCAAGAGATCGTCTACATCAACCACGAGTTGAACTCGTTAAGCTTTGTCGGTCTTCAAGGGTATGTTCTCTACGGATATACATCCGCCCGTTGTTTGTATCTAGTAGATGGATCTTGGTATATAGTTCACATCGTAGGAAAATTTTTGTTTTCTATGCTGCGAACCCTACAATATCCATGTCTATGAATTGCGAAACATAGTCATCAACCAATGGATGTGCTAGTCTAATATTCACGTGTGTCCTCACATGAACTCCGACTAGGGACAACTCTTAAATAACCATACAAGTAAAGAGTTTCACAAACAATTCACATAATTGCCAATCAATACAAGTTGCCTGATATGGATATTCAAGGAACATTACAATAACTCATGGATACATAAGAAATATAATCATCTCTATGATTGCCTCTAGGGCATATTTCCTTCAGTCTCCCACTTGCACTAGAGTCAATCTAGATTGTATCTAATACCTATTTCTCTTGCGTGCGCCTCATGCGCAGGCTGCGGGAGTGGCTTTGTAAAAGGATCAGCAACATTTGAGTCCGTATGTATTTTGCATATCATGACACTACCATCCTCAACGAACTCTCGAATATGATGGTAACGCATGCGAATATGTTTGTTCTTCTGGTGCTGTCTAGGTTCCTTGGCTTGTGCAATAGCACCATTGTTGTCACAATAAACGTCCATGGGATTGGACGCGCCCTGAATCACACCAAGAGCGATCAGGAAATTCCTAATCCAAACAACTTCCTTTGCAGCCTCCGAGGCGGCAATATATTCATCTTCTGTTGAAGAGGAGGCCACCGTACCTTGCTTGGAACTTTTCCAACTCACAGCACCACCATTCATGACAAACACATAACCATATTGCGATCTGGAATCATCTGAGTCGTTAAGGTAACTCGCATCTGTGTAACCCCTTACACTGAGTTCATCCTCACCTCCATAAGCTAGGAACACATCCTTAGTCCTTCTCAAGTACTTAAGGATATTCTTTACCGCTGTCTAGTGACCTTCACCTGGATCAGCCTGGTATCTGCTTGTAACACTTAGAGCATAGGAAACATCTGGGCGAGTACATATCATTGCATACATGATGGATCCAATAGCCGAAGCATATGGAATCCTGCTCATGCGCTCACGCTCATCAGTAGTCGACGGACACTGAGTCTTGCTGAGTTTTATGCCATGAGACATGGGCAAGAACCCCTTCTTAGCCTCTTCCATGCTGAACCATTTCAACACTTTGTCAATGTATGTACTCTGGCTTAATCCAATTAGCCTTCTTGATCTATCTCTATAGATCTTGATGCCCAGAATATATGCCGCTTCTCCCAAGTCCTTCATTGAAAAACTATTTTTCAATGAGGTCTTAACAAACTCGAGCATAGGAATGTCATTTCCAATCAGCAATATGTCATCTACATATAAGATTAGAAATACCAGCGCTCTCCCACTTTCCTTCTTGTAAACACAAGGTTCTTGTTCGTTTTTGATGAAGCCAAACTCCTTTACAACTTCATCAAATCGAATGTTCTAACTCCGAGATGCTTGCTTCAGCCCATAAATGGACTTCAGAAGTTTGCATACCTTTCCAGCATTGTTTGGATCGACAAAACCTTCGGGCTGCATCATATACACGTCCTCAGTTAGGATTCCATTTAGGAAAGCCGTCTTGACATCCATCTGCCATATTTCATAGTCGAAATGTGCAGCAATGGCTAGAACTATTTGTATAGATTTAAGCATCGCTACGAGTGAGAAAGTCTCGTCGTAGTCAACTCCTTGAAATTGTCGAAAACCTTTTGCAACAAGTCGAGCTTTATGGATGTGAACATTTTCATCCATATCAATCTTCTTCTTATAGATCCATTTGCACTCAATGGCTTTAAAACCATCAGGCAGGTCAACCAAGTTCCAAACTTGATTGTCTCCCATGGACTCTATCTCGGATCTCATGACGATCAGCCATTTCTCAGAGTCTGGGTCCACCATCGCTTCTGCATAGGTTGCAGGCTCATCATTGTCTAACAATAATAATTCCCGCGCTTCGCGGAGCCTCGCCGACCTTCGTGGTTGTGGTGCTTCTGTTGCCACGGGTTCCTCAACTTGTTCTGCTACAATAGCATCACTTGTAGAAGCATCCCCAACTGGCTCATCTTGAACTTCTTCAAGTCGCACCAACCTTCCACTCGTTCCCTTTGTGAGAAACTCTTTCTCTAGGAAAACACCGCTACGAGCGACAAACACTTTGCCCTCTTCTCGGTTGTGGAACTAATACCCTAAGATTTCCCTCGGATATCCCATGAAAATGCACTTATCCGCTTGTGTTAGCTTGTCCGACTGAAGTCGCTTGACAAATGCATCACAACCCCAAATCTTTAGAAAAGACAAACTGGGATTATTTCCAGTCCACATCTCATATGGTGTCTTAACTACGGATTTAGATGGTACCCTGTTAAGTGTGAAAGCTGTTGTTTCTATTGCATAACCCCAAAATGACAATGGAAAATCCGACCGGCTCATTATCGATCGAACCATGTCCAACAAAGTTCGATTACGCCGTTCGGAGACCCCGTTTCTTTGAGGCGTTCCGGGCGGCGTAAGTTGTGGAACAATTCCGCAACTCTTAAGATGATCGCTAAATTCGTGACTCAAATATTCACCTCCACGATCAAATCGCAAGGCCTTTATTTTCTTGCCACGTTGATTCTCTACTTCACTCTGAAACTCCTTGAACTTTTCAAAAGTTTCAGACTTATGCCTCATCAAGTAGACATAACCATATCTACTGAAATCATCAGTGAAGGTAATGAAGTAGTGATATCCTCCTCTGGCTGTCGTGCTCATTGGTCCACATACATCAGTATGTATGAGTTCCCACAAGTCTGTCGCTCTCTCAGGTAAACCCGTAAAAGGCGATTTGGTCATATTTCCAAGTAAACAAGCCTGACATGTCTCGTATGATTCAAAATCAAACGAAGATAGAAGACCATCACCATGGAGCTTCTTCATGCGCTTTTAACTTATATGCCCCAAACGACAATGCCATAAATAGGTAGGACTCAAATCATTAGGACCAAGCCTTTTATCACTAACATTGTAAACAGAAGCATCATCAAGATTTAAAATAAATAACCCATTCACAATGGGAGCATTAGCCATAAACATATCATTCTTAGAGATTACATAACCATTGTTTGCACTCGCGAATGAATAACCATCCCTCATCAAACATGAAGGTGATAAAATGTTTCGACCCATACTAGGAATGTAATAACAATTATTTAACTCCATAATAAATCCTGACGGAAGGTGAAGTTGCATGACGCCGACGAACAATGCAACAACCCTTGCTTAATTTCCGACGCGAAAATCCACTTCGCCTTTCTGCACTTCTCTAGTCCTTATTAGCCCATGCATCGAATTGCAAATATGAGCAACCGATCCGGTATCAAATACCCAAGAGTTAACATAGGAATCAGCGAGAAGAATGTCCACAACATTTAGAACAAGCGTACCTGAGTGGGAATGTCACATCCCAAGATTTTCCAAATCTTGTAATGTGAAAATAAATGAATAAAATAAAACTTTGTTTTATTTTCAGGGCCAAAAGAAACTTTTTGAATTTAATTGGAAACCTCAAACCAATTTGAATCAAATAAATCCTAAAGGGATTTAAAAGACAAACATTTATTAAAGGAAATTAAAATGTTTTGGAATTACTATTTTGGATCTTTTAAATAAAAGGATTTGGTTTTCAATTTAAATAAAAGTATTATAGATAAAGATTATTTTATAAAGCCAAATTAAACCTTGGCCAAGCTTTGGAATTAAAACATTTTGTTTTGAATAAAAATAGCAAAGGTTTATTTAAATAAATTAATAAGGATTTAATATCCAATTTTATTTTAATAAAAGGTTTTACCATTTTAATTAAAACATCAAAACTTATTAAATTATTTTAAATAAGTTTTCCAAATATTCTTTATTTCCAAATAAAACCTACTGATTTAGTTTTGAAAATATTTGGATTTCAAATGGAGATTTTGTTAATTAAATCAAACCCTATTTTATTAAATAACTAAAGATCCATTTTATTTAATTAAAGAATGGATCCTAAAAAGAATAAAAATTATTATTTTATTTTGGATTTTGGTTTATGATACTGAACATAACCAAATTCATAGTTGCAAAGTTTGTTGATTGTTTGAATTGATTTGAGTGTGATTTGTTTGTTTGGAATTTCAAAACAGAAATCAGAAATAGAAAAAGAAAAGGTTACAGAATAAAAAAAATGGAATTGGATCTGACCCAACCCAGCAGCCCACTAAAGCCCAGAAACAGCCCAGCTATTCCTCCCCGAGGAAAAACGATTCGCACTCAGTATCTGACCCGCAGAGAAAATGACTGGTGGACCTCCTCCTCGCTCCTTTCCCACTGACCAGCCGACCCCACTCTTTCCTGTTCATCGTCCACACCCCGCGCTCATTCCTCCTCGCCGTTTCCTGCCTTAACGCCGGCGATCAATTAGCCATAACGCGGCCGCCATCACTCGCTTTGACAATGCTCAATAAAACGCCAGCGTCTTCTCCTACTTTCCCCTCTCTCACCACACCTCGACTCGCCCTCAGGCTGCTAAATTTTGCCAGAGGCCACCCTCTACTCCGACGAGGTTCGGTGTTGATTCCGGCCAAGTATCGCCGCCCCTTGCCTCCCTGAGCACGCTAGAAGATTCCCCACTCCTAGACGCATCTCCCAGTACCTTTCGTTCGACCGCGGGCACCCCAGAGCGTCGGCTACGTCAAGCTTCCAAACGCCGCCGCGTCTGCAACCTCTCCGACGACCTCCCCGGTAAGCACTGACCGCCCCGCGTCTTCTCGATCATGCGAGCATTTTCGCCTTGGTCTTACGCATCTGACCATACCCTCGGTTGGCCTTCCCGTGACCTGTAGCGACGACTCCGACCACGACCAGGACCACCCAACGTTGCTCTCTACTCCGGCGAGCAATTGCAGCTGTACCAGAGCGCCCCTTGCCACGTCGATCACACGTCGAGCACCACCTCATCCTCGCGAACACGGTAAGCACCCCCTCCGCCTTCCTTGCTTCCTAGAACCACCGCTAGCATCTCGCCTGGCCGTGCGCCGCCGCTAGCCACCGCCAAACTTTGGCAAGCATGTTACTAACCGTAGGATCTGGATCTAACGGATACGATAGAACGTTAGCGAAGGGGTAAGTGGTGATCTTGTGCCGCACGATGGTTTAGATCCAACGCACCGCAGCACCGATCCGGCCGAACCGGTACCACCCAACCAGAAGGTGACGCGTGGCCAAATTCGTTTAAAACAGAAATATGAAATCAGATCAGATTGTGATTTTCAAACCCTTGTAACTTTGGATCCACGCGTCCAAAAATTACAAATTTTATGTCGTTGGATTCAGGAGAGCAAGCCCTAGCCAACCATACCCTTGGTTTAGTAAATAGTATCGGTTAATTCACTTGATTTTGCAGATTCATTTGTGTGCTTGTTTAGATTAAAAAAATTGTTTAAAAATGTTTTTAGGGTTAAAACCTTTGCAAAATGGTTTGTTGTAAACTCACTGACCCTAGGAACCAACCCTTGGTGTTAAAAATGATTTTGGTAAAAATTAGGTTGGATTATTTGACTTAGCCAATTTCTAGCCAAATGAAAATAAAAATTTTGTTATGAAAATGTTTTTGTAAAGAAAACTTTGGGAAAATGTTTTGATCAAAACCTACTGACCCAAAAGCACCAAGTTTTGCAATAGAAACTCATTTGGTGAAAAACATAAAGTTTTGCCTTGATAGAAATATCTTCCACCACATAAAATGTTGATTAGTTCTAAAAATGGGTTATGGACCAAAACCTTTTTGCAAATGACTTTGCCATTTTGGTAAATGACCACTTTGGACCTTACAAAGTTTAGAAGCCTAGTGGAGACCATCTTTACAAATAGAACTATCCTTTGTATGCTCACAAGCATGACTTAAATATTAGAACCCATAGTTTTATGTGTGAAATGTTGTTTGGTTGATTATTTGGAATGCTAGTTGATTTGGTGTTTGCTTGATTGATTGTAGTGAAATTAGCAAAGTGTGAGACTAGCAAGATCAAGGAGTGAACCACCATTCCCTTCCAAAAAAGGCAAGTGACACTACTATTTTCATTATACTTAGTGGATTTTGAAACATGCATGAAAATACTTTTTGTACTTATGCTATGCTAAAATCCTAATAGGAATCCCTATCCATTCCTTAGAGAAAACAATGTGGTTGTTACATGCTTAGCCATGCTATATTTTGAAAAGAGATACATGTTGAGATTTTACAAAGGTTGAGAAAAGGACTTGTGTTTTACATAATAAAACAAGGACTCAATGAACCACCTAGGTGGAGGATACTTTAAGTTTTGGAGAGGGTGGCAACAAAAGGAACCATGTCTATGGGAATCACTTTGTGTTGTGCTCCAAAAGAAAACCACCTAGGAAACTTAGAGATTGAACATGTTTCTCCAATTGTGGCTTTCATGTGCAACCACATGCTATTATGGCTCTGGCTTAGTCAACTACATTGGGAAGACCCATGCACTGTCTTAAGTTAACTGGACATGGGGATCTGGAATGCTTCATGGGTGCTGAAGACAAGCTAGCAATGGTGTATGGGAGGACCCTTTGGAAAGACTTCGTCACATTCTCAATCTACCAGTACTCCATCTTGGTGAGCACTAATCCAGTAGGCCACTGGTGGCAAAAGGATGGGATTGTGACATGTGGGTAAAGTGTACTCCTTCTGCAGAAGATAATAAAATCTAAGTACTTAGCCGTGTCCCCGGTTATGGACAATACCGAGCAACTAAAGTTTGAACTATGGGAGATCTCGACATTCTAATTTCTAAAAGAAAACTTTTAAGGACTTGATGCACTTGGGGTTACCAAGGAGCTCAAGAGACTTTGACAAAACTTGATGTACTTGGGGTTACCAAGGAACTCAAGAGATTTTGTTAAAAACATGAACACTTGGGGTTACCAAGGAATTCATGAGATTTTGATAAAACTTGTTGCACTTGGGGTTACCAAGTAGCCCAAGAGATTTTTTGAAAAGGACTTGAACACTTGAGTTTCTACCAAGGAGTTCAAGGAACTTGGAAAAAGGAGATTTGACAAAGGACCAAAACCCTTTTGAAAAGATAGGATAAATTATTGCTTTAAGCAAATGAGCCTAAAACTCTACTTAGCCAAATATGCATGTATTGATAGGATCCACTCATACTATACATAGTAGTGAAGCTTGCCAATAAAATTCAAATGTATTGACCCTTGTGGCTGTAACTTGTAATGTTGCAGGTTTGATTGATTTTAGAGAAGATTGTTTGATTAGGATTACAAAGTCTACAACCAACATCTACCTGTGGCACTTTGAAGATGAAGGACCCCATGACTATAGTTATTCCGCTGCAATGTAATATAATAGCCAAATGAGCTATGTATGATGTAATAAAATTATGTTATTCCTGGTTATAAATTTATAATATGACCTTTGTATATTGATATTACATCTTAACTGTGGATGCTAGCTATTGATCCAGGGACTAGCATTGTAAACACAGGGGGCTCTATCTTATTAAAGATTGGAACCTCTACAGATGGTATCAGAGCATTGTGTTGCCTGTAGGATTTGTAACCTAGGATTGGACAAAAACCCTTAGAAAAATAGGAGTTGTATTTTGTTCCAAAAACTTATTTACAAAAACACTTGTAAACTCTTTCCTCAACCATTTTGGTTTCAACTCTACATTCTCTTCTATTTTCAACTGATGGAAAAAACCTACCCATGGCCAAAGGCTACACCATGTGCAAAGGACTTCTTCAACTTCTTCAACTTCTTCAACTCTAATAACTTCAACTTCTTCAACTCTAATGACTTCAACATCTTCAGCATGTTCTCCAAAGACTTCCAATTTGGATACCACTAAGGACTACAAGTGAGACAAGGAAATCTTACTCAAGATTTAGAGACTGAGGGAATGCAAAATAAGAAGGAGCCATCAACAACTTTGAAGTATTATAACCAAGAGTTTTTCTCAAGGAAACCATGATCTCATGTAAGAAGAATCAAGAAGGAAGGAAAGATCACAAGTAAACCATATAGATGGACCACCATATTTTAGTTAAGTCAAAACACACCAACTTAGGTGGTGTAACAAAATATTTTTGATTGCCTAAGTATGTGCTTGAAACTTGTTGTTTGAGTGGAATGTCTGACTTATGATTGCATGCACATTGCTAGTGTGAATTGTGATGTGTGTGATTAGAAATATTTCCTTAGAAATATCTTGTCCATTCTAATCCTCATTCAACCCAAACAGATGACTACTCCAAAAGACTCCAAGGTTGATGACACCAACACCAACCAAGAGGACAGCATGAAAGAGCTCATAGCAACCCAGAACCAGTTAAACTAACTGACAGCTCAGTTCATAGCCAACACTAGTGATAAAGATCCAGCACTGCAAAAGTTTTTGGAGGAACAAACCCAACTGATGCTCAAGGTGACTAATCAAATGATCAACATAGAAGAAAGCTATCCCAAAAGAGTGTTTGACAACAAGGATGACAGAAATATTGTTCTAGATGGAGCACCAGCTTGCATTATTTGTGGAGACAAGGATCATACTTCTAAGGAGCATGAAGATCAATGCCCCAACTGTGAAGAGAAACATCGTGTTGGACAATGCCCCACCTCTCAAGCCACTTGTTATTTGTGTGAAGGAAACAATCATGTTCCTATCCAATGCCCGATCTATGCCATTGTTGAACAAAGGAAACAAGAAGGATCCAAGTATGCCAAGAATGTTGATGGCAAAGGAAAAGGACCACTTATACCTCCAAACAAGACAACCCAATTCAAAGGATCAAAGAAACCCAAGAAGCAAAAGATAGACAAAAGCCATGTGCAATGTTATAAGTGTAAGGAAATGGGACACTATTCTGGTGAATGCCCAGAGAACCCAAAGAATAAAGAGATTGGCCAAGTAGTGTGAAAAAACTGCAAAGAGCTAGGCCACTATGTAGCAACTTGTCCACAAGAGCCACGTAAAGAACTCAAGGACATCCACTGTTTCAACTGCAAGAATCCAGGACATTATGCAAGCAACTGTCCAGAAAAGATGAAGAACAAGTTGAACAAGCCTATGGAGGAACTCAACCTTGGCCCATGAGTCAAGTGTGGAAACCAAGGACACAATGCAAAAGTTTGCTTAGAGAAGTTTTCCCAGGATCCCAAGAAGGACAATATGTATTTTTTGTTTGAGAATTTTTAAGGGTGGTAGTACCCTAGTTGCTTTGAACCGGCTTGTAACCCTAGCCTTCCCAAATCTCAGGACGAGATTTATTTTAAGGGTGGTAGCCTGTCACATCCCAAGATTTTCCAAACCTTGTAATGTGAAAATAAATGAATAAAATAAAACTTTGTTTTATTTTCAGGGCCAAAAGAAACTTTTTGAATTTAATTGGAAACCTCAAACCAATTTGAATCAAATAAATCCTAAAGGGATTTAAAAAGACAAACATTTATTAAAGGAAATTAAAATGTTTTGGAATTACTATTTTGGATCTTTTAAATAAAAGGATTTGGTTTTCAATTTAAATAAAAGTATTATAGATAAAGATTATTTTATAAAGCCAAATTAAACCTTGGCCAAGCTTTGGAATTAAAACATTTTGTTTTGAATAAAAATAGCAAAGGTTTATTTAAATAAATTAATAAGGATTTAATATCCAATTTTATTTTAATAAAAGGTTTTACCATTTTAATTAAAACATCAAAACTTATAAATTATTTTAAATAAGTTTTCCAAATATTCTTTATTTCCAAATAAAACCTACTGATTTAGTTTTGAAAATATTTGGATTTCAAATGGAGATTTTGTTAATTAAATCAAACCCTATTTTATTAAATAACTAAAGATCCATTTTATTTAATTAAAGAATGGATCCTAAAAAGAATAAAAATTATTATTTTATTTTGGATTTTGGTTTATGATACTGAACAGAACCAAATTCATAGTTGCAAAGTTTGTTGATTGTTTGAATTGATTTGAGTGTGATTTGTTTGTTGGGAATTTCAAAACAGAAATCAGAAATAGAAAAAGAAAAGGTTACAGAATAAAAAAAAAATGGAATTGGATCTGACCCAACCCAGCAGCCCACTAAAGCCCAGAAACAGCCCAGCTATTCCTCCCCGAGGAAAAACGATTCGCACTCAGTATCTGACCCGCCGAGAGAATGACTGGTGGACCTCCTCCTCGCTCCTTTCCCACTGACCAGCCGACCCCACTCTTTCCTGTTCATCGTCCACACCCCGCGCTAATTCCTCCTCGCCGTTTCCTGCCTTAACGCCGACGATCAATTCGCCATAACGCGACCGCCATCACTCGCTTTGACCATGCTCAATAAAACGCCAGCGTCTTCTCCTCCTTTCCCCTCTGTCACCACACCTCGACTCGCCCTCAGGCTGCTAAATTTTGCCAGAGGCCACCCTCTACTCCGACGAGGTTCGGTGTCGATTCCGGCCAAGTATCGCCGCCCCTTGCCTCCCTGAGCACGCTAGTAGATTCCCCACTCCCAGACGCATCTCCCAGTACCTTTCGTTCGACCGCGGGCACCCCAGAGCGTCGGCTACGTCAAGCTTCTGAACGCCGCCGCGTCTGCAACCTCTCCGACGACCTCCCCGATAAGCACTGACCGCCCCGCGTCTTCTCGATCATGCGAGCATCTTCGCCTTGGTCTTACGCATCTGACCATACCCTTGGTTGGCCGTCCCGTGACCTGTAGCGACGACTCCGACCACGACCAGGACCACCCGACGTTGCTCTCTACTCCGGCGAGAAATTGCAGCTGTACCAGAGCGCCCCTTGCCACGTCGATCACACGTCGAGCACCACCTCATCCTCGCGAAAGCGGTAAGCACCCCCTCCGCCTTACTTGCTTCCTAGAACCACCGCTAGCATCTCGCCTGGCCGTGCGCTGCCGCTAGCCACCGCCAGCGCCGCCAAACTTTGGCAAGCATGTTAGTAACCCTAGGATCTGGATCTGACGGATACGATAGAACTTTAGCGAAGGGGTAAGTGGTGATCTTGTGCCGCACGATTAGTTTAGATCCAACGCACCGCAGCACCGATCCGGCCGAACCGGTACCACCCAACCAGAAGGTGACGCGTGGCCAGATTCGTTTAAAACAGAAATATGAAATCAGCTCAGATTGTGATTTTTCAAACCCTTGTAACTTTGGATCCACACGTCCAAAAATTACAAATTTTATGTCGTTAGATTCAGGAGAGAAAGCCTAGCCAACCATACCCTTGGTTTAGTAAATAGTATCGGTTAATTCACTTGATTTTGCAGATTCATTTGTGTGCTTGTTTAGATTAGAAAAATTGTTTAAAAATGGTTTTAGGGTTAAAACCTTTGAAAAATGGTTTGTTGTAAACTTACTGACCCTAGGAACCAACCCTTGGTGTTAAAAATGATTTTGGTAAAAATTAAGTTGGATTATTTGACTTAGCCAATTTCTAGCCAAATAAAAATAAAAATTTTGTTATGAAAATGTTTTTGTAAAGAAAACTTTGGGAAAATGTTTTGATCAAAACCTACTGACCCAAAAGCACCAAGTTTTGCAATGGCAACTCATTTGGTGAAAAACATAAAGTTTTGCCTTGATAGAAATATCTTCCACCACATAAAATGTTGATTAGTTCTAAAAATGGGTTATGGACGAAAACCTTTTTGCAAATGACTTTGCCATTTTGGTAAATGACCACTTTGGACCTTACAAAGTTTAGAAGCCTAATGGAGACCATCTTTACAAATAGAACTATCCTTTGTATGCTCACAAGCATGACTTGAATCTTAGAACCCATAGTTTTATGTGTGAAATGTTGTTTGGTTGATTATTTGGAATGCTAGTTGATTTGGTGTTTGCTTGATTGATTGTAGTGAAATTAGCAAAGTGTGAGACTAGAAAGATCAAGGAGTGAACCACCATTCCCTTCCAAAAAAGGAAAGTGACACTACCATCAAAAGTCCTACTATTTTCATTATACTTAGTGGATTTTGAAACATGCATGAAAATACTTTTTGTACTTATGCTATGCTAAAATCCTAATAGGAATCCCTATCCATTCCTTAGAGAAAACAATGTGGTTGTTACATGCTTAGCCATGCTATATTTTGAAAAGAGATACATGTTGAGATTTTACAAAGGTTGAGAAAAGGACTTGTGTTTTACATAATAAAACAAGGACTCAATGAACCACCTAGGTGGAGGATACTTTAAGTTTTGGAGAGGGTGGCAACAAAATGAACCATGTCTATGGGAATCACTTTGTGTTGTGCTCCAAAAGAAAACCACCTAGGAAACTTAGAGATTGAACATGTTTCTCCAATTGTGGCTTTCGTGTGCAACCACATGCTATTATGGCTCTGGCTTAGTCAACTACATTGGGAAGACCCATGCACTGTCTTCAGTTCACTGGACATGGGGATCTGGAATGCTTCATGGGTGCTGAACACAAGCTAGCAATGGTGTATGGGAGGACCCTTTGGAAAGACTTCGTCACATTCTCAATCTGCCAGTACTCCATCTTGGTGAGCACTAATCCAGTAGGCCACTGGTGGCAAAAGGATGGGATTGTGACATGTGGGTAAAGTGTACTCCTTCTGCAGAAGATAATAAAATCTAAGTACTTAGCCGTGTCCCCGGTTATGGACAATACTGAGCAACTAAAGTTTGAACTATGGGAGATCTCGACATTCTAATTTCTAAAAGAAAACTTTTAAGGACTTGATGCACTTGGGGTTACCAAGGAGCTCAAGAGACTTTGACAAAACTTGATGTACTTGGGGTTACCAAGGAACTCAGGAGATTTTGTTAAAAACATGAACACTTGGGGTTACCAAGGAATTCATGAGATTTTGATAAAACTTGTTGCACTTGGGGTTACCAAGTAGCCCAAGAGATTTTTTGACAAGGACTTGAACACTTGAGTTTCTACCAAGGAGTTCAAGGAACTTGGAAAAAGGAGATTTGACAAAGGACCAAAACCCTTTTGAAAAGATAGGATAAATTATTGCTTTAAGCAAATGAGCCTAAAACTCTACTTAGCCAAATATGCATGTATTGATAGGATCCACTCATACTATACATAGTAGTGAAGCTTGCCAATACAATTCAAATGTATTGACCCTTGTGGCTGTAACTTGTAATGTTGCAGGTTTGATTGATTTTAGAGAAGATTATTTGATTAGGATTACAAAGTCTACAACCAACATCTTCCTGTGGAACTTTGAAGATGAAGGACCCCATGACTATAGTTATTCCGCTGCAATGTAATATAATAGCCAAATGAGCTATGTATGATGTAATAAAATTATGTTATTCCTGGTTATAAAGTTATAATATGACCTTTGTATCTTGATATTACATCTTAACTGTGGATGCTAGCTATTGATCCAGGGACTAGCATTGTAAACACAGGGGGCTCTATCTTATTAAAGATTGGAACCTCTACAGGGAAGTACTCTTACTTCCACTCTTCTTCAAAGAAGCCTGGTACTTGCTGCAATTTCTCTTCTACTGGCCATGTTCATGACAAAATAAGCACTTAGTCTTTTCTACAGGTTGAACCTTTTGCTTGGGTGCAGGCTTAGGGATCGTATCCTTAACCTTGCCCTTCTTCTTCCAAGAAGTACCCTTTTTCTTGAAGCTAGGCTTATTCTGCACAGCCATCACATGGCTATGCCCTACACACTTCTTCATGTCACTTTCTGCTATTTTTAGCATCCCGCATAACTCATTAAGGCCCTTCTCCACCCCATGCATATGGTAGTTCGAAACGAACTGCCCATAGCTGGATGGAAGAGACGCCAAAATGAAGTCAGTGGACAACTCTTGGCCTAGTGGAAAACTAAGCTTTTCCAAAGTCTGACTGTAACCAACCATTTTGATCACATGGGGGCCTACAGCTGCTCCCTCTGCCAGCTTGCATTCGAAAAAGGACTTGGCAACATTGTACCTCTCAGTCCTTGCCTGATCTTGGAACATGTCCTTAAGCGCCACGATCATATCATACGCATCCTGATCCTCAAACTTCTTTTGGAGTTCAGGTTCCATGCATGCAAGCATAAGGCAGCTAACCTCAAGAGAATCATCACATGCTCTCTTGTAGGCATTCTTTAGGGAAGCAGATGCATTATCAGCAGGTTCATCGAGGATTGGGGTATCCAGAACCGTTTCCTTTTTATCAGACCTGAGAACAATTCTCAGGTTACGGACCCAGTCTGTATAGTTTGTTCCATTTAGTTTATCTTTGTCAAGAATCGAACGCAAAGAAAAAGGTGATGTAGTGTTCGGTGCCATTGATCTACAACAGAAAACATGCAAAATACTAAGCCATGTAACCATGAAAGAGTAAAACATACTAAACAATTTAATAGCATATACTCCCACTTAAATCAATATCCCTCTATTGATACTAAGTGATTCAAGATCCACAATTAACAAGTCGACTAGTGAGCTTTAGCATCACTGCTAGAAGACAAGGTAAATTGGTAAGCAACACTTGCTAATCATATCACATATGACTCTTGTTGTTGGGTGACATCTCTATGTCAAAACTAGGCGCCCAACCTTTATGCTCCAAGGTCCTTAACTGTTAAGATGACCTTGTCAAGCTCACCAACACTTATGCGTGTAGGTATCCGATACAAACCCATCCAGCCAAGGAAAACCGCAGCACCCTAATTTCATAGGCCCACCAACGATTGTACATGGCATAGGATGGTGCAGGTTTGGTTGGGAGGGCATGGTTAAACTTAAACTTTCTGAGGGATCGTTCTACTTCTATCATCTAAGCATGCATAGTAGTAAAACACATAAGAATAGCATTCACATAGATGTGACACAGTATGGCCCATTTTCTCATGGTGATCTCCATCGCCATAGAACCTGTCCACCATGATGATCTCCATCTTCATGTTCCATGTGAGCCATCTTCCAGGTGATGAGTCCTCCAAGAACTAATACAAGCTATTACTCCTAACAACTAGTAATCAAAATTACATAGTATTGGGATCATCACAAGTTGGCACGCAGGCCATTACAATAATTGACAACACATATGGCTCCAGCCGTGTTGCCCCACTCACGACACACAGGTCATGAAAAAATTCATACATGCATCACATACATATATGGGCCATACTAATCATACACATCCTGCAAAAACAAGTTATGCATAGAATCACATTCTACCGGATCATGTGACATCGTAGCACCTAGTTACCTTAACGAGATACAAAAGGGGCAGGATTAAGGGGGGTCTAGGAGGTCTCCCCCTGCGGGGTTTGAAGGGGCAGCGCCCCTCGCGGTATCTCCGGGCGTCCAGAAAACCATGAAAAATGAGAGATCGAATCTTCATAATTTTCTTTAAGGATTTTGATCGGCAAATCAAATTTACCATAAACCGTCTTTTGTTCCGATCTAATCAAACTCCTTTGACCACGGTACAACGATTTTAGATCTAGGTTCCGATTCGATCAATCATATTGATCTTCACGTGATTCAACATGATTTATGTGTCACTGTCTACCCCGATGACGGAAGCCAACCGGTAGGGGTAAGTCATTCGACAACCTCAGAATCACGATCATAGAAAGCAAGATCATAGATCAATCCTAAACCACCGCATTACAAACGATCACATCATTCATATCAATCTGCATATCACCATATGCAAACATCCCGAAACTATAACTGAATAGCATCGGCTCTGATACCACTGTAGGGATACGGTTAGGCTACACTAGCGCAAATCAAAATTTTCTACCACGTAAACCAGGAATACTGTTGTCATAGATCACGGGATTACCACTAGATGCGCAGTTGCGGAATTGATGAAGCGCGTCGAGGCAGTGCAGACGTTCCACGTCTCCTCCTTCTTCTCGTCCCACGAGCAGCTCCCCTTGCGCGGCTCATCCAAGCGCTACAGATGCAGCACCTCCGAGGTATCCACACGTACAGGGTGGAAGCATTAGACGCCGGACTGCTAGGTCCGCGCGTGCAACACAGGCGTGAGGAGTGGCGGTAGAGGAGAATGGTCTGAGGTCTAACCCTGGTCAGCTCGCCCCACCCTCTCTTATATAGGCATCCCTAGTGGGCTTCTACATTAGCAGCCCATTAGTAGCCTAAGCCTGGTCTAATTCGGATCCAATCCTCATTAGGCTTCCAGCCCCTTAATTGTGTGACCCTATAGGTTCATATACGTGTAGACATGACACGAATACACTTATTCTGTCAATAGTTGGTAGAGACCTCTAGCAAGACGTGCCAACTCCTAAACGCATACAAAGATCATATCGGACGAACCATCACAAGGTTTAGTACATGTCTTTCCCTTTGCCTCACGATATTTGGTCTAGCTCCAAGCTGACCTCTCTTTCTCGATACCGTAACTCGGAATCCCTTTACTAGGTTAACTCTTAACCTTATGTAGCATGGCCATGCATTTCTGTATCCGATCACTCGAGGGGCCCAGAGATATCTCTCTCAAGTAGAGAGGGGAAAATCCCATCTTGATTAACCATGACTTGCATCATGCTTCAGGACAAAATCGAAAGATACCTTTATAACTACCCAGTTACGGAGTAGCGTCTGATAGCCCCAAAGTATGTCGATCCACATCTCAAGTACATGCGACAATCTCAGGTCTAAGGACAAAACGTACACGATGTTTAGAGAGAGAGCTGCAACTAATTGCTAGTCTCAAGTTGGGTCAGTTCAACCCCATGTTCATAACGTGTGCCCACATTATTGGTTTGACATATCCATGTCTATGAATTGCGAAACATAGTCATCAACCAATGGATGTGCTAGTCTAATATTCACGTGTGTCCTCACATGAACTCCGACTAGGGACAACTCTTAAATAACCATACAAGTAAAGAGTTTCACAAAAAATTCACATAATTTCCAATCAATACAAGTTGCCTGATATGGATATTCAAGGAACATTACGATAACTCATGGATACATAAGAAATATAATCATCTCTATGATTGCCTCTAGGGCATATTTCCTTCAACTATAGCTATGCCCTCCCTTATATAGGCAGTGCTAGCTAGCTTGTACCCCTTTGGGTTCTAGGTTTACTGTTTGATTGTGGTCCCTACGATGTGGGCCGGGTCATGGGCTCGCCCTTAGCCCAGTGTCCTAGTCCACAAATCTTGCCAGCTAACGGTCTTCTGGTACGCTGCTTCCTGTTCCTTTTGGCGTCATGCAGTAACTTTGTACATCAGCGTATGATTTGAGCGTCACCCGACTCCTTTTGTGTCATCCGGCGTCGCCCTTCTCTTTTGACCATGGTTTACCATGGTCCCTCCTGAACCTTACTCGGAAAGGTGCCACGCGCCCTACTTGACTTGGCCCTTCCTCGGTAGACTCGGCTTGTCATTTCCTACAAGAATTACAACTTTTTCTTATGCGGGCCGACATAGTTTATACGTCGGCCGCTCATGCTTCTCTTACCCGACCGTTCTTACCCGGCCTGGTTCTTTCTTTACTCGGAGCAAGCCAAGCTGCACTATGTTTCACCTCTTGTGACCCTACCGGGGGTTATTCCCCCGGCATTAGTCCCCGAAGCTGGTGAGGTCTAGCAGTTCAAGCTGTTAGGCGTCTCCAGGTTCCTTTTGTGTGAGTGGAACTTAGTTTTTGTCTTTATCTGTCGCAATTTTGCACCTTGCCAGGTCTGTCTGACAGTTTCTAGGTCGACTCTTTGACTTCTTGGCTCATTTTTGCCTCGAGCCGAGTCATTTTGGCCAATTCCGAGTCATTTTCGGCGCGCTTCAGTTACTGACAGCTGGTAATCATGATTACTTGCCTCAATTTTTGTTCCAAGCTCTGGCGGCACAGTGACGGCTGCGCAGTTATTCCCCGTCACTGTGGCAGTCCCATCGGCCTGCGCCTCTTGTCCTTCCTTCCATGACGTGGTACGGGATTTTTCGTGTATCTCTGGCTACGTGGCGCTTTCTGATTGGCCTACCCGGCCAGGTACACGGCCACACACTGGCCGCACGACACAGATGGATCCCACTACCAGGGTTTTTACTGTCCTTCAGTAGGGGTTGGGGGTTTCCACTTCCACCACGCCCATTCAGTTTCCCTTGCCTCTTCTTCTTCCTCGCGTCTGCAAGATCGAACCACCCCCTGTGGTTTCCTCTTCCTCCTGTTCCTGTCCTGCAATTGCTCCTCTTTTCTTTCCATTCGACCACGGGTCCGCGTTGTTCCAAACCTCTTCCAATTGCGGAGGAGACTAAATCTGCGAAACTCATGGATGCTCGCGACAGCGCTGATGGTGCTGAGGAGCAGTAGGTTCCCGCCGGTGAGCGCGGCGGCTGGGAAGGCTCAGAGGTCTCCACCGAGGAGTTGGAATGGCTCCGCTCCACCAGGCGCATTCCGCTGCAAGTGGATTGCCGTCTCCCTGCCGGTGAGATCTCTCCTAAGCCCGATGCTAACAAGCGGGTGGTTTTCCTCTCTCACTTTGAGCGTGGTTTTGCTCTTCCAGTGAGCACCTTATTTTCCTCGTTTCTCTCCACCTTCCATCTGCAAACCCATCATCTCCCTGCCAACGCCATTGGCTCTCTTTCTTGCTTTATTTCTGCCTGCAAGGCTTACCTCGGGATTTGGCCTATAGTTCTTCTGTAGGCCAAATATTTTAGCTTTAAGATTCAAGTTGTTCCCCAGCCTGGTGCTCCTTGATCCGAGAAGAGGCCGACCCGGTGCGGTGCTGCTAGTATCACGCCCAGGAGAGATTCCATCTTCCCTCGGGTTACTGGTATTGATTCCTGCAAGAAATGGCATAGGACTTTCTTCTATGTCAAAAATAGTGGGTCCACCAATAACATCCGGCTCCCCCTTTCTCGGACGAGGTCCCCAACAAGAAGATCTGGCAGCTTGACCCGCGTGACCAAGACGCTGCGGTAAACGAGGCTAACGCAATCCTGGAAAGGTTGTTGTCGCCGGATGAGCATTTTCATCTTGCTGAGAGGGACCTCATGAGCACCTTCATCTCACGTCGGGTAAGCCCCATCCAAGCGAGGAGCCATAAGATTGGCTTCATGAGTGGCTCCCATGATCCCACTCGGCACTCCACTAAGGATCTCACCCATGACTCCATTGCCCGTCGAGTAAGCTCAATCGTTAAATTGAACTTGGCGGATGATTGGGCTTGGAGTTGCCCTCCGTTTAGCCGGGTCAGGCCTATCCTCTGGGTAAGTTTTCCGAGTCATTTTTCTTGCCGAGTAGGCTTTAGCTCTTTTGCCACTCACTGCCTAGTTTTTCTTTTTTGTTACTCATTCTGTTTGTCTTTCGCAGAATCTTCTTCACCAGGTTGATGACAGTACTGTCCCTCCCTGCGGTTATAACGGGGATCGCTCCAACTCTGATGAAGTCGAGTATGACCTGGAGTGCTTCATGCCTATCCCGCATGCTGCAGCTGCTTCAGCTTCGGGTAAGAGTCAATCTCGCAATCCCTTACAAGATTGGTCTGACGATGATGAGGATGATGATTGTACGGTTTTGGAGGTACATGCCTTGCGACCTCAGTTTCCCAACTTATCTGAGTAAGCCTGTTATTTACTTAAGCAGCTGTCCAGGTACATGACACTCCTCCTCTCGTCGTGGGCGGAGTCGGCAAGATCCCCATCGCCAAGCTAAAGTGACGCGGAGCCTCCTCCAGCACTCAGCCGACCAAGAAGATCAAGCCCACTCCGGCAGCTCCTGCTACCTCTGCTGCTGCCAGCCTGGCTGAGACTCGCCAAGCCACTGGGCACCGAGTCACACGTCGAGTCGTCCGTGACCCGGTTGTCACCGTACTTTCTTCGTTCTTTTCTTTTTCGTCACTGATGTTATCTTATATATGTCTCGTTGTTTTCAGTGCGGCACCTTTGTCGGCGAACCAGGCTGCTTCTAGCATTGACTCGCCGCTAAGGCCTACATCTCCTCTAGCTGACTCGGCGGCACCGAGTCCCGTCCGAGTCAAGGCTCCCACTGTTGAGGCTCACGCCTCTCAGTGTCAGTCAGATTCGGTGGGTCATTCGGCTGGCGCCCCTGGCGCTATCCAGGAACAATTTTCTGATCTTGGTGCCAGTGATTCTGGCGCTATCCAATTCCTCTGGCATCGGCCCTTAGGCTGGTGTGAATGAACAACTTCCTGATCTTGGAGCCAGCAAAACTGCTGAGCCCAGTCAGCCGGCTCCACGTTCTTCTCCAAATCCCCCTGCTCGCTCTCCAATTCTGTCAAAGAGCCGGACCCAACCCAAGGCTTTTGTCTCTACTCGCCCTTTACCCAGCAAATCCACCTCCTCCAAGCAGACGACGCTGGTCTGCGCTCCGGTTCTGCTCCCCAGATCCGGCCTCCGACGTTGGCGACAATGGTCGCTTCAACGGGTAAGGGGGGGGGGAATCCACGGATGCCGGGTCAGGTGATGGCTCTAAGGCTGTTACCCTCCATACTTCTGCTGCTGCGACTCATGCCAATGTGGGTTCTACCCTGAAAACGGGTCAAGTTCTCACTCGGACGCTCAGTGGCAAGAGCCTTGGTTCAGCTGAGCCTTATGCTGTGGCATGGAATGCAGCTGGCGAGCAGGAGGTCAGCACTCATGCCGGCAAGAAGCTGAAGCTGGGCCCTAAGGCCGTCTCTAGCATGACCCAGTAGGCCATTACTCTAATGGCCCGCGCCGACGAAGTGAACGAGGTAAAGTAACTTCTTACTCTTCTGTATTGTTGAGTATTTCCTTTATACATATCACCTAGTCCCCGAGGTTACTACCGAGTAAGGAACTTACTCGGCTATAAGATCTTAATAGTCACTTAGTCTTTAAATCCTTCACCCCAAGCTTGCCTGTTAGATCTTCGATCCCTAGCCCTTGAGGTTACTGTTGAGTAAGAAACTTACTCGGCTGTAAGCTCTTAATATTTTTGATTTCCTTATGGTAAACTCATATGTTAGAGATTCAATCCCTAGCCCTCGAGGTTACTGTCGAGTAAGGAACTTACTTGGCTGTAAGTTCTTAAGCTTTTTTATTCAGCAGGCTGCTTGACTTGACCGTTTCTTACTGTCTGTCTTCTTTGATCAGCTCACGCATAACAAGCGCACCAAGGTGCACCAAGCTCTCGTTCTGGCGCATCGCAAGCTCGAACTTGCGTATGAAAAGCTGCAGACTGATACCCAAGGCCAAGGTAACAACCTTAGTCATTCTTTCCCTATTCGGTGTATTTTTCTTTGGTACATTCCCTCAATCTTCTATTGCTCTTTTCTCACAGCCTCCGCTCAGTCCACCATCGAGGTTCTTCACTCGCAGATCAGCGAGGCCGAGAGTAAGTTTCTTGCGTCATTGATGTGATAGCTGAAAGTTTCTGTCGGTTTTGACAAGTAATTTGTCCCGAATAAGCAGAGAAGCACCAAGCTGAACTCTAGAAGGAGCGAGATGAGGTGACTCGGCTGAAGAAGATGATGGCCAAGACGGAGCAGAAGCACTTGGCCGAGGTGAAGGGGCTGAGAGAGGATCTTGCCGAGAAGAATGATCAGCAGGCCGCCAGCGCCGAGAAGACCAAGAGGCTGCTCGACGAGGCCGAGGCATCGGTTGAGTCGGCAAATTTGAACTTTGACGCCCTCCAAGCCAAGGCTAAAACTTAGCATAGCAAGCTTACCACTATCAACTTCTTTCTCGATAGTGAGTTCTTACTCTTTTTGCACTGTATAAGTCGCTCTGAACTGCTTCCATTTACTTTTGTTATTTTGCTAACTTTCTCTTTTTGCTTGCAGAGAATTTTCCTGAGGCCAATATGTTTGCCATCCGAGCCATGAAGAAAGTGAGCGCTGAAGCTGGTGCTCCTACCGACGGCGAGGTGTCCATGGAGGAGCTTCTCAAAGTGGTGTCAGAACGGGTCAGGACCCTCAAGTATTGCGGTGTGAATGCTCAAGTCGGCTATTCATGCGTTTCGCATGCTCTGGCCGGATGAAGATGCACCTGCCCTCATCGAGCCCCTTGCTGAGAGATTGCTCCTTAATGAAGACTGGCTAGATCAATGGCCTGAGTCGGCCGACCGAGCTGCAGCGGACAAGGCTCTCTCCTTCGTGCTTTCATGGTACGAGGACATCAACCTTGATGTTCTTGCTCGCATAAGAGGAGATGACAAATGGCTAAATGATCCGGAGCTGACCAAGAAATGCCAGGAGCGAGCTTACGCCATGATTGAGTACCATGGTGCATGCTTGGTGCGATGGGCCCAGCTTCCTCGACCTTGGTGATCCACTCGTCGAAGTTGCTAATGAAGAGGGCGGCGACAGCGAAGCAACCGAGTCAGATGGTCTGGATGACCCGGCCACAGATGCCCCACACTCGGCCTATGCTCCAAGCAATTCTCCTGGCTCCGAGAGTGCTCCTCCAAGTCCTTCTGCTTCTTAGGCTAACACATACTCGAACTTTGATTAAATCCCCGGTATGCCGGGTACAGATGTAACATACATTGCACTTTAAGTTTGATTATGTGCCTTTTGATAGGCTTTATATATTTGCGTTATGTTCTAAGTGTGAATCATTCCAGGGCAAGTCCTCGAGCTTCATTTTGCCGTGTCACCTTTCCTTGACTTTGGCCCCTGTCTACCTTTTTCGGTGTTCGACATTTGGGTCTCAAAGTACTAAGGATATAGTTAGCGCGTATGAAACTTGGATCACTTGGCCGAGATAACTCGACACGTAGTATAATGTGACCTGCAGAGAGTTAGGCAAAAATCTAAAGCCGACTCGCGTTTCTCCTTTGTACTTATCCGACGTTCGTGTTTACCCGTCATACATCATTTTCTCTTGCTTGCCATGAAGCCGTATTTTCGGACAACAACATAGCCGAAGAGTTGATTTCTTCCGAGTAAACACTACTTTTTCCGAGATAAATTTCGAGTGTCACGCCAGCCGACATAAAATAATTAAAATGGAAAATTTAAGGGGTAGTCCCCGATTCAGTTTTTCGAATCATACCATTTTATTATCAGCACATAGCCGGCACACACGTCCGACATATGAGAGTTCGAGTGATACATGCATTGCTTCTCCTAAGTATAGAAGGGACGAAGTAGCACCACATTCCATGGCCTTTTGGTCTCATCTCCTGACATGTCCGCCTTGTTCTTTTGCGCTTCACGAGCATATATGAGATAATAGGAATCATTGTGCAAGGATTTGCTCACGATGAATGGACCTTCCCATGGGGGTGATAATTTATGCAGCCCCGTTGTGCGCTGCACCAGCCTCAGCACCATATACCCTTCTCGAAAAACAAGAGGTTGCACTTTCCGGCTGTGGTAGCGTAGGAGATCTTGTTGATATATAGCGGATCTGGATAATGCCAGTTCCCTTGCTTCTTCGAGTAAGTCTACTCCATCTTCTCGAGCCTCTTTTACCTCGGCTTCCGAGTATTGCCTTATCCTTGGCGAGTCATATTCTATGTCGGCAGGCAAAACTGCTTCTGCCCCATACATGAGGAAAAATGGCGTATAACCAGTTGACTGATTCAGAGTTGTTCTTAGACTCCATAGCACTGAGGGTAGTTCCTCTATCCAACAGGTGACCTCTGGAGTGGTTCCATTAAGCAGGGTTTTATCCCTGACAGAACTAAGCCATTAGCCCGTTCAACTTTTCCATTTGATTCTGGATGGGCGACTGATGCTACATCGAGTCGTATTCGGTGTTTCCCACAGAAGCGAGCAAAAGCTCCTTCGGCAAAGTTCGTGCCGTTATCAGTGATCACATTGTGTGGGTAACCATATCTGAGAATTATATCCCTTAAGAATGTGACAGCTGTCTCACCGTCCAACTTTTTGATTGGTTTCACTTCTATCCACTTGGTGAACTTATCAATCATGACCAAAATATGAGTCATGCCTCCCCTTGCTGGTTTGAATGGTCCTACCATATCTAGGCACCACACTGCAAAAGGCCAAGTGATTGGTATAGTCTTTAATTCAGACGCGGGTAAATGTGACTTGGATGCATAGTGTTGACAACCACTGCATCTTCCGACTAACTCTTGCGCTTGTGCCAATGCGCTTGGCCAGTAGAATCCATGTCGGAATGCTTGGCCACCAACGCTCTTGATGACGCATGGTGCCCGCATTCTCCTTGGTGAATATCCAATAAGATCTCCTAGCCTTTCTCTGGGCTGATACAACGCTGCAGTACACTCGTCACACTTCGCTTGTATAGTTCCTTGTTGATTATAGTGTACGCTTTTGCTCTTCATGCTGTTTGCCTTGCCAACGTTTCATCACTCGACAAGGTCCCGTCTTTATAGTTGAATATTAGCTGTGCCCATGTTGGTATCAGTGGTTCCGGGTCTGCTTCAACATTAATGTCCATTGGCTCCGCCGACATATGCTCTGCCGACATGACCCGAGGAGTCCCCGAGTATGATTCGGCGAGCCCTGAATTGAGCGGACCAGTCCCCGAGTGACTCGAACCTAGCCCTGAGTCGATATCCATTGGTACCACGTCTGACTCCTGAATCGCCGGGGTAACCCTGATCGAGTTGGATTCTGGTGATGGCTTCATCGATGGTTTCCTGAGGTGCTCCAGCGCTACCCCTCGTGGTATTGCTTGCCGAGATGATCCTAGTTTGGATAGTACATCTGCTGCCTCATTTTCTGCTCTAGGAACATGATGGAATTCACATCCGTCTAAATATCGCGAAATTTGTTGCACATGGAAACGATATAATGCCATGTTTTCGTCCAGCACATCCCAATGTCCAGACACTTGCTGAATCACCAAATCCGAATCGCCAAAACACATGATCATTTTGATACCAATTTCCTTGGCTACTTTGATGCCATGGACAAGTGCTTCATACTCGGCAATGTTGTTGGAAGCAGCAAAGTGAATCTGTAACACGTACCTCAGTTGATCCCTCTTTGGAGATGTGAGCACTATCCCGGCGCCCAAACTCATTTTCGTCTTGGACCCGTCAAAATGCATTTTCCAATAGTTCGGTTCTAGAAGTGGTGGTTCGTACTACATTTCCATCCAGTCTACAAAGAAATCTGCAACAGCCTGAGACTTTATTGCATCTCGCCTATCATATTGTGGAGTATATGGTGCCAGTTCTATGGCCCATTTTGCGACTCGGCTGCTGGCATCTTTGCTGCCCAATATATCCGAGATAGGTTCCTCACATATTACCCGGATTGGGTGTTCTTGAAAATAATGTTTCAACTTCTTTGCTGCCATATATAACCCATATGTCATCTTTTGATAATGCGGGTAATTCTATTTCGAGACAAAGAGCACTTCGCTCAAGTAATACACCGGTCTTTGGACTAATTTGCCCCTTATTCACGTTCAACCACTATTACTGCACTTACAACTCTGTTGGTTGCGGCGACATAGAGCAACATTGGCTCTTTGGATAGTGATGATGCTAATATTGGTGTTGTTGCCAAAATTTTCTTTAATTCGTGGAAAGCGCTATTAGCTTTCTATGTCCACGTGAATTTGTCTGATTTCTTCATCAGTTGATATAGTGGTAGGGATTTTTCACCAAGCTGACTAACAAACCTGCTCAACGAGGCCAGGCATCCAGTAAACTTCTGGACATCATTGAGGGTTTTTGGCAATTCGATTCTTTCGATGGCCCTGATCTTTGTTGGGTTGGCTTCAATTCCTCGGCTGGATACAAGGTATCCGAGTAACTTACCAGCCGGGACACCAAATGTACATTTTCCAGGTTAAGCTTCATCCGGAATCTTCTCAAGTTTGCGAATGTTTGACGTAAGTACTCAATTAGAGTATGACTTTGTTTGGTTTTTATTACCACGTCATCGATGTATACTTGAACGTTTTTGTCCAATTGATCTTGCAAGCATTTTTGCATGCATCTTTGATATGTTGCGCCTGCATTTCTCAATCCAAATGGCATGGTACGATAGCAATAAGCCCCGTACGGGGTGATAAAAGCTGTCTTTATTTGATCATCCGGATTTAGTGGTATCTGATGGAATCCTGAATACGCATCCACAAACGACAACAACTCACACCCAGCAGTAGATTCTATGACTTGATCGATCTGTGGCAGGGGAAATGGATCTTTTGGACACGCCTTATTGAGGTTCGTGTAATCAATACACATGCGCCATACAACTGCCACGTTCAGGTCATATTTTTTCTTCTCGGCCAAGACTGGATTTGACAACCAGTCCGGGTGCAGTACTTCCATGATGAATCCAGCAGCCAAAAGTCTGGCAATCTTGGCATCTATCACTCTCCTCCTATCTTCGGTGAAGCGGCGGAGGGGTTGCTTCACGGTCTTGGCATCTGGTCTTACATGAAGAGAGTGCTCAGCCAGCTCCCTCGGAACTCCTTGCAGATCTTGAGTGGACCATGCAAAGATATCCCGATTCTCACGGAGGAAGCTGGTGAGCTCGCTTTCCTATTTGTCTGTGAGGCCAGCCCCAATGGCTGCACGCTCTGGGAAAGTCTCATCTACCTGTACCTTCTTGGTTTCTTTGGTAGCCTGAAATGACACATTGCCATGCGGGTTGGTGAGTGCCGGCATGGACATTTGTGCTTCTTTGGCCAATGCTGGCACTTCCAACATTTGACTTTTTTCTTGTGCTATGACGAGTGACTCGGCCAGTGAAGATCCGGCTGAGGCACAAGCAATAGATCTTTTATAGTCTCCTTCAACTGTAATCACCCCACATGGGCCTGGCAGCTTCATCTTTAAGTAAGCAATGTGTAGTAGCCATGAATCTTGCCATAGCCGGCCTGCCGAGTAAGGCATAATATGAGCTGACCAAATCCACTACCTCAAACTCTATGGCCTCAGTGCGACAGTTCTCTCTGTTGCCGAATAAGACGTCGACCCAGATCTTGCCAATTGGCTCACAGGACAATCCCGACACAATACCGTGGAAAGTGGTCTTAGTCGGCTCCAACATGTTCATGGTAATGCCTAACTTTAGCATTGTATCCTTGTACATGATGTTGATGCTACTGCCACCATCAATCAACACTTTTGAAAACTTGACATTGATATTTGAGCCCATGAATGTTGGATCGAAAACTAGAGCATATCCTCCTGGGGGTGGCATGATCTTGGGGTGATCTTTTATACTCCAAGTTATTTCTTGCTCAAACCAATGCATGTACTTGGGGATTGCCGGCATCATGGCATTCACCTCCATCATCCGTTGCTGCTGGCTCTTTCTGTCATTTGGCTCTATGACAAAGACAACATAGCTCTGGTGATGTTCTCTGTACTCATTTCTAGTTCCGTGAACGACATGAGCGTCATCACCTCTTGGATTGTGCACCTGGTGCACAACTTCTCTTCTTTCTTGATTCTGATACCTAGGCTGCCTGTTTTTGTATCTGTTGTCTGCTCCCACTGTCTGAGAATTTCCTCCTGTAAGTGGTGGAGGGGGAGGTGGTGGAAGCTGCTTATTCAGTGAATCTACTCTATCTCCTTTCTGAAACCAAGTGCACTGCCTTGTTGTGTGATTGGCCGGTTTACTTGGACTAGGCGTGTGAAACTTACACGGTTGGTCCAACATCATCTCATAGGTATATTTCTGCCGGTCCTGATATTGCTTCCTCTGATCGTATGGCCTTTTGCCGTCATTCTTTGGCACCCATAGTTGTTGTCCACTTGTCCTTTGATGCCGACTACTTCTAGCATCTGGATGATCTTGACTCACGGCCGCAACCTGAGTCGAACCATACTTGTAATCTGGCCTTTCGTCTTGTAACATCCCTAAAATCATATTTTCAAAGATTTCATATCATGCATGCATGCATATCATTTAGGGATCAAAACTCAAACTCATTTGAAAGAAAACAGAACTTGAGAGCTATGATTTTATGTGATCAAACATTAATCAAATGCTACTCTCCAATGGGAAATTATTTGTTCAAAACCAAACCTTGTTGCTCTCAAATTGTTTTTCTTGATTGCTAGTGTTTAAACCAAAATTTACAAAACAAATATAGATTTAAAACCATTTTAAAACTTGTTCAAATCAAGTGTTAAGTCACTGTTTATTTTGTTTGATCTATAGGGCCAAGCTAATACAGAGAGACCACATGATTTTATGCCCAGAAATATGAGTATTACACTCTACAAAAATCCAGAAAAAAGTTTGAATACAAATGGTTTTGAAATCATTTGAAAATGTTTCCTGGAAATTAAAATAGAAAAAGAAAAGGAATAAAGAAATAAGAAAAGGCCGGCGCTACTAATCTAGCCCAATAGTGAAACCAGCCCACTAAGCCCACCCGGGGTTTTCCCCTCTCTCTCTCTCACTCGCAGCCGTACCCACAGAGTCATTGACCGCCTAGGCCCATCCCCTCTTTCTTTCTCTCGCTGAGAACAGCGGCCCACATGGCAGTCGTCGTCTCCACCCCCAGCGACTGGTTCATCCCGAAATCACGCCGGGCATTACCTATTTAATTCGCGGCTTCAATTCCCGTTCAATGCCTGATTAATGCACGCCCCCGTCTCGCCTACTTAAACACCATGCTTCCCTCCTCCTTTTCCCCCAAACCACACCTCACCGGAGCCACCAGGCTGCACGAATTTCTCTCTGGACGCCCGCTGCTCCGACGAGTTCGTCGTCGAATTCCGGTGAGCACCGCGCTCCCCTCTGCCTATGGTTCATACTGGCTTGTTCTACATCTCCGTGCGCACCTACTGACACTCTTCGTTTGCTCGCGCATGATCTGTAGCCTCGGCAGCGTCAATGACTGAGCTCCGCCACCCTCTGCTCGAACTCCGCGATCGTTCCCCGTAAGTCCCAGCTTCCCCTCTCCCTCTGGTTGATACGCGTGTGATCCCCAGCCTTCTACGCATCTAACTGCATCCTTATGTAAGATCCCTCCTTTATAAAGGAAAAGGGTCCCTGTGATTACAATGCTAGTCCCTGGATCATTGCTAGCATCCACAATTTAAGATGAAGTACACAGAAACAAAGGTCATTATTACAATCATTCCAGAGACAAACATAGTCTTTACAACTCCAAGGCCACAGGCCTAGTACAAGAGTTTGAATAAGTAAATAAATAAAAGTCTTCATCTTCATGTGCCACAGGCAAACATGTTGAGTGTAGACTCATGACTCCTAATCCTCATCAGAGTAACCTGCAACATCACAAGTTACAAGCACAGTGGGTCAATACATTGGAATAGTATTGGCAAGTGATACCTTAGTATAATTTAGGTGGACTAGATACTATATGCAATTTGGCTAAGTGTAGCTTTGGCTTGCGTTGCTCAAAATAGGTTTTGCCTATTAGTTGAAATCACTAAGTTTTTCTTTGTCAAAATTTTTCCCAAGGAACCACCAATAGACATTGAGGTCCTTCACCCTTGTTCACCCACAAGTTTTACTTAGAAATTGGGATAAGGAGATTCTTGATAGCTTCCATGTCTTGATGCTCAAGTTGTCCTTTTCCAGGGACATGGCTAAGTACTTAGATTCTTCCATCTGCAGAGGTTGTGCACTTTCCCCACAAGACTTGATTTTCACCAAGACATGACCTTTCAGAAGCCTTCCCTTAGACCAAATGGATGCATTCCAACCTATCATCCCACTACCACCAACTGTCCAAATGGCTAAGTTCTAGCAACCTATGTGATCCAGGCAGAGCCCATCTTGCCAAGTGGCTGCATTAGAAGCTTCTTAACACTTGGCCTCTAAAATCTCTTTGTTCCTGGGTGGCTTTCCACAAGTGAGATACACAAGGTAAACCATAGAAATGGGCCTTGTGTAACCACTCAACATAAACCATTCCTTCCATTCCACCCAGGTGTTTCATTTACTTAGTTGTTTTATTAGGCAAAACACAAGTCCAAAAGACTTAGAAATATTTTCATCATAGCATGTATATTTCACCAACCCTTGGTTGCTACTAGCTAGGCTAAGCATGGCATAGATAAGCATCTTAACTTAGAAATTTCTAGCAATTCTACAACTACTAGGATTTCCCAACATGGCATATAAGCAAAATATAGCATGCAAGACTAACAAAATATTTCTAATGCTTAGTAGAAAAACATAGGGGTAAAAAATATTCATGAAGCACCACTTGCCTTGGTAGTTTGGAGAGTAGCTACACTCCTCACAATCACAATCACTAGCACCAAAATCTACACAAAGAATCATAGCCACAAATCACATACAAAACATATACAAACAAAAATATATGCATGCAATATGCTATGTGATGATTTTTAAAACTCAACCAAGCAATTATACAGTACTGGTTTATAAACAAGTTCAAAACTTGCCAAACAACAATCATTTAAACCTTAAATAATTTCTTAAACAATTCATAAACTCAAATTATCCCTACACAAGTTTCTGCAAATAAAACCTTTTTAACAGAAGCAAAACTTTAAACACATTGCATAATTAGAAAGGGATTGATCTCCTGATTCCATTGATATAAAATTTGTCAAATTCTAACGTGGGAATCAAAAGTTATAGCTAAAACAAAATCAAACATCTAATAGATTCAAATTCTGTTTTTAAATCTAATTCCTGGCCACGTGTCTTAACCTGATTGGTGCATACTGGTTCGCTCAGGATCGCGTCTGTGAGCCGTTAGATCTACATAATCTGCACGGCCCATATCTACTCGTAACGCTTCGGTAAGTGATCTAATCTCACGCGCTGGATCCAGATCCAACGTCCCTGGATCAAACGACCATAGCTGGGCGGCGCTGGCGGTGGCTACTGGCGGCGGCGAGCTCTGCCTACCGCGGCGTGGCGCTACAGGTGGCTCTGGGGTCGTCGGAGATGCTTACCAGAAACGTGACGATGCGTTGATGCTCAACCTGGCGACGGCTTGGCAAGGGGTGCAAGGACACAGTCGCTGGAGCTTGTCGGAGTTGCGGGCGGCGTCTGTTGCTTGCTGTCGAAGTCGTTGCCGAGGCTCTACGTCGACCTAGCACAAGCCAAAGGGTTTAGGAGATGCGCAAGGGCCTGGCGAACAAGACAGTACCAAAGGGGAGGCAAGGGGCAGTCTCATTTTACCTGAATCGCGCGTCGGAGTCGAGCGGCGGCTCAGGTGCTCGCGGGTGAGAACGAAGACGTCGCTCTGGGTCACGAGAAAGCAAACGGAGGGCATTAGCGAATGCCCAAGGTCATGCTGGTCATAGTGGTTTGAACTAGAGGCAGAGGGGCGGTCTGTACATACCGAGATTCGTCGCCGGAGTGCATCTGTCTGCGGCGGCGCAAAGGCAATTGCGGGCAGCCTGGGGGCGTATCTGTCTGGCTTTGTTGGGGGAAATGGCCGTGGTGCAGAGGGGGTCTTATAGCCAGAGCGGGGGCGAGGATCGCGCGGTGTATCAATGGCAATTAAGCGCGTACTGATTTCGGCTAGGTAACGGCGGAGTGAGCGTCACGGTCGCGCGTGATTGACGACGAAGACGACATGGTCGCAGGGTCCACTCGTCAACGAGTTAAACATAGGGGAGGTGGGGTCGCATGGTCAGTGACCTGGTGGGTTTGTCCGTGAGTGAGCGAGAGAGAGAGGGAACCCTGGTGGGCTTACTGGGCTGGATCTGTAGTTGGGCCAGATAGGTGGCGCTGGCCTTTTCCTATTTCTTTTCTCCTTTTATTTTTCTGTTTTGATTTTCTGAAATGATTTTCAAATCTAAATCAAATGAGTTTGAATTCAAATCTTCTCTAGGTTTTTATACTGCAACCTTGCACTCAAATGTGTGTCAAACACTACTGTCTATTCAAAACACTTTGATCAAACGAAAATAAAAATAAAACCAAGCCTTTATGATATATTTACAATAGGCATAATATTGGTTTTATTTACTCATTTTGTTTTGAAACTTTGTTCAAACTTTTGTTGGTGCCTAAGTTTGAATTTCAAACCTTACTGAACCAAACAAGTACTCTTCTCATTGGAAGGCATCACTAAGGCTAGAGCAAACTTACATGAAATAATAAGCATATATGCTTCTATTTTGAAAGGATTTGTTTGAAATGAAACTTATATGATCATGGATGCATGGATGATATGCATGAGTTTGAAACATGATTTCAGGGATGTTAGACCTTATCGCATCTTAGAGTGGCCCAGAGCGTCGCCTTCGTCGTCAACCGAGAGCACCGTCGCCAGGGACTACTCCAACGAGCAATCTACGACGACTCCGAGCGCCCCTTCGCCAACCGAGCACACGTTGAGCATCTCCTCGTCACGGCGATTCTGGTGAGCATCCTCCCACCTCCCCGCACGACCTAGTTCGCCGGCTCCGCTGCTGACAGAGCGCGCCGCCGCCTGTCGCCGCCGCTAGCGCCGCCACTTGTTGGTCAGTTGCTTTGGGCCGTTCGATTTAGATCCAGTGGATGCGATAGAACATAGCTGAAGGGGTAAGTTTAGATCTGAGCCGCGCATTTTAGTTAGATCTAACGGCTCGGAAGCGCGATCCAGCGTGAAGCGGTACCAGCCAATCAGAAAGCGCCGTGTGGCTGTGAGTTAGATTTAAAATCAGAAATTTGATCTATTAAATGTTTAAACTTGTTTAATTCATAACTTTTGATTCCCACGTCCAAATTTGACAAATTTTATATCAATGGAATCAGGAGAGAAAGCCCTTTCCATTTATGCAATGTGTTTAATGTTTTGCTTCTGTTAAAATGGGTGTTTTTGAAGAAACATGTGTAGGCATAATTTGGATATAATAATTATTTGAGAAATGTTTTAATGTTCAAATAAAGTTTGTTTGGCAAGTTTTGAACTTATTTATGTATCAGTACTGTGCACTTGTCTTGTTTGGTGTAGAAAATCATCACATGGCATTATGCATGCATCTATATATTTTTGCTTGTATTTTGTTATGTATGTGATTTTAGTGTTATTATTTTATGTTTAGATTTTGGTGCAAATAGTGATTGCGATTGTGAGGATTGTAGCTACTCTCCAAACTACCAAGGCAAGTGGTGCTTCATGATTTATTCCTATGTTTTCAAATATGCATTAGAAATATTTTGCTAGTCTTGCATGGTTATTTTGATCTATATGCTATGCTTGGGAAATCCTAGTAGTTGTAGAATTGCTAGAAATATTTCTAAGTCTTAACAATGCTATGCTTAGCCTAGCTAGTAGCAACCAAGGGTGGTTATATATTCATGCTATGAATAAATATTTCTAAGTCTTTGGACTATGTTTTTGTTTAATAAAACAACTAAGTGAATGGAACACCTAGGTGGAATGGAAAGAATGGGTTATGTTGAGTGGTTACACAAGGCCCATTTCTATGGTTTACCTTGTGTATCTCACTTGTGGAAAGCCACCCAGGAATAAAGGGATTTGAGAGGCCAAATGTTAAGAAGCTTCTAGTGCAGCCACTTGGCAATATGGGCTCTACCTGGATCACATAGGTTGCAATAACTTAGCCATTTGGACAGTTGGTGGTAGTGGGATGATAGGTTGGAACGCGTCCATTTGGTCTAAGGGAAGGCTTTTGAAAGGTCCTATCTTGGTGAAAATCAAGTCTTGTGGGGAAAGTGCACAACCTCTGCAGATGGAAGAATCTAAGTACTTAGCCATGTCCCTGGTATTGGACAACTTGAGCATCAAGACATGGAAGCTATCAAGAATCTCCTCATCCCAATTTCTAAGTAAAAACTTGTGGTTGAACAAGGGTGAAGGACCCCAATGTCTATTGGTGGTTCCTTGGGAAAAGATTTTGACAAAGAAAAACTTAGTGTTTTATACTGATAGGCAAAACCTATTTTGAGCAAAGCAAGCCTAAGCTACACTTAGCCAAAATGCATATAGTATCTAGTCCACCAACAGTCTACTAAGGTATCACTTGCCAATACTATTCCAATGTATTGACCCACTGTGGCTGTAACTTGTGATGTTGCAGGATATTCTGATGATGATTAGGAGTCATGAGTCTACACTCAAAATGCTTGCATGTGGCACATGAAGATGAAGACTTATTTATCTTATTATATATTTGAACTCTTGTATTAGGCCTGTGGCCATGGAGTTTGTAAAAGACTATGTTTGTCTCTGGAATGATATGTAATAATGACCTTTGTTTCTGTGTACTTCATCTTAAACTGTGGATGCTAGCATTGATCCAGGGACTAGCATTGCAATCACAGGGATCCTTTCCTTTACAAAGGAGGGATCTTACACGTCTCTTCTCTTGCTTCTATATTCGGACCTTTCCTGGCGCCTTGCAACCCGGCAGCATCATAGATCTGAGTCTTAATCATCCTGTATGCCGACATGAGCAGCGGCTGAGTCGGATCTCCTAACGCATACGAATCAGCGATTCTTATCGTCTTTTCCAGGCCTGTCGGCATATCTCTTTGTACCTTTGCCACAACACACTTCCATCTCTACATCCTTGTGCAAACCATGCGATTGCCTGTGACTCGATTACCCCTTCCCAAGAGTTATGAATCGTACACCACCTTGTGAGGAATTCCCTGTCTGTTTCATTCGGTCTTTGCTTGCACATCGCTAGTTGTTGTGGGCGATTCGGCCTCTTGTAAGTGCTCGTCAAATTTCTCACAAAGGTGTCGTGAAAATCGATCCAGCTGTTAATGCTTCCGGGTGGCAGATTATTCAACCATACCCGAGATGGTCCCTCCAGCATCTGCGGTACATAACATACCGCCCATCTCAAATTTCCCTGCGCGATCTTCACAGTAGTTCCATAATCTATGATCCAGTCCTCTGGCTTAGTGCTTCCATCATACGTTTTTGTCCCTCTGGCCAGCTAGAAATTTGGCACTGGTGGATCCTTCATGATCCTTGGGCCAAAGCACGGTGGACCCTGCGGACCTTGTGATTCAATTATCTCTGCCATTTTTATTCAGTCAAGCTTCAGCCTTGCATCATCCGGCTGAAGGTTCCTGCCTCCGAGTCTTGCTCCCATTGCTTGATATGCATGATCCAGCAATTCATATCCGTCATTCACCATAGCCGAGTAACCATCATTATACTTATTTGCATTCGGGTCAGCAGGCTATTGAGCTGCCTTTCCCGTGCTTTGCTGTCTGAGCTGGTGCGTTGTTCGGCGCTGGATTTCCTCCTCCTGCCGAGTGAGTTCTGCGCCTAGCTTGAGGCGCAAACTTCTGCCCTCCGTTGTCATTTCTTTGCCCTGCTTGCCTTTCTCGGCCTGCATTCTCCTGGTTTTCATTTCCTTGTGCATTATTCCTTCTCGCCCCCCTGCGCATGTGCCGGGTTTCCTTGAACCACTGTCGGATAATAGGTTACCATCTACTTGTTTCTTCCAGAATCCACACTTTTTTCTTTTCTCGGCCTAGGCGCCGCTCCGGGTGAGGATGCCGTGTGCCCAGCTGATCTTGCCGGGACAGGAGTCGCCGAGTGAACCAGCTATGACCTTCCTGCTATACCCGGATTTGCTCTGTAATACGCCTCATTCAGCATGCTAGCTGCTTTTACTAGTTTGTTGACTCGTTCTTGTTGCCTTTTCTTTGCTTCTCCCTCCAAATGGGGTAATTCTGCCATCGCTGCTTCTGCTGCTCATAGATTAGCTGTTGCTGTGTTATATGTTGGCCGCATGTCTGTTTTGTTGCTATTCTCTGGCGTTATTTTTGACGTCGCATCTGCCAGCTCCTCGTTGAGGTTCCTTCCTCTCAATCTTGTTGCATCAAGTCGGGTCTTTGCGCCCTTGACTCGGTTTACCGAGTTAAGCTCTCGGATGCTGATATCCATGTCCTGCTGTAACTGTGCTAATTCCTTTGCTTTCTCCAAAACCTTTATCCTGGCTTCCTCCAACTCGGCTTGCACACGTGCCGGGTCAGTTGCCTGTGCCACTGGCTCTGCCAACTTGTCTATCACTTCCTGCAGTTCCTTAGCCCTTTTACTCCTAGCTACTAATTGTGGGGATGCCTGAGTGACAGAAACCTGAACCCCCGTTAGGACACCTTTGCACAAGGGAGTGTAGGATCTTAGAGTTTAAGGCTATGGTTAGGTTTATATCTTAATTTTTTTCCTGTAGTTGAGAATGCTTGCACGGGGTTTAATCACAAGTATGTTGTTAGGCCACGTAGAGATAAAACAAAACTTTTTCCCTCTAACATGGTGATCCCAAGATCCAGCTAAGGTAGAAGGCCACGAGGTTTACCACTAGATGCGCAGTTGCGGATTACTGATGAAGCGCGTTAGTTGATGCAGTGAAGTCCTTTGCAATCCTATTTTCTTGGTGCTGATCATACAACACCTCTGCTGGTATCCACCCGTATAAGGAGGAGCACCGACGGCGAACTGCTAGGTTCGTTACGACGACAGGACTGCTATGGAGCTAGGGTTTTCAACACATGGAATGACCTAACGGATCAGCGATTAACCTTTCTGGGTTACTGTGTTCCACTATATATAGGGAGTGAACGTGGGCTCCACTCATGTGGCCAGCCCATATAATATTAGTCCCTGTGAGTCCGACTCACTGACTCAGTCCAAATCCGGCTCGGGTCCAACCCAACCAGATTTCTGGTTCGGATCCAATCTGAACTTGCTCCCGCTCTTAAGTGTGTGACCCCGCAGGCTCATGGCTACTTGGACACGATTAGAGTCCGACTCTCAATCGAACAGTCGGTAGCGGCTCCTAGCAGAACGTGCCGACTCCCAAGTACCAAAGAGTCATGACGACTTGCCTTTCCAATGTGACTTACGTCCGAGTCCCTTTTGCCTCACGATATAACTTGTCAGACTATAGACGAATAATTGTCATCCCTTCAACATTCTAACTCTCTTCTCGATCCGAGATAAGTGATTCACCTGACTAACTCTTAGTCGATCGCCTCGGTTAACACTTAACCGAGTCATGCACGACCATGATTTCCGAATCATATCATCCAAGAGGGCCTAGAGAATATCTCTCCAAGTGGAGGGGCAAAATCCCATCTTAGTTATTCACATCACGCAGCTTGATTCTCAGTCGACCCAAACTCTACCTTTATAACTGCCCAGTTACGGATCAGCGTTTGACATAATCTAAGTCGGTGATCCTCAACTCGGACTATGCAATAAACTCAGGTCTAAGGATTACATTGATTGAGATATACAAATGATAGCTTGTTCGTTGTACCTCAATATGGGTCAATCCGACTCACTAAACTCTTTAGTCGAATCTGTGCAAGTCAGAATAGCATCACCATGCCCATGACAAGTGGAACCGAGCCATCAAGCCGACTTTCACATTGGTATAAGTTGTGTGTCCAACACAACCTCGATGACCAAGGATATTTAGTACAAACAACATGAATGTATAGTTCCACAATCGAATCACATATTCAATGATATACATAAGATGCTCATACAAGGACAACTTAGTAACTTTATGAATACAATGGGAAATATCATCATACATGATTGCCCCTAGGGCATATTCCAAACATATGTATTAGTCCAAGTACATTAGCACAGGTTCACCCACACAACACTTACAACACCAAAGAAGAGTACTCAGCTATTTAAAGCGAAAGCACTTAACAGAATTCCCATGTCTCCTCGAGAACGTTTGGTGATCTATACACTCATGTTCTCTATCTTCCTTGTTTGCACAAGACTCTTATCTATTGAGTATTACTTTGAAAGCCGTCATTATGAATTTTTTTTTGAGCAAAGAGTACTCCTGTTTTAAAACTTCTTCAAAAGCTTTATTTGTGAAACCATTTTCCAGTTGTTCTCTGACCAAGAACAAGAGTTTGCCAATTTCAATTATGATTTATCTTTATGCATCTCTATTGTGACTCCTGTACTTGTTGCAAGCTAAGTTATATAATGGTGAGTTGCTTTCTTCTATGAGTTGTGTAATGGTAAGTGTGATGCTTCTTGTCCGTACTATTTTATAAAAACTTCACTCCATAAACCCGTGGACATGTTTACTGAGCTCAGTTTTCGCTTGGGGACAAGCGAAGGTATAAGCTTGGGGGGAGTTGATACGTCCAATTTGCATCACCATTCTATATAATAATTTGCTTCTATTCATTTATATATTTCTTATTATGAGGTATTATTTATGTCTTTTCCTCTATTTTTGCATGTTGGATGATTCTTGGAGGATGGATGTCACATCCCAAGATTTTCCAAATCTTGTAATGAAAAAAATAAATAAATAAAATAAAACTTTGTTGATTTTCAGGGTGAGAAGAAACTTTTTAAATTCAAATGGGAACCTTCAAACCTATTTGGATCAAATAAATCCTAAAGGAATTTATAAAGATAAACATTTAATAAAAGGAAAATAAAAATATTTATAATTACTATTTTGGATCTTTAAAATAAAAGATTTGGTTTTCAAAGGAAAAGATAGTTTTATAAATAAGGATTATTTTATGGAACCAAAATAAACCTTGGTCAAGCCTTTAAAATAGAACATTTTGTTTTAGTAAAAATAATAAAAGTTTATTTAAATAAAATAATAAGGATTTAATATCCAAGTTTATTAAAAATAAAAGGTTTTACTATTTTAAGTAAAACATCAAAAAACTTATTTATTAGTTTTGAACAAGTTTTCCAAATATCTTTATTCTCAAATAAAACCTAATATTTTGGTTTTGGAAATAATTGGTTTTCAAATGGAGTTGTTAAATAAAACAAATTCTATTTTAAATTATTAAACAAGGTCTATTTATTTAATTAATAATTGACCCTAAAATAAAAATATTATTATTTTAGGACCTTGGTTTATGTTGTTAAACAGAACTAAGTTCAATTGAAAAGTGTGATGAATGTTTGAATTAATTTTAATACTTGATTTGTTGTTTGATTTTCAAAACAGAAAATAGAAACAGAAAAAGAAAAAGCATTAGAAAAAAAATAAGAATCAAACACAGCCCAGCCGACCAAACCCACTAAGCCCAGTACCAGCCCACTCACTCCCTCCCGCAAAAAACGCTTCACACTCACTCACCCACCCACTCTGCGACTGACTGGTGGACCCCAAGTCCCTCTCTCACTCCACTGTCGAAACGACCCCACTCCCGAGCCTTCTTCCTCACCCGCCGCGACCTCTTCTCTCCCAACCTCGCTGCCGTTTTCTGTTAATCAAACCCCGAGTAAATTCACTTAATTGCTGCAGTGATTCCGCTCAACAATCTCGCCTTCTTAAGCGACAACATATCCTCTTCGGTTGCCCCCAGTCGCCTCACTCTAACACGCCCCCAGGCTGTCGAAATTCGCTCAAACACCGCCACTGTCCGACGACGCTCCGACGAGGATTCCGGCAACCCCACGTCACCACTTTCCTCCCCGAGCACACGAGCACACTCCCCTCTCCCAGACGCTTCTCCCTGTACCTCCCATTTAACCACGGGCGCCCCAGAACGTCGGCAACCACTCCGACTGAGCGCTGCCGTGTCTGCCTTCTTCTCCGGCGAAATTCCCTGGTAAGAACAAACCACCCCGCGCCTTCTTGTTCACGCACGCGTCATCGCCTCGACCATGCGCATCTAACCATGCTCTTTGTTTACCCTCTCGTGACCCGTAGCACCGTCCTCGACCACGACCGCGTGCAATCGTCGCCAGACATAACTCCGGTGAGCGATTCCTCCTGTCCTCGTGCGCCCCTTGCCAAGACGACTCCACGTTGAGCTTCCCCAGGCTTCTACGATAACGGTGAGCATACTTCCCCTCCCTTCTAGCTTCCTGTATCGCCAGTTTCCCCGTCGCCTGACCGTCGCTGCCGCGCGCAACCGTTGAGCGCCGCCAGTTAGTGGCAATTAGATAGTAGCCGTTAGATCGATATCGCATGGCTAAGATTATAACTGAGCGAAGAGGTATAAGCTAGCCTAAGCCGTGCGATCTACTTAGATCCAACGAACCGCAGAGCACGATCCACTCGAACCGGTACCGTCCAATCAAAACGCGACGCGTGGCCAGTATTTGTTTAAAACAGAATTTGAAAACATATTTGATTTGCAAATTGAAACCCTTGTAACTTTTGATCCACACGTCCTAAAATTACAAACTTTATATCGTTGGAATCAGTGGAACAAAGCCCTAGCCAACCATGGATTTTGTTTAGTAAAAAGCCTCTGGTAAAATGTTTGTTTTTACAGAAACTTTTGAATGCTTGTTTAGATTAGAAAAGTTATTCCAAAATGTTTTTAGGGTTTAAACCTTTGCAAATTGGTTTGTTGTGAACTTACTGACCCTAGGAACCAACCCATGGTTTTAAAAATAGATTTTGTGAAGTTTAGAAATAAAAACTTGACTTAGCCATTTCTAACCAAATAAGAATATTAATTTTGCTATAGAAAATGACTTTGGAGCAAAAACCTTGGGAAAATGATTTAGATCAAACCTACTGACCCTAAACACCAAGTTTTGAGAAAACAACAACTTATTTTGTGAACAACATAAAGTTGTTGCTTTAATAAAAATATTTTCCACCACATAAAATGATGAAAGGATTTAAAAATGGTTTATAGATAAAACCCTGTTGCAAATGAATTTTCCACTTTGGAAAATGACCAATTTGGACTTTACAAAGATTAGAGCCTAGTAGAAACCATCTTTGCAAATAAAACTACCCCTGGCATGCTTGCATGCATAACTTAGATCCCATTGTTTTATGTGTGTGAATTGTTTGATTGATTATTGGTTTGGAATGCTAGTTGATATTGTGTTTGCTTGATTGATTATAGTGAAGTTAGAAAAGTGTAAGACTAGCAAGATCAAGGAGTGAACCAACATTCCCTACCAAAAGAAAGGCAAGTGACACTATCATCTAAAGTCCTACTATTTTCATTATACTTAGTGGATTTTGAAACATGCATGAAAAGAATTTCTATACTTATGCTATGCTAAATCCTAATAGGATTCCCTTTATATACCTTGGTGAAAACAATGTAGTTGTTACATGCTTAGCCATGCTATGTTTTGAAAAGAGATACATGTTGAGATTTTATGAAGTTGAGAAAAGGACTTGTGTTTTTATATAATAAAACAAGGACTCAATGAACCACCTGGGTGGACAAGGATACTTTGAGTTTTGGAGAAGGTGGCAACAAAAGGAACCATGTCTATGGCAATCTCTTTGTGTTGTGCTCCAAAGGAAAACCACCCAGGAAACTTAGTTATTGAACATGTTTCTCCAATTGTGGCTTTCGTGTGCAACCACATGCTATTTATGGCTCTGGCTTAGTCAACTACATTGGGAAGACCCATGCATTGTCTTTAGGTTACTGAAAATGAGGACCTGGAATCCTACATGGGTACTGAAGACAAGCTAGCAATGGTGTATGGGAGGACCCTCTGGAAAGACTTCGTCACATTCTCAATCTGCCAGTACTCCATCTTGGTGAGTACTAATCCAGTGGCCACTGGTGGCAACAAGATGGGATTGTGACATGTGGGTAAAGTGTACTACTTCTGCAGAAGATAATAAAAATCTAAGTACTTAGCCGTGTCCCCGGTTATGGACAATACTAAGCAACTAAAGCTTGAAGCTATGGGAAATCTCGACATTCCAATTTCTAAAAGAAAACTTTCTAAGTGATAACAAAAGACTTGATGCACTTGGGGTTACCAAGGAGCTCAAGAGATTTGATAAAAAACTTGAAGCACTTGGGGTTACCAAGGAGCTCAAGAGATTTGATAAAAACTTGAAGTACTTGGGGGTACCAAGGATCTCAAGAGATTTTGACAAAGACACTTGGTGGATTCCAAGGAGTACAGAAAATATTTGACAAAGGAACAAAACCATTTTGAAAAGATAGGATAAACTTTGCTTCTGCAAATGAGCCTTAAACCCTACTTAGCCAAAAATGCATGTAATGATAGGATCCACTTATATTCTACATAGTAGTGAAACTTGCCAATACAATTCAAATGTATTGACCCTTGTGGCTGTAACTTGTAATGTTGCAGGTTTGATTGATTTTAGTGAAGATTGATTGATTAGGATTACAAAGTCTACAACCAACATGTTTGCCTGTGGCACTTTGAAGATGAAGGACCCCATGCTTATAGTTATTCCGCTGCAATGTAATGTAATAGCCAAATGAGCTATGTGTGATGTAATAAAATTATGTTATTCCTGGTTATAAAGTTATAATATGACCTTTGTTTCTTGATATTACATCTTAAATGTGGATGCTAGCTATTGATCCAGGGACTAGCATTGCAATCACACGAATCCTTTTCCTTTACAAAGGAGGGATCTTCCAATGGACTACCGGAGTCAGGTTTCTGATGGAAAAAGAGGTGTTTTGATGCAATTTCGCAAAGATCAAAAAAATACCAGAAAAATATTGGAAAATTATATTTTCCTAGAAGACGAAGGAAGCCAGAAGGGGAGGCGTAGCTGGGCCACAGGGGGACCGCACCCCCTAGGCGTGGGCCCGCCTAGGCCGCGCCTAGGGCAGGTGTGGCCCACCTGGACGTCCTCTGACTCTGCCCTCTCGCCTATATCTTCCTCTTGGAACCCTAATACCAGGGGAGCGACCATAGAAAGATTTCCGCCGCCTCTGCGGGGCGGAAAACACCGAGAGAGAAAGATCTCTCCGGCAGACAGATTTCTGATAGGGAAATTCCTTCCCGGAGAGGGGATATCATCGCCATCAACACCATCGTCAAGTTAGACTTCATCGGGATCATCATCATCATCCACACCATCATCTCCACCAGCACCATCATCACCACTTCATCCCGCTGTAACAATTGTGTTGGATCTTGCATTAGTTCTTAGGGGAAACTTTCCCGGTGTTAATTACTATTGTAGTTGATGCTTGTGAGTGGAACCATTGGATTATTGTTTATGTTCAGATTGTTATCCATTACCATATCCTTCTTTGATCTTGATCCATATGATGTCTTGTGAGTAGTTCGTCTAGTTCTTGAGGACATGGTAGAAGTCATGTTGTTAGTAGTGGATTTGTGTTAAGTTATTATTCAATGGTTTAGTATTTAAGTTGTGGTCCTATTCTTCTAGTGGTGTCATGTGAACGTCGACTACATGATACTTCACCATTTATGGGCCTAGGGGAATGAATTGTGTATTTGGATACTAATTGTGGGGTTGCCGGAGTGACAGAAACCTGAACCCCTGTTAGGACACCTTTGCACAAGGGAGTGTAGGATCTCAGAGTTTAAGGTTGTGGTTAGGTTAATATCTTAATTGCTTTCCTATAGTTGCGGATGCTTGCAGGGAGTTTAATCACAAGTATGTATTAGTCCAAGTAAGGTTGGTACATTAGCATAGGTTCACCCACACAACACTTACAACACCAAAGAAGAGTACTCAGCTATTTAAAGCAAAAGCACTTGACAGAATTCCCATGTGTCCTCGAAAACATTTGGTCCTTATAAGTATTTCGACCGACTTATCCTTTGCTAAGAAAGGATTGGGCCACTTGCTGCAGTTGTTCGTTGTCTTTCTTACTTGCACTTTGTTTTTTTCTTATCAGAAAACCCCTAAAAATACGTTGCTAAGTATTTACAGAGATTTCCTTCTCCATACCACTAGTCAACACCTTCTGCTCCTTGTTGGGATCGACACTCCTATTTATCGAAAGTACTGCGATACACCACCTATACTTGTGGGTCATCACTAAGCCACGTAAATTAGAAGCATCTAGTTTATATTGTTTCTAGGCTAGTGTCATGATATGGTAATGTTGTAAGTAGATGTATAATTGATACTCTTACAACACACCTAACATGTAAGTTCCATAGACCTTGGCCTTACGCACAAAGGAATGATAAAGATCATACCATGATGCACATGATAGTGATAAAGTGCAAGAACAATATCATTTCACTTTTCACATATGATGTTGTTGCATCTTATATTGCTTGTTTGGTGTTTTATTAGCATAATAAGATGATCCCTCATTTAGATATCAAGATAAAAATGTGTTCTCCCTTAAGTATGCACCGATTATGTTTCGCCGCTTCAAGACATCATGTGATGATCGGGTGTTCTTGAATCCATGATCATATTTCGGGTGTAAGACATTTTACACACGTTAAATACTAAGGTTCTTACTTGGCGAGCCTAGCATGTACAGACATGGCCTCGGAACACGTACCAAAAGGTTAAGCATGAGTCATATGTTGATATTATGCCCATATAGATGCTTGCCTTTGAAGCTACACTGACTCACGTGATGATTGGACTTGGTGTAGTGGATTTAGTTCATGTAATCACCAAAAAGACACGAGGGATGTCGTTATTGAGTGGGAGTTCATTCATAATTTGGATTAGTTGAACTCAATCTATCATAAACTTAGTCTAAACTTTACAAATTCTGTTGTAGATGGCACCACCTGCTTTTAATTTCAATGTGTTCATGGAGAAAGAGAAACTTGCGATGAATGGTAGCAACTTTACCGACTGGGTCATGAATTTGAGGATTCTCCTCTCTGCTGCACAAAAGCAATATGTGCTAGAAGCTCTGCTAGGCCCCCACCACTTGATGATGCCCCTGACGAGGAAAATAATGCCTATCAGACTCGTCAAGAGGACCACAACTTAGTTCATTGCGACATACTTTATGGGCTAGAGCCAAAACTTCAAAAGAGTTTTGAAAATAGTAATGCCTTTGATATAATGGGTGAGTTGAAAATTATTTTCGACACCCATGCTGCTGTAGAGAGTTATAATGCTTCTGAAAAGTTCTTTAGCTATATGATGGAAGAGAATAGCTCCGTTAGTGAGAACGTACTCAAAATGTCTGGGTACGCTGATAAGCTTGTGTCCTCGGGAATATCGATTCCCATTTACTTAGGCATACATCGTGTTCTCAAATCTCTACCACCTAGATAAAAGAGCTTCATGATGAACTATAACATGGAGGGCATGAAGAAGTCTCTCCCCAAGCTTCTGTCAATGCTTAAGACTGCATAGGTGGAGATCAAGAAAGAACATCAAGTGTTGATGATCAATAAGACCACCAGTTTCAAGAAAGACGGGAAGGGTACACAGAAGGGAAAGAAAGGCGACAAATCTGTTGCCGCACCTAAAAAAGAAATCCCGAGATGGCCCTAAGTCTGATACCGAGTGCTATTATTGTAAGGGGACTGGCCATTAGAAGTGCAACTGCCCCAAGTATCTGGCAGACAAGAAGGCCGACAAGGCAAACAAAGGTATATATGATATACATGTTATTGATGTGTACTTGACTAGTACTGGCAGTAGCACCTGGGTATTTGATACCATATCGGTTTCTAATATTTGTAACTCGAATCAGGGGCTGTGGAACAAGCGACCGCTAGCAAGGGGTGAGGTCAAGATGCATGTCAGAAATGGATCAAGTGTTGATGTGATCGCCGTCGGAACGCTGCCTCTCCACTTACCGTCGGGATTAGTTATAAACCTAAATAATTGTTATTTGGTTCATGCACTAAGCATGAACATTGTATCCGAATCATGTTTGATGCAAAGTGGTTATTCATTTAAATCTGAAAACAATGTTTGTTCGATTTATATGAATGATATCTTTTATGGTCATGCACCTGTGATGAATGGTTTATTTCTGTTGGATCTCGATAATAGTGTTACACATATTCATAATGTTGATGCTAAAAGGATTAAACTTGATGATGATATATCTGCATATATGTGGTACTGCCATCTAGGACATATTGGCGTTAAACGCATGAATAAACTCCATTCAGATGGACTTTTGGAATCACTTGATTTCGAATCATTTGATACATGTGAGCCATGCCTTATGGGCAATATGACTAGAATGTTGTTTCCTGGGTCAATAGAATGGGCGACAGATTTATTGGAAATCATAGATTCTGATGTATGTGGCCCAATGAGTGTGTCGGCGTGAGGTGGATATCGTTATTTTGTTACTTTCACTGATGATTTGAGTAGATATGGTTATATCTAATTGATGAAACACAAGTCTGAAACCTTTGAAAAGTTCAAGGAATTTCAGAATGAAGTGTAAAATCATCATAACAGAAAGTTCAAATTTCTACGGTCTGATCGTGGAGGTGAGTGATGTATACCAACTTCTATTCTTGTAGACAGTTGTTGGGCCTCCAAGAGCAGAGGTTCATAGAACAGCAACAAGTTTACCTTAAGTGGATTACCCAAGGTTTATCGAACTCAGGGAGGAATTGGTCAAAGGTATCCCTCTCAAGCAACCCTGCAATAAAGATACAAGAAGTCTCTTGTGTCCCCAACACACCCAATACACTTGTCAGGTGTATAGGCGCACTAGTTCGGCGAAGAGATAGTGAGATACAAGTGGTATGGATAATTCAAAGACAACGGTGCCAGAAAAGAGCTTGACAGGGTGGAAGAGACTGGAAGCAAGCAAACATGCAACAAATCTAGTTGTAAACGGTGTTTCAATGTTTAGAAACAAGGCCTAGGGATCATACTTTCACTAGTGAACACTCTCTCATATAAATATATTCTCTTCATGATACTACTCTGAACTACTCTCCGGTTGGATACTCTAATCCATGGTACGGCTATAAAAACACTCCTCAAATTCTGGCTTCCCCATCTAGATAACCCCACACTGCCACCTTGAGCGTTAGATGGTTCCAACAAACACCACAATTTCATAAAGACAGCCAACTCAAAATATACTCATGATAAGGATTTATGAACTCTAGCCTAAGTGCCACCACGGCGTGCACGCTGTCACTTTCACACACGTGGGGAGAGCAGAGATCTATTGAAGCACTTGAGTATTTATGTAAACTCTATCCTAAGTGCCACCACGGTATGCACGCTGTCACTTTCACACACATGGGGAGAGCCAGAGATCTATTGAAGCACTTGAGTAGAAGAGTAGATCTACTTTATTACAAAGCTCATGATCATAATATGACCATGCATAGAGAGAGAGATGAACACATAGCTATCGGTAGAGCCCTTAGCCTCGAGGAAGAACTACTCCCTCCTCATCATGGTAATCAACAACTGTGATGGAGATGGCGATGGAGATGGCTCGGGGGAAATTCCCCGTCCCGGCTGGGTGCCGGAACAGAGACTTCTGTCCCCTGAATCTCCCCTTCGGTGGCGGCGGCGCTGTGGAACTTTTCATGGCTTTCTCCCAGATGATTTAGGGTTTCTGCATCGGAGGCTTCTTATATGCAAAGGGGCAAGGCGAGGAGGCAGCCAGGGGGCCACACCCCCTAGTGGCGCGGCCTAGGTGGGCCCGCGCCACCCTAGATGGGCCCGAGCCACCCTAGGGTGTGCCCACCCTAGTGCCCTACTCCGTCTCTGCTTCGATTTTCCGTATCGTTCCGCAAAAATAGTAACTTTGGCTTTTGTCCCATCCAATTCCGAGAATATTCATTTTTTAGCTTTTCTGAAACCAAAAACAGCAGAAAACAGGCAACTGGCAGTGTGGCATCTTGTCAATAGGTTAGTTCCAGAAAGTGTATAAAAATACCTCAAAGTGTAGACAAATGATATAAAACAAGCATGGAGCATAAAAAATATAGATACGTTTATGACGTATCAGTGAGTATCTAAGTTACGAGTTTAGCACACATATGAAAGACTGTGGAATAGTTTCACAACTCACACCTGCCAGAACACCACAACGGAATGGTGTGTCGGAACATCGTAATCGTACTTTACTAGATATGGTTTGAACTATGATGTCTCTGTCTGACTTTCCACTGTCATTTTGGGGTTATGCACTGGAAATCGCTGCATTCACTTTAAATCGGGCACCATCTAAATACATTGAAAAGACACCATATGAATTGTGGTTTGGCATCAAACTGAAAGGGCATGTATGACCCCATGTGTGGTTTTGATAATTCATGACAATCTCTATGGACTAAAGTGTAAATTGAGTTTCACTTGTAGTTTTGTCCATTGGCATCGCTTGGACCATGTGTTGGTCTAGAATATGAATAAATGAAGAAGGATGGGAAGACATGTCTAAGGAATATGTTCCCATTGGAATCATGAATAAAGAAGGAACTTGAAGGTTGATCAAGATAAGTGCAAAGAGTTGAATCTCGATGGATCAACACTCAAGAAGGGATGAAGATGTGCAAGATCAATATGCGCCTTCTCTAGAATATCTCATGCTTGGAGCTTGCCATCCACGATGATCATGGATTGATGAAGACAAGTTCAAAGAAGAGGTTTCCCCTTGGAGTGTGGGACCAATTTGGAGGTCTTCATCAAGCAAGAGCGAGCAAGAGAAATTAAGAAAGGTGTTCCATCTTGAGAAGGTCAAGACGGTCTACATAAAGCTCAAGTGGATTCCTCAAGTGAAAGGTATGATCTTGATAGGGTTTCTCTTTTGCCAGTCTCGTGTTGTTAGTTGACAGACCGGGTTTAGGATAGATAGCCGTACTATCAAGAGGGGCTCTCAAGCGGGTGTCTCGATCACATCGTTCGGGGGAGAGCTCAAACCTTTGCATACATAGCATTCTCTTTATTGGTTGTTAGTTGGTTCTGGTCCATGAGAGGATCTAGAGATTGTGTATATCATCATAATAATCTCTAGTTCTTCAAATAAGGATTTCCCTTGCATATCTTATTGCATTATTGATCGTGTGGGTTTTTCCGGCTCCACACCTTAGGAGATATCTCACATATATACTTGATATTGTCTCCCTTGGTGGTATCCAATTTTCACCTTTTGTTGTATTCTCTTTGTTTTATCTTTCCAACAAAATTGGTTTCATCCCAATTGGAGTTTCCAAGCTGAACTTCTTGTGTTTTGGGTTTCCAATCTTGTGGCCTTTGTGGCATTGTTGTTGGGAGCCTCCAATTGAGTTGTGGAGATAGCTGATACGTCGTAAACGTATCTATAATTTCTTATGTTCCATGATTTGTCTACACTTTGGGGTATTTTTATACATTTTCTGTAACTAACCTATTAACAAGTTGCCACAATGCCAGTTGCCTGTTTTCTGCTGATTTTGGTTCTATAAAAGCCAAAAAAATAAATATTCTCGGTATTGGACGGGATGAAAGCCAAAGTCAATATTTCACCGAGGAGAACATGGAGCCAGAAGACGAGACGGAGGAGGGCCACGAGAGGCCCACACCCCCTGGCCGCACGGGCCAGACCAGGCCGCTCCTAGGGGGGTGCGGCCACCTCGGGCACCCCCTCGGTCTCCCCCTTCGCCTATATAAAGCCCCTGATGCCAAAACCCTAAGTACCTGATCAGATCTCCACGAAACAGTCTGTAGCCGCTGCCACCATCGTCCCTAGATCAGGGGGATCTGAAGCTCTTCCCGGCACCCTGCCGAAGGGGAGAGTGTTGGGTTCACAGCATAGAAAACAAAAAATTTCCTACGATGGGAAAAACTATGTACCAAGACCTATCTACTAGATACAAGCAACGGGTGGATATACATCCATAGAATACATACCCTCGAAGACTGAATAGCGTTAACGAGGTTGTACTCGTGGATGATGTATACGAACGCTTGCCGATCTCAAGATCGTGATGAAGTCCATCAGGTCCAGCCGGTCCAACAACATCAAGTCTAGCACCACAAAGCAGTGGTGCATTCGTGATCGCACACACGTACGGGTACCCCGACAACCTCTGTGCCCTCGCTCCAGAAAAAGCCACCGGGAACATGTATCTCGCTGATCCGAGACCATGGGGAAATTCTAAAGGGGGGAGAGAGATCCTTCGCGAGGAGGTGTGCTTTGAGAGGATGAGAGGGGGGCCTTTTATAGGGGAGAGGGGGAACCCAAGGGGCTTGGCGCCCAGCCATGGGGGCTGCCCCCACTTCTCCCACATTCATGTGGGTGGAGCTCCCACTCAAAATGAAAAGCCTCCACTCCCATAAAAGATCCTCCACTAAAAAATCCACTCACATGCATTAAATTTCCACCAAATTTAATGCAAGCTCTCATTTAAATAAAACTCTTTTATTTATTCAGATTTTTGTTAATTACTTTAATTAACAAACATTCACATAAAACCCCTTGCTAGTATTCAATTTCACATGCAGAACCAGTTTCAACAATTTCAACCGAAACAATTTCGGTGTCTAGTGAAATAAATTCCTGCGCTTTCCTTTTCTTTTTCTGAAATATCATTTGCTTCGAATGGTGTCGGTATCCCTTAAGTGTGTCACCCTACGGTTCGCGAATAATGCAGACATGATCGATACCCCTCTCCGATCAATAATCAGCAGAGGGACCTGGAGATCCGTACTGACTCCCACACATTCAACGATGACTTCTGTGATCATGTGAACCTTTTACACTAGTATCATAATCCCTTTGTTTCACGATATATCACATGTCCGAGATTCGATCATCGGTATCTCCATACCTAGTTTGATCTCGTTACCGACATGCACTCTTTTCTTGTTCCCGTCATATAGCATTCTAGTGATCAAATCACTTGCTTGCAAACTAATCAATGTGATATCACCGAGAGGGCCTAGAGCATATCTATCCTTCATCGGGATGAACAAATTCCACTCTCGGTCCATGAACCTCAACATAACACTTTAGTAGTTCTGAATCCATCTTTATAATCACCTAGTTACGGTGTGATGTTTGATGTCATCGAGAAACTCTTCCGGTGTTAGTGATTGACATGATCTCATGGTCTAAGGATTAGGATCACTTCGTAAGTTGTTATAGCAATATAAACTCAATGACTTTGATCGTAATGCTATACTTTGGATGAATGTTCATCACATCATTACACTAATGTTGTGACCTCGTTATTAACAACATCCAATGTCCATGATCAGGGAACTTTGATCATCTTGTTAATCAACGAGCTAGTTTATAAGAGAGGCATAACTAGGAACTTCCTTTTTGTTTATTAAACACACATGTATTAATGTTTCTATATTAATACAATTATAGCATGCAAAATAAACATTTATCATAAATAAGGAATACGATAATAACCACTTTATTATTGCCTCTCGGGCATATTCCCTTCAGAGAAATCATCCCAGAGGCTTTCTTCATCACCATGCCAGCCTCCGGTATGATGCGTGAGTAGTTCCACCTTGGACTATGGGTACATACAGTAGCTAGATGGTTGTTTCTCCTCCTTTGTGCTATCATGTCTAGATCTTGTGAGCTCCGTTCATGATCAAGATCATCTATTTGTAATCATGCATGTTGTGTTTGCGGGGATCCGATGGATATTCAGATTACTATGTCATATTGATTAATGATTCTATCTTGTTGATTCTATCATGTCTATGTTCTTTGAGATCTTGCATGCTATTCGTTTCTAGTAGCTATCTTGTCAAGTAGATGCTAGTGACTCCAAGAGGGAGTATTTATGCTCGATAGTGGGTTCATGCCTCTATTGAATCTGGGGAAGTGACAAAATATCTAAAATTGTAGATGTGGTGTTAATACTAGGGAGAAAACAACAATCTCTTCTTCATGGAAAAATTGTATTGTTTACTTTACACACATTGCTTAAAGAAGTTATCTGTTGCTTACAACTTAATACTGGGGGGGGGGTTCAGATGATAACCTAAAGGTGGATTACTAGTCATAAATGCAGTTGGATGGCGGTCTATGTATATTGTTGTAATGCCCAATCAAATATCATAGGATCATGAATGTCTAGTATTGCATTGTTACGCCTTGATATGTCCTGTCAATTGCCCCGCTGTAAATTTTTACCCAGCATGTTATGTTATTTATCTTAAGGAGAACACCTCTAGTGAATTGTGGACCCCGGTTCAGTCTTTACAATTGATACATCTTCTGCTGTTACTATTTTCTTTCTCCAAGCTACCATTACCTTCCACACCATACGTTTAATCCTTTGTTTTCATCAAACCGGTGAGATTGACAACCTCGCTGTCCGTTAGGGAAAAGTCTTGAGTTTGTGTTGTGCAGGTTCCAAGTGTAGGGGTTCATAGCATGGAAAACAAAAAATTCTACCGCATGCAAACAAACAAGCCAAGTTCTATCTACTAGATTGTAGCAACGAGTCGATTAGAGTACTCACCCTCGAAGATTCCAAAGCGGTTAACGAGAGCAGATTCTCGTGGGTGATATAGTCGTACACTTGCCGATCTCAAGATCGCGTAGGCGATCCTTCCGCAGTCGGTCACACGTTCGGTACTTGATGAAGACCTTCCTCTCCCTTTTTCCAGCAGGAAGCGGAGGTTGTAGTTCTCCCCTCGCGATTCAGGCAGCACGACGGCATGGTGTCGGAGGTAGAGGGAAGATCCCGCAGGGCTTCGCCTAAACCGGTGAGAGTTATCGTGGATCTAGGGTTTCCCGGTGATCTAGGGTTTAGAAGACCAGGAGGAGGAGTAGGTGTCGGCGGCGGCTAGGGCGGAGGCGACGGACCGGCTGGCGGCGGTGAGGCGCGGCGGCGGTGACGTCTTGGGTGTGGGAGGGCTAGGGCTTGTGTCTCTGGGGCAGCCCTCCCCCTCTATTTATGAGAGGGGAGGCAGCCTTGGGAGGGGTGGGTTTGAATCCAAACCCAAACCGAAGTTGGATTGAGAGAAGGACTCTTTCCTTCTTCCACTAGGAAACCATTGTTCCAGTTTGACTTTTCAGACTTCCCGTTTGACTTTCAATTTAGAGCTTTAATTCTCCCTTGCAAATGTCCACACCAAGTGACCTAATATATGATCCAATCATTCCACTTACCCATGACACATTCATGGACCATTCCCCTTCCGGACCGGTGAACCTTCTAGACCCTTTTAGAACCTCTCCGATGAAAACATCAAAATCTTTCCCGAACTCCGGAATCGGACTTTCCTTATATGAATCTTATTCTCCGGACCATTCTGGATCTCCTCATGATATCCCGGATCCCATCCGAGACTCCGAATAACATTCGGTATCCCTACTAACATTCCATATCTACTAAACAACATCGAATCCTTAAGTGTGTCTCCCTACGGTTCATGAATTATGCGGACATAACCGAGACACTTCTCCGATGAATAACCAATAGAGGAATCAGGAAATTCATATGGCTCCCATATATTTCAATGATTACTTTGCAATCGAATGAACCACTTACATACGATACCAATTTCCCTTTTTCTCACGATAGTTTACTCATCCGAGGTTTTGATCGCCGGTATCTCTACATACCAAGTTCAACCTCGTTACCGATAAGTACTCTTTTCTTGTTCTCGTGATATGTGATCCCTTATGAGACAATCACATGCTTGCAAGCCAATTGGATGACATTCCACCAAGAGGGCCCAGAGTATATCTATCCATCATATGGATGGACAAATCCCACTCTTGATCCATGTGCCTCAACACACACTTTCTAAACACTTAATGCCACCTTTATAGCCACCCAGTTACGGTGTGGCGTTTGATGTCATCAAAGTATCCTTCCAGTGATGGTGATTAGCATGATCTCATGGTCGAAGGAATTAGGTTACTATGTCAGAAATCTTATAGCAAATGAACTATTGAAATGACTTGATCTTTATGCTACGCTTATCTATAGGAGTATGTCCATCATACCATTCTCCTAATGATATGATCCCGTTGTTAACAACATCTCAATGTTCATGATCGGGAAACCATGATCATCTATTAACCAACAAGCTAGTATTACAAAGAAGCTTTACGAGGGACTCTAATTTAGTTTACAAATCACACAAGTATTAATGTTTCCGGTTAATACTGTTATAGCATGAATGTAAACATTTATCATAAACACAAAGATATAATAATAACCACTTATATTATTGCCTCTAGGGCATATCTCCAACACCAAGTTGTTAGCAACACCTTGGAGTCATTTCCTTCCTCCTACTGGTTCGATAACCTTGGTTTCTTACTGAGGGAAAACTTACTGCTATGCTCATCATACCTTCCTATTGGGGTTTCCCAACGAAGCTCTATAGTGACTTGAGCCGCATCATGTAACATCCCAAAAATCATGATTTCAAAGGTTTCATATCATTCATGCATTCATAATCATTTTAGGATCATTTTCAAATAAGATTTCAAAAACAGAAGCATTTGTTGTCTATTATTTTATGTAAGCAAGGCAATGGCCTTATTGCTACACTCTAATATGAGATTACTTGTTTTAACTAGAAAAGATTTGAACTTAGGGTTGATTGATTGTGGCGGTCCCAACCTGATAAGGTAGAGATCCCTGTGTTTACAATGCTAGTCTCTGGATCAATAGCTAGCATCCACAGTTTGAGATGTAATATCAAGAAACAAAGGTCATAGTACAACTTTATAACCAGGAATAAAATATTATATTACATCTTACATAGCTCATTTGGCTATCTCATTACAATGCAGCAGAAATATCTATATAGCATGGAGTCCTTCATCTTCAAAGTACCACAGGCAATCATGTTGGTTGTAGACTTGTAATCCTAATCAACACACTTCACTAACATCAAAAAAACCTGCAACATATAAGTTACAGCCACAAGGGTCAATACATTTGAATTGTATTGGCATGTTTCACTACTATGTGGAAATAAGTTGGAACCTATCAATATGTGCATATTTGGCTAAGTAGGGTTTAGGCTCATTTGCAGAAAGAAATATGGTTTTATCCTATCTTTTCAAAATAGTTTTGATCTTTTAACAAACTTTTTGAACTCTTTGGCAAACTCCAAGTGCTTCTAATCCCTTATTGACACCATCAAGTTTTACTTTGAGAAATTGGAATGTCGAGACCTTCCATAGCTTCAGGCCTTAGTTGCTCAGAGTTGCCCATAACCGGGGACACGGATAAGTACTTAGAATTTGATCTTCTACAGAAGTTGTACACTTTACCCACATGACACAATCTCGTCTTGACGCCACCAGTGGCCGCTGGATAAGTACACACCAAATGGAGTACCGGCAGATCGAGAATGTGACAAAGTCTTTCCATAGAAGTCCTTCCAATACACAATACTAGCTTGTCTACCAGGAACCAATGTAAGGATATATTTCCAATACATAACTCTAGTTAACCTGAATATGCCAATGCAAGGGTCTTCCACTATGTAGTTGACTAAGCCAGAGCCCATTTAGCATGTGGCTGTACACGGAAGCCACTGTACGAGAAACATGTTCAATCTCTAAGTCCCTGGGTGGTTTTCTTATAGTGCACATACATAAAGATAGCCATATAAACATGGTTCCCTTTGTTGCCACCTTGTCCAAAATTGAGTATCCTCATTGCACCCAGGTGGTTCATTGAGTACTTGTTTTATTATATAAAACATATATTTTCCCAACACTTCATATAATCATATCATGTATTCCATCCCAAGTCTATAGCAGGGGTAAGCATACTACAACTATGATGTTTTCACTAAGGAAGATGGATTTCCTAATAGGACATAGCATAGCATAATAACGTAGTAGCCCTATCATGCATACTACAAAAATACCACTAAGTGTAGTGAAAATAGTAGGACATGGATGATAGTGCCACTTTACTTAGTAGTTGGTGGTGTTGGTACACTCTTCGCAATAACACACTTGACAATCAACACAATCTATCAAGCAAAATAACAAAGACAAAACATACACAAGATCAACACTAATGGCAACACAAAAATCATGCAAAGTATAGAAACATGCAAGATGGCAATTTTTATTCTACAAATTTTTATAACAAGGTTCTGAACATTAATAAGTGATTTATGAACATTTTATATTTTCAAGATTACAAATGCAACCATTTGTGCAATTGTAGCAATTAGCAACATTTTCTAACAGTTGGAAATGACATCCTCACTAAATAATTGCCACGGTCTTATTTATACTAGAATAAAATTATATTTTGGTCTTACTGTATAGAGGGTTCAATTTACAACCATTTGCAAAAGGATTCACTTAAAAATAAGTTACACAACAATTTTTATATTCAAAATACTCCACAAATGGTTCTGTATAAAACATGATTTTAACAGACTCAAAAATGCCGAATTAAGACTCCACTGTGTTCTACTCGTTTTTATGAATCCATAAACATATTATTTGCTAAATTACAATATACAAAACTAAAGATATAATTTTATGGTGAAAATGACCAATTAAACCATTTTATTCATAAATCAATTTTTTGTAAAGATAATAAGTAATGTTATTGAAGATATGGATTCTACAGAATCTCAGCTTTTCAGGGATACCAAACTTATAATTTTTGGACTTCTAAATCTTTTTCTATGAATTATACGAGTTCGTACTAAAATCTGGAAAAGTCAAACTCGGGAATTGACTGAAATTGACTTTGACCGATCTGACTGAGTTGACTGTTGACTACGCTGATGTCATGATGATGTCAGAATTGACTACAGAAAAAGTTGCTCGGATGGAAAAACTTTCTACATGAAAGTTGTAGATAATAACTAGATCTATCCACTGTTCAAAGGAAATTGAATTTGAAACAACGAGGTGGGCATAAAATGGATTGTACCTTCTAATATGTGAATCTTTGACCATGTTTTTCTCTCTTCTCGATGAACGAAACGAGGTGAAACCAGCGGGAATGGAACTGTCTTGACGAGGGGAACAACTTCCGTCTTCAAGCCAACACGATCTGAGGTCGTCTTGAAGGTCTATTTGGGTGGAGAAGATTGGGGAGAATTTTGGACGAAAATTGGGCTAAGATTAGTTGAAAACTTGTTTCCTGGAGTGGGGTTTATATAGGAGGGGGTGGGGGCTGGATTAAAGGAGATTAAAGAGGGATAGGAATTAGAGGACATATAGTGTAATTTAGGAGGACAATTAAGGGTCATTTAGGAGCATTAGATACAAAGACCAAGTGCTCCCTGGTACAGGTTCGTGTATGTATGTGGTGGCCTCTTGGCGATCGTCCTGGTTGGGCCGGCCCATTTTGGCCGGCATGGCCGACCATTTTTTTGTTTTATATTTTTTTTCTATTTCTTAATTCTTTCATAACTTTTGATTTAGAGCTCCGAATTTATTGATTCAAATTTTTATGGGTTTGTAAATTCATGGGCAATATTTTAGGACATAAATTTTATATATTTGGAAATATTTAATTTTCTCAATTATTAATTAGTCAATTATTGTACGATTGCATGTGTGCGATATTGGCCTAGTTGCAGGGCAATATATTTGGAATGACTTGGATTCTTTCCTTATTTGAACATGATTCGATTTAGTTCCACTTTACATGGATAACCATGAATTGAAGTTTGAAAATATGAGAGGATAATTTTATAAAATCTTAAAATAGCTCACATAAGCTATGGTGCTTATTTTAAAACGAGACTCTTTGCTTTTATTTTTGGTTCAAAACAAAACAAAGGTTGTTTGAAAAATGTAAATGAAGTAGTTGAGATTTATAAATGGTTTTTGGTTGAGAATATTCCTCAAGATTAAAAATAGATTTTCAAATACACGAAGTTTGTGAAAAAGATTTTGAAGGGGAACCTTGCAAATTATAATTTTGAAGTAGAGGAGTGAAGGGAATATGCCCGAGAGGCAATAATAAAGTGGTTATTATCGTATTCCTTGTTTATGATAAATGTTTATTTTACATGCTATAATTGTATTAATACGGAAACGTTAATACATGTGTGTTTAATAAACAAAAAGGAAGTTCCTAGTTATGCCTCTCTTATAAACTAGCTCGTTGATTAACAAGATGATCATAGTTTTCTGATCATGGACATTGGATGTTGTTAATAACGAGGTCACAACATTAGTGTAATGATGTGATGAACATTCATCCGAAGTATAGCATTATGATCAAAGTCATTGAGTTTATATTGCTATAACAACTTACAAAGTGATCCTAATCCTTAGACCATGAGATCATGTCAATCACTAACACCGAAAGAGTTTCTCGATGACATCAAACGTCACACCGTAACTGGGTGATTATAAAGATGGCTTCAGAACTACTAAAGTGTTATGTTGAGACCCATGGATCGAGAGTGGAATTTGTTCATTCCGATGACGGATAGATATGCTCTGGGCCCTCTCGGTGATATCACATTGATTAGCTTGCAAGCAAGTGATTTGATCACTAGAATGTTATATCACGGGAACGAGAAAAGAGTGCATGTCGGTAACGAGATCAAACTAGGTATGGAGATACCGATGATCGAATCTCGGACATGTAATATATCGTGAAACAAAGGGATTAAGATACTAGCGTAAAAGGTTCACACGATCATAGAAGTCATCGATGAATGTGTGGGAGTCAGTATGGATCTCCAGGTCCCGCTACTGATTATTGATCGGAGAAGGGTCTCGATCATGTCCGCATTATTCGCGAACCGTAGGGTGACACACTTAAGGGATGCCGACACCATTCGGAGCAAATGATATGCCAGAAAAAGAAAAAGGAAAGCGCGGGAATTTATTTCACTAGACATCGAAACTGTTTCGGTTGAAATTGCTGAAACTGGTTCTGCATGTAAATTTGAAATGTTGTAAGGGGTTTTATGTGAAATTGAAATGTTGTAAGGAAAGCCCTATGGCTGGGCGCCATGCCCCTTGGGTGCCCCCCTCTCCCCTATAAAAGTCCCCCCTCTCCTCCTCTCAAAGGACACCTCCTCGCGAAGGATCTCTCTCCCCCTTTAGAATTTCCCCATGGTCTCGGATCAGCGAGATACATGTTCCCGGTGGCTTTTTCTGGAAGGATTTGTTGCTTCAGCTGCTTCGCTGGAGCGAGGGCGCGGAGGTTGTCGGGGTACCCGTACGTGTGTGTGATCACGGATGCACAACTGCTTTGAGGTGCTGGACTTGATCGTGCTGGACCGGCTAGACCAGATGGACTTCATCACGATCTTGAGATCGGCAAGCGTTCGTCTACATCATCCACGAGTACAACCTCGTTAACGCTATTCGGTCTTTGAGGGTATGTATTCTATGGATGTATATCCACCCGTTTCTTGTATCTAGTAGATAGATCTTTGTACATAGATGTTCCCATCGTAGGAAAATTTTTTTCTATGTTGCGAACCCTACAGTGGTATCAGAGCCGGATCTATGCGTAGCTGCTTTGCACGGGTAGTACACATATGAGTATGTGGGCGATAATGATCATTTATTTCTTCTTAGTTGTACTTTGGATATTGGTGGCATAGTGGGATGAAGCGGCCTGGACAAACTTTACATGTCCTCGCACATGAGACATGTTCCACGCTTGACATGCAACTAGTTTGCATAAGTGGCTAGCGGGTGTCTATCTCTCCTACTATAGTCAATATCTAATTTGCAACGAGTTGTCAACAATTTGGTTATCCTTGTTGTGGTTCATGTTCGTAGGTAAGAACGACTCTATCTTCGAAAGCCCTAAGCCACGTAAAACTTGCAGTGGATAAATTAGAGGCGTCTATTTTAGATTGTTGCTGGGCTAGTGTTATGATATGGTGATGTTGTAAGTAGAAGTATGAGATGATACTCTTACAACACACATAACGTGTAAGTTCCATTGACCTTGGTCTTACACATAAAGGTATGATAGTGATCATACCACGGTGCACATGATAGAGATCATATGCGGGAACCATATCATTTCACTAATAAACATGTGATGTTTGATTGCATCTTATATTGCTTGTTTGGCGTTTTATTAGCATAATAAGATGATCCCTCATTTAGATATCAAGATAAAAATGTGTTCTTCCTTAAGTATGCACCGACAATGTATCGCCGCTTCAAGGCATCACGTGATGATAGGGTGTACTTGAATCCACGAGCATATCTCGGGTGTAAGACAGTTACACACGCGAATACTAAGGTTCTTACTTGGAAAGCCTAGCATGTACAGACATGGCCTCGGAACACGGACCGAAAGGTTAAGCATGAGTCATATAGTAGATATGATGCCCATTTAATGCTCGCCTTTGAAGCTACACCGACTCACGTGATGATCGGACTTGGTGTAGTGGATTTGGTTCATGTAATCACCAAAAAGGCACGAGGGATGTCGTTTTTGAGTGGGAGTTCATTTCTAATTTGTATTAGTAGAACTCAATTTATCATAAATTAAATCAAAGTGAATTTGCATAATTTGTTGTAGTCATTGGCATTCGTTCACCACCTTATGCATAGTTGTAATTGAGATAATAGAACTATAAAATTCTGGATATATACTTTACGAACTGGTATCGTATTGTGTTGAGTGTCAATCTAAAGTTTAAAGTCCTATTGCAAACTTTCAGCAAAATTCTATTTACTCCGTGAAATTTAATAATTGGTATTAAATCGAGAGTAACAATTCCAGTGTTAGTATCTTAAGTATCATGTTTGCCTCCATGATTCTTGATTGTTTTAATATCAAGTTTATCTAGGAGCTGAAAGAATTGTTTCAGAAATCATCATGTGTGGCAGATATAACGATATATGAAATAATGTTTTGGTTGCAATATGATATAGTATAATATATGTTCTCATATTGGATGAGAATTTACAAAGGTTGGAGATGCTAGACATCCTAATCATCCAAAAAGGGTTTTGGAAAGTAATGTTATACTCACGATTCGCCTTTATAAGCTACAGTAGCTTGATCATGAAAGTCGTCATGATAAAGGTGAATAGAAGATGTATGTAAAGTGTTTACTACACTAAAAGATTACTAAAGAATGGATTTTAAAAGAATACCGATCATTTTGATGATGGTGATCTACTTCAAAGTGCAAGTCCAAAGGTATTATTATTTGAATATACACGCTTTGGACTATGTGTCATGTATATGACGCCACTTTTGATGTTGATAGATTCTTTTTAAAAGGAAAAGGTAATGCTGAAAGAGAATCTATAAAATATATTTGGCAGAAAAGAAAAGATTGGAAATATCCAATTTAGGTATATAGATGATATACAGGTTATGGTTGTATTCTTTGCTTGTTCAACAATGTGGTTCTTGGGTATTGGATACCGAATTGGTTGGTATCAAATTTCATACGGAACAACGCAATTCATGAACGACAATGGCCTAAGTAACTAGCAAGAGAATATGTGATGATGTTCATCGAAAACAAACAAACCGTTGTTTGTATTTCTCGTTGACATCAAAGCTTGACATCAAGATTTGTTTTAATAATTGTTATTTAAATCAAGTATTATGAGAATAAAGGTTGTTCAAATAATTACCATATTCCATATTAGATGGATGATTTACAAATCTAGTTGGAGAAATCACATCCATAAAACCTAATGCTAAAATGTCGCAAGACAAATGATTGAAAGATCACTTATGAAGTAACATCGCTGTTTAAATTATATTGGAAAGAAAACATGAAGAATATCCATATTCATGGATTTTTGGAGTCTTTGATTTGATCAAGTGACGCTTGTGAGACTTTCCACGTTATAATTAAAACTTCGTTCAAAGGCCAAAGAAGAACGAACGACTAAATTATTGGAATTTATACATATCGATGTATGTATTCCATTATGTATAGTCGTAAGCGATGGATTTCAACTTCATATGCTTTCTCCGGAAATTTGAGTGAATGTTCACTTAATGAGAAAGAAGTATGAAATATTTGAAAATGTTTCAAAGACTTTCAAGATGAAGTGCAAAATCATTGTAACAAGAAAATAAATGGTTTATGATTTTATCATAAGGGATTTGTTTGAGTTACAAGTGTAACAAGAAAATAAATGAATTATGATTTTATCATAAAGTGATTTATTTGAGTTGCAAGTTTAGCAAAACACCTAGATTTACATATCCCGACACATCATAGGAATATGGAGTGTCTAAGATTTGTAATGAAACCTTGTTTGACACGGTTGGATCAATGGTGTTATTTATAAAACTGCCATTATGTTTTAAAATATTAAAGCTTTAGAGACTACCGCTTTTTTCACTGAAAAGAGCTCCATCTTGATCCGTTGAAATGACACCATATGAGTTATGGTTTGGGGTAAAACCCAAGTTGTCATTTCTTAAATTTTGGTATGCTAAACATAAGTAAGATGTTTACAACCGAAGTCGGATGAGCATGTCTTTGTAGGTTATTTCGAATAAAAATTGGTTATTCCTCCATAACACCGAGGACAAAAGGGTTTGTCGCTTGAAATGTGAAGTTTCTTGAAGAAGGAATTTTTCATAAATGTTAAGTGGGAGGACAATAGAACTTTGATAAGGTTAACGAACCTTAGATATATGTGCTGAGTTGCGCAGCGCCGGAAATCATTCTGGAGGCTGCCATAATGCTCATAGATTATGTACCTCAAAGGTTGTGGTCATAGAGATCTAAGTTCCTATTAAACCAAGTAGGTCGGATAAACAATCAAATACTAAGATTTGAGAGTAAATCATTATTGTTTGACAATGATGAACCGACTATATGCAAAGAAGCGATGATGGGCCCTGACTCCGTCAAATGGCTTGAAGCCATAAAATCCGTGATAGTTCCATACACGAGAAATCAAGTTTTGAACTTGGAAGACCCTCCAGAAAGGTGTAAAAACCTATCGGTCGTATTTGGATCTATAAAGAAACAGACATGGATGTTTCACATCTATGAAATAGTCGACATGTCGTAAATTATTTTATGACAATGTTCAAGGAGTTGACTATGACAAGATTTGATCTTTCATAGCGATATTTAGTCTGAACGGATTAAAGTAGCAACCACTACATATAATTTGGTATATGGTAGATGAATAAACAAAACAAAGTTATTCTAATAGAATGGTTACCTAGGACGTGTACATGACACGATCCAAAGGGTTTTGTTAGTTCAAAGGATGCTAAAAAGGGCATGCAAACTTCAATGGTTGAAGTAAGCATCGCGGAGTTGGAATCTTCACCTTAATGAAAAGGAGTTTTCATCTGGAGACGATGAAGATGCTTGCATTTGCAAGAAATTAAGTGGGAGCGCTGAGACATATTTCTAATACATTATGTGGATGGCATCTTGTTGATTGGAAATGATGTATCTTTTATTGACAAAGGTTAAGAATTTCATTTCGATGAAAAACTTAGGCAAAACCCGAATATTTAACGTGAATGTCTATAGTGGATAGACTGTGACGCCAATATGGTTGTGCCAAACGTACATATATAAGATATTGAAGGAGTTCAATATAGAAACGAAAAGAAACAGTTCTTGTTGCATGGAAAGGAATTGAATCAAGATTCAAGTGTATCGACACTTGGTAAGTGAAACAAGATTCATGTGCTTTGACACCTGATGAGTGAAATCACGAGAATGTTTTGATCAATCATACCATGATATGTACACATCCAGATATGTCCTATGCTCTAAGTGTTATGAGCATATACCAGAATGAATCATAAAATGATCATTGGACGATAGTAAGGATATTCTTATGATCTTTTGGAAGAACTAAGAATATATTTGTGTAGAGGTGACAAACAATTACAAATAGTTCATTGTAAAGCGTTACATTGATACTAGTTTTGTCACAAGATACAAATTAAGTTTATCTCAATTTAAACTATGGGTGGCACAATGTAATGGAAAGGAGATTCCATGATGGATTTGGATGAAATCCATAGTTAAGACATTGTGACGAATACTACAACAAAAAGGCTAAGTATATGACTACTATAGTAGCAGCAAATGAGGGAATTTGTGTCAAACTAAGGTGTTGTTCGCAATGGGCTAACACTAAATACATATTGTATGACAATAGTATCGACGTGTTTTAACCCGAAGGAACTAAAGGTCTCACCGAAAGACCAAATTTATACAATGCCATCTCATTGGAGAATGAGTGATGCGTGGAGACGCAAATACATGCAAATACACACGGACCTGAAAGCATCAGATCCGTAGATTATGTTAACCACTTGCAATTACGTATATGGAACACCAGAAAGCCATAGGTGTTCAATACGCAAAGTTTTCAAACTAGATTATTGTCTCTAGTGCAAGTGGGAGACTGAATAGAATATGCCCGATAGGCAATAATAAAGTGGTTATTATCGTATTCCTTGTTTATGATAAATGTTTATTTTACATGCTATAATTGTATTAATACGGAAACGTTAATACATGTGTGTTTAATAAACAAAAAGGAAGTTCCTAGTTATGCCTCTCTTATAAACTAGCTCGTTGATTAACAAGATGATCAAAGTTTCCTGATCATGGACATTGGATGTTGTTAATAACGAGGTCACAACATTAGTGTAATGATGTGATGAACATTCATCCGAAGTATAGCATTACGATCAAAGTCATTGAGTTCATATTGCTATAACAACTTACAAAGTGATCCTAATCCTTAGACCATGAGATCATGTCAATCACTAACACCGGAAGAGTTTCTCGATGACATCAAACGTCACACCATAACTGGGTGATTATAAAGATGGCTTCAGAACTACTAAAGTGTTATGTTGAGACCCATGGATCGAGAGTGGAATTTGTTCATCCCGATGACGGATAGATTTGCTCTGTGCCCTCTCGGTGCTATCACATTGATTAGCTTGCAAGCAAGTGATTTGATCACTAGAATGTTATATCACGGGAACGAGAAAAGAGTGCATGTCGGTAACGAGATCAAACTATGTATGGAGATATCGATGATTGAATCTCGTACATGTAATATATCGTGAAACAAAGGGATTAAGATACTAGCGTAAAAGGTTCACACAATCACATAAGTCATCGATGAATGTGTGGGAGTCAGTATGGATCTCCAGGTCCCGCTACTGATTATTGATCGGAGAAGGGTCTCGATCATGTCCGCATTATTCGCGAACCGTAGGGTGACACACTTAAGGGATGCCGACACCATTCGGAGCAAATGATATGCCAGAAAAAGAAAAAGGAAAGCGCAGGAATTTATTTCACTAGACACCGAAACTGTTTCGGTTGAAATTGCTGAAACTGGTTCTGCATGTGAAATTGAAATGTTGTAAGGGGTTTTATGTGAATGTTTGTTAATTAAAGTAATTAACAAAAATCTGAATAAATAAATAAAATATTTTTATTTAAATGAGAGCTTGCATTAAATTTGGTGGAAATTTAATGCATGTGAGTGGATTTTTGAGTGGAGGCTTTTTAATGGGAGTGGAGGCTTTTCATTTTGAGTGGGAGATCCACCCACATGAATGTGGAAGAGGTGGGGGCAGCCCCATGGCTGGGCGCCATGCCCCTTGGGTGCCCCCCTCTCCCCTATAAAAGGCCCCCCTCTCCTCCTCTCAAAGGACACCTCCTCGCGAAGGATCTCTCTCTCCCCTTTAGAATTTCTCCATGGTCTCGAATCAGCGAGATACATGTTCCCAGTGGCTTTTTCTGGAAGTATTTGTTGCTTCCGCTGCTTCGCTGGAGCGAGGGCGCGGAGGTTGTCGGGGTACCCGTACGTGTGTGCGATCATGGATGCACCACTGCTTTGAGGTGCTGGACTTGATCGTGCTGGACCGGCTAGACCAGATGGACTTCATCACGATCTTGAGATCGGCAAGCGTTCGTCTACATCATCCACGAGTACAACCTCGTTAACGCTATTCGGTCTTCGAGGGTATGTATTCTATGGATGTATATCTACCCGTTGCTTGTATCTAGTAAATAGATCTTGGTACATAGATGTTCCCATCGTAGGAAAAGTTTTGTTTTCTATGTTGCGAACCCTACAAGGAGATATATGGATAACCTTGATGCTTTGATCTTAGGGTTTTTGTTAAATGCTATTTTTATTTTAAGGAGTACCTTTATTTGGGGGAAAACTTTTGTAATAGTTTAAAAGGTTTTAATGTTTCCAATTAGAAGCAAAAAGTTTCTTTTCCCCATAAATTTCAACAATTGTTTCTTTTGTTTATTTATTTTTCACATTTCAAAATTTGGAAAATTTTGGGATGTGACATTGATATTTCCAAAGCTTGGTCAAAGTCTTCAAATCAAAAACGAATTCAAAACCATTCATATGCATTCATATGCCTATTAAAGATATTTCACTAAAGGCATAATTTTAAACTTTATTTCAAACCCAAAATGAATTTGAGTATGAATAGATGTTTTACACACCCCAGGACACAAGATACATAGTACAAAAATCTAGAGAGAATTCAAATTGGAACAGAATTGAAATGGGCATTTAAATTCAAACCAGAAAATCAAATCATAAAAGGAGAAATAGAAAAAAAACTAACTGGCTAACTAACCCAACCCAACCCACGGCCCATCTAGCCCAACAGCCCACCTCTCTCCTCGACCCCCGTAGAAAATGTTTCATACCATAGTACTCACCCGCGCCGTCACTGACGATTGGACCCCACCCCGTATTTCTCTCTCACTGAGCGCCAGGTCCCACTCACTAGTCATCGTCTCAACCCCACGACCCCTTCTTCCCCAAATCTCGTCGGCAGTTTCTGGTCGATTAAACCCGCTTGAATTCGAATCAATGCGCCAGTAATTCCTCCCCCTGATCTAGCATACTTAATCGCCCGCGTCTTCCCTTCCTTTTCTTCGGTCGCCAACCCCTCTCTGCCTCTAGGCTGCTCGGAATTTGCTAGGGACCTCCCTCTGCTCCGACGAGCTCCAACTATAAATTCCGGCCAGACACCGTCACCCCTTGCCTTCCAGACACCACGAGCCTGTTCACTATCATCCTCTGCACCTACCAGTGCCTCGCACTCGCCCGCGCGCGCTCCCCTTCATCGGCAACCTCAACGACAACAAGTGCCGCTGTCTGCCTCCACTCCGGCCACACCCACTAGTAGTTCCTGACCGCCCCCTTCTCTCTATTGGTTACTCGCATGTTCACCTGACTTGCGCGCATCTAATGGTACCGTTCGTTTGACTAGGCATGATATGTAACCTCGCCAACGATGACGAGCAGCAGTACCTGACGACCGAAGCTTCTCCGGCGAGCAATAGACGTCGATTCCGTGCACCCCTGTCCCTCCTCCGGCCACCTTGAGCACCGCGACGACCCCGCGAGCATGATAAGCCCCTCCATTACCTCCTTTGCTTCCCAGAACCGCCGGACCATCACTGACCGAGCGCGTCGCCGCTCGCCGTTGACCCAGCGCCGCCAGACTTTGGTCAGGGCAAAGCTGCCTGTTAGATCTTGAACCCACGGCCACGATAGAATGTTTAATCGAAGCGGTATGGGCTGATATGATCCGTGCGATCCCACTTAGATCCAACGGTCTGTACTGATCAATTCGCGTGAAACGGTATCGGCCAGTCAGGTTAAGACACGTGGCTCAGGTTTTATTTTAAAAACAGAATTGAAACTATTAGTTGTTCAAACTTGCAAAATTCATAACTTCTGATCCACACGTCCAAATTTTGAAAAATTTATATCAATGGAATCAGCATAAAGAGTACTTTCTAACCATGCACTTTGTTTAATGAATTGCTTCTGTAAACTTAGTTGTTTTTGCAGAGACATTTGTAAGCTTATTTTGTGTATAAAAATTAGTTGGAAAATGTTTTAATGGCCAAATAAACTTTATTTGATGTATAAATGTTTAGATATCAATATTTATTGTTTACTTCCCTTGTTTGGTTTAGAAAAATCATCGCATGGCATTTGCATGTATTAATATATTTTTGTTTGAATATTTTGGAATGTGAAATTGGTGCTATCATTTTATGTGTAGATTTTGGTGCTAGTGGTGATTGTGACTGTGAGGATTGTTGTTACTTCCCCAACTACCAAGGCAAGTGTTGCTTCATAATTTTGTCCCAATATTCTGACTATGCATTAGAAATATTTTGTATAGGTCTTGCATGATAATTTTTGCTAAGTATCTATATGTTATGCTTGGGAAATCCTAGTAGTTGTAGAATTGTTAGAACTTTCTCTAAGTTAATATACTTGCTATTGCCATGCTTAGCCTAGCTAGTAGCAACCAAGGGTGGAATATATACATGCTATGGAAAAATATTGCTAAGTCTTTGACTTATGTTTTTGCTTAATAAAACAACTAAGTGAATGAAACACCTGGGTGGATTGGTAATTGCTTGGTGGTTTTTGGTTGAGTGGTTACCAGGACCCATTTTCCAATGGTCTACCCTGTGTATCTCACTTGTGGAATGCCACCCAGGAACAAAGAGATTTGAGATGCCATATGTTAAGAAGCTTCTAGTGCATCCAGATGGCATTATGGGCTCTGCCTGGATCATATAGGTTGCAATAACTTAGCCATTTGGACAGTTGGTGGTAGTGGGTGATAGGTTTGGAACGCGTCCATTTGGTCTAAGGGGAGGCTTCTGAAAGGTCTTGTCTTGGTGAAAATCAAGTCTTGTGGGGAAAGTGCACCACCTCTGCAGAAGGAAGAAACTAAGTACTTAGCCGTGTCCCCGTAATGGAGAATTTGACCACCAAGACATGGAAGCTATCAAGAATCTCTTCATCCCAAATTTTCTAAGTTAAAACTTGTGGTTGAACAAGGGTGAAGGTTCACCAATTTCTATTGGTGGTTCTTTGGGAGTTTTTGCCAAACAAAAACTTAGTGTTTTCAATTGATAGGTAAAACCTATTTTGAGCAAAGCAAGCCTAAGCTACACTTAGCCAAATTCATGTAGAAGTTAGATACTATTATTCTACTAAGGTATCACTTGCCAACACTATTCCAATGTATTGACCCACTATGGCTGTAACCTGTGATGTTGCAGGTTACTCTGATGAGGATTACGGTTATGAGTCTACACTCAACATGCTTGCCTGTGGCACATGAATATGAAGACTTTTATTTATATTGCTATGATAAACTCTTGTACTACCCTATGGCTATGGAGTTGTAAAAGACTATGTTATCTCTGGAATTACGATGTAATAATGATCTTTGTTTCTGTGTACTTCATCTTAAACTATGGATGCTAGCAATTGATCTAGGGGCTAGCATTGCAATCACAGGGATCTTTACCTTTATAAAGGTGGGATCTTACAGATGGTGTCAGAGCACTGTGTTGCCTGTAGGATTATGACCCTAGGATTGGATTAGAAACCACTAAGGAAAAAAATTCAACACTTTTAAAAATTTCCACACTTGTCTTTTTCTTCTCGTAAACTTTTCTAATCTTCTTTCTCAATGTCTATTTGTAGATAAACTTCATCAACGAAGCCGTGAGGAAGGGACCACTCATGACCATGACTTTGGAGTGTGAGACTAAATTTCCCAAGGCCCTCAAGAACCTTATGGTTACCATGGGGATACATGTTGCCGCTGTGTATAAAGGATTACCTGTGATGTATGAAGGATAAGAGTATTGGTGGGTGCAACTTCACTTGTACAAAAACAAGGAAGACAACCACAAGGAGTCAGGATTCTGCATGGTCACCAACTCAGAAATGCACACAACATTCTTTGACTCTACAAGAAATGCATCTTAGAATGCTATCAAGGAGCTTGGTGATATACTCAAGTGCAGAATGCTCAACACCCAAAATGACCTTAGGGAAGAAAAGAAGCATACCCAAGAGTTAGAGGCTACCAACCAACAGCTAAGGGGAGACATCTGTCAATACCCGGTTTTTTAATCACAGATGCCTGTTATGCCATACATCGCAATCCCAGGATTACCATTTTTGCGAGACATAACAGATTTGGATACCACAGTACATCATCCATTACAAACCATACATAAGGTCTTACACAAATAAGGATCTCATGATCCAGTTCTTAATACAACTCAAGCATCGGAAATACGTAATAATAACGGTAGCGTAGGCGAAGCTCCATCTTCGGGGTCATAGGCAATGCTAACGATGAGAGATGATCCTAGTTGTCGTAACCTTCCTGGGGTCCATCCTCCTGGTACTCCTCTTCATAGTCTGGCCACGGGAATAGCTAGGGACAAAGCCATGAGTACTCTTTAAGTACTCGCAAACTAATACTAACAAGTGAAGGGGGTTTTTGTAATAGGACACTAGGATCTAGGGTTGTTTTGCAAAAAGCAAGATTTATCTCTACTTGTTCAGAAGCAAGAAAAGCTAGTCGAAATTTTATAACACCTAAGTGGGAACTTGTAGTTCATATCACAACTCTGTTATGGTCAAGTCAAAATCTCAATCCATTTCACAAGTCATTTTGAAAACATCTGACGGGGGAACAGTATGGCCACTCCAACTGTCCATAACCGCGGACGCGGCTATTCGAATAGTTTGACACTCTGCAGAGATTGTACACTTTCACCACAACATTCGATACATCCGTCAGGAACAAATCCTGAATTCACCATACTCAGTATGCGGATAATCAATCCTAACCTTTCAATTACACGCCCTAGTATAAGCACCTCTCCTGTGAGTTTGGCCTCCCAACCATGACCAACTGTCATCTTGGGTACTGCACAAGTGGACAATCTTCACAAGGTAGCCTCAGCTCAGACCTTGGTCGTGTGGGAACCAATACTAAGGTAGATAAGTTTCCAGTCAAGCCCTACCCAATTCTCGGGTATTATGGTTATACGGTAAAATTGGAATGGTATCGCATCTAGACAACCATCAGTTTTATAAAGGGCTAAGGCTCATGCCTCAACATTTTCATCATCCAAATCATCTGGTGTTCGGAAACACATATCAAAACATCTCAATAGAATGATCGGTCATTCCAAGGTTTTCATAACCATTTTTCCACCAAGTATTCCCATCTAAAGTTGATCAAGTTTTATGCTTAGCACTAGCATCTACAAGTGAGGGTAAGTACTAATGAGGGGTGGTAAACTAGTAGAGTTTTACTAAGTTCAATCTCATGCCTTAGGATGACATAAAGATTATCTAGCTTAGGCCAAGTTTTATGCTCTTTATGCAACCTTCAATTATCTTTCTAATATCTACAATTTACTTACGTAATCTCTAAGTAATAGCTTTGATAAAGAAATAAAGTATAAATCTTGTAAGTAAAACTAGGAATGGGGTTATCAAGTGGGTCTGATCACATATGCTTAAGGCATATAGTTGGCATGGTAACATGCAAGTATTTCCTTTCATAGGTATAATATCTTGCAAGTGTTAGCTTGCACAATCAACTAGTAGTATTAGGCTTGCATAAGTACAGTATCTTGCAAGTGTTAGCTTGCACAATCAACTAGTAGTATTAGGCTTGCATAAGTAGAGTATCTTGCAAGTGTTAGCTTGCACAATCAACTAGTAGTATTAGGCTTGCATAAGTAGAGTATCTTGCAAGTGTTAGCTTGCCTTGTGCAGAGCAGTGGTTGAAGTTCTCCTCGGCTTCTTCTTCGTAGTATCCTCCTTCCTCCTCGTATCCTTGGTCGGTACTAGCGTCTATGAATAAATACGAGGTACACAATCACCAAACAATACTTAACTACTTTCAATCATCACACACAACGGTTCTATAGATGATCTGTAGAGGTTCCAATCTTTAATAAGATAGAGCCCCCTGTGTTTACAATGCTAGTCCCTGGATCAATATCTAGCATCCACAGTATAGATGTAATATCAAGAAACAAAGGTCATAATATAACTTTATAACCAGGAATAACATAATTTTATTACATCATACATAGCTCATTTGGCTATTACATTACATTGCAGCGGAATAACTATAAGCATGGGGTCCTTCATCTTCAAAGTTCCACAGGCAGATGTTGGTTGTAGACTTTGTAATCCTAATCAATCAATCTTCTCTAAAAACAAACAAACCTGCAACATCACAAGTTACAGCCACAAGGGTCAATACATCTGACTTGTATTGGCAAGTGATACTATGGTAGTATAGTGGAGTCTATCTTCTATATGCATTTGGCTAAGTGGAGTTGAGGCTTGCATTGCTCAAAATAGATTTGCCTTATCATTTTGAAAACATTAAGTTTTTGTTTTGACAAAATCTTTTCCAAAGCTTCTCTCAATCAAAGATTGAAGATTTCAAACAACCCTTGTTCAAACCACAAGTTTTAACTTAGAAATTTGAATGATGAGATTCTTGATTGCTTCCATGTCTTGATGCTCAAATTGTCCTTTACCAGGGACATGGCTAAGTACTTAGATTTTACACTCTGCAGAGGTGGTGCACTTTCCCCACAAGACTTGGTTTCCCAAGACAAGATCTTTCAGAAGCCTTCCCTTAGACCAAAATGGACGCGTTCCAACCTATCAAACATTAACACCAACTGTCCATATGGCTAAGTTCTTGCAACCTATATGATCATGGCAGAGCCCATATTGCCAAGTGGTTGCACTTGAAGCTTCTCAACATTTGACATCTCAAATCTCTTTGTTCCTGGGTGGCCATCCACAAGTGAGATACACAAGGTAAACCATAAACATGGGCCTTGTGAACCACTCAACCAAAAACCACCAAGCAAGTCCCATTCCACCCAGGTGATTCATTAACTTAGTTGTTTTATTAAACAAAAAACATAAGTCCTCAGACTTAGAGATTTTTTCATAGTGTGAATATATATTCCACCCATGTTTTCTATTAGCTAGGCTAAGCTTGATAGTAGTAGCAATCTTAACTTAGCAAAATCCTACTAAGGTTTCATCTACTAGTTTCCTATAGTAAGGTTTATACTTAGCAAAATCCATGCAAGTTTTACTTAGCAAAATCACTAATGCATAGTGAAAGTAATGGGATAGAAAGTATGAAGCATCACTTGCCTTTTTGGTAGAGTTTGCGTTCACTCCTTGTCCTTGCAACAATCACACTCTTCAAGTCACTACAATTCAATCAAGCAAGGCACAAGTTCAATCTACCAATCAAGCAAAACAACACACATAAAATCATAGAATCAAAGTAATGCATGCAAGCATGCCAAGCTTTGTTTTGTTTGAAAAAGTGGTTCCTAATGGGTCATAAAAATTGGAATACACCTAATGGTCATTTTGTAAAGTGGCAAAGTCATTTTACAAAAGGTTTCACTTCAAAACCATTTTCAAAACAAAGTATCATTTTATGTGGTGTAGAAATATTTTTACTAAGGCATTAACCTATAGGGTTCACCAAATATGTTTTCAAACTATAAAACTTGGTGTTTGTGGTCAGAGAGTTTTAAAACAAAACATTTTCCAAAGGTTTTCTTCCAAAACCATTTTTAATAAATAAACCACATTTCTATTTGACTAGAAATGGTTTTAAATCAAAGAATCATTATTTTATTTCACCAAATACATTTTTGAGTCCACAAAGTGTTTCCTAGGGTCAGTAGATTCAAATCAATCAAATTGCCAAAGATTTTAACCCCAAATTCATTTTAAACAATTTTTACATCCTTAACAAGCATACAAATGTTTCTGCAAATTTAAACAAGCTAACAGATACTATTTGCTAAACTAAGGGCATGGTTGGCTAGGGTTTGTTCCCCTGATTGCAATGATACCAAATTTGCAAAATTTGGACGGGTGGATCAAAAGTTATAGGGTTTTCAAATCTGCATACAAATCTGTTTTCAAATTCTATTTTAAACAGAAACTCGCCACGTGGCTGTCCCTGATTGGGCAATAATGGTTCGCTTGGATCGGCTACGGGGTGCATTGGATCTAACTGGAAACATGCGGCATAGATGGACGCGTACCGTTTCGATCAGATCTAATCCTAGCCAGATGTTTCTCATCCTACGGTTCAAAGTAACTAGGCCAAGGACGGGCGACGCTTGACAGCTGCGCGCGGCGGCGATGGTCAGACGACGGCGGGGTCGATGCTACAGGAAGCGAGGGAGTAAAATAATGTGCTCACCGTGTTCGCAGACGCCTGGGGAAGATCAAGGAGGCACTGGCTGGCGAAGGGGCGCACGGAGGTGAGAGTAATGGCTCGTCGGAGTTGCTCCTGGCGTCGGATGCGTTCAGGCGTCGTTGCTGGCGTTGTTTAGGACCGGGCTAAGACAAAGTGGAGGCATGGTTAGACGCGGAATGACCTGGGGAAGATGCGTGCATCCTTGAGAGAGCTTAGGGCGGTCGGAGTTCACCTGGGGTGCTTGACGGAGTAATGGCAGACGGCGGCGCACGCTTAGTGTCGACGAAGCCGAGGTTACAGGGCACTCGCGGATGAATGAATGGCACGGGGAGATGCGCCTGGATGCGTGGAGTATGTGTGCGAGGTCGACGAGGCAAGGGGTGGCGTTGGGTCGCCGGAATTTTCACCGGAGCATCGTCGGAGCATAGGGAGTGTAGGGCAAAATTCCGTGGCCTGGGGGCGTGTTGAGATGGGGAAACAGAGGGGAAGTGGAGAGGAGTCACTGGCGTTTAAAGGGGCATGGTTATTACGAGGAATCAAAGCCTCCTTCATGCGTAATTAACGCCGGAGTAATCTCACTGCAACGGCAGGGCGACGGGGTCTCGTTGAAGACGATGGCTGGGGATGTGGGGTCTGCTTGCCAGCGAGAAAGGAAGTGAGGGGGAGGGTCCACTTGTCATTGATTCTGCGGGTGCGGGTGTGAGTGGAAAAGAACGGTTCGCTGGGGAAGAGAGGTGGGCTGTTGCTGGGTTAGTTGGGCCGGCTGGGCTGGGTCGACTTGTTCTTATTTTTTTTGTCTGATTGATGTATCTTTTTCCATTTCTATTTACTGATTTGAATTTCAAACAAACAATCCAATCAACCAACTCAATTCAAACAAACACCACACTTCACAACTTTTGAACTTGGTTCTGTTCAGTAGCATAATCCAAAATTCCATAATAAAAATAATATTTTTATTCATTTTTAGGATCCATTCATTAATTAAATAAAATGGACCTTTAGTTATTTAATCAAATAGGGTTTGATTTATTTAATAAAATCTTCTTTTGAAATCCAAATACTTTCAAAACCAAATCAGTAGGTATTAATTGAAAGTAAAGAATACTTGGAAAGCTTGTTTAAAACAAAATAACATTTTTTCTATAGGGTCCATTAATAATTAAATAAAATGGACCTTAGTTAATAATTCAAATAGGATTTGTTTTATTAAAACTTTATTTTGAAATCTAAAATAAAGCCAAAACACTTCAGTAGGTTTTATTTGAGAATATAAAATATTTGGAAAACTTATTTAAAATAAATAAATAAGTTTTAGTGTTTATTTAAAATGGGAAAAGCCTTTACTTAAATAAAATTTGGATATTAAATCCTTATTATTCTATTTTAATTAAACCTTTGCTATTTTTATCAAAACAAAATGCTTTATTTTCAAAAGTTTGTCCAAGGTTTAATTTGGCTTTATAAAATAATCTTTATTTATAAAACTTCTATTTCTTTTGAAAACCAAATCTTTTTACTTAAAAGATCCAAAATAGTAGTTCCAAAATATTTTATTTTCTTTTATCAAATGTTAACTCTTTTAAATTTCTTTAGGATTTTATTTGATCCAAATAGGTTTTGATTTCCCAATTGGATTCTAAAAGTTTCTTCTGGCCCTGAAAATCAAACAAAGTTTTATTTTATTCATTTATTTTTTTCACATTACAAGATTTGGAAATTCTTGGGATGTGACAGGCTACCACCCTTAAAATAAATCTCGTCCTGAGATTTGGGGAGGCTAGGGTTACAAGCAGGTAAAAAACAACTAGGGTACTACCACCCTTAAAATTTTTCAAACAAAAAATTACATATTGGCCTTCTTGGGATCCTGGGGAGACTTCTCTAAGCAACATTTGCATTGTGTCCTTTGTTTCCATTCTTGACTCATGGGCCAAGGTTGAGTTTCTCCATAGGCTTGTTCAACTTGTTCTTCATCTTCTCTGGACAGTTGCTTGCATAATGTCCTGGATTCTTGCAGTTGAAACAGTGGATGTCCTTGAGTTCTTTACGTGGCTCTTGTGGACAAGTTGCTACATAGTGGCCTAGCTCTCTGCAGTTGTTGCACACTACTTGACCAATCTCTTTATTCTTCGGGTTCTTTGGGCTTTCACCAGAATAGTGTCCCATTTCCTTACACTGATGACATTGCACTTGGCTTTTGTCTATCTTTTGCTTCTTGGTTTTCTTTGATCCTTTGAATTGGGTTGTCTTGTTTGGAGGTATAAGTGGTCCTTTTCCTTTGCCATCAACATTCTTGGCATACTTGGATCCTTCTTGTTTCCTTTGTTCCACAATGGCATAGATGGGGCATTGGTTAGGAACATGGTCGTTTCCTTCACAAAGGTAACAAGTAGCTTGAGAGGTGGGGCATTGTCCAACAGGATGTTTCTCTTCACAGTTGGGGCATTGATCTTCATGCTCCTTGGAAGTATGATCCTTGTCTCCACAAATAATGCAAGATGGTGCTCCATCTAGAACAATATTTCTGTCATCCTTGTTGTCAAAGACTCTTTTGGGATAGCTTTCTTCTATGTTGATCATTTGATTAGTCACCTTGAGCATCAGTTGGGTTTGTTCCTCCAAAAACTTTTGCAGTGCTGGATCTTTATCACTAGTGTTGGCTATGAACTTAGCTGTCAGTTGGTTTAACTGGTTCTGGGTTGCTATGAGCTCTTTCATGCTGTCCTCTTGGTTGGTGTTGAGGTCATCAACCTTGGAGTCTTTTGGGGTAGTCATCTGTTTGGGTTGAAGGGAGATTATAATAGGCAAGATATTTCTAAGAACTCAATTCTAATCACACACATCAAAATTCACACAAGCAATGTGCATGCAATCATAAGTCAAACATTCCACTCAAACAACAAGTTTCAAACACATACTTAGGCAACCAAAATATTTTGTTACACCTCATAAGTTGGTGGTTTTGTCTTATCTAATATATGGTGGTCCATCTATATGGTTCACTTGTGATCTTTCCATCCTTCTTGGTTGCTTCTTCTTACATGAGATCATGGTTTCCTTGAGAAAAACTCTTGGTTACAATACTTCAAAGTTGTTGATGGCTCCTTCTTATTTTGCATTCCCTCAGTCTCTAAATCTTGAGTAAGATTTCCTTGTCTCACTTGTAGTCCTTAGTGGTATCCAAGTTGGAAGTCCTTGGAGAACATGCTGAAGATGTTGAAGTCATTAGAGTCGAAGAAGTTGAAGAAGTCCTTTGCACATGGTGTAGTCTGTGGCCATGGGGTAGGCTTTATCCATCAAGTTGAAATAGAAGAGATGTAGAGTTGAAACCAAAATGGTTGAGGAAAGAGTTTACAAGTGTTTTTGTAAATAAGTTTTTGGAACAAGTATAACTCCTATTTTCTAAGGGTTTTTGTCCAATCCTAGGTTCACAAATCCTACAGGCAACACAATGCTCTGATACCATCTGTAGAGGTTCCAATCTTTAATAAGATAGAGCCCCCTGTGTTTACAATGCTAGTCCCTGGATCAATAGCTAGCATCCACAGTATAGATGTAATATCAAGAAACAAAGGTCATAATATAACTTTATAACTAGGAATAACATAATTTTATTACATCATACATAGCTCATTTGGCTATTACATTACATTGCAGCGGAATAACTATAAGCATGGGGTTCTTCATCTTCAAAGTGCCACAGGCAGATGTTGGTTGTAGACTTTGTAATCCTAATCAATCAATCTTCTCTAAAAACAAACAAACCTGAAAAATAAATTAATAAAATAAAATTTTGTTAGATTTTCAGGGCCAGAAGAAACTTTTTGAATCCAATTGGAAATCTTCAAACCTATTTTGAACAAAGAAATCCTAAAGGGATTAAAAAGATAAATATTTAGTAAAGGAAAAATAAAAATATTTTACTACTACTTTGAAATCTTTTTATAAAGGTTTTGGTTTTCAAAGGGAAAAGAAATATTTAAATAAAGATTATTTTATAAAGCCAAATTACACCTTGGCCAAGCTTTTGAAATAAAAATGTCTTGTTTTGATTAATAATAGTAAAGGTTTATTTAAATAAAATAATAAGGATTTAATATCCAAATTTTATTAAAGTAAAGGCTTTTCCCATTTTAAATAAAACACTAAAACTTATTTATTTATTTTAAATAAGTGTTCCAAGTATTTTATATTCTCAAAACCTACTGAAGTGTTTTTGGATTTATTTTAGTTTTCAAAATAAAGATTTTATTAAAACAAATCCTATTTGATTTAAATAACTAAGGCCCATTTTATTTAATTATTAATGGACCTAAAATAAAAGGTTATTTTGTTTTAAACAAGTTTCCAAGTATTCTTTTATTTCAAATAAAACTTACTGATTTGGTTTTAAAAATATTTAGATTTCAAAAGAGGTTTTTAAATAAAACAAAACCCTATTTGATTAATAAACCTTGGTCTATTTATTTAATTATTAATGAACCCTATAAATAAAATTATTATTTTGATTTTGAAAATTGGTTTATGTTACTGAACAGAACCAAGTTCAAAGTTGTGAAGTGTGGTGTTTGTTTGAATTGATTTGGTTGATTGAATTGTTTGTTTGAATTTCAAATCAGTAAATAGAAATAGAAAAAGATAAAACAATCAGACAGAAAAAAATAGGGAAACGGACCTGACCCAACTGAGCCAGCCCAATAAGCCCACTCGCAGCCCAGTCCCCCTTCCCCGAAACGTTTTCTTCCACTCACAATGTAACCCGCACAGACGCTGACCAGAGGACCCCACTTGAAACGTTTTCCCCCGCTGACGCCGGGCCCCACAGCCAGATCATCGTCGTCTTCACCCCGATGAACTCGCCCCTGACTGTTTCCTCCGTGTTTTAAACCGAATCAATGCGAGTTATTCTGCGAATTGAAATCCCCCACGATCACGCTCGTTTAACCACCTCCATATCCTCTTTCATTCCTCCCAAACCCCACGCCTCTATAGCCACCAGGCTGTCGCAATTTTCTTCTGCACCGCCGCTGTCTCCGACGAGGTTCTCGGCTAAATTACGGCGACACCGCATCGCCCCTTGCCTCCCCGACCAAGCTCGCAAACTCCCCAAGCCCAGGCGCACCTCCCCGTAACGCCAGCTCGTCCACGCGAGCTCTAGAACGCCGACAAGGAACACGACCGAGCGCCGCTGTCTTCTGCCGTTCTCCGACGATGTCACCCCGGTAAATCCGACCACCCCTCTCTTTCCCGTGGATACGATGATGACCGCCATGCTCTCACGGACCTAATGGTGCTATTCGTTTGTCCTAGGGTGCTCCCTATCCTCGCCTCGACGACCTCCAGAACCGCCCGACGCCGGAAGCTCCTCCGACAAGCAATCACCGTCGCCCCCGTGCACCCCCTGCTCTCCTACAACCACGTTGAGCACCAGAATACCACGGCGGAACCGGTGAGCATATCTGTCCCCTCCTTCGCTTCCTGTAGCCGCCGTAGCACCGCCAGCAGCGCGTCGCCGCCGCCAGCCACCGTTGAGCGCCGCCGGATTTTGGTTAGTGAGTCAGGAGCCGTAGGATGCGAAACATCCGGCTAGGATTAGATCCAATCGAAAAGATACGCGTCCATCTGTGCCACACGTTTTCAGTTAGATCCAACGCACCCCAGTAGCCGATCCGTGCGAACCGGTACTGGCGAATAGGAGCAAGCCACGTGGCCCTGTCTGTTCTAATAAAAACAGAATTGATCTATTTGATGTTCCAATTTGAAAAATCCATAACTTTCAAACCACACGTCCAGAAATTACAAATTTTATATCAATGGATTTAGTGGAACAAGACCTAGCCAACCATGCCCTTTGTTTAACAAAAAGCTTCTGGAAAAATGGTTGTTTTTGCAGAAACATTTGTATGCTTGTTAAGGATGTGAAAATTGTTTAAAAATGATTTTTGGGATAAAATCTCTGGCAAATGGTGTGATTAGAACCTACTAACATTAGGAAACACTTTGTTGACTCAAAAATGTATTTGGTGAAATAAAAATATGATTCTTTGATTTAAAACCATTTCTAGTCAAATAGAAATGTGCTTTATTTATTAAAATTGGTTTTGGAAGAAAACCTTTGGAAAATGTTTCGTTTTAAACTCTCTGACCCTAAACAACAAGTTTTATGGTTTGAAAACATATTTGGTGAACCTTGGAGATTAATACCTTAGTAAAAATATTTCTACACCACATAAAATGATACTTTGTTTTGAAAATGGTTTTGAGGTGAAACCTTTTGCAAATGACTTTGCCACTTTACCAAATGACCATTATGTGTTTTTAAAATGTTGATGACCCATTAGGAACCACTTTTTCAAACAAAACAAAACTTGGCATGCTTGCATGCATTTCTCTCACTTTGTTATTTTATATGTTGTTTTGCTTGATTGGTAGATTGAGTATGCGCCTTGCTTGGTTGATTTGTAGTGACTTGAAGAGTGTAATTTTTGCAAGGACAAGGAGTGAACCCAAACTCTACCAAAAAGGCAAGTGATACTTCATACTTTCTATCCCATTACTTTCACTATGCATTAGTGATTTTGCTAAGTAAAACTTGCATGGATTTTGCTAAGTATAAACCTTACTATAGGAAACTAGTAGATGAAACCTTAGTAGGATTTTCCTAAGTTAAGATTCCTACTACTATCAAGCTTAGCCTAGCTAATAGAAAACATGGGTGGAATATATATTCACACTATGAAAAAATCTCTAAGTCTGAGGACTTATGTTTTTTGTTTAATAAAACAACTAAGTTAATGAATCACCTGGGTGGAATGGGACTTGCTTGGTGGTTTTTGGTTGAGTGGTTCACAAGGCCCATGTTTATGGTTTACCTTGTGTATCTCACTTGTGGATGGCCACCCAGGAACAAAGAGATTTGAGATGTCAAATGTTGAGAAGCTTCAAGTGCAACCACTTGGCAATATGGGCTCTGCCATGATCATATAGGTTGCAAGAACTTAGCCATATGGACAGTTGGTGGTAGTGTTTGATAGGTTGGAACGCGTCCATTTTGGTCTAAGGGAAGGCTTCTGAAAGATCTTGTCTGGGGAAACCAAGTCTTGTGGGGAAAGTGCACCACCTCTGCAGAGTGTAAAATCTAAGTACTTAGCCATGTCCCTGGTAAAGGACAATTTGAGCATCAAGACATAGAAGCAATCAAGAATCTCATCATTCAAATTTCTAAGTTAAAATCTTGTGGTTTGAACAAGGGTTGTTTGAAATCTTCAATCTTTGATTGAGAGATGCCTTGGTTAAAGGATCTTCAAATCTTTGATTGAGAAAAATGATTTTTACCAAGCAAAAGCTTAGTATTTTCAAAATGATAAGGAAAATCTATTGTGAGCAATGCAAGCCTCAAACTCCACATAGCCAAATGCATATAGATGATAGACTCCACTATACTACCATAGTATCACTTGCCAATACAATTCAAATGTATTGACCCTTTGTGGCTGTAACTTGTATGTTGCAGGTTTGATTGATTTTAGTGAAGATTGATTGATTAGGATTACAAAGTCTACAACCAACATCTGCCTGTGGCACTTTGAAGATGAAGGACCCCATGACTATAGTTATTCCGCTGCAATGTAATGTAATAGCCAAATGAGCTATGTAAGATGTAATAAAATTATGTTATTGCTGGTTATAAAGTTATATTATGACCTTTGTTTCTTGATATTACATCTTAACTGTGGATGCTAGCTATTGATCCAGGGACTAGCATTGTAAACACAGGGGGCTCTATCTTATTAAAGATTGGAACCTCTACAGATGGTATCAGAGCATTGTGTTGCCTGTAGGATTTGTAAACCTAGGATTGGACAAAAACCCTTAGAAAAATAGGAGTAGTACTTGTTCCAAAAACTTATTTACAAAAACACTTGTAAACTCTTTCCTCAACCATTTTGGTTTCAACTCTACTTCTCTTCTATTTCAACTTGATGGAAAAACCAACCCCATGGCCAAAGACTACACCATGTGCAAAGGACTACTTCAACTCTAATGACTTCAACATCATCAACTCTAATGACTTCAACATCTTCAGCATATTCACCAAGGACTTCCAACTTGGATACCACTAAGGACTACAAGTGAGACAAGGAAATCTTGCTCAAGATTTAGAGACTGAGGGAATGCAAAAGTTAGAAGGAGCCTACATCATTTGAAGTATTGTGACCAAAAGTTTTTCCAAGGAAACCAAGATCACATGCAAGAAGAATCAACCAAGAAGGAAGGAAAGATCACAAGTTAACCATATAGATGGACCACCATATTATAGTTAAGTCTAACACACCAACTTATGTGGTGTAACAAAAATATTTTGTTGCCTAAGTATGTGCTTGAAACTTGTTGTTTGAGTGGAGTGTTTGTTTGTGATTGCTTGCACATTGCTTGTGTGAATTGTGATGTGTGTGATTAGAATTATTCCCTTAGAAATATCTTGCCTATTCTAATCTCCATTCAACCCCAAACAGATGACTACTCCAAGAGACTCCAACATCAAGGTTGATGACAACAACAACAACCAAGAGGACAACATGAGAGAACTTATATCAACCCAAAACCAGTTGAGCCAAGAGACAACTCAACTTTTAGCCAACAACAATGGACTAGACCCAGCCATACAAAGGATTTTGAAACTTCAATCCCAATTGTTGCAAGGATTGGTTACTCAAGTGATCAACATGAGAGAATACTTTTCCCAAGGAGCTAATGACAACAAGGATGACAAAGATGCTAATCTAGAAGTAACCAAAGCTAACAATATTTTTAGAGACAAGGATCATGCATCCAAGGAGCATGAAGATCAATGCCCCAAGAAGAGAGAAAGATCTCCCACCTATGAAGAACATGAACTATAAGAACTCATAGCTTTGGAGAGACCCAAAAAGAAGAAGAAGGACATAAGCCAGTTGTAGTGTTACAATTGCAAAGAGATGGGACACTATGCCAGTGAATGCCCAGAAAAGAAGAAGAGCCAAGAAGACAAACAAAAGCTAGTGAAACCCAAGATGAGGAAGGATATTAGCCAAGAGATGTGCAAACACTGCAAGGAGTTAGGACATTATGCATCATATTGTCCAGAGAAGCCACCTCAAGACCTCAAACTTATAACATGTTTCAAATGCAAGGAACTAGGCCACTATGCAAACAATTGTCCAGAAAAGATGAAGAACAAGTTAAACAAGTCTATGAAGGATCTCAACCATGGACCATGAGTCAAGTGTGGAAACAAAGGACACTATGCAGAAGATTGCCCAGAGAAGTTTCCCCAAGATTCCAAGAAGGCCAATATGTAAACTAGTTGGAAAATTTTTAAGGGTGGTAGTACCCTAGTTGTTTTGAGCCAACTTGTAACCCTAGCCTCCCCAAATCTCTGGACGAGATTTATTTTAAGGGTGGTAGCCTGTCACATCCCAAGATTTTCCAAATCTTGTAATGTGAAAAATAAATTAATAAAATAAAATTTTGTTAGATTTTCAGGGCCAGAAGAAACTTCTTGAATCCAATTGGAAATCTTCAAACCTATTTTGAACAAAGAAATCCTAAAGGGATTAAAAAGATAAATATTTAGTAAAGGAAAAATAAAAATATTTTACTACTACTTTGAAATCTTTTTATAAAGGTTTTGGTTTTCAAAGGGAAAAGAAATATTTAAATAAAGATTATTTTATAAAGCCAAATTAAACCTTGGCCAAGCTTTTGAAATAAAAATGTATTGTTTTGATTAATAATAGTAAAGGTTTATTTAAATAAAATAATAAGGATTTAATATCCAAATTTTATTAAAGTAAAGGCTTTTCCCATTTTAAATAAAACACTAAAACTTATTTATTTATTTTAAATAAGTTTTCCAAGTATTTTATATTCTCAAAACCTACTAAAGTGTTTTTGGTTTTATTTTAGTTTTCAAAATAAAGATTTTATTAAAACAAATCCTATTTGATTTAAATAACTAAGGCCCATTTTATTTAATTATTAGTGGACCTAAAATAAAAGGTTATTTTGTTTTAAACAAGTTTCCAAGTATTCTTTTATTTCAAATAAAACTTACTGATTTGGTTTTAGAAATATTTAGATTTCAAAAGAGGTTTTTAAATAAAACAAAACCTTATTTGATTAATAAACCTTGGTCTATTTATTTAATTATTAATGAACCCTATAAATAAAATTATTATTTTGATTTTGAAAATTGGTTTATGTTACTGAACAGAACCAAGTTCAAAGTTGTGAAGTGTGGTGTTTGTTTGAATTGATTTGGTTGATTGAATTGTTTGTTTGAATTTCAAATCAGTAAATAGAAATAGAAAAAGATAAAACAATCAGACAGAAAAAATAGGGAAACAGACCTAACCCAACTGAGCCAGCCCAATAAGCCCACTCGCAGCCCAGTCCCCCTTCCCCGAAACGTTTTCTTCCACTCACAATGTAACCCGCACAGACGCTGACCAGAGGACCCCACTTGAAACGTTTTCCCCCACTGACGTCGGGCCCCACAGCCAGATCATCGTCGTCTTCACCCCGATGAACTCGCCCCTGACTGTTTCCTCCGTGTTTTAAACCGAATCAATGCGAGTTATTCTGCGAATTGAAATCCCCCACGATCACGCTCGTTTAACCACCTCCCTCTCCTCTTTCATCCCCCCAAACCCCTCGCCTCTAGAGCCACCAGGCTGTCGCAATTTTCTTCTGCACCGCCGGTGTCTCCGACGAGGTTCTCGGCTGAATTCTGGCGACACCGCATCGCCCCTTGCCTCCCCGACCAAGCTCGCAAACTCCTCAAGCCCAGGCGCACCTCCCCGTAACGCCAGCTCGTCCGCGTGAGCTCTAGAACGCCGACAAGGAACATGACCGAGCGCCGCCGTCTTCTGCCGTTCTCCGACGACGTCACCCCGGTAAAATACGACCACCCCTCTCTTTCCCGTGGATACGATGATGACCGCCATGCTCTCACGGACCTAACGGTGCTATTCGTTTGTCCTAGGGTGCTCCCTATCCTCGCCTCGACGACCTCCAGAACCGCCCGACGCCAGAAGCTCCTCCGACGAGCAATCACCGTCGCCCCCGTGCACCCCCTGCTCTCCTACAACCACGTTGAGCACCAGAATACCACGGCGGACCTGGTGAGCATATCCGTCCCCTCCTTCGCTTCCTGTAGCTGCCGTAGCACCGCCAGCAGCGCGTCGCCGCCGCCAGCCACCGTTGAGCGCCGCCGGATTTTGGTTAGTGAGTCAGGAGCCGTAGGATGCGAAACATCCGGCTAGGATTAGATCCAATCGAAAAGGTATGCGTCCATTTGTGCCGCACGTTTTCAGTTAGATCCAACGCACCCCAGTAGACGATCCGTGCGAACCGGTACTGGCGAATAGGAGCAAGCCACGTGGCCCTGTCTGTTCTAATAAAAACAGAATTGATCTATTTGATGTTCCAATTTGAAAAATCCATAACTTTCAAACCACACGTCCAAAAATTACAAATTTTATATCAATGGATTCAGTGGAACAAGCCCTAGCCAACCATGCCCTTTGTTTAACAAAAGGCTTCTGGAAAAATGGTTGTTTTTGCAGAAACATTTGTATGCTTGTTAAGGATGTGAAAATTGTTTAAAAATGATTTTTGGGATAAAATCTTTGGCAAATGGTGTGATTAGAACCTACTAACATTAGGAAACACTTTGTGGACTCAAAAATATATTTGGTGAAATAAAAATATGATTCTTTGATTTAAAACCATTTCTAGTCAAATAGAAATGTGGTTTATTTATTAAAATTGGTTTTGGAAGAAAACCTTTGGAAAATGTTTCGTTTTAAACTCTCTGACCCTAAACAACAAGTTTTATGGTTTGGAAACATATTTGGTGAACCTTGGAGATTAATACCTTAGTAAAAATATTTCTACACCACATAAAATGATACTTTGTTTTGAAAATGGTTTTGAGGTGAAACCTTTTGCAAATGACTTTGCCACTTTACCAAATGACCATTAGGTGTTTTTAAAATGTTGATGACCCATTAGGAACCAATTTTTCAAACAAAATAAAACTTGGCATGCTTGCATGAATTTCTTTGACTTTGTTATTTTATATGTTGTTTTGCTTGATTGGTAGATTGAGTATGTGCCTTGCTTGGTTGATTTGTAGTGACTTGAAGAGTGTAATTGTTGCAAGGACAAGGAGTGAACCCAAACTCTACCAAAAAGGCAAGTGATGCTTCATACTTTCTATTCCATTACTTTCACTATGCATTAGTGATTTTGCTAAGTAAAACTTGCATGGATTTTGCTAAGTATAAACCTTACTATAGGAAACTAGTAGATGAAACCTTAGTAGGATTTTCCTAAGTTAAGATTCCTACTACTATCAAGCTTAGCCTAGCTAATAGAAAACATGGGTGGAATATATATTCACACTATGAAAAAATCTCTAAGTCTGAGGACTTATGTTTTTTGTTTAATAAAACAACTAAGTTAATGAATCACCTGGGTGGAATGGGACTTGCTTGGTGGTTTTTGGTTGAGTGGTTCACAAGCCCCATGTTTATGGTTTACCTTGTGTATCTCACTTGTGGATGGCCACCCAGGAACAAAGATATTTGAGATGTCAAATGTTGAGAAGCTTCAAGTGCAACCACTTGGCAATATGGGCTCTGCCATGATCATATAGGTTGCAAGAACTTAGCCATATGGACAGTTGGTGGTAGTGTTTGATAGGTTAGAACGCGTCCATTTTGGTCTAAGGGAAGGCTTCTGAAAGATCTTGTCTTGGGAAACCAAGTCTTGTGGGGAAAGTGCACAACCTCTGCAGAGTGTAAAATCTAAGTACTTAGCCATGTCCCTGGTAAAGGACAATTTGAGCATCAAGACATGGAAGCAATCAAGAATCTCATCATTCAAATTTCTAAGTTAAAATCTTGTGGTTTGAACAAGGGTTGTTTGAAATCTTCAATCTTTGATTGAGAGATGCCTTGGTTAAAGGATCTTCAAATCTTTAATTGAGAAAAATGATTTTTACCAAGCAAAAGCTTAGTATTTTAAAAATGATAAGGAAAATCTATTTTGAGCAATGCAAGCCTCAAACTCCACATAGCCAAATGCATATAGATGATAGACTCCACTATACTACCATAGTATCACTTGCCAATACAATTCAAATGTATTGACCCTTTGTGGCTGTAACTTGTATGTTGCAAGTTTGATTGATTTTAGTGAAGATTGATTGATTAGGATTACAAAGTCTACAACCAACATCTGCCTGTGGCACTTTGAAGATGAAGGACCCCATGACTACAGTTATTCCGCTACAATGTAATGTAATAGCCAAATGAGCTATGTAAGATGTAATAAAATTATGTTATTCCTGGTTATAAAGTTATATTATGACCTTTGTTTCTTGATATTACATCTTAACTGTGGATGCTAGTTATTGATCCAGGGACTAGCATTGTAAACACAGGGGGCTCTATCTTATTGGAACCTCTACAGAGACCCCTGTGTTTACAATGCTAGTCCCTGGATCAATAGCTAGCATCCACAGTTAAGATGTAATATCAAGAAACAAAGGTCATAATATAACTTTATAACCAGGAATAACATAATTTTATTACATCTTACATAGTTGATTTGACTATTACATTACATTACAGTGGATTAAATATAAGCATGGGTCCTTCATCTTCAAAGTGCCACAGGCAGATGTTGGTTGTAGACTTTGTAATCCTAATCAATAATTCTTCACTAAAATCAATCAAACCTGCAACATTACAAGTTACAGCCACAAGGGTCAATACATTTGAATTGTATTGGCAAGTGATACTATGGTAGTATAGTGGAGTCTATCATCTATATGCATTTGGCTAAGTGGAGTTGAGGCTTGCATTGCTCAAAATAGATTTTCCTTATCATTTTGAAAATACTAAGTTTTGCTTGGCAAAATCATTTTTCTCAATTAAAGATTTGAAGATCCTTTAACCAAGGCATCTCTCAATCAAAGATTGAAGATTTCAAACAACCCTTGTTCAAACCACAAGATTTTAACTTAGAAATTTGAATGATGAGATTCTTGATTGCTTCCATGTCTTGATGCTCAAATTGTCCTTTACCAGGGACATGGCTAAGTACTTAGATTTTACACTCTGCAGAGGTGGTGCACTTTCCCCACAAGACTTGATTTCCCAAGACAAGATCTTTCAGAAGCCTTCCCTTAGACCAAAATGGACGCGTTCCAACCTATCAAACACTACCACCAACTGTCCATATGGCTAAGTTCTTGCAACCTATATGATCATGGCAGAGCCCATATTGCCAAGTGGTTGCACTTGAAGCTTCTCAACATTTGACATCTCAAATCTCTTTGTTCCTGGGTGGCCATCCACAAGTGAGATACACAAGGTAAACCATAAACATGGGCCTTGTGAACCACTCAACCAAAAACCACCAAGCAAGTCCCATTCCACCCAGGTGATTCATTAACTTAGTTGTTTTATTAAACAAAAAACATAAGTCCTCAGACTTAGAGATTTTTTCATAGTGTGAATATATATTCCACCCATGTTTTCTATTAGCTAGGCTAAGCTTGATAGTAGTAGGAATCTTAACTTAGGAAAATCCTACTAAGGTTTCATCTACTAGTTTCCTATAGTAAGGTTTATACTTAGCAAAATCCATGCAAGTTTTACTTAGCAAAATCACTAATGCATAGTGAAAGTAATGGGAAAAAAAGTATGAAGCATCACTTGCCTTTTTGGTAGAGTTTGCGTTCACTCCTTGTCCTTGCAACAATCACACTCTTCAAGTCACTACAATTCAATCAAGCAAGGCACAAGTTCAATCTACCAATCAAGCAAAACAACACACATAAAATCATAGAATCAAAGTAATGCATGCAAGCATGCCAAGCTTTGTTTTGTTTGAAAAAGTGGTTCCTAATGGGTCATAAACATTGGAATACACCTAATGGTCATTTTGTAAAGTGGCAAAGTCATTTTACAAAAGGTTTCACTTCAAAACCATTTTCAAAACAAAGTATCATTTTATGTGGTGTAGAAATATTTTTACTAAGGCATTAACCTATAGGGTTCACCAAATATGTTTTCAAACTATAAAACTTGGTGTTTGTGGTCAGAGAGTTTTAAAACAAAACATTTTCCAAAGGTTTTCTTCCAAAACCATTTTTAATAAATAAACCACATTTCTATTTGACTAGAAATGGTTTTAAATCAAAGAATCATTATTTTATTTCACCAAATACATTTTTGAGTCCACAAAGTGTTTCCTAGGGTCAGTAGGTTCAAATCAATCCAATTGCCAAAGATTTTAACCCCAAATTCATTTTTAAACAATTTTTACATCCTTAACAAGCATACAAATGTTTCTGCAAATTTAAACAAGCTAACAGATACTATTTGCTAAACTAAGGGAATTGTTGGCTAGGGTTTGTTCCCCTGATTCCAATGATACCAAATTTGCAAAATTTGGACGGGTGAATCAAAAGTTACAAGGGTTTGAAAATTGAATCTATAACAGATTCAAATCTGTTTTTAAAACAAAAACATGGCCACGCGTTACGTTCTGGTTGGGTGGTACCGGTTCGGCCGGATCGGTATTGCGGTTCGTTGGATCTAATGCGAATCGTGCGACTCAGATGCTTCCATACCGGTTCGCTTAAGTCATTCTGTCTACGCCATAGGATTAAGATCTAACGGCTCTTGCGTGCTTGACCAGAAGCTGGCGGCGTTGCGCGGCGACAGACGGCGGCGACGGTCAGGCGAGGTGCTAGCGGTGGTTCTGGGAAGCAAAGTACGAGGTGAGGATGCTCACCGTGATCGCGAGGACGAGGTGATGCTCGGGGCGTGGTCGGTTGGTCGAGGGGCGCTCAGGGTCTGCAGTAATTCCTCGCCGGAGTAAAGAACGGCGTCGGGTGGTTCTGTCCACGGTCGAGGGCAACGTTGTAGATCGCCCTAAGGCAAGACAGGGGCATGGTTAGGCGCGCAAGAACAAGGCAAGGATGTTTGCGTGATCGAGAAGACGCGGGGCGGTCAGTGCTTACCGGGGGAGGTCGTCGGAGAGGTTGCAGACGCGGCGGCGTTCAGAAGCTTGACGTAGCCGATGCTCTGGGGCGCCCGCGGTCGAACGAAAGGTACTGGGAGATGCGCCAAGAAGTGGTGAGTCTGGGTGCAAGGTCAGGGAGGCAGGAGGTGGTGTGGCTCGGCCGGAATCGAGGGAGGACGGTGGTCGGAGCTGCGGCGGTGTGAGCTCAAATTGAGGCAGCCTCGGGGCAGAGAGGGAGTGGCGTGTGAGGGAAAAGGAAGAGGAGACGCAAGCGCTTAATAGCGTGCAGTCACGGCAAGGTTTAAGGCGCGGCATTACTGCGAATTGATCACGGCTTTGAATGGCAGCAACGACAGCGAGGTTTGGGGGAAGGAGGTCGCGCGGGTGAGGAGGAAGAACAGGAGGAGTGGGGTCCAGTCGTCAGTGAGAAAAAGAGTGAGGGGAGGGTCCACTGGTCAGCCTCTGTCTGAGTTAGATTCTGAGTGCGAATCGTTTTTTCTCCGGGGAGGGAAACTGGGCTGGTTGCTGGGCCTTGTTGGGCTAGGTCCTTTGCACTATTTTTTTCTGTCTGAAACATTTTTATTTTTTTTAAATCTAATTTCTGGTTTGAATTCCAAACTATCAAACAACATTCAAATTGATTCAAACACTCACCTAACTTCACAACTTTGAACTTGGTTCTGTTTAGCACATAAACCAAATTCCAAAATAAAATAATAATTTTTATTCTTTCTAGGATCCATTCTTTAATTAGATAAAATGGATCTTTAGTTATTTAATAAAATAGGGTTTGATTTAATTAATAAAATCTCCATTTAAAATCCAAATATTTTCAAAACCAAAACAGTAGGTTTTATTTGGAAATAAAGAATACTTGGAAACTTGTTTTAAAACAAAATAACCTTTTATTTTAGGGTCCATTAATATTTAAATAGGATGGACCTTAGTTATTAAATCAAATAGGATTTGTTTTATTAAAATATTTATTTTGAAATCAAATAAAGCCAAAACACTTCAGTAGGTTTTATTTGAGAATATAAAATATTTGGAAAACTTATTTAAAATAAATAAATAAGTTTTAGTGTTTATTTAAAATGGGAAAAACCTTTACTTAAATAAAATTGGATATTAAATCCTTATTAATTTATTTTAATAAACCTTTGCTATTTTTATTCAAAACAAAATGTTTTAATTCAAAAGCTTGGCCAAGGTTTAATTTGGCTCTATAAAATAATCTTTATTTAAATATTTCTTTTCCCTTTGAAAACCAAAACTTTTATAAAAAGATTTCAAAGTAGTAGTAAAATATTTTTTATTTTTCCTTTACTAAATATTTATCTTTTTAATACCTTTAGGATTTCTTTGTTCAAATTAGGTTTGAAGATTTCCAATTGGATTCAAAAGTTTCTTCTTGCCCTGAAAATCAAACAAAATTTTATTTTATTCAATATTTTTTCACATTACAAGATTTGGAAAATCTTGGGATGTGACAGGCTACCACCCTTAAAATAAATCTCGTTCCGAGATTTGGGGAGGCTAGGGTTACAAGTAGGCTCAAAACAACTAGGGTACTACCACCCTTAAAAAAATTTCAAACAAAAATTACATATTGGCCTTCTTGGTATCCTGGGGAGACTTCTCTAAGCAACATTTGCATTGTGTCCTTTGTTTCCATACTTGACTCATGGGCCAAGGTTGAGATCCTTCATAGACTTGTTTAACTTGTTCTTCATCTTTTCTGGACAATTGTTTACATAGTGTCCTTGTTCCTTGCATTTGAAACACATCACTTGGCTGATATCTTTCTTTTTCTTTGGTATCCTTGCCTCTTATTTGTTTCCTTGGTTCTTCTTCTTTTCTGGGCATTCATTGGCATAGTGTCCCATCTCTTTGCAATTGTAACATTGCACTTGAGTAATGTCCTTCTTGTTAGGGTTGGGGCATTTCTGCTTCTTCTTGGGTCTCTCCAAAGCTAGGAGTTCTTCTAGTTCATGTTCTTCATAGGTGGGAGATCTTTCTCTCTTCTTGAGGCATTGATCTTCATGCTCCTTGGATGTATGATCCTTGTCTCTAAAAATATTGCTAGCTTGGGTTCCTTCTAGAATAGCATCTTTGTCATCCTTGTTGTCATTGGCTCTTTGGGAAAAGTTTTCTCTCATGTTGATCATTTGAGTAACTAATCCTTGCAGCAATTGGGATTGAAGTTTCAAAATCCTTTGTATGGCTGTGTCTAGTCCATTGTTGTTGGCTAAAAGCTGAGTTGTCTCTTGGCTCAACTGGTTTTGGGTTGCTATAATCTCTTTCATGTTGTCCTCTTGGTTGTTGTTGTTGTCATCGACCTTGATGTTGGAGTCTCTTGGAGTAGTCATCTGTTTGGGGTTGAATGGAGATTAGAATAGGCAAGATATTTCTAAGGGAATAATTCTAATCACACACATCACAATTCACACAAGCAATGTGCAAGCAATCACAAACAAACACTCCACTCAAACAACAAGTTTCAAGCACATACTTAGGCAACAAAATATTTTTGTTACACCACATAAGTTGGTGTGTTTGACTTTAACTATAAATGTTGGTCCATCTACATGGTTCACTTGTGATCCTTCCATCCTTCTTGGTTGATCCTTCTTGCATGAGATCATGGTTTCCTTTGGAAAAACTCTTAGTCACAAAACTACTAATGAAGTGAACTCCTTCCAATTTTGCATTTCCTTAGTCTCCATATCTTGAGCAAGATTTCCTTGTCTCTCTTGTAGTCCTTAGTGGTATACAAGTTGGAAGTCCTTGGAGAACATGCTGAAGATGTTGAAGTCATTAGAGTTGAAGAAGTTGAAGAAGTCCTTTGCACATGGTGTAGTCTTTGGCCATGGGGTAGGTTTTTCCATCAAGTTGAAAATAGAAGAGAAGTGGAGTTGAAACCAAAATGGCTGAGGAAAGAGTTTACAAGTGTTTTTGTAAATAAGTTTTTTTGGAACAAGTATAACTCCTATTTTTCTAAGGATTTTTGTCCAATCCTAGAGTTTACAAATCCTACAGGCAACACAATGCTCTGATACCATCTGTAGAGGTTCCAATCTTTAATAAGATAGATCCCCCTGTGTTTACAATGCTAGTCCCTGGGTCAATAGCTAGCATCCACAGTTAAGATGTAATATCAAGAAACAAAGGTCATAATATAACTTTATAACCAGGAATAACATAATTTTATTACATCTTACATAGCTTATTTGGCTATTACATTACATTGCAGCGGAATAACTATAGTCATGGGGTCCTTCATCTTCAAAGTGCCATAGGCAGATGTTGGTTGTAGACTTTGTAATCCTAATCAATCAATCTTCACTAAAATCAATCAAACCTGCAACATACAAGTTACAGCCACAAAGGGTCAATACATTTGAATTGTATTGGCAAGTGGTACTATGGTAGTATAGTGGAGTTTATCATCTATATGCATTTGGCTATGTGGAGTTTGAGGCTTGCATTGCTCAAAATAGATTTTCCTTATCATTTTGAAAATACTAAGCTTTTGCTTGGTAAAAATCATTTTTATCAATCAAAGATTTGAAGATCCTTTAACCAAGGCATCTCTCAATCAAAGATTGAAGATTTCAAACAACCCTTGTTCAAACCACAAGATTTTAACTTAGAAATTTGAATGATGAGATTCTTGATTGCTTCCATGTCTTGATGCTCAAATTGTCCTTTACCAGGGACATGGCTAAGTACTTAGATTTTACACTCTGCAGAGGTGGTGCACTTTCCCCACAAGACTTGGTTTCCCAAGACAAGATCTTTCAGAAGCCTTCCCTTAGACCAAAATGGACGCGTTCCAACCTATCAAACACTACCACCAACTGTCCATATGGCTAAGTTCTTGCAACCTATATGATCATGGCAGAGCCCATATTGCCAAGTGGTTGCACTTGAAGCTTCTCAACATTTGACATCTCAAATCTCTTTGTTCCTGGGTGGCCATCCACAAGTGAGATACACAAGGTAAACCATAAACATGGGCCTTGTGAACCACTCAACCAAAAACCACCAAGCAAGTCCCATTCCACCCAGGTGATTCATTAACTTAGTTGTTTTATTAAACAAAAAACATAAGTCCTCAGACTTAGAGATTTTTTCATAGTGTGAATATATATTCCACCCATGTTTTCTATTAGCTAGGCTAAGCTTGATAGTAGTAGGAATCTTAACTTAGCAAAATCCTACTAAGGTTTCATCTACTAGTTTCCTATAGTAAGGTTTATACTTAGCAAAATCCATGCAAGTTTTACTTAGCAAAATCACTAATGCATAGTGAAAGTAATGGGATAGAAAGTATGAAGCATCACTTGACTTTTTGGTAGAGTTTGGGTTCACTCCTTGTCCTTGCAACAATCACACTCTTCAAGTCACTAAAATTCAATCAAGCAAGGCACAAGTTCAATCTACCAATCAAGCAAAACAACACACATAAAATCATAGAATCAAAGTAATGCATGCAAGCATGCCAAGCTTTGTTTTGTTTGAAAAAGTGGTTCCTAATGGGTCATAAAAATTGGAATACACATAATGGTCATTTTGTAAAGTGGCAAAGTCATTTTACAAAAGGTTTCACTTCAAAACCATTTTCAAAACAAAGTATCATTTTATGTGGTGTAGAAATATTTTTACTAAGGCATTAACCTATAGGGTTCACCAAATATGTTTTCAAACTATAAAACTTGGTGTTTGTGGTCAGAGAGTTTTAAAACAAAACATTTTCCAAAGGTTTTCTTCCAAAACCATTTTTAATAAATAAACCACATTTCTATTTGACTAGAAATGGTTTTATATCAAAGAATAATTATTTTATTTCACCAAATACATTTTTGAGTCCACAAAGTGTTTCCTAGGGTCAGTAGGTTCAAATCAATCCAATTGCCAAAGATTTTAACCCCAAATTCATTTTTAAACAATTTTTACATCCTTAACAAGCATACAAATGTTTCTGCAAATTTAAACAAGCTAACAGATACTATTTGCTAAACTAAGGGAATGGTTGGCTAGGGTTTGTTCCCCTGATTCCAATGATACCAAATTTCCAAAATTTGGACGGGTGGATCAAAAGTTACAAGGGTTTGAAAATTGAATCTATAACAGATTCAAATCTGTTTTTAAAACAAAAACATGGCCACGCGTTACGTTCTGGTTGGGTGGTACCGGTTCGGCCGGATCGGTATTGCTGTGCGTTGGATCTAATGCGAATCGTGCGGCTCAGATGCTTCCATACCGGTTCGCTTAAGTCATTCTGTCTACGCCATAGGATTAAGATCTAACGGCTCTTGCGTGCTTGACCAGAAGCTGGCGGCGCTGCGCGGCGACAGACGACGGCGACGGTCAGGTGAGGTGCTAGCGGTGGTTCTGGGAAGCAAAGTACGAGGTGAGGATGCTCACCGTGATCGCGAGGACGAGGTGATGCTCGGGGCGTGGTCGGTTGGTCGAGGGGCGCTCAGGGTCTGCAGTAATTCCTCGCCGGAGTAAAGAACGGCGTCGGGTGGTTCTGTCCACGGTCGAGGGCAACGTTGTGGATCGCCCTAAGGCAAGACAGGGGCATGGTTAGGCTCGCAAGACCAAGGCAAGGATGTTTGCGTGATCGAGAAGACGCGGGGCGGTCAGTGCTTACCGGGGGAGGTCGTCGGAGAGGTTGCAGACGCGGCGGCGTTCAGAAGCTTGACGTAGCCGACGCTCTGGGGCGCCCGCGGTCGAACGAAAGGTACTGGGAGATGCGCCAAGAAGTGGTGAGTCTGGGTGCGAGGTCAGGGAGGCAGGAGGTGGTGTGGCTCGGCCGGAATCGAGGGAGGACGGTGGTCGGAGCTGCGGCGGTGTGAGCTCAAATTGAGGCAGCCTCGGGGCAGAGAGGGAGTGGCGTGTGAGGGAAAAGGAAGAGGAGACGCAGGCTCTTAATAGCGTGCAGTCACGGCGAGGTTTAAGGCGCGGCATTACTGCGAATTGATTGCGGCTTTGAATGGCAGCAAAGGCAGCGAGGTTTGGGGGAAGGAGGTCGCGCGGGTGAGGAGGAAGAACAGGAGGAGTGGGGTCCAGTCGTCAGTGAGAAAAAGAGTGAGGGGAGGGTCCACTGGTCAGCCTCTGTCTGAGTTAGATTCTGAGTGCGAATCGTTTTTTCTCCGGGGAGGGAAACTGGGCTGGTTGCTGGGCCTTGTTGGGCTGGGTCCTTTGCACTATTTTTTTCTGTCTGAAACATTTTTCTTTTTTTTTAAATCTAATTTCTGTTTTGAATTCCAAACTATCAAACAACATTCAAATTGATTCAAACACTCACCTAACTTCACAACTTTGAACTTGGTTCTGTTTAGCACATAAACCAAATTCCAAAATAAATTAATAATTTTTATTCTTTCTAGGATCCATTCTTTAATTAGATAAAATGGATCTTTAGTTATTTAATAAAATAGGGTTTGATTTAATTAATAAAATCTCCATTTAAAATCCAAATATTTTCAAAACCAAAACAGTAGGTTTTATTTGGAAATAAAGAATACTTGGAAACTTGTTTTAAAACAAAATAACCTTTTATTTTAGGGTCCATTAATATTTAAATAGGATGGACCTTAGTTATTAAATCAAATAGGATTTGTTTTATTAAAATATTTATTTTGAAATCAAATAAAGCCAAAACACTTCAGTAGGTTTTATTTGAGATTATACAATATTTGGAAAACTTATTTAAAATAAATAAATAAGTTTTAGTGTTTATTTAAAATGGGAAAAACCTTTACTTTAATAAAATTTGGATATTAAATCCTTATTAATTTATTTTAATAAACCTTTGCTATTTTTATTCAAAACAAAATGTTTTAATTCAAAAGCTTGGCCAAGGTTTAATTTGGCTCTATAAAATAATCTTTATTTAAATATTTCTTTTCCCTTTGAAAACCAAAACTTTTATAAAAATATTTCAAAGTAGTAGTAAAATATTTTTTATTTTTCCTTTACTAAATATTTATCTTTTTAATCCCTTTAGGATTTCTTTGTTCAAATTAGGTTTGAAGATTTCCAATTGGATTCAAAAGTTTCTTCTTGCCCTGAAAATCAAACAAAATTTTATTTTATTCAATATTTTTTCACATTACAAGATTTGGAAAATCTTGGGATGTGACAGGCTACCACCCTTAAAATAAATCTCGTTCCGAGATTTGGGGAGGCTAGGGTTACAAGTAGGCTCAAAACAACTAGGGTACTACCACCCTTAAAAAAATTTCAAACAAAAATTACATATTGGCCTTCTTGGTATCCTGGGGAGACTTCTCTAAGCAACATTTGCATTGTGTCCTTTGTTTCCATACTTGACTCATGGGCCAAGGTTGAGATCCTTCATAGACTTGTTTAACTTGTTCTTCATCTTTTCTGGACAATTGTTTACATAGTGGCCTTGTTCCTTGCATTTGAAACACATCACTTGGCTGATATCTTTCTTTTTCTTTGGTATCCTTGCCTCTTATTTGTTTCCTTGGTTCTTCTTCTTTTATGGGCATTCATTGGCATAGTGTCCCATCTCTTTGCAATTGTAACATTGCACTTGAGTAATGTCCTTCTTGTTAGGGTTGGGGCATTTCTGCTTCTTCTTGGGTCTCTCCAAAGCTAGGAGTTCTTCTAGTTCATCTTCTTCATAGGTGGGAGATCTTTCTCTCTTCTTGAGGCATTGATCTTCATGCTCCTTGGATGTATGATCCTTGTCTCTAAAAATATTGCTAGCTTGGGTTCCTTCTAGAATAGCATCTTTGTCATCCTTGTTGTCATTGGCTCTTTGGGAAAAGTTTTCTCTCATGTTGATCATTTGAGTAACTAATCCTTGCAGCAATTGGGATTGAAGTTTCAAAATCCTTTGTATGGCTGTGTCTAGTCCATTGTTGTTGGCTAAAAGCTGAGTTGTCTCTTGGCTCAACTGGTTTTGGGTTGCTATAATCTCTTTCATGCTGTCCTCTTGGTTGTTGTTGTTGTCATCAACCTTGATGTTGGAGTCTCTTGGAGTAGTCATCTGTTTGGGGTTGAATGGAGATTAGAATAGGCAAGATATTTCTAAGGGAATAATTCTAATCACACACATCACAATTCACACAAGCAATGTGCAAGCAATCACAAACAAACACTCCACTCAAACAACAAGTTTCAAGCACATACTTAGGCAACAAAATATTTTTGTTACACCACATAAGTTGGTGTGTTTGCCTTTAACTATAAATGGTGGTCCATCTACATGGTTCACTTGTGATCCTTCCATCCTTCTTGGTTGATCCTTCTTGCATGAGATCATGGTTTCCTTGGGAAAAACTCTTAGTCACAAAACTTCTAATGAAGTGAACTCCTTCCAATTTTGCATTTCCTTAGTCTCCATATCTTGAGCAAGATTTCCTTGTCTCTCTTGTAGTCCTTAGTGGTATCCAAGTTGGAAGTCCTTGGAGAACATGCTGAAGATGTTGAAGTCATTAGAGTTGAAGAAGTTGAAGAAGTCCTTTGCACATGGTGTAGTCTTTGGCCATGGGGTAGGTTTTTTCCATCAAGTTGAAAATAGAAGAGAAGTGGAGTTGAAACCAAAATGGCTGAGGAAAGAGTTTACAAGTGTTTTTGTAAATAAGTTTTTTTGGAACAAGTATAACTCCTATTTTTCTAAGGATTTTTTTCCAATCCTAGAGTTTACAAATCCTACAGGCAACACAATGCTCTGATACCATCTGTAGAGGTTCCAATCTTTAATAAGATAGATCCCCCTGTGTTTACAATGCTAGTCCCTGGATCAATAGCTAGCATCCACAGTTAAGATGTAATATCAAGAAACAAAGGTCATAATATAACTTTATAACCAGGAATAACATAATTTTATTACATCTTACATAGCTTATTTGGCTATTACATTACATTGCAGCGGAATAACTATAGTCATGGGGTCCTTCATCTTCAAAGTGCCATAGGCAGATGTTGGTTGTAGACTTTGTAATCCTAATCAATCAATCTTCACTAAAATCAATCAAACCTGCAACATACAAGTTACAGCCACAAAGGGTCAATACATTTGAATTGTATTGGCAAGTGGTACTATGGTAGTATATTGGAGTTTATCATCTATATGCATTTGGCTATGTGGAGTTTGAGGCTTGCATTGCTCAAAATAGATTTTCCTTATCATTTTGAAAATACTAAGCTTTTGCTTGGTAAAAATCATTTTTATCAATCAAAGATTTGAAGATCCTTTAACCAAGGCATCTCTCAATCAAAGATTGAAGATTTCAAACAACCCTTGTTCAAACCACAAGATTTTAACTTAGAAATTTGAATGATGAGATTCTTGATTGCTTCCATGTCTTGATGCTCAAATTGTCCTTTACCAGGGACATGGCTAAGTACTTAGATTTTACACTCTGCAGAGGTGGTGCACTTTCCCCACAAGACTTGGTTTCCCAAGACAAGATCTTTCAGAAGCCTTCCCTTAGACCAAAATGGACGCGTTCCAACCTATCAAACACTACCACCAACTGTCCATATGGCTAAGTTCTTGCAACCTATATGATCATGGCAGAGCCCATATTGCCAAGTGGTTGCACTTGAAGCTTCTCAACATTTGACATCTCAAATCTCTTTGTTCCTGGGTGGCCATCCACAAGTGAGATACACAAGGTAAACCATAAACATGGGCCTTGTGAACCACTCAACCAAAAACCACCAAGCAAGTCCCATTCCACCCAGGTGATTCATTAACTTAGTTGTTTTATTAAACAAAAAACATAAGTCCTCAGACTTAGAGATTTTTTCATAGTGTGAATATATATTCCACCCATGTTTTCTATTAGCTAGGCTAAGCTTGATAGTAGTAGGAATCTTAACTTAGCAAAATCCTACTAAGGTTTCATCTACTAGTTTCCTATAGTAAGGTTTATACTTAGCAAAATCCATGCAAGTTTTACTTAGCAAAATCACTAATGCATAGTGAAAGTAATGGGATAGAATGTATGAAGCATCACTTGAATTTTTGGTAGAGTTTGGGTTCACTCCTTGTCCTTGCAACAATCACACTCTTCAAGTCACTACAATTCAATCAAGCAAGGCACAAGTTCAATCTACCAATCAAGCAAAACAACACACATAAAATCATAGAATCAAAGTAATGCATGCAAGCATGCCAAGCTTTGTTTTGTTTGAAAAAGTGGTTCCTAATGGGTCATAAAAATTGGAATACACATAATGGTCATTTTGTAAAGTGGCAAAGTCATTTTACAAAAGGTTTCACTTCAAAACCATTTTCAAAACAAAGTATCATTTTATGTGGTGTAGAAATATTTTTACTAAGGCATTAACCTATAGGGTTCACCAAATATGTTTTCAAACTATAAAACTTGGTGTTTGTGGTCAGAGAGTTTTAAAACAAAACATTTTCCAAAGGTTTTCTTCCAAAACCATTTTTAATAAATAAACCACATTTCTATTTGACTAGAAATGGTTTTATATCAAAGAATAATTATTTTATTTCACCAAATACATTTTTGAGTCCACAAAGTGTTTCCTAGGGTCTGTAGGTTCAAATCAATCCAATTGCCAAAGATTTTAACCCCAAATTCATTTTTAAACAATTTTTACATCCTTAACAAGCATACAAATGTTTCTGCAAATTTAAACAAGCTAACAGATACTATTTGCTAAACTAAGGGCATGGTTGGCTAGGGTTTGTTCCCCTGATTGCAATGATACCAAATTTGCAAAATTTGGACGGGTGGATCAAAAGTTATAGGGTTTTCAAATCTGCATACAAATCTGTTTTCAAATTCTATTTTAAACAGAAACTCGCCACGTGGCTGTCCCTGATTGGGCAATAACAGTTCTCTTGGATCGGCTATGGGGTGCATTGGATCTAACTGGAAACATGCGGCACAGATGGATGCGTACCGTTTCGATCAGATCTAATCCTAGCCAGATGTTTCTCATCCTACGGTTCAAAGTAACTAGGTCAAGGAAGGGCGGCGCTTGACAGCTGCGCGCGGCGGCGACGGTCAGACGACGGCGGGGTCGATGCTACAGGAAGCGAGGGAGGAAAAGAATGTGCTCACCGTGTTCGCAGACGCCTGGGGAAGATCAAGGAGGCACTGGCTGGCGAAGGGGCGCACGGAGGTAAGAGTAATGGCTCGCCGGAGTTGCTCCTGGCGTCGGATGCATTCAGGCGTCGTTGCTGGCGTTGTTTAGGACCGGGCTAAGACAAAGTGGAGGCATGGTTAGACGCGGAATGACCTGGGGAAGATGCGTGCATCCTTGAGAGAGCTTAGGGCGGTCGGAGTTCACCTGGGGTGCTTGACGGAGTAATGGCAGACGGTGGCGCACGCTTAGTGTCGATGAAGCCGAGGTTACAGGGCACTCGCGGATGAATGAATGGCACGGGGAGATGCGCCTGGATGCGTGGAGTATGTGTGCGAGGTCGACGAGGCAAGGGGCGGCGTTGGGTCGCCGGAATTTTCACTGGAGCGTCGTCGGAGCATAGGGAGTGTAGGGCAAAATTCCGTGGCCTGGGGGCGTTTTGAGATGGGGAAACAGAGGGGAAGTGGAGAGGAGTCACTGGCGTTTAAAGGGGCATGGTTATTACGAGGAATCAAAGCCTCATTCATGCGTAATCAACACCGGAGTAATCTCACTGCAACGGCAGGGCGACGGGGTCTCGTTGAAGACGATGGTTGGGGATGTGGGGTCTGCTTGCCAGCGAGAAAGGAAGTGAGGGGGAGGGTCCACTTGTCATTGATTCTGCGGGTGCGGGTGTGAGTGGAAAAGAACGGTTCGCTGGGGAAGAGAGGTGGGCTGTTGCTGGGTTAGTTGGGCCGGCTGGGCTGGGTCGACTTATTATTTTTTTCTGTCTGATTGATTTATCTTTTTCCATTTCTATTTACTGATTTGAATTTCAAACAAACAATCCAATCAACCAACTCAATTCAAACAAACACCACACTTCACAACTTTTGAACTTGGTTCTGTTCAGTAGCATAATCCAAAATTCCATAATAAAAATAATATTTTTATTCATTTTTAGGATCCATTCATTAATTAAATAAAATGGACCTTTAGTTATTTAATCAAATAGGGTTTGATTTATTTAATAAAATCTTCTTTTGAAATCCAAATACTTTCAAAACCAAATCAGTAGGTATTAATTGAAAGTAAAGAATACTTGGAAAGCTTGTTTAAAACAAAATAACATTTTTGCTATAGGGTCCATTAATAATTAAATAAAATGGACCTTAGTTAATAATTCAAATAGGATTTGTTTTATTAAAACTTTATTTTGAAATCTAAAATAAAGCCAAAACACTTCAGTAGGTTTTATTTGAGAATATAAAATATTTGGAAAACTTATTTAAAATAAATAAATAAGTTTTAGTGTTTATTTAAAATGGGAAAAGCCTTTACTTAAATAAAATTTGGATATTAAATCCTTATTATTCTATTTTAATTAAACCTTTGCTATTTTTATCAAAAAAAAATGTTTTATTTTCAAAAGTTTGTCCAAGGTTTAATTTGGCTTTATAAAATAATCTTTATTTATAAAACTTCTATTTCTTTTGAAAACCAAATCTTTTTACTTAAAAGATCCAAAATAGTAGTTCCAAAATATTTTATTTTCTTTTATCAAATGTTTACTCTTTTAAATTTCTTTAGGATTTTATTTGATCCAAATAGGTTTTGATTTCCCAATTGGATTCAAAAAGTTTCTTCTGGCCCTGAAAATCAAACAAAGTTTTATTTTATTCATTTATTTTTTTCACATTACAAGATTTGGAAAATCTTGGGATGTGACATGATCTAGCATCATCACTAATATTACAATATTATTTCTTTTATTTTTAGAAAAGTAATTTCTACTCATTGAAAAACTACTTAAGATTTAATTTCTCCAAACCAAACATGGGATCATGTTGACACATGTCATCACTACATATTTCAGTACATGGGAATGTGATTTAAAGTGGTGTCACAATTTAATAAGATTTAACCTTTTATTTTAAATAAAAATAAATGACCAGAAATGCCTATGTGGCATTCTTTTATTACTTGAACATTATTTCTGTAAGTAAACCCATATGTTTTTATATATTCTCAAAGGTATGATCAAATGTGATTTTTGAGAGTTGGAATCAACTCAAAATCTATTATGGTTTAAGTTTGAAAAATGTTTGAATGCAGAAAAGGTTATGCCTTGTTATTTATACCAAGGTTGATCTATAGATTCAAATGATTTGAATCCAACGGGCTTGGATTAAGCATTTCAAAACCTTTATAACAAAATTGGTTTCATTCAGTTTGGTTCAGTGAATCGAGCTGATTTGATTTTTGAAACTAGGTACAGAACTATGTTTGAACTTAAAAAGAAAAAGCTAAATTCAAACGAGTGGGCTGCGCGGGAAGGGTTATTGGGCCGGCCCAGTGTCACTCCGCGGCGCGAGGCGCAACTAGAAGGGCGGGTCTACTGGTCAGTGACTCTTTAAACGCGAAGCGGTACGGGGCGATGTGGTGTGTTGGATTAGAAGTAAGATCAACGGCTGAGGGTCATCGTCGACGATGAACTAGTCACTGGCGAGCTCAAACCCTAGCGGCTCAGTGGGGATCATGGGAGGCTCACCGGGGCTCAGGCGAGGGTCGGCGATGCGGGCGAACGACGAAGTCGACGACGACAAACCTCCTGGTACCGGCAGCTCCTCCTGGGGTGGACGAAATCGACGTCGCCCTTCTTCTCCAGAGGCGGCCTGCTCCGGCACAATTCTAGCGATGCGCTGCTCGCCTTTCTCCGGGAATGGGTGGAACGATCAGTGAGGTGAGGGGATTGAGGTGGTGTGAAGAATTCGAGCGGGGGAGGCCTCTATTTATAGTGGCGAGAGGGGACCGACGGCGCGGGCTGAGCTCGTCGTGGTCGACGGCACAGAGGTCTATCGGCATGGGCGACGGTAGGGGGCGGTGTTGTGGTCGCTAGCGAAGCTCAATGACGTGGTGGCGAGGCGTGGGGCGGTGCTGATCGGTCGGAACGCTGCGGTGCTCTGAGCGTGCCCGATGGGAATTTTAATGGCACACAGCGCGTGGTCCGCACGGCGGCGAACGGGCGTGTCTGCGGGGTTGCTGGGACGATGGTGATCACGCGTGCACGCGGCGAGGGCGGCGCACGGTCTGTGGTCGTCTGTCGAGCGTGGCGCACGGGACGCGCTCTCGGCATGGTTGCAGAGCGGTTTGGCATGGTCTGTGCGTGTGGTCCAGGGGCTGGCATCGCTCGTGGCTGGGACAGGGAGTGGCGGTGGGGTGCTAGCTTGCTCCTAGACAAGGTTGGCGAGGCTAGTGTTGCTCATAGCTTGTTGTCGACTATGGGGTGGCAATTGTGCACTCGGCCTGCTCACCATTGATGACAATGGCCAGCTTACAGTGGTGCTAGAGATTAGTTAAGGTTGTTAGATGATCTACTAAGGCTAGTGGTGTCGAGAGAGGGAACAAGTTAGGCCAGAATCACTGCACACTATAGTGTTTAGGATTCTTTTGATTTGCATCTGCAAGGTGTTTGATGAAATGGCCGCATGAACTCAAGTTTTGAATTTTGAAATTATTTTTGGTGGGTGTGCTAGGCATGTTCTGGTGAGTCTGTAGATGCTTGGGTTTGAAAGTTGAGTTGGTTTGAGAGATTTTTGAAAAAGTGGGATCTTCCCATATGAAATAGATTCAATTTTAAACTGTCAAATAAACTATGCATTTGAATGTTTTTGGATGATCACAAGGTGGGCCTTGGTTCTTTGTTATGAGTAATATCAAGGGGTGCAAAGATCCAAACAAGTTTCTGTTAAGTTCTAAAAGTTAGAGATAGCCAAAGTAGGCATGGGAGTTAATTTGGCCAAAGTGACCATTCACTTAATTTGTTTGTTTTGATTTATTTGTCTTTGGGAAAAGTGTGGGGATTGTTTAGATGATGTTTATTTCACCTAAGAATCATTTTACAAGCAAAGAAACACATAATCATGGCAATTCAAAAGAATCCAAATTTTAATGCACACTCATATGAATGCTTTCATATTTTAATTGGAAAAGTTTTTGTTAACCCTAAATTGGTGATTAGAGTTTGATGATTCTAGTTTAATATTTTTGGGATGTTACAACATCATAGACTTAATATGGGAGTCTTGTGAACAAGATAGACATATGGCTACTAAGGATGCCCTGGTAGCTATTTTATCTAGTGAGTGAGAGTTGTAACGTACTTGGTTAGTTGGACCACCACACTTATCGTTTTTATTTCCAAAAAAAATTCTAAGTTATGTTGAACCTTTGATGCGTGTAATGGATTTGTGTATGCCATGACTTGTGTGATTGTTGCAAAAGATATGCTTGTGATATTTTGTCTTGTGATTTTTCTCTATTGATGTTGATTCTAACTTTTCTCTATCTTATAAAAATAGATGTCTAATGTTACTATCAACACGGCCGAGGAGTTCAAGGGAAATCATTTTGGTACTCGTCTCATTGAGCTCACTAGTGTGCTCAACCTCCCACTTCCTAGCATCATGACACTTCCACTCACCAAGTTTGAGAGGAAGGACCTATGGGGCTTCAGAGTCACCCAGCCCGAACGCCAGACAGAGCCAACCACGGAGACCATCACTTTCAAGTTGATGCATGACGACAAAGAGAAAGGCCTGGATGTAGTCATGCAGGAGTTACTTGGGCGCCTAGTAGGGAGGCACTCCACAGAGCTTAGAGGTCTTTACTTTCACCCCTTCGGGAGACGCAACAAGGAGGGTGAGGCTATAGAGTACGGGGATGTTGCTAGAGAGACGATGGAGCCGATTCGTCTGTACCTTCAGGACCTAGAGGGTCTTATTAGGCACCTAGATACTGATAGGACCAACGTCATGCTTAGCAATGACGAGCTCCAGGTTCAGCTTCGTGAGAAGGACAAGCTCTTCGCGGAGCAAGACGAGATAGTCAAGGAAATGGAGGCTAAGTTTGAAAGCCAGGACAAGAAGTCCAAGACAGGAACAAGAATATCCGGGAGATGAAGAAAGAGCTAGAGGCCAAGGACTTCGAGCTTGAGCATCAACAGGGAGTGATCGAGAGGCTTCGCTCACAGAAGAGGGCTCTTAGGTCCAAGATAGAGGCCTTGACTACTAGTGTTGATGAGTACAAGACCGCTATGGAGGATGTAGGTCTTACCCTTGTTGATGTGGAGATTGATGCGGGGGAGTAGTGTAGACTGCTTGTTTATCTTTTCATCTACCGTACTTTGATTATTGAGTCACAATGACCATCCAACATGTGGATGGTTTGCTATGGTGTGTTTGCTTTTTCCAAAAACTTGCTATTTATGTCGTTCAAACTCTATGTTATTTTGATGCTTGGTTATTGTGATTACTAGGGAATGCAGCGCGGCGTCACGCCGTGTCCGTGAGAAGCAATGTTGTAAAATAATCGGTTAAAATTGTTGGTGAAGAGTATGTCCTATGTAGTGTATTATTATTGTCCAAACTTACGGCATAAAAATGTAGTATTTAAAAAGGTGATAGATGGTAAAATTAATGTAAAAAAATGAAAAAGTATAACAAAATTGAATCACTGCTTGTTAAATATAGCTAAAAATTATTCACCCTTGAAAAAGTGCAAAAGGATAACTACCGTATAAAATGGGGAAGAGCGAGAAAAAAATACTACCAAAGAATATGAAATAACCTAAAAAAAACCTCCGCTAAAGAATATTCAATAACTTTAAAAGAAATATTGCTGGCGAACTAAGGTTGTACAATTATACACCGGCGAGAAGTTATCATGGGTTAACTATCAAAGTTATTTTGTGAAAGTACCTTTCAATAATAAAAATGGAACCAAAAAAATCATAGACATAGAATAACTACATTAACAAAAATGAAGCCGAGAAATTGTGATCTGAAATTAAGTAGAAAAATTACGGCATTTAAGCCAACTAGTTACAAAAAATAACATAGAAAAATCGGTTAGGGTGGGCAAAAAAATTTAACTGAAAAGTTGTATTGGCCTGTGTGACATGGCACCCGAGACATGGCACACGATTGGACAGAATTAGGCGATGAATAGTACACGGACGAACGCGGGCCGGCTGATCAAACGGCTGGAAAAGGTGGAGCCAAAAAAATTAAGATAATTAGAAAAGATGAATATAAAAAAATATCGGTTAGAGCAAGAAATTTTACCCGAGACTACGTGATGTGACACGCGTTTGAATAAAATTAGACTATGACTAATACATGCGTGAAAATGAACCGTCGGATCGGTCGAAAAATTAGACAAAAAAATTTAAATCGAAATTATGGTCAAAAGAAGATTGAGAATTAATCGAGAAGTACGAACAAAAAAGAAAAACAGACCACTGTAGAAGGCAAGCACTGTTCATGTAGCACTGTTCATGGCGTGATACTGTTCCTATGAACAGTGTCCAAGGCAAGGAGGGGCAGCGAAAGCTACGCGCCGTTATATATAGTTATATCTATGTGATGTATTGTGCATGTTAAGCATCTATGGATATCTCATTCTTATCCTTATGAAAACCACATATGCCTCCTCGATGTGCCAACCCCAACCCAAACAACAACAACAATGTCACTCCCGAGATGCAGCAGTTGATGATAGCACATGCACAACTGATGCAGATGATGACCACTTTCATGCAGAACCAGAATTAGAATAACAACAACAACCAAAATAGTCCGCCGGGGTTTGACATGCTCACCAGATTTCTAAGACTGAGGCCTGCAAAGTTCTCAGGAACCACCGATCCAATGGTGGCCAATGATTGGCTACGTTCAGTGAGCAAGGATTTAGTGACTGTCGGCTGCACCGACGAAGAGAAGGTCAGGTTTGCAGCACATCTGTTGGAAGGGTCAGCAGCAACCTGGTGGGATAACTTTCAGATCACCACTCCCATTGAGGATGTGACTTGGGCTATATTTGAGGATGGATTCCATACAGCTCACATCTCATCCGAGGTGATGAATTTGAAGGAGTTCCACAACCTAAAACATCGTCACCGCAGCGTGGCTGAATATATTGAGGAGTTCAACAATCTGGCGCGTTATGCACCGGATGAGGTTGATACAGATGCCAAGAGGAAGGAGAAATTCCTCGAAGGACTGAACGATGAACTGAATCTATAGCTGTTTGTTGCCTATGTCCCAACCTACCAATCACTTTGTGACAAGGCTACCATCTTGGAAAACAAGATGAAACAGGTTGAGAGTAGGAAGAGGAAGCACATCTTTGATAAGCATAGCTCGGGATCGTCTCACAAGCGTTCCCATCAGGATGATAGTGGGAGTTCTGGATCCCACAAATATGGAAAGTACAACAACCACCACGGCCACAACCGCCATCATGACAATAAGCATCATCGTACTCATGATAATGACAAGTACAAGAACCACAAGAGTGGACACAAGAGTCACCACAGTGGATGTGGAAATGGCAGTGGAAGTCGGCCTACAAAGAGAGATATCAGTCAGGTTGAATGTTTCAAGTGTAAGAAGATGGGTCACTATGAAAATGAGTGCCCAGAGAAGAAGGTTGAAGGAACCACCAAGCCCAACCCTTTCCAGAAGGGGCAAGTGAACCACATCAATGTGGAAGAGATATATGAGGAACCTGATGCTGTGGCTGGTAAGTTCAAACTCAATTCTGTTCTAGCACTTATTCTTTTTGATACTGGCGCATCGCATTCATTCATATCAAGAGCATTTGTTGATAGAAATGAACTTCCAGTTGAAACTATTGGGTGTCCTATAAAAGTAAGTTCTCCTAGTGGACTCAGGATGTCATGACCTAGTCATAGAATTTGGGAAATATAAGTTTCCCATTAACTTGATAATCCTAAATTCCCAAGGATTGGATGTCATTTTGGCAATGGATTGGATGACTAAGTACAAGGGAGTGCTTGACTGTGCAAATCATACTGTCACACTCACAACCCCGGATAATAAAAGGATTAGATTCAAGACTAACTTTGAATCAAAAGGGAGTAAGCTAAATTCTCTTAAGGGGGTTAGCATAGACAGTGTGCTAATTGTGAGAGAATATCCAGATGCGTTTCCGGAGGAATTACCGAGAATGCCACCAGATAGAGATGTGGAGTTTCTGATTGACTTGCTGCCAGGATCAGGACCAATAGCAAAGAGACCTTACAAGATGTCAGTTGATGAGTTGAAAGAACTCAAGAAACAACTTGGAGAACAGTTGCGGAAAGGATTTATTCAACCAAGTTCTTCATCTTGGGGAGCACCAGTTTTGTTTGTAGAAAAGAAAGATAGAAGTCAAAGGTTATGCATAGATTATCATTCACTCAATGAGGTAACTATCAAGAACAAATATCCTTTGCCTAGAATCAATGACTTGTTTGATCAGTTAGAAGGATCCCGTGTGTTATCAAATATTGATCTCCGGTTAGGCAATTTTCAGCTTAAGATAAGGGAACAAGACATACCTAAGACTGCTTTCACCACTATGTATGGATTATATGAGTACACTGTGATGCCATTTGGTTTGACCAATGCACCATCCTACTTCATGAATATGATGAACAAGGTGTTCATGGAGTTTCTTGACAAGTTTGTTGTCGTTTTCATCGATGACATTTTGTACTCCAAGAGAAATGAAGAGCATGAAGGACATATGTGTTTGATACTTGAGAAGCTTAGAGAGCATAAACTGTATGCCAAATTCAGCAAGTGTGAATTATGGCTGAATGAGGTTGGATTTCTTGGACACATTGTGTCAGGAGATGGTGTAGCAGTTGATCCCGCAAAAGTGTCAGCTCTAACTGAGTGGGAATCTCCTAAGTCAGTGAAAGAGGTCTGTAGTTTCCTTCGATTGGCAGGATACTATAGAAGGTTTATTGAGAATTTCTCAAAGGTAGCTAAGCCAATGACGGAGTTACTCAAGAAAGACAAGAAATTTGATTGGACTGAAGGATGTGAACTCAGTTTCCAAGAGTTGAAGAAGAGACTAGTAATAGCACCAGTCTTATGTTTGCCATATTTGGAGAAGGATTTCCAAGCGTATTGTGATGCATCTCACCGAGGATTGGGCGCAGTTCTGATGCAAGAAGGGAAAGTTGTGGCTTATGCCTCGAGACAACTCAAAACTCATGAAGTGAACTATCCTACTCATGATTTAGAGTTATCCTCTGTTGTCCATGCACTCAAAACATGGAGACATTATCTTTTGGGAAAGCGATGTGAAGTGTTCACAGATCACAAAAGTTTGAAGTATATCTTCACTCAGAAAGAAATCAACATGAGACAAAGAAGATGGTTGGAACTCATCAAAGACTATGACTTGAGTTTGAATACCACCCTGGTAAAGCAAATGTTGTAGCGGATGCACTAAGCCGTAAGATATATGTGAATGGCCTTACTAAGGCAGAGTTGCCAGATGATCTGTGTGCCCAATTTAAAGATCTCAGATTGGATATAGTGCCTGAAGGACATATCATTTCATTGGATGTTCAACCCACCTTGTTGGACAAAATCAAGGAAGCCCAAAAGACGGACAAGAAAATTGAAGAGATTAAAGAAAAGATTGGCAAAGGAAAAGCCAAAGGATTTCATGAAGTCGAACAGGGTACTTTATGGTATGGAAAACATATCTGCATTCCGCAAGATCCGGAGCTTCGGAAATTGATTTTATAGGAAGCACACAACTCACCATATTCCATTCATCTGGGTAACACCAAAATGTACATGGATGTGAAGGAAAGATTTTGGTGGAATAATCTCAAGAAGGACATCGCCGAACATATTGCTTTATGTGATGTATGTAGTAGTGAAAGCGGAACATCAGAAGCCAGCAGGATTGTTACAACCATTACCTATTCCTGATTGGAAGTCGGACAAGATTGGCATGGATTTCATCACCAGATTGCCAAGGACCAGATCAGGATATGATTCTATTTGGGTAGTAGTGGATCGCCTAACTAAAGTGGCTCATTTTATACCTGTGAAGACAACCTATACAAGTGCTAAGTTAGCCAAGATCTATATGAATAGCATTGTGTGTCTGCATGGAGTACCCAAGAGTATTGTGTGTGATAGGGGAACTCAATTCACTTCTCATTTTTGGAGGCAACTACATGAGTCATTGGGAACGAGATTGGAATTCAGTACTGATTTTCATCCCCAGACTGATGGACAGATAGAAAGGACCAACCAGATCTTAGAGGATATGTTGAGGGCATGTGCCCTAGATTATGGAGCTAGTTGGGATGAAAGTCTTCCTTACGTGGAATTCTCTTATAACAATAGCTATCAAGCCAGTATTGAGATGGCACCGTTTGAGTTTCTCTATGGGAGAAAGTGTACTACACCATTTCTATGGAATGGTGTTGGAGAAAGAAACTTGTTCGGGCCAGAACTAATCAAAGAAGCTGAAGAGAAAGTCAAGTTGGTAAAGGATAGATTGAAGATAGCATAGTCCCGATAGAAGAGCTACGTAGATCCCAAGCGTAGGGAAGTCACCTATGAGGTAGGTGATAGAGCATACCTTAGAGTATCACCACTTTGTGGAGTGAAGAGATTTGGAGTCAAAGGAAAACTGGCCCCAAAATATGTTGGACCATTCAATATTTTGAGCCGTAAAGGAGAAGTGGCATATGAGATTGAATTGCCTGAATCATTGTCTGCCGTTCACACTGTGTTTCATGTGAGTCAGCTAAAGAAATGCCATCCAGAGATGGAGGAGACTTCTTTGAAGGATACTATACCTTTGGAGGAGGTCCAATTGGAAAGTGATATCATTTATGAGGAAAAACCTATCAAGATTCTTGAGACTGCAGAAAGAGTTACTCGGACAAAGACTATCAAATTCTGCAAAGTTCAGTGGAACCACCATTCCGAAGAAGAAGCAACATGGGAAAGAGAAGATGATCTTTGGAAAGACCACCCTCACCTAGCCAATCCAAATCTCGAGGCGAGATTCACCTTAAGGGGGTTAGATTTGTAACATCCCAAAAATCATGATTTCAAAGGTTGCATATCATTCATGCATTCATAATCATTTTAGGATCATTTTCAAATAAGATTTCAAAAACAGAAGCATTTGTTGTCTATTATTTTATGTAAGCAAGGCAATGGCCTTATTTCTACACTCTAATATTTCCAAAGCTTGGTCAAAGTCTTCAAAACAAAAATGAATTCAAAACCTATTAAAGATATTTCACTAAAGGCATAGTTTTAAACTTTATTTCAAACCCAAATGAATTTGAGTATGAATAGATGTTTTACACACCCCAGGACACAAGATACACAATAGAAAAATCTGTAGAGAATTCAAATTGGAACAGAATTGAAATGGGCATTTAAATTCAAACCAGAAAATCAAATCAGAAAAAGAAAAATAGAAATAGAAAAAAAACTAACTGGCTAACTAACCCAACCCAACCCGCGGCCCATCTAGCCCAATAGCCCACCTCTCTCCTCCACCCCCACAGAAAACGTTTCATACCGCAGTACTCACCCGCGCCGTCACTGACGATTGGACCCCACCCTGTATTTCTCTCTCTCACTAAGCGCTAGGTCCCACTCGCCAGTCATCGTCTCAACCCCACGACCCCTTCTTCCCCAAATCTCACCGGCTGTTTCTGGTCGATTAAACCCGCTTGAATTCGAATCAATGCGCCAGTAATTCCTCCCCCTGATCTTGCGTACTTAATCGCCTGCGTCTTCCCTTCCTTTTCCTCGGTCGCCAACCCCTCTCTGCCTCTAGGCTGCTCGGAATTTGCTCGGGAACTCCCTCTGCTCCGACGAGCTCCAACTCTAAATTCCGGCCAGACACCGTCGCCCCTTGCCTTCCAGACACCACAAGCCTGTTCCCCATCATCCTCTGCACCTTCCAGTGCCTCGCACTCGCCCGCGCACGCTCCCCTTCGTCGGCAACCTCAACAACAACAAGCGCCGCCGTCTGCCTCCACTCCGGCGACACCCTCTGGTAGAATCTGACCGCCCCCTTCTCTTTATTGGTTACTCGCATGTTCACCTGACTTGCGCGCATCTAACGGCACCGTTCGTTTGATGTAGCATCCCAGTTGTCTAACACCTGTAATGCTACTTGTTCTAGTAATAAAAGGACTACTTCCTACATATAATTGTTGCAGCATCATCATATCATGCTCATGTCATCATGCCACCTTGCATTTGAGCATCATATAAAACCCCTTCTTGTTTGGTTCTTATCTCATGTGCATTATTAATTGTAGTTGCCTCTTGATATTGTATTTGGTTCTTGATATATTGTTAAATGCCCAAGTTGATTTGGGGGGCATATCTCTTATTAACTCCACCACTTTTCTTTCACCACCTTATAATTCTACCATCCAACTAAATATGAGCTTGGCATTTATGGGCTTTACTTCTAGCTCATGTGGGTTGGGATGGATCCAATTCTTTTCCACATGTTCTCATATTGGCATCATTTTGTTTTCACATTATTGATACATGAGAGCCACATGGCCACCTTTGTATGCCTTGTGAGTGGAACCCCTTTTTCCTAGCTTCCATATGTGTTGCTTTTGGGGTTATCATCATGTTGGGATATTTTGTGGGCTTAATAAATATCTAGTGACATATACCCACTAGCAAGTCCCAAATATAATCCAATGTGATCATCTCCTCATACTCCACTTGGGATTCTTTCTAAATTCTTTTGCTTGGGCCTTATTCCACACTTTGGAATGCCTAAGAAAATGCCATGTGATTAATCTTGTTTTCACAAAGATAAATATGGTAACAATTAATTATGCATGGCCCATGCAAGTACCCCTTTAGCTTGGTATTTGATTTTTATTTGGATTTTAATCATATCTCTACCCCTTGGGTTTGGTCTTGTTTGATCATGCCTAAACCCCATCACCCTAACCATCCTTGCCATCATCACCTTTTCCCCTTGCTCTAGTCTTGGTTCTTGTTGGGGTTTGTTTGGTGCATGGTTGGATCTTGTCAAAAGAACACCTAGCATCTGACCTCCCCCTCTCAAAAACCTAAACCCTAAGCCACCCCATACCCCAATCCTATCCATGCATGAACATGTGGGCATGTATTAACATCCTCTCTCTTAATTTCTTTCCTCTCTAAGCAAAACCCTAATCCCTCTCCCAAGCCTATCACCATCCTCTACCCTCTCTCTAAACTCACCCCTCTCCTCTCACCTCTCTCTATCTAACTAAAACCTCTACCCTAACCCCACTTAACTCTAACCCGAGCCCCTCTAGCTAAACCCTAGCTTTCCCCCTCTCCCTCTCTTCTCTCCCTGCCCTAGGGGCCCCTCCAGACCTGCCTACCCCGAGCCCTCTCTCCACCCTCGCCCTGGCCCAGCTCTCCCCACCCAGCTGCCCCTGACCTGGCTCACGTGAGGGAGGAGGAAAGGTGGCACCGAGGCCACCTTTTTCCATCTACCCCTCCCCCACGCAAGACCCCACCTGCCCCCTCTCGTTCTTATCCCCTCCCTCGCCCTCTAGCCTCCCCAGATCCGCCCAGGGCGACGCCCTCATCTCCCTTTCCTCTCCTCTCCTCTACCTAGCCCCGCCGTCCACCGCCAGTCTTCCCCTGCCCCCATCTTCCTAGCCGGTGGCGTGACGACTGCGGGTGTCGATGAAGCTCCGGAGGTCGTCTGCGTCGCCCCCGTACCCAGCAGCGAGGAGGAGAAGCCCCCAGGTCCCCTGCACGTCGACGACGCCGCGAAACCCTAGCACCGCCGTCCGCGAGCCGCGCCGGCGATCGTCTGCGCCCCTCCCCGAACCGACCACCCCGACGAACCCGCGGTGAGCCACTCTACCCCCCAGACACCTTCCCTTTCGTGCTCGTTTCCTGGTTGCGCGGGTCACGGCGACGAGCGCCCTCGATGCATGGCGTGGTCGTCGACGTTGTCTCGCTTCCGCGCGCGCAGACCCTATCTAGCCGCCTCCCTCCCTCCTATCAACAAACCCAGACCAGCCCAGTGGTTCCCGCCTCCGCGCGCGCGCCCCAGATCGCTGGTTCGATCCCCCTCGCCGCGCCAGCCGCTGCGTTTCCGTCAGTGGGTTCAGAGAGAAGAGAAACAGTGCCCGCAAGGCACTTTGCACATACCCCCCCCCCCTCTTTTGTTTTCCTAAGCCGCGGTCCAGCCCAGCCCCACCAGTCAGCGTCAGTTGTTTTTGCAAAAAGGCTCTCCAAGTAATTAGGCCTCAACCCGCGGTCCCCTATCCACCCGCCTATCAGCCGCTGTCGTTGCCCCACTGGCACATGGGCCCGTGAACCCCTGTCCCCACCGTCAGCCTCAGTGGCTGGCAGCAGCCGCGGTGACCACCAGTTCTCTGCGCACGTGGGCCTGTGCCAGCTCTGGCCCCACCTGTAAGCGTTAGTGGTTAGAGTAGACTGAGTATAAAAAGGTTTTTCCTGAATCTGTTTAAATTCAAATCTTTTCCTAATTATTTCAAATTCAAATATAATTCTGTTTTTAAATAACTTTTCAAATATTAATCCAAATAATACAAATAATATATGTTTTTGAATCAGAAAATTGTAAGGATTTCAAATATGCTATTCAAATAACCTTTTGCCAATTTAAAATTCCAAGTTGAGTTAAATTACAACAAATGCCACCGGAACTTAAATAATTAATAACTTTTGAAATATAACTCCGAATTTAGCAAATGATATGTCTAAAATGATCAGCTCGACGCGACCTTTCTGTTTATGCTATCCATGACTTCCATTGCAGCATGCATCATGTAAATATATAATATACAGCAACTAGTATGACAATAAAATGTGGCCAAACCTTAATAAAATGACTTATTCTTGTATACCACACCTCACCCATGCCATGCTACTATATTGCCATGCAACTTGTGCATCATTCATCATGGCATGATTGTTTGCCTGATGCATTTCACCCATATGCTTGCGCACTTTATTTATGTTGGCCCTTGTTTGTTTGGTTCTTCTTTCGAATAGACGCTGAGCAGGGGATATATCAAGAGAACCAGGAGCACTACCCAGATCCGTCTCTCACTTCAACTGAGTTGCCAGGCAAGCACTACCACATGCTTGCATACATACAATACCTATTGCCTCTATCTTATTCTTGCATCATTGAGTCGCGATTGCATTAAACTGAATCCCATGTACTGCATAGCCTTTATTTTCAAACCCCACCAAGCCTGTTCCTCCATCCCATGAGCCATTACTACAGGAGTTGTTTGAGCCATGCGAGTCGTAGAACAGCATGTGTAGGGTTTGTGAGTGTCTGATGGATAACGAGGTACCTAAACAACTTAATCTGAGTAGTAATGGGATAACTAATGAAAGTGGCACCGGTGAGCAATATCTGCTATTTGGTTTTTCCTGCTCACTTGTGTCCCGTAGGACCCCGAGTACTTGATTCATGTTCCTTGATTTATCGCGCTATCCACATCCGGGAGGCTTATGGGACCCCCCTGAGCCAGAGCTTGATTCCTTCTTATTTCTTGGGGCCACAACTAGTTTGAGGTTTTATTTACTATCCTGTACCTATGCCATGCTTTACTGCTTTATTTAGGATTGTGTGAGGAGCACGCTGTACTGTTTTGGAAGCGGAGTGTTTTCGCGGTATCGACAGTCCCCGTTTGGGGATTTGCTGTCATTTACAGCCATTGTCGCAAACCTTGAGTCCACCTCGAAGTCAGCTAACTTCGTTGCGGGTCTACTCAATGGGGTGGCCCCCTGAAATATTTCTGAATCTTGTGATTGCTTTGTCGTGAAGGCCTCGTTGGGTTTTGATTTGGTTTTTCCGAGGTTGATCGAGTGTGTGTTGCTATTTGTGCACCCCTGCAGGGTAAAACTTTCTGAAATCCGTGTCCGCGGTTATGGACGACTTGGAGCACAGTTTCTCGACCATAGACAAGCATAACTAAAGTACCGCTTTTAATTTGACTAAGTAATTGACTAGTAAATAGTGCAACACTCATGGAATGGTTAATAAAATTGCCAACGGATGGGGGGTTGTTCGTCCGCTTCCTCGTCGGTAAGCGAGGAGGAGGATGGATCTGGTGATATTACTGTTATAACTGATGTCATTAATTCACGGACATCCGTCTATCTTTGGTTAGGCGGATGGTTAGCGATTATCTATAGAACTGCTAGGGTTTATCTTTTGCTGCAATTGCGTCACCCCAGGTTGTGTCCCCTTTAGAGGCATTAAGACTTGCTGAGTACCCTTAGGGTCTCACACGATAAATTATTGGTTCAGATGAACAGGTACCCTCGCAGGATGGATACTGGGTTGAAGAGGCTGATGATGTGGGCAACGATCGTTCGGTGTAGAGATTCCGGGAACGGGGATCCGTGACATCTGTGGGCGGGATGTGCTTACTTCTATGGCATCTTATGCCGATTTGCTTCTTGTCCGTACTCGGACTTTGTTTTGCCGCTTCCGCTTGATACTCTGATGTGTGATGTATGAGGAATTATCCTAAAATATTATATCTATCTAGGTCATTTGAATCTTGCCGTATGGCGTTGCTATATTTCCTTTCTTTTTAGATGGAATGGCTCTGATGTACTTTTGTATGGTGGCTTGCATACATACTCACTTGTGTATGTAGTTGATCCCTTCGCCTGGCGATTACGCCGCCCGTACAGGTCCCGATGGATTGGAAGTGGTTGGGACGGCCGAAAGGTCTACCCGTGAGTGGCTTTTAGGGCCCCACCGTACTATTTCAACCACTACCGTTCATCCAGGCTTGTATCTAGGAGCGTAATTCACCGAGGTAGTTACATTTGACTAGGCGTGATCTGTAACCTTGCCAACGACGACGAGTAGCCGTACTTGACGACCAAAGCTTCTCCGGCGAGCAATAGACGTCGATTCCGTGCACCCCTGTCCCTCCTCCGGCCACCTTGAGCACCGCGACGACCCCGCGAGCACGATAAGCTCCTTCGTTCCCTCCCTTGCTTCCCATAACCGCCGGACCATCACTGACAGAGCGCGCCGCCGCTCGCCGTTGACCCAGCGCCGCCAGACTTTGGTCAGGGCAAAGTTGCCCGTTAGATCTTGATCCCACGACCACGATAGAATATTTAATCGAAGCGGTATGGGCTGATCTGATCTGTGCAATCCCACTTAAATCCAACGGTTTGTACTGATTGATCCGCGCGAAACGGTATCGGCCAGTCAGGTTAAGACACGTGGCTCAGGTTTTATTTTAAAAACAGAATTGAAACTATCAGTTCTTCAAACTTGCAAAATTCATAACTTTTGATCCACACGTCCAAATTTTGCAAATTTTATATCAATGGAATCAGCATAAAGATTACTTTCCAACCATGCACTTTGTTTAATGAATTACTTCTGTAAAATTAGTTTTTTTTGCAGAGACATTTGTAAGCTTATTTTGTGTATAAAAATTAGTTGGAAATTGTTTTAATGACCAAATAAAGTTTATTTGATGTATAAATGTTTAGATATCAATCAGTGCTGTTTACTTGCCTTTTTTGGTTTAGAAAAATCATCACATGGAATTTTCATGCATTCATACATTTTTGTTTGAATATTTTGGAATGTGAATTTGGTGCTATCATTTTATGCGTAGATTTTGGTGCTAGTGGTGATTGTGAATATGAGGATTGTTGTTACTCCCCCAAATACCAAGGAAAGTGGTGCTTCATACTTTTGTCCCAATATTTTGACTATGCATTAGAAATATTTTGTATAGGGCTTGCATGATAATTTTTGCTAAGTATCTATATGATATGCTTGGAAAATCCTAGTAGTTGTAGAATTGTTAGAACTTTCTCTAAGTTCATATACTTGTTATTGCCATGCTTAGCCTAGCTAGTAGCAACCAAGGGTGGAATATATACATGCTATGGAAAATATTGCTAAGTCTTTGACTTATGTTTTTGCTTAATAAAACAACTAAGTGAATGAAACACATGGGTGGATTGGTAAATGCTTGGTGGTTTTTGGTTGAGTGGTTACCAGGGCCCATTTTCCAATGGTCCACCCTGTGTATCTCACTTGTGGAATGCCACCCAGGAACAAAGGGATTTGATATGCCATATGTTAAGAAGCTTCTAGTGCAGTCATGTGGCATTATGGGCTCTGCCCGGATCATATAGGTTGCAATAACTTAGCCATTTGGACAGTTAGTGGTAGTGGGTCATAGGTTTGGAACGCGTCCATTTGGTCTAAGGGAAGGCTTCTGAAAGGTCCTATCTTGGTGAAAATCAAGTCTTGTGGGGAAAGTGCACCACCTCTGCAGAAGGAAGAAACTAAGTACTTAGTCGTGTCCCCGGTAATGGAGAATTTGAGCATCAAGACATGGAAGCTATCAAGAATCTCCTCATCCCAAATTTTCTAAGTTAAAACTTGTGGTTGAACAAGGGTGAAGGTTCACCAATTTCTATTGGTGGTCCTTTGGGAGTTTTTGCCAAACAAAAACTTAGTTTTTTCAACTGATAGGTAAAACCTTTTTTGAGCAAAGCAAGCCTAAGCTACACTTAGCCAAATTCATGTAGAAGTTAGATACTATTATTCTACTAAGGTATCACTTGCCAATACTATTCCAATGTATTGACCCACTGTGGTTGTAACTTGTGATGTTGCGGGTTACTCTGATGAGGATTAGGGTTATGAGTCTACACTCAACATGCTTGCATGTGGCACATGAAGATGAAGACTTTTATTTATATTGCTATGATAAACTCTTGTACTAGACTATGGCTATGGAGTTGTAAAAGACTATGTTATCTCTGGAATGACGATGTAATAATGACCTTTGTTTCTGTGTACTTCATCTTAAATTGTGGATGCTAGCAATTGATCCAGGGACTAGCATTGCAATCACAGGGATCTTTACCTTTATAAAGGTGGGATTACACATCAATAGACCCAACCTTGTACGGGTTTAGGTGACATCCCTCTAGTGTCCCTTAGTGGATCGTGAGTAGGCCTTTGTTGCGATCTCACAGAAGAATAGGGTGAGCCTTTTGTGGCGCCGGTGAGTTGCGTGCCTTCACATCCAGGGTGAGGCCTTGTGTGGTGTTGGGTGAGCATCGAGCCACCACACCCCGAGGTGGGCCATTTGTGGCATTCAGAGAGCATTGCACCATCGCACCTCTCCAACGGAGACGTAGCTTATTTGGAAGTGAACTTCAGGATAGAAATCTTCGTCTCCGCGTACATCGGTTATCTCTCAACCAAGCCCTTTACTTATGCACTTTAATTTGTGATAGCCATCATGCTTGAATTATTTCATCTTGCTATCTGATGTTGGCGTGTTGTCAACGCCTCGTTGGGAGACCCCAAGAGCAAGGTGTGATGAGCACAGCAGCAAGTTTTCCCTCAGTAAGAAACCGAGGTTATCGAACCAGTAGGAGGAAGGAAACAACTCAAAGGTGTTTCTAGCAACTTGGAGACCTGCACAACACAAACTCAAGACTATGCCCCAACGAATAGTGAGGTTGTCAATCTCACCGGTTTGTTGTAACAAAGGATTAACTATATGGTGTGGAAGTTAATGGTGGGTTGCAACAAGTAAACAGTAACAGTGGAAGATGTATCAATGGTAAAGATTGGACCGGGGTCCATAGTTCACTAGAGGTGTTCTCCTTAGATAAACAAACATGGCATGCTGGGTAAACAAATTGCAGCAGGGCAATTGACAGGACTGATCAAGGCATAACAATGCAATACTAGACATTCATGATCCTATGAGATTCAATTGGGCAATACAACAAGATACATAGACCGCCATCCAACTACAACTATGACTAGAAATCCACCTTCGGGTTATCATTCGAACCCCCTCCGATATTAAGTTGCAAGCAACAAATAACTGCTTTAAGCAAAGTGTGTAAGGTAAACAATCCACTGGTTCCATGAACAAGAGACCGTTGTTTTCTCCCTAGTGTCAACAACACATCTACAACCTTAGAGATTTATGTCACTTCCCTTAGATTAAATAGAGGCATGAACCCACTATCTAGCATAAATACCCCCTCTTGGATTCACTAGCATCTACTTGGCCAAGATAGCTACTAACAACGGAGAGCATGCAAGATCTCAAACAACACAGACATGATAGAATCAATAAGACAAAACCATTAATCAATCTGACATAGTAATCTCAATATCCATTAGATCCTCGCAAACACAACATGCATGATTACAAATAGATGAGATCTTGATCATGAACGGAGCTCACAAGATCTAAACATGAAAGCACAAAGGAGGAGATACAACCATCTAGCTACTAGATGGACCCGTAGTCCAAGGTGGAACTACTCACGCTTCATACCAGAGGCTGGCATGATGAAGAAGAAGGCCTCCAGGATGATCGCGCCTCCGGCAGGGTGCCGGGAAGAGGTTCAGATCCCCTGATCTAGGGACGATGGTGCGGCGGCTATAGACGGTTTCGTGTAATATTGATTGGGTACTTAGGGTTTAGGCACCGGGGGGTCTTTATAGGCGAAGAGGCAAGGCAGGGGGTCGGCAGGGTGGCTGCACCCCCTAGGTGCGGGGTGGGCCCACCTGCGCGGCCAGGGGGTGTGGCCATGTTGACTCTCCTCCGTCTCGTACTCTGGCTTCGTGTTCCCCATCGTAAAATATTGACTTTGGCTTTTGTACCGTCCAATTACGAGAATATTGATTTTCTGCCTTTCTGGAACCAAAAACAGAAGAAAACAGGCAACTGGCACTGTGGCATCTTGTTAATAGGTTAGTACCAAAAAAATATAAAAACACCTCAAAGTGTAGACAAAGAAAAGTAGATACTAAACAATCATGGAACATCAAAAATTATAGATAGTTTCCGACGTATCAAGCATCCCCGAGCTTAACTACTGCTCGTCCTCGAGTAGGTAAGTGATAAAAAGAATAATTTTTGAGGTGACATGCACCATCAAAATCAAGATCAAACCATTTTCAAGCATTGAAATCTGGGATCAAAGAACTCTAAACATGAGCATGAAAGATGGAGTTCTAACAGTAAGACAAAGTAACTATGCATGCAACATGAAAGTCTACAAACAAAGATCATGAATAACATGCATTAAAAACGTTTGTTTGTTTCACATACAGAAAACACGGTATATTGGCATTCAGCTTGTCCCTCATGGAGTAGAAAATAGATGCATAGGACACCTTCAAAGTTCATAAGAGTGACTAGATACAAATAGCACAAAGAAAGTAATATCAAAAATATGCATCAATCAATAAGTTTTGGGACAATGCAATTAGAACTAAGAATGGCAACTATGCTCTCTTAACTCCTGCCTAAAGGATAGAAGGTGGAGACTCAATATAAATGGTGGAAGAAAGTCCCTTCATAAAGGAAGCGGGGATTTCAAGTCTCAAAAAGAGCTTCCAAAAATTATGGTACTTGTTAGCTTTCATCTCTCATTGCCCCTATCATAAGCATCTTTAAGTGATTAAGGTTAAAGTGAACAAACTATGCAGTATATGCTTGACAAAGTATAAGTTGGCAATCTCATGTCCCTTGAATACGAGGGCCGCACCTCATGCTACTCAACTTTAGTCACCTATAAGTTCTTGTCATAGTAAGTACGTGTATATCATAGAGAACCGCCAACGGGGTACCCCTTGCACATGGTACAATAGCTATCCCATAACCAAAATGACAAGGCAAGCAGACAATGAGCATCTCAGCAATCTTCTCATTTACCATGGGAATATGGTGCTTTTTTCTCTCTTTCCTTTTTTCTCAATATGTCTCTCTTTTTTATAAGAAGATAGCTTCATAGATGTCATTATGGTGATGCTGCAAGTTTCCACCATGATTAGGCATGGCTTAGGCTAGCGGCCCAAGCGTTTCTCTAACACACATACATAACTCCATGGACTTAGAAGCTCCCCTTTTATTTCACATTGGCGACATCCATAGACAAAAGAGCATGATATCAACTGTGTACAAAGTACAAGTGCAATGTTGAAAGAGTTTGAAAGGACTATATCTTCCATGATGTTTTTGGTGTTAAAATGACAATCCCAACCGTGTTTTTAACTGTGCTCTTGAGTTTCAGGGGAAACGTCGTTGATGTTTCTTTTTATTGTGATGGATGCTCTCTTGTGATCTTTTGAAGACGGTGGCCTTTTAGTCTTCTCCTAGTTTCTTTTCGGTTGTTGTTTTTTAGGTCACCGTACTATTAAGAGGGGGTCCATGTTGGAAGGCTGTGGGAAATCACTTGTTCTTGCACAAACCTATATGCACCGCCACAGCCATCCCATTATCCCGTGAGAGAGAGCGGTGTTCCTGTTCTATTGGGGCCTTTTGTGTCTCACCGGAACTTCCGGTCATAGGCCGGAAGTTCCGCTCAAACTTTTTCTGCGGGCTGTTCTACAGTTTGTTCCGACGCTAGTTCCGCCCAAGTTCCGGTGGCGGTTCAGTAACCTTCTGTTTTGAAGTGTGCTATTTGCCGAAACTTGGCCGGAACTTGCATCGGAACTTGTCCTGCCAAAAGTTCTTGATCGGAACTTCCGCCTGAACGCCAGAACTTCCGGTCAGACTCACTTCGCGACCCAAAAGTTCCGCCCCTTGTTCCGCCCCAAGTTCCGGTGAAGGCTCAGTAACCTTCTTTTTTGAAGCGTGCTATTTGCCAGAACTTGATCGGAACTTGCTCGGAAGTTCACCGGAACTTCCGGTCCGTTTTGACCGGAACTTCCGGTTGCGCTTCTGGAGCGGGCGTCAACGGCCTGATGACCGTTGGAGCCAGGTTGGGCGGAACTTCCGATGAGGTCGCGGGGAGGCTGTAACGGTTCAGCGTGGGGGGCCTATTTAATGCACCCCTCTTCTTCCTCCCACTCTCTCTCGAATTTTTCTCTCTCCTCCATTAATGCTTGAGCTTCACCTCACTAGATCTCTCTCTCTAGCCACTCAAATGACTTGATCTTTTGAGAGGTGAGGGAGGTGACCTAGATCTACACTTCCACCAAAGAAGAATTGATTTCCCCCACCCATCCTTTGTGGATCTTGTTGCTCTTGGGTTTCTTGGAACCCTAGACGGTGTAGGGCATCCCCGGAGCTAAGGCATGTGTTGTAAAGCTTCGAGGTGTCGTTGGGGGCCTCCAATTGAGTTGTGGAGCCTCCCCCTCAACCTTGGTGTAAAGGTTTCGGTTGGCGCCTTCAAGGTCACCGTTTAGTGGATTGTGAGGCCTCCTTTGTGGGGGAGCTCACCGGAGAAGAAGGTGAGGCCTTTGTGGCGCTCGGGTGACCTTGTGTAGCCCCGACACCTCTCCAACTTAGACGTAGATCCTTGGGAGTGAACTACGGGAATTACATCTCCGTGTCCCCTCGCCGGTTACTTTGTTCCCTTCCTTTACTCTTTGCTATTTACTGTTTTTGTGGTTGGTGTTCGTTTTCTTGCATTTAGGTTGTTCACTTAGTTGCATCTCTAGATAACTTTCTTTCTCGTTGAGCCTAAAAATGAGAAACAAATTAAAATTGGTAGACGCCTATTCACCCCCCCTATAGTCGTATCAAGTCGGTACTTACAATTGGTATCAGAGCCAAGGCTCTTACTTCGGGCTTTACCGCCTGAGACTATGGCCGACGAAGGGGGTAGTGAAACTGAAAAAGCCAAGAACTTGGCCACTATGGATGATATCAAGCAATTGGAGTCATCCATGATGTCCAAGTTCGAGGAAATGATGACTCTCTTGCAGTCTCTCGAGCCAAACCCCATGGTTTCTATTGACACACCCCAATCCAACGCGGTTCCTCCCACCGTTACGGTGTCCGTCCCCGGGGTAACTCCCGCGGCTGCCACCACTCACTTGGGACTTGGTTTTGTTGCTCAAACCTCTACCAAGGTTCCAAGTGAGAACATTGAGGAGCCCGAGAACCCAACTTCAAAAGGGGAGAATGGAGGAAAGGACTACTCGGCGGTACCCCCACCGCCAAAGTACACTCCGGATCCACCCATTCCCATGCCACACATTATACCTCAAGGAGCACCACCCATGCTAGATACGTCTAATTTCGCCAATTGGCAATATCTAATGCGCTCACATATTTCCAGCTCATCCATTGAGTTAATGAGGATTGTGGAGGATGGATTCTCTCCATTTGACCCAAAGAAGTTGACACGAGGTGAAGTGGTGGACAAGCAACTCAATGCTACAGCTTTGGGAATGATTCAAAAGGCCTTGACTCCAAAGGATTTTTCTCACATTCGCCAATTTGACACTGCCAAGGGAGCTTGGGATCAACTCACCGAGCTCTTTGTTGGGAATGCTACCATCCAAAGCTCCAAGTTTGATGAGATCAACAACGAGTGCGATGGTTTCGCAATGCAAGATGATGAGACCCCTGAAGACATGTATAGGCGCCTTAAGGTCCTTTGTTCCACTATGAGGGACCTTGGGGCTCACTATGTTGATGACAAGTTTATGAAGAGGAAGTTCATTCAAGATCTTCTCCCATTTGAAGAACAAAAGCTCAACTCTATCAAGGGAAGAACCAACTTTCACTTAATGACCTCCCAAGAAGTCTTGAGTGAAGTAATTGCCATGACTATTGCTAAGAAGAATGCGGAGTCCGCTCGAGCTAGAGCCATTGGATCAACAAAAGTGAACCTTGCTTTGAAGGCCAAGGCTATTGAAGTTGATGATGATGATACATCAAGTGAGTGGTCTCAAGAATATCTCAAATGTGCCTTCAACGAACATCTTGCTCTCGCTTCAAGGGCCTTTTGGAACAAGTCCGGATTCAAGTCAAGATCAAGGGACAACTCAAGATTCAACTCACCCAACAAGTCTCCCAAAGCAAGGTCATGCTATAATTGCAACGACAAGAGTCACTTCGTGGCCAAGTTTCCCTTTGAGAAACGTGAAGACAATGGTGGTCGTCTCATTCGCAAGGTCAAGTCAAGACCTCCTCATCCCTTAAACAAGAACTACACCGTCAAGAACGCCACTAAAAAGGAACGAGCAATTATGGTCCATGAAGAATATCTTTTGGGCACGGATGAAGATGATGATGATGATGAAGTTCATGGTGGAGAGATTGTGGGGGTTGCTGCTATTGCCACTACCTCAACTCCATGTCTATCCCTCTTCGACTCGCCAAATGAAAATGTCATCTCCTCCAACCAAAAGTGCTTCATGGCCAAGGCCACCGAGGTATCACCGAAACCCACTCCTCAACCTATCTCTAGTGAGCCTTCCTCTCTTGATCTTGTCGGTCTAGAGGTGAAGAAAGAGATGATTGACATGTGTGAATTTGTTGCTACCTTAGATGAAGAAACTAAAAACTGCTTTGAGTCCTTACTTGCACAACTTGAAAATGCTAGAGATGCCTTAGATGAAAAGGAAGAACTTCTTGACTTGCTAAGTAAAAATGAAAGAGATGTCGCCGATGAAATTGCCTCTCTCACTCAAAGTCTTGAGGATGAACAAAATATGAGAATTAATCTCGAAGAAAATGTGTCTAAGCTTGTAGATGATCATAACAACACTTTGACCTCTACAATCAAAGAACGTGACCATGATCTTGCTTTGATTAAGGTTCTCAAGAAATAAAATGCTGAGTTTGTGGGTGGTCATGATAGGACTCAAAAGGATCTTGAGAAACTCAAAGAGGAACACAAAGCCTTGGAGAGTAAATTCTCAAGTCTTTTTGAGGCTCATGAACAGCTTCAAAATCAATTAACTTGTGATCTTTCTAAGTCTTCCGCTGTGCAAATTATAGACTTGTCTAGCTCTCCTAACCATTGTTGCAAGCATGAGCATCTCATAGAGGAGGTCAAGGTTTTGAAGGATCAACTTGCCAAGACTAAGAAGAAGAAGAAGAACAAGAAGAACAAGAAGAAGAAAAAGAACAAGGGCATGGCCCAAGGAGTACCAAATGGCCTAACCCTCTTGCAAAGTGACAACTTTGCCAGAAAGAACAATCCCTCTTATATTCTTTGCAAATCTTATGATGGTCATGTATATGCTAGATATGTGGGGACATCTTACACGCATGATTATCATTGGGCCATTTGGGTGCCAAAGGTTCTTGTCACTAACAAAAGGGGACCCATTACAAAATGGGTACCTAAAACCAAGGCTTGATTTTCTTGTAGGACTATGCTTCCGGCGGATCAAAATGGGTGCTTGATAGTGGTGCCACGAGTCATATGACCGGAAGCAAGTCTATCATGACCGAATTGAGACCCAATATTGCCAACACCATGGTCTCCTACGGTGACAAAACAAGCTCTCAGGTTTTGGGTTTTGGCAAAGTGGTGGTAACCCCGGATGTATCCTTGGTTGACGTCATGCTTGTCAAAACTCTTGGTTACAACTTACTCTCAGTTCGTGCTCTTGCTCTTATGGGTCTTTCTTCTTTCTTTAATTCTCATTTCGTGGTCCTCATGTGGACCAAGTCTCTCAAGGTGGCTTTTGTAGGATATGTGGAACATGACTTGTATGTGGTGGACTTTTCAGGGACCACTACTCCTCATGCTCTATGTCTCTATGCTAAAGCCGACAAGGGCTGGTTGTGGCATCGCCGCCTATCCCATGTTAACATGAGGACTTTGCAAAGACTTCACTCCGAGGGCCACATCCTTGGAATTAACGATGTTTCTTTTGCCAAAGATCGTGTTTGCAGGGCTTGTATTGAAGGGAAGATGCATGAAACTCCTCACAAAGCGCTCAATAAAATCACTACCGAGAGATGTTTGGAGCTCTTGCATATGGATCTCTTTGGTCCTCCCTCTCATGATAGCCTTGGAGGCAAGAAGTATTGCTTGGTTATTGTGGATGATTTCTCAAGATACACTTGGGTGTTCTTTTTCAAGTACAAGAGTGAGACTCAACAAACCGTCATTGACTTTGCTAATGAGGTTCAATGGAAGCACAATGCAACTATTCTCTCAATTCGAAGTGACAATGGCACCGAGTTCAAAAACTATACCTTGGATGAGTTTATCAGTGATGAAGGAATCAAGCATCAATACTCCACTCCCTACACCCCTCAACAAAACGGAGTTGCCGAAAGAAAGAATCGCACTTTGATGGATGCGGCTCGGTCTATGCTAGCTGAGTTCAAGTCTCCATACAACTTTTGGGCCGAGGCCATCTCCAACGCTTGCCATGCAACCAACCGGCTTTATCTCCGCAAGAATAAGAACAAGACCCCCTATGAACTTCTCACTGGGAAAAAGCCTAATGTTAGCCACTTTCGGGTGTTTGGGTGCAAGTGCTACATCCTCAAGAAAGGAGTTTGGTTGTCAAAGTTTGAATCCAAGGCTCAAGAAGGAATTTTCGTTGGTTACTCAAATCAGTCCCATGCTTATAGAGTCTACAACAAAGCCAATGGAAGAGTTGAAGAGACGAGCAACGTGAAGTTTGATGAAAATCATGAGTCGCTTGTTAGGCAAGATGGTGTTTGTGATCCAAGTGATGAAATTCCTCCCAAGTCCATAGGAAGAATGGGTGTGGGTTTCCACCTCCCCATTGAGGATCCCCTTATGGACGAAGGAGAAGGACCAAGCTCTACTCAAGTGGAGCCCTCACTCTCACAAGATCATCTGCACCTCAAGGACCTAATTTCTTGGCACAAGCTCCCTCAAGCTCTTCCGAAGCTTCCCATGCTCATGACTCTCCAAGCTCTAAAGAACAAGCTCTTCATCAACAACATCAACCTCCCCACGATGGGGCTCCTCCTCAAGGAACCTCCCACGGACAAGGTCTTCATCAACCTCATCAACCTCCCCAAGATGGGGCTTCTCCCCAAGGTCAAGCTCGTCGAGATCAAGATCAAGTGAATGATCCTCAAGGATCCTCTCCAAGTGATGACTCCCCCGAAGTGGAAATTGATGAAGATGACCCTCGTGTTCGTGCTTATAGTCAAGGGGGCGGCTCAATTGGTGGAAATGACCAAGTGGTAGCTCAAGAATCTCGAATTGAATCACAAGCCCGTCGTCAAGCCTATCGTCTCACCAAGCTTGTTCGAGATGGCCATATCCTTGATAATGTCTATGGAGATTTCAATAAAGGTTCCACTACTAGGAGGCAACTAGCTTCCTTTTGCTCTCACCATGCGTTTATCTCTCTTGTGGAACCACAGAAAGTCTTCGAAGCTCTTGAAGATGATGATTGGCTTGATGCTATGAATGAGGAACTTCACAACTTCAAGAGGAACAATGTTTGGACATTGGTTGAGCGGCCTAAAGACTGTCAAAACATCATTGGAACCAAGTGGGTCTTCAAGAACAAGTGCGATGCGAATGGAATTGTCGTGCGCAACAAGGCAAGGTTAGTTGCCCAAGGATACTCACAAGTTGAGGGCATCGACTACGGTGAGACTTATGCCCTCGTTGCTCGCCTTGAATCCATTCGTATGCTTCTTGCCTTCGCTACCCATCATAACTTTAAATTGCATCAAATGGATGTTAAGAGTGCTTTTCTTAATGGTCCTTTGAAAGAGTTGGTATACGTCAAGCAACCTCCGGGTTTTGAGGATCCACTTTTTCCGAACCATGTCTACAAGCTCAATAAGGCACTCTATGGCCTCAAGCAAGCCCCACGTGCGTGGTATGATTGCCTTAGGGAGCTCTTGTTAGACCGTGGCTTCGAAGTGGGCCTCATTGATCCCAATATTTTTACTAAGAAAGTTGGAGGCCACTTGTTCGTATGCCAAATCTATGTTGATGACATTATCTTTGGGTCTATTAACAAAACTTTTAATGAGGATTTTGCCAAGCTCATGACCGACCGCTTCGAGATGTCCATGATGGGGGAGTTGAAGTTTTTCCTTGAATTTGAAGTCAAACAATTGAGGAAAGGGACTTTCATCAACCAAGCCAAGTACATCCAAGACATGTTCAAGAAGTTCAAGTTTGATCAAGTCAAAGGTGCCAAGACTCCCATGCCAACTAAGGTTAATCTTGATCTCGATCCCAAGGGTAAGGAGGTGGATCAAAAACTCTATCGTTCGATGATTGGTTCTTTGCTCTATCTTTGTGCATCCCGACCGGATATTATGTTGAGTGTGGGTATGTGTGCAAGATTTCAAGCCGCACCAAAGGAAAGTCACATGGTGGCTGTCAAGAGGATCTTTCGATATTTAGTTCATACCCCAAACTTTGGGTTGTGGTACCCCAAGGGAGCCAGCTTTGATCTCATTGGTTACACGGACTCGGACTGGGCTGGTGACAAAGTGGGAAGAAAGTCAACCTCCGGAGCTTGTCAGTTTCTCGGACGATCTTTGGTTTGTTGGTCCTCGAAGAAGCAAAACTGTGTGTCTATGTCCACTGCCGAAGCTGAGTACATCTCTGCCGCAAGCTGCTGTGCTCAATTGCTATGGATGAAGCAAACCTTGAAGGATCTTGGACTATCTTTTGACAAGGTGCCTCTTCTTTGCGACAATGAGAGTGCCATTGCTATTGCTCACAATCCCATGCAACACAACCGGACCAAGCACATTGAGATTCGTCATCATTTCATTCGGGACCATGTTGCTAGAGGAGACATTTCTTTGGAGTATGTTCCCACCAAGGCAAATCTTGCGGATCTTTTCACGAAGCCTCTTGATGAAGCAAGGTTCCGAGAGTTAAGGCATGAGCTAAATATCATTGATTCGAGCAATGTTGCTTGAGCCCTTGCACACCTACCCGTGTCTCAATGTGTATCTTGTTTGGATGTAGGCATGGATTTAGGGGGAGTGTAGTTCCTCTTATGAACAAACACTATCCCTATTATGCGCACATTAAAGTTTTCATACTCTATAGTCTCTAAAGGAGACCATTTGAGCTTCATGATGAGTGTTGGTAATGAACCCAAGATATATCTTCGCAGTGTCAAGCCATTTACTCTTATATAAGGTGGCTTCGGCCACCGACTCGTTTTTATTTGGTTCTTTGACCTTTTTGTTTTTCTTGGTTTTTGTTGTTTTTGGTTCTTCACAGTTTGAGCTATCTATCCTAAGCCTTTCCTTACCTCAAGCCCTCTCTATTCCCTACACAAGTTCTTCCTTGTTGTCCTATCCTGAGATGGTCTTCCTGGCGTCAGCGGAACTTCCGGTCAGTCTGACCCGGAAGTTCCGGTCCACCGAAACTTCCGGTCCCTGACCGGAACTTCCGGTGGTGCTCCCTGTCCTATATAAGGTGGGCCCTAGGGGAAAACGGGATATTCTTCCCTTTTTCCCCCAAGACCCATCTTCTATTTGGAGCGCCGCCGGCCAAGACCTCTCCACGAAGGAGCTCCGGTCCCTTCGTCTCCAACCTCTCCTCCGCAGATCTGCTCCGTGGGATCCTTCCCCACCTCGATCTCCCGCCATGGACTCCGGTATTTGCCCTCAACTCCCTCCATTAATGGAGATCTTGCTCTCACCATGGCTTGAGTTAGGTCACACCTTGTCTAGGCTAGTTCTTTGGCTAGAACTTGTTGGAAGATCTTGGTAGGTCTAGGGTATCATGATAGAGTAGATTGGTCCAATACATCCTAGAAAAATCTGTGAACTTGTGGTTTTTTAGATCTACATCTAGTGAACTACTGTTTGGAACCGTCAGTTCGTGGCCTCACCGGAACTTCCGGTGAGCCACGACCGGAACTTCCGGTGGACCATTTTCACCGGAAGTTCCGGCGATTCAGCGGAAGTTCCGGCCACAATGCAACTTTTTCTGTTTGTATTTTTATAATCTATTTATTTTGTTTCCTCTTCCGAACTTGTGCACTTATCCCACCTTCCCTCCCTATTCTTGTGCTTTCTTCTCAGGGGAAGGAGATACTCGCCAAGGCAAGAGTGCCAGCCGACCATCCGCTGACATTCCTCCTGAGATTGATGAGGACTATGCTGAGGTTGTGCGTCCGACCGCTCAGACTTCTTGCCAGAAGGCTGCTGCTGCTCGCCGTGCTGCTGCTGCTGCTGTAGGGAAGAGGCCTGCTCTTGCTCAGAAGGCCACTGCTGCTGGGCCAGACATGACCAAATACAAGATTTCCAAGTGGACTCAGAAGGCTTACTCTGCATTCAGGGCTACGGATCCCTACCACGTGCCTCGTGATCGTCTTTGCTTGGACCCTCATTTTCACACCTGCCGTCAGGAACAGATTTATGAGGAAATTTATGCATCAAAGAAGAAGTTCGTGGTTGCTCCTCAGAAGTACATCAATGTGCCTCACATGGAAGAGAAGCAAGTTTACTTTGGAGAGGCTCTTGATATCTTCCGGAAGTTTGGACTGATTCCCCTCATGGAGCACCGTTAGAACTTTGATGTGACTGCTATTGCTTAGTTCTACTCCACTCTGTATCTTCACATGCAGTCCTCTACTGAAGGTGTGATGAAGTGGATGACCAGGGACGTGCTTCTTACCGCTACTTGGGCTGAGTTTGCTGAGCTTCTTGGCTATCCCATTCAGCCTGGCAGCGGGGCAAATGGTTGGCGTGTTCATGGTCCTGTAGCTGCTGATCCTGAGGTCCTGGAGCCTCTCTACATTGAAGGGTGGGGGTCTGTTGGGTATGTGAATCATCTGCTGCCAGTGTATGACATCATGCGTAGGGTGTACTTGAACACCATCTCTCCCAAGGCTGGCAACTTTGATCAGTTTCATGGATATTAGGTTGACCTCATGCATCAGACTCATCTTCGTCGAGACACTGACAGGTCAATGGATGTTCTGCACTTCATCTACTCAGAGATGTGGGCGGCTCTCATTGAAAAGCGCTCCTGCATCTATGCTCCCTACATTCAGACTCTCATCAATCACAAGTGGCTCGAGAAGACTGGCAACCCCTTCCCTCAAGACAACATCACCATTCATGAAGAGAAAAATTTCCGTGTGAGTAAGCACCAGAAGCCTCGTTCTCAGGAAGAAAAAGAAGCTGCTCTCAAGAAGGCTCAAGATGTTTCTAGTGGTCCCTCCTCTACTCCTGGTGGCTCTAGTGTTGGTGGTCCTTCTCTCCAGAGGCAGCCATCTTGGGCAAAGAAGCTGCTTGGGAAAGTGAAGAAAACTTTCTGCTTTCTGCAGGACCGCGAGTATCAGGCTTATGTTGATCAGCGTCACAATATTCAGCGCCAGAAGGCCATCATGGCAGCCCTCAACATTCCTTGCTCATCGGTCTCTAGCTCTGTCACTGCTCCCAAGGAGGATTGGATTCGCAACAACTGCAACTGGTCAGAAGATGAGTCTGAGGAGGAGGTCACTGGTCCGCCTGAGTCTTCTCCTCCTCCCCCTTCTCGTGGCTGGGACAAGTAGATTGATCTCTTCTTCCTTTTTTGGTGTCTCGATGCCAAAGGGGGAGAAAGATGTCTATTAGGTTGTCTACGGTATTTGCATGGGATGAGTCGCGAGCCTGTTCTTTCCTTTGATCTTTTCTTACTCGCGAACTCTCTAGTTTATTTGTGTGCTTGTGGTTTTATGTCCGTGAACTTATGTGTGCTTGTGGACCATGTGGTATGTTATGTTTGAGACTATGTGGTATCATATACTTTGTCGTGTGTGTGGTATCTTGTTGTCATCTCTTGAGTTTTTGCTATGGTGGTGGAGCCTCATTGCTCTAATTGTTATTATTACTTCGTTTGTCTCCACCGCATTTAGCTGGTTCTGGTATGATCTCTATCCCTTTTTGTACCTTGCACTTGTGCTATCTTTGCAATTGTTAGGGGGAGCCTCCGTGTATATGTGCTAGTCCTGTCCGTAGAGGTCTTCTCTCTACCTTGCACACATACAGGGGGGAGCTTGCCCCGTCCATTGCAAAGATTGCTTTGTTTCTATGCAAATCTGTGGCATTGTCATCTAACACCAAAAAGGAGGAGATTGAAAGGACTATATCTTCCCATGAAGTTTTTGGTGTTAAAATGACAATCCCAACCGTGTTTTTAACTGTGCTCTTGAGTTTCAGGGGAAACGTCGTTGATGTTTCCTTTTATTGTGATGGATGCTCTCTTGTGATCTTTTGAAGACGGTGGCCTTTTAGTCTTCTCCTAGTTTCTTTCCGGTTGTTGTTTTTAGGTCACCGTACTATTAAGAGGGGGTCCATGTTGGAAGGCTATGGGAAATCACTTGTTCTTGCACAAACCTATATGCACCGCCACAGCCATCCCATTATCCCGTGAGAGAGAGCGTGTTCCTGTTCTGTTGGGGCCTTTTGTGTCTCACCGGAAATTCCGGTCATAGGCCGGAAGTTCCGCTCAAACTTTTTCTGCGGGCTGTTCTGCAGTTTGTTCCGACGCTAGTTCCGCCCAAGTTCCGGTGGCGGTTCAGTAACCTTCTGTTTTGAAGTGTGCTATTTGCAGGAACTTGGCCAGAACTTGCATCGGAACTTGTCCTGCCAAAATTTCTTGAGCGGAACTTCCGCCTGAACGTCGGAACTTCCGGTCAGACTCACTTCGCGACCCAAAAGTTCCGCCCCTTGTTCCGCCCCAAGTTCCGGTGAAGGCTCAGTAACCTTCTGTTTTGAAGCGTGCTATTTGCCAGAACTTGATCGGAACTTGCTCGGAAGCTCACCGGAACTTCCGGTCCGTTTTGACCAGAACTTCCGGTTGCGCTTCTGGAGCGGGCGTCAACGGTCTGATGACCGTTGGAGCCAGGCTGGGTGGAACTTCCGATGAGGTCGCGGGGAGGCTGTAATGGTTCAGCGTGGGGGCCTATTTAAGGCACCCCTCTTCTTCCTCCCACTCTCTCTCGAATTTTTCTCTCTCCTCCATTAATGCTTGAGCTTCACCTCACTAGATCTCTCTCTCTAGCCACTCAAATGACTTGATCTTTTGAGAGGTGAGGGAGGTGACCTAGATCTACACTTCCACCAAAGAAGAATTGATTTCCCCCACCCATCCTTTGTGGATCTTGTTGCTCTTGGGTTTCTTGGAACCCTAGACGGTGTAGGGCATCCCCGGAGCTGAGGCATGTGTTGTAAAGCTTCGAGGTGTCATTGAGGGCCTCCAATTGAGTTGTGGAGCCTCCCCCTCAACCTTGGTGTAAAGGTTTCGGTTGGCGCCTTCAAGGTCACCGGTTAGTGGATTGTGAGGCCTCCTTTGTGGGAGAGCTCACCGGAGAAGAAGGTGAGGCCTTTGTGGCGCTCGGGTGACCTTGTGTGGCCCCGACACCTCTCCAACGTAGACGTAGATCCTTGGGAGTGAACTACGGGAATTACATCTCCGTGTCCCCTCCTCGGTTACTTCGTTCCCTTCCTTTACTCCTTGCTATTTACTGTTTTTCTGGTTGGTGTTCGTTTTCTTGCATTTAGGTTGTTCACTTAGTTGCATCTCTAGATAACTTCCTTTCTAGTTGAGCCTAAAAGTGAGAAACAAATTAAAATTGGTAGAAGCCTATTCACCCCCCACCCCCCTCTAGTCGTATCAAGTCGGTACTTACAGCGTTCCCCGTGACAACACGGTTCTGCTAATTCCAACATATAAGTGCAAACATATACAACATAGATGACACAATGGTTCAAGTTTATTAGGGGAAAGAAATATAAAGTGTGCCATCAAGTTTGTGAGAGCTTTAATCCCTAAGTTTTCACATAACAAAATACTTTTTAATTGGAAGATAGATGAAAACAAGAATATACTTGGAATGGTGTAACACACCATGCATAGGAGTTTATAGTGGACACTTTGGAATAACTTGGTTTCTTGGGAGTTGGATGCATGAGTAGAGCTTACCCATACAAGTGGAGGCTAGCAAAATACTGGGAGCGACCAACTAAGAGAGCAATAATGGCCATAATCATGCAAAGCGACAAAACATTACTAATCAAAGCATAAAGTGGTACTACAAGTCAAGGACTAAATGATCATAGAGGATAAGGTGACTTGTTCATAGTCAAAACATGATGTGAGCATGTTCCAAGTCAACCGAAACAAAGCATCAAAGGAGAATACCATAATATTATGCTTTTATATATTAAAACAACACATGATTCTTTGAAGGCACACTAAGAAATCCCAATTGTTTTGAACAAGTCATGCTACAGCAATAATCACTAAGAATAAGGTCAAAACAACACCTAGCATGACATGCTAAAGTCTAAGTCACAGTCAAATCAAGCTCCTCTTGTACTACTCAAGCAAGAACTTTCTACTCCTCTCCAACACCAATCAACTTATTTGCAACAACATAGCGAGAACGGGGGTCCAAACTATTTTATTCAAGCAAACTAAGAAAACTAAGCAAATCAAACTAAAACTAAGACGCTCCAAGAACAACACAACTGTGCATGAAACAATAAAATCGAAGTGTCTAGAAAGACCTGAGATTTTTATTGATGAAGAAGGGGATGCCTTGGGCAACCCCAAGCTTTGACGCTTGTACCTCTTGAATATTTCTTGGGGTGACACGGGGTGGCATCCCCAAGCTTGATCTTTTGTCCATTCTTCATCTCATTACAGCATTCTCTCTCTACACCTGAAATTGTTTCCTCCACACAAAACTTCACACAATCTTCATTAGCAACATTAGTGTATTCAAAGGATAATAGACCTTTAGGCTTAGATTTGGAACAGCAAATCTATCACTAAAAACACAGGCTATTGTAGCAATTCCCTCAAAAATCTCAATTTCCCAAAAAGAACCCAAAAAAGGAATCAATAAGAAGCAAATGCAAATAATGGCAGAAATCTGTCAAAACGGACCACCAGGTAGAAACCGATTTTTTGAAGACCTTTTGTTGCTCAAATCAACATGTGTTGAACTAATGAAAGTTATCTAACATACTAGGGGTTTTATTCGTAAAATATCATCTCAATCCGACTTACATAGATTCCTCATGAATGTTTACGGTGGAGCACAAAAATCTGTTTCGGGACTGCCACTCCCCAAATCTTACTTCTCTCTCATTAGAGATCATTCTTGGCACAAAAGGCAAACAAAAAGGATAAGGAGAGGTCATTAATTAAGTAATAACTTTCAAGACTCAATAAAACTCTTGGTTTATCTCCCAACAAGTACTTTTCTTTAACGCATTTAAGTTAGACACAAGAAGCAAGAATCAAGTATTTTAAAATGAAGAAGCATTAACATCAAACCTTGCTTTCAAAGGAGGAGCAAAAAGCAACTTCTCTCTCCTCATAGGGAAGTGTTCAATACCTTTCTTGAATGGAAATTGATATTTTATGGTGCCTCCTTTCATATCAATGATGGCACCAATAGTTCTAAGAAAAGATCTTCCCAAAGTAATAGGACAAGAAGCATTGTATTCAACATCCAAAACATAGAAATGAACAGGGGCATAAGCATTTTTAACCATAATAAGAACATCATTAACACTCCCCATGGGTTTCTTTTTAGCATTATCATTAAGTGGGACATCCAAATAATAATCTTCCAAAGGTGGCAAATCAAGCATTTCATAAATCTTTCTAGGCATAATAGATACACTAGAACCAAGGTCACATGAAGCTTTGAGATCAAAGTCATTCACTTGCATATTAATAATGCGTTCCCAACTATCTTCTACTTTCCTAGGAATAGAGGCTTTGTGTTTCAGCTTCTCTTACTTAATTTTAATAAGAGCATTTGTAATATGTTTGGTGAAATATACATGCATATCACAAGCATCATGACTTCTAGCAAGCTTTTGCAGGAACATAATCACTTCAGAAATATTGCAACCATCAAGATCAAAATCAAACTTAGCATCACTAGTAGTAGACTCATTGAGTTTAGGCATTGTAGGAGGAGGAATATGGACTTCTTGTGGTTTAGTGGCATCCATATTGGAGGTGGTGATAGTGCACACACTATTGTTTCTAGAAATTGCAGCCTCTCTTTCCCACTTAGCATGAAGTTGGGCTAATAGTCTAACATTTTCATCAATAGTAACGTGTATGGCATGAGTGGCAGCAAAGGTACTTTCCAAATTTTTAGGTTTAGCAGCCATTTTATTAATCAAAGAGGACTGTGCTTCAGACAATGAGGAAATATTTTTCTCCGCACTCAAATTTTTTGACTGTAAACTAGGAATTTCTCTATTCAGATTCTGAAGCTGATGACTAATATTTTTCAAGATTACAGATTGTTCTTCCATAGTTTTAGTGAATATCTTGTTTTGCTCATATTGCATTTTCATAAAAAATTTAGTGGATCTTTCAACTTCTAGAATCCTATCTTCACTAGGCATTCCAGATCTACCATGATAAGTATTGCCATTATTAGGAGGATAAGGCCTATAATTATTACCATAGGTATCGTTGCCAAAGTTATTATTCCTAATGAAGTTCACATCAACTTGCTCTTGTTGAGCAACCAAGGATGCTAAGGGAACATTGTTAGGATCTAAAGGAGTTTTCCCATTAACAAGCATAGCCATAATAACATCTATCTTATCACTCAAAGAGGAGGTTTCTTCAACAGAATTTACCTTCTTACCATGTGGAGCTCTCTCACTGTGCCATTCAGAATAATTAACCATCATATTATCAAGCAGTTTTGTTGCAGCACCCAAGGTGATGGTCATAAAGGTACCTCCAGCAGCTGAATCCAACAAGTTTCTGGAGGAGAAGTTCAAACCTGCATAAAAAGTCTAGATAATCATCCAAGAAATAAGTCCATGAGTGGGACAATTCTTAACCAAAGATTTCATTCTTTCCCAAGCTTGAGCAACATGTTCATTATCAAGTTGTTTAAATTTCATAATATTACTTCTCACAGATATAATCTTAGCAGGAGGATAGTATTTTCCAATAAAAGCATCTTTGCACTTAATCCATGAATCAATACTATTTCTAGGCAAGGATAGCAACTATTCTTTAACTTTTCCTCTCAAGGAGAAAGGAAACAACTTGAGCTTAATAATATCTCCATCTACATCCTTATACTTTTGCATCTAGCAAAGTTCAACAAAATGAGGTGGGCAGCAGCAACTAGAGCAGGAACTAATTTTTTTGTGTTTTTGATAAGAGAAAGAAAACCAAACTAAACTAAATTTTTTTGAGTTTTTGATAAAAAAAAGGCAAACAAAACCAAGCAAAACAAAAACAAAGTAAATAGAAAGGTTGAGAAGGACTCCCCTTGTGAAGACGTCCTTATCCTCCCCGACAACAGCGCACGAAAAAGCTTGATGTTGGCATGTTGTCAACGCCTTGTTCAGGGGCGGACCCAGACGAAATTTTGACTGGGGGCACAACATTTGACCGGGGGCCTGTCTCTGTATAAATTTGCTAAATTTAAACATTTTCTTTAAATTTCTGAACAAAAACTACAGGAATTCAAAATTTTGAGTGGGGGCCTAGGCCCCCACTCGCATGTACTTGGGTCCGCCCCTGGCCTTGTTGGGAGACCCCAAGAGAAAGGTGTGATGAGAACAGCAGCAAGTTCTACCTCAGTAAGAAACTGAGGTTATTGAACCAGTAGGAGGAAGGAAACGACTCAAAGGTGTTGCTAGCAACTTGGAGACCCGCACAACACAAACTCAAGACTTTGCCCCAATGAACAGTGATGTTGCCAATCTCACCGGTTTGCTGTAACAAAGGATTTTGTATGGTGTGGAAGGTAATGGTGGTTTTCAACAAGTAAACAATAACAGTGGAAGATGTATCAATGGTAAAGATTGGACCGGGGTCCATAGTTCACTACAGGTGTTCTCCTTAGATAAACAAACATGGCATGCTGGGTAAACAAATTACAGCAGGGTAATTGACAAGACTGAGCAAGGCATAACAATGCAATACTAGACATTCATGATCCTATGAGATTCGATTGGGAAATACAACAAGACATAGACCTCCATCCAACTGCATCTATGACTAGAAATCCACCTTCGGGTTATCATCTGAACCCCTTCCAGTATTAAGTTGCAAGAAACAGATAACTGCTTTAAGCAAAGTGTGTAAGGTAAATAATCCATGTGTTCCATGAACAAGAGACTGTTGTTTTCTCCCTAGTGGCAACAGCACATCTACAACCTTAGAGATTCCTGTCACTTCCCTTAGATTAAATAGAGGCATGAACCCACTATCTAGCATAAATACCCCCTCTTGGAGTCACTAGCATCTACTTGGCCAAGATAGCTACTAACAACGAAGAGCTTGCAAGATCTCAAACAACACAGACATGATAGAATCAATAAGACAAAACCATTAATCAATCTGACATAGTAATCTCAATCTCCATCGGATCCCCGCAAACACAACATGCATGATTACAAATAGATGAGATCTTGATCATGAACGGAGCTCACAATATCTAAACATGAAAGCACAAAGGAGGAGATACAACCATCTAGCGACTACATGGACATGTAGTCCAAGGTGGAACTACTCATGCTTCATACCTAAGGTTGGCATGATGAATAAGAAGGCCTCCGGGATGATCTCCCCTCCGGCAGGGTGCCAGGAAGAGCTTAAGATCCCCCCGATCTAGGGACGATGGTGGCGGCGGCTATAGACGGTTCGTGGAATATTGATCGGGTACTTAGAGTTTAGGCATCGAGGGGTCTTTATAGGCGAAGAGGCGAGGCAGCGGGTCGCCAGGGTGGCTGCACCCCCCAGGCGCGGGGTGGGCCCACCTGCGCGGCCAGGGGGTGTGGCCCCTGGTGACTCTCCTCCGTCTTGTATTCCGGCTTTGTGTTTCCCACAGTAAAATGTTGACTTTGGATTTTGTCCCGTCCAATTCCGAGAATATTGATTTTCTGTCTTTCTGGAACCAAAAATAGAAGAAAATAGGCAACTGGCACTATGGCATATTGTTAATAGGTTAGTACCAGAAAACATATAAAAACACCTCAAAGTGTAGACAAAGCAAAACAAAGTAGATACTAAACAAGCATGAAACATTAGAAATTATAGATACGTTTCTGACGTATCACTATCACCTTGTTTCTTGTATTGCTTAGCATAGGTTGAGTGGTGCACTTAGGTGAGCCTAGTGTTAGGTTTTTTGCTCAATAAATTAAACGTTGGTTTTATTCCGCATTTATTTTAGCCTTAACCGTAATATTTTTAAAATACTATTCACCCCCTCTAGGCGACGTCCATTGCACTTTCAATTGGTATCAGAGCGAGGTCTCTCGCTTCTTAGGCTTCACTGCCTCGAGAGTAAATATGTCTGTTGGAGATATGCCCAAGAGGCAATAATAAAGTGGGTTATTATCATATCTTCATACTTATGATAAATGTTTACATACCATGCTATAATTGTATTAACAGGAAACATTAATACTTGTGTGATTTGTAAACATAAAAGAGTCCCTAGTAAAGCCTCTTGTTAAACTAGCTTGTTGGTTAATATATGATCATGATTTCCTGATCATGAACATAGAGATGTTATTAACAACAGGGTCATATCATTAGGAGAATGATGTGATGGACATACTCCTATAGATAAGCGTAGCATAAAGATCAAGTCATTTTAATAGTTCAATTGCTATATGCTTTCTGATACATAGTAACCTAATTCCTTCGACCATGAGATCATGCATATCACCTTTACCGAATGGATGCTTTGATGACATCAAACACCACACCGTAACTGGGTGGCTATAAAGGTGGCATTGAGTGTTCGGAAAGTATTGGTTGAGACACATGGATCAAGATTGGGATTTGTCCATCCATATGACGGATAGATATACTTTGGGCCCTCTCGGTGTAATATCATCCAATTAGCTTGCAAGCATGTGACTGGCTCACAAGGGATCACATATCACGGGAACGAGAAAAGAGTACTTATCAGTAACGAGGTTGAACTAGGTATGCAGAGATACCGACGATCATAACCTCAGATAAGTAAACTATCGTGAGACAAAGGGAAATTGGTATCGTATGTAAGTGGTTCATTCGATCGCTAAGTAATCGTAGAAATATGTGGGAGCCATATGAATTTCCAGATTCCTCTATTGGTTATTGATCGGAGAAGTGTCTCGATCATGTCCGCATAATTCACGAACCGTAGGAAGACACACTTAAGGATTCGACGTTGTTTGAGTAGTTATGGTATTATGAGAAAGAGACCGAATGTTGTTCGGAGTCTCGGATGGGATCTGGGATATCACGAGGAGATCCGGAATGGTCCGGAGAATAAGATTCATATAAGGAAGGTCCCGTTTCGGAGTTCGGAAATAATTCCGGTGTTTTCATCGGGAATGTTCTAGAAGGTTCCGGAATGTCCGGCACTCCGGAGGGGAAGGGGTACATGAATGTGTCATTGCAAGTTGGAATGATTGCATCATGTACTAAGTGTCATCGCTGTTCCAAATAAAGGATTAATCGAATCCTAGTTTGAAAAGTCGAATAGCTAAATTGAAAAGTCAAACAGCTAAATTTGGAAAGTGGAAAAGAGGAGGAGGAAGTTTGAAACCGAGTTAGGGAGGAGTTCCCTCCTCCAACCGGCGTCCCACCTCCAAGCCGAGTTGGGGAGGACTCCCCTCCCTTGGCCGCACCTCCCACCTATAAAGGGAGGGGTAGGGCTGCCCCTCCAAGACACACAAGATCCTCTCCTCTAAACCCTAATTTGGTGCCGCCACCTCCTAGGGCTCCCCTTGGCGCCGACTTGGGCAAGACCCAAACCCTAGCCGCCGCCCAAGCACCTCTTCCTCGGCGTGTCTAAACCCTAGATCGTCAAGGGCTCTCTCATAGTCCACCATACTCGCTCCGGCTTAAGGCGAAGCCCTGCGAGATCTCCCCTCTACTTCCGGTACCACGCCGTCGTGCTGCCGGAATTGAGAGGAGAGTGCTACAACCTCCGCTGCCTGCTGGAACAAGGGAGAGGAAGGTCTTCGTCGAGTACCGAACGTGTGACTGACTGCGGGAGCGCTGCCGCAACGCAGCGCCGGAAGGATCGTCTACGCGATCTTGAGATCGGCAAGTGTACGACTACATCACCCACGAGAATCTGCTCTCGTTAACCGCTTTGGATCTTCGAGGGTTAGTACTCTATTGACTCGTTGCTATAATCTAGTAGATAGATCTTGGCTTGATCATAGATTAGATCTTGATTGTGTGTTCATGCGGTAGAAAATTTTTGTTTTCCATGCTACGAACCCCTACAGTGGTATCAGAGTCGTGTCTATATGTAGATCTGTTGCACGAGTAGAACACAATGGTCATTGTGGGCGTTGATGCTTTTATTATCGATTGCTTCTTGTGTACTTTGCATCTTGCGGTATGTTGGGATGAAGCGGCCCGGGCTAACCTTACATGACATCGTTCATGAGACTTGCTCCACGCTTGACATGCAACTTGTATTGCATAAGTGGCTTACAATTTAGAGCGACAACGGGTGATTGACAATACTAGTATCAATGTTGTGGTTCTTGTTCGTAAGTTAGAGCGACACTTATTGAAAGCCCCAAACCACGTAAAATATGCAAAGAAAATTAGAGGTGTCTAACTTTGTTTTGCAGGGGTGTGCTGTGATGTGATATGGCCATGATTGTGATTATATTTGATGTATGCAATGTTCCTTATTGTAAGTTGGCAACCGGCAGGAGCCATATGGTTGTCTTTAAATTCTGTTAAGACCCGCGTGTCTATTCAAAGTAGTTGTAATAGTTGAAGATGGTGGACGACAACCATGGAGCAGCGTCATTGACCTTGATGCAATGCCGGTGATGATGGAGATCATGTTCGTGCTTGAAGATGGAGATCGGAAGCACAAGAAGAAAGGCCATATCATATCACATATTATGAATTGCATGTGATGTTAATCCTTTTATGCATCTTGTATTGCTTAGTTTACGACGATAGCATTATAAGATGATCCCTCAAGCACACAATTTCAAGGTTTTAAAGTGTTCATCCTTAGTAAGCACCGTTGCTAAAGCTCGTTGTTTCGAAGCACCACGTGATGATCGGGTGTGTTAGATTCTGCGAGTGTATACAACGTGAGCAAGCCAGATTTGCTCATGCAGAATCTAAGGTTGATCTTGATGAGCCTAGCATGTACAGACATGGTCTCGGAACACGGATCACCGAAAGGTAAAGCATGAGTCATATAGTAGATATGATGAACATGATGAATGTTCGCCATTGAAGCTACATCAACTCTCGTGATGATCGGTTTTGATGTGGTGTATTTGGTTCATGTGATTGCTAAAACAATGTGAGGGATATTGTTTTGAGTGGGAGTTCAACGGCAATATGGTTAAAAGTTGAACACTATTTATCATAAATTAAATCAAAGTGAATTTGCATAGTTGTTGTAGTCATTGGCATCCGTTTACCACCTTGCGCTTAGTTTTAATTGAGATGATAGAACTATAGAATTCTGGTTGATTACTTTACAAACTGGTATCGTATTGTTTTGAAGTGTTAATCTAAAGTTTAAAAGTCCTGTTGCAAACTTTCAGTAAGTTCCGGTTACTCCATGAAGTTTAATAATTGGTATTAAAACAAGAGTGACAATTCCAAGAGTTAGTGTATGAGTATCATGTTTGTCTCCATGATTCTTGATATTCAAAGGATTGTCTTTATATCAAGGTTATCTAGGATCTGAAAGAGTTGTTTCAGAAACCATGATGTGTGGAAGATATTGTGATATCTGAAACGAAGTTTTGGTTACGACATGATAGAGTATAATATGGCAAAAGTCATGTTCTCATATTTGATGAGAATTTGCAAAAGGTTGGAGACACTAGTTGTCCTAATCCTCCAAAAGGTTTTGGAGAGCAACATTATACTCGCGATTCACCGGTACAAGCTAAAAGTAGCTTGATCATGGATAATTCCATGATAAGGGTGACTATTGATGTAGGTAAAATGTTTACTACACCAAGAGATTACTAAAGAAAGGAATTTGAAAGAACACCAAACATTTGATAATGGTGATCTACTTCAAAGTGCAAGTCCAAAGACATTGGTATTTAACTATACACGCTTTGGACTATGTGTCATATGTATGACTCCACTATTGATGTTGATAGATTCTTTCAAACAGAAAAGGAAATACTGAAAGAGAATCTCATAAATATATGGCAGAAAAGAAAAGACTAGAATTGTTCAGTTTAAAGATGATATACATATTATGGCTATATTCTTTGCTTATTAAACAATGTGGTTCTTAAGTATTTGATACTGAATTTGTTGGTGTGAATCGTCATACGAAACAACACAATTCATGAACTACAATGGCCTAAGTAACTAGCAAAAGAATATGTGATGATGTTCATCGAGAACAAATAAAGGGTTATTATGTTGCTCGTTAAAACGTCAAAGCTTACCTTCAAGATTTGTTTTATCAGGTATTATGAGAACAAAAGTGTTGTTCAAATAATTGCCGTAATCCATAAAAGATGGATGATTCACAAATCTCGTTGGAGAAATCACATCCATAAAACTAGTGCTAAAAATGTCGAAAGACAAATTGATTGAAAGATCACTTAGGAAGTAACATCGCTGTTTAAATTATATTGGAAAGAAAACATGAAGAAACTCCATGTGGATGAAATTTTGGAGTCTATTTGATTTTGATCAAATGACGCTTGTGAAACTTTCCTAGAGATAATTAAAACTTCGTTCATAGGCCAAAAGGGAACGAATGACTAGCTTATTGGAACTTGTACATATTGTTGTACGAAATCCATTATGTGTAGTCAAGAGCGATGGATTTCAACTTCATATGCTTTCTCCAAAAATTTGAGTGAATATATGAATATTTACTTAATAAGGATGAAGTATGAAATATTTGAAAAGTTCAAAGATTTTCAAGATGAAGTGTAAAATCATTGTAATAAGAATATAAATAGTTTATGATAAGATCATAAAGGAAGATATTTGAGTTACAAGTTTAGCATAATACCTAAGATTTAAGGAATCTTTCCGTGGATTTGCATTTTCCCGAAACACCATAAGAGTATGGAGCGTTCGAGATATGTAATTAAACCTTGTTTGACATGGTAAGATCGAAGGTGTAATTCATAAAACTGCCATTGTATTTTAAAAATTAAAAGCTTTAGAAACTACCGTTTTTCCACTGAAAAGAGCTCCATCATAATCCGTTGAAATGACACCATATAAAGTTATGGTTTGGGATAAAACCCAAGTTGTCCTTTCTTAAACATTGGCATGCTATGCATAAAAGGATGTTTGCAACCAAAGTCGGATGAACCTGTCTTTGTATGTTATTTCGAATAAGTGTTAAGTATTCCTCCATAAACACCGAAGACAAAAGTGTTTGTCGCTTAGAACGTCAAGTTTCTTTGAGAAGGAATTTTTCGTGAAAAGGTAAGTGGGAGGACAATAGAACTTTGATAAGGTTAAAGGAACCTTAGCTATATGTGCAAAGTTGCGCAGCGCCGAAAAAGTGTTCCGGAGGCAGCAACAATGCTCATGGCTCACGTGCCTCAAAGGTTGTGGTTACGAAGGTCAAAGTTTCTATTGAAACAAGTAGGTCGGGTAAACAATCAAATACCAAGATTTGAGAGTTAAATCATTATTTGGCAATAATGATCTGAGTACATACAAAGAAGCGATGATGGGCCCTGACTCCGTCAAATGGCTTGAAGCCATAAAATCCGTGATAGTTCCATATACGAGAGATCAAGCTTTGAACTTGAAAGACCCTCTGAAAAGGTACAAGACCTTACAGTCGTATTTGGATCTATAAAAGAAATAAGACATGGATGTTTCACATCTATGAAATAGTCGACATGTTGGGAAAGTATTCACAACAATGTTCAAAGGTTGTATATGACAAGATTTGATCTTTCATAGCGATATTTAGTCTAGACGGATTAATGTAGCAACCACTACATATAATTTTGTTATATGGTAGTTGAATAAACAAAATAAGTTCTTCTAATAGAATTGTTACCTAGGACATGTGCATGACACGGTCCATAGGGTTTTGTTAAATCAAAGGATGCTAAAAGCATATGCAAACTTCAATGGTTGAAGTAAGCATCGCGGAGTTGGAATCTTCACGATGATGAAATTGTTAAAAGAGTTTAAATTCATCAGACAAAATGAAGATGCTTGCGTTTGCAAGAAATTAAGTGGGAGCGATAAGACATATTTCTAATACATTATGTGGAGGACATATTGTTGATTGGAAAAGATGTATATTTTATTAACACATATTAAGAATTTCATCCTGATGAAAGACTTAGGCAAAACCCAAATATTTGGCATCAATAGACGCCAATATGGTTGTGCCAGAAGTACATAGATGAGATATTGAATGAGTTCAATATAGAAACTACAAGAAAGGTTCTTGTCGCACAGAAAGGATTGAATGAGTTCAATATTGATGATATATTAAAGTGTATTGACACTTGGTAAGTGAAACAAAGATTCAAGTATAGATTGATACTTGATGTATGAAATCACAAAGAGTATTTATATCAATCATACTGTGATATGTACAAATCCAGATATGTCCTATGCTCTAAATGTTATGAGCATATACCAGAATGATTCATAAGATGATCATTGGACAATAGTAAGGATATTCTTATGATCCTTTGGAAGAACTAAGAATATATTGTTTGTAGAAGTGACAAATAGATGGTTAGTTCATTGTAAAAGTTCTACATTGATACTAGTTTTGTCACAAAGTACAAATTAAGTTTATCTCAATATAAACTAAGGGTGGCACAATATAATGGAAAGTAAGTTCCATAATGGATTTGGATGAGTTCCAAAATTAAGACAATGTGACAGATACTACAACAAAAGGCTAAGTATATGACTGCTATAATAGCAGGTAAAGAGGGCATTTGTGTCAAGTAAGTTTGGTATCAAACTAGGTGTAGTTCATAGTGGGATAATACTATGAAGATATATTGTACGACAATATTATCAACATGTTTTTAACACCAAAGAACTAAAGGTCTCACCAAAGGACCAAAATTATACAAAGCCATCTCATTAGAGAATGAGTGATGCGTAGAGACGCAAATACATGCAATTACACACGGACCTGGAAGTGTCAGATCCGGAGATCAGTTGACCACTAGCGAACGTGTACTTACAACACCGGAAAGCCATAGGTGTTGAATACACAAAGGTTTGAAACTAGATTATTGACTCTAGTGCAAGTGGGAGACTGTTGGAGATATGCCCAAGAGGCAATAATAAAGTGGGTTATTATCATATCTTCATACTTATGATAAATGTTTACATACCATGCTATAATTGTATTAACAGGAAACATTAATACTTGTGTGATTTGTAAACATAAAAGAGTCCCTAGTAAAGCCTCTTGTTAAACTAGCTTGTTGGTTAATATATGATCATGGTTTCCTGATCATGAACATAGAGATGTTATTAACAACAGGGTCATATCATTAGGAGAATGATGTGATGGACATACTCCTATAGATAAGCGTAGCATAAAGATCAAGTCATTTTAATAGTTCAATTGCTATATGCTTTCTGATACATAGTAACCTAATTCCTTCGACCATGAGATCATGCATATCACCTTTACCGAATGGATGCTTTGATGACATCAAACACCACACCGTAACTGGGTGGCTATAAAGGTGGCATTGAGTGTTCGGAAAGTATTGGTTGAGACACATGGATCAAGATTGGGATTTGTCCATCCATATGACGGATAGATATACTTTGGGCCCTCTCGGTGTAATGTCATCCAATTAGCTTGCAAGCATGTGACTGGCTCACAAGGGATCACATATCACGGGAATGAGAAAAGAGTACTTATCAGTAACGAGGTTGAACTAGGTATGCAGAGATACCGACGATCATAACCTCGGATAAGTAAACTATCGTGAGACAAAGGGAAATTGGTATCGTATGTAAGTGATTCATTCGATCGCTAAGTAATCGTAGAAATATGTGGGAGCCATATGAATTTCCAGATTCCTCTATTGGTTATTGATCGGAGAAGTGTCTCGATCATGTCCGCATAATTCACGAATCGTAGGAAGACACAGTTAAGGATTCGACGTTGTTTGAGTAGTTATGGTATTATGAGAAAGAGACCGAATGTTGTTCGGAGTCTCGGATGGGATCTGGGATATCACGAGGAGATCCGGAATGGTCCGGAGAATAAGATTCATATAAGGAAAGTCCCGTTTCGGAGTTCGGAAATAATTCCGGTGTTTTCATCGGGAATGTTCTAGAAGGTTCCGGAATGTCCGGCACTCCGGAGGGGAAGGGGTACATGAATGTGTCATTGCAAGTTGGAATGATTGCATCATGTACTAAGTGTCATCGCTGTTCCAAATAAAGGATTAATCGAATCCTAGTTTGAAAAGTCAAATAGCTAAATTGAAAAGTCAAACGGCTAAATTGAAAAGTCAAACGGCTAAATTTGGAAAGTGGAAAAGAGGAGGTGGAAGTTTGAAACCGAGTTGGGGAGGAGTTCCCTCCTCCAACTGGCGGCCCACCTCCAAGCCGAGTTGGGGAGGGACTCCCCTCCCTTGGCCGCACCTCCCACCTATAAAGGGAGGGGTAGGGCTGCCCCTCCAAGACACACAAGATCCTCTCCTCTAAACCCTAATTTGGTTCCGCCACCTCATGTAGCTGCCGCCACCTCCTAGGGCTCCCCTTGGCGCCGACATGGGCAAGACCCAAACCCTAGCCGCCACCCAAGCACCTCTTCCTCGGCGTGTCTAAACCCTAGATCGTCAAGGGCTCTCTCATAGTCCACCATACTCGCTTCGGCTTAAGGCGAAGCCCTGCGAGATCTCCCCTCTACTTCCGGTACCACGCCGTCGTGCTGCCGGAATTGAGAGGAGAGTGCTACAACCTCCGCTGCCTGCTGGAACAAGGGAGAGGAAGGTCTTCGTCGAGTACCGAACGTGTGACCGACTGCGGGAGCGCTGCCGGAACGCAGCGCCGGAAGGATCGTCTACGCGATCTTGAGATCGGCAAGTGTACGACTACATCACCCACGAGAATCTGCTCTCGTTAACCGCTTTGGATCTTCGAGGGTTAGTACTCTATTGACTCGTTGCTATAATCTAGTAGATAGATCTTGGCTTGATCATAGATTAGATCTTGATTGTGTGTTCATGCGGTAGAATTTTTTTGTTTTCCATGCTACGAACCCCTACAGTGGTATCAGAGCCGTGTCTATATGTAGATCTGTTGCACGAGTAGAACACAATGGTCATTGTGGGCGTTGATGCTTTTATTGTCGATTGCTTCTTGTGTACTTTGCATCTTGCGGTATGTTGGGATGAAGCGGCCCGGGCTAACCTTACATGACATCGTTCATGAGACTTGCTCCACGCTTGACATGCAACTTGTATTGCATAAGTGGCTTTGCGGGTGCCTGTTTCTCCCAACATAGTTAAGATTCAATTTACAACGGGTGATTGACAATACTAGTATCAATGTTGTGGTTCTTGTTCGTAAGTTAGAGCGACACTTATTGAAAGCCCCAAACCACGTAAAATATGCAAAGAAAATTAGAGGTGTCTAACTTTGTTTTGCAGGGGTGTGCTGTGATGTGATATGGCCCTGATTGTGATTATATTTGATGTATGCAAAGTTCCTTATTGTAAGTTGGCAACCGGCAGGAGCCATATGGTTGTCTTTAAATTCTGTTAAGACCCGCGTGTCTATTCAAAGTAGTTGTAATAGTTGAAGATGGTGGACGACAACCATGGAGCAGCGTCATTGACCTTGATGCAATGCCGGTGATGATGGAGATCATGTTCGTGCTTGAAGATGGAGATCGGAAGCACAAGAAGAAAGGCCATATCATATCACATATTATGAATTGCATGTGATGTTAATCCTTTTATGCATCTTGTATTGCTTAGTTTACGACGATAGCATTATAAGATGATCCCTCAAGCACACAATTTCAAGGTTTTAAAGTGTTCATCCTTAGTAAGCACCGTTGCTAAAGCTCGTTGTTTCGAAGCACCACGTGATGATCGGGTGTGTTAGATTCTGCGAGTGTATACAACGTGAGCAAGCCAGATTTTCTCATGCAGAATCTAAGGTTGATCTTGATGAGCCTAGCATGTACAGACATGGTCTCGGAACACGGATCACCGAAAGGTAAAGCATGAGTCATATAGTAGATATGATGAACATGATGAATGTTCGCCATTGAAGCTACATCAACTCTCGTGATGATCGGTTTTGATGTGGTGTATTTGGTTCATGTGATCGCTAAAACAATGTGAGGGATATTGTTTTGAGTGGGAGTTCAACGGCAATATGGTTAAAAGTTGAACACTATTTATCATAAATTAAATCAAAGTGAATTTGCATAGTTGTTATAGTCATTGGCATCCGTTTACCACCTTGCGCTTAGTTTTAATTGAGATGATAGAACTATAGAATTCTGGTTGATTACTTTACAAACTGGTATCGTATTGTTTTTAAGTGTTAATCTAAAGTTTAAAAGTCCTGTTGCAAACTTTCAGTAAGTTCCGGTTACTCCATGAAGTTTAATAATTGGTATTAAAACAAGAGTGACAATTCCAAGAGTTAGTGTATGAGTATCATGTTTGTCTCCATGATTCTTGATATTCAAAGGATTGTCTTTATATCAAGGTTATCTAGGATCTGAAAGAGTTGTTTCAGAAACCATGATGTGTGGAAGATATTGTGATATCTGAAACTAAGTTTTGGTTACGACATGATAGAGTATAATATGGCAAAAGTCATGTTCTCATATTTGATGAGAATTTGCAAAAGGTTGGAGACACTAGTTGTCCTAATCCTCCAAAAGGTTTTGGAGAGCAACATTATACTCGCGATTCACCGGTACAAGCTAAAAGTAGCTTGATCATGGATAATTCCATGATAAGGGTGAATATTGATGTAGGTAAAATGTTTACTACACCAAGAGATTACTAAAGAAAGGAATTTGAAAGAACACCAAACATTTGATAATGGTGATCTACTTCAAAGTGCAAGTCCAAAGACATTGGTATTTAACTATACACGCTTTGGACTATGTGTCATATGTATGACTCCACTATTGATGTTGATAGATTCTTTCAAACAGAAAAGGAAATACTGAAAGAGAATCTCATAAATATATGGCAGAAAAGAAAAGACTAGAATTGTTCAGTTTAAAGATGATATACATATTATGGCTATATTCTTTGCTTATTAAACAATGTGGTTCTTAAGTATTTGATACTGAATTTGTTGGTGTGAATCGTCATACGAAACAACACAATTCATGAACTACAATGGCCTAAGTAACTAGCAAAAGAATATGTGATGATGTTCATCGAGAACAAATAAAGGGTTATTATGTTGCTCGTTAAAACGTCAAAGCTTACCTTCAAGATTTGTTTTATCAGGTATTATGAGAACAAAAGTGTTGTTCAAATAATTGCCGTAATCCATAAAAGATGGATGATTCACAAATCTCGTTGGAGAAATCACATCCATAAAACTAGTGCTAAAAATGTCGAAAGACAAATTGATTGAAAGATCACTTAGGAAGTAACATCGCTGTTTAAATTATATTGGAAAGAAAACATGAAGAAACTCCATGTGGATGGAATTTTGGAGTCTATTTGATTTTGATCAAATGGCGCTTGTGAAACTTTCCTAGAGATAATTAAAACTTCGTTCATAGGCCAAAAGGGAACGAATGACTAGCTTATTGGAACTTGTACATATTGTTGTACGAAATCCATTATGTGTAGTCAAGAGCGATGGATTTCAACTTCATATGCTTTCTCCAAAAATTTGAGTGAATATATGAATATTTACTTAATAAGGATGAAGTATGAAATATTTGAAAAGTTCAAAGATTTTCAAGATGAAGTGTAAAATCATTGTAATAAGAATATAAATAGTTTATGATAAGATCATAAAGGAAGATATTTGAGTTACAAGTTTAGCATAATACCTAAGATTTAAGGAATCTTTCCGTGGATTTGCATTTTCCCGAAACACCATAAGAGTATGGAGCGTTCGAGATATGTAATTAAACCTTGTTTGACATGGTAAGATCGAAGGTGTAATTCATAAAACTGCCATTGTATTTTAAAAATTAAAAGCTTTAGAAACTACCGTTTTTCCACTGAAAAGAGCTCCATCATAATCCGTTGAAATGACACCATATAAAGTTATGGTTTGGGATAAAACCCAAGTTGTCCTTTCTTAAACATTGGCATGCTATGCATAAAAGGATGTTTGCAACCAAAGTCGGATGAACCTGTCTTTGTATGTTATTTCGAATAAGTGTTAAGTATTCCTCCATAAACACCGAAGACAAAAGTGTTTGTCGCTTAGAACGTCAAGTTTCTTTGAGAAGGAATTTTTCGTGAAAAGGTAAGTGGGAGGACAATAGAAATTTGATAAGGTTAAAGGAACCTTAGCTATATGTGCAAAGTTGCGCAGCGCCGAAAAAGTGTTCCGGAGGCAGCAACAATGCTCATGGCTCACGTGCCTCAAAGGTTGTGGTTACGAAGGTCAAAGTTTCTATTGAAACAAGTAGGTCGGGTAAACAATCAAATACCAAGATTTGAGAGTTAAATCATTATTTGGCAATAATGATCTGAGTACATACAAAGAAGCGATGATGGGCCCTGACTCCGTCAAATGGCTTGAAGCCATAAAATCCGTGATAGTTCCATATACGAGAGATCAAGCTTTGAACTTGAAAGACCCTCTGAAAAGGTACAAGACCTTACAGTCGTATTGGATCTATAAAAGAAATAAGACATGGATGTTTCACATCTATGAAATAGTCGACATGTTGGGAAAGTATTCACAACAATGTTCAAAGGTTGTATATGACAAGATTTGATCTTTCATAGCGATATTTAGTCTAGACGGATTAATGTAGCAACCACTACATATAATTTTGTTATATGGTAGTTGAATAAACAAAATAAGTTCTTCTAATAGAATTGTTACCTAGGACATGTGCATGACACGGTCCATAGGGTTTTGTTAAATCAAAGGATGCTAAAAGCATATGCAAACTTCAATGGTTGAAGTAAGCATCGCGGAGTTGGAATCTTCACGATGATGAAATTGTTAAAAGAGTTTAAATTCATCAGACAAAATGAAGATGCTTGCGTTTGCAAGAAATTAAGTGGGAGCGATAAGACATATTTCTAATACATTATGTGGAGGACATATTGTTGATTGGAAAAGATGTATATTTTATTAACACATATTAAGAATTTCATCCTGATGAAAGACTTAGGCAAAACCCAAATATTTGGCATCAATAGACGCCAATATGGTTGTGCCAGAAGTACATAGATGAGATATTGAATGAGTTCAATATAGAAACTACAAGAAAGGTTCTTGTCGCACAGAAAGGATTGAATGAGTTCAATATTGATGATATATTCAAGTGTATTGGCACTTGGTAAGTGAAACAAAGATTCAAGTATAGATTGATACTTGATGTATGAAATCACAAAGAGTATTTATATCAATCATACTGTGATATGTACAAATCCAGATATGTCCTATGCTCTAAATGTTATGAGCATATACCAGAATGATTCATAAGATGATCATTGGACAATAGTAAGGATATTCTTATGATCCTTTGGAAGAACTAAGAATATATTGTTTGTAGAAGTGACAAATAGATGGTTAGTTCATTGTAAAAGTACTACATTGATACTAGTTTTGTCACAAAGTACAAATTAAGTTTATCTCAATCTAAACTAAGGGTGGCACAATATAATGGAAAGTAAGTTCCATAATGGATTTGGATGAGTTCCGAAATTAAGACAATGTGACAGATACTACAACAAAAGGCTAAGTATATGACTGCTATAATAGCAGGTAAAGAGGGCATTTGTGTCAAGTAAGTTTGGTATCAAACTAGGTGTAGTTCATAGTGGGATAATACTATGAAGATATATTGTACGACAATATTATCAACATGTTTTTAACCCCAAAGAACTAAAGGTCTCACCAAAGGACCAAAATTATACAAAGCCATCTCATTAGAGAATGAGTGATGCGTAGAGACGCAAATACATGCAATTACACACGGACCTGGAAGTGTCAGATCCGGAGATCAGTTGACCACTAGCGAACGTGTACTTACAACACCGGAAAGCCATAGGTGTTGAATACACAAAGGTTTGAAACTAGATTATTGACTCTAGTGCAAGTGGGAGACTGTTGGAGATATGCCCAAGAGGCAATAATAAAGTGGGTTATTATCATATCTTCATACTTATGATAAATGTTTACATACCATGCTATAATTGTATTAACAGGAAACATTAATACTTGTGTGATTTGTAAACATAAAAGAGTCCCTAGTAAAGCCTCTTGTTAAACTAGCTTGTTGGTTAATATATGATCATGGTTTCCTGATCATGAACATAGAGATGTTATTAACAACAGGGTCATATCATTAGGAGAATGATGTGATGGACATACTCCTATAGATAAGCGTAGCATAAAGATCAAGTCATTTTAATAGTTCAATTGCTATATGCTTTCTGATACATAGTAACCTAATTCCTTCGACCATGAGATCATGCATATCACCTTTACCGAATGGATGCTTTGATGACATCAAACACCACACCGTAACTGGGTGGCTATAAAGGTGGCATTGAGTGTTCAGAAAGTATTGGTTGAGACACATGGATCAAGATTGGGATTTGTCCATCCATATGACGGATAGATATACTTTGGGCCCTCTCGGTGTAATGTCATCCAATTAGCTTGCAAGCATGTGACTGAAGGGAATATGCCCGAGAGGCAATAATAAAGTGGTTATTATCGTATTCCTTATTTATGATAAATGTTTATTTTGCATGCTATAATTGTATTAATACGGAAACGTTAATACATGTGTGTTTAATAAACAAAAGGTAGTTCCTAGTTATGCCTCTCTTATAAACTAGCTCGTTGATTAACAAGATGATCATAGGTTTCCTGATCATGGACATTGGATGTTGTTAATAACGAGGTCACAACATTAATGTAATGGTGTGATGAACATTCATCCGAAGTATAGCATTACGATCAAAGTCATTGAGTTTATATTGCTATAACAACTTACGAAGTGATCCTAATCCTTAGACCATGAGATCATGTCAATCACTAACACCGGAAGAGTTTCTTGATAACATCAAACGTCACACCGTAACAGGGTGATTATAAAGATGGATTCAGAACTAATAAAGTGTTATGTTGAGGCTCATGGATCAAGAAGTGGAATTTGTTCATCCCGATGACGGATAGATATACTCTGGGCCCTCTCGGTGATATCACATTGATTAGCTTGCAAGCAAGTGATTTGATCACTAGAATGTTATATCACAGGAACAAGAAAAGAGTGCATGTCGGTAACGAGATTAAACTAGGTATGGAGATACCAATGATCGAATCTCGGACATGTAATATATCGTGAAACAAAGGGATTAAGATACTAGCGTAAAAGGTTCCGACGATCACAAGAAAGTCATCGTTGAATGTGTGGGAGTCAGTATGGGTCTCCAGATCCCGCTTCTGATTATTGATCTGAGAGGGGTCTCGATCATGTCCGCATTATTCGCGAACCGTAGGGTGACACACTTAAGAGACACCGACATCCATTTGGAGCAAAAGTTTCATGCCGAAAAGAAAAGGAAAGCGCAGGAATTTATTTCACTAGACACCGAAACTGTTTCGGTTGAAATTGCTGAAACTGGTTCTGCATGTGAAATGGAATACTAGCAAGGGGTTTTATGTGAATGTTTGTTAATTAAAGTAATTAACAAAATTCTGAATAAATAAATAAAAGAGTTTTATTTAAATGAGAGCTTGCATTAAATTTGGTGGAAATTTAATGCATGTGAGTGGATTTTTGAGTGGAGGCTTTTTAATGGGAGTGGAGGCTTTTCATTTTGAGTGGGAGCTCCACCCACATGAATGTGGAAGAGGTGGGGGCAGCCCCATGGCTGGGCGCCATGCCCCTTGGGTGCCCCCCCTCTCCCCTATAAAAGGCCCTCCTCTCCTCCTCTCACAACACACCTCCTCATGAAGGATCTCTCTCCCCCTCTAGAATTTATCCCCCATGGTCTCGGACTAGCGAGATACATGTTCCCGGTGGCTATTCGGCAAGAAAGAGTTGTGCTTCCGCTGCATCGCTGGAGCGAGGAGGCGGAGGTTGCTCGGTGCCTCGTACGTGTGTGCGAGCACGGATGCGCTGCTGTTTTGCGGCGCTAGGACTTCCTCTCGATCTTGAGATCGGCAAGAGATCGTCTACATCAACCACGAGTTTGGACTCGTTAAGCTTTGTCGGTCTTCAAGGGTATGTTCTCTACGGATATACATCCGCCCGTTGTTTGTATCTAGTAGATAGATCTTGGTACATAGTTGTTCCCATCGTAGGAAAATTTTTGTTTTCTATGCTGCGAACCCTAGAGTGGTATCAGAGCCGGATCTATGCGTAGATACTTTGCACGGGTAGTACACATATGATTATGTGGGCGATGATGATCATTTTATTGCTTCTTAGTTGTACTTTGGATATTGGTGGCATAGTGGGATGAAGCGGCCCGGACAAACTTTACATGTCCACGCACATGAGACCTGTTCCACGCTTGACATGCAACTAGTTTTGCATAAGTGGCTAGCGGGTGTCTGTCTCTCCTACTATAGTCAATATCTAATTTGCAACGAGTTGTCAACAATTTGGTTATCCTCGTTGTGGTTCATGTTCGTAGGTATGAACGGTTCTATCTTCGAAAGCCCTAAGCCACGTAAAATTTGCAATGGACAAATTAGAGGCGTCTAGTTTAGATTGTTGCTGGGCTAGTGTTATGATATGGTGATGTTGTAAGTAGAAGTATGAGATGATACTCTTACAACATACATAACGTGTAAACTCCATAGACCTTGGATTTACACATAAAGGTATGATAGTGATCATACCACGGTGCACATGATAGAGATCATATGCGAGAACCATATCATTCCACTAATAAACATGTGATGTTTGATAGCATCTTATATTGCTTGTTTGGCGTTTTATTAGCATAATAAGATGATCCCTCATTTAGATATCAAGATAAAAATGTGTTCTTCCTTAAGTATGCACCGACAATGTTTCGTCGCTTCAAGACATCACGTGATGATCGGGTGTACTTGAATCCACGAGCATATCTCGGGTGTAAGACAGTTACACACGCGAATACTAAGGTTCTTACTTGGCGAGCCTAGCATGTACAGACATGGCCTCGGAACACGGACCGAAAGGTTAAGCATGAGTCATATGTTTTGATATGATGACCATATGGATGCTCGCCTTTGAAGCTACGCCGACTCACGTGATGATCGGACTTGGTGTAGTGGATTTGGTTCATGTAATCACCAAAAAGACACGAGGGATGTCGTTTTTGAGTGGGAGTTCATTTCTAATTTGGATTAGTAGAACTCAATTTATCATAAATTAAATCAAAGTGAATTTGCATAATTTGTTGTAGTCATTGGCATTCGTTCACCACCTTATGCATAGTTGTAATTGAGATAATAGAACTATAGAATTCTGGATATTTACTTTACGAACTGGTATCGTATTGTGTTGAGTGTCAATCAAAGTTTAAAGTCCTATTGCAAACTTTCAGCAAACTCTATTTACTCCGTGAAATTTAATAATTGGTATTAAATCGAGAGTAACAATTCCAGTGTTAGTATCTTAAGTATCATGTTTGCCTCCACGATTCTTGATTATTTTAATATCAAGTTTATCTAGGAGCTGAAAGAATTGTTTCAGAAACCATCATGTGTGGCAGATATAACGATATCTGAAACAATGTTTTGGTTGCAATATGATAGAGTATAATATATGTTCTCATATTGGATGAGAATTTACGAAGGTTGGAGATGCTAGACATCCTAATCATCCAAAAGGGTTTTGGAAAGTAATGTTATACTCACGATTCTCCTTTATAAGCTAAATTGGCTTGATCATGAAAGTCGTCATGATAAGGATGAATAGAAGATGTATGTAAAGTGTTTACTACACTAAAAAGATTACTAAAGAATGGATTTTGAAAGAATACCGATCATTTTGATGATGGTGATCTACTTCAAAGTGCAAGTCCAAAGGTATTATTATTTGAATATACACGCTTTGGACTATGTGTCATGTATATGGCGCCACTTTTGATGTTGATAGATTCTTTTAAAAGGAAAAGGAAATGCTGAAAGTGAATCTATAAAATATATTTGGCAGAAAAGAAAAGATTGGAAATATCCAATTTAGGTATATGATATACATGTTATGGTTGTATTCTTTGCTTGTTAAACAATGTGGTTCTTGGGTATTGGATACCGAATTGGTTGGTATGAAATTTCATACGGAATGACGCAATTCATGAACCACAATGGCCTAAGTAACTAGCAAGAGAATATGTGATGATGTTCATCGAAAACAAACAAACCGTTGTTTGTATTTCTCGTTGACATCAAAGCTTGACTTCAAGATTTGTTTTAATAATTGTTATTTGAATCAGGTATTATAAGAACAAAGGTTGTTCAAATAATTACCGTATTCCATATAAGATGGATGATTTACAAATCTAGTTGAAGAAATCACATCCATAAAACCTAATGCTAAAATGTCGCAAGACAAATGATTGAAAGATCACTTATGAAGTGACATCGCTGTTTAAATTATATTGGAAAGAAAACATGAAGAATCTCCATATTCATGGATTTTTGGAGTCTTTGATTTGATCAAGTGACGCTTGTGAGACTTTCCACGTGATAATTAAAACTTCGTTCAAAGGCCAAAGAAGAACGAACGACTAAATTATTGGAATTTATGCATATCAATGTATGTAGTCCATTATGTGTAGTCGTAAGCGATGGGTTTCAACTTCATATGCTTTCTCCGGAATTTTGAGTGAATGTTCACTTAATGAGAAAGAAGTATGAAATATTTGAAAATGTTTCAAAGACTTTCAAGATGAAGTGGAAAATCATTGTAACAAGAAAAATAAATAAATTATGATTTGATCATAAAGGGATTTATTTGAGTTACAAGTGTAACAAGAAAATAAATGAATTATGATTTTATCATAAAGGGATTTATTTGAGTTGCAAGTTTAGCAAAACACCTAGATTTACATCTCTCGAAACACCATAGGAGTATGGAGTGTTTGAGATTTGTAATGAAACCTTGTGAGACATGGTTGGATCAAAGGTGTTATTTATAAAACTGCCATTATGTTTTAAAAGATTAAAACTTTAGAGACTACCGCTTTTACACTGAAAAGAGCTCCATCTTGATCCGTTGAAATGACACCATATGAGTTATGGTTTGGGGTAAAACCCAAGTTGTCCTTTCTTAAATTTTGGTATGCTAAACATAAGTAAGATGTTTACAACCAAAGTCGGATGAGCATGTCTTTGTAGGTTATTTCGAATAACAATTGGTTATTCCTCCATAACACCGAGGACAAAAGGGTTTGTCGCTTGAAATGTGAAGTTTCTTGAAGAAGGAATTTTTCATAAAAGTTAAGTGGGAGGACAATATAACTTTGATAAGGTTAACGAACCTTAGCTAAATGTGCTGAGTTGCGCAGCGCCAGAAATCGTTCTGGAGGCTGCCATAATGCTCATAGCTTATGTGCCTCAAAGGTTGTGGTCACGGAGGTCTAAAGTTCCTATTGAACCAAGAAGGTCGGTTAAACAATCAAATGCTAAGATTTGAGATTAAATCATTATTGTTTGACAATGATGAACCGACTATATGCAAAGAAGCGATGATGGGCCCTGGCTCCGTCAAATGGCTTGAAGCCATAAAATCCGTGATAGTTCCATACACGAGAAATCAAGTTTTGAACTTGGAAGACCCTCCGGAAAGGTGTAAAAATCTATCGGTCGTATTTGGATCTATAAAGAAACAGACATGGATGTCTCACATCTATGAAATATTCGACATGTCGTAAAGTATTTTATGACAATGTTCAAAGAGTTGAATATGACAAGATTTGATCTTTCATAGCGATATTTAGTCTGAACGGATTAAAGTAGCAACCACTACATATAATTTGGTATATGGTAGATGAATAAACAAAACAAAGTTCTTCTAATAGAATGGTTACCTAGGACGTGTACATGACACGGTCCAAAGGGTTTTGTTAAATTCAAAGGATGCTAAAAGGGCATGCAAACTTCAATGGTTGAAGTAAGCATTGCGGAGTTGGAATCTTCACCATGATGAAAAATGAGTTTTTCATCTGGAGACGATGAAGATGCTTGCATTTGCAAGAAATTAAGTGGGAGCGCTGAGACATATTTCTAATACATTATGTGAAGGACATCTTGTTGATTAGAAATGATGTATCTTTTATTGACAAAGGTTAAGAATTTCATTTCGATGAAAGACTTAGGCAAAACCCGAATATTTAGCATGAATGTCAATAGTGGATAGACTGTAACGCTAATATGTTTATGCCAAACGTACATATATGAGATATTGAAGGAGTTCAATATAGAAATGACAAGAAACAGTTCTTGTCGCCTGGAAAGGAATTGAATCAAGATTCAAGTGTATCGACACTTGATAAGTGAAACAAGATTCAAGTGTTTTGACACTTGATGAGTGAAATCACAAGAATGTTTTAATCAATCATACCATGATATGTACACATCCAGATATGTCCTATGCTCTAAGTGTTATGAGCATATACCAGAATGAATCATAAAATGATCATTGGACTATAGTAAGGATATTCTTATGATCTTTTGGAAGAACTAAGAATATATTTGTGTAGAGGTGACAAACAATTACAAATAGTTCATTGTAAAGCGTTACATTGATACTAGTTTTGTCACAAGATACAAATTAAGTTTATCTCAATTTAAACTATGGGTGGCACAATGTAATGGAAAGGAGATTCCATGATGGATTTGGAAGAGTTCCAAAGTTAAGACATTGTGACGAATACTACAACAAAAGGCTAAGTATATGACTGTTATAGTAGCAGCAAAGGAGGGAATTTGTGTCAAGTAGTTTGTTATCAAACTAAGGTGTGGTTCGCAACGGGCTAACACTAAAGATATATTGTATGACAATAGTATCGATGTGTTTTAACCCCAAGGAACTAAAGGTCTCACCAAAAGACCAAATTTATACAATGCCATCTCATTGGAGAATGAGTGATGCGTGGAGACGCAAATACATGCAAATACACACGGACCTGAAGCGTCAGATTCGTAGATTATGTTAACCACTTGCAATTGCGTATATGGAACACCAGAAAGTCATAGGTGTTCAATACGCAGAGTTTTCAAACTAGATTATTGTCTCTAGTGCAAGTGGGAGACTGAAGGGAATATGCCCGAGAGGCAATAATAAAGTGGTTATTATCGTATTCCTTATTTATGATAAATGTTTATTTTGCATGCTATAATTGTATTAATACGGAAACGTTAATACATGTGTGTTTAATAAACAAAAGGTAGTTCCTAGTTATGCCTCTCTTATAAACTAGCTCGTTGATTAACAAGATGATCATAGGTTTCCTGATCATGGACATTGGATGTTGTTAATAACGAGGTCACAACATTAATGTAATGGTGTGATGAACATTCATCCGAAGTATAGCATTACGATCAAAGTCATTGAGTTTATATTGCTATAACAACTTACGAAGTGATCCTAATCCTTAGACCATGAGATCATGTCAATCACTAACACCGGAAGAGTTTCTTGATAACATCAAACGTCACACCGTAACAGGGTGATTATAAAGATGGATTCAGAACTAATAAAGTGTTATGTTGAGGCTCATGGATCAAGAAGTGGAATTTGTTCATCCCGATGACGGATAGATATACTCTGGGCCCTCTCGGTGATATCACATTGATTAGCTTGCAAGCAAGTGATTTGATCACTAGAATGTTATATCACAGGAACGAGAAAAGAGTGCATGTCGGTAACGAGATTAAACTAGGTATGGAGATACCAATGATCGAATCTCGGACATGTAATATATCGTGAAACAAAGGGATTAAGATACTAGCGTAAAAGGTTCCGACGATCACAAGAAAGTCATCGTTGAATGTGTGGGAGTCAGTATGGGTCTCCAGATCCCGCTTCTGATTATTGATCTGAGAGGGGTCTCGATCATGTCCGCATTATTCGCGAACCGTAGGGTGACACACTTAAGAGACACCGACATCCATTTGGAGCAAAAGTTTCATGCCGAAAAGAAAAGGAAAGCGCAGGAATTTATTTCACTAGACACCGAAACTGTTTCGGTTGAAATTGCTGAAACTGGTTCTGCATGTGAAATGGAATACTAGCAAGGGGTTTTATGTGAATGTTTGTTAATTAAAGTAATTAACAAAATTCTGAATAAATAAATAAAAGAGTTTTATTTAAATGAGAGCTTGCATTAAATTTGGTGGAAATTTAATGCATGTGAGTGGATTTTTGAGTGGAGGCTTTTTAATGGGAGTGGAGGCTTTTCATTTTGAGTGGGAGCTCCACCCACATGAATGTGGAAGAGGTGGGGGCAGCCCCATGGCTGGGCGCCATGCCCCTTGGGTGCCCCCCCTCTCCCCTATAAAAGGCCCTCCTCTCCTCCTCTCACAACACACCTCCTCGTGAAGGATCTCTCTCCCCCTCTAGAATTTATCCCCCATGGTCTCGGACTAGCGAGATACATGTTCCCGGTGGCTATTCGGCAAGAAAGAGTTATGCTTCCGCTGCATCGCTGGAGCGAGGAGGCGGAGGTTGCTCGGTGCCTCGTACGTGTGTGCGAGCACGGATGCGCTGCTGTTTTGCGGCGCTAGGACTTCCTCTCGATCTTGAGATCGGCAAGAGATCGTCTACATCAACCACGAGTTTGGACTCGTTAAGCTTTGTCGGTCTTCAAGGGTATGTTCTCTACGGATATACATCCGCCCGTTGTTTGTATCTAGTAGATAGATCTTGGTACATAGTTGTTCCCATCGTAGGAAAATTTTTGTTTTCTATGCTGCGAACCCTACAGTGACTGGCTCACAAGGGATCACATATCACGGGAACGAGAAAAGAGTACTTATCAGTAACGAGGTTGAACTAGGTATGCAGAGATACCGACGATCATAACCTCGGATAAGTAAACTATCGTGAGACAAAGGGAAATTGGTATCGTATGTAAGTGGTTCATTCGATCGCTAAGTAATCGTAGAAATATGTGGGAGCCATATGAATTTCCAGATTCCTCTATTGGTTATTGATCGGAGAAGTGTCTCGATCATGTCCGCATAATTCACGAACCGTAGGGAGACACACTTAAGGATTCGATGTTGTTTGAGTAGTTATGGTATTATGAGAAAGAGACCGAATGTTGTTCGGAGTCTCGGATGGGATCTGGGATATCACGAGGAGATCCGGAATGGTCCGGAGAATAAGATTCATATAAGGAAAGTCCCGTTTCGGAGTTCGGAAATAATTCCGGTGTTTTCATCGGGAATGTTCTAGAAGGTTCCGGAATGTCCGGCACTCCGGAGGGGAAGGGGTACATGAATGTGTCATTGCAAGTTGGAATGATTGCATCATGTACTAAGTGTCATCGTTGTTCCAAATAAAGGATTAATCGAATCCTAGTTTGAAAAGTCAAATAGCTAAATTGAAAAGTCAAACGGCTAAATTTGGAAAGTGGAAAAGAGGAGGAGGAAGTTTGAAACCGAGTTGGGGAGGAGTTCCCTCCTCCAACCGGCGGCCCACCTCCAAGCCGAGTTGGGGAGGGACTCCCCTCCCCTTGGCCACACCTCCCACCTATAAAGGGAGGGGCAGGGCTGCCCTCCAAGACACACAAGATCCTCTCCTCTAAACCCTAATTTGGTGCCGCCACCTCCTGTAGCTGCCGCCACCTCCTAGGGCTCCCCTTGGCGCCGACTTGGGCAAGACCCAAACCCTAGCCGCCGCCCAAGCACCTCTTCCTCGGTGTGTCTAAACCCTAGATCGTCGAGGGCTCTCTCATAGTCCACCATACTCGCTCCGGCTTAAGGCGAAGCCCTGCGAGATCTCCCCTCTACTTCCGGTACCACGCCGTCGTACTGCCGGAATTGCGAGGAGAGTGCTACAACCTCTGCTGCCTGCTGGAACAAGGGAGAGGAAGGTCTTCGTCGAGTACCGAACGTGTGACCGACTGCGGGAGCGCTGCCGGAACGCAGCGCCGGAAGGATCGTCTACGTGATCTTGAGATCGGCAAGTGTACGACTACATCACCCACGAGAATCTGCTCTCGTTAACCGCTTTGGATCTTCGAGGGTTAGTACTCTATTGACTCGTTGCTACAATCTAGTAGATAGATCTTGGCTTGATCATAGATTAGATCTTGATTGTGTGTTCATGCGGTAGAAATTTTTTGTTTTCCATGCTACGAACCCCTACAATGTCTCCTATGGGTTTAGTGCACTCTCACACATTTACATTTGTTGGCACTCATTATGATGTTTGGCGTTGTAACACCCTCGCCTGATAAGGCTGAGTTCATGTGTACAGTGTCAATCCCTGGATCGGTTCACTGGCACACACAGTACAAAATGAATATCAAATATAACTTTGCATCATAAATACAATGAATATGATCCAGAATTTATATTATATTACACAAGTACACAGCGTAAAGCAACATGGTAGATCTCCATCTTTCAAAAGTGCCACAGGCGAACAATCGTTGAGTGGAGTCTCGCGACCTATAACGATCACTCATAAGAGATATAACCTGCAACATGAAATGTTGCAGCCACGAATGGTCAATACTTTGAATGTATTGGCAAAGTGGCACTAGTATTTGAATATAAAATGGAATCTATCAAATTACATGCATATTTGGCTAAGTGGAGTTTCAGGCTGATTTGCATAAAGCAATAGTTTTATCCTAACATTTCCAAATAGTTTTAATCTTTTCTGAAAATTGTCAGAACACGTTGGCCAACATCAAGTGCTCCTACTCCTTTATTCAAACCATTAAATTTTATTAAGAAATTGGAATGTCGAGATCATCCATAAGCTTCAAGCCTTAGTTGCTCAATATTGTCCATAACCGGGGACACGGCTAATCGATTAGATTTATATCTTCTGTAGAAGTTGTACACTTTACCCACACGACACAATCTCGCCTTGACGCCACTAGTGGCCGCTGGTTTAGTACACACCAATTGGTATACCGGCAGATCGAGAATGTGACGAAGTCTTTCCATAGAAGTCCTCCCATTACACAATACTAGCACGTCTAATAGGCACCAATGCAAGGATATAACCTCCAATACATAATTCTAGTTAACCTGAAGATATACCAATGCAAAGGGTCTTCCGCTATGTAATTAACTAAGCCAGAGCCCATATTAGCATGTGGCTGTACACGGAAGCTACTGTACGAGAAACATGTCAATCTCTATGATGCCTAGGTGGTCTTCTTCCAGTGCACACACAAGAGAGGTAGACAAAGATACGGTCCTCTTCGTTGCCACTTCTTCAAAACTCAACAACAACAATATTCCACCCAGGTGATTCATTAAGTACTTGTTTTATTATATAAAAACATAGTTTTTCCAATAACTCACAATACTCATAACATGATATTCCATCCCGAATCTATAGCAGGGCTAAGCATACTACAACTGCGATGTTTCCACTAAGCAAGATACAAAAGGATATCCTAAATAGGATATAACATAGCATATCATAGCACATAGTGCAAAATATCCCTACACATGCACTTCTACTAAAAACAACTACAATGCATAGGAAAATAAGTAGGACATTTATGATAGTGCCACTTGCCTTTTAGTTGATGTAGTCGTTCAAACAATCCTCACAATTGCAATCGTTGCACTCGTCACAACCACAAACGTTGCGCTCCTCACAATCTAACGATTTATACAAAGCACAACAAATACACCATTCAGAACAAATGCAATTATGCACAATACAACAAAACAATTATGAACAAATGCATGCATGATGATTTAATAAGTCACAATGGTTGTAATTAGTTCTCTGAACATTACTACAACACATGATGCATGCAGGAGATCATTTAATGCAATAGAGTATTTATTATTAATCCTTGATTGCCAATATAAAGGTTTTAATAGTTCTGTTGAAACTTCTGTATTAATTGTTGTATTAAATTTGGGCCTGGGCTGTAATGGATAGGGGACATTAATACGAACTAGTAGCAATTGGATTCACCTTAATCGGAGTTATAAATCTTTTCTTATAATTTAAATAGTGTTTAATGGAGTTTAAATTATCTAAACATTTTATGTTGTCTAAAATTCATACTAAAGACAGATCTGTAGTTCCAGCGACATATAATTTATATTTTTCTGATCCACAAAGATTTGTTGTGAATTTAATAACCTAAAAATGTCATTAAAACTATTTATTTAATTACTGCAAAACCTTACAGTAGAAGTCTAGAACAATTGTGTGACAATGTTCTACGTAAAATTCTGAATCCAACGATATATTTTAAGTGATTTTTGGACTAGTGGATTATTTACTATGAATTTTTGAATCTAGCACTATTTTCTGCAATTTATAAATTCGAAAATCTATTTAACAGTTGACTGGACCATTGACTGCTGACTTTGGGATTGACTTCTGACTGTGAAGTTGACTGATGATGCGGCGCAACCCTATTGGTCAGTGCATCCATAGGTAGAATCGATCTGAGACACTGATTTGAGATTGGACGGATGGCGATCGTTACCGGCGGTCAACGACGGCGACGGCGGTGGTGAGGTCGGCGTTGATGGTGGCGGCGTCTCTGATGGTCCTTGGTGTCGACGAAGCAGATGACGGGATTCAGCTCGTCGTCTTGGTCACGTACGTGCGCTTTCCGGTGGCCTTCTCCTCTTAAAATGGGGAAAAACTGCGGCTGGTCGTCTACGTATTCAGCGAACTCCGGCAAGAGATTCACGGATGCAGGCTGCGTTACAGAGAGGGAAAAAGGCATGAGACGATGTGATCCAACGAGGGAAAAAAAATAGAGGAGAAAATAGGGTTCGGGGTGCTCTGCATTGACGACAACCTCGACCCTCTGAAGCTCTAAAAACTGCGTTCCAGCGAGATTGAATTGAGCCAGAAATTGGGCAGCCTGACGGCTAGATTTTTGTGGATTTTTAGGGAGTTTTCGAAGAGGATAGTGTGGGATACTTATACCCAGAATTTCGAGGCAAGGGGGCAAAAAATTTGGCCGAATTAGGAGATTTTTCCGGGCTGTTTTCGAGTCCGAACTTACTCGTGTTCGTTCTGGTATCTGTTGAAGATAGACGATGATAAGGTGGGCTCCACCTGACAGAAAAAAAAATGAATGGGAGAGAGCATCTTCACTAAAATAGTTTGCGGCCTGCTGCACGAATCATGTGCTAGCGTTAGGCTAGCTGCTGGGCTGCCCACACATGTACGTTAGCTCGTTTTTTTTCTTTTTTTCTTTTTCTTATTTCTTTTATAAAATTAGTTTTACAACTTAGATTTGACTCAAACAAATTTCTTTGAGTTTATAAAATTCATTATATTGTTTTAGAATGTTAATGAACATTATTTATGTCCAAATAAAATATAGGATTTATAAAACCTTGTGTATTCCTTTGTAGATGCAATTTAGTAATTCAAAATAGGGTTTGAGTATAGTGTTTTGCAATCCAAAATTGTTATGAATGCAAAATGACATGTCAATGCAGTGCAAAAGCTAATTTTTTTTGTCCCAATTTCTAAAATCTTGGGATATTACAGGCGTACTCGCATGCTTAGTCATTTCCGGGCCATTGACCCAAATATTGAGCAAATTCTAGATATGGGCTTTCTCCTCCTAAGGGTCCCCAAAATCTATCTTTGAAGGAGGAGACAAACTCTTATCTCGAAGCTCAAGCATCTAATGTGCTTGTTAATATTGTGAGCTTTGTAGTTCTTTCTTCAATCATGCCTTTCAGGAATGCTCATGATATTTGGACCAAGCTTTAAGCAAAATATGATGTGCCCAAGCTTAATAAGTATGATTGTGTTCTCTCCACCTCTGGCCATGATGAGTTCTCGTCTTCTTCCACTTCACCAACATATGAGTTGTCTCAACATAATGATATGGTGAGTGGTGATAGAACTTGCAATGTAGATAGTGAGCTTACCATTGATGATCCTTCTTGTCTATCTCATTGAAATGTTGTATCTTTGGTCATTAACACTTGTAGGACTATATGTGATTTACATCCTAGTGTTGATTGCCCTTGCATATCATGTAGAAATTCTTTGAATATATCTCATGATGATATGCTTGCTTTGCCTTGTTGCCATGATACATATGCTTCTACTTCCTCTAGTACTTGTGTTGCTAACCATGTAGAGGAAATCGAAGAATGCTTGGGCCAAGGCAAGGTTGCGATTGGAGCTTCATGTGTTCCCCCATCATCACCTTGTCCCAATGTTCACTTGTGCCTCATGGCTAAGGGTTCAAAGGTAACCACTCCTTTGGATGCCAATATACGTCATGATGATGTGAATGTTGATCATGTATAAGTAGATGATGATGTTGCTTCTTTAAAAGAGAAGGGGGCTAGTCCTTCGAGATCTTCATCCTAATAAAAATGCTTGCTCTATTTTCATTGAAATCTTGACTTGTGCTATTGAAAGTAAGCAAATAATATGTGAGCATGAGGATTGATAAACTAAGTAGTCTTGAGTGTGAGTATGCTAATGAAATTGCAAATATAAATGAAGATCTTGAAGAGTAACAAACCACTAAGAAATCTCTTGAGGATACCTTTGCTGTAGAGCTATCTAGAGTGAAGAAATCTCATGATAGAGATTTTGAGGTGGCAAGTGCCCTTCAAATTAAAAATGATGAACTTGAAGTTTCTTATGCTTAACTCCTTGAGGATTTTGACCACCTCAACAATGGCTCTAGGTTCATCAAGGGTGAGCTCATCAAACTCACCGAGTCACATGAGCAACTTAAAGCTTCATATTCTAAAGAGATTTCCAAGTTACCCTCACCTCTTGCTAATAATGATGATGCTTGTGCTACTAACTATATTTATTGTGAATCATCTATCTTGGAGGAGAATGTTGAGCTAAAGGCTCAACTTGTTTTGCTAACTAGCAACTATGGGAAATTAGAAGAAAGTCATGTGAAGCTCTCGAGCTTGCATGAGGATCTTCTAGTCTCACATGGTAGTCTAAAGTTAGTTCACGAGGCCATTATGTCAAAGGTAACATCTAGTGGGCCTCATGTGGACATTAACACTATATCTACTCCAAATGTTATTTTTTCATGCGCTAGTCCTTGTAATTCATCCACTCACAACCATGTTATATCTTGTGATGAATTGAATTCTTTGCCTTTTTGCTCTAACAATGAAGCATCTACTTTCTCTAGTATTGTTGTTGATACTAACCATGTAGAGGAAATCAAAGAGCTCAAGGGTCAAGTCACTTCTTTGAAGAATGACTTGAAAATGTGTCATGAAGGGAAGACCACACTCAAGAACATGTTGAGTGTTCGAGGACCCCCAAGTGACAAGAGTGGGCTTGGATTCAACTCCAACATCAAGAACAATCCCACTAACTTGTTGAAGCACAAGGGAAAAAATAAGAAGGGCCAAGGACAAGTGAAGAATCCGTCCAATATTGTGTGCTTCAAGTGCAAGGAAGAAGGGAATCATGTGAGAGCGTGCCCACTGAAGAAGAAGCTGCTTAGTGAGAAGAAACAAGGGAAGCGGCCTCAAGATCCTCATCAAGCTCGAGATTGGCCTCGTCCCAAGAAGCCTCAAGCTCTTCTTCATGGTGTGGCATCTCCGAAGAAGAAAGATAGCAAGAGAAGAACTTGCTACATATGTCGTGAGAAGGGGCACCTTTCTTCCTCATGCACCATGGGTAACTCCTCATCCCATCCTATCTTGATTGATGATGTTTATTCACTTCACAAGGATGAGGGTGGCAATGTGTTTGCCAAATTTTTTGGTGCCCAAAGCGGTGTCAAGAAAAGAACCATTTGGGTGGCCAAGCCTATTGTGACTAACTTCTTAGGACCCAACTTGGTTGGGGAACAAAAAGATAAAACTTGCTCAATAGGTATTGTTGAAGGGCATTGGAGACTTGGATACATTATGGAGAATTGAGGGATCTTCATCAATTATTTTTGTCAATCCAAGCCATTGGGATTATCTTGCTTCTTTCATATATCCAATGTTCCTCCTTGTGGTAACTTGTGCTTAACTCATTTAAATTGATAGTTACTTGCTCCCTTGTGCACGTGTTGGTTTTGTAACTTTCATGTGTTTGTACATATTGTGCTTCCCACTTACTTATATTGACATATGAAGTATTTTTGTGTATGTTGGTTGGCACACCATGTATTTATGTTTCTTGGTTTGGAGCCTTTATTGATTCTAGTTGGTATCTTTTTTGGATCTTGTGAGAGATTAATGGACTATTCCGTTTTGGGGGAGTGTCATGCTTGGGCATTCCATAATCCTAAAATGTGTGTACATGAGGACAAATACTTAGTAGTTTTATTGCATGTTTATCGAGTCTCTATGTGGTATGTATTTCTCATGGGAAACTCAAGTTCTATAATGTCCATTAATCCTCTCTAGTATGATCGTTTGCCTCTTGTTGATATTTCTTGGTTTATCACATTATGGGGGAGTCATATGCTTTGTGCATATTACAAACCTAGAAAATGTGGACATTTTAGGTAGTGCCACTTAGAATTGATATTGAGAATTATCTAGCTCCGATGTGGCACATTTTCTCATACAAGTTCCAATTTGCTTCATGTGTTATTTCTCTTCTCTTGGATCTTATGTGTGAGAGTGATTCTTGGTATGTGTTTACTCATATTTGGATATATATATCCTCATGGGAACCATTTTCTTCTATTTAATCTAATCACTAGTGAGTGTGTGACTATTTGAAGCTATCAAGAATCTTTCTTGAAGCATCAAGCTTATTTCTCATGCTTTGTTATATGCTTCTTGTTGTGAATATGATCCTGATATCCTTGCAAACTACCTCAGGAAAATTTCCCTTATATTTCTTGTCTTTGGACAATTGGTACTCCATATATGGTAGAATTTATTGATCATATTCACTTTGGCCTTTTCTTATTTGCCCATCCTTTGACAACAAAATGGTTTTCTTTTTGCTCCCAAGATTTCTTTGCATCTTGTGGATCTTCTTATTTTATTGGTATCCCCTTGTGTTTTATTTTGTGTAGGTACTAGTGATGATCTCATTTGTGGACATTTTGCATTCAAAGGCAAAATTCTATATAATGTTCTACTTATGGGAGAGCTCTCCTATATTATCTAGAACATTTTTATGTTTGCTTCTTGATTTGATCCATTTTTTTCTTGATAGCTCAATATTTTTGTGTTGGTACTATTTGTGTGCCATCATGAAAAGTGTGAAGAGTTTGTTTTGGTTGTTGGAACCTTTCTCTCTTTGGAAGTTGGTTTTTTCTCATTTTTTTGTTACATGTTTTTATCTTTTAGAATGAGATAAATCCTTGAGCATTTATGTTTTTCTCCATCTTTCATCTCTTTGTCTCTTGCTAGTTCATTTGTTGCTCTTATGTTCTTTCATGTGTTGATTTGGCTCTTTGATATAATTTGGACACCTTTTGTCGAGTCCCGCTTTTGTGTGTGTCTTATTGGTTTACTTGGTGTTTTTATTCAAATTGTATCTCCTTTTGGTTCTTGAAAGTCTTATGCATGCATATTTACTTCATGTATATATTATGGCATGTTTGCTTTCTTTGATCCAATATATAGGGGAAACTCCACCTAATCCTAATGGGCTAAGATGTGCATGAAATTCAATTTCATATCAATATGCACATGTTAGTGTGGAGGTTCTCCTATGTATTGTAGTTGCTCTAACTACTTTGGACCTAATTTTTTTGGTACCATCGTTTAATTAGTTGTGTTTTAGGTAAATTGGGGATATATATTGGGTGCTTGTATCTTGAACAAGGAATAAGTGGTGTCTACATGTAAATTGGATGCAAGCTAGGATGATCAGCAAATTCATATCTTCTCCATCCTACCAATTATATCTCGTAACAAGTATATATCTCTCTCTAATGCATACATATCTTATTCCCAACCTTTTGTAGGTTGCTTGTTGGCATGAATTGGTGTACTTACATATGTTGGGTTTCTTTCTTTGGCTTTGAAGAGTTCTCTCTAATGCAAATGTGTGTATGTTGAGATGTGTGCATATTACGGGGACTATACAAAATCATGCTCATGATTCACCAATCCCAAATATGTAAATCTAGAAATTTTGTTGCATATCGTTTCCTCAATATCTCTCATGTGCAATAGTGAGAATTTGTGCAAAGTTGATTTCTATTTGTGATACTTGTTTACTTTCTACATATATTCCAACTATCCCGTTTTCCCTTGGTAATAGTTGTAATGTATGTAGTGTGTTGGTTCTTGAATCTCATTCGTGTATAATAAGACATATTTAAGACTTTGGCCATGCTTTCAAGAAAACATCTTATTGGTACATTCTATGAATTTCTTTTGATCTCCATGTGCTTCCTTGTGTATCTATTTTGTTTGTGCATATTTCTTTATGGGGATATGTCTTTGTGATATTTTCACCTAGAAATTTATACACACAAGAGAAGATCAACCTTTGCTTGTTTTTTGCATTTCTTGGAGACCACCTCTTATTTTTTTGACTCTTCGATGGCTTCCATTTTTATTGACCTTTGAGTGTATTTTTAAATGGGTTTGGAGGATTGAGGATTCCATGGTTGTGCACGTTGTTTCCAAATGAAATTATTAGAATTGGTGCATAACCTTTGGGGAGCTTCTCCAATTCATTTAAAAATGCACATTTGCCTTATTTCACATATTGTTTTGGTTTAAATGCTTATGGGGGAGCGAGGATTCCATATTTGTGCATTTTGTATTCAAATGCAATTATTCTAAGTTGTGCACAAATCTTGGGGAGCTTCCCTATTTTCATTTAAAACACTTTTTTGTTGGTGTTTCCTTTTGGTATCATTTTTTGATTTTTCAATTGGTTCTTTTCGATCTTTTTGATTGCTCGCTTCATTTATTGAAGCATCTCTCTTTTTATTTTAATTTTTCAATCTTTGGGTCCTCGATATAGTTTTACTTCCTCCCAAGTACTCATCATTTGACATGTGGATTTGCACACCTTTGGAGGAATTCTCACTATATTGGTCGTTTAGAACTTTTCACCCATTTTGGCAATCAATGCCAATGGGGGAGAAGTTTTGGAGGGTTTAAGGGAAGATGGCCTTTGCTTTGAGTTCGTTCTTAAGCATTTTCCTCTCATGCTATTGAATCTTTGTGATTGCTTTGCATGTTGAATATATAGAGGAAACTCAACCAATGGTAATGGTTGGCAATCTATGCAATGAAATTCAAGTTCATCACACATTCATAGATTGTGGGGAGAGTTTAATATATATATTGTGGCTGCACCAACGTCACATACTTGTGTAGTATTTGATGTTAGGGCAATCACTTTGGTTTTTAATTGTCATATTTAAACCCTCTCAAAGGGATTGTCATCAATTACCAAAATGGGGGAGATTGAAAGGGGATGTATGCCCCATATGTGGTTTTGATAATTAATGACAATCTCTATGGACTAATGTGTAAATTGAGTTTCACTTGTAGGTTTGTCCATTGACATCGCTTGGACCATGTGTTGGTCTAGAATATAAAGAAATGAAGAAGGATGGGAAAATATGTCTAAGGGATATGTGCCCATTGGAATCATGAAGAAATAGGAACTTGAAGGTTGATCAAGATAAGTGCAAAGAGTAGAATCTCGACGGATCAACACTCAAGAAGGGATGAAGATGTGCAAGATCAATATGCGCCTTCTCTAGAATATCTCAAGCTTGGAGCTTACCATCCTCGGTGATCATGGAGTGATGAAGACAAGTTAAAAGAAGAGGTTTCCCCTTGGAGTATGGGGACCAATTTGGAAGTCTTCATAAAGCAAGAGCAATCAAGAAAGGCGTTCCATCTTGAGAAGGTCAAGACGGTCTACATCAAGCTCAAGTGGATTGCTCAAGTCAAAGGTAAGATCTTGATAGGGTTTCTCTTTTGCTATTCTCGTGTTGTTAGTTGAGAGACCGGGTTTAGGATAGTAGTCGTACTATCAAGAGGGGATCTCAAGCGGGTGTCTCGATCACATCGTTCGGGGGAGAGCTCAAACCTTTGCATACATAGAATCATCTTTCTTGGTTGTTATTTGGTTCTTGTCCATGAAAGGATCTATAGATTGTGGTTATCATCATAACAATCTCTAGTTCATCATATAAGGATTTCCCTTGCATATATTATTGCATTCTTGATGGTGCGGGTTTTTTGGCTCCACACCTTAGGATATATCTCACATATATATACTTGATATTCTCTCCCTTGGTGGTATCCAATGTTTCACCTTTTGTTGGATTCTCTTGGTTTTATCTTTCCAACAAAATTGGTTTCATCCCAATCGGAGTTTCCAAGCTCAACTTCTTGTGTTTTGGGTTTTGGAGGTTTTACCAGTTCATCGCTTCTAGGGAGGTCATACCTTTTTCAATTTGGTTTTATCCTTCCATGCTGGACTATGATGTTTCTTTGCATAAGCTTGTAGATATTTTCGTTCTCTTCAAAACGATCCCAAGGTCATCAAAAAACGGAGTCCGGAATCAAAAGTTATTGAAGTTTTCGTGCAATGTTGTCCAGCGTCTTTGCTTGACCAGAAATTCCGGCCCAAATTCTGACCCAAGTTCTGGTGAAGTACTGTTTTATTCTGTATCTTGTGTCTCTATTTACCGGAAGTTCTGGTGGGGCACCGGAAATTCTGGTGGTGCGCGAATCTGGCCCAAACGGGCAGATTTCTCTTGCCCCTTTTAAGGGCCCCCTCTTCCCTATTGTTTCCCCAACTTTTGAGGTCATTTTTGCTAGCTCTTACACTCTCTCTCCTCCATTGTTTACCTTCAAAAGCTTGCCCTCTCTCCTTCTCCTCCAATGATTCTTGCATGTCTTTGAGGGATTTGAGATAGGAGATCTAGATATACAATCCCAACAAACCAAATCCCTTCTTTGTGAAGAAATCCTTAGGATCTAGATCTTGGAGAGTTTTGTGTTCTCCTCTTGTGTTCTTCCTCGCTTATTCCCCCAATAGCTTCTGTGGCTTTGTTGGAATTTGGGAGTTAAGGACTTGCCCTTGCATTTGTTGCATAGGTTTGAGTTCTCCATGGAGATTCAGCGAGTGCAAGCTTGTAGGCTTGTTAATATTGGGTTCTTGGAACCCTAGACGGTTGTGTGGTTGGTGTGTTCATTTCTTGAGGCCTCCATTGTGGGGTGGCCTCAAGCTTGTGGCCTTGTGGCCTTTGTGGCATTGTTGTTGGGAGCCTCCAGTTGAGTTGTAGAGATAGCCCCAACCTTGTACGGGTTTTGATGACCGTCCTCAAGTGTCCCTTAGTGGATCATGAGTAGGCCTTTGTGGCCAGCTCACGGGAGAATAGGGTGAGCCTTTTGTGGTGCCGGTGAGTTGCGTGCTTTCGCATCCGGGGTGAGGCATTGTGTGGCGTTGGGTGAGCATCGAGCCACCACACCCCAAGGTGAGCCATTTGTGGCGTTCGGAGAGCATTGCGCTATCGCACCTCTCCAATAGAGACGTAGCTTCTTTGGAAGTGAACTTCAGGATAAAAATCTTCGTCTCCGCGTCCATCGGTTATCTCTCAACCGAGCCCTTTACTTATGCACTTTAATTTGTGATAGCCATCATGCTTTAAGTATTTCATCTTGCTATCACCTTGTTTCTTGTATTGCTTAGCATAGGTTGTTGGTGCACTTAGGTGAACCTAGTGGTTAGGTTTTGTGCTCAATAAATTAAACATTGGTTTTATTCCGCATTTATTTGAGCCTTAACCATAATATTTTTAAAATCGTATTCACCCCTGTAGGCAGCGTCCATTGCACTTTCACAAACCTAAGTTGTCATTTCTTAAAGTTTGGGGATGCGATGTTTATGTGAAGAAACTTCAGCCTGATAAACTCGAACCCAAAGCTGAAAAATGCATCTTCATAGGATACCCTAAGGAAACTATTGGGTATTCCTTCTATCACAGATCCGAGGGCAAGGTTTTTGTTGCTAAGAATGGATCCTTTCTAGAGAAAGAGTTTCTCGCGAAAGGTGTGTGTAGTCGGAAGGTAGAACTCGAAGAGTTTATTGAACCTTCTCGTCATAGTATGGAGAGTAGAGCAGCGCCGGAAGTTGTTCCGGAGTTGACTTCACCAAATGAAGCGGGAACTAATGATAATAATCATGAAACTCCGAAAGATAATACTACCAAACCTCGGAGGTCAAGCAGGACGCGTGCAGCTCCTAAACTGTACGGAAATCCTGTTATGAATTTCATGGTTGATGAAATAGATGATCCTGCGACGTATGAAGAAGCGATGATGAGCCCGGATTCCAACAAATGGCTAGAAACCATGAAATCTGAGATGGAATCCATGTACGAAAACCAGGTTTGGACTTGGTGGACTTACCTCACGACCGAAAGGCCATGTAGAATAAATGGATTTTCAAAAGAAAAACTGATGCTGATGGTAGCGTAACCGTCTATAAAGCTTGACTTGTCGCAAAGGGGTTTCGAAAAATTTAAGGAGTTGACTACGATGATACATTCTCTCCTGTAGTGATGCTAGAGTCAATTAGGATTATGTTAGCAATTGTTGCATATTTCAACTATGAGATATGTCAGATGGATGTCAAAACTGCGTTCATCAATGGCAACATTGAAGAAGAGTTGTACATGATACAACCAAAGGGTTTTGTCGATCCTAAGGATGCTCACAAGGTATGCAAACTTCAGCGATCCATCTATGGACTGAATCAAGCATCCCGGAGTTGGAATCTCCGCTTTGATGAGGTGATCAAAGAGTTTGGATTTGTCCAAACTTATGGAGAGGCTTGTATTTACAAGAAAGTGAGTGGGAGCAATGTGGCATTTCTGATATTATATGTGGATGACATATTACTGATCGGAAATGATGTAGATCTTTTAAACAGTGTTAAAAGTTATCTAAACAGCAAATTTTCAATGAAGGACCTAGGTGAAGCGTTATACATATTAGGCATAAAGATCTATAGATATAGATCAAGGCGCCTAATAGGGCTATCATAAAGTATATACATTGATAAGATTTTAAAGAAGTTTAAAATGGATGAAAGTAAGAAGGGGTTCTTACCTATGTTGGAAGGCAAGACATTGAGTAAGACTCAAAGTCCAGCTACGGCAGAAGAAAGAGAGATAATGGACAAGGTCCCCTATGCTTCAACCATAGGCTCTATAATGTACGACATGCTATGTACAAGACCGGATGTCTCACATGCTATTAGTTTGATGTGAGATCCAAGAACATGATTTAATAGGATTGATAGGATACTCATACCAACAAGTTGCAACTTCTTTTTCAGGAGCTCATTCGAAAAGAACTCTAAGGTTAAGCGTGCTTGGCCAAGAGCAATTCTAGGATGGGTGACCGACCGGGAAGTGGGTACCGGATGCACACGAGTGAGGACAAAGTGCGCAGAAAAGACTAGTGTTGGTCTGTGGTGCCAGTCTAGATATCCTATTAAGCTGCCAGGAGTGACAGCCACCGGTACGGAGAGGCTGGGGTATTACAAGTGATATCAGAGCCGACCCTCGCGGTTACACGGGCGTGTGTGGGTCAGTGGCAGACATGTGGAGCATGGCATGTGTGGCTCAGAGTGGACATGGCATGGCACATGTGTCGGCACTGGATGCACAGATGTATGCCAAGAGGGGACGTTCCTGGCTTGTGGTTGATCGACGAGGACGTCGACCTTCTAAGGGTGGGTGTATGTGAGATCCAAGCACATGATTTAATAGGATTGATAGGATACTCATACCAACAAGTTACAACTTCTTTTTTGGAAGCTCATTCAAAAATAACTCTAAGGTTAAGCGTGCTTGGCCTAGAGAAATTCTAGGATGGGTTACCGACCAGGAAGTGGGTATCGGGTGCGCATGAGTGAGAACAAAGTACGCAGAAAAGACTAGTGTTGGTCTGTGGGGCCAGTCTAGATATCCTATTAAGCCGTCAGAAGTGACAGCCGCCGGTCCGGAGAGGCCGGGGTGTTACATTTGACTAGTAGATACCAATCTGATCCAGGATCGGAACGCTGGATAGTAGTCAAGAATATCCTTAAGTACTTAATAAGAAATAAGGAAATGTTTCTCGTGTACAGAGGTGAAGAAGAGCTCGTCACTAAATGTTATGTCGACGCTAGCTTCAACACTGATTCGGATGACTCTAAGTCTCAATCCGGATACGTATTTCTCATGAATGGAGGAGCAGTTAGTTGGAGGAGTTCCAAACAACATGTGGTTGCGGGATCAACAACGGAGGCCGAATATGTTGCTACTTCGGAAGCGGCTCAGGAAGCAGTTTGGTTGAAGGAGTTCATAACCAAACAAGGTGTAGTTCCTAGCGTGTTGGACCCAATAGTGATCTATTGTGACAACAATGGAGCCATAGCCAATGACAAAGAACCAAGGTCTCACAAGAATTCCAAGCATATTAAGTGCCGGTTTCACTCCATCCGCGAACATGGAAAGGATGGAGATATAAAGAATTGTAAAGTACACATGGATCTCAATGTAGCAGATACGTGGACTAAAAATCTCCCTAGGGCAAAACATGATCAACACCAAAAATCCATGGGTGTTAGATTTATCACTATCTAACTAGATTATTGTCTCTAGTCCAAGTGGGAGACTGAAGGGAATATGCCCTGAGAGGCAATAATAAAGTTGTTATTATGTATATTCCAAGTATATGATAGATTTTTATTTTGCATACTATAATTGTATTAATACAGAAACATTAATACATGTGTGCTTAATAAACAAATGGAAAGTTCCTATTTATGCCTCTCTTATAAACTAGCTCATTGATTAACAAGATGATCAAGGTTTCCTGATCATGGACATTGGATGTTGCTAATAACGAGGCCACAACATTATTTGAATGGTGTGATGAACATTCATCCGAAGCATAGCATCCGATCAAAGTAATTGTGTTTATATTTCTATAACATCATACGAAGTAATCCCAATCCTTAGACCATGAGATCATGTCAAAAACTAACACTAGAAGAGTATCTTGATAACATCAAACGTCACACCATAACAGGGTGACTATAAAGATGGGTTCAGTGCTACGAAGGTGTTATGTTGAGGCTCATGGATCAAGAGTGGAATTTTCCATCCCAATGATGGATATATATACTCTGGGCACTCTCGGTGATATCACATTAGTTAGCTTGAAAGAAAGTAATGTGATCACTAGAATGTTGTATCACAGGAACGAGAAAAAGAGTACATGTCGGTATCAAGATCAAACTAGGTATAAAGATACCGATGATCGAATCTCCGACATATAATATATCACGAGACAAAGGGATTAAGTTACTAGCATAAAAGGTTCTCATGATCACAAAAAGTCATCGTTGAACGTGTGGGAGTCAGCATGGATCTACAGGTCCGCTTCTGATTATTGATCCGAGAGGGATCTCGATCATGTCCGCATTATTCGTGAACCATAGGGTGACACACTTAAGATACACCGACACCATCTGGAACAAATAGTTTCTAGACGAAAAAAATTACAAAGTACAAGAATTTATTTCACTATACACCGGAATTGTTTTGGGTGAAATTGCTGAAAGTGTTTTTGCATGTGAAATAGAATACTAGCAAGGGGTTTTATGTGAATGTTTTTTTAATTAATGTAATTGACAAAAATCTGAATAAATAAATAAAAGGAGTTTTATTTAAAGAGAGATTATATTAAATTTGGTGGAAATTTAATGGGAATATGAGAGGGTTTTTTGAGTGGAGAAATGAAGGGACATTTTGTGAGTGGAAGATCCACTCACATGAATAGATGGAGGGGAAGGTGGCAACCCCCATGCACCTGCCACCCCCTTGGGGTTCCCCCTCCTCCTATATAAATACCCCCTCTCCCTTTCTCATACACACACCTCCTCGTGAAGGATCTCTCTCCCCCTCTAGTTTATCCCCCATGGTCTCGGACTAGCGAGATACATGTTCCCGATGGATTTTCATTTGGAAAGAGTTGTTGCTTCCGCTGCATCGCTAGAGCTAGGAGGCAGAGGTTGCTCGGTGGCTTGGACGTGTGTGCGAGCACGGATGCGCTGCTGATTTGCGGCGCTGGACTTCTTCTCGATCTTGAGATCGGCAAGCATTCGTCTACATCATCCACGAGTACAACCTCGTTAAACTTTGTCGGTCTACAAGGGTATGTACTCTATGGATGTATATCCACCCGTTGCTTGTATCTAGTAGATAGATCTTGGTACATAGTTGTTCCCATCGTAGGGAAATTTTTTCTATGCTGTGAACCCTACATGGCCCGTGTTGCTAAAATCATCGCTAAATGAGCTATAATTCGGTGTGATACAAATCAAAACAGGGAAAGTTTTATCTTCATACCTTGCAGAAAAATCGCCGAGCACGTGCGAGGCGTCGTTGCCGTTGTCGACGTGCGAGGCCGGAGAGGCGGCGACCGACAGCGGGATCCCTCTACGGTGAGCCATATGCTTCGTCTTGGTCACATTCACACCATTTTCCCCCTTCGGACCCGCCGACTGCGTTTTAGGACGCGCCTTCGTTGGCTTTGGAGACATCGTAGATGAGGGGGTCGGCGCAGCCGCAGGCGGTGCCAGGGGAGCACCTGCTTGTAGGACGACATGCGTACCCGCGCGCTTCCTATTATTGACGCTCGTTGCCATGACCATCTCGGTGACATCGGCGTTCGTCGGAATACCTCCGGCCACCCCGGGAGCTACGGTGACCACGGGAGAAGGTGGGGTGGCGAAGATGGCTCCAGCGGCCGATTCGGGGTCCATGATGCCGAGATCTGCCCGCTCCGTTGCAGGAGAAGGTGGGGCATGGAGATCGGCGGTGGCGGCGACGCGTGAGCGTGAGCGGGAGTGGAGGCGAGCTGAAAGTCCCTCACGCGCAAACTACCGGTGTAGTGCGGGTTGCATGCGGGTCGGCTTCCCAGCCCTCGTTTGAAGGGGTCGGCGAGAGAAAACTGGGCCAGCCCTCAAGAAAAAAATTCATGGGCCACCAGTTTTAAAGGCTCCGATTTGCGTTGTTTCAACCCGCAAATCCATAAAAAAAGTAGTTATTTTACGGGTTTGGCCCTTTTAAGGGCTCCATTATGGATGGTCTTAGGCACAAGAAAGCCCAACAATTTCCCGAGTGCAATGTTAGTGCAGTGGGCCGTGAGCCCATGCAGACTTCCCAGTCCAACCATCAACCATACTGTATCCAGTTGCATTGAAAATATTCTAAAAACAAAGTTGCATTGAAAATTCTCTACAAAGTTGCAATGATAAGAGCATCCCTAGTAGTACCCTTAAAACGCCTAACCCTTATATTAACCGCTTTTTTACTGTTTTGAGCCTCTAAGAGGTGCAGACCAATACCCTTAAACCTGTAAACCTATAAAACATTTTTAAGGGTTGGGACCAAATCTTGACAAGTGGAAATTGAGGGATGAAGAAACCACACCGAAGAAATCAAATATGCTTAAAATGGATGATAGTGACGAAGAAGGAAGGAACCATGCCAATCCCAAGGGAAACAAGAAGGCAAAGGAAAGGATGAAGATGGAAGCCGAGGCCACAAGCTTGAGGGAGAAGATTGAACAAATGATCAAAGCTAAGGAGACATTGACAATGAAGACATTGGATACAAAGCTCATTATCACCAAGAAGAAGAAAGAGGTGAAGCTTGCACAATTGGAAGCTCAGCGAGAAGATGCCAAGCGCAAGGCCAACTTGGAGGAGAGGATGCTCAAGATCAAAGAAGACAAAGCATGGAAGGATCTCATGACAGAGGATAAGGATCACGTGATGATGCCAAAAAGGACATGGATGAAAACCAATTGATGTGGTGGAATGAGACCAAGGCGGACATCGTGGAGAGGAAGCGGCAACTGCGTGGTAAGTCCTCTACTCTCTGAGGTGAGTCTCCGATGAGTGGTGGTGGCGATGGTGGTGGTGTGGACAACTCCACCTGTGATTGATGTTCACATGCGTTCTTGGTGATGGTAGTGGTACCGAGTTTCAACGTTTTGGTGGTGCCTAGGAGAAGGAGCAAATGGTTATTATGTGATGTAAAACTATAAACCATGCATCATATTTATACTCATTTGCAAGTTTGTTGATCATGGTGTTCTTTTTGGAAAGTGATGATCAATTTTCTCGCATTTTGAGGGACGAAAACAACCGGCGCAGATCAGTGACCTCAAACCCAACCCGTATAATAGAATATTCTGTTATACGAGTTGATATTCTGTTATACGGGTTGGGTTTGAGGGCCTGATCTGCGTCGGCTGTTTTTGACCCTCAAAATGCATTTTTCTTAACATGTAAACATGTTTTAAGGGTCCAGGTTATAAGGGTACTGCTAGTGATGCTCTAAATATGCTACAGTACAAAAATTAAGTTGAAAAACACGTTTTCATCTGCTGTCCTCCTCGAAGCAGGCTTCCGCGCAGATTTATAAATAAAGCACAAGGTCCAGTACACACAAACAAAAAAACCAAAGAAAATGACAGAGACCAACATCTAGGGCCAACAACACACACATGCCCACGTCCACACAAGCAGAAAGAACAACAAGAACATCGATACAACTCCTTTCAAAAGTACAACTCAACAACGAGACGATGTAGCTAATTGGCGAGCCGCCACTATCAAGTGGTCCATCATGACGTCCAGATGCTCTCTGTCTTGCCGCCTACACAACAGATAGTCACGGGTACCACTGCTGCAAAAAAGCCAAGAATTTAAAGATCGAGTTAGAGGCATGGCGCAGGAAGACATGCTCTATTATAGATATTTCATAGGGTCTAGATCATTGCGACAAACACTAACCAGAAGAGGCGTATACTCTTATAGGTGTGGTTTGCAATTGTTTCCAGGAATTCCTCAAGGTCCGAGTCCTGCCACTCAGGTCCTAGAGCCTCACGGGTGAAGTTTGTCACATCCCAAAATTTTCCAAATTTTGAAATGTGAAAAATAACTAAACAAAATAAATAATTGTTGAAATTTAGGGTGAAAAGAAACTTTTTGATTCTAAATGGAAACATCAAAACCCATCTTGAACAAACTTTGAAAAAAATAGAATCCAACAAATTCAATCAAATGAAATGCATTCATCAATGAATGTATCTTGAAATTTAAACTTGGGAAAATAAACCAAAACCCTAAAACCCTAATGGAATATATCATTTCCAAGATCTCTCTAAGACTATGGATTTGATCCATATAAAAATTAAGCAACAATCATTTTAAAATGATCAAGAATGGCAAACCAAAAATATTTTAAAACCATAGAAATTGATTTCATTCAATTTGGAACCATGGATAAAAACTTATGAATTTAATAAGATAAGAAAATAATTTCCAAAGCTAATAAAGCTCCCATCTAAAATCCATACCAAATTGTGAGAAAAATAATCCTAAAGAGATTTAAAAGGATAAAAATATTAAATAAAGTTATACAAATTGGAATCACCAATTTTGGATCTATAAATAAAAAGATATGGATTTTATGAGAAAAAGAAAGAAAGAAAAAATAAACAGGAAAGAAAAGAAATAAAACAAGCCATCCCAGCCAGCAAAGCCCAGCTAGCCCATTTCTTTATCCCCCGCGGAAAACGATTCGCACCAGCAGTTAAACCCACTCAGTCACTGATCAACTGACCCCACCCGAACCCTCTCTCTCTCACTGACGACAAGACCCCACTTACCAGTTCGTCGTTTCCACCCGCGAGACTGTTTCTTCCCCAAACCTCGCTGTTTTCTGCCGTTTATTTCCTTGCAAGAATTCATCTTAATGATGCAGAGATTACACCCTGCGATTATGTCACATCCCAAATTTTAGATTTGGTTCTGCATATCGTTCATGCCATTGCATCATACTTTTCCATGCAAAACCATCGGTTGAAAAGTTTCGACAAAACACTATTTTCTAAACCCTACCCTATTTTACTACGAGGCTCCTGCGAAGGCTTTAGTATGACTTGGGTTGTCCACCCTTATAGCCTAGAGGTTTCAGAATCGCCCGATTCGGAAAAGTTACGGAGGATTTAAAAAAGGCAAAAAGGGAAAAGAAACGGACCAAAAAAAATTTTGCCCGGCCCCGTGTCCGCGTAGGACCCCGCGAGGGGGCCCCACATAAGAGGACCCCACCCTGCGCCTCGATCTCCGTGCCCGACCCCGTCTCCCTGCCCGCCGCCGCCTCCCCTGGGCCCCGCACCCGCCGCCGCCGCCTCGAGGTAAGCGCGCCGCCGCCGCCCTAACGCAGCCACCGCATCGCCGCCTCGCGCGCCGCGCGCGCCGCCGCCACCCGCGCTGCCTCTCCCGCAGCCGCCCGCGCCAGCACGCCTCCGAGCGCGCGCCGCTGCTCCGCGCGCGCGCCCCGCGCGTCGCGCCGCAAGCCGCCGCCTCGTGCGCTGCTCCGCCGCGCGCCGCCGCCGCCCGCGCTGTCGTCTCGCGCGCCGCCGCCGCTATGACCGCCACCGTTCCGCGCGCTGACCGTTTTTTCCCTTCCGCGCAGGAACCGCCGTCGCCGGAGCCGATCGCCGCCACCGTCCCGAGCTCGCCGCCATTCGTCTCCGGTAAGCCCGCAGCCGCCATCTCTTGGGACCGTTGGATCTCAGATCAGCGGTCCAGATCAGCCGTTGACCGGTCAGCCCCCAGGCGTTGACTAGTCAGACGCCCAGTCAGCGCCCAGTCAGCAGCCGCGTTGACCAGTCAACAGACACAGTTGACTGGCTTTTTTTTAATCGATTTAGTTGGCAGATTTCGGTAGAAACTTGTAAATTGCGTATAAATTAAACCGCTGGGCCAAAAATTGCAAATAAAATATGTGTAGATTCAGTGAGTCGTGTAGAATCTTGCTGTACATTTGTTTCACACTTTTTCAGCAAGATTTAGTACAGTTTAATCAAAATAGTTAATGGCCTTTTTGGAGTAATTAATTCGTAGAAAAAGATATGTAACTCCAAAAATTGCGTATGATATGTCCTTGGATTCAGTGGAACGAGGGGAATCTCATCGTGAATTAAAAGGGTAGGCTTACAGTGAAAACTTCTGCAGAAACTGTCTAGTGGCTTTCTGCAGTGTTTTAATTACTCGGGGAGTTTTATAATTCCTTTTTGAGTAATTCCAATTGGTACTGGTTCTTAATAGCAATGCCCATACTGTAGAATTTTCCCAAGATTTTAAAAGCAGTGTACTACCGGTAGTGAATTATTTGAGTTCTAGCTCTAGTTTTGAGCATTATATTTTGCATATTAGTTTTCCTTGCGCTAAAACTATTTTCCATGCATGCAATCAGTACCTCTACTGGTTTCTATTATGTGGTGCAGCTGTAGCACCAATCCACTTTTCATGCATGCATTCATACATCATCTTTGTTGCATATGCTTGTGGATTGCTTGTTTATGATTGCAATTGTATCGTGTAGATTGTGACGAGTGCAACGTTTGCTCGTGTGTGGATTGTTCTTCCGACCGCTACAACCAAGGCAAGTAGATGCTATTTTGTTCATGATATTGTCCTACTATTTTCAATGCATTGTCGTGTATTTTTTAGATGCATGTGTAGGATGATACTATCGCTATGCTATGTCCTATTATGTGGTAGGACCTTCCTTGTAGATGAACCACTGTTGGTAGATGTGCTTAGCCATGCTATGATGTACGAGGGCTGGGTTACATCATTGAGACTTGTTTCTAAAAGTATTGGTTTGTGAAAACTAAAACAACTTAATCAATGAATCTCCTGGGAGTGATGGTATTGATAATTTTTGGTGGTTTCATTGCGGAAAGGCACCCAGGTATCGAGAGAAATTGATTGGCTTCTTTATTTGGTAGCTTACGCGTACAACCATGTGCCAATAATGAAATGGGCGGTTGGTTGGACTTAGTAGGTTGTGGTAACTCGAACCCGCGTATCCAGAGATGTAGAATTTTTGTAGGATGGACCGGTGCGCGTCGGGATTGGGGAGCTACTTCCCGATCAGTCTCTTCTTGGACTTCTCCCTATCATCACGCAAAATGAGTGTGATGGTACGAGCTGGGCTGGCCAAGTCACATGGGTAAAGTGTACTAACCCCTGCAGGGTGTATAATCTAATCGATTATCCGTGTCCCCGGTTATGGACAACTGAGTTGCTTGATATTGATTCCATGACATGTTTCTCGCTCATTCTAATTTCATAATTGTTTTAATTATTGTTGGGTTAACTTAATTGGGATCTTTTCAAAGAAAATCAAAAACTGATTATGAAAGTAGGACAAAGGTATTTGCAAATGCAAGCTAGACACAGCTCCACTTGCCAAATATGCATGTAGATGTTAGTACTATTGTCTCCATTACTAGCTCTACTTGCCATACATTCCATGTATTGACCCTTCGGGGCTGCTATGTTTCATGTTGCAGGTTATTCCGATTCTGAGTAATCGATATAGGCCACGGTACTCCACTCGGCACTTGTTCACTTGTGGGCAATTTGAAGAATGGAGGATTTACTTTATTTATGTTGCTACCTGAATAATTTGAGCTAGCCTTGGGCTAAGCTTTTATTGTAATAATGGTACTCTGGATCTTCGTTATTTATGATACACGGATATTTTGCTATGTTATTCATCTCATTCTATTGTGGGCCAATGAACCGATCCAGGGATTAGCATGTCACATAGAAGCCTCGGTCTTTTCAGAACCGCGGCGTTACAAGATGGTATCAGAGCCCGTGTGTCGACTGTAGGATCGTGACCTAGGATTGGATTAGGAAGCCATAGAATTACTAAAGCCTATATTAACTCTGTCTTTCATCTTATGCCTTTCACTCTCGTAAAATTCTTATCATATGCTATTCTCACACTTTCCTCTTTAATTGATAGATGGGAGAAGTCAGGACTGAGTATGCCACCATGGAGTCACCAAGGCCCTTTGCAAGACAGTTAGCACAGCTCTCGCTGACATTGGGATTACCACTGCCCATGTTCAAGGGAAGAAGGTTGTACACCTATGGATATGGTGAGGATGCATGGGAGATCACCACCTTCATATTCAGGGATGCCGCCTTGCCAAATTTAGTGCATCTGATCTACACCAAGACATACTGCAACTGGGGACTTGGAATTAACTTGGTCATACACGAAGCCCTGTCTCGCCAGTGCCATCATGTCCGACACCTACTGCCAGCAGATTCACCCTACCGTGACTATGGGAGGCGTGACGAAGATGGGCACACTGTGGTTACCCCGGGTGACAGGAACAACATGCCGCCCCGTCGGAGGCACATAGAGGACATGGAAAGGGAGAATGGAGCTCTAGCTGAGAAAGTGATGATGATAAAGGAAATTGCAGATTTTGCTAGCAATGGTATGGTGGTCCAAGGACAGGAGATTGACACCCTGCATGAAGCTGTGGGAGTTCTGGAGAATGCCCTGATAGCCAGAGATGCAACCATAGCTCATCTTCATAGTACGGTGCAGGAGAACACCCAGAACATACAACAGTTGCAAGGGACCGTCCAGGAAAGGGATCAAACTATTGAAGCTATGACAGCCCAGATTGCCGCCCTCCAAGCACAGCTGAATCCACCCTCTGATGATGACAATGGAGATGATGGCAACAATGGGAATGATGATGACAGTGGAAATGATGATGATGATGAGGACAAGGATGATGATGATGGAGACGATGATGGTGGAGGAGATGAAGTTGTTGCAGTTGCAGCTGAAAGTGAAGAAGAAGAGGAGGATCCAGAAAAAGTAGAGTTTGAGATCTCAAGTGATGATTCCGGAGAAGTGTACACTCCGCTACCATGGTTGAACCATGGACCGAAGCGTCAACGCATGAGTTCAAGGACCTACCGCAACCTCTTCAAGAAGTAGATAGAAGTCCACCAATTAGTCCTCGTTAGGTAAATTTGTTAGGATTAGTCTCGATCGGTGTGAAACTTAATTACTGTTAGTTTAAGAGTGATTAGTTGCTTATTTGTGTACTCCAATATCCCAGGAATTATTTGTGCGAATTTTATGAAAGATTTATGGCAAGTTTGGTTAACATCTGTGTTATTTTCGCTGCAGTTTTCTGCTGATACAGCAGTACTGTATGATTTTTCATATTTTTCTGGTAACTGGGAAAAATCTGAAAAAAATTGGGCTGATGCGAAACTCTCTGTACTGTATGTGCAAAAATCAGCTAAATTTTCTGACGAGTCTAAGTCAGGTGGAAAAATTCATGAACGCTGCTGGACTATTCTGGCAGATTGCTGTTTTTGTTGCTTAGTTGATCAACTGTTTAGTTAACCATTGCCAACTCTTGTAAAATTATTTCAGTAGGTATATATTGCTAGGATAACCCCTAGGATATTGCTGGATCACTTGTTTGTTGATGTGTTGTTTGCTTGTGATTGTCTGCTATTGTCTGTTGTTGTTTGATCATATGCATGGGTAGAATCCTATTACCGTAGTTGATTCTTTCTAAGCTTACCTGTGCTGAACCGCAGATGCCTCCCCGCCGTCAACCCACTGAGTTGGAGCAGCTCATGGCAGCTCAGGCACAGCTGACCCAAGTCATGACCCAGTTCATGGAAGCTCAAAACAACAACAACAACAACAATGGGAACAACCAGCCTCAGGGAGATGCTCTCACCAGATTTCTAAGGCTAAGGCCAGCTAAGTTCTCAACTGCAACGGAACCAATGGTTGCTCTCGATTGGTTGCGTTCAGTCAACAAGGATCTGATAACTGTTGGATGCACTGATGCTGAGAAGGTGAGGTTTGCCGCTCACCTACTGGAGGGACCAGCCGCTTCTTGGTGGGACACTTTTCAGATCACCCACCCGCTGGACACCGTGACTTGGGCCATGTTTGAGGAAGGTTTCAGGACCAACCATGTGTCTTCAGGAGTTTTGAGCCGGAAGAGGAAGGAGTTCCGCAACTTGCGCCAAACCAACCGCACTGTGGCTGAGTACATTAAGGAGTTCAACAACCTGTCCCGTTATGCACCTGAGGATGTTGACACTGATGCGAAAAGGAGGGAGAGATTCCTGGATGGCCTCAGTGATGAGCTTTCAGTGCAACTACTGGTGGTTTATTGCCCCACTTTCCAGGAGCTTATGGACAAGGCCAGGATCTTGGAAGGGAAGCATAAACAGGTGGAGAACCGCAAAAGAAAGAGTAACAATCACCACTCTGGTTCGCATCACAAGTCTCGCACTTCATATGATGGATACTCCAAGCATGGAGGGAGTGACCATGGGAGCCATGACCGCCACCACCATGGAGGCGATGGACATCGCCATGACAACCACAAGAGCAACCACCACGGCCACAAGGGAGGACACTCTCACCACTCTGGAGGGCACGGTGGACACGACCGCAACCGCGATCGCAGCTTTGTGAAGAAGGATCTGAGTGAGGTGACATGCTTCAAGTGTAAACAGAAGGGACACTATGCTGACAACTGTCCGGAGAGGAAAGGAATGAAGCCAACCAACAACGAGAAGGCCACGGTGAACCACATGAACGTGGAGGAGATCCCAGATGAGCCTGACCTTGTGATTGGTAAGTTCCCAATCAACACTCACCCTGCACTTATACTTTTTGATACTGGTGCATCGCATTCATTCATTTCAAGGGCATTTGTGGATAAGTATAAGCTACCTACGGAGTCTATGAAAGGGTCTATTAGAGTGAGTTCACCTGGAGGAGATATGATAGCTAGAGCGGGATGCCGCGACTTAACTGTGAGGATTGGAACACACAACTTTAGTGCACATTTGGTAGTGTTGGAATCACAGGGTTTAGACGTTATTCTGGGTATGGATTGGATGTCTATGCATGAGGGACACATTGATTGTGCACAGCGAGCTGTTTCACTCAAAACCCCGGATGGTAAGAGAATTAGATTCAAGTCGGCAGTGCGACCGGGAAGGTGTAAACTGAATTCTCTTAAGGGGGTTAGCATGGACACTGTGCCCATGATTAGGGATTACCCCGACGTGTTTCCGGAAGAGCTGCCAGGGATGCCACCTGACAGGGAAGTAGAGTTTCTTATCGACCTGATGCCTCGAACAGGACCTATAGCAAAGAGACCATATAAGATGGATGTGGATGAGCTGAAGGAATTGAAGAAGCAGCTGAAAGAGCAGTTGGACAAGGGATTCATTCAGCCTAGTTCGTCGTCATGGGGAGCACCTGTTCTGTTTGTGGAGAAGAAAGACAACAGCAAGAGATTAGTGGTGGACTATCGCTCGCTGAATGAAGTGACCATCAAGAACAAATACCCCCTGCCGAACATTAATGATTTGTTTGATCAACTGGAAGGAGCAAAGGTGTTCAGCAAGATTGATCTGCGATCAGGCTACTTCCAATTGAAGATCCGGGAGCAGGACATACCAAAAACCGCTTTCACCACTAGGTATGGTTTATATGAGTATACAGTTATGTCTTTTGGACTAACGAATGCCCCGGCATATTTCATGACCATTGTCGGGGATATAACCCCAGGTACCCTAGAGTTGAGGTATAAGGAGTTCTCTAGAGAGCAATCAACATTTCAATAGAAGAAAGAAGACATATAAATATATATATCAAAATACAAGAGGGATTAAGAAATAAATATAAAGAAGAAAAAAGAGAAAGAGGACCTGGGCCGACATAGGCAAAACTCGGCCTGGTAAACCTCTCACCAGGCCGAATTAGGCCTTACCGTCATCGCTTGGGCCATTCTTGGCCGAACTGCAGGAAACCCGGCTGGGCCGAGGTACACCCAGCCGGCCCACCCCGCCAAACTCACTCTCGCCGACCTTCATCCTGCCAGGAGATCCCGTCAACCGTGATGTCCCCGCGCCAAATCTTCTCCTCAGACGCCTTGCTTCCTCAACGTCGCCCGGGTGGGCCGACACCATCTGATTCGGCCCATCACGGGCCGTCTCCCAGGAACCGCCAGGCTCCCCGGGTGGGCCAACAACCTCTTCGACCCGGCCGGCCCACCGCGGGCCATCACACCTCTGCCAGCTCGGGCCAGCACCTTCAACCCGGCTAGGTAGAGAGAGCAAGCCGGCTGGGCTGCAACCAGTTTGGGCCGACTATGGGGAAACCCGGCTGGGCCACCCAGGAATTCGGCTGGGCTGCTTCCTCTCCCCAGGCCGAGTTAATTCTTCCCTGGGCCGAGTTTCCCCTGTATCCAAAGCACCCAGGCCGAATCAGCTCACTCCAGGCGCCCTTTTATCTATCCCCGGATGAACCTTCAACCTTCACGATTCCACGCCATCAAGCCAGGACAAGCTCCTCAAGAACCGTGCCAGTCTTGGGACGCCTGTGGCTCAGGCTGGCACATACGATACGGAATATGCCTTTGGCATCTAGGAATATGCTGAGGAATATGCCTTGGCATCTCTAAAGATGCCAAGGCATATGCTGAGCATCTCCAGAAGATGCCTGGAATATGCTGAAGAGATGCTAATCGTGGGGAACAAGATTTGTCCCCTGGGCTCTCCTTTATAAAGGGCACCAGGGGGATCGTGCTCGGGGAGGCCCCAAAGGGCTCCTCCCCTCTCAGCTCACTAAGAGCTCTGCTTCTTCTTCCTCCTCCACTCTCATAGAGAGATCTAGATAGAGGCATAGGAGATACAGCTCAAGGAGCATGATTGTAACCACAAGTATGGCCAGATTATAAGAGATTAGATGTAGAGAATGAGGTGTTATCTCCACTTGAGAGCTTCAATCCAATATACATTGTATTTCTCTTTGTTCATACGAGTGTGGTCTTCACTGCATCATCCCTCCCCGGATTCCTCCACGTCCATCGGCTCCAACTTTAGCCTACCCATGGCATATGCCGTGATACCACCACGACAACCATGATGAACAAGGTATTTATGGAGTACTTGGACAAGTTCGTGGTGGTGTTTATTGATGACATACTGATATATTCCAAGGATGATGCTGAGCATGAGAAGCATCTGCGACTGATTTTGGAGAAGCTGAGGGAACACAAGCTGTATACCAAATTCAGCAAGTGTGAATTCTGGCTTAACACTATTGGGTTTCTTGGACACGTAGTGTCAGGAGAAGGAGTCGCTGTTGATCCAAGCAAAGTGACTGCAGTAACTGAGTGGGAAGCACCCAAGAATGCAGGAGAGATACGAAGCTTTTTGGGACTTGCTGGATATTACAGGAGGTTCATTGAAAACTTCTCTAAGATTGCTAAGCCGATGACCGAATTTCTGAAGAAGGAGAGGAAGTTTGAATGGTCAGACGTATGTGAAGCCAGCTTTCAGGAACTGAAGCGTCGACTAGTGACCGCGCCTGTTCTGTGTTTACCAGATCTTTAGAAGAATTTCCAAGTGTACTGCAATGCTTCTCGACAGGGACTTGGGAGTGTGCTGATGCAATATGGGAGAGTAGTGTCATATGCCTCGCGGCAACTCAAGCACCATGAGCGGAATTACCCCACACACGACTTAGAGTTAGCGTCAGTGGTTCATGCGCTCAAGGTATGGAGGCACTATTTAATGGGAAAACACTGTGATGTGTACACCGACCAAAAGATCCTGAAGTACATATTTACTCAGAAGGAACTGAACATGAGGCAAAGGATATGGTTGGAACTTATCAAGGACTATGATATGAATCTACAATACCACCCAGGAAAGGCCAATGTAGTAGCAGATGCTCTGAGCCGGAAGGTCTATGCCAACGGATTGACAATTGGGAATTGCCTGAGGATTGTGCAAGCAGTTCAAGGACCTTAGACTGGAGGTAGTACCTGAAGGGTACTTGGCAACAATGGAAGTCCAACCAACGCTACAGGACAGAATCATAAAGGCTCAAGTGAGAGACAAAGAGATAGATGAAGTTAAGGAAAAGATGAAGGAGGGTCGAGCAAGGGAATTCCGCGAGGATGAGAAAGGAACCTTGTGGTACGGAGATCGTTTGTGCGTTCCCAACGATCCGGAGATAAGGAAGTTGATTCTGCAGGAAGCTCATGACTCGTCGTATTCCATACATCCGGGCAATACGAAGATGTATATGGACCTAAAGGACAGATTCTGGTGGAACAACATGAAGGGAGACATCGCGGAGCATATTTCCCTATGTGATGTATGTAGCCGAGTGAAAGCGGAACACCAGAAGCCAGCAGGATTGCTACAGCCATTGCCCGTGCCGGATTGGAAGTGGGATAGAGTGGGAATGGATTTTATCACAGGATTGCCCAGGACCAGGTCAGGATATGATTCCATTTGGGTAGTGGTCGACCATTAGCCCACTTTATTCCGGTAAAGACAACCTATACGAGTGCAAAGTTGGCCAAGATTTATATGGACAGAATTGTGTGCCTACACGGAGTTCCCAAGGGCATCGTATCTGAGAGAGGCACCCAATTTACCTCACACTTCTGGCGCCAGCTGCACGAGTCACTTGGTACTATATTGGAGTTTAGCACGGCGTTTCACCCGCAGATTGATGGACAGACCGAGAGGGTGAATCAGATTTTGGAGGACATGCTGAGAGCTTGCGCCTTGGATCATGGCTCTAGTTGGGATGAGAATTTGCCGTATGCAGAGTTTTCCTACAACAACAGCTATCAAACCAGCATCAAGACGTCACCGTTCGACGTGCTGTATGGGAAACGGTGCCGAACACCATTGCTATGGGATGGAGTAGGAGAACGTCAGTTGTTTGGGCCTGATTTGATCAAGGACGCCGAGGAGAAGGTCGCCTTGATTAGGGACAGGCTGAAGGTAGCACAATCAAGGCAGAAGAGCTACGCTGACGCCAAGCGCAAGGAAGTGGTGTATGAGATAGGTGATAGAGCATACCTCAGAGTGTCGCCACTTCATGGAATCAAGAGATTTGGAATTAAGGGTAAGCTGGCACCTCGATTTATTGGACCGTACAGGGTCTTAGCACGCAAAGGAGAAGTTGCTTATCAGTTGGAGTTTCCAGAATCTCTATCCGCTGTTCACAATGTGTTCCACGTATCCCAGCTGAAGAAGTGCCATTCGGAGATGGCGGATACACCATTGAGAGACACTGTACCGCTAGAGGAGGTTCATCTTGAGAATGACTTGACCTATGAGGAGAAGCCGGTCAAGATTCTGGAGACAGCGGAGAGGATTACACGTACCAAGACAATCAGGTTTTGCAAGGTGCAGTGGAGCCACCACACTGAAGAAGAAGCCACTTGGGAGCGTGAGGATGACATCCGAGAGGACTACCCACACCTATTTGCTAGCCGCGCCGAATCTTGGGGACGAGATTCATCTTAAGGGGGTTAGTCTTGTCACATCCCAAATTTTAGATTTGGTTCTGCATATCGTTCATGCCATTGCATCATACTTTTCCATGCAAAATCATCGGTTGAAAAGTTTCGACAAAACACTATTTTCTAAACCCTACCCTATTTTACTACGAGGCTCCTGCGGAGGCTTTAGTATGACTTGGGTTGTCCACCCTTGTAGCCTAGAGGTTTCACGCAACCCTTGACCCTAGGTTGTTCCCCTCGTTTTTACAAAAATTTAGGAATAAGAATCGCCCGATTCGAAGCTCGTACGGAAAAGTTACGGAGGATTTAAAAAAGGCAAAAAGGGAAAAGAAACGGACCAAAAAAAAATCTGCCCGGCCCCGTGTCCGCGTAGGACCCCGCGAGGGGGCCCACATAAGAGGACCCCACCCCGCGCCTCGATCCCCGTGCCCGACCCCGTCTCCCTGCCCGCCGCCGCCGCCTCCCCTGGGCCCCGCACCCGCCGCCGCCGCCTCGAGGTAAGCGCGCCGCATCGCCGCCTCGCGCGCCGCGCGCGCAGCCGCCGCCCGCGCTGCTCCACGCCGCCTCGCCCGCAGCCGCCCGCGCCAGCACGCCTCCGTGCGCGCGCCGCTGCACGCCGCTCTGCTCCGTGCCGCGCCGCCGCTCCGCGCGCTAGCCCCGCGCGCCGCGCCGCACGCCGTCGCCTCGCGCGCTGCTGTCTCGCGCGCCGCCGCCGTGTTGACCGCCATCGTTCCGCGCGCTGACCATTTTTCCCCTCCGCGCAGGAACCGCCGTCGCCGGAGCCGATCGCCGCCACCGTCCCGAGCTCGCCGTCGTTCGTCTCCGGTAAGCCCGCAGCCGCCATCTCTTGGGACCGTTGGATCTCAGATCAGCGGTCCAGATCAGCCGTTGACCGGTCAGCCCCCAGGCGTTGACTAGTCAGACGCCCAGTCAGACGCCCAGTCAGCGCCCAGTCAGCAGCCGCGTTGACCAGTCAACAGACACAGTTGACTGGCTTTTTTTTAATCGATTTAGTTGGCAGATTTCAGTAGAAAATTGTAAATTGCGTAGAAATTAAACCGCCGGGCCAAAAATTGCAAATAAAATATGTGTAGATTCAGTGAGTTGTGTAGAATCTTGCTGTACCTTTGTTTCACACTTTTGCAGCATGATTTAGTACAGTTTAATCAAAATAGTTAATGGCCTTTTTGGAGTAATTAATTCGTAGAAAAAGATCTGTAACTCCAAAAATTGCGTATGATATGTACCTGGATTCAGTGGAACGAGGGGAATCTCATCGTGAATTAAAAGGGTAGGCTTACAGTGAAAACTTCTGCAGAAACTGTCTAGTGGCTTTCTGCAGTGTTTTAATTACTCGGGGAGTTTTATAATTCCTTTTTGAGTAATTCCAATTGGTACTGGTTCTAAATAGCAATGCCCATACTGTAGAATTTTCCCAAGATTTTACAAGCAGTATAATACCGGTAGTGAATTATTTGAGTTCTAGCTCTAGTTTTGAGCATTATATTTTGCATATTAGTTTTCCTTGCGCTAAAACTATTTTCCATGCATGCAATCAGTACCTCTACTGATTTATATTATGTGGTGCAGCTGTAGCACCAATCCACTTGTCATGCATGCATTCATACATCATCTTTGTTGCATATGCTTGTGGATTGCTTGTTTATGATTGCAATTGTATCGTGTAGATTGTGACGAGTGCAACGTTTGCTCGTGTGTGGATTGTTCTTCCGACCGCTACAACCAAGGCAAGTAGATGCTATTTTGTTCATGATATTGTCCTACTATTTTCAATGCATTGTCGTGTATTTTGTAGATGCATGTGTAGGACGATACTATCGCTATGCTATGTCCTATTATGTGGTAGGACCTTCCTTGTAGATGAACCACCGTTGGTAGATGTGCTTAGCCATGCTATGATGTACGAGGGCTGGGTTACATCATTGAGACTTGTTTCTAAAAGTATTGGTTTATGAAAACTAAAACAACTTAATCAATGAATCTCCTGGGTGTGATGGTATTGATAATTTTTGGTGGTTTTATTGCGGAAAGGCACCCAGGTATCGAGAGAAATTGATTGGCTTCTTTATTTGGTAGCTTACGTGTACAACCATGTGCCAATAATGAAATGGGCGGTTGGTTGGACTTAGTAGGTTGTGGTAACTCGAACCCGCGTATCCAGATATGTAGAATTTTGGTAGGATGGACCGGTGCGCGTCGGGATTGGGGAGCTACTTCCCGAACAGTCTCTTTTTGGACTTCTCTCTATCATCACCCAAAATGAGAGTGATGGTACGAGCTGGAATATCCAAGTCACATGGGTAAAGTATACTAACCCCTGCAGGGTGTATAATCTAATCGATTAGCCGTGTCCCCGGTTATGGACAACTGAGTTGCTTGATATTGATTCCATGACATGTTTCTCGCTCATTCTAATTTCATAATTGTTTTAATTATTGTTGGGTTAAATTAATTGGGACCTTTTCAAAGAAAATCAAAAACTGATTATGAAAGTAGGACAAAGGTATTTGCAAATGCAAGCCAGACACAACTCCACTTGCCAAATATGCATGTAGATGTTAGTACTATTGTCTCCATTACTAGGTCTACTTGCCATACATTCCATGTATTGACCCTTCGGGGCTGCTACTTTTCATGTTACAGGTTATTCCGATTCTGAGTAATCGATATAGGCCACGGTACTCCACTCGGCACTTGTTCACTTGTGGGCAATTTGAAGAATGGAGGATTTACTTTATTTATGTTGCTACCTGAATAATTTGAGCTAGCCTTGGGCTAAGCTTTTATTGTAATAATGGTACTCTGGATCTTCGTTATTTATGATACACGGATATTTTGCTATGTTATTCATCTCATTCTATTGTGGGCCAATGAACCGATACAGGGATTGGCATGTCACATAGAAGCATCGGTCTTTTCAGAACCGCGGCGTTACAGATTACTCTCGTTAACTCGCCTCGCTCCCCTCTATCTTTCCCCCCAGACGCCACCCACCCTCTGCCTCCAGGCCGCCCTGATTTTGCTCGAATCCCTACACTGCTTCGACGAGCTTCGCAAACAATTCCGGTGAGCCCAGCTACCCCTAAGCCCCCTCGACCACATGAGCTTGCTCCCCACCCTCTTGCGCATCTGCCAGTAGCTCCAGATCATCCGCGCGTGCCCTAGAACGTCGGCAACGACCAAGACCGAACGTCGCCGTCCACTGCCTCGACTCCGGCGAGCATTTTCCGGTGGGTTCCGTCCGCCCCTCCTATTCTGGTTGACGCTATCTAATTCTACCTTGTCCTGCGCATCTCCTAATGTTCGCCAATCACTTGTGCATGCCCTGTAGCATCGCCAACGATAACAGCCCGAGGGCACCATCGACAGAAGCTACTCTGGCGAGCAATCACTGACTACTCCGTGCGCCCCTTCATCTATGAAGAGTACGTCGAGCTCCCCCACGTCACGGCGAGTTCGGTGAGCATTTCCCCTCTCTCTCTCGCAACCTATATCGCCGGCAACGTAGCATCCCGAGCGCGCCGCCGCCAGCCACCGTCGCTGCGCCGCCAACCTTTGGTCAACTAGATCTGAACCGTTAGATGTTGATCGTAAGGACACGATAGATGACTTAAATCGAACCAGTACGCTCAGTCTGAGCCGCACGATCTTTTTTAAATCCAACTCACCATGTTATCTGATCCACGCGAACCGGTACCGACGAATAGGAAATAGACGCGTGGCACGGTTTTGATTTAAAAGACAGAAACTTTTCTATTAGATGTTTGTAATTGAAAAATTCATAACTTTAAATCTACATGTCCAAATTTTACAAATTTTATATCAATGTAATCAGAAAAAGGAGTACTTTCCAACCATGCACTTTGTTTAATGATTTGCTTCTGGAAAATTAGTTGTTTTTGCAGAAACATGTGTAGGCATATTTTGTGTATAAAATTCATTCTAAAAATATTTTTAGGGTAAAATCTTTTGTAAATGGATTGTTTTGAACCTACTGACCATAGAAACCAACTTTTGGATTAAAAAAACATATTTTTTAAGTCTAAGGAATAAATCTTTGAATAAAATCATTTCTAGTTAAATAAAAATGTTGTTTAAGTTTTAAAAATGCTTTTTGGAGTAAAACCTTTTGTAAATGACTTGAATTAAAATCTCTGATCCTAAACACCAAGTTTTTGGATTTAAAAATATATTTGGTAAACCTTAGAAAATTATTACTTTGTTTAAAGGCATTTCCAACAAAATAAAATATTGCTTTGATTTATAAATGGGTTATAGGTAAAACCTTTTGCAAATGGTTTTAATATTAAACACTTGACCTTAGAACACTAACATGTGTGTTTAAAAATATATTTGTCAAACACTATAAATTATTAATTTGATTTAAATCATTTCTAACAAAACAAGAATGATTCAAATGGCCATTTTTCACTAACTTGTTATCAAATGGTTTTGCCACATTTATAAATGACCAATAGGTGTTTTATAATGTTTATAACCTATTAGAAACCACTTTTCCAAATAAAACAATCTTTGGCATGCTTGCATGCATTGCTTTATTTTTATTATTCTATGTGATGAATTGCTTGAATGGTAGATTAAATTTGTGCCTTGCTTGATTGAATTGTAGTGAACTTTGAAGAGTGTGACTATTGCAAGATCAAGGAGTGAACTTATATTCTCTACCAAAAAGTCAAGTGGTGCTTCATACGTTTGTCCCATTATTTTCACCATGCATTAGTGATATTTCTAAGTAGGACTTGCATGGAATTTTCTAAGTATTAACTATGCCATGGGAAATCCTAGTAGATGAAACCTTAGTAGAATTTTCCCTAAGTTAAGATTCCTACTACTATCATGCTTAGCCTAGCTAGTAGAAAACAAGGGTGGATTATATTCATGCTATGAAATATTTCTAAGTCAAGGACTTGTGTTTTGTTTAATAAAACAACTATGTGAATAAATCACCTGGGTGGAAAGGGACTTGCATGGATGGACTTTTGTTGAGTGGTTACCCGGGCCCATTTTCAATGGCCTACCCTGTGTATCTCACTTGTGGAATGCCACCCAGGAACAAAGATATTTGAGATGTCAAATGTTGAGAAGCTTCAAGTGCAGCCACTTGGGATTATGGACTCTGCCTGGATCATATAGGTTGCAATAACTTAGCCAAATGGACTGTTGGTGGTAGGGGATGATAGGTTTGGGAACGCGTCCATTCTGGTATAAGGGAAGGCTTCTAAAAGATCTTGTCTCGATGCATATCGAGTCTTGTGGGGAAAGTGCACCACCTCTCGAGAGAGTAAAATCTAAGTACTTAGCCGTGTCCCCGTCAATGGACAATTTGAGCATCAAGACATGGAAGCTATCAAGAATATCCTCATCCCAATTTCTAAGTTAAAAACTTGTGGTTGAACAAGGGTTAAAGGATCACCAATGTCTATTGGTAGATGCCTTGGTTGATTTTGACAAACAAAAACTTAGTGTTTTCAAATGATAGGGAAAATCTATTTTGAGCAAAGCAAGCCTAAGTTCCACTTAGACAAATGCATATAGATTATAGAAACTACTATTCTACCATAGTATCACTTGCCAATACAATTCAAATGTATTGACCCTTGTGGCTGTAACTTATTATGTTGCAGGTTTGTTTGATGTTAGTGAAGTGTGTTGATTAGGATTACAAGTCTACAACCAATATGATTGCCTATGGCACTTTGAAGATGAAGGACTCCATGTTATATAGTTATTTCTGCTGCATTGTAATGAGATAGCCAAATGAGCTATGTAAGATGTAATGAATTATTTTATTCCTGGTTATAAAGTTGTATTATGGCCTTTGTTTCTTGATATTAAATCTTAAATGTGGATGCTAGCTATTGATCCAGGGACTAGCATTGTAAACACAGGGATACCTACCTTATCAGGTTGGGACCTTTACAGATGGTATCAGAGCACTGTGTTGCCTGTAGGATTGTAACCCTAGGATTGGAAGAAACCTCTTAGAAATATGGGAGTTGTATTTGTTCCAAAACTTATTTACAAACAATCTTGTAAACTCTTTCCTCAACCTTTTTGGTTTTAACTCTACATCTCTTCCTTTTTCAAACTTGATGGACAGAACCTCAACATGAGCAAAGACTTCAACTTGAGCAAAGTACATCACCAACTCAAATGACTTCAACTTCAACATCACCAAGGAATTCAACTTGGACATCACTAAAGACTACAAGTGAGACAAGGAATATTACTCAAGACTTGAAGACTAAGGAAACACAACTTAGAAGAAACCATCACCACCTTTGAAGTTTGTGACCAAGATACAAGAATTTCTCCAAGGATACAATGATCTTGTTCAAGAAGGAACAACTAAGAAGAATGGAATGATCTCAAGTGAACCATATAGTTGGACCACCATACTAATGGTTAGTTTAAACCCACCAACCTATGTGGTGTAGCAAAAATATTTTGTTGCCTAAAAATGTGCTTGAACCTTTGTTGTTTGAGTGGAATGTTTGTTTGTGATTGCTTGCACATTGCTTGTGTGAATTGATGTGTGTTATTAGACTTCTTCCTTGGAAATATTTTTCCTACTCTAATCCCAATCCAACCCAAACAGATGACTTCTCCAAGAGACTCCAACATCAAGAATGGTGACAACAACAACAACCAAGAGATGCACATGATAGAACAACTTCTAGCAAACCAAACCCAGTTGAATCAGATGACAACTCAGTTTTTAGCCAACAACAATGAGTTAGACCCAACCATGCAAAAGTTTTTGGAAATCCAATCCCAATTGTTGCAAGGGATGACCACTCAAAAGATCAACATGAAAGACAACCTTTCCCAAGGAGTTTGTGATAACAATGATGTCAAGGATGATATTATAGAAGGAACTCAAGCTTGCAATATTTATGGAGACATGGATCACACTTCCAAAGAGCATGAAGATCAATGCCTTAATTGTGAAGAGAAACATCCAACTAAGCAATGCCCCACATCTCAAGTGACTTGTTTCCTATGTGAAGGAAATAATCATGTCCCTATCCAATGCCCCATCTATCCTATAGTTCAACAAAGGAAACAAGGTGGAATGCATCAAAAGTTTGGTAACCCCCATGAGGAAACAACTTCTATCAAGAAGGATGAAGACAAAGGAAAATCTCAGCTTGCACCTCCATACATTAGGAATCACCTTGATGGACAAAAGAGGAAACATAGGTATTATCCAAGAAATCGTTCAAGGAACCGAGGAATCTTTCCCACCTTTGAGGTGAGATATGAAGAGCATGAACTAGAGGAACTCCTAGCTTTAGAGAAACCCAAGAAAAAGAAGAATAAGGAAATTAGCCAATTGTGGTGCAACAACTACAAAGAGCTAGGCCATTATATATCAACTTGTCCAGAGAAGATACGTGAAGAACTCAACCTTCTCACATGTTATAAGTGTGGTGACCAAGGACATTATGCAAGCAATTGTCCAGAAAAGATGAAGTACAAGACAAGCAAGCCTATGAAGGATCTCAACCTTCTCACATGTTTCAAGTGTGGAAACAAAGGACACTATGCAGATGCATGTCCAGAAAAGTTTCATCAAGATCCCAAGTAAGCCAAGATGTAATCTAGTGGAAAACTTTTTAAGGGTGGTAGTACCCTAGTTTCCTTGAAGCCAACTTGTAACCTCTAGCGTTCCCAAATCTCGGGATGAGATTTCTTTTAAGGGTGGTAGCCTGTCACATCCCAAAATTTTCCAAATTTTGAAATCTGAAAAATAAATAAACAAAATAAATAATTGTTGAAATTTAGGGTGAAAAGAAACTTTTTGATTCTAAATGGAAACATCAAAACCCATCTTGAACAAACTTTGAAGAAAATAGAATCCAACAAATTCAATCAAATGAAATGCATTCATCAATGATTGTATCTTGAAATTTAAACTTGGGAAAAATAAACCAAAACCCTAAAACCCTAATGGAATATATCATTTCCAAGATCTCTCTAAGACTATGGATTTGATACATATAAAAATTAAGCAACCATCATTTTAAAATGATCAAGAATGGCAACCCAAAAATATTATAAAACCATAGAAATTGATTTCATTCAATTTGGAACCATGGATAAAAACTTATGAATTTAATAAGATAAGGAAATAATTTCCAAAACTAATAAAGCTCCTATCTAAAATCCATACCAAATTGTGAGCAAAATAATCCTAAAGAGATTTAAAAGGATAAACAAATATTAAATACAATTATACAAATTGGAATCACCAATTTTGGATCTATAAATAAAAAGATATGGATTTTATGAGAAAAAGAAAGAAAGAAAAATAAACAGGAAAGAAAAGAAATAAAACAAGCCAGCCCAGCCAGCAAAGCCCAACTAACAGCCCAGCTAGCCCATTTCTTTCTCCCCCGCAGAAAACAATTCGCACCAGCAGTTAAACCCACTCAATCATTGATCAACTGACCCCACCCGAACCCTCTCTCTCTCTCACTGACGACAAGACCCCACTTACCAGTTCGTCGTTTCCACCCGCGAGATTGTTTCTTCCCCAAACCTCGCCGTTTTCTGCCGTTTATTTCCTCGCATGAATTCGTCTTAATGATGCAGAGATTACACCCCGCGATTACTCTCGTTAACTCGCCTCGCTCCCCTCTACCTTTCCTCCCAGACGCCACCCACCCTCTGCCTCTAGGCCGTCCTGATTTTGCTCGAAGACCTACACTGCTCCAACGAGCTTCGCAAATAATTCCGGCGAGCCCAGCTACCCCTTTGCCCCCTCGACCACACGAGCTTGCTCCCCACCCTCTTGCGCATCTGCCAGTAGCTCCAGATCATCCGCGCGTGCCCCAGAACATCGGCAACGACCAAGACCGAACGTCGCCGTCCACTGCCTCGACTCCGGCAGCATTTCCCGGTAGGTTCCGTCCGCCCCTCCTATTCTGGTTGACGCTATCTTATTCTCCCTTGTCCTGCGCATGTCCTAATGTTCGCCAATCACTTGCGCATGCCCTGTAGCATCGCCAACGACGACAGCCCGAGCGCATCGTCGACAGAAGCTACTCCGGCGAGCAATCACAGACTACTCCGTGCACCCCTTCATCTACGACGAGTACGTCAAGCTTCCCCACGTCACGGCGAGTCCGGTGAGCCTTTCCCCTCTCTCTCTCGCAACCTATATCGCCGGCAATGTAGCAGCCCGAGCGCGCCGCCGCCATCCACCGTCACTGCGCCGCCAACCTTTGGTCAACTAGATCTGAGCTGTTAGCTGTTGATCGTAAGGACACGATAGATGACTTAAATCGAACCGGTATGCTCAGTCTGAGCCGCACGATCTGTTTTAAATCCAACGCACCACGTTAGCTGATCCACGCGAACCGGTACCGACGAATAGGAAACAGACGCATGGCACAGTTTTGATTTAAAAGACAGAAACTTTTCTATTAGATGTTTGTAATTGAAAAATTCATAACTTTAAATCTACACGTCCAAATTTTACAAAATTTATATCAATGGAATCAGCAAAAGGGGTACTTTCCAACCATGCACTTTATTTAATGATTTGCTTCTGGAAAATTAGTTGTTTTTGCAGAAACATGTGTAGGCATATTTTGTGTATAAAATTCATTCTAAAATTATTTTTAGGGTAAAATCTTTTGTAAATGGATTGTTTTGAACCTACTGACCATAGAAACCAACTTTTGGATTAAAAAACATATTTTTTGGGGCTAAGGAATAAATCTTTGAATAAAAGCATTTCTAGTTAAATAAAAATGCTGTTTATGTTTTAGAAATTCTTTTTGGAGTAAAACCTTTTGTAAATGACTTGAGTTAAACTCTATGATCCTAAACACAAAGTTTTTGGATTTAAAAATATATTTGGTAAACCTTAGAAAATTATTACTTTGTTTAAAGGCATTTCCAACAAAATAAAATATTGCTTTGATTTAAAAAATGGGTTATAGATAAAACCTTTTGCAAATGGTTTTAATATTAAACACTTGACCTTAGAACACTAACATGTGTGTTTAAAAATATATTTGTCAAACACTAGAAATTATTACTTTGATTTAAATCATTTCTAACAAAACAAGAATGATTCAAATGGCCATTTTTCACTAACTTGTTATCAAATGGTTTTGCCACATTTATAAATGACCAATAGGTGTTTTATAATGTTTATAACCTATTAGAAAACACTTTTCCAAATAAAACAATCTTTGGCATGCTTGCATGCATTCCTTTGTTTTTATTATTCTATGTGATGAATTGCTTGAATGGTAGATTAAATTTGTGCCTTGCTTGATTGAATTGTAGTGAACTTTGAAGAGTGTGACTATTGCAAGATCAAGGAGTGAACTTATATTCTCTACCAAAAAGGCAAGTGGTGCTTCATACTTTTGTCCCATTATTTTCACCATGCATTAGTGATATTTCTAAGTAGGACTTGCATGGAATTTTCTAAGTGTTAACTATGCCACGGGAAATCCTAGTAGATGAAACCTTAGTATAATTTTCCCTAAGTTAAGAATCCTACTACTATCATGCTTAGCCTAGCTAGTAGAAAACAAGGGTGGATTATATTCATGCTATGAAATATTTCTAAGTCAAGGACTTGTGTTTTGTTTAATAAAACAACTATGTGAATAAATCACCTGGGTGGAAAGGGACTTGCATGGATGGATTTTTGTTGAGTGGTTACCAGGGCCCATTTTTCAATGGTCTACCCTATGTATCTCACTTGTGGAATGCCAGCCAGGAACAAAGAGATTTTAGATGTCAAATGTTGAGAAGCTTCAAGTGCAGCCACTTGGCATTATGGGCTCTGCCTAGATCATATAGATTGCAATAACTTAGCCAAATGGACAGTTGGTGGTATGGGATGATAGGTTTGGGAACGCGTCCATTCTGGTCTAAGGGAAGGCTTCTGAAAGATCTTGTCTCGATGCATGTCGAGTTTTGTAGGGAAAGTGCACCACCTCTGGAGAGAGTAAAATCTAAGTACTTAGCAGTGTCCCCGTCAATGGACAATTAATTTGAGCATCAAGACATGGAAGCTATCAAGAATCTCCTCATCCCAATTTCTAAGTTAAAAACTTGTGGTTGAACAAGGGTTAAAGGATCACCAATGTCTATTGGTAGATGCCTTGGGTGATTTTGACAAAAAAAAACTTAGTGTTTTCAAATGATAGGGAAAATCTATTTTGAGCAAAGCAGGCCTAAGCTACACTTAGCCAAATGCATATAGATGATAGAAACTACTATTCTACCATAGTATCACTTGCCAATACAATTCAAATGTATTGACCCTTGTGGCTGTAACTTATTATGTTGCAGGTTTGTTTGATGTTAGTGAAGTGTGTTGATTAGGATTACAAGTCTACAACCAATATGATTGACTGTGGCACTTTGAAGATGAAGGACTCCATGCTATATAGTTATTTTGCTGCATTATAATGAGATAGCCAAATGATCTATGTAAGATGTGATGAATTATTTTATTTCTGATTATAAAGTTGTATTATGACCTTTGTTTCTTGATATTACATCTTAACTGTGGATGCTAGCTATTGATCCAGGGACTAGTATTGTAAACACAGGGATCTCTGCCTTATCAGGTTGGGACCTTTACAAAGTTCCATAGAAAGCGAGCCGCGGGACAGGTAAACAAAATGTGGGTGCCGGATTCCTGGACCGCACATAGCGGGCATAGGCCATATCCAGAGCCATGCCGCTTGGCCACCTCTATACCTGAGGGAAGCCGGTCTCGTAGTAACTACCAAACAAAGATTTTAATCTTCCGAGGAGGGTCATCTGGTGTCATAGAGTACAAAATATCAGTTTCTACCAGATCCATGTGGTCAACATGTTTTTGTTAATATTTCACCACCAAAGGAAACGGAGACAGATGCACAGTCTTATGATTGGCAGCTCGGGCAACTCGACTGGTGGACAATCTTAGAATTTCATCAAAATTTCACCATTTTTTTGTGATTTTGGTGGTGCCACAAAATTTGCAACCCAGATTTCTAATTAAATTCAAACGTTTGGTCAAACTCATAAAAATTTGCCCCAAGTGATGTCAATCCTATTAAAAAAATGCTTGTCCCGATGAGGACCAAAAATATTCATATTTTTTTATTCTTAACCGTTTGTGGATCTGTCATACACGGAAATTAAATTGTGCACATAGCGCCCTAACATTGAAGTCCTGGATCAAATATGGTGAATCTAGATAAAATAAAGTCAATAATAATTTTCCCAAAGTAATCCTAAACTTACATAGTATTGAAGCACACAGTCAGTCTGCAAAATTTCATGAAAATGTAACTATATGTTGAAAGGGACAAATATGGTGATCAAAGAGCAAACATACATTTAAGATTTAACCATTTGCCGCTGCAGACCAACACATTCTGTTCTCCTTGTGCAGTTCAGGAATGAATATATTGCTTGTTACAGCGTGTGGTGTAATCCTACATATACACGTGCGAATGTTTTGCAGTGCTTCTTCAAAAACTTGTGAAAGGAAAACTTCGCAGTAACACCGAGACATGATAACTTGAGACGTACCACATACAGAGTCAGTGAAAGTTTTGCAGGTTCAGTTCAGGACTTGAATCTGATGTGAGTGAACATGACCATGTGAGCCGTCCTGCATCGTCAGATGACATCCGAATGCAATCTACTTCCTCTGTTTCAAAATATAAGATATTTTAGATTTGTGAAACGAATGAATCTAGACCATTTTTAGTGTCTAGATTCGAAGTGAACCTACACACTAAATGGGTCTAGATACACTCCTTTCACAGTGCTAAAACATCTTAATTTTGAAACAGAGGGAGTAAAACCCAACGCTCTTTGAAAGAATCACTTCCTTACCTGCGTCTCAACTTTTCCAAACCAAGAGCTCTGTGATTCTGCAATCTGGGTCTAGGATTTTGCCAAGTACAGCTTGCAAACATCGGTTCTTATTAATGGGCAAGCCCCAACCACAGCAGAGTGCAAAATGCCAGAACCACCATGAGAAAAATGGGGACTGTATTTTGAACATAAATGTCAGCATCATATTTTGTACATTTGCAATCATGCATCCATTTATAAACTATCCTTTTCCCTTTCTTTTTCTCTATCCATGGCAATGTTTCATCCACTCTACTTACTAGTTTGTTTCCCGGACTCTTTTCGCTGAATATAACCAACCAGCCACCAAAGAACCAGGAGCTAAATATCCAAAGAACAAAGAAAATCTCAGAGTTTAAGCTGCTTTTTGTCTGTAAAGTCTAAGCTGATCTTGTGTCATCTGCCTAACTCCTCGCTTTCAGATCTATCACAACCACGCTGATGTTATCTGAGCTCTCCCTGCCAAGGGCGAGCCTCGCGAGGAGAGCAGCTGCACGGTAGCACCGAGGCTCTGGCTGTTGTGCTACCGGTGCGCCACCGCTGCTGCTGGGACCGGCTTCGCCGCTCCCAGCTGTGCGAGCTCTTGTAGGGCTTCCATCTTCCAGGCATTGCCGCGATACGTCGCAGGCCACCTTGTTAGAGATCACGTCCCACAGCCCGTCGCTCGCGAGGATCAGGCACTCGTCGTCATCTGACCTTGTGGTTATGGTAATCTCTGGCTCACATATCACTTCAGGCTTCAGGAGCTTGTGCCCTGCAAGTATAGTTTAATGTCAAATGAGATCGAGTACTTTAAGCATAATAAAAAGAAGAATATATATTAGTTCTAAATATAAATAAACCTTACCTAAGTGTCAGAATAAATCTATATTATAAAAAGAAATAAACTTCTTGTAGATATGAAGAAACTTCTCAAAAATAAGAGCTGGTATTTGTTGTTAGAAAGCAGAGCATCAGATACATGAGTTTTCCTTCTCTTCCAAAATTATTCAGATAAATAGCTCTGACATATTGATTGAAACCAAGTGAGTATCCTGCACACGATAGGTTTCAGAAGCAAACAGCCATGTCCTATGCGCATCTATGAACTATCATTTACTACTGCTTAGGGAATGTATGAACTATCAATGTGATGTAGAGGATGATGCAACAGTACATAGTCACATCATTGCTAAAGGTACATTTGTTAAAGGATTCACCTTCTCGGTTGACCAATTGAAATAATTTTGTATGGCTATTAGAGCTGTCACATAAGTAGGATCTGGGGACATTACTAAATCTTCATAAGTATAGTTGCCAAACTAAATATTCAGTGTCTTATAAATAGTATCTTCAGACATACTGCTATTAATACCTTCAACAAAGATGGAATTGGTAACTACCAACCAGAGAGCTGCAACTGGCACCAGCGCGCACTAAAGCCTGAACTAAATAGTTTCATACAGAATTGGATCAGATATACTGATTCACCGTGTTGCTACCAGTTATCATGAGTTGCCCCCATCTGTATCCTGGCTGCTACAGAGAAACTAACACCTATACCAAGTAAACAGGTCTGATAGAAAACAATGACTATCCAAGTTGCTTCATTGTTGAGGTAAAATATAAGATGATTCAAAGAACATATGGAAGCATGCTTAAGAAGTTACAAATATTTTATACCCTTGGGTACATCCAGATCCAGGTACTGCATGACGTATACTCTATTTTACAAAGCCTGGGCTGCTGTAACTTATTTTCAGTATCAAGTACAGAATTTGCTATTTTGGGTGAAATGGTAAGCGATTAGAGTACAGTTAAATATAGCTAACCTCAGTGTACCTAAGATTTGGATAAATACCTCATCAAACCAACAGAAATGAAGAAAATACCGAATTTAAATGGAACACCAATCATAAATACAGATTAAAACAATATTGTAAAGCCCTACAATACGTGATTTGAAAAGCGAAAACATCTGGATTGGCAGCCAGCAAAATCAATGTTTCTTGTTTCATGATTTCCAATCTTGCCATAAATTAAATGATCAATATCACATGCCTAAAATATTTTACACATTAAAAGATAATTCTGAACATGCAGAAACACAAATGCCACAGCTGGTTTCATAACTGACTGCAAAAAATATCAGACTGCTCTTTTTTTGTTGCGAATAAAAATATCAGGCTGCTTATACACATAGGAAAGCCAAAGCTTAAACCTAGTGATGAAATAGATAGTCAGATTTTCCCTTAAGAAATACCGTTTCTATATACATCGCTTCCTAGAAAGCTGCAATATTTGGGTTGGTTAGATATGTACTAACAGAACGGTCAAAGTTATATATCAGATACCTGCGGTCGAAATCGGACATGTGATTAGGGGATGTCTCTGTGTGACCTGGTTAAATAGTGCTTAGTAGGGGTCTGTACGAAGATTGCCATACACTATGCGAGAGTTGACACGACAATGTCTTTTTAGTAGGTTGGGCTTGGAGCGCGGCTTCACCCTACGTTAGGACAGCGCCCAAAGGTTTGAGATAGATATGCAAGTGATGAACTAAGTTTTACAATAACATCATCATTTGGGAAACTTAGTTTATTTTTTTGAACTAAAGAGGGTAAATAGTACCCTAAGGGTGACCCACTTGCATCTCTACTTTGAGCATGGACCCCGCAAACCCGGACCGAACAAGGCTTCCCGGGGTGAAGTCAAAGTCCCACATAATGTCTGAAACTAGAGCTTCCTTGAAGCTCTAACCCTCTCCCTTTGTATTGAATGTGGAGTGAATGACATCCCACCCCGTTGGGAGATTTATAGAGAGAAAGGGTCCTTGACAAATGACCAAGGCTACCCTTCATGGTGGTAGGAGGGATACATTGCTAAAGCTTGGTCCACTAGTCTAGGAGGGATGTGGACGAGAGAGGGGATGGGCCATGGTGAATAGTATTAGAGTTTGTGTTTGTGTTATCTCAGGACTCTAGCCTAAGTCGGTTTGGGTCTAATCCTAGGCTGGCCGACCCCCTCCTCTCTTCTATATAAACATTGTAATGTTTTCTAAATCAATACAAGTTCTTATTCTCCTAAAATATCATGGTATCATACGCCTAGGTTTTCCGCACCTAGGATGACTCCTCCGCCAAAACCGCCGCCGCCGCCGTCGGCTCCGCTATGGACCGCGGCTGAAGCTCGCGCCGCCGGTGCACCACCCTCCTCCTCCTCCTCTACTCCTACCCACCAAATACCCCAACAAATCCCTCAACTATCTCTTGCCGACACGATCACCGACGTCTCTCCCTTCGTCCCGATCGTCTTGAATCTCGCCAAACACAACTTCTACCACTGGCGCCACCTGTTTCACGTGCATCTCGGGTGCTGCGGCCTTCGCAGCCACATCGATCTCGCCTCGACACCACGCCCCTATGATCCGCGCTAGGTGAAAGACGATCTCACCATCATCCAATGGATCTACACGCGGATCTCCACCAAGCTCTTCAACTTCGTCTCCATCGATGACGCCACGCCAGTGCAACTTTGGGATGCCCTCCAGCAGCTCTTCCAGGACAACTCCGACTCACGCGTCAACGCCCTCCACATCGAGCTCCGCACCAGCACTCAAGGCGACTCCCCCGTCACCGTCTTTTGCCAACACATTAAGTCCATCGACGACGAACTTCGGGAGCTCGGTGATCCCGTTGACGACCGTGCACTCATCAACGCCCTTCTTGTCGGGCTCGGCGATCAATTTGAAAAGCAAGTTGCCTTTATTCCTCTACTGAAACCTTACCCTAGCTTCACCGAGGTGCGAACTATTTTGCAGCTCAAGTCCTAGAACCAAGCACTCAAGGCTGCTTGTCCTCCTCAGGTGTTTCACACGGCGCCTCGCCCGCCGCTCCTGCCTACTCCTGGTGCACCACCGACGGCCCCTCCTGGATGGCGTCCAAGCCCCAATTACCGCGGCAAAAATCCCGTGTATCGTCCACCCGCCCCAGCGCCGACTCCTCAGCCACGGCCACCTGCTCCTGCACCAGCTCCACCAGCGTCAACTCCACCAGTGCCGCCACCACCCTCCGCCATGGCCCCTTGGCAGCCACAGCATGACCCATGGACGGGTCTCGTTCAGGCCTGGCCGATTCCCTGGTCGCCCCCTCTCCGTACGGCGCCCCACCGGCTTACACTAGGGCTACACCTAATGGGCTTCATCTTTGACCTTGTCTTTTATCTCTTGTCTCGATCTTTGACGTGTTGATCATGCCATGACCATGGACTTTCCTTGACTAGTCTTTGCTTGACTTTTATCCACATAAAAGTCTTGTCGCATAGGGTCCCCTTAGGTAGGCGATATTCATTCTTACAACAACTTCAATATCAAAACTAAAGTCATCTTTTTTCCAAGCGGAGAGGTAGGTTTTTCACTGCAACCGCTCATTGCACCATATGGACATTCCTACCATTCGATTGCACCATATGGACATTCCTGATGGCTTAGCCTAGAGGCACGTGTTGCTTTGACTGATTCGATCCCTTGCTCTAACTGCCTATGAAGATGATTTGTTGTAGTCCTTGTCATTGCGAATCCTCAATGACATAGAAGAAAAAAATATATAACTTGGGCTAAGAATACTATTTTGACACTGGAGGAAGAATTCAAATTCGAGTTTACAATTTAGCAAGATATACATGGAAATAATAGCACATGAACCCGACAGGTTTTTGAATCCATCATGGATTTAGGTTGCCTGATTTGGCAAAATTAATTGGATGCGATAAGAGCTGACGGGTTTGCTTTTCATTAGTGAGCGTGAGATGTGAGGCACTATCTTCTCTATAACTAGTCCCTCCGTTCCACAATATAAGCCTTTTTAGCAAGCAGTTTTAGTTTGCTAAAAAGGCTTATATTATGAAACGGAGGTAGTAATACATACTCTTAACGAAATACTTCCAAAGTTGGAAGTACATCAAAGTCATTATATGGGGTAAATTTGATTAATTATACTCTGCCCCTGGGATAGACTAGTGGTGAATTTTTAAGTGGGCCGTATGCAATGGCCTTGGCTCGACTCTCGGTGGTGGTGTTGGAGGGGGGGGGGGGGGGGGGGGGGGGGGTTAATTACGTGATGTAAATTGTTGGAGCCTAGAAAATTCCATGTGTACCTTGTGATTATGTAATACTCATTGGGTTTAGCGTAGCAATACAATATACTCCCTCCGTTTCAAAATATAAGATGTTTTAGGTTTGTGAAGAGAATGTATCTAGACTTGTTTTAGTATGCAGGTTCATTCATATTTGGAGTGAATCTAAACACTAAAACAAGTCAAGATACATTTGTTTCACAAAGCTAAAACGTCTTATATTTTAAAACGGAGGGAGTATGTGATAAAGCATGTAGCGGTGACGGGTCTAACTTCAGCTTGGGTTCGGTAAAGAAGAAACTATACAATGATACCACAACAATGTGCAAAGCTCAGCATAGGCTGACTTTATCGATAAGCAATAGTTCTGACAAAAAAGTTGTCAATGTTTCTTGGTCGACAAACACATTATGTGTTGGCCATGCATTGGATATGTGTTGACATTTGTCGGCAGAACTTGCCTAAACCAATAGGCTGTATGTCAAGATTATTTTATGACAGCTAAAGTGCCGACGAAGATGGAGGTGGCCCATTAGTCAACCAAATGAGGGGCACAACTATGGGCATCCAAAATACCAAGCGACAACTCTAAGTTGAATATGCTCTAGAGATATAGGCAAAGTCTCATTTCCTCCATACCATGGGTAGTATTCTACGTTGATAATAACCTCTCCACTACCTGGATTATTGCTTCCTACCTCTGCATCGAGCAAATGCACGGACCCACACAAGTTTATGTAAGTCATAAACATCGTGTCCATCGACACAAAGTTCGAAAAAAATATTACATGGCCAATCTTAACTACTACATCATCGATTAACTAACATCCACGCACTATCGAGATATAAATTCCACTCCCCCTTACCACTAAAGGAAAGGCTCGACGAAGGGGGGATATTAGCTGGGTAAGGAAAAAGCTTTCAGAGATTGAGATGCCGATTTGTTTTTTCATCGAAAAGGAAGAAGGCCGAGGGGATAGCAGCCTTCCTTCAAGCTTTGCTTGCGGACGTTCTAATAAAGATTCCATCTCAGCCCGGGAAAGTGCTGGCAACAACATAAAAACAGGGTCCATGTAGCTGATGTGCCCGCCCACTGAGCAGCAGGTTCGGCATCATAACTATGTCTCTGCTAGGCAGCGTGTGAAATGGCCGAGAGCGGATCACTTATAGCCGTTTGCATCTTGTCCTCCGGCCGACATAGCCTATATTTCCCATCGAGTAGCCCAGACGAAGCTTAGTTCCATTGAAGAATCCTTCCCTCGAATTTAAGGAAGCCATCGCCTATATTGCCCATCGAGTAGCCCAGAGGAAGCTTAGTTCCATTGAAGAATCCTTCCCTCGAATTTAAGGAAGCCATCTTTTGGCGTCTCTTTCCCTCATTAGGTTTACCGTTTCGCGCTAGGATACCTCTGCATTTGCCTCCATATGTTTTTATTAACCCTTTACTAGTTTCTTAGTGGCCGAAAGTAGAGCAATATCTTGCACGATGTCTCTTCCCCTCCATTCCTTATGGTCTCATTAGACAAATGGACATTCGTTTATGAGAAATTATCCCCATATAGTTATGGTTACCTTCCATAGTGTGCACCGAAAGATAGTAATCGGTATATAGTGTGTTAAGTGTTTGTACAATGGGAAGTTACCACATATAAACTTCAACAATTTCATTCCAATCCAAGTTGCACACTCACAGACTCACTTTATCTTGATATGGATGGACCAACTATTCATACGCACCCAATAGATTGCCCCCGTCTCTTTTATCCCTCTCCGTTGTCATGTTTTCTCTATGTCCCGCCTCTAGTCGTCCCCGTCCTTCCGTAGAACTCCTTCCAAACCCACGAACACATGCATTCACGGTCTTGCATACAACCCATGACATTACAAACCCCGATAAACCACAATTTATATTTGCTTTCTCATGGGACAAAACCCTTCTCGTCCTACTGCCTTGTCACATGTTGCCAAAAAAAGCTCCATCGGTGATGTTTAGCAAAGCATGGCGCACGAAGAAATTTGGGTTCAAACAGCCCTCACATCAAAAGCATCATGAAAAAGAGATTAGCAAAAGCCATCATGAGTGGCTATAGTGAACAGGAGACCGTCACTTAACCAACTCTTGTCTGCTCTTGAGTTGAGTGAGAGTTTCTCCACCAGACAAACAGCATGTATAGACAGCAAGAGTTTTAACTGGTGCACAAACTCCTACCAGTGTCGGAGACACGTTTCAAGCAGCCACCAATCTGGTTCTCCACTCCAAATAGTCTACTATGGAATGGCTAGAACACATAAAGAGAGTAGAAAGTAGCGCAATGAACCACCGATCTAGAGTTGGAAAATAGAGACGGGTGTCACTTTTCAATAGGGGAAATCCCGAATAGGAACTGAAGGAAAAATAGCCAAGCAGGACACATAAATCCATTGTATTTAGACCGAGTGACAATAGCGAGCTCCCCAAAATTGAAGACAAAACCCACGACATTCCTGACATCAGTGTGCTTTGTCGGAACGGAAAGTGGAGGTGAGAAAAATATACCGGTTAGGGAGAACCGGCAAGTAAGAGCATCTCCACTTGTTCGGCATTTCCAGACCGAAATCCGGTGTTAAATAGTGTCTGTAACTTTTGGTTTGAAAACGATCAGCTTTCCACTCACACGTTCCCGGCGACATTTCGTCTGACTCAAATTCACACAGTTCGATATAAATATCAATACAGAGCACCATTCGGCATAGTTCAGCATGAAATTAAACAAACAAAGTTCAGCATATATAGTTCGCCATAAATTAAAACCCAACATAGTTTGTCCTAGTTCGACCTAGTTTGCCCAGATCATGTTCGGCATAGCTGCTATGTGTTTTCCTTGCGTATCCAAGCAACCTCATCACCACCGTGCACTTCTGCACTGAGGAAAACCCTACCATGTTGGTGCAGTCCTTCTTGCATACAAAATAGGGGTCGAACTCCTGAATGGCATGCACGATATCAAGAAAGAGTTTTAGACTCATCCTGAAATGGCGCCGAAACACGGCTTCTTCGTGCAGCGGCTCGTCAGCGAAGTAGTCGACGTACAACATGTAGTAGCCCTCCATCCGCTGCCTTGCTTTGCACTTCCGGCGACCCTTAGCCGAGTCTCCACGCTTCGGCATTGCAGTCTGCGTGTATAGCCGAGCCAGGGAGCCGAGGATCTGCATGTGCTCTTCACTTGGACGGCTATCTTGGACGGCTGCGGCGGTCTCTTCCTCGAGCAACAGGGTGAACATCTCCTTGTCGTCGGAGTCCATAGCCGAACCGGCAAAATGCCTAACACTTTGCGGGCGAGGTGGGCGGGAGCTCGGGACGAAGCCGAGCTGTGGCAAAGGCTGGAGAAGGCGAAACAAGGCCTATGCCAAGGGGAAAGGATGCGGCGGCGACGAACCTTTCTATAGGTGTGGCTTCGGCTGGGCTTGGCGGGGATTCGTCGGCGAAGACATGGCGTCGAGGGGGCATCTGGGAGAAAGCTCTATGTCCCGGGAGAGCCGAATTGCGGTGGGGAATGGGTTGTGTCACCGAAAGGTTGGCCCATCCCTTTTTCGCTTCATCTAGCGTTCCCAGGCGGTTCCCGACGCTTTGGGTTTGGCCTGGGAACCCCAGATGTAAAATGGGACAGTAAAAACTAGATGCCCGAGAATGCGACCGGACAATTTTTCGCCGTCCGGATAAAAAACGACCTGAAAACGCCGTCTTGAGAATGCTAGTGGAGATGTTCTAAGCTTTCCCATGGGCAGGATGGCCCAGGACCATCCCGAAAATCCCAGGCCATGCCATCAGTCGAGCTAGGGCCCAGTAATTCAGTCGGGTGTGTCGTGTTTGAGAGGTTTGTGCAAGAGAGAATTCCTTTTTTGACACTAGTTTTCAATATGATTCCTTATTTGATACTGAAATATTTTTACTTCCCTATTTGACACCTGGTGTAATTTTTTTTGCCTTAGACGACACTACCGTCAATTCCGTTATATCATTCTGTCAACCTTTTTCTAACTGGACCATAATACTCCTGAGTTAGTCAAAGGCCAAACCCCTGGGTTCTGTCAACTTTTTTCGTGTTGTTGTGATGATTTGATTGAGCTGGATATACACACGATGTTGCTTACTAGCAGGGTCAAACCAAGCAAGACGGATCCAGCCGGTGCTCCTCTGCCTGCATATTGACGGATTGACCCGGACGCAACCAAGTCGGCCCAACTCCGCATCATTTTTGGCTAACGCGAGCTCCATCCATGACAGTTAAAAGCTTAGGAAGAGAAATAGCTACACACAACGTGCCCTTCATAGTGGACTTGGTGCAGGTTGTTAGCCCCTAGCCTCTACTCCACCTATACACTGAAAGCAGGGGCGGATCCAGGATTTGACCATAGGGGTGGCCGAGATGATAATGACGATAAAATAGTTATATAATAACACTATCGAATCTGAAATATATTTAGTTTTGTTATCTGAACGATATGTTCTATAATTAAAGCTTTATTTTATTTATTCTAATATATGAGCACGTGGAGCAAAGAAGAAATTCACCATAAAAGAGATAAACATGACAATATATCAAGTCTTCTAGTGTATATACTATGGATATTAAACTATAACATTGTATGTTTTGTAATAAAAAATCAAGCTACATTATACTAGTTTGAGTGTAGGTCTATTCCTAGACATATAAAATAAACCAATAACTCAATAATTAGTTAATCACTAAATTATTCATAAAGAAATAATGGTGTACATAATACACAATTGATCTAACAAAACAATTTCTATTATATGGGGTAATCAAACTAGAAATTCTAGTATCCAACATGCAATATACCTGAGATCATATGTCAGGGTTATCGATTCACGAATTGGGCATGACGTGCTGGAGCGGCATGCCGTAGTTGATAGTTCTTAGACGCACATGAGTTGTGATTTGTTCCTTCGTTAACCGGTAATCACGGACATGACGACGTCTGGATACAAAATCCTGATCTAGGCGGCAACACTCAACCAACAAGACCCTAACCTTGGTCAGGATACACCACGGCGGAGGAGGAGAAGGGAGAAATAAGTAGACTAGATTGTCGAGGGAAACCAAGTATACCAGAAATTTCTAGATGCGTCCCATGGATAGTTGATTGACCGGTGTTCTTACCGATGCTTCAATATGTATGTATTATCCCTTGATGGCTAATGTTTTTGGGTTTGGCCTATAAAGCTTTAGCAATCAGCAGAATGCACATATTGGTCTAGGCTAATGGACATAGTATTACGATTAGCAGTTTAGCATCAAAACTAATGCTAGACCCCACTGCATACCCTTGACGAGGGCCGAACCATAGGGGGGGGGGCCTGGCCACTCCTCGCCCCTCCCTAGATCCGCCTCTGACTGAAAGGATGGCAAGAACACACACACACGCGAGAGACTGGGAGGAACTCTCACGAGAGGACACAAGGAGCTGAAGCAAAGTTTATATTTGTTCCTTCACTTGCTACTCGGTGTGTGTGCGTGTATCCAAGTGCAAGCTTGAGTAGTTCAGCTCTAAAGCTTTACTTCCGTCTCCCTCCGGTGTGTGCGTGTGTTCATCACCTCTCCTAGGGGCTGACAATTGGTATCAGAGCCAAGTTAGTAGCCATGTCGCAAGGCAATGGGAGAGGCAATAACGGCACACCACCGCCACACCAATCCGCGACACCTCCGTCCGGGCAGCGACGACGATCGCCGAGCCGTGGATGCAGCAGGGTGCGACGCAATGGCGGCGAGATTGTCGTGCAACAAGTGGTGCGCGAGACCGGAGGAGGCAGCGGCACCAACCTCTCCTTCCCGATGTTGACGCGCTCCAACTACACCAACTGGGCGATGGTGATGGAGGTGAACCTCCAGGCGGCGTCGCTCTGGGAAGCGATCGAGGACGAGGCCGTACCTCGCAGGGAGGACAAGCAGGCGTTGGCGGCGCTGCTCCGCTCTACCCCATCGGAGATGCACTGCATGCTTGTGGGAAAGGGGAGCGCCAAGGCGGCCTGGGGGGCAATCCGCCTCCAGTACCAGGGGAACGATCGTGTGCGTGACTCGCGTGTACGCCGGCTCCGAACTGAGTTCGAAACCGTCACGTTCAAGGCCAACGAGCGGATCGACGAGTTCGCGATGCGCATCTCCAACATCGCGTCCGCTCTGCGCTCTCTCGGCGACTCGGTCGACAAAGAGAAGGTTGTGAGAAAATTCCTCTCTGTTGTCCCTACGCGCTTCGTTCAAATTGCCTTCTCCATCGAGACACTCCTCGACCTGTCGAGGAGGTTGTTGGCCATCTCCGAGCCGTTGAGGAACGACTGGACGATGATCAAGGAGGTAGCTCCAACGGCCAGCTCCTACTCACTGAGGAACAGTGGGAGGCGCGAAAGAGACAGCCGCGGGGAGGCGGAACAAGCGGCAAAGGGGATGGCCTTGGCAATGGCCGTCTCCGAAATGGGCAAAAGGGCGGGCAGCCTCAGCAGCAGACCGCGCCGACGCAAGGTTCGATCAACAACATCGGCAGGAACAACTGCCGGTACTGCGGGAAAAAGGGCCACTGGGCCCATGAATGCCGCAAAAAGCAGCGGGATGAAGCAGCGGCGGCAGCACCGTCGGCCGCTGCCAATCTTGTCCAGGCCGAGTAAGACGAAGGCCATGGACTGATGATGGCGTGCATCGAGGAGGTGCTCGAATGCCGCGAGAACACCTTGACACGCACCGGTGGTCAAGTGTTCCTCAACGAGGAGAGGGCCATTATCACCCCTGCCCACGATGACGACCAAGGCGGCGAAGTATGGTTCCTCGACACTGGCGCGACGAACCACATGACAGGCTCCATTGATGCCTTTGCTGAGTTGGACCGTTCGGTCACCGGCAAGGTGCGTTTCGCGGACAGCTCGGTGGTGGATATCCACGGGCGTGGCACCGTCGTGTTTGCCATCGACGGGGGAGATCACCGCGCTTTCACCGAGGTATTCTTCATCCCGGCGCTCAAGAGCAGCGTCGTGAGCCTCGACCAGCTCGACGGGAGCTGGTATGACATCCACATGTCGTGGAATCCTCAGCGTGCGAGACCAGCGAAATCGCCTACTGATGAAGGTACAACGCTCTCCCAATCGCTTGTACAAACTTTGGTTCACACCTATACGTCCAGTGTGCCTCGCCATGGGTCACGTGTCCGATGCCTGGCGCTGGCATGCGCGGCTTGGGCACCTGCACTTTGATGGCCTGCAGAGGATGGCTCGTGGAGGCTTGGTGCGCGGTCTTCCGCACATCGAGCACGCCGACGAGATGTGCCAGGCGTGCCTTGCCGGGAAGCAGCAGCGCCTGCCGTTCCCGCAGAAGGCGCACTACAGGGCCTAGAAGCCGTTTGAGCTCGTACACGGGGACTTGTGCGGCCCGATCACGCCACCGACGCCAGGAGGCCGACGCTACATCTTGCTGCTGATCGACGATCGTAGCAGGTACATGTGGGTGGAGCTTCTGGCTTCCAAAGACGAGGCTGTACGCGCCATCGTCAAGTTCCAAGCGGCAGCTGAGGTGGAGTGCGGGCACAAGCTGCGTGTGCTGCGCACTGATCGTGGCGGCGAGTTCACGTCGGCCACTTTCTACGAGCACTGCACCGAGAGTGGCGTGCAACGTCACCTCACTGCGCCATACACGCCGCAACAGAATGGCATCGTGGAGCGGCGGAACCAGACAGTGTTGGGCATGGCACGCAGCATGCTCAAGGCTAAACGGGTGCCGAACCTATTTTGGGGAGAGGCGGTACTCACGGCAGTGTTCATCCTCAACCGGTGCTTCACGAGGAGCATCGACGGCATGACGCCCTATGAAGCATGGCACGGCAAGAAGCCGGACGTGCGCTTCCTCCGCGTCTTTGGCTGCGTTGTACACGTCAAGGTGGCGCGCCCACACCTGCAGAAGCTCGATGACAGGAGCACCCCCATGGTCTTCATCGGCTATGAGACAGGTTCTAAGGCGTACAGGATGTACGGTCCTGTCTCCAAGCGCCTACATGTGTCACGCGACGTCATCTTTGACGAAGAGGCACGGTGGAACTGGGAGGCGCCCGGGGAGGCCCCGGCAAGCAGCTCCTTCACGGTGGAGTACCCGTCTACGTCACGCATGCGGCCACATCGACCACGACTCGTTCCCGGGACACAACTCCCGCAAGCAGTCGTGTCGCCGTCACGCCTTCAGGCACACCGTCTCCAGCCCGGCAAAAGCTCCCGACAATGACGCCTAGCAAGGATGCTGAGATTCCCCCATCTGGCTCCACTCAAGTGCGGTTCGTGACGCCCCCGTCAGCGCAATTGTCTCTCTTCGACGCCCAAGACAGCGCCACCGCACCACACCGGTTTCGGCTCGTCAATGACCTGCTTGGAGCTTCTGCCGGTACACCGCAACTAGCGGAGCAGTTCTTCGATGACGAGGTGTTGCATCTTGTGGCCGGAGAAGAACCGACATCGTTTGGTGAGGCGGAACGTGAGGACTGCTGGCGTCGCGCGATGTTAGACGAGCTTCAGTCCATCGACGACAACAACACCTAGACTCTCACCTCTCTCCCTCTAGGACACCGCGCGATCGGCCTCAAATGGGTGTTTAAGGTGAAGAAAAATGAGCATGGGCACATCGTCAAGCACAAGTCCCGACTTGTTGCAAAGGGCTATGTGCAGCGTCAAGGTGTGGACTTCGAGGAGGTATTCGCGCCAGTGGCAAGGCTCGAGTCTGTGCGGCTCATCCTTGCTCTGGCGGCACACCGTGGCTGGGAGGTTCATCACATGGATGTTAAATCCGCGTTCCTAAACGGAGATCTCGAGGAGGAGGTCTACGTGTCCCAGCCACCAGGGTTCATCGCTGATGGACACGAACACGACGTCTACAAGCTCCACAAGGCCCTGTATGGGTTAAGACAAGCACCAAGGGCATGGAACGCCAAACTGGATGCAAGTCTATCTTCGCTCGTCTTCACGCGCAGTGTCACGGAACACGGCGTGTACGCACGAGGAACTGGGAATGCGCTATTGATTGTCGGGGTCTATGTCGATGACCTGGTGATCACCGGTGCTGAGCAGCGAGAACTGCACTGTTTTAAGGAGGAGATGAAACGGTTGTTCTCCATGAGTGACCTCGGCTTGCTCCGATACTATCTCGGCGTAGAGGTGAAGCAGGAGCATGGGCGCACCACGATCACACGGGCTGCGTACGCGAGCAAACTGCTCGACAAGGCGGGCATGGCAGGCTACAACGCTGCGCACACGCCCATGGAAGCACGATGCCAACTGAGCAAGGAGAGCAAGGAGACGCCGGTGGACGCAATGTTCTACCACAGTATCATTGGCAGCCTCATGTACCTGGTTCATACCCGCCCGGACATTGCGTTCGCTGTGGGCTTCCTGAGCAGGTTCATGGAGGCACCGGCGGGCGATCACCTTGCGGCAGTGAAGCATCTTCTTCGATACATCACCGGTACACTAAACCACGGGTGTGTGTACCGCCGCGGTGACGGCGAGACATTGATCGGTTTCAGCGACTCCGATCACGCTGGCGACGTGGACTCTAGGAAGAGCACCTCTGGCGTGTTGTTCTTCCTCGGGGACAGTCCAGTAAGCTGGAAATCTCAGAAGCAGAAGGTTGTCGCCACTTCTTCGTGCGAGGCGGAGTACATAGCGGCAGCGACGGCGGCGTGCCAAGGAATTTGGCTTGCCCGTCTGTTCGGCGAGCTACTAAACCACGAAGCTACACCGGTGAAATTGTTCATCGACAACAAATCTGCGATCTCGCTGTGCAAGAACCCTGTTCTCCACGATCGCAGCAAGCACATCGATCTGCGCTACCACTTCATCCGTGATTGCGTGGAAAATGGCTCCATTGTCGTAGAGTTCATCGGGACCGGTGAACAGAAGGCAGACATCCTGACCAAAGCACTCGGTCGCATTCAGTTCCAGAATTTGCGAGAAAAAATCGGCATCATCGATGTCAGGAGCAACTAAATTAGGGGGAGAATTGTTGTTCTTAATTTAGGTTGCTAATAAGCAGTTAAGCACTAGTGCTAGTATCGTGCATGTGTTACTCTAGCAAGTGGAGTGGTGCATGCAGTAGTCTAGGGAATGTCAAGTGTTCACACTAGTAAGAGAAAGCAGCTACTAGAAAGTCAAATATTCTAGCAGATGTCAGGATAGATGCCAGGATAACTAGAGCAGTAAGAGCAGTCTGCAGCGATTTTAGGAATAGCTAGGACGGCTTGACCTCATGGACTCCGTTCATATTGTAAACTAGTGGCTGTAGTAGAGCCTGGAGTAGTATAAGTAGTAGGCAGTCTCTTGCGAGCTCCACTTCTACTCGTGTGTGTGCGTGTATCCAAGTGCAAGCCTGAGTAGTTCAGCTCTAAAGCTTTACTTCCGTCGCCCTCCGATGTGTGCGTGTGTTCATCACCTCTCCTAGGGGCTGACACAGGTGCATGCGTGGGCCGGAGCTGGTAGTGCGTGCGGAGCCGGAGCTCAAGGCAAGGATGGCAGCGCCCTGAACTCGTGCTGCTAACACTAATGACCAATTATTTTATTGATCTAAGGTTACTTATGTTTTAGCACGACGTTGCTTTTTTTACCGTGCAAAAATCAACTCCATAACTAAATTGTTTTGGGTCTCATCTGGTAAATTAATGATTACATATATTACAGTACAACAATATTTGTTTTGTAATTATTTTGTCACATTATGCATCAAGGGCAAAAGTGTTTTTATAGGTCCTCAGTTAATACCGTTAGCCTAAAAATGCACTAGAGTGTTATATAAGACAAAATATTTACACTATGAGTCAAATAGGGAAGTAAAAAAATTTAGTGTCAAATAAGAAATCATATTGGAAACTAGTGTCAAATAAGGAATTCTCTCTTTGTGCAAAGGATAGCCCATCCCAAAACTAGTCTCTCTTTTTCCAATAAGGCCTTGTTTGGTAGAAGAGGGTTGAAGTGTTTCGCGGAGTATAATCTGGCGGGGATCGGGTGAAAACACTTCGTTCACCCAATCCTCTTCCGCACCCTAATCCCCCTACACATCGATAAACTTTGGGTGTTTGGTACATGTGAATTTTATTTATCCAGATTGTACGTACGTGTCCTGTGCCAAAAGCACCGGCAAGCAACAAAATCCATGGGCATGTGCGAGCTTTGCTAGAGAAGAATCGGTCAGCTTCACGTTACATGCGCCCCGTGAGAGCTCTTGGCATGAGTATTTACATTTATCTGAAGTTCCGTACAAAGCCAAGTTAGTAGATAGCTCCGGTGTAGTAGTATGTGTAGTCCTCCGACGAAGCTATGCATGTCAACGACGACTCAGACCTTGAGTTCGGTATCCATGGCGACCGCCGGGTGCGTGATAGAAGCCGACACCACCCAGATGCATCCACACCGCCGGTGTCCGCAAACAGCCCCAGCTTGAGCCCTCGTCGCCGCAGCATCCGTCCATGGTGGTGTCCTGGCGGCTGGTCCACGTGAGGAGCGGCGGCGCAAGGCACTACCCAGGACCGAGGTAGAGGTAGACTGGTAGAGGGAGAATTGGCAGTTGGACTTCTTCGGAGGCGGGGAGGAGGAGAACTTGGACGCACCGTGTCCTCATGCAGCGGCCAAAAAACACGAGGGGGGAGGCGTGTCGCGGTTACACTTCAACCCGACGTGTTTTGTGGGGTTTATTAGGGTTTGGCCCGCCGGATACTCGCCTACCAAACAGCCTGCTCGGGTATTCTGGTGTCTTTTTAGCTGGCGTGGATAATACACGGTAAACCCTGTCAATACTCCTTCGCCAAACAAGGCCTAAAGGGTAACATATTAATATCAAAGTGATATCAAATGCACCCGGATCTATGCAACAACACAATGTTAAGAGCTAGTCAAGACATCACAGATAACACAACCGAAAAAATGGAAAAAAAGACATGACACAAAGGGTCATGCTGAAATTACGATGTCATGACCAAAACTCGTCTTTTTGTCTATTCATGCCCTGCTTGGGCTTGGATTTTGCGCGTCGGTCTTTTTCGGACCCAAAGCAGCCTGGACCGGAGTATGGGGAGGGCTACCGACAAGTCCCCCATGCACTTGAAAACGGTGACCAAAAACTCAATGCAACGGCACCGGAGGTCAGCATGCTAGATAATTGTATTCATGAGAGGAAGAGGGGAGGAAGAGAGAGAGGCGCGGTGAGGAAGAAGCACTAGGGCACATGACAAGGGGCTGGTTCTCTTCCAATATAGACGTACCAAAAATAGATACGAAGCAAATATTAACACCTACCAACAAAAATATTATATACTCTCTCTGTTTTAAAATATAAGATGTTTTAGCTTTGTGAAGCAAATGTATCTAGACTTGTTTTAGTGTGTAGATTCACTCCAAACTTTAATGAACGTACACACTAAAACAAGTCTAAATACATTTTGTTCTCAAAGCTAAAACATCTTATATTTTAAAACGGAGGGAGTACATATCTATAGTTACACTCACTATTTTGAAATAGCAACAATACATATGTACTAACCTCAAAAGGTAGTCTGTAAAATAATCAAAGTACTACATTTATTTTTGTGTTTGATACATTGCATGCTCTAACTAGGTTTACATGCCAGAGCCAGTCAAAATTTTAGCCTGGATTTCCCAAAAGAATCTGGATGCAGTTAGGGCGCAATGCACAGTTTCTTAGTAAATCGATTTGATGTTGACTCTATTGCTATTTCCTCAAGCTATACAAGGTGGCACAAATTAGAATATCGTAACATCCTTATAGGTAGCTCAGCAGTCAGCATAGAGCAGAAGATAACATGGATAGTCTAATAGCCGAAGTCACCTATCCTACATATTTAGCATGATTGCTACAAGAGAAACTTGTGAGACAACACTTTCATATCGATGAATCGGACAGGAACATGTGTGGCTTCCGTGTCCACTTTATGTTTCTTCTTTTTCATACCAGATAATGTAACTAACTGAAACAACACTATCGACGCACACCGGAGTGTTAGACTTTGAGTGGCTAAGCTAGGGCGGGATGGACAACACAACAACAGAGATTAACTTTCTTGATAGTTAAGTCAAATGGTATGGCGCAACAAGCCAGTGATGTGACTGGCTATCTAGCTAGCTACTCAACAACTGTCAAGTAATTAGCATGCACCAGAAGGTGATTATAAGATGGTCTTATTTGTTCCATCTCCGCCATCCATAATCTAATACACACAATGTTGGTGAATGGAAAAAAAATCCTAGTTTCACCGAACTGCATGCATCTATTATATTTATCCACAACTTCGCTGAACGAATTGGCTATATGCATAAATATAATTTTATCATAAAGCTTAAGGATCATGTCATTGTCGTATTTGTAAGCTTGCTGACACGAAACATATGGAACATTATTTTAGTATATGCTTGCAAAACTTGGAAGGTTCTTAGTTAGTAGGTTAGCTTAACCACTAGTAATAGTATTCTATCAGATAGAAGTTCGTAGTTGGCATATTGCAAGAAAACTGTTATTCTTATATTTCCTTAAGAAGATGCAATGTTCACGACAAATCAAATCACATTTCAATAATGTATTTCCTTTTGGAACTTTTGTTTTCTTCAACTCACCGGCCGTTGGTGGGAACAAAACACTTGCATAAAAACAAAATTTTAAAAGTCGTGCGCCTTATGAAATTACTTGAGAAAGGAGCTTTAGTTTAGCCTAGGGTGGAAGACAAGAGGCAAATGACAAACAAACATACATCGAGCAAAGATCATCAACTTTCATTTAAAACTTGCAAAACTAGTCTAATTACCGGCTACACAGACAAGAATGCTTTTCTCTCGCAAATAAAATAGATCAACAACACACAAATAATGCCAAAGAATATATAAATGCATAGCGGGGAAAAAACAAGGTGCGTAAATACATACCTAGTGCACGGGACATGGCGAGGATCCCTCTGACGCGTGCCCCGTTGATGAACATCACCCGGCCGCCCACCGCCTCGATCCTTGCCCTCTCGTCCGGCCTGTCAGGCTGCACATTTCGACCATTAATTCATAGCAATTAATTAACGAAGGAGAAAGATAATAGTACACGATAAACACTAAAACCCATCTGTAGTCAAGATCATAGAAAGGAAGAGCACCTGCAGCTAGTGTACACAGTAGTGTCCACTGCTAAGTATACCGTGAACTAGTTGTAGCTAGGTTAGAAGTGTAACATAGTATTAAGCAAGGTTAGAAGAAGCAAAGCAAGTAATAATCACGGATTTTGAGGCACTTGCTAACCCCAGCAAAGTCTACTACACACACAGGCACAAAGGTCACAGCATAGCCCAACCAAGCAAAGTTACAAAACCGTTTGCAGTCCTCTCTCTATCACTAGAAAATTCCTAGTTCTCGAGCTGCCTAAGTAGGACCCCGCACTCCCATCAGAGAGAAAGGTAAGAAAAAAAAGCAAGAGAGAGATGAGATCAGAGCCATGCCCATACATCTGTCACCAAAGTCCCTCTCCGAAATCTAAACCATACAAATTCTATAGTCACTCTCCTCTCTCTCTCTTCTGAGGAGGTGATCACAGGTGGCGCCACTGCCCACCACACCACCCGTACTCAGCGGGCCCATCCTGGTGCGGGCCCCAGGAGCGTCTGCGCTTTGAATCCCACACCCCGCCGCCGGCCACTGGCGTATCCCCACGTGCCTGTACCAGAAGCACCACGTGTCCCCCCACATCCTCCCGCGAAAGCGACCTCGTCGTATAGGAATCTCTCTCGCCAGCAACCCACCACGTGGCGCCTCGCCGGGGACAGGGACAACGACCGGTCAACCCGAGGCGCCCGTCAAGTTGAGGGTTATTTACATCACAGCCACTGCATGGCCTGCTTTAATACTCGTGCGCGTATCAATTATTTCTACTCTGCTCTTGCTCTCCACCAGTGCTTATATTTTTAGTTATCTGAAGTTTATTTTTAGACAACGATGTGTACGGTTACTTCATTCCTTGGTAGAAGTATAATACTCCTACAGCGCGGTACGTGTCGGCGACCAGCAAGGTGAACTCCATGGAGGGCGATGTCTTCCTTTTTCCGGCGACCAACCACGGCCACACGTACCCAAAGCTTCCCCAGGATCGACACCTGCTGCGACCTCATTTGGTGGCCTGGGGTCAACGTACAGTCAACTCTGGCAGACTCTCGTCGGCGTCCACAGTATCGTCGCGCAGGGGTCAAACTCCCCCCAAGCCAGATGCGTACATACAACATTTTGTTATACTACTGCACAACATGGTACGTACGTACGGACGTGACAGGAAAGCTAGCTATAGGATAGGAGCACGCGTGCGCGTACCTTCTGGTCTTCGGAGAGCGGCACGGCGTGGGCGCCCCGGCAGAGCACGGCCCGCGAGTCGCCACAGTTGGCGACGACGAGGCGGTCGCGCACCAGGAGCGCCACCACGGCCGTCGACCCCACGATAGCGCCCCTCTGCCCCGACGACAGCGGGCACGCGCACTCTGCCGCGGTCGCCCTTCCGCACGCGCACGCCCCAGGCGCCAGCGCGTCTACGCGCGCGAAGCTCCGCGACAGCGCCGTCCGCCACGACCTCTCCTCGTCACGGTGCGCCAGGTAGTGCTCCGCGGCGGCGGCGAGCTCCGTTGCGAGGATGCCGTGCATCTGCTCCCGGCACAGCGCCGCCACCTGCGATCGATCGTGTATAAATTAGCTAAAAGGGAATGGAAACGTGTCGAGTTGGAGTTGGGAGGGAAGGCGCTAGAATATGGCCAGGTGGAACAAAACAGCGATTGGAATGTGGTGTGGTACGACCTCGACAGCCTTTTTCTTTCTCAAATCAATTATTCCATTCAATGTTGCTGCACTCTACCTCCAAACTATGTCGCAAATACTACAGTACTAGGATTTAACTTGTAGAGATATTGTATGGCGGTACAAAATGAAGCAGATATTTTTTTCGGCAATTTCCTTCACATAGAATACTACTACTCAATGGTGAACACGAGGCAAGCTAGGTGACGTACGTGGGGGCCGCCGTGGCC